>CM048744.1:667300675-672100675 GCA_026315105.1 Locusta migratoria
GTCTCACACGTTACGAGGCCGATTTGCGACGGACTGGCTGCACCGGGAGTCGAACCGCTTTCCGCACGCGACTGCGAGCGAGGAATGCGGCCGGGCCGAATCGATGGCCTCGGAGCGTCTCGCACGGCGGACACAAAGGGGCCTTTTCTGTGGCACGGCGTTGTGTTTTATGGCAGCCCGCGAGTGCTGCGCTGTTATCTGCCGCTGCCGCCTCCTCGCTCCCACGCAGCACCAGCAGCACCTTACCTCTTTCCCATACCGCGAGGTCGCACGCCACCCGAGGCCCGCAGAAGGCCGGCGCCACCCAGCGTCACGTTTCCATGTACAGGGAGACCCACGAGTCCGGTAACCTGTGAATGGAAGTACCTCTCTGAATAATGTACGTGAAGGGGTCAAAATTGACACCCATGCTTGGAATGACATGGGGTTTTGTGAAGCCAAGAAAAGTGCACAAAGTGATCAACAGAAAATGCTTCATACGATGCAAACGCAATAATCACCATAGGCGATGTTCTTTACAACACCTACTGAATTTGCCGTCTTTCAGCAACACTACACTACAGGAACAATGTTCTGAACAGCACTGTTCAACATATCCAGTAGGTTCGGTCAAAAATTCCCGTAGTCTGTTCTAACATTCCCAATTAGGTCTGAAGTCTACGGTACACTCGAGACTTCTGGTAACTCCACAAACAATCGTATGGAATAAAGTCTGGGGTCATGGGAGGCCAAAGATAAAGGAAGTGGCGGTTCAACACGCCGAACTGCCATCCATGCCAGACGACGTGAGCAAGAGGTCTTTCTTTCATTCAGGTGTTATATTGGCCAGGCCAGAGTGATAGAAATCCATAATAGAAAAGGGCACAAAATGACTAACACTAAAGTGTTGCGGTCAAGGGCCATTATTGGCTTGTTACTGCACTTACTGTTGCCTTCAATAAAACCTTATGTCGTTTCAATGTTAAATGTCAACTACTTCTTCTGCATTGTTCCCTGACTTTGCGCATATTCATTTAACACACATTTGGACTACCCTGTACTACCAACGTAAGTATGAAAGAGGCGAGAATCGGGTGTTTGCATGGGCGAATTCTAAGATTACAAGAAATGGATCTTCTATCGATGTATGGACACGAGCTATGTCAGCTATTACACATTGTCTTACAAATATGTAAGTATAAAGCCCCATTGAAACACTGTTAAAAATTAAAACAGTCCAGAGTGCAGACTTCTAATTTTCTAATCGCAACCGATTCACGTGAATACAGACGATCTTCAGAGAAACAATCATGATGGCGTGCGTGGCGGTGGATGGAGTAGGACGCGTAAACGTAAACTGCTCAAAGTTGACATTTTGTGAGTTCTGTTCCTTCCACAGCTCAACTGCTCAAATTTTAATTTTAGAATTTTAACGAAATCGCTACTGAATCCCAAAATGCTTTCAAAAATTACTGTTCTGTTTCTGCATGTACATGTCCTATTAAAGAAAATCTTTTTCGAAAAACCGGCAAACGGTATTTATTGAATACTTAATTTGGTACCTATTTCGATGTTACCTTCGCCCGGCAGAATAGCCGTGCGTACTAAGACGCCTCGCTGTGGTGCGCGGGGTCGTTCCCCATCGGGGTTTGAGTCCTACCTCGGGCATGGGTGTTTGTGTTGTCCTTAGCATAAGTTACTTTAACTTAAAGTAGTTTGTATGTCTAGGGACTGGTGAGCAACGTAGTTAAGTACCATAGACTTACGAACATTTGATTTGACATTATTTATAACATTCTACATTGCATCATTCTTATTTTGCCGTCAAATAAAAGCCGTGTATAAACAATCTTGGTATAGTATCACAGAATTCCGCCTTTTTGTGTGACGGCACTCTCATTGACTTGCATCTACATACTGTTTCAGTAAATAA
Source organism: Locusta migratoria (assembly GCA_026315105.1). NCBI lineage: Eukaryota > Metazoa > Arthropoda > Insecta > Orthoptera > Acrididae > Locusta > Locusta migratoria. The sequence continues at coordinate 667,302,588 of CM048744.1, forward strand.
AACGGTGAGAGATGATAAAGACGGTATATGACGCCGTGTAGCTTCCGTCTGACGACACAGTAAGAACATCACCATACACGATATTACAAGTAATTTTACAATATGTGGATATTTTGAGTAAATCAAGACTGGCGACAAATACAGCTCTTGCTGTTTCTCAAAATCGCTGTAGACTCCATATCTTACCAACTTCCAGTTACTGTTCAAACCTGCGATTTTGGAAGTGAACAGGTCGCTGTGATACTCGGTACGGTACGCAACTTCCGTAACTGAAACGATGGTTTGTATGCCTTCTGGTCGCGACGCACAGTTTTGCCCGGTCGCGTGTTTTCGCAGCGTGCTGCCCGTTGCCACGGTCATATGTCGCGACCTCACGAGTCGTAGCAATGCGATATACGCAACGCGGCCGTTTCCATGGACACCGGACGCCGACCACGCCCACGGCGTCGCTGTGCCGCCAAACGGTGCTACGTGTCATGCGTTGTTAGCCTCATTAGCAAAGTGCATTCCCTTCTGTCCAGCGCACGGGTATTAACTCGTCTATCCACATAATGAAACATGAGGTGATGTATTTTAATGGCTTTGGAGGTCTCTTAAAAACGGGTTATAGAGATAACAAAAGCTGTTCATTTGGAAATATCACGTTGCTAAAGTACTAATGCGGGTTGATTATCTCTCATTCGAACCTGGTATACGCAATGTGGTCTTATTAGGTAGTAAGAAGAGCCTGTTGTGGTAATAAACTACTTCTAGATATCAGTTCAGCCAACATGACTGTTTGGGAAGACACTGGACACATAAGTATAACCCTAATGTTTCTGTTGTTAATCATAGTATCTGCATTTGCAGATTCCTCAAAATAACAAGTTGTTACATGCTCGAGTGGCCATCCAAAATGCTGTACCAAGGAGGACTTGAAATATCGCTGCCAAATTTATTTGGGAGATAACGTTTTACCTAAATACTGAAAATAACTTCTAATGTAAAGCGAGAGAGATAATGGACCATTATCACCATTGATGTCTACAGCCGCTACTACACGGCTCAGCGTTGAATCGGAGAGGCTCTGTGTTTATTGTTGGGGTATAGCAGACCATGCCGCGTTCAAATATTGTCGCTGTTGATCTGGTGTAGTAGTGCAATGATCGATGTCTTCCATAGGCGAGAGATCGCGAGCAGAGGGTGGCTACGGCAGCAGGGCAATTCAAATGGCGGCGAAGTAGTCTTGAACATTACGTGCCACGTGTGGTCCAGAAAGCAGTGTCCTGTCGAAGTGTGGCCGTCGGCGAGCTCCGAAGGACGCGAAGACAATAGGCAAATCAAACTGTCAAATCTTCGTAATTTAATGGACCATACTGCTATGGTCATGAGTCCGTAGAAGACAAACTACTTGAACTTATACTAAGGACACACACACACACACACACACACACACACACACACACACACACACACACACACGGTACAAATGCCCGAAGGAGAACTCGAACCTCCGGCGGGAACTGCCGCTCAGTCCATAGCATGACGCCTTAGACCACGCGGCCAAGCCAAGCGGCGGACAACAGGCTCCAACACTTCGGAGAGGTAAGATGTCTGGTTGTGCACCGACAATGTGCACTGGAATCCAGTACCATCCCAAACCATAATACTGGCTACAGCACCAGTATGGGTATGCATAAGGCAGCACTAAAGTCTCTCAAAGAGCTCTTCAAACTATAATTCGATCAGCATGGTGATGCAGGCAGAATCGGGCTACGTGCTAAAAGCCATGTTTCAATCCCGATACCTGCGATGAAATTTTCTTACGTAACCTCCTAATGGTATGAAATTTAAATTTGGGTAAATTTCAATAATAGATGCTGAAGGAGAACGGAAAATTATCTTCTTTCGGGAACTAGCTGATTCAATGTGTTGGTTCTCATTTTCTATGCAAGCGCCCGCAGGAAGACAAAGCAATTGCTATATTTGTAACTAATTTCCGCATATATAACTAGGTAAAACTTCGAGATATGTACCACGTTTAGTGAATCGATGGTGAACACTGCCAAAGCTGGAAAACTTGTCTGAACTGTGAATAACAAACTGTTCAAATGTTTGTAAAGTTACGGCACCTAACTGCAATGGTCATCGTTCCCTAAACTAGCTTATACTAAGGAAACACACACACACACACACACACACACACACACACACACACACACACACACACACACACACACACACACACACACCTCCGACTGCGAATGGCCGCACGCACCACAGCAAGGCGCCTTAGCGCGCATGGCTAGTCCGCCAGGGCTTCGAATAACACTCGGAAGATTAGATTTAAAGTTCCATTGATAACTATGACCGTGCACTGTAGAATAAATTCTGAGGCACTTAATTTTCCAGTACAAATGGAGTTTATTTTCAACTTCTCACATAATTAGTTGTTCTATAATAAGGTATTATACACAGAAACTACAAAATTGCTGATCTCAACAAAACTACACTTACTCTTAGTCCTTTAAGTCCTAATCCGAAGCTGGCTGAATTACGGATGGTTACTATCTGTCTATATTCTCACTGGTACGCATTCCATGAAACAAACATTACATCGAGGAATTCTTCACGTGTATGCACTACTTTGCTCTACCGTACGGAAAACTATTCTGTTCTTGGTGGCGTTCATGCTTGACACACTTTATACCCAGCAATGATTGGACCATCTTATTACAAATATAATACAATAGTCCCTTAATATTCCGAGGAAACAAGAAAAACAGCATTAGGAAATATCTTCGTGGAACTTCGGTAGTACCATTTTCCTTTCAGCCAAAGGATTTTTTTTTTTTCACCTAAACAATTGCAGAAAAATCATTTTACACTCTGGGTAAAGGTCCTCTCTAGTTCCGGTTTACTAATAGCATTTCATATCCCAACTCCCTTTTTCTTCTATTCGTCTTTGAAACATTGTGAACGTCACAATTTGCATCTAGAAACAGCCTACTTTTGTCAGATAATGTATTTACTCTAAATTGACGTCTCCAATAACGTCAGATTTTCCTGATCAGTTTAGATTGCTTAATGTGATTTTATTTAGATTGATAATCAATTTAACGTTTTTGTTCTCATTTACTACTACGAAATTCCTTTTTACTACGAGAGTATTATAGGATAGAAAACAAGCTATTTCAAATATGTTGGGGGTTCGAATCCCCCTTCGGGCATGGATATTTGTGCCGTCATAGTTCGTAAGTAGTTCATAAGTAGTTTGTAAGTTTAGGGACTGATGACCCCGTAATTAAGTCCCATAAACTATACAAACATTTGAACAAATATGTTGGATATTGACGCATATGTAGTACAACAAATGTCATTGAATATTAGTGCTTAATGGTCCCTCGAGTGTGTTGAGAAGAGTGACTAGTTCGTCTGGACGAAGGTGAGTGAGATAATGGCAACGTCCTCTTGAAGAAACTGTCAACATTTGAAAAATGATCGAAGGAAACGTTTTCATAGTTTAACAAGAATGTAGCCCTCCCCTCCCCCCTTGTCTAGATTGTCTATGGCTTCTATTAATGTACCATTCCCTGTGTGGTGTAGAGAAATCTCACCAAAGTTAATTGAATCGGTAGCTCTGTCTTCAGCTGTTCAGACACTGTAACGTACTACCAACAATATATTTCTGTTCCTTGTTATTGTCTTCCCTCCGCATCCTACAAATAATAGACCCCGGCCTTTCAGCAGATACAAAATAGTGTAGCCGCGAAGTGTTTTGATGTCAAATGTCATTTGTCAATGGCTGTGTTGACAGCTCTACGAGAAGACAAGCGGCCATTAGAGCTTCATTGACAGTCACGCGTCTGTTGAAGACATCTTATAGCTGCTCATTGCTATTTACGAGAAGGATGAACAAGAGACTGTTAAGAGGACAATAAACTGCTAGACAGCCTGTTGGAGCGAAACGGGAGTAAAGGAGAATAGTGCCACTCCATTAAAAAAGTTATTTTACTCTTCTCCTTCACACTCGAAAATTATGAAGCAGATTATAAATTGAACCCGGATTCAAATGACTTCTGGCCAGACAAAGTTTACCGTAAAGATGCTGTCTAGTTTAAAAGAAACCAGGTGATGTAAAATCTGAGTTCCAAGGCTTTTCATACTGGATACTTCAAACAATCGGCTGTAAGAGTATGATATGTTAGCATAATAGGGGCTTTAGTCAAATACCCTATCAGTAAATATGTAGGTCACAGTTAAGAGATGGGGCCATCCATATATGCTGTTAAACCTTTTCACTGTGCCAGTCGTACTTCATAGCCAAAGTCTTATCAACTACCGTATATCATTCTACTATATCTATTAATGTTTAATATTCATAGTCATTTAACCGCGGAAAGCGCTGCGGCCGTCGGACGAGAAACTTTAACATCTTCCACGATGATAAGTTCATTGACTCTTACTTCGGTGTGGTGTCTGTTCTTTCGGACAAGTTCGAAAGAACGATACCACACCAAAATAATAAGTATTTAGACGCGAAGACGGAGTCAGCTTCAATTCCTTCACCGCAGATGCGGTCATAAGTTCGACCTCGCACGGGAATCCGTAATGGCGAGTGTAAGAGGGCATGGACAATAGGGGCGCTACAAACCTAGCGTGCGACTTGTGGGAGTTTGAGACGGCCGTGAGGCGAGCACGGGTGGCAAAGTGGTTAAGGCACCGGTGGCCCAAAGCGGGAGACCCGGGTTCGATTCCCGGTCCGGCTCACGTTTTCACTTGTCGTCATTGTTTCATTTCAGTGACTTAAAGAAGCCTCTGTCAATCCTTTCCTTTCTAATCCTTTTTCCTTCCTCTCCTTTATCATTCATTGACTCTTGTTTGGAGTTGCTTTAAAACAGAAAAACATCCCTTTGTTTGCGTATCAAATATTAAACTTCTATATAAGCTACATGGCAAATACCGTCCCAAAAGGCATAAATAAACATGAAGACATATTTTTAGACGTGATGTGAAGGTGGCAGTGGAAGATATCTATCACTGCATATAGATCTGTCTGTTAAACAATGAGTATACATTAAAAGTTGCCACTTACAGCGTAGTGTAAGTACCGTGCATGAGGTTCAGTGCATATGAAGTAAAATGGTACTTTGCGCCGCGGTGGTTTCCTGTCGACTAGAGCAGCAGTAACCTGGCTTATCGTGGAATGCGTGCTTCATTTAGATGTCAGAGGGCGCAACCGGCGACTCGCCCTCACGCAACTTGGCGTGTAGCTGGCAGCTCTTGCCTTAATAAGCGTCGCTTGCTCTTCTTCCTGCTGTTACACAAGCACGGTTTCGGTGTTGGTTTTATACATTCTACTTCCAAGAGCACGCAGAGTAAACCCGAAAAGCACTCCCAAAATATATAGAGTTGTTAAGACGACTTGATCCTAATGGAGGACTGAAATTCGGTAGCAGGAAAAGGAAGTAAAGGAAAATAGCTGAATACGGTCTGGGGATAAGTAATGAAAGAGGAAGACGCGTGATATAATTTAGCACGGAACATAATTTAATCGTAACAATCACTTGGTTTAGTTAACATGAAAGAAGATTGTGTAGTTGGAAAAGACAAGGAGACACAGGAAGGTAGCACATATATAAGATTTATAAGACATAGCTCTTGGAACCAAGTTTTAAATTGTAAGACATATCCGTGGGCAGATACAGAATCCGGCCATTTATTAGGGGTTATGAACTGTAGATTGAAATAGAAGAAACTGCAGAAAGTTAGAAAATGAAGAGGTGGGACATGGAGAAATTGAATGAACCTGAGGTTCTTTAGAGTTTCAGAGGGAGCTTCATGCAACAATTCACAGAAATGGGGGAGGGGACAAATAACACAGTAGAAGGTGAATGGGTAGCTTTGAGAGATGAAATAGTGAAGGCAGCAAGAACCAAACAGGTAGAGAAAAGAAAAAATCTTGGATATCACAGGACATACTGAATTTGATGGAATGAGAAAATATAAAAATGAAACAGGTAAAATGGGGTACTGGCTGCAGAAAAATGAGGTTGACAGGAAATGCAGATTGGCTAAGCAGGAATGGCTAGAGGACAAATGCAGATCAGTTGAAAGATGTATAACCAAGGGAAAGATAGATACTGCCTACAGAAAAATAAGACATTTGGAGACAAGAATATAAGCTGAATGAATATTAAGAATTCAGATAGTTCTGAGCAGAGTAGGGAAAGACAAAAGGTGGAAGGAATATATAAAGTGGCTCTACAAAAGAAATGAATTTAAGAGACAATATTGTGGAAAGGGAAGAGGAAGTAGATAAAAATGACAGACCACTGAAAGACCTCAGTTGAATGAAGGCCTCTAGAGTAGACGAAATTACCTCGAAGCTACTGAAATCACTGGGAGAGCCAAACATAACAAAATTATTTCGCCTGGTATGCAAAATGTATGAGGCATGTGACTTTAAGAAAAATATAATAATCCCCATTCCATAGAAACCAGGCGCAGACAGATGTGAAAATTACATGGTTGCAAAATTTTAACACAAATTATTTACAAAACGATTGAAAGGCTGACAGATGTTGACCTCTGGGAAGATCAGATTGGATTCAGGAAAAATGTAAGAATAAGAGAGGCAATACCTTACGGCTTATCTTAGAAGATAAAGGAAAGGTAAACCAAAGTTTCTAGCTATTGTAGATTTGGATAAAGCTTTTGACAATGTTGACTGGAATACACACTTTGAAATTTCAAGTCGATCAGGGATAAAATATAGGGAACGCAAGGTTATTTATAACTTCAACATAAACCGGACAGCAGTTATTAGTCGAAGGGCATAAAGGGAAGCATTGGTTGGGAATGGAGTAAGACAGGGTTGTAGCCTTTCCGGATTATGATCGCGCAGCCATTATGAATCGGTGCACAAACACAAACGAGTTAATGATATTAGCTGTTTGGAGAAGACGAAAATTTGTGTCACACCGGTATTCGAAGGTAGCCAGCGAGTCAGTTATGCTGACAACTACCGGCCGTGGGGACTGAGGCGCTCCAGTCACGGTCTACACGGCCGCTACGGTTGGGGGGGGGATTCGAATCCCCCCTCGGGCATCGATATTTGTCCTGTGCTTAGTATTAGTTAGTTCGTAAGTAGTTTGTAAGTTTAGGGATTGATGACCCCGTAGTTAAGTCCCATAAGCTATACAAACATTTGAACATTGAATTGCTGACAACTAGGCCACCCGGACACAGCGCCTATCCCATCTGCACAGACTCTTCCAACACGCCTCCAATAAGATCCAAATTTTCAACTTAGTGCCCCTGTGCATCATCATCATTACTCGCCGACTGTCATTAAGGGCTCAGAGCATGGCCTGTGCATCCGCACTGAAGGATCACACAGTAAAATCTGTCGGATTACTTTCGCGGTCGAATATTAAAAAAACATTGTTACATCGTTTGTCGTTATGTTTCAGCATTTTATAATGCGAACATTTAAGTATGTCGTTCTTGTGCCACTGATGAAGATTCCGCCAGGAAAAGCTTTAGTAGCCTTGGCTAAGTACGTAAAAATTCCTTCGTATTTGGAAACTTGATCGACGTTTCAGAAAAGAAACAAATTAGTGTTCAAAGACCTGTTTTGTACTTGTGTTGTTCTAACAGAATGCTCGATCTTATTCTCTAACATTTTTTATGGCCATGCCAAGTTGCTTTATTCAATGAAGAAGAAGAAGAAGAAGAAGAAGAAGAAGAAGAAGAAGAAGAAGAAGAAAAGCAGCTACATTTTGCTAATATGTCGGCCTCCATTCCGCAAATCTGTGTGAAATGGAACCAGCATTGGTAAACTGTCGATAGGTTAGCTTCTGAGCCGCGTTTCTAGCACCGTTTGGTCTTCACCCATCTTCTTAGGCGACGTTCACTTTGTCAGTAGTGAATGTTGTTCGGCAGTTTCCACGTAACAGCAGGATCGTCCTTCCACTCTGTGCTGTCAGCCGCAGCGTGTAAGTATATTCAGACACACGATCTGGCCAGTGAAGACATACTTGCAGTGACGTCTCAGCCGCTTGCCCCCACCCCGCCCTCGGTGGCCCTGGCTGATTACAAGCGTTTAACGGATAAACACGCTGGCGGGTGTCGCAATGCGAGCGATACCAACCAAACGGCGCAACACGGCTGCCAATAGCGATTTCATTCTACAGACATGCTTCACAGACGGTTGGTCGTCTGTGGAAAGTGGCATATATGCTGTTACCCAAGCGAAGGAGGCGGGCTGCTAATCAATAAATTTTACTAAATGTTCAAATGTTTGTATAGTCTACGGGGTCATCAGTCCCTAAACTTACAAATTACTTATGAACTACTTACGAACTAGGACGGCACAAATATCCATGCCCGAGGAGAGATTCGAACCCCCGACCGTAGTGGCCGTGCAGACCGTGACTGGAGCGCCTTAGTCTCCTCGGCCACCGCGGCCGGCAATAAATTTTACTAAATCTGCACGTTACACTCGTCTCGTGACGGCCAGTGGAGCACATACAACTTCAAGCTGCCGTTCAAGTCATTTACATTCTGCTAGTGTGTTAAATCTCAAAGTGCACATTAGTCAGCTTTCCACTAGACAACGGAGCTGCGGGAAACGCACACGACTTTTAACTGGAAAGTAGGTGTGTAAATAGTGACCTGTTTGAGTTACTTCCCCTTATGGCCTGCTTTGTGGTTCGCTTGATCGAGTATTAGTTCATATTAAGTATATTTGAAGAGTCTGAAGGCCTTAAAATCAAATTTTTATGCATTTAAGAGAGGAGTGCCGGCTGTTGTATAATTGGGTTGGGTTGTTTGGTTGGGATAGGACGACTAAACTACTGACGTTATCAGTCACCCGGTGGGGAGGAGGAGTGTGGATAGGAACGAGGGGAGGGGGAAAGGAAATGCATTCCGGGAAGTAAAGAGGGCAAGAAGACTGCATTAGCTCGGGGCCCCGTGCTCGCCACGCAAGTACTCACGAAAGAACAGTGAGCCCCCCTGTTGGGGGGGGGGAGGGGTGTTGTATAATTCCACTTGATGATGATGATGATAAAATGTACGTAAATGTCTATATATAAAAGGCAATGTCTCGACTGACTGACTGTCTGACTCATTATCACCCAGCCCAAACCAATGAAGATAGAAACTTGAAATTTGTAGAGGGTGTTGATCTTACTCTTTAGACGTCATTTAAGAAGCGATTTTTCGATATTCCGTCCGTAAGGGGGTGAATAGGGATGAAACATTTTTGAAAATACGTTGCTATTTAGGCAATTTTGAAGCTAGAACTAAAAAATTTAAGATACTAATTCATGGTTCGAATTTGACATTTTTAGCCACTTTAGGCATTTTTTAAATTCAACCAATAAGGGGGTTAAATAGGGAACGCAAAAAATTGATTTTCAAAAGTTTGTTGCTGTTAACTCTAATTTTAAGCTACAACTGCGAAACTTCGAATATGGAATCTTGGTCAAGATTAAAAAAAGTGTTTCGGTATTTTCGGAAATTCAACAACTAACGGGATAAAATAGCGGATCAAAAATTCTTTCCGAAAACAGATTGTTGTCAAGACAATTCTGAAGCTAGAGCTGCAAAAATTATTGTTCGTTAGAGTTTAAAAAATGTTTTGGTATTTTTTAAATTCAACCATCAGGGGGGTTAAATTGGAGAGGGGATATTTCTCGAAAATCTTTTGCTATTAAGCAATTCTGACGCTACTACAACCACATAAATTGGTATATGTTTTCTTGGTCAGAATTAAAGAGATACGTGTTTCGGTATTTTCAGAAAATTAATCCTTTAGGGGGTGAAATAGGGGATGAAACGTGTTTTTCAAAATACATTACTACTAAGCCAGTTTTGAACCCAGAATTACAAAAAATATTTGCATACTTGGTTGGAATTTAAGACACATGTTGTGGTATTTTTTCGAAATTCAACTATTAAGGGATGGCATAGGGGGTTACAAGTAGTAAAGTCAAATGTTCAAATGTTTGTAAATCTTATGATACTTAACTACGGGGTCATCAGTCCCTAAGCCTTACAAACTAATTAAACTAACGTAGACTAACTTATGCTAAGGACAACAAAAACACCCATGCCCGAGGGGGCGAATCGGAGCCCCGACGGCGAACAGCAACGCGCACCGCAGCATGGCGCCTCAATACGAACGACCATTCTGCCGTGGCTACAAGTAGTATCACAACATTTCATTACGATAGTACTTATCTATGAAAATTTATATTAAAAGGGAGAAACAACTGTTGCAGACCAACCAACCTACGCATTCGAAACAGCGGGCGTTAATCTAGTTGCAGTAAAAGTTAATGCTAACTGTGATGGTGTAACGTCCAATATTCATCACCTATTCAAGACAGACGTGTGTAGCAAAGTCAGCAACAGTAAAAACGTCGCAAGTGCCAGGAAACTGGTGTCACGTACGTACACGGTGTATTCCCTAAATTGGTAGTTACGGGACAGGAAGTACGAACTCTGCTTTTGATCATTTCTTATTTAACAGCGCTCATGTTTACCATACCACATGAACTGATTTTCACACAGAACCTGAACAGAAGTTTTAAAACGGCTACTATGAACAATTTAGTCCCTTTCAGTCTGGTGAACTTGCATATCTCGATATTTTGGACTACTAGAGCTACTTTTTACTTCAAGCTAAGGTCATAAAAGTGCACTATTTTATGGCAGTATAATTTCTCTTTAACCTGCGGCCATGGCCTTCAAGCGTTCCATAATAAATTTTCTCTTTAACACGTGCACACACATTGTATACTAGTTTCAGAAAACTGAGAAACACAGGTATACAATACCAGACCCTCTGTATTGTTTATGAACTTAAAATGAGATAAATCATCATAGTGCAGTGGCACATTGTTGCTAGTCCAAACGTTTCCACTTACAATGTGACCGAATAAATCCCTCCGCAATAATCACAGGCAGTGATAGAAGATATCACGGAATACAGTTATGGTGGTGATTTTCCCGTAAAATGTACACGTTACTGTCAACGTCGTCTTTTATCTTAATGAACGGGTGTTAGCATTACTTTGTCTGTTTGACATAATTATTAGTTAGTAATTATAAGGTTGAATAGGTTTTGAAAATGTTGATGAAAATTAAATTTTTCAATGGAAAATACCATACTTTCCACAGGAAAGTGCAAGATCTTATTACACTAATCAAATTAATATCAGGCTATTTGTATACTGAAAAATAACGAAGCTCAGTATAACATAGTAGGAGTAATTTGTGACTATAAGAGAATGTATTTGAGAGAAGTGCTTTGAAGCAATGTTTTGAAATAACAAACGATTTTCATTTGTAGATAAGAACTGTCATTTAGAAAAGGCCAGGTGTCCATACCCACCACATTTCCATTTTAGTTAAAAATCTGTAAGTTCGCGAAGATAGGTGTCTCTACTGTGAAAAGATTATATCTAACAATATTAATTTGCATAAAAATACATTTTAATTTCGGCATTCAAGTACTGTTCTTTTCTTTCTCCTGAAAGTTTACTTTGGTGGATATGGCCTTTTCGAAATGAATGATTCAAATATACCAGGCGTTTCAGAAGTACAGCATTTTTGTGGTATGATAGGTTGGATGCAGGCAGTCACTTAAATCTGCGAACATGGGGTAGCTGACACACATTTGCAACGGCAGGTGACCTCAAAAAGTCACCGATCCTCCTGGAGGAGCGATAACCAGAGGTACCTACCCTTAAGTTTGGATGTCTCGTTTCGTTTGCTGTCATTGCTACCCCCAAGAAATGCCTGTTCACCAATATCAGAAATGATTTCGAGTTAATGTTTGGCTGGGGCCTTTAATTCTTCTTCGCTATCTCACTGGTGTTGTTAACCATATATTTCTCGAACACGCACTGTTCGGTCTTCTCGAAAGTGTGTCGCTTCAAACCGGAAGACGAATGATGTTCAAGCTTGATGGGGCACCTTCCCATTTCAATAACAGAGTGAGCAGACTTTTCAAACAAACAATACCCTGTACGCTGGATTGGATATAATGGTTCTGTTTACCGGCCTGCTAGAGCCCCAGCATCACTTGGTTTTCATTTTTGGGCCCACTCGAGCATCTTGCGTATGAATCTATTATAAGCACTGTAGAACAACTGGTAGCTCGAATTCCTGTTGCTGAAGGAGAAGTCATAGATCAAGCCAGTGAAATACTACTCAATGTCTACCGTTCCATAGTTCGACGGCTTCAGCTATGCCATCAAGTCGAAGGAGCACAATTCTTCATTCTCGCAATCACAATGTACATACATGCACTTCAGCGTTTTCTAGAGCTCTAATTATGGGCCGGAGACACTATGCTCGTATACTCAGAATCGGTGTTTTTCAACCTGTGGGTCGCAAAGTCTTCCTCAGGGGATCGCCGTCATGGAAGGTAGTATTTGAAGCATAAAAAACTGGAGGCTGAGTAATACAAAAAGTATGCTTAAGTGAAATTTGTTACAGTTATGGTGTTCCTTGTGTAATATTCATTATAAATTAAGCAGATCACAAAGTCTGAAAATTGATTTTTTCGGGAACCAATGGATCTGATACAATGTTGTTCTGATATTAAAAAAAACTTAACAAATTGTATATACAGTGGGACCTTTCTTAATGAGCATAATTCCCTTTTGAGTCTTGGCTGAAATGCGAAACATTCGTTAAGAAAAATATATTTTATGTTGAAAACAATGTAAAACTGGGGTAATGAGTTCACTCCGGAAAATACACACAAAAATTTAAAAGTAAGGCGAAACAAAAGAAAGATGATTTCTTTCCTTTGGGATAATTTTTGTTACGTTTCGGGAGGAGGGGGGGAGGGTCGCCAGAATATTTTCATTTGGAAGGGGGTCGCATTTTGAAAAGGTTGAAAAAACACTGCTCAAAATGGTTGGCTGCATCTAAAATATAATCGTATAAAAATATTGTACTTACATCTGAAACACCGGTGAATGGCAGTATGTCGTTACATGCAGATTAACAAGTGTGCACGGGTAGAGTGCTGGTTTGGATTTCTTTGATAAAATAGTGGTCGTATTGGTGAAGAGTACATACTTAGTGAAGATTCCTGAGAAGCATATATTTAAATAAAAAAAGTAACGTAATTCAGTAATGTCTCAAGACTTGATTCCTTGGCTGGAAACCAATCATTCCGGACTGTGTAATATATCTGCCGCGGCGGAATAGCCGTGCGCGCTAAGGCGCCTTGCTGCGGGGCGCGCGGCCGTTCGCCGTCGGAGGTTCGAGTGCTCCCTCGAGAGAGAGAGAGAGAGAGAGTGTGTGTGTGTGTGTGTGTGTGTGTGGCGGGGGGGGGAGAGGAGGAGGAGGAGGAATGGTGGTGGTGGTGGTGGTTCGTATAAGTTTGTAAGTTAAGGGACCGATGACCAGCGCAGTTAGGTCCCATAACTTTACATTGTCACAGTCATGATAGGTGCAGGACGCATCCACTACGGTGTCGGTTCGTGACGAGCGCGTCAAGGCAGTGGGACAGCTGTAGCCATTAGTGGGGCATCGGGCCCGCCTGTTGCGTCACGACTGTTTACGACCCGCGATGCGTTAATTGACTCCGGCCGGTGCGGGCTGAGTACGGCACACCGCGCTCCAGGAACTCGGCGGGGATCCCAGATCCGGTTTTCACACTTCCGTGGCCAGTTCCTAAATACCGATTCTGGAAATGAGTTCGATTACCATTTTTAGGTATTCGCGCCATGTAAACACTACACCGCATTTATCTTGAGTGTTTGGCCACGTTGCTTTCTTCATCGTAATATTTAAACTGAAGAGAGAAAACTGGTATAGGCACACGTATTCAGAGATGTAAACACTCAGAATACGGTGCTGCGGTAAGGCAACGCCTCTTTAACACAGCAGGTGTCTGTCACAGGAGTTTCGTTCAAAGAGCTGCAGCTTCCTGCAGCGGCAAAGCAGGAACTACACAGGGAGGCCAGTGAAACTTACATAATTCCGAAGATACTTTGCCATAGATGTGTATAATAATCATGCTTCTACATAGGCGTTAAGAGTGTTAAAATCAACTTGATATTTTCATATCCGTTACTATATCTTCTCTATCATCCATTAAAATTTCCGACTGTCATATTACTAATAATAATAGGCGTACAGAGAAGTGGTACTAACTTCTGTTCTTCGTGTTCATAAAGTGTTGCGGTAGAAACGACATACGGGAGGTAACGTTTCATGAAATGGCATGAATTTGCAACTCGTAGGTCGGGTTGTCAGCAGTGGAAATCGAAAGACATTAGTAATATGGTTTGCCATTGACGTTGTTTATTCGTGTCATTTCGATTAGTTTCCTGTGAGCGTAATCGTAATTTTTCACCGGTCCCACAAAATTTTAAGAAAGATCCTAATTCATAATTTCTTAATTTTCAATAACTACGACGAGGGAGAGTAGACATGGACGGATGGGCAGACAGACAGATGGGGAGGAGATGAACAGGACAAAATGTACCAAACGATTGCTATGCTCAGTGGCAGTTATTCCTCGCATCCTTCATAGTCGGTACACCGTCTTATATTTTGTGTCTGTTCATAAAACGGGCAAACACCAAATTTAGACAGTTATCTAGCTTTGAAATAACTATTTTCTGACTGCATTTTTTCTAACGTTTCTTTCATTCCACAGTGCCACAGCAATGCAAAGGAGGGTATTACTTCATGTATGCCTTCTGTAACCCTGTTATCTGCAATTGCTCGTACTTAACTTCCCTATTCATTCAAATCAGATTTATAAGTGAGCCACAGTGAACATAGGCAGGTTTAGCTACTATGCGTAATTACATATTCAGCAAGTCATTATGCACTTTATGCCGGGTGTGCATCTTAAAATATTGTCTTTTTGATGTCATATTCCTTTTGTGTCCCTCTGAGTATGCCTTATCTTTACAATTTTGTTATTAACGAGGGGTGGGAAAGAGGAACGAAAGTAATGACTTCATCTGCAGTAGGGCATTAAAATTACTCAATGGCGACAAGTGAAAATGTGAGCCGGGCCGGGATTTGAATCCGGGTAACCCACAAGTCTTACACTAAGCCCGTAGCGCCCTCATCGTTCGTGCCCTCTTGTACTCGCCATTTCGAATTCAAATACTAGGTCGAATGTTCCTACCGCATCTGGAGTGAAGTAGATGACTCTTACGCCATCATGTCCGAAAGATCAGACATTTCAATCATATATTCACCTAGTGAGGTGCAGAAAACGGCCTGAAAATATCCTGGTTAGTCAGCACCCACGACTTTAATACGCCCCAGCGGCTTCCCTCTCCGACCCCGAAATCGGCCACTCAACCTTCGCGGCTAACCGGGCGGATAATGGAAAAAGATACAAAAATGACAGTTGCGGAAGTACCTAAATCAAACTAATTGACAAGAAGTTTGCCCATTGCTAAAGTGAGTCTGATGCACAACTGGCCAATCCGCCACACACCTCACCTCACAGCTCCTTTTGACTCGTCTGTGATGGAGGTGGAACCGTCACGCCCATGCATTGAAACTCCGCTGTGTGGCTGGTCAGGGACATCGGTTCACGCACGCCGCCGCTCAGAATCGATGCGAAAATGTCCCAGGGGGTATTAGAAAGAGCGTCACTGGAACCACGCCAATCCGTGGCCGACTCATTCCCACACCTTTCGCGCTCGGAAACTACAGAGCAGCGCGATCAAATAGGACGCCTTTCTTAAGAATCTTTGAGACAGAAGTACCAAGTGTTTTGTAATGGACATCGTAAAACTGCATCCCCATGAATGTGATCCTGCCACTTTGTATTGTAACGCGACGGCTGATTCTGCTCTGCTGTGAAGGATGAAACCACCAGGGACGGTTTAAACTTATTCTACAAAATAGAACGTGATACGAAGCGCTATACCCTCGCGCGGAATGGCCAGGAGGTCTAAGGCGCCATGCTACGGATTGTGCAGCCGCTTCTACCGGAGGTTCGATTCTTCGCTCTCCGTTGTGTGTGTGTGTGTGTGTGTGTAAGTTAAATTAGTTTGTAACTTTAGGGGCCGATGACGCTGCTATTTGCCCTCATAGTTATACAAAAAATTGAACATTGGGTGCTACACCTTTTACAGCCTTCGTGTGGCGTGATCGCGAGGGTCGTGGTTGGTAGGTGCGAGATTGTCACATACGTGAATAAATCGGCAAAGAGTACTTCAAAAATTAATATCCCCCGTATCTGAATTACCCTTGGTGAGTCATACAAACTTTCGTTGAGCATGTTAAAATATGTACCTCCATGCGATAGATTCCCAGTCCTTTCTCTGATACAGACGTGCGCTCTGCGTTTCTGTGCTGAGTGCATGTCCGCTGTAGAATACTTATTGCCCGATTTTAAGAAAACTGTTCGGTGAAAAAATTGATATTTTTCACCTCTTATATTTCGATATATTTACTCGACGAAGAAATAAATCTCCTTGCATTATTCTGTTCTGTTATCGTGCTGTATAAAATTAGGTAAATTCGCAAAATTTTAGAAAGTTTACAGACGTAAAGATTGTTTTTAGCTCCTACATTGCAGTATATAAAATATATCGAAATTTTATTCAGAGACCAACAAAGTCTCTCTTCATCCTCGATGTACAGCGTTTTTCCGGCGAGTGAAGCGTTCAGTTGACCTCCAATGTTTAACGCATGCGAAATGCCTTGCTGTTGAGAAACATCGTCTTCAGTTTGTTCACCCTTCGATGAACGTATGAAGCCGTGCACTACGCTTCTGCGGGGACGACCCATTTGTGGCACTGTTTTCCCGCACTGTCTCGATTCTAAGAATGTCGTCTAGGTACATGTGTATATATTTTATAAACGTTTCGTTCAAATGTTTGTAAATCTATGGAACTATGTTTGTATATCTATGGGACTTAAATACTGAGCTTATCAGTCACTAGGCTTGCAAACTACTTAAACTAACCTAAAGACCACGCGCATTTGGCGTTGTATGGACCTTTATTCAAAAGGTCAGGTTCTGCAGGGCCTCAACAACTCTAAGCTCTAGAGACTTGGAATATTCCCTGGATGAGACACCCAGGGTGGTTCGCTCCCCTCGCCGGCGCCCCCCCCCCCCCCCCCAAGCACACCTTTGTCCACCGATGTCATGCAGGGCTTGTCTTGTGAGCAATTGGATGAACTGTTAAAAACTCCTCTGGTCAACAGCCATCAGATCTGTATATTACTGACCACTATAATACATTTTCGACAGAAGGATGCGTGATCGTTATTCACCTCCATCATTACCTGAATTTGCCGTTGCTTTGCAGGAATAAGCTGCCCGTGAAAAACTTTCCATTCTGAGACGAGAGGAAGCTGTTTCGAATAGCCTACGTATTAATTTACCACGCCGTATTAAACATAATGTGCTGCGTTTTCATACTTCAGTCCACCCCTGTATATCGCATTTGGGGGTGAAGGTGAGAGGATGGGCTTATCCCCGCCGATTTAATCCCAAGGCACCACGCAATTCATTCTTTGCACCTGAATCTGCCATAGACGAAAAACCGCACTAAGACCATTTTTGTTGCAGAATACGCGATACTAACTACGGCATATTTTAGATTTTTCATTTTAACTTTCAAATGTTCAAATGTTTGTTAGTCCTAAGGGACTTAACTGCGGGGTCATCAGTCTCAATTTTAACTTTCACACAATATTCTTAGTTTTATTTTTGACGAATTTCGTTAAGCTCGTTTCCTATTTATGTACACAGTACAAAAATGGTACTTTTATTACTATTCCCGGTAACAGAGAGGAAAATGCCCATGTGTACGGGTACACCTTCAGATGCCAAGAGATCAGGGGACTAATATTCACGCACTTGAGTCCTTTCTATATTTACATTTATGATAATCATCACGTGAAGTATCAGAACAAAACGGTCAACATTGCAACAGGGACGAAAAGAAGCAAATCTGACCCATTAGTAGGAAAAATATGGGAGACATTATTCGAAACAGCTATTGACCTATATGACTCTTCTGAAATACTGTAATGTATCGATACGCAATTCATTAATACTTACTGGATTAAGCTTCACGTCAAGTGTAGCTCTAAGATTGTCAGTATCATGAAACAAGTTTTGCTGCAGCGTTAAATGTTCAAATGTTTGTAAACCTAAGAGCTCAAGCTGCTGGGGTCATCAACCCTAGGTTTACAAACTAACTTATCTTCACACACAAACCTCCAGATGTCAGTCAGGTCAGTACTAAACGTTGTGTATCGATAGAGTATCAACCAAAACTCCGATATAATCCGTGCTATGTGCTATCGTTCAGGACATCATGCATAACTAAAACACCTGACCTACGTAGTAGAGGGAAAGCATAACTGGGAGATCAAGTACCGTGGAGCTCCTGTGGGGAAGTTGGTAGACCGTTGGTTTCTTATACCGAAGGTACTGGGTTCAAGCCCCGATTACAGCACGTTTTTATATAAACTTTTTAATTTTTGTTTTTTTACTGCAGTACGTCGGCAATTTTTATATGGGGCAACGTGTTCCCGAGATGTAAAAAGACTGGTTCGGATTTTATGCCAGTGTGTTATCGGCAATTTGCTTTTGTTCCGTTTATTTGAAAGTAACATACCTGTAGAGTATATTCGCAGTTTCAGAGAAGAAACAGAAGCAATTGGAACACAAGCATAAAGAAACAATTGCACCAGACGTGCGGAAGTATTATTACTGACGATAATAATAAATGACTGCTAGATTGGCAGAACTTTTACATGTCAGGAACAGGTTATGCAATATAACACTTGGTCTTGTAGATGTAGAACAATTTCGAACTTAATAGAGAGAGAGAAAAAAGCTTCGCATCAGCAGAGCTTGATCCCAGGACCATTGAAACAACAAACGTACTCTCTACCGACTTCCCCATGGTAGCACTATTTTCCTGTACTCCGAAAGACAAGTGTTAACTTCTTCCCCTTTACACAGTTCTGCTGGACGGCAGCACATAGCACGAATTATATCATGTTTTGGTTGACAAAATATTGATATAAAACGTTTGGTATCGAGTGGCAAGGAGCCTTACACCACGCTGCCATTCCCGCAAGGCGTTGCAGTGTCGAAGTCTTCTGTAGAAGACTACGAGAAAGATAAAATTTGGATTCAGTATGGGTATAATAGTAGTTTAGTGTCTTCGCCAATTGCGCTAACCCCACTGCCCGTGATTGTCGTTCTTGAATGGTAAGCCCCATAAAAGTTATCACTTAGACTTCTCAGAAACGCTAGAGAATAGCACCGTACTACAATAGCATTTGTTAGAACTAACGAGGCACACATGGCAAGAAGTGCTATAACACGATTTCCAAGAAACTGTACTCTTCGGAAGAGGGGTGGGAAATAAGTGACACGTGTTCTGCATTATACATAGATATTAGAGCATTCCTGAAAAAAAGACAGTTTTCGACGTATTTTAGGTGCCTTCAGGTTTTTTCTTTACAACGACTGGGAAATTGAAATGGTGACGCAGCAACTACCACCGCGGCATAACACTTTCGCGCCCATGTTTTATTTTCATGAATCTACCTGTCTTTTGAAATAACGCCCTTACCCGTATGTCTGCTGAATGAATACAGTTTGTGGCGTTTACGGAGTTCCTATGTTTGTGAACGTTTTTACAGTCGTCAACACACAAGAAAATGCATCAAATCTTTCATTAGAATAAATAAAAGAAACTTAAGAATACAGAACTTGAAATTAAAAATATAACATACAAGAATATATCTAATAAACGTTAGAAAGTTGTTGTCCTCACAATTTCAACCAAACTTGATACACGTGTTATTTACTGTCAGTAAAGAAGTGGTGCAGGAGTAAGAATCGCTTACATATCTCGGTGGTAGGGGCGACAAAGACATGTAGTCCACGACGCGCGAATACCCAGATATTATTCAAACATATTTATGAACGAGCACTTAGTGACATACTACAAACTTAACTCGCAATTCTAAACTCTCAAACTTCTCGCTGCCCCCCTCCTCTCCCCCTCCCCCCCCCCCCCCGCTCCCACACACACACACACACACACACACACACACAAAGTTTTGACGCTTACTACATTTACGATGTTCGTGCAGTAGAACTTCCGCATCAGGCATAACTTTTTAATTTATTACTTCATTCTACACACTCCATTCCCTACATGTTTCGCAGGACGTTTCCGCATATACCAATAAATGTACTTGCAAAATTGAAGGTGTTTGAGGGATATAGTCATAAGCCACATATTACTAGAGTCAAGATAATGCAAGTTTAAATTTCCACAGTTTAAGAAAATGTAAAATAGAAATATTTGTACATTAAAAGCTAGTTTAATACCTTGCAAAACTTTTATGATTAACACAATATCAAAGGGGGTCAGAGACTTCATTTTTCACCTCTTTCAGTCACGAATACTTGTTGAACCTGCGAAGAACCTCCACGCGTTTGTAACTTATCTGCTATTTTCATGTGGCTTTTGAAAAAAAATGATCATTGGCCGTCTTGGCCTTGAACTCTTACGGGCATCGGCGAAAAAGTTGAAAAATTGGGGTCTGCCGGGAGGTGTGCTAGGATAGTCCGTGCAGTAGTGGTGCTCACTTTGTCCAGGTGGCGCAGTGATCAGAGCGACTGCTTAGCAATAGGAGCCCTTTGTTCGAATCACGAATTGGCACAAAATTCATATCACCTCATCGAGTTAATGCCTACCGGCAGCTAATGTAAAATTCGTCCGTGTCTTGATAAATAATTGCTGCAGGCTGAACAATTTTGTGTGTTTTATCAGATAAGTAGTCTTGTATTTACAGAGCCAGATTTGAACGTTCGTGGCCAATATTGGGACCGATTTTATTTTAAAGCGTAAATCTGGTCCGCATTAACTCTTCAGTACATGTACAAAGTTTCTCTTCCTCACAGCTCAGTATTTTGTGTACGTATACCTACATAGCAAGAAATGGCTTTCGCCATTAAATAAAATCGGTCATAACAGGAAGATTTAGACCTTCAACTTTCTCACTCGCCATTCGAGAACGCAATGGTAGAGATAGCTTGATAGTGTTTTGAACCTTCTGTCTAGCAATTGTGAATTGGAGTGGTCATGGAGGTATAAGTACACCACATTGTGTGAAAAGTGAGCAAAAGGTGTTGCCCATTGGTTGTATGTTGCCCTTATTAGTTTGATTGCCCTCCTTCAGGGTATTAAAAATGCAGTGGCCTAACAGCGATGATACGAGAGAACAATTTAGTAAAACAACCCATATTGAATGAGCGGTGAGCATGTAGAGGATACACGAGAGTGGAGCAGAGGAGTCGTCTCGGATATCGTTGTTACAACAACTGTTAGAGATATTATGTAGTGTGTTGTGGTGGCATGTTTTAGACAGTCAGTAAAGAGGAGCTCTAGATCCTGCATGGCAGCAGCAGTGTCAATATGGGGCGCCACACTTTGTGCATTGTGATTGCGGTGCAGACCTCACAATGTTATACGTCTGTCTCTGGGGCTGCATGAAAGCCGTTATTATACCACCATCACCTTCATGAATAAGGCCTGTGCATTAACAGCCAAGTTTAGTCATGAAAATAGCGACACACTAGTGTTCTGTAGCATTGTGCTGAGCTTTGTAGTATGTGAATGTTGAACTGTTGCGGTATTTTTACTGACTTCAGCGTCCCTCCATTCACATTAGGCGTTTTGTCTGTTACAAATTCAAACTGAACTGGGTACCACAAAATAACATTAAAATCATTAAAAAACATTGAAACATTGACGTGTTATCTAGTTTAGCACAATACCACAAGACAGTACTCTTGATAAGCAGCATACAAGCCTTTATAATCTAGGTGGCGTTGACAACCCCGGTTGATTCGAATGCAGAACTGGTGGCAAAAATTCTTGTAGTAACCACATTAATGCTGAATATGCGACGCATTTTCCGACAGACAGACTACTACGTCGATACCGGTTTTGGTTCTCATCTTGAACATATTGTTATGTAATAATGATGAGGATAATAAAACATGGGAAAAACATTTAATATTGTCTTATTCTGCCGCGCGGGATGACACCATACTACGGACTGGGCGGTCGTCCACGCCTAAATTTCAGTCCTCTCTCGGGCATGGGTGTGCGTGTTGTCCTTACTGCAAGTTAGTTTGTAAGTCTAGGGACAGATGATCAGAGCAGTTTGATCTGATAGGTTTACAACCATTTGACTGCTGTAGGATTCTCAATCGTATTCAATGCCCCCACCCCCTGCATATTCAGTACTCCAAAAAATACCTGTTTTCGACAGAGGTTCTTCTAAGAAATATATTAGGTTTTTGTCTCCGTCATCGCTGTTACTTTGTGCTCTAAGAGCCTTTATAAACTGTGCGGAGGTTTCTCGACGTAGTACCTGTACACACACGGGAGTCTGGCGCCGGTGGAGAGAAAAGCCCACCGCAGAGTGAGTTGCGCGGAGCAGGAATACGCCCAAGGACGCTCGCGGTTGACTTGCTGTCACCCAAGCGGACACAGCGCCACTGGCTGGAACATTTCCTATCGCGACACTGCTCTAAAATTTCAGCTGTGTGGTGCCAGCAAGTGGGACCAATAGGCACCGCTACATCTCTGCTTGTACTAGCATTAAACTTGCTGTTACTTATCCAGAAGTAGATGTTATCAAGAGGGTTTCATCAAGATATTTTTCCAACAGTTCCTGGATTTTTCGGTTTGAAATTCCAATTTCCTGTCACCCAGTTTTCTTTTATGTTGTACATACGGTATGCAGACGAGAGCATTGTATGAAAATTTGTACCAATACCGGACTACTGTAATTAATATATATTAATTAATAAAGTATTAATAGAACAAAGCTTTATAACAATACGTCAAGTAACTGCAGCAATTGTACGGGCGTGGGGCTGTCCTTTAAGGCCCTTTCCTGCTAACTAATTAACGTAGGATTCTTGGTTGAGTTAAACACTCTTTAACATACTTTGTATTTCACAAAATCTCTTCCAATTCCACCAAACAGTTATACAATATATGCGTCTTGTATGAAGATCAAAAGACGATTACTAAAATTTACTCATCTATATCAAAACAAATGAAAGTATAACATTCTTCTGCCTAATCAATCTAGGATCGATATTTTACTTAATGTGCTGGGTTTAAGTAAATAACAATGAAATAAGTTTACGAAAAATAAAGAAAAATTACTTCTTAAAAATTGCAGAAAAATTAATCTTCCTACTCCCCTTCATACTGCTCGCCTCTACCATATGTATCGTCACAATACGAACACGGATCTCTCGGTCGCAATGAAGTTGTGCTAACCACTATACCATCATGGCAATTGCCTCCCTTAATTAATCGTTTTATCTCCCCACCTCAACACTTCCCCCTATTTACTCTTCCACCCCTTCCCTTTACGGCATTCCAAGCTGCACCTCTCACTACCGCCTGTCAGAGCCTTAAAACCCTTCATCATTCCATCATGCCCTGCATCCTTCGCCGTCTACCACCACCCCCCCCCCCTCCCGGCCTCACTCACTGTCAAGATGCTTGTGAATCACACCTGAATGTTTGTGCAAAGTGATGTTTCTTTATCTTATGTAGGCTATTTTAAGTGCCTGTTATCTATCCTCTAGTATTGACATTCCAAGCTGGGTTTTGAAACAGCTGAAAAATGAAAAACGTCGAAATACTTCCAATTAGTCGTATTTTATGCACTGTCAAATCATTCATCCGATTGCGATGAAATTTTCACGCTTGAGCTTCGAAACGAAAAGCACTGTATATATGAGAATCCGTACGGTGCATGGCGCAGGGTACTTCAAAACAGATTCGGGCACCAATGTATACAGTTTCATTCCGGTCGTGATGAAATTTTGAACACGTGACCTTCAAAACAAGACAAACATGACTGTCTACATAGATTTCGTACTGTGCATGGCGAAGGGAGACTTAATCCATACTTCGATAACATTCAACTGATCTCTCTGAAATATGGCAGATATGTGATTGTTCATAAACGGAGGAGGAGATGAACAGAGAGAGAGAGAGAGAGAGAGAGAGAGAGAGAGAGAGAGAGAGAGAGAGAGAGAGAGAGAGAGAGAGAGAGAGGGGGGGGGGGGGGAGGGGGGGGGGGCAGGAGAAAATTGACAGAGGCAACGGGATGGATGAGTGGATAGGGGAGTTAACTATACAGATATAGAGAGAGTAGGGGAGTAGGTTGTCTAACTGAATATTGGAATAAATACCATAGCAATGCCTGCTTCTCAGCTAGCCAATACAGAGAGAAGCCTAAGGGGACGAAGAGGACGGTAAGAACCGGGCATAGAGATGAGTGAAATGATGGCCAGAGAGATTAAGGATATTCCAATGTAAATTTAGCGATTGCCAAGTAATGCGGTATTCGCCAGTATCCAGAAAGTTAGTCTACACTCCTGATAAGCTTTATCAGTAACACCTAGACCTATAATTTGGTTTATTCTTCGTACGGTTTATGTGCTCCGCCGATGACATGGAGCGCTTACCCCCTCCTAGATTATTTTCAAAAAGGAACATAGGGCATTTAACAATCCGGCTTTTTAGATCGTATGTCCAGACCTCTTGCCGTACGTCCAGCTTTCCCCTGATTTGTCCTAGTTTTGACGGCATGTGGGTGTGTCCTGAAGGGTTATTTAAGAACGGTCCCGACCAAACCTGGACCTCGTTTGTATGTTGAAAAATTAGACCGATTATAAATGAATAGGTCTTAATAAATAGTTGTTTAAACTTAAGGGACAAGCACACTTCCACGCTCTTCACACACATTTTCGTTACTTATTTATTGAGAACTAGGAAGCCGCCGACTTCGCACGAATCTAATTTATATTTTGAATCTAAACATTGACGTATGGATTTTATTGGTTGGTATGTCCTACTTAAATGATTAACACTATGAATACCATCCTTATACAATTCTCAGTGTGTTTAATCGTATTTACATGTGCCTACTAATATCACAGTCTAACATATGTGAGGGGTGGAACGTAAAATAGACACAACTATTTATTCATAACCGATACAAAAGCATCAAATTTTTGCACCTGTTATTATCTTTGAAAGTAGTTACCAGCGTTGTGTTGAACCAGTTGCGAGCGGTGTGGAAGGCGTGGGATACCGTTAGCAGAGCCTGTTCTGTTGATGGTGCGAATGGAGCGGTCTACTGCCTGTCAAATCTCTGGAACCGTTCTGAAACGAATGCCACCAAGTGGTTCCTCAATCTTCGAAATGAAATCAGTCACAAGGACTTACGTCCGGGGAGTGTGGTGGATGGTACAGTAGTTTCCAGTCCCATCGACCGAACAGAGCAGCCGCAGCTTGCGCCGTATTCGGTTGTGCAGAAAGTGTGGTGATCTCCAAACACGAAGAGTAATACTGTGCATTGACGGTCTGCCATGTTCCTGTATCGAAAGCATAGTGACACAGTTAAGTTAGACCGCTCGCACACAAATGGCTGTTTTCCTCGAATGTGCACACGCTGGTGACGTGGGACGGGCGAGTCCATTTGCTCGAAGGTAAGGGCGGTGTGTCAACAACGGGTGCTATAAGCGACAGTAGTAGATCCATTTCATTGTGTCTCCACAGCAGTGTTGCCACTATTTAAGTTCCATCTCTCGTACGTAAACGTTCACGTCTGGCACTTGGGACTCCTCAGCGGTAAATGAGAACCGTAGCGGCACTATTAATTTACAATCTGACGAACAGTGAGGGACGCTAGCGCTTCAAGCGGCGGTACAAGAATGGCACTATACAAACGATTGGCTCTTTGTCCGCTAGGGTCGCTACGGTTGTTTCATATGCCAGACATAATCTTTTAGGTATACGTTAATAAATATCATAATCCGATCGCTACCAAACGTCACACGTTCACCCATTGGGCTAATCTGAAATTTTCATCAAAATGGACTCGCAGACGGCTGGAGCCCTAGGGAACACACGCGCACACACCCATTTTAATAGATGCAGACAAGTGAGAAGCTGCCGACAGTCGACGATAGTGTACTATCCCCCAATGCCACTTCTACCTACCTTACTGCAGTACATAGATTTATAAGCTTGTATCATTTACATTCTTCAATATACTGTAACTCTTAACGTTTCTATTTTTCTCTCTTTCCCATTTACTACGCCTTCATGTCACTGTGTCCGGGAAGATAATCTTATTTGGCTCAAATCTCGCGGGGTTTTCGGAATGTTTGTCTCATTGGAGTTTTTGAGACCACTGCGAGCGTATGGGAAAGCCCACGCTAGTATTGGACAACTCTCGCCCTCCCCTTTTTTCTTGCCGAGTTTTATCTCTGCCTGTTACGTAACCGATAACAGACCCTGCGGGACAGGTGAGACCCCGTGTTTAAGTGACGGTCTCTGCCCCGCCGTACAAAGTGTGTGTGCTGTTCTAAGCGATAACGCGGAAGGCGTGAGACCCGCTCCTTAAACAGTAGGTTTTCAGTAATGCTTCGTCCTGCTGCCTATAGTGGCCGATTTCTTAATATCTTTCCGCGCACCAGTGGCGGACTGGGGGGGGGGGGGGGGGCGTAGCTATTCTTTATTATTATTATTATTATTATTATTATTATTATTATTATTATTATTATTATTTTGGAGCTCGCCTGGCCTGTAGTTCTGCCGGGGCCTCCAAATTTCGGAAGCTACTTTTTTCAGACTGTCCCGTGCCTCTCGTCCTGGAAGGGTCTCCAAATCTTTTTTATAGTAATACATGTATTTCCAAGTGGCCGCCGCCCCGGGCCTCCAACAGCCTTAGTCCACCACTGCCGTGCACGTTCGTCTGCTAGTTCAGCACTCCATATAAGCTGCGTAATTTTTTCGTCCACTTATCCTTAAGTTACGTCACACAAATTTCATGATTTTTTTAAATATTATTAGGCCGACTGTTACACGTCGTCTTCATGAACCCCGTTACTTTCTTCACACAGTGCATTTTATTACATGAAATTGTCGTTTAACGTGGCACAACATGCTGTACTATGTGTCACGAAATGGCGTATTAAATCATGAAACACCATGTGATACATTGTGTTACAGTATGATAGGTTACGACCTATCGTGGAGCTCAATATGGCATAACAACCTGATCTCGTGACATAATGAGAGGTGTCGCAACATGACATGACAGGTGTCACATATGTTACAAGGTAGATGACATATTAAAGATGCCATAACATGACGAGGTATACCAAAACTTACCATGCATCATTCCATGTTTCTAATTGTGGCATGCCGGCCGCGGTGGCCGAGAGGACTGACGCGCTCCACTAACGGTCTGCACGGCCACTACGGTCGGGGGTTCGAATCCCCCCTCGGGCATGGATATTTGTGCCGTCCTTAGTATGAGGTAGTTGATAAGTAGTTTGTAAGTTTAGGGACTGATGATCCCGTAGTTAAGTCCCATAAGCTTAACAAACATTTGAACATTTTTCTAATTGTGGCATCCAGTTCGTAGTGGATAGGGATCGCTAATTAAAAATTTCTGCACCATTAATTAAATAAATGCCGTTTTCACGATTATTTAACTGTGCTTAGTGTGCAACAAATAACGACCAAAACATGATACTATAATTTACTGACCAAATAGATAAACTTTTAGGTCCGCCATTATTTTGACGTCACAGCAAGTTATAAATATTGCTCGTTATCAAGCCGTCATATATAGTCAACGTATGACGATTATTGGCCAAAAAATTTTCGTTGTGACTTTACTCATTTACAGGGCGAAAATTATTGATCTATACGAAACAAAACGTAAGTTCGTTAATAACGACTGTGTGCACACATTTTATTCAACATGTAAACGTCACTAGAGATACTGGGATTTAGATTGTGGCGCAGACTGTGGAACATGTTAATAAAAATTAGCAAAGAAGAACTGCAGTCAATATTAATAAACTTCAGAGAAACTTTAGAATAAACTCATGTAAAAAAAAAAGACAGTTTTCTGAATGTCTTCTTATTGTTTTATTGTTGATTGTTTCATCACATCTCAGGGTCATTATGTGGTTCACTTTAAGGCCTAAGTAATAAACTAAGACGAAACTTTTCACTCTTGAGAAATATCTGTATTTTTCTGAAAACATTTACATCACAACTGAAAGTTTACAAAAAGACAGCTCATCACTTCTAACTGCTCGAGAAAACAAAACAAGACAAGACTGACTGCTAATTAACAAGCAAAGATACTTCTCTTCCACTTTTTTCTTTTAGTTCCACAGATGAATTTTTTCTTCTCAACATTGATTAATAATAATTATTATTAATTTTTTCTCTTTTTTAATAATAAAAAATTAAATTAAAATAGAAATTCTATTCTTACTGTTCTGATACCCCAACACTCCATCCCTGGTAACAGCACAAGACGAAAAGCGAAATTCTCCACGAACTGCTGAAGTGTCGTAACATCAATGCTGTCGATGACCTCCTAATGGCTGTTTTCAGCTCAGCAATGTTTTCGGTGTTACTGCTAAGCACCTCGTCTTTAATATAGCCCCAACAAGAGGAGTCACATTCTTTGGAGCCTGAGCTTATGGCAGCCGATCGAGGTCCATGCCAGTGGCCTGCGGGAACCCCAGTCATTGCACACTACAGTCGGTCGCGAAATGTGCATGCTCCACAGCACCGGAAGGTCGTTCTTTCCCAAATGTACAAAGTCTGTCTTATTCTTGCTATTAAGATGAGAATAGTTTCGGGGCGATGTGGTGGGTTTAGGCAAGCAAGAATCACCTTCACAATATTTACTTACAACACGCCTGACTCTTTTTAATGATAATAGGTAAATTTTGGTTATTTGCTTTAAACCAATTTCCATTATACCAATAGGTATTTGTTTGTGGACGGTCTCGGCTTCGTACGATAAGCTTTTATCTATGTATATCGAAATGGTGTGGACTCGTTTGCAATCCATATTCGGATTTCATTGCCACAACCAGATTGTGGACTCAACCCTAATTGAATTTCCACCATTCAGTTGAAATTGCGTGTTGCGATACAATTTTACCGATTATTTCGCAATTTTGCGTAAAGATATATAGTTTTCAGTTTTCAGAAAAATTTGTAAAATATCGTGATTTCGCGCTTTGCGTAAACGGCTGCTTCTGCCCGTGAATAATACTCGGAAGTACGATCTGACCAAAGGGAGACCTAATCCCACTCCCTTGTCAGATCGAGAAAGAAAATCTCATATTGTCCTCGTATAGTTGTTAACGCCTCACACTTTGTTCCGTTTAAAGCTCACTTTCCGTTTTTCTGGAATACGTCGAAAAACCGTGGCCTCTAGCGGAAACAATGTCATTACTTCCTACAAACATGTTATTCCCTTTTTCTCTCTGCATTATCACTCAGTGGGCGACGGTCTACACTTAATGACAGAGCAGCAGCGTTTGTGTTGTCAGTGCTAACAGGCATGCATCGCTGCGTGAAACAGCAGCACAAATCGACGTGGGTCGTACGAGGAACGTATGCTTTGTAACAGTGCGGCGCGGTTTGGTGTTATTGGACTACAGCAGCACACGACCGGCTAGAGTGCTCTTGTAATAGTACATTGCCTGCAATGCCTCTCCCGGACTCACTACTATATCGGTTTGACTGTTTTACATAGATTGGGCTAAGTCCTCTGGCCCAACTGAACTGGAAAGTGGAAATGGTTATATTCGGCTATCTGGAGACAATTTGCAACCATGTCCAACTTCATTCCTAAACGACAATGTTATTTTATGGTTGAAAGTGCGCCATGACTCCGGGTTAAAATGGTTGGCGACTGGTTCTAATAACATTCCAGACACATTCAGCGAATTATTTACCTACCCAGATCGCCGGTATGAATCCTATCGAAGATTAATAATACATTGAGAGGGCAGTTCGTGCACAAAACCCTGCACTAGAAAGAATCTCACAGTTGTGGGCGGATAGAGGCAGCATGGCTCAATATTCCTGAACCCCAGATTTTTCAAACGCCCTTTAAAACTACTTTTAATCTTCCTAGTTTTAAAGGATGTTTCATGAAACAAATAGTTACTCTAATGCTGCGCTGTTTCTATTTGATTCTAAATAACAGCAGCAGTCATTCTACATACTTAAAATTTATTTCAAAATATTTTCATATAACTGCATTATGTTTCGAAGTGTTGCTGAAGTGAAGTATTCTTCTGTATAACCATTGACCATCAGAATAATAGGCGTACTGCAGTTGTCGTACAGCACAGGGTCAAAATTTTAACATAACGCTAAACACTTCTTACAGCCCTGACAAATTCTTCAGTTTTTGTATATGCGGACTATTGTGTGTGTGTGTGTGTGTGTGTGTGTGTGTGTGTGTGTGTGAGAGAGAGAGAGAGAGAGAGAGAGAGAGAGAGAGAGAGAGAGAGAGAGAGAGAGAGAGAACACCAAACCCATGTTTTTGGGGGTACTAAAACTAGGAATTATGGGGATGGCCACTTCCGTACTTTCTAATGAATGCAAATCGTCAAATTTTTAGTTTCTAAGAAGACATTAACAAACATTTTTTTCGAAACTATTTTCTGTAATCCATTGGTGCATACTTACGTAAAAATTTACAAAAATCAAGTTGTATTTTATTTTATTCCCTCCCCCCCTTTTTTCCCCACTGCAAACTGCAAATAATTAAATCTTAGCAAATGGCGAAATTTGAACAGTACTATCTGTAGACATTTCTCTGGAAAATCTTTTATATCTGGGAACCAAAAGTGCCAGTTGAGATGATCTGGTGGATAGGGCAAATACATTGTCGTTACCATAAGTCAACGCAAGCGCCTCTGCAACACCAATGCGCAACCTGGGGCCGAGACCGTAGAAGCAGCACCTTGCGGCACAGAGGAGAGGTAAGGCGGCCACCCAATAGTCCACAGGACAGGAGGATGGTGACAAGTATTATCGGCGAAATACTGTACTTGTTGAACACTGTGAACCAGTAGTACAATTGTGGACTGTCCAACCAAGAAATACGCCAGAATAAGCTGAATAATCACAGTAATATTTTGGTGGTTAGGGGATTACAAGAGCACAGTAGGTGACACAGCTTTTGCTATTGGTTCTTAAATATTGTTGCAGCTAATTGCAGTAAACGATCAAGGCCAACTCTGCAGAGAAGTGTGTGCTGAAATGAAAATCTCTGGCAGATTAAAAATGTGCAGAGTTTGAATTCCAGTGTGCCACATAATTTTAATCTTCTAGTTAGTTTCGTAACTTCTACCTGTAACAAGCAGTGGCCAATTCTCCATGCGTCTGCATACAACACACACAAAAGCTAACCAGTTTTTAATTTCTAAAAGATCTAATAAAACTGTGAATATATTTTCAAAGAAAGCAAGCAATTAATTGGTCAGAGACAAATCAAGAAAAAGTTAGAATGACACAAAGATCACATGTTGATTAAATAGTAAGTAAACCACACTACATATATGACTGACTCTACACAAGCAATGAAATGATACAAAAACTGTTACATCAAACTGAGCAGCACTACTAAACAGTGGTGGACTAAGGTTGTCAGAGGCCTGGCATAACAACAAAATGAGGCCCCTTGTTCACTGCAATCACCCCTCCTTTAGTTTGCCACTGCTACTAAATACAGATAAACATCTGTTCACTTCTACTCGGAAGTAGCTGTTGCCGTTGCTGCCACCGCCACTGCTTAACTTTGCTCAGCACTCTCTCAACTGTTCTGCATTTCACATTTTGTTGTTTAATGTGGTACTGGCTTCTATTCTCCTTTGCATTTGTTTTATTTCGTGGAAAATAATAGCACTCTTCAAAACAGCAAGAGTTGAAAGTTTCTGCTGACATAAGGCTTCATTTTGCCTAGTACAAACACTAAGACTCATTTACCCAAGTCTCTCTTGTGGTATTAAATGTCTATAGACTATTGACACAAATCTTTTGCCTCATTCAATAGAAGTGAAATTTATTTGGTGGAAGAACGAATGTTTGTTTGAGATTTTGTACAGCAGCAATGGCAAAGGTTTTTAGAGTTAGTATGGCTTCAGCTATCGTTGATGATAAACATACATATTGACAATACGTGGCTAAAGCTTGGCCATCTCCTCTGTAATTGAGGACCCACCAGTGTCACTGTGACGCTCTCATGACAGTAGTCCATAACATGAGGGACTGTCCCCTTTCAGCCTCTTTGCAGCACACTCTGTCCCTTTAATTCTTGGTGATGATGCCTCTTTGACTGATAGTACCATACATTTTATCTATACAGCTGGTTCTTATATCATCTAGTGCTAGGTACAGCCTGACTCTTCAGGCTTATACATATTCTTGAATTTAATCTGTTTTTTAGTTTTATTCTGTCCATCTTTTGGTTGGAAGTTTCCTTGCCTTCACTTTTATGTAATCCTTCTTTTGTGTTGTCACTGTTTCAGCTTATGGTGCCACTCTGTACGCCCTGGGGTTTCCCCCCCTCTGGGTGCTGAATGTTTGAACAAAGTATATGTTCCAAAATCTTACTGCTAATTGACGTCAATGAGATGGGCCTGGAATTTTGGGGATCACTCCTATTGCCTGTCTTGAATATTGGAGTGACTCGGGCAACTTTCCAGTCTTTGCGTATGGGTCTTTTGCTGAGTGATCGGTTGTATGTGATAGCTAAGTGTGGAGCTATTGCATCAGCATACTCTGAGAGGAATCTAGCTGTTATACAATCTGGCCTGGAAGATTTGCTTTTTTTGTGACTTAAGTTGTTTTACTACTCCAGAAACATCTACTTCTAAATTTTACATGCTGGCATCTGTTCTTGGTTTGAATTCTGGAGTGTTCACTTAGTCGTCTTTGGTGAAAGAATTTTGGAAAGTTGTGTTTCGCAATTCTGCTTCAGCAATACGGTCATTGGTAGTATTATCAAACAGTTCAAAGAAATAGCTACCTCTGAAATCTAACTGCAGTATATTTTATTCTTATTTTAAATACTCCATTTAGAAATAATTTATCCCTGTAATAATATATCATGTATCATTACAGTTGTGGCCTGATGACTGTCATGTAAGTGACAGTTACCAGTGAAATAAAAGAAATTGCATTCTAGATTGCCTTGTTACTTGAATTAATAATTACTTGCCAGATTGTTATTAACCATAATGTTCTGAAAAATAATCATATTGATTTATTTCAATTGTTACTAAACAGCTTAAGGTGCAAAATATAGTGACACTGTACATCTAGACACACTGCAGTGATGGTTATAGATTTCTTCAAAATAAAAATAAAAAAGTAAATGATGGGAGGGATTTATTTTCTCAGTTTAAAAATTAAAAGTAGTAAAATGGTTTCCAACTCTATTAGTTATTCAAAGTGCACAAGAATGTAAAAAAAATCTTATATTTTCTTTACTGTTTGAAAACAACCTAACCATCACTTCTTTAATTACAGGTGTACAAGGAAATGTTCCCAACGGACCCCAGAGTTCTGGTAGCAAGATGAGGGAACCACAACTGAATGGAGAAAGGGGACCAGAGCCTGTTCTCACCAATGGGCATACTGAAGATGAGGAACTTGAAAAATCTAAGGACAAACTCACTGTAACCAAAAATGGGTTGGTGGCAGATGAGCAACAAAAAGAAAGATTGTCCAATGGACACTCATCAATTGATGAGAGAGACAATAAGGAGAAAGAGAAACTAAAGAATAATTATGAACATGTTACCAAAGATAAGGTGAAAACTAGCTGTGAAGAGAAGGAAAAGGATGATGTAGATATATTAAAGCAGGAAGTAAAAGAGAATGACGACGATAAAGACAATGAGAAAATAGAAAAAGGTGAGTCTGCCAAAGAGAGAGAAAAAGATAAGAATAGGGATGAGGAACGAAGAAGAGAAAAATCGAAGTCAAAGGACAAGGATAAAAGCAAAGACAAAATAGTAACAGATAAGGAGAAAGAAAAAGAAAAGAATGAAGAAAAGAAAGAAAAAGATGATGAAGAGAAAGAAAAGGATGATGATAAGGAGAAAGACAAGGATAAAGACAAAGATGATCCAGAAGTTGTCTTTATACAGGTGAGTGCTTATCCAGAATATTCATATTATGTTTGATGCTTAAAATCAACTGCAGTTGGACAAATTAAGGCTACTTGTGTTTCTAAGTGAAATTTACAAAATTGATTAATTGCAATAAATTTGTTTTAAAGGACATGGGATTCACAGTTAAGATTGCAAGTCCAGGTTCTGAACCATTTGATATTCAGGTATCAAGTATGGAGTTGGTTCAAGAAATTCACCAGCTGCTCATGGACCGTGAGGATACGTGCCATCGTACCTGCTTTTCTTTACAGCTTGATGGTAATGCACTGGACAATTTTGCTGAGCTGAAAAATGTTGAGGGTCTAAAGGAAGGTTCTGTTATTAGGGTAAGTACTTCATATTTCACAGGGTCTTAGTACTTGTTAAAAGTTTTTTTGTTAATTTTCTTAACAGGGCAAATTTTTGTCTCTTGTTGTGATGAACCTAAATAACTATCTCTTCTTTAAAAATCACTCTATATGATTATCATTGTGAACTCAATACCTAATACAGTACTAAGGCAACATTGTCCATTATCTTTTCCATTTCCAACTACAATGGCATTAGCAAGAGCACCCCATTTTATGCCAAAATCTGTAAAACTTTGAGATTGTACCATGGAAACAGATTTCTTGTGTTATGAGTTGAAATACATGATTCTGTTTATGGAAGTCCCATATTCTATCAATAGTGCTTTTGTTTAGGAATATGTTGTAATGATATTAACTTTGAGAACTTCACCAGATAAAGAACTGCATGAATATCTGCTTTGACCTTAAGTGCAAAATGAATAAATACTACCAACACAATTTCTATAGATATTTCCTGACAGTGAGTTTAGTATAAGTGTCTGGCAAAGTCTGACAGTATGTGGTAAAGAGTTGACAGCAGTACATTTGCTACACATTTTTTTATCAATTTTCATTGTAAAACAATGCAAATAAAGTGTTGCCACATAACACAAACTGGTTGCCTCATTTATTTTAATGTTCTTAAAATGACAGCTTGGACTACTCAGATTTTGTTAACGTGTCTGATGTATTAACATGACTGCAGCAGCTTACCCCCCCCTGCCCCCAATGATCCCCTATGAAACTTCCAAGCATATTAAAATTGTGTGCTGGAACTGGGATTCGAACCTGGGGCCTTTGCCGTTAGCAGGCAAATGCTCTGCCGAAGTGGCTTAGTCACAGCCTAAGGTATGTGGCTAAGCTATATCTCCACCATATCCTTTCTTCCAGGAGTTCTAGTACTGAAAGTTTTGCAGGAGAACTTCTGTGAAGTTTGGAAAGTAGGAGGCGAGGTACTGGCAGAAGTAAAGTTGCGAGGACGGATCGTGAGTCGTGTGTCAGGATAGCTCAGTTGGTAGAGCGCTTCTCCGTGAAAGACAAAGGTCCCAGGCTTGAATCCTGCTTCCGGCACATAATTTTAATATCCCAGTAAGTTTCATTCTGGATCCACACTATGTTCTCTCTTTGAACATAAACTTACACAGGTTCCACAATGTAGCTAGTTTTTGCCTGTGTAACATTCTTTGTAAAAGTTTACATGCTTGTCTGGCATTTGCTTTTGTAAATGCCAATCTCATCTCACCTTGTTAAAACTTATAGGATAGCATTATTTTGTTACACAGTACTTATTAACTCGAACATCTACAACGTAAATAAAGAAGCTACAATTCATGAAAAGATTGACATTCCTACATATTGTTTGTTAATATGATCTTCTTGTACCTTCTGGTGTCAATCATGATACCCTGGAGTATATCTTTATTGTATCTGATCATCTCCGACACTATATCTGAAATGCAGTAATATGCTTGATGTTTTTGAAGATAAAGAAGCATATGTGCTAAATTCTTTAGTTAAACAGTATCATTAACACACACTACACAGCCTTTCACACAGACTTTGACAGTTTTCTATCAGTTTCCTGTGGGTTTTATTATTATTATTTAAGAAGTAGTGGAAATAATAAAAAATTTAATGTACTCGACTATTTACACCAGATTTGCTGGGTGCAGGCCTGGCGAATCCAGGGTCTCTTAGCTGGGGACTGCATTGCGCCAACAGAGAGAAATATCATGAAATAAGACTTTGGACAGCCTTACCTATTCAGAGCCAAATGAAAAATGAAGCACCAGCCTGTGGACCTTTGAACACATCATACCGCCGTGGTTTCTACATTGCTATCAGTCCAGAATCTGTTAAGAGACCTCAGGCCCAGTCACCTATGGCCATGTCCACAGTGGTTAGGAGTACCCCTATTCCTAACTTTGAAGTGCTAACCCCCAAAACCCTGGGGACATGAGTCCCCGGCCCTGAGCCAGAGAAGTGTCAGCCACCTCTGGCTCCCCCCTCCCCCCACCCAAAGACGGGATCCTTGGTTAACTTTCTTCCACAGTTTCTGCCCCTACAGTTTCCATCAACTACAAGTTGTAGGGCTTTTGGGTCTTCCTCACTCCATGGGGCCAAGTTTGGAAATGCTTCCCAGTTTGAGAAACCAATGGAGAAGAGAGAACACTTTAAGATTAAGACAAAAAAGGAGGAGGAGACCACCTCTGCTTCTGAGGATGACGTTGAGTGGCTGGTGTCCACTTATGACTGAGATCTTGGCGGATCCTCAGATGTGACAATGTCGATCTGACTGCCTCTTTGCCAGTGGTGGCGGGTATTCCTGAGACCTGGTTACTTTTATGTCCCCCACGTCCACTGATACTGTCGTCCATAGGTAAAATTGTAGTGGTGGTTTTTTTTCCCCCTCTTCTCCTTCCAACACCTAGCTAAGTTAAAATGGTTGTGCCACTTCTCCTGTCATATGCCTAACACTACAGGAAACTTAGTTTCCTGTCCAGTGGAACCCTGCCCTATGGGGGCTGCAGGTGTTATTACAAGAACCATGCAGTCTATGACATGATGTTGGGTGTAATCTGTTGGTCTTGCAGACCCCCAACAGTGTGGCTGAAGCAACAAAGGATATTGAGGTGTCACCAGCACTGTTGTTTAAGCTGGAGAATGTGGGGAGTCAAAGTGATCTGCACATTGACAAGCATGCCCAGGAAGTGATGCATCTCCTCTACACAGAGTAGTTCATGGGCAAGATAAAGCTCCAGATGCAGGTGAACCATCTGCCAGTGACAGGAATGCATGACGTAGGTCTTGGATACAGAGAATTTTAAGCCATGGGCAAAAGCCCAAGACTGTGGCTTTCAGATGGCTCCCTGCAGCCACTAAGTGACACTGATGGTGGTGGAGCTATAGAATAGGTAAAAATCATCAGCAAATAGGAAACAAGAGACTGAGGGGCCAACTACAGCTGCAAAACTGTTAACTGCCACCAAAAAGACGACACTTAGGGTGGTGGAACACCGTTCTCCTGAATATAAGAGGAGCTGAAACAAGTACCTTCACTAACATGAAAGGTGCACATGGAGAGAAAGTTCTGGGGGAATATTGGAAGGACACCCGGTAAGCCCTATTTGTGCAGCATAACGAAACTATGACGGTGCTAGGTGGTTTCTTATACCTTCTGAAGATTGATGATGATGATGATGATCCGATCCTAGAGAGGTGTCAGGGTAAGCTGTAAGTGCACTAAATGGAGTGTTATACCGTTTCCTGATGGCACATACAAAATGATAACTGCGTACACTCAACCCACTCTAAGTACGCATTGTAGCCTTATGTTGCAGAACTCTGAAGATAGTACTCTGCCAGGTGTTTGGTGATAGTGGGTAAGTCTGTACAAAGGGTACCTTTTAATAAAGAGGCCAGAAGTATCTGCTGGAGGGTGAGAGCCAAAAAGGCACTGAACCTGTGTCCACAGCTAAGGTAGGGAGGCACAAAAGCTAATAGTGCCAATGTACCTTTCTCAGCAATCCTGTACTGTGCCGGACAAGTGGCCAGGTTTGCACCTTGAGCTGTATGGAGGCAGATAGTGTTCAAAGAAGGGTGGCACCAGTGATGCTGCAAGGCTCGCCAATGGTCCTTGTTAGCCTCAGCGATCTTTGGTGACTATTGGGCCTCGATTTTCGCTGGAGGATACCTGAAAAGTGGGGAACAGTTGCCTCAGCTGCAGAAACAATAGCCACAGCAACATGGTCAACTGCTTTATCTTTGTCAGTGGAAAGCAGGGCATCAACTATAGCAACTGAAGTGTAAACTGGCCAATTAGCCCGATGGAAAGACCATCATGCAGGTGGTCTGGGGGTGAGACTGGAGAAGAGATACCAGAATAGGGAAGTGGTCGCTACCACAAAGATCAATGTGTACACTCCATCTGAGGTATGGGAGGAAAACAGGGCTGCTGAGACGTCTATGGGAGAGCATGCGACATGCACCACAGTAAAATGCATCAGAGATCTAAAAGGCCTTAGTCCAATCCCTTCTCAACTATGGGTACTTGGTATATGATCTTATCCAGATTCTCCATTGGGGCTCCGAACTCACAATGAGCACTTTTCACACAAATCTAGTGACAAGCCTTGTTATAGAAGCAGGGGTCCGTCTTTAATTCTGCTGACAATAGCTGCTAGCATCATACATCACCAATGTTCATGCCTCACCCAATCACCCCAACTGCAAGCTCCTTCTTCCATCTTAAGCACTCCCCTCCCCCCACTTGGTCACTCCCTTACATGTGGCACTATATGGATTTGGAATATGACTCCAAAGCCTCAGTACCACCAGCAGGTCTCTTTCACCAGTTTGTGGCACTTACCGAAACATTCCATGATGCAGAATTTGTGTACACCGTTGGTTCTGTGGTGGATGGTCAAACTGGTACTCATGTTGAACAGCATTCCCTGCCTTGTGGGAGCAGTATTTTTACTGCAGATCTGGTTGCTATTTATTGTGCTCTTGAGTACCTGTATTCTAGTCCTGTGGAGTCGTTTGTCATCTGTAAAGACTCCAAGTGGCTTGCAAGCACTCAACCAGAGTTCCTCTAAACATTATTTGGTATGGTCTATTCAAGACACTGTCATCACGCATGGCAAGTCTGGCTGTTCAGTAGTATTTGTCTGGACACCAGGCCACATTGACATACCAGGGAATGAACCTGATTGGCTGGCCAAGCAGGAAACCACCTCACAACCTCTGGACACTGGCCTCATGAAAACTGATCTCCAGTTGGTGCTACACTGTATGGTGTGTAGCTCCAAATGGTCTGTCTGCCTTGAGTGGACTGAACAAGCTTCAAACAGTCAAACTATCCACAGTTGTTTGGAAATCTTCATAGAGGTCCACACATCAAGACTCTGTTGTGTTTTGCCACCTTTGCATTGGGCATACATCGTTTACCCACAGCTTTCTTCTTCACCACAAGACTCCACCCAAGTGTTGCTGTGATGACGGTGGTCCATTTCCTGATGGACTGTACCATTTTACTCCTCTGTCAGTGGTATTTTAATCTACCAGGTGTGCTCCCTTTAGTTTTAGGTGACAATGCCCTGGCTAACTCTGTTATATCTGGGCACCTGGGTTTTAATGTGCTTTCTAGTGGTGGGTGATTCCGCCTGAATTCTCAGGCCCACCCCACACACTCCATCTGGAGATTTCTTGATAGTACGTGATTGAGTGTTTGGTTTGCCTTTCTCTCAAAGTGTTTTTACATATCCAGACATTATCTGCCAACCTTTAATCTAGTCAACCACTTGCTCTGCTGCTTTTAAATAGTAGTGTTCATTCCTGTTCTGTACCCCTGGGGGTTTTCTCCTCTGGGTGCAGAGGTTCGTCAACTGCGTATCGATTTTTGCAGACATGTTTGTGTTTGGAATAGGGGACTGATGACGTTGATGTTAAATTCCCTTCAGACCCTCATCCAATCAAAAAAACTTTTAAAATTGCTCTTTCTAATGTTTTATTCAAATTTTCTGAATGTAAATAGTATTTTTTCTAAAATTTTGAGTATAATGTTTTTCCAGAGAGAAAAATGTTACTTCTAAAACTCGTTCTTCAGAATGTTTGCAATAAATAAACTTGTACACAGGAAGGTATCTCATTGAAAAGAAATCTCAGTTCACAATTTCTATCTTCCCTTCATGTGCACACACTTTAACATCACCATGCAGCATTTTATTTACATGATGTAGCTGGAAATTTTCTGGGAAATTTCAGCCAAACACTCTGTTTGCATCTGGTGACGGTTCAATTGTTGAATCCCGAAACTCCTCTGCACTGCCGTGAATAGGTAGCTGTTTACTTAATGAAAGACTGTACACATCCCTGGTTGACTTCAATTTTACCATGTAAATGTTCCTTTTTCCACAATATTTTTCCCATTCCTATGCTTCAGTCTTGATTCATTAGGCAGATCCTTCCTGATTTTTATTACACTGCCTAAACCCAAGGTTCTATCCTGTGCATAAATGATCCAACTCAGCAGGGGTTGCTGCTAGTTTTAATGAAGAAACACATGGCATACAGGCTCCATTCCAAGAGCTGTATTCCTGATAACATGTTGCGTATGGACTTTGTCTGGAAAGTGTTAAATAATAAAAACTGATATATTTATAAAAATAACACTACACCTTTTCTGGTATCCTTCCTACAGGTTGTTGAAGAACCATATACCATGCGAGAAGCAAGAATCCATGTGAGACATGTTCGGGATTTGCTTAAATCCCTGGATCCAGCAGACGCATACAACGGTGTTGACTGCAGTTCCCTCTCATTCCTCAATGTTGTAACACAGGGTGATATTTTGGGTAAGTAAACTAATTTGATATTTGTGCTTAAAACTAGCAAAAAGTGTGAGTAAATCTGACATCCTATTGTCTTAAATTATCGCAAACTAAAGTTATGAAATGTTCACAAAAAGATAATTGTTATTTCTGTGTGTGTGTAAGGGGGAGGGGGAGAGGCTGCAGACTAATGGAAACTCTATCTACTTGAGAAGAGGAAAATATGTTCAGGGAACATGTAACAGTTATCTTTATGCTGCAAAAAATGAAAAATTTGATTTACATATTGTGTAATTATCTTAAACATATGGCAGTGGTAACAGCAACTGTACAAAAGGATTAACATAATAAAATGCACTGTCAAATAATAGCAACAATAGATAGGTATGAGTAGGGAAGTTTGCACAAGATAAGGGGATAAAAGATGGTGTCAATAAAATTTGACATGTTTCTCATCCATGAGGATCTCCTCCAAATGGATCTATGGAACAAACAACTAATCTAATCATGCATCTGTTGAAAGACTATTAAAACCACGTGGTTGTATACTTTATTGTGTTTGACAGGAAATAATTCTAATGTATGGGAGAGGACCGTCAATCAAAAACGAGAGGAGGAAAATGAAAAGATGACTTAGTGTTCTAACTTGTTTTGCTTAAAAGGCATTCTACTGGTAAAAATTTGAAAAGACAAACTCTTCATTGTAAGAAGAAATAGGCAGATATTATTCAAATGATTCAAGAATAATTATATATTCATAGTGTTTGAGTAACATTTTTGAAACATTATTTAAGGTTATTCTGAAAATTCCACCACATTTCCATTTTATTTCCAAATGTAGAAGTACTTGAAGAACTGCATTCCCCATCAAAAGATCATGCCCTAAACTATTATCTAAATATAAAAGAATGCATTTTACACTTTGCTATTCCAGTACATACAGTTTTTTCTTTCTCCTAAAAAATTTACTTTGGGGGGATATATGGCCTTTTCTTAAGACTGGTTCAAATATTCTTAGGCTTTGTTGTCCTGCCTGAGTAATCTGTCAAAAGTCTGCCCCGCACTATCCCCACTACCTCCTGCTTGTCATGAGCTTTCTTTTTACCATTGTTTCACCTTGATCTACCCAGGCAATTGATATTAGTAATTGATAATGAACTGTTGGGCTCACTGCAGCCATGAGTGTATGTGCTTATGTATATAAATTTCTCTACTCTTGTAGGAGGAAGAGCAAGAGCTTGAAAATTGGTGTGGTCATGTTGCCTGTGACATGTTTCTATGTGCTGTCCTTTGTTTCATGCATTAGTCCTAACAATTTCAAATGTTGCCACAGTATGGTAGCGCACACATAAATCGCCATAATGACTTGTGTTAATGGTTGGGTTTTTACTGATAATTTTTGTTAAAAGGTAAATATGCTTCTAAACCAGCACCTACCTATTTCTTTGTCAGAAAAGAAGAAGATGCGACCAGAGAGTGTAGACTGTACTCCACCAGAGTACATTATTCCCGGAAATCGTGAACGTCCATTACTTCCATTACAACCTCAAGCAAAAGAACAAAAAGGTCCCCAGTGCGTGAAAGTGCTCACCACATCTGGCTGGAATCCTCCGCCTGGGTACCGGAAGATGCATGGTGACCTTTTGTACCTTCATGTGGTCACCCTTGAAGAGAAACATTATCATATTACAGCATGCTCCCGTGGCTTCTTTGTAAACCAGTAAGTAATTATATAATAATTTCAACTATTGTATAACATAAATGTACTTGTCTGATTTTTTAATACACTAACTAATAAGTCTACTAAAACCTGTAAATATTTCCTGTTGTGGAAACAAATTATTTTGTAGAGTTCACACAGTATTACTCAGCGGCGCGCGCGCGCGCGCGCACACACACACACACACACACACACACACACACACACACACACACACACTCTCTCTCTCTCTCTCTCTCTCTCTCTCTCTCTCTCTCTCTCTCTCTCTCTCTCTCTCTCTCTCTCTCTCTCTGCAATAATTAACTCCCTACTCAAGTTAAAATGTCACTCTATTCACTATGCAAACATCAAATTTTTTTCCCACTCAATTGTTGTCTTAAAATTGAGTTATAACTGAGCAGTCTCCCCTTACAAACAAATGACTGAAATATGCAATTGTAGACTTTATTGGTGTTTTCCATTAATGAAGTCTTCTCAGGTAATCAGCCGAGTGATGGCATTGTCTTATCGCAACGTTTCGATGAGCTTCGTGCTCATCTTCTGAACTTGGCCAGCACTTAAGACAAAAATTTATTTGTATGACTGCTACAATATTTGGCACAGACTCTAGTAATTGGTAATCACTGATACTTCAACCTTTTTTTGATAGTGTAAACAGATTACTTTCCGACATCAAAATTCCCTAAAACATTTTTCTCATTGTTTATCTACTTCATTGCTTTCTTGAGTTCATGCTTCAATCACATTCAGTGCATTGTAAGAGCTTGTTATTGACAAAAAATATTTAAGTAATTGATGTTTAACTAAAACTATATCACTAAACTTCGTGTTGAGGAACCTAATATATTGCTGCGAGACTCCACACTAACCGACTGCCTGCATGGCGCAAGGGATAGCGTCACCAATTGTGGTGCTGTAGATCGCTGGTTCAATCCCATCCACTGGCAAAAATTTATTTCTTTGTATTTATCATTTCCAGAATGTTCTACATGTTTCTTATGTTAACTTGTAATTTCTACTTGTTTATGTTAACTATTCTTCTAATTTCTGGTACATTCTTTCTGTATATAAATAGCAGAGCACTTTGCCCAAGAGGCAGTCAGTGCTGCATATACGCTTCAG
Organism: Locusta migratoria; assembly: GCA_026315105.1. NCBI lineage: Eukaryota > Metazoa > Arthropoda > Insecta > Orthoptera > Acrididae > Locusta > Locusta migratoria. Next base: position 667,346,190 of record CM048744.1, read on the forward strand.
TTCGCAATAAACCTGCTTTCAGTATAATTGCTGTGTTCAGTCGACAACCCTGCCTTTGAAGTGACGCCTGCTTCAATTTCAACACGACATTGTTTGGTGGAGGCACCGGGTATCCTATGCAACAGCTGAATCACTGTGGCTCAGATAAGGCAACTTAAAAGCTGTTGCTTACATGGACTAGAACTGGAATACAAGGGGGGGATATATATATAGTACATCCTTCCGAAAGTCTGTATCATCAGAAGAATCACGGACACAAAACCAGTGGTAAGCCAGCTGCACATCAGACACCTGTCTGTGTTCTCTGGAGACACTGGACAGGACCCCAACAAATGGCTAAAGGGGTTCGACTGAGTCACCAAGTATAACAGGTGGTATCATACACTGTGCTTGGCCAACATTTATTTCTACCTAGACGGAACAGCCCAACAATGGTTTGAAAACAATGAAGAGAAGCTGAATGACTAGTAAACATTCCAGATGGAACTTAATACGATGATTGGAGACCACCAGCGAGAAATCCGCTCAGTGGAAGAACAACTGAAGAACTGGGCCCAACGACATGGTGAGCCGACAGTCGTACATACAGAATGTTTTGGCCTTGTGTAACATAGTCAATCCGAATATGACTTGCAGAAGACATGTATGAAGCTCTTCTAATAAAAAACGTTGCTATGACGGAAGAGTTCATCAAGTGTTTTTTTATTTGTGTCAAAGGCATCAATTAAAAGTTAGTTTCAAGAAAGTTTACATACAATAGGAAAAAAAGAGCCTGGACAGAAGGCATTAACATTAAAGATAAATTAGTAATTAAAATTGTTTTCATCCAGAAGTGGGCACAGTTCAAACACTTAAATTTAGCATACAAAACATATAAAAAACAATTAGAAATACATTTATATGTAAACATAGCAATCATTAACTTAAATTGGTTTAGTCCAAAAATGGGCTATGCCCAAGGCATTAGGGTTGGCCAGCCTTAAATCTTCTTCGGTGCAGGATGACAGGCACAGATGACAGTTGCACAAGTGAGATATAGTCTGCTCCTCGCCACACTCACACGTTGAGAGTCCACTAGCGTATCCCCATTTTTTGAGACTTACTTTACAACGCCCAACACCAGTTCATAACCTGTCAAGTGACTTCCAGGTACACCAGCTCTCATTATGACTGGGAGGTAGCTATTCTTTAGGTTTTCTCCAGCCTAGAGATGCAATTTCTGCTCTCTTTCTCCACATGTCTATTGCTTGGTTTGTGTTTTTGTTGTTGGCATGGACTCTTAAAAAACTTTATCGAGATTTCAAGTGAATTGGTGCTGGTGATAAGCCAAACAGTGGGCGAGTATGAGAAGTAAGGCTCTACTTCCTTCTGCCAGTAATTATGCGACACGTCTCATTCAAAGCAGTGTCCACTTGCCTAGCATGGCAGGAATTATGCCAGACAGGTGCTGTACATTTGCCTGCTGAATAGCACAATGCCAAAGCTGAACTACGAATAGTGGCTGGCTGTGCTCTCCAGTTAGATCCCCTTAGTTTTCGTATCATATTATTTCTGACAGATACTTTCATTTTGGTTTTATGACAATGTGTTTTAAAGGTTAACGTCTGGTCTAAGGTCACCCCAAGATACTTGGGGGAAAAGGAATGTTAGAGTTGAGAGCCATTCCAAGAATATAGGGGCTAGAACACTAACCAGGGGTAGCCCATTTCTTCGCGTCTCCATCTACTGCGCTGTCCGTGAAAATCCACGAAAAATTTCCTGTTACTAAGGAAGTTGGCAATCAAGGTGGTTAGACTGGAGTCTCTAGTGATGCCATAAAATTTTTTCAGGAGTAATTTATGGTTCACGGTGTCGTTCACAGCATACAGGTCAACAAAGGCCACACCAGTGATCATACATGACTCAAAACCAGCTTCAATGTACTGGGTAAGATTAAGGACCTGAGATGTGCAGCTTTTACCCGGTCTAAAGCCGCCAAACAGCAGCCTATGAACCGACAGACGCGGCCTCAACCAATTCACCCGGCAACTGTGACGCCCCACAGAAGATCAGATGTTTGGAGGACAGAAGACAACACACCACAGTGTTACCACTGTGGGTGCCCTGGACATGTCGTACACTACTGCAGAGAGAGAGAAGGCGAGTATTTGATGATTATTTTGCCGTAAGACGTAAGCCATCAGAGCAGTTCTATCCCAGGCAGTCACCTACTAATGAGTTAAGTTGACGTATGGGAAGAAGCCCATTGTCATACCCTGGACGAGGTCGCTCCCCAACGCGCCGCTGCCGTTCACCGACGCCGTACAGATGTACCAGCCGCTCCCCTAGCCACCGCACCCAGGAAAACTAAGTGAGGCAACCATCAGGTGAGGCTGCCGCAGATGAATATCCTCCATGGACAACAGTCGCCTAAGATGTCGGGAAATCTCATTGACGTCATAATCGATGTCCAACCTGTCCGGGCACTGGTTGATTCAGGAGCTTCTTTCTCTGTATTGTTGTAAAATTACTGCTGCACACTAAAGAAGACAATGTTCTGTGATACGGGGGCAACTGTGCTGAAGTCAGAGATAAACTACTATACAGCTGAGAAAGAATGTCTTGCTGTTATCTGGGCTATCAACAAGTTCCGGCCGTATTTATTCGGCAAACTATTCACCGTCATGACAGAGAACTGTTCTTTCTGTTCGCTAACTAGCTTGAAGGATCCATCAGGTAGACTAGCAAGATGAGCACTAATACTCCAAGAGTATGTCGTTACAGTGGTATTCAAAAATGGGCGCAAACACAAGGATGCCGACTGCCTTTCAAGGAATTCATTAGTGGAGCACAACAGCATGAATGAAATTTTAGCCCTCACTGAATTAGATGACATTACAGCTGAACAGAGGGAAAGATGCAGCACAATTAAAACGGTAGAGGCCTTGGAGAATGGAGATCCGACCAATGGAGAGTTCCAGCTTATAAACAGGACATTGTATAAGAACAACTACGATCCACTGGGCCCCAAATGGCTACTGGTCATTCCAGCTCGTCTCCAGCCAGCTATTCTCAAATATTTCTACAATGCTCCAATATCCAGTCATCTACACAGGTATTAATGGAAAGGTCTCTACTGATCTGTCAAGCACCGAGTCACTGTAAAGAGTGCCAGTGACGGAAGCATGTGCTGCAATTACCTCCAGGGCATCTGGTACCAATTCCACCTGCAGCAGTTCCATTCCACAGAGTTGGGATCAATCTTTTAGGGAGGTTCCTGAAGTCGACAACCGGTAACTGATGGATAATAGTCTGCACTGACTACCTCACACACTACGCTTTCACCACACCTGTGCTGACTGCAGAAGCTCCAGAGATTTCAAAATTCAGCGTAGAAGACATTATTTTGAAGTATGGAACACCACGTGTGATGATATCTGATCGTGGAAAAGTATTCCAGTCAAAACTAGTATCAGAGGTAATGTCACAGTGTGACATTGTCCACAGAATGACATCTGCTTACTATACTCAGACATACTCCCATCCACAGGCAAAAATTTATTTCTTTGTAAATATCATTTCCAGAATGTTCTACATGTTTCTTATGTTCACTTGTAATTTCTACTGGTTTCTTATGTTAACTTTACTTCTAATTTCTGGTACATTCTGTCTCTGTATAAATAGCATAGCACTCTACCTGAGAGGCAGTCAATGCTGCGTGTACGTTTCAGTTTGCAATAAACCTGCTTTCAGTATAACTGCTATGTTCAGTCGACAACCCTGCCTTCCATTTCAACACGACATTGTTTTGTGGAGGTGCCAAGTATTCTGCGCAACAGCTGCATCACCGTGGCTCGGATTAGGCAATGTAAAAGCTGTCGCTTATATGTACTAGAATCGGAATAAGAGTTATACCTAGTACATCCTTCCGAAAGGTGTCAGCCCCCGCTTTTATCAATTTATTTGGAATAAATCTCTAGATTGCTACTGATATTGTCTTTGAAAGTAAGCCACAACTGAGCAACACTCGCATTTTTAGTTTTGAAAGACTGGAAACTATCGCTCAGGAAAGCGTGGAGAGAATTTGTATCTGCTCTTTTGAATAGATATAGTTTTTGTTTAGTTTTGGTGCATTTGGGAATTTTGATATTTAGTCTTGCTACAACTACTAATCCCTAATCCCTGTATCTGTTCTGATGCTCTTTACTAGCTTAGGATTATTTGTTACTAGGAGATCAAGGGTATTTTCGCAACCATTTACTATTCTAGTGGGTTCATGAACTAACTGTTCGAAGTAATTTTCAGAACTAGTGTGGATGATGTTTTATATTTGCTGCTGGTTTTGAATACATATTTATGCCAACATATCGAGGGGAAATTAAAGTCGCCACCAATTATAACAGTATGCTTCTGATACGTCCCCCGTCTTGTATGTCTTGCATACCTCTGTCGAATTCTTCTCACAGTATCGTAACCCTTACCTCATCATCTGTATACTCTCCCTTTCTATAACACCATCTTAAAGTTAATAACTTACAAATATTAAATACATTCCTGGAAAGGATGTTGGAGCAACAGAAATTGTACAAAGTTTGTACTGGCTTGTGAATAATCATCACCACCACCATTATCGTCGTCGTCTTGGACATTTTCCAGCATCTGGCCAGGTCTGCTTCAAACATAAGCCTCTCCATCGTCTTCTGTCTTCCCACCATATATCCGTCTTCACCTTGGTCCAGTCTTCTCCTTTCTTCTTTACACCTTCCTCCACTCGTTTCAGTCATGTGTCTCTTGGTCTTCCTCTTGGTCTCTTTCTTTACAGTTTCATCTTGTGCATCCTCCTGGGTATCCTCATCTCCTCCATCTGCTTAATATGCCCATACCATTTCAGCCTTTATTCCTCAATCTCCTCTTGTAGTGATCCTCTCATTTCTTAACCTGTCCATCTTTGTCACTCCAATACTGTTCCTCAAGAATTTCATCTCACCAGCTTTTAATTTGCTTTTCTCTCTTCCTTTCATAACTCAGGTTTCAGATGCATATGTCAGGATCAGGACATAGTGTGACCGACAACTCGTTTACTACTTAGTGGTACATCCCTGTTCCATATCAGGCTTCTGATACTCTTCCGAAATGCTTCTGCTTTTCTCCCTCGCTCATTTATTTCTATGTCATTTTTCCCATCTTCCTGTATCAGGCCTTCTAGGTACTTGAAACACTCCATTCTCCTCCATCATTCCCATGGATTGTTACTCCAGTTGTTACTCTCTTTTTTTGCTTTTGATGTGATAATCGTCTCACTCTTGCTTATACTAAATTTCATGCCGTATTCTTGTACTTGTTGTTCCCAAACATCCAATTGCTCTTGCACTTCCTTCTCCTTATTCCCCCAAATCATCAGATTGTCCAAGAACGCCATAGCCTTCATCTTTCTTTCACCAATTACTTGTGCTACTGTACTCGTTATATCATCCATTGCTACAATAAAGAGTAATGGTGAAAGTGCACTTACTGCCTCAAGGTATTCTTCTGTTCCATCCAAGCTGGACTCTCTCCTTCCTCTTTCACACAACTCACACAGCCATGATGCATTTTCCTTATCCTCCAAATAGTCTGTTTTGCTATCCCTCTCTTCTCTCCGCCTTGCCACACTTTATTTTATGTGCACTCGATTATTAATTACAGTTAAGTCATTCCACTGATTTCAAACATATTAAATACGATACTCAGCTTTTCAACATTATGATGTATGGGGGTTCTGCTCACTGCAAAATTATTCACCTGGGGCGTCGTGGTAGAAATAAATACTCGTAGGTACAATTTTTCACTTATTATTTAATTTGCAATCGAACTGCTTCTTATTCCAGAAAAACATTACAACTTCATAACTTGTGTACACAATTCACCTGAACTTAATTGATAGTACTTCCATTTTAAAACACAGACTGACATAGTCAAGAGCACTTTACAAACACCAAAACTCGAACTACCGCATGCAAGGCAGTGAGGCAAATATATAACATTGACAATAATGACATTACATTATGTATTGTTCATAACAATTGAATATACTAATTTACAATTAACGAACACACAAGTAAAACATTTCATGTACACAAAAATAATCACAATATAAAATGAAAACTATACATACAATAATTTTAGATGGCGCATATCTTTTTAAGTCTTAATCTCGGTCCTTTTTGTTTGACAACAAAGTGCAATGTTAAATGTCAATTAATTAGTTAATGAGTACATCATACATGTTCCTAACATATATTGAACTATCAAATATCTTGGCAATTCTCAAAATAGACTCAGTCTCAGGTCAGTAAGCATATACAAAGAATCACAATATTGAAATCTCGACTATTACATTAACACAATTAGCTGGTCAACACAACTTGTTTATGAGGCTAACATATTTACAATGCTATTTATTTTCATGTCTTTTGGATTTACATAAAGTTTCTACAATTTGTCTGTCTAGTTCTTGAAATAACATACAACAACGAAACTATTGTTTATAGAACTGTCTGGAAAGCACATATACGAATCTCTTAATTAATGAAATCTATCACTTGTTAACTAATCACAGTATCACCGAGACATTGTCCTACACTGATTCCTTGGCTGGCTATTTCGTTTGTAACTAACTTCATATGCAACATATATCCCTATTGGACCACACGATACCGGGTCCGATGCAGACGGTATTGTACGATAACATTGAGATGAGAGGGCCAGCAGCATCATCACAACTATCATATGCTTTTTCAATGTCCAGGAAGGTCATTAGATCTATTCCGTATTCATAGTGTTACTCCTGCAGATGCCTTATAGCAAAAATTAGATCCACCGTGGACCTTCCTGTTGTGAAGCCATATTGTTCTTCTCTCGTCCTTCCTTCTAATTTTGCCTGAATTCGTGCTTCCAAAATTTTCTCAAAAATCATTTGCACAATGACTCATCAGTGTTATTTCACAATAGTTAAAGCAGTCTTTCCTATTTCCCTTCTTAAAGATTGGGACAACTATTGCCTTCTTCCAGTCTTCTGGTATAGTCTTCTGTATCCATACAGTTTTCATAACTTGACAGAGCCATTGTATCCCCACCCCTCCTGCTGCTCTCACCATCTCGACACTTAGCTCATTCAAACCCGGTGACTTCCCTCCCTTCATCTTGGCCAATGCCTCTTCCACTTCTCCCCACGTAAGGTCTTTTTCTATTTGCTGTTCCTCCTCCTTTCTCCTCAGCTTGTTTCTTCTCATCCAGGTCTCCATTCTGATTCAGGTGTTCTTCAAAATATTCCTTCCACGTATTCTTGAGTTCCTCCTTATTCTCTAAAACTTTGTCGCTTTTGTTTACCATTTGGGCATAATCCATTGTACCATTCTTCCTCTTACTTTTAATCATTCCATATAACACCTGTTTTGAACCTTCACTATCCTCCTCAATCATTCTGGTCCACAGTTCCATCCACTTTCTTCTCTGCCACCACTCTTTTTGCTTCTTTCTTTCTTGCTTGATACTCCTCTCTTGCCTCTACTGTTCTCTTCTGGAACCATACCCTAAAGGCTTTATTCTTCTTTGTACTAGATCTTTTGTTTTATCATTCCACCAGGGTGTTTCTTTCCATCTCTTTCTGTTGCTTGTCCACCCACATATTGCGTCTGCTGCACTTACTGATGTTCTCTTGAAACTGCCCCATTCCTCTTCTGTTGTTTTTTGTTCGTCCTTTGGGATGTTTTCCTTCACTGCCTTGTGAATAACTGTATTAAATTGCTGATTATTAATTTTAAGAGAACAGTGTCAATTTCATTTAGTGCTAAAGTCTTCCTTTCTGTCAGGGCAAGGTAATCAAGAAATCTCCTCTCAATATGGTAGATTTTTTTTCATTGCCATTGTTCTGTTTGATTTTGTGGCTAGTAAGTTTGTTGAAGATTCTATTAAAGTCACTTGGACTCACTGGGATGTCAGAATCCTTAAGCTGAAAAATCCATGGAGTTGTGAATATGATGTCGACATTTTATGAATAGTGTGTTCAGGCATTTTATAACTGAGTACTTCAGAGCATCAATGTTACTAAACTGCTAACAATGAAAGGTAAAGGCACCTCTTGTGGACCTTCAAAAAGTCAAATAAATTGAGTTTTGTTAAGGCACCCTTCTCCAAAATTGTTGTTATGAATACTTACAGCACACCAGACTACTGTAGCTTAACATGACAGCAGTTTTAGAACATTGCCTACAGAATGACAAGAGATGGATTATGACTATAATAAGGTTCTGATGCATGCAGACAATTTTGGTACAGTGAAAGAATCTATTGTAATAATAGCTATGCCCTTAATGCGGCTCTGTAACCCCCCCCCCCCCCTTTAAACAGAAAAAGAAGAGAAAGGTGAAAGGTAGAGACTGTAATGGAACAACTACAGTGGCAAAGCCATCAGCAGTCCAGGACACAATGGGTGCAAAGAGCTCGGGGGGGGGGGGGGGGGGGGGGGGGGAGAAGAGTGGTGAGATGTAAGCCCTGCTGCACCAACTCATAAACAATTTGTTCATGAATGCACCTGATGATAGTAAAGTGTTGCTTGCTGAAATATTGTGTAATTGGGGCACTGGCTGGGTGTCATTAACCCATGAACATACTGTATTGTCAGATGCTTAAATTTGACATTTTGCAAGTTAGGGGAGCTAAATAATCCCTGTGGCAGCAAAAGGGCCAAGATAACTTTCAAAAATGTTTATATGAATCTTTTTATTGAAATTCATTTGTTACTGGTTTAGGCAATCTCTGTTACCACCTTAGTGGTCAACCATACTGAGTGGTCCAACATTGTCACTTGACCTTCAAAGAAAGTTTCAATAATATTCAATGGACTCAAAAATATCTTTAAACTATTTTTATCATGTAGAGATTAATGCCTAATTTTGTTTCAGGCTGCATCAGTTTATTTTACATTTTGGAGCATTTATTTATCTTCATACTTTGATTCAGTAATTATTTTCTGTAGGCATTTCAAATGAAAAGTATTTGTTTCAACACACTCTGGCCTACAAATTAAAACCATTACTACCTAGATGAAGGTGTTCCTTAATAGCATATTATTATTGCCAGTAAATAAAATAATAATGAAAATCAGTTTTTGGGCAGTAGTTGTCAAAACAAAAAGTAATTTCTCAACCTTAATATTTTTGTATGTGTATGCTAGATGGTACAAAGTACCAATGTTCAGTAGTGTTCACTTCAAAAACACTATTTTAATAACTGAGTTTTCAACTTTTCATTTTTTGTTAGATGATCAGATAAAAATCTAAAAATTACATATTTAATGACATGTCAATATTTTAAACCTGACTGCGTCTCGGCAACGGTTACAGGATAGCAAATTAAGAATGAAGACATTTATAATTTCATACCTGAGTCTAAAAGTTAACTTGAAAATTCAGTTGGAAGTTTATAATTTTGTAAATATGCATCAATATTGGTCTATATGTGAAAAGAATAAAGTATATCAGTTATCTAATTTAAATACAATAAAAAATAAAAATAACCGTATAAACATAACGAATGTAATGAGGATAGTTTGCAACTTGCCGGAAAGACATTTGTAGAGCCACAACAGGCACGTAAAGACACACATTTACACACTCACATCAATCAAAGTAACTAATGTTTATTTATTGAAACCATTATATGCTGCAAGTTTTACCAGGAAAGAAGGCAGTATCTGCAAGTCTGACAGATTCATAGAAAAACCTGAAAAAGTCATTGCATTGTTTTTCCCCTTTCACAAACATGATTGGAGAAGTGTCTTGTGTGGTGTTACTATTTCTCTCATGTCTATACAAAACTGTGGATTTTGCAACTAAAACTGTTGTAATAGTTTTGCAATTATTCCTATAATTCTAATTGAGGCTATTTAATCAGGTACCATGATTACAAATAAGCTACCACAATAAATGGATTTCAGTACTAGTAATACTTCTGCGGTATAAAAGAATAATTTAGCCATATAAATTACAAATCAACTGAGATGTCATTATGAACTGATACACCACATTTGGAATAGCATGTATGCCATGTGAATCTGCACTGTATATTTAATGTAATTCTCACGATAGTGCTATGTGCCAAGGAATTTAAATTTAACTATTATGATTTTTACATATTTTAATTACATGACACTTTTAATTGCCATTTTTCTTATATACCATTTTTTCCTTATTTTCTGTTTCAGGTCAACAGAGGATGAATTCAATCCAAAACCAGCAAGTCCAAGCCATCTGTGTCATTCACTAATAGAACTGCTGAATCAGATAAGCCCAGCTTTTAAGAGGAATTTCTCAGTATTGCAGAAAAAGCGCACACAGCGGCACCCGTTTGAGCGTGTAGCCACACCATATCAAGTGTACACTTGGGCAGCACCTCAGTTGGAACACACAATTGATGCTATCAGAGCAGAGGACAGTGAGTATACCTTTCTCTTGGAACTAAAGCTAAATAACACATTCTCAATAATTAAGTATGCACCCAGCATTTTTAAAAGCACTATTATAAGTTGTCTGAGAGAGAACATCAGTCTTTGAAATTGTTAAATAGAATAATTTAATTTTTGCATTGAAGGAAAAAAATTATCTGAGGTAACAAAAGGAACACTCTGTGAATTATCTAGACTAAACCCTGGCAACAGTAACTTGGTCAGCAAAGGCCAAGAACAGGTTGAATAGGGGAAAAATAGCTGCATTCATAAATATTTGTACAGTGGTAGTAGGGAGTGCCATGAACTATATTATAAATACCAGAGGTCTCAGGTTCGAATCCTGGTTCTGGCACACAGTTTTAATCTGCCAGAGTGAAAGTTTCATTGGGGACAATAGCCTCTTTCCATAGGCCTTTCCAGTGTCTTAATTCTTTGTTCTCTCTTCGTATTTGCTGCTGGATTGCAAAATTAAAATTATTCAATATTTTGGTGAACGATCTGTCTGCCATTGTCAGCAGAAGACCATTACTGCTGAGTCCATGAGTTTTCAGTGGGACTTCGTAGCAGCTGTGTTCTTCTGAAGATGGTGGACAGATCAATTAATGAAATATTGAATCATTTTATTATTCTGAAAGAGATTACAGAGTGGGGTGTGAGCATGAGTGTGGTTTTAGAGGTGGATTTTGTCACTTCCATATGTTTCTTATATCACCCAGTACAAAATCAAACTGCTGTACAATAAATATCCTACAAAACAAATCTTCCGCATTTTTTCCACAACACACACACACACACACACACACACACACACACACACACACACACACACACTAGCTTTTATTGAAAACCACATATTGAGGAAGCATTACTCATGGTTTTCTTGTATGAAATATTAATATAGATGACTTCTCCCCCCCCCCCCTCACCATAGCATAGCACACGGGCTACTACCTCTCATGAGCATACTACTTATTAAGAAGCAAAGTTTTTTACCCCGGTAATCCAATAGAATGTCAGTGATTATTTGAGGTACAAGGTTTTTAATATAGTGTTATGATATATCTCGGCACACTTTTCTGCACTGCTAGATGGAAGCTAATTCTTATCCATTCTGTGTGACATCTGCTTACTACTTTTGAGAGAAGAGACTACTACTTCCACAAATATTTTCAGTTCACGTGTTTATTACAACTCCTGTCTTTTCCTGCCGATCCAAATCATGATGCCACTGCTACTTAAAATTAATAGACCAGGAGGGACATCTTTAAAACTTAACTTGAACAGGAATAATGTAAAGTTTAAAAAAGGCCATTTATATCTGAATTATGCCCCAACCCTTCCTCAAATATATTTCAAAACTTTGGACTCAGATTTATAAAAAAGACGTGTGTCTGAAATCATTCCAGTTCATTGGGTGAATTTGGACACTTAGTATATCTCGAGCAAATATAGGTACTTTGTTTTTGAGACTCATTCATTACACCTGTGTTGCCTTAATACTTCTGTTACAAACAATGCACTCTAACATAAACAGTGCAAGTTACAGTGAAAAATAACTTCCTACTTGTCAGAAATTGCCTATTCCATGGTGTGTTGCAGGATTTCTAAAAAATGAGGCAATGGGTAAGGGTCCAGTGGCGGAATAGTATCAGCTAATTATCTCGCATGGGAAAGGCCTGAAAGACAGTCAACTAATATGTCTTACATTTGACAGGTTTCCTGTGTACAACCTAAACACACTTTGGGTATTTTAGTTAAATACCCTCACCACAATTCTAGAGAAAACCACACCTAAAGTTCATAATGAATGATTGTCTTGAATTGACAGAGTTGATAGGTAATTGAAAACTAAGCAGTATGAAAGTCACAAATGCATATTTTTCTAGAAATTGAGGAAATAAATTAAGATTGCTACTTATGTCTCCATTAGGTAAACACTGTTCAATAAAAGTGCTGTTAGCATAGCAGCCAAGTCACCATATAAATATTTGAAGATTCAAAAGAAAACAGATTAAGTTTACATTGAAAATATTTCTTTTTCAGGGATTAATTTTGATGCATACCACACATATGGTACTGTCACCTGAAAAATCTGTAATGTGAATCATTATTGCATTGGTATGATTGAGAAATTTCAACTGGGTTTCCAAAAGCACTTTGCTACTTTGAAACTTCTAAATAAAGTCCTGTCCTGGATCTGGCTGTAAAAGTGTGTTATACATCGGCAGTCAGTGGACTTCCTGATGAATTCTCAGCAATTTCATTCAGAATTGTTTTCATACAGTGAAGTTTATAAGTTTAATTCTTTACTAATCCAGGTTGGTGGAGAGATTTATTTGCCTACCTTGTTATTATTCCTTCTTGATTAATTACCATACTAACCCATGTATTCCTACTGATTTAGATACAGAAAAATATTAAAGTAAAAGGAAATGCACACCACATTTGCAATTCAAAAAATAGTTATCTATTTTCAAGCCAGGTGCTCACTACACTAGTGGAACTTTTTTTGAATAGTGTTTACTGTACATAAGCAGTGGCCATAACATTTTATTTCCTTCACTAAGAGGAAAATATGCATTTGCAGATGCCATATGTGTTGATGAAAACTGCTCAATTATAAATTATCAAGAGATTCTGCCAATTCAGATCTCATTGTACATCATGAATTTAAGGGGGAAGATTCATTGTAAATACATATAACAACTTGTACAGCCCTTATGTTAGGTCACTTTAGGAAAAGTATTTTGTGCTGAACTAATACACTTTTAGAAACTCAAGATGAGTAATTATAAATTTATTATGAGGATAGTTTATAACTCACTGCAAAAGACATTCAAGAGCTGAGACAGGTGCTAACACTCGCAGGGGACACCTTACATGCCCAGAACACATGGCCCTATGTTGTCCTTAATGGGGAATAACCTACATCATGGAGGTGAGATAGAACACTGGTCTGAGACCATGTCTTGTCAGCATGTGTCCTACCTTACCAGTTGTTGCTCCACACTATGAAAGGGTTGCTTGGCTTTGTCCACTGATTCAGAAGGAGCCTTTTGTTGAATGCACCTGAATGTTTTGGTAATTTCTCCCTTGCTGTACCCATTACATAATCACACGCTTCAAATGTTTAAAGTCATACTCCAGGTGATTGTTGTTAGAAATAACTTGTGCCCCATGTAACAGCATGTGCAGGAGAACTTCCTTGTGTAGAGGTTGATGGAAACTGCTAGTATAGACCAGTGTGCATTGTCTTCATGTACACTGAATCACCAAGTTGGCTTCCTGCCTTCTGCCCAACTAAAACATACAAAAATAAAAGCTTGCCATTCTTCTGAATCTCAAATTACACTTTCTTCAATTCTTGCTATCCATTCTTCTAAGTAGCAATAAAATTTGACTGTTTTCAAATTTTACCTATTATATTCTTGGCTTTGTCAATAACCTATACTCGTATTATTGACACTCCAACCTGGACTTTCCACTGTTAATATTCTCAGCTTTCTCATATGTTAGATAAGAGTTTTGCAAAATACCATATTCTTCCTGCTTTTGTCTCTGAATTCTTTAACTGTTTAGCTATGCTTAAGGTTGGGTGTTTTGTGTCATACAAGAAACTGATTTTAATGCCTCATATATGTGTAAATTGATAATATATTTGAACAACTTAAAAGTAAGGAACAGAATAACAGTAATGACAACCACTAATATTTTGACAGCAGATCACCCTGCCATTTTCAAGACAAGGGAAATCACTGACCATGAAAACTTAATCTCTTGGTTCTGCATTGAAAACAGGAAAGACAAAATATATGACCAAGTAAACAGCAACTCCCTGATGCAATCAAAGATCCCCCCCCCCTCTCTCCATATCTCTCTCTCTCTCTCTCTCTCTCTCTCTCTCTCTCTCTCTCTCTCTCTCTCTCTCTCTCTCTCTCTCTCCCCCCCCCCCCCCACCCACACGTATAAAAAACCAAAGGGAGAGTTTTGCCTTGAAGATTGCAGGGTGATGTCTTGTCAAAATATTAGCAGTTGTTGATGGTGTTTTCTGGCTGCATACTCATGAGTTATTAGAATACTCAGTATGCTGGAGTAAGCTCGGTATTCACAGCTTCTTTCTTCAGTGTGGGGGAGGCCTTGTTACAAAATTTTCTATAGTTACTTTGTACCCCCTGTCTTATTACCTCTTGTGCTTAATAGTTTAATATAAGAAAGAAATTATTTTATTACTAGGCATCCAGTATTTACAGGGCACAATTTTTAAAAATTAGTTTTGTATATTTCCAGAAATGCAAATTTTTCTCTTTCCCTTAAAATTGAGTAAACAATCTCAATTCTTTTATGACTATTTTTAAACATTATCTTTAGACTTAAAATTGTATGATTTGTTCTCTGGAAGACAATATTAAGATTTGTCTAGAAAAATGTTTACATTGTTAATTGTTGTAACACCACACACATATTGACAATTAAAATGATGTGTGTTGCATAGGACATATGCCTTTCCTTTTGTAATTCTCTGCTTCTGACTGACAGCATTTTCGTCAAAGCTGGGATATGAGGAACACATTCCAGGACAGACAAGAGACTGGAATGAGGAGTTACAGACTACGAGGGAATTGCCCAGAAAAAATCTGCCAGAGAGGCTGCTTAGAGAACGGGCCATATTCAAGGCAAGAATATTCAGGAAGTGTGTGTACTGAAAATAGCAAGATTTCTTAAGGAACAAGTAAATTTGAGAAAGAAATTTTGTTTCAAAAAAATTATGTTGCATGTTATTATAATAACTAACAATTATTTAAAAAAAAGCACATATTTTCCAAGACCGTTTCTCATCGTTGCTACAGTAGAATTTTTGATACATCTTTTTTTTAAATTGTAACAAAATGAATCAATATCTGTAAATTTATGATTAATATATTTTCTCTTTGATTCACAGAAAAGTAATAGTACACAAGGCAATGTTCACTGTAAGAACATTAATCATCCAGTTTTTCCTCTTTTCAAATTTCAAAAAAGTTGTTTTGCTTGAGAACATAAAGATTCCTATGACCTAAAATGCCATTATTTAACAGGTGATTACATCCTGCTTGTTTGTTACTTTCTGTATTAAGGGAAGGGAAATTCTGAGTTAAGAGTCTGTACTGTTGTGGTCTTCAGTCCCAAGTTTGATTTGCTACATCTCTTTCTGCTGCCCTGCTCTGTACAAACCTCTTAATCTTTGCATAACAAATCCTTGATTTAACTGTGTAATTTGACTCCTGCCTTCCTTCCATTCAGCCATCCATACACCCCCCCCCCCCCCGTCACAATTACCAAATTAACTTTTCCTTTATATCTAAAGTCATGTTATATCAACCTGTTGTTTCTTTTAGACAGGTTGTGCCAAAAGGCTTTTCTCCCTATTTTGATAGTATCTCTCAATGATTTCAATGTCTAATTTTCACCATTGTCATGTACACCACATATCAATAGCACCTATAATCAATCTCCTCTCAATTGTTTGCAATCCACACTTCAACCTCTTACAAGGCTACATATCTGACAAATACCTTTGGGAATGACTTCCCAATACTTAAATTTATGTTTTATGTTGAATGATTTTTTTAAAGAGTAGATTTTTCTTATTAAAAACAATGTGTGTTTTATATCTACTGTACTTGGGTCATTGCCACTTATTTTCCTACCAAATGACAATACTTACCTACTAATGATTTGCCTAGTCTTGAGATTGTGATGTCCGCAGATACAGATGTCCTCAGGTGTCTCACATGGAAAGAGTTTAGTCTTCATTAAGACAACACAAAACAGAATTAACAGACTTCAAATGCAGAATGGTAGTTGGGCAAGGTGCATGGGACTTGTCATTTTGAATATCATTAGAGAAGTCAGTATTCTGAGATCCAGTCTCAAATGTGTGCCATAAATGCAATTTCAAGCATTACCTCTCTTCATCGACAATGCAGTGGCTGTTGGCCTGTACTTAATGAGTAGCATTTGCATATAGTTTCCTGTACTAACAGATGGGAAACACTGTGAAAAAGCCACCTAAATTAATGTGCAAACTACAATGAACTTATCCATTAGGACTGTGCAGCACAATTTGGCATTAATGAAGCTATGTCAGCAGACAATTTACTACAGTGCCTTTTCTAACAGCAGTGTCACTCCTGAGCTTGTGACCACATCAGTTAGACCATAAACAAGTGGAAAAATGTAGCTTGGTCAAATGCAGTGTTTCTCAATCTGTGGGCCATGACCCCCAGAGGGGTTGCAAAGTCTTGTTCAGGGGTCACCATTAGAGAAGGCAGTAGCCACACTGTAAAACACTAACCCATCCCCACCACCGTGACGTAACCTTTCTATCCCCTCCCCCTCCCCTCCCCTCCCGTCCCCGATTCGCTGCAGAGCGTGATTCGAAGTGTGGCAGTCGGAGGTGATGGTTGTATGACTGTGTTGTGTGCCTGTGTGATTGCGTGAGTGCTCTATTTCTGAGGAAGGCCATGGCCGATAGCTGAATGTGTTGTATGTGTGTGTCTTTTGTATGTGCCTGTCGCATCTCGTCGCCACGTCTTTGCGGTGAGTTGTAACTGTCCTCACTATATTATTTATTCCAACCTGGACTTTCCATATTATATTATATTAAAATTATGTTTCCTTGATGATAAATTCTCAGATGAATAGGCCACAGATGGTTTTGTAATAAATACACGGTGTTAACAATGAATAAACAAAATTCCTAAAAACTGTTTTCTGTTACCAGGCAATAGCTAAATTTAAAAGATACAATAAATAACTTTGAGAAATTATTGTTTACAAGTTGACTATTCAGTGCGACCTCGCTCAACAAGCGTAATTCACTTCTGTACTTTATCTTGCAATGTGATACCTTGTAATGAAACATAAATATTTCTATCGAAATTCATGTAATGTATCCCATCCAGGAAAATTTGACTCAAAATTTATTCGATAATGTACAGTAGTGTACATTTTAATTGCTTTTTACTAGGAAGTTTAATCAACAGACAAAAAATTAAACACCTAGGAAATTGTACACACAGTTGGGTTACGGATCAGGCAGGTACTGGGGTAACCAAATTATTTTTAGTTGGATGGGGGATCACATATTCAGAAAGGTTAGGAAACACTGGTCATATAAATCCCAGTGGCAGTTGGTAAATGCTGATGGTAGGTTTAGTGTGTGGCACAGACCCCATGAAACTGTAGACCTAAGTTATCAAGAGGGCACACTACCATCTGTTATTGGTACCATGAAGGTGTGGGCTGTTTTCACATGGGATGGACTCAGTCTTGTGGGCCAACTGAAACAATCATTTGCAGCCATTTATGGACTTCATGTTCTCAAACTACAATGAAATTTTTATGGATGATAAGGCATCATGTCCTTGACCACAGTTGTTTGTGATTGCTTTTTAAGAAAATTGTGGGGACAATTCCATTGAATGATTTAACCACCCAGATCGCCCAACATGAATCCCAATGAACATTTATAGCACCTCACCAAGAAGTCGGTTAATGTACAAAATCCTGCAGCAGCAACTCTTTCACTAGGATGACTTATAGTAGTCCCATACCTTTATGCAAAAAGTAATAGGCCTGAATAGGAAAAAAATTAGGGGAGAGATAAAACCTTTTGCAATAGTCTGTTTGATGGTTTACTTGAGATACTAGTCCCCAAAGCTCTGGGCTGTGGAATTGCAGTTATGACATCCTCAATATGGTGGCCTAAGAAACTGTAGACTAATCTCAGAAAGGCTGTAAAATCTCACAGGATTGACTTAAAAAAAGTTCCTTTTGTGCCAAATTACAGAGAAAGAGCTTAAAAACATTTATATAGAAATATAACTTTCTGAGTTATACTAACAAAAATGGGGAAAAATATAATTTTTTCAAACTTTTTCGAAGTTTCTTTATTAATAACTGCACAATTATGCAATGAAATGAAGACTTTTTCTTTAAATTAATTATGTAGTACATTCTTATAGATTTAAAACAATAGCAATATTTTTTCCTATCATTAATAATAAGGGAGTAGGATGTCCTCCCATTATTTACTGTAAGGTGTGATTATTGACTAGTCGGAGCACATGTTAGAATTGTGAGGAGATATTTTTTAAAACCTTGTTCAAGACTTTGCCAAGTACATGTGAATATTCTCAAAAGACAGTGAAATGACTGTTTATATAAATATTGCACACATTTCAGTATTTATTTGTACAAAAATTAATATATATCTTTAATATACAAAGTGCTGATTTGTAGTAAAAATTTTCGGGAATGATATGGAATCAATCATTTATATATACATATCGTATATTTCCGCAGATGAGACTATGGCTGAATCATAAAAAAAGGCCCTAAAATCCGAGGTCATCTTATACAACAGTAAAAAAAAAAAAAAAAAAAAAAAAAAATGTAAATTTCAGACTAAATTTCAATTGTGGAGGAAACATTTACAAAAACAAAAATTTGCGTAATTAAAAAAAAATATATATTTGCTTTATGAGCTTTATTAATTTATTGAGCGAACAAGGGTTCATACGAAACCTATATGGCATAAAGCAGGAATAGAATTAAGTATTTACAATGCAGCTTGATTTACAATGTCACTTTTCAAAAATAATTTCTCAATATATCCAGAGTCTCATAATGATTAGCTTATAGTTACGTATGGAGCCTTAAAACAATTTTTCGGACCTACACGCAGTTGCAGTTTCCTTCGAAAATCTTTATCTTCTCTTCTCAGGCAGTTTCGTCTATTTTCAACTGCATAATATGTGCATCAGCGCGAATAAATGCAAAATTACTTTTCTCTTCAACGTCATGGTGTTAAAGAAAAAGAAAGAAAGAGAAACACACACACACACACACACACACAAAACTATGCTTCTTCACAGTTAGATACAAGGTAGCACTACATACACGAAAGTTCAAAAGCATACCACAAACACTGCAGCAAAGGGTGACTATTTTTAGTGTCTCAATTGCAAGCGAATTGTTATTGTTCTTAGACAACTGGTTTGTCTGCTTGTGAGACCATTTCAGGCTGACTGGAATACAACAATGTTACAAATATTAAGAATGATGTAAGTGATTGCCACATCAAAATATTACTAAATTCCAGATGACTTCTTAAACCATCAGTAAATCTTTCCTTATTTCCAGAATTGTTCAAAAATGTGATGTGCACGGGGGCCAAGAAATATTTTCTGTAAAGTGAATGTCAAGTGATAACATAGGCACAATCTTGAGTAGGTGAGAGACACTAGTCACTTGATCTGCAGTTATCTAATATATCACACAATATGGATTTTTGTGTTTTTCTCATGTAATAATCATCAGAAAAGGATAAGGGATGAGGTCACTTCATGGTATAAGCATTTCTGGAAGTCCTCATCAGTTTCGCAACACAACTTACTCTGAAGAATAGCTGCATGGTGTTAATAGGTGTAACAATGTCATCATTAATTTTGACAGCGCTAGTCATGTATGCTAATGTCCGCACCATGTTACTTAGATGCAAATTTACATCCGTGAATCTTTTCACTACAATTTGTCCCACTGCAACTTTTCTCACATTAACTGCATCATCGCAGTTAATAGCCTCACTTGCTATAATACCATTTGACAATGATATGAGATCAGAACACTTTGTGAGCGGAGAATGTGAGGCAAACCATGCCGCCACTTTCGAACAGTTGATATTATCACGTGCTTGTCGTGATTTCCATAGCTGAATGTTTTGTTTGGTCAGAGGAGGTTACTTCTATACCACAAAATTCCTCAGAGTGCTGAATGAGTTTTGAACATGAATACATACCCTGTACTCATCGATTCAGGGTACTACTCATTACCACACGTCCATGTCTCAGCGCACCAGATGATTTGAACGATCTTGTCAATATTTGTTCTATTGTCATGTCACTCCAATTACCAGTCCATATTTTGTTGGTACGTCTAATAGCAAACTGTCCAGTAGTGCCAAATTTTTGGAACTCTTGTCCTGTCATCCTGTCTTCAAGCACACTTTGCATAAGCCAGATCACCAGCTGCATGGAAAAAGGAATCATATTTTTCACCATTTGTACATGCAATCCTCAATCACTGTGTTTCCAGCATGAACGAAATACCTTATTATGCTAACTTGTTCCTAGTACTGCGGCCACCATTTGGCAGTTCGATTGCTAGATGTTGGTTCCTTCATAAAATTCTGTAACTTCTCCATGATTATCATGGGCACACTGGGGAAATCTTCAATAGCTTGAACGTTGCCTAATGTGGCTCTATGTAATGGTTGCAGGTTTGCAAAGGTAGTTCGATCAATGTCCAGATTCGGCCTATAATGAACTCCAAGGCCAAGCTGAGTTATAAAATGAGCTCTTAAGGAGCGAGCAAATGATATCCAGTTAGCATTTTGTCACATTTTGTCAATGCTGTTAGGGGCATACATAATGGACCATAACTCTGCCCTTGAACCAAAAAGTCACACACTGTTTGTAATACAGAACATGAGTTTGACTAGTGAACAGTTACACCTTTCGGTAAACAAATTCAGATTACTCCCTTTCTATTAATGGTAGGAAAAACATATTGCTATTATTTTAAAGCTCTAAGAATGTGCTACATGATTAATGAAAATAAATTGTCAGTTTGTTCCATAATTACCCAGTTATTCATCAAGATACTCCAATATTACCATAACTCGGAAGGAATGTTATATATATGTAACATACTGCTACATAAAAAATTTTCACCCCTTTCTCTGTAATTTGGTGGAAAAAAGGACTTCTTAATGTTAATTGTGTGGGAATTTATAGCCGTTCTGAAATAACAGCACAAATTCTTAGGTCAGCCATATTGATGACGTCATAACCGTGATTCCACAGCCCGGAGCTTTGGGGACACTTAGTGTGTTTACAAAGCCATCAAACTGAGACTATTGCAAAAGATTTCGTCTCTCCCCCAATTTTTTCCTATTCAATGCATAAATGTCCTGGACTAATAGAAGCAACATGGTTCAATATTCCTTAAGAGGACATCCAACTATTTGTCGAGTCCATGACACATTGAGTTCCTATAGCTGGCGTCATATAAGAAGGCGTTTCCGCACATAGAGGCGGAACGATAGGGGAAGCTTGGAGGGGGAGGAGCTACGGCTGAGCGCCAACACTTGCGCCTGTGGGATAAGCATTGCATAACTGGCGGCCAGCCACGTGCCAACAGACTGAACATTACTGGTTGTCATTGCGGGAATGGAGGGGTATGCGCAGAATGGCTGAAAACTAGGCCACCCTCGTAGGTGACGCCAACTATAGGAGATACTGCAGCACTTGTTGCACCAGTAGGTTTGATTCTCTTTGATGGGCAAATGGTCTGACAACATTACAAGGTATCATACGACTTTTCTCACCTTTCGTGTTTTTCTGCAATATTGCCAGATTTAACTAGCCTGCCATTTATTATTTTTGTTGTGTTCCTCTTCCAACATGTTTTCAAGAAACTGTCTATTCCAGTCAACTGGTCTTCAAAGACTTCTACTGTCTCTGACAGAATCACGCTGTCATCAGCAAACTTTCTCATAACTTTAATTCCACTTGCATGTGACTATTGCTTTCATAGTTTTTTTTATGTACAGATGGAATAATATTGGGGATAATGTTGAAGCCTACCTCAAATTCTTTTAACTTTAGGCAGGTTCTTCCACAATATTTTGCTCGCTGGATTTCATCCATACCTCCTTCAAAATTTCAAAGAATGTGTTCCGGTTAACAGTACCAAAAGCTTTCTTTGTACCCACAAATTCTATAAATGTAGATTTGCCCTCTTACAATCTAGCTTATAAAATAAATCTTAGGGTCTGTCTTGCATGTTCCCACATTTCTCTGAAGATCAAATTGATCTATCTTAAAATTGACTTCTGCTACTTTTTCATTCTTCTCTAAAGAATTTGTATGTTGCAACCATGACTTAAATTTCCAGAATTATTTTACAGTAGGCTGTGTGTTCCAGAATTATTGTTTCTCCTTTAATTAATTTTGTATGCTCATCAAATGTAATTTTGTTTGGGTCTCTTTAACATATTTCTCTACCATGTCAAATTTTGAAGTAAACATATGTGATAATTTTTCATAAAATAATAAACAGGTTTTCTTCAATAGATCATTATATATAATGTCCAACATGAGTATGTCAGGTCTAGGCTCTCAATAAGTGACTACTATAAATCATAAATTTGTAAGGAGAGGTATTAAATTTTCTGTATTGGGAAACATATGGTCTATATGTGAACTTGTATATACACCTTAAAAATACACCACATACACAAACTTTTGAAGACCAGATTTCTTCCTAATGTACAAGCAATGTCAATGCAGTAAATATGATGGACGTTTGAACTAACAACTGTAAACGACACGCACATATTTGGTCAGTCAGTTGTGAACACACTGGTATAGTTAAGAAGTGGATGTGCAGCTGAAATATAAATGATGTTCTCACAAATACCAGTCTCTCTCTATCAAGTGTTCAAGACATTGTCTGGAAAGTTCTGTGGAAGAGAAAAGTGTGTATAAAAAGAAAAGCTATAATCCATGGACATTTGTTGTAGAATTGAAAATCACAGAATTCTTTTCTGGTAAAAATTATCAAAAGTGATGACATTCTAATCTGATTTCAATTTAACAAACATCCCAAAGAAGACCTTTGCTGACAGTTCCACACAATTGCATGATGGTATACTACGTTTGAGCACTTAAAGGTTGAAGATTTAAGACTAGCATCTTAACTGTTATCTACTGTTTGCTGACTTTTGAAACTTTTGGGACTGGTGGAATTACATAGAGAAGAAAGGTATTGCCTATGAAGCAAGTAAACAAGGTCACAGTTATGGAGCAGGATACTGTGTTTTCCTCTCATTAAGGTTATCTTCCTAGTGACAGGACTGTTTGTTGCTACAGGTGTGGAAAACAAGGCAGTTTTATACTGCATATGCTAAGAGTCAGCAAGTCTGGGTGGAATCGCAGTTCAGTTTTCCTAAGATACTCATCAATATTGGTCCCTTTCTTGTCTGACACAGATTTAAATAAGTGCTGTTGACACCTGAATAAAATAAATGGAAAAGAACAGACCCATAAAATTACAGACCAATGCCCATAACGTCAGTCTGGTTGCAGAATTCTTAACAATATTCACAGTTTGAATATAATAATTTTCCTTGAGATTGGAAGCCAGACAATCAGATAATTGTGACTGAAGGGCAACAGGCAGGCCTCTTCTTTCTAGATTTCAGAAAAGTATTTTATATGATGCCCCACTGGAGACTACTAACAAATATATTAACATGTGCGATAGGTTGTTCATCTCACAAGGCTATTATTAGGAAGTAAATGATCTGTTGGACATATGGAGTAGTTATGTGAACTTTTTGTCGATTGTGTTGTGTTTAGGCTTTACCTGCACATATATGTCACACTCTCCAACAGCCAATAAACATTAAGCAGTGTTCCGAATGATTTGCTGCAACTGTCACAGACAGTGCCAGAATTAAACTTCACTGTAGTGAGTAATTCAGTGGATTTTATTATTTATTAAAAGTTGTCATCGCTGATTGGTGCTGGCATGAAACTGATTCTACCTAAGCAAGCAGAGCTATTATTTGCTGACTTAGATTTCTTTAAGTGCAAAGCACATATCTAGGCATACTTCAGCTGTCACTTGAAACTGCCACAGATGCTTTTCCCAATCTTTATCTGGGCATGCATGAACCACAATCATTCATGGGATGAACTATAGATCATGGGATGAAAGGCAGCTAGTTGTAAATGTAGAGAAAGTAAGGAAATGCAGAGAGGTAGGGAGAAGAGTTCTTTAATTTTTAAATACAGCATTAGTAGTTCGCTGCTCGACAGTTATCATCGTTATTTAATGATATATTTATATAGGCATGACATTGCAAAGTGATATGAAATATAACAGACATGTAAGGCCAATAGTCAGGAAGGTAAATGGTCAACCTGCAGTTTATTTTCTAAGAGTTCAATATGGATATGGGCTGTGTATATGCTGGTGGTTGGAGTTACAAACATTGATCTCAAAATATAAAGTATTTAAATGATGTTAGTACAAAAATAAGTAGCACATTCTTCTTATTGCTGGTGTAGATCACCATCCACAGTAAATAACTATGTTTTGTTGGTAGTCATTTATCACTAAAGTGATGAATTTGGTTTGTATGTTAAAATTTGTGTAATGTGTTTGTTAATGTTGCTCATTTCTTCAGTGTCTCGGCTTCTTTGCAACATAACTTAGTTCTACATTCTGTCTGCTACCATATTTTTTCTCTTTGGTATACATGTATCAGTCTGTTTGTGTGTAGTATGGAAGATGTGATCTGCTTTGATTACAGTGTTATTTTTTAAAAGGATTCATATTTGAATATACTCCACTGAAAAGCATATCAATAGTGAAAATTTCTAGATGCAGCCACATGTAAAATAAGGGAAAGGTGCCCATTTACTTCAAGCAGACTGATGCATGAGGCACAGCAACATGTAACAGAAAACTAGCTTTTGCTAGCTTTTGAGCATTTCATTATTTTTCTGGTAGTAGCATGCATATACACAACACATATATTCACACTCAACCACACCACATAAACCAAAAATGTCAAATAGATTCTTTGTACTTAAGCTGTTTGGGAGGCTAATGTGCATGGGGGGTAAGGGATAGTAGCATACGAAAAGAAGATCTTTGGTCATTGACTCTGTGGATGAGAGTATTGTGGGTAAAGTGAATAGAAATGTTGGAAGAGTGGGAAGATGGGGGAGGGGGCAGAGGTGGGAATAAATGAGAGTAGTGAGGAAATATGGCGAAAAGAGAGAAATGGGAAGGGAGAATGACAAACTAGTGGAATGGTGAGGGGAGATGAAACAGAAGAGGAAACAAAAGGGAGACTCCTGTGAGAAGAGCCTGTGACTGGACTGTGATGGGTGGTGGTAAGTGGGTGTATGGGACACTTCTCTCACCGGCCCAACCTCGAGGGAATGATCCATGGGTTGCAGAATTTGGAGTGTGATTGGAATTGGGGTGGACAAGAATATTCTGTACTTATAGTGGGTGATGAAACACTACTTCAAGAGATGTAGTTAGGGGATATTCCTGATCTTGGGACACAGTGATAGGCAGCAAAGCTTTGTGAGAGGATGTGGCTAAGGTGCCCCATGCTAGGGTGATACTGGGTTGATCAGAGAAGTGCTGGTTGGTGACAGGTTAACAGGTTTATTGGTGTCAGAAGAGCATATGAATCGTTCCCTTGTTGTCAGCCCTGTTGCAAAGCCTGTCTCGTACACCCACCTACAAACTCCTACCACAGTCCAGTCACATGCATTTCTTATCCTATAAAAATTGGAGCCACAAGTGAAAGCAGCTATGTTGTATATCACTGCAGTTAATGTGCAGCACTGTATGTAGACATGGCAGGCAACGATTACTTGCATAAATTGCCACCACCAGACTGTGGCAAGCTGTAAACTTGCTGCACACAACACCACAAATGATTCCCAGCAGCTGCTTCACAACACAGGCAATTTTAATTCTACCTTCTAGGTGGTAATTCTCTATCCCACATATCCTGTGCTCTGACTCTGGCCTAATTCTTCACTAACCTGCTGCCACTACATCTCCTTGCTTTACCTTATTTTTCTGTTCCTTCACTACTTCTTCCCTGTCCAGATCATGTACTGTCTTCTCCCACTACGCCCCATCACCCACTGATGTCTCTTCTTTCTCAACTTCCTTTATTCCTCATCATCTTCACTTTGCCCTTTTCCTTTGTCCCCTCTCCTTCCCCTTTTTTCTTCTTGCCCTCCCAAAAAATCTCTCCCCAATGGGTTAAGACAACCACTCATTGATCAAGTAGCAACAGTCAGTCTATTCTACACATCATTCCACTTTGAGAGGTCATCTTTCCATTGATTGTACTACAGAACTGCAAAGATATACATGTAAATGACTTAAGAAAATAAAACCAACAACTAATACTCCTGTAAATGTATAATCAGAGCAATGGTGTATGGTTTCAGGTTCATAGTGACTTCGTTGCAGCTGCAACTCGTGGGGCTATGGCTGTTATAGATGGCAATGTAATGGCTATCAATCCTGGTGAGGAAGCGAAAATGCAGATGTTTATATGGAACAACATATTCTTTTCACTTGGATTTGATGTCAGAGATCACTATAAGGAACTAGGAGGAGACGCTGCAGCATTTGTTGCCCCAGTAAGTTTGATTTTCTTTAGTTAAAGTTGCTTTGTAGTAGTATAAATAATAATAGTAGTAGTAGTAGTAGTAGTAGTAGTAGTAGAAGAAGAAGAATACAGAGACAATGAGATGTGCCTGCTGCAGAAAGAGAAACACAGATACACTTTATGAAGCAGTGTGTGTAGACCATTTAATTACATTGAAATAAAAGTTAGGGTGTACAATATCTCATATGAAAAATTGGTTTGTTGTTTCTTATGTACTTCTTTAAATTATGTTTTTAGCTATTCAGAGGAACTTGTATGTGTTTCCAGTCAGCTTATTGCAATATGAACCATTTCAAAAGGAGGGGCATCAACAATCTATTTTTAATGTGTAATGAAACTAAATGCAGTTACTGGCAAAATATTGATGCCTCTTTGTAATACATATTTATTTTGTGATAAAAAAATCTTTCTG
The DNA here is from genome assembly GCA_026315105.1 of Locusta migratoria. NCBI lineage: Eukaryota > Metazoa > Arthropoda > Insecta > Orthoptera > Acrididae > Locusta > Locusta migratoria. The sequence goes on from CM048744.1 coordinate 667,373,391, forward strand.
GAAGTAACTTTTTTCTCCTCCCTTCCTACTTTCTTCTTTCATAAGCTATTAATCTAGGAATCCTTAGATTGCAATTCACAATAAAGGCAATATTCTAAGCTGCAGAAAAGTATGACAAAAAGTAAGTCGGACAACTTAAATTTCAGCAGAAGCGCACGCACCCCCCTCCCCCCAAACGCACACGCGCGCGCGCGCACACACACACGCGCGGACACACACACACACACACACACACACACACACACACACACACACACACACACACACACACACACACACAAATTGTTTGGTTGCAATAGGGATTCTGCAGCGTTTTTCTGACAATGGCTGTGGACAACTGGTTTAATCTTGTGAATGTACTCGATTCTCTCTTTTCACATGCCTGTTTGTAGCTCAGTAGTTGTCTTTACAGCAAGTTACAATCTATTCTCATATTGATATTCTGACAGGGACTCTCCATTATTTAAGCTAAAAATGACACTGATGTACGAAGTTTTTCAGGTAAAAGGAAAGGCTTAAATTCCTGAGCTTCACACAGAACTGACTTTTAGTGCAATGGAGATTGTCACACTTGGGGCTTGATGTATTACTTATATTATTTTGATGTGGTATCTTATCTTTATTATTTTTCAGCAACTCAATAAATATGTCCAATTTATAACTAAAAGTGTAATTACTTTTTAGCGAAATGATTTGCAAGGTGTCAGGGTGTACAGTGCTGTAGACCTGCCTGGCTTATACACATTAGGAACAGTGGTGATTGACTACCGTGGCTACAGGGTGACAGCTCAGTCCATCATTCCAGGTATCCTGGAGCGTGAACAAGAGCAGTCTGTTGTATATGGCTCCATAGATTTTGGAAAGACAGTAATATCTCACCCTAAATATCTTGAAATGGTAAGTAGACTTCAACACACACAACTAATTTTAAAATTATTTCTAAGTGTAAAAATTGCAGAAATATTAAGAGCAAATAGGAGAGAGTAAGAGAAACTATTTAGATTGCTTGTCTCATCACTGGAGGCTGTTACCTGTTATATGTTAGCCACAATTACACTGTAGTATCCCATTCTTATGAGAACAAATAACTATAAACTCTCTCATTTAAAATTACCTATAGTTCAGAAGGAGATGAATGGTAGTTCTCTTTAAAGCTATAATTACAATACCTTCCAGACAGCAAAGGAATAAAAATTCTTATAATACACCAAAATTTTGATTCAGGATTTTCTTGAATTGTGTAGTTGGTATTAGTATTACAAATTTAGTCGTCCAAGGATCAGGTTTATTTACAGTGATACATGATTTATCAACTTAATGCAGTGATAAATGTAATCAAACTTACAACAATGGAAGGTCAAGTAAAGAATGTTAATAATAATATGTAGATAGGGTACAACTCAATATTTGTCTCTATTGTGAGTTGTTCCCTATCTAAATATTATTATTAAGCAAATTTACAGAAATTTGAGGGTGCTCATGTGTACCTTAACAAGGATAGAATAGGTGGTTATCAATAGCATATATTAAAGAATTTTACTGAATATGGCTAAAGTAATTTAGGAAAAACCATAGATAATGATAAAGATGGCAGGACACAGCATGATCCTACATTCTCTTGAGGCCAGTATCTTAACAAATCGCTGCCTCATTGGGCTCTACCTAACAGAGGAGGCAATAAGTACAAACAAGAACAATGAAAGGAATACTTAAAATTATACAAAAACTTAGAAACAAAGGTCTGATATTTATATTGTGCCTGTTGTGACTCATTGGTTCCTCTGTGGTGAGAAGTGACCCATCATTTCCATATTGTAATTTTTCCATTCCGGACTTCACTTTGTATGATTGTATTTCAACACACAATTCTCTTTGTACATACTTGAAACAAATAAACTTTAACATGTAAGCCATTGATTAGTTATCTTTATGCTAGTTATCATTTATATTGCCTAATTGTACACTTAATTAAGGCTTTCATTTGCTTTCTCATTAAACAGTTCTAGTGTACCATCAGTCAGTATAGTATATGACTATGACTGACAAAGATAACTTTATCTCCATTTTTGAGAATTATTGGTATACCTGTAAATTAAGAACAAAATTGCTCCAAATGTACACACCTGAGAAACACAAGCATTAATATTGCATTTCAATAAAAATTCATGCATCATCTGGGTTATCTCTACCTTTTGCCCTGTACTTTCTGGATATGATTTCAATGATTCATTGCATAATTGGAGAAATGTTACTTAGAAGCACTTGTAATCCAGGAGTCAAAGTAATGACTTCATGAAAAGTAGAGTTGTTTTGAAAGTTAAAGAATTATCTGTTGGTTTTCATGTGATATTATGTTAATAGTTTGTATTTATATTTCACAGTTAAACAAGGCTGGGCAGCAGCTGAAGATCTTGCCACATAAAGTATACAATGATAAACAAGAGGAAATAGAGCTCTGCTCTTCAGTGGAATGTAAAGGAATTGTGGGCAATGATGGACGCCACTACATTCTTGATCTCCTTCGAACATTTCCTCCCGATGTCAACTTCCTTATATGTGAGTCTAAGTTGCATGTTCCTTCCCTTGTCCATGTATCATCTTGCTGCCTAAAAGTTATTTTACATAATAATTAATTTACATATCTAACAAAGAGTGTAACAAAGATCTTTTATGCTTACATCTTAGCAAGACCTCCTTTAGGTGTGTGATACCACTGTGCAGTAATATAAACACCACCTCCCACCTCCACCAATTTTGTAAAATTCAAAATTGCTATTCATTTATGAATTAATGTCAAAAAAACTTTGTTTCATGAGTCTGCAATGTTTATATTTTTGGTTAGCACAAATATTTAGCTGTTTAAGAAGTGGGGGAAGGGAAGGGGAGTGCAGCCTTTGTGCGTGCATAAGATGAGGTGCGGGTTATGGTTACAGTCTCTATTGTATCAGTGATTTTCTTAAAATTGCTTAAGTGTATTCAGTTATTTACTGTGCTTTAGTGTTCATATGTATATTGATCTTCTGTTAGTTTAGTTTCAAAGGAGAATGAACAGCATCTAGTATCTTTTTAGAAACAAATTTCTCAGCTTTGAACTCTTTCATTTAAGGCACCAGCCACCACTGAATATAACCATGTAAATTGTTTGCAGACATCACCAGTCAATGCATAGGTACCTTGTTGGGACAAAACAAGATGTTTTTTTCCATAGATAAAGTGATAACAGATGGATACAACCTGTTTTCACCAGGTGGCATATCACAGGGGCCACTAATGCAGTGCCTTTGCTGATGTGGTGCATGGTCACTCAGCTGTGGCATCTCCTTATGAAAGTCAGAATTTGTAATAGTGGCTGTCAAGTCTTGTGACTATGGCCGATATTGATGTCAGATAGTGCCAGACATCTAGGTGGTAACTCATCAGGTTTGTTTGCTTTGTGGAGCAGCAACCCATATCTTGGTGGTTTGCCAGGCACTCAGATTCCATACCCGACTGATGTGTTCAGGTGCAGCAGACAGCTCTAAACTAACAAGGGGGGAAGGGGGGAGGGTATGACCACAAAGCTTCTCACCCATAACATGTCTATAGAGCCTTTGACAAGGCTAGTGAAGGCAATTCCATCTTGTCATCAGGAGTGTAGGTAGAACTGCACCCTGTTCATCACCTGAACCTTGATCTCTCTGGAGGCGCAGAAACAAAAGTAAATATATGAGTGGTGGAGATGAAGTCACATGATACTATAACGTAGTACAGGTCTCAATATCTAATTAACAGCACAACTATCCAGAGTAGACTGAGTGCAGACAGTGTACACTTACATAGTGTGTGTCATGGGGGGGCGGGGGCACTAGTGGTGCACATTAATTCAGTCACCACATCCCCCTCTAACAACAAAACTTTGTAGTAGTGAATGCAGAGGCGTGACTATAGCTGATGCCAGAGACAGCCAGTAGTGTACACTGTGTTAGTGGTAACCCATCAGATTACAGCTCATACTGTATTGATATAGCACACTGTTAAATAAAAGGTAATTAAAGGCTAAATCTTACCTTGGAGCAGGTGGTGCTCTATGTACTTTAAACATTTCTTTTGTCAGTATGCTGCTGACATAAGTGGCAATAACAGGTTGTTATAATGACTCTTCAGTATTGAGTTAGTGGATAGCAAAGTAAATCTGATGAAAGATTTTTTTCTTTTTTGATTGGTTACATATGATTCTTCCAGTATTTGAAGGTGTGTTGTAAGTATTCACACCTGTACTGTAGCTGTTTCTGTAGGCTCCTTTAAAAGAAAAAGAAAAGATACTTACAAAAACAAAAAGTATAAGAATATGATTGCTCACCTCTATTAAGGAAGATGACTGATCATCTGATTGTGAAAGGAAATATTTCAGAGAAACATACAGCCTCAGAAACCATCTCTACACTCTTAGCCTCCTCTGCTTTTCAGAGCTGTTTTGGTGGCCACATGGCACTACAAACTGTACTTTAGACACATGATTCAGTTCTCAAATGATCCTGGCCTCGTGCAGTGAACTGCTTCTCCCCCTAGCCTTCCTCCACTAGACTTATATTTTAGTAAAGTTGACATATCTAAGTACCTACCTCTATGACAATTCCTCTTGAAGTGAATGAATGTTGTGTTAGCCAGCTTTGATTCCATGACGAATTTGTTGTGTAGAGATGAACGAGCTCCCTGCATCACGCATCCTTCCACAAGTGCTCGTTATTCTTACAAGCATTTCTATAGCATTCAGCCATCACTATAAAACAAGCACAACAAGGCACAACACCTACCATATATAGCTAATTTTTGGAAGTGAAATGTGTTATTTATGATTTGTCATATTTCCCTTTTTGTTCACTTTAGTGGAAGGAGAGGAACTTTCAGCAGAAGTTCAAGCCTTGGGATTTCCAATTGAACACAAACATAAGTTATGTTGCTTGAGGCAAGAACTGATTGATTCGTTTGTAGAGTAAGTAACTAATGTCTTTACTGTTAACTGCTGTGCTTGCTCATCTGTATTGTTGGATACACAACTGAAATGAAATAATTTTATTGGCAGGTCACGATACATGATGTTCATAAAGTATGCTGCTTTACACCTCCAGCAACTAGGTGTGAAGAAGCAGCGCGAGCGTGAAGCTTTACGTAGCAGCCAGGAGAGGGATAATGCCACTGAACAAGAAGGCAAAGTGAGATACTTTTCTACTAAATTTATAATTAATAATGCATTCCTTTAAATATTTCAGTGATGTAGTGTACAATATGTATCTGAAAAAATATTCATATAATTAGGGTAATTATTACATGTCTTTAAAATGATTATATCCAGTAAATGATAAAAATAAAACTGACATACTATTATAAAGCTGGTTAGAACAAATAAAACATTTTAAATGCTATCATGCACATTTGGTGAACCAATTAAGTGATTTTTTCATGTATAACTTTCAAAAATCTGTACTTCACAAAATCAAACTGATAACACATTATATGCAGTTACTAAACATTTTTTTTTAATTTTATTTTAATTATTGCCATAACCTGTAGCCTCACGTCTTACAGCAGTAAGCATAATTAAGGAATGTTTGTGTAAAAGCTTTTGACAGTGAGTTACAAGGTAATGGTATAGTGTTGAACTTTTACATCAACCCCTGAACAGAGTCTTAGCAAAATTTGATTTCTGCTGCTTGTTTGAGCACATTTATAGTCCACATCAGGTAGGAAGGTAACCCAGTTTTCAGCCGTTCTGCACATCCCCCTCCATTACCACACTGGCAGCCAATAATATTCATTCTCTAGGTGCGCAGCTGGCCGCGAGTTAGGCAATGTTTCTCACGCAGGCTCCACTGTTGGCACTCAGCTGTAGCCCCCTTCCATTCACAATTCTCCTATTGCTCCACCTCTATGCGTGGAAGTGCCTTCCTACATGGCACCAACTATAGCAAAGCATGATGTGTGTGTTCTTACAGTTAGAGCAAAAGTTGACAAATGCAATATAATTACTATAGTGTCTCAGCTCTTTCCACAGCAAGCAATTGATAGTGTCTGGCCATAATAGCAGTTACACACCAGAACTATTCTTTCATGCTTTTAGCCTCTGTTGATATGTGATATTTTTAACAAATTATCACCTTGTAATAGGATTGTTTAATTTACAGGGTGGCGCAAAAGTCAGTGGACATTGGGCACTTACGTAAACAAAACAATGAATTTGTTGCCATTACAAATACAAACAATACTTAACAATTATTTTGTCTGTTCAAACTGTTTTATCTTCATCTTTCAAGTCTCTGCGGAACACTGTTATGCACTCTTATGGCATAGTATGGTACCACTATTCAAATTAAGAAATGTGTCATGTATATAGTGCTTTGGTTCAGCAACGGTCTGAGGCTTTTGAGAATATACAAAAGTCCTTGACAACACCCCACAGGAAAAAATTCATGTGCGTGATATCTGGTAAATGTGGAGGCATGACAATATCCAATCACTTTTGATTGGAAAGTTTCCATTTAAATTATTATGGGTGGCAGTGGCATAGTGTGGTGGAGCACCATTGTATTGAGAGTAAATTTCTTTAAGTTTATAGCACAAATCATGAGACCTGGTACTACATAATATTGAAGCAAATCCAATAGTTTACTCCTGTCACCGTGCCTTTAACAAAAACTATGGTCAAATGTTGATATCTCCTGCACCCCAACACTTACACAAGGTTGATTTTGTTGTTGTAATAATAGGTTTTAAATTATTTTTCAGAAGAAATAGATTCCATCATTAATAATAGATTTTGATTGTCTGTAAAAAAAAAAAAAAAAAAAAAAAAAAAAGGGGGGGGGGTGTATGTCTGTTGACTTGTTCACTTAACTTAAAATTGGCCACATCAGGCCACATATTTTCATTGAATAGGTTAGGAACATGTTTCTGTTGGTCAAGGGTCAATTCACAAAACTGAAAATGTCTTGATCATTTGCAAGTAACCTTGTCATGTATGTTGAATGTAAACTTAATACATATGTTCCTGTAACCTTCTTTGCACTCACCTTCATGATAAATGCAGCTTAACTGATAAGCCTCTAGTTGATTTTGATGGACTTTCATCATCATTTTCCTCATTTGTGACTGTTCTTTGGTAGCCATATCTATATGCATTCATAACAGATTCATGTTCTTAAGATATCTCTTGTATGCCATACACTGTTTCCTGCCTAGACAGTGGTTTTGATCTAAAATGTTGACCATATTAATTACCAGTAGCTGCAGCACCAATTCTATAAAATTGGATTCTAACACAAAAATCATAACTTCTTTGGTTAACACCATGATAATTCGGAAAATACGTCTCACAGATCAAACTTTCAAAAGTTCCTTAATTTGATTATTGTGTTTCTTTTGTTTGTCAATGCATTTTGTACCAACTTGACAAGGTGTAATTATCACCATTTGGTAATAACAACTTAACAGATTAATACTTAATTCTGTTTTCTTTTAAACAACTGCTCCCTGACTACTGTGCCACCCAGTATATTTTCATTCTGCAGCTCTTTAATTTAAATGTATTTGCATGTGCTTAAGTATAATGCTTACAGCTTTATGAGACTGGTTTTTACATAAAATATGTCTTGTGCAGGAAAAAGATTCATTGGACAAATCAAAAACTGAAAGTATGAGGAAAAGTCCAGAAACTGATGTCGTGGCATCAACTGACAATCAGATGGAAGCTGACGAAGCAAAGAAAATAGTTGAAAGTATTACAGATTCTATCTCAAGCGGAGAGAAACAAGAATGTAAGCTCACACAGAACTTCAGATGACTAACTTTTTGTATTTCTTCTCTTTATCTGTCTCACTGTGAGCATGGATGTGTAGATTTGAGTGTCTGTGTGGTTGCGTGTGTAAATGTGTGTACTTCCGATGAGAAAAAAACTTATGCTGGAAACCTAGTGTGACTGCTGTTTAGTGTTAAATGTTACTGTCATGAGATAAAAAGTTGCTAGGTTGTTATGCTTTCCTTTTGTAAGGCAGAAATCGAACACCTATATTTTATTCAGTGAGCCAGGGTTTGCTGCAAAAACAGTCGCTGTACCATTTCTACAATTAAGAGAATATTTCTGGTTGTCAGTTACATATTAACCACCAAATGCCAGATCTTTGATCTGGCCTTTATTTGCAATATGAATCTTGATAGTTGTTCTATGACACTTGCCACCAGACCCCATTACACAAATAATGTAGGACCCTCTGAATTGTAATCAGGTATATCATATCTCATCATGAAAGAAGGTTGTATACATGGAAGAGACCAGGAGTCACTGGAAGGTAATAGATTGACTTTACAATGGTAAGACATGGGTTTAGAAATCAGGTTTTAAACTGTAAGACATATTCAGGGGCAGATATAGACTGTGACCATAACTTATTGGTTATGAACGGTAGATTAAAACTTAAATGATTATAAAAGGATAAAAAATTAAGTACTTAGAACCTGGATAAATTGAAGGAAGCAGAGATTGCTGAGAGTTTCAGAGGGAACATTACGCAAGGGTTGACTGAAATCTGGGAAAGTAATACACTAGAAGAGGAATGGGTAGCTTTGAGAGAGAGAGAGAGAGAGAGAGAGAGAGAGAGAGAGAGAGAGAGAGAGAGAGAGAGAGAGAGAGAGAGAGACACTAGTGAAGGCTGCACAGGACCATATAAATAGGGCAAGACCTAATAGAAATCCTTGGATAACACAGGAGCTTCTCAACTTAATTGATAAAAGGAGAAAATATAACAATACAGCAAGTGAAGCAGGCAAAAGGGAGTTCAGATGGCTGAAAATTGAGGTTGACAGGAAATACAGACTGGCTAAGCAGGAACGGCTAGAGGACAAATGCAATACCATAGAATAATTTATAACTAGGGGAAAGATAGAAAAAGCCTACAGAAAAATAAGAGTTTTTTGGAGACAAGAAAAGCATCTGCATGACTATCAAGAGCTCATATGGAAAACCAGTACTAACAAAGAAGGGAAAGCTGAAAAGTGGAAGGAATATATTGAGGCTTACACAAAGGAAATTAACTCAAAGGTAGTACTCTATAAACGGAAGAGGAAGATGAGATAGGAGATATGATACTGAAAGAAGAAACTGACAGAGCACTGAAAGATTTGAGTCAAAACAAGGGCCCTGGAGTAAATGATATTCCGTCTGAACTGCTGATATTGGTAGGAGAGCCAGTCGTGAAGAAATTGTTCCACCTGGTATGCAAGGTGGATGAGGCAGGGGAAATACCCTCGGACTTCAAGAAGAATATAGTAATTTAGATTCCAAAGAAAGCAAGTGAAGACAAGTGTGAAAATTGTTGAACTATCAGTTCAATAAGTCTTGGTTGCAAATTACTAATGAATTATTTACGGATTAATGGAAAAACTGGTGGAATCTGACATGGGGAAAGATCAGTTTGGATTTAGGAGAAATGAAGGAACATGGAAGGCTATACTCACATTACAACTTTTCTTAAGATAGATTAAGAATAGGCAAACCTATATTTTTAACTTCTGTAGATTTGGTGAAACCTTTAGTCAATGTTGATTGCAATAAACATTTTCAAATTATGAAGCTAGCAGAGGTAAAATATAGGGGACAAAAAGTTATATTCAACTTGTACAAAAACCAGACAATAATTTTAACAGTCAAATGACGTGAAAGACATGCAGTGGTTCAGAAGGGAGTAAGACAGGGCTCAGCCTTTCCCCTGTGTTGTTCAATCTGTACATTAAACAAAATTTGAATGAATGCAAGGAGAAATTTGGAAACAGAATAAAGTTGAGAGAAAAGAAATAAAAACTTGGTGGTTCGCAATGACATAGTAATTCTGTAAAAAACCAAAAAAGACCTGGAAGAGCAATTTAACAGAATGGACTCCTGATAGCCAAAATAAAGAAGACATAAAATGCAGAATGACTGTGGGAAGAAAAGATTTTCTGAAGAAGTGAAATTTGTTGACATCCAATATAAAAATAAATGTTACTAAATCCTTTCTGAAAGCAATTGTCTGGAGTGTAGCATTGTATGGGAGTGAAATGTGAACAATAAGGAGTTTAAAGAAAAAGATGATAGAATCTTTTGAAATGTGGTGCTGCAGACGAAGGATGAAAATCAGATGATTAGATCACATAACTAATGAAGAGGTGCTTAACAGAACTGGGAAGGAAAGGAGCTTCTGGCATATCATAAGAGAAGGCATAGGTTGATGGGACACATTCTGAGATGTCAAGGAATCTTCAACTTAGCATTAGAAGGAAGTGTGAAGGGGTAAAAATCGTCGAGGGAGATTCAGATATGAATACAGTAAGATGCTTCAAAGGGATGTAGGGTGCCTTTCTTATTTTCAGATGAAGAGGCTTGCTCAGGAAAGGGTAGCATTGAGAGCTGCATCAAACCAGTCTGCAGACTGAAGACCACAACTACAGCATCCAAAATTACAAATAATATGTGAATGATAGGTGAACTACTAAAGTATAATACAGATAATATCTATCATAAACTCAAATCAAGAATTGTATTTAATCAAATTTTTCATTAATAGGCTTATAAAAGTCTGAAAATGTGTATATTATAAACTGTTTAATTATATAAATAAATACAAATTATTTATCATTTTCAAAGCTAACAGCTGTATCAGTTGAAATGAGGAAAAGAGATTTTGTTACTGCTTAATTTCAACTTTTGTCTCTCTTCCTGTTAAATTTTTCACAAAAACACTGTAATATGTAACAAACAGACAATGCACGAAGACCACAGATGATTATAAAGTGTGTGCCATTAAAGTAAAAATGATTTTAATGCAAAGAAATTATGAAATTTATGGTGTTTGTCATGAGTTATTCCTGATTGTACTGTAATTACTCTTAGCAGTAATTTTGTCTTCAGATTGCTGCTGTCACTATCAAGGAAATAAGGCATCAAAATGACCAAAAGTAATTACTGAACATTAATGTCAATACTAAGGGATAGATAGCAACTCGCTGTAAAGAAGATTGCTGAGCCACAGACATACATTTAAAATAATCACATTCATACATCTTAAGTTTTCAGTAATGGCCTTTATCAGAAAAAGATACACCTTCACACAACCACTCAGACATGACTGAGACCATGACCACCATCTCTGGCCGTTCAGTTGCACTGGAGTGACCAAAGATGTTGGTCGCATTTGCTAGAGTTCAGTCTGAGTGATATAATTTTTGGTGTGTGTGTGTGTGTGAGAGAGAGAGAGAGAGAGAGAGAGAGAGAGAGAGAGAGAGAGAGAGAGAGAGAGAGAGAGAGAGAGAGAGATACTAACTGTGTGTTTTTTGCATACCTGTCTGTGGCTTAACCATAGTCTTTGATTTGCTATTTATCCTGTATTATTGACATTTCAACCTGGATTTTCTTGTTATATTTTATTGACTATTAAAGCTACTGTCATCTAAAAATTAAAATAATTCCAATAACACTTTTTCAGTAACATTTTAAAAATTATTTTACATTTTTAATTAAAATAACATTCAATGCAAATTTTGATTTTGTAGTGGAGGAGAGTACAAAGGAGATAGTTCGAAAAGCGGCACTTGCTGTTGGGTCTCTGAAAGAAACAGAGTTTGACATCCGCTTCAATCCTGATGTCTATTCACCTGGAGTTCAGCATGTTGATCCAGATGGAGAAAGGCTTAAGAAGGAGCGCCAGTTAGTCAAGGATGCATGCGAGTTCCTCCTTACTGTACAGATACCAACACTTGTGAGTATACATAAAATGGAAGTGTAAATTATGATGAAGTGTTCCTACCACAAATTGTATATTACTGGAGCAATGTGGGTATAACCATTAAATGAGCTAGTGTAGTGAACTCTCATTCAAGAGAAACAGGATTAAAATTAACAGGTTCCAGGTTTTAAAGGTTGCTTAAATGAGTCCAGGCAACTCTCTCTCTCTCTCTCTCTCTCTCTCTCTCTCTCTCTCTCTCTCTCTCTCTCTCCACACACACACACACACACACACACACACACACACACACACACTCTCAAAGAAGAAAAGAAAGCTAATATTCTTCCCTACTCTTCCATTCTTGCCATAATATAGTTTGAGTACATTCTGTTGAATGAGTTCAGCAATCTTTTATGCTCCATTACCACCATACAGTACAATATTCTGCTCATTTAACAAATCTTGAATGACAATGGATGACACAGTATTCGATATTACTTCAGAAACTGCAAAAATGTTAATGTGTTCATAGTAAAATAGGCCAGTTTTTAATTATTTTAGGGGCATGGGCATCTTGTTTTGTAGGAGTTAAGTCTTTGAAAGATCACACCTTGAGAGATACACATTCATTCCTCTGGCAGATTAATTTCTGTTAAATCTTGAACATCAGATGATGGTTGATAGTAAAAACAGGGTGAGACACTGAAATTTGTGCTAAGGCTGTGATTTGACCTAGGCAGTTTCCATACCTGCCAACTCTCTTGACTTTAGAGGGAGTCTTCTGATTATTCACTTTTCTGTTGCTTCCCAATTTTTTCCATTATTTCTCCTAATTTTTGGCTTTTATTGTGAAATCTAAAATTTGTTTGACAAACCCAGCATTTTTTATGACCAGATGTCGAAAGTCCTTTTCTCTCTTGCCCATTTAATTGATTTTCATTAAAAAAATTAATAAAATTAGTTGTGTATGACTTGTGTATGATTACCTCAGCTCTTTCCCACACATTTGCAGATATAAGTGTACTGTTTCAGTGTTGTACTCTGTTTGGATGTGAAGTTTTGTCATTGGGCATAAATGAAGTTCTTTACTTCTTCTTCTTTTTAATCAGTAGAAACCTATCAAGTGTGTACTGGTAGCTAAGGGAGTAGTTTCATATGCGAATCGTGGAAAAGTATCTTTCATTTATTAAATTTGGATGCAGAAAAGGAAGTTGTTTGTCTGCCATTCCAGATTCAGGATTCTTTACTGGAATGTACTATTTTCTCCAAAGGGGCATGAAAACAAAAGATAAGCTGAAAGAATTTCAGAAACTATGTGATGAGATAAATTTTGAAGCATGTGTGCACCTATTGGCTTTCTTGAGAACAAATCTTCATTTTGAGTATTGGAACAGTAGAAGACTTTGTCCAATTTGTTCAATTATGAGCAAGTGTTTGGTAGCCATAACATAGCATTGTGAGACATGGTGAGAAGGTAACATTACACCATCAATTATTATTATGATTATTATTTTTTTAAGCTGTTCAATGCAAAGTGTATAAATATTTGTGTGTATTCTAAGGTTACATCTACAGTAACTTAAATATCTAGACATTAGGAAGACTTAACATTGGTGACACATCTGCAATGGTATTCTGCTCTAAAAATTTAAAGAGGTGTTACCAGTACTCTTGTGGCTCCTGTGCACTGTTTCCACTTTCACTAGCTCTCTGAAATATTTTGAATGTCTTTTTTTACTGAGATGTGACAGTCTTGTGTAAATATTATTTGTCATAATAAATATATGTAGTGAATTAAACATTGTCATTATATACTTTTGCCTTTCTCCACTGCATAACTGGTTACAGTTTATTTATTTTTTACCTCATCTGCAATACAAGCAGTCATTACTTCATTGCTAATGGTGTCCACAATTGTCTTGCAGCCTTCAGCTCAAAGTAGCTGGTTTTTATAATCAGCCTCAAACAATTGCATTAATTTTGATGTTGCGGTGACACAGCGTACAAATTTCATGGTCATATTTTTGTACAGCGTGTCAAATTGTGATTGCGATGCGAACGCTTAAAGTGGTCATATCTCTCACTTAGTTAACATAAGACAAATGCTTTCTTTGATCAAATCTAAGGATTTTCTTTGACAAAGATTTTTTGTCGAAGAAAATTTGATAGTGTAATATCGGCCTACATTTATACTAAAATGAGCTGTAGTTTTTGATAGTTCCTATTTCCTGATTTTTTAAAACTGAAACTCTTGATTTCTGTTTGGAAGGTTGGCAGGTATGCCATCACTTTATCCTCCCCCCCCCCCTCTCTCTCTCTCTCTCTCTCTCTCTCTCTCTCTCTCTCTCTCTCTCTCTCTCTCTCTCTCTCTCCACACACACTCACACACTCTCTTATTTGCTCTCAGCATCATCTGCGCCTGAGGTAAAAGCAGGTTTTTCTCCATTTCATCTCAATGCTGGAGTGCTATTCCAATGTTCACATGATTTAATAAGAAGGAGGGGGGAGTAGTGGCATCCTGGTGGAATTAAAGTTTATGTTGGGGTGGGGGGGGGCGGGCGATCTTCTTACATAGTCTGTACAGCTGTTATCCATGTCAGGGTTCATATGAAGGGATAAAGTGACTAGTAAACAGCAGATATCAGCAGACATGGGTTTTAATCCTAGAATTACCCCAAATTTTCTCTCAATTCCTCATGCTATACTCATTATTGTCGACATTTTTAATGTAATAGTCATAAATGGGTCTTTCAGCTGGCTGTAAGTAATATGTAACTGGAAGAGTGTGAGGTATGTCAGGTTTTGGCTTGTGGTAAATCAAACCTCTGCCTGAATAACTCCCACACTGTAGTAAAAATTAAATAAAAATATAATTATTAATTATGGAACTAAGCTGGTAGGGACATTTGATTCAAGGGATTAGTTTGAGAACTAAACAGCTAGTACAGAGGATTAACACGAGAAATTTAGTTTTATTTATAACAAGACTTGCAAAACCAGAAGTTCTCAGGGCCGATTTGACTAGGCATGGACACAACTCAGATATGAATGGGGATGGCGAAGGTAATTTTCTATCTCACCAACACTGACTTCGCATGGGCATCAGTCACTGGATTCGCATGGTGTGGCGGTGCGTCGGAGTTGGCATTGGCGGTGGTCACATCAGCACAGCTCATGCCTGCCTTGTCCTGCTCTGTGGCATGGCACAACCCCCCGAGCGAAGGCGTCAAAGTGCCACGTCTGCCCAGGCCGTAGCTGCCTGCATGTCTCTTTGCTTCTCCAGCAATGGACCAAGTCCCCACTTCGGTGGTTTCTCACCAAGTCTCTCTCTCTCTCTCTCTCTCTCTCTCTCTCTCTCTCTCTCTCTCTCTCTCTCTCTCTCTCTCTCTCTCTCACACACATGTGCTCTGCAGGGGTTTGCTCGTCTTTGTCGCGTCTGCAGGGGTTCAAGGTTTATCTGTGATTTCATCTATTTTTAGAAACCTCTGGTATCTGCAAATAAGGGCTTTCTCTGCACACGCACTATTGTGTCCATTTAGTTGTAAGGATTTATCTTCCCTGCATCCATTGTCACCATTTATCTGCACACTCCTCAAGTCAGGCTGGGGCGGGAGAATGCGGGATGGTGGCCGATGGCGAAGGTGAAAGTTGAAATGCCTCCCTCTGGCTCCATCCCAGGCCGGCAGAATGCTCCATGCTGGAGGCTGGTGTGGATTGCGCAAATGCCTCCATTGGCAAAGTCACTGAACAAAAGTGTCCCTGGCCGAAATATTATAGGCTGTTATAGGAGTGGTTGGAGGAAGGGAGAGATAAGGGGAGTGATTGTTGAATTTGTGGTATGGTGTATGAGCATATCCTCTTCTCTCCTCTCAAGACCAACATAGATATAAATCATTTATCATGGCCTATTAGTTGCTGTAACAGTGAATGAACTCACTTGCCAAAGCCCTTCATTCCAGTTTTCATGTGAAAACTTGCCATTGCAATGATTCCATCAGTTTTGCTTGCTATGAAACCTATGCAAAGGAGTAAAAACCAATGCTTTTGTTTATAATTTAGGATTTTGGAAATTTCTTATTACTTAATTTAGAGCAACTTTTTGAAATGTGTTACTGTCCCATATGTTGCAGATTCGCGACTGCCTTGATCATTCAACAGCACCATTGGATGGAGCTACACTTTCTGAGATGATCCATAATCGTGGGATCAACATTAGGTACTTAGGAAAAATTGCAACTATGCTGGCAAAAGTGAAGCAGTTGGAGTATTTATATCATATAGCTGCCTCAGAATTAATTACCAGGGCAGCAAAACACATCTTCACTACTTACATGCAGGTACATAATATTCCATATATATATATAAATATTTCCTGCAACATTACTGAGTAAAAATGTGTTAAAATGCTTGCTTTTGGTTTGTTGCAGAGTACAGAGCTGATGAACCTGTCTGCAGCAATAAGCCACTTCCTTAATTGTTTCTTGTCTGCCTGTCAAGTACCTCACCCACAGCAAGTCGCTGATGAGGTAATACTGGATCTTAATTTTTAGTAATGGGTGGAGGGAAGAAAAGAAAAAAGATAATTACAACAATGCAATATATGAGAGATCAAATTATTGTTTACTTAGTCCCCCCCCCCCCCCCCCCCCCATGCTCCTTGTAACATTTCAATATATATAACCATTAATGATTTTTAATGGTATTTGTAGTAGTAATGTACTTAAAAGTTTGTGTTCAACTTACTGCAATCCTTGTGTAAAATTGTTTAACTCTTCTATTGAATTACTGCACGAACTCAAACTTTCTAAAATAGTGTGGCTAATAAGCAACTTTTGTTTCCTTTTTAACCTAGTTTTAGTATAGTATACACTCCTGGAAAATGAAAAACTAACACCAACAGAGGGAAATTTTATTCGCACCATCATCGGGATGTACAGTATATAACACATCAGGATAGTTGTACACCTTGAAGAGCACATAGGGTGGTACAGAATACATGTGAATGTGCACTGTCCTATTAGAAAAGCATATCACCTTGTTGGTGCATGAACAGTAGCAAGGCAGGTTAAATGATGTTTTCAATATACTGTGCACTGTTCAGTGATGTATAGATTTGATGGATGGTCTTCTTCCTATCACTATGATCTATAATCTGTTTTCTGGCGTATTCTAAAGTTTTGTATTATGCCAGTCGACTTAAGTATCTGTAATCCTTCACATATACTATTAAAATTATTCTGATGTTATTGCTTTGGGTATACGGTATTCTTAAGAAATATTTTTTACGTTTTGACAGGTTTTATATAATTACCAAGACAACAGAGCATAGAACAAAATATGTATTCATAGGTAGTAAATAATATATGATGTTAAACTTGAAGGAGGATAAAGTTTTGTAAAATAGTTTGTTGTTTGCATTCTTCTGATGTGTTGCTTGCAATTGTTTGTGCAGCTACAGACAAAAACTTCAAAGCGCCGAAACAAACGAAAAGGACGCTCAAATCCTCTTGTGAATGCTGACAATAATGAGTGGGCTAATCTGACTCCTAGGTCGCTGTGGATGCAACTGAAGAATGAACTAAGAGCATACTATGACTGGGAATTACCAGCTGATTCTATTGAAGCAGCTGTTGAGCATTTCTCCTTCCAAAAGATATCATTGCTCAGGTAAATATACAGTAGGCTTGTCATTATAAATATGCAGCATTCACCTATGTAGTTCTCATAAAAAATTATAAATTATTACCAGAGTTTACTAGGAATATATTTGTTGCTGTACTGCTTGAAAATTTGTAATGGCTGTTTGTTTCAGGTCATTTTGCTTAAAAACAGGAATACAAATTATGCTGAGAGAATATAGTTTTGATAATAAGAACAGGTTAACATTTTTTGAAGAAGACATCATCAATATTTTTCCTGTTGTTAAACATATCAATCCACGTGTAAGTATATTTAAAAATATTGTTATCCCTAGACATGTTTATATGGTACCATTAAGCAGTAAAAAATACACACACCTCAAAAGTTGTGTAGGACATTAATAAAGTTACTGTGTTGGTAAGACTAAAATATTACTGGATATTACTTATTATTGCAATGTGTGTTTGCACTGAAGGGCACTGTAAGCTGTTTGTAGGGAGAGTAAAGAAATTTTTGAAACCACGAATTATTCCAAAAGAGCACAACCTGGACTTCTCAGTGACCAATATGTGAAAGGCATCAGGGGACGGGCAGCTACGAATTAGGCTCATATACCATCCACTGCCCTGCATGGTATTGCATCCAGTGTGGCTGCACGCTTTGCCGCTGTCATGCCATACTTTCTTTACCAAATCTGTGGAGAAGGTCCCCATTCATTAGCTTATCACATAATTTTTGATAATCATCTGCGGCACTACATCTCAAATGTGTAGGTTCTCTTTGGTTTGGATTTTCCCACTGTTCGTTTTTCACTCCCATACAAAGTTGTGCTTAAGACATACTTGCTCAGAAATTTCTTAATCACATTAAGGCCAAAGTTTGATAGCAGTACACTCATCTTTGTTTGGAGTGCCCTCATAGCCTGTACCAGTCTGCTTTCAGTGTTATCCTTGCTGTATCCATCAGAGGTTATTTTATTTGAAAGATAGAAAAACTGCATCAAAGCTGTGGTCACCAATTTTGATAAGTTTTTCGCTACTTTCAGTCCTACCTCTTTTAATTACTTTTGCATCTTTGTTGTTTACTCTGCATCCATATTCTGCACTCAGCAGACTATTATACGATTCAACAGATCCTGTAATTATTCTTCACTTTCAATGATTATAGAAATGTCATCATCAGACTTTATCATCAGTATCCTTTCACCCTGAATTCCTTATTACTCTCAAACCTTTATTTCTCTCATTGCTTCTTCTGTGTGTATATAGAACAGTAGGTGTGAAATACTTCATCTCTGTCTTACACCCTTTTTAATTGAGCACTTTGTTCTTGCTCTTGTAGTATCATTATTTTCCCTTGGTCCTTGTACATATTATTCTAGCCTTAGTAGCAGGCATTGTCCTGGTATTTATTTATTTATTTATTCCAATCTTCTGTTATTCAATATTTTATTCCCTTCGCTCTGTGTCCATAAACTTCTCCGCCTCTCTGTCCATCTCCTCCTCCTCCTGTCCCCCCTCCCCCAATCCATCCTCCTGCCTCTTTAATGCCCCTCCCACTTGCAATCTCCTCCTCACCATTCTCTGTGTTCATCTGGTCCTCTCCTCTCCGACTATTTTCTCATATCCAGCTCTCTCTTTCTTTAAAAATCCATATAGCCCAAATGGACCCTCTGCCATTCACCTTCTGCATTAAACATTACATACGGCGAATTTGTGATCGATCAAACGTGTAAGTGTGTTCTGGAATGTACCTTGATCATCTGGGATGTTCACAAACATTCAAGAACCTTCCCAAATGTTGGACTACTCCTGAACATCCCAGATCATCGTGGAAATATTCCGGAATGTATGTTCCCAAATGTTCTAAAAATTTGTAGAGTGTGAAACTTCCCAGGCATTAAATTTTCAAAAGCACACCCTACAGGTAAAAATGGAAACATTTTTCATGGATTTGGGGAGGGGGGGTGGTAGAGTGCTACACCATATAGTTCCCTCGATTGCCCGGTGATTAATTTCCGATTTTAAGCAGCACACACATTATACACTTACATTCATATAATACCTACACATCCTGATAACTTATTTTTCCATACAGCTTATTTTCCCCTCAGAACTGAACTTCTTGTGCCAATTTACATTATCAAACAATGTTTCAGATTTGACAAATCCTATGAATGTGTCTTCATTTTTCTTCAATGTCAGGACTGCCTCTATGGTGCCTTTACCTTTCCTAAAGCCAACCTGATAACCATCTACCAAATCTTCAGTTTTTCCCCTGTTTGACTGTATATTATTCCCATCAGTAGCTTGGATGCATGAGCTGTTAAGCTGGTTGTGTGGTAGTTCTGTTATCTACCCTTATCAGAACTGTGTGGGTGACAATTTTCAGAAGCTCTGATAATCATCAGTATCATATATTCTACTCAACATCTTAAATAATCATCTGGTTGCCTCTTCTCTCAATGGTTTTAGAAATTCTGCTGGAATTTTATCTATTCCTTCTGCCTTATTTGATTTAAAGCCCTCCAGACCTTTTTAAAATTCTGGCTCTAATACAGTTCCCTTTGTCTTCCACATCATCTTATTTCTTTCTTCTAGTTGATCATCAGACGTGTCTCCTATCCATCTGCTCTCTGTTATAAACTTTAACATTCCTCCCTTTGGTGAAAAAAGATTCTTTATTTTTATTCCTACACATTTTTTCAGCAGCCATTTTACCTTTTCTTTCCTGCAGTTCCTGTTTATTTAATGCCTTAGTGACTTGTATGTCTATATTCCCAAATTTCTCTTTAAATTTTGTACCTTCATTTGTTGATCAGCTGATAGTTTTTTTTTTTTCTGTTTTGCAGTAACCTTCCTTGTACATAAATTTGTCTTTCCAACATTTTTGATTAGCAATTGGAAGTCTGGTTTAGAATTTGACAACATAATGACAGTTTATAACTCACTGCGAAGATGCACAAGTTGCAACAGTCATAGTAAGTTAAAAAAAAAAGACTCATACACACTGTACTTAACCTATTGGCCATTAGCAGCCATAAACAGTTGGAGAGACGTAATAAAAGCTGCATCAGGCACAAAAGATACTCATTCACACAGTACTTAAATTAATGGCCATTAGCACAATAACACACTTCACACACACACATTATTTATCTCCAGTTGCTGCACTCCTGAGTGTAAAGATGAGCCTGTTTGATTATGTGAATTTTTTCCCCTCTTTTCCTTACGAAGGCTAATGGCCAAAAACTGAAGTATTGTGTGTATTAGTATCTTTGGTGCATGTTGCAGCTCGTCTTACATCTCTGCAACGTTTTTGATTGCTGTTTCTTAGAGATATCCACTCCACCTCAGCTGAATTGTCTACATTGGTATTATTACAGTGTCCAATACTTGAGCAAACTTCGGACATGACTCGCTTTCCTCAGTACTTTGGTATTCTACTTTGTATCCACAGTAGTTCTTCAGGATGATGCTCTTCAACTACAGTCTAATCTTCTTCATTACTAATATTGAGACCTGACTCTATACCATAGATCTGATTTTGGGATCACTGTCTGGCCAGACTGTAATAGAGCTGGAACCTTCCCATGTTTCAATGTCTATTCCAAATACATCTTCTCCCTTTGTGATCCTTGAAGAGAGTATTCACTACTACCATTTGAATGTTATTACAAAGCTCTATCATTCCCACTGCCTAGCTTACATTCTTCCACAATCCTTCCTTCTATTTCTGCACCTACAATTGTGTATCAATCCACACTGTTCATTAGATATCTATTTCCCACCACATAGTGAATTACCTTCTTTATACCTTCTTGTGGTTTGTCTACCTCTTCCCCATGCACCACCAATCCTCCCTCCAACCCCAGTAACTAGTCAAAATGGAGTGTCCTTGTCACCAAATATCACCCTGGACTGAAACAACTTAATCACATCCTTAGTCAGGGCTTTGATTATCTGTCATCATGCCCTGAAATGAGACACATGCTACCCAAGATCCTTCCGACCCCCTCCTAAAGTGGTGTTCCATTGCCCACTCAACCTCCACAACATCCTAGTACAACCCCTAAGCCACTCCCAACACCAACCCCTTACCACAGGGATCATATCCCTGTGGAAGACCCCGATGACAAAGCTGCCCAATCCACCCATCTATCACTTCCTATTTCAGTCCCGTCACAGGCTTATCCTACCCCATCAGAGGTCAGGCCACCTGTGAAAGCAGCCATGTGATATACCAACTCTGTTGCAATCATTGCACAGCGTTTTATATCAGTATGACGACAAACCAGCTGTCCGTCAGGATGAATGGCCACCGGCAAACTGTGGCAAGAAAAACAAGATAGACCACGCTGTGGCACACCATGCAGCTGAACACAGCACTCTGGATTTCAATGGCTACTTCACTAACAAAGCTGGACCACTCCACCACCAGCTCTTCTGAACTGCACAGATGGGAGTTGCCCTTAAACACATTCTACGGTCCCGCAACCATCCTGGCATCCACCTAAGATAACTTCCTATCCCTGTACCCTATGCCTAACAGCTTTCCCCCCCCCCCCCAAACTTACCCACCCATTATCCTGTATCTCATGTCTTCATTAAAACTGTGTATCACCACTTACATTATCCCCTAATTTATTACTTTTTAATTTTACTTATTTTTATTTTTTCCCCCTTTTTTTCCTATTTATTTATTTTTCTTTTGTTTCCCTATTTATTTATTTATTTTTCCTTTTTTTCCCTATTTATTTATTTATTTATTTATTTTCTTATTATTCTTACCACTTCAAATCCCCTCACTCCCTCCCCACACTCGTCTGCACCTCACTTTTGTCCTTTGTCGCCCCCTTCCCTTCACTATATTCATTGCCACAATTCAAATTCCTGCCTATCAGAGCTTTTAAAATCCATCATGCAATGCGGAACTTTCCATCCCCACTTTTACCCCCAGCATCCTTCCCCCTCCACTCCCAACCTCACTCACAGCCTAGCTTGTGTCGCTGGAGTGGCCGGACATGATAGTTGTGTGTATAGTTGTCGGAGTGACATATGAATGTATGTGTTTCTTTTTCTGATGAAGACCATGGCTGAAAATGTAAGTTGTGTGAATGTGATTATCTGTTTTTGTGTCTGTCAGCAGTGAGTTGTTACCTAACCTCCATTATTGAGCTTCCTATTATTCTTGTGATGTCAGTGTATAAACTTTAACTTTCATTGTTGGTGTAGGGCTGCTGTTGAATCTGACAAGAACAATCGTTTCACTGAAATGTACACAATACCTCACTCTCTACCATACTTCACACTATCCCTGTTATACTATCTTCATCTGCTGTTGATATTACCCTGTATTTATCTGACCAAGAATATCCTTAACATCCTTTCATTTGACTTCAATGACTCCACTATTTCTAGACTGAACGTTTTCAATTCCATTTTGAGACTTTTTAGCTCCCCTAATATGTTCAAATTTCTGACATTCCATTCATCTGACTTGTAGAATGTTCTCGCCCTGTTGGTTATTAATTAATTTTCCTCGTGTCAATCTCCTTGTTGGCAGGCCCATCCTGGAAATCCAAATAGGGGGGACTATTTCAGAGTCTTTTGCCACTGCAGAGATCATTGTGAGACACTTTTAATTACAAGCCACGACTCTGTGGCTACACATATGTCTACAATGTAGTAGTGTCCATTGCCTTCTGCATCCTCATGCTGTTGATCACTGCTGAGTCTTCCAACTTCTGGGGGCTATTTCACATCTCCAAGGACACACGTGCCCTGAACCTCAGTCCATTCCTCCACACTTTTTCAAAAGAATGAGATTTACTTCATATTCTGAAGTTGTTGGTCAACATTACTGATGTTTTTTGTTGAAATATTAAGCAGTGGTGGGTTTCGAAACTGGGACCACAGACATTTTGATCATAAATCAAATCCTTCAAACCGTGAATGCAAACCCACACAAATATATAAATTATAGAAGGAAACTTTCCTGGTGGGATAAACAAATATAAAAAATAGAAATCGGATGACTTACCAAAAGGCCCGGCTCGTCGATAGGCACAAATAATCACACACACACACACACACACACACACACACACACACACACACACACACACAAACACACATACAGCTTTCGCCACCACTGGCAGCTTCTTCAGGAAAAAAGGGGAGGAGAAAGGGAAGGATACGGGTTTGAAGGAAGTGGAAAAGGAGTCATTCCAGTCCCAGGAGTGGAAGGACTGGACTTAGGGGACAAAAAGGAAGGTAGACAAAACACACACACACACACACACACACACACACACACACACACACACACACACACATCCAAACGCAAACACACCTAGACAGACATTTCTAAAAAGCAAAGAAGTTGGACAGAGATACCACTTGAGGCAGAGGCTCTGTCCACAGAACCGAGGCAAAGATGCTAAGTTCATGTGTGTTTGTGTGTGATTATTTGTGCCTATCGACGAGCTGGTCCTTTTGGTAAGTCATCCGATTTCTATTTATATATATATTATAATCCTGTAATGCAGTTTTCAATATCACTTATATCACCTGGATAAAAAATATTATTCTTGATAGCAGTAAATGTTTACTATTCAGATTTCAATCTTTGTGTAATCAAAATCTTGTCATACAGTTCATTTTTACAGATAAGGAGAAACAAGTAAATCTCTCGTTATTCACCATTTTTCATTTTCAACTTTTAGGCAACTGATGCATACAACTTTTACACTACTGGCCAGACAAAGATTCAGCAAGGATACTTAAAAGATGGGTATGAACTAATCAGCGAGGCACTCAATTTGCTCAACAATGTGTATGGGGCTATGCACCCTGAAATTGCCCAGTGTTTACGGATGCTCGCACGCCTAAACTACATAATGGGCGAGCATGCTGAAGCAATGGCCTACCAACAGAAGGCTGTCCTCATGTCAGAGAGGGTCAATGGCATTGACCATCCTTACACCATTACAGAATATGTGAGTATATTTAGTTCTATAGTGTTCATTGTTAACTGACAATTAGAAGTAGTAACAATTAGGCAATTATCATAGGTCTCCTCTTTTATTGGGCAACAAAGTTCATTTTTTGTTTGCATATCAAAATTTTATAAGACTAAGAGATACAGTGTTTTAAGGCATAGCCAGTCAGTCCATAGACTGAACCATAGCCTTCTTGAATGGGAAAGATAGGAGAAATAACATTGTCAACTATTGATAACATCAAATCATCTTAATTAATCACTTATTTTTTCTCCAAATGATAAAATTACACTCATATTATGTTCTCATTGAAACAGTTTGTCAGAACAATTTTTGTATTTTACAATTATTGCAGGAGAAAGTATAAAAATGCAGTAAATGAAACAGGCAAAATGGAGTACAGACTACTAAGAAATGAGATTGACAGGAAGTGCAAAATGGCTAAGTAGGAATGGCTAGAAGGCAAATGCAAGGATGTAGAAGAATGTATAAATAGGGGAAAAATACATACAGCCTACCGGAAAATAAAAGAAACATTTGGCGATAAGAAAAACAGCTCTATGAATATCAAGGACACTGATGGAAAACCAGTTCTCAGCAAAGAAGGGAAAGCTGAAAGGTGGAAAGAGTATATAGAGGGGCTCTACAAAGGAAATGAACTTCGAGACACTATTGTAGGAAGGGAAGAGAATGTAGATGATGATGAAATAGGAGATATTATACTGAGAGATGAATTTGACAGAGCACTGAAAGATCTAAGTCGAAACAAGGCCCCTGGAGTAGATGATATCCCGTCAGAGCAACTGAAGTCTCTGGGAGAACCAGCCATGACAAAATTGTTTCACCTGGTGTGTAAGATGTATGAGACAGGTGAAGTACCCTCAGACTTTAAGAAAAATGTTATAATCCCCATTCCAAAGAAAGCGGGTGCAGACAGGTGTGAAAACTACAGAACCATCAGTTTAATAAGTCATGGTTGCAAAATATTAACACGAATTATATACAGAAGGATGGAAAAGCCGACCTCGGGGAAGATCAGTTTGGGTTCAGGAGAAATGTAGGAACACGGGAGGCAATACTCACTTTACGGCTTATCCTAGAAGATAGATTAAGAAAAGGCAAACCAACATTTCTAGCTTTTGTAGATTTGGAGAAGGCTTTTGACAATGTTGATTGGAACAAACTCAAAAAGTTCTGAAGCAAGCAGGAGTAAAATATAGGGAGCGTAAGGTTATTTACAACTTGCACAAAAACCAGACAGCGGTTGTCAGAGTTGAAGGGCATGAAAGGGATGCAGTGGTTGGAAAGGGAGTAAGACAGGGTTGTAGCCTTTCCCCAATGTTGTTCAATTTGTACATTGAGCAAGCTATAAAGGAAAGCAAGGAGAAATTTGGATAAGGAATTAAAGTTCAGGGTGAAGAATTGAAAACATTGCGTTTTGCCGACGACATAGTAATTCTGTCGGAGACAGCAAATGACCTGCAAGAGAAATTGAACGGAATGGACAGTGTGCTGAAAGGTGCATATAAGATAAAGATTAACAAGAGCAAAACTAGGGTAATGGAGTGCAGTGTAAGAAAATCAGGTGATGCTGAAGGAATTAGATTAGGTAACGAAACAATAAAGGAGTTTTGTTACTTGGGCAGTAAAATAACAAATGATGGTCGCAGTACAGAGGATATAAAATGCAGAATGGCAATGGGTAGAAAAGCGTTCTTGAAAAAGAGAAATTTGTTAACATCGAATATTGATTTAAGCCCAAGGAAGTCCTTTCTGAAGGCGTTTGTATGGAGTGTTGCGTTGTATGGGAGTGAGACATGGACGATAAACAGTGCGGACAGGAAGAGGATTGAGGCTTTTGAAATATGTGCTACAGAAGAATGCTGAAGATTAGGTGGGTGGATCGCGTAACTAATGAGGAGGTAATGAACAGAATTGGGGAGAAAAGAAATTTCTGGCATACCTTGACTAAAAGAAGGGATAGATTGGTAGGACACATTCTTAGACATCAAGGAATTGTGAATTTAGCATTGGAGGGAAGTGTGTGGGGTAAAAATCGCAGAGGGAGACCAAGAGACACGTATAATAAGCAGATTCAAGTGGATGTGGGTTGTCGTTCTTATGAGGAGATGAAAAGGCTTGCTCAGGATAGAGTAGGGTGGAGAGCTGCATCAAACCAGTCTCTGGACTGAAGACCACAACAACAACACACATTTTACTTCTGTATATTAATTAAAGAATCATTGTTTGTTGAACTGTTGCCCATAATATTATGGGAGTCTCTAAAGATATCCCATCCAGATCAGCTTGCAGTGCCATTGAAAATAGAAAGAACAGCAATTGAAACTAGGGCATCAGCACAAGCTGGCATGTCAAATTTCATCTTCTTCCTGAGAAGACGAGATGACACAAAGGCATTATCATTTTCTGTAACAGCACAAATATGTCATCTTCTGTGCCCATACTTCAATATTGATGGTACAAGAGGGCACCAACTGGATGTAAGACAGTAGAAGAGATTTGTATCTACTCCACAAATAATAATCTCAGATGTTCATCAATTTTCTCTTTAGTTTAAGCAGCATTATCAGTTGTTGGTCAAGCATTTATTATCCCTGTAATGCATGACTTTTAATTTGAAGCTCAAAAACTACCACGATTAATGTATAGTGCATATATACTCAGAAAAATATTGAAGAAAAAATCCATAAAATTATTTTGCACTACTAGCAACAAAAAGTTTCTAGATGGTCAACTATATAGTGATGTACCCGATGCAGTAAATGTCACTATTATGCCTCTCATATTTCCAGAAAATAACTCATAATGCAACAGTGGTATGCGATTTACTACTTTTAATGTCAAAGGAGGAATACTAAAGTAAACAAACACACATGTTAGGAGTAACTCTATGCAACTAACTGCTGAAATGATTTAGTAGCACTCTGCATTTTATAATTTCTAGGCCGAGCTATTAGCGTATGTAACACTATGTATACAAGCAGCGACAAATGAATTAAAGTTGAGAGATAATGGAAAAATAAGATTTGTAACAGATCAGCTACACTAGGCATTAAAGGGTTAAAACAGTTAATTGCAGTGTATGTTGTAACTACTTTCCAAGCAGGAGATATTTTGTGGGTGGCTTGTAGTACATTCCAACATGGAACTGTTTCTTGTAGTTAAATTTCAGTGATGTTAGCCTTAACAAGTAACCATCTGTAATTGTTAGAGGCCCCTCAGGACCTCAGCATTAATTTGCTAAGTACGGGCTTGGCAAACCTGGGGTCCCTAGATGCGGACTGTTCGCACCAACAGTCTGCCACACTGTAAGCTCTGGCCATGCTTAAACGACCATCATTTGGCATGACGGTGGAACATTGCACATTTCAGAGCCCGGGGATTTTGCTTAATCGCCCGGGTCACGACGACAGCACAAACCTTTATTAAAGAAAAGAAAAGAAGAAGAAGAAGAAGAAGAAGAAGAAGAAGAAGAAGAAGAGGGGGGGGGGGGGGAAAGAACCTCAATCTCAAGGTGTGCTACATGCTAAGGAGATGCATGGATGTTGAGGTGAACAGTCACTAGTGAGCAACCTCTGAGGAACCTGCCACACCTCAGTTGTATTAGGCTTACCCAGGCAAGTGGGGTTCAGCCTGGGTGGACCATTAGATTCCTAGCTGCTTGTGGGAACACCATGAAACGAATGAGAAATGATGGTGGATGTGTAACTCCCATCTCTAAGAGAGGAAGAGGCAACTATAATGTTGTACAGTATGACCCTCCACTTGTTCCCATCCCTGGCCATGCCATAGGGCCCATCAGCAAGGTGAGTCTTAAGCTCCTAAGTACTTAGTGTGTAGTCGAACTGATGGGGACTCTTTTATGATGATGATGATGATGATGATGATGCCTTTGTTTTTCATAGAGAACATGGAGGACAAGTTCGGGGAGGTGGAGGGCATGTCCAAAATGCGATCTGGGGCAGACCTTATAACGACGTCATCCCCAGCTCAGTCACAGGCCTTGCTTGCCTGTGACAAGTTGGGTGATAGTCCCATTTCCATAACTCCTCATAAGAGCTTAAATATGGTCCAGTGAATTATCTTCCATAAGGATCTACTTTTGCGGTCTGATGAAGAACTCCGAGCAAATTTGGAATGGTGGGGCATCCCATTTAATAAGGTGAATTCATAGGGGTCCGAGGGACAACAGGACTGCCACCGGTGCCTTCATCTTGGCTTTTGAGGGCGATTCATTGCCTGAAAAGGTCAAGGTGATGATCTACCGGTGCAATGTAAAGCCCTATGTTCCTCCCCTTATGCAATGTTAAAAGTGCTGTAAGTTTGGGCACATGTCCTCCAGGTATGAGGGTAACCCCACCTGTTGGTATTGCGGATGTGCTTTTATCCTAATGTCCCTTGTGCCCCTCCTCCGGTCTGCATCAATTGAGGCCAGTGCCATGCCCCATGCTCACCAGACTGCACCGTTCTCCACAAGGAGCGGAAGATAATGGAATATAAATCCCTGGACAGACTGACCTTCTCGGAAGTGAAGTGAAAATACCTAAAGCTTCATACACTTGACATTCTCTCATTGTATGCCAAAGCAGCTTCGTCATCACCATCCTCAGTGGCAACCCAACAGCTAGTTCATCCACAGCAATTGGGCTGCCAGACCTGAACCTCTCTGCCTGCCCCCTGTGATAGTTGGGGGTACACCACCTTTGATCGCTCCCAATCTTCCCATCTTGGAAGCAACTAACATTCCAACACCGGGAATGTCGTTCCCCATCCCCCATCCGGAAAAGCAGCAGCAGCCTTCTTTGGGCCCCCCCCCCCCCTCGCTTGTAAGGGGTCCCTCAGGACATTCCCTTCCGACGTTTGTCCTAGTGCAAAGGAGGTTCCCAGCCAGATGCTGAAAGATCCCCAAACTGCTAGTCGAAGGGCTTCCTGCCCTTCACCAGCTCCTGATGCCACTAATGAGAAGCTCTCCAAGCCCTTGAAGCCAAAGGGCCAGCGAGAGGCTAAGGAGAAAAGGAAAGAGAAGAAGAAAAAGGAATCTGCGGTGGTTCAAAAGCCATAGACTCCATCTTCTGCTTCAGACGATGAGGGAGATCCTCACCTCACCCAAGGATCTCACACTAAATCAATCCCGGAATCTATGGTTCTAGATCCTCCAAAGTCTGAAACCTCAGCAGTAGGAGATGCTATGGAATAACCTTTTTCTTATCTCATTATGGCCTTACAGCATAGAGGAAATGTAATCCTACAATGGAATTGCAGTGGCTTTTCCACCATCTTGCCAAGCTGCAACAACTACTATGCCACTACCCTGAACTCTGCTTAGCTCTTCAGGAAACCTGGTTTGCTGCCCAGAGGTCCCCTGCCCTTTGCAGTTATAGGGGCTACTAAAAGAACTGCTCCCTCTATGACAGACTATCTGGAGGTGTTTTTGTATACATTCTTGCCTCAGTCCCCAGTGCTGCCATGCCTCTCCACACACATCTCGAGGCAGTTGCATTTAGGATTCGGACAGTGCAAGAGTTTACACTGTGTTTGAGCTGCCTATCACCAGGTGAGGTAGTGCTTCCAGCAGACCTTGCTGCCTTAGTATCCCAACTTTCCCCACCATATCTCCTTTTAGGGAACTTCAACACCCACCGCCTGTTGTGAGGTGGAACTCGGATCATGGGCCATGGTAGGGACCTTCAGGCTCTCTTGGCGCAGCAAGAACTCTACATTCTGAACACTGGTGCCCCCACGCATTTTTGGTGGTGCAAGGCACGTACTACTCTATCGATCTCTGTCTGTAGCCCAAGTCTCCAACCACACATCAATTGACAGTTGACAGGTGCACGATGACCTGTGTGGCAGCGACCACATTTTTGTGTCACTCCTTCAGTATCAACCTGCAGACTGCTTGTTGCAATGGTGTCTCCGTAGGGCTGACTGGTCGGCTTATGCCTCGTCTGCTGTAATCGAAGCTCCACTACCAGTTGACTTCGATAATGCAGTCCAACAGGTGACTGACACTATTATCTTAACTGCTGAGGCAGCTGTTCTACAATTCACTTGCGCCTAGGGGACTAGGCGCAAGTCCGTGCATTGGTGGACACCGGAGATTGGTGATGCTACCCGGGAACGCTGGCGAGCACTCCAGCACCACAAACGCCCCTCTTCCATGGAGAATCTCGTAACTTTTAAATGGCTTCGTGCACATGCTCGGCAACTGATACGCCAAAGTAAGCAGCACTCCTGGGAGAGATATGTTGGCACTATCGGCTCCCGCACCCCTCTTACTCGGGTATAGACGCAAGTATGGTGAGTCTTTGGATACTGCCCACCGACAGGAATCCCATCCCTCACCATCCAGGGTATGCTCTGCACAATCCCACCAACTATTGCAAAGCTCATGGCAGAGCACAACGCATGTTGCTCCGCGACTGCCACATACAGTGACGACTACCGTGCTCTCAAAGAGCAGGCCAAACGGACACAGTTATCATTCTGCACCCACTGCTGGGAACACTAAAACGACCCCTTTAGTGAGTGGGAGTTCGAAACTGCCTTTGCTGCATGCCCTGAAACCATTCCAGGGCCAGATAGGATTCACAGCCAGTTCCTCCGATACCTTACAACAGTGTCTCAACACTGGATACTCACACTGCTTAACTGTATATGGGCAGAGGGGGGGGGGGGGGGTTCTTGTCACAATGGCAGGAAATCAATATCATCCCGGTATTGAAACCTGGTGCAGATCCTCTAATGGCTGACAATTACCATCCGATCAGCCTCACAAACGTTCTCTGCAGGCTCTACGAATGTATGGTGAGGTAGCGGCTTAGTTAGATCATTGAAGAGCATGACCGCCTTGCTTCTCAACAGGGGGACTTTTGCCAGGGCCATTCTACCATTGACAACCTCATGTCACTGGAGTCAGCTATTCACTCTGTCCTCACTAGGCATGAGCATTTGGTTGCAGTATTTTTCAACCTTTGCATGGCGTACAATACCACCTGGTGCCACCATATGCTGATTACATTGCATGACTGGGGCTTACGTGGGCCCCTTCCTCTTTTTGTCTGGAATTTCCTCTCCCACCACTCGTTTAATTTGAGGGTTGGAGCCTGTTTTAGCTGCCCCCATATTCAAGATAATGGTGTCCCACAGGGCTCCGTCCGCAGTGTCCCATTGTTTTTAGTGGAAATAGATGGTCTTGCTGCGGTTGTGGGGTCATCGGTCAGTTGCACCTTATTCGCCAATGACTTCTGCCTGTGTTTCAGCTCGTTAATATCTGTTTAGCTGAACGGCAGCTGCAGGGTGCCATCCGAAAGGCCCACTCATGGGCCTATACTCGTGGATTTCAGTTCTCCGTGCGGAAAACCTGCATAGTGCACTTCTGTCACCATTGGGTAGTTCACCCTGACCCGGAGCTCTACCTGGGTGGTGAACTACTTCAGGTCAAGAAAACAAATTGCTTTCTGGGCATGGATTTCGATGCCCGACTGACTTGGGTCCCACACCTACATCAGCTCGGACAGAATTGTTGGTGGCATTTAACTATTCTGCGATGTCTTGGCCATACTGGTTGGGGAGCAGCCCGTTCCACCCTCCTGCAGCTTTACAAGGCACTTATTCAGTCGTGTCTTGATTACTACGGGAGCCTGGTCCATGATTCAGCAGCACCTTCTGCCGTGCGGGTCTTAGACCCCATCCTCCACACTGTGCTTCTCGCAACGGGGGCTTTTCGCACCAGTCCCATAACAAGTCTCCTAGCTGAAGCTGGGGTACCCCCTATGCGTTTCTGCCAGCAACAGTTGTTGGTGTCATACATTGCCTGGGTCCATGTTTCGCTCCGCCATCCGAACCAAAGGCTTCTCTTTCCGACATCTGCACTCCCTTCCCCACGACAACAGCCCAGGTTGGGTCTTCCGTATCCATTCCATTCCCTTCCCTTCTCACCTCACCTGATTGTATTCCTCTCCCTCCTCTTTTCAACTACTCTCCCAGAACCCCCCTCCCTTGGACAATTTCTCGCTTGGCGCTTCGGTTGGATTTGTCCCAGGATTCGAAAGCCTCCATTGCACCAATGATTCTCCGTCACCGGTTCCAAGCACTGCTTCTCACATTTTGCGGTGCAAACATTATTTACAAGGATGGTTCTTTGGTTGATGGCCATGCTGGATATGCCTTTGTCTGTGGTGACCACATCGAACAAAGATCACTGCCTTGTGGAAGCATCATCATCACAGCAGAACTGGTTGGCATTTTGAGAGCTCTTGAACACCTCAGAGCTGGCCCCAGGGGTCATTTACAGGCCCTTGACCAGTTTCTTCTCAAGCAACATTTGGTGTAGTCAATCCAAGATGCCGTCTTTGCCCTTGGTTAGTCGGGTCGTTTTGTCGCTCTTGGCTGGACGCCAGGCCACATAGGCATATCAGGTAATGAATGTGTCAATCAGTTGGCCAAGCAGGCTACCACTTCACAGTCCCTGGATATTGACCTCCAAGAAACAGACCTCCAATCCCAGTTAAACCACAAGGTCCTTGGGGTTTGGAGTTATGAATGGGCAGATTCGACCGAACCGAATAAGCTCCGTGTTGTCAAGCCCTCCACCGCTGCATGGAAGACCTCACTGAGACATTCTCGCAGGGAGTTGGTTGTTCTTTGCTGGCTCCGTATTGGCCATGCTTGACTGATGTACGGTCACCTTCGCATCACGAGGACCCTCCTCAATGTCGATGTGGTGCGCCTTTGACAGTCACATACATCTCACTGGAATGCCCCAATTTAGCCACAAAGCACCAAAGTTTAATATCCCTGACACCTTGAAGCTTGCTTTAGTCGACAATGCCTCCATGGTTGGTTCTGTTTTAAATTTTATCTGCGAGTGTGGATTGTACAAATCCATTTAAAGTTTCTAGAGTGTCATTGATCTGTTCTCCATCGGCCTAAGTCTTTTAGGTAGGTGGTTTTAACATGTAACAGAGTGATCACTCAGCAAAACCACACTTGTATTGTTTCAGTCCTTTTATCCCTTCTTCGTTTTTTACTTGCATCCTTTCTTCGTTTTTACTTGTTATTTTTAAACTTTGACGTGTTAATGCATATACTTAGGGAAGCTTAACACACTGTTTTATCTGTATGACTGGAACAAGGGACTGATAACCGTTGAAGTTTAGTCCCTTTCAAAACCCAAACAACATTTCATTGAGGTGATCTTTCCTAGTTAGACTGATTGCAGATAACTCATGGTGTTAGCTGATAAGAAAAAAACTTCTATGTTTGGAAGTTTCAGATAATTGATCTGAAGTACTGAGCAGAGGTCTGACATTAGGAGTCATTTGTTGAACTTGGAAGTGCTGTCTACAGAAGAGAGACTTGATCAGCCAAGCTTTATTCTTACTCTTAGTGGCACAGCAGATTGAATAGTTTGATATTTTTAGGCTGAAAGATATAGAAAATGCCAGTTTTGTCTAAATTAAACATACCTCCTTGTTGAAAATAGGAGAGCTTGGATTGAAATTGATGTGTTCATCCTTGGCAGCCTACTTATTTACTCTCTGTCCCCAATATACACTGATAGCATTTATTTTATGCCTCATCTATAAACACTCCACACACGGAAATTTGCTATTTCTGGTTAATTTTCATGAACCTTACCTGAAATCTTGTTAGGCCTGGACAATGGAATTAGCTGTCAGTTTATATGGTGGATCATTTGACACTGTTCCCATGGAGCCACGTTACCACCACTTGCTGGTAATGCTGACTGGCCAGGAGCAGGTCCCTGCAGATGAACACTTGAGATGTGACGTCACCAAAACAGTTGCAGAAAAGCAGCATCAGAGCTGCTTACAGCAACAACTATACCTGTAGTCAGTGGTGAGATGCCACAATGCACCATGTTGAGTCTCGGGTGCTATAGAGAATAAATTATTGGTGGCATCGTGTGGAGGGACCCATGATGTGTTGGTGACATGTGAACAGCAAACAAGGATCTGGGCCATGGTTATGAAATTAGGACATTATAGGGAAAAATTATGTGAAATATAAAACTGAAAATACTGTAATGCACAGGATCTACTTGAAACAGTTTGGCTGAAGACTAAGATATTGCACAAAATTTTAGTTTTGTACTACAAATTGTCCAAAATTTAGTTTAAGTAGAAGATTATTTTATGTATTTCAGTGTGTGTGTGTGTGTGTGTGTGTGTGTGTGTGTGTGTGTGTGTGTGTGTAGGGGCAGGTGGGGGGGAAAGAGAGAGAGAGAGAGAGAGAGAGAGAGAGAGAGAGAGAGGGGGGGGGGTCATGCTTGGATGTATGAAAATAAATGGAATGGTCAGGTTGGAATTCAACCATTCATTTTTGTTTCAGACACATCTCGCTCTATACTGTTTTGCTAACAGTCAAGTGAGCACTGCGCTGAAACTGCTCTATAGAGCACGGTACCTCGCACTGCTAGTCTGTGGTGAGAACCACCCTGAAATAGCTCTACTTGATGTAAGTTTATGAATTACTTTCTTTAGACATACAGTTATACTTAGTTACACATTCAGTACTGGTTTTGAAAGTAATAGCAGTAAGCACTACAAATGGATGTGAATTAAAAAAGTCATTTTGGAGAGGTTTGTACAGGATATAGCAGTCTGAAGAACTGCATCAAAGCAGTCTTTGGACAGAAAACAACTACCAACCACAATAGCCTAGGATTTAGAAGCTGTATAATTCATCAAAGTCATAAATGTTTTCTGGCAGAATTACCAGATCTTATTAAATTATTTCATCCAATATATAACACTATCTGACAAGGTAATATAGTAAATCATAATTGTAACTGTACAAATGTACTAATCACCCTTAATCTTAGTTTTCCTCCTTGCATATATCGTTATAGACTGTCTGCTATAATCATTCTTCTGAGGTAACTGTATTATTCTGTATGAAATGCAGTGGTATGATTCACCACTACTGCATAACTAAATACAAACATCCTTACGATGGCACAACTTGGGAAAAATGTTGATGTAAATATTTTTATGCAAAACCTACTTTGAGAATTTTTATTTGGATTTAAATCCTACAAGGAAGCAAGAGACATCAAGAACTTGATGCAGTATTATTTTTCATGTGTTAATGAATATCTTATCAATATTTGAAAAAGTGGAAACTTTAACTCTCATCCAGGTTAAAAACACTTTGAACTTCATCACGCCATTCTGAAAACTAAGCCTGAAAATAGATATTAAACAGTTAAATATCAAGTGGTACTGCTGGTGTTGCCTCTAAAAAGTCCTTACATAACTTTCTGCATACAAATCAAATTCCTCACTCATCATTCTTCTCACTTTTTCATGTAGCTGCTTACAGATTGGAGGTTGGGGTGGGGAGGAAAGGCAAGAACAAAATCTATCCCAGTTCGCAATTTCATTACAGGTGTAATCACCAGAAAAGTAAAAAAAAAAAAAAAAAAAACATTTTTATTCAAAGCAGTTAACTTTAACTATACTGTTCAAATAAAACATTAGACATTCTTGTCGACAATTTTGAAGGTTTTCATATATCTCACCATACAGATGGTGCTCTGGGTTTCACTTAAATGCTGCTGCAACCATAAACCCACCAATTATGGCAAGCCTTTGTTGTAGCTATTTATTTTTTCATCATGAAATTCCCATTTCTATGTCATTAAACATACCAGAAATAAACACATCATTGTTCCCAAAACATAATTGTTTAGTGGTTTTAATTATGGAATTAAAAGTAGGGGTGTCTGACTGTTGTTATTTATACGTTTGAAGTGCTCCTGGGGCTTCGCACAGCGGCACAAGTGTGTGTGGCTGTTTCTCAGCCTCTACCTAGCATCCTTAGGAATCTGAAGCACTGTATGCTGCTTCATGGAGTCCCTCCAGAACAGTTTCAGAACAGAATTGTGTTTTTAACATAATTTTGGGAGAGAGCCTCCATAAAAATCTGTTAATATAAAACTAGTAATTACATAACTGATTAATAATACTGCATGTTACATACTGGAGAATTACTACCTTTATTGTGATACATATGAACTTTCACTTCTTAGCTAGACTTTGTCACTACACAGAAACACACAATAATATTGAGGTTGTCTTCATACAAGCACCAGGATAAGAAGATATAAATTTGTTTTCTTCAGTCACAAGACCCATCACCACACCCACACAAACCTCAACTTACATGGAACATGAATTTTAATAAAAAGAAAAATCAAATAACATGAGGAATTGAAGAAAATGCATTCAATTTTTATTCTTGAAAATTAAAATTTGCAACTTAATGTATATCAGAACTTTATTATTTAATAATTTGATTCTATATCAAAAACTTTCTTGCCATTAATTTGGAAAAAGAAAAGTAAGAGAGAGAAATACATTGATTCTAATTATTTCTGTATCAGTGTTTTTGTTTGAAATTTAGTATGAAGTTGTAATTATCTGTACTGATATGTAGTTCACTATTTGTTTTGCAGAGCAATATCAGCCTTATCTTGCACGCTGTAGGGGAGTATGAACTTTCATTAAGATTCTTGGAGAAGGCTTTAACGCTCAACATCAAATACTATGGTCCAAAGTCCCTAAAAGTTGCTGTCAGTTACCATTTAGTGGCTCGTACACAGAGCTGCATGGGCGACTTCAGATCTGCCCTAAACAACGAAAAGGAGACGTATGCAATCTACAAGCAGCAGGTATGGTACTCTGTTCTTTTTCATCTACAACTAAGAAAGCTGCAGTTTAATTCAAATTTGTTCTTCTTTCCTGTTTTACAAGTATCTAAGCATCCATAGCATAGTCTGAATCACACTTATGCTCCACCTACTCCTAACCTATTGGAAACTTTATTGTCATAGAAGACCCAGGAGGTAAAATTCCTATCATACACACCTTTCCAGAAAATGCTATTCCAGTTCTGTCAGATGCATATACAATATTACCTGAGTCAGGGCCAATTGTAAAAGTAGTTGTCTTATGCACCAAGTCTTCTGTAACTTCCAGGCATAACAAAATTGTTATCCATTAAAATGAATGGTCATTGTCAAACTGTGGACAGATGCAAAGTTGCACTTTCGATGGTGGTTCTGTTGCCATTGTCATTAGATTAAAATGTGATACTGGAAGTTAAATAAAATCTGCCAGATAATCATAGATTGGAATGTATCATAAGGGAAAACTGCAGTTATAAAATGAAGGCAGTTAGTGCACAGAAGTGCTCCAAGTAGCTTACATCTATTGGTTTTTAAGCTGCACAGTCAGAAGTAGGCAACTTGGGATTTGTAGCTGAAGAGTTACTTCATTTCTTTATTTACCAAGTAAAATTGGAGTACCTATTAGCTATTGTCAGTCATATCTATATCCTATGATGCATTTCAATTTAATTTTTAATCTTTCAGCTAGGTGAATCACATGAAAAGACCCGGGAATCTTCAGACTGTCTTAGACACCTGACATCTCAGGCTGTGGTGTTACAGAAAAAGATGAATGAAATGTATACGGGCAAACCAGGGTCTACATTATTGCCTCCGATACAAATCCAGCCACCATCAATGGGAAGCGTTCTTGATATGCTGAATGTCATCAATGGAATTCTGTTTGTGCAGATCAGGTTTGTATAATTTGAAATTCTCTCTCTCTCTCTCTCTCTCTCTCTCTCTCTCTCTCTCTCTCTCTCTCTCTCTCTCTCTCTCTCTCTCTACAAAACAAATTGTGTCATATAGTTCAACACATGATCTCCACAACTAATTAAGTACATATCTATGGATGCCACTTATATGGAATTTAAATAGATGTACATGGGTACTCTAGAACATAACCTTGTACTGTGGGAAATAGTTGGGGGAAAGTATATACTGCACATGTTAAAATACGAACTCTGGACATAGTCCGAAAGACCCCATGGTGAATGGACACTGGAATTGCAACCAGCCTGCAATAATGCATAAAAGCTTCTGCCAGAAATGCTTCGATGATTAGAGTCACATTGATAAAATTTCTGGGTGTAACGTTTGCAAAGTGAAGTGAAATGAAATGGAATGGATATGATAAATGGTGGACTTCAATTTATTGGTAGAATTGTAGGAAAATGTAGCTCAGCTACAAAGGAGACTGAATATAGATTACTTGATTTTATCCATTTGAAAACAGATTTTAAAAGCCTGCAACTTTGAAGATAATGGGTTTGTTTATAAATAACAATAATACTACCAGTCATGATTTTTTTTTATATTTTAGTCAGCATGACACATTTTAGGAAATATTTCCCATTTTCAAGAGTGTTTTATGGGCTATCCCATTTAGTTGCAGTGCTTTTGATGTGTGAGGTTCTCCATTATTTTGTCATCTTGAAGTGTCCTTATGATCCATTTGTATAGAATCTCACACACAGTCAACATCACAACTAATATTCAGTGCAAAGTATACATCAATGTTGATAAAATAAATGTACATATGTTTTTTACTCATTGATGTATGCTGCGCACAGAAGGTTAGTCGTGATGTTTAATGTGTGAGAGATTCTACACAAACGGACCACAAGGAAACATAAAGACAACAAAATAATGGAGAACGTCACACATCAAAAACACTGCAACTAAATGGGATAGCACAAAAACACACTTAAAAATGGGTATTATTATTTACATGCATTGTGTTAAATAAAATATAAA
This sequence comes from Locusta migratoria, assembly GCA_026315105.1. Classification (NCBI taxonomy): domain Eukaryota; kingdom Metazoa; phylum Arthropoda; class Insecta; order Orthoptera; family Acrididae; genus Locusta; species Locusta migratoria. Next base: position 667,412,458 of record CM048744.1, read on the forward strand.
AAAATAGTGAATGGTAACATAATTATTTGTAAATAAGCCCATTGAATATACCCATTATGAAGTACTGGTAAGGGTTTGGTATCTTCACCAGGTCAGGTTAAAGGAAGATATTGAAACAATTATGTGATGTTCTAGATTTATTACAAGATTGTATTGTTTTGATAACATGTTGCAACGAGACGTGTAATTGCCTCCAATTATTTTCATATCCTACCAACACAACTTAGTGCTTGTGAACAATCTAATAAAACAAAACTTGACTGATGGCTCATCTTGTCTACTTAAGGGGTGGTTGATGTCAGTTGCATTTATGCCCATTACTTCAATGGCCCTAGATAATCAGTGAAATGGATAAAAACCTAACACCACAAATAATGTTACACACACAATGTTCAGTTTTATCATCATCCTGAGTTCCTGCTCCATACACATCTTGTATAATAATGTCTATCAATTCATGTAATTAGTACAGCCATTCTTTCTAAATACACTTTATTCGCGTATGAACTACAAACAATTCTGAACATGAATAAAAAAATTCAAAGCAGCACCCAGCCACCTAAATACGAGCACCTTACCCCCGGCAACCTCTGCTAGACAAAAGACCACGAGTTCCATCAGCCAGCTCCATGAATCACATGACCAAGTGAACACAATTTAAAATATCAATCCATTCCACAGATATTTCTTAAAATGAAAACATAATCAATTTAAAAACATTCATTAATCATGTGAACACAAATAAAAATATTGAACCATTCCACAGATATTTTTTAAAATGACAAATGTTATTAAATTTTCTTCATTTGTTATTTACTGAACAGTATTTACATGAGTGCAACCTCCAATTTCATATTCGGCAGGTGATTGTGCCAGCATGCTGCAAGCAGTCAGCACTACCTTCCCTTTACCCCTCCTCTCTCCATGGCAGCCGTAAAGCGCTGTTAAGGCCACTTTTCCACCATTCGCCGCACAAATCGTCCAGTTATTGTGGACATATAGTATGTGGATGTAGACAGCTAGCATAAATAATTTGATTTGTGGCAGTGGGTTAGTGTTGGTTTGTAATTAATAACTTTCTGCAGTATTAATTATGATTTTAGGTTGTTATCTGGAATCTCATTATTGTTTTCACTTGTATAATGTATGTAAACATTCTGTATTAAAAACTTACAGTATGTCAGTAGCGCCTAGCTCTTTATTACCATTACATATATTGTTGTTAACACAATCTTGTAAATTTTATCTTTTATTCATTTTGTTACTTTATTTTATAAGATTTCATGAACTATTGGTATCAGGTCTATTAAAGTAAAGGTTTTCTGTACACATTTTCTCAATGAGATGACCCCCATTACATGTCTCAATGTGTACTACTTCTAATACTTTCTCATTACTCATGTGCATGTTCTTTATTTTCTTATAATGGCCCAATTTCTTTTGCAGTCAGCAGGACATTGAAAATTTCAAGGCTGAAATTGAGAAGCGTCAGCTGAAGGAATCCTCTCCGGCACTCTTAGATGAAAAATCTGAGATTCTTTCAGAAGTAATAAAAGATGCTGAAAAGAAAAAAGTTGTGAAGTCAAGTTGAAAGCAGGCTGAAAAGGCTTAGTGAGGCCACAGTGCATTCATTACATGTACAGACTAGTAAAGTGCAATGATTTCTGAGCATATTAGTAAGTGTTCAGTGACAAGGGTAAATGTGTAAAACTTCAAGGAAGCAGAGAGGGAAGTAAGTGATGTGAGTGTGCACCTACTGCGGTACTTGACATGTTTGCAGGAAGTGACAAGTGTACACCAGAGCTGCAAGTTTTCAGTTTACCCTAGAGTGCCATAGGTGTTTACTGCCAGCTCTGTTTTTGTATGTTTGTGATGAATTCATTAGGAGCTGTGTTCCCATAAGCTGCAGCACACTATTCTTCTGGGTTACAAATAGTCTGTCCATACAAGAACAAACGTGCAGTGCACTGTGTTGTGCTGGAACCCTCTGCAGCTTTCAAGGAGTGCCCAGGGACAACTTAACTGAAAGTGGCCTAGTTTGTGTGTGCGTGTGTGATGGGGTCAGTATATTGTTACTGATTTTATTGTTATTATCTAAGAAACATTGTTAATGTTATATATGCATTATGTACAGTGAGACACCTTTTGGGCTAATGCAAACAGTATTTTATTTTTAAAAAATACAAGAAATTATATATAAATGGGTTTTTGTAACTTTGTTGCATATATTTATCTGTTCTCTTGTTGTTACCTGTGGACTTAACTAGCAATACTTGTTACATGTTGTTTGTAATACCACATCAGAATGCATTTGAGTACTCCTGCGAAGTGTTGAGAAAGATGTGAAACATGTGCATTGTGCCTAGTATGGCTTTGTACTTGTGAATTTGTATCTTTTTCTCTCTTTCTTATATTGAGAGGTAGTTTCTCTGTTTTCTGTTACTGATCATGAAAACTATGACTTATTGTTTTGAATGGTACTGGGGATATGAAAAAAGGTACCAGTTGTGAAAGATTCTATCAAAGAATATACATTAAGTGGATAATTTGTATTGTAGTTGGGTGATGTTAAAACTTCAGCTACTCAGGATACATTATTATTATAATTATTATTGCTGTTGTATACCTTTTATCATTTACTGTTGAACTGCACAGATAATAAGTCTTAGTTTTTATTTTCACTTGTTTTCAATTATGATACTGTTTGAATATGTGTGTTCAACATAGTGGTGAGCATTTACACATCACTCATGTGTTTTGATAAAAATCTAGTCATCCATTATTTGCCATACCAGATAAGCTGTGAATTTTCTCCAGAAGTCAAAGTTCTGTATGATTTATAGGAAAAAATTCATCTTAAAAGCAGAGTGAACCCTGCAGAGATATATTAAGAATTTGACAGGTACTGTGAAACACCTATTACCTGAATTCATCTGAATAGTTGCTATAAATTCTACAGTTCTGATCAAGTTTTGTCTGAATTATATTGGCAGAAGATATTTTCTATGAAGATGAAGAACGACAACACTAACTGAAAACTTAACTATACAGCAGGGTTTGCTCTAAAAATTAAATAATTAAATAATCTCTCATAAATTTCATTGACATTAATTAACTCTCACTGTATTTCAGAGATTTATATTGTGTCCCCATTTACAAAAGTTTTGTTATATTCTTTTGTATATTATGTACAAAGTCATGTACACTATAGGCATGTCAGACATCAGACAGTTGTAGAATCTCATATCGGCCACACTCAAATATTCTGCTTATTTACACAAATGTGCTTTTTTTCTGTAAGTGCTCACCACAAATTGTTTTTCAGATGAAAAATTTTAATTTTGTACTACTAAATGGCAGGTTTATGTGGGTTGCAGCCTGTGTTCTGAGGAAGTTGTTGGTGTTACTGTGTAAAGCCAAAGAGTTGTTTCATTGCATATGCATAGTAGTAGTTCTTCCTGAAGAAGTGTGGATATGTTAGTGATTAGAAGTATGTACTGAATAGAGACCTGATTTATCTTTTTTATGTAGTTGTTAGGTATTCTGAAAAATTATAGTTTTATAGTTCTTTTGGCTGTTGCTTAATGTTTGAATTTTAAATTTTTGATGGCAGTATAGTATTTTTGTAAATAATGTAGTGAACTCATTTTGCTGAGTAGGTACTTTGTATGGTATCCAATTAGTTGACATTCCATAATAGTTTTCACACATTTTTAACACTTCAGAATAGCATACAGTCCTGGTGCTGGAGCTGGTTAAAGGTATTTCTGTTATTTGAAAAATACAATTCCTTTCTATTAAAAATGAAAGTGTCAAGACTAAAATTACATACTCCTGGAGATACAGCTTCCACAGCAGTAATGGAAAATTTGAAATTTATGAAAATTGTTAATTATATCAAGAGTATCCCTGCTGTAGTCTCAGGAATAAGTACATTCTCATCTTCATGCATGCTAAGAATGTGCACAAATCAAGAAGTCATGATACAGTGACAAACCATTGTGACAGTCCTGTTGTTCAGTTTAGTAAAATAAGTAACAAAATATGCGATGAAAATTAACATGTAGAAGGAGTGTATTCTGTTTAAAGAAATGGTTTCTTCATTTTTGTTTATAAGGTGTGGTTTTCTTTAGAGTGAGTCTGTGGTATTCACTAACAAATTTGAGGCTTACAGATGATGCTTCCAATTCTTTATGAATCAGAGACTGCTGTGACTGGTGCTAAATAAGTTCTCACTTATGCATCAATCAATATTTAAAAACACATTTTGTTATTCACATTCAAGAGCATAAATCTACTGTTTTATGTCTGAATGTTACATGTTGCTGAAAAAAAATGTTTCAGCATTGTTCTTACATTGCGCTCTTGGTAAATGTAGTGTGCCTTAAATAATGTAAACTGGAAAAAAATAATAATTTTTGAATACATATCTCATGGTGCATGATGAGTGAGGTTAACCTTTTGATATGAGTGTTTACACATTGTTTCATTCTTTTGTAAGCGATGACTAGTCATTCATTTACTGTTGCACATTTTTATCATTGTTACAGGAACTGTTGTAAATTTGAAAAGCACACAATCAGTTAAAATTCAACGAATAAATTGTTTGCAACTTTATAAAATTAACAGTGCACTTATTTTGAAATAATGCACATCAATTTTGTTACTTGAATAGGTCTTTTTATTGAAAGGAAGAGTCATTATTTTGAATCATACCAAAATTGTTCAGATATGGTGTAGTATTGGATATGAAATCTGGGACCACATACATATTTATGAAGATTGTTTTCTAAGTCGTCATGAGTATGAGAAGACCAATCCTTAAGTTCTCTCTCTTTTTGCATGAAGCATTTAATTCAGTCAGTTGCTACACCACCACTTCCCCTTACAATAAATTTCACTCTAAATGATACACTGATAAACATTATTCAGATCCTTTTTAATGTGATGAGATAGAAACTCTACTTTAGACTTTTATGACCATTAATAGCACTTGTACAGGGAACAAATAGAGAAAGCACTGTTATCCTCTACCTGCTCTCTTATATGTAATGACTGGAACTGTGCAAAAGGTGGAGGATTAGTAGCACTGCATACTGTGCCATTATTGAGGTTCTTACAAAATAAGCTATGAAACATTGAGTGCGGGCCATCTTCAACTAATCTAAGTTACTTATTAGAAGAGAAGACCAAAAATTGAGCAAGAAATTTTCTGTGGAAACATTTAAAATTAATATAATTAATTTAATATGCATTTGGTATTTTGTTGCTGGTAGGTGTTTAAAGTTTTAAAATTCACATTCACTTTATTGTTTGGATGGATATGAAATAAATAGTAAAATTTGTTTTATTCAGTTAACAATTCCATTGGACCTAGTAGTGTCAGTTATCTGCCAGTCTAATATATTTCTAAATATTTAAATTGGAAATATATTACTATTCTCCTTATTCAGCCATTAGAGTTAAAAGAACTGGTGATGAGACTTATAATGTCAAGAAATTCATTTTTAGGTACCTGATGTGAGTTTATTGGAAACTTAAAATGCTTGTTGACCTTTCCTGAATTTTAGGGGTAGTAGTTGCATTAATTCAAAAGATGTGGAAGAGTAGATTATTTTCATTGCTCAGTAAATGAAGAATGTATGCTCATCAAGATGTAAATGTTATCAGTCTCACACCACAAAAATAATTTCTCTTATTAATCAGATTTCATATGAATACTACATGATAAAAGTAGTCACAATTCTTTCAGTAGAGCGATCTGCGTTTTGCTCCTTAACTTTAGAAGAAGACTGCATTCAGTCATTATTTAATAATATTGTCTATTTCCGCTATTTTGACTGAATTGCTGCTGTTCCGTCCTGTTAACTAGTTCTTACATAAAAGTGAGAAAACTGAAGCTTCCTTTAGATAGGACAGTTATATTCAAACTATCGATCCCCTACCACAAGTGTTCTAGTAAGGGATCTCCTTCTAGAAACTAGTATAGGGTGTCATCAACTTAACAAATTCACTGTAAGACATCATATGTTCAGTTATGAAACTGTAATTCAGTTTCATTCGACATATCGACCTTATCACAAAGACAATAGTGTCTAGCAGTAAAAGTCTGGCTAACAAGTCACTGTTGTACAGTTGCCTCATTTTGCATTTTGTTACAGACCTACTTTTTGTACAATAGGAACATAATGCATATTCACATAGCAATAATTATAATATTAATCGATAATAAAAACACCAAACGACTGAAAACCACTGAAAGCTGTAGTATTCACCTGTAAAATGTTTACAAGCAAGTGGTGTATGGTTGTGTGCTTTTTAAATTCTGTAATTAATGAGGGTTCTGAGAAGTGTTAGATACTGCTTTGTGCTGTAAGACGATGGAAAGTATACTGATAGAAATTTGAGTAATTACTCAGGAGAAAGAAACATCTTTAGGAAATGATAAATATGATAGTCTAGGAAGCAGGAGCCACAAAATGTGCATCTGATCATGTCATAAATAAAATAAAATTTTTACATGACTTGTGTTCTAATTTGCATACCTTTGGATGAGAACCCTTACTTTTTTGCCTTTTCCCCATAGGCTACCAAATTTCTAATGGCTGTGAGTATATCATATGTTGAAAATAAAAAGTAATGTTGAGCAAAACAGGGAAAATAATAATAAATTAAAACTGTGTACTGGAACCAGGATTCAAACTTGGGACCTTTGCCTCTAGAAGGCAAGCACTCTACCCACTTAGCTATCCCGGCATGCTTTAGGGTCTGTCCTCACTGCTTTACATCTGCCAGTACCTAGCCTCATACTTTCCAAACTACACTGAAGTGCTCCTGCAAAACTTGCATTCTGAAAATACCCCTATGCTGTGGCTAAGCCATGCCTCCATCATATCCTTTCTTTCAAGATTGCTAGTCCTGTAAGGTTAGCAGGAGAACTTCCGTGGCATTTGGAAAGTAGGAGGCAAGGTACTGGCATTGGTAAAGCTGTAAGGACAGACAGTGAAGCTTGCTGAGATAGCTCAGTTGATAGAGCACTTGCCTGCAAAAGGTAAAGGTCCCGGGATGGAATTCCAGTTCTGGCACACAGTCTTAATACGCCGGAAGTTTCAGATCAATGCACCCTCCGCTGCAGAGTGAAAATATCATTCTACAACTGACATCTTTGTTGGATTTATAGTAAATAAAATATGTAATTGCAATTTCTTACTTTCAAAATCAGTTTCTTTTAAAAAGTTGAACATGATCATTACAGAATAAAAATGTTTAAATTATAAAATACCGCCAAAAATGTTGCATTACTTATTGTGAGTATTCTTGGAATAGGCCTATACTTAAAGTTGAATGCATATTTGAGGAATAATACCTAAAAAGTGATGAAAACAAGTGTTTATATACTACAAATGTCATTATAGACTCAAAAATATAGAGCTTACAGCTAATGGATGGGTGGCATGTAGTGACACACAGACACAACTGAAGTTTGTATTCACACTAGCTTTCAAAAGGTCTCATTGCACCTGCAGGTGTGTCAATTAATAACCTCAATTTCAATTTATTGCAAATTAAATGTTTGTCTGTTAGGTAAGTACCAAAGAATTGGTGCTGTTCTTAGATTTGAAGTTTGGACTGGTAGCAAATTGCTCAGTCAGACAGTGTAAGGTCATGGGTTCAAAGCTCTAAGGGGTTACGGAATTTGTCATTTCATGTTTAAACCTAGCCTTCACCACTCGACAATATGATGAGTCGCCAGAAATGATGTGTGTTTCAGATGCCACACTAAACTGTAGCTCCCCCTCCCCCCTTTCCTGGTTTTATAACTGGGGTAGGTTTGGGACATCGCGCGCGCGCGCACACACACACACACACACACACACACACACACACACACACACACACACACACACAGTGCTTGCTACGGCCAGAGATTAGATTCCTCCCACCGGCATGGGTAGGTGTATTGCACTAACAATACGGGACTGTAGCATGTAAGTCTAGGAACCAATGACCTAAGCAGTTTGGTTACTTAGTTACACAAACTTTCAGCTGCTGCGCTTTAGTCCACTAAAATTCAGAAATGGCTTCATTGACTTGAATAATATTTTGTTTTGTTTGCTTTAATACAGGAGTGGGTTTGATAAAGAAAAGGGCAAGAGTAAACCCAAAAGAACAGTTGATAGATCAAAATGGGTAATTTTGTAAGGGGGAGGGGGTGTCGCCACTTCAGATTAGATTCATATTTTATGCTCTGACATACTGTTCATCTAACTGCAATACATTTTTTCACACTTGTGCTTCAAACTGTGAGGAATGGCACTGCCTAGGTGATAATTCGCATCGTACTAATGGAGGACACCTTACTCCAGTCTACACATCCAAGTGCTGGGCAAATCTGACAGTGCTTAACTATGGTGATTTACCGTAATTGTTCACTGCTGTATCTGCTGCAGCACAGCCCTGTTTTTCTGCTAAAATCTCCCAAATTGCTGCACTGATATTAATTTTTGATCACTGTGTGATTTGGTGCAGCTTAAAACATATGATAGTTTTATCTTAACTAATGGTCGTATTTTTTTTTATTGTAAATTAAATGTTGTGGTGGCTTGTTGGGCACAATTGACACACCTAGTGCCAGAACGCGGAATGCAACCCTTATCTGTCTAGGTTTGGTAAGCATTCAATAGATCGGTTAAGTGTTTCAGCCTTCCATTGATGCTACAGTTTATTTCACGTTACATATTTTTCCAAATTTACACATAACATAATCATGCTTTATAAATTATTTATGCATTTAATTTTAATTCTAACTGTGTTATATATTTTTTCAGTAAAATGCCTTGAACAAATTATTACTTCAACAATGCATGTATCCAAAAGACATGATGCAAACATGGTGAAAGTAATGTAAGTCAATGAATTCCTGAACTTCGCAATACCAATTTTAATGAAAATTTGTGTGTTCCGCGATGGTTTGAAATCACACCTGGACCCAGTCTGAGGGATGTACTGTAGACCCTACACTACAGCCCATAATCTCTTTGTGCTGTTTTCCTTACCTTCTTCCCAGGCCTCTCTCCATGTTAGCTAGCTGAAAGCCCCAAGTTGCACATTTATTTATTTATTCCATTATTCTGTTATTCCTTGAGCTTCTCGCTCCTCTGTATGTCCATCTATATCCTCTTCTCTGCACCTTCCCATACCATCTTAGCATACTTTCTTGGATCTTCTTTCCTCTGGGCCCAACTTTGACTGCTCCCCTGATGTACTCATCCCCTATTATATCCTTGCTAGGAACTCCACTCATCCACCTTAACATTCTCATTTCTACCACTTCCATCTTTCTCTCTTGGAGCTTTGTGATTCACCAAGTTTCAGCATTATTGAGCATTTCAGACCTGACGACAGAATTATACAGATTTCCTTTCATTCTGTAGTTCATATACTTACCACAAAGGACTCCACTAAATTTTCTACAGTTGAGCCTCCAGTCCTCCATCACTTTGAATGTAACAGCCCAGGTATTTAAACTACTTGGCCAGTTTTAACTGGTTTCCTTGCAGGTTAATGTATAGGTCTTCTCCACCCTTTGGACATATATTCTGTTTTCTCCCCAATAATCCTCATTCCTCTTGCTTTAAGGCATTCCTCCACTGCTTTGAAGTTCCTCTAAGATGGGTTCACAGATTACATCTTCGACTAACCCATCCATCACTACATCAAACAGATATAAACTGAGTGCAGATCTCTAGTGTAGCCCTATTTTCAGTGTAAATGCCTTTAATTGTACCTGCACTGCTTCTTACTTGTCATTGCATCTTCATACATGTCTTTAACCACCTTTGCATATTTTTCTGGTAGGCTTGTATTCCTTATGTATCCTCATACCTCTTGCTGGGCATTCTGTCATATGCCTTCTCCATATAAATAAAGGCCATATGCAAATCAGCTTGTATTTAACTGTGCCTCGCCATCAGTTGCCTTAATGTAAATACAACCTCTGACAATATGGTCAATAGTCCTCCAACATTAAGGCAGATGAGCTGTGAACTTCAGGTACCTTTGAAAGTCACCTCCCATAACTATGTACTGCTGAGTTCTGTGATGTATGTACTGGAAACTTTGCAAGAATTCTTCTTTGGGATGCTGTTCAAAAGCCTTGTAATATTTCATTGTAATTCAGGAATATCATCAAATATGTTTCCTTTCAAAGCAAGTTTGAGTCGGGGGAACAGGAAGAAGCCTGGAGGATTGAGATCTGACGAGTATAGTGGATGTTGAAGTTGCACCACCCACTTTTTTGCCGTGAACAGTTAACCAATATTGACTGTGTGAGCAAATGCTGTTGTGAACAAATAAAACTAGGAACCTTGTTATGTGTACTGCACTGACATTGCATGAAACAGGTCAAAATTTCAACATACCTTGCAGTGTTCAACATTGTTCTCTCAGGTATAAGTTCCTTGTCGATAGTGCCTTGACTATCAAAAAAAGTGATGGGCATCATTCTGATGAATGATTTTTTGGCTCTGACCTTTTCCTGATGAGGTGATGCCTGAGAACACCATTCCATGCTTTGCCATTTCATTTCATCATTGCACTAGAGATACCAGGTTTCATCCTCGGTGACAATAAAGTTCAAGAAATTGGGTTTCACATCTGCCGTTTCGACAAAATCTCTAAATGTGCCCATTTGTGATTGTCAGTTAAGTGATGTAGTACAACACAACAGATTTTCTTCTTCCCTAACTTCTGCGTAAGGATTTGTCACATGGATTCACAGTTAATCTGCAGTTCATCCGCTATCGTGCACACAGATAATTGATGATCATTTTTCATTAATGTCATCACTTTTCAATGTTTTGTCAAACACTTTCCCATTCTTCTCAAAAACGGGTGAACCACTTGTACACACACTTCGTGGACACTGCTTGAGCCCCATAAACAGATGCCAGCATTGAATGTGTTCTTTAGGTGTCTAGCCAAGCTTAAAACAAAGCTTTAAATTGATCATTTGCTTGTTCATTGTCCTGTTCTTAGTTGAGAACCAACACACTAACACTCACTTTGTCGCAAAGGTTCAACATGGAAGACACGCAATGCTCAACTGAACTACGGTAGGGGCAGGTTGCCGCCACTGGTCGCTATGCAGGTGCAGCATTGTGATTTGCCTGTGTTGCACAATTGACTGTTATGACTTCATTCACAAAACTTTTTCAGAGGTTGTATAGCATCAGTTGTTCCTCTTCCAAGCATAAATCTGAACTGTTCATTGAATTCTTTAGTTTCTGGATTCAGCCTCTCCATAATGATCTTTTTCCGGGTCATTATTGAGTGAGATATGAGCTTACCCTTTATTACTGCCACAGTTTTGGACATCTCCTTTCCCTTTGTATGTGGGAACCAGTACACTGCTTCTCCATGCATATGGAATTCTGTTGCCTTTTCAAATATTTTGCATTAAATCTCGGAGAATATCAATGCCCCATTTTCTGACTTTTCAATCTGTATGTACAGTCTTCGCATTTTTCATTTTCTTGGTGACATATACCCTTCTTCCCTACTTATACTTTGAGTGACTCAATCATTTACCTCTCCATTGTTGTACTCCTCTCCCACATTTTACTCATTCAATGATCTTTCTTCGGGATTTTCTCATGGTCGTATAGTACTACAACTAATGCATGCTTTTGTGTTTCATTGATGCTATGTCCTTGTACACCTTCTCCATTGCTTTAGCAATCCATGAGTGTTGCTTGCCATTCTGTCTTTTTTCTAGCTCTTCATACAACCCTTCCATTGCCTTGGCCTTCACTTGCTTCACTGCTCTTTTTGCCTTGTTTTTTGTAGTCTTACAGGCTTCCCTATTGTCCTATCTTCCTAACCAATCCCATTGTTTCGCAGCATGTCTCTTCACTTTCACCATTTTCTGAACCACCTCATTCCACCACCATGCCTCCTTATCTTCTGCCGGTCCCTTTTCTGTTGCTACACTCAGCACATTTTTTTCCAGCTTTCATTATTACACTGCTACTGCAACTCCTCCATTCCCTTAATACTGTTTCCTTGAATTTACCTCTTCTTTCAGTTTCCACCACTTTATTCTTTGTTCTCCTTGCTTGATAAGTGTGTCGTTTTCCCCCACTACCTACCCATAATCAGGCATTACAAGTTTGTGTTGCACAGCCACACTTTTACTGTATGTGACCTTGGTATTCTTTATTTCCTTTGGATATTTCCTTCTGTATAAGAAAAAATCTTAACTGGCTTTTTCAGCCTCCACTTTTTTGTGTTAGAAACTTATGGGGAAGGTAGTATGGTCTGTAACACCAACAAACCGACACCATTCACTTTACCAATAGCCTTTACTAACAGGTATACACTTTACAGTGGATCAGCATAGATTAACGTACAAAGACAGCTATTTTGCCTGGCGGAAGTTGCCCAAAGCACTTCATCCTACAGATAGAATGATACTGAGAGAACATCTTTTGATGATCGGTTCCCACATAGCCCCCTCCCGCAGTATTGAGTACTCTTCTTAAGGTGGGGGAGGGGGGTGGTCAGTCGACAGGTAGGTGACCACTGGGAGTTCTTCTGCATCAGCTGGGAGGGGATGGTGGCAGCTGCTGGTGTTACATGGGCCATTGCACCGTGAAGTTGTTGAGGGCTCGTGGGCAGTGCAGGGGGCGGCCGAATCTAGAGTACGGGAGAGCGAGGGGCGGAGGCGACAAACACAGCATTCATATCAGGATCATGCCTAACAGTCCCACAAAAGCTCGTAGGTCACCCGTTAACACTCACACTTGTAACCTAAAACATTGTACGATGTGGCTTGTAGGAGGGGTCGCTGAGATGGGGCCGGCCGCGGTAGCCGAGGTGACTGAGGCGCTCCAGTCACGGTCAGCACGGCCACTACGGTCGGGGGTTCGAATCCCCCCTCGGGCATGGATATTTGTGCCGTCCTAGTTCGTAAGTAGTTCATAAGTAGTTTGTAAGTTTAGGGACTGATGACCCCGTAGTTAAGTCCCATAAGCTTAACAAACATTAGAACATTTTTGCTGAGATGGGTTCACACGGGCAGTGCACACACTACGATCGAGGGGAGTCTCCGGGGAAACCACCGCTGTAAACTCAGTGACGTGTTCTACTGACAACATTGGGGGTTGTGGAGGGGGATGGGGGTGGTATGTAAGGGGGAAAATCGCTTGGGGGGGGAGCAGGGGGGAAACCTCTCGGAATGGTAGGCTCAGAGGCAGAGATGGGGTTGGGCTGTATGTTCTGGTGTTAGTGTTGCTGGAATTGAGGGTGGTAGACTGTGGAGCGGAAGAGGCTGACATTGTTTCAGCTGGTCTCAGCAGGGTGCGGTAGTGGCTTGTCATGCTCATCGGAGAGCTGACATCGTGCCGTTTGGCAGTTCGTGTTCAATGGTGAGCTATTTTCGCTAAGGGCGGAGGTGGAGCTGAGGCGCAGCTTTCGGGGCTCATTGGTGGGAGTCAGTAATGTCACTGTTTCCCTTGTCTAGGGGGGTGTTAGCAGGCTGGACCTTAGCTGGTTTCACACGGTGGATCAATACAGTGACCGGTGCATCTTTAAATATTATGTCCATCATATTGTGTGTGTGTGTGTGTGTGTGTGTGTGTGTGTGTGTGTGTGTGTGAGCACTCGGTGCAGGCCCGAGTATGGAGGCTGGAGTGGTGCCCGGATTTTATCATCCCTGAGTGTTACATATTGCATGTGGCAATGTCTTTTGGTACGTATGACAGCAGTGGTGTGTGGCTTGATGGTTGTAGTAGCTGCATTTGTGAGCAGTGCGCTTGAATTGTCGACAAATGTCGGTAGCTCGGTGAGAGGTGGGTGTGGCACGGGACTGACTAGCTCACCTGGGATTGTCAACGATTGTCCATAGACGAAGTCCTCTACTGTGCCTTTGAGATCTCCTTTGTATGTTGTTCTTAGGTTGAGTAGTACTAGGGGTAGTGCCTTGGTCCACATTGAAGTGTGGCAGCGGAGTGCTGTTCTCAGGGTGCAGTGCCATCGCTCCACCAGTCCATTACTTTCGGGGTGGTAGGTGGTGGTACAAATTCTGTGAATCCCACACATTGTGCAGATGGCATTGAACAGGGCCAACTCGAACTGTCAGCCCTGATCGATCGTAATAACGCCTGGGCACCCAAACCGGGCGATCCACGAAGAGATGAACACCCGTGCCATTGTCTGAGCCTTTATGTTTGTGAGGAGGGATAGCCTTCACCCACCTAATCATCCTGTCGATAGCTGGTAAGATATATCAGTATCCTTCAGAGGGGATTAAGGGACTTACTAAATCCAGGTGAACTTGTTGGAATCATCCCGCCGCTATGGGGTAGCTCCTGAGTGGTGGTGCCGTGTGTCTGGTCACTTTAGCTCTCTGACACTGGATGTGTGCTCTAGCCCATGCTTGGCAGTCTCGTTTGTCATCATACCACACAAAACGCTCTGTAACCAACTGGGTGGTAGCTCTCACACCTGGAGGTGCCAGTGTGTGTAGTTTGTGAAAAATCTCCTTCTGGAGGGATTTGGTGATGAATGTCCGGAGTGTTCTGCTAGATTCATCACACCATATTTAGGTGGTTATTCCCAAAAATGTCTAACAGATTGGTTTGGGTGACATGCTTTTATCTGATACCACTTGCATCCTCGATTCGTCTGGATTGTAGTGCCGCTAGATTCAATAGATCGATTAAGTTCTTGACTGTGTCCATGCAGGATAAGAAGTCCGCTACAATGTTATCTACGCCATTGATGTAGCGTACATCCATGGTGATATGCACGAATAGTCAAAGTGTCTGAACCTGTGCGGGGGCGGGTCGGCTGTCGGGTTTTGGATCGCTGCTGCCAGCAGTTTGTGGTCCATTAGTATGTAAAACGACTGGCCTTCCATGTCTGTACAGAAATGTTTGACGTCTTCATAGGCTGCTAGAAGCTCCCGGTCAAAGGCAGAGTATTTCCTCTGTGCCGGGTTTAATTATTTGGAGAAAAACTCCAAAGGCGAAGTGACTCCTACAGTAGTTTGGCTTGAAACAGATCCCACTGTCATCTGTCATAATAAATAGCTCTGCTGCTGGGTTGGGGTGCACGAGAGTCATGGCGTTGGCTAATAAGTTTTTTAACTTCAAAAAAGCCGTGTGCATATCCAGGTTCCACTTCACTGGGTGGGTACCGGAAGTGTTCTTCCCTGCTAAAGTGTCCATTAGTGGGGTTTGAATGTCTGCCACTGCAGGCAGGTGCCGTTGGTAATCGTTCCTGGAAATTGCCTCGGCTCTTTGAACGTGGTCAAGGGAGGTACGTCCATAATAGTTGAAATTTTTGTTATTGTGTGTGAGATGCCCTCTGCTGAGACAGTGAAGCTCAGGAATGTCACCGATGGTTGGTGTAGCTATTTTTTCTATTGTTCAGCTCGATAGTGGTTGTGATGAGCATATTGTAGACAGCCTGTACATGTCTTTTGTTCTCCTCCACTGAGGTACTAAATATCAGGATATCATCCAGATACACTAAGTAGAAGGGTAACTTGAAAAGTACTTTATCAATAAATCTTTGCCACATCTGAGCCGTGTTCCTCAACCCAAATGACATATAATGATACTGGAATAAGCCTTTCGGCATGGTGATTGCCATCTTCTCTATGTCTTCAGGTGCCACTGGTATCTGGTGATATGCCCTTTTGCAATTTACGACAGAGAACACTGTGGCACCTGCCACAACATGGTTGAAATCTTGTATGTGGTGAACTGTGTACCTGTCCATAATAGTCCTTACGTTAAGCTGCCAGTAGTCCCCATACTTGCGTCATGTGCCATCTGTTTTCTTTTAAGGGTGGATTGAGTGGACCAGCTCCTTGCGGAAGGTTCCAAGAGTTCTGCGATTTGCATTTGGACTGTTTAAAGTTTCTCCGGGCATAGTTGTCGAGGTCTATTAGATATCAGAGGGCCGTTTATTAGTCGGAGTTTTTGTGTGGTACCTTTTGTAACCACTGCTATGCTTATATACGTGTGTATGCGTGCACGTGTCTTTTGTGTGGTGGTGCGGGGGGAACACTGGGTCATGTGACCCTGTCAGTGGCATGGCGCACGAAGCATATCTAGTCTGCTTTGTCGCTCTGCCTCATGCGGTTTCCGAATGTCGCCGAGTGGGCCGCTTGCGTGACTCGCTAGTGTTTGATACGCATGGTTGTATGGTTCAGAGCGTGATCACCAGTTCTGCTGGCGGCGACCCCATCGCACTACGGCAAGATGGCCGGCTAACTTGCGTTTCGTTTGTGCCTACATCGTCTGTGAATGTCACATTGCAGAGTGGTGGGGCAGTTACAGTTTCTGCCACAGGTGTGAAACTGGGCGCTAGTGGATCCAAAACAAATACAGTTTGTCGTGCAGGCAAAAGGATACTACCATCAGTTTCTGACATCGCTGTGGCTGTATTTGGCACTGGTACTGATGCATCACCAGCTGTTTGACACTTTGTCCAGACATTGTTTACAAGGAGTTGTGTACCAGGCACCTGATTTATGAGGGGGTTCGTGCAGGGCACGCAAAATAACAGAGTTAACTCTGGTTCCTTGCGCACTGCACTCGGGTTCAGAGCTACTGTTCACAAACTATACAGTTTCACTTGGAATAACCTGAGAATGGTCTTCTGCAGTCTGTCGTCGTCGGCTGCGGAGCTCGGCATTTGTGTTCTCCAAGGTGCACCTCGGCTCGGCACTTATCTGCTGTAAGGGGCACACTTCTGATGCCCACTATTGGCTCCGGTATATCTGCTACGAGGAAGTTCCACTGCATCTTGTACTTCGGTGACAGATGGATTGTGAAATCAACCAAGCTGGTGCACGTCAGAGAAGCGAATGGTGTGGGCAAAGTCTGTCCATTGTAATGGATGTAGGGAGAATCGACACGTCTCTGCCGGTGTCGATGAGTAGTCGTACATTGTTCACTGAGTCCTTAATGTAGAGACGGCCATATTGTGTTTTTTCCTAGCGTACTGAGTGGAGGGTTAGTTGTTGTCAGCGCCCATGCATTATGTTGCAGGAGGTAGTGCCTAAGCCTGTTGGCATTTGGATGTGAGCACGGTTGTCAGCATTTCTTAGCCGCACTCCCGAACTTTGAATGAAAATAGCAGAATGGGTACAGTAGTGCTGATTCTGTTCCTGTGGGGAAACGGGTGAGTGGTGGTGGTCTGTTGTTGTAGTTACTCAGGCTCTCTATCGCTCGGGCCGGGTCTGGCAGAAGTTGTTGTTGGTCGGCGGCTGTGGTGGGTGTGTCTGGCCAGATGGCTGGTGCGTGACGTCTAGGTTGTGGTGTCTCCCTCATCCATCGGTGAGGCAGTGGGTTGGTTCATAGTGTGCGGCGTCTCTGTGCAGGGCTTGTAACTCATGTTTTAGGGCCGTGTGAGTGTGTTCGACTATATGCATTTCCATTCCTGAGGTTTCCATGCTGCCATAGCTTAGGGCTGTCTGGACCTGCATAGCTGCCAACTATTACGGATTGTCCGTAATTGTTACGGATCCATCATCTTATTTATGGAGTTACGGGAAGTTCGTCAAAAATTACGGAATTAAGACATTTTAAATATGATTTTTTTTTAAGAAAATCGGTATCGGTACTGTTTATATTTAGCTAATCGCAATGCTGGGAAAAGTCTTATTGATCGCAATGATTTTCTTCCTGGGTATGTAGCAAAGCTGTAGGAAACGTTAACGAAAGCATTTTCACTGCAAAAAGCCCAGCCTGTTTTCTCCTCCATAGTTACCAAATAAACGCCCACCTGGTGAGAGCTATGTAAATTCCTTAGTTTACAACTAGTACTTGGTCTTCCGTCTCAACTAAACAATCCACGTGTTTTATCAGGCGTCAGAAGTTAGCCAATTCGTTTCTGAAGAGAAAAGTTTCCCCTGTTTTTTTTCTATCTTTCTTTTTTCGCCTGTTTTCGTTTTTATAGCAGTGTTGTGCTGCCAGAAATAAATACGACTATGATATTTCGGTAAAATGTGACATTAATTGGGGTAGGTTGGTTTATTCGTTGTTTTAAAAACCAAACCATTTGGTATATAGTGTTACCTGCTAAGGATTTTATATTATTTCATAAATGCAAGGAATTGCACACTTATTTCTTTCTTCTGCAACTGTTAACTTTCCTTGAAGATGAGTGTTTGAAAATTGCAGGAATGTTTCTATGTCATCCTCAGTATTTACAAAAATAATTTTTTGGGTTATTCCTCCTAACCTGATCGTGTTCATTTAGAATTCTTTCTTTTCGAGGAATATATTTATGAATGAAGAGTGTCATAAATATAGCATTTACTGGTCTAAATATGGCTTATAATTTTTAAAATTTTCTTGGAAGGATGCGCGTATGACCCCCAAACCCTCTTCCCCCTCATTGGTCTGTCGAATTATTACTGACAGTCTCTTCTCAAGGTTGGCAACTGTGGACCTGTAGTGGCAGTTTGATGGACCACACTGCCATTATGGCAGCCGTACTCAAGCTTTTCCTCCTTGGGCCAAATTTTCGAAAGTTTTATTTCAAGTGGGCCACAACATTATACAGGACAAAATATCACTCCAAAATAACTACACTCATTTGTTTTATCATCAAAATCTATTTTAATATATAATTATTAATAGAAGTATTATAGACGAAAAATTCCTAGCAGGAAAAAATTATATATAAAAATGGATGATTACTCACCAGGCGAAGGAGCACAGGTGTGATAGTAGCACAAGTGTGTGCGCGCGCGCGTGTGCGTTTATTTGTGCTACTATCACACCTGTGCTCCTTTGCCTGGTGAGTAATCTTCATCTATTTTTTATATATAATTATTAATAGAAGAATATGTTAATTTTGAAATATAGCTGAACATATGGTTAATTAATTATTGAAAACTCAAATGGACTCTTGAAGGGACATCCTGTGGGTGCACAAAAAAGGGGACATAAAAACTCTGAGTGAAGGCTTGTTTAAAAAAAAAAAAAAAAAAACACACACATATTAAAATTCTTTCTGCCATGTCCGTAAATTAGGTAAATTAAAGTATTTTAGAGAGGAAAAATTGTCCAAATTTCTTCACTGATGGTGACTTTTAAAAAGCAAAGGCTGCAATTAGAATCTTTCAGCACAGTCTTGCATAGTACCGATTAATTTATTTTTACCTTACCCCTTGTCTGCTATGGAGTATTTATTTTTGCAGAGAGAGTGCACTGGCGGTGTTTTGATATTTATAGTTGAGTTGCATATTAAGCACAGTGCTTTCCAAAAATGTTCAGATGTTTGTGAATCTATGGGAATCAACTGGGTGGTCATTAGTCTGTAGCTTACAAACTACTTAAACCAAGGTAAACTAAACTAAGGACAACACATACACCCATCCCAAGAGACGACTGAAACCCCCGACGGCGAAAGGCCGCACATACCACAGTACAGTGCCCCTGCAGACACGGCTAATCCGCCATGGCACAGTGCTTTCCCAACACAGTTTACAAATAAATATGAATCTTCCCAGAAAGCATAAAAAATGGCATACTTATATCCAAACCATTTTTGCTTATGCTGAACGCTCGCAAGACAGATTAACAGTGTCACACTGCATAGGATTCAAAACAGATACTTCAGCACATGCACGCAGTTGTGAGCACTGCCCAAGCTGCCACAGCCACCACCCGGGGAGGGCAGGGAGGGGGGGGGGAGGAGTACCGGGGTGAGCAAACACTCGAGTGCTGTAGTCGGAGGGGCCTAATGACACTAATGACATGCGTTGTGGAGAACGTGCTGCTTAAATTCAGGGCACTGGCTTTGTCGATTTTGCTGTATGCATCTCGCCTCTTTTTTACCAGCCAGTCATTAGAGATTTTTATTGCGAAATTTTGAATACTGGACTACTAGCTTGTCGGGTCCCTCAAAAAAGCTCGGCGGGCTACAAGTGGCCCGTGGGCTGCAGGTTGAGTATCACTGCATTAGGGTGTTGTCTGGTGTAGTCTCCTCACTGATCATCATTCTGAGGCGGCGCCACAGCTGGGACAGTGTCTTTGTCACCTAGGTGTTCCTCGTCCAGTATGTGTCTTCGGGTGCACAGTGTTAGAATGCCAGACTATGAATCCAAAGGTCGCAGGTTCGATCCCCACCAGGTCCTAGGGTAATATGTCACTTTCCACTTCTTTCGCCTCTGGCAATGTTGCTGATGTGAAAAAATAACTGGCTGGTTCAAAGGTCGAAGGAAGGCAATGGCATACCACCTCCAAACAGGACTGTTCGTAGTAAAGCACTGTGGAGTTCAAACTATCTTAAGTAATAATATATTTTTTTTACTGCACTGTAAACTTTATTGACTTACGCCCTTTTAATAAAATTGACCTAAATTATGTGCATTTCTGAAACGTCCTGGCAGATAAAAATTGTATGCCAGAACTGGGATTTTAACCTGGGACCTTTGCCTTTTACGGGAAAAGCTCTACCACCTAAGCTATCCCGGCATGCTGCCGTTTGTCCTCACAACTTTACTATCATACTGGAAACATCACTTAGGCTGTGGATAAGCCATTTCTCCACAATATTCTTTTTTCCAGAAGTGCTAGACCTGCAACGTTCATAGGAGAACTTCTGTGAAGTTAGGAAAGCAGGAGACGAGGGACTGGCAGAAGTGAAGTTGTGAGGACAGACCACGAAGTATGCCGGGATAGCTCAGTGGTAGAGTGCTTGCCCATAAAAGGCAAAGGTCCCAGGTTTGAGTCCCAGTTCCAGCTCATAATTTCAATCTGCCAGATGAAGTTTCATATCTGCACACACACTCCACTGCAGAGTGAAAATTTCATTATGTGCACTTCTCACTTAAATCTCATTTATTAACGTTCCATGGCATAAAATAATTATAAAAATTTCAAAACACAATAATTAATAAATATTGTTGCACTTTAGCTCTGATCTCAACAAATTTTAAATGTTTCTGTTTTTCTCAGTTAATGTAATTTTCAATTGGCCAAGAGAAATCCTTGTGCTCATGAGATATGTGGGATTCTATTTTCATCAGGTCTTCAATCTTTTCACTTTTAACAGGAATTTTCTTGGAAGGGTGTGAAGGGTGGTACAGGTGTCTTTGAAGTAAGACCCACAAAAAAGTCTGGCAAACTAGACTGTTGATTGTTGAATACCCATTGATGTAACCCTCCTTTTCTTGGGGATAGGTAAATTGATACAGAGTATTGATTGAAATGTAATTCTTTCATTTCTGGGTAAGCTTTTTGTCTGTTCAAGGATAGCAACGTTTTTGTAGTGAAATTTCCACCAGTGTTTCAAAACCAGAATCTCTGTGTCTGTCGCTTCTTTAATCACAAACTTTCCTGGTGTATAACACTCTTTTAGCCTCATGTATTGTATAAATTGTACCTTCTTTTTTTAAAAGCAGATGTCGGTGACATATGCCCATTCAAATAAAACTGCAACCTTTGTTCTGCCATTGTTACAAAGGCTCTTTTCAAACCAACAGATAGACCTATCTAAATAGTTTCATAAATGACAAAAAAGCCAAAATTGGTCAAATAATGAGTTATGCTCCTTTAAAAAAATTATTTACCCTGGTCATTAGGTAGTGGAGATAGCCAAAAGTGAGACTTCTTTAGGGAGAGAAAAGGGCGGAGGAGGTCATGCACTACTTTATGATGCAAAAGAAAAAATTTAACAGTTAACAAATTGATTGCATTGCAGAAAAAGCATTTCATAGCGACCACCAGGCAGGGTTAGTAAGGACAAGGACGAGTAAAAAAGGCAAAGAAAAAGGGAGAGAGGGTGGGGAAGTGGGGAATATGTAAGGAAGTGGTAATGCAATCATAGACGACAGTTTTAATGCACAGGACAGTTGGAAAAGTAACTGCAAGACACAAGAAGGGAAAGTACATGCACAATGCTGGTATGGGGGGAGAGGTTAAAATAGATGGTTGAACGGACTACTTCAACAAACTACTAAATATGAAAAATAATGATGAAAACGAAATCAATGCTTGGGGGAGGCGGAGACTTTGACCTGAAAGTAGATGAAGCTATTAGAGTTTTAGAACTATTACAATAAGGAAAATATGAAATACTTCTGGTATAGATGAAATAATAAACACAGCTGAACTACTAAACTGCATTGGTCATACAGATTTCTAAGATTCATATGGGTATATAAATGCGCATCTGTAGACTGGGAGAAGGGGTTAATATTCCAGTGCTGAAGAAACAGAAAAATGTGAGATAGCTGTTGAAGGATATCACACTTGGATGACAAGTGGCAAAAATAATGGAGAAGACATGGGAAATAAGATTGAGGGAAAACATGAAAGGGCAGTTACTGTAACTGTACTGCTTTCAAGAGTGTAGATAAACAGTAGATCCAATCTTTAGTAGAAGACAATTTTTGAAAATGTATGAGAATAGGCTCATTGAAAAGAAAAGTCTACAAAAGCCACGATTGTTAAAACTGACTGGTTTCAACAGATGCCTGCTGTCCTTATTCAATCAACAATGTATGAAAAATGACATACCTTCAGAATATTTATGCTATATACACATTGAGCACATAGCCCACACACCAATGTTAACACTTTGGATTGTCAATACTGAAAGAAAATATGCTAGGGCTATCCAGAAAGTAACAGGTGTACTGAAACAAACTTAACAATACGGAAAAACAAAATTTTATTATATAACTAGCAAACTCAGCAATGCTTCGCAGTAGTTAATGTGTATGAGATACATACCCTAATCTCTTTCCTTATTCTCCCTATATCTACCCCTTGCTCCCTCCTCTATTTCCCCAATGCCTTCTCCCCCCCTTCCTTTGTCCAGCTACTCCTCCCCCTATCTTTTTTCATCACCTTCACACCACTCCCTCTTATCTCACACCATATCCATCTCCTCCCTCCTCCTCTCTGCATCTATATCATTCCCCCTTTTGAAATCCATTTCTTTCCCTCACTTATTTATCTCCTCCTCCCCACAGACTTTTACAGCACAGCTTAGCAAGTTTTTCTCTTAGCAAGCAGAACAGAAATGCTTTTTATAACATGTTTATATCTTCTTGAGAGTTGCTGAATTGAAAACAAAATAATTGTAGATTGATCATACTTTAATGATAAACATTCTATATGAAACAAAACAATTAATTGAAATACAATAAGTGGAATGGAAATACAACATTTTGAAAGTCTTTATGTTGCGTTCATTGTAACTCTTGATTATGAACGGTATTTTTTGTCTTTCCATCCGGAGAGAAAACAAACAGTGCAGATCGTTTACCAACTCTTGATCATACCACATACAACTGCCCATGGGAAAAACATGGCAGTTCAAGATTTATTCCACAAACATCCAATGACTGGGCTTGGGCTTTATTAATCATCATTGTAAATGCAAGGCGAACGGGGAAACAACACCAATTGAAACAGCAGGTCAGATGTAATAGTAGTATTCTTGTAATCCACAATGGAGGCATTAAGAAAATAAACCACAGTCTGTACTCAATTTGTTTGCAACACTAAAAAATACCACGAACTGACATCAATTCTGTCTTTGCAACACTCCACAGATCTGATCACCAGCGATAACACCAAGGAGGTTAGAATAAAGGGAGATGCCATTATCTATGTCGAGCTCATATGTCAGTTGAAGCCTGTCCGCCATCTTGGTCAGTTTTGAAATCCTAGTTCTTCGTTAAAACTGTGCGTTAAGTCGACCTTCTTAATGTTAATGCACCGAACTGATAGACAGTGCAAAGTGTGTACTTTCAAACAATATACTTTTTTGAATAAATGGTAATAAATACTGATCATAACATATCTGAAAACTTAATTTTTTAATGGCACTCTTTTAACCCATTGTACAAATCAGCAAACTGTTGGACGTTTTATTCCTGTTTTAAGTGACATAAAACATCAGCCCTACAATACGAGCACTACTCCAACACTTAGCAATATGGCGGAGGCAGGCTTCAGTTTTTCAGCATAAGGGTGTCTCGTAACCAAGGAGGTTAGAATATTTATTCTAACCTCCTTGCTTCTAACCTCCATGGATAACACCATGGACGTAAGAATAATACGGAGGGTCTTCTAAAGAAACAATGTTTCATGTACTGAAACGGTGAAGTGTCATTCTTATCACGTGATTCTACCCGTTTGGAAACATACTTTCAGTTTTTCTCAAATTCTGATATTTTCCAGTAGATTTTCCAGTTATTCCCTGGCTTTAAGCAATGCCTGTTCTCAGCATAGATGCCATATCCCTTAATTGTAACCTCATGGCGTATTTGCTCATTACGTTACAGCGTATTTGGTCGCTAGGCTGTGACACAATAACACAGTGAGCACTACCTACTTACACTATGTGTAAATCAGCTACTTGTCACTCAGGTGTAAATATTATTGGTTTGTTTACTTATTGCCATATGTTATATAATTGTCACTTATGTGTTTATTTGTGTTGGTACCTTTGATGTGGAATGATGTGATGTCATTATTTATGTATGTAATATGAATACAAAATCAAATATTCTACCATGAATGTAGTAGACACACTGGGCTAGTTAGGGTCATTGCTGTTGTATAGTCATCTTTGGAGTAGGTAGCTCGTTTCCTACACCAGAAGAACTGATACCTAGTGGTCACTACATTGATTTGATGTTCATAATATGACGTGAGGGCTCCTATTACTGAATCATAAGAAAGCTCCGAAGGCTCCGCGGTGGGAAACTTTTTTGACAAGACGGAACACTGGGGTGCGCCTACACATGAGGAAAAAGTGCTGTTTGACAGTACCTTGTATCCTGTGAACTGTGGCGTAGGCTTCAAACTGTTGCAACCATTCTGTCCATTCTTCATCTTCTTCGTCATATTGGTAGAATAGCTGGAGGTGGTAGCTGCTGCAGTGGTACTTGCGTATTTTGTGACACAGGTGCAACCAGAAGTTGTTGTACCGTTGACAGCAATGATGCGATTTGTTGACTCTGAAACTGAAACATCTGGATTAATTGTTGTGCATCGAGTGCAGGAAGCTGTGGCTCATTGGCATTGACAGCTGTAGTGAGGACTGACATATATAGAAATTGACTCGTATCCCTGCAATAGAAATTCACAAAAGATTATATGCTGCAGCTCTATAAGAAAAACGAAAAGCAAAGTAATTTCGCAGCGTAATTGTCAGCAATGTCGGCTTCCAATGTGGTTTGTCCTCTGTAGTTGAACACCTCGTCGCCATTTGTTGAGTCCTCGTCACCATTTGTTTTTGTTGTCCTGGTCAGCCTGTTTTGTCGTTCACTACCTAGCTTTCAGGAAAGGTTTGGAGCAGGATACATACACACCTATAACTTTTCTGATTAGTAAGACACGTTTTATTTACTGAAATAAATAATACTCAACTTCTATCGGTTCTTCTCTTCTCTCTTCTTGCAGTGTTGACTTCCTTGATGCTAGCTGCACTGAGTCCTAGTGACTGCTATTTCATAGCCGAGTTCAGACGGACTCTTCCAGACACATGTTGGTCTAGATATAGCAGCTTGTAGATGGCACACGCTTCTATGATTTCTCCCTCCAAGAGGCGCGACGCCAGTGTGTGATTGGCTGCTGGTCGTCCGCTGCCTTCTCCACAATCGTTCTCCTGCATCTGGCGTATGGCATTGACTTTATGCCACATCTAAATTACTTCCCTTCGTAATTTAGATGCATCGGCATTCCATACCTGGTATGCTGGCACCTGTCCAGTTTCCCTGAATCACGGATGCTGCATTTTCACGAATAAACAGCTGATCTTCATTTTGGTGAAGCTCGGTACAGACAGACTTTTAACTGAAAGTTTAAAGAGTGCCAAATACTAATTGACAGACTTGAGCCTGCAGCTTGAGATTATTAAAATCAATTTTCTTTTCTTAAGTGACTGCGATATTCCGAAATGACATAATGTATGCCTTATAAACGTAAATGACAAACAACGGTCACTAGTTGCATTGACATACCCCATAAAATTCTAGGTTTATCTGTCCATATACGGTAATCATGTTAAAAACATAGGACTGAATCTGCAACTTCCTTTTTTAAACACCATAAAGCCGAAATGACATGGCAACTCTATTTCAAAAATGTTCAAATGTTTGTTAAGCTTATGGGACTTAACTACGGGGTCGTCAATCCCTAAACGTACAAACTACTTTTCAACTACCTTATACTAAGGACGGCACAAATATCCATGCCCGAGGAGGGATTCGAATCCCCCGACCGTAGTGGCCGTGCAGACCGTGACTGGCACGCCTCAATCCCCTCGGCCACCGCGGCCGGCTCGAATCTATTTGATGAATTTAGTTTTTATAGGTAGACCTACTTAAATATTACGAAAGTTTGGACGATACCGGTAAATGAAACCGGGAATTAAGGATATTTCCAAAACTCGAATTTTATACCGTAATAAGGTTTATTTTAGTAAAGTATTCCGGAGTGAGATAACGATGTATAAAACTTAACCCTTCTCAAAATGTTAGCTCAATAAATTTAATGTGATAATATGCCTTCAATAGGCCTGTCACATGAAGGTTAGCGCGCGCGCGCGCGCGCGCGCGCGCACACACACACACACACACACACACACCACACACACACACACACCACCACCACCTATCAAAATTATACTGGAAAGCAAAATGTAGCCTATCTACTTTGATAAAAACCAATATATTGGACACAAGAACGCCGGTCCTCAGCTAATGGGATAATGGGATAGCAGGAACATCATTAATTGATGAAGCAGTACATTTGGTGCAGGGATAAAATTTTACTATCTACCATCCCGGCGGCCTCGCGTGATTATGTTGGTAACATCAATAAAACCAGAAAATCATTGCGTACTCTTCTTAGAAATCCACATAGAATGACTGGTTTGGTGTTTCGTACAGACCATAGAGTAAATAAATAATGGTTTCCGCACTACGGTTGAAGGTTCTTGTATGTGCTATTATCCACTTAGTAAAAGTAATTGTTCTCGTAAAACGAAGATTTCATGACAAAACATTTGCGTTTTCACGCGATTGGCTGATGCCAAGGTATCATGATTGCCAACATTGTCACAAGAGGCCACCAGTTCAAATGCAATTGTTTGGCAGTAAAAGGAACGAAGATTACGGTTTATTGATGACAGATGTTTGTATAGCTTATGGGACTTAACTACGGGGTCATCAGTCCCTAAACTTACAAACTACTTATGAACTACTTAACACTAAGGACGGCACAAATATCCATGCCCGAGGGGGGGGGGGGGGGGATTCGAATCCCCGACCGTAGTGGCCGTGCAGACCGTGACTGGAGCGCCTTAGTCCCCTCGGCCACCGCGGCCGGCACGGTTCAATGTCAAGGCGACATCTTGGTCATTGAAGATGGTGTTCGGCAGTAAGTCCAAAACCCAACAATTGCATTGTAATTATATAACTGACATATCGTAAATCAGTACGGAAATTTTTGTTCAAGTTCTGATTCTAAGGCGATTGGGCGACATAATTTCTTCAAACCGACAGCCCCATCAGAATCTTGATTTTCTGTGAGTAATCGTTTTAATCAGCTCCACCAAGGCATCCCTTGTAAATGCTGATACGGTATAGCTTTCCTGAACAATTCTTGCAACTTGAGTCGGAGACATGGATGATTCAATTTAATGCTACATTTTGACGTTTACATTAGATCCATATAGGCCTAAAAAATAATTTTAATATAAGTTATGATTTTTGAATCGACGCTTGTAGGCTTACGACCACGTCATAAACATGTCTGAGAATCCGCTTTTGTTTCACGAAATTGCTAAGCCTATATAATGATAACTATAAAGTAAGCAACAACATACACTATTTTACACTTACCGGTAAGTTTATGTGAGGGGAATGAACTTGGTCGATTCTCTTTTCGTCAATGTATACTTACACTGTAATAAAGTATAAAATTACTCTCCACAAATTAATTTTTCACATTTGCCACAATTTGTCAACAATGATAACAGCGGCGCCGCGTGAGCAGTAGGCCAGGCTACCAGTGTTGCCAACAGCGAAATGGAATTTCTCACTAATAAGCTTATTAAGATGTAGGTCGAAATTTTATTTCACACACACACCCAGCCACCCACCCACCCACACATACACACACACACACACACACACACACACACACACCTAGTTCGCAACTGTGGAATCTTAATCAGCGCTAACCGAGCTCTGATATTTTCACGATATTTGAAACATATAAGGTGTGATACTGTCTCAGTCTGGTTTAAGCTCTCTCACTGACAGACTTTAATTCGGTGATAAACAGTTATTAATCTGTTACAGTGTTAAAGAAACAGAAAGGTTTATGGATAAGTTTTAGTGTGATTTGTGAACATTAGACATTATTTAAATTAAGAGCTGAAATCACTCCGGGCAGTACCTTACGTAATGTTTCACACATTTGAACTGCGAAACGCACATGGCTGCAGGCGCAAGCAATAGAAAAATGTTCAAATATTTGTAAAGATTATGGGACTCCACTGCGGGTCATCAGTCACTAAACTTACAAACTACTTATGAACTAACTTATACTAGAGACAACACAAACATCCATGCCTGAGGGAGGATTCGAACCTCTGACGCGGAAGGCCGCGCGATCCGCAACGTGGCGCTCCAGACCGCTCGGCTACTCTTGCGCGGCGAAGCAATAGACTTCTATAGAGCTACAAGTGTACATCCAACGAGGCTGGAATAAATGAATTAATACTCGGGATACGCCGTGTTTTCAGCTAGTATGTATATAAAAAAAGGACCGCTCTTACCTTTAAGCGTATAGTAACATTTCATTCAGTATATCACACACTGTTATCAACTATTTTGCACAGTTTCATGAACTCATTACAACAAAATTTGGTTGGTTTATAGAGACGTACAGTTCTCTCTGATACATCCGAGAGACTGACAACTATTAAGCTTAATTCGTTCTTCGCAGATCAAATTATCGCGGCAAGATCATCCTGTGCTGCTTAATTAAACTGTTCCTAACGCGCGATTTATTTATTTATTTATTTTTCAAAGAGAATAAATACGTTTAAAATAAATGATATATGACATTTACATGGAAAAATAAGAATAAAATTTTACAGTTCTAACAGATTTTTCTCTCTGCGATTTTCTTTTAAATCCATCTTTACTGACTGTATCATTACACAGTCTCGACAAATGCAGAACAGAAATGAGGAGAAGAAAAATGCATGTGAGTATCCAGTAAACTCATCTCCAAAACGGTTCTGAACGAACCTGAAAGGCAGAACAGTTCGTTTACATAACACCAATCCTTTAAAGCATTTGTCTACGTGCTTCTACCACATAACTATGTTAATATGTCGTGCCTATTACTCATCTGTAACAAAGTTCGCAATTAATGCTTAAAACTAGGTAACATTGAAGTAAATAATGTATTATATACAAGCCTTGGTGAGGCGGCCGTGCATTCTAAAGCGCCTTGCTGCGGAGCGCGGCTGCTCGCCGTCGGAGGTTCGAGTCCACCCTCGGGCATGGGTGTTTGCGTCGTCCTTAGCATAAGTTACTTTAAGTTAGTGTACGTGGTTTGTAAGACTAGGGACTGAGGACCAACGTATTTAAGTCCCTTAGATTTACAATCTCTTGAACATTTTATTAAATACGAAATGACGGGGTGCCTACTCCAAATCTATTCATAATACAAGCATGTTTCCAGCAGTCTTGGGTGGCGCATAGCGTCGATGCAAAAACAGTTTGGACCAACTGAGTTACATTGTATATTTGATTTTATTTCGTATTCTTTCTCAGTTTCTTCGGTTAGATGTCTGGAGAACATTTACTTCTACATCGACATTTATATACTCCAAACCCTTTTAAAGTGCATCACAGATAGTGCTTCGACACTGAACCAGGTATTGCTTAGTTTTTACAAGTTCGATTCATAACGCAGATAGGCCGAGCCTAGTGTAATTAGTTGAAGAATGTTCTCCAGTTCCCTATGAGAGTGATACATATGCGGTTGCAGTATATTTCTCGATTCCTCACTTCCACCGGTTCTTGACACTTTATAAGCAACTTTTCGCGGTATAGTTGGCGTTTATCGCCAAGCGTCTGGCAGTTAAGGTATTTCCATGAAGTTTTCCCATGTATCAAACAGATTTGTGACTATTATATTAGATTAGCTTTACATTTCGTGCCGATTGATCCATGTTGAGAGGATCCTCTTGGATGTGGAAACATGTAAGGAAAAAAAAATTAAAAATTACTAACAGAAATGCTTAGTGTACCT
This sequence comes from Locusta migratoria, assembly GCA_026315105.1. NCBI lineage: Eukaryota > Metazoa > Arthropoda > Insecta > Orthoptera > Acrididae > Locusta > Locusta migratoria. The sequence goes on from CM048744.1 coordinate 667,442,781, forward strand.
TCCACAGATTCCAAATAAAACTGCCCTTTTGGATATGGAATCGATCAAACCAATAAAATCTTAAGCATTTTATTAAATAATAAATTTTCAATTTGATAATTCTTAGGCTGTTGCAACCAAGCTTCATCACACAAAACGAAAATAAAAGACATTATTCATTACTTTTTTACAATGATCGCCTTACTGTACCGGTACACTTCACTTTAGGTGATATTATCAATAAGACACATGCATCAATCAGTTCATTTAATACTGACCTTCTTTATAAACGCTCAGTATTCAAGATATTCAGTTCAAGATACAGGCAACTTGAGAAAACTAAAAGTAATTTTTCAATAAATAGTGAATCATAGTTATTTTTAGTCTTGGGTTTATACAACAAATTCGTTTCAGTGCAGCTGCAACATCATCATTTGTTACCCCTAATTTGCTAACTCGAAATGTTGTTTGGTCACTCTTTATGGGAGAAAACAGACACGGTTTGCAATTACGATTATGCTGCCTTCTGCTCCAATTACGATTTTTGTTGGACATTTGTGGCAGACCTCAGCTGTGTTAGTATTACACGGCACCATCCTTGAGCTCAAAGATTACACTCTTTTTGTTCAAGAGAGGTCAATGTGTGTGTGTGTGTGTGAGAGAGAGAGAGAGAGAGAGAGAGAGAGAGAGAGAGAGAGAGAGAGAGAGAGAGAGAGAGAGAGAGTTCTAATTGTAGAACATGCCATACTGAGCTTTATCTACACTTCAGTTCCCCATTTTAGTTGGTAGATAACGAATGGCCGAAGAATTTTATACTTGCACTCTGCGATGTTGTTATGTAGTTAGTTAATGTGTTTCTGCTACTAACAAAAGCTATAGTTCGGGAAAAAATTCTGGATTGTATTGGAAAAACGACTTGAATAGGACTAGATCCAACATTAAGCGTCGTGGTACGAGAGTATTTTCTTTTACTTGCGTAGTGAAAATTTCTCCACGACAACAAGAATACAACCACTTCATACGGATGTCATTATGTACTATAGCGTGAACCCTATCTGCGAGCTATGGGAGTATGATCGCGTTAGGTGAATCAGATTTCAGGACAAGGCGGAAATCTCGTGGAAAACGTGTACGAAACCATAAAGTACGCTCAGTGGCAGTATCCTATACCTTGCGACTCACGCGTGTCAACTTCGGGATAACATAACAGGCTGTATGTCTGACGTGCGTCGCAAACACACGATTCATAGAGACGTCGTAGAGGATGAGGGAAGCAGCAAAGGGCCCGAAATTATTGTCTCCCGAACAGCGGTATATAGCCGCGTGTTGGGTGACTGCCGCTAGAGAAAGACTCCATTGTGGCTGATGAATTCTGATTGATGAGCTGATTACGAGAAGTAGCAAAGGGGCTAGGTCAGAGAGGCTCGTTTCGAAAGAAGGCGCGCAAAGGCACTTTAAGAACGCCGTGAGATATATGAAAGCCTTATTTCTATAGTGTTACACCTCCAGTTTAGTTCAGTGAGCCCTAAACACAGCTGCGTGATGAAAATTTTGTGACTGAGATAACTGAAATATTGTAGTCCGTCGCTGATTACAACTGATTAACGTTTCTTTCAGTAGTTTTCGTTCATTAAATTTCACAGGCCTCAGGTCCAAAATGGGGACAAAGGAGTATCATTAGTATTCAAATAAAAAAGTCAAATATTGTAGATAATTAGAAAATTTTTTAACTGGAAATTAATTGAATAGAGTTATTGGCAGAACAATTTATTTACAAGAAAATTACATGTAATCTTTGTAATACTTACTGAATCATCATAAATAATTATGTATTTGTAAATACAACTTTTTAGAGAATCGGAACACTATTTTGGGCGTCGACATGGTACTGAACGATTTGAACGTCATAAACCACACAGTAAACTATTTTGGAAATCAGCATTACCTATCGCCCAAAATCGTCAAATCATCTCTTTCTCTCGTCATTTGTAATTTTAGAGGAACATTGACGCGTGAAACTGCAGTTCAAATGTTTGTATAGTTTACGGGACTTAACTACGGTGTCATTAGTCCCTAAACTTACAAACTACTTATGATCTAGCTAACACTGAGGACGGCACAAATATCCATGCCCGAGGAGGGATTCGAACCCCCGACCGTAGTGGCCGTGCAGACCGTGACTGGCACGCTTCAGTCCCCTCGGCCAAAACTGCAGTTAACATTACGAAGTGTCTTGACAGTAATGGTCATGCCAGGTTTTGTGGCTTATAACTCCACAGTGTACCTATTTCTTCTCTACATGCTTCCTTCGTACAAGATTGTTTTGACACCCCTTTTTGCTTCGGGTACGATTTCTGACTTGAACTTTTCCGGTTTATACATAAATGTCACTTGTACCACTTTTTCTGGGCCCTTCAATTGTACCCGATTGGTTTGAAGTAAATCCTGGACAATTCTAGCGAATGATCACTCAACATGGAACCCATCCAACTTTTATGGGACATAATCGATAGATCCGTTAGCGCACAAAATCTTGCAAGGGAAACACTTTAGCAATTACAGACGGTTATAGAGGTGACGGTTATATAGGCAAAATGATGCCTGACATCATATTATGAGATGTCCCATGACTTTTGCCGCCTCATTGTAATGTATGGATGTTTAAGCCATACTTTGTCATGAACTAACTTATAACTTAAATGAAACAAAGTGTTTTACCGCGGAATACATGCTATTTGCAAATTACGTTAATGTCTTATTAGTTTTTTTTTTCATATTCACAGAATATATGACATCAACTGCGAATGGGTAAAGCTGAAAATGTGTTCCCAGGATCATAAGTGACGTCTGTTCTTTCAGAATAGACGCCACATGTATATATTTAATAGTTTTCCTTTGCATGAAAATGAAAATATATGTTACAGTTTTTAAAACGTTTGACTGGTAATACTTCTTAATTCTTTTTCATTTGTTGATTGTTACTATTCAGTATCTCAACACCATAAACAAATGAACTCTTTTACATTTGGACAGTATTAACAAGATGTTCACGATGGGCGGCACTTTTAAGTATGAATAAAATATTTTTTTCCAGGTGCATGACCATGTACCTCCATGTAGGTGGTACAGTCAGTAAGTTGTGAGACTTGAGACACGCTCCTGTGTAATGCGGTAGTGCGGCAGCGTGTGCAACATACGGGAGTGGCGTAGGTGCCTACCCTCCAGGTCTCAAGACTAATCATCATTACGACCCACAAGCGAGGGGATACTTATGGAGGAAGAGAACATAATTATTAATCTGCTGTAGAAATAAGACATGAAGACACGAACCTTGCAGTGTGCCTTAGTTGCTTTAGAACGTGCGCTGAAACGTATTCATATATTTGATCTTATACATTTATTGTAAGGAATCAGACAATGACACTAAAACATTATAGTGCAGTTACACACTGTGTCTTGATAATAATAATAAAATAATAATAATAATTTCGTGTGGCTCGTTGGCCTTTCAATTGGACGCCACTTCGGCGACTTGCGTGTCCCTAGCCTACCCCAGTTATCCAACCGGGGAAAGGGGACCTACAGCTTAACGTGGAATCCGAACCACGTGTCGTTTCTGGCGACTCCTCACATTGTTCATAGATGAAGGATGCGTTAATGTGCAGGTCTCAAGCCGCACAACTTACTGATTGTACCACGAATGTGTAACCATGCAATAACGCTAATAATATAGCAATGAATAAATATTTTCAAAAAAGTGCAAAAGATACGTAAGAACGAAATACTGCAATAATTACGATAGGCTGTAATAATCATCAAACTACGATAACATCAATTAAAAACAGCTATTGAATGGAAAACAGAACGCAAACAATGTTTGTAAAATAATATGTTCAATATTTTAAGAAAATTCAAAAATGTTCAAATGTTTGTAGAGCTTATGGGAGTTAACTACGGGATCATCAGTCCCTAAACTTACAAACTAGCTAATACTAAGGACGGCACAAATATCCATGCCCGAGGGGGGATTCGAACCCCCGACCGTAGTGGCCGTACAGAACGTGACTGACGCGCCGCAGACCGCTCGGCCACTGCGGTCGGCAAATTCCATGATAGACTAATTAATTATGTTTGAATCCATAATCGGATTGTTGTGCACAGCGACCGTTGACATAATTACTGGGAATAACACAGCGTTCTGTCGCAATAAATTTGTTTATTGATTACAGATCAATTTCGGCTGGATAACTAGCCATCATCAGTGTCATATCGTAGGTAGGTTTCAGAAGCTGCCGTTTAGATTCAAGTGGTATAAGATTACAATAGTAAACAGTAGCACTACAGTTGGTTCGAACCAACTGTAGCGCTACTGTTTACTACTGAGAAACATACGTACGATATGACACAGACGATGGCTTGTTACCTAGCCGAAATCGATCTGTGATCAATAAACAGATTTATTGCAACCGAACGCTGTGTTATTCAGAGTAAGAATAATTAATATGTATTTAGTTACAGAAAATCTTCTGTTGGATGTATAACTAAAATAATAATAATAATAAAAACATTAAAAGTAGCATACACGGTTATAGTCTAAAACTATTAGTTGTCTTTTGTTATTTTGAAAACAGAAGTGTTCGGCTTTTTTCGTGGTTCTAATGTTTGGTAAGGAGTTAAGAATGTTGTTGTTGTTGTGGTCTTCAGTCCGCGGACTGGTTTGATGCAGGTCTCCATGCTACCCTGTCCTGTGTAAGCCTCTTCATTTGATAATACTTACGGCAACCTAAATCCTTTTGAATCTACTTACTGTATTCAACCCTCCCTCTCCCTCTACGATTTTTACCCCACACACTTCCCTCTAACACAAAGCTGACGATTCCTTGATGTCTCAGAATGTGTCCCACCAAACTATCCCTTCTTTTAGTCAGGATATGCCACAGACTCCTTTTCTCTCCAATTCGGTTAGGCACCTCCTCAATAGTTACGTGATCTACCCATCTAATCATCATCCGTCTGCAGCACCACATTTTGAAAGCTTCAATCGTCTTTTTATCTGAACTCCTTGTTGTCCACGTTTCACTTCCATACAATGCCACACTTCAGACAAATGCTTTCAGAAAGGACTTCCTAACATTTAAACTAATATTGGATGTCAACAAATTTCACTTCTTCAGAAACGCTTTTCTTGCCATAGCCATTCTGCATTTTATATCTTCTTTACTTCGGCCATCAGAAGTTATCTTGCTACCCAAATAACAAAACTCATCTCCTTTATTGTCTCATTACCTAATCAAATTCCTACAGCATCGACTGATTTTCTGGCACTACATTCCATTACCCTCGTTTTAGTCTTGTTAATGTTCATCTTACACCTTCCTTTCAATACATTACCCTTCCAGGTCCTTTGCTGTCTCTTTGAGAATTACTATGTCGTCAGCAAACCGCAAGGTTTTTATTCCCTCTCCCTGGACTTTAATTCCCTCTCCAAATTTCTCCTTACATTCCTTCACACCTTGCTCAATGTACAGACTGAACAACATTGGGGAAAGGCTACAACCCTGTCTTAATCCCTTCCCAACCACTGCGATCCTAGCATGCCCTTCGACTCTAATAATTGCTGTCTGGTTTTTTTACAAGTTGAACATAACTCTTCGCTCCCTATATTTTACCCCTGACACCTTCACAATCTGAAAAAGTGTATTCCAGTCAAAATTTTCAAAAGCTTTCTCCGGATCCACAAATGCTAAAAACATAGGTTTCCCATTTCCTTAATCTATCTTATAAGGTAAGTCGTAATGTTAGTATTGCGTCGCGAGTTTTTACATTTCTCCTAAATCCAAATTGATCTTCTCCAAGGTCGAATTCCACCAGTTTTTCCATTTGTATATAAGTAATTCGTGCAAGTATTTTGCAACCATGACTTATTAAACTGATAGTTCTGTAATTATTGCATTTTTCTGCACTTGCTTTTTGAGGTATTGGAAACGCTATATTCTTCTTGAAGTCTCATACATCTTGCGTACCTGGTGGAACAATTTCTTCATGACTGGCTCTCCTAACGTTGATAGTAGTTCAAATGGAACATCATCTACTCTAGGTACCTTGTTTCTACTCAAATGTTTTAGTGCTCTGTCAAATTCATCTCGCAGTATAGTATCTCCTATCTCATCTTCCTCTACTTCGTCTTCCATTTCTAGAATACTGCTTTCGAGTTTTTTTTTCTTTTGTACCGGCCTTCTATATATAGTAAGTCCGGGAGAGTTGCCGCATCCGGTACACACTGCGCACCCCACCCCCCCTTCCTCCCCCAAGCTTTGGTAAAAGCAGCTATGGTGCGTCTGCAGGTGCTTTGTAGTTGCGCAGTAGACGCTGGGCGGCGAGGCAACTGCTGTTGTTTCAATAGTGGTAGTTTCAATCGAATTAGGGTGAAAACATAGTGGAGCGGCGAGTCTAGAGTCAAGCGGCGTGTTAAGATTCGTGTTTTTCCAGTAAAGATGGTAGCGGCGCTGCATGTGCGTATAGTGGAGCGGCGAGGCTTCTACGTGAGCCAGGAAAACGTCGTCGGACAGCGAAGACGATGTGTGTACGAGTGCAGTGCACTTCAAGTGGTTTCGGTTTTAGACAAGAGGAATTAAGTTTTCCATTCTGTAAATCACGAACGTAAACAATTCGGCGAATATCACATTTTATTCCTCTTGCACATTTCATTTCATCTTCATTTACACGCTAAATCAGTTAAATCTGTAAGTTCAACTAAATAGCTGGGAACAGGGCCTGATCTAGGACATTTGCCAAGGAGGGCAAGCTTAAATTTGCCGCCCCTCCCCCTGTAAGAATCGACTTTTTGACGCAAATTGGGTTACATATTTCTAAATAAATGTCACAATCTCACAACATGAACTTATTTTGTTGACTGAATTAAGATCAAAGGAAAACAGAACAATTTTAATACGTACAAAAATATTACAAGATTACGAAATAGGCCAGTTCATTATCCTGAAGTATTCTTGACTGGAACCCTTTGTACTTTCCAGCCCTGTTTGCCCAATTGTCATGAGACTGTCCCCTGCAGTACTTAATGTTCAACCCATCTTGTTCCAATTTTTGGAGTATCTCTTGACTAAGGCCTTCTCCTGTTTTGTCTGTAACTGTAAAAAAGCCAGTAAAACTTTCCACAACCTCTGAGTCATTCGACTTGACATATCGAATTACTTGTGTCATCTGCGCATTGTGGCTGATATCTGGAGTGCAGTCGAATATAAATGAAAAGTATTTAGCAGCTAAAATATCTTTAATTATATCTTGTTTTATTGTGTCAGCAATCAAGACACGGAACTCATCTTGTATATTTTTGTAAAAATAGCTAATCTGGCCTTTCTTGTGGTGTTCAATACGCAGACGAAGGGGAACACTATAGTATGATATGAGATCAATTGTATTTATAAATTTGCCGCTATGTGGATCACTAAAATCACCATCTTCTTTTATTCCTCTAAAAGGACTTCCTTGCTTAGTTAGAAAAAGGACAGCATCAATAATACAGTGAGATTCCTCCTGTTTTATCTGGTCCTGCTGCCGATTGTGCGATACTTATCAGGTGGGTTTGTCGGAGGACATCGAAAGAGTCGAAAGAATGGCAGCTTGTTTTGTATTGTCGTGATACAGAGGAGACAGCTTCACGGAAATGATACAGGATCTGGGATGGGAATCATTAGAACAAAGGCGTTTATCGCTGCGACGTGGGCTACTTACGAAACTACAATCGTCAACATTCTCCTCCGAATGCGAAAATATATTGTTGTCTCCCACTTAGATAAGTAGAAAAGATAATCTGAATAAATACATGAAATCAGAGCTCGAACAGAGAGATACAGATGTTCTTTCTTCCCGCGCGCTGTTCGAGAATAGAATGGGAGATAAATAGTATAAAAGTGGTCTGATGAACCCTCTGTCAGGCAGTTAAATGTGATTTACAGAGTATCCTGTGTAGATGTCTATCAATTCCACCGCTACCGAGAGAGGACTCTAGATCCTTAATGCTATTAATTTTCAATAAGAAGTGTGCGCATCGGAAATTTTTTTTTGTATAAGGACTGGAACGTTATTCAAATTCACCTGTTCTACAAATATTACCTTGATATGAAATATGAATATTCATTTATCTGAAAAAGGAAATCTATGCAAATTAATAAACATTGTGCATTTACTTATGCAATTAATAAACATATCCCTCATTCAGGCTAATATCTAGTAGATTTTTAAAGTTTGATTAACTGAAGTACCTGTGACAGGGCAACACTGAAGTCAGCAACCAGGAATTTTAGTTTTATTAAATGATTTCGGTATTTCTTGCAGTCATTTTACTTTTAATAATTCTGTGTCAGTTAATTTTATTAAATTATACGAGAAAACTACATTCTGTAGAAAAAAAAGAGTCGGACAAAATTTGCCGCCCTCTAAATTCTGCCGCCCGGGGGAACTGCCCCCTTTGCCCTCCCCTAGATCCGGCCCTGGATGGGAATTACAGTTACGAAAAACTTAAATTGGAAAGAAAACACAGAAGATATCCACGAGTTTGGGTGGAAATCCTTGAAAGAAAAGCATTATCCGTTGCAGCGAGATCTATTTGCGAAATTTTTAACTTTGTGTTCCGAATGCGGGCATATTCTGTTATCACCCATCTATATAGGGGGACATAAAATTAAACAAAAGAAAAGAAATCAGATCGAAAACATTCAGGTGCTCCTTTTTCTCGCGCGCTGTTATAGACTGTAGAGAAATATCATAAAAGCAGTTCGATGAACCCTCTGCCATGCACTTCAGCGTGATTTACGGAGTATTGATGTCGATTTTGAAGCTTGTTGCACCAGATACGCAATCTAACTGCGTAAACTTCGTAAAGCAGGCAATTAAAGCTGAAAGGAACCTAGTCCTTACTCTAAGATATGTTTTCTCCGATGTATTACTAGAATAAGGGAAGTGCAAACAACTAGGTTACATCATATTGATGTTCAAGCTCCTGTGGTGTACGTTTGCTTTAACAGAAGTTGTTTTGTAATTGGATCGCTCTTCCTTCAGCAAAACACTGTATTTCTTCTTTTAGTTACCCATACATGTTTCGTTGCAGTTGCAGCTTCTTCAGTGGGACTTTATTTATTTCTTTCTTCTTTTGACGTCTTCATGAATTCTTGTTTTTCTTGTTTTTCTGTGTTTTCCTAGGGACCCAATAGAAAAATTAAAATAAATTATTACTATTAATAATAATAAGTAATTAAAGTAATAATAATAGACAACAGGAGTACCTGAACATGTAATAACAAGAAATAAATAAAACCCCATAGATGCTGCAACTGCGATGAAACATGTTTGGGTAATGAAAAAGAAGAAATTCCGTGTTTTTCTCAAGGCAGAACGCTGAAGTTATAAAAGGACATTTACGTAATATTAGTTTTAGGAATAAAGGTAATGAACTGAAGTAGACGTTAGGTAAAATTATGACTACAACATCATCCAATTCATTATAAATTATTCACAGATTTGCTCTACAAATATGATAAATTTGATGAAATACTTAATATTGACAAATAAGTGTGCGTAATTACTCATTAACTTGTAAGTAATAATACCTGTTTTTAAATAAACGGTACGTGTGAGGTAAGGGCGCAGCAAAAGTCGTAGCGAGCAACGCGTCTCGGCTGGAGCAGCGCTGCAAAGAATTCGGGGCTGAATTCTCGAGCGGCGAGTCAAGCGTCTCGCCGCTGCAAGCAACGCTACTTGCCGCTCTACTGTGTGTTGTTTCGCCCCATTAGACTGGGAGCATTTTTAGGAGCAGCGCAGCTTGACTCGCCGCTCCACTATGTTTCCATCTTTAGTGTTAGGTAGTGCTGGAAACGGAGCGGTTGTTCCGGAGGCGGAGATTTCGCGCCATTTCACTTGGAGCCTCCGGCTACCTCCGGTTCGAAATGACGAATCGAGCAGACGCCATCTTGTAGATGAATCTTGCCGTATTTGTTTGATTTGGCAGTGTACTTTGCGTAGTACGAAAACATGCTGTTTCCCTGCATCAGTTCCATAAATATAAACCAAAATCGGTTTTCCAATACGAGTTTCTTGACTGAGGCGCTCCAGTCACGGTCAGCACGGCCACTACGGTCGGGGGTTCGAATCCCCCCTCGGGCATGGATGTTTGTGCCGTCCTAGTTCGTAAGTAGTTCATAGGTAGTTTGTAAGTTTAGGGACTGATGACCCCGTAGTTAAGTCCCATAAGCTTAACAAACGTTTGAACATTTGAACGAGTTTCTTATATAAAAAAAAAAAAAAAAAAAGCTGTATAAAGGTTCAATTAGTGATAACAGTTTCACGATGGCCTTACGAGACTCGCGAAGTACAAAAACTTAAATCGCCTTGAGTTGAGTGCAACGTAGGTCAGGTAGTAGCGTGTTAGTTTGTCGAAGAGAAGGTCATGTGTTCGAATCCCAATAAGTGCAAACAATTTAATTCTCCGAAATTATCCAGACTTTATTTATCTTTGTTACTTCTACTACAAAAGTTTATTATTATTTGAGGTAATACATTTGTACATATCATATATTTAACAAGTGGTGTTCTTATAGCTTTCTGTCAAAAACTCTCGAATCTTTTAATGTATACGCAGTGTCCTTTCGACACTCTTGTCTCTTGATTTATATCAGTTTGAAGATAGTGAAAACAGTGTAATGTCATGACCGCGTAAGTAGAGACAGGCATGTATACATAACAATATTAAAACCGAAACTATCACGTTGCAAGCTATTGTAGACTAGGGATGGGAAAAACCGACCGGTTAAAACCGATACCGGTATTTCAGTTTTGAATAACCGGTTTTTCCCGGTTTTTATTTGGTGTCGGTTGTAACCGGTTTTTTTAGTTATTACCAAGGACTGGGTAAAAAAACCATTACGACTACTTCCTGTAGTAGGGGTTCAAAATGTGTGTTTTTTTAAAATAATTTAAAAAAATTAAAACTAGTAGACCCTAATATTTAGGGCTATTCCTAAAATTTCCACTGCTGTGATATATTAGGTCATGACACTAACTAAGAAAAGCGATTAATGATAATTTAAGAGCAATCGTGGCATAAGAACTTAAGGACTGGTGCAGCTATTAAGGCATCGATGCACCTGTCGCCGTGTGGCGTGGCCTATTATACGACGCGCGTGCACCGGCAGTGTACGAGACTTGCCTCCGTCTGGTCATGCGGCAGTTCCTTGCTGTCGTCGCCAGACATCGGTTGTGTCTTAAATGGCATCATCCCGAGTGTGGAAGTACTTCACGAAGTACGGGAGCAGTGAGGTACAATGCTCCATTTGCTTTAAAAAACTGAAAACAGGTGGAGGTACTACAAACATGCTGTGTTATTTAAGGAGAAAGCATCCATAATGTTCCTTGGAAGAGAAGGTAAATTCGATTCATATACCTACTATGTAAGCTTGGAATAATAACTTTTAATGTATTATCATATTGTTATGCTAACAAGTTTTATTAATGTGATTCCTTGAAAACGAGGGGCTTTATTAATAACCAATATGGGTTTAGGTAACATTGATCATGTGGTGCCTCGCGAGGTAGCCGTGCGGTCTGAGGCTCCATGTCACGGACTGCGCGGCTGCTCCAGTCGGAGGTTCGAGTCCTCCCTCCGCCCTCAGACATAGGTCTATATGTTGTCCTTAGCGTAAGTTAAAGTTAGATTGCTTGTAAGTCTAGGGACCGATGACCTAAGCATTTAGGTCTCATAAGAACTCACACCCATTTGAACATTCTTTGATCAAGTGGTACAGAGCTTTCATAGTACAATTTGCGTGAATTTACACTGACAACAATCCTACAGTTAGTCGGAACTGTGATTTTATTTTTCGAAATACTTCCGCAGCACTGATAGAAGTTCATTTAGTGACTATTATTCGTATGCGCTCACAAGTCTAACTTACGAAGTGGTTGACTCAATATATGCAACTGCCGCATGGAAATACTAGGCCAGTAAATCTGTATGCTTCGTGTATCGTCTTCTACGGACTGCTGGCTAGGCTTACACACACTCAAGAAGGTGTAGTATTGGGAGTGGTTCTTGCAAAATATGGAAAGACTAGTGATTTGTCGTATAACGTAAATTTACCTAAATTTTAACTAAATTTCGTAAGTTTGGAACATACCGGTTTCTGTTTCGGCCGCAAAATATGTTTCGGTCGAACTCTACTGGAAATAATAGCAATAAAAAACCGAAAACCGGTTATTTTAAAAAAAAAACGGTTATCTTGATCAATTTTTACGGTGCGGTTAAACTGGAGATGAAAAGAACCGGTATAACCGAAAACCGGTTGTTTGAGCGATAACCGCCATCCCTATTGTAGACCCATACGTTGTTGAATAGTCTGTCCACAAATATGATTCTAAAACTGTATACAAGCGGCAAAGAACGGAGTTTTATCATCTTTTTTGTCGGTTTGCTTGTGGTAGTTTTAACGTAATATTTCGAAAGAAAGCTTTGCAGCTTCCTCGGCATGTCTTCCACAATTACGAATGGTTTTATTGTGGAAATAATGAGATGTGTTAATGTAGAAGGTATCGTGTTTTTTCTTTCTTTTTATCACCATTCTTAACCACTTTCATATCGTTTTGCCCTTGGTTCTGTAGGAATCTTTATGAAATCTTTTTAAATAGTCTTAAAGATTATTTACCTGCGGCCTACAGTCGTCCACATAACTTACATGTAGACTTTTGTCATCGTCATGTAGCATACATCGGATCTACGTTTTAACATACCCAGGAAGATTATTTTATGATTGGAAATGAAATTTTTACTCAGATCAAGACATGTCACACAAGAATATTTTGCGAACATTAATTATCTTCAAAATACATACTTCTATGTGTAATACAAAAATATGAAAGGACACGTTTCCGCAAGTTCAAAACAACCGCCTCATAAATTTTGTTTCGTCTATGCGGCAGTACCAGAAACGCCCGTGTGGAGCGCACTCGTCGGATGCGCCTTCTGCCTCTGCCTCTGCCTTTGGATAAGAGGCGTGATTGAAGCGAAGACGAATAATGGTAGCAATCGCGGATCGGTCCAGATGAGTCCTCATAAACCACGGCTGCGAAGAAATCCGAGGTTGCAGCACAGCGTAGGAAGCGCCTTTCGTTTCTTGGGAAACGTTCCACATCGGTTGCCACTGTTGTTTGGCGTATTCCTTGACCGCAGATAAGAAGTCCGTGTATGGTAGTTGTAGGTCCAAGACAGTGCCTAAGGATGCCGCTTGTTTAGTCAATGCATCAACTTCCTCATTATAGCAGATACCAGCGTGAGAAGGCACCCACAGTAAATTAACTGTCCGTCCCGTATTTGTACAGCGAATATATGCCGAAATCACATCCAGAATATAGCTGTTGGTTTTTTTGTTCCATCTCCGGTGTTCTAGGGTTTAAAGGACACTTTGAGAGTCAGTCACAATTAATATTTTCCGGAATGAAATGGTAGAAACAAACCTAAGTGCTTCCAGAATTGCCACTGTCTCCGCCGTAAATATAGAGGTATTCGTTGGCAGTTTGAAGGTTCTCCGAATCTGAATCTGAGGGCAGAAAAAGGCACATCCAGTACACTCTTCTTGTGGAATTTTGGACCCATCTGTGAGAAATGAGAACCCATATGTGACTTGAAAATAATGTATTTGGCGCTGTTCCATGGTGTTTTAAAAAAACTTTTCTTCATTGTCTTTTGTGATTTGTTTAATGTGCGACTGTATGTATGTTTAGTTATTGGTTTTCAGAAATAAATACAATTATAATTTCAAACCACTGCGTATTATCATCTGCTAACAGGTTATGGGCCCAGGTTATACAGCAGAAATATCGCGCGATAATTTAATTTGAAATTACGCGCAACATACAACGCCGGACGCAATGGCATTTGCACAATCGAATTGTCTGCCGCCTATAGATAAATTAATGGGCAGAGAAAATTATTCTATCTGGCAATTCGCAGTAAAAACGTATTTAGAGCACGAAAATCTGTGGGGATGTGTAACTGGCGAAATTGGAGACGAGAAAAAAATTTGTACGGCAAGGGCCAAAATAATTCTGTCAGTGCACCCGTCAATTTACGTGCATTTGCAAGAAACTAAAACGGCAAAGGAGACATGGGATAAACTGAAACAAGTTTATGAAGATTCTGGTCTTTATAGAAGAGTTGGACTTCTACGTAATCTACTAACAACACGTCTGGAAAACTGTTCATCAGTGGAAGACTATGTATCAAAAATTATATCTACGTCTCACAAATTAAACGCGCTCAGTTTTGAAGTAAAAGAAAAATGGATTGGTTGTATTCTGCTGGCGGGACTTCCAGATGAGTATAAACCGATGATAATGAGTTTAGAAAATTCGAACATTCCTATCACCGGAGATTCTATTAAAACAAAGTTGTTACAAGAAGTCAAGAGTGAAGCAGATTGTCAAACTTCCACCAATGAAGCGGCTCTTCATGCCAAAAAAAAAAAAAATAAAAAATAAATAAAAAAATAAAAAAATAAAAAAATAAAAAATAAAAAAAAATTAAAAAAATCCAGCAGTATGACACACAGCATCCACGAGGTCCCCGATGCTATAATTGCAATAAATACGGGCATCTGGCAAAGAATTGTCGCAGCAGGAAGAAGACTGTAGGTAAGACTTCGGCCGGAGCAGCATCTCACACAACATTCTTCACGACACCTGCAGCAGAAAATCACACGGCGACGGACTGGTATGTAGATTCAGGTGCTTCGGCACACATGTCTAAATATCCATGTCAAGAAAATATTGTCACAGCAGTATCAAATTCGCATGTAATTGTGGCTAATAGTGAAAATTTGCCAGTGAAAGGAATAGGGTGTTCGTATATTGATGTTCAAAAAGGCAATTCTTTAGATAAAATTCAAGTCACTGACATATTGTACGTTCCACAGTTGATTACTAATCTTCTGTCGGTTAGTAAAATAGTGGAAAAAGGCCACTCTGTTTCTTTTGATAATAGAGGTTGTCGCATTTAAGATCATAAAGGTTTAGTAGCCACTGCATCGTTAGTAAATGGGATGTACAAGCTGGACCAGCCAAGTAGCGATAAAGTACAAACAAAGTCAACCGCATTAATTGTAGATGCAGATTTGTGGCACAAGAGACTGGGGCATCTAAATAAAGACGCAATGGAAGCTCTACGTAATGGTTTGGCTACCGGTATTTCGTATACAGGTACTGTGAACACTCCTTGTGTAACTTGTATACAGGGAAAACAGACTAGACTTCCGTTTTCGCGATCTGATACAAGAGCAAAACGTATTCTTGAACTTATACATTCAGATCTGAGCGGACCCATGCAAACTACGTCAGTTGGTGGTGCTAAATATTTTCTTACACTAATTGACGATTTTTCAAGGAAAGTGTTCTTGTATACCACCCGAAATAAAAGTTCCTCAAATAATTAAAGACTTTAAAAACTTGGTTGAAAGACAAACGGGTAATAAAATCTGTATTTTGCGCTCAGACAACGGGCGAGAATACGTCAATGAAGCGCTAACGAATTTCTTAAGAAGAGAAGGGATCCGTCATCAAACGTCAGTTCAATATGCGCCGGAACAGAATGGTTTGGCAGAAAGATTTAACCGCACAATAGTCGAAAAAGCAAGATACTTATTATTTGAAGCTGGTCTTCCTAACAGATTTTGGGGAGAAGCAGTTTCAACAGCCGTGTATTTGATTAATCGATCTCCTACTAAAGCTCTGAAAAATATGACGCCTGAAGAGGCCTGGACAGGTCGAAAGCCAGATCTCAGGCATATCCGAAAATTCGGAAGTAAAGCTTATGTTCATGTTCCCAGTGCCAAGAGGAGAAAATGGGACAAGAAATGTACCGAATGCATTCTTGTATGATATTGTGAAGAGTCTAAAGCATATAGATTATTTGAACCAATACACCAGAAGCTCATCAAAGCTAGAGATGTGATTTTTGATGAAAGAAAACATGAAATAGACAAAAAAGATGTTAAGCCACAGGAAACAAATCGCTCATTTATTCCATATACTGACAAGAAGCAATATGGAACAGAAATGACCGGAACAGAAGAAATAGAACAGGAACCTGATTCTACTGATGCAAATAGAAGTTCCACAACAGCTAGCGAAACTGATGAAACTTGTTCAGAAAGCCCGCAAGAAGAAAGAGAACCTCCTGTGAATGTACATCCACAGAGTTCAGAAAATCAACAAGAAGTAACAGAGCAACCTGTGAATGTACAGCCACAGAGAAAATCTTCAAGAATACCAAGACCAAAAGAGATGGAGGATTTTATCACTTACCACTCCAAACATTTGTGTCCAGATCCAGTTACACTAGAAGAAGCATTAAGCTCAGAAAATTGTGATAAAAGGCTAGAAGCAATGGAAGAAGAACTACAATCACACGTGGAAAATAACACATGGGAATCTGCTATTCTGCCTCCAGACAGGAAACCAATAAGTACCAAATGGGTCTTTAAGACAAAAAAAGATGTATCAGGACATATTGTGCGCTATAAAGCTAGGTTGGTTGTAAAAGGTTGCGCACAGAAACCTGGGCTAGACTATGATGAAACTTATGCTCCAGTCATTAGATACAATTCATTAAGATACCTATTTGCTTTAGCAGCAAAATATAACTTTGCCATAGATCATTTGGATGTAGTCACTGCTTTTCTACAAGGTGATTTGGCAGAAGAAATTTATGTAAGAATTCCTAATGTGGACCCAATTACCAAAACAATACAGAACATGAACATTAAAAGACTGAAGAAAGCTGTATATGGTTTGAAACAAGGGAGTCGTGGTTGGAATTTGAAATTAGATAAGGCATTAATTAGTTTGAATTTTAAAAGATCAAATGCAGACCCTTGCGTGTATAAGAAAATTCAAGGGTAACATATGTTGATTGTTGCTATTTATGTTGATGATATGCTTGTATTCAGTAATAATTCATCACTCAAGACAACCTTCAAAAATGAATTGAAAGAAATGTTTAAGCTGAAGGATCTTGGTGAAGTTAACACTGTTTTAGGCATCCGTGTCACAAGAGACCGGAAGAAAGGAATCTTACTCTTAGATCAAGAGCATTATATTAATCAAATTTTGAAAAAATTCAACATGATAGACTGTAACCCTACATGGACTCCACTTGACAATAATCAAGTGCTCACCCACGACATGAGTCCTAAAACAAATATTGATAAAGAGAAAATGAGGAGTATACCTTATCAAGAAGCAGTTGGCAGCCTGATGTATGCCCAACTAGGACAAGGCCTGACTTAGCATTTCAGATTGGTCTTGTTAGCAGATTTTCTAATAATCCAGGTATGCCTCACTGGAATGCAGTAAAGAGAATTTTTAGGTACCTTTAAGCCACCAAAAGCTTGAAGTTATGTTACTCAAAAGAAGATGAATGTATCATCACCGGTTACAGTGATGCAGATTGGGCAGGGGACATTGACGACAGGAAATCAACTACTGGCTACCTATTTAAATGTCAGGGGGCAGCTATCTCTTGGAACAGTAAAAAACAGCCTACTGTTGCACTGTGAACAACAGAAGCCGAGTACATGGCTCTGACAGCTGCTTGTCAAGAAGCTCTTTGGCTGAGAAGATTAGAACAAGACTTATCGCCTGTTTTTTGCAGAGATCAACTCAAGTTATTTTGTGACAACAAAGTCGCTATTGACTTGTCAAAAACAAATGGTTATAAAGGACGCACAAAAACACATAGATACCAAACACCACTTTATAAGAGAAAAAGTAGAAGCTTGTGAAGTAGTTATAGAACATGTTCCGTCACAAATGATGACTGCTGATATAATGACGAAGCCCCTGCCGAAGCCTCGACATCATTCACTGCTGAAAGAACTTGGGTTCCAGAATCAAGAAGATATGGGTTCTAGTGAGGGTGTGAGAAATGAGAACTCATATGTGACTTGCAAATAATGTCTTTGGCGCTGTTGCCATGGTGTTTAAAAAAAACTTTTCTTCATTGTCTTTTGTGATTTGTTTAATGTGCGACTGTATGTATGTTTAGTTATTGGTTTGCAGAAATAAATACAATTATAATTTCAAACCACTGCGCATTATCATCTGCTAACACCATCTGCATATACACAAAGAAAGTCAGGCCACTGTTCTGCAACGAGGCGACTGAATCCGTTATTAACAGTGTTACTTCCTAAGCAAGTCATATTAAAATAGAAGACTGGAATCTGGCAGCCAAGTGTTCGTAGATCGTAATCAAAAGGAGGCGGATGCGGTGAACAACGCACAGAACGTATCATAGGAGACCAAGTGTCGAAGCTGGTACAAATATCGAGGACAACACACTGGTCGGCGCTTCGCCGCGCGGGCGAGCGGGCGCCGCTGTTCCCGGCGGAAAACTCAGCAGCCGCGCGGTCACGCGGTGGCGCGGTGACCGACAGCTTTGCACGGGGCACAGGTGGCAGGGGGGGGGGCGGTATTCGACATGAGCACACTTGCACCGGACACAACAGGCTGCCTCGTTTCACCCGTCACCTCTGCTACGATCACGCTGGGATGGATTTTGATACGGAGAAACATATTTTCGAAGTGGAAAATCGTCCAGCCGCCTGGAATATGAAGGCGAGCGAATGTCGTGACAGAAATTTAAAATTTAAAATGTGGGAAGAGATAATAGAAAAATTTGGAGGAAAAGAGTTGTCACAAGAGGAAAACAAAAAGCTCGTTAAGTTTATTGGTTTTCATTTATGACAATATCATTACATATTTTAATGTGTTTGTAGATGTAAAACCACTAGAATGGCAAGATAGCTTCGCTTAACATCTGATGTTCCAGTTTCAAAGTAATCTGCCAGTACATCTCTGTTGTTAATAACTGATCGGTTTCCTCTCTGAACTGGTCCTTTTTCAATATCTTGCAACCCTTCCTGTGGCGTGTTTGAAGTATGCTCGAAATTAACACCGTGTCTTTCACGTGTGAAGTTGTGAAGTATACAACATTTTAGAATTTGTTTTGCCAAATTTATGTTAACATTTAGACGTCAATGTAATATCCTCCATTTATTAGCCAAAATGCCAGAAGTGCTCAAAAAATGTTCAAATGTTTGTAGAACTTATGGGACTTAACTACGGGGTCATCAGTCCCTAAGCTTACAAACTACTTACAAACTAGCTAAGACTAAGGACGGCACAAATTTGCATGCCCGAGGGGGGATGCGAACCCCGACCGTAGTGGCCGTGCAGGCCGTGACTGGAGCGCCTCAGTCCCCTCGGCCACCGCGGCCGGCTAAATGCCAGAAGTGCATTCAATGTAACTACGTGCTCTGCTGAGCCGATAATTAAATATTCTTTTGTTTTTACTTAAATTATTTCCTGCATAGGGTTACAAAACATATCCAGATATGTGGAATGCCTCGTCATCAACAATAAAATAGGGAACTGTCTTGAATTCCTTCTATTTCTTCATCGTTAGGTATTCCTACATTTCCATTCAACAGTTTGTACAAATACGAATCTTCGAAAACAGACGAATGACTACATTTTCCAAATGCTCCACAGCCACAGATGAATTTATAATTGCTGTCACGAAGTGCCATTAGAACTCTTGAAAAAATGTTTATAATTCTAATAAAGCGATCCTGTGTTTGCCTGGTTTTATTACACGGATATGTTTACCGTCTATATCTCCTATAATGAGGAAAATTAGCTCTGGATTCAAATTCTTCTGCTGTATGTAACCAAGATTCTGTTGTCAGTTGAGGAAGGCATTCTGCTTTCATGTCGCTTGACAAACTTGTTGCACAGTTTCGCTGACTAGTTCTTCCCAGACGATAAGCGTAATAAATATCAGCAAAAGAGCACTCAGAAGCCAGATACCTAAAAAATAAAATCACATTTTTAGGTATGTCGCTGCAAAAGAAGTGGAAAAATTTGAGAGATAGTTTTGTGAAAGAATATCGGAAAGTCAAGAGTTTGAAAAGTGGTTCAGGTGTTACGAGGAAATCCACTTATATTTACGTCAACGAGCTAATGTTTGTAGCAGATGTTGCAAGAAATAGCTGGTCTAGTCGGCACACCGCGGAAGTGCGGTGAGGGCCGCGGGAAGCGCAGAACCGCGCCTCGAGGCGGCTGGCGGCAGGGGCAGCGCAGTGCGTGCTTGCTCTTAATAAACAAGGTCGCTATATCTTGCATGGAAATCTTTTTAGTGTTGTTGTTGTGGTCTTCAGTCCGGAGACTGGTTTGATGCAGCTCTCCACAATACCCTATCCTGAGCAAGCCTCTTCATCTCCACATAAGAACGGCAACCTACATCTGTCTGAATCTGCTTACTGTATCCATCTCTTGGTCTTCCCCTGCGATTTTTTCCCCATACACTTCCCTCCAACGCTAAATTCACAATTCCTTGATGTCTAAGAATGTGTCCTACCAATCTATCCCTTCTTTTAGTCAAGGTATGCCAGAAATTTCTTTTCTCCCCAATTCGGTTCAGTACCTCCTCATTAGTTACGCGATCCACCCACCTAATCTTCAGCATTCTTCTGTAGCACCAAATTTCAAAAGCCTCAATCCTCTTCCTGTCCGCACTGTTTATCGTCCATGTCTCACTCCCATACAAGGCAACACTCCATACAAATGCCTTCAGAAAGGACTTCCTTAGGCTTACATCAATATTAGATGTTAACAAATTTCTCTTTTTCAAGAACGCTTTTCTACCCATTGCCATTCTGCATTTTATATCCTCTGTACTGCGACCATCATTTGTTATTTTACTGCCCAAGTAACAAAACTCATCTACCTCCTTTATTGCTTCGTTTCTCAATCTAATTCCTTCAGCATCATCTGATTTTCTTACAGTGCACTCCGTTACCCTAGTTTTGCTCTTGTTAATGTTCGTCTTATATGCACCTTTCAGCACACTGTCCATTCCGTTCAATTGCTCTTCCAGGTCCTTTGCTGTATCTGACAGAATAACTATGTCGTCGGCAAAACGCAATGTTTTTAATTCTTCACCCTGAACTTTAATTCCTTCTCCAAATTTCTCCTTGCTTTCCTTTATAGCTTGTTCAATGTACAAATTGAACAACAATGGAGAAAGACTACAACCCTGTCTTACTCCCTTTCCAACCACTGCATCCCTTTCATGCCCTTCAACTCTGACAACCGCTGTCTGGTTTTTGTACAAGTTGTAAATAACCTTACGTTCCCTATATTTTACTCCTGCTTGCTTCAGAACTTGAAAGAGTTTATTCCAATCAACATTGTCAAAAGCCTTCTCCAAATCTACAAATGTTAGAAATGTAGGTTTGCCTTTTCTTAATCTATCTTCTAGGAGAAGCCGTAAAGTGAGTATTGCCTCCCGTGTTCCTACATTTCTCCTGAACCCAAACTGATCTTCCCCGAGGTCGGCTTCTACCAGCTTTCCCATCCTTCTGTATATAATTCGCGTTAATATTTTGCAGCCATGACTTATTAAACTGATGGTTCTGTAGTTTTCACACCTGTTTTTAGTGTTATGGTTAGTTATTGGATGGTGGTGAATAGTGACATATTTTTAAATATCTGAGTACCTCCACGAACAGTAACTTCTGTTGAGTGCCTTTTGATTCTAGTCCAGCCAAATTGGCTGCTACGGTCGCGGAGTCATTGGTTGCGGCAATCTTTTATACTTATTGTGGTGACTGTGGCAGGAAAAATAGGAATAAAAGCTAATGATCAGGATTTTTTTTAAACTCTGATAGGCCTAAGTTTAATCTTTAAAAATAATTTAAAATTTAATTGTTCTGATATAACAAAAATAAAGGATTGGTTTGCCAATTCCTCAGTGATTATTACTGTTCCTCAATTGTTACAATCATAAATTAAAATTTTAACATATTTTGTTTAAAAAATTATTAATTTCAACAAATATCATCGTGTGGCATGTCACCCATAAGGGCACGGCATCTCACCCTTACCCTAAGTGATAGATGCCGCACTGTAAGGTTTTCTGAATGGTCAAATATCATGACGAAAGACTGCATGTAAAATTCTCAAAGAATTATCTTTTAAGGAAAACTGGCTTGTTTACCTGTAAAAGAAATTATTTTGACTCAAGTGCATTATGGGAGTTTTTTTTTTAAATGAATTTGAAAATGTGCGCCATCTCTTCCGGATTTACCCTATTCCTTCCACTTTTCAGCTTGCCCTTCTTTGCTTAGTTCATACCGCTGATCGCTGATTTTCTTGTCTCCAAATGTATCTTATTTTCTATAGGCGGCATCTATCTCTCGCCTAACTGTACATTCTTCTACGGTCTTGAATTTCTCCTCAAGCCACTCCTGCTTAGCCAGTCTGCACTTCCTGCCAAACTCAATTTTCAGAAGTCTGTACTCCCTTTTTGCTGCTTCCCTTGATGCATTTTTATATTTTCTCCTTTCGTCAATTAAGTGCAGTATCTCCTGCGTTATTCAAGGATTTCTCTTAGGCCTTGTCCTTATGCCTATATGAATGTTCAAATGTTTGTAAAGTCTATGGGACTTAACTACGGGGTCATCAGTCCCTAAACTTACAAACTACTTATGAACTAACTAAGACTAAGGACGGCACAAATATCCATGCCCGAGGGGGGATTCGAACCCCCGACCGTAGGGGCCGTGCAGGCCGTGACTGGAGCGCCTCAGTCTCCTCGGCCACCGCGGCCGGCTCCTATATGATCCTTTGCGGCATTCTCTACTCTATCTCTGTAATTATGCCGTTAAAAGTGTTAATTGTATTTTGTCGTTTTGAAAACAGAAGTTTTCAGATTTTTTCGTGATTCAATGTTTGATAAAGTGTTAGGAATGTTCGGATGTATTTCGACTCATGTGTTCTGACAAGGAGATTGGGATATTCCGTTATAGATGCTCGAAGCAAGGGAGACTTAAGAATTAGGAGGAGAAATACATGTTCAGTAAACAATCTCAAACACTTTCATGTGCTAAACTAAATATCGTTTTCGCAACGATATTTCTGGACTATATGGTTATGACAGATTGAAAACCAGAGAAGAGGAAAGCAGAAAGAATTGGTTTTTAGCGCTGCTACTCAGTGAGTTCAAAAATTATGTGTAGTGATGAAGCGGAAGAAGTAAATAAGAAAAGAGGTGGGTTAATGAGGCTTAAGTTGAAGTTTGCAGAGGAAGTTAAAAGGAACAGCGAAAACCACACTCATTATTTCAGGACATGCAGAAACGATTATAAGAGGGTACTGGATCGATCATGTAGGTATGCAGAGGTGAAAATGTCAGTACAGGTTGGTAATTAATGGATAACTAAATAACTGCAGCAATTTCCAGTACTTTGCACAATTATAGAAAATAATGTGTCACTACCTTATATTTTTTATTGTGTTATTTATTTATTTATTATTTTTTTTTTTTTGTATAAGAGTGTACACAGTAGTCATTCTAGTAGCTACGGTTATAAATTTCCCTTTCTATTGAGATAAACAGGTTGCAGGAAAAATACAGTCTGGGGCGAGATAGCGCAGATGTACGATTGTCATGATATCTTCACACGAAATACGCATCGTTAACAGTTCACGCGCTAATTGCACAGCGATGTATAGTGTACAGGCCACGGAGATAAAAGCATCAATTGTTCTCATTTACGAAATGTAAAGAGGAACAGCAAACAGCGGCAGAAGCAAAGCCCTTGCTTAGAAATACATCGCAACATCACATATCCGATTTCCGGATGAATTCTGAGCTGCGAAATTGGCGGTCAGAAGACTAAATGAAGAGTGAGGCTGTAGGCAGTGTGTAGAATGAAACTATACTGAGGAGTGGATTAAAAGCGTCTTATCTGTATTAGTAAACGCTTAACCCGCGGCGTGGTCGTCCGCTAACTGTTGCAGGTTGTTTATGATGGTTTGCAGGGGCAACAAAAATTTAATTTTCAATATTTCACGTTGCTATTGACCGAATTTCAAAAATTAAAATGCTGTCATAGTCTTTTCAGCAAGAGCTATAATCTTATTGAAAATCTTAACACAAGCAGCGGTGGCGTAGCCGAGCGGTCTAAAGCTTCTCGCTGCGGAGCGAGCGGTTGCTCGCCGTGGAGGTTCGAGTCCTCCCTGGGGCATGGGCATGGGTGTGTGTGTGTGTTTGTCCGTATGTTAGTTTACCTAGGTTTAAGTAGTTTGTAAGCTACGGACTGATGACTACGCAGTTTGGTCCGATAGAATTACAAACATTTGAACAATTTTTTTAACAAAACGAATCAGGTATTGCAGTTATAAAATGAGTACATGTTTGGAGGCAGCGAAATTCCCAGCATAATTAACCAGGCATTATTCATTCACTATTGAAAAGTGAACTTTTTTGTTGAAAGGGGAAAATATAGAAATGGAGCACATAAAGGACATGTGGCTAAAAAATGAGACTGACAGGGAATGTAAATTGCCTAAGCAGGAGCGGCTAAAGGACAGTTAATACAATTCCGTAGAAGAAAGGAAAGATAGATACTGCCAACAGGAAAATAAGAGAAACGTTTGGAGACAAGAAAACCAGCTGTATGAATGTCAAGAGCTCAGACTGAAAACCAGTACTAAGCAAAGAAGGAAAAGCTGAAAGGTAGAATGAACATATAGAGAGAGTATACGACGGCAGTATTGTAGAAGGGTAAGATTTAGGAGATGATGAGATAGGAGACACTGTCCTGAGAGAATCTGACAGAGCACTGAAAGAATGAGGACAAAACAAGGGTCATGGAATGGATGATATTCCCTCAGAGCTGCTGATGTCCATGGGAGAAACAGGCATGGAAAAAAACATTCCACCTGGTGTGCAAGATGTATGACACGACAAAATACTCTCAGGCTTCACGAAGAATGTAGTAATTCCAGTTCTGAAGACAGCAGGTGCAGACAGGTGTAAATATAACAAAATTACCAGTTAAATATGTCATGGTTCCAGAATACCGCTGCGCGGTTGTAGTCATCACAGCAGGGAGTGCGCGATCTTTCCCACTGGAGGTTCGAGTCCTCCATCGGGTATAAGTGTGGTTGACGTCCTTAGCGTAAGTTCTTTAAGTAGTTTGTAAGCCTAGGGACTGAAGACCACAGTAGTCTGGTCCCACAGATTTACAAACATTTGATTATTGCAAAATACTAACATAAATTATATACAGAAGAATGGAAAAGCTAGTAAATGTCGATCTCGGGGAAGACAAGTTTCGATTTAGGAGAAATGTAGGAACACATGAGGCAATACCTATCTTATTACTTATGTTAAGGAAAGTCAAACCTAAGTTTTTAGCTTTTATAGATTTGGTAAAAGCTTTTGATAATGTTGTCTGGAATACACTCTTTAGATATTATTAGAGGTAAAATGTAAGGAACTAAAAGTAGTATATAACTAATACAAACCAGACAACAGTTATGAGTCTAAGGGCAAGAAAAGGAGGCAGTTGTTAGGAAAGGAGTGGGACAGGGTTGTAGCTTTTTCCCCAATGTTATTTTAGCTGTAGATACGACAAGCTGTGAACGAAAGAAGGGAGATATTTGGAATGTGAATTCAAGTTCACGGAGAAGAAATAAAAACTTTTCGGTTTGCCGATGTCTTTGCAATTCTGTCAGAAACAGCAAAGGGCCTGGAAGATGAATTGAACAGAATGAGCAGTGTCCTGAAAGGACGACATGACATGAACATCAACAAGTGTAAAACAAGCGTAATTGCATAACATCAAGTGATACTTAGGTAATTAGATTAGAAAACGAGACAGTAATAGCAGTAGATGAATTTTGCTTTTTGGCCGGGAAATTAACTTACGATGACCGCAGTAGAGAAGATACAAAGTAGTAAAGGGAAAAAAGCATTTATGAAGAAGACAAATTCGTTAACATCCCATATTAATTTGTTAGAAAGTCTTATCTTTGGCATTTATCTGCAGCGTAGCCTTTATGGGAGTGAAAAATGGAAGATAAGCAGTTCACACAAGAAGAGGATAAAAGCTTTTCAAATGTGGTGCTACAGAAGGATGATGAAGATCAGATGGGTGGATCGGGTAACTGATGAGGAGGGCCGCGGTGGAGTAGCCGAGCGGTCTATGGCGCCTCGCTGCGGAGCGCGCGGTTACTTGCCGTCAGAGGTTCGTGTCCTCCCTGGGGCATGGGTGTGTCTGTTGTCCTTAGGTTAGTTTACCTTATTTTGTAAGCTACGGACTGATGACCACGCAGTTTGGTCCGACAGATTTACAAACATTTGAATATTTTTTGATGAGGAGGTACTGAACATGATAGAGCATAAAATAAATTCCATTACTGAAAAAAGGGATCAACTGGTAGGACACATTCGTATCTCATTGCCACGGCGGAGCGGCCGAGCGCATTGAGGCGCTATGCTACGATGCGCGAGGCCGTTCCTCGTCGGGGGTTCGAATCTCCCCTCTGGCATGGATGTTTGTGTCGTCTTTAGTATAAAGTAGTTTATAAGTAGTTTGTAAGTTTAGTGACTGATGACCCCGTAGTTAAGTCCCTTAAGCTTAACAAACATTTGAACATTTCGTATCTCATTCAGGACACAGTATAGGAACAGTATACAGGTCTGTAGACATTGTATGGCCATCCTCCGATGGCAATAACAATATCAATGTTCGATCGCACACGGATCGTTGCTTTATGTCAAGAAGGACTTTTATCAAGAGAAGGGGGAATCAGAGTGATGTGATAAGGACCTTAAATCGTTTTCAAACTACAAGCAGTGTTAGTGAGTTGTCCTTATGTGTTCGCCATAGGGCAGTAACAGCGCCTGACGAGTGATACCTGCTGTTTCTCTCCCAGAGGAGCCTAGACCATTTTGAAAGCACGACAAACAATGTGAGGGCCACCAAGAGGCAACTGTCGTACCAGACTGTAAACGACCCCACAACAATTCTCTGAATTCTAGACGACCATGGAGACGCCCGTCCCTTAAACCTAGACAACTTGCTGCACGTTATATGTGGAGTCAGTTATCACCATGCATTGAACTTAAAAAAATTGATGCAAAGTTCCCTTCCCTCATGAATGCCACATGATACCAGATGACTGTGAACATTGTAATGCTGCACGCCAAGCCGTACCGCCAGTCGAGTATAGCAAGGTTGCGTTCTGGATGGGTATCATGTGGTGCTGCCGCCCGTCTCTGTAGTCTAGTGGACAGCGTGGCCACCATCATTATCATGTGGTGCTGGCTATTGTTACCCATCAAGGGCAAACTCAACACTGCACATGTGCAACGGGTCTGGGTGATGCATCTACATTAAGAGGTTTGGAAATAATAGGAACGGGTGACCTCTTATTGATTTAGTTACTTTATATACGGGCAAAGAATTATTTAATTTAACGCTATCTGACTGTCTTACTAACAAACGTTATATAAAGGCAAAATACCTATAAGCAACGTTCTGTATTAAATCCAGCCGACACCGTTCTCAATTAACAATGAAATAAATGAAGTAAATATTCAATTCTGGAAAGTGACACCTCGCTTCGCAGTACTTCACATTCTTCACTTCAATTAGTTCATGAGACTGAATTTCTACAATGCATTCAACTATCACTAAGCTATAAATCCATGTAATACTAAACTTGATCCCACCTTTACTTTCCAAAAGAAATAATCAATGAAACTAATTAAATTCACCTTATGTAAAATATTAAGAAAAATAAGTAGTAAATTCACCTCAACTATCACAAACCACAGAAACGAAGAATGTGCGTATTATTGCGAAGTGTGCAATGATGATGTTCCGAAACTTAAGGAAACCCTATCCCAGGTAGCGGTATTAGAATTGACAACGTCGATATATGAATGATTAGTTTATTATACTTTCAACTCCTTTTTCTTTACACTAATCGCGCTTATAAATCATTGTTATAAATTAATTAAATGGAGTCTCACTGAGTGGAAATCTATATTAATAATAAAAGAAAAACAAACCCAAAAATTCAATAAAGTAGTAAATAAAAGTATTAACACTTATCTTGCACTGATAGACTCCAAACCTCATCAGGTGCCATCTTCAATTTCTCCATCTACCATCCAATCCTCTCACTTGGCTACCAGACGCGATCCTTCCCCGACCGACTCCAGACTGCTACTACTTCTTACTCAGAGGCAAAACCACTGCCTACCGGCCGCCAAAGATAATCTTACTTCACCGAAACAAAAATGGCTGTATAAATTGTTGCCAACCTATATAGCGTAAACTTAGGATTCTAGATTTCCATTCAGTAGTCCCCTTACACACAATACCGGGATAACATCCTCCAACCCATCGCTGAATCATTTCATCAGAAATTCTGGAAAGAATTCACGTTTGTGGACGGCAACTGCCAAGAATATCGGGCAGGCATCGGCAACGATTTCACCAACGTACCGGTACTGAACGAGTGGATTGACCTGCATATTCCCCCAGTATGTAGCCAACTGAACATGGTTCGGATAAATTGATAAGAGCTGAGGGAACACTTGATGAACAACCGAGTAACATGCGCGGATACGATGCGCTATTGGTTCTTACTTTAAAAATGTACTTCGTCTTAAAAGTGGGATAAAAATACATCGATTGCAAAATAAGATGGTTGAAACTTAAATAGTAGCAACTATTTATTCATAACTGATACAAAGGCGATTCATGTTTGTACCTGTTACTGCCCTTCAAAAGTAGTCACCAGCATTGTGTAGAACCCGTTTCCAGCGACGTGGAAGGCGTAGTATACCGTTAGCAGAGCCTGTTCTCTTAACGGTGCGAATGGAGCGGTCTTCTGCCTCTCGAATCTCTGGAACAGTTCTGAAGCGAATGCCACGAAGTGGTTACTTCATCTTCGGAATCAAATCAACGGGTTCTACACAACGCTGGTGACTACTATGAAGGACAGTGACAGTTGCAAACATGTAACGTTTTTACATCGGTTGTGAATGAACAGTTGCCACCATTTAACTTCCAACCCTCATAGAAATGACTTTTTGATTTATACAAGACTGGGAAATATTGAATGTATATTTCTATTGAGTTGCAAGTTTAATTATCATCAACCGAAGTGATGATGATGGTGATCGTGTGGTATTTTTGGCCGTTACACCCTAGCTGGGATCGTGTTTAGTCTGTCTGGTGCAAATATTTAGGTGACGCCACTTGGGCGACTTGCGCGTCGATGATGATGATAGCGACACAACATCCAGTTCCCGAGTGGAGAAAATCTCTGGCCAGATCGGGAATCGAACCCGGGCCCTCTGCCTGGCAATCTACCACTCTGTCCACTAGACTACGGAGACGGAGGTGACTGAAGTGATTATCTATCTTGAAGTACTCACGTCCAGTGATAAATTTTTAATAGTTGTTAATATCGAAGGAATTTTAGATCGATATTTGGGCTAGAAGCTAAAGATATCGTTAAAAAAGAGGAATGTTACAAATACAGTGATACCTATTTTTTTAATGATAAGTAAGTGTTGAGCTTTAAATTTCCCTCTAACTAGCATTTAGACAATTAATATAGCTTTAGATGAAGTAAATTCTAAGTTTTTAACAACGCATCTCCATCGAGAAAGAAGTCAGTAGCGGTTAACAGAAAGTTACGAATTGTCTTCAATGGAAGTAGAGTGGAAATGTAATCTAATGACCTTGAGAACTTGTTCAATTTTGATACTATGTGAAGTGAACTGTGGTGATCTACACACAACGTTTATTTAAGTTTCTACATTTCTGTAAGTAGACTGGACAAAGTCCACAAAGGGTTAGCAACATAACATGACTGAACAACAAGGCAGTGTCTAGCCACACAAAATCTAAGTCCTCCGCTGGTGTTGTCTCTCTTCTGCCGGTCATCGCGGAGGGCTAGAGTCGTCCTGTTGGTACGGCGTTCACCATATGAAGAATGATGTCTGGAGCGTGCCGGCGTGGCCTTACGTAAAGGCACCCTGTTGTAGGAAACCCTGATGGGCAGTGCGCCAGAGCCATCTGCAAGAAGGAGGTCCGCATAAGCAAGGTGATGATGTATTTACCTCAAGCTCGCCGGGCGTGTAGGTTGCCCGCAACTCTCCTCTGTAGATTGGGTTGTCGGCCTTTCATGGACTTTGGAAGGCCGGCATAAAAATGTTCAAATGTTTGTAAATGTATCGGACCAAACTGCGTGGTCATCAGTCCGTAGCTTACAAACTACTTAAACTAACTATCCTAAGGACAACACACACATCCATGCCCCAGGGGTAACTCGAACCCCCGACGGCGAGCAACCGCGCGCTCCGCAGCGAGGCGCCTTATAAGACCGCTCGGCTACTCCACCGCGGCCCGGCATAAAGCTACACTCCTGGCCATTAAGAGTGCTACTACATGAAGATGACGTGCTACAGAGGCGAAATTTCACCGACAGGAAGAAGGTGCTGTGATATAGAAATGATTAGCTTTTTAGAGCATTCACAAGAGGTTGGCGCCGGTGGCGACACCTACAACATGCTAACACGAGGAAAGTATCCAACCGATTTCTTTTACACAAACAGCAGTTGACTGGCGTTACCTGATGAAACGTTGTTTTGATGCCTCGTATAAGGGGGAGAAATGCGTACCATCACGTTTCTGACATTGATAAAGGTCGGATTGTAGCCTATCGCGATTGTGGTTTGTCGTATCATGACTTTGCTGCTCGCGTTGGTCGCGATACAAAGGCTGTTTAGCAGAATATGGAATCAGTGGATTTAGGAGAGCAATACAAAACACCGTGCTGGATCCCAACGGCCTCGTATCACTAGCAGTGGAGATGACAGGCATCTTATCCATATGGCTGTAATGGATTGTGCAGCCACGTCTCGATCCCTGAGTGAACAGATGGGGACGTTTGCACGACAATAACGATCTGCACGACCAGTTAGACGACGTTTTGCAGCACCATGGACTATCAGCTCGGAGAGACGATGGCTGCGGTTACCCTTGACGCTGGATCACAGACAGGAGCGCCTGCGATGGTGTACACTACGACGAACCTGCGTGCAAGAATGGGTAAACCCCATTTTTTCGGATGAATCCAGGTTCTGTTTACAGCATCATGATCGTCGCATCCGTGTTTGGCGACATCGCGGTGAACGTACATTGGAAGCGTGTATACGTCGTCGCCATACTGGCGTATCACCCGGCGTGATGGTATGAGTTACACGTCTCGGTCACCTCTTGTTCGCATCGACGGCACTTTGAACAGTGGCCGCTACATTTAAGATGTGTTACGACCCGTGGCTCTACCCTTCATTCGATCCCTGTGAAACCCCACATTTCAGCAGGATAATGCACGACGGCATGTTGCAGGTCCTGTACGGGCCTTTCTGGATATGGAAAATGGTCGACTGCTGCCCTGGCCAGCAGATTCTCCAGGTCTCTCGCCAATTGAAAACGTCTGGTGACCGAGCAACTGGCTCGTCACAATACGCCAATACTCTTAATGAACTGTGTACCTGTACACGCCACTCAATGCCCAGGCGTATCAAGACCGTTATTACGGCCAGAGGTGGTTGTTTTGGGCACTGATTTCCTCAGAATCTATTGCACCCAAATTGCGAGAAAATATAATCATATGTCACTTCTAGTATAATATATTTGTCCAAATGAATACCCGTTTATCATCTGCATTTCTTCTTGGTGTAGCAAATTTAATGGCCAATAGTGTAGGAAACAAATCTCTTTCATTGCAAGCTCTTTGTTTTCTTTATTACATGTATATTGAGAGGTGGCACTATGGCCCAAAAATAATAAAAATATCCCCAGAAAACATGGACTCTAAAATGAATACCTAAAAAGCTATGAGCACTTGACTAGTAGAAGAGATGTTTTACAGTATGGAATTTGAAGTAGGGCTAAAGATTCTTAAGAATCGGATTTTGGAGCCCACGTTTACTGCAAATTTTTATCTCGGTTTGGTCCATAGTACCTTCTTCCAAAATATGGGAAGCAAGAGCTTGCAGTAGAAGAGATTTGAATCACAGTTGTTGTAGTCTTCAGTCCAAAGACTGGTTTGATGCCGCTCTTCGCTATAGTCTACCGTGAGCAAGCTTCTTCATACCCTCATAAGAACTGCAGCCCACACCCTTTTCAATCTGCTTATTGTATTCGTCTCTAGGTCTCCCTCTACGATTTTTACCCCGCACATTTCCTTCCAATGCTAGATTACATTTCTTTACGTCTCAGAATAAGAAGAGTCGTAATGCATAGCAGTTTCAACTGGCACCGGAAGACCTGATTGGTTGTTAGTAGGAGCCAATGAGATGCTGCATATTTCTTAAGCGGAGATTCGGGTGCTACGCGCCCTCACGTACTAAAAAAACCTTGTTTAACCTATACCTAACTTTCACTTTAAAGAAAAGTGATCTGTAGGGCAGCCTTAAGAATATTCATTTCATATCCCTTCTGTACTACGTGTAGGTACTATAGAAAACGCACTCAAAATTTTACTTGTAATACAGAAGGGATATGAAATGAATATTCTAGAGGAAATTGAAATGTTCAAATGTTTGTAAATCTAAGGGACCAAACTGCGTGGTCATCAGTCCGTAGCTTACAAACTACTTAATCTAAGGTAATCTAACCTAAGGACAACACACACACACACACACACACCCATGCCTCCGGGGAGGACTCGAACCTCCGACGGCGAGCAACCGCGCGCTCCGCAGCGAAGCGCCTTAGACCGCTCGGCTACTCCACCGCGGCGAGGAAATTGAAGTACGTATCCACTCAACTAGCGACGCAAATGATTGATTAAACGATCAAACCGATTTTACACACAAAAATTACATCGATAATTGCCGGCCGCGGTGGCCGAGGGGACTTAGGCGCTCTAGTCACGGTCTGCACGGCCACTACGGTCGGGGGTTCGAATGCCCCCTCGGTCATGGATATTTGTGCCTAGTTCGTAAGTAGTTCATAAGTAGTTTGTAAGTTTAGGGACTGATGACCCCGTTGTTAAGTCCCATAAGTTTAACAAAAATTTGAACATTTGAACATCGATAATTTTATTGATAATTTAACGCAGGACAAATGATAATGGAGCTTACATGATCAGAGATCGTACTATAGTGCTAAAGTCACCCAAAGACGAAATAAAGACAACCATGTCAAATATAAATGTATAATCCATAATGTCCTCCTAAAATTTCTAATAACATCTTTAACCATACTCGCTAATAATTTTGAATTAAAAATTTGTAAAAACTTGTAAACGTATAGTATTGTGAGGCATTGACAGAAGCAGTTACTGGCTATAATTCGTAAATTAAATATAAAACACTACTTAATAAATAGTCAGTGAAACACGTAAGGCTTCTAAATACCATACGTACTGCACACAATTTATAAGCGACATTTAAAAAAATTTAGTTATATAAGTTTATTTATCTAGTACTAGGATAAAAGAAAATGTTTTTACAGAAACACCTGACGATGGCACTTAACGCCGAAAGATATTTTGTGATATATAAATAAAATAATTAATTGCAGTGTTTTGGACTAACCTTTCACAATATGTTAATGTATAGAAATATTCAAATGTTTGGTAAGCTAATGGGACTTAACTGCGGGGTCATCAGTCCTTAAACTTACAAACTACTTATAAACTAACATATACTAAAGACAACACAAACATCCATGCCCGAGGGAGGACTCGAACCCCCGACGGAGAACGGCCTCGCGCATCAGAGCATAGCGCCTTAATGTGCTCGGCCACTCCGACACGGCGATGTTGTAATCCTCATGAATAGATTCCGCCTGGTGATCCGAATGGGGGACTATTTAACCTCCGGAATATTTTATCCAAGAGGGAGCCATCAGGTTATATATTGGCGCCAATCTTCCGACGGAGCGCGTCGTGTAGTGTTAGTGAAAATGTTTGTATAGCTTATGGGACTTAACTGAGGGGTCATCAGTCCCTAAACTTACAAACTACTTATGAACTAGCTAATACTAAGGACGGCACAAATATCCATGCCCGAGGGGGGATTCGAACCCCCGACCGTAGTGGCCGTGCAGACCGTGACTGACGCGCCTCAGTCCCCTCGGCCACCGCGGCCGGCAGTGGTTAGCGTCGCAGATTGTTGTGCTGGCGGTTGCTCGTTTAAATCCCACCACAGACAGAAAACAATTGTTTCTTTGTATTTACTATTTCTAGAATGTTCCACGTGTTTCTTATGATTGATGTACTTGTAAGTTTCAGAAAATCCTTTCTGTTTATAAATAGCAGAGTACCCCGATCAGGAGGCAGTCTGATCTGAGTGTTAGCAACAAACGTGTTCTAACATTGAGTGTTGTGCTCTATTAACGACTCAGCCTTCCAATTCAGTTTTCAAATATTAAAGAAAAATGTTCATAAAAGCCTCATTTATTACAATGGAGCGTTGACTCAAAATTTCAAAGCAGGCATTTTTATAACGTTGCACATCCATTAAATATACATTACACATAAACCAGATGGTGTTCCACTGGGTACTAAAAGGACATGTGCTAAATCAAATCCTACACTGTGTCAAAATTGCTACTCACTCTGTGAAGAACTTTCGGTGTTTTGAGATTTAGAACAAACCAACAATTACATTTATACTTACGTAAAAAAGAAAGATGTACCGAACCGAAAATCAGCGAAAGTTCTTGACGGAATGCTTTGAAATTTTCAGACATTGCTCTGGATTAAGCGCATGTTTTTATATACCTGATATTTAAATTTATGTCATGAATGAAGTTATATAAATTTTAAAATTCGGAAAAGTTGTTACAAACAATCGCAAAAAGTCATATTTATATGTTGGTTTGACGTGATATTTTAGAGAAATAGGTATCTAAAAACTTTGCTGTATTCGAATGCAATTTTGTATCAAAATTTAAAGCAATCGTTCAAGAACGTTGGAAGATTAAAATTTTTGCACAAACAAACATTTAAATTATTTTTGATATAGGTAGAAGATTACTAGTTCCGAATTACATTCATCAACAGACCACTGCCATTAGATGAAAGCATCGTCAAATACATTAAGGACCAGTCATTCAAAATAATACATAAAGGGCCACACGCTAGGTTTTATTATTATTATTATTATTATTATTATTATTATTTTCCCAAAAAAAATTGGTGGAACATCTATAACCCTTCCTACGACACTTTGAGAATAGTTTTTCTAATTATATATTTTTTGACGACGTTACAGCGTGCACTTTAATGAAATAAATCACAATTTGCGATCACTTATGGCATCACTGTTCTAGATGTGGCTGTGACTGTACTAGGCTGTGGTAATAGGAAAGAGACAGTGTGGCGAATGGAGATTTGGGTGTGGCGGGAGACGTGCAGGGAAGAGTTCTCTGCAGGCATGCTGGTCACTGTGTCCTCGGTGGCGGAGTGGTCATACGCGTCTACCTAGTAAGCAGGAGATCCGGGTTCGAATCCCAGCCGCGCACAAATTTTCATTCGCTAGCACTTTGGTATTCCATCTAAACCCAGTACAGTGATCGCAAATAGTGATTTATTTCAATAAAATAGTTTTTCTGTACTTGCTGAACTCTCGGATGAAGTATCGCACTTATTTTCAAAGTGGTCTTTCCCACGGCGATATTGCGCTCAGTTGTTGAGGTCGGGAACATCTGACTGCCGCGGTGGAGTGGCCGAGCGCTCCAAGGTGCCTTGTTGCGGAGCGCGCCGCTGCTCGCCGTCGGAGGTTCCAGTCCCCCCTCGGCATGGGTGTATTTGTTGTCCTTAGCATAAGTTTGTTTAAGTAGTTTGTAAGCCTGGGGAGTAGTTAAGTCTCATAAATTTACAAACAGATGAAGATTTTTGAACCTGTGATGAGGCGTTAGGCAACAACAAAAAGCCTAGCTAGCTTGCTGGAATGCAGCCGCTGTGGCGTACGGAGGAACACTTTAGGATGAACGTGGCAGAGCCTCAACTAGTCCATCAGGGAGGGCACTGCTGCGACCTTCCTCTGACGTCTGTCGCCCAACTTCGCTGCGTCATTCCTCCTTACGTAACGTCCAGCAGGCTCCAACATGTCGCCGGACACACACAGAAAAAGAAAAACAATCAACTGGCCTCCCGGAACGAAAGTAGCGTCGGGGACGAGGTCGCGAAGCAACAACGGTCAAATGGCGGAAAGAATGGTTACCGATTCTGACCGCCAGTGCAAGAAGATAGGTGCGTGCTAAAGAATTTCATTTTCATCGGAAATATTGAAAAATGCTCCACTGCAGTCTGTTGTTGCTGTCCTTGCATTGTCTTTCGTTTAACGACAAAACTAAGTCGCCTTGTCGTTTTATAATGTGCCCGGCACGTATTTATCATAGTTCACAGTGAGACAATGTTTCCGGTCCTTGTTGAATACAGTATTTAATTCTTTATTATAGACTTTGGTAATTATCCATTCCGGCAGTCTTTAATACATACAGCCGCGGTGGAGTAGCCGAGCGGTCTAAGGCGCCTCGCTGCGAATAGCGCGGTTGCTCGCCGTCGGAGGTTCCAGTCCTCCCTGGGGCATGGGTGTGTGTGTTGTCCTTAGGTTAGTTTATCTTAGTTTAAGTAGTTTGAAGCTACGGACTGGTGACCACGCAGTTTGGTCCGATAGATTTACAAACATTCCAACATTTCATTTTAATACATACATGGTATGTTACAAATTAAATGGAGTCGTACCGCTCTATCTCGACCACGTTAAATTACCTATATAAATGCTCAGTTTTCTCAGGAACTGTTGAGTAAATAAATGTGGTGTTTTTATCACATGTTTTGAGACTGTATTGCTCTACAATTACTTTAAAATAACAGCTGAAAGAAGAATTATGTTTTTTTTCTCTAAACATAATTTTTTGTGAAAATTTCTACAATTTTAATTTCTCGAATTTTAACTATTGTAAATACTACTAAAGTAGAGCTACAACATCATTGTACTATCTATGTTATGTGGAAAACAATTCATTGATATAGATTCAGAAGTTTCTGAGAAAATGGGCATTTATACTAAAAAATGTCATTTTGAAAAATTCGTTTAAAGAAAAAAAAAATAATATACAGCCAACTGAAACATAAAAATATGTTAAAATCCTCCTGGATCGTAGTCCTTATCTCTTTCTTCATCTTCCTCACCCTGGGGCCCAGTACTGCCCTTCTTCTCTTGGTACTGGCTACTTTTGACTCATTATTTGTTGCAATCTCTACCCTCGTGATTTACAACCAAATTATCAAGTCCTTCGGTAGTAACTACTCTTTACTTCCGCTATATTTGTTTTGTAGTATCTCTATCTTTTGTTTCATATTTTTTAAACACTTTCTTTTGCTTTAGTGATGATGAAAACTATCACAGGAAATACAGAAACTAAAACACGGCTAGTGTATAACTGTTGTTGTCAAATACAAACAAATGTACAGTTCAAAGAGTTTACTGCGAAGTGCAGGCAAGTGTAGGCAACTTACGAAACGGACAGTTCTTTACAAAACAAAAGAAGCCACATCCTTCTAAACTATATAGTTCCAGAGAAAAATGTCAATACGCGAAATGATGGAAAACAAAATTCTCAGAAATGAAAG
Organism: Locusta migratoria; assembly: GCA_026315105.1. NCBI lineage: Eukaryota > Metazoa > Arthropoda > Insecta > Orthoptera > Acrididae > Locusta > Locusta migratoria. Next base: position 667,480,359 of record CM048744.1, read on the forward strand.
TGCATGAGTATTTTCAAGTATTTATTTAAAATAGTTAACAATCGAACATTTTAATAAAACAAACACCATATTAAGGAGAGACATATTTTCCATAATTCTGCGTAAAAGTAAAAATATAAAATTTTGTCGTTTTGGGCGGTACAAGTCCCTTAATAGTTATATCCTAGCACATTCCTACATTCCTCCTACACTCAATACAACCGAGGGCTACAAGGAATATTTATAATGATCACAAATGCTAAATCACAATGCGTTCAGCTACAAAAATTGATACACTACAACTTCATGCAGTGCGAGTAGTGTCTTCACAATAGAAGGGAGGTGATATTGCGAGGGTGAAGGTCGGAGTGAGAGTTTAAATAGGGAAAGATTAATTTTTAAAACTCACAACCACCAACTGCGAACCAAATTCCTAAACATGCAAAAACACTGTAACTATGATTGCTACTGTTTGACTCGTTTTCTAGGGGATGATATCACACGTTCGCAGCTTTCCTTCCCTGCATATGATTAACAAAAAAATTCATAATAAAGTCAAGTTCATGAGAGAAAAGGGTGTACTAACTACTATTTTTGAAAACACGTGAAAGTTCACTTTATGTTGTTTACTACACAATATTAGAACCCTGTGACTGATACGTCTGTACGTCGACACATTTATCAAATAAAGTTATAGCTCGTGAGCCCCCAAACAAAATGAATATTTGTCGCAAATTGTTTTCACACCATGTGCCTGTCTCAAACACCGTTTATGTTCATGCCTATGGGACGACATGTGTTACATTAACAAAACACAGTCACTCTAATTTAGTGCGATGCACACCTTGTTCCACTGGCTAAATATTCATAACACACAGTAACAGTCGATACAACTTGGTGCAGTCTACGATGAGCAACCACACTTGGCAATTGCCACACAAAAATCTATTGTCTCCACCTGGAGATCCACATGCCGACTGCTGCAGAGCGACACCGGCCAGCTACCCCTCTTGCTCCCGACTCGTCACTTCCTGCCCTCGCGCGCGCGCGCCAAAAGCCCAACTGCCCGGGTTTTTTCCCTACGTCATCAACTTCCCCATGTGAGCTGTTCTAACCGACTTACAACGTACAGCGCTCAGCCAATACATTTCTAAAACTTTACTTAAAATCAAAATAATTACACTACACATTAAACAAATTTCTTATGTTTTTATATTGGTATACACATCCTTTGCACTATTTATTACAATCGTGCAATTTCTTATATCACAGATAAGTGATTTAACTGAATATTTCAAGATAAAATACACAAGATTAATTGAAAATAAAATGAGAAATAGTTAATATATTACTTTTATAAACAAACATTGCCATGGTAGTTGTGTAACTGTCTTGTATTCATTGGTAATTTATTACTTTTCATTGTCAATTAAACATATTACGTCAGATGTGACTATATCAGCTAATGTATTATTTATTTGTCAACAGGCTATTTTGTAATGAGGGCTTTAAAGGTTCCTAACTGCATCGTATTACTTCAAATGCCAGTAGTATTAGAATATTTTATTTCACGCTGTGCACTGCACTGCACCTGGCACTCGCCATTGTCCCTCTCTCCCCTCACCAGAAACGAAACTGGAAAATCCTAAGCTGGAACAAGCCACCACCGTCGGCCTGCTCGCTGCCCTCCCGTCAGCTACAAGCACACAGCAAATCTCAACGTGGAGAATTTCTACCTTTGGCCTACCTATAAATGTTGTCGCCCAACTGATTACATACATTGCTACCATAATTAATAAGATTAAAATTGTGTAACATTTAGTGCATTGGCATGGTCAATGTTTGCAGTGAACTTCATACTCTTTAATTATCAAATGCTATTAATTACCAGTATTTCTATTGGACCGTAATCTCACAATATCCACTTCGCTCTAAGTAGAGTAGTAAACGGGTTGTCGCGTGGAATCGCAGTGGGCAGCCGAAAATGATGTGGTTAGCATCTTCTTCTGTGTCACAGTCACAAAGGGGTGACTCGGTCAGATGTAGCCAGCAGAGATGTTGTCGGAATCGTCACTGGCTGAAGCGGGGGCGCAACATTATAACCAAAAACTTCCAGCGGAACATACCGAGGGCGTGCCATGGGCATGCGCTATAACAGTGTAATGTTGATGGCTCAATACGCCACAGTTATTGTTCCATCAGGTTCCGATCTGCCGTCGCATGTCCTGCAGAAGGACTTTATGAGAAACATGTCGATAAATCTTCGTTCACATTCATCTTTTTCTATTTCCAAGGAACCAAACCACTCTGGTCCTCTGTCTCTAGACAAGCTACTTTAACTCTTTCAGTCTTGTCTTTTTGATCACGGTACTTCTATTCCACGCCATCTAGCGATAAACGATTGAATTAGTATGTCCTTTTGGTGTGCTTCAAAACAAATGACAGATTCCGGATACATTGCATGAATGTCAGTGCATACCAGTTGCATTGAATATAGCGCTAACGTACCTTGTCTCGAGTGTCTGATAAAAACATCAATACAACGGGTACAATGCAGTCCTCTTCACGCCCAGACCTCAACAAGCTGATTCTGAAAGACTTCCGGAGAGAAGTATATCGGGGCCTACTGGCACCAGCATATGTCAGAGACAAACACGGGCCAGATTCAGTGAACGGCAGCCGTAATTCCGCGGCCTCATCTCCAGGACCTGCATTTATAAAACACCACAAACCTACAGTCCCCCAGAATCCAGAATCTAGAATCCAGTCAGCATCAACCTGAAAGAATCACATCAAGAAGATGCTGCAATTGTAGCATTAAAATATCTCCCATGCATACTGTATGGCAGTAGTACATTTAAAGGTGCCTCTTTGCTTACGCAAAGGTAAAACATGTTTTGCAGATTTTCATTAAAAATAATTTGTTTTTGTTAGTTTTGCACGTTTGTAATGATGATTCGTTTAATAAATAACGTTCACAATCACTGAATACCTTATATTATGTTTCCTCTATTGTCTGTGATATTTCACTTGTATCAGTTGCTTCAATGAACAGACATTGATAATTATGTTCCTATTGTACAAGTGTGAACAGATATTGGTAATTATGTTCCTATTGTAAAAGTGTGACTGAAAGAGTTAACTTATACTAACACCCAAACCTCCAGATGTCAGACACTCAGATCGGTACCAAACGCTGTATATCGATAATCAGCCGAATCTTCTATATAATTCGTTCTATGTGGTAGCACTTCTGTTTTTGACGTTCACTTTTTATTGGAGTTGGAAAATTTAAATCGTCAAAACATATATTTCGTTTTACCACTCTTATTGGCTATGTACGTTCATGATTATTGTAATGTGCACATCCACAGCAAACCATCTTTCGAATTAAGTAAGTTTCATTAGTCTCCTGATAAAAGTATCGTAGAAAATCGGTACTTCAATTTTCAAGTTCGTGTACAATGGCGTTCCCACATCTGTTGTGGTTTGAAACCAGCGTCAAACGTTTTTGCTCTCGATTATATTGGATCGAATGTGTAAGTTGCTATGATTTTCAGATTAATGAAGTTTAAAGCTAAAAGTCTTGCATTTGCGTACACTATTTCTTGATCATTCCTTAATATTAATTTACAGAATTGTTTCTCAGGAAACGACCATGCCATCATCGTACAAGTGATGATTATTGTTGGAGGACGGAATAATTAACATTTTGTGTTTGATTTCAAATTCATATCTTTAGCCGAGCGAAATAACGTCCCTGAGATATTTATTTATTCCGTTTGTGGAATAAAATTGAACTCAACCTAGCCGGAATATTTTCGTTTAACATGAATTTTTGCCTCCAATGATTATGCATAAGCGTTCGTGTGATAGACGTCGAAATTAAGGAAATGAAAAAAATTTGGTAACAATCTACAGCTTTCATAAATGAACTTTATTTCAGGATTGACGAACGAAATCCCACGCTGCATCGCCACATTGAAATGTTACTTCTGATTACACGAAATAAGTTTGCAATAAAACAGTTATCATACAATTCTTCTGGGCATATATCCTCCGAAACTTTAAATTAAAAAAAAAATGAAAAATAATGTTCTAATTTCTTTCTCTTTATTTAATTTTTTTGAAATAGCATTAAAAAATCTGAAGTAACATTTCAAAGACCATACTAGATCACTTAGCTCAACAGCACAATTCCCGGGAGTTTCTCCGACTCAATTGATTAGAAGAACGATTAGCTTTCTCTGAGAGTTGGCCCACATTTGGTGGAGTACACATCCGTATACACATCTCGGCACAATGCTTATTGCTGGTGTTATCTCAATTCCATTATTATGTCATGTTTTATCACAATAAAACTTCTTTGGGCGTAAACAGACGACTCCCAGTAAACACGTATTACGCGAAACCTGAACCAATAAGTCCAACGTTGCTGTCTGATATCTGGTGATAATGATATATACGAAAACTAATCATCGTTCATACGGCGCGAAATGCAGACACTACACCTTGCATGGATTATTTTTTTATAGAAGGTTCTGCCTCGTAATTTGTTTCTGAAAAATCTCTCTCTGACCTAGCGGTGACCTCCGACCTTCAAAAGTTGACCATGTGTGGAAACCGGAAAGAAACCGGTTTTGAGTACCTTTTTGGAATCTGCTTCGTCCTTGTTTTTTTTTCCAAGCCTCGCTGTTTCCAGTATTAATCATTGTTCATCAGCATATTTGCCTTTGCAAAGGTCTTGATGGTCACCTCACTTTAGCCATAAATATTAACAGACCTGGAAAACAGGACAGCGGCTACATACATGGTGTCGTCGTAACATAGAGCCACGTAACTTTTTTCAAACAATTGCTAATTGAAACTAACAATACTTATAAAATTTAATTTACTCCACAAAAACAGCTGTATAATCATAGCACTTCTCCCTTATCTGTAGTAAGCTAAAAATCTGATCCTAAAAGTCTCTATCAAATAAGAGTACGAAACTCACATTGATTTTTCATCTAACTTGTGTTCAACTCACACTCTTTTTCAACAACACCTGAAAAGATATTGTCTACAAAGATAATTAAATTCAAACTCAAATGTTTGTAAATCTGTGAGACGTAACTGCTTTGGTTATATTCCATAGTCTTACTAACTACTTACAATAAGTTAAACTATACGAACAACACACAATGCATACTCCATGCCCCAGGGAGGACTCGAATCTCTGACGGCGAGCAACCGCGCGCTCCGGAACGAAGCGTCTTAGTCCGCTAGGCTACTCCACCGCAGCAGCTAAAGAGATACCTCTGTAGTTGTTACAATATTTTCTGTTTACATGCTTGAAAAATGATACGATTATTGTTGAAAAATTAATTACTGAAATTAGTGAATTAATTCACTAAGGAATGTGGTGGAAAGGACAAATGACTACTAAGTTACTGGCGTTAATGGGTGTGAGTGTTTCGTACAAAGCCCACGAAGAGTTGGGTAGAGAGCGAACCAAGTGCCTGCAAGTGCACAGAGTCCTGTAGAAAGCGCATCTGGTGCACGAACGTCGCTTAAAAATCATTTAGAAGGATAGGTGGTATGAGAGGTATCGCCGTTATAAAACTGAGTAATGGTTCACAAGAACAGGAGAGAAAGCAATAAAAGTACGTTTTTTTATCATGTCTAAACGTGTATTTAGACATATTGTGTCATTGGGTGATGCCATATTTACTTTAGTGAAAATTTATCGTCAACTTCGCATCGCCGGCCGCAGTGGCCGAGCGGTCTGCGGCGCGCCAGTCCCGTTCTGCATGGCCACTACGGTCGGGGTTTCGAATCCCCCATCGGGCATGGATATTTGCGCCGTCCTTAGTATTAACTAGTTCATAAGTAGTTTGTAAGTTTAGGAACTGATGACCCCGTAGTTAAGTCCCATAAGCTCTACAAACATTTGAACTTCGCATCCCGCCATGTTAGAATAGGAACAAACGTATTTGAGTGTCTAAAATGGACCAGTTGGACCGACTGAATTTGCTGCTGATCCTACATCTGAAAGTGGATATCCGATGCACCGAATTCTTCTGTTTGCAACAGCCTGAACGGCTGTAGTACGACACGCTTCCAGAAACTAAGTAGGTAACCCTATTTCAAAAATAAAAAATAATAAAAAAGAACAAAGTATTTAAATGAAAATATATACAGCAATTGGAGATACTTTTCGCCGAAGTCATAAAATAATTGACACCTGTGAATGTCGTGGAATCAGCTTTTTCTGTGACGTAGAAGTCTGCCGCCTGTGAAAGTAAACCAGCTTGTAACAGTCAATACAAGACCAGAGAAGATATTATAAGTTCACTGCTGGTGTTGATCGTCCTAATACGGCTTGGCGTACAGCAATAAGACCTAAGACCTGACAGATGGCACTGGTGTTAACTACGCAGCCTTCTTTGTTCTAAATGTGTTCGATAATCAACATCTGTGTTCGTGCTCATGACATCAGTGAAGCAATGAAGTGTTTATGGCATAAGGCTGAAAGGTCTCGAGGAGCTAACAGCATAGCAACATGCCTGTTCCATGTCTTGAATTGCACTAACAGTATTATCAGCGTAGCTGGTAAAAAAGGAAACTTGTGATTTGGAGTGACAAGTGCTGTGGACAGAATAAAAACTGTGTACTTATATATATATATATATATATATATATATATATATATATATATATATATATATATATATATATGTACATGTTTGCAGTGGCTTGTGGTCTATTTGTATAGTGCATAAGTATCTGGTTTCAGGCCACAGTTTCCTATCTTGTGATAAAAATTTTGCCTTAATAGAAATGCGAAAGAATGTAGTTAAATATTACGTACCTGCTGATTTACAAGAAGTAATTACTTCAACACGCCCTTCTCTCACATTCAGAACACTCAGAATGTAAGAAAAGGACTTTATTGACTTCGGGCTGCTGCTGATAAAGTGATCAACACAACGAAGCTACACATCAGTTCTGCTGCACAAATTAAAATCACGTCACCTGCAATAGTGTACATCAAAAGGACATTCAGTGAAATTGTACAGTGGTAAAGTGGAAACATCCTGAAAAAAGGGAAAACTGACGATTTCATTCATACACAACTTTCAGTGTTTCCACGTGCTCCACGATTGTCTGCTGAAAAAAAAAATAATAATAATAAAAATAAAATAAAATAAAAGACTTGCGTGCTAGGGTACACTTTATACCACATCTTCATAGTCAGTTTTTTGCTGATTTTTGTAATGATGCTGCAAACTGAAGATATTTATCTTACATTGTTTCATTCCCTATTTATAGATACGTTTCGTCAAACACTACAGCTTGATATCTCTGTTGGACTTGACCCATTTAGTCTGAATAACGCAATGTGTAAGAGACCTTCTGCTTTCACGTATTTAATTTTCTTCTTCTCGCCAGTTCTATGCAATTTTCTCTTGACTTGCTCTATAGTTTGTATTAACTGGATGTTATTAAACGGTATAATACTGTAAATTGTGTATATTAATTTCGTACGACAAACAATACAGTTTTTTCGCTATATCTCAGAAGTTTATTTTTAGTCCTTAGCACATTTAGAATGTTAGGTCTTCATATTGTTTTGCAGAAGTTCATCTGTGAGGTGTTTGATCTCATATTCCTAATCTTGCTCCCACCGACTGCCACCTTTCTTGCACTCAAGAAATTCCCGTCTTCCGCCAGCGTTCAGGACGGAGAGCTTTTCAAATCCTCGTTCCATTCACAGGCGGTAGACGTCGACGACACAAGTATACAAAAGTTCATCCCACGTTGTGATAAGTGTCTCAGTTATTTTGTTGACTATGTCGGAAAGTAGCTCAAACATTGCTGCGCCTGTTGCCAATAAAGTTTTTCATGAAACTCTTGCCTATGTTTCACAAGAATAAGGAAAATTACTTCTGGATGTGCCTCGTTTGTCACGATTAGGTGGCCTGATATGGATTTAATGTCAGTGTAAGAAGTTAAGCATTGATAATCTGGTAAATTTATGTGCTTGCGCTCAACTTCTGTAAATTTATGGCTTTGCGCCTGTCTTATAACTTTTTAATACAGCGTATTTTTTTTTTTTTTTAAATTTCAGTGTTTCCTATAATCAACACAGACACCATCACTTTTCATGTGTAACTGAGCCATGTGGCGCAGTGGTTAAGACACTGGACTCGCATTCTGGAGGACGTCGGTTCGACCCCGCCCCCGACCATCCTGATTTACATTTTCACGTCATTTCCCTAAATCACTCCAGGTAAATGCCGAAATGGTGGTTCCTTTCAAAGGGCAAGGTCGATTTCCTTACCCATCCTTAACAAAAAGCAGCCCGAACTTGTGCTATGTATTTAAAGTTGTCGACAGACCATAAACCCTTACATTCGTTCCTTCCTTTTTCTCATGTGTAGCTTGAAATAGTGTTTGAAGGTCCTTAAAGTGTTTCATTAACCAGCCTTTACGCGAACAAAAAAATGCTTTTAGAGTGTGTCATACTCGGTGTTGCTGGCCTCGTATTAGCAATACAATCTTCAGCGTAAGATTTTGATCATAACAGTATTGATGTGGTTTTAATGGGTACATTTTCCTCTTCAAGTGGAGGAGTCGAATTTCATAACCATCCTTAAATGTTACGCGCATGTATCTTGCACAACGACGTAACTCACTGTTATTGTTGCATCAGATAGTTGTGACTCAGATAACGAAAGATAAAGTTAATCTCTTCCCAAGTAATTATAGTTTCTGAAAGACAAGTACCGAGGTGACATTGTTGAAAGCATCTGTTTCTAGCAGTAGCCACAACACACAGACTCAACGAGCAAGACAGCACAGCTTTGTATTTAATCTGTTGCCATGCAAAACACATTCAGGCCGATAAAATGTTCTCCATTCATTGTATTCGAATTATGCACGAAAGGCGAATATCTAAATGAAGTGAATATAAGTGCGTTTACCTAAATGGAGCGCATTTCAGTGTATCGAACTTTCGTTTGTGGAATCATTAAAGTGGATTTTTATTAACGTACTTCCAAAACACGCATCCTAGCATTTTAAAACAAAGAACAGTTCTTCCATTCGATCCTCAGTTGTAAACAACCACTTAGGAGTTTAGGAATGGAGAAGCCATCGCTAAAGTACTGAAACACAGAATTGGTGATTGACAACTGGAGATTTACATCTGCATGGATACTATGCAAGTCACATTGAAGTGCATGGCAGAGGGTTCATAGAACCACTTTCATGATATTTCTCTGTAGCTCCATTCTCTAATAGCTCGCGGGAATAAACGAACACCTAAATCTTTCTGTTTTCGTTCTGATTTCTCTTATTTTATTACCATGATCATATATCCCTATGTATATGGGTGCCAACAAAATACGTTCGCATTCTGTAGAGAAAGATGGTGAAAGAAATTTCGCAAATAGATCTCGCAGCAACAAATAACGCCTTTCTTCTAATGATTTCCACACCAACTCGTGCATTATTTACGTGACACTTTCTCCCCTACATAGCGATGCAACAAAACGAGTTGCCCTTACCTGAACTTTCTCTGTATTTCCGACAATTGATTCCCAATCTTAATATTGCGAATTTTCTCTAAATCATCAGTCACTCCCACCTGATTTGGATCCCACCATTTGCAGCAATACTCCAAAATAGGACGCACAAGTGTAGTGTAGGCATTTCTTTAGTAGAACTGTTACATCTTCTAAGTGTTCTGTCAGTGAAACGTAGTCTTTGGTCCGCCTTGCCTACAATATTTTATATGTGTTCTTTCCAATTTAAGTTGTTTGTAACTGTTACTCCTAGTTATTTAGTAGAATTGACGACCTGTGGGATTGACTGATTTATCTATCATTATTAAGGGTCAATTGCCAATTTTTGCACCATGCTAATATCTAAATCATTTTGCAGCTGATTTCGATCTTCTGGTGACTTTACTAACCGACAAATGACAGCATCATCCGTGAAGTCCAAGAAAGTTACTCAGATTGTCTCCTTAATCGTTTATAAAAATAAGGAACAGTAGGGTCCCTGTGACACTTCCCTGTGGAACCCCAGATATCACTTCTGTTCTATTTGATGACTTTCCGTCAATTGCAACGTACTGTGTCCTTTCTGACAGAAAATCACGAATCCAATCGCACAACTGTGGCGATATTCCGTAATCAAGCAATTTGAATAGAAGACGATTTTCATGTACAGTGTCGAAAGCCTTCCGGAAATCTTGAAATACGGAATCTACTTCTACATCTACATACATACTCCGCAATTCACCGTAAGGTGCGTGGCGGAAGGTACACTGTACCACTACTAGGCATTTCCTTTCCTATTCCACTGCCGGCCGCGGTGGCCGAGGAGACTGAGGCGCTTCAGTCACGGTCTGCACGGCCACTACGGCCGGGGGTTCGAATCCCCCCTCGGGCATGGATATTTGTGCCGTCTTAGTTCGTAAGTAGTTCATAAGTAGTTTGTAAGTTTAGGGACTGATGACCCCGTAGTCAAGTCCCATAAGCTTAACAAACATTTGAACATTTGATTCCTATTCCACTCCCAAATTGAACGAGGAAAAAAAAAGAATGCCTATATGCCTCCGTACGAGCCCTAATTTCTCTTATCTTGTCTTTGTGATCTTTACGCGAAATGTAAGTAGGCGGCAACAAGATCGTACTATACTCAGCTTCAAATTCCGGCCATTACTTAACAGAAATTCACGAAAAGAACGTCGTCTTTCTTCCAGCGATCCCCAATTGAGTTGCCGGAGCATTTCCGTGACACTCGCGCATTGGTCGAACCTACCGGTAACAAATCTAGCTGCTCGCCTCTGAACCGCCTCTATGTCTTCCTTCAAACCGATCTGCTGCGGGTCCCAAATACTTGAGCAATACTCAAGACGTGGTCGTACAAGCGTTTTATACGCGGTCTCCTTTACAGGTGAAGTACATCTTCCCAAAATTCTCCCAATAAACCGAAGTCGGCTGTCTGCCTTACTCACAACTGTCCTTACATACTCGTTCCATTTCATATCGCTCTGCAATGTTACGCCTAGATATTTGAACGACGCGACAGCATCAAGAAGCTCACTACTAATGCTGTATTCGAACATTATAGGATTGTTTTTTCTACTCATGCGCATCACCTTACATTTTTCTACATTGAGAGCTAGCTGCCATTCTTCGCACCAACTAGAAATTTTGTCTAAGTCATCCTGTATGCTATTACAGTCAGTTACAGACGACACCCTCCCATACACCATAGCATCATCAGCAAACAGTCGCAAACTACAACTTACTCTGTCCATCAGATCATTTATATAGATAGAAAATAATAGCGCTCCTATCACACTCCCCTGGGGCACGCCTGACGATACACTCGTCTCTGATGAACACTCGCCGTCGAGAACAACGTACTGCGTTCTATTACTTAGGAAGTCTTCCAGCCAGTCACAAATCTGTGAACCTATTCCATAAGCTCGTATCTTGGTTAGCAGTCTGCAGTGTGGCACCGCGTCGAACGCCTTTTTGAAGTCGAGAAAAACACAATCCGCCTGTTGCCCTTCGTCCATGGCTCGCAAGATGTCATGTGAGAAAAGGGCAAGCTGAGTTTCACATGAACGATGAATCTATTTGACATTTCTTGTCGATATCACTCGTCACATCATGTGAGTAAAGAGTTAGTTGTGTTCTACAAGAACGATACTTTCTGAATTCGTGTTGACTATGGGACAATACGTCGTTCTCTTCGAGGTAGTTCATAATACGAGGCGTGGGTTGTTTTTTTTTTTTTTTTTTTTTTTTTTTTTTTTTTTTTAAGTAATTATCGTTTCCCCACGCCGCGGACGCAGCGCTGCGGTCGGCGTTCAGCGCATGCGCATTGGGTACCTACATCTGTTGTCTACGCACTGACGCCATTACACTCTGATTCTTCCTTGTTTACGTTGTGTACTGACTGTTTAAGATGCTTCCGATGAGTCCCGCCGACTATGAAGTCCGGGCTGTTATAAGATTTCTTAGTGCTAAAGGCCTTTTATCGTGAGATCTGCGCAGTTTACGGAGAAAACAATATGAGTGATGGAATGGTAAGAATGTGGGTGAGAGCATTTAAAGATGGCCGCACACATGTGCATGATGAAAAACGGAGTGGGCGTCCTTCGGTCGTTAATGAAAGTTTGGTGCAGGAAGTGGACAACAGGGTGAGACTACCGTCTGTTCTTGCACTTCAATAAACACCTGGGCGGTGAGCGTCTTCAAGACGATGACGAAGTCAAAACAGTTGTGATGCAGTGGTTAACAAGTCAGGCGGCAGACGTCTAGGAGGAGGGTATTCAAAAACTGGTACAACGTTATGACAAGTGCCTCAGTATTGACAGAATTTATGTAGAAAAGTAGATTAAGGTACAGGCTTTCATGTAAAAATAAAATTATTGAGATATCTTAGCTCGTCTTCTTTTAATTTCAAAACGGTACTTACTTGAAAAATATGCCTCGTATTTGAGGTAAGTATATGTTCTAAAATCCTGCTGCAAACCTACGTCAATTATATAAGCCTATAATTTTTCGGATCACTCATACTGCCTTTTTTGAATATTGGAGTGACCTGTGTAACTTTCCAGTCTTTGTGTACAGAACGTTCTCTGAGCGAGCGGTTGTATATGATAGGTATGGGCCTATTGCATCAGCATACTCTGAAAGGAACCTAACTGGAATGCAGACGGACCTGGGAGACTTACTTTTGTTAAGTGATTCGGGTTGTTTTAATACTCCAGGGGTATCTACTTCTAAAATACGCATGCTGGCAACTGTTCTTGATACGGATTCTGGACTATTTACTTCTTCTTCTCTAGTGAAGGAATTTCGGAAAGCTGTGTAAAGTAGTTCTGCTTTAGCTGAACTGTCAGCAGTAGCATGAAGGTATTGACTGCGTTTTGTCGCTAGTATACATTCGTATATATATACTGCCAGAAAAAAATAGTATACCTGAAAAGAGGACGCCTATTTTTTATCCGATGAAGGCAGATGCCACCTGGAGAATAATAAACTGAAGAGACAACTAAACTGGTATTGACATATTTATGCAAACGCAGCTACATGTATACACTTAGAGGATGGGGCTATGGTAGCAACGCCTATATAAGACAACAGGTGTCTCCGCAGGCTGCTGCTGCTACAATGGTAGCTTATCACGATTTAAGTGAGTCTGAACGTGGTGTTACAATCGGCATACGAGAGATGGCACACGGCATCTCTGAGGTACAGTAGCGACGAGGTGGTCATTTTCCCGTACGGCCATTTCGCAAGTACACCGTGAATATCGGGAACTGAGTAAAACATCAAAGCTCCGATATCGCAGCGGCTGGAAAAGTATCCTACAAGAATGGGACCAACGATGACTGAAAAGGATCGTTCAATGCGACACAAATGTAACCCTTCAGCAAATCGCTGCGGGTTTCAGTGCTGGGACATCAACAAGTGTCAGCGTACGAACCGTTCAACGAAACGTCATCAGTGATGTGGGTTTTAGGAGCCGAAGACCCATTCGTGTAACTTTGCTGACTCCAGGACACAAAGCTTTACGTCTCGCCTGGAGCCGTCAACACCAATATTGGGCTTTTGATCTGGTCTGATGAGTTTCGTTTCTAAAGTAACGAGCGGACGGTCGTGCACGGGTATGGAGACAACCTGACGAATCCAAGGACCCTGCATGTCAGAATGGGAATCTTCAAGCTGGTGGAGGTTCTGTAAGGTTGGGGTGCGTGTGCAGTTGGAGTGATGTGGGACCCCTGATAGCCTACGTACGACTCCTGACTAGTGACACGGACGTACGCATCCTGGCTGATCACCCGCTTCCACTCATGTCCATTGTGAATTTCTACAGACTTGGGCATCCCAGCAGAGTGGCTTCTGGAACACTCTTCTGAGTTTAGACTCCTCTTCTGGCCACAAACTGCCCAGAGATGAATATTGTTGACCATATCTGCGATACATAATTAAAGGAACTTTCCAACAGTTGAAAATGTAGATCTTAAATTAACTAAAATTGGAAATGGCTGAATGAAATACCGTTCATCCAAATCAGCTACTTTTTATTTGTTGTCGTGGAGACCCGCATTACCAGTTTCGGACCAGTTAAAGTTTGTTTGGTCTCTCTAGAGCCTGCAGCACAATAGACATGTCATTTAAAATCATTATGCAATAAAATTCCAATTGCTACTTAAATACAAGTATATTTGTTACAATGTAAGATTTCGGCTTTAGCGCCATCTTCAGGTAGTTGTGAATATATGACATTATTAAAATACATCTAATTTTTTGATTTCCATAATTGTAACTTCTTTTACTAAATATGCATACGTCAGATAGTCGTGACATCCACATACATCATTGGTTTTCCTGCTGTCAATATCTTTATTGCTTCCTAAATTTTATTAAAGCAATATTTGTTCTAGAATGTTTTACGATTTTCTAATTGATGTTGACAGATAACCAGCGATACAATATGGTTACATGTTATCCAATAAATTTCGGGCGTGCAGCCGTGCAAATTCTATGTCTTCTGTGAAAGATGATCTGTTGCTTAGAAAGTCTGGTATGTATCAGATAGCATGTGGAAATTGCGAATGTTCATATATAGGACAGGCAACCCGCACTGTCCATGAAAGATGTGTCGAATATCGAAGATACACTCGTTTATTACAGCCAGACAAGTCAGCTGTAACAGAACATTGTTTAGATAAAGGGCACTCAATGAATTACAGTGATGTGAAGATTTTGACAACTATATCTTCATTTTGGGACGCAATTTTTAAAGAAGCAGTAGAAATTAGAATAACTGAAAATTTATTAAACAGAGATAATGGTTTTAATTTGGACAAGGCTTGGAATCCTGCACTTAATGTAATAAAATTACAGAGATGTCGACAAGGTATTGCCACCACAACACACATATCGATAACAGAATCGAACTCCTGATTCCTTTCGCCACGGGGGCGTGCGTGCCAAATGTACCTCTTTGCCGGCGACCAGCATCTGAGACCCGCATGCGCAGTGACGCCGCGATGGTGTATATAAGGCCGCGCCTGGCAACTTGTCGGCTAATACTATTCGTACTCTAACGGAAATGCACGAAATGACGCGAACGCAAGACAATGTAGCTACTTCCCGCACCTCACGTTGCGCATGCGCAAAGCCTTCATGAAGGCAGCATCTGCATCTTACAGTCGATATGGTACACTAAAATCTATCAAAAATACCCCGTTTTTATTATTATTATTACAGATGGGTTGAACCAACAGTGTTTGAAGAGAAGGCCTGTTCACTGCAGTCCCACGTCACGTGACACAGAGTAGCTCGCGATCGTGTAGCTTACAGGCTGGCTGATGGGGCACGGCCCGTACTTTGTGAACGTTGGTTTCTTTTGTCTTATTTTCATCGTTTCGGATAACTCAATTCCCTCGTTACAGAGGGCGTCGAGCTACCATGCCTGCAACCCTCTGACGGAGCGCGCTGAGCAACCGCGCACTAGCAAGTTCCGAAACACCGTGTAACAAGTTCGTGCATCATAAACTAATTCATCGACTATTACGCTATGGCAAACAGGTGCGAAAGTAATCCGTGTTTCTCGTACCATCGCAGGTGTTAACTAACTACCCAACATTAGATTATAATACATTGTCCTAAGAACGACATGTTTTTGATCATTTTCAGTGCTCCATTGCTTTAAAATGACAACG
This sequence comes from Locusta migratoria, assembly GCA_026315105.1. Lineage (NCBI taxonomy): Eukaryota > Metazoa > Arthropoda > Insecta > Orthoptera > Acrididae > Locusta > Locusta migratoria. The sequence goes on from CM048744.1 coordinate 667,496,083, forward strand.
CTTGAGTTATAATAAGAAAACCATCAAGTAGAGAAAGTAAGATAGCGCAGGCAAAAGAGATTTTGGGGCGAGGGATCTCACGTGACTGATTTACGAACGCCAAATGTACGTTGTGTACCATCTAGGCCATAGTCACTCGTCCGAACGCCAAATGTACGCTACGTTCTTTCCAGCCTATAGTCATTTGTAACGAGTACAGGCAAAGAAAATAAACTTTGAACTACCAAGGCAAGACAGGTGATAATATTTTAAAGAAAAATATAATGAAAATGTGGGGGAGATATTAAAATGATAGTTAAAAGAGGTAAAAGTTCAAAAAAGAGTATGTTTGTCAAAGCTAAACTCAAATATCATATAATGTTGGCTATTTGTTAAAATACACTCAGAAAGAATATTACGTGTTGGGTGCATATACATTACCACAATAGTAGAGTTGTAAGCATATTACAGTCGGGTCTGGTGGTCTTGCGGTAAAGCTCATTACTGGACACAGAAGGGTCGCGGGTTCGTAACCTGGTCGGACCTCAATTTTTTTTTAGTCTGCACTTTAACCCATCCTTCACCTCTCAACGATGTGAGGAGTAGCCAGGAACGCCCACGTGGTTCGGATTCTACTTTAAGCTGTAGTCGAAGTGGCGTCCAATTGAAAGACTTGCATTATTATTATTGTGGTCCGAAATGTTTGCGAAAACTTATAAAACTACAAATCTAAAGTGGGCCTTAAGACACGTCAATGCGATTTTTTTGTAAACAAATAGCGTTTTCGAGGATCAATGACGTTTCTATTCTTCGTTGTGACAGTCTTTTATCTATTTGAGAAGAGATGACTTTTTTCTGCCTAAATGGTGCAAATGTTTGTTAAGCTTATGGGACTTAGCTGCGGGGTCATCAGTCCCTAAACTTACAAACTACCTTATACTAAAGACAACCCAAACATCCATGCCTAAGGCAGGATTCGAAACCCCGACGGGGGACCGATCTCGCGCATCTCAGGATAGCTCCTCACTGCGCTTGGCCACTCCGCCGTGGCGCCTAAATGGTGTGACCATACGACTGCAATAAGTGAAAGAATCTCATTTTCCTTAAAAGAAAAAGAAAAAAAAAACTCAACGAGTTTCTCTAGGTCATCACAGGTAACCTGAGCGATGTTTGGGGCAACATACATGTATTATTTCGTTAAATCGAATAGTGGAAAAAGAAAATATCAGGATTCGGAAGACGTGTGTCAGTTTGAACACGCCAATCTCCGAAGCTACTACACAAAATATCCTGGGACTTCTGCAGGTAAACTGAGCGTAGTTTCGGGAATCATGTATGTTGTATTTGCTAATTTAATTTTTTCGAAGTCCGTCATGTGTGTCTTTGCCTACGCTACTGGATGCAGTTCCATGCGGTTTTCACGGGAAAACTGAGCCAATGTTATCGCAACAGGAACAATCGGTTCAGATAAACAAAGGATATCGTGGTTTAAAATTTTATACTTAACCGTCATATCCGTCTGTCTAGGTGAACATGCTAAGCTTCGAAATTGCAAAGCCAATTTGCATAGGATGTCACAGGTATTTGCGTGTAGTGGGTGGCAACATGTAGGTTTCATTTCATAAAACTGCGATGACGGAAAGAAAAGATACGACAATTTAATGTTTTAGGTATCTGCTCTGATTAACAGTATGGTATAGTACACCAAAGAACCAATAGCTGGTGCTTTTCTGTTAAATACGTAGTACACGTAAGATCCAGTATTTTATTATATTTTTTTTTAACTCAGTGACAGTAGTTTTTTCGGAAGTTTATGTCACTGACAGAACCAAGCGCCACACCTTTATCATACGGATGCAAACTAATATTCACTTTACTTGGCTAGGGTATACAGATTTACTGATTTCATTTTGTGCAGTAAAAACTTAACGATTTAAAAATTTAAAAAAGTTAGTGGTAGCATAATGATTAAATAGGTCATGAACCTAGTGCAAACATTTTTACAATGAGCTTACCTTCTGAGTGAGCCGATGGTTTCTGCAGAGACCTACAACACGTAAAAGAGATCGATTTAGATTCTGACATTTGATAGTGAATGACTAGCAGGTAAAACTGACGCACACTATAGAAAAATAAAAAATTAAAAACCCTCCAAAAGCTAGAAATAGCTACAGCAAATTCACACAATAAGGAAGGAAGTTTCGGGTTTATCGCCCCATCGACAGCGTTGCCATCAGAGGCGGAAGTCACGCACGGGTTGTTTGGATAAGGTTAGGGAACGAAATCGGCCGTGCACTTTGAAAGCATCCATACCAGCATTTACCTGGAGTGATTTAGGGAAATCACGGAAAACCTAAATCAGGATGGCCAGAGGTGTATTTGAACCACCTTCCTCACGAATGAGAGTCTAGTGTGTTATCACTGCAAATTCACACAGTTAAATGATGGAGGAAGTTCTATAACAAGTACTAAAAAGGCTACACTACTTCATATATTTATATGAGGACCCCAGAGATCAAGGAGTCTAAATGACAAAATCACAGTTTCGAGAAAACTGAAGTCAAATTTCAACAGTTTTCGTAAGAGGGAAAATGGGAATTTCACCGTTTAGAAAATTTCAGACGGATACTCGGGTCCTTAGCTTTTTATTTCCAATGATGATAAGTATACCACTCGGTTTATAGTTGATATGCATAAATAATGTACAATCTGCACTTAGACCCCTTTACCTCTTACTGAAAATAGAGATAATGCTCAGCGTACATAATCAACATAACAAACATTTATTGTTATAACAGGATTCACTATTGCAGCAATAGCGTACTGACTGATTTACAAAATGAAAAATTTCGAGTTTAACACTTATCAACATGTATGAAAATCATCATCTGTGTCATAGATGGTGTTACCCAGCTCAGTAGCGACATCATAATCATCATCCACATGAGTGCTAGTAGAAAATTGTGCGCCAGCCTTTGTTTCATGAGAAAAACTTTTATAAAATTGCTGATGTATCGGGGCCACAAATTGCAGAACTTCCATCACGTCTTCATATTTCTTGTATTTTGTCTTTAGCTTCACAGCAATATATTGAAGACTGGGAAGTTGTTTAGGCATTCTGCCTGTTTGTATTTTTTACATTGGCAGTTTCTAATATGGCAGAATACCTTCAGCTGATCATGTCTTGTAAAAAAGGGTATTTGCCGGCCGCGGTGGCCGAGGGGACTGAGGCGCTCCAGTCACGGTCTGCACGGCCACTACGGTCGGGGGTTCGAATCCCCCCTCGGGCATGGATATTTGTGCCGTCCTTAGTATAAGGTAGTTGATAAGTAGTTTGTAAGTTTAGGGACTGATGACCCCGTAGTTAAGTCCCATAAGCTTAACAAACATTTGAACATTTTTTGAAAGGGTATTTGGGTTTCCCTTTTCACAGTGAAGTACCTGCATTCATCTTATCCCTGGCACAGTGTTCCTAAAGTACCGTTTAGTGGTTGAATATCAATGAAGTCTTCATCCCTCATTTTAGTAACAACAAATTTTCGACTTGCTGTGGCAGCCACATTCATCCAGTCTTCCGGAATATAAATGTCACGTTGATTCTTCTTTCTTTTAAGTTCAATGATTCCGAAGTCCTGATCACATTCATTGTATAAATGTTCAGAAATGAGGAAATAGTGATCAACTGTTTCAATATAACACCAAAACTTTACTATTAGATGGTTCTTGTTCTGGCCTCTACAGTTGTCACTAAAGGCTGAGATGTGCTTCACAGTGTGAGGAAGACTGGATATATTTCAGCAGGTACGATGCCATCACCTATTTGCCTGTCCTTCATGCCACAAACGTATGGACAGTACTACTGGTTAAGTTGCGAATATTGAGGTTGTATGTCCACAACTGCTGCATATAGAAAGCTTTCGAGTTCGTGACATGTGGTATCGGTATCATCTTTTGAAGATCAAAGCATATTGTAACATGGTTTTCGTCCTTTAATTCCTGCATTTCCTTTTGCCTTTTTTTGCTGCTTCTGCCTTCCTGAGATGAATTCTTTTTCAACTTCAGCTGCCTTTTTATTCATCAGGCGTACTATGTACAATTTTCATCTGTAACCTGTCACAAGTAACACAGGTATCGGAATGAGGCCTGTGAAAGCTTAGGCTAAACTCTGTCCTGAATATATGACTGTAAAAGCTTCCACTTTCAGGTTTCATTTTTTTTTTTTCTTCGTGGCAAAATATTTCGTACATTTCATATATCATTGCCACACTTAAGTTTGAATGTAAGTAGTTTCGACTTGGAGCTTATGCTCTACTGTAATAACTCGAGTACATCGGGAATTTTCTTATATGCTTCTTGATTATTGCGTTTGCTGGAATTTTATTTGGAGGCTCCTTCCTTCCCCGTTTGTCACGTGGGAAAATACCAGATGGGTTTCATTTCTTGTTAATGATAACGTTTCTTATCCTTTTGTTAGATATGTCAAGCGTTTTAGGAAAAAGGTTTTGCATATGCTTTTACAATAGCACTGATATCTGCTTCCATGCGCGGAATGTATCGAACTGTTTGGTGATAAAGGGATCCTAGTGATTTTGGATCCATCGTGCGCCAAAGCGCAACTACCAACAACCAAGCAGTCAAGGGGCATCACGCTAGATGGCACATACTGTCAATAAAATCACTAGGATCTCTTTACCAGGGAATAGATTGATAGTATCACGTCCCATTCCTGTACTTAACTCATTTTTTTTCAAAAATGTCACTTAGACCCCTTGACCTCTGGGGTCCTCATTTATACTTCTACATTTTTATAGTTACGGTCGGAGGAAAAGCAAAAGGAATAAATAAATCAATAAAGAGAAACGTCCTTTCTTTCGATAGCTAAGTACACTCTTCAAATATTAGTTGCCGACGTGTCCAAAAATAACTGAATCAGTGTGTATCAGTTTTTTGGTTATTGGAACTGACTGTTGGTAAGCCATTTTCTACCAATACAGGTATTAAGCAAGGATGTGTGATTGCCCCTGGTATGCTGCCGTTGCCATGACTTTCATCTAGAAATACAGCTATCTTACAGACTGGGTAATTCAGTACGGATTTAATCGTGCTGTAGCATTATTTTTCCAGACTAAAATCTCGAATAGCTGATAACCGCGATGTCAACATTGCGGCAGAGATCCTCGTACACAGTTGTTGTAATTTCTGCCCTGCGTTATGGATCTGAAACCTGCACATATGTAGCCGACACCGTGAAAAGCTGGAACAGTATCATCAGCGATGCCTGACGAGGATTGTGCGGATCACATGGCAAGACAGGCGGACAAATGTCAGTATTATTCGAGAGGTGTATACAAACAGTTACGATGAGCAGAACTTCGCGTGCCGAATAATAGCATTCCGAAACAAGTGTTTTACACTAACAGCGGTCAAACGGGCGTGAGAGGTCAGGGAAGTCGATTGAAGGAAGTAACCACGGCTAATACAATGAGTCCGCAAACACTCTCAAAATGTTTGTATAGTTTATGGGACTTAACTACGCGGTTATCAGTCCCTAAACTTAAAAACTACTTATGAAATAACTAATACTAAGGACGGCACAAATATCCATGCCCGAGGGGAGATTCGAACCTCCGACCGTAGTGGCCGTGCAGACCGTGAGTGGAGCGCCTCAGTCCTCTCGGCCACCGCGGCCGGCGCGCAAACTCTCTAAAAATGTTCAAATGTTTGTAAATCTATCGGACCAAACTGCGTGGTCATCAGTCCGTAGCTTACAAACTACTTAAACTAAGGTAAACTAACCTAAGGACAACACACACACACACACACACACACGCGCGCGCGCGCGCGCGCGCGCCCCAGGGAGGACACGAACCTCCGACGGCGAGCAACCACGCGCTCTGCAGCGAGGCGCCTTAGAGCGCACGGCCACTCCCTCGCAGCAACAAATAAACAGGATGTCGCCGTTGAGTGGTACGCGTAATTGAGCCTGTACTGAAAGTAAACTAGATTTCCGTAGAACATGCTCCATCAGGCGAATAGCCGGCCGCGGTGGCCGAGAGGACTGAGGCGCTCCAGTCACGGTCTGCACAGCCACTACGGTCGGGGGTTCGAATCCCCCCTCGGGCATGGATATTTGTGCCGTCCTTAGTATAAGGTAGTAAATAAGTAGTTTGTAAGTTTAGGGACTGATGACCCCGTAGTTAAGTCCCATAAGCTTAACAAACATTTGAACATTTTGAACATCAGGCGAATAGATGATGCATGGACCAAGGAAGTTATTTTCTGCGTAATAAGAAATGCGATGGCAGTAAGACGGTGATCTAATGGTACACGTGTAGATGAATAAACAGGAGAAATATTTATATGCGTTGAAAAGTGGAAATGAGCAATAAGTGTGAAAGCGTGCTATATCTTTCATAGCTGTCAAAGATTTTTATCTGCAGTAAAACGCAGGTCAAGGCGCTGAGCGACGACTGCTCTCTCTTCCAAGGTGAACTGGTTACGAGAGAAGCGCCTGCCCCAAGCCAACAAGCAAAGCGTCGCCACATCTTACGTAATATGTGAAGCGTCTACAGATCTTGTTTCCGGGTGCCTCGTTATCTTTTATTAGGTTCTAACAATCTTCCAACTTTGAGTTACAATTACGATGTTGTTACGAGAGCCTGGTTAAGTGTTTGAAATTTTCTGTTGGTGTGACACAATCAGGAAGAAACGTACGAATATCTGCTGAAAATAAATAAATAAATAAATCAATAATTCCGTCACTATTTAACAAGCAGAGGAAGTTCAAATGTTGTTGTTCAAATGTTTGTTAATCTTAAGGGACTTAACTGCGGGGCCGGCCGCGGTGGCCGAGGGGACTGAGGCGCTCCAATCACGGTCTGCACGGCCACTACGGTCGGGGGTTCGAATCCCCCCTCGGGCATGGATATTTGTGCCGTCTTTAGTATAAGGTAGTTTATAAGTAGTTTGTAAGTTTAGGGACTGATAACCCCGTAGTTGAGTTCCATAAGCTATACAAACATTTGAACATTTAACTGCGGGGTCATCAGTCCCTAAACTTACAAACTACTTATGAACTACCTTATACTAAAGACGACACAAACATCATGCCCGAGGGGGGATTCGAACCCCCGACCGTAGCGGCCGTGCAGACTGTGACTGGCGCGCCGCAGATCGCTCGGCCACTGCCAACACCGTCTAGATACAAGGCGTCACAACACGTCCGTGTCACGTCACACCTATAGGCTGAAGCTACGAGGCAGTGGGCTGTGCCCTAGCGGCCAGCCAGTGAGCTTGCGAGGGCAGCCTATAGGTGTGACGTGACACGGGGTGGTTGTGAGGCCATGTATGTAGACGGCGTTGCCACTGCGGCCGTCCAGAGGACGCTCCTGGGTTATCAGAAGCCATGCCAAAGACCAAAGCTGAGGACAGTGGCTCGTATTGCGTGACCGAGGCCGTGTCTGCCTGGGAGGTCAAGGCAGGCAACCGACCTCGACATTCTGGGCGAGGGCCACATGTCTCCTAATCCCTTCCTGTTTAGAACGAAGGCAGAGAACGATTTGCCACCGCTCTGACGAAGAGATCGTTACACATGAGTACACAGATTCGTGCAGCCAAAGAAGTGGAATTGCAATACTGGTGTTCGCATTACGTGATTTAGCTACACTTCTCACTGTCTCATCATTACCACTAGCAGCACAGGAAGAGACGTATAAGAAGATCATCGCGCTCAGCCGCTTCCTCTTCCCCTCCAGTTGTGGAACAACGTATATCAGTGCTTCTAACCTGGAGATAATTGCACCATCATGGTTAAACGGAAATTTCCTGACGGTACGCAGTGTGTGACAAAAGCAATAAGATTAACAACACTGGCAGCGGCGGGGTGTTCTGCTTGTGTAAACTGGATCTTTATCTCTTTCGGATCTATCAGTATTTCATGAAACTACAGTTATAAAAGGAGAAAAGACAAAAGTGCAGTAAATGAAACAGAAAAAATGGAGTACAGACGACTAAGAAATGAGATTGATAGGAAATGCAAAATGGCTAAGCAGGTAGATTAGGTAACGAAGCAATGAAGGTGGTAGATGAGTTTTGTTACTTGGGTAGTAAAATAACATATGACGGTCGCAGTACAGAGGATATAAAATGCAGAATTGCAATGGGTAGAAAAGCATTTTTGAAAAGGAAAAATTTGCTAACATCGAATATTAATTTAAGTGCAAGGAAATCTTTTCAAAAAAATGTTCAAATGTTTGTTAAGCTTATGGGACTTAACTACGGGGTCATCAGTCCCTAAACTTACAAACTACTTATTTACTACCTTATACTAAGGACGGCACAAATATCCATGCCCGAGGGGGGATTCGAACCCCCGACCATAGTGGCCGTGCTGACCGTGACTGGAGCGCCTCAGTCACCTCGGCCACCGCGGCGGCGGAAATCTTTTCTGATGGCATTTGTGTGGACTGTTGCCTTGTACGGGAGTGAAACATGGACGATAAGCAGTGCGGACAGGAAGAGAATAGGGGCTTTTGAAATGTGGTGCTATAGAAGAATGCCGAAGATTAGGTGGGTAGATCGCTTAACTAATGAAGAGGTACTGAACAGAATTGGGGAGAAAAGAAATTTCTGGCATACGTTGACTAAAAGAAGGAATAGATTGATAGGACACATTCTTAGACATTGAGGAATCGTAAATTTAGCATTGGAGGGAAGTGTGTGGGGTAAAAATCGCAAGGGAGACCAAGAGAAGCAATAGTAAGCAGATTCAAGTGGATGTGGGTTGCCGTTCTTGTGAGGAGATGAAAAGGCTTGCTCATAATAGACTAGAGTGGAGAGCTGCATCAAACCAGTCTTCGGACTGAAGACCATAACAACAACAAGAGTTATGTTCACATGTTACCAGTAATTACAATTTTTACTTAAATTACCATCACACAATGTTACGGAGGTTATTGGCTTTGAAACAAATCTATTATCATAACCGTCCTCATATAGTTCATTCATCACACACATATTTCGAACCACGTATAAAAGGCGCCGGCCGCGGTGGCCGAGGGGACTGAGGCGCTTCAGTCACGGTCTGCACGGCCACTACGGTCGGGGGTTCGAATCCCCCCTCGGGCATGGATATTTGTGCCGTCCTAGTTCGTAAGTAGTTAATAAGTAGTTTGTAAGTTTAGGGACTGATGACCCCGTAGTTAAGTCCCATAAGCTTTACAAACATTAAACTTTTTTTTTGAACAGCGCCTTTTGCATTATAGCGATATAGGGCAGATAGTGTCACGGAAATGATGAACGAGTTGGGATGGAAATCTTAAGGCATCATTCGTTGCGGCGAGATTTATTTGCGAAATTTCTATGATCAACTTTCTGCTCCGAATGCGACCATATTTTGTTTGCACCCAACTACATTGGGAGACATGATCATCATAATAAATAAAAAGAAATTGTATCGAAAACGGAAAGACTTAATTATATGTACCCTTTTCCCTTGCGCTATTAGAGAGTAGAACGATAGAAGAATTTTAAAAAAGCGTTTTATGTAGATATAGAACTGCATCTTTATTATGGACGTACACAGCATACGAGGTTTGTTCAAAAAATTCGGGAACATTCGTCATTTCATACGAATGGATAGTTGCAGCGAAATATGGTGGGTACATCTGCAGACGCGTGTGTTGAAAGTGCCGTCGAGTTTCATTAACGTGTGTCTGCTAGTTACTGTTCGTGCCGCATTGAGTAGAACGTTGGGGCACACAGTTTGCTAATTTAGAGTTGGTAGACTTAGAGAAGAAACGTGTCTGCATTACATTTTGTATGAAAGTCAAGGGAACCTTTACAGGCCGGCCACGGTGGCCGAGGGGACTGCAGCGCGCCAGTCACGGTCTGCACGGCCACTACGGTCGCTTGTTGGAATCCCCCCTTGGGCATGGATATTTGTGCCGTCCTTAGTGTTAGCTAGTTTGTAAGTTTACGGACTGATGACTACACAGTTAAATCCCATAAGCTATACAAACATTTGAATTTTTTATTTGAACCTTTACAGTGACACATCAAATGAGGCAGGAAGCCTGCTGTGATCAGTGCTTAAGCCGTGTTCGGTGTTACAAACGGTTCACCCGGTTTACAAGTGACCTGACGAATGTTAAAGATGAGCCCCGTTCACGACGTCCTTCGATGCTCATATCATAACGTTGACGGATTTGTGTGTTCCAATCGAAGACATTTCCGACTTATTGCAGCAGAATGAAACTTTTTAGTTGGCCATGTCTTGAAATCCTGACACAGTACCTTAGAATACATCGTGTTACCTCCATCTTCGTCCCACAGCTCATGGAAGATCAGAAATACGATCGCCATGCAATCTGTGTATAGCTCATAGATCACACAAATGAGATGTTCCTTAAGAGAATTATAACGACATGACCACCAGACCAGCGTTTATTATATTTTTTATTGATTGCGCTGCCAGTTTCAAGCTTTGCTCATTTCCAAGCGATACCTATAAAGAAGCTGTTATCAGTGCATAAATCTATGTAAAATATATAAAAATGTAATATTAGGCCTCACTGTAGTTTTACTTATGCAGTGGAACGATAAATATTACTTATTTATTACGTGCTGTTTTATATAGTTTCTGTACTGTAATGTCGATTTGTGTCAAGGACGAGTAGTTACAGTATTGACAAAGATACTGTTTGCCTTTAATTTTTATCTTTGTGACGCAAAAAAGTAACATTAGATCTTTCAGTAGGAGATGCCACAACAGCTTATTGAACACGTTCTGCCTGGCCGTGAGACGCATGGTGGAAGAGGACAGTATGGACGAGGGAAATCCCGTTGGTAGCACAAAATTGCTTTTTATCTTCCCTAAAGCCTTATATTCTTTCGCTTTGTGCTTTCTTTTGTTCATCTGTACATTTTCGTTTGTTGTTTTTGTTTTGTGAGTTAAAGTCAAGTTTTTTGGCCCACTTTAGGTTACGGTAGCGATCGCCTTTTGACAGCTCGAAATTTGAATGAAAATAATAAATAACACGAAAATTGAATAACCGAATTTGTAGAGGAGAAAATTGTCAACAACTTTCCTCTGTTATGTATTTTTCGTATCTCGTATCGTATCAGAGATATTTGCAAAAATAACGGCGAATTCACGATGTCTGTCTGTCTGTCTGTCCTTAACGTGTTCCCACTTTTTAGGTCGAACTGTTCAACCGATCGGCACCGAACTTTACAGCCATAATAGTTGGCTGCCAGAGACGAGAACCTCCCTTTTTCAAATATTTCGGACGAAAAATACGTTTGTAACACTCAAAAAAGACGTTTGTAATATAATTTTAATTCTGAAGAAACCGTTCATCTGAGACGAAAACTAAATAACGGAATCTGTAGAGGTGAAAATTGTCTACAACATTGCTCTGTTATGTTATTTCATAATTCGTACCGTTACAGAGATATTTGTAAAAATAGCGGCGATTTGACACCGGCGATTTTACGTAAACCAGATGTCACGTGACATTCCTCGCCCAGAACTCTCTCCGGCATACGCCATCCTGCTTGCTGTATTTTATGATTTTGTTGTTATAACTTACGCATTGTGATTTCAAAGTAATGGCGCACTGAAGAATTAACAAAAACTCGTCGTTCTTAGTACGATAAATTACATCTAGTGTCTATAATGCCATATTAGCAGTTAACAACTGCCTCTAATTGTACGAGAATCAAGAAACCATTTGGTGAGTGTCCGCCGTAGTGTAGTATGCAGCACGATGGGTTGTGATGCTCATGGTCGTTAGTTCGAAATCTGCCACTACCGTTTCTTTTTTTTCCGCCTTGGTTCTTAAAAGGGTTTCGGGCACCCTTATTAATTAAAGAAAGCTGTGTTCTGCAAAGTTTAGAGTTGTGCATATGTAAGTGTGCGTTTGTTCTATTCCGTGAACATGCCATGAATTGTTTTACAATCTCTTTGAGTTTCGCTATTCCTTTGGTGCTCGTGGTTTTCGATGCATATAGAGCTTCCGGTGAGGCTACTGTGTTGTAGTATCGTATTTTTGCGCCGTGGGGATAATTTTTTATTGTTGTGAGACCAAGTGAATTTATAAGCTGTCTGCAATTTTGAGACTTTTTCTTCGTTTGCTTTTGTTTTCAAGCCAGATTTTTGCATGATTTCTTCTAAATATTAAACCCATTGATTTGTAAGATTTTTCCGTCCTTAGGTGTCTTTTTTATTTTACTTTTTATTTTTTTTATTTTATTATTATTATTTTTTTACTTATACCCCTTTAAAGTATTAATTTCATATCTCTCCCATATTTTCATTATCTTTTCCGTTAAAATATCATCACCTGTCTTGCCGTGTTAGATTGTCCTCTTTCTCAAGTTTATTTTGTTTGTCTGGACTGGTTTACGCAAAGTCAAGTGACAGCATCAAATCGCCGATATTTTTGCAGATATCTTTAAAATAATGTGAGATATGAAAAAAATACGACAGCAAAGTTGTGGAGAATTTTCTCATCTACAGCTGCGTTTATTCAGTTTTCGTGACAGATGGAGGGTTAAGTCGTTATTTTCATTTAAATTTCGAGTTGTCAAAAGGCGATCGCAAAGGCCCACTAAACCTGAAGTGGGCCCACTAAACCTGAAATGGGCCAAAACATGTAAGTCTTACAATAGTAGCAAATGAACATTTATTTTATGAAAATTAACAGTACAATGTTTAGATCCGCTGACGCGCGAGTTGCCTATTCCGAGAATACGCATCTGTGAGATGCTACACGACCTTTCTAATGTTAAAACAACATGAAGCAACACCATAAGAAAGGTTCATTAGCACGGTGGGCTCGTCACTCGGGCACGTTGGATGGACACGTTCAGATACTAAACTACAGGCCTATTTCATTGTCGTCAATTTGCAGCAGGGTTTTGGAACATATCCTGTATTCAAATCTTATGAATTACCTCGAACAGAACGATCTATTGACCCAAGGTTAACACGGATTTAGAAAATTCCGTTCATGCGAATTACAGCTACCTCTTTACTCACACGAAGTGATACGACAGGAGTTCTCAACTTGATTCCATATTTCTTTATTTCCAGAAGGCTTTTGACACCGTGCGTCACAAACGTCTTTTAATGGTATATCGCACAAAAATTTGGGACTGGATAGGGGATTTCCTGTAAGAGAGGACACAGTTCGCAGTAATCGATGGTAAGGCATATCGGGCGTTCCACAGGGTAGTGTTATTGCTCATCTGCTGTTCCTTATTTACATAAACGATTTAGTGGAAAAATGTAAGTAGCTCCCTTAGGTTTTTTGCATATGACGCCGTCATTTACCGTCTAGTAAAATCGTCTGAAGATCAAAACCAACTGCACAACGATCTGAATAAGATATCAGTATGGTGCAAAAATTGGGAATTGACTCTAAATAATGAGAAGTGTGAAGTCGTCCACATGAGTACGAAAGAAATCCGTTAAACTTTGTTTACAAGATAAATCAATCAAAGGTGAAGGCCGTAAACTCCACAAAATACCTAGGAATTACTATTACTTGAGACTTAAACTGGAAAGAACACGTAGATAATGTCGTGGGAAAGGCGAACCGGAGACTTCGTTTTATTGGCAGAACCCTTAAAAGATGCAACAGAACTACTAAAGAAACTGCATATACTACGCTTGTCCGTCCTTTTTTGGAGTATTCCTGCCCAGTGTGGGATCCTTATCAGGTCGGTTTGACGGAGGACATCGAAAGAGTCCAAAGAATGGCAGCTCGTTTTGTATTAAAACAGCGTTAAGGAAATAATTCAGGTTCTGGGATGGGAAACATTACAACAACGGCGCTTATCGCTGCGGCGTGGGCTACTTACGAAACTCCGATCGCCAACATTCTTCTCCGAATGCGAAAATATATTGCTGACTCCAACTTACATACGTAGAAATGATCATCAGAATAAAATACGAGAAATCAGAGCTCGAACGGAGAGATTCAGGTCTTCGTTCTTCCCGCGCGCTATTCGAGAATGGCATGGGAGATGAATAGTATAAAGGTGGTTCGATGAACCCTCTGCCAGGCACTTAAATGTGATTTGTAGAGTATCTCATGTAGCTGTAGAATCTGCGCTTTCCAAACTTTCCCTCATGGCGACACCCTTTTATAGCTTACAGTTTTGCGCGACACCCTTTCACTAATATAAGTACATATAGTAGAATTCAGACGGTTCTAGCGGGAGGGGGGGGGGAGGAGGGACGGAAATAAAGATCGCTTAAATGTAGTTTGTAAACGAAACTGAAATCCTCGTACGCATTGACATGTTTAATGTTGATTCTGACTGCAGCAATTACGTACACTCATCGCAAGAAAAGTAAACATTACGAACTACGGATATGTACAACAGAGTAACACCGCAGACAACAATGCCTAACTCACACAGTAATACTTGCTTCTTCTACATGCGACCCAACTTCCGAAACACGAAAACTGAATTACGGAAACCGTTTTTGCTGTCTTGTGTAATGTCAGGGTCAGATATGGTTTTGCTGGATCGATTGAAAACGGCATCCGGAAATTAGCTGCTTGGATTTCTAATTTAGATAGCACAGTGGCTGTTCCTTTTCAGTTCAATATTATCAGATTATTTTCAGAAATAAAGATGATATATTTATGTCAGGAGATGTATTACTATTTAAGTTCTATTGTTAGGTTCTTGCTTCACAACGACCTGGGAAGTCCCGACATATTCGGAAAAAATGGATAAATATTTGTGAAAATTAAGAATATGAATGACATTTCTGGTCTCAGAATCTGTTACATACAGGAAACCGAGAGAGAAATTGTTAAACCATACCAAGGTTCGAACCAACGATCACTGCATTTAAAGCACTACTCTCCGTTAATCACCCGTCCATACTCCATACTAAACATCGCTACTGAATAGCTTTTGTCAGTTGACAATTGTGACTGCTTTTTCAATATGTGACAGCTTTTACAACCACTGTGTCATTGACATTTAATTGTAAAAACCGCTACCGAGGGTGACGTGACTTTGATAAGTGCTTTAAAAAACGCTCAGGTGCAGATTTTTGAGAAGGAAAGCAGACTACAGTGAAGATTGGTTCAAGCAGCTGTCAGTTCCAGCAAACTGCGCATGGGAAGAGCTGTTAACGAGTATCAGCAGAAGCTCTGCGCATGCGCAGTTTGCTGGAATCTGGCAACAGGCAGCTGCTTGAACGAACCCTGTCAACTGCTGCTGAAGCAGAGCTGCCGCCTAGCGGCTGAGCACGCAATTAATGTGCACGTTCCCTCTCAAATCCTTGTGTATTGGAATGGATAATGGAGTGACCGATCATCCCTTTAATACGTGATATGTGGTGCACTGAGTGAAGAGAAGGATGATTAGCTGCAGGTGAGTCTTCAGGGTAGTATGAAGAATAGGATATTTTGTGTTTATTTTATAACAAGTTTATTGTTTAGAGTGTAAATTTGATAGTCTCGTGACACCCTTAATAGTACTACGCGACACCGCAGGGTGTAGTGACACAGGGCCGGCGCAAGGCACGTGCGAAACGTGCGGCCGCACGGGGCGGCACTTGAGGAGGGGCGGCAAATTTGCCGCCCCCCCTTTTTTTTAATTTTTTTTTTAGGACAAACTCAACATTCATGCCCAAGAGGGGATTCGAAACCAAGCCTCGGAGGGATCGGCTTCGGAAACTAGCACGGTACCTCGACTACCTGCCGGCCGCCCCTGTCGAACAAGGGAGGGAGGAGTACTAATTCCTTCCTCGCCACTGTGGCAGCACCGTCGTGTTTACGTCGGAGGGGCAGAGAGGGCGTAGAAGTCTGGCGTACACGCCCGGCCAGTATTCTTATCAGTGGAGCTGCTACCCTGTTAGGCGCCCTGTGTTTACTCACAACTAATTTTGCAGAAGACGAAAGCCGCGGTGGAGTAGCCGAGCGGTCTAAAGCGTCTCGCTGCGGAGTGCGCGGTTGCTCGCCGTGGAGGTTCGAGTCCTCCCTGGGGCATGGGTGTGTGTGTTGTCCTTAGGTTAGTTTACCTAGGTTTAAGTAGTTTGTAAGCTACGGAATGATGACCACGCAGTTTGGTCCGATAGATTTACAAACATTTGATTTGAGAAGACGAAATCTAATTTGGAAATTCGAATGGAATATTCGACACTGCAGTTCCATGTTAAGCCTGAAGCAATTTTGCTGAACCCTTCATAGGCAGTTTCCGAATGTTTTTATTCTTCCCGCTTTATGGAAAAAAAAATCGTTGAATATTACTACACTCAAACATGTCCAACACCTACAATGGCTAGAAGTATATAGAATGGGTAAATACGCTCCGAGTAATTACAAGGGGTAGTAAGCCTGGCATAAACTAGGTTTCGACGCTTTTTTTTTTTTCAATATTTTTGGTATCCGTTTCTGAGTGACAGTCGGACGTTTTGGTTTTTGAGCCATGAAACACTTGTCTGCACCTGCATGAACAATTAAACTCTGAGCGGCACTTTTGTTTGACAATACTACTCGCCCACTATCACTTTTCCAACATTTATTTACTGTATACAGTTTAACGTTCAATACATAATCTGCTCACAACCATTGAAAAATATTTATTTATGTTTTATTTATTTATGTTTAATTATACGTTCATGGCGCGCGAGATTAGCCGAGCGGTCTAAGGCGCTGCAGTCATGGTCCCGCGGAGGTTCGAGTCCTCCCTCGGACTTGGGAGTCTTTATTTGTCCTTAGGATAATTTAGGTTGAATAGTGTGTAAGCTTAGGGACTGGTGACATTAGCAGTGAAGTCCCGTAAGGTTTCATACACATTTGAACATTTTCGTAAATTCACACTACTTATTAAAATTAACTAGATTTCTTCAATCGGGTTTGACTCCAGTTTTGAGCTAGTGCCCAGCAACTATTTGTACAAATTTGTAGAGAATGTCATCAATCAGTCGCAATTTTTACTTTTATTTTCCAGATCTATGTAGATTTCAGGCACAGTGTGGCTATTGTCAATGCTTTGAGATATGTTTACTTCTATACTGTCATGCTGAACGTGTCAACATGACGGTTTAGACGTAAGCAGATATTAAAAGCTTTGAGACTGGCCACTCAGTGACCGTAATATAGGTAGATCTGAAAAGTAAAAAGAGAAATTCGATTGATAACTGACATTTCCTACAGATTTGTTTAAATAAAATTCAACAAACGTTTTGAAAAACAGAAAAAAACTGTTGGGGGGCGGCAATTTAGCAGCTCGCACTGGGCGGCACTTGGGCTTGCGCCGGCCCTGTAGTGACACCCAGTTTGGAAAGCTCTGTGTAGAAACACGGCCCGTGTGCCGGCGGCTGAGGCGTGTGTGTTGTCAGTGGCCTGAACACAACTGGCGCTGCGGAGTGGGCAGCGAAGCAGCGCGCAGATAGGTCGGGGACTGGCGAATCCCCTCCAGCGTGAGTTAGCGATGGAGACCACACGGCGAAGCAGGACAGAGCGCGTCGCGTCGCCGGCCGAGGCACAACCACTGCACGTCGCAGCTCAGCTCAGCACACAGCAGCACAGCACAACACTGCACCGGGCACTCTGACACCGGCAGGTAGGCCGCGCGACACGGCAATACACGCTGCAGGGTTACTATCACACACGTTCTTCGCTACCACTGTAACTCATTTTGAATTTTTTGTAATGTTTGGGTCCCGCAGCGTTGTACATGTCACTTACCGACATAATATCAAATAGATGTAACCAAATTACTACTTTAATATTTATATACAGGGTGTTTCACTAAGTGTGTTTGCCTCTGTAACTTATAAAATAATAGGTGACGCGAAATTTTAATGCGGTAGGTCAACACAAGAAATGTCACACTTTCTGCAGAGCTATGAACATAGTTTATTGTAGTACTTTATCCATTTCAGCAACTGTTCAGGTTATAAATTAATAAAATTCAGCAACCAGTTGCTTGTAATTATTTATTTTAGACGACCAGTTTCAGACACTTGAGTGCCCTTCTTCTGGTCTCTATACAGACAAACAAGTGGATTGGCATACAGTAAAGACTATAAATGTACAAAAGTCGGTTACAGAAATTTGAAGCAGTTTGGAACCAAATCGATTGTAATAAGATATGTTCATATAATGGGATAAAATCAACAGTTACATTTTAGTATTGTTGCTTAATGAATGTAGCTACATGCTATTAGGAGAATCAACACTGACATTTTGGTATTGTTGCTTAATGAATGTAGCTACATGCTATTAGGAGTATCAACACTGAGTGCAGATATTATGCAATGAATAACAATCAGCTGTTAACAAAGTACCTATGGATGAGCCTCATAGTGAAAGAGTAAAAATAAATAAGAAAAAAGGCTATGGGAAAACAGTAATACTCGATGTGTTGAAAAGAAAAGCGTGAAGAGAGGAGCAGGTGACTGATAAAACAGTCTCTTAACAGATTAAAATTTAGTGGTGTAAGAAGTAAAATGATAAATGGCGCCATAGGCGGAATATTTCGGAACTAGCAGCTTACACAGTAGTACGATGCTTAGAATGTCACTGTCAGAGCATCTGTCAATATAAAGAAGTGGTGGCTGGTTTTCTAAAAATAAAATTAAACAAGTCACTATCATAATGGTAGTGACTATTGCATAGTTCAGTATAACAAAGCGGAGGCATAATCACTTGTTTGTCTGTATAGAGACCAGAAGAAGGGCACTCAAGCGTCCGGTCGTCTAAAATAAATAATTACAAGCAACTGGTTGCTGAATTTTATTAATTTATAGTTTATTGTATCATTTTCCAAAGAGTTACAGCACAAATATATAATTTTTTAAATGGAACAATAGTTTTTTTCTATCGTGCATAGGAATCGTTGAAACAAGCTGCGTCCAAATCAATTTAAACTACATTCCTATCACTGTTAGTTTGGGAGCTACAACCCTTCTAAGTTTCAAGGGCAGATACCACACGCTGTACATAATACATGGCTGTGTGGTGGGGTTGGGGCGCCATGGTCCTCATTCATGGCCCGCAAGGTCGTCCGATTTAACACCAGTAGATTTCTTTTTGTGGGGATATCTAAAGGATCGTCTTTATGTCACTGAGCCCACATCTCCAGATGATCTAAAACGGCGCATCGACGACGCATGTCGCTCCGTCACACCGGCGATGTTACATCTCGCCTGCAGATCCTTTCGACGTCGCATTGCATTATCCATCGAGGAACATGGACACACATTTGAACATCTCATGAAAATCAACTTCCCACCGCATAACATCCATCACCCACCACACAGCCATGTACTATGTACAGCGTGTGGTATCTGCCCCTGAAACTTTGAAGGGTTCTAACTCCCAAACTAACAGTGATAGGAATGTAGTTTAAATTGATTTGGACGCAGCTGGTTTCAACGAATCCAATAAACGATAGAAAAAACTATTGTTCCATTTAAAAATTATATCTTTGTGCTGTAACTCTTTGCAAAATGATACAATAAACTATGTTCATAGCTCCGCAGAAAGTGTAACATTTCTTGTGTTAACCTACCGCATTAAAATTTCCCGTCACCTATTATTTTATAAGTTAGAGGCAAACACACTTAGTGAAACACCCTGTATGTACGGCCAAACTTTCAGGAAACATTCCTCACACACAAAGAAAGAAAATATGTTACGTGGACATGTGTACGGAAACGCTTAATTTCCAAGTTACAGCTCATTGTAGTATTTCTCTTTACATGTAAATTGAAATAATTCGTGCAGACAGTTGTCAAATGAGCATCTGCCAACTCCGCATTTGTAAACATTGCACTGACTGCAAAACCACGTTCGTGATGAACACTAACCAGTTGATGCTGTGTACTGATGTGCTTGATGCTAGTACTGTAGAGCAATGAGTCGCATGTCAACACAAGCACTGAAGTCAACATTACCTTCCTTCAATTAGGCCAACTGGCGGTGAATCGAGGAAGTACAGTACACACTAACGAAACAATTGGGTATTTTGATAATTGTCTGCACGAATTATTTCAATTTACATTTAAAGAGAAATAATAAAGTGAGCTCTAACATGGAAATTAAGCGTTTTCGGACACATGTCCACATAACATATTTTCTTTCTTTGTGTGTGAGGAATGTTTCCTGAAAGTTTGGCCGTATCTTTTTGTAACATACTGTATATTTTTAAACAATATAAAATTGACAAACACCATATGACGTTAAAAAAATAAAAATGTTTTATTGCACTTATGGTTAATGTGGGTATGACTTTTATAAATACGGTTTGAGGCTATCGTCTGAAATAAATGAATTGTAGCTTCTTTCATTTGCGTAAATTATTTTAACATCACACACACAAAAATTTAAAATACCACAAATGATTTTTTTAATAGAGGACGGAAATCTCAGGCGGGCTCTGTATAGTTGTCACTACAACAGGCTGTTAATCATTCCTAATATTCAGGGGAAAAATACATCGATATCTTATAGCATCATAGCCTACACATATCTGGTGTGTGCAAAAAACTATTATTCCGGCTAAATATTCCCGAAAACATTTTGTCAACCGCACTGAAATTTTTATCTTCTTCTAATTATAAAAGGCAATCTCCCGACTGACTAACTGACTGACTGATTGACTGACTCATCATCGCCCAGCCCAAACCACTGAAAATAGAAACGTGAAATTTGTAGAGGGTGTTGATCTTTTCTGTAGGCGTCATTTAAGTAGGGATTTTCCGATATTCCGTCCGTAAGGGGGTGAAAGAGGGAATGAAACGTTTTTTTGTGTGTAAAAACGTTGCTATTTAGGCAATTTTGAAGCTAGAACTACAAATTTCGGTTGTTAATTCAGGGTTAGAATTTAAAACACACGTGTTTCCACATTTTTTGATATTCTACCAATAGCGGGGTAATATAGGGGACGCAAAAATTGATTTTCAAAAATATTTTGCTGTTAACTCAAATTTTAAGCAACATCTACGAAACTTCGGATATGGAATCTTGGTCAGGATTTAAAAAAAAAAAACACGAGTTTCAGTATTTTTGGAAATTCAACAAGTAAGAGGGTAAAATAGGGCATGAAAAATGCTTTTTGAAAACAAGTTGTTATTAAGACAATTTTGAAGCCAGAGCTGCAAAAATTGATAGCTGTATTGTTGGTTAGAATTTAAAAAATACGTGCTTCGGTATTTTTGGACATTCAACCATAAAGGCAGTTAAATCGAAGAGGGGATGTTTTCCGAAAATCTGTTGCTATTTAGGCAATTTTGAAGTTACAATTACAAAATTTCGTATTTGGACACGGGGTTCGAATTTAAAAGACACGTGTTTCGGTATTTACATTACGTTTATTAAAAATTATTCTAGGGCAACATCGGGTCTAATGTTACACCAAATAATTACAGATTAAAACAAACATTTACTTTTTATGCTGTAAGATCCTGCATTCTTAAGTTTAGCGACATATACATTATGCATCACACATCAGTAATAACGGCCACAGGATAAAAGGATGTGCAGCCTGTAAAAAAACATAGCCCACAACCACAAAGGACACGATCAGACAATAAAAAGACAATCGTAACAGGAGGCGTGCTCTTTTATAACTGAACAGAGTATTTCTTTATGAACCTTACATTCCATGATAATTACTAATGCACCGGAGTATATGCATACTTAGACGCGGATATTTTTATCTACGATAGATACATAGTTATATATAAGTTTTCGTCATTCAGATTAAAGTGTTCCTTTTTTTCTTTTGGACCACCCCAGGGGACATCAGAACCATTAAATATCATCACAGCAAATAATTACATCATATTCGAACTGTACAAGACTTGGTGGCGTAACATTAACGACATTATATGGAAGACGCATGTTACAAGAACTAACCTGAAGATGGTTTTGTAGCCGAAATGACCATTGTTTAAAAATATGTAAATATTAAAGCAGCGATTTGGTTAAATAAATTTCATATGATTTTGAATCATGTGTATTGAGAAACATCTACACAAATACTGCCTGTGGTCAAAATTCGACGAGTTGTGAAATTTTAAATATTTATTCGTTTTTAATGCTGCATTATCATTATTTTATTTGGTAGGTGTTAATTAAAGACGTAGACCGTTTCGGCTTTTCGCCATTCTCAACTGCAATACATACAATATACATAAATATAATGACACAAATGTATAATAGTTGGCCGACATATTTAGTTTTTCTGTTACAGCGTAACGACCTGGAGTGCTTATTCTCGCAGTCGTTGTATTTATATCTTTTTCTAGAAGAATTTTTGATCAGATCATTATTCGCACTTTTATTATTTTGGCGGCACCGTTCACTCCGGTGACATTTGTTTGTTTGGAATTAGTACACATTTCATATTCACGGAATCTATGACATTAACTGTGAATGGATAATGTTGAAAATGTGCACCCAGCTGGGATCCGAACCCAGGTCTGCTGCTTTGTAGACAGTACATTTCATTTTTTGGACTGTCAGCGAAGTTTGCTATGAGCAGGGATCGTAATATTTTAGACTTGAACTTTATTTATCAATTTTTCTGAAGTTCAAGTCTAAAATATTGCCATCTATGTTCATACCTAACATCGCTGAAATTGCAAACAAATATGGAATGTGTACTTATTGTAGACGGATGGGTGTCACTGGTGTGAGCTGTGCCGCGAAAATAATACTAGTGACAAACTTTCTCAAATAATTTAGAAAAAAAAATCAGCATATAAAGCGCATCAAAAAGCGTTCCAGAAAATTATGCTGTGACAGGAAACCGTAAATACATAGACCAACTATTACAAATAATACCTTTAAAAATATTTCTATTATTAAGATTCTACTCCATTATATGGAAGGATGTGCTCAACCACAACACAATAATTGTTATAAGCAGTGAAAAGAGCAGCAGTGGCCGTAAAAATCTTTTGCTTTTATCATAGCAAATCAATTTCGGTTACTTAGTGAACAACTTTAGCTTCAGCGCTGAAAATGATTACTAAGAAGCCGAAATCGATTTGCTACGATAGGGGAAAATGATTCTTACGATCACTGCTGCTCGTTTCACTTACACATTAAACACAAAAAGTTGACTTTAAGTCACAACACAAAAACAACATACGAAAATGGACAGATGAACAAAAGAAGGCACAAAGTGAAAGAATGAAAGGTTTTTGGGAAGAAAAAAGAAGAAAGAAAGGAATAAAAGCTAGATTTTTGTGTTTTTAGCGTTCTCCTTAAGGGGAATGTACGCAAATAATAATAATATTATGTTACACTATTATTATTTTGTTTATTGGTCGTTGGTTGGGGACGGCGACAGATTGGACTTTTCGACATTTTCTAGTCAACAGCAATACATATATTTCATATATTTCTGTTGACTGGAAAATGTCGAAAAGTCCAATCTAACGTCGGCTTTGGCTAACGACTGATAAATGAAATAATAATAGTGTAACATAAATTTGAATAAATATTTAAAATGTCATTTGTCGGCGTCATGTGTGCTGCGGATCCACCTGAAAAGTTTTGGAGTCGACCAGTTATGTTTACGAAGTAATGAAACTAAACATTTTTTATGTAACTATAATTTACTTTTTAACATCCTTTGCAAAGCACGACCATACAGGTAGCGTATAATATAATCACACGACAACAGTCGCTTTCTTGTGTTTACTAACACTGCACAACTAGTTTCGACGGACTATACCGCCACTCTGAAGTGAGTATACCTTACATCAAATAATTACAATGAATCACCGTTACTGGATGTCTTAAATTGAAACTGTTTCAAAAACAGACATCTTAAAAGTCAAATTTTACGTTTACGAAAAGTCAAAAACAGTGTCTTCGATGTGGAATTTTACGTTTACCAAAATTAATCACGATAGTAAGTAATCCACGCGCACTTGGCTGTTTTGAATTCACCATGAATAACGTTCATCTAGTTCTCTTCATTTAATATTCTTAGATAAGTTATAGTAGACATTACTGTGCAAGGCTGCTAACTTTTGATTACACTCTACATTTCACAGTGGTCACTCTTATACCACCTACATATTAAATCGTCATATATGAATCCTCTTTTCTCCTAACTGCTTATGAAACGTCATAAATTAAACTTCCCTTTGAATTTACTACATAAGCCCGAAAGTTAGAAAAATAATTTACCACGCAGTAAAATTTCCTCAAATCTGTTCCAGTGCTATGAAAATTATGTCAGCTTCACATAACTATTCAGAGTTCCCCTGGCACCTATCTGTAATTATATGCTGTATCATACATGTAAAAACTAAAGACAATATCTATCATTTGAACCAAAAACCTCTTATTTTCATATTTTCATACCTGGCTATGTGAAAGAAGCGCAGTAAAGCGAACATAGAGCATAATTGCCCTGTGTTCAACTAAAAGCAATGTTCTTTCATAATCTGTGATTGAAAGACGACTGACCAGTCTAGTTTGTAACTTATTTACTAACCAGTTTACAGAAATGACCACGCGATCGAGTCATGATAGACTTAACTTCGTCAATATGTCGCTGTTTTGTAACATTTGTTATATTTTAAGATACTGTAACGTAATTTAACAAATATATTCAGATATTGCACAATAACTTAACAAAAATTGCTATTTCAGGTAGAATCCGATTGAAGAATGTAAAGTAGGGACGTCTGTAGACACACATCACCTGTAGCTTTGCTTACAAAGATAAAGAGTGTAAATACTGTAAGTAACCCCATCTGGGATATTTATGAAGATATATGTGAATGTATACGCAAGTTTTATTTATGAGGATTCATAAGCAGTTACGAAAATAAAATTTTCATATTTGTCACTTTACTTATGAGGTAGAAAAAGACTGACCGCTCGGAAGATCAAAGAGCTGTACAATGTAATGACAAATTAACTGCTGGGCACAATGATGTCAACAGTAACTTGGCTTAGAGTGTTGCCTTTACTGAACTATATGAAAGTTGTTACTGGTGACTGCAAAATAGTCCAAGGCACAGTGATTATTGACTGTTGTGATTACTTTTGGTAAACGTGAAGTTCACCATTTAAGTTTCTGACCTTTAAGAAACGTAAAATTTAATTTTTAGCAACACTGTTTAAAAGCGTCTATTGTCTTGTGAGGATATTATATGCGTACCTCAACAAAAATACCATACTTGAGTGCCTTCCGGACTTCTTCTCTGTTATTCCACTGTCGAACAGTGCGCGGAAAGGATAAAAACCTAAATCTCTCCGTTCGAGCTCTGATCTCTCTTTCATAACGATCATTTCTCCCTATGTAGGAGGAAATCAGCAATATATTTTTGCATTCGGAGAAGAAAGTTGGTAATCGAAATTTCGTATGTAAATCTCGCCCCAACGAAGACGCCGTATGCTTCAGATACGTTTGGTTACATAGTATTGTTATTATTATTATTTGTGATGTCTCCGTGTGTGGTGTTGTGTGCATGGCAGTGTGGTTGTTTCTATGTGATACTGCAATCCGATAATCGGCCAAAATAATGGATCACTTAAACACTAATGCTATAAACGGTATTTTTGTGTGTTACTTACAAGTACTGAACCTCTTTTCGTTGTACAAATTCTCTTAAATGAAGAGACACAATACTTGTAAGCAACAGACAAAAATACCATTTATAACATCAGTAACGATATAATCCGTTATTTTGGTCGATTATTCGATTGTAGTATCACATCAAAACAGTTACACTGCAAGACAGGGGCATCACAATAAATAATAATTATGTAACAAAATGCAGCTAAACATGAACATAAATTCTCGAAAAGCATTACGCAGAGCATAAGAAACACATATCTGGTGCTGTTATATTCTGGATGAAAAGCAGGTAAGTGTTCGCCTGCGAGGTAAGCAGCCATGTTGCTTTTATAATGTAAGACATACCAACAGGCAAGCAGGTTATATTGTTATAGTGGTGTGGTGTCTGTTCTTCCGGACATGTCCGAAATGACAGACACCACACCAATACAATAAATATTTACACGCGAAGACAGCGTTAGCTTCACTTACTTCACCACAGATACGGTCATACGTTCGACCTTGCACGGGAATTCGTAATGGCGAGTCTAAGGGGGCATGAAAGATAGGGACGCTACAGCACACATATTTGTCTGTGGCTACAGCCATAGCGTACGACTTGTGGAAATTTGAGACGAACGTAAATGTCAGTATTTCGAATTGAGCGAAATACAATTTTAAAAATTAAACTTTGAAGTACCTCGCTTCAGAAGCATTAGAAGATGGATGTATATATTTTATGTGTGACTAGTAATTTTATGTTTGGTGATGCCTCAACCTGGACGTACTCTTTTAGTATATAAAAATGTCGTGAAGTTATGTAAATTACGACAGGTCTGAAGATGGCGTCGAGCACGCCGAAACCGGTAACATAATAAATAAAAAATGCGGTCTTGGCTGCAAAATCATTATTAAACAATTTTTTTTTAAATGCCAAATTATAGCCTTAGTCCTGTCTTTAGTAACTGCAATGTAGACATGATAACTATCGACTATGCAGTGTGTCATCCATATAAGTAGAAGAATGTTTAACGTCATAAGAAATCACTTCGTACACATCGATGCGCATATATTTTTCTATATATGTTTGTTCTTAGGGCTGTTCTTATACCGTCTTACAATTTAACCACTAATTCTACACATAGGATCTTTCAACAAGAATAACAAACTGTTTCGCAGATTGGTCAATTTCTAGGTAAAATTTGGCATAAGTAATTTGGGTGCGATGCGATGTTAGACTTGTTGTAGTGTTTGTACGTAAAACAAACGTTACAAATGTTCAAATGTTTGCCAAGCTTAAGGGACTTAACTGCGGAGTCATCAGTCCCTTCACTTACTAACTAATTATGAACTAAATTAAGAAGGCAGAAACATCCATGCCCGAGGGGGATTCGAACCCCCTACGGGGAAAGGCCTCGCGCATCGTAGCACAGCATCTCAATGCGTTCGGCCGCTCCGTCGCGGCCAAATGTTACAAATAGTTATTTGCAGTAATTTATTCATCCCCAATATAGGCGATCAGTTTATAATAATACATTTTTATAAAGTCCAGCCACTGACTATTAATACACTTTACTGAGAAGTTTCTGATCATTCGATGTTCCGCTCACAAAAGTTGTGGGTTTTCATGATGTGTTACCTAACAGGCAGAATGTATAGGGATTCTGTCAGACGGAAGAAATGTGACCGAAACTGCTGTCAACGTCTGCCAAATCAGTGCGAACTCATTTTGGTGGCATTGTCCATTATTCACCACTGTAACACACCATGATCGTTAGCTCATAATAACACTTTACAGTCTTCTGGTCCTCCTGCGTCGTATTAGTTTTTAAGGACATTGTACTTTATACTTTCAAGTACTCTGCTAATTATGACTGCATTTATTTCTTACAATACGCCTATATCGGTTGAATTGCCATCATCAGATTATGTCTGATGGCTTCAATATCCATGCGATAACGATGATTCTGTAGGAAGGAAGGATGCTTAGGGTTTAACGCCCCGTTGACAGCGTGGTCATTAGAGGCGGAGCTTACGCTCGGATTGTTTGGGGAAGGATGGGGAAGGAAATCGGCCGTGCCCTTTGATAGGAACCATTCCGGCATTTTCCTGGAGTGATTTAGGGAAATCACAGAAAAGCTAAATCTGGATGGCCGGAGGTTATTTGAACCACCTTTCTACAGAATATGAGTCCAGTGTGTTACCACTGCGCCGGTGATGATTCTGTCACTGTCTGTTTGCATGTTACTTACGCTTCATTTGCGTTATGGGAGAAATAATGATTGTTTCTGACCGAGTTTAAAGTATTAACTGATAAAACTGTCAGATTATATTAGTTTTATTTATGCCGGTATTTTTGTTTTTATTCCATATCGCTGGATTATGCATCAAATGATCTCCCACAGAAATGCCGATGTAAAGGAAACGTTAATTAAACAATTCTCAGTCTCTGTTGCAATATAAAACGTTTGTAAACGTGGACCTGCCGCGACAGCGACTCCTCTGCTGCTATGTCTGACGATGTCTGACTACACGTGATGAAAACGTTTTATGCGCATGTCGGTATAACGACTTGCAATAAGCTTTGAACATAATTTCAAATCCTTATGAAACTTTTTCTCGCTGATAACCCCAACAAAATGATGAAAGGAAAAAAGTTTATCGCTTACTACTTTTCCGATGTTCATGATGTATATTTATGTCATTTGATATGACGTGACAAGTTATTACTTCTACACTGTGAATTGTATTCGCGAGACAATTCAGTCAGTACACAAACATACCACTGAATGTTCCTTCGATACTATAACACAGTTCGACATATTTAGTTCATGAGATATGAAGTCATAAACAATTTGGTTCATGAAAAACCGCATCATCACGCATGAGGTTTCGCTTTATTACTTCTTTACTGCTAACACTGTTCACGATATATGTTGCACATATACCACAGAAGGTGCCTTCGAATTTACATCATAGAACGACATATATTTCAGGAGATATAACGTCATAATAAATGATATTTTTCCACATCTTCTAAAATAAAGTACCGATTTCAACTAAACCTGGTACACATATTGCTTACTATCAGACAACAATCGCTGTGGGGTTAAAAACTACCTACGACGCATAAACGTCGTAAACAATAAGTCACAAACATTCCCATCACCTGACGCGTGATTTACGAGACTTCACTCATCCACTATTTATTCATCGCAGACAGTTTCCTAATATTACTATCTACAAATCTGGAAAATTATATTATTCTAGAACACATAGTCAAGAACATATGACGTCGTAAATATTGAGCTCCATGGAAACGGAATTTAAATGGACAGATGGTAAGGTAGAAGCCGATGGTCAGAAAGCGAAGAACGAGAGGCACTGAAATAAGAAAGAATAAATACCTGTAGTTCATGGGATCTAACGACACAAACAAGCCGCGGTGGAGTAGCCGAGCGGTGTAAAGCGTCTCGCTGCGGAGCGCGCGGTTGCTCGCCGTGGAGGTTCGAGTCCTCCCTGGGGCATGGGTGTGTGTGTTTGTCCTTAGGTTAGTTTACCTAGATTTAAGTAGTTTGTAAGCTACGGACTGATGACCACGCAGTTTGGTCCGATAGATTTACAAACATTTGAACTTTATTTATTTATTTATTTTTTTTTTTTTTGCACAAACAATTAGGTTCATGCAAAACCACCACATCACATACAAGGTTTCCATTTATTAGGTCTTTACTACTAACTCTATTCGCGACATATTTTGCAGACAGTATGCAGATATACTTCTGAATACGTATTCGGAATTACTTCATAATAAACACATAGTTCAAGAGATATGACATTAAGTGCATGAAAGTCCGCCCCATGGCGCATGAGGTTTCTAATGTAACACTGGAAAAATATATACCCGGGCAATGCCGGGTTTCGCAGCTAGTGATAAACGACGGACATGGACAACCAAATGGGACGACATTCTTGCCACAGGGGATTCTGTCTGCAGAATCGCGATGCTCGCATTGGAGTCTGAAAACACCTTGTTTAGAGACCATTGAACTCCTGCTACAATCATCGCCACACTGGTTGTGAACCCCGTATTGTGGTTTGGGGTGGCAATGGATTCCACTCACTGATCTCCCTAGAACGTATTGCCGGAATATTAACCAGCCTTAGTTGCTATCCGAGGCGTTGGAGCCTTTTGTGCTTCCACACACTTGCAGCTTGCTGACGGGCACACTGCAGCAGTATAATGCGCGACCATACGTGGCGCGCATCTTAGAGAGTTTCTCGTCCATAGGACTGCACTGCTACCTTCGCCTACCTGTTCTCCAGTTCTCTCAAGTCTGGAAATGATCTTCCCACGACACGTTGTACCAACAAAGCAACCTCGCTCCTTAAACACATCTCTGTACGTCTGAAAAAGTGAGAATAGGGTATACGCCGCTTGGGTAATACGTTGTGAATACAGCCTTCGAGCATCTGTATTACGGTACTTCTCCCATTACATAGGTTATCATATCTGCGCATTCGCTGGAGAGCATCGCAGTTGTTACCTGTCCGACTGCAATACCTGACTCGAAATACAAACAGACGGCCACGCGACGTTATCAGAGCGAAACCAGGGGGAAGACTCATGCACGACCAGTGAAGGATCGCCTGGACGTGCTCCTCCCCTGTGGACACTTGCGCTCACCTATGCGGGAAACATTAGTCTGCAGAGGACGGCGAGCGTGGGCTACCTGGTATATAAAAACACTGGTCAAAACAGGGGGTCACTTGAGACATCTGTTTCAAATGTTTGTATAGTATATGGGACTTAACTACGGGGTCATCAGTCCCTAAACTTAAAAACTACTTATGAACTACTTACGAACTAGGACGGCACAAATAACCATGCCCGAGGGGGGATTCGAACCTCCGACCGTAGTGGCCGTGAACACCGTGACTGGAGCGCCTTAGTCCCCTCGGCCACCACGGCCGGCTGAGACATCTGGGTTCTGAAGTATTGTCATCAGCAGAATGAACTAAAATTGTTACACGTCTTTCCGTCGGTTCTATGGACTGAAGACAACAACATTACGCAACCGAGATAGTGGTAATGGTAAAATTGCTGCAGAGGGTATTTGTGTTGACTTGTGTTTACCAAACGAATTACACAAGCAGTTGGGTTCAGATAGTGTAGTGAGGAGGTAGTGCAATGCAACAATAACGTGACTTATCCGAAGCTGTGGCATGGAGAGCAATAGGAACGTTGGAAGCGGGACAGACAGAGGTGACTGTAGATATTTGAGTGTCCCAAAGTGTAATTTCCAGGACCTGGATTCGATTTCAGACAACGGGAACAGTTAAAAGAACGCAAGGCAAAGTGCGTCCATGGGTAACATCAGCAAGACATGACTGTTATCTCCAGTTAACAGCCCGTCGAGACAGGAGGCTGAATGCAGCCCAGCTTAATCGCACCCTCCAACCAGCATATGGACGCGCAATGTCAACACGAACAGTCAGAAATCGCCTTCGGCAATGTAGCCCCTACGCATGGAGGCTAAGGTCCTGTTAAAACGACGACACCGTTTAGGTCCCGGAAACTGAGTGGAGAACATAAGGATTGGAGTCGCAACGAATGGCGCTGGTTTCTGTTCACAGACGAGTTAAGATTTTGTGTTCAACTCGACAGTATTTTTTTTTTTTTTCATCATGTGGAGAGAACGTGGAACTCGGAAAAATCCTGCGTATGGGCAGGAAACATAACCATATTGTGGTGGACGAATGGTGTGGGCAGACTGGCGGACGTACGGACCTCTATGTCGTTCAGAATGGCGCTTTGACTGCTCAGAGGTATAGATACAAGATACTTCGACGTCTTGTTGTGCGCTACGTCGGTGCCATAGGAGATGCGTTCCTTCTGGTGGACGAAAACGCTCGTAGCCACTGATCTGCACTGATGGACAACATACTTGAAGCTGAGGGAACTGAACGAATGGAGTGACCAACTAGTTAACCGAAACCAGATTGAGCATGTCTGGGATGCACTTGGCAGACGTATTTCAGCACTTCCCACAACGGTTGCAGAGCTGGATATTGCACTCATGGAAGAAATGCCAAATATCCCTCAAGAGCTGATTGATAACGTCGTATTGTCCTTGCCACGCAGGTGTGCAACTGTACTGTACTGTCATCACTCACCGTACTAGAGAGCAACGAGAATCACTTTTTCACTACTATCCCATGCTGCCTCCCTCTAAGTAAACGCCCCGTAAACCTCAAGTAGAGAGTTGGGACAGCAAAATATAGTACAGTACCATACACCAATTTCAATTGTAAGTAATACATGACTAAAACACGTTACGATATGTACATTGTGTACGATATCTCACCTGATCCCATGATTGTTTTGAGTAGTGTATGATGTTGCCTTCTCTATCACGCATTGAAATCTTAATAATAGTACGTGAACATCGAAAATTAAAGTACTACCAATTTCAGACCTGAGTACCGAACAGGTGATACGTCAGAAATAATACAAGAAAGTAACTTTATTTCGTGAAATAACAGTGTAGGGATGTTGACGTCTAAATAATTCACTTGTGCCGGCCGCGGTGGCCGAGGGGACTGAGGCGCTCCAGTCACGGTCTGCTCGGCCAATACGGTCGGGGGTTTGAATCCCCCCTCGGGCATGGACATTTGTGCCGTCCTTAGTATTAGCTAGTTCATAAGTAGTTTGTAAGTTTAGGGACTGATGACCCCGTAGTAAAGTCCCACAAGCTATACAAACATTTGAACATTTTTGAATTCACTTGCAATGACACACGCATACCGGGCAACTACAATGCGCCAGCTCTAGGTTGAAAATGTCTGCAGTCGAAATCTGAACGTCGCAAGTAACGTTGTTTATTAGCTTCATTATTTCGTTTACTTTTTCGTATGAGTAACTGTCAGATCTGGAACATCCTGTAAGAAAAAACTGTGAAAATTTAATCATGGAAATATCTCCCGGGTTCACAGGAGAGCGTCTGTGAAGTTTCAAAACTAGAAGATGAGGTACTGTCGAAACCAAAG
Source organism: Locusta migratoria (assembly GCA_026315105.1). NCBI lineage: Eukaryota > Metazoa > Arthropoda > Insecta > Orthoptera > Acrididae > Locusta > Locusta migratoria. The sequence continues at coordinate 667,528,681 of CM048744.1, forward strand.
GCAGTGGGGCGTACACACTCGATAGAGCGTTGCCCGCGAAAGGCAGACACCTCCGGCTTCAAATCCCGTTTCTTATCACCGCACACTCCGCTGCAGAGTGAAAATTTCGTTATGGAGTAACTTTCTATTCACTTACCGTCGTTATCACACTGTTTGATATAACTTTCTAATTTTCTAAATTAACTGCCTTTCAATACTCGATATTTGGCTAAGAGTGCAGCGGACGGGTTGCCGCGTATGCCCGCGACAGGCCAGGTGAGCCACTAGCCCAGATTCCTGCCTCCTGCACTGCATCTTCTCCTGACCTTGACCTGCGCTACTAGCTACACACTCGCTGTTTGTGGCGTTCCCATCGCACGTTTTAATTGCCAGTCTTCAGTCCTCTACATCTACATGGACACTCTGCAAGTCACTTCAAGTGCATGGCAGAGGGTTCATCGCTCAACTTTTATGATATTTCTCTATAGTTCCATTCTTTAATACCTCGCGGGAAAAAGGAATACCCGTTTATCATCTGCATTTCTTCTTGGTGTAGCAATTTTAATGGCCAGTAGTGTATATTTCCCTTGATTATTCTACGGATATTTACGTATTTTATGCCATCTCTGTTTTAAGGCTACTTTTTGGTTGCCGCAGGAAGTGGTACGTGTTCATGTCGTACACTCTATATACACGCACATCCTGAAACAGAACAGCTTTTTTTTTTTTTTTTTGCTACGAAGTAGTGAATTATGGATCTAAATCCTCTGGCGGACCACGTGTATTTGTGTATGTCTTTGTGTTTTAAGAAAGACTTTAGTATTCGGAAGTTGTTAAAAGTTGCAAGATCTCTTAACATGGTTCCACTGTTGTTGACTGTAGCCTTTCCAGCATAGCCAATTACATTATCTATTCTTTCCCTTCCAATTTTTTTGCATTGTCGTCTCTGTCAATTACAATAATTACAATATAGTCTTTCTTATTTATCCTATCTAGTGTTTTCTGTAGATCTTCATAGAAGGTTTCGCTTTCCTTCGTTCTCCCTTCCTCTGAGGCATACACTGCTACTCACGTTGGACATCTTATGGTGCATATCCGCCTGTTTATCCATGCATAGGTTATCAGTCTGTTTGTCCATTTTGTTTACTATTATGGAAACCCCACTTGGGATTTTTTGCTTTGTTCTACTTTACTTATATCATATCATAATTTCCTATATCTTTGGTTCCTTTCATTTTCTTTTTAGTTTCTATGATAAATGCTATATCATAACTCCTCTCTTCTAATATTTTGTTGAGTTCTCCTTCCTTTGTCGATATCCCTCTGACGTTCCATGTTATTAAGCTTAGATATTCCGCTATACCAAAATCTTTATCCTTTTTCCTTTTCCAGTTCATCGTATGGTTTTCCGTACAGCTTTACCTTCGTAGCTTGCACAGGGCACTGAGATCTTAAACTAGACATAAGTACAGAACAATAAAGTTGCGCAAGGAAATGAATAGTTTAATAAAAATAAAATAACGAAACATATTTTCGCATTTGGAGTAAAGAACTGGTGAGTGAAAGGTCGCAAAGAGATCTCTCAAATTGATTCAAACGATCGTTACGTGTCCTCACTCAATGTAACATTGCGTTACCAACTGCTCTTCCTGATTTGTAAATTTCGAGAATTTCACTTTCTGACCCCCGCAGATACTCTGTGTAACTAGCTCCTGGCTTGTAATATTGTAGGTTGGTACTCCTGTTTTTTTTTTCTTTTTTTTATAATAGGTAATGAATTGCTGTCTTCTGTATTGGCAATGGAAACTGCACAGTCTTTAATCTCTATTTATCTTGTTTTTGTAACTTATATTTTTGAGAATATCGACCATTAAAATTCCTTTATCTCAGGGGCCCGATTTAACTATGAGACAACATACTTAATACTGTTATCTTTTCCTGGTTAGTTTTATTAAATTGGAGCCTGTTGGAAAAAAGTCTATACCACAGTTTGTAATTGATATTGTCTTTGCAATTTTAATTTGGGATCCTTTTTACCTCCAAGGTATCAATCTTACTTCTTCGACATATACGGTTCATCCAAACATCAGACAGATTATTTATAGTTCACTTTAAGGGTTCTAATTATGAAACAAACTTGTAAAACACTAATTTTACATCTCTTGACTATATATGTTTGTAAAAGAAACTATGTTCCCAATTATTACACTTGAAAACACAGACGTATGATAATTAACATTTCAAAAATTCAGTTCTTCACATTTATTGATTTTCTTCTAAAAAAAATCTCTGCCTCTGTTTACAGTTCGTATCTATACTGATTTTACCTAAAATTATGTCCGTAATCCCAATATCAACTATCTTTGCTAACATGACTGATAAAATCTATCTGACAAAGTTCATAATAAAATCGGAAGGCAGAATTTCACACTATCTCTTATAGCCTATCCCCGATCTAAACTTCATAGATATTATTACTACGAGGAGCGCTAAACTTAGAAATGAGATCCGACTTTACAGAAACTAAACTTGACGATGATTCGCAAGGAACTAAACTCAAAAGAGGGCTGAACTGACAGAGAAAGAGGAACCAAACTGTGGGTACTATTTATATTAATTTTCAGACGAAAGATTGGCGTTATTTGAAGAGTTTTGTCCGTCTTACCCTCCGCTTTTTTTATTACTTTGAATAAATAGATTGTAACTTATTTCATTTCAAATGACCAAAATAATTCTGTCTCGCAAAATAAAAAAAAAATTAACAGATGACTAAAATGTTGCAATCCTAATGCTACGATCGTGATGCAGTGTTATGTCTGTCACTTCACTACTTGCTAGTACCACCATAGAGTGCCTTAGCGACATCAACCATTGAATCCGGTCTACTTTCGCATACATAAATAATGGTAAAGATTTGTCTAGAAGCCAGTGTACCAATTATAGTTGAAGTCAACGTACTGGTGTCGCGTGCAATTCCTTAGTCTTCAATGTTACAAAGCCGGATAGTTCCTGACGTTCATCAGTTCATCGTGCCAGCTTTAAGATGCGCAGTATCAGGCGAGCTGCCTTGGAGCCGCAACGTCAGTCACCTGTTGTTTGCTGACAAATGCGCAGGTAGTTATTAGCGACGTCATTCTTAGAAACGACACACCAGCCGTTGCTTAAGGTCAGGCGCAGCGATGAACCTGAACGAAAAAAGCACACACTGGCCATCTCACAGTAGTGTAGTGCTGCTTCGAAAGCAACATTTTGCCACAAGTGATTTGGTTCCTCTACCAATATGTATCTCTTGGAGCTATTATGATGTGCTAACCGTCTTTATGCTTGATGTAAGTAACACACGGAAGTACAGAGCAGATCGACCAGGATGAAGCTGGTTTTCATCTCACTGGTTAAACATCTACATGTACATAGATACTCTGCAAATCGCATTTAAGTACCTGCCAGAGGGTTCATTAATCACTTTCATAACCTTTCTCTACCGTTCCATTCTCTAATAGCGCACGGGAAGAAATAACACCTAAATCGTTCCGATTTTCGAACTGCTTTAATTTATTCGGATGGTCATGTCTCCTTATATAGGTGGTATATTTTCACATTCAGAAGTAAAAGTCGATGATTGAAATTTCGCAAATAGATCTTGCCGCAACGAATAACGTCGTTCTTTTAATGATTTGCACCTCAAATCGTGCAACATTTCCGTGACGCTTTCCCACTGTAACGTGATTTAAAAAAAAAAAAAAAAAAAAACCGAGCTGCCCTTCTCTGAACCATCTCAATGTCTTCCGTCAGTCCCACCTGGTGAGGGGCCCACAAGGGGCAACAGTACTCCAGGAGAGGGCGCACAAGTGTGATGTAGGCAGTCTCCTTGGTGGAGCTGGTGCATCTTCGAAGCTTTCTGCCAATGAAACGTAATCTTTGGGTCGCCTTCCCCACGGTATTTTCTGTGTGTTTTCTCCAGTCGAAGTTGTTCGTAATTATAACTCCTAGGTATTTGATAGAATTTACGAAGGTTTGACTGATTTATCGTGTAATTGAAATTCAGCGGATTTCTTTTAGTGGGTGGCGCGACAATCAATGTCTAACAGTGACTGATAACGATGTAGCAAGTACGGATATAGCACATAATCAGACCACTTAAGATGACAATCATGAAATTCGTTAACTGAACAGAGTACAAAGAAATGTTTAACTGGATTATCAGAGCAAATATGAATGCATACTTCGCTGACAAGACAGGCGATTGTAGTGCCACAAGGATCACCGTAAGACTGAGATTTAATATCACTATGAAATAAATTACTGTGCTGTAATCAAATTGAGTGCTTAATTTTGGTGTTTATAGCGCTTTCCACAATTGGTAAGAAATACTGGTGGCCACCTGAAAAAAAAAATCATCATCATTAGAGACTGGTTATGCCTTTCATGATCCCCTATTCAATGCTAACATTGATGCCTCGTCTGATGTTATGCCTTTTACTTCAAAATCATTCTGCACCGAATCTAAGTACTTTCTTCTTGGTCTACCTCGACTCTTCTTACACTCCGCTGCCGAGCTCATGAGTCTCTTAGGTAACCATGCTTCTCCCATGCGTGTAACACGACGCCAGCATCTCAGTCTGTTCGCTCTAACTGCTTCATCTATGGTGTTCATTCCCAGTTTGATTTCCTCATTATGGACACCCTCCTGCCATTGTTCCCATCTATTAGTACCTGCAATCATTCTTGCTACTTTCATATCTGTAACTTCTACCTTATGAATAAGGTAACCTGTATCCATACAACTTTAACTCCCATACAACATGGTTGGTCGAAAGATAGAGCGGTGCACTGCTAACTTAGTCTAACTTAGTCTAGCTTAGTCTAACTTCCTTCTTGCAGAAGAGAGTAGATCTTAGCTGAGCGCTCACTGCATTAACTTTGCTGCACCTCGATTCCAGTTCTTTCACTATGTTGCCATCCCGTGAGGAAATACATCCCAGGTACTTGAAACTGTCTACCTGTTATAACTTTGTTCCTCCTATTTGGCACTCAATTTGTTTAAATCTCTTTCCCACAGACATTACTTTCGTTTTGGAGATGCTGATCTTCATATCATAATCCTTGCACCTCTGATCGAGCTCTGAAATAGTCGGTTACGATTTTTGTAACGGAATGTGATAATAACCGAGAAAACTAATTATGTGCAACATGATCAACAGACATACAACAGTCTGTCTTCCTACTCGGACTGTAATGACAAATAAAAAATTAAGTTCCACTCACTTTTTTCTGAAAAGAAGATGGTTTATAAAAATAGGTAAAATCTTTCCATACTGCATAGGTAACGATAAGTCAAAATCTTGAAAGTGTGTATGCAAGAATTAACCGTGATGCATAATTGAAAAAGGGTTACAGTGTCGAAGATATTAATTAAAGTTTGTCCCGTGAAGAAAAGAGATCAGACGCAAACCATGATACGGAAACGGTTCAACAAGAACACGTGACATAGTTGCAGATATATTTATCAAACAATACATTGTTCTCCACCTACACTACTAAACAGTTTTTTAAGAAATAAAAAGGTTTACCACTGGCCTGTTAAGTCTCATCTTTCCTTTCACTATATATCCGAAACGAGTAAGTAAATTTTTTGGAAACAGAAAGAATGACTTTATTTTACGAAAACACGAAAAGAAGGTAATGCAGACTAAAACTAAGAATGTATACCTTAGCAATTCCCATGTTTTAAAATGCGTACAAAATATAAAAATTATTCACATCATTATGTTTTCCACAAAAAGTGACATCATAAATGTCCTTGATAGAATTCTTGAAACCAAATTAAAAAAAATATCTTGTCTTAAAAATCATGTTGAGACGCAAGCCATCCGACAACTATTACAGTTGAAAAACACCTACTCACCAGTGTTGCCAACTCCCAACATGACGTGTCAAAACTCCCTACGTTCACTATGAAAGTCCCCTCATAGCCCATCCCTCCTGGATTCGCCACAAAGAGATTAATATTTTCCCTTTATTATTATTGTCGGCCGCGGTGGAGTAGCCGAGCGGTCTAAAGCGTCTCGCTGCGGAGCGCGCGGTTGCTCGCCGTGGAGGTTCGAGTCCTCCCTGGGGCATGGGTGTGTGTGTTGTCCTTAGGTTAGTTTACCTAGGTTTAAGTAGTTTGTAAGCTACGGAATGATGACCACGCAGTTTGGTCCGATAGATTTACAAACATTTGAACATTTTTTTTAATTATTGTCTGTTTTGAAGACTAAATGTAGTGAACTGGTCTACGCAACATATTTATGCTTTATTTCCATCGTGTGAAGACACAACGAGGACAGAAAGACAATCGTCGCCGCAGAAGTTAATACTGTGTTTAACTGTGGAGGTAACAATGGCTCCCTCTGATTTCGGTCGTCGTATGTCGGTTTCATTCGGACAACTTCGCGTTGCCTGTCTTCTATTCGTGATTGTTGTTACTGTCAGAACATCCTGAACAGTGGCCATTTTTGTTGTAATCATTACGTTGTATTGCAAGACCTTAGTTTATCTTACATTCTTTGCTACAAATAAGTGCCACATTTGAAAATAATTGTCTCGTTGTGTGCAGTTCCTAATCTATGTTACTTCCTTGCGGCGACACGAGAAGCGCGAAGGAATAAACATGGCAGTGTTTCCCCTGTCACGTACCCAGGTACTTTCAAGATAAAAGATAAGGTGGGGCTTAACAGCGTTGAGATATGTGTTCAAATGTTTGTAAATCTATGGGACTTAACTGCTGGGTAATTAGTCCGTAGCTTACAAAATACTTAAACTAAGTTACTACTACTGACTCCCTCCGTCGCAACAGTCTCTCTCTACCGACGACAATATTACACCTTCTCCAAAGATACAAGAGTACTTGATTACCAACGTAGCATTGTGGTGACCAACAAGAAAATTATCAAACAGAACAGTTACTGTCTGCAAAGTAGCCACCCTTCAAGGTAGATGAACGTCACAGAATACTTATATCTTGCAACGTCTCCGGAGTGTATCCAATACATGCGTTGCCGGAAATAAAAATTAGTACCCCCTCAATGAGTTAGCCGATTTACTCTAGATTTATCGTTGTAACAGTGCATATGGAACACACGGAATGACTACATTTACAGATCAGTAGCTCAGGCGGTACCGAGGTATCAGGTGTCGATCCATACTGGAACACGTGGTGTAGCCTCAACGGGCGACAAAGTAAGCGCTGATTCTGGCATCGATTCGGTCATTCAGGACGTGTATACTGTCTTGGGATACATTATTCCACCTCCTCGGCTTGTTCTGGGTTGACAAGTCTCACATGTTTGTTGTCGTCCTATCGTATCCCACACGTGCTCCAATGGAGACAAGTCCGGAGATCGTGGTGGCCAGGGAAGGTGCTGAACGTCTTGCAGAGCACGGTGAGTTTCACGCGCAGTGGGTTGAGGAGCATTAACCTAACTCTCAAATGGAGGACTTAGTAATAGCTATAGCTGGTGTACAGAAGCAGCTGATAGAGTTGAAAACAAACAAATCGACAGATCCAGATGGGACACGAATCCGGTTTCGCAGAGTACTCGGTGGCCTTGGCCGCTTACTTATGTTGCATTTATCGCGAGTCGTTGATCCGCCGCAAACTACCAAGAGACTGGAGAAAAGCAGCGGTAACTCCTGTCTATAAGAAAGGCATTACAACGGACTAACGAAGTTGCAGACCTATATCATTAACATCAATGTGCTGTAGAATTCTTAACATATTCTCAGTTCTAATATAGTAAATTTCCTTGAGACGGAAAAGCTTCTGCCCATGCATCAGTACGGCTTTAGGAAGCATCGATCGTGCGAAACACAGCTTGACTTTTTCGATCATGACATCTTGCGTGCTATGGATGAAGGCCAACAGCCAGACGATATAGTTCTCGATTTTCGAAAGGCGTTTGACACGTTACCGCACTACAGACTGCTAGCGAAGGCACTAGCTTATGGAGTAGGTACCGAAATATGTGCGTGGATCAAAGATTACTTAGGTAATATAACGCAGTAAGCTGTCCTCGATGACGAGGCTAGGATATCGTTAGGGGTGCCCCAGGGAAGAGTATTTAGGAAGTATATATTTTCTATCTACGTAAATGATCTGACACAGAGAGTGAGTTACGATCTGCTGCTGTTGCTGATGATGCTGGGATGTACAAGAGGGTGTCGTCATTGTGGTAGGATGCAGACCAAATTTCAAGGTGGTGGGACGAATGGCAACTAGCGCTAAATCTATAAAAACGCAAGGTGATGCAGATGAGTAGGAGAAACAATCCCGTAATGTTCGAAAACAGCATTAGTAGTGTGCTTCTTTGACAGAGTCGCGTCAATTAAATACCTAGGCGTAACGTTGCACAGCGATATGAAATGGAAGGAGCATAAAAGGACAGTAGTGGGGAAGACGAATGTTCGACTTCGGTTTATTGGGACGATTTTGGGAAGGTGTGATTCCTCTGTAAAGGAGACCGCATATTGAACGCTTGCACGACCCCGTCTTGAGTATTGCTCAAGTGTTTGGGACCCCCACCAGATCGGTTTAAAGGAGGACATAGAGGCAGTTCAGATGCGGATGGCGAGCTTTGTAGATTCGATCAATGCGGGAGTGTTACCGAAGTGCTTCGGAATCTCAACTGGGAGCCGCTGGAGGGGGAGGCACGTTGTTTTCGAAAATCACTGTTGAAGACATTTAGAGGGCTGGAATTTTGTTAAAACTGTAGAACGATTCTACTGCCGCCAAGGATAATAGAGAGATTAGAGCTCGTACAGAGCGCAACAGGAAAGCAAGTAACTAGTAGTGGTAGTGAGTATCCCCCGCCACGCATCTTTGGGTGTATTGCTCAGTACGTATGTAGATGTAAATGGAAGACCACATGACCTTCCTATCCCAAGAATGGCAAAAGTACGGGTCTTCCAACGTTCTGCAGGTACCAAGCGCTTGTCAGCGTTCTCTACGAAAACACCGAAGATGAACCAGAGTTGTAGCTTATCACACCCCAGTCCACAAGATTTGGGGTGGACCGGTATGTCTTACAAGGGGAGACCGCCATTTGTTAAATACAGATTCGATTCATATTGCGCATAATGAAAGCTCATGGCCAGAGGTGTAATTTGGAAAAGCACCAAGATGCACTTCTCAGCCGTTGTCGAGAAAATCGACAATTAAAAAAAGCCGTTGCGGTGAAATACTCTCTACGATTGGTAATATTGTACAGAGGCGTGTCGTAGCGGTAAGCGCTTGGGTTGGTAATCCGAAGGCATGCAACTTTTTTTTATTGTATCGCACGAACCAGAGTGATAGTTATCATAGAAATATGGAAAGCAGAAAACAGCACGACATCGAGCACATCTGATAAATGATACGTTTTTACAAGAACAATTATTGTTTTTTAAATTATCTGTTGGGAAACACACCTGATTGACAATCTGAAAAATTGTTCTATCGTTCGTCAGGTTTGACTTACACTATACGTATTCGTTTCGGAATATCGTTTATAAAAATGTTCAAATGTTTGTTAAGCTTATGGGACTTAACTACGGGGTCATCAGTCCCTAAACTTACAAACTACTGATGAACTACCTTATACTAAAGACGCCACAAATATCCATGCCCGAGGGGGGATTCGAACCCCCGACCGTAGTGACCGTGCAGACCGTGACTGAAGCGCCTCAGTCTCCTCGGCCACCGCGGCCGGCCTATCGTTTATACTTTTTCCGTTAACTATACGTGGTAAACATTACGAAGACAATTAATAACATTTGTGAAATACAATGTATACATTTGAATTACAAGAAACAAATAATAAAAATAAGTTACATGCCGAGAGATTCGATCCGGCGACCGGCTTACCAACCCAAGCGCTTACCGCTACGCCACGCCTCTGTACAATATTACTACTCGTAGAGAGTATTTCACCGCAACGGCTTTTTTTTAATTGGCGATTTTCTCGACAACGGCTGAGAAATGCATCTTGGTGCTTGATGGGCTTTCATAGTGCGCAGTATGAATCTAATCTGAATTTCACAATTGGCGGCCTCCTCTTGCTAGACGAATACATTCTACGAGACAGCGCTCCATAGGTCTACGTCGTACGCGCAGACGATCATCATTTGTGTGCAGGCAGAACCTGTTTTCATCGTTGAAGACGACAGATCTCCCAAGTGACGCTCTGACGGCACGTCGACGCTGTTGCATGAGTAGAAGAGGCGCGCTGGATGTGTGTGTGGCCGCAGTCCCCCTGCTAGTAACCAGTTGGCAACAGTTCGGGTTGACACTTCTGGGCTTACAAACGCGTCTTGCCTTGATGTGGTCTTAGCGTGGTTACCTCTTTTCTTACAAGACGACGACCTTGGAGACGTCTGTGCTGCGTGAACATCCACAGTCTCGCCTACAGGTGTGAGAATGTTCATGTGATCGTTGCAACCAGCAACGTTGCTCATCTGACGCGGCACGTCCAAATTCTGTGAAATGGCGATCCCACCACTCGAAAGGCCGCAATATGACCTCCCAAAGGCTTTCAGTTGGCTTTAGGAAGCACGAATGCATTTCCGTGGCATGGAGATAATTTCCTAGACATGCGGATATCACAGTGAGCCTTATAACTATAAAACACTAGCTTTTATGCCCGTGCTTCGCAACGGTTGTTGGAGAGCCTGTGTGTATCATGGTTTTTTTTAGGGTTCCGCACCTCAGTCAGTAAAAATAGAATCCTTGTTTGATCGCTCTGTCAATAAATCCAGGTGTCCTAGTCAAGATGTCAAATGTAAGTAAAAGTCATTGTCCGAAACGATGCATCTTCATAAAGATTTTGACACAAAAAGTGAAACGTGCCAAAAGAAGCAAAGAAATATCGCTAAGAATTTAATACACAAAGAGAAATCACTGACACTATGTTCAACTTTTGTTCGTATTCGTAGACATAAGATTGCTTAATTCTGTCACAGACGTTCGCTTCCTTGATGTACTACCCCATACTAATTATGCAGCAGCGGTATTTATTAGTTCTTTGGTGCACTACAGCGCCTCCATCGCATGTTGCTGTACTACGCAATCCATACTTCAAGCATAACCTACATCTAAAACAATTTCCCTCATGAAGTTGCTCCATGCAAATCCGTGAAGTAGTTTAGGAGATTAGGTATTTCTAATAGACGAATAGACAGTTACTGAAAACACTTAAGATTGCGATGCATCTTTTTTCTGAGATCTGATTTGATGAAATCACGCCTCTATGTTGCCTCTAATCTTAGCTCGCATTTCCTGTGAAAACCGCATTCAAAATGTGTCTGTAGTTTCTTTTCTTATCTTTTTTTTTTTTTTTTTTTTTTTTTTTTTTTAATACGTTTGCAAAACGTGTTAGAAATTGGCATATCTTCATGAATATGATGTAGCTTACATCATACGTCAGTTATATTCGCCATTTAAAACATTTATTTCGTGATCATTCATATCTCTGGACAATGGGCTGAGGCATGGAAAGCTGAAATATAATAAGTATTTCCTTAATGAAGTAAAATTTTATCACTAACAATAATTATTATACTGACAGTTCTCTCTATCCAAATGTTCAAATGTTTGTTAAGCTTATGGGACTTAATACGGGGTCATCAGTCCCTAAACTTACAAACTACTTATGAACTACTTACGAACTAGGACGGCACAAATATCCATGCCCAAGGGGGGATTCGAACCCCCGACCGTAATCTCTCTATCCGTTGTCGCTCCAAGCTTGAGACTTAAACTTCCATAGCAGTTGTACATATACGTTAGACTGTGATATCAGTATGTAGCTATATGGATTAAACACGGCGAGAATTGTATCAGTTTTACATTCATTGCGTTGAATCATATTTCGTAGAACATAGAAAACGATTTTCAGAAATATGGTAAATTCGTTTCGTTGTGCTAGTTTTCTTCGTTTAGAATTCACGTAAGTTTGTGTGAACACAGTCTTAGGCTTTGGCATTTTGATGAAGTTATGCGATGAGCAGTATTAAATCACCCACACCAACTAATAGAAGTATGACTGTGACTGTAGTGTAGCGCTCTATTATTCATTTGTTAGCCTATCTGCATTTTCATCTTTGTCTCTGTTGATCGTCGGCTTAGTGTGATTGAGGAAAACGCGCCGAGAAGTTAAAAACTTATATACTTGATATTATGCGTCGTTATTCTCAATTCTGTTACACATTGCAACAGCAGCGCCGAAAATGGCTGGCAAATTACATTTCTGAAACCGATATTGGATAAGTGCGAATTTTGATTTGTAACAGTTTTCACAAATATCTTCTTGAATAGGAATTTGGAACGAATTGTAAGACTGTGTGAATCATGAGACTCTATATAAAAGAGTTTCGCGTGAAAGTGCTGGTCATAATGAGATGTGACAACAACGGATGTATCTGATTCGGTAAAATTTTACTTTCTATCCTGGCGGCCTCGTGTTTTTATGTTGGCAACATCAATAACACGATATTAAATTGTTGCAAAGATGACCGAACCACATAGAGTGTGGATAAATACTGCTGTTCCTGTTATATGCTTGATTTCACGACAAAATATTTGCGTGTCACGCGATTGGCTTATGACGATGTCACATGATTCTCGTTATTCAACATCTATTGCCAACATTATCACAGGAGGCCGCCGGGATATGAGTAGGACTATGTCGCATAGTTTTTCTTGACCCATCTGTCAAACGATAACACCACAGCAGAGAGTGTCGCGGCTATATGTATCAGAGATCACTGATTAGCACAGACCAGTGAGCTTACTGGCAGAGGCATATCAATATCTATGCCCTAAGAGACATTCATCAATGTATGTCTGTGTTTCCACCACGCTTCCACGACAGTGATCAATTTCCACGAATATTTTTATCTTTGAGTCCACAGACCATAGATAATATAGACTGCGCATGACATTGTTCTATTGAAACCAACATCTGAGTCACGTGACTCGGGGCAGGGAACCCTGTTCATCATTACAAGCAATACGAAGTGCAGCTGAGAGTCGCGGTTCTTCGCCTTGCTAGTGGAAATTATGCGTAGATTACGACAATAAAACGTCTTATCGTTTTCTTATTACATATTCAGTAGTACGATGGGCGTTAGTTCTCCGTAATTCGCAATATCAGTGCAACGGTTACAGTTTGTACTTGTGCCTAGATGAAATGTTTTCACAGTTCTTTTTATAAGCAGCAGAACTGCAGTTCTTAAGTGAATGCCTCTTTTTGTTGAGTCTTTTAGTTTGTAGCTTACACAGGAGACGAAATATTAGTTTGGCAAGCAGCATCAGTTTTCATACGATTCCTCAACAATACATGTGAAATGATTTGTCATGCTTTTATATATACCTGAAATCGGTTTGCATCCATAATGTCCGATTTTAATATAATATAAGCGTTTATATTTGATGCCTTTTCCACATACAGGGAAACAAAAACGTAAAACAAGAAAAATATTGGCTATTTACATTAAATAATAATGTGATCAAAAATTATTGATGTACTTAACCAGAATACGTTTGATAGGGATAATAAACAGTATTTATTTATTTTCAGCGTTGTGGAACGCTATTAATGGCAGATCTGCACCAGAAATTACTTACTTGTTGACATGTACACTCAGTCAAGACACGCTGAAATAATATCCCATTAAAAAATCGCATTGGTCAGTTGGGAAAAAAGTAAAACATTCATAGTGCAACATAAACATTGGGGATCTGTAACTCTTTTGCTTGTAAACACAATAATTTTCGCCTGGTCACACATAAAAAAAAAAAAAAAAAAAAAAAAAAAAAAAATCTAGCCGCATTAATGTCAATAATAAGGAGAAATCAAGTTACTTTTATATATTACATCTGAAATATGAATACGAGAAGTCGTTTTATTGTTAAAATCCAAGCTAGACTTCACCTGTATAACAGAAACTCTTTGGTTCGTAACGACGAAGCCTCAGTCACGTGACTCGGGGCAATTAGATGTTGGTTTCAAACTACAACACAGCAGAGATAGGGACAGGCGCAGTCTATGTTATCTTTGGTCTATGTTTGAGTCTATCTGGATTTTTATCTTTGTTTTGTGTCTCTGTTCAAAGTCGGTAATGTGTGGTTGACGTAAACATGAGATCTATTTAAAAAATTGCGTATTTAATATTCCTCGTCGTTATTAAAGTCTGAAAGGACCGCATTGTCTGACGATTGAAAGAATAGACAGATTTTGACTCGTACCGTAAAGTTCGTAAGTCACAGAGTGTATAGCTTTTCCTAAGAGTATTTATTGCATATTTTGCGAATTTTTATTCGTCACACTCACCCACTGCCACGCACCGCGACCAAACTCCCTTACTAACATCATTAGACCAAGGGCTATCTACCACCACAACCACGAGTGGGTGGCAGTATGTGGTCACGGAGAAAAGTCTGTCAGCACGTATACACACAAGCTTTTTATATATAGATATAGATTATCTATATCTATTGGCGGACGACGACCAAGCATTATCAGTATATGTGCTACATCCCGTGTGGCATCTGTCGTCACCGGATCAACAATCAACGTCGTCGCTCCAGGTGTACCAATTGATATTTTCCGGCAGTGTAAATAAGCACCTATATTGCTGCCGCAAAGTGTCAGTGTCACCGAACAAATTGTCCATTGATAAATGTAGTTGCATCCATACAATGGCCTTGAATAACTCCTTCCTGTCTTACGATCTGCAAATTTACAGAACGTCAGATAAATACTTTGTTTTATCTTTTTTGGTATGTTCCGTGGAAAAGCGTTGGATTATTTAGGGGGAAAAAGATAAACAGTAAATAGCGGTGCAGTTTAAACGCCGCCTTTGGGTCTGGGAGGTATCTTTTCCCGGTACGAATCCGGCCTGCGGATTAATGAGGTGAGTCCATTTGCCGGAGAGCCTGGGTGTGGTTTTCAGGCGGTTTTCCATCTTCCTTGGGGAATGCGAACGGGTCCCGATTTTCCGACTTGATAATACTATGTCGGTGATTGCTCCGCAAACTGCTTCCCATGTTCATAACCTCCAGGTTTACACTGCGAGCAGACATTTGGGGTGTGCGTTTGAGAATTGTTCTGGTGGGCTACAGAAGGTTCGGCGCGGGCATCAATGGGGCGAGAGACCAGTGGGGAAAGCGTTGGGCTTGTGGACAGCTGCAGGTCGCGTCGGGTCTGCTGTTTCTGGTACCTTGGTCCAGCTCAAGGTGGTACAATTTCGATCATTTCGGACAATTGTTATTATAACTGGAAATAAATTGAGAAAAAGAATAATTTTAACTATGGCACTTGTTCTTGAATGTTTAATGAATATGTAACACAAATATTATACAGTTACAAATGTTGGTATAAACACTAAAAAAAAGGTTACGGAATTGAGAAAAATCGATCGAAAATGTACCACACTAAATACAATTGTGATCACTTCCTCGTACAATTTTGATTACGGGCATCTTCCACATAAAAAGCACTTTCTCTGTCACGCACCAACGCATACTTCGTGGTACCAAACATTGCATTTTTGGCAGCGAATCGAGTCACCCTTAACTAGATAGTTTGTAAGAGCGCCTTAGACTAAGTAGCTTCACTTTTAAAGGGAAAAAATATATGTCCTTACCGCAAAGCGGTGTATTCTTGGAAAAGACAGGAGGAGCTGTAGAAACCTGCGACACAACGAGACACTACGAGACAGACAAATGGCGCGAAAACTTATGTTGATCGGAATTGTACCTATATCGAATTTGTACCACCTTACTCTATACTTAACAATAAACTAAAATTGTTACATAATCATTTAATTGTACTATGGCCCCAATAAGGTAAAGATCAAGCAACTCATATGTGAAAAAAGAGTGGCTAGAAGACGAATGCAAGTCCGTAGATGTTGTTGTTGTTGTTGTTTGGATGTTTTATGGGGACAAAACTGTGAAGGTCATCAGTTCCTCCAAGTCCGTAGAACAATGCATAGCTACTGAGAAGATAGATAGCGCCTACAGTAAAATAAAAGAGACGTTTGAAGTAAAGAAAAGCAGCAATATGAATATCGATAGCTCAGATGGAAAACCAGTACGAAGCAAAGAACGAGAAGGCTGGAAGATGGGAGGAATATACAGAAAGGCTATACAAGGGAAAAGGAGTCAGTATTGCCCAAAGGGAAGAGGAAGCAGATGAAGATGAGATAGGAGACACGATACTGCGAAAGGAATTTGATAGTAATGAAAGAGTCAATGTCCCTTGAGTAGATGATACTTTTGGTGAACCAGGTGCGACGAAACTATTACAACTGGTGTGCACGATGTATGAGACAGGTGAAATAACTTCAGACTTCAAAAAACTGTAATAGCTCAAATTCCAGACAAGGCAAGAGTGAGCAGGTGTGTAAATTACTGCACTATCAGTTTGCAAAACACTCATCGTTGGAAAATACTAACATGAATTATTTACAGATAAATGGAAAAAAACTATAGAATACAACCTCGGGGAAGATCAATTTCGATTAGGGAGAAGTGTAGGGATACGCGAGGTCATACTCATCTTACAAAATAGGATGGAAAAAGGAAAACCTACATGTATAGCTTTTGTAGTTTTCGAGAATCTTTTGACAGCACTGACTGCATTGCACTCTTTAAGATTCAGAAGGTAGCGGCGGTAGGATACACAGGGAGCGACAAGTATACACAACTTGAATAGAAATAATACCATTTATAAGGG
Source organism: Locusta migratoria (assembly GCA_026315105.1). Classification (NCBI taxonomy): domain Eukaryota; kingdom Metazoa; phylum Arthropoda; class Insecta; order Orthoptera; family Acrididae; genus Locusta; species Locusta migratoria. The sequence goes on from CM048744.1 coordinate 667,545,417, forward strand.
TCGAACCGTATGGAAGAAATGCGGCAGTTGGGAATGAAGTACGACAGGGGTGTACTGTTTCCCCAATGTTATTCAATCAGTACGCTGACCAAACTGTGAAGGAAAGCAAAGAGAAATTGGGAATAAGAAGTTCAGGGAGACGTTATAAAAAGTTTATGGATTGCCGATTTGAATTCTGTCGCAGACAGCAAAGAACTTAGAAGAACAATTGCCTGAGGACCTGTCATAAAAGCGTCAATGACACTAACCTGTCTCTTGACGCACTGATTCCCACACATTTATTCCGGAGGACGGTGGTTCAAACCCGCCTCTGCATATCCTCATTTAAATTTTCCGACGTTACCTTAAATCGCTTAAGGCGGTATCAAAACACTAACCGCAGGACAGGTGTGTATTGAGGTTCAAGAAAAGATGGAAATCAATGGGCGCAAGAAATTCTTGTCCTCAGGTCAGCGTTTTGACAACGACGAAGAGAAGACGACTGTCAACATTGGTTCCATTCATAGCAGGCAGACTTCTACGACACATGAATACAAAAGTCAATCCCACTACAAGAGTGTGAATAAGTTCGTGACTATGTCTAAAAATAGGTGAAACATAGCTTTACCTGTTGCCAATAAAGTTTTTCTTGTAACTATGTTGTGTTTGTTGTTTTTAATTAGAAAAATGACTTTCTGGATGCGCCTCGTGACTAATATACACAAACACCATAAAAACATCATAGAACAAATTGTAGGTTAGGAGCTGTTACTGAATTTAGGACTCTATTTAACCTTTCACTAAACTGGCAATACTTCAAGTAGACCAAAATGATTTACACACAAAAAAAGAGAGTCTCTAATATAGATTTCCTGGATTTACCTCTAATCAAGACAACAAAAATCACTTTACAGTTCACAGAAAAGTAACGGTGACAGATACCACTCTCTAGACTCCTTCTCACCACCCAGTAAAACACAAGAACGGAGTGTTTAGGTTACTTATTAAGAGAATAAACAGAATACAATTTAAAAATAATTGTCAACGGGGAAAACTCTGCACTAAACACACGAAAAAGCGGAAGTCAATTGTTATGCTGACAAACTTGCAGACACTCCATTATACAAAAAGTAAAAGAGTCGATAGGTTAACTGCCACGCATAACTTAAAAAAAAATCTCGCTATCAACACCTTGTATCCATCGCTGGGAAAATCTTATGTATCCAGAATGAAACTTTCACTCTGCAGCGGAGTGTGCGCTGATATGAAACTTCCTGGCAGATTAAAATTGTGTGCCGGAACCGACACTCGAACCTGGGACCTTTGCCTTTCGCGGGCAAGCGCTCTACCACTGAGCTACCCCGACACGACTCACGATGCCGCCTCACAACTTTACTTCCGCCAGTACCTCGCCTCCTACTTTCCAAACTTCACAGAAGTTCTCCTGCGAAACTTGCAAGACTAGCACTCCCGGAAGAAAGGATATGGTGGAGACATGGCTTAGCCACAGCCTAGGGGATGTTTCCAGAATGAAACTTTCACTCTGCAGCGGAGTGTGCGCTGATATGAAACTTCCTGGCAGATTAAAATTGTGTGCCGGAACCGGGACTCGAACCTGGGACCTTTGCCTTTCGCGGGCAAGCGCTCTACCACTGAGCTACCCCGACACGACTCACGATGCCGCCTCACAACTTTACTTCCGCCAGTACCTCGCCTCCTACTTTCCAAACTTCACAGAAGTTCTCCTGCGAAACTTGCAAGACTAGCACTCCTGGAAGAAAGGATATGGTGGAGACATGGCTTAGCCACAGCCTAGGGGATGTTTCCAGAATGAAACTTTCACTCTGCAGCGGAGTGTGCGCTGATATGAAACTTCCTGGCAGATTAAAATTGTGTGCCGGAACCGGGACTCGAAAGTTGTGAGGCGGCATCGTGAGTCGTGTCGGGGTAGCTCAGTGGTAGAGCGCTTGCCCGCGAAAGGCAAAGGTCCCAGGTTCGAGTCCCGGTTCCAGCACACAATTTTAATCTGCCAGGAAGTTTCATATCAGCGCACACTCCGCTGCAGAGTGAAAGTTTCATTCTGGAAACATCCCCTAGGCTGTGGCTAAGCCATGTCTCCACCATATCCTTTCTTCCAGGAGTGCTAGTCTTGTAAGTTTCTCAGGAGAACTTCTGTGAAGTTTGGAAAGTAGGATGCGAGGTACTGGCGGAAGTAAAGTTGTGAGGCGGCATCGTGAGTCGTGTCGGGGGAGCTCAGTGGTAGAGCGCTTGCCCGCGAAAGGCAAAGGTCCCAGGTTCGAGTCCCGGTTCCGGCACACAATTTTAATCTGCCAGGAAGTTTCAAATCTTATGTACTTATAATATCTCATACAATACACAAATAATGGTCCCTTAATATAATATAATATAATATAATATAATATAAACACAAGCTGAGAATTAAATAAACATAATCAAACACATATAAAATGGATTTAAGCACACGTAAAACTCTATATACAAGCAAAATAGGAGGACATTTGTGGTATATGCTACAGTGAATACATCAATGCTTTGACCAAAACAGACGTGATGTTATTACTAACAAGATACTTTTAGAAAATGTCTCACCAATATTGAAATACTATTAATTACAATGGAAACTTAAGTTGTAGTCAATCATTATTACGCCAGTTTTAGATGCCCATAACGGCAATTATACATGTTGGTGAGCCTTATAGATAGTAGTGTAATAATACGATAGGAAACACAGATACCAGTATTTTTTTCTGTAAGTACACCATTATCTCCCGTATTACTAATCCGAAATTAATAACTAAGGTATCATTTTCAAGGTTTCGTTCACAAAAAACTTTGTTTTGAGAAAAATTTGTACTGTTCGTACAATCTAAGTTGATACCCGGCGAGCGATCGGAAATATGAGATGTATTTACGGTTGGTCTCATCAACCACCGTGCCGAGTATTAACTCAGTTTGCACGGACAATATAAAAGCAATGTACAAGGTGCCGTCTATTGACAATCTGTTTAACTAACAAGAACGACAGATCTTGCAGTTTTTTTTTTTACATTCTTTATGCAAGCCGAAGACCTCCTTTAATGCAAGCATAGTTTAACACACTATTTCGGTTATATAGGTCGATGTAACGACGAAAAATAATGTAATTTAACTAACAGCACGACAGCTCTTGCAGTTCTTTAGATTCTTTACGCAAACGTAGTTTATCACGAGATTTTTGTATCACGTGTCGATGCAAAACAGTTATAATTATGTTAATTAAAAATCTTAATGCTAATCAGGGATGAGTTAATGGTGCAATATTCGTGGTGACTCACTTAGGCGAGTTCATGATCACTGCTATATTCATTGACTCCAATAAAACTGTGCTGATACCCCGCATTAACCTGACACCTGCGTTTCAAAATGATAAGAAGACAATGCCCAATACAGGTAGCCATCGCTATGACCATAAAAAAAGCACAAGGTCAGACGGTTCAAAGGGCGGGATTATGTTTACCAGAATAGGTTTTTTTCGCATGGATAGTAATACGTGCTTTTTCAAGAGTTCGCTCATTCAGTGATATTCATGTTTGAGCTTAAGCCACATACAACCAAAAAGTAAACTCTGATCACATTTACTAACATAATAATCAAAGTTTTGTAAAATAAACAAGTTTTCAAAAATAAAATAAACATGAAAAAGTCTATATCTGATTTTTATGTGTTTCGTAATTAATCATATTGTTTTTATTTACATAAATTTTCTTACAATGAAACTAATATTAGTTATACTATTGTTCATTATCTTATACATATGTACTTGCATCTGCCTTTTCTCCATTACTATCTTACCTACTTGATCAGGATAGAGTGCGAATTATTCGCAAGGGTCAGCTAGTAACGATTATTATTATTTATTTACGTACTCCGTTTAGCTGGATCTATGTCCAAAGGTTTGTAAGTCTAAGGGACTTAACTACGATGGTCATCAGTCCTTACGCTTACAAGCTACTTGAACTTATGCTAAGAATAATAAATACACCCATGCCCGAGGGTGGACTCCAACATCCAACGGCGAGCAGCGGCGCGCTCCTTAGCAAGGCGCCTTGGAGCGCTCAGCTACTCCACCGTGGCTACCTTTTATGAAGCAAGTTTATGGATTTTGGTATGGAAATCTGTTAAACACAAATGCAACCGACAATATGAGCACTGGGTAAATGCTGCAGTTCTGTAGTTGTGTGCTGAGCGACTTGAATCTTCCGTATTACAAATAACACTGCCAGAAGCATCAAAAACATCACATTCAGCTGGAAACGTAGATTTTTCAGGTTTGCTTGGTCAAATGTTCAAAAGTTTGTAGAGTTGTGGGACCAAACTGCAGTGGTCATCAGTCCCTGGACTTACAAACTACTTAAACTAGCTTATGCCCGAGGGGAGGAGTCGAAACTCCGACGGGCGAGCAGTCGCGCACTTCGCAGCAAGGCGCCTTAGAGCGCACGGCCACTACCGCACGGCCATGCTTGACAATGTTGTTGAATGTGGGTGCAACGAACTACTTATGGATGACGCATGAAGGGTCATGACAGTGTTACGGCTGTGGCGTTCAGTATCAATTTTGTCGAGTAAATCACGCCCACGAAATCGTTTATCGATTTTTTTTTTCATTGCCGATAAAGTATACATCCGAAGCTGAATAAGGTACCTTGCACCGGGGGGTGAAATGATTGTTATCACTACGGTCGGGAGTTCAAATCTCCCTTCGGGCATGGATATTTGTGCCGTCCTTAGGATTAGCTAGTTGATAAGTAGTTTGTAAGTTTAGGGACTAATGACCCCGTAGTTGAGTCCCATAAGCTATACAAACATTTGAACATTTGATTGTCATCATCATGTGTTTATCTGGACAGAGCTTCCTTTCCAAGACATGAAAAACCATTTTATAAAATTAGCGAAAGACGTCAAATATACTTTGTAGCAAAGAAAAGTCAGTAGGAAGTTATCCCTCGCACTGAACCATTTGGCCCACTGCCACAGCACGAAGGTCAAGGAAGCGGAGACGGCTGACCTCGCTTTAGCATGCTGAGTAACTGCTGCCATTAAGTCATCAGCCCCTTGCACAGGTTGAAATGTGGTTAGGCTGTATTAGACCCCTTGCAGACAACTGTTTCTTCATGGCCAAGGGAATAGCATTGTCAAGCACTATAACGAAGGAACATCAATGTCAATTTGCCGTCCACACGTTGCAGTAAGACTGAAGGGGTGCTGATGCAATGATGTGGGTGTGGTCTGTTTACGGACCATTCAGGAACCCACTGGAAAACAAAACAAAAACTATTTTTGCTTTTTGACGAGCCACTGTCATATATATATTTTTCAAATATATATATATATATATATATTCAAAGAATTTCTCCGCCTTTTGACTCTCTTAGTGCTCTGTTATTGCACTAACTTGATTTCAGCCTTCAAGTGTAGCACTCTACAAAAATGAGACAGCGGTTATCCATGAACGGACAAACCACACAGAGGTGAACATAGGAAAAGGTGTCCGACAAGGATGTACATTATCGCCAATTATTTTAACTTATACTAGAAGAACCGCTTTAAAAAAAAGTCAGGAAAAATTCTCAGCCTATTCTAATTCATGGCCAAAAATTTGACGATCTGCTCATGACATTACTGTTCTGTGTGAGATTGAAGAAGTTCTTGTAACCATGCTAAATAGAATGCATAAAGTTATGGGACAGAATACAAACTGAAAATAAATAAAACAGAAACAAAAGTTATGGCATGTGACAAGGCAGGGCAGGCTAAAATCCAAAAATCATTTAGGCACTGTATTACTTGAACAAGTTGATAGACTTACTTATCTAGGCAGTAGAGTCATCAGGAATGGAAGGAGCAAGGTAGAAGTAAGACGAAGAATTGTGCAAGCAAAAGCTGCTTTTAACAAAAATAAAAAGATCCTAACTTCTAAGAGCATCAGTCTTGAAGTCAGGAAAAGATTTCTGAAGTCTTATGTCGGGAGTATGGCATGTTATGGCTGTGTAAAATGGACTCTGCGAACTAAGGATGAGAAGAAGCTAAATTCTTTGAAATGTGGTATTTTCGACGCACGCTCAAAATAAAATGGATTCACAAAGTTACAAATGAAATGGTCTTGGAAAGATTAGTCGAAAAGAGCTTAATTGTTAATAGAAGAGTACAACTTACACTTCATCCAATAAGGCATGAAGGTATTCTGAAACAATAATAGAGGGTTATGTCGGGGTGAAAGACCAAGAGGAAGACAAGGCCTGAAGTACATGGACCAAATCATGAAAGATATGGGATGCAAGACATGTGAAGAAATGAAGCGAAAAGACGTTCAGAATGGAGATTTGCTGCCATAAAAAAAATTAATGTTAAAAGTCATAATACTTGGGCGTGGCCCTAATCACTGTCGAAAACATATACACTCCTGGCCATTAAAATTGCTACACCACGAAGATGACGTGCTACAGACGCGAAATTAAACCGACAAGAAGATGCTGTGATATGCTAATAATTAGCTTTTTAGAGAATTCACACAAGGTTGGAGCCGATGGCGACATCTACAAAGTGCTGACATGAGGAAAGTTTGCAACCGATTTCTCATACACAAACAGTAGTTGATAGGTTGTTATAAAACCTCATGTAAGGAGGCAAAATGCGTAGCATCACGTTTCCGACTTTAATAAAATCGGATTGTAGCCTATCGCGATTGTGGTTTATCGTATCGCGACATTGCTGCTCGCGTTGGTCGCGATCCAATGACTGTTAGCAGAATATGGAATCGGTGGGTTCAGGAGGGCAATACGGAACGCCGTGCTAGATCCCAACTGCCTCATATCACTAGCAGTCGAGATGACAGGCATCTTATCCGCATGGCTGTAACGGATCGTGCAGCCACGTCTCGATTCCTGAGTCAACAAAATGTTCAAATGTTCAAATGTTTGTATGTCTATGGGACTTAACTACGGGGTCATCAGTCCCTAAACTTACAAACTACTTATGAACTACTTACGAACTAGGACAGCACAAATATCCATGCCCGAGGGGGGATTCGAACCCCAGACCGTAGTGGCCGTGCAGACCGTGACTGGAGCGCCTCAGTCCCCTCGGCCACCGCGGCCGGCCCTTAGTCAACAGATGGAAACGTTTGCAAGACGACAATCATCTGCAGGAACAGTTCGACGACGTTTGCAGCAGCATGGACTATCAGCTCGGGGACCATGGCTCCGGTTACCCTTGACGCTACATCATAGACAGGAGCGCCTGCGACGGTGTACGCAACGACGAACCTGGGTGTACGAATGGCAAAACGTCATTTTTTCAGATGAATCCAGGTTCTGTTTACAGCATCATGATGTGTTTGGCGACATCGCGGTGAACGCACATTGGAAGCGTGAATTCGTCATCGACAAACTGGCGTATCACCCGGCGTGATGGTATGGGGTGCTACTGGTTACACGTCTCGGTCACCTCTTGTTCGCATCGACGGCACTTTGAACTGTGGCCGTAACATTACAGATGTGTAACCACTTTCTAAACTGGTATAAATTTGATAGTTCCTAAAAGCTTGTTTTTGTTGGCTAGTGATACTAGCCAAAGATATTCTTAGGTGCAGTCCGTAACTTTTTGAATTGACCGTAAGCAGACAATAATTCCACTTAACCCGCTTCATACACGACCACACTTCAAGAATAAGTTCAGGTCCTTGTACAAGGCACAGAATTAATCATCTGACTTACTTATTGGTTGTAGTCCTTCGTGTCCAAACATGCAGGATCCTATCGATCGATAAATATTACATTGGAAACCATAAGTAAAATCTTCCGTTAACTTTCTTTATAAACGAAAATTACTCTTCTTTAGGCTTCCAAACTAAAAAAAATCCGTCTTTCATTAAATAATAATACAGTTCCACGTATACTATTTCCGTACAAGAAGCCGTCACAGATAATTAAACACTTTATCGATTTTTTCAAATGTTCAAATGTTTGTAAAGCTTATGGTACTTAACTACGGGCTCATCAGTCCCTAAACTTACAAACTACTTATGAACTACTTACGAACTAGGACGGCACAAATATCCATGCCCGAGGGGGGGGGGGGTTCGAACCCCCGACCGTAGTGACCGTGCAGAACGTGACTGAAGCGCCTCAGTCCCCTCGGCCAGCGCGGCCGGCCTAACGATTTTTTTTTGTAACATCCGTTACATATCATTACTTGGCATAGGCTGTGACATAACTGACATCAAACGACAAAGTGAAACTTTTTACAATGCAATAATGTACACAACATTTATTTTTTTCTTTTTTTTTTCTGGGACGATGAAGCTTGGCAATCAACAAAGCGCAGCAATCCTCGTCGCGTCGAAGCCTTCGGCGCGGAACAAACAGCGGCCAGCAATTCAACTCCGGCTGCGGCTGCGAAGACGCTGCTGCCGCGAATTGCATCACCTCAATTGTACATGGAACAGATAAACAAACACATTTTAAGTACAAAACAGTAGACATTTTCACACAAAAACTTAAATTATATGGTGTTTCACTAAGTGTGTTTGCTTCTGTAACTTATAAAATAATAGGTGACGGGAAATTTTAATGCGGTAGGTCAACACAAGAAATGTTACACTTTCTGCGGAGCTATGAACATAGTTTATTGTATCATTTTCCAAAGAGTTACAGCACAAAGATGTAATTGTTTAAATGGAACAATAGTTTTTTTCTATTGTGCATTGGATTCGTTGAAACCAGCTGCGTGCAAATAAATTTAAACTACATTCCTATCACTGTTTGTTTGGGAGCTACAACTCTTCAAAGTTTAGGGGGCGGAGGCTACGACAGCGTAGCTGATTGGCTGGTGGTCATGAGACAGTGGGCCGTGCCCCAGGGGATAGCCACTCGGCCAGTGAGCTACGCTATCGCAGCCTCCGCCCCCGGAACTTTGAGGGTTGTAGCTCCCAAATTAACAGTGATAGGAATATAGTTTAAATTGATTTGGACGCACCTGGTTTTAACGAATACAATACACGATAGAAAAAAAACTATTATTCCATTTAAAAAAATATATCTTTGTTGTGTAACTCTTTGGAAAATGATACAATAAACTATGTTCATAGCTCCGCAGAAAGTGGAACAATTCTTGTGTTGACCTACCGTATTAAAATTTCCCGTCACCTATTATTTTATAAGTTACAGAGGCAAACACAGTGAAACACCCTGTATATACAGGGTGTTACAAAAAGCTATGGCCAAACTTTCAGGAAACATTCCTCACACACAAAGAAAGAAAATATGTTATGTGGACATGTGTCCGGAAACGCTTAATTTCCATGTTAGAGTTCATTTTAGTATATATATATATATATATATATATATATATATAAAGGATATCCTGCAAAAACGGAGCTGACATAGAGCAGTAGTGGTTCTTTATTTCTGTGTCCCACTACAAAGTGGGTCGCTGCGGAGAGCAATCGGCTACACGAGATATCTCGCGCGGTCTCCTTGCGAAGTCCTTAGATGGGTCAACAAAATATCTCAGATATCAGCGAGGTCGACGCAGCGCGACCTCACATTAAATACGAGAGCGGCGGAAACGTACTCGTAAACAATCCGCAGCTTTTTCAGACGGCAATGGCGGTATTACGCCTGTCAGCGGTGACGTTGCAGAAACCCAGTTTGCGTGCAGATATGTGCGCGCCTGGGGCACGAGGAGTACAGCTGGAGCAGCACCGACTTGCGCAACAACTATTTCTGAATCCTCCAGCCGACTGTTTGCAGACCTGCACGCTGCGAATGTAAGCAACTTTGTCCGAAGTTTTCTTTTTTGTGGTTCCATCAAAGTGTTCGACAAAGGCGACCAGAAGACATTTGTCTGAGGGACGTCTGGTAGTGACGACAGCCGTGAGGATGGATGGTCCTAATATACGGATTGGTCCGAGACAGTATGAAAAGCTTGTAAGCTCAGGAGTAGCCGAGCAGTCTGGAGCGTCACGTTACGGATCGCGCGGCCTCCCGCGAGGGAGGTTCGAATCCTCCCTTGGGCGTGGATATGTGCGTTGTCCTTAGGTTAGTTAGTTTTAATAGTTTGTAAGACTAGGGACTGATAACCAACGAAGTTTGGTCCCATAGAATGACAAACATTTTTTTAATATGAAACTTCCTGGCAGATTAAAATTGTGTGCCGGAACCGGAACTCGAACCTGGAACCTTTGCCTTTCGTGGGCAAACACTCTACCGACTGAGCTATCCCGACACGACTCACGATGCCGCCACACAACTTTACTTCCGCCAGTACCTCGCCTCCTACTTTTCAAACTTCACAGAAGCTCTCCTGCGAAACTTGCAAGACTAGCACTCCTGGAAGAAAGGATATGGTGGAGACATGGCTTAGCCACAGCCTAAGGGATGTTTCCAGACTGAAACTTTCACTCTGCAGCGGAGTGTGCGCTGATATGAAACTTCCTGACAGATTAAAATTGTGTGCTGGAACCGGGACTCGAACCTGCGACCTTTGCCTTCCGCATATCAGCGCACACTCCGCTGCAGAGTGAAAGTTTCATTCTGGAAAAATCTCTTAGGCTGCGGCTAAGCCATGTCTCCACCATATCCTTTCTTCCAGGAGTGCTAGTCTTGCAAGTTTCGCAGGAGAGCTGTGAAGTTTGGAAAGTAGGAGGCGAGGTACTGGCGGAAGTAAAGTTGTGTGGCGGCATCGTGAGTCGTGTCGGGATAGCACACAATTTTAATCTGCCAGGAAGTTTCATATCAGCGCACACTCCGCTGCAGAGTGAAAGTTTCATTATGATTTTTTTAATAGCTTGTAAGCCTGTTGCATATAGTTTGTGCTGAGAAATGACTGGTAAATTCAAAATGTTGCGCTGTTTCCCTTAAAGGAAGGAAGCTTGAAGTTTAACGTCCCGTCAACAACGTGGTCATTAGAGACGGAGCTTACGCTCGGGTTGCTTTGGTAAGGATGGGGAAGGAAATCGATCGTGCCCTTTCAACGGAACCACCCGCCATTTGTCTGGAATGATTTACGGAAGTCACGGAAAACCTAAATCGGTATGGCCGGAGGTGGATATGAACCACGGTCCTTCCGAATGCGAGTCCAGTGTTTTACCACTGGGCTACCTCGCTCGATCGTTTCCCTTATAATTAGCGTTGAAATTAGTCAACCAGCTTGCCACATTCGGTGTGACTAGAAGCGTTACTCATTTGCATCGAAGAAAATGGACAAACAAAACAACAACAAAAAAATAGACCGGGAATCCCTCTATGAGAACTGAACAACAAAAACACAAACTTAATCGGAGAAATCTATACTGACACATACTGCAGAGTTAAATTCATGGGAGAGCTCTCGCACCCTTTTGAGGTAAAGACTTGTGTGCTGCAAGGACATTAGCTCACCCCATTGCTGTTTAACTGTGCTCCAGAAACGGTAGTCAGAGTGTGGAACATAAAAATCCGTAGTGGACTCTGGCAAGGAACAAAAAACAAAGGCATCTAAGTCGTCTAGCTTTTTCAGATGATATGACCGTACCAGCAGGGACATGGAAAGAAACCAAAAAACACACTCGAGCTATAAAAACAAGCAGAGAAAATAGGTCTCAAAATCTCCTTTGAGAAAACCAAGATAACAACAATAAAACCCACCAGAACGAAAAACAGACATAATCAAAGACTTTTAATATCTTGGAGAATGGATCAGCTGGAAAGCACTCGAGGAAAAGACCGTGGAATTTAATAGATGCAAAGTCGAAATGGGCTTCCAATTCAAGAAAAATACGTGTAAAAGACGTCCCTCCCAAGGAATGCAAAAGGTATATTTCAACACAGTAATTAAACCGGAAGCTCTGTATGCGGTTGAAACACTGTCTATCACCAGTTGAAAGGCTAGAGGTCAAAGAAAGAAAAATACGAGGTATGTCCACAAAGTAAGGTCCGTTTGGTTATATAAACCAAACGTAAACAGATACAGAAAAATATTTATTGTATAAAAATCTGCAACTGTTAAACTACTTTTCTACATAACTTCCGAAATTTTGTAGGCATTTGTCATAGCGTGGGACAAGTTTTTGTGTGCCTTCTTCACAGAAGGTTGCCGCCTGTGTATTCAACCATTTGGCAAACATGTTCTTTCAGCTCATCATCGTTGAAGTGTTGACCACCAAGGACAGATTTTAGGTGTAAGAAGAGATGAAAGGAGTCTTCTTCTTCCCTTCACGTTGTCGCCCGACCTCATAAGGCGAATATGACAACTCTTACGGGAATTTCACTGGGACGTGTTTGATCATGCTCAGTACAGTCTCGCTCCTAGCGACTTTCTTCTTACACCTAAAACCTGTTCATGGTGATCAACACTTCAGTGATGATGATGAGCTGAAAGAACATGTTACCACATGGTTGAATACACAGGCGGCAACCTTCTACGAAGAAGGCACACAAAGACTTCTGCAACGCTATGACAAATGCCTACAAAATTTCGGAAACTATGTAGAAAAGTAGTTGCATATTTTTGTACAATAAATATTTTTTCTATATCTGTAGACTTTTGTTTTATAGAACCAAACGGAACTTACTATCTGGACATACCTCGTATTAGGAAAAATATAAAAGAAATGGGTATCTAAAAACCTTCCTGTATTAGAATACAAAGTTGAATCAAAATATCAAAGCAATCGGCCAAGAATTTTCGGAAGTTAACGTTTTTCCACGAACTAATATTTACATTTTTATTAATCTAGAAAACTGCTTGATAACGCAACTTCGTACAATTGACTTAACTAATAACAACAAAAAATGTTCAAATGTTTGTAAATCTATCGGACCAAACTGCGTGGTCATCAGTCCGTAGCTTACAAACTACTTAAACTAAGGTAAACTAACCTAAGGACAACACATACACCCATGCCCCAGGGAGGACTCGAACCTCCGACGGCGAAACAACAACAAAGTCCATTACTTTCTATAAAAAGCAAATTATTGACGTACTAAAAATAAATATCCTTTTTAACAGATAATTTATTAACAAACTAAAAACAATCACCCTTTATCTCCGACAACTTTTTTAACAATAAACTATTGACATCCAAAAAAGAATCACCCTTAATTTTAAAATTTTTTATAATGGAATTATTGAAGTTCTAAAAACATTTTGAAATTTTTTCCTAAAAATAAAATTATTGACTTACTATGAAAAGACACATTTCGTTTTGTAACGTTTTCCTTTACAAGTAAAATTGTTATTTTGAAACAGTTTTAACAATAAAATTATTGATTTATTCAAAACATTATTCATTTAAAAATTATTGACTACTAAAAACAAACACAGTTCATCTCGAAACGTTGTTTTAAAAATAAAATTAATTACTAATTACATCCTTCATGTTGAAACTCCTTTTAACTAATGAAACTATTGTTTTTATTCGTCTTGGGACCGGTAATGATTTCTGTGGTTAAAAAAAACTGCCACTATGCACAGTCGCATATTATTATTTAACAAAAAAAAACTTATTCTTTTCATTCTCCACTCCGAGAAGTGGAGCGGGCTGTTTGAGATCCGGCCCATAAAGAGTCGCGGTTCTATTCAGCCAATTATCAGACGTGCGTCGATTATTTAACATGGACTTGTACAACTAAAACTCTGGCGATCTGAAATTCAACTGGGAGAGTTTAGAAAGTTGGTTGTGTTATGATGTCCAACATTAAGTACTGAAACATCTTGAAACTTGTGAAAGCAAAAGCAGTGATAAAAAGGAAATTAAATAATAATTAATATTAATTTCCAGTCATTCGGCTCTCAACAGTACAGATGCTTTGTGAAGTAGGTTTTTTGGCAACGTGGTAGGCAGAATAATTCCTTCTCTCTGATATATGAAATAAGTTAAGATAATTGTATTTTCTAGCCTCAATAACTAATTTACTTTTCTGAAAGCTATCCTACACCACACTTTTAATTTTATTTCTGACTGCAAAATATGCAAACTATGAAACTTACCCTGAAACAGGCCACATACAATTGTCCAAGCAATCTTTCCTCATTGTCAAATCTACTCTAGCACCTTTTAACCTTTGACCTTGAGCCTTATTAATGCTCGTTTTGTAGCATAATTTCACTGGAAACGTTTAAAATGAATTTGGAAATCCGACGCTATTCAAGGAATTCATGAAATAAATACTTCTCCTTCATTTACGTCAGTTGCCTCAATTACATTTTTATGTAGCGCATTCACCTGAAGCCTAGTCCATTACATAGTCTATAATTTCACGTCAATTTCATACAGTAAATACTACGACTAAATAATTACATTGTAATAAATCATCAGATAAAGTAATAAAACTAAAGGTAAGAAACAAAATTCATACAGACACAATTTTCCAAGCACTAATTGAGCCGCGAATCACATGCAAAAGAAAATGCAAGTAATAGCACCAAGCGTTATGAATAGAATGAATGGACCCGATCTTCTTTCTGATTCATTATTGTCCAAAGTCTGTCAATGAAAAGTGGTAGTTCTTGAAAGTGATACGGAAAACAAAACAAATATACAATTTTATAAGTATCACAATATCAACGCTGTACAGCTCGTAAAAAGGAAACTGCGATTTTAGAATGATTGTTGATCATATAAATAATATTGTTTTCTGTGAAGTATAATTTTTGCCCGTTTTCAGGAACATAAATGCCTCATCAGCGTTTTATAAAATTAATTATAGTCAACATATTTCCGATTAAATGCGATTTATCGCTTGTAATGACAATATTTAGGTTTTAAACTTTAGAAAACAAAATATCACATAGTATGTTATGTTTTCAGTGAGATGTAATATTTGCTCATTTTCGAGATGAGCTGCGAGGGTAGCCTGCATCTTTGGTGAATGAGGAAACAAAGGATACGCATAGCTGCTTCAGAACTGCTGAAAACAAAATGCAAAAGGATTCTGTGAGGAAATATTAACTTTCTTTGGATACTTTAATCCGTCCTGTGGGAAAAATCTGATTTCCTCATTCCTCGTTCTAAATGGTAAACTAGAAAAAATAGTATTAATGTCTCTAACAACGATAAAGGACTTTGCCGGCCGTGATGGCCGAGGGGACTGAGGCGCTCCAGTTACGGTCTGCAGGGCCACTAGAGTCGGGGGTTCGATCCCCCCTCGGGCATGGATATTTGTTCCGTCCTTAGGATTAATTAGTTCATAAGTAGTTTGTATGTTTAGGGACTAATGATCTCGTAGTTAAGTCCCATAAGCTATATACACATTTCAACAATTCATTTCGATAAAGGACTTTCATATAAACTTGCGAAAACCTTTAGATCCCTTCCTTCGGTCCTATGCAAAGTCCTTTCACAGTTCTAGGGGTTCATGGCTATTTACATAAAAAAGGTAGCGGAGATATACAAAAACAACATTTCAGTCCTTTTTATTGCTCTTGAAAATAGAAATTGACAACTTGTACAATAATAATCTACATATTCTGAATTTGTGTTACAGATTGCAGCATACACCAGTACCCCTAATACTCAATAACACGTCTTCTCGCTTTTGTGCATGCCTACATTCGTCGTGGCACACTGTCCACTAGATCATCATGGGACTGTTGGTACAGACGGCGTAGATCTCTCAGATTGGTTGGTTTGTCGTCTCATCTAAAAACAGCCCTATTATATATCCCAGATATGTTCGATATGGTTCGCGTATGGAGAACATGCTGTCGATTCTAATCTTGCGATGGTGTTTTCTTGAAGGATCACGTTAACAAGGTGTGCGCAATGAGTGTGAGAATTGTTGTTTTTCGTAGAATCCCTCACCGCAATGCTGCCAATACGGTTGCTGTATACGAAAATGTTCAAATGTTTTTAAAGCTTATGGGACTGAACTACGGCGTCATCAGTCCCTAAACTTACAAACTACTTATGAACTACTTACGAACTAGGACGGCACAAATATCCATGCCCGAGGGGGGATTCGAACCCCAGACCGTAGTGGCCGTGCAGACCGTGACTGAAGCGCCTCAGTCTCCTCGGGCACCGCGGCCGGCTGCTGTATACGTCGGAGGATGCCATCCCAACACCGAATAGCCGGCTGACTGTCTTCTACAACCACCAGTGGCGTACAGTGGCAGCCCCAAAACCAACCAACCACCATCGTGCTGCACGTGCTGGACGGTGTGTCTGAAACGTACATGCTGCTTCCAAAAAAGTCTACCACGTCTGTCTGTAGGCAGATGCGAGTCTCATCCGTGAATAGCACTTAATGTTAATTCTGATTCCGCGGTGAAATGACCGAGCGCTCTAAGGCGCCTTGCTGCCGAGCGTGTGGTTGCTCCCCATCGGAGGTTCGAGTCCTTTATCGGACATGGGTGTGTTCGTGTTGTCCTTAGGTCAGATTAAGTTAGTTTAAGTAGTTTGTAAACCTAAAGACTGATAACCACAGTAGTTACATCCCATAGATTTACAAACATTTGTTCCAATTCTGACAATTCCACTCAGCATACTGTTGGGCCCAAGTGCTCGGCGCTGCATGGTATGGTCTGTACATGTCAAAGCTGGATCTCGCCTTATCGGGAGTGAATTTGCGTGCCATCAGTGGCGGCTGGTGTTTCAGATGCATGGGGGTTCACTTCTTTCAGTGCCCCCACTCCCCGTCCGCACGTCGGAGACAATTTGGCGCCCCAGTTTGACCCCCCCTCCCACTTTACATATATTTTCGTTAAAACTTACCTCGGTTCTTTTGATGGCTTTTATAGTTGATGCGTCGTTAATTTATAGCTATATTTTACCAAATATGACGTGTTTCTGATGAATCGTCAATGCGCCAAAAACAAATATGAAGGGAGGATGTTGCCTTCATGAAGGATTTGCGCATGGAGGTGCACAGTAGCTCCATTGTCTTGCTTCGGGACCATTCGTGCGTAACCCCAGAGGTCGAGTAGCCAGCAGCTGGCGTCTCTATCAGCTCCAACGCCAATGATAAAGAATTTGAACTTCAGCTGCTCGTGCGCATTGCAACGCTGCGGCCACTGCCGCCTATATTAGGTGGCCGCGCTACGACTCGTGTATGTGCTGTCTCCACGATGTAAAAGATTTCTCTTGCGATACAGATACTTTGAATGTGCATATAATATGATCTGATAGAAGAATGAAACGAAGAATGGTAGTTTAAAAACACTTTTTTTTTTTTCACGACGAGATTTTTTTTCGAGGGTTCGCTGAACAAGTAAACACATGGAAAATGCAGTCACTGCATGTCATGCATGCTATTAATCCTGTTTGAGTCGAAACACGACGTAGCTGCACGAAAATCATTACTCAGAATGGTGGGGTTTTTCGCAGGATTCCTCCGAGCTGAAATCTGTACGTAGCATTCACCAGCTGATGTAGCAGCGTTTTCGCGGTCAGAGCGAGGCCAGTCATCGACAGTGCTTGTACGAGGTGCATTCAAGTGCTAAGGCCTCCAATTTTTTTTCTTCGGACTCGAACAAGATAGAAACATGAGCAATGTTTTAAAATGAGGCTGCGTTCATTGTCAATACGTCCCAGAGATGGCAGCACCGTACGGCAGATGGAATTTTACCGCCAGCGGCGAGAATGAGAACTGTTTTAGATACTTAAAATGGCGACGTTTTCCTTACTTAATCAGCGTGCAATCATTCGTTTCCTGAATTTGCAACTGAAATTCATCGACAGCTGAAGGAGACATGTGGTGATGGGAGTTATGGATGTGTCGAAAGTGCGTTCGTGGGTGCGAGAGTTTAATGAAGGCAGAACATCGTGTGACAACAAACCGAAACAACCTCGGGCTTGCACAAGCCGGCCTGACGACATGATCGAGAAAGTGGAAAGAACTGTTTTGGGGGATCGCCGAATGACTGTTGAACACATCGTCTACAGAGTTGGCATATCCGTGGGTTCTGTGCACACAATCCTGCATGACGAACTGAAAATGCGAAAAGTGTCATCCAGGTGGGTGCAACGAATGCTGACGGACGACCATAAGGCTGCCCGTGTGGCATGTTGCCAAGCAATGTTGACGCGCAACGACAGCATGAATGGGACTTTCTTTTCGTCGGTTGTGACAATGGATGAGACGTGGATGCCATTTTTCAATCCAGAAACAAAGCGCCAGTCAGCTCAATGGAAGCACACAGATTCACCGGCACCAAAAAAATTTCGGGTAACCGCCAGTTCTGAAAAAATGATGGTGTCCATGTTCTGGGACAGCGAGGGCGTAATGCTTACATTGCGTTCCAAAAGGTACTACGGTAACAGGTGCATCCTACGAAAATGCTTTGAAGAACAAATTCCTTCCTGCACTGCAACAGAAACGTCCGGGAAGAGCTGCGTGTGTGCTGTTTCACCAAGACAATGCACCCGCACATCGAGCTAACGTTATGGAACAGTTCCTTCATGATAACAACTTTAAAGTCATTCCTCATGCTCCCTACTCACCTGACCTGCCTCCTAGTGACTTTTGGCTTTTTCCATCAATTAAAGACACTCTCCGTGGCCGCACTTTCATCAGCCGTGCTGCTATTGCCTCAGCAATTTTCCAGTGGTCAAAACAGACTCATAAAGAAGCCTTCGCCGCTGCCATGGAATCATGGCGTCAGCGTTGTGAAAAATGTGTACGTCTGCAGGGCGATTACGCCGAGAAGTAACACCAGTTTCATCGATTTCGGGTGAGTAGTTAATTAGAAAAAAAATCGGAGGCCTTAGAACTTGAATGCACCTCGTATCTCTGTATCTTCTCCACGTCCAAATAACATCGCTTTTGGTCACTGCGAGACGTGTGGAAACTTCCCTCGATGAGAGTCATTCTGGACACAAAGTAATAATGCTGAAAACATTCGAACTTCAGAACTCATCTTCCAAGCAGTTTAATCTTTCCTGGTGTTGTGACTGGAACTGATCCTGCGTCTTAGGCTAGTTTACACGACGACACTACGTTTCATGAAACTGCAGTACTGGCCAGTGCGCATGCGCGGCAAGCGTACGCGCAACTCGTCGGCGAAACTAAACAGTTTCGGCTTCTTCCAACTTTGACGAAGCTGATTGCGCGTGTTTTTAGGTTAGGTGATAAACAATACAGAACAAAACAGAACATAAAGTGGGGAAAGGAAGAAATAATTCGGTTTTTGAACATATATTCGATGCATAGGTGTTCGTGCCATTTTAACGATGAAAATTTCAGGAATAAGCAGCGGCGTGTTAGTGCTCTTGAAGCAATTATTCGTGAATTAAATATTTATGGGTTGACGATTAGTGAATTGCAGACTAAAATACATCCAATTCGAAATACCTATAAAAACGAAGTACAGCAATTGTGGATTTCGGAAAACGGCACAAGTACTGCAGGGACGAATATCTACTTGACAAGAAACGTAATGCAATTTGTAATTTCAGTTCTGGTAACAATGCTTCACGCATAACAGTAACTTTGTTTCTTTATTGTATTACTAACTCTGTTTAAAAGGAACGTGAACTGCTCTGGTGACATTCGAAGTTGATTAAAATAACTTCTAGGGTCTTCAACCACAATTTCTTTCAGCAAGGTCGCTGAGCAACAGAGCTGACGTCTTTTTTAAATCTAGTCACGTACCTTAACACGTTTCTTGTTCTTTTTATGTTTAGTCTTATGCAGCGATTTCACACAGAGAAGCAAAGCTCCGCCACAACTCTTACAGCTAACAAAACGTTCATTCGACGGCGACTACGAAACTGAAGTGTATAGTATTGGCGCCGTGTCTACAAAGATGCACGAAACCAGTTGCGCGCAACCCATTTCATGAAACGAGTGTCACAACCTAGTGTCGTCGTGCAGACTAGCCATTACCCACTCCGTCGCACTGGAACTGCCCATGTGTGGTTGTTCACATGTTTGTGCGGGTCAGGTCACACATTTGGACGATCTCAGAAAGCCGCGGTGGAGTAGCCGAGCGGTCTAAAGCGCCTCGCTGCGGAGCGTGCGGTTGCTCGCCGTGGAGGTTCGAGTCCTCCCTGGGGCACGGGTGTGTATGTTGTCCTTAGGTTAGTTTACCTAGGTTTAAGTAGTTTGTAAGCTACGGACTGATGACCACGCAGTTTGGTCCGATAGATTTACAAACATTTGAACATTTGATCTCTGGAAGTATGTTGTTGGTGCAACATAAGCAACCAACGTGCTCTTGTTGTCACGTGTATGTGTATTTTACAGTGCTTGCTGTCATTTACAGTGCGGCTGTGTCGACTGGTGGGGCAGGCCAGAAGGCGGTCGCGATGGCGGTGGTGACACTGGCGCTGGCAGGCTGCGCGCTGCTGGCGCTGTGGGTGCTGGTGGGCTGGCGCCAGTCGTACTGGCGCAAGCGCGGCGTCGCGTGCCCCCCGGGATGGCCTCTGCTGGGCCACGTACTCAACCTGCTGCTGCTGCGCCGCTCGCCCGGCCAGTTCTTCAGGGACCTGTACAACCAGGCGCCCGGCGAGCCGCTCGTCGGCTTCTACATCTTCGGCAAGTGAGTCCACACTCCCGTACCGCCTGTCTGCCTTCTGCTTAATACTCGTTACCAGTAGCGAGCTCATGTGCCCTTGGTATTACGACGCAACGGTATTGACTCTATGATCTGAACGACCCAAGTACACTCCGCGACTCCACGTACCCAAGCCCCCACAATCCTCGCGTCTCTGTAAAGCCATTACACTTAACACTCCGAGTGCCAATCACGTCAATTGACGGGATGCGGAAATTTCTGTACAATGCCAATCACGTTGTGAGGGGGCTGATATGGAGCCATTTATTTCGCATATCAATATATTAGGTGTTAAAGAAGTTTTCTTGGTTGGAGAATCGTGTGACGCAATAGGGGAGAGAGAGAGAGAGAGAGAGAGAGAGAGAGAGAGAGAGAGAGACAGTAGATGAGCTTGTATCCGTGGGAAAGCTCCGCTCCTATTGCAAGTTGAGATCTGATTGGCTCCCGCCTATACTAGTTGTCCGCCAAACTTTAAGCTTCTTTTATTAATATTTAACTTTCCCATGTTTATTAAAAATTGTCTGTATACTTTCTGTAATGCTTTTGTGCTAAGCTATATTCCGGTTATTTCAAAGATTTAATTATTTGTATATTTTGTAAAAAGCTGAACAATGTTAGCCTAGAAGTTTCGCTTGACGCCAAAACGGTGGCTTGTGGCACACAGCGAGAGGCGGCAGCAGTCAGTCGAGCGCCGACCGCGATACCTTGCACATTCTTGTTAGTTCAGTGCGGGCCAGGGACAGTTTATATGTTATGCAACGTTTATACTTTTAACATTACTCAGTCTGTATATTTGTGCTTGGATATACACTGGCATTTCTTCAATAAAAACAAGCACTGGCATCTTACAAAAGCTAAAGTTATTCGTGGTGCAGTACTTCCTAGCCACATCTCAACACCTCTTTTAGCATCACTTCAAGTACAACGGATGTGCGACCTGTGTGCTTCACCTGCGCAATGGGACATCAACTACGACTGAAGACACAAGGTTAGTAAAGAGTGAATTCAGACATGCACTGCAGTTGCATGTCGACACGGCACCTCGCGTGCAGTGCTGCCCCGTTTACAAACCAGGGCACTGGCACGAAGTGTGATAGTAATATCGCCGAGGAAAGGCATGAAAGAGGGGAGGTGTTTTAGGAACTTTGTCAACTAGGCACTGACCTTCCCTCCCTGTCTTTAAAAAAAAAAAAAAAAAAAAAAAAAAATGGAATCCCCGCCGTAACGTGTCGGCCGCGGTGGCCGAGGGGACTGAGGCGCTCCAGCCACGGTCTGCACGGCCACTACGGTCGGGGGTTCGAATCCCCCCTCAGGCATGGATATTTGTGCCGTCCTTAGTTGTAGGTAGTTCATAAGTAGTTTGTAAATTTAGCGACTCATGACCCCGTAGTTAAATCCCTTAAGCTTAACAAACATTTGAACATTTTTGAACAAGCCAGTCACGTCATTTGACGTAATCTTTGTTTTCGTGCTTTTAAAAACAGAATCAAGTTGATTGACGGGCTAGATCTACCTTAAATACCTTACTTGGTAAACCTAGTGTCTCAACCAGGCTATAGATCTTTTATTTAGTTTCTAAATCGTCCGACTGGTTGCATTCTGAAACGTCTGAGTTCAGCTACTTATGCTATCAGAACCATTGCAAAATTTGGTGATATAAATCTCAGTAAATTAGCTTACAACGCCTATTTTCATTCACTGCTTTCATATGGGATCATATTCTGGGGCAATTCAACATTGAGTAAAAAAGTATTCATTGCACAAAAGCGTGTAATCAGAATAATTGCTGGAGCCCACCCAAGATCATCCTGCAGACATTTATTTAGGGATCTAGGAATACTCACTGTAGCTTCACAATATATATATATTCACTCATGAAATTTGTTATTACCAATCCGACCCAATTTAAAAGTAATAGCAGTGTGCATAGCTACAACACTAGGAGAAAGGATGATATTCACTATTCAACGTTAAATCTAACTTTGGCTCAGAAAGGGGTGAATTATGCTGCCACAAAAGTCTTTGGTCACTTACCAAGTAGCATCAAAAGTCTGACAGATAGCCAACTAGTATTTTTAAAAAAATTAAAGGAATTTCTGAATGGCAACACCTTCTACGATGTTGATGAATTTTTAGATAAAACTTACAAATAAATAAATAAATAAAATATCCTTAAAATATTGATTGTCAAGTATAGACAACATTTACTAAACTGACACGTTCCACATCGTTACGAAATGTCGTATATATGATCTATGGAACAAGTATTAATCTAATCATTCATTGTATGAAACGGGGCAGGTAGAAAGTGGTGTCCGCTCACTCAGTAGGTAAATCAACGGACATGGCTTCACGCAAATTATTCTCCCCGAAAGTACTGAAAGGTGACTATGACATAGGGGTGACACAGCAATATATCTTAGTGACTCTACAGACTGTTTGCCAAGTAGAGAAGTTTTTACTGGGGCCCTTGGCGTCGGAGTTGTATGTGATGCTCTGTGTTCAGTCTGGATTTATTTCAAAGAGCAGACAATTCTTTACGCCAGACTGAAGATAAAGAAACTGAGTGCAGCTGGGGTTACTCCTGCTAGCAGAATGTCCGGCATTCTAAAGGATGGAATGGTTTACATGGCCGGCAGTCAAAGTGTTAAACTTTGTTTACAAGATAAATGAATCAAATGTGAAGGCCGTAAACTCCACAAAATACCTAGGAATTACTATTACTTCAGAATTAGATGTTCAGATGTTTGTATAGTCTATGGGACTTAACTACGGGGTCATCAGTCCCTAAACTTACAAACTACTTATGAACTACTTACGAACTAGGACGGCACAAATATCCATGCCCGAGGGGGGATTCGAACCCCCGACCGTAGTGGCTGTGCAGACCGTGACTGGAGCGCCTCAGTCCCCTCGGCCACCGCGGCCGGCACTTCAGAATTAAACTGGAATGAACACGTAGATAATGTCGTGGGAAAGGCGAACCAGAAACTACGTTTTATTGGCAGAACCCTTAAAAGATGCAACAGAAATACAAAAGAAACTGCATACAGTGAGCTTGTCCGTCCATTTTTCGAGCATTGCTGCCCAGTGTGGGATCCTTATCAGGTGGGTTTGACGGAGAACATCGAAAGAGTCCAGAGAAGGGCAGCTCGTTTCGTATTGTCACGATACAGGGGAGACAGCGTTACAGAAATGATACAGGATCTGGGATGGGAATCAATACAACAACGCCGCTTATCGATGCGGCGTGGGCTACTTACGAAACACCAAACGCCAACATTCTCCCCCGAATTCGAAAATATATTGTTGACTCCCACTTACATAAGTTGAAATGATCATCAGAATAAAATAGGAGAAATCGTGTGTTCTTTCTTACCGCGCGCTATTCGAGAATGGAATGGCAGAAAAATAGTATAATGGTTGTTCGTTCTATGAACACTCTGCCAGGCACTTAAATATGATTTGCAGAGTATCCCATGTAGATGTAGATGTAGACGTAGACACCTAACGGGTACGAGCAACACCACCTAGAAAACAAAGCCTCACTAGTGGCAGTGCCTACGTCACACATAAAGTCCGGGGCCCGCCAGCTGACTGGCTAGACGCTGGCGCACGCCCATTACCTCGTAGCGGCCGTTCTGACAACTTGCGTTCGCGGCCTCTACGTGTGACGTATGCACGGCCAGTCGTGAGGCCTTGTCTTCTAGGTGGTTTTGGTACGAGTCAGGTGCAGACGGCTTGCCACCTAGCGGCAGAACGTGTGAAGCTACCGTTTCAGCAGACGCTTTATCCGCCTTGGGGAAACAGAAACGGTTCAATTCTGTCGCGGATCCGTGCATGCACAGTAGACGAGGTGGATCCGCACATGCGCAGAACGCTCTTTCGAGCGGGCTTTGCTATTTTCTTTATTCTGTAGTTAGTCGACACACATGTTGCTCACGATACTCGCCAAGTCATTGTATTTGCAGTAAGATTAATGTCTGTTTCATTTATTTAATAAATATATTTTGTCTAAATGCTTTTTCATTTATGCGTCATACCTGAGCCGAGGAAGAGATCCCATATAACCCATATGCTTATAAGATTGCTTGTAAATGTGCTAACGTGACAATAAAATGTAAACATGTAGTTAAAGCTTGCCATCCTGACAATAAGAAAATGCATTCACAGTAAAGTCGTAGTGGCCTCAATACAGTTGTTGTTAAGTAGTCATTCCTTAACAAAGTGGTAACAGAACGCTTCATTAGAACTTCTCAAAACGTTGCTTCGTTTGATGTCAGAAGTGTATTCAGCTGTGTTACTTCGGTATGATTGTGTAGTGCAGTGTTTAAGGCAATGGCTTGCCGTTTGGGGAATTGTGGGTTCAAGTATCGTCTTGTGGAGTAATACGTGTTACACCCAGTAAGTTCTGCAAGTCGACGTCTGGAGCATAGGCAGCCACACGACTCTGTATGCATTTCACAGTATCGTGTGCTACATACAGAGTCCTGTTGGTGCCCATCATCCAGTCGTCAAGTTGCAGAACTTACTGACTCTACCACATGTATTTGGTTCCTAAAACTAATAAAAATGACAATTTTTTTTGCAATTGATTTGGTTATTGATACCTTTTTAAAATATGAATGTCTTATTGCACATTTCTCAAAATAGTATTAACTTTTTTATTTGCTCTTATATTTCATCGTATGATTACTTTTATGACTGGAATTTGTCTGTGTGGTTTTTTTTTTTTTTTTTTAATGAAACCAAGTGCCAAGTAGGACCGCTGATTGGTTCATAACGCGGCACCTCTTGTAACGACTAACCAGTGTAAGGATATTTTCCGATAACTATGATAATAAGAAATTATATTTTGCTTTTAGGGCTGTGTCTGAAACTTTTGTGCTTGCCTTTACTCATAGAAGTAAACTTTAAAGGCCGTGAACGAAGCCATCATGATTTTAGTATTGATGGCAACCGGTGATTGTCGTTTTGGTGGAAACCCTATGCGTCACGTGTAGTTAGTTTAGGACATGGGATTCAATTGGGCACTACAAAACGCATCTTTTGTTGCAGTTCAGACACTGATTACTTAAAATCAGCCTTCAATAGAGCTAATCGCATTGCTGCATTAACTTTTCCAACACTGCTCTGCATTACTCATTAACAGCATCCGTAAGTGATACGACCTGTTTTTGTCACTATAACTAGCAAGTAAATTTAATCAGATTGTCGCATTAAGGGGACTTTATTCTCTTTCTTTCTCCCAATCTTTCTTTTTAAGTAAATAAAAATTTAAAAAAGGCAGGGAGTTTAAGCGAGCTGCAGCCTCATCTTCATTACCTCCACCTCTTCCACCCCTCTCCCACCACTCTCCAGCCCTGGATCACAGAGTAACATATACAGAGAAGCAGCCCCCCCTAACCCACTGTCCTACGCTCCCCTCGTAGTTCTGTAAGATGCTAGCAGGTGTCAGGCGGTACCCTGGCTTAGTACCGGTAGACCACACTATAGGCGCTTCTGAGGGTAGCGTGGAGGGGAGGCTGAGGGGAGAGCTCGTGCCGCCTGCTACGAAGCCACGGCTGTGTCCGGCGTGCCGGCGTTTGAGGGGAGGTGGTGGTGGGGACAGCCGCTATCTGCCGCCTGCTCTGGCCAGTTTAAAAGGGCTGCTTCTGACCGCAGCGCCATCATGGGACATCTTACGGAATTGCTTCAGCAGCCGCCGACCCGCATCCCTGAGCGTGGTACCGGGCTCTTACGGAGGTTTCCCGTCTGTATATATTTGTCTGTGCCTGGATCCGCCACTGGTGGACTACATGTTCGTGTACTGGGTAACCTCCAGTACAGGTCTTGTTAGCCGCAGTGGAGTAGCCGAGCGGTCTAAAGCATCTCGCTGCGGAGCGCGCGGCTGCTCGCCTTTCGAGCCCACCCTAGGGCATGGGTGTGTGTGTTGTCCTTAGGTTAGTTTACCTAGGTTTAAGTAGTTTGTAAGCTACGGACTGATGACCACGCAGTTTCGTCCGATAGATTTACAAACATTTCAACCTTTTAGCTCTTGTTACTGTAGTGGGTGTACGTCGTCAGATGGGTTGTTATACTGAGCGCTGTCTGCCGCAGGCCGGCGGTGCTGGTGAGGTCCCCGGAGCTGCTGCGCTCCGTGCTGGTGAAGGACTTCGCGGCGTTCGCCGACCGCTACAACATCAGCGACGAGCGCTCCGACCCCCTCGGCACCAGGAACCTCTTCGTCATCAAGGTAGGCGCCGCCGCACTTATTTATTTATTCTTCTCAGAAGTACCAAGAAACAAAACAATACAGAACAAAAAAAAAAACATTGTTTCAGAAGGAATCTATATCTATAAATGTAAATGTCTGTTCCGTGTACGTTTATCACGTCCAAACGACAAGACACAGAGACTTAAATATTCGTACAGCTACTAATTTATACCCGAGGAAGGTTTTAGGCACGGTTTTATAGCGATCTGATAGATATTTAGTAATTTGAAGAATATAACGCAAAATGCGGAATGATTCTTTGAAAATTATATTTACTCTTTGAAAATGGATTTATTGGTTTCATTGTTGCTTGAGGGTTGATAATGATAAAAAGGTGGAGTATATTGCGATGGAAAGCTATCGATGTATATAAAATTCTACGTATGTGTGTGTTAATATTTCGCTCTGCAGCGAAAACTACAGAACGCAAACGAATGGTCTGTGTATAATTGTTGTCCAAAATCTCCCTTTGTACACCATAGCACTTCCATGCCCATAGCTATAAGGGGTGCAATATATGGTGGTTGAAAGTCATCAAATTATAATAAAATTCGGACTGAAGGCCAGCGATGACGTTTGCGACTCTATAGCAAGGAGGTTACTTACAGCGAAACGTGATGCCACAGAGCATATCTTTGGTCTATGCGTGCTACAATGTCTTCAGCTCTTTCTCTGTAAGGATAATTATACGAATTAGGAAATATAAGAATAAATAAATCAAGCAGTAAAAATGAAATTTCTTTTATTACTCCCTTATAAAATCGATTTGACGTTTTACGCATTACATCAAGTGATCGAAATTGTAAATCATTAAGCACTTCACATTTTTTTTATTTGAATGTTGATTAAAAATGTTTGTTTCTAAAGAAGGTATTGTATTTCATTTCATCCTTCATAGCAAACTACTGAAAGATAGCTTATCTATCATAATCAATCAACACGCGAGCGGAGCCGCGGGTTTAAGCTAGTAATAAATATTTTAGGAGGTGGTAGTATAGATGAATTGCAGTAAAAGAACCATGTAACTTGTGTCCAATTTATAATGAGTACATAGATACACCTCTCAGTGTGTAAAACAAAGGAAAATGAGGACGGTCAACTTTCAAACATTAAATCACCAAATACAACACTTTTGGCCTTCTTTAGATTACGGTAGTAACACTAAAAGTGGGCCTTTGCGATCGCCTCTTGACAGCTCGAAATTTAAATGAAAGTAACGGCTTAACTATTCATCTGACACGAAAATTGAATAACCGAATTTGTAGAGGAGAAAATTCTGTACAACTTTGTTCTCTTATTTTTTTTTTTTTTTTTTTTTTTTTTTCATATCTCGTAGCGTTTGAGACGTATTTGCAAAAATAACGGAGATTTGACACCCTCCATTGAATTAACGAAAACCAACTGTTCGGAGATGTCACGTGATATTCCTTACACGTTGTCATTTCAAAGCAACGGCACACTGTGGACTTAACAAAACCACATCGTTCTTCGTACAATAAATGATAATCTAAATGTCTACAAATGCCATATTAACATCAGTTAACGCCCTATGTAATAAAAAAAGCTGAGCCAACAACACATAGAACAAGAACGAACAAACACAAACAGCGTCCGCAACGGCCAGAACTACCCATAGAGCACAAAAAAAAAAAAATAAATAAATAAATAAATAAAAGCGTAGTGGGCAAGGTGCTGGACTGTGACGCGAAAGGTCGGTGGTTCGAAACCCACCACTACCTAAATTTATTTTTCCTAAAAGGGTTTCAGACACTTGTTTATTAATTTATTATTATTTAGATTATTGTTTTGGTCCAAAATGTTTGCAAAAACTTATAACACTACAAATCTATAGAGGGCCGTAAAACACGTCATTGAGATTTTTTTTACTTCTCTTGGTAACACCAATGT
Organism: Locusta migratoria; assembly: GCA_026315105.1. Lineage (NCBI taxonomy): Eukaryota > Metazoa > Arthropoda > Insecta > Orthoptera > Acrididae > Locusta > Locusta migratoria. The sequence goes on from CM048744.1 coordinate 667,574,095, forward strand.
CGAATACACGGTAATGACGAATTATGGAATCTGAGGTCCTCTCTGACGATTGCTCAGTGATCAAATTATGTCGCCCCTCTAGGGGTTCGCCCATTCCTGCTCCTATTCCACTGTCGACCGATTCGCCAGTTCCTCCAACCAGTTTCTTCGAGGCCAGTTACACATCCACTCTCAAATGGCGACATCTGCTTGTACTGTTTACGAGACAGAGTTACTCGTCAACTGTGTAAAAGGAATTAAATTCTAAAGACTTTATACTGTGAGATCGACATGTTCCCTGTTTAGCAACCTTGCCAGCTCCGAGATGACACTGCAGCTTACCCGCTCATCTCTGTACTTTCTGGATGTTGAACTTCTGCTGTCTTACCGTGCCAGCCATAGATGTTCATATTTAGTTTCTTCCCAAATTCAAGAATCTCTAAAAGATTTTTAAAAAATGTTAAGATCGCAAAAATTATATTTATTTATAACGTCGTTGCGGCATCTACTATCATCAGATCTGCCCTGTGATAAATAATCTACAACACAGGATTCCACATTTTATTGTAATATTTGACGAATTTTATTTTTTAATGTTCTGTTGCCCTTATTATGCACGCGTAATAAGAACATCAAATACTGTTTTCACAACCGCAACTTTCTATCAATTTGATAAATATTTAATACGAAAAAGAACCTGTTGGCTTTCACATTGAATTTATTAGTAACTGCATTGAAAAATGTACATACATAATTAAAAACAATATTTGTACTTACTACATTAAAAGTTAATGAAAGCAGCATATAATGTTAATCAATGTAACACAAGATTAAAAGAACTATTTGGCTGAGTATAATCCTAAAATTAAAATTTATCTGTTTTCCGTTTTACAAATCCAAATGATAGTAAAGGCAGAGTAATAAATGTAAAAATTGGTGGGCAATGACCCACACTAGCGCTCTTTCAGTAATTTCTTTTTATACATGTTCGTAATTCTTACACAAGACTTTAATTGACGTCCCTATTAGGAGATATTTTATTATTGATGCTGAACTTTACTTTGCAATTTCAGAGGTTCTTAGGTGAGTGAAAAATTTAAATACCTTGTAAAAAAACTTTTAATTTGTATGTAAAACTCTCTGTGTAATTCGATTACACAGCCAAGACTTTCTTGTTTCATCTTATAGATATGATGATGGCAGATAACGAAACGACGTTATAAATAAACACACCTTTACCGATCTAGACTTTTTTTTTAAATTCTTATTGAGGAAAATAAAGATCGCGGACTCGTTTAGGAAATTCGTTTCATTTTTATAAAAATTCAAAAGTAGCTGCCACGAATTGTTACTAGAAAAAGAAAGGAAATTTTTATTCAGCTTCCATGTCAGCCTGTTACGCAGCAGATTGAAATAAAGTTTGAAACAAGAAAGCAATTCTTCTTACGTACAAACTAATGGAAAGTCGATATGTAACTTCCTGGCAGATTAAAATTCTGTGCTGGAACCGGCACCGACTGAGCTATCCCGACACGACTCACGATACTGCCTCACAACTTTACTTCCGCCAGTACCTCGCCTCCTAATTTCCAAACTTCACATAAGCTCTCCTGCGAACCTTTCAAGACTCCGCTTAGGTGCCTGGCAGAGGGTTCATTTACCACTTTCATAACTTTTCTCTACCGTTCCATTCTCTAATAGCGCGCGGGAAGTAAGAACACCTAAATCGTTCCGTTTTCGATCTGATTACTCTTATTTTATTGGGATGGTCATGTCTCCGTAAGTAGGTGGGTGCTAGCAAAATATTTTCACATTCAGAAGTAAAAGTCGGTGATTGAAACTTCGCAAACAGATCACGCCGCAATGAATAACGTCTTTCTTTTAATAATTCCCACCCCAATTCGTGCAAAATTTCCGTGACGCTCCCCCCCCCCCCCCCTGTAACGTGATAAAACAAAACGAACTGCCCTTCTCTGAACCTTCTGAATGTCTTCCGTCAGTCCCACCTGGTGAGGGTCCCACAAGGGGCAACAGTACTCCAGGAGAGGACGCACAAGTGTGACGTAGGCAGTCTCTATGGTAGAGCTGGTGCATCTTCGAAGCGTTCTGCCAATGAAACGTAACCTTTGGTTCGCCTTCCCCACAATATTTTCTATGTGTTCTCTCCAGTCAAAGTTGTTCGTAATTGTAACTCCTAGGTATTTGGTAGAATTTAAGGACCTTAAGGTTTGACTGATTTATCGCGTAATTGAAGTTCAGCGGATTTCTTTTAGTGGTCATGTGTATTACTTCATTACTTCACACGTTTCTTTATTTAGTGTCAATTGCCAATTTTCGCACAATGTAGAAATTTTATCTAAATCGCTTTGCAGTTGCTTTTGATCCTATGTTGACTTCACTAACCGATAAACGACAACATCATACGCGAACAGTCTGAGGCAGCTATTCAAATTGTCTCCTAAATCGTTTATAAACACGAGGAAGAGTAGGGGACCTATAACGCTTCCGTGTGGAACGCCAGATATCACTTCTGTTTTACTCGATGACTTACCGTCAATTACCGAACTGTGTCTTTTCTGAGAGGAAATAATGAATCCAACACAGTATTTTTCATCGAATGCATTTGCATGTCAAAGCAACCCAAACAATTCGACCATGTTCACGGACATTCAATCATGGGCAGCAATCAGTCGCAAATATTTATGTAATACTAGCTGCTCCCCGCGGTGTTACCCGCGGTTCAATAGTCAGACATTAAAGTGCTAAGAGAGGGCATAAATAACTACATGACTGTTTGCAACATTGTTAGCACAGAATATATAATTGTCTTGGAACGGATTGAGAGCCAAAAATCTATTGCAATACGTCCCTGTAAACGACTTTTCGAGAAACGAAGTCTTACAAACCAACGAAATCACCACCAGAGAAAGATTGAATCAGTGAAATCTAACCAGCAAAGTCACGTCCATGCACTAAAAGCAAACGTTCGAATGCTATAAATAATCTAAATCACCAAAGAAACTATTATTCATTGAAATCCAAAGAGAATACAATTTTAAAGAATTACCACAGTCTAACATATACAGTCACGACACTTCCGCGGATTTTTGTTATACACTGCGACAGCAGCGCTCCAAGCGGAGGGCAAGCTACTTGTATGAATACCGTAGTGGATGAGTGCGAATAGTATCGTTTATATTGATTTTAACACTTTTTTTTACATTAGAGAATGTATGTAGTATCATAAAATAGATAATAAATTAAAAATAGCTCCAACTTTGTCTTTCTTAGGTTTCCTAAGATCCCTGACAAGGTTGGAGACGGTACATTGCGGCACAGCTTATTTACTGTCATCTTGTAACCCACAGGGTTATACTGAATAATTTAATTTACTATTAAAAATAGAAAAATGGATAGGAAACACCGAATACCCGCCCTTTGGCAGGAAGATGTGTTTTTCCTTCTGAAGAACGTTAACGTTTCTCCAGTCCAATTCCAGTGAAATCAGTGAAAAATCAAATGTTCAAATGTTTGTATAGTCTATGGGACTTAACTACGGGGTTATCAGTCCCTAAACTTACAAACTACCTATGAACTAACTAAGATTAAGGACGGCACAAATATGCATGCCCGAGGGGGATTCGAACCCCCGACCGTAGTGGCCGTGCAGACCGTGACTGAAGCGCCTCAGTCCCCTCGGCCACCGCGGCCGGGGAAATCAGTGAGGGTGGAACGTAGGAAACGAATGTAGAATACAATAACTACGGTATTTAACATACGAAATCAGCCACCACAACTGTCGCTGAAGGAAAACATCAGAAACGTGACAAGAAAACTGAAAAAGCAATCAAACTGTATTCAACAAAGAAGAACCCAATTCCACAATTGTTGCTACAGCTGAACCACAAACGGCAAGAATCTTCTAGACATTGTCTTTTTAAGCAAAAGTAATCACACTCAAAAGAATATGCGCTTATAATAAAGACGAGTGAAGCCTAAAAATGTGCGAATCATTAGACCCCATACCACAACGATACGTGTCAAAAAACTCTTTGTCATAGTAAGAACACACCAAAATAGAAATTTATGTTTCTATTATGTTTATATTATACTTACCTTCAGCGGAATAAGCTGCAAAGATACACATATTCGTAAGTATTGGTTCATGACGAAGTTCTTCGTTATACCACTGAATCAGTAAGTTAGACTGTTTTTACATTACTTTCCGTATTATGTATGCCTCTTGATAAATTACTAATGCTAGTAACACAAGAATTATATTAACTATTTCGTTAATTACGCACACAAATAATTACTAACAAACATCACTCTTTCGGCTGCTTGCCCACCGCTAGGAGCGCTAGTGTCGTTGCAACTGTCAGTTGGTGACATTTTTCACAGCAGTGAGTGTCGCGACTGTATGTGTTAGACTGTGGAATTACGATAACATCACAATGTTCGAACATAGAAAACCAAGGAGAAAACAATATTTAAGAACCTAGATAATATCACAATTGAAAACACATTATACGTCCTGAGAAATATTTTCATGAGTGTTATACTGCCTGCCATCTGTTGAGTGCATTTGCTACTACTTTCGTTGCAGTTTACGTACGCTATTTACACGTGGCAGCGCTTTGTACACAAAATAGGGCTTGGTATCTACATCTACATGGGATACTCTGCAAATCACATTTAAGTGCCTGGCAGAGGGTTCATCGAACCACAATTATACTATTTATCTCCCATTCCATTCTCGAATAGCGCGCGGGAAGAAAGAACACCTGAATCTCTCTGTTCGAGCTCTGATTTCTCTTATTTTATTCTGATGATCATTTCTACCTATGTAAGTGGGAGTCAACAATATATTTTCGCATTCGGAGGAGAATGTTGGCGATTGGAGTGTCGCAAGTAACCCACGCCTCAGCGATAAGCGCCGTTGTTGTAATGATTCCCATCCCAGATCCTGTATCATATCCGTAACGCTGTCTCCCCTGTATCGTGACAATACGAAACGAGTTGCCCTTCTTTGGACTCTTTCGATGTCCTCCGTCAAACCCACCTGATAAGGATCCCACACTCGGCTGCAATACTCCAAAAATGGACGGACAAGCGCAGTGTATGCAGTTTCTTTAGTAGTTCTGTTGCATCTTTTAAGGGTTCTGCCAATAAAACGCAGTCTCTGGTTCGCCTTTCCCACGATATTATCTACGTGTTCTTTCCAGTTTAAGTCTGAAGTAATAGTGATTCCTAGGTATTTTGTGGAGTTTACGGCCTTCACATTTGATTGATTTATGTTGTAAACAAAGTTTAACGGATTTCTTTTCGTACTCATGTGGACGACTTCACACTTCTCATTATTTAGAGTCAATTGCCAATTTTTACACCATACTGATATCTTATTCAGATCGTTCTGCAGTTGGTTTTGATCTTCAGATGATTTTACTAGTCGGTAAATGACGGCGTCATCTGCAAACAACCTAAGAGAGCTACTTAGATTTTCCCCTAAATCGTTTATGTAAATAAGGAATAGCAGAGGACCAATAACACTACCCTGTGGAACGCCCGATATCACCTCTGTTTTAGTCGATGCCTTACCATCGATTACTACGAACTGTGTCCTCTCTGACAAGAAATCCCCTATCCAATTGCAAATTTGGGGCGATATACCATAACCACGCAATTTGATTAAAAGCCGTTTGTGAGGTACGGTGTCAAAAGCTTTCTGGAAATCAAGAAATACGGAATCGATTTGCGAACCTTTGTCGATAGCACCCATCACTTCGTGTGAATATAGAGCTAGTTGTGTTTCGCATGACGATATTTTCTAAATCCGTGTTGACCTTGGGTCAATAGATCGTTCTGTTCGAGATAATTCATAATATTTGAATACAGGATATGTTCCAAAACCCTGCTGCAAATTGACGTCAATGAAATAGGCCTGTAGTTTAGTGGGTTACTCCTACTGCCTTTCTTGAATATAGGTGTGACCTGTGCAACTTTCCAATCTTTTGGTACAGATCCTTCTATGAGAGAGCGGTTGTATATGACTGTTAAGTAAGGATCTATCGCTTCAGCATAATCAGATAGAAATCTAATGGGTATACAATCCGGACCAGAAGACTTGTTCTTATTAAGTGATTTTAGTTGCTGCACTACTCCGTTGATATCTACTTCTATGTTACTCATTACTGCATCTGTTCGTAATTCGAAATCTGGAATATTGGTTTCGTCTTCTTTAGTGAATGAATTTCTAAAAGCTAAGTTTAGTAACTCTGATTTAGTAGCGCTGTCATCGGCAGGATCGCCATTACTATCACGTAGTGAAGGTATTGTTTGTGACTTTCCCCGAGTATATTTAACATATGACCAAAATCTCTTTGCGATTTCAGTCAAATTACGAGAAAGAGTTTCGTTTTGATAAATGTTGTAGGCATCTCGCATTGAAATCCTCGCTAAATTTCGAGCTTCTGAGTACAATCGCAAATCCTGGGGATTTCGTGTTCGTTTAAATTTAGTATGCCTTTTCCTTTGCTTTTGCAACAGTGTCCTAACCTGTTTTGTGTACCAAGGGGGATCGCCTCGTTCTTTTATTAATTTATTAGGTATAAAACTTTCAATTGCTGTCGATACCACTTCTTTGAATTTGAGCCACATCTGGTCTACACCTACGTTTAGTGTTAGAAACGAGTGGAAGCTGTCTTTCAAGAAGCAATTATTTTGTTTCTATCTGCTTTCCTGAACAAATATACTTTGCGTTTATTTTTGGTAACTTTGGGACTTTCGATATTCGATTTCGCTACTACAGCTCTGTGTTCACTAATACCTGTATCCGTTTTGATGCTCGTTATGATTATTTGTTGCTAAGAGATCAAGTGTGTTTTCACATCCATTTACAATTCTAGTTGGCTCATGAACTAATTATTCGAAGTAATTCTCAGAGAATGCGTTGAGTACAATTTCGGACGATGTTTTATGCCTACCTGCTGATTTGAAAATATAATTTCGCCAACAGATCGAGGGTAAATTAAAATCACCACCTACTATTATCGTGTGAGTCGGGTACGTTTTTGTAATTAGACTCAGGTTTTCTTTGAACCTTTCTGCTATTGTATCGTCAGAGTCGGGAGGCCGGTAAAAGGAACCGATTATTAACTTCTTACGATTTTCGGGTACAACCTCTACCCATAATAGCTCGCACGAACTATCAACTTCAACTTCGCTACATGAAATACTACTTTTGACGGCGACAAACACGCCCCCACCTATTTTGTTTAATCTATCCTTTCTGAATACCTTTAGATCTTTTGAAAATACTTATTCTGAACTTATTTCCGGCTTGAGCCAACTTTCGCTGCCTATAATGATGTGTGTTTCGGTGCTTTCTATTAACGCTTGCAGTTCTGGAACCATTTAGATCCCATTCTACACAAAACGTCAATGTTTTTTCTTGCCATGGTACTTAGAGCATATTTTATTTAAAATCTTCAATTTATATACATACTTCCTCCATTTGTCACAACAAATGAAAATGAATGTGGCATAGACGCCATCATTCAGATTTCTTGTGTATGTAATTATGTCATTTAAGCCGTTTTGGCAGTATCCCAGAATCTTTTTGTTGTTACGTATTTCTGTGGATATATTTCAAATGAATAACTTGTAATAAACATTTTGAAAAGTAGCCTATGTCCCAATCCAAGACATAAGAAATCTCTATATGAAATTTCATCTAAATCAGTGCTGCAATTTTAGCGTGATGCGGTAACAAACATACAAACTTTCGCATTTATAATATGTATATTTAGGATGGGAACCAGTCGTAACGAGAACTTTTTAAGGCCAATTCACTGTACGTCTGAAAATTCCACAATGTGTTTCTAATGGTGGCATTCACACTGTCCGTCACCGGACCGTCACATCACGTCAAGCTTTCTCGATAAGAATGTTTTGTCGGAACAGTTGTCTGCTAACATTGAAAGTTAACCTATTTTCGTCACGCGATTTTCATGTTGTAGTCTATGATTACAGGGTTTATATTCAAATGTGTCTTATTAATGTTTATTTTATTGTTTACTTTGTTTTAGAGGTAAATTCCAAATGTTTCATAAAGACTTAAATATTTTTCTCAATACTGTGTTCTCCTAAAAGCGAGGTCGGATATTTGAAACCGAAAAATGATTTACGTTTCGTAATATTGTGACAGGAAAGACTGAAGCAAACTTTTTATCTGAATAACATTGTAATTTGATGACGTATTTGTCATTAAATAACATTTTGTATGAAAAAGTCGGCATAATGAAAGATAAAAATTCAGTTGTTTACAACGGTATTAACAATGTCAGTGGGCAAATCGAAATGGATAAAGTAAACAGGCTCTATTTATGCTCCTATATTATAAATTAATGAAATGCAACAACCAGTTGCTTGTGGTTATTTATTTTTAACTTTAACGAGCGGTTTCTGGCGCTTGAGTGCCCTTCTTCTGGTCTATTTTTGTACTGTTGCTTAATGAATATACATGCTAGTAGTGGAATCAACGCTAAGTGCAAAGATTATGGAATGATTTATATTTATATTGTTTGAAATGTTCATATGTTTATTTTTTTCGCTTGAAAATATATATGTTTTCAAATGTTTTTCCAAGTCCCTCTACTAACCACACTAAGTTGGCAAAAAACATACATGTAAAGTTTTCTTTGGCCGTAGGTAACATATAGTGTTGTTGTTCCCTCAATTCCAGTATTAAACTTTGACTTTCTACGTAACAGATCGCAACTCATAGCTTCACTTTCACCATCGCGTATTGGGATTTGGGATAGGCGAATTGACGTGACGGACAGTGTGAATACAAATTGACGTGACAGTGCCCATAAATTAAAGGCACATTCTGTACACATTTTTCTGTTAGAGCATGATATATTTTCAGCTGCGAAGGTGGTTCAGTTCTATCACACTCTATTTAAAATTACTGTGATTTTGTTCACCTTAAACCTGTGACCATACACGACTTTTATATTTAGTGCTATAACTAGGCACGCCATTTCTCTGCCTTATAGAGCTAGATTCTGTCAGTATTCCTGTAATGTTGCCTGAAATAGCTTTTTATAAGCATCTACTTCCCGCTCAGCACAAATGATCACACACGACAAAGAAAATGAATATCCAAATTCGTGCAGTCGACACTGAGTCGATCAAACGCGCTCGCAAAAGTCGATAGTCGAAATCCCACCAGTGACAGCCTCCTTACGTCAAAATGACGTCACGATTACAAATGCCAGTGTGAAACGAACGCTGCCCCCCTTTCAGTGTTGGCCCTAATGTTTTGGCAATGGCGACAGTGTGAGACGGGGCGATAGCGCTGTGGTTGCGTTGCAGGGCCCCGAGTGGAAGTACCTGCGCGCCAAGCTGTCGCCGACGTTCACGTCGGGCAAGATGCGCGCCATGTTCCCGCTGGTGGTGCGCTGCGACCAGCAGATGCTCGACTTCATGCAGTCGCGACTCAACGCCAAGGGCAGCGCCGAGCTCGACATCAAGGAGGTGAGTCACCCACCACAGCCACGGCCAGGCGCTTCCTCACATCTCCAGTGTGTATATCTCCTGTGGCTTATCGGCAGAAACCAGCGATCCTTATCTTCTTGTTATTGATAGCACCGAGCGAGGTGGCGCAGTGGTACACTGGACTCACATTCGGTAGGACGGCGGTTCAAACCCGCCTCAAGCCATCCTGATTCAGGTTGCCCTTGATTTCCTTAAATCACTCCAGGAAAATGCCGAGATTTCAAAGGGCACGGCCGATTTTCTTAACCCAAACATTCCTGCCTGAGCTCAAATGTTCAAATGTTTGTATAGTCTATGGGACTTAACTACGGGGTCATCAGTCCCTAAACTTACAAACTACTTATGAACAACTTACGAACTAGGACGGCACAAATATCCATGCCCGAGGGGGGATTCGAACCCCCGACCGTAGTGGCTGTGCAGACCGTGACTGGAGCGCCTTAGTCTCCTCGGCCACCGCGGCCGGCGTGCCTGAGCTCCGTCTCTAAAGACCATGTGTGGATAGGACCTTACAGCATAATCTTCCTTGCTTTTCCTTTTAGTTATTCATGGCGTTGAATCTCTGCTCCAGTCATCCAAATGTTAGCATACAATTGGTTATCAGACTAATGCAGTGTGAACAAGTAAACATCCTGCTGCAGTCCTCAAGACAGGATCTGGCGCATATGTAACGTGATCAGCACAGTCTTGACCACGCTAGCTTATCCAGCTCATCAGGCGAGCGACGTTTCTAAACCATCTTAACTGAGATTGGGTCTTAACGTATTAATAACAAAAGGAGCGAGAAATGCATTTTATACTTGATTCTTCCATTTTTGAGTCTTACTGATTGCTAGTAAACCAAGAACTTCCATAACGGAATGTAGCCAAGAGCGCCTTTTTTGTAGTCTTATTTTTTTACTACCTGTTTCAATGCACTATGTCATCAGTTTCAAATAAATTGTCAACAAAATTGTGGTCATTTACTTACACAAGTTAGGAGTGACGTTAAAATCTGTATGTGCAAACTTTGCACGACGTCATAATAGAAAACTAAAATTTTTGAAATATTCATGTCACAGCTCTAGCTGTAGGTAACTGACTGACAAGCTATAGGCGTCTGTGTTTGCACATAGAGATTTTAACGTCACTCCCAACCTGTGTAAGTGAATGACCAACATTTTGTAAATAATTGATCTGAATATGATGACACAGTGCATCGAAACCAGTTGTCAAAAAATAAAGAACACTAAAAAAGCGATCTTGGCTACATTCCGTTTTGGGAGTTGTTAATTAACATAATTGGAACGCCTCCATCATGAAAAGTCAGCTAATGATATAATTACTAGAAGTACAACGAATCACACAGCATTTGGAGTGTGATGTAATTTAAGACCTGTTTTCTCCATAATCAGTATTATGAATCCGGTTAGACGTGCCGTTTAAAGCTCCGATATCCGGGACTGGGAGGTGTCGCGGCGCCGGATCGAATCTATCCGGCCATCCTGGACGTGGCTTCTAGGCGGTTTTGCAAAAACTGTTCAAATGTTTGTAATGGTATGGGACCAAAGTCCCTAGTCTTATAACCTACTTAAAACTTAAACTAACCTAATGACAATACACATATGCATGCCGGACGGAGGATTCGAACCTCCGACGCGGGAGACTGCGTGACTCGTAACGTGGCGCTGCAGACCGTTCGGCTACTCCCGCGCGGCGGGAGAACGAGTCATGAAGAAATTGTTCCACCTGGTACGCAAGATGTATGAGACAGGGGAAATACCCTCCGAATTCAAGAAGAATACAGTGATTCCAATACCGAAGAAAGCAAGTGGAGACACATGTGAAAATTACAGAACTATCAGTTTAATAAGTCATGGTTGCAAAATACTAACACGAGTTATTTACAGATGAATGGAAAAACTGGTGGAATCCGACGTTGGAGAAGACCAATTTGGATTTAGAAGAAATGTTGGAACACACGAAGCAAAACTCAAAGTACGACCTATCTTAGAAGATAGATTAAGGAAAGTGACACCTACGCTTCTGGCATTTGTGGATCTGGAGAAAGCTTTTGACAATGTCGACTGGAATAGACTTTTTCACAATCTGAAGGTAGCAATAGTAAAATATAGGGAGCGAAGAGCTATGTTCAACTTGTATAAAAACCAGACAGCAGTTATTAGAATAGAAGAGAATGAAAGGATCGTAGTGGTTGGGAAGGGAGTAAGACAGGGTTCTAGCCTTTCCCTAATGTTGTTCAACCTGTACATCGAGCTGTGAAGGAATGCAGGGAGAAATTTGGGGAGGGAGTTAAAGTCCAGCGAGAGGGAATAAAAACCTTGCGGTTAGATGACGACATAGCAATTCTGTCAGAGACAGCAAAGGACCTGGAAGAGTAATTACACGTAATGGACAGTGTCTTGAAAAATAGGTTAAGATGAACATAAACAAGAGTAAAATGAGGGTAATGGAATGTAGTGTCAGAAAATCAAGTGATGCTGAAGGAATTAGATTAGGTAATGAGACAATAAAAGTAGTAGATGAGTTTTGTTATTTGGGCAGCAAAATAACTTTGATGGCCGAAGTATAGAATATATAATATGCAAAATGGCTATGGGAGAAAAGCGTTCTGAAGAAGCGAAATTTGTTGACAAATAATATTAATTTAACTGTTACGAATTACTTACTGAAAGCATTTGTATGGAGGACAAATTTTAAGAACAATTTACTTCTTATATTTTCTAATCAATGTTCACATTGCAAAAATATGAGATATACTAATTGAAACATAAGTTAATTAGCTTAAGGAAATCAAATGTTTTGAAAACATAAGAACAGAAGTTAATTCTTCTATTAACTTTAAATTTCTTAAAAAATTTAATTAAACAAGTGAAAAAATATATAGTCTTGTATGGGAGTGAAACGTGGACAAAAGGATGATAAAAGCTTCCGAAATGTGGTGCTTCAGACGAATGATGAAAATTAGATGGGTAGATCACATAACTAATAAAGAGGTGCTCAACAGAATTGGGGAGAAAAGGAGTTTCTGGCATATCCTGACTAAGAGAATGGATAGACTGGTGCGACATATTCTGAGACATCAAGGAATCCTCACTTAGCATTAGAAGGAAGTGTATGGGGTAAAAATCGCAGAGGAAGACGGAAGGACGAATACAGTGCCATTAGAAGGAAGTGTATGGGGTAAAAATCGCAGAGGGAGACGGAAGGACGAATACAGTGAGAAGGTTCAAAAGGATGTAGGTTGCTGTACGTATTCTCAGATGAAAAGGCTTGCACATGACATGGTAGCGTGGAGAGCTGCATCAATCTAGTCTGCGGAATGAAGACCACAACGACAACATAAAACACCTAAGGAAAAAAAGGTTTTCTTTAAATATTTTTAACGAAACAAAGAAACAAAGAAGGGAATATAGTTTCTTTACACGATTGAAAGAATGGTGACAAGCAATGTTCTTATTCGACAGTTTTATGTCGCGCGACTACAGAGCTTCTCAACCAAACGCAGTCAGGAATACCCTGATGACGTGGCACCACTTACGCGCCAGAGCCTGTCACTCTCGTCGGCCACGTGAAATCCACAACTCACGTGTATGTCACACGTTATTTGTGTTGAGCATTTTCGGAGCAGCTAATCATACATAATATGTGGTACTTTCGGAAGCAAAACGCTTTAATTCAAGCTGTGAATGGAGTATTTTTATTTTTGTCCATTACTTGCAACAGACACCTTTGACCTCGAACGCTCGGGATCGTCTGGAATAACAGGCAATCATAAACAGGACAGTAGTGTGCGTCATTTTCATGCACAGCGTTGCATCGTACCTCAAGTAACAATCCAACAGAGAGAAACAAAGTAACAAGATAACAATACCATACAAAGGATAATATATGTAATTTAATGGCGTCAGTGTATCATTACATATTCAATCAGCAACGGCATAACCTCTCTGCTTAAAGTACACTCCTGGCCATTAAAATTGCTACACCACGAGGATGACGTGCTACAGACAAGAAATTTAACCGACAGGAAGAAGATGCTGTGATATGCAAATGATTAGCTTTTCAGAGAATTCACACAAGGTTGGCGCCAGTGGCGGCACCTACAATTTGCTGACATCAGGTAAGTTTCCAACCGATTTCTCAAACACAGACAGCAGTTGACCGACGTTGCCTGGTGAAACGTTGTTGTGATACCTCGTGTAAGAAGGAGAAATGCGTACCATCACGTTTCCGACTTTCAAAAAATGTTCAAATGTTTGTGGAGCTTATGGGACTTAAACTTATGAACTAGCCTACACTAAAGACGGCACAAACAACCATGCCCGAGGGGAGATTCAAACTCCCGACCGCAACTGCCGTGCAGACCGTAACTGGCACGCCGCAGACCGCTCGGCCACCGCGCCCGGCATTTCCGACTTTGTTAAAGGTCGGATTGTAGCCTATCGCGAATGCGGTTTATCGTATCGCGACATTGCTGCTCGCGTTGGTCGCGATCCATTGACTGTTAGCAGAATATGGAATCGGTGGGTTCAGGAGGGCAATACGGAACGCCGTGCTGGATCCCAATGCCCTAGTATCACTAGCAGTCGAGATGGCAGGCATCTCATCCGCATGGCTGTTACAGATCGTGTAGCCAAGTCTCGATCCCTGAGTCAACAGATGGGGACGTTTGCAAGACAACAACCATCTGCACGAACAGTTCGACGACGTTTGCAGCAGCATGGACTATCAGCTCGGAGACCAGGGCTGTGGTTACTCTTGACGCTGCATCACAGACAGGAGCGCCTGCAATGCTGTACGCAACGACGAATTTGGGTGCACGAATGGCAAAACATCATTTTTTCGGATGAATCCAGGTTCTGTTTACAGCATCCTGATGGTCGCATTCGTGTTTGGCGACATCGCGGTGAACGTACATTGGAAGCGTGTATTCGTCATCGCCATACCGTCGTATGACCCGGCTTGATGGTATGAGTTGCCATTGGTTACACGTCTCGGTCACCTCTTGTTCGCATCAACGGCACTTTGAACAGTGGCCGTTACATTTCAAATGTGTTACGACCCGTGGCTCTCCTCTTCATTCGATCCCTGCGAAACCCTATATTTCAGCAGGATAATGCACGACCGCATATTGCAGGTCCTGTATGAGCCTTTCTGGATACGGAAAATGTTCGACTGCTGCCCTGGCCAGCTCATTCTCCAGATCTTTCACCAACTGAAAACGTCTGGTCAATGGTTGCCGAGCAACTGGCTCGTCACAATGCGTCAGTCACTACTCTTGATGAACTGTAGTATCGTGTTGAAGCTGCATGGGCATCTGTACCTGTACACGCCATCCAAGCTCTGACTCAGTTCCCGGGCGTATCAAGGCCGTTATTACAGCCAGAGATGGTTGTTCTGGGTACTTATTTCTCAGGTTCTATGCACCCAAATTGCGTGAAAACGTAATCACTTGTCAGTTCTAGTATAATATATTTGTCCAATGAATTCTCGCTTATCATCTGCATTTCTTCTTGGTGTAACAATTTTAATGGCCAGTAGTGTACTTATAATAGCGTAAAACACATATACAGCAGTACCACACACCTGAAAATGCTTATATTTGTCCTCGAAGTGTAGATGCGGGATTTCGATGAAGCGATTAAAAGAAAATAGGAGAGAGAAAAATGCATACCTCACTAAAGCCGCGTTACCACACTTCAAATCACTTTCGCAGTCACGCAGTCCAGTACTAAAAGCTACACTAATTACATTTTCAAACTATGATGGTTTGTCAATGTCATATAATTCCGTATATGTATCCAGCTTAATGACGTATATTTCTCTGCCTTCGCCATCATTTTTCTGAATTATTATGTTATATAATATATCCGCGAACTCCACATCCTCATTTCCATATTCAGCACGACGCAACTTGGTCCCTAATATTTGGACCACATGCCTAGGATCAATTCTCTTCACTATATGACTGCACATTACTGTACGCAGTTTACACAGTGACTCGCTTGCGAAGACTCCAGGAGACAAATACGTACTGCAGCTACACCACTCACGCAACTGGAGCACTGGTTGGTGCTAGAGCGCCTATATAGGAAGAGAGTGGCACATCGGTCTGTGCCCGCCATGTTTTTACCAGATTGCGAATGGGACGTGCATTTAGATAGCGACCCAAGCAGAAATGCAGGCGCCTAACGATTAAAATAAGGCATCAGTATGAGACCACAGTAGATATTTTAGCTTAATGCTTAGTACTTCGTTAGAACAAATACTTTTCGTCTGTTTATATAGGTCTAAAGCACTGTCTATGTCTGCTGAATATTAACAGCCGTATTTTACGGTGTTCTGGCAATACTGACAGTTGGAAGTTGATGAATAAAAAAGATACTTCTTGTGATGCTCACATTTATCTGTTGGATATCCATCGCTGAAATTAGTAAACTCTTATCCATTTCTGCTTCCATATAATGCATGTTAAGTATATTCCTGTCTATCTTATTTCATTTCCCTATACAGGGAAATGCCAAAAAGATCATTCTATGCTTACTTAGAAACACTGCATCACAGAAATTCGAATGAATCCCCCCCCCCCCCCCTCGGGCATGAATGTTCGTGCCGTCTTTAGTATAAGGTAGTTCATAAGTAGTTTGAAAGTTTAAGAACTGATGACTCGGCTTTAAGCCCCTTTAGCCTTACAAACATTTGAACAGAAAATCAGAATAATATCGATACTTTTTTCTACAGAAACACCAAAAACTGACTCAAAACAGATAATTTAATAACCACAAATCAGTCAAGTCAGTAGTCATCCCCTTTTCATGTTACATACTTTAACCAATCATAGGATTCTGAATAGCCGACATGTGTTGACTTACGATTCCGTAGCCATATTTAAACATTCTGTGTAGCATGACGAATCAATAATAAAAGACATGATTTAATAAAAAGCTCAAAAATATTGATACAAAATTCTTGCCCTTTACCGGCTTCGAATTCACTGTTATATAATGCACTATATGAGATACACTCAGTAAGTCACTTAAAATTAACGTGTTATCTTAAAAATTGCCGCGAAGTTCTAAAATTATCGTCACAGATCGACCAACAGCATGTTTATTGATATAAGTTAATTTACATAAATATAACCGACAGAAGAAGTGCAAAAGTGCAGCAGTGCCTACCATAACCTGTAAAAAACTGTGCAGTCAGATCGCTGTCATAAAAGAAACGCATACTGTAACTATTGACACACACATAAAGCCCGCGAAATCTGGTAAAAGCATGGCGTCGTGAGCTCTCAGCCAATCATTAGCGGTATCACTCATGGCCACTCTCTCCCTGTATCTGCTCTCTAAATGCAGCTACATACACAATGCCACCATCTAGTGGTGCTAGCAGGCAAGTGCGGCGTTTTGCATGGAAATGACGCACACCACTGTTTTGTTTGATTGCTTGTTATTCTAAGCATGGTTTCGTGAGTTTCCGAGCATTCCTGTCCGTTGTTAGAAGCGTTTCAACCTTTTTTAAAGGCATCTTTAGCGGTCGTCAGGATAGCGTCTACCTGAGATTTCCTTATTATGGCAACCATATCGAAATGTTACACATTGTCTTGTAAAAACTTCGATTTTTCACTTTTTCATATTGCACTGTATATGCCATGACTGTGCCTATAGTATCATCCATTTCTACTGTATGCGGAAATGATGAATTACACACTGTTCTGACAGCAACTGAGAATGCCTTCTAAAAAAGGTGAAACGCTTCAGGGCGATTAATGAAAATAATAACACTTAATCTTGAGCATGCATTTAGATGGTTTTCTTCCGAAACTAAGACAGTTTATGTTCCGTGTTTAATTATGTAACCAATGCAAATGCCCTTCTGACATTTAAACACGACACTACACATTGTGTGTGTGGTGTCGCACAAGTCCAAAGTGCGCGCCACCTACTTTCGCCGCGCGCCGCCATGCACGCACGGCGCGGCGTTCTTATGACGTCAGCCACGAGCGCCCTCTGCTACAACTCCGCTCGTGGCCACCACTGAACGACATCGTTCACTTGGGACTGAGATACGAACCAGCTAACACTTCGGAATCAGATAGGCACCAGTGAAGACTTGGCTATCGGACAGGCACTAGGCAGGCCTCTAGCTCAACTATGTATCAGCACTCTGCACCACTGAACTGTGTAAAAGTTAAGTATTGTATAAATTCTGTGCAATATATATATCTCGTTCTAATTTACTCTAGTGTTTCTAGTTTCTGCTGTCCCACTGGCTGGTCACCTCCTACCTGCACAAGCGTGCATCCTTTATTCCTGTGTCGGTCTTTCCACTCGGCCACCGACACCTACGACGGAAACGAGACACAAAAGCGGCGACAAGGCTGGGACACAAAAGTATGTAAGTCGAAGTAAGGCATGCGACACTTTTAATCTGAAATTACACAATGGAATGCACGAGCGTGGGTGTCATACGTGGAAGTTTCGTTAGCTTTGGGAGGCGTGCTAGGATAGCTTAATGGTTAACGCGATAGCTTGCGAAAAGCGAAAAATAGGGTTTGAATTCCGACGTAGCCCTAATGTTCGCATGTCGAATTACTTCAATGCCCTGAACCACCAAAGTAATTCCTTTCCGTCCTCTTCTTTCCTATCACTTAGATGATTTAACCGAGGGGCTGCGAACCAAGTGCGCTGTTTCTTCTTTCGGACATGTCAGTAAGAAGACAACACACTAACAATATATGTATTAATTTATTTTCTGTGATTTGTGACCTTACTTTACTTTTATTTATTTTATTTATTTTTTTATTTTTTTATATAGCGGTCAATCCAAGAATTGGTTTTAGCAGTAATGATGTCAACAAGTGTCTATTCTGATCGTCATTCCGCTTTTCAGTTCTTCATACGTCTTGCATCTCACATCTTTCATGATTTGGCCCATGTACCCAATGACATAGCCCACTATTATTGTTTTCAGGAGCCATTCCTGTCTCATTACATGGCCTATAGGTTGATCTCTTCTTTTAACATTGTCTCCGTAATCACTTTTGGTCCGGTCTTTCCGAGACCGCTTTATTTGTAACTTCGTCAGTCCATTTTATTTTGAGCATCCGTCGAAAACACCTCATTTCAAAATAATTTAGCACCTTCTCTTCCTCCGTTCCGAGAGTCCATGTTTCACAGCCATAGCATGCTACATTCCAGACATAAGACTTTAGAAGCCTTTTCCTGGTTTCAAGACTGGTGTTCTTAGAAGTTTAGATCTCCTTCTTTTTGTTAAAAGTAGCTTTTGCTTGAGCAGTTCTGCTAGAATATTGACAAATCATTTCATAGTGATAATAAACGTAAACTTTTTTTCAATGGTGCTGTTTGTATCGTTGTGGCAGGTGACGGCGTGCTGCACCACGGACGTGATCAACACGTGCGCCTTCGGCATCTCCAGCAACTCGCTGGCCAACCCCGGCGGAGAATTCCGCGGACTCGGCAAGAAGACCTTCGAGTATGACATTCCCCGGTCACTAGAGGTGAGCCTCAAGTACACTGCTGCCCTTTTTTCTGCTACGTTTCTCTTGTTTCTAAGTTACAGCTCTACGAACTGGAGTCAATTTCTAACTGTTTGCTTATTAACACTTTGAACACTGCCCTATTCACACCCGGCACTTGGCTGTGAACTGGTATATTTTAGGATGAGTATAAAACAGTTTTCAAAGTACAGAAATGCGAGAGAAATATGGTTTTTGCGTCATTTAAAAGGTAATGGCATCTGCATTTGAAAAAACATTAGTTTATTTTACAATGTACAAATGTTTGTTAAGCTTAAGGGACTTAACTGCGGGGTCGTCAGTCCTTTATACTAAAGACAACACAAACATCTATGCCCGAGAGGGGATTCGAACCCCCGACCGTAGCGCTTGTGCAGACTGGCGCGCCGCAGACCTTTCGGCCACCGCGGCCTGCGAGTTTATTTTAGAATGTACAATATATACAAGTGATATAATTTCTTGAAAAACATGAAGGGCGTGGAAAACAAAAGTTTTACGATCTCTCTGTTATGTGGCACAATTATTTCTGTATGTCCTTTCACGAAAATTGTACAGCGAAGTCTCAAAGCAAATACCGGGTGATCAAAACGGGTGATCAAAAAGTCAGTATAAATTTGAAAACTTAATAAATCACGGAATAATGTAGATAGAGAGGTAAACATTGACACACATGCTTGGAATGACGTGGGATATTTTATTAGAGCAAAAAAAAAGGTCCGACAGATGATGCTTCATCTGATCAGAAAAGCAGTAATTAGCATAACAAATTAAGACCAAGCAAAGATTGTTCTTTACAGGAAATTCTCAGTATGTTCATCATCATTCCTCAACAACAGCTGTAATCAAAGAATGATGTTGTGAACAACACTGTAAAGCATGCCCGGAGTTATGGTGAGGCATTGGCGTCGGATGTTGTCTTTCAGCATCCCTAAAGATGTCGGTCGATCACGATACACTTGCGACTTTATGTACCCCAGTAATCGCACGGACTGATGTCTGAGGACCTGGGAGGCCAAGCATGACGAAAGTGGCGGCTGAGCACACGATCATCACCAAATGACGCGTGCAAGAGATCTTTCTAGCGTCTAGCAATACTTTTTTTTTATAATGAAACCCCATGTCATTCCAAGCATGTGTGTCAGTTTTTACTTCTCTATCTACATTATTCGGCGATTTATTAAGTTTTCAAATTTAAACTGACTTTTTGATCACCCGGTACATGCAACAAAAAGTTTTTGAGATCAAATGTATTTATTTTTTGTGTGGTAATACTGAAAGCATTAAGGGACGCAAAGCCCAAATCGGTATATTTCGCGTAACTTTACCTCAGACCGTTTGTGCCATATAGAGCTTATTTTTAGACTGTCTTTACATTTCATTGCTGCCAGCAAACTCTTGATCGGCCTAATTATGCAGTCATCAAAGAAGTGACTAAAATATTCAAACTCTTGAGTGACATCTGAATAATTCGAGGCAACACCGTCTACCTCCTGGAACACCGGCAGCTGTGGCTGATGGCCTAGTTCTGACCAGTCCTGCTCGTTTTCCTTAGAATCACGCACATGGCCAGGCAGCATAGGTGGTGACTGTCTGTACCACTGTCTGCATAGAAAGAAATGGAAACATCAGTACAAGAAAGTCACAAATGTAAATGAAATAGCCACATCTATTTACAATAAAAAACGCGCGAATAAAATAATCACTTTACAAATAATTGAAATATACGTGAATCACCACTTGTACTTTCGTCTACATCTACATCTACATACATACTCCGCAATCCACCGTAAGGGGCGTGGCGGAGGGTACACGTACCACTACTAGGCATTTCCTTTCCTATTCCACTCCCAAATAGAACGAGGAAAAAAAGAATGCCTATATGCCTCCTTACGAACCATCATTTCTCTTATCTTGTCTTTGTGATCACTACGCGAAATGTAATTAGGCGGCAGCAAGATGGTATTACACTCAGCTTCAAATTCTGGCCCACTAAATTTTCTCGAAAGAAATTCACGAAAAGAGCGTCATCTTTCCTCCAACGATCCTCAATTGAGTTGCCGGGCATTTCCGTGATACTCGCGCATTGGTCGAACCTACCAGTAACAAACCTAGGTGCTCACCTCAGAACTGCTTCTATGTCTTCCTTTAAACTGATCTGCTGCGGGTCCCAAACACTTGAGTAATACTCAAGACGTGGTCGTACAAGCGTTTTATACGCGATCTCCTTTCCCAAAATTCTCCCAATAAACCGAAGTCGGCTTCCGCGTTACTCACAACTGTCCTTACATGCTCGTTCCATTTCATATCGCTCTGCAATGTTACGCCTAGATATTTGAACGACGCGACAGCATCAAGAAGCTCACTACTGATGCTGTATTTGAACATTATGGGATTGTTTTTTTCAACTCATGCGCATCATCTTACATTTTTCTACATTGAAAGCTAGCTGCCATTCTTCGCACCAACTAGAAAGTTTGTCTAAGTAATCCTGTATGCTATTGCAGTCAGTTAAAGACGACACCCTCCCATACGCCACAGCATCATCAGCAAAGAGCCGCAAACTATAACTTACTCTGTCCATCAGATCATTTATATAGATAGAAAATAAGAGCGGTCCCATCACACTCCCCTGGGGCACGCCTGAAGATACACTCGTCACTGATAAACACTCGCCGTCGAGAACAACGTACTACGTTCTATTACTTAGGAAGTCTTCCAGCCAGTCACAAATCTGTGAACCTATTCCATAAGCTCGTATCTTCTTTAGCAGTCTGCAGTGTGGCACCGCGTCGAACGCCTTTTTGAAGTCGAGAAAAAACACAATCCGCCTGTTGCCCTTCATCCATGGCTCGCAAGATGTCATGTGAGAAAAGGGCAAGCTGAGTTTCACATGGAGAGTACGAATGCCGGCCGCGGTGGCCGAGGAGACTGAGGCGCTCCAGTGACGGTCTGCACGGCCACTACGGTCGGAGGTTCGAATCCCCCCTCGGGCATGGATATTTGTGCCGTCCTAGTTCGTAAGTAGTTCATAAGTAGTTTGTAAGTTTAGGGACTGATGACCCCGTAGTTAAGTCCCATAGAGTATACAAACATTTGAATTTTGAGAGTACGAATCCTCCCTGTCACTATCCTCAATTTCTGATCCAGGCTCTGCATATAAAATATCTGGGTTTTCGGACTCTGTGAGCTTGCTGCGCGCCATTTCTACTTTCGTAAACAACCGCGGAAGAACGACAATTGACTTCAGCCTCGTACTTCTCGCAATCGACACAGTGTTGGGTCAGTCGATAATCGCTGCTATCTGGTAAACGAGCAGTAAGTCGCCTCTTGGTTGAGATAGCCAAAAAGAGCTGCCGTCTAGTGAACGAACAGTTAACTACGTCCACCTTACGTGAACAAATTGCTTGAGAGACACGCTAAACGCGCGTAAGACGGAAGGAACAATCTCGGCCGTACGCCATACGGGCGTGTCGGATACTCCCGGTCGAGCGCGCCCGTATGGCGTACGGTCACCGTCCTGTAAGTGTTAAGTTCTTTTATTTTTACTTACAATGACAGCAAAAACTTTTTCCAGACCGGGACGAACTTGCATATGAGGGTTTTTTTTTTTTTTTTTTTTTTTTTTTTTTTTACTTGTATAAGTAAATCACAGTTTGGGATCGGACCTACTACAATTTGCGATTGTTACTACAGGTTCATCGCATTTCCGACACAGCATATGTGAACGAAATCATTATTTAATATGGCTGCATCTTCATGCATTTCAGTCTTTAAGAATAGCTCCGTAAACATTAAAGTTTCTTCGGCTTAAAGCCAAATCATCAGGTGCGCAATAAAAAATAAGAAAAATAGAATGATAGCAAATTGACCCCTAATAATAAAAGTAGCCTAATACCGAAACATAAAGCATCCACTTCAGAGAGGGAAGCAACAAACCAAGTATACTTGCACGTGGTATACGACATGGCGGACAAAATATGCCCACCCGTCATAGTTAAAAGCATGACACAATAGAGCCCTCAACTACCACTTTACGTCACAGTGAAATTACAATATCAGTAGGACGACTGCTGAAAGAAATAACGAACATCTACAGCCCTGTAAAAGCTGAACATTTAACTGACAAGAAATAAACATTGACTGATTGATCCTGTATACTGGAAGACATTCAAATATTTGTAAAGCTATGGGATCAAACTGCAGTGGTCATCAGTCCCTACACTTACAAACTACTTAAACTAACTTGTGCTTAGCACAACACACACACACACACACACACACACACACACACACACACACACACACATGCCCGAGGGAGGACTCGAATCACCGATTGGGAGCAGCCGCGAACTCCACAGCAAAGCGCCTTAGAGCGCACGGACATTCCCGCGCGACTAATAGTGGAACCGTAACCACCTACTGAGTAATGATTAAAAAATAATAAAAGTGTTACAACTTACGGCTGTTTTGTTAGGTCTTGTTATAAAATGTACTACCATGCCCATTCTCATCGACGCAATGCTTTCTCTTCATTGCGGATGATCTATTTTATCTGTTGTGTTTTGATTTTGTTGCTGAGGTCTACTGAATGAAGATCTCATCATTCTTGTCGTGTCGTCTGTTCCAGGTGGAACAATGTTTCCAACAGCGTAATATGCCGAGAATGAAACTTTCACTCTGCAGCGGAGTGCGCGCTGATATGAAACTTCCTGCCACATTAAAATTGTGTGCCGGAACCTGGACTCGAACCTGGGACCTTTGCCTTTCGCGGGCAAGCGCTCTACCGACTGAGCTATCCCGACACGACTCACTGTCGGGTGGACGTCATCGACAACCAAGAAATGTTCGAAACAAACCGAATGTGATTTAGTCTGTCGTGAAGCGTCCATTAAAACGGATATCCTTTAAGGCGTAGCTGCACGCCTTCACATTCCATCTGTTATCATGACCCCGTCACGCTAATATGATTCTGTAATGCATTAAGACTGGAACCCTAGCTGGTCGTCCTTCGCTACTCCCAATGAGTTCGGCTTCGATCTCATTGGTGCTCCATTTTTTCAAATGTTCAAATGTTTGTAGAGCTTATGGGACTTAACTACGGGGTCTCAGTCCCTAAATCTACAAACTACTTATGAACTAAAGACGGCACAAACATCCATGCCCGAGGGGGGGGGGGGGGATTCGAATTCCCGACGGGGAACGGCCTCGCGCATCGTAGCGTAGCGCTCCATTTTTCATTCCATTTAATGTTCGTGGTTATTAGTTTCTTTTGAACATTCACTGCATGCCGAAAAAGTCCATTTTGTGACGTGTAATCTCATAGAAGGTTGATATCTGTACCTTCCGGACACTCATTTTCCGTCGGTCTCCTGGTGTAAATGGTCTGTCGCTAGCGAGTAATATTTTTCCTGTATTGTTAACACTGCAGTTTCAAATGACCCTTACGAGAAATTGAACTTGCGACCTCGTTGGCAATAGAAAGACGTCCTTGTGAGTTTAGTCTTCCGCAACTGTTTCACTGCCGGAGGTGGTAATGGGCCCCTCATTGCAGACAAACGATATATTGAAAAATGATCGCGGAGTAAAAAAACAACTGCAACCATTTGACAGAAGAAAGGCTTCTGGATTGGATGATATACTTCAAGCACGAAGTACGGCCTTAAGTGCGATGGTTGAGATTTTCTTGGAGGCGTCATCTGGACTCTATTTAATACAACCCTACCATAAAAAATGCGATACCAAGAACTTCGGAAAATATCAGAGCGAAATTTGTGAGATAATACAAAGATCACATAATTGAAAATACAGCCCCATAGGACTGAGGCGCTCCAGTCATGGTCTGCACTGCCACTACGGTCGGGGGTTCGAATCCCCCCTCGGGCATGGATATTTGTGCCGTCCTTAGGATAAGCTAGTTGATAAGTAGTTTGTAAGTTTAGGGACTGATGACCCCGTAGTTAAGTCCCATAAGCTATACAAACACTTGATCAGCCCCATATGGAGGAAGGCGTTGAAATCCATGTGAGTGATACTGCCATCGCCGGCTATACCCGCTGCTACACGCCTCGCCATTGAAACAAAGAGAGACTGCACGTGTTGTTGAGGTGTGGTAGTCGATGCTGCTTCCACACATCGCTACAGCTGATCTGGTGTAGCAGCGTGTCGTGCGTCCTGAGGCAGTCGTTCTGCAGTCATCGACCAGATCATTTCGACAGAGGAGAGATCTGGAAAGCAGGAAATGCCAATCCAGCGATTTAATCCAAACGGCAAACAAGTCTTGGACAATGTCTGCTGCATTGATCACGCATTATCCTGTTTCAAAGTGGCTATCAGGAAGTCGCAGAAATATGGGAATCAACAGTTGCAACACTAGAAATGTAGCGCTGCCGAGTTAATGTTTTGGCAATGCGAATTAGTTGGGTGCAGTAGTGGAATCCAATACCGCCACAAACCGCAATATCGGAAGCAAGACCAATATGGCGCATCTAATGAACAGGTCAACAGGCTATCACCATGGGGTCTCCAGACTGTATTCCGTCTATTGCCGTGGTGCAGGTACAATCAGGATTCGTCGAAAGAAGAAATAAGGTCATTGCATACAGTTGTCCACGTCTGCCGTTCACGGTACCTCTGTCTCAGCGGTAAACACAACAATCGATGTCTTGCGAATAGTCCAGCCAGCGACATAGAATGATACGTGAGGACACTGCTTGCTGTTCATCAGACCGAATTTGCTGTGATGCGGCACATGATGTGGCAGCGCGACCCGTCATTGCCAGGCGCAAAATATAGCTGTCTTCACGTCTAGTGGACCAACAAGAGAAATCTACTACGGACATATGTACTTTGCAACTCACATTTAAGTGCTTGGCGGAGCGTTCACCAAACCGCTTTCATTTTCAAACCGCTGGCATTTCTCTACCGTTCCGTTGTATAATAACGCGCGGCAAAAAGGAACACCTAAATCTTTCCGTTTTCGACCTAATTTCTCTGATTTTATTATGGTAATCATATCTTCCCTTACAGTTGGATGCAAGCAAATTATGTTCGCATTCAGAGGAGATAGTTGCTGAAAGAAATTTCTCAAATAGTGCTCGCCGCAACGAATAACGACTTTCTTGTAATGATCTCCTGCCGAACTCGTGCATCATTTACCTATATCTCTTGTATCACAGTAATACGAAAGGAACTGCTCTTCTCTGACATTTTTCTGTGTCCTCTGTCCCTCCCGACTGATGAGTATCCCACACTGCAGAACATTACTGCAAAAATAGTACGGACAACTGCAGGTCACTCATTTTCATTAGTAGAACTTGCATTTTCTTAGTATTCTGCCAATGAAACGTAGCCTTTGTTTTGGCATCCCCATTATACTTCCTATGAGTTCTTGCAATTTAAGTTGTAAAATGAAGTTTCACTGATTGCTGTCAGTGCTCATATGTACAAGTTCACATTTTTCATTGTTTAGACTCAATTGCCGGTTTTTTCCCTTATCTTTTGTTGGTTCTGGTCCTCCAGCGACTCTAGAGACGATAAACGACAGCATCATCGGAAAGCAGTCTAACAGGGCTGCTCGGATTGTGTCCTAAATAGTTAAAAAATATAAAAAAGGAACAGTACGGGCACTATATCACTTCTCTGGGAAACACGAAAAAAAAAAATGTTCAAATGTTTGTAGAGCTTATGGGACTTAACTACGGGGTCATCAGTCCCTAAACTTACAAACTACTTATGAACTAACTAATACTAAGGACGGCACAAATATCCATGCCCGAGGGGGGATTCGAACCCCCGACCGTAGTGGCCGTGCAGAATGTGACTGGCGCGCCGCAGCCAGCTCGGCCACCGCGGGAAACACGAAATATCACTTCCTTCTTTACTCGATGACTTTCCGTAATTTACCATGTACTGCGTCCTTTCTGAGAGGAAATTACGGATCAGATCGCACAATCGAGACCATATTCCATAAGCACCCAATCTGATTAAATCTCACTTGTGACGTACAAATAAAGATCAGTTTAAGAGGAACCTAAAAGACCTTCTAGTGGCCAACTCCTTCTACTCCATAGTGAATTTCTAAATTGTACCAAAAAAAAAAAAAAAAAAAAAAAAAACCTTAAAATGTATGTATCTGTATTTATATTATTGGTATTATCTATTATTCAACTTGTAAATTTTGTTTCTTGACATGTTCCACATCCACGAGGATCTACTCAACATGGATCTACGGAACGAAAAACTAATCTAAAATCTCATCTCATCTAAAATCTACATTACCGAAAACCTTCTGGAAATCTAGAAATATGGAATCGATTTGACATCACTTGTCGATATCAGTCATCACCGGCACGTCATTGCTTTTGCATCCAACGATTACAAATCTGTAACACAGTAGCTTGGTTACATCCAACACGATCACCAATTTCTGTGAAGGATAATCTACAACCTCTGCCTGTGTGGAAAAGTGGTCGAAAGTCACTCGCTGTCGTCTGTCAGACACACCGAAGCTGATTACGCAAAACAACCGAACGAAAGGACAATTCCAGTACGTTCACACGGCAGTCTGTTGCCCCTTTGTACAGCGCTTGCAGGTGGTACAGCTGCAGTCCGTGATATGCTCCTGCGCCTAAATGTTAACCGTGTGCATCACTCGTCGCCGTATATTTCCCATAATTTGGACGCTGTCTTCAGGAAGTTGCATTTTGGGTTCCGAGCAGTGTTTGTGTTTTTAAGTTGCCCCCTCGCGCTGCGGTCGCCAGGTGCTCGTGTTCTTCTTCACGCCGTACCTGAGCCGGCTGCTGGGCTGCGTGTACATGCAGAAGGACACCAACGACTTCCTGCGTCGCGTCTTCTGGGAGACGCTGACGGCGCGCGAGCAGAGCGCGGCGGCGGGCGCGCCGCAGCGCCACGACCTCATCGACCACCTGATCCAGCTCAAGAACCAGGGCGCCATCCAGGCCGACGCCGCCGACGCCGACGATGCCGACGACGAAGACGCCGCGCCCGCGCTGCCCGTCAACGACGTCGACGAGGACGTCCTCAAGAGGAAGTTCGGTACGTGCGCGACCGCTTTACGTCTTTCTTTATCGTTTTTATGTGTCCCTCTTAGTCGCGGGGTCGGCACGGCTACTATAGGTGGATCATGGTTACTTTTAAGGGGAGGCCGGATCAACGCCGCCGAAAGAGGAGGCCGGGGGACTGTCATGTGACGTCATGCCGAGTAGACCACAATCACGTAGCTGAGTGACTAGCCGCTACAGTCTAGTGGGCTGTGGCAAACAGCCTCATGTAAGAGCAACACCAGTACGTCCACACGGCCGCCTGTCCCCCCCCTCCTCTTTAATTAGCGTTGCAGGTGGCGCTACTGTAGTCCATGATGTGCGCCTGCGCTATGTGATAAAAGTTTCAGGACACCCCCGAAAACATATGTTTTTCATATTAGGCGCATTGTGCTGCCACCTACTGCCAGGTACTCCATACAGTAGTCGGAATGGGGCGCTCTGTGGAACTCGCGGACTTCGAATGTCGTCAGGTTATTGGGTGTCACCTGCGTCAGAACACTGTACGCGACATTTACACATTCCTAAACATCCCTAGGTCCACTGCTTCTAATGAGATGCTGAAGTGGAAACGGTAGGGGCACGTACAGCACCAAAGCGTACAGACCGACCTCCTCTGTTGACTGACAGAGACCGCCGACAGTTGAAGAGAGTCGTACAGTGTAATAGGCAGGCCATCTATCCAGACCACCACAGTAATTCCAGACTGCATCATCAGGATCCACCCAAGTACTATAACACTTATGCGGTAGATGAGAAAACTTGGATTTCACGGTCGAGCGGCAGCCCATAAGCCACACATCACGCAAGTCAATGCCAAACGACGTCTCGCTTGGTGTAAGGAGCGTAAACATTGGACGGTTTAACAATGGAAAAACCTTGCGTGGAGTGACGAATCACGGTACACAGTGAGGCGATCCGATAGCAGAGTTTGGGTATGACGAATGCTCAGTGAACGTCATCTGCCAGCATGTGTAGTGCCAACAGTAACACTTGGAGATGGTTGTCTTTTTAATGCAACCCTTGTTTTGCATGGCACTATCACAGCACAGGACTACATTGATGTTTTAAGCACCCTCTTGCTTCCCACTGTTGAGGAGCATTACGGGGATTGCATCTTTCATCACCATCAAGCACCTGTTCATAATGCACGGTCTGTGATTGAGTAGTTACACGACATTAACTCCCTATAATGCACAGACCTGCACACTCACTTGAATCCTATAGAAAAACTTTGGGATGTTTGCACATCGCCGGCCGCGGTGGCCGAGGAGACTGAGGCGCTCCAGTCACGGTCTGCACGGCCACTATGGTCGGGGGTTCGAATCTCCCCTCGGGCATGGATATTGGTGCCGTCCTTAGTTGTAAGTAGTTCATAAGTAGTTTGTAAGTTTAGGGACTGATGACCCCATAGTTAAGTCCCATAAACCCTACAAACATAACATTTGCACATCGCCATCTTGCCAGGCCTCACCGATGTACGTTGATACCTCTCCTCCGTGCAGCACTCCATGCAGAATGATTTGCCATTCGCCAAGCAACCTTCCAGCACCTGCGAGAGTGGAAGGTGTCATCAAAGCTAAGGCTGGGCCAACACCATACTGAATTCCAGGACTACCGATAGAGGGCGCCACGAATTTATAAGTATATTTCAGCCAGGTGTCCGCATACTTTTTATGACACAGTGAATGTTCATCATGTGCGCCCATCATCACCAACATAGCGGTCAGCCAAACAGATACGTTATGTCAAACGAGTGCGCCGCTGCCGTCTTATAAGGAAAGCAGGCTTTCCCTTCGGTATGGGATGTGCACCTGCCGTATAGTTACACTTGCAAACGATTGCACAACTGGGCATCACAGCTGCATCAGTACGTCAGAGCTACAAAACAGCTTCATTTACTAATAACTGCACGACTGTGCATAATATTCAGCCATATAATGTTAAATATATGAGAGACCACTCCCATGAACCACAGACATTGCCGAGGTGGGGTGGCTTGCGTGCCTCAACGATACAGATAGCCGTACCGTAGGTGCAACCACAGTGGAGGGGTATCTGTGGAGAGGCCAGACAAATGTGTGGTTCCTGAAGAGGGGCACCAGTCTTTTCAGTAGTTACAGGGGCAACAGTCTGGATGATTGACTGAGCTGGCCTTGTAACATCGGGAGGATGTGATCATCAGGAAAGACAATACTGGCATTCTACGGGTCGGAGCGTGGAATGTTAGATCCCTTAATAGAGTAGGAAAATTAGAAAATTTGAAAAGGGGAATGGATAGGTTGAAGTTAGATATAGTGGGGATTAGTGAAGTTCGGTGGCAGGATGAACAGGATTTCTGGTCAGGTGAGTACAGGATTATAAATACAAAATCAGTTGGGGGTATCACAGGAGTAGGATTGATAATGAATAAGAAAATAGGAATGCTACTATGACCAGCACAGTCATCGCATTATCATTGTCAAGATAGATACGAAGCCAACACCGACAACAGTAGTACAGGTTTATATGCCAACTAGCTCTGCCGATGATGAGGAAATCGAAGAAATATATGAGGAGCTAAAGGAAATTATTCAGACAATTAAGGGAGAGGAAAACTTAATTGTTGTGGGAGACTGGAATTCGGTATTAGGACAAGGAAGGGAAGGGAAGATAGTAGGTGAATATGGTCTGGGCAAAAGGAATGAAAGAGGAAGCCGCCTGGTAGAATTTTGCACAGAACATAATTTAGTTATAACAAACACCTGGTTCAAGAATCATAAAAGAAGGTTGTATACGTGGAAGAGACCAGGCGACACCGGGAGATACCAGATAGATTTTATAATGGTAAGACATAGATTTCGGAACCAAGTTTTACAGTGAAAGACATACCCAGGAGCAGATATAGACTCTGATCATAACTTGTTGGTTATGAACGTTAGGCTGAAACTAAAGAAACTACAAAAAGGTAGGAAAATAAGGAGATGGGACCTGGATAAATTGAAGGAACCTGAGGTTCTTAAGAATTTCAGAGGGAGCTTTAGGCAACAATTGACAGAAACAGGGGAAAATAAAACAGTAGAGGAGGAAT
The DNA here is from genome assembly GCA_026315105.1 of Locusta migratoria. Taxonomy (NCBI): domain Eukaryota; kingdom Metazoa; phylum Arthropoda; class Insecta; order Orthoptera; family Acrididae; genus Locusta; species Locusta migratoria. The sequence continues at coordinate 667,605,308 of CM048744.1, forward strand.
GGGTAAAACTGAGAGATGAAATAGTGAAGGTAGCAGAGGACAAAATAGGTAGGAAGGCAAGACCTACAAAAAATCCTTGGATATCACAGGAGATACTAAATTTAATCGATGGAAGGAGAAAATATAAAAATGCAGTAAATGAAACAGGCAAAATGGAGTACAGACGACTAAGAAATGAGATTGACAGGAAATGCAAAATGGCTAAGCAGGAGTGGTTAGAAGGCAAATGAAAGGATGTAGAAGAATGTATAAATAAGGGAAAAATAGATAGAGCCTACAGGAAAATAAAAGAAACATTTGGAGATAAGAAAAACAGCTCTATGAATATCAAGAACACTGATGGAAAACCAGTTCTCAGCAAAGAAGGGAAAGCTGGAAGGTGGAAAGAGTATATAGAGGGGCTCTACAAAGGAAATGAACTTCGAAACAATATTGTAGGAAGGGAAGAGGATGTAGATGAAGATGAAATAGGAGATACTGTACTGAAAGAAGAATTTGACAGAGCCCTGAAAGACCTAAGTCGAAACAAGGCCCCTGGAGTAGATGATATTCCCTCAGAGCTACTGAAGTCTCTGGGAGAACCAGAGATAACAAACCTGTTTCACCTGGTGTGTAAGATGTATGAGACAGGCGAAGTACAGAAGGATGGAAAAGCTGGTAGAAGCCGACCTCGGGGAAGATCAGTTTGGGTTCAGGAGAAATGTAGGAACACGGGAGGCAATACTCACTTTACGGCTTACCCTAGAAGATAGATTAAGAAAAGGCAAACCTACATTTCTAGCTTTTGTAGATTTGGAGAAGGCTTTTGACAATGTTGATTGGAATAAACTCTTTCAAGTTCTGAAGCAAGCAGGAGTAAAATATAGGGAACGTAAGGTTATTTACAACTTGTACAAAAACCAGACAGCGGTTGTCAGAGTTGAAGGGCATGAAAGGGATGCAGTGGTTGGAAAGGGAGTAAGACAGGGTTGTAGTCTTTCTCCATTGTTATTCAGTTTGTACATTGAGCAAACAATAAAGGAAAGCAATGAGAAATTTGGAGAAGGAATTAAAGTTCAGAGTGAAGAATTAAAAACATTGCGTTTTGCTGACGACATAGTAATTCTGTCAGATACAGCAAAGGACCTGGAAGAGCAATTGAACGGAATGGACAGTGTGCTGAAAGGTGCATATAAGATTAACATTAACAAGAGCAAAACTAGGGTAATGGAGTGCAGTGTAAGAAAATCAAGTGATGCTGAAGGAATTAGATTGGGAAACGAAGCAATAAAGGAGGTAGATGAGTTTTGTTACTTGGGCAGTAAAATAACAAATGATGGTCGCAGTACAGAGGATATAAAATGCAGAATGGCAATGGGTAGAAAAGCGTTCTTGAAAAAGAGAAATTTGTTAACATCGAATATTGATTTAAGCCCAAGGAAGTCCTTTCTGAAGGCGTTTGTATGGAGTGTTGTGTTGTATGGGAGTGAGACATGGACGATAAACAGTGCGGACAGGAAGAAGATTGAGGCTTTTGAAATATGTGCTACAGAAGAATGCTGAAGATTAGGTGGGTGGATCGCGTAACTAATGAGGAGGTACTGAACAGAATTGGGGAGAAAAGAAATTTCTGGCATACCTTGACTAAAAGAAGGGATAGATTGGTAGGACACATTCTTAGACATCAAGGAATGGTGAATTTAGCGTTGTGGGGTAAAAATCGCAGAGGAAGACCAAGAGATAGATACAGTAAGCAGATTCAGACAGATGTAGGTTGCCGTTCTTATGTGGAGATGAAGAGGCTTGCTCAGGATAGGGATTTGTGGAGAGCTGCATCAAACCAGTCTCCGGACTGAGGACCACAACAACAACAAAGTGTAGACTATCTGGCTGAAGATTAAGAGCTTTCTGGCTGTTCTTAACATTAATTTGCAGGCTGCAGAAAAGCCAGCGGTAGATGCAAAACCCCGCACAATAACAATTAGTAACAGAATCCAATGACAGCATCGGCCGGAAGCAAATAATAAAACCATCTCAACGTCCCACAATGCCACATTTCGGTGGCACCGGCTGGATGGCCTTCCTGCCACCACCCCACTATCTCCTGGAAGTGTGTGGACGTTTTTGTGAATGTTTGCAAATCCTATGAGGCGGGACTTTGCTACCAGCCTGGCGTTCATCTAGTGGATGATGGTGTTGTGGTCTTCATTCCGGATACTCGTTTCATTCAGCTCTCCACTCTGCCCTGGGCAAGCGTCTTCACCTCAAGAACGGCAACCCACATCCATCAGAATATGCTTACTTTATTCGTCTCTTGGTGTCCCTCTGCGGTCCCCCCCCCCCTACACATACACTTCCCTCCAATGCTAATTTTACGTTTTCTTGATGTCTAAGAATATGTCCTACCAATCGATCCCTTATTTTAGTTAAGGTATGCTAGAAATTCCGTTTCTTGCAATTCTGTGCAGTAACCCTTTATCACTTAAGCGATCTACACATATAATCTCTTCAGCATTCTTATGTAGCACCATATTTCAAAAGCCTCTATTCTCTTCCTGTCCGCACTGTTTATCGTCAATGTTTCACACCCGTACAAAGCAACTTTCCACACAAACGGCTTCAGAAAAGACTTCTTTACACTTAAATTAATATTCGATGCTAGTAATTTTTCCTTCTTTCGAAAAAGGTTTTCTTCCAATTGCCATTTTGCATTTTATATCCTCTGTACTGCGATCATCATATGTTATTTTACTGCCCAAGTGACAAAACTCATCTACCACCTTTATTGTTTCGTTACCTAATCTAATTTCTTCAGCATCACCTGATTTTCTAAGACTGCATTCCATTACCCTTGTTTTGCACTTGTTAATGTTCTTGGCCGGCATGCCGCAGCTCTACGCACAAATACACCACCTGCTGGAAACAGGCACTTTTTACATTCGGATATTCGGGTGGGTTATTCGGTACCAACAGAACACATTGACTTTATTCTCGGCAATCACACCTTGTAATGTGCGGTTCCGAGGATACGCCAGTATTATTATTTCTACCCTGTAGTTCTCCACAGCAAAAGAATGCACACTCTGTGCTGTGACTATCAGTGCAAGGAACTACTGCACCTGATTATAGCCGTGAGACGAAGATACAGAAACCTCGCCGTTGATTTAACACAAATAATCAATCAACTAATCTCCAGGAAATGATGTAAGGTATTTTCTAATTACTCTTACTATAGAGTAGATTCCAAGTTGACAAAGTTAATTTATTCACAACAGACAAAAATGATTAACAACAAATTAATGAAAACCGCACGGAATGGTCGCGTTGTCTAAGGCGTCATGCAATGGACTGGACGGCCGTTCCCACCGGAAGTCCTCCCTCTGGCATGTGTGTGTGTGTGTGTGTGTGTGTGTGTGTGTGTGTGTGTGTGTGTGTTGTGTGTGTTTTGCCCTTATTGTAAGTTAAAGTAATTTGTAACCCTAGGGACTAATAACCATAGAAGTTTGGTCCTATAGGTTTACAAAATTTTGAACATATTTCAAATTAATCAATCAATCAAGTCTACACATGATGTTCCTAGACAACAACGTAATTTTCATGGAAGACACTGAGCAATCTCACTGGTCCACAATTGTTCGCAGTCTGTTTGAAGAACATTATGCAAGCTTCTAGTGAGTGATATGTTCATACAAAACATCCCACACATATCCTATCGAACATTTATGGAACATAATAGAGACGTCGGTTTGTGAAAAAACAATCCAGTACAGTATAAAATTTCTCAATTATAGATGGATATAGAGGCAGCATGGCAGAATACAGGGAAATTCAAAAATGTTCAAATGTTTGTTAAACTTAAGGGACTTAACTACATGGTCATCAGTCCCTAAACTTAAAAACTACTTATGAACTAGCTAATACTAAGGACGACACAAATATCCATGCCCGATGGGGGACTCGAACCCCCGACCGTAGTGGCCGTGCATACTGTGACTGGCGCGCCACAGAACGCTAGGCCACCGCGGCCGGCAGGGAAATTCCATCCACGTTTTTCAGCCCATGACCAGAAAAGTCCCAGCACTTCGCGGGGCAATAGGAGATCCGACACGACATTGTGACACAGATACAGGGGGAAGCTGATTGTTTTCCATGTGAAAGGTGGGTTTTATCGGGCTGTTGGGTTCCCCAGCCGGCCGGCTAACAATTTGCACCTACTGAATGGAATACAGGTCGTTAGTATTTTCCTAATCTGCTCGGAAACCGGAAACGGCACTCTTGGGTGAGCGAGGACAGCTCTCCCAGATTGCAACTAAAATACAATATAGCCACACACATTATTCTAAAAATCCATATAAAATGAGGGAATGATCGTATGGCTAATATAATTATATGAATGGATTCAGGAGACTTGCGACAGTCAAACGCCGTAATTACAATTTCAATATCCCTTACAAATAAAAAGCCGATAAATTTCAGTTCTATAATAACAATATTATAAAACTTATATTTAGAATTATTGATACATAGTGTTTATCAGTAACAGTTTAAGAAGCAAATGGGCAGCATTGCACCACGCTTCCTATCTTAAAAGATGCACCACGTTATTTCCATATTCTTTCAATAAACTTTGTTTTACTCTCTTGTTCTGATTTTCGTTGAGGTAGTAATATTCTTGTGTCAGAACATAGATTCCACCACAGAAACACAAAACATGAAGCCAGCAAAGTGCATTACATTTATATATGTATTTTATTAATTTAATATTATTCTTAGTAACGTTCTGTATGTCGAAGACTACTACTTAAATATTGCATGGCCAACTAAAAATAGTAGATATGCAGCAGATAATTTATACGTACACAATTATATTTGTTAATTTTACGCAACAACTAAATATATTTCCATAAAAAGCCATGATAAATTAAATATTAATTGTGTAACTATATTTCGACGGCGGCAGTATAATTGAACAGTGATATTCCACGCTTCATAGCTACCTGAGCAAAGAGCTTCAGTCTCAACCGATTTTCGTATTGTTAAATATGTATTTCTTTTTTAAATGTAAACACCATTTGTAGGGAGGTGGTCAAAGCATTTAATTCTGTGATAGTCAAATGTATAATATTTTGCAAGGGAAATTGTGTTTTAAATATGAGGCGTTAGGATGCGCGGAAGGATACATTTTGGGAGCAGGTGGAGCACGTTATCGAACGCTTGGGAAGGGACTCGTAACTTGGACGTGGTGGTGAAAGGTTGTGACACTGGGCGGTCTGGAGCCGCGTTACGAACTTGTGATTTGAAGAGATAGGCGTGTGTGGACTTAGAAAATTTACGGGACTGTGACTGCAGAACTTAGTCTCTGCTTGAAAAGTAATAAACTATGGTGGGTAGTAGGGCTGTGGGACGGTGATAATTCAGCAATCGTGTACTCATCTGATGACAAACTGTGTTTTATAACAAATACTGTAATTAATCGCGGATTAATTTGGAACTGCAATGTTCGGTGGACTTCACGAATTTACGAGTGTTAATTTGGTACTTTTACTTTCGGGTGCGTGTGATACTTATTGCGCCTCTCATGAACAATAGTTGGGGAAATATTCAGTTATTTACCGATGTATAAAGTATGACCACCTCCGCATGTTCATGTCCAAGAAGAGTAATAAACTCCAATTATAAAGAATTAATTCGTGAGTGAATCACTTTTTTTATCTTAGAATCCATTTTGTTTGTTATTCAGAGGTTTAATTTATGTTTGTTTAGATATATTTTCGCGTCATCATATGCAGATTGATAGACTGGTTAAATTACAGATTAATTATTGATCTTATTTAAATAGTTTGGGTAGCTGTTTAGGGCATAGAAGCAGACATACATAACTCAGCCCTATGAACAGAGACAACGAGCCATGAACCTTTTACTATCCTGAGTTATGTATTGTCCAATTATTAATGGTGAGTACCGATAGGATCGGTGATCACCGATTGTGTGATGATCTTAGATCATTTATTTATTGCCAGGTTATAAGTCTTTTCTCAGTTCACGCCACTTCAGCGGCTTCCGTGTCAATGACGATGAATAATGATGAGGACAACACACAACACAAGAATCGAAACCTGCCTCCTGTGTGGTAGTCAACGACGCTGTTGACTGAACTACAGAGGCTAAGACGATATATGCTATCCCATTACGTCACTCCATTGTATACATCTACAAAAACAGGCAGTGCATAAGGATGGGTAAATGACTTCGTTATGTTTCCATCATTTTACTACTGTATTCGTGAAATGTAGAATGTCAATGGGAAAAAACTTTTTTGAAAAAGGATAATCTGTTAATGTCGAATATTACGTCTTACATAACAGTATCACTATGTTTTCACAACAAAAACAATGGAGTTGGATCAACATTGAATGTGCCAGAGGTCGTACAACACAATAGTGTCATCAAGGTCTTCGAGAAGCGTGCGGCGAATCGGCATTGCCGAACAGAACAGTAGCACGTTGGCTAAAAACCTCGAACGAAGGTCGGCAAACTGTGGCATACATGCATCAGGCAGGTAGTCCTAGCGTCTCTGAAGAAGTGCATACTGTTGCCGTGTTAGTGGACAGTATTCGACGTCAGTCGAATCGTGAGCTGGCCCACGAAACCGGATTAGTGCATACGACTGCGCTTCGCATCCTCCACAAATGCCTGGTATGCGAAAAGTTGCATTACGATGGGTGCATAAATAGGTGCATTACGACACTGCCCAGGCGCACTTGGAGCGCTATGAGCGCGAAGGAGAGGCTTTCCTACGCCGTATCATAACACTGGATGACACATGGGCCACGTCGTACTAGTCAAAATTGAAACGCCAGTCCAACAAATGCCGTCATTATGGGTCGGCGCGAAAGTCGAAAATATGTCAGACTCCCAGTATGGTGAAACTTATGGTCATTCTCGTGTACGAATGTGATGGGGTTATCCTACCGCATTACATTCCTCCATGGCAAACCTTCATTGCACAGTATTTCTGTTCGTTTTTGGAGCATCACCAGGGACCAGGTTTGCGAAATAAGCGCCAACAGTTCCTGTGCATCAATGCACGGGCGCATACAGCGCAAGCTGTGGTTGCTCTGTACGGTCGATGGGACTGGGAAGTACTGTACCATCCACCATACTCCTCGGCCATAAGTCCTTGTGACTTTGATTTGATTCCGAGGATGAAGGAACCACTTTGTGGTATTCGCTTGAGAACAGTTTCAGTAATTCGACAGGCAGTAGACCGCTCCAATCGCACCATCAACAGAACAGGCTCTTCTAATGGTGTACTACGCCTTCAACATGGCTGCCAAATCTGTTCTACACAACGCTGGTGACTACTACGAAGGGCAGTGACAGAAGCAAACATGTAACCCTTTTGTATCAGTTGCGAATAAATGTTTGCCACTATTTAAGTTCCAACCCTCGTATTTTGATGTGTTTAATTAGGGGAAAGCGCAAAAAGATTAGATACAGAACGACAAACGAACCAAAACTGCAGCACAACTGCACAATAAAGTGTCTTCGAAAACTGCACACGTTAAAACATAAACAGAAACTGCTGTACTGTCTGTAATTTAGCCTAGGGGTATGATTGTGCACAGTTCCTGCCTTTTCCCTGCATATACAACAAACAAACAAAATATTCAAAGTTTTGAAAGATGAGGGTGTGTAAATCAAAACATCAACACTATTTCAGTTCAAATGATGTAGTTGGGTTTATTTCTAATTCCTTAATCCTTGATGGCTGATGCCTCTGGCCTCTGGCACATTTAATTTAACACTGTTCATAGCTCGTGAGCCCCCATAAATAAAATGTTATTTGTCACTGACTGTTTTAGTGTCTTGACGCTATCAAAACTAAAGTACTTCTATTATCCACTTCGTCTCTCCACAATTAGCACTGTTTCAAGAAACAAATTCACACAGTAACTTTCCGCTGAACTAATATCTCAGCATGTACTTCACTTCAATACGCTCTTCATCAAGCTACCTACAAATAAACACACGCACTCCTTCTTATTGCTGCTACAAAAAAATCTTCCACCTCGATAAACTTACACACATTGAAATCGTTGCACTGACTGATGTTGTGGCCCGCCTTGGACACACACACACACACACACACTGAATCAAGATAAATACTGCCGTCGTAGCGGCGAGTAACAGAGCCTCCGGCCAAGTGCTCGGAACACTGACTCGTCTGCACAAACAAACACAGTGCCAACTCGAGGCACAGACCGACGCAGCCCCACGCAGGTAAGCTACCCTCCGACTGCCCCGTACAAAGGCCGCGTGCGCCCTTTTATGCGCGCTAACGGGTTTACCCCTACGTCATCAAATTCCCAGCCTGAACTGCCCAAAGCCTAGCCAAGACGCACAGAGTTCAGCCACATACATTTCTAACATTTGTTTTAAAATTGCAATAGTTATGAAATACATGAAATAATATTTGCTTATATACTTACATGAACATACACATACTTGCATAAGTTATTTAAATTGTATACCTGCACATACAATTAGTATTCTATTTAAATGAACATTTAACATAAAAATTACATACTATTTACAGAGATATCATATGAAATAATTATTGAAATAACTTTATATGCAATCATTGCCATGCTATCTGTGTAATTGTCTTGGATATAAATATGGTAGCGACTGGTATGTTATTTTTCTTATAATTAAAATGCGTTTTCTGCATCAGATCAACACTTCTCGTAAAATATATTCATATTAGCAGATGCGCATAGACAGAATGAATAATGTGAGCCCACGCTCGTATCACAGTTGTATAAATATTAACATGCGAAATCGTTATATATTTATTTAATCTTTGCTGTATGCCTGAGTTCCAGTTCAAATTACCAATTTATCGTACATTAAATTATTTATTAAGCATCATGTTATCAGTGAGGCCCATAGAGGTTCTGCAGTACGTAATATTGCTACAAATTCAAGTAATGTTTCAATATTTTATACTGCGCTGGACGCCGCACCTCAGCCGGCAGCTCCCATTGTCCAGTCCTGGTAGGACTTAGCCTGGACTTCCCTAATCCGGGAAAAACCACTACCTACTGGCCTCTCGTCTGCCTCAAGCCCACAGCGCTCGCCAACATGAGAAAATTCTGTCCATGGCCTAACTGTAAATGTTGCATCCACAATAAATGTTATCTTACTTAATACATGTACTGCTACCATTAAATGAAAGATAAAGCATACATTTTGTGCATTGGCATGGACAATGTCTGCAGTGTATTTAATGCTATTTAGGTGTTATATTTTATGACCAAGTGGACGGTAATCTCACAGTCTGCACACTGGTTTGGTGCAGCTCTGCACGCTACCCTGTCTTGTGCAAGTCTCTTCATCTGAGAATAAGTTCGGCAACCCTCATCCTTTTGAATCTTCTTACTATATTCATCCCTCGGTCTCCCTCTACGATTTTTACCCCACACGCTTCCTTCTAATGCTAAGTTGACAATTCCTTGACGTCTCAGAACGTGTCCCGCCTGAGGCGCTCCAGTCACGGCCTGCACGGATACTACGGGCGGGGGTTCGTATCCCCCCTCGGGCATGGATATTTTTGCCGTCCTTAGTCTTAGTTAGTACATAAGTAGTTTTTAAGTTTAGGGACTGATGACCGCTTAGTCCCATAAGCTTAACAAACATTTGAACATTTGAACGTGTCCCACCAATCTATCCCTTCTCTTAGTCAGGATATTCCAGAAACTCCTTTCTCTCCTATTCGGTTAAGCACCTCCTCATTAGTTACGTGATCTACCCATCTAATTTTCATCATTCATCTGTAGCACCACATTTCAAAAACTTCTATCATCTTTTTATCTGAACTTCTTATCGTCTATGTTTCGTTCCCAGACAAATGCTTTCAGAAAGGACTTCGCAACATTTAAATTAATATTGGATGTTTCAAATGTTTGTATAGCTTATGGGACTTAACTATGGGGTCATCAGTCCCTAAACTTACAAACTACTTATGAACTAGCTAATCCTAAGGACGGCACAAATATCCATGCCCGAGGGGATATTCGAACCCCCGACCGTAGTGGCCGTGCAGACCGTAACTGGAGAGCCTCAGTCCCCTCGGCCACCGTGGCCGGCATTTCGTGTTTCCCAGAGAATTGTTATAGTGCCCGTACTGTTCCTTTTTTTTTTTAACTATTTAAGAGACTATCCGAGCAGCCCTCTTAGACTGCTTTCCGATGATGCTGTCGTTTATCGTCCCTGGAGGATCAAAACCAACTGAAAACATAAGGAAAAAAGAAAAACGGCAATTGAATCTAAACAATATAAACAATGTGAGCTTGTACATATGAGCACTGACAGCAATCAGTGAATCTTCATTTTACAAATTAAATTGCAAGAACTCATAGGAAGTATAAAGGGGATGCCAAAACAAAGACTGCGTTTCATTGGCAGATTACTAAGAAAATGCAAGTTCTACTAAAGAAAATGAGTGAACTGCAGTTGTCCGTCCTATTTTTGCGGTAATGTTATGCAGTGTGGGATCCTCATCAGTCGGGAGGGACAGAGGACACAGAAAAATGTCAGAGAAGAGCAGTTCCTTTCGTATTACTGTGATACAAGAGATATAGTGTGTCACGTAAATGATGCACGAGTTGGGGAGGAAAAAAAATATTCAAATGTACGTATAGCTTATGGGACTTAATTACGGGGTCATCAGTCCCTAAACTTACAAACTACTTATGAACTAGCTAACACTAAGGACGGCACAAATATCCAAGCCCGAGGGGGGATTGGATGTTAACAAGTTTCGCTTCTTTAGAAAATATTTGATGCAATTTAAGTTCCAACCCTCGTATTTTGATGTTTTTTTATTAGCGGGTGGGGGTGGGGCGAATGCGGAAGATTACTTTTGGGATGCGGCTTATATTTATAAGCACGCCTCTGAAACAGTTACCATATCTCTTGATCCGCCCTGGTTGTAATCCACCACTGTTCATTTACCAGAACAGTACGAAGATACGGCAATGCAGGAGTCCTGTTCGCAATCGCTTTAGCTTGTGTAGCGAGTGTCTGGCGCCAGCGCTGACCGTGCGTTTTGGGCGGCAGATTTCTCCGGCGACGACCTGCTGGCGCAGGCGGCCATCTTCTTCGTGGCGGGCTTCGAGACGTCGTCGTCGACGATGACGTTCTGCCTGTACGAGCTGGCGCTGCAGCCCGCGCTGCAGACGCGCCTGCGCCACGAGATACGCGACGGCCTGCAGCGCGCAGGGGGCCGCTTCACCTACAGCATGCTGCACGACATGCGATACCTCGACATGGTCATCTCCGGTGAGTGCCTCTAGCGAACTCAAATTGCCAGCAGCAATTACGTGCGAGAATGGCCCACGAGCCGTTTCTTCTTCTACTTTTCATATTTCCTGTACGAGGTGCATTCAAGTTCTAAGGCCTCTGACTTTTTTCTAATTAACTACTCACCCGAAATCGATGAAACTGCCGTTACTTCTCGACGTAATCGTCCTGCAGACGTACACATTTTTCAGACGCTCACGCCATGATTCCATTGGAAAATCGCTGAGGCAATAGCAGCACTGCTGGTGAATGTGCGACCACGGAGAGTGTCTTTCATTGATGCAAAAAGCCAAAAGTCACTAGGAGCCAGGTCAGGTGAGTAGGGAGCATGAGGAATCACTTCAAAGTTGTTATCACGAAGAAACTGTTCCGTAACGTTAGCTCAATGTGCGGGTGCGTTGTCTTCGTGAAACAGCACACACGCAGCTCTTCCCGGACGTTTCTGTTGCAGTGCAGGATGGAATTTGTTTTTCAAAGCATTTCCGTAGGGTGCACCTGTTACTGTAGTGCCCTTTGGAACGCAATGGGTGAGGATTACGCCCTCGCTGTCCCAGAACATGAACACCATCATTTTTTTCAGAACTGGCGGTTACCCGAAATTTTTTTGGTGCCGGTGAATCTCTGTGCTTCCATTGAGCTGACTGGCGCTTTGTTTCTGGATTGAAAAATGGCATCCACGTCTCATCCGATGTCACAACCGACGAGAAGAAAGTCCCATTCATGCTGTCGTTGCGCGTCAACATTGCTTGGCAACAAACCACACGGGCAGCCTTGTCGTCGTCGGTAAGCATTCGTGGTACCCACCTGGATGACACTTTTCGCATTTTCAGGTCGTCATGCAGGATTGTGTGCACAGAACCCACGGAAATGCCAACTCTGGAGGCGATGTGTTCAACAGTCATTCGGCGATCCCCCAAAACAATTCTCTCCATTTTCTCGATCATGTCGTCAGACCGGCTTGTGCGAGCCCGAAGTTGTTTCGGTTTGTTGTCACACGATGTTCTGCCTTCATTAAACTGTCGCACCCTCGAACGCACTTTCGACACATCCATAACTCCATCACCACATGTCTCCTTCAACTGTCGATGAATTTCAATTGGTGTCACACCACGCAAATTCAGAAAACGAATAATTGCACGCTGTTCAAGTAAGGAAAACATCGCTATTTTAAGTATCTAAAACAGTTATCATTCTCGCTTCTGGCGGTAAAATTCCATCTGCCGTACGGTGCAGCCATCTCGGGGACGTATTAACAATGTACGTGGCCTCATTTTAAAACAATGCGCATGTTTCTATCTCTTTCCAGTCCGGAGAAAAAAATCGGAGGTCTTAGAACTTCAATGCACCCCGAACATTCTTGATATTCCTTTGCTTATATCAACTTATCAATCTTGATTTAAAAGTACTACTAAAAAAAGCTCTGAAAAGTCTATTTATATTTATAATTTTTCCTCAAAGAAAAATGCTGTTCATTGATATATTGTGTGTAGTCTTCTAAATTGGGATGTGTCTTCCTAACTGCATAAAATACTTACTGTCCAATGAGCCAATTATAGCCATTATCTTCTGAATTAGGAGATATGTTATGGCTGAAGTACACCTTATATGACAACAATTCTCGAATGTTCTTATGTTTCCTTGTCCAAATCAGAATCCTTTCTTTGCAGGTAAGAACGTGTTCTAAAGTTTTCACAAGCAGACATGAATCAAGAAAAGGCATAAGTCTTTAACTTACTGTCTGTAACTTTTCCCCTCTTTTCTTTAACTTCATCATACCAGACAGAGCGAACATATGTTCTTAACATTCGCTTATTGCTATTATGCCAATTTTGTTTCCAATTTGTACCTTCATATTTCATTGCTTTTTTGGTTTTGGGGGGTGACCTTTCGAAAGTGGACAGTATAATTCACTAGTATTAAGTTTTTAATATTTTCATATGTTGCTGTTGTTGTTGTCTTCAGTCCGCAGACTGGTTTGATGCAGGTCTGCACCCTATCCTGCCCTGTGCAACTCTCTTCATCTCAGAATACGTTCGGCACCCTACATTCTTTTGAATCTGCTTACTGTATTCGCCCCTCAATTTCTCTCTACGATTTTTACCCCACACGCTACCCTCTAATGCTAAGTGGCGATTCCTTGATATCTATCCCTTCTCTTAGTCAGGATATTCCACAAACTCCTTTTCTCTCCAATTCTCTTGAGCACCTCCTGATTAGTTACGTGATCTACCCATCTAACTTTCATCATTCGTCTGTAGCACCACATTTTCAAAGCTTCTATCACCTTTTTGTCTGAACTTATCGTTCTCATTTCACTCTCATACAACGCTACACTCCTTTGAGTAAGGACTTCCTAATATTTAAATTAATATTGGATGTCAACAAATTTCGCTTCTTCAGAAACGCTTTCCTTCCCATAGCCAATCTGCATTTTATATCTTCTTTACTTCGGCCATCGGAAATTATCTTTCTATCCAAATAACAAAACTCGTCTACTATTTTTATTGCCTCATTACCTAACCTAATTCCTTCAGCATCACGTGACTTTCCATTAACCTTCTTTTACTCTTTTTTTATACCCTATTTTCAACACACTGTCCATTCCATTCCATTCAATTGCTCTTCCAGATCCTTTGCAGTCTCTGACAGAATTACTGTGTCATCGGCAAACTGCAAAGTTTCTTCTCCATCAATTTTAATTCCCTCTCCAAATTTCTCCTTGCATTCCTTCATTGCTTGCTCCATGTACAGATTGAACAACATCGGGAAAAGGCTACAACCCTGTCTTACTCCCTTCCCAACCTCTGCGTCCCTTTCATGCCGTGTAAGTAATTTCAACGTAAAATTGTGTAGGTTTCCGTGGCCAATCAGTTGACATAAAACTTTTCTGACTGTTGTACCGCGTCATAATGTAAGATGGCTCTTACTTTAATAACGAAAGTTACAGTGACCTTCTTCTGGGTATACTGATGTCGTTTACTGATGACGTCATTATTTTAAAATCGTCGATGTTATTGGTGAATTTTTGGCAGAAGATTGGAAACTTTATTATGATAGGTAACTGAGTTGGAAGGAGTGGGGTCAGCCGTTGCCTATTGCTTCTTGCATAGTGGGCCATGATTGGTGGTGGTCGACGAATGAAGAGAAAGCTACAGTCACTCTCCTGCTAGCGACAAAAATTTAACGATGCCAGAATATTCGCTAAGTAACCAGAGATGGTTAAACACAAGATTAGGGAAGTCATCGAAATATTAAACCATCCTAACAACATGAACAGAGAAGATGGACTGAGGTTTTCCCCCTCCTGGCTACCAGCCATCACAGTGACATAGTCCACACTGACAGCACAACACGCGAGCGTCACCAGCAAGCAACTGCCGCCGCGCAGCAGAGAAACGGAAGCCCTCACCTCATTCGTCGATGACCACCAATCATGTCTCGCTAATCGTCATGCAAGAAGTAGTAGACAACGGTTGACCTCACTACTTCCACCTCAGTATCCTATGGTAATAAAGTTTACTCTCTTCCGCCAAAAAAAATCACCAATAACATCGATTATTTTACAATTATGACGTAATGTCACAGTTAACAGTAATGATGAAATATAGTGACGTATGACAACGAACTCACATCAGTATACCGAGAGGAAGGTAATTGTAACGTAGGCCGAAACGTTGGATATTAAAGTTATAGCCACCTTACATTATGTCGCGGTACAACACCCAGAAAACTTTTGTGTCACTCTCGAACATAATCCAATACGCTCCCTAAACACACACACACACACACACACACACACACACACAGAGAGAGAGAGAGAGAGAGAGAGAGAGAGAGAGAGAGAGAGAGAGAGAGAGAGAGAGAGAGAGAGAGAGAGAGAGAGAGAGAGACAGACAGACAGACAGACAGACAGAGAGAGAGAGAGAGAGAGAGAGAGAGAGAGAGAGAGAGAGAGAGAGAGAGAGAGAGAGAGAGAATTGATAAGGTGCATATGGTGATAAAATTCCTGTATTTAATAGGGAAAACATAAAATGTATTCGAAGCCACAGTATTAGCTTGGACAGCTATTGGACAGTATTGGACAGCTAGTTTCCACGTACAATGCCGTCATTCTCAATTGCTCAGAATTGCTAAAATCAACCATAATAAGTTTATATACTACCTTAAACCCGCGGCTCCTCTCGTGTGTTGGTTGATTATGATAGATAAGCTATCTTTCAGTAGTGTTCTATGATACTAGTTAGGAAGGATGAAATGAAATACAATACCTTCTTTAGAAACAAACATTTTTAATCAACATTATAAGGAAAGTAAGTACTGTAGATCAAATTACACGTAAAAATGCACTCGTTTCGAAGAATCCAATCACGAAAATCAACAATAATATCACATATCGAACACGTGATGTAATGCGCGAAACGTCAAATCGATTTTTAAAGAGATGTATTAAAAGAAATTTCATTTTACTGCTTTATTTATTTATTCTTATATTATATTCTTATCCTTACAGAGAAAGAGCTGAAGACATTGTACCACGCATAGACCAAAGATATGGTCTGTGGCATCACGTTTCGCTGTATGTAACCTCCTTCCTATAGAGTTGCAAATGTCATCGCTGGCCTTCATTCCGAATTTTTTTTATAGTTTGATGACTTTCAACCACCATTTCTTCCACCCCCTTATAGCTATCGGCATGGAACTGCTATGGTGTACAACAGGAGACTTTGGACAACAATTACACGCAGACCATTTGTTTGCGTTCTGTAGTTTTCGCTACAGAGCGAAATATTAACTCACACACACGTAGAATTTTATATACACCGATAACTTTCCATCCCAACATACTCCACCCTTTTATCATTATCAACCCTCAAGCAACAATGCAACCAATAAAACCATTTTCAAAGAGTAAATATTATTTTCAAAGAATAATTATTGTTCCGCATTTCGCGTTATATTCTTCAAATTACTAAATATCTATTAGATCGCTATAAAACCATGCCGAAAACCTTACTCAGGTATCAATTAGTAACTGTACAAATATTTAAGTCTCTGCGTCTTGTCGTTTGGACGTGATAAGCGTACACCGAACAGACATTCACATTAATATATATATATATATATATATATATATATATATATATATATAGATAAATAGCTATCCGATCGTCATAAAACCGTGCCTAAAGCCTTGCTCGGGTAGACATTAGTAACTGTACAAATTTTTAGCTCTTTATGTCTTGTGGTTCAGACGTGATACACATACACCGAATAGACATTCACATTTATGGATATAGATATATAAAATGTTTGTGTGTGTGGTGTCCTTTCGTACATGTCCCAAAGAACAGACGCCACTTTTGATCCTGCAGTTACTACCTATTCATATCCACGGTGAGTATGACATGAACTGCGAATGGGTAAAGTTGAAATGGTGCATCCAGCCGGGATTCGAACCCGGGTCTCCTGCTTTCCAGGCAGTTGATCTGACCCCTACACCTCTGGGGACACAGCGATCATCACACCTGCACGGAATTACTCAGGCACGCCTCCCGTCAGATAAAAATTTGCAACTCTACCCTGCTCACTAGAACTCAAACTCGTAGTAACTTAGTACTAATTCCTGTTAGAGTAAGGATCTAGGAGTGACTCCGCACTGAAGAAAGGATCATTACTTGTCATCGGCAAACTCAGTGCGGAGGCACTCCTAGATCCTTACTCTAACGGGAATTAGTACTATGTTACTACGAGTTTGAGTTCTAGTGGGCAGGGTAGAGTTGCAAATTTGTATCTGACGGGAGGCGTGCCTGAGTAATTCCGTGCACGTGTCATCGCTGTGTCCCTAGTGGTGTAGGGGGTCTGTCTAGAAAGCAGAAGACCCGGGCTCGAATCCCGGCTGGGTGCACATTTTCAAATTTACACATTCGCAGTTAATATCATACATTCCGTGAATCACAATAAGTAAGATTTATAAAAATAAAAAGTTAAGAGAGAAATATAAAACAGGACACATTAGATTTATGAAAATGTTCAGAAGAACGTTATGTAATATGATCCTTTAGGTATCATGCCCACAATGATACCTACAGGATCATATTTCATAACGTTCTTCTGACCATTTTCATAAATCTAAAAATGTCTGTCTTAATTTTTTATTTTTATAAATTTTACTTATTGTTGTTTATTTTAGCAGTGCAGAGCACTTGATAATGACGGCATAGTACGTCGAAACCAGCTGTGTATTAAATATGAGGTCATTAGAAGATTTTTTTAACAAGCACCTGTGGCTTGGAATACATTTTATGTTTTCCCTATTGTTGTTGTTGTTGTGGTCTTCAGTCCGTAGACTGGTTTGATGCTCTCTCCACGCTACCCTGTCCTGTGCAAGTCTCTTCATCTGAGAATACGTTCGGCAACCTACATCCTTTTGAATCTGCTTACTATATTCGTCCGTCGCCCTCTACGATTTTTACTCCACACTCTTCCTTCTAATGCTAAGTTGACAATTCTTTGATGTCTCAGAATGTGCCCTACCAATCTATTCCTTCTCTTAGTGAGGATACGCCAGAAACTCCTTTTTTCCCTGATACAGTTGAGCACCTCCTCATTAGTTACATTATCTACCCATCTAATTTTCATCATTCGTCTGTAGCACCACATTTCAAAAGCTTCTATCATCTTTTTATCTGAATCCTTATCGTCCACGTTTCACTCGCATACAAAGCTACACCCCAGACAAATGCTTTCAGAAAGGACTTCCTAACATTTAAATTAATATTGGATGTTAAAAAGTTTTGTTTCTTTGAAACGCTTTTCTACCCATGGCCATTCTGCATTTTATATCTTCTTTACTTCGGCCTTCAGAAATTATCTTGCTACCCAGATAACAAAATTCATCTACTACTTTTATTGTCTCATTACCTAATCTAATTCCTTCAGCATAGTCTGTTTATCTGACTTACATTCCATTCATTACCTTCGTTTTATTCTTGTCAATGATTTCCCTATTAAATAATTTAATCAGTTGTACTACTTACTGACATTACGTCAGATTATAATATAATTTCTTTAATCTGCTAAACGCTTGACCATCTGGAGTTCGCACTTGGGGCACTTTCATGCCTCACCACGCCCTGCATATTCTGTACCATAAAATTTGACGAATCCGGCGAAGACGAGTAGAGTCCTCTCCTTGAGAGTGGGGTACTTTGCGGAGTTGACACATGATGGCATTCCTGTAGTGTTGGGCGGCAGAGGAGCGGTGTCCCTGTAGGATTTCTGAGTGGAGTGTGTGTTGTGGTGCGACAGAGACGCTGCGCAAGTACCCGACGCTGCCGTTCCTGGACCGCACGTGCCTGCGCGACTACCCAGTGCCCGGTAAGCCCGGCTGCGTCATCGAGCGCGGCACGCCGGTCTACGTGTCGCTGCTGGGGCTGCACACCGACCCAAACTACTTCCCGCATCCGGACGTCTTCGACCCCGAGCGCTTCAGCGACAAGTCCGCCATCGCCCCCTTCACCTACATGCCCTTCGGCACCGGGCCGCACAACTGCATCGGTAAGTATCCGACCGCTCTGTTATCTACACCATTCATCTACATCTACATCCATACTCCGCAATTCACCGTAAGGTGCGTGGCGGAGGGTACATTGTACCACTACTAGGCGATTCCTTTCCTATTCCACTCCCAAATAAAACGAGGAAAAAAAAGAATGCCTATATGCCTCCGTTCGAGCCCTAATTTCTCTTATCTTGTCTTTGTGATCTTTACGCGAAATGTAAGTAGGCGGCAGCAAGATCGTACTACACTCAGCTTCAAATTCCGGCCCTCTAAATTTACTTAACAGAAATTCACGAAAAGAACGTCGTCTTTCTTCCAGCGATCCCCAATTGAGTTGCCGGAGAATTTCTGTGACACTCGCGCATTGGTCGAACCTACCGGTAACAAATCTAGCTGCTCGCCTATGAACCGTCTCTATGTCTTCCTTCAAACCGATCTGCTGCGGGTCCCAAACACTTGAGCAATACTCGAGACGTGGTCGTACAAGCGTTTTATACGCGGTCTCCTTTACAGATGAAATACATCTTCCCAAAATTCTCCCAATAAACCGAAGTCGGCTGTCCGCCTTACTCACAACTGTCCTTACATGTTCGTTCCATTTCATATCGCTCTGCAATGTTACGCCTAGATATTTGAACGACGCGACAGCATCAAGAAGCTCACTACTAATGCTGTATTCGAACATTATAGGATTGTTTTTTCTACTCATGCGCATCACCTTACATTTTTCTACATTGAGAGCTAGCTGCCATTCTTCGCACCAACTAGAAATTTTGTCTAAGTCATCCTGAATGCTACTACAGTCAGTTACAGACGACACCCTCCCATACACCACAGCATCATCAGCAAACAGCCGCAAATTACAACTCACTCTGTCCATCAGATCATTTATATAGATAGAAAATAATAGCGGTCCTATCACACTCCCCTGGGGCACGCCTGCCCGGAGCCAGGTTTCCTCATAATAACTCTCAATGCTGTCATGTCTTCCGTCATCTTTTTTGTATCCCATCCTCGTCGCCACTTTTGTATCCCTTCCTCGTCGACACTTTTGGTGTCTCGCAGTCCAAACTATTTTACTTGACGAGAATCAATACTTACAAATTCCGCTCGATGATGAGTCATAAAAGTTTTTCGTCATTAATACTCACAAGGGCCTTTTTCAATTTCAACGCCTGCCCTTTGGCAGTTCTTGCGCCCCCGCTATTTTTCAGCGTTTTTTGGTACAGCTGACAGTTAAAGGTGTGGTGTCGCATAAGTCTGAAGTGCGCTCCACGTACTTTCGCCGCGCGCCGCTATGCAAGCATGGCGCGGCGTTCTTACGACGTCAGCCACGAGCGCCCTCTGCTGCAACTCCGCTCGTGGCCACTACTGAACCGCACCAGACTTGGGATTAGGACAGGCACTAGGACTCCTCAGTAGGCAGGCCATTACCTAATAAAGCTATGTCTCAGCACTACACTTAGTCTGCGGTCAAGAACTATGTAAAAGTTATTTTAATGTTTCTTCGAAATATATCTCTTGTTCTAATCTAGCTTAGTGTTTTTAGTTTCTGCTGTCCCACTGGCTGGTCACCTCACACTCTGTACCCGCACACGCGTGCATCCTACTTTCCTGTGTCAGTCTCTTTCTACTCGGCCACCGACACCCAGGACAACCACCGGGGTCGTTACTGGTTGGACGGGCGTCGTAGCTGAGGCTGGATCGAGACGCCGTTCGCGCCCCGGTATCCACCTTGCGATCCCCCGGAAAACCCACCGAAACGAGGGGAAGGGCGCATACTGACGGCGCAGGGCAGGACGCCTGTTTTTGGTATCTTGTTGCGAGCTCAAGAGTGTCGCTCGCGCGTATTCTCGTGACTTAATCATTTCTTGGAGACTGCCGATCATAGCGGTGAAAGTGTTTTCCTGAGCCAACGTGTTTTATGGGAGAAACCTAGCAATCTTCTTCAGGGCTGCTTATTTCCTGCTTCCCTTTATGTCGTATATCAACTTGCATCTCCTCCTTCCTCTCAATCGTCACCCACAATTTAGCCCTTTTGAAGCATCTGTTATTCAACAATCTCGCCTCAACATATGTTCCTTCCAGTTCTTCTTCCTTATAACCTTCAGCAATCTTCTCCTCTCACCAACCCTTCCCAACACTCTTTCGTTGGTCATTATTTCCATCCAGCTTATCCTTTCCAATCTCCTTCATACCCACATCTCAAATGCTTATAGCCTTTTTCCATCCTCTCGTCTCAGTGTCCATGTTTCTGCCATCACAAACAAAATACCTGTCAAGCCTTTTCCTTGGGTCTTTATCCAGTTTTCCAAATAATAATCTTCTGTTTCTGTTGAATGCTTCCTCAGCTGTAGAGGTCTTCCGTCAGTGGCGAATATAGAATATTAGCTGAAAACCCGGCGCTGCCAGTGTATTTTGTTTTCCTGCTATTTTTCAGGTATATATTCATTTTTATAAGGGCTGTATGTCTGTAAAATCTCTTGGGAATACAATTAGTAGTAAAGAAGTATTAGATTAAAACTTGGTCCGTGATGGGCGGCTTTCCATGAACGTTATTGCTTGTTTGTTCATATCTCATGAGCTACGTGTCTTACTGTGATACAATTTAGAAGGTACACTCAACTATAAGCGTGTATACTGTTTGTAAAATTTCCTGTCGCTAAAATTTGTAGTCTTCAAATTATAACTTGTAACGTCATACCTAGAGCCGTAGTTTTACTCCATAAACAGCGAAAAAGTAATAAGCGAGACTTTTCCTTTCATCATTGTACTATGGTTGCCAGCGAGAAAAAGTTTAATAAAGGTGTGAAATTATGTTTAAAGTTTGTTGAAATCGCAAAATACTGTCATTCTCATACATTGTATTTCATAAGTCTCGCCGCATTATGCGGCAGTTTTATGCGATTCTTATAGTTTTTGACGGCATATCTTCTGAACCATGTGTCCTATGTGATTCTTAACCCTGCAATTGTTACCTCACGGTAAGGAATGTATGTACCAAATTTGATTGAAATCGGTCCAGTGGTTTAGGAGAAAATGAGCAGCATTGTCGCTAAACACAGCAGTTTTTCGCGCATCTCGTTGTTTATGACGTCATATCTCGTGAACTATATATCGCACGTGATTCTTACATTTACGACGACCGTTCTCATGGATTGAAGATAACGTGTACAAAATTGCACCAAGATTGGAACAAAACTGTAGATTTGTATGCAACACGTACAAACATACGAACACTCTTTCCAAAATTCTCCCAAAAAATCGAAGTCGACCATTCGCCTTCCCCAATACTGTCCTTATATGCTCGTTCCCTTTCACATCGCTGTGCTGCTTTACGTCTAAATATTTAATCGATGCGACTCTGTCAAGCAGCACACTACTAATGCTGTGTTCGAACATTACGGGATTGTTTCTCCTACTGATCTGCATCACATTACATTTTTCTGTATTTAGTGCTAGGTGTGATTCCTCACACCATATAGAAATTTGGCCCAAGTCATCCTGCATCCTACTTCAGTCATTCAATGAAGATACCTTCGTGTATACCACAGCATCATCACCAAACAAGCGCAGATTGCAATTCACTCTGTCCGTCAGATCATTTTGATATAAAATAATAGTGGTATTATCACACTTCCCTGGAACACCCGTGATGATACCTTAGTCTCGGATGAACACTCGGTATCGAGGACAACGTACTGGGCTTTATTAGTTATGTAGTCTTAGAGCCACTCCCATCTTTAGGTACCTATTCCATATGCTCGTACCTTGTTTCTTTCTTTCTTTTAACAATTAGGTCTTTAGCGCCCAACACTGCCCATAGATAGTAAAATCGAACCGGGGTTAGAAGTTAAATGGCTTTCGCCATATTTGCACGATGTACAAAAAGTAAAACTCGGTCAGCATAATGCGGATCATCAGCTAAAATATCAGACATTTCAAATGGTAAACATAGATCATAACGTAGACGATTAAAAAAAGGACATTGCACTAAAAGGTGGTACACAGTAAAAGGTTCATCACAGTGCTCACATAAGGGTGCAGGATCATCTCGAAGTAAATACTGGTGGCTATTATGGCAGTGGCCAATACGAAGCTGGGCCAGAACAATCTCCTCTCGACGAGAGAGTCGAGATGACGTTGACCAAAGATCAGGCACAGGTTTAATGGCTCGCAATTTGTTCCCTGACAGGAATGACCAATGTAAAAACCAACGTGAGATGATACGCCGGGAGACACGAGCACGAAGGACATCACAGGTAGTAGAAAAGTAGACAGCCGAGGGGGGAGAACTGCCTCCTTGGCAGCCGTATCCGCCGACTCATTCCCCAACACTCCCACGTGGCCAGGGACCCACGGAAACACCACAGTAGTTACGGTCGCTGAAAGAGAGGTAAGAAAATTGCGGATGCTTTGCACCAGGGGATGGACAGGATATAGCGTGCAGAGGCTCAAATGAGCACTCAGAGAGTCCGAACAAATGACACTTTTATTGAGCGAGTTTCGCCGGACGTATTGGGTGGCTTGATATAACGCATACAGCTCAGCTGTAAAATTGGAACTCCACTCAGGAAGACAATACTTAAACGAGGCATTGCCAAGCACAAAGACACACCAAACACCCTGGTCTGTCTTTGAGCCATCAGTGTACATGAACAAATTGTCATTAAATTTGAACCGGAGTGCGAGAAATTCTCTCCGGTAAACGAAACTAGGTGTGGAGTCCTTTGGAAGAGAATGAAGGTCCAAGTTAACACGGAATTCGAAGCTTAGCCACGGTGGAGAGGTGCTCTCTCGAGTCGAAAAAGTAGCAGGCATTGTAACGCCAAGCTGGCCAAATAACGAACGCAAGCGAACTCCCGGTGGTAGCAGAGCAGACGGGCGCTCGGCAAAGAGACCGTGAAGTCAATCATTAAAGAAAACTGCGTACGTTGGGTGTCCTCGCATGGATGACAAACGGCTAGCGTAACGGCTAAGCAGGAGTTCCCGACGATAAGAAAGAGGTAGTTCGGCGGCCTCGGCATAGAGGCTCTCAACGGGGCTAGTGTAAAACGCTCCCGTCGCCAACGGCTCCCTTGGTGGTGGATTGTGTTAAGGCGGCGCAGTATGGACGCTCGAGCGGAAGAATAGACGATGCTTCCATAGTGCAGTTTGGACCGAACTAGGGTGTGATACAGATGGAGGAGAGTAGACCGGTCAGCTCCTCACGAGGTGCCACTTAACACCCGCAGCACATTGAGAGAGCGTGTACAGCGAGCTACCAAACGAGATATGTCGGGAGACCAACATACCTTCCTGTCGAAAACAAGTCCCAAGAACGTCGTGGTCTCCACAAATGGAAGTACTATGGGGCCCAGGCGAAGGGATGGGGAAAGGAACTCCTTCCGTTGCCAGATGTTCATGCAGACTGTCTTGTCAGCCGAGAATCGGAAGTCAGTGTCCAAACTCCACGTGTGGAGAGTGTCTAGGCGCCGCTCCAGGAGACCCGTTTGCTCATAGCTGCTGTAGATCGCGAAGTTGTCGACAAAGAGGAACGCCGGCACTCCTGGTGTTAGATGATCGGCTATAGAATTGATTGCCACTGCAAATAAAACGACGCTCAGGACTGAACCCTGGGGGACTCCGTTCTCCTGAATAAAAGTGCTTGATAAAACCGAACCAACACGCACTTTAAACACACTCTCTGTTAAAAATTGGCAGACGACCCCGAGAACCCCATGTAAGCAGAGTGTGGAGGATGCCCATCCTCCAGCAGGTGTCGTATGCCTTTTTCAGATCAAAGAACATCGCTACTATCTGGCGATTCCGTAAAAAGTTATTCATTACTGAATTAGATAGGGCGATGAGACGATCCACCGCAGAACGGTGCTTGCGAAACACACATTGGATATTAGAATGGAGATGTTGCGTTTGAAGCCACCATACCACGCGCCCGTGAATCATGCGTTCCATCATCTTGCATACGCTAGTGGTGAGGGAAATGGGGCGGTAGCTGGAAGGGAGAATTTGTCCTTCCCAGCCTTTGAATGGGAATGACTATGGCTTCACGCCAGCGTTGCGGAAAGGTGCCTTCTATCCATATGCGGTTGTAGGTGGCTAGTAGGAATTGCAAGTCCGTAGGTGAAAGGTGTTGCAACTTTGCTACGTGAATGCCATCTGGTCCTGGAGCGGAGGACCGCGAAGACAAGAACGCGTGGTGGAGCTCTTGCACATTAAACTCGGCATTGTAGCGTTCACGGTTCTGAGAGGTAAAGGGCGATGGAGCCGCCTCCACTGTCCGTTTCCTAGTGAGGAAACTGTCATTGTACTAAGAAGAACTAGAGACCTCTGCTAAATGTCGACCAAACGCGTGGCTATTTGTGGAGGGTCGACGATGGTGTCACTTGCGACACAGAGACCGGGTATCGGGGAATGAGCCATAGTGCCTGAAATTTTTCTGAGGTTACCCGAAATGATAGAGGAAGGGGCAGACCTATTAAAAGAGCTCGTAAATGAGAGCCAACTGGCGCGTTTACAGTCGCGAAAAAGGCGACGGCAAGTGGCCCGTAGCCGTTTGTATCGGATGCAATTGTCGAGCGTGGGTCATTATTTTAAGGTTCTGAGGGCACGTCGCCGTCACAGCATTCCGCAGTCCACCATGGGACAAGGGGACGACGTGCTTGGGTAGTCTTACAAGGGATGGAACATTCCGCGGCTGTGAGAATAACTGTGGTAAGGTGTTCCACTTGGTCGTCTATACTGGGAAATTGATGAGTACCAAAATCAGTCAGTGATAAATAGAGCTCTCAATACGCTTTGGTTATGTCAGCGGTGTGGATGCTCAAGGGTGCCAGGCATTATTAGATGATTTACACATGGAAAATGATCGCTCGAATGTGTGTCTGAGAGAACAGACCACTCAAGACGCCATGCCAGCTGAGCAGTGCAGATAGATAGATCTATGTGGCTGAAAGTGTTTGTGGAGTCCGAAAGATAAGTTGGGTCACCAGTGTTAAGACAGATGAGCTGAAGGTGGTTCAGTATATCTGCCAGGAGGGAGCTCCGTGGACATGGTTATGGGGATCCCAAAAAGGGGTGGTGGGCGTTGAAATCGCCCACCAACAAAAACGGATGTGGAAGCTGGTCAATAAGATCTAGAAGATCAGATCTAGTCACTGGAAAGGAGGAAGGAGCGTAAATATTGCACAATGTGAAGATAAATCCAGGAAGGTTTATCCGGAGAGCAACAGCTTGTAGTGGATTACACAAAGGGACGGATGTACTGTGTATGTTATCCCGAATGAGCAACATTACGCCCCCATGAGCTGGAATTCCTGCCACAGGAGGAAGGTCAAAGCGAACGGCAGTGTAGCGTGGGAAAGTAATTCGAGTACCAGGGAGCAATTTGGTCTCCTGTAGAGAGACGATAATTGGGTGATATGTTTGCGTAAGAAGTTGCAGTTCTGTCCAATTTGACCGGATACGACGAATGTTCCATTGAAGAATATCCATAGTAGGATAAAATGATATAGAGGTGGACATCAGCCCGACGAAGGCGGCGGGCCACAATGCGAGTGTTCGCAACTGGTGGTGTCTGAGACGGGAGGGTCTTGCTCCATGTTCTCAGAGGTGACCACGGCAGCCGCGTGAGGGTGGTCGGCAGCCCCATCTTTGGCTGATGCACCTGGAGAGACTATAGGCTTCCAGCAGATGCCATCATCGCATTGTGAGGTAGAAGGGGGGAGGGAGGTTTCCCCTTACTTGACTTCTTGGAGCCCTGGTGAAGTTTCTTTGTAGACTCAGATGTTTTGGAAGGAGTGCAGAGGAAATAATTGCGCGAATACTCCTTCTTACATTTACATGTCTCGATCTGTGGTTTCACAGCTGAAGATGAAGATTTGGAAGAGGTATTCACACTTTTCGTCGAACCACAGGTCACACATGTTACCGGGTTCTTGCACGACTGACTTGTATGATTAAAGCAATGGCACTGGTAACACCGAGTAGGGTTAGGGATATAAGGTTGTACTGTAACTACCTCATATCCTGCCTTGATCTTCGGCGGCAGAGCCACTTGGTCGAAGGTCAAGAACACTGTACGAGTGGGGACTGAAACGTTGTTCTCCTTTTTCATCACTCGGTGCACTGCGATGGCGCCTTGCGCTGCTAGATAGTCCTTTAATTCATTCTCAGTCAGACCGTCCAAACAGGCTTAGTAGACTACTCCTCGGGAATAATTGAGGGTTGGATGAAGCTCAACATGAACCAGGTAACTAGAGCAAATTAGCCTTGAGCAACCGTTGCACCTGGAAGCCACTTTCTGTTTCCAATAGTAGAGTCCCATTACGCAGACGGGTGCAAGATTTAACTGGGCCAGCAATGGCGTCAAACCCTTTCTCAATTATAAATGGGTTTATAGACGAGAAGGATTGCCCTTCCTCAGTACGGGTAACCACAACAAACTTAGGTGTCGATGGTAAAGTCATCTCTTCAGGTACACTATTGTCCAGTATGTCTTGAACTTCATGAGACTCTTTACATTTCCTTTTCCTGTGGGAAACCAATACGGATGTATCCCTCACGATTGCCAGTGTCTCCAATTGTACGTTCGTTCCTGCTAGGATGATTGTTCCCACTCCATGTCGCACATCCCGAACTAGAGATGGAGGGACCAATCGGCGAATCGGGAAGGTATCAGCGCAGGCAGTCGCCCTTCCCTGGGACTGGCCTTCACCAAGAAGGAAGAAATAGTAGGAGGTGAAGCCTCAAATGCTGATGCGGAGGCAAATAAAGAGGTGAGAGAAGAGCTGAAACCAATAAATTTATAACTTCGGTTCCCCAAAGGATGCACACAACTCGGTCCCCAAGAGAGGGGAAAAGGACAGTAGGAGAAGCGTCGTGTAGCACGGAAAAGAAAGAGTGCCACAAAGGCTGGTGCCCCGTGCTTGCCACACCCATACTCACCACAGAGCGGTGAGCCCCCTTGGGGGACGTATGTTAGTTAGCAGTCCGTGTCAAACGCCTGTCGAAAATTGAGAAATATGCAGTCTGCTTGTTGCCCTTCATCCATAGCTTGTAGGTTTTCATGAGAGATAAGAACAAGCCGAGTTTTTTTTTTTTTTTTTTTTTTTTTTTTTTTATATGGGACTTAACTACGGGTCATCAGTCCCTAAGCTTACAAACTACTTATGAACTACCTAATACTACGGACGGTACAAATATCCATGCCTGAGGGGGGATTCGAACCCCCGCTCGTAGTGGCCGTGCAGACCGTGACTGGAGCGCCTCAGTCTCCTCGGCCACCGCGGCCGGCCAAGCCGAGTTTCGCATCATCGATGCTTCCTAAAGCCGTGCTGATTCATGGATACAAGCTTTTCTGTCTCAAGGAAATATATTGAAACTGAGAATATGTTCAATAATTTTACAGCACACTGTTGTTAATGATACAGGCCTGTAATTTCGTGGGTCTGTTCTTTTGCCTTTCTTATACATGAGAGTCAAGTGCCTTTTTCCAATCGCTTGAAACCTTGCGCTTGATCAAAGATTCGTGATAAATGCTAAGTAAGGGGACAATGCCGCAGAGAACTTTTTTGTAGGACCGAACTGGTACCCAACCTGGACCTGGCAACGTGTTTGTTTCAAACTCACTCAAGTGCTTCTCTACCCTTCACCGCGATTTCATTTCCTTAACATTTTGCACTTTAAGATGGCTCTACAGTCGCCCTCCAGATAGTGTACCGATATCATCGAGGTACATTGAAACCATTTACATTCAGTATTTATCTGTTCCGAACACGCAACGGACGACTGTCAGAAGGAAATTGCTTTGTGTTACAGGAATGCGGTTCGGGCTGATGTCTGCGAAGGCCGGTGTGGCGCACGTGCTGTCGCAGTACGAGGTGTCGGTGGCGGCGGACACGCCCGTGCCGCTGCCCATGGCGACGCGCGGCATCGTCGCCACGACGGTGGGCGGCGTGCCGCTCCGGTTCCAGCACGACCCGCTGGTCGAGCTGGTGCGCCCTGCCTGATTGCCCGACGCCTCCCACATTATCAGCCGCCTTCATATGTACTCATTTGTCATTTGTCTGACAATAAATGTCGTTTACCAATACTGTCAATTATTCTCACTAACCACCCATTCATCTTTTGTTGCGTACAGAACATGTCTGTTCTTTCGGACAAGTCCCAGAAAATTTACACCATTTCGATCCTGCAGCAATTATATCGTTGTCCCCATCGACTGACACTCGTATCCGAGTTTTCATTTCTCTCCTGGTATTTCCCTTGTGGCGGCTCAGTCGTGGGAGCCCAATCCTAGCGAGGAAAATGTGACCACAGACATTACAAACAATGGAAGGTGGACGTCGTGGCTGGGCTGCAGGAGTTTACGCCTCTGGCGTTTGTCGTCATCCAGGCTTCGACGTTCCTGCTCCAAGTTCTGAAGTGCCGTTTGAAACTTGCCCGCTGTTCTTTTGACTGTTAACTAGCCGTGTTTGTGAAGTTAACAATGGACTGCTTGCTCACAAAATCTAATTACGGCGATATTCACACGGCGGCGGAAGTATACAGTTCCCTTAAGCAAAACTCTGATTCTATAAGTTAAGCAACAGTTCTACCTTTACTGTAATCTTTCGAGGAAACTGCACGCAATTAAATAATGATCCACAGTCATGGATCTAAATCAAAAATAAATGTTGGCAATGGAAACGCAACTATTATCTACTCCAGAAGGGAGCAGAGACACAAGATACATGAACAAATTACCCCACATTAATTCCAAATAAATGATAAGGGGAGAATTTAAATTAGCACACAAGGATTATAGTTTAACAAATTAATTTATTGTTCAAAACAAGAACAACAAGGGGAAGACCATTTTTTTAAATACAATAAAAAACACACCTTACAAAATATTCAAAATATCCACAATTACATGGCCCTAAAATTACCTACCTGCAAAGTTGAGTACAGGTTAATTATGATCACATTTCACAGGGGGGGAACGGAGAAACTGCAGCACATTCACACACAGATTCATACGCCAAGCCATGCAGGTACTTACCAAGCACTTGACACCCATACACCAAGACGACAAGCCAAGCAATGTGGAGCATGCAGATCGAAGATTCACTCGCGCCAAATGAAATAGTACCTCGCTTCCATAACGTGTCAAGCTAGTGGCTTAGGCTCATGATCAACTATCAGAAACAAACGCACTTGGTTTAACACCACAAAGTGCGATATACAGATGGAAGTTAAAGTTTCCCTAGAATTTCTAACTATACATTACATCAAGATTTCATTAAATAATATCTAAAAACGGTCGCTCAGGCTTTAGTTCAGCACAGGGAGAAGATAACTACAGAAGGTTAAAGTTGTTAGATCAATACAGCACTAAGTCAGAACACAAAATATGCATAAAGTTAACAAAATCAACTTCGAAGAGAATAAGATCGCGAAATATATCGTGTAACCATTCTTTCTGATCAGAGGAATGATATCTATTAGATAAGCAAGGTTACAGATTGCTACAGCACAATACAGAGTTCGGTCATAAAAATTCAGAGAAGTGAGATAATTTTATTTCATGAAAATTAAAAACACGATATATGTCATGCAACAGTTCTTTCTACTAAGAGGAAAAAGATCTATTTAATGGTAATGACCATGACAGGGAACACGCTAATCGACGCACACGTGGGCCGACAAGTACACAGATTACAATTTTCGGGGAAAATTATCACGCTACACTCACTAGGAAACACCTTAGCAAATTAGCTATACAATTATTAACCACTCCTTTGCACTGAATGATGGGAAAACTGAAGGCTCAGTCTGATATCGTCCAAGTGTTCTGTCGACAAAGTACGAACAGTATAGGCACCGCGAATCCCTGAAAATATTACAATTCAACTACGATAAAAACGCGAACACTGAACACATTTAAACAGGCTAAGAAATGATTTAAAAGTTATAAAGTGTAAGAACTATGCTAACGAAACACCATCAGAGCTTCAGCAAAAATCGACATAAAATTAGCACTCCTGTATGAAATTAAGCAAAATCTCACTACTACACATAGTGTAGCTGCTACTCCCGGAATTAAACTCGCGAAAAGGCATAAGTACAACTATGGAGCCTGAACTAACTCGAGCCATGAGGCCACAGCAGAACCAAACCCAGAGGTACTTACCGTACCAGGAACCAAGAAGTGAATGAATCCCTCTCTTGGCCACTGCTTAACCGTTAGAGGAGGGGTAGTGGAGGGGAGCCCAGAGAGTGTCAGGCAGGTAACCTGACCAACTCCCAGCCAAGGAGGTTAAGAGCAAGCTAAATTAGGAATCTTTGCTAAGACTGGGTTCAGCTCAGCAGTTGGCAAACGTACCTCTCGCCGAAAGACATTCAACGCCCAGAGTTTGAAAGAAACGACGACCCAAAACAGACGAGGCACGCCTAGAACTTGCTAAACGTTCTTAAATATAAAGTTTCATTCATTCTGTGGAACCAGGGCCAGAGGGAAGCACATCACAGTACACACTAATATACGTTTGGGGCCTCATGTACAACAGACACTTAGAATTTTACATACAGATAAAACTAAATCAATATATAATGCTTAGTATATCGTATATTGCGACTGGAGTGTCTTGATACACTCAAAAAAAATGTCTGAAGCTCGTCAACATCTGTTCATGGGGAGTCAATTAAATGGAACACGTTACGTGGACGTGTTTCAAGTTGAGGTAGTTCACCGCCAGCGACTGCAACTGCAATGATAATAGTGTGGCGTTTTTGGCTGTTAGATCCGAGATGGGATCCTGTTTGGCCTGCCTGGTGCAAGTATTTAGGTGACATCACTTGGGCGACTTGTGTGTCGCTGATGATGAAATGATGAGGACAACACAACACCCAGTCCCCAAGTGAAGAAAATCTCCGGCCCAACTGGGAATCGAACCTGGGCCCTGCGTGGCAATCTAGTACGCTGTCCCCTGGACTACAGAGGCAAACCTATTGCAATGGTAGACCAGTTACTTGGATCTATGTCTGAGTTGTCCAGTCAAATGGTAGTTTGAAGTGGAAAAATTCGGTGTAATTGTTTTCAGTGGTTTATTTTATGATATTTTTTTTTTTTTTTTTTTTTTTTTTGTGCTGAACAGGAATCTGAAGTTTTCCAACAAAAATGCCCCCGGCAAATATGAGAAATCAACAAAAAATCACTAAAAATCACATTTTTTGGGGTTATCAACTTATAACTTATAAAGCAAGCTATTTACACGAAAAGTGGCCTAGTAGTAAAATAAAGAGGAGAAAATTACTTACAATTTATGTCTGTAACATTTTTCTGTAAGTCGTATGGTTTCCACAAAAAACAGTGGTAAAATATTAGGAAAATAAGTCATTTTTGAAAACAGCAAAAAAGAACATTAATATATAGTTTTTATTTCATGAAATTAAATATTATTGCAAAACCTTATAAAAGAAACCACCTATTCTAATGATGAAATTATCGAATTCGGGATCTCCTTGTTGGTAATAAATCTTGCCTTTAGGTATAGAGGCTGGTCGAAGGTGTTCACAGTTGCCTGTTGATTCATTGATTTGCTCTGTTCTGTGGATGCGACTAAAGCTGTATATATTGTATTGTGATCAGATGGTGGAGCGCTTATAAATGGAAGACAAGCAACATAGGTTGTATGAAAGGGGAGACTACTTGTGATTTGCTCCATGAAGCCACTCCATCCTGGAATTCCAGGCACATCTTTCCACCTGCCATAAAGCCAAATTAGATCTGATAAAGAGGGTAATATTGAATCAGGTGATACAAATAGCTGTTTGAGATCCTCAATGTTGATATTCTTTAACCCAAGAGAACGTGTCTTCTCAAAACGTTTTAAGGAAACAGCTCCCATATCACCAATTACAGGAGCTCGTATTGGTTTTTTTACTCGGACAATTCTTTAATCTGGAGCAATGGCATTTCTAGGAGTAATCAAATATATTCCTCCCATTGCATGGAAGGTATTATATCCATCCAATGTACGTGTGTTAAAATTAGCGTTGTCATTAACAAATTGATGGAAAGCTGTCGGATCTATTTGTAGTGGTCGACTCATGATTTCTGACACTTCAAGACAACAGCTTCGGAATAAGAGGCGCAAAATCCCAAGGATGACACAACATCAATCAGTTTTCGTGATTCATACTTCTTATAAAAGAAAGCTGATAGCCCAATTTGTAACGGAGAAAGTAAAGAAGTTGACCTGACAGCACTAATAACACTGTGTGAAAGGGCTAAAACTTTTTTTTCCACTTGTCAATGCTTGTTCGCTTCTTCTTGAGTATCAGTCTTTCCAAGAAAACTTTGAGAACCTCCGGGACAAGGCTTTCATTTTCGTCCATGAAAGAGTCTGGAGGAGGATAGTCGTCCATAGCATACGGTACTGATCATATCTCTTCAAGAATTACATCAGCTGTTGTCTCAAGTAATCGAAGACGTTCTTCCCGTTCTGACGAACGCCTTTCCATGTACCACGCTTCAGTCAAAATCTTATGGCCTGTATTTTTGAAACATACGACTGTATTCTGTTTGATCTTTGATAGGATAATATCTTTCCGATATCTATCCAATAAATGTTGTATTACAGTTCTTCTTTCAGGAATTAAGCTGTCCTCTATCTGAGTTATTAGCTGATCTAATGAAAACTGACATTCCTCGTCATTCCTTTCCATAAAATTGAAAATGTAATTCATAGCCCTCTGAATCTCTTCAGCATAAGGGCCAACGGTTTTCTTTTTATCAGCGTTGGACCTACTAATGTAAAGATTTTTTAAACATTTATCATGGTACTTACAGTCAGCAGCCACCATGTATGTTATCGGCTGGATCCTGTTAATAACTGCTGCACCGAAATCATCTCCACGTAGTTGAGCCTGTTTCATGACTGTGTCTTTCATCTCAATTTTCGTCACCAGATGCACCAAATTACGTTTATGAGGAGGCAGTCGTTGTGACCTTGCGTAATCTTCAGGAATACCTGCTCCACACACAAAACAATGTGTTTTCCAATAGAAATAGTCATAGGATGATCTTAATTTTCCTGAAGATGTGCTTAGTTCAGTAGCTTTCTTCAAGTAGGCATCTATCATTCTTTCATTTATGTAACTTTTCTGGCATGAAACATGTACGCTGACAGATGTTTTACCCGCTAAAACAGCCACCTTCCTATCATTTATTTTTTTACTAGCATCACGTTAAGTTTCTATTCCTTTTTCCTTCACCACTATCACTACAGTCTCACCTAAATCTTTTTCACAAATAAAACACTTATCACTCGACATTGCGCCCGAGTTGTTGCGCTATATCTCAACGAAAACATTCAAACATAGCTTCACTTCTTTGAGAGAAAGGGAAGTTACACGATCACGGCAGCGAACGTACACAAACTGGAGAATTGATGACAGTTCGGTGTTTCGGCAGGAAGACCCCCCTTCGCCTGTCATAATTTTAAGGGACGGAGGGGTGGGCCGCAGCCACGTGTAGACGGACAGCGTGGGCGAATAGCTGAGTGCACGGCCACAAAGGACAAATAGAAGAGCTGCTTCCATGGTTCGCAAGGTAAACACGTTGAAAGGCAAGGAACTGCTGATGAAATAATCCACCCGAAAAAACATGCAATTTATTTATTTTTTCTATTTTCCAAAATTTACTGATTTCACCGATTTTTCGACGCTGTTTTACGTAGAAACCATACGACTTACAAAAACTGTTACAGACATTAATTGTGGGTAATTTTCTCCTCTTCATTTTATTACTGGGCCACTTTTTGTGTAAATGTCGGGCTCGGTGGTCTTGGGGTAAAGCGCTCGACTGGAAACCGAAGGGTCGCGGGTTCGAAACCCGGTCGGACCTCGGATTTTTTCAGTCTGCACTTTAACCCATCCTTCACCTCTCAACGATGTGAGGAGTCGCCAGAAACGACACGTGGTTCGGATTCCACGTTAAGCAGTAGGTCCCCTTTCCCCGGTTGGATAACTGGGGTAGGTTAGGGACACACAGGTCGCCGAAGTGGCGTCCAATTGAAAGACTTGCACCAGGCCAATGAGCCACACGAAATTATTATTATTATTTTGTGTAAATAGCTTGCTTTGCAAGTTATAAGCTGAAAACCACTGATAATTGTGATTTTTAGTTGTTTTTTTGATGATTTCTCATATTTGCCGATGGAATTTTTGTTGGGAAAAATTCAGATTCGTATTCAGCACCCAAAAACATATACACCAATTTTTTCGTCTTTGAGCCCTTTTTGTGCACGATTTGACTGGACTATGAAGTCTTTCAATTTTTTCTTGTGCCTATCCTTATAGTGTTTAAGAAGGGTACCTTGTGGCCTTGTACCTGTTCTCATTCACAGTACAGCATTTGACGCAGAAGTCTGTCATATCTCATCCACTGGATATGCCCAATCCATCTGAGTTGCTTCACAATGATGAGAGCTATGATATTCATTTTTGATTTCTCAAGAACAGTAGTATTTGATATAAAGTCATCCCATTTTATGTTCGTTATACAGGGTGAGGCAGCTAAGTCACAACACTGAACAAACTGAACTAAATGGACACTGTCTTGACTAACAACAACAGGAGTAAAACACTGGTAATGTAATGTAGTGTAAGAAAATCAGGCCATTGAGGAAGATTTAGATGATTTTTGTTACTTGAGTAGCAAAATAACTTCTGGATATATTATGCAGAATGACTATTAGAAGAAAGGAATTTCTGAGGTAGAGAAATTTGTTGACATCCAATATTAGTTTAAATATTAGGAAGTCCTTTCTCAAAGCATTTGTCTGGAGTGTAGCATTGTATGGGAGTGAAAGTGGACGATAAGGAGTTCACACAAAAAGATGAATGTGATTATCTATTTTCATGACTGTCAGCAGCCCAGGAAGCCTCTTTAGGTGAGTAGGTACCTATCCTCTATTACCGATTAACAAAAAGTGTGTTTTTCCAACCAAACCAGGTGTCATTTCTGGAACATGTGTATTAGTGCCGGTGGTCTGTTCCCTCAAAGAAAATGTAGAAGCTACAGCAAACATACTGCGACCGAGTAACAAGAGCTTCGAAGATTTCTTGGAACTGTAAACTTTTATTGGTGCCACTTACATGGACCTGGCTGCACTGTCATGTAACGTTACTGCTGGAATCATCCCGTCTAATGAACACCTGTGATCAGAGGTGCCCAACCCCGCCCCCCCCCCCCCCCCACACACACACACACGAGATATTAAGTCTTGTTTCGCAATTTAATATTGAAATTAAATACCTTTTACTTCACGTTTTGTAAATTGTATTGTTTTATAAAGCCCCCCCCCTCCAGGCTGGCCAAAAGTACTAATTTTTCACCCCCCCCCAAATTTCAATGATGCAGTTTGCATTATGACGCCCCCACCCCTGTCAGCACCTCTGCCTGTGATGCAACATGCATTTGAAACAAAAAGAGCAAGCTTGCTAAATGCAGTACTTTTCCCCCACTCACAAAGTCTCTCACCAATACTGAAATAATATTAATTACAATGCACTCTTGACATGTAATCAATAAATACTACACCAATTTCAGCTGCCCATACAAGTGATTACAACATGTTAATCAACCATATAGGTAATGGGGCAATAATGGACTGGATACACAGTTATCAGTATAACAATCATTATTATTTTAACAATGGAAAACCCAACTGGAATGTCAATAATGGAGGATATATCTAAAGTCACTGTAAAGAGGCTCACTGAGCTACTGACAGGCACAAAAAAAGATAATAGCATAAACACAAATTTTCGGCTATGGCATTCGTCAGAAAAAGAAACACACTCAACCAATCACTCAGTCAAATAAACACACACAACTAGGCCACTCCAGTGCCACAAGCATATAGGCTGTGAGTGAGGTGGGGAGTGGATGGGGAAGCTAAATGTGGGGATGGAAAATTCTGCATTGCATGAAGGATTGTAAAGGCTCTGATAGGCAGGAATTTGAAATGCGGCATTGAATACAGTGAAGGGAAGGGGGCATGAAAGAGTAGAAGGCAGGCGTAGAGGAGTGTGGCGAGTGAGAGGAGTGGTGGTGGTGGTGTTGAAACGATATTAAAAAAAAAAGAAAAAAAAGGAAACAATAGGAAAAATTAAGAAATTATTATTTATTTATTTATTTACTTATTCCATTTCTCTGTACATACCTATTATGAAGCATGTTTGTGGGTCTTGGTATAGGAGTATGTGAAACACAAAATATGCAGTCACTGTATCACACACAATAGCATTAGAATATACTTCTCTAGCACTACCAAGGCATTATGCTGCTGTGCGAACGAAGTACTTGCAACTGATGTCTGTTACTGATGTCAGCATGGGCAGCTAAAATGTGCATTACTGCTATCTAGTTATGCCTACCTACTAAAAATGGGGTCAATGCCCCAAAGTCACTTCACAAATGTACCTTGTCAGTCCTCGCACTCGTGGCTATTGTAGGGGAAACCAGTCAGGTGGCCACTGTGGACAGTAGATGGAAGCCTTTGGGATTCTTTTCCTGCAATTTAACAAATGTCCAGGCTAAATGAACTGCTGGCCATTTAAGATCTATACAACACTTCCGTCCATACATTGAAGTATGTACTTTTATGGTGTATACCCAACCCAAACCAATTTTATATATTAAAAGAATGGATGAAAACTACAGTCAGTAAGCCAGACCAAACTATCCGACTGATTACCTCCATTTTAATTTTAACGAAAGGTATTCATCCACAGATTTTTCACCAAGTATCAGAATTTACATAACTCTAGCATTCCTTTTTCTATATTCAAATGTGATTTCCTTCTGTATATTTCTTATGGGGATGTCATTTCTGTAAACTAAAGTCACTCGGTCAGGCTCTTCCATCCGACTGATGTCCTTCAGTTTTTGTTTTAAACGAAAGGTATTCATTCACATATTCATCATCAAGTACCGGAATTAACTTAAGAGCCTCCATCCTTTATTTTTATTCAAATGCGGTAACCTTCTGTCCTTGCATTGAATATTTTAATCTGTTTGTTTTACGATATCTTCAGTTCTAATTAAGGTACACAGTTCTTTTGGACCTAACACCACTCAGAGGGTCACACTCTCTCATTTGCGCTTTTAAACACTTGCATTGATTCATTCTGAAGAAAGCTTTGCATGTACATTCAACTTTACTTCCATTTATTAATTTTTTTTAATTCCACTGTCGGTGCAAAGTATTCACACGGATCCTCTAGTCAGTCTAATTTCAAAACTTTAAGTAAGGTTGTTACCCTAGACAAGGAAGCTGGACATCATATGACAATTTTTATGACAGACTTTAGGCTTATCAAGGGAGAATCTAGTTTCTATTTCTTGAAAAACATGTTATTTTTATGTTAATGAAGCTTAACTATCATATTTCAAAATAAGATCACATTATTGACAATGCTCTATTTTTAGCTACAGCTCTTGCAATGTCACAACACGAGTGTGTGTTATACAGTAGCTGTGTTAGCGAAAATTGAGCATTTATAACTTTGATGTATAAGAATGGAAAATAATTTTGTGAAAGCCGATTGTATAAACCTTCTAAAAATTAGTGCACTTTGTAGTGTCACCTCTGCAGAACTTGAAATTCTACAGGACCGTGTATGGTAAATTGGTATAGCACCGTCACTACATGAACTCTTTATTTTGTTGTAATTTAAGTAAAATTTAGTCTTCTGGCTTGAATCTTCCCTACAATTAAGATGACGCAATTTGAGGCCCAGCTACTCTGTTCCTCGTGTGTTTCCTTCTTTGTATAAGTGTACTCGGACTGGTAATAATTCTGGAGATTACTTTTTGGACAGATCAGAGAGAATAATTATAACGAGCATTTACTGCCCAATAACTTTATAGCAGTTTATGGTAGAATACACTCCTTTATTCCTCTAAAGAATACATTATTGTCTCGAACTTGAGACCACCACTCTCATCTCGCATCAGTCTCCAATAACAAAATCTCTTCAACTCATCAAACAAGAGAGACAAGGATCTTAGAGCATGCAAATTACATACTTATTCCTTGACCTCTAAGTTCATTTACATTCAAATTTACTTCACATTAAACATAATTGATAACTAATCTGAAAAACAGAAACAGAAGAAAAATCAGAAGAAAATATTTCTCCATAGTGGTATTTAAATAAACTATTTGACATACTTATGTCGGTTCATTGGGTTGTAGTATCACTTGTTACACTACAACTTGTGGTATCTCAAAATGTTTGTAGAGTCTGTGGGACTTAACTACGGGGTCATCAGTCCCTAAACTTACATACTACTTATGAACTACTTACAACTAAGGACGGCACAAATATCCATGCCTGAGGGGGGATTCGAACCCCCGACCGTAGTGGCCGTGCAGACCGTGACTGGAGCGCCTCAGTCTCCTCGGCCACCGCGGCCGGTTGTGGTATCTTAGGGTTTGTTATGTGTAATTAACAAACAGACTTTTATGGAAATGTGAAAATTGAACATTACATTTCAAGTAAAATATACCTACATTTAAACCTTCTGTTGCTTGTTTGTGTCAAGAGACTGACTAGTTGAAAGATACAAACTATTATGCACCATAAAATTGTAATTAAGGATTGCGTATAGGATTCAGTCTCCATTTTTCTACCAAATGGAATGGTGAATGGCATTTGTGGCCGGGAGATCCGATACGAGATTGTTCGGCCGCCGTAGTGCAAGTGTTTTTAGTGTACACCACTTGGGCGACTTGCATGCGATGATGATGATGAAACACCAGATTCACTGCCAGGAACCGAACCTAGGGTTCCTTGCATCGACGGACACAGATGCTGCCATTGAGCTATGGAGGTGGACTTCTACCAAATGAATTTCCTTTTTAAATGGACACTGTTATTAGTGGTCTCTGTAAAAATTATATAAGTGCACACTTATGTAATTTTAGTTCGGCTTCAGATGTGTGTGCATACATAAATTAATCTCATGCACTAGTAATTTCCCACATATTTCTTTCTTTCTTTCTTTCTTTCATTTTTCCTTGTGCTAATTGGCCACCAAGAAACTTTTTAGATTAAATCGAAACTTGGGAGGCTAGAGACGAGTAAAAATAAAATAGGATAACTATTTTACCTAACGTGCAAACATTAAATATTTTCCAAGAAAAATGACATTTGATTTTTTGAGTTGGCTTTACCTCTTCAATCATCTTACAAGGCAGTTGCTTGGTAGCATAATGTTTATCGCCACAGTTCACAAATTTTGCATTCTGCGTTTAAATCCAAGCACATTATTATTTTTTTCTCTTTTGTTGTTGCAGAAGAATGTAATATTGTACTGTGAAATACAATGTCTTGCATAAAAGACCAGTTTCATCAAACTTTGTGTTCCCTACAGACACTACAAGATTAAACCTAAGACTCATGTGTTTGACTGATGCTCAAGTTGAGTCCTACAAGTGTTCAATATGACCACCTCTACCAGCACGAACAGCATCAAAGTGATAGAACAATTCCTTCCAAGTGTGTTAAAATGTATCACGATCCTTTGACTTGATCAAATGTCATTAGCTCCTGAAGGTCATCCAGTGTAGTGGGTAGTGGTGGTACAAACTCTGTCCCTGACGTAGGCTCACAGGAAGAAGTCGCAAGGAGTGGGGTCTAGGAATCTGTGAGGCCACAAAAGTAGAGCATGATCCTTAGCAGGGTGTTGATTAATCCACTGTTGTGGCGCTGTTTCTTCAGAAATGCTGGAAATGGTAAACAATGGGGCGGGACTCCATCTTGTTGAAAAATAAAGTCGCACGAGTGTGTCTGCAGCAAAAGAAAGAACCGAGCCCATAACATTTCGAGATTGCTTCGTCCTGCGACAGTCTTGGTGTTAAAGAAAAAACAGCCGTAAACCCTGACATTACTGACCACACAGAAAACATTCACATCTTGGGAGAATTACATGCGTGCTCAATTGTAACATGTGGATGCTCGGTTCACCAAATCCAAACATTGTGACAACTGGCATTGCCATATGATTTAGAAAGTTGCTCTATCACTAAAAATGAGGCATAAAAAGGTGTCCATTTTGTTCCATGTTCAACATCTCAGCATGGAATTTCAACCATTTTCACTTGTCAACAAGTCTCAAGAGGGACACCTTTGACCCCAAACACTCAGAACCACCCAAAACCATGTTTAGAAAATCAAGCAATCATATACAAAACAGTGGTGTTGGTCATTTCCATGCAAACGCCACACTTGACTAGTAGAGCCACCAGACTGTGGCATAGTGCAGCTGCACTAAGCAGTGCTCCAGTTGCGTGAGTGGTATAGCTGCAGTATGTATTTGTCTCTTGGAATGTACATAAGCAATTTTCTCTGTAAACTGTACAGCGCATTGATATCATAAGGAAAAGTAATTCTACACATGTGGTCAAAATATTAGAGCCTACTGTTGCGAGGTTCCTTGGTGGATCAAACGGATCATACCCTTCTAGGTGAGAGTTTTCGAAATAATCACGTTACAATGAAGATCTTTCCACTGAAAACATAATATTACCAACCCTCTCATTACTTCTTTACACAATATAAACTCTATATCAGAAGGATAACCAATTTTGTAAGACTGCAAGGCGCCAAACCACAAGTGAAGGTACACAATTGTTATTTCATCATGAAACTTCAATTTACAGCCAATTTGTCGCACCTACGTATAAGCCTATGTTGCAATATGCTTGGTGAAAGCCAGGGTATGGCACTGACATACCAAGATCACCATTTGAAAAATGTAATTAACATGGCTTTTCACATTGGACTGTGCGAATGTGCATTTTGCAGTATTATAAATACTTTTAGCAGAGTGATTTTGGTGCTGCGGATTGAATATGTATCGATATGCTGCTGACTAACTTGGCTCAAATTCAGTCATGGAGAAAAGAGGCAATTTCTGTGCTAGGAGAGTGAAGAAGCAGTTTTTCTACAAGTCTAACGGTTAACCTATTGATCAATGTAAAACAGAATGCTCCATTAAGGTAAGTGTTTTTAACTGATACAAGACTGCTATCTGCTCACTATATGACATAGGAGGTGGGAAACCATAAGCTATATGAATGACTCTTGAGAATGTGACTGATGAATGTGAGAACAAAAGGATGGAACAGAATGAGGAAGTTTTGATCTTAGTGATTGTTTTCTGCTGGCAGTTTTCCACGATGGGCATTATCTTGTATTATACAGAGCAATTTCTTTGGCATTTTTCCAAACACTTTTGTAAGCTTATGAATCCTTCTGACTCTCCCAATATCAGTAGCTAGTGGTGAAAGGAGTCTCTAAACTGACAGCCACTAACAGGCTGAAACCCTCACTGATTTTCTCCCAACTTTTCTTCAACTAATACTCGCACTCTTCTTTCAACAATACCTCAGAAGGTTTTGTAAACAACACTAATTAGAGATACCACTACGGTAGTTACAATCTTTCCTTTTCCCTGCTTTAAAACTGGTACGATTACTGCTTTCGTCCAGTAAGATGGAACCTGTCCCGACTCCCATGTCATTTCAATTATCCTGTGTAACCATTTGAGACCTGACAGTCCACTGTATTTGATGGGTTCCAACTGAATTTTAATATCACACTGATATCTGCTGACCACTATTTCCATTTCCTCAAATGTGATACTGTTTCCATCGTCATTCCTGTCCCATCATACATGGAAATCTGAAACAGTGACTGTTTCCACCTATATTGAGCAACTCTTAAAAATTTTTCCTCCCATCTGTCCAAAGCAGCCACAGGATTCACTAGCAGCTTTACTGGCCTGCCCAAATACCTGGCAATTCCTTCTGCTAATTATAATCCACAAAGGTTTTCTAATAGCTTGACCCAAAGTTTTCCAAACTATTTCCAAAGTCTTCCCATGATTTCTGCTTGCATGCTGCAATTCTACATTTTGCTTTGTTTCTTTTAACACAAATTTCTCCGTATGCCCAAGTTCTAATATGGAGCCATTTGTAAACACCTTTTTTTTCTTTTACAACCTGCCTTGACTGCTTAATTCCTTTCTTCTTACACACACTTGTTCCAAAAAATTCTCTAACCACTTCGAATACTGTAGTGGTCCCAACTGTTGAATACAGCAAGTAATAGTGGATGGATGGATGGATGGATAAGGAGGTTTTGAGCACTTGACAACTAGGTCTTCAGTACCCGCACAAATTTAAAAAAATTAAGAAACAAAAGAGCAATAACATGAGAATAGTACTCCATGGGAAATGTTGGAGAGATAGTAAAAGC
Organism: Locusta migratoria; assembly: GCA_026315105.1. Lineage (NCBI taxonomy): Eukaryota > Metazoa > Arthropoda > Insecta > Orthoptera > Acrididae > Locusta > Locusta migratoria. Next base: position 667,648,536 of record CM048744.1, read on the forward strand.
AAATAAGCAGAGGACCATAGCTGGCTGACCACAGCGATAAAGGGTGAGCCAGCCACTCTGCGACATATTAAATCCTCCAGCCTAAAAGCTTAGGCCAAAATTGAGACAAGTCACAAAATTTTAATACTTTCTTCACACTCACTTTGTCATTACCTAAAATTGAAGGTAAATCTACGTCAAGATTCGCCACTACCCCCTCTGCATGAAATAAACCACACTCAAAATGTGGCGGACAGTAATCTGTATGCCACAGGTATCACAGATTAGGGACTCCTCTTGTCGGAATAAGACACCGTGTGTAAATGGGCAGTGCCCGATTCAAAGGCGGGTGAGGGCAACATCATCTCTCCTGATAGGCTGAGAGGAGGATTGCCATGAACGGACAGTGGGCTTCAGCAACCACAGTTTGTTATTTGCCACTGAAAGCCATTCCAGCTCCCATAATTTCAGGAACCATTGCCGTAACAAAGAAGTAACATCCTGCAAGGGAATTGGGCACATCGCACTTCAGGCACTCTGCAAGCCTCTCTGGCAGCCCAATCGGCCTCTTCATTCTCCGGAATACTCGCATGCCCCAGCACCCAGTAGTGATACCACCTTCCTACGACGTTGGATTTGCTGCAGCAAATTCATAGATGGGTATAGCTGTTGTAACAACTGCAGAGCAAAGCAGAAATCTTTTCCCTGTATTCGACGTATCAGCTGTAGTGGCTTGAAGACAGCATGAAGCTCTGCCAAAATAACAGAATAATGTTCGGTGAGTCGAACCTTAACAACACAGTTGGAGAACACAATGGAACAACTGATGGAATCCCCTTGGTTATCTAAAACATTAAAAAAAACTGAAAAGTAAAATCGGAAGTCTCTTCTTTCCTGAAGCTCATCATATCTAAAATGAGTCTTGGCCTCTGGAGAGCCAAGGGGGAACTCTGCTCCAGCCACGTTGTAGAACATTAAAACCAGCCAACCCCATTTCAAGAAGGCAATCCCTCGCACGTACCCCATACGGCCTCGTCACTCGTTGCCGATTCTGAAAGAGCCTTTCCAATGGAGACCGAGCAATTGTATGGTATGTTGGTGGGAAAGGTGCGGACAGCGACTTACAAACCTGGCACACCATGAGCAACCATCATCAGATATACAGTGGCGGCTTTGCTGCCTCAGCACAGAGACTTGGTATGGGGCTCGTCCTAAATGACCCAGTTGCCAGCCGAATCGGTAAATTGTGGACCCGTAAACTGTGCACCCATAATCAAGATGGGATTGCACAAACGTTCTGTGTGGCAAACACGTAAGTTTAGAATCAAGTGTAAGGCCCAGAAACTGCACTGTGTCTTTAAAGGTGAGAACGGATCCCACAGTTCAGGTAAATTAAAATCAGTAAGTTAATGGTTGAAAAGGGCACATACAGACTTCTCGGTGGAAAACTTAAAACCAGTCCTTCGTGCCCAATCATCCAATCGAAGAGTCAGTTGCAACCGACATGTAGTCGTTGCTATATTGGTTGTTGCTGTGGTCTTCAGTCCGTAGACTGATTTGATGCAGCTCTCCACCTTACCATGTCCTGTGAAAGTCTCTTCATCTGAGAATATGTGCGGCACTCTACATCCTTTTGAAACTACTTACTGTATTCATCCCTCGGTCTCCCTCTACGATTTTTATCCCCCACAATCATTTCTAATGCTTACCAATTCGGCTAAGCACCTCGTTAGTTACATGATCTAATTTTCATCATTCGTCTGTAGCACCACATTTCAAAAGCTTCTATCGGCATTTTATCTAAACTCCTTATCGTTCACGTTTCACTCCCATACAATGCTACACTCCAGACAAATGATTTCAGAAAGGACTTCCTAACATTTAAATTAATATTGGATGTTAACAAGTTTCGATTATTTAGAAACGCTTTTCTTCCCATAGCCATTCTGCAATTCATATCTTCTTTACTTTGACCATCAGAAGTTATCTTGCTAACCAAATAACAAAATTCATCTACTACTTTTATTGTCTCATTACCTAATCTAATTCCTTCAGCATCGCCTGATTTTCTGACATTGCATTCCATTACCTTTGTTTTACTCTTGTTAATGTTAATCTCATATCTTCCATTCAATACACTATCCATTCCATTCAATTGCTCTTCCAGATCTTTTGCGGTCTCTGACAGAATTACTATGTCATCGGCAAACCGTAATGTTATTTCTTCTCCCTGCACTTTAATGCCCTCTTCAAATTTCGCCTTCCATTCCTTCACTGCCTGCTCAATGCACAGACTGAACAACATCGGGGAAAGGTTACAACCCTGTCTTACTCCCTTCCCAACCTCTGCGTCCCTTTCTTGCCCTTCGACTCTAACAACCGCTGTCTGGTTTTTGTATAGAGTGATTATAACTCTTCGGTTCCTATATTTTACCCCTGCTACCTTCAGAATTTGGAATAGTGTATTCCAGTCGACATTGTCAAAAGCTTTCTCCAAATCGAGAAACGTTAAAAACGTAAGTTTCCCTTTCCTTAGCCTATCTTCTAAGATAAATCGTGATGTGAGTATTGCCTCCCGTGTTCCTACATTTCTCCTAAATCCAAACTGATCTTCCCCGAGGTCGGATTCCACAAGTCCTTCCATTCGTCAGTAAATAAATCGTGTTAGTATTTTGCAACCATGACTTTTTTTATTACAGAATTTGGCCAATTATAGACCGCTTAGAACTTAAGACTATGGTACAATATTTTTCTTCTTATCTTCCCAGAACTTCTTCATGCATTGGCTGATGGCCTGCCTCTGTTCAATGGACATCACCCTCCTAGGTTGTTGTTTTTGTTGTTGGATGGGAAATTTTGCAGAAACGATCTGTAGCCTGAAATTTCCCCTGTCTTGTATTAAGTCTTCTGTGATGTTAAGTTTTTTCAAATCCCTTTTTGTCTCTTCCAGCCATCCTGTAGTGTTCTTCAATTTGGAAATGAAATTAAAAATTTTCTTTGTCAGCCTACTGTCTTTCATTCTGTCTTTCAACCATGACTTATTAAACATAGTTCTGTAATTTTCACATTTGTCTGCACTTGCTTTCTTTGGAATTGGAATTACAATATTCTTCATGAAGTCGAAGGGTATTTCCCCTGTCTCATACATATCTTGCATACCAGGTGGTACAATTTTTTCTATGACTGACTCTCCTCTCGATATCAGCAGTTCAGACGGAATATCATGTACTCCAGGGGCCTTATTTCGATCCAGTCATTCAGCGCTCTGTCAAATTCTTCTCGCAGTATTATATCTCATCTTCCTCCACATCGTCTTCCATTTCTAGAATACTGCCTCCAAGTTTATTTCCTTTGTATAGGACCTCTATGTATTCTTTCCACAGTTCAGCTTTCCCCTCTTTGCTTAGTACTGGTTTTCCATCTGAGTGCTAGATTGGATGAATGGCAAAAGACAAAGAAGTCATCCACAAAAAGAGAACACTGCACAGGACGTAACAGAAGTAATACTATTAATTGCTATTGCAAACAAGATCACACTTAAAACACTACCCTGAGGGACTTCGTTCTCCTGCTCAAAGCGATCAGAAAGGTATCACCGACTCTGTATCTATACTAATATATACTAATAATAAATCTGTAAATGTAGGCCTGCCGCTGTTCCCTTAAATCTTCAAAACTATTGGACGAATCTTCATGCGGTTTTCACAGGAAAAATGGCAAAAGTTTGGGTCAACATATAGGCATAATTTTATCAAAATCAGAGTACGGGGAAAAAAGATATCGTAAATTTGTTTTCAGTAACCGCCATGTCTGTTTGTTCAAATATTAAAAACCTCTTATCTCGAAAACTACTTTACTAATTTGCATGGGGTTTTCACAGGTAACATGAGCGTAAGTCGGGGTAAAATATAAACTTCGTTTCATAAAAATCGGATCACGGAAAAAAATAATATCGTAATTTGAAATTATTTACCTACAACCGTCATGTCTGTCTGTCCCTTTGAACACGTTTATCTCCAAAACTACTTTACGAATTTTCATGGGGTTTTCACACGTAACTTGAGCCTATCGTGCGGTTATATAAAGGCTTTAATCATTAAAATCGGATCAGAGAAAATGAAGATATCATAATTGAACCAATTCTTTAAAAGCCTTCGTGTATATTTGTTTAAGGTAATCTCCAAAAGTACTACACGAACTTTCATGGGTTTTCACAGGTAAATTTGAAATAGTTTGGAGAGTAACATAGGCTACATTTCATCAAAATCGGATCAGAGGAAGGAAAAATATCGTAATTTGAAGTTTTATGTGTATACTATGCTTATACGTATGTTGTAGTTCAGCAAATCACCAAGAATATTATACGAACTTTCGTGGTGTTTCATAGGTAAACAGAGTACCTTGTGGCAACATATAAGCTTCATTTCATTAAAATCGGAACAGGGGAAGCAGAGATATCGTAATTTGTAGTTTCTGGTGTACGCTGTGCTTGAATTGCAGCGTAGTATAACAAAGATCCGATAGAGGCGCTGTTCGAAACATAGTATACCAAATAACTAATAGATGGCGATGTTTTGTTCTTTATTCACGTAACTTAGGTATAATACACTCAAACAAGGGCTACGATTTTCCTTACGGCAGCTGTGTTGTTTATTGATGTTGGCAACGGCCGTTGAATCCTTTTTGAAAAATCAGTCACGTACAATGAGGGGAATAATTCTTTGTGTTGATGAAATAAATAAATAATGTTGTTCCGATCAGTAAATTAATGATCCCCCTAAAGCGAATATTTAGTTACCAACGGTAACATATTAAACCGCTGTCACTGCAAGTAAAATTTAACCCAGGTACGACACAAAAAAAATCATTTGTTTACTAGCTGTATCTCGCATGCCTTGCAATGCCATGGAAAGAAAAAAAGTGCTTCTTTCCGCGGGTATCATTTCCTTTCTGATTACGGTGCGTACTTATTACATCTTGAGTCCATTCTGTTTAGTAATGCCTAGAAAACTGAACAGTACAGTACAGAACAAAACAAACAGAGTCCCTGTTAGTTCCGTAGTGCATCAAAGAACTAATAGTTGACGCTGCTGAATTTTTTCAATTTTTTTATCTTTTATTTCTTTTCGATGATTACGCTATAGAACAGCAACGAATCACTAAAGGTGCTTGCTGTTGGTTTCGTAGTGCTGCAAAGAAACGATACATGATCGTGTATTGCATATTCCCTCAGTATTTTGAATTAAGAGCCGCAATCTTATCTTTGCAAATACAAACTAACATTGAACAGCGAGTTGCTGATTACACTTTGTACATTCACAGCTTAATGATGTATCTTTGCTTCTTTTGACAGGGGACATTTGAATTAAAAACAGAACGACATTCCTTTACGTCTATCGATACTGTAATTTACATAACAATTCTTTGCAAGAAAAAGAAAAATCGAATTTATGTAGTCCCCCTTTTGATTTCGGTGTATCCTCTTTACATTTTGAGTGTGTTCTCTTTAGGAATGCCTCGAAAACGCCATAGTACAGGAAAGGCCAACGTGAGGCAACGTTAATTACATAGTACACCAAAGAACTAATTATGGCGTTGCTGCCTTTTTCTTTTTCATTTCTCATAACTATAGTGTAATACACTACAAGAAGGGGTGAAATTTTACTTATAGCGACGGCGTTGTGTGCTGATGTTGGCAAGAGCCGTTGAATGCTTTTTAAAAAGTCAGTCACGTAGAATGAGCGGGAATAATTCTTTATGTTCATGATGAAATAATTTATACTGTCCTGGCCAGTAAATTTATCATCCTCCTAAAGCGGATAGTTAGTTGCCAACGATAGCAAACTAAATCGCTGCCACTGCAAGTAAAATTTAACCAGGGTAGGGTACATTTTTTTTTTTTTTTTTATTTTTTTTTTAAATTGCTAACTGTATCCCATATGCTTTGCAGTGACATGGAGAGAAAAGAAGTGCATCTTTCGACGGGTATAACCACTAAAATGTGCATGGAAAAAATATCTATGGAATGATCATTGCGTTCTGTTCATCTTCTCAACATTTTGTTGGAATTACCACGTGATATTAAGACAAATGCACTCTTTCCACCCATTTATTTGCCCTTACGATTGGTTTGTACTGCATTGGCTGCAAAGAAGGCTCTTCCCACCCCCCGCCCACCACCACCACCACCATTTTCGCAGAGCAACCACGTAACAATCTTAATAAATGTGTCACAGAAGCAACAAGGAAGTTGAGGAAGCGTCGCTAAAAGCCATTTACACATAGTCATCTGTCTTAATCGAACAAAAAAAGGACCAAGATAAAGTCAGCGATTCATATATTTTCCCATTATTACGTGACATTTCCACCCTAATTGTTCAGGACACGAAAACTGTTCTGCGCATTTGAATGCCCACTCCAGAGATATTTCTGCTCTGTACCCGCCACTAGAGATAATATACACACGCGAGCAACAAACTCATCAGAAACCTCTCTGCTTTCATAATTGTTCCGTACAATATTGAGAATAAAAATTGAAATTAATTACTTTTGGTGCGGACAACATTAAGATACAGACGTCTTCTTTTGCAGAGAAAATTGTACTTAGTGTTCTGAATATATAGTTCTATTACAGAAGGTCGATATTAATTTCGGGCTTTACGAAGTAGTCACTGCAGGACGTGAGGACATGTATTATGTGAAAGAGTGGCCGATGCTGCTAACACGTCGAGAAAATTCACTGGAAATACTATACTTAATGGAAAATTCTATACAGGCGATTAGCTGATGGCATTCCTTCAACGATTACCCAGACTTATTTTATCGCGCATTGACACCACCATGACGTCTTATTTATACAGACATGAACTGCTCTGTTGATTTAATAACCAAACTTTCAGCATTCGTCGAGTTTTCGATAATAGGGAGCACTGCATACAGAATGACTACATTGTCCCCAGTGCAACACTGCAACATACTAATACTTCAGTTTAGTACTACACCATAGAACCAATACATGGCGCTGTTATTATTATTACTATTTTTCATCTCAACGATTGACGTGTTTTCAGAAGTTTACGCCAGACAGACAATTTCACACCGCAGTCTTAACTTTATGAACACAAACTAACATTAAATTCACATCGTTCCATAGTACGGACTTGAATTATTCAATTTCACTTTTTGTATCAATAACTTTATGAACATTCAGCGTTTTCGACAATGACTTCTATTTAAATTTGTCATCTTGGCTAGGAAAACAGTTTATTGACAGAGCGATCCAACAAGGATTCTGATTTTGCTGGCCTAGGTCCGGAACCCTAGAAACCATGATATACACAGGTTCCTCTTTAACAACCGTCGCGAAGCACGGGCATATAAGCTAGTCTAAAATAACATGGAGAAAGGAATGATTTAATAAAAACCCCGTCATGGAGCTGCCCAAGGGTAAGTTGCCGCCAAGTAGTATCATAGGCTTTGTCAGTATCGAAAAATGCCCCCAGGTGATGCCGACGCACTAAAGCCTGCTGTATGGCCGCCTCCAGGAGGGCCACATTATCAAAGGTGGAGCGATATCTCCTGAACCCACACTGAAAGCGGCTGAGAAGCCTGCATCCAGACAAGGTGGCGGTTGACCATCCACTCTAATGTCCCCACACAGCTAGTCAGAGCAACACTATAATTAGTTGGGCTTGTGCAGTCTTTCCCAGGTTTTAAAAGAGGGATTAAATGGCTTCCTCCCACGAGTCTGGGAACTGGCCTGACTCCCAGAAGTAGTTAAAAAGGTCGAGGAGGATTTCCTGATTTTCCCTCTTGAGGTGCCGTATCTTAGTGTAGTAGATTCCATCGTGACCCGGGGATGTGTCACGAGATGAAGACAATGCAGAATCCAGTTCCCACAGTGAAGGGACAGTTATCTTCCTCAATGCTGGCCAAAAATCCAAGATAACCCTCTCAGCAGCTACCCGGTGGCACTGGAAAGCTGAATCTTAACTCGTGGAGTTAGGATGTTGAAAAAATAGGTCACCATAGTCTGGGCAATGTCATGCGAGGTGGTGTCGAGAATACCATTCCTCATCACAGCAGCTACGGGGCACCTACCTCCTCGAGATCCTCCTGACAGTCTCCCATACAACTGAAGTCTTAGTGGAACAGTTCATAGAATTTAGAAACTGCTGCCGTGAGCTCTTCTTACTTTCATGAATAATCCAGTGAGATTGGACCCTTGCCACCTGAAAGTCTGCAAGGTTCTCCACAGTTGGATGGTGCTTGAACCGCCTCAGAGCCGCTCTTCTGGTCCTGATGGCAGAATGGCGTTTCACCAAGGGACTGGACACAGCGGCAGTGTGGTGGATTATTTTGGTAGCATGATGCACCCAATGCTGGATTCCACCACAGGGCTTAAGTTCGGCAAGTTGGCTTTAAAGAGTCCAGTCCACCTTATGAAGCATCCATCAAGGTGGCTGCCTTTTGGGTTCTGCTCTGTCTGGAAGATCAATCCAAATTGGGAAGTGATCACTACAATGCAAGTCTGCATCCATTTCCCATTGAGCAAAGAGGGCAAGGGCCGGAGAGCATAGTGTAAGATTGATGGCAGAGAATGATCCTGTTGCAGTGCAAAAGTGTGTGCTCTTACCTGTATTTAATAAATGGGCACATGAAGAGAAACCTTGCAACTGCTCTACCCCAAAGCAGGTCGCTACAGGGCCCCCAAAGTACATTTTGTGCATTAAAATCACCACAAAGGATGAATGGATGGGGAGCTGTTGAAGGTGGTCTCCAAGAGCCTCTTCATTGAAAGGATCACGAGAAAGCAGATACAGGGAGCACACAGTCAGTACAGTCACTGCAACTGCTTATAAGGTTGTATTGAGGGAGATTGGTTCAGACTGGTAGGCTATGCTGACGAAAAGAGCCACTCCTTTCCCCCCCCCCCTCTCTCTCTCTCTCTCTACTAATGTCGTCCTTTCTGTGGAGACTGTAACCATGTATCTCAGGTTTGAAATTTGTCTTCTGGAGACACACATACATGGGTCATCCCTGAGATAGTAAACATAGTTCCTACACGTGCATTCTAAATCTGTGACAGTTCCACTGCAGGATGGAGGCCATTTGTCAAGAAGGCTGAATCTTCACCCTCTTTTTCTGATGGGACTGCCTGCCTGTAAGAGGAGGGGTCACCTTTGGGGTTCGATTTTAGCCCCAGCAGAGGGTCAGTTATGGAGCGAGATGACTGCCCCAAAGTTACATGAGTCTCCATGGATTCTGGAGCTGAATCACAAGGCATATCAAGAGTAACAACATCAACCTTTTCTGACTGTTTACTTTTAAGTTTCACATGGGACTTATCCTTTCTTGCCTTATCCTGTTTTTTTTTTTTTTTTTTTTTTTTTTTTTTTTTTTTTTTTTTTATGTTTCAACAGTTGAAGTGGACACTCACTGGTCTTGGGGAGGGATTCTGGTAGTGAAGGTGGCAGGTGCTCTTCATTGTCAGTGGCAGTACTTTGTTCCACCATTTTTGGAAGGGCTACAGGGGCTGTAACTTCTGCCACCTTGCATGTGCACTGGTAAGAGCAGGTGTTCGTACCAACACTGGAGAAGTCTGTCTGTGTAGAAACCTCAACCTTCAGAGTAGACTTTCTAAGTGCCGCCATGAAAGAGGTGGTAAATGACGGTGGTTGCATGGCCTTATAGATTTTCCTGGCTTCAGCATAGATGTGCTTGGCAGTCTCTTTACTGCACCTTGCTTTCCACGAGGTATGCAGTGCATTCTCTACTCCAAATGGGATGATGACCAGAACAGTCGATGCACTTTAAGGGAGGTGAACGATCATCTCCATCATATGCGGCCTTAGCACATTTTCTGCATGCCTGTTCACTATTACACCCCAAGGTGGGATGCCAAAAGTGCTGGCATTTGAAACAGTGCATTGGGTTGGGGTAATAAGATTGGACTTTCAGCCAAAGGAAACCTGCTGTAACATGTTCGGGAGCTTTGGCATTTTAAATGTTTCGATAAATGAATGACTTTACCAACTTGCCATTTATCCTCTTCATGATATTTTGGACATCTACAATGCCTTCCGATGCCCAGTCTTCTTTTAATTCGTCCTGAGGAATATCCACCAAATCCCAGCAGGTAACTACACCTTTGCTGCAGTCGAGGTATAATGCTACCGCCTATAAGAATTGGTTTAATCTACGGATAAAATTTATTCGAAATCCAAGGTGTTGGAAAATGGTAAAAAGTTGTTAAATATTTATACTTTTACTCATAACTTCAATTTAAATGTTGTACATAGGGCGGCTAGTAGAATTATAAAAATTAGGAATGAAGTTACCTCGTATGGCTAGTCGATGCTGGTTCTGCAACACCAATCTGTCGACTATGCCGAAATTAAAATGTCTTTTTATTGGTAACTTATTCCTAAAGTGATTTGGATCAGTTACAGTTATGTCATGCACAATCGGAATATGTAAAATAATCAGGATTGAGTTGCAACAGTGTTAACAAAGAATAATTTCTATGTTCTCTTATCGGACTTTGAAAACAAAAGAAAAGAAAAGAAAATGCAGTGGGATCGAATGATTGCAGGCTCTTCCGATACTGACTGTGAAGTAAGGAATTGCCGCTATTTACTGACGAATTTATGCAACCGATTGTACATGATACTTTTTTACCATAATGGTGTCCAAATCACTGTAAGATTAAGTTATTAAACGTTAACGTCATATGGATAGGGATAAAGCTGAAATCACTAAAAACATTTTAGTAAACTTTAACCCTACTTTATTCATTATCTATCTCGAAAAACAAATTCCTCACATTAACAGTTTTAGAATTGAATCAGCAAAAATGGCTATGTCCTTCCAAGACAACGGATCTAAAGACAATGAAAACAAGTGAACATCTTTCTTTTCTTTGCAGAGAGGAAATAATAAAAGGTTGATCAGTGAGGTATCTTTGCAGCGAAAAGAATGACACTGACTTGCAGAAAAGTTATTACTACGACCTACCCGATGAATCGTGTATTGTTTCAGAGGGTGTGATGCAGCTCAGATTCTATGGCATACTCTCCAAGGTATTGAGCCTGCCGGATATTAATTACCTGTTGTGATGTGGAGGTCTCCAACAGTGTACCATTATGCAAACATTTCAAGGTCTTTAAATTACCAGCAATGCCATCTAGTCCCTTCTGGATATAAAAAGGTGAAACCTTCTCAAAGGTGCCCTAACGTCTCTTAATTACTATAAACATATTCTGTGGAGCAGGAAGTGCTTTGTGATTATTCACATTGCCCCTCTCGTTCATCCGAAAATTCTGAAGACTAGCGTCCCAGGTCCTCTTCTTAGAGTGGGTGTTAGTACCCCCCAGTGGTACACCCATCCCCCTAGGTGGTTGAAAATTACTCAAGAGTTTCATTTCAGTCCCACAAGTAGCTAGGGAACTAAATGTCTGCCTAGACAGAGCACCCCCTGCCTAGGTTCAGCAATATTGCCAGAGGTTGCTCATTAATGACTGTTCCGTCTCAATAGCTATGCATCAGCATGCAGCACACCTTAGGATTAAGGATTGGTTTTTGGGGTCCCCCCCCCCTTTCTTTCTTTCTTTTTCTTAATAGAGTAGTTTCTTCCTTGCAACCCAGGCGGTTAAACCAAGATCCCCATTCCCTGGTACACACAACCTTCCACCACCACGCCACATGGTGGTTGCTGAAGCGTGCCCAGATGTTACACTGTCTGGAGGACTGGCAGCGTTTACCTGTCCCCAGCTCAAGACCCCAGGTTCGCCAAGCCTGTACTCAGCAAATTAATGCCGAGTCCCTTGAGGGGCAGCAAATAATAATGTGGGCTAATATAAGTCGGGAAGGGGGGTATTAGATGGGAACCAAGTGGAGTAAGTGAACAAGGAATCATTAAAAGGGTGAAAACAGTATCTGTCAGGTTGCAGATGAGGTAAGGGCAGCATATTACTACATTTTTGTGTGTGTGAGAGAGAGAGAAAGAGAGAGAGAGAGAGAGAGAGAGAGAGAGAGAGAGAGAGAGAGAGAGAGAGAGAGAGAGGGGGGGGGGGGGGAGGGGTTGAAAACTTACGTAAGAATAGAATTAATACATACCTGTACAGTACCGAGTTCTAATGGAAGTCTTCAATAAACAAAACCAAAGTTTCAAACAATTTTCGTAGCAATGAATTCAAAAGTGAAATGTTTGTAAACCTAAGGGACTAATTGCTGAGGTCATTAGTCCTTGTAACACCATTTAGGAAATTAGATAAAATTAGTGAAAATACTGCATTTTACTTCTAATATAAAAACTGTCCTTTATGTGCTTCTTTGCAGCATATTACAGAAAAATTATATAATACACTATGTTGTGTGCAGTGAAACTTACAAAACAAAATTCATAAAAACTGTGACAATTAGAGAGTTGAATACCATTGTAGGTGCCCAATCCTGTAAAATCTTTGAAGTCCATATTAACTTCCGAGCTTCTGCAACACACTGAAAATCTGACGAGTTTACTTTCTTTCAAATTTGATGAGCTTTCTCCTTATTTCTGCAAAAATGTTCTAATTAGCTATGGATACATTTTGTTGTTGTTGCTGCTGCTGTGGTCGTCATTGACGACATAGTCCTTAGTCTGCAGACTAGTTTCATGCAGCTCTCCACTGTACCCTGTCCTGTTCAAGCCTCTTCATCTCTGAATAAGAATGGCAACCTTCATCCTTTCGAATCTACTTACTATATGCATCTAAGTCTCCATGATTATCCCCCCCCCCCCCCCACACACACACACACACACACACACACTTCCTCAGACTGTGTCCCAACAACCTATCCCTTCTCTTTGTCAGGATATGCCACAAATTATTTTTTCTCTCCCCAATTCTGTTGACCACCTCATAAGTTACGTCATCTACCCATCTAATCTTTCATCCGTAGCCACATTTCAAAAGCTATCTTATTTTTGTCTGAAATCCTTCTCTGCTACTTAAGTTTTTCACTATGCACAAAAGATTGTCATAAATTTAGCCTACTCCCATAGGAATTTTAACAGTGGTGCAAAATTGTCCCACAGCAAATTTTTACAAAGTACAAAATTCATTCACGAGTGCAACTCCACCCCACTGTAGAAAACTTGTAAAGGAAAAAACAACCACATCATAATCAAAAAAACTTTATTTTACAATAAAACAAATCTTACACATGTGTTGACTTTTATTCAGTATCTCTCTTCTGCACTGGATGGTACCACTAGTTTGTTTTATAAAATGACAGAATAAAACCTGCACCACTGGAATGGTCAACTGTTTTTCCAAAATGAATTTAAATATGGAATACTGAACTCATAAAACTGAAAGATGATCATACTAACATGATATTAAGCCTACATTTTAATGATGCTGCTTGCTTAATTTTGCTGGAACTATTAACAGCAATAAGTTAGTGTAATATCACTTTTCACATTGAATACTGGTGTGTATCACCCATTACAAAACACAGTCAAATCTTGTGCTCTCACATTACAATTTTTACATTTGTGCTCCAAATTCAATTTGCAGGAAGGCAAATGTTGAAGCTTTTTTAAGTACATTATAACTAAACGATGAGATCATTTACACACTATTACGAAGCAGGGACAAAAAATTTTCATTTAGGGAATGTTCTGACTGTAAATTTACAATACTGTAAAGCCATAATCACAGTACTTATGCATATAGATACACAACTAGACAGATAGTTTTACAAGAAATTATCCCCCTACCTGCAGACATGATTACTGATTTTACATAATTTATTATATATTAAAATATATTACATCTTTGAGTCACTTCAGCTAAGTTATTACTGACAGTCAATGGAAACAAAAGAGCGAACATTGCAGTGTTTTAAATACCTTTCTTGCCTTTTGACATGTGATAAGTTTATATTTTATTAGGTCTAGTTTTATCAGGAGAAAACTAAATTCCCCTTTTTATCCCTTTCTGAATACAATGATTATCTTGTGATGTAGGATACTGTCAGCTTACTTTTATGTTTGTGGATTTGTTTGTATGTGAACTATTAGTTCTTAATAATTATATACACAATTTGCACACCTTTCAGCTTAACTATCTGCAAAACTTTATATAAAATGATCCATAAAATGTCTGAATATTTAAAATGTTTCATATAATGTTCAGAAACTAAGGTTTTCTTTAGACAGTCCCGCAGAAAAGACAAAAATGTAATGAACATAAACCTGATACTGCACTGAGGAACTGCTTTTTAAAATTAAATGTCATGGATGAATTTTATACTATGTCAAGGAGTTGACATTCCTCCATCTCCTCCAGAATTATCTAACTTTAAGATAACAACACAGTTAAGACTCCAAAGTAGTTGTGCAAGCTAAGAAATAAAACCAAGGTTTTGTCAACATGATTATAGAAAATCTGTTCCTTTCAGTATGCCCTGGCAAGCTAAGATCAGGTCTTTAATGCTACTGGTATATTTTTACAGAGAGTTACTTGTTAATCAGTTCAAATTGTTTTTGTATGCAAGTTATCTGTGTACCTATTGCTTTCATCATGTAAGACTCATTGAATATAAAGATAATGAGTGACTATATTTAAGAACAGAAAGGCCACACATTGGGAACAATGTCTCAGCAGCTGGGACAGAGACACTTATTCTAATCTGTACAATGGAACATGTGGAACATTGGGACACAACAAGCAGCACAACTGAAAGCACCAATATGACTGTACTGTACATTAAACATACAGAAACAACACAAAGTTTTTTCCCTTAATATATTTAAACACAGTCACAGAGAGTGTATTTATTACACTTTAACTGGTTGAACAGACCTATATGGCCCACCATTCCTACTCTTAAAAATAAGAAGTTGTTCAGTTGAATTGTTGCCAATACACACTAGTTATCAAGTTGATACATGTTTTCTTTAGGAGTTAATTTACTGTTAAGGACTGTGACACACACACACACACACACACACACACACACACAAACGCTGGCAAAACGCAGCTACAATGAAAGACATCTACAGTTTCACAGACTCCGAGATCAACTAACTCATCTGCTTGTATGTATTTTCACACTTCATCCTACTTACTGCTTCAGTCTCCTCGGAGTATCATGAGATGATCAAAAACCAGATAGTAATCACTGGTGATACTCTGAAGTGTATAACCAATTTTTTTTATCAAACTTACTTGTGTGTGGCAACAACAGACATAAAAAGACCGTCAAAGGCATTATAGTTATCAAACATTCAAAGGCCTCCCTGAAAGTTACAAAAATTCTATCTCAATAAGCTTACAAGAGTCCATAGGAAAATAATAACAGATCATACTAGTTACATAATATCAGGTAAATATCATGTCTCTTCATTCTTTGGGGAGGGGGAGGGGAGAAATAATAGAGGAAGTAAAATTGAAGTGTCTGCTTATATTCAGACAACTTCAACTAATTTTTCCACAACACAAAACAGTCACTTTACCGCCTGAAGTGGAAAGACTGGAAGGTGAAGTAAGCGAAGGATTTCTGGAAGGGGATCACATTTCAAGAGTGAGGAGGGTTTAACAGCGCACCTTTCAAAAATATTGCACATTTGTAGGAGGCTTTTTACTGTGCTCTTTGTCAGCTAGTCTTTGCAGTCACAACAGGAAGCTGTTGAGGCCTTCTCGTAGGGATGCCAGAGGACGGGGTGTGGCTATGAACCGGGAGCTGGGCAGGGCTCGACTGCACCGCAGCCGCCGTGGAACGCTTTGGCAACCTTGCGACGGTTGATGAAGGTGCTGGCAGCCGGCTGGCAGTCGAAGCTCTTCGTAGCCACACCTCACTCGAACTGCAAATACAAGTAAGTTTCAATACCAGTTACAGGCAAAACACACAAAATCAGTTTATTATTAATAGAGCTGTTGTGAGCACCATGACATTTTATTCAGAAAACCATGAATCATTTATAAATGGAATATGTAAAACAAATAGCTTTTCATGCATTTTCTAAAATGATTTTCATGGCATATAACATTTACTGCAACAAAAGTTCTTATAGTAATATTGTAATAAGGACAGTGTACAACTCACTGCAAAGATGTGGCGAGGAGCTGCGACAGGCACATACGAAAGACACACACATACAACACATTTCAGCTATTGGCCATGGCCATTCTCAGAAATTAGAATACTCATGCAATCACAGAGGCACACAACACAGTCATACAACCATCACCTCGGCTGCCACACTTCGGAGGAGATGGTTATATGACTGTGTGATTGCGCGAGTGTTTCATTTTCTGAAGAAGGCCATGGCCGATAGCTGAAATGTGTTGTATGTGTGTGTCTTTTGTATGTGCTGTCGCAGCTCATTGCCACATGTTTGCGGCGAGTCTTAAACTGTCCTTATTACAATATTATTAATTCCAACCTGGACTTTCTGTTATTATAGAAGTTCTTATAGGGCATTTCATTTGGTTAACTGTTCTATACCATAAGTAATTTCTAATCTGCACACTACAGCTGTAGTCTTGCATACAGAGGAAGTGAAATATGTATTCCTGTTCATAATATTTTTTGTTAGTTACATGTTTTGCAGTTGTACACCAATAGCAAGAAACAAATTCCATATAATAAATGCACATATCGAACTTCTGGAAGGCTGAGTCAACAACAGTGTATTACTGGTCTGTTTTATTGATATTTGCCTCCTATGTGACTTACATAGTTTATGGAGAGGGATTGAGTCCAATGTAAGTCAAATTTTTAGCCCAGAAATGAAGTGTGGACCATTCAAAATGCTAGGCCAGAGCCAGAGAAATCACAGCCACATTCATATGTGAGAGAACACATGGTACAAAGATCACATGACAAACAATTCCCCTTGTTAAGTAATAAAATCAGTACTGGTTGTTGCTGCCACTGTTGCTGTTACTGTTGCTGTATGCCTCAGTATTGAATCACAAAGACTTGAGATCAGGACCACAGATGGGTAAGGACCAAAGAGAGCAGAAGACAGCAATGCAGCCTGATGGACAAGGAAGTCTAATAGTGTGCCTCTTGCAATGTGGTTGTCTGTAAATCTCTAAATGGATTTGAGGACAACAGGCCTAAGACTTCAGAGATTTGATGCTGACTAGTGTGTCTACTGGTAATTTGTACGAATTGGGTACAGGATTAGAATACAATCCAAACCCAAACCAGAATATTTGGGTGCGTGATGAATATGGTGATGCATACGGACACAAACACACATCATGCTGTCTCCGAATTAATCCAGCCATTTTGGTGATGCACACAGGAGTCACTGAAGAACAATGACGTTTAAATCCTGTTTCTGTCTGTAACACCACAAGAATTCAATCAGAGACATAGTGGTGAGAGGCTAACTGTTGCTTTATGAATCACCATACTGTTTATCACCCATAGTTTTGGATTTCACCCAAGTAGTATGCACTGCTGATATATGGTACTAAGTGGACAGTGTTCAATTACTGAAGTTTGGAGCCTGTTGTCATTCCATACCTTCATAGCTTGCCAACAGCCACACTGCAATATTATGATAGGCAACTACACATGGCACAAGATGTTAAAGATTTCTTCATTGCCGATCAGACTGCACGTCTTTACCCTCCTGTTCTCCTTATTTCTCATTACGGGAAACATCTGTTCGATGAGTGCGGGATACCAGACCTGGGACACACCACGAGTTGCTTCCCAAGATCAGCTTTGGCAATGTGTGTGTGAAAGCAAAGAGGGGAAAGCTGAATTGTGGAAGTAATATATAGAGGGCCTATACAAAGGAAATAGGCTTGAAGAAGGCAGTATTCTAGAAATGGAAGACAAAGTGGAGGAAGATGAGATAGGAGATATGATACTGCGAGAAGAATTTGACAGAGTGCTGAAGGACTTGAGTCAAAACAAGGCCCCTGGAGTAGATGATATTCTGTCTGAACTGCTGATGTCGTTAGGAGAGCCAGTTGTGAAAAAATTGTACCATCAGGTATGCACGATATGTATGAGACAGGGGAAAAACCCTCAGACTTAAAGAATATTGTAACTTCAGTTCCAAAGAAAGCACGTGCAGACAAGTGTGAAAATTACAGATCTGTTAGTTTAATAAGTCGTGAGTGCAAAATACTGACACGAATTATTTACAGATGAATGGAAAAAGTTGTGGAATCCAACCTTGGGGAAGATCAGTTTGAATTTAGGAGAAATGTAGAAACACGGGAGGCAATACTCACATTACAACTTATTCTTAGAAGATAGGCTAAGGAAAGGGAAACCTATGTTTGTAGCATTTGTCGATTTGGGGAAAGCTTTTGACAATGTCGACGGGAATACACTCTTCCAAATTCTGAAGGTATCAGGGGTAAAATATAGGGAGCGAAGAGTTATATTCAACCTATACAAAAACCAGGCGATGCTGAAGGAATTACATTAGGTAATGAGACAATAAAAGTAGTAGATGAATTTTGTTATTTTGGGTAGCAAGATAACTTCTGATGGCCAAAGTAAAGAAGATATAAAATACAGAATGGCTATAGGAAGAAAAGCATTTCTAAAGAAGTGAAACTTGTTAACATCCAATATTAATTTAAATGTTAGGAAGTCCTTTCTGAAAGCATTTGTCTTGACTGTAGCATTGTATGGGAGTGAAACGTGGATGATAAGGAGTTCAGATAAAAAGATGATAGAAGCTTTTGAAATGTGGTGCTAGAGACGAATGATGGGTAGATCACATAACTAATGAGCAGGTGCTTAACCGAATTGGGGAGAAAAGAAGTTTCTGGCGTATCCTGACTAAGACAAGGGATAGATTGGTTGAACACATTCTGAGACATCAAGGAATAGTCAACTTAGCATTAGAAGAAAGCGTACGGGGGTAAAAATTGTAGAGGGAGACTGAGGGATGAATATAGTAAGCAGATTCAAAAGGATGTAGGATGCCGAATGTATTCTGAGAGAAGAGTCTTGCACAGGACAGGGTAGCGTGGAGAGCAGCATCAAATCAATCTGCGGACTGAAGACAACAACAACAACAACAACAACAACAACAACAACGAGTGAAACCAGAATGGGCTGCTTTTCACCAGCAACACATGCTGAGCCACTATGAATGCCGAGGTGGTGTTAGCAGCAATTACAGCCAGCACAAACATTCAATTCTTATTTCATCATCTACCTCTTGTCAGACACAGGGCTGAATTAACATATGTTATCTTTGTGTAAAGTGTTAACTCCCAAATAAATTTGGCTATGATATCTCCGGTTCTCCTCAGTGTGGCAATTTGAATAGCCAGCAGAGCAAACCCCCTATGTTCATTATGTTATGTTTGATCTCCCTTGACAATATAAAATGATCTTTTAAAACATGTTTAGTTTTTTAATAAGAACACAAGCAGACAAAGCATGTGATAGCTGAAGACCTCTGTGAAACATTTGGCATATTTAGGAAGGGAATGGTCATCACTGCAGATCCAACAACCACAGATGGCTAAGCTTTATGGAAGGATCTTCTTGAGGTTCAATGGGTGGTAGCTGTCTAAAGCAAGCAACTGTTGGTAATAAGTAGGTTTCATATGGACACAGGTAGGGCTGTAGCCTTCCTTGAGGTGGAGGTCAACATGGAGGAAGGTAGTTTGTTGGACTGAGGACAAGGTGAAGTGGATGGAAGAGAAGGTGTTGATTTTTTTAGACTCATTGTGGCATCTATCTAGTGATTAACAATCTATCCTTTTCAAAATGATGTTAGAGTTTCTAGAAATTTTGCAAAGTCTTCGTACTATCACATACTGCCAAGCAAACTGAAATACTACTACACAACTATCAATGGGACCATGGAAACGACAGTTGGTACTGTTTCTTACTTTGTTCCCGTGAGAGGCCACACATACTAACAATATCACCTGTGTGAAGCCAGTTAAATATTCAGCACACACAGCCAGTAGACAGACTGTGCATGACTCAGCAGTGATATGATCTAGCAGATAGAATTTTATGATTCAGGACAAAGTGCCACACTACATGGAACACTGCCTCAGGACTTATCAATGTATTCATACTTAGAAATTATAACCCATGATCCTTGGACTAGTTATCAGTCTCACTGTACTTCTACAATGCTACAGTTGAGTACTCATTTATTTGTAATAAATTTCACCCATCACTAAAGTAAAATGATTTGCGAGTCATGGTATACAGCAACCGTGAAATATTTCCTCAATAAATATACACACACAAGATATCAATCTAACATATACATACACCACATGCACTTTTACGTAAGATTATACAGCATCCAGGAAACATTTACAGATGTCCAATATCTGCTCTATGCAGTTTTTTGGAGGAAAAGTGATATTTATAAGCAGGTGGAACACAACACTAAAAGCACATTTAAGTATACAAGGCAAGCATTCATGATCATTGTTTACATTTTTAGTTTTATGGCCATTAAACGATGACTAAGTATATTTCTCTGCCTTCAAGTGGTACACACCTGATTGAGTAATTCAGAAAGCAGTTACAGCTCACAAGCCTAGCTGTTTATATGTAAGCATGTAACAAGATTGTGGAGTAGTGCAGACATGTTTTTCATATTGCAAGGTTTTATGTAGTTCAAATCGTTAATATGCCGGGATGTACAGAGAGAATATAAATATTAAGAAGCACAGAAATAGTTAACATAAAAGGAGTTTCAAAATTAGACAAGTTGTGGGCTCTAGTACAAAATACAGCTTTTTCCTGCACAATTCCCTGAATTTAGGCAGTTGGTGACAAAGCCATAAACCAACAGTTCAGCTTGCTGAGATTGAGATTGTAACTGCTTTCAGAGCTGTAGCAGCCCCTGATGTCTCTAGCACTGAAAGGAAATGTTATGCAGAGAAACATTCTTTGGACCACAGTTTAATGCCCATTAAAATTAATTAATTAAATAATTAAAAATGAAAAATAAATTTGGGAATTTTATATATTACAACAGGTTAAGATAGAATGTGCATGTTCTACTGTGTCATTAAGCCACAAATAATGGGTGTTTATTAAAAAAAATCCATGAGAGATGATAATTTGCCAGTTAATGTCAAACACTACATTTAAAAGAGTTTTAACACCTGGAAAGGAACTATACAAACAACAATGGTCATCATACACTGTCCTATTAGTTTAGTGAAATAGCAGAGCAGATAGACCATCTGGATACTAAAGATATGTATGTGAAGAGTTCTTTGGAAAAGTGGCAATGTGCCATCCTTTATTCAAAATTAGAATAGAGGTAAGTGTTTAAACTCTCTGAAACAATTTAAAAAAATAATAAAATAAAAAATCTGAAAAGAATATTTTTCCTTTTACTATCAGTAATCAGGAATTTAAGCTGTTGATTCAAATGCTCTAAGTATTCCAAATATATATATATATATATATATATATATATATATATATATATATATATATATATATATATATATATATATATAATCAGAATTATTTTAATGCTTTATAAATGATACCACAGTAACAGCCTGACACTATCAGACAATTTTGTTGCTATTTTCAAAAATAATATCACAGAAATAGACGCAGAAAAAATTAAGTACCAAAGATGACAAACAATGGGATGAGGGAGCTACATAATTTACAGAATCCAATTCATTTCACACCAGAGCTGTAAAGCACTTCAGATGCAGGAAAATTATGAAAAGTAAATCCTATCTGTTCTGAAAATATTAAACTACTAAAATAACCTTGTGCCTTACAGAGCTGCTTCAAAAATAAGCTCAAAATCCAAACAAAACTTTAAGCAAATTGACCTATATTCCACAATCACATTAATTGAACCACATCGTCATTCACACTTGTGCAGTCTAGACATTTTCTTGCGTCATGGGTTATGCAATATTTGCAGTGCCTGATAAAGAAAAAAGACATTCTGAAACACTGCACAGAGGCTGATCATCTCCTACAGCCACAGCAGCATTTAGAAACAAATATATTCTCTTAATGTGCCTCTTTTCATATACATGCAGATTTTCTTCTTGTGAATTTCACTGAAATTCAATTTATATTGCTGATCATTGCTAAAACTTTATATATACAAATTTGTTCCTTTTTCAGGTTTTTATATGGTAACACTATTAGAAATTAATGTCACTGGCTGCAGAAAGGTTACAATTTTATGATGTGCTAGTTGAAAATGGCCTGTAAAAACAATTCCTTCCAAATTTTAACTTAAAATTCATTACAGAATACTCAACATTAACCATTTTTCTAGAAGTGTAGAGTACTCTAGAGGTGTGTTACCGTGTGTGTGTGCATTTATTTATTTGTGATGCTGTCACACCTGTGCTCCTTCGCCTGGTGAGTAATCTTAGTCTATTTTTTATATTTAATTTTTCCTGCTAGGAATTTTTCGTCTTAATATAGGAATATAAATCGAATTTACTACTGTTTTTGGGTATTCTGGACATGTTATCATACAAATTTGGTTCTCCCATCAGGTGCTTAATGTATGCATGTACTGTTTGGTTGCTTAGTGCAGGTTTTAAGGGGAGTAAACATCTATGTCATCAGTACCCTGTTTCCTACTGAGACTTAAAAGCTAAGGGCTGAACAAAGTAAATTTTAATTCTCAAACCATGATGAACATATTGGTGTCGTAAGCTGACAATAGTGGCAACACAAGAAAAGGATTATACAGAAGAAGGCAAAGGAAACTGCCAGCCAAAAGCTGGGCAGACAATAAAAAAGCATATTAAATTCCCTTATGGCTGTTTTCAAGTTATCCCCAAATTACCTAATTAAATTTTTTAAAATATCGACCACACAACAAAGTTGACTATGAAATCAATTATTCACAAAAAGCCTTGTTTGGCATTTTGTATTGTTTAGGAAATAGTCCTATTTTTATGACACATTAATCCTGATGCACCAGAACAAATTAGACGTGTGATTCAAAATATTTATACATTCAGAAAGCCATAATTTTGACTGAACTTTGTTTTATTATGTTACTAGTTTTGATATTTCCATTATATCTTCAGGCCACTTAACGATATCAATCCATCAACTTTATTAGCAATGTCACATGTTGTCTATAAAAAAACAATATCTTGAAAACAAAGAGTTAATATTCTGCTTTCATTTTTAAATGAAATTTTAATATATTGTCTACTTTTGTGCACTGCAATGTGATATGCACAATGTGATATTGGCATATCTGATAAATTTTATTATGATGGATGCAACATAGGAACTACGAGGGCAGTTTTATAAGTCTGGTAAAAACAGTATAAAAATCGTTTTGAAAGCGGAAACTCATTTTATTTTATGACAGTCTCCTTGGAAGACTATTCACTTGGTCCAACAAGTTTCCAGTTTTTTCAACCCAATGGCAAAGTAGGCTTTGTCAAACTTCAAAAGCCGGCCGCGGGGACTGAGGCGCTCCAGTCACGGTCTGCACGGCCGCTACGGTCGGGGGTTCGAATCCCCCCTCAGGCATGGATATTTGTGCCGTACTTAGTATAAGGTAGTTCGTAAGTAGTTTGTAAGTTTAGGGACTCATGACCCCGTAGTTAAGTCCCATAAGCTTAACAAACATTTGAACATTTTTAAAACTTCAAAATCATCTGTCACAGCAGCTGACACTGCCTCATTTGATGAACATTTTTCCCCACCAAGCCAAGTTTTCAAGTTAGGGAATAAGAAATATTCACTGGGAGCAAAGTCCGGTGAATAGGGTGGGCGAGGAACCAATTTGAATCCCAAGTC
Organism: Locusta migratoria; assembly: GCA_026315105.1. Taxonomy (NCBI): domain Eukaryota; kingdom Metazoa; phylum Arthropoda; class Insecta; order Orthoptera; family Acrididae; genus Locusta; species Locusta migratoria. Next base: position 667,672,290 of record CM048744.1, read on the forward strand.
TTGCAGCTTTGCTATTGTGATAGCTGCTGTGTGGGTTGGAGCATTGTTGTGATGAAACAGCACTTTCTTTCTTTGACTTTTTCAATTAGTTCCTGTTTCAAATGATCCATCAGAGCAGCGTAATAGGGCCCAGTTATTGATCTGCCTTTTTAGAAATAATCTATCAGGATTATATTCTGGGAATCACAAAAGAAAGTGGCCATCACCTTTCCAGCTGACAAAACAGTCTTTGCCTTCTTTAGTTCACTCTCCCCACTCTGTCCATTGTTTAGACTGTTGTTTGGTCTGTGGAGTGTAATGGTTAATCCACGTTTCATCCAGTTATGAATCTGCACAAAAACTCCTGTGGATTGCACCAGAACAGTGAGAGATTCTGAGCAGACATCTTCCGTTTCCATTTTTGGTCAGAAGTGATCAGGCGTGGCACCCATTGCGCACAAAGCTTCTTCATAGCCAGTTATTCATGGAGGGTGTAATGCACTCTTACAGTTGAGATGCCTACAATATCTTGCGAACTTTTAATCTTCGATCTTCCATTACTATATCATGCACCTTATCAATGGTTTCCTGTGTGTGACTTCAATGGGCCTACTGGAGCATGCTCAATCTTCCGATCATGTAACAACAGATGCCATTCCAAACTTGCTGTAATATCTGTGGAACTATCAGGTTTACCAACAACAGTGTAGGTTCTGAAAATTTCCAGCTCTTTCATACAATTTACCAGACTTATCAAAGCACCGTCGTTCATTGAACAATGAAAATTCAGGTGATTGAGTGAAGCTAACTGAGATGTACAAAAATCGATTTTTGATTTCACCAAATAACTTTCTTAAAATCAGATTAATTATATGGTACAGAACACCATTTCATCACAAGCAAGCAGTGTGACAATGACTGAACTGTGATCAGTGTGGCAACACAGAGCCTACATGTAGCAACTGATGGATTAAAATATGAAAAAGTGTCTTAATGCATAGAGAAGTCCATGGATAACAGTTTAGTTGGGTTATCACCATCACTTTAATTTTCATAAGATGCAGAACTTGTCTTAACACAGGGCAGTGATTAAAATGTGATAGATGGCAGTGCCAGTTGCATAGAAAACAATGGCTAGCATACGGGTTTCTTATTTCTGAACAATATAGACCACAAAACAAATTTTCTGTGTTAATTATTTTGGGGATGCTGAAGAGCCAATAAAATTTAGATTAGGAAGAAACTGTTGGAATATGGATATGCATGCACGTTTTCAGTTTCATAATAAAATAAGCCTTCCACACACAGATGCTGGGTCACAGCCAATATCCACTTTTTGACTCACTATAGAGAGATGGAAATTATAACAGAGATAAATAATACAGAACTGATGGTTCTAATGTAAAAGAATTTGCCTACCTAAAACCACCTGACTATATATAAATTGGTTATATCCCCGTACGCACTAAGTTCCTATCAGATGGAACAGCAAACTGTGTATAAAACACTTCAAAAAACACTCAGAATTAGCTGTGCCATGATAATACTTTAAACTTCACTCCACTCCCCCCTTCTTCAACACCAGTAAGATTGAGGGAATGGATAATGTTTCCTGTATGAAGTTCTACCTAACACAATTGATCTTTTTTAATGCATGCATTTTCCAAATTAAACAAAAATAAGTTACTTCTTAGACTGCCAAGTTTTACTGATGGATGTCTGCAGTTAACTTTATTTTAAAAGGAAAGGTCTGCAGTCCATTCATGATGACAGTTTTCATTCATATATTCCTTGTTCTTCAGTGAAGTTAACAATACTAAGCTTTGTATCAAGAAAATCTTAGGCATAACCCTAAACTTAAGTCATGAACTTTGTAGTAATATGTAACATCTGCATACTCTGCTCAATTCAGTCAAGAACTGTTTCAGCCGACAGAGTAAATAAAAAGTGCAAATTGAGAGAGACTGTACAATCTGTCATGCACTCCATGCCATCAAATTTAACATAAAGTGCTTTTTGATGTACTGAATGAATCCCACAACCTTATGCCATTTTTCTTTCATCAGTAACTTAAAATTTCTGCTAAGTGCAGTAATGACATTCCTTAATTGATTTATTGCAACTGTTCTTTACGAGACTGGAAAAGATACAAAAATTTGCTGACTACTCTTTTATGATTTACATTTATGTTGAACAAAATATTCCACATGAAATGCTAAAATAAGAGAGTTGCACGGGACTGCTAAAAGTATTGTCTTACTACAGTAAGTTTCAAGGACTGAACAGTACTAAAGCAGGCCAAGCCTTTGACTGCATGCTAGCAGCACATTATACAAACATGCAATTTTGCTCCCCAATTTTGCATTTCCTGCTTCAAAGAGATGACTATTGTTACTTTTGACTATTAATTGTGCATTAAACACTTTTCCCCTTTGGACCTTTAACCATGTTAAATTTAAAATCTGATTGAGTTTTAACCTGTTACTAGTGCCAAGGTTCACATTTTCGTATTTCGTGAATAGTGGAAGCTGAAATACCAGTATTTTCCAAAAAAGGTAATTTTAATAGCTGAAAGTGATGACATTTTTTAGAAGACTAAACTAACTTCACAATTTTATTTTTAATAACCACGGGCTTCCATATATTATTTTGGAAATTGTTTTTGGGATGAAATATGTACCCAATTTTTTCACAGTAACAAACAAGCTTGCACTGTTTAACAGCCACAAAATAATGAGGTACAAATCCTGCAAAAAATCTTTATGTTTAGTTCAACTGTGATTTTCTTACACATTAAAAACAATCAATTAGTTGATCACTTTCACGCCACACATCATCTGATGATAGCAATGAATTATTGTTCCACATATGACAAGAAGAAAAAACCACATGCGCGCGCGCGCACACACACACACACACACACACACACACACACACACACACACACACACAACTAGTGTCAGAAGCCACACAAAGAAAACAAACATCAAATGCACATAATGTACATTACCATGCGACAATACCAGTATCTTCAAGTTTAGTGTCTTTCAGTTATGTCTGGACTGGACATGTAATGTTACCCATATTTCTTTTGAATCAGCAACACTAAGTTTTCACACTAAATATTTGATAGTCAATGAAATGAATAAATAAGTAAGTAAATAAAAGTTTTTGTCTGCACATACACCTCCCAATTCAACAGGAGGAAATTGTTAGGCTGTTGCTGTGTGTCTACTACCAATATACCCAGCTTCCATTTTATTTTTTATTTCATGTTTTTAATTTCTCCATTATGTGTGACGACTTCATGCCACAGCACATCATTGAACGGAAACAGTAGTATCATTGCTTTAATATACTGTCCATTAACCTATTATTGAAATGTTAACTTTAATGTTCTGAATCATGTATTACTCTCGCCTGTGAAATTTTTAAATTCATTGCCAAAACCCCATTCTTATTTCAGATGAGTCAATACCTATTTAGCCATTCTACATTTGACACATTTGTGAGGTGCTCCCATATTAGCTTTTTTTATTGCATTGCTGAACCCCATGAGCTGTAATTCTTTTTATACAGTGACTTCTGAAAGACTGCATATGGACTTTACTAACATTCATGCTAGAAAAAGTTGTGTTATCACATCTCCATGCAATAACCCAGTAATTTTATTTAGGAAATATCACTGCTGTCTCAAGGAATCATACAGTCCCAATACAGAGCCAAGGCAGTAATTTTAATATACACTGTTAAGAGAATTGGGATGGTGCAATACTTTTGTAGACCCTGGAAATTTCTTTAGTTCTTTGGTTTTAAGGGCTAACACAGATACACAGGCATGTCAGTAATTTGTGGCAGGATACTGGATATTCCTTACTTGTTGACTTATGAACAACAAAAATAAAATGGAGTAAATTAAAAATGTGCAATTTTAGAGACCTTTCGGAACACCATCTATCGTTTGGAGCCAATTAACAATTGTAATAGACCAACAGATCCCTTACAAAAACAATAACATTCAAGTTTAAAGGGAAAAAATAGTGGACTGAAGCAAAGATGAGGATCTGGACTGTGGAGGGAGGCACATTAAGGTAATCCATGTGGCTGTGGGAAACCACTTGGTCATGGTGGTGTAGTGGTTACTCCAACTGCTTAGTGGACAGGGGCCCTGGGTTTGAAACACACAGTTTAAAATGAATAAAACCAACATCTACAGCTTTTTAAAATGGTACTGCATGATAAGTACTATGATATCACACAGAAACAATGATCTGACAGTCTTTACCAGTCAGTGTTTATGCTCACTAAAGAAGCTATTAGCAGTGACTAGATAACTTGCCTTTCAGAAAATGTCTGCTATTGTTTTTTAATGAACAAACTTGTTTATTTGAGAAAACAACTAATTCATTATACAATATGTTAGACATTGTGCCACACTAAATTTAATCACGAGTATCATCTCTCTCCATCCTTCCTAATTTCATTTAAAGAAATGCCTAGAGTTTTAATGTGCTGAGACATGAAGTAGTTATGTAAAATAAGAGACCCAAACAGAATTAAATACTGTTTGTGGAAAAAGACTACCACTCACCTTTTAGAGGAAGTGCTGAGTGATGGATGAACAAATTGCTATAGTTCAAGTCAAAGGTGGTGATGGGATTGTAGAAGGTAATTGTGCACTACAAAGATTAATAGTGACCACAAATGTTGAAGTGATTAAAGAGCAAAGAACAAAGCATGGACAGCACACGGAACACAGAGCCAAAAATGGTGTGAAAGAACTTCCACAGTTCAAGAAAGTTAAAAATAGTGTAATCGGCAAAAAATTTAATTGCAAAACTAACAGTACACTATACTTACTCCATAAGACTAACCACAGCAGCATGAAAAAAGATGGTACTATGGTTTAAACACCATTTACCTAATTACTTTAATTAGAAAGGGAAAATTTAACACCATAAGCTAACACTAAAAAAATTAGAGAATCGCTCAAAGTTTAAGCAAGAAATTTTTAATGGTTTGTTATTTTATGACAAAAGATACCTCTGTAATAACTAACGTTAAATGTATGTATATAATAAAATGCTAACAGAAAAGGCACGGTAGAATAACCTCAAACAAATAGCCAATTCCCATGTGCAGAATATCTAAAAATATATTAGTGGCTAAATTACAGCTGTGCTTTCCTGGTAGAACTTCAGTATAAATTTCGCCAACAGTATATCAAATGATATGCAGTAGAACAATAATAGATGATTTTGAGTAGAAAATTAAATACACAGAAATTGTGGTGAATGAAGAGCTTCCCAATTCAGACTCTTAGATGATGAACAAAACAGAAGATAATATTAAAATGCCTGAAGTGCATTGCTTTTGACGCTTAAAAATAGGAAATAAAATTCATCTTCGAAGAATGGACAAGAAGTGCAATGCTTTGCCACCGATAATCATATTCGTGTGTTAGGTTATGTACATGATAAAGATGTTCACTGAACAGATTTCGACACATTAAGGCACTTTAATGTTCTGCATGCAGTCAATACAGATTAACAGAATTTAAATTCAACTTTCTATATTTCGTGCAAGTAGTGTAGGATCCATATGACGATCTACATATTTGGTGAGTCAAGAAGTTGACATTTTGCAATCAACTATTCTAATTTCTTGCATGAAAAGCTGCTTATATGTGTATGCTTGCTTTTTGTTTATGTTTAATAACTAGTTTTCATTTAACTTTTATGGAGTTCAACATGGAAAGCCTTAATGTGTGATACTCACTCAATGTAAAAATGCCATGATATGCATGCAACACCCCATTTTCACATAACTTGCAAGTAAAGGCACTTTAATAAATTACTAAGTTTATATGTAACAATTTTTCACAGTATCAACCATTATAAATATATTATGACACTACAGTATCTTCTGTGACAGGCACAATGAATGGCAATGCATTAAATGCAGCAGGCACAGAAAATTGACTGCCATCATTAAAATAATACCACATGTTAGGTCAACATGAGACACACACACTACCTTTCCAATCCGGAAGCTGGTGGCAGCAATAACAGAAAAGGAAAATTGTTTCAGATCAATTTCCCCAGTGACACACACACACACACACACACACACACACACACACACACACACACACACACAGTATTATCTCCTGCTAACTAACTTTAATATGCTCATACACACTAATGCTTTTAGTTAAAATAGTTTGAATTAATAATACACAATAAAATCCATTAAACAGTCAAAAATATGCAAAATCTATTTAGTTTACAGGAATAATAAAAATCACACCAAAATGTTAGCATGTACTGAAAACTATTTTACAATTATACTACTACAAACATGTAATATTTAAACATAATATTGATTGAACTACTACTTGGACTTTCTTACTCATTGGCAGAATACTTTTACTTAACCAGTAGATTTTAACACCTAATCTTACCTGACCAGTGGTCCATTTGCAGAGTCTGATGGGAGGGACTGCAGCAACGATGGCCCAGCAGAAACTGGTCTCAACTGTAGGCAAAATGGCTGTTTAAGCATAGCACACTACTCCTAATCAGAATTTAATGTATACAGAAGCTTATGAACTATGGTACTTCATTTATACTCAAATTTCATTTATTTTTATTGAATTGCCTTAAATCTAAACTATTGTTCCTCTGCATCTACCCACTGAACACAAAGTTAACTGCAATATGCATTGTTTATTTAAGAGCACAGTAGTTGAGCTATTTTCATCAGAACAAAAAACATGTCGTGCCTGTTTGCTTATGTTCCATCTCAGCATTGCATTTGATCAGCTTATTTATGCTAAGTCAACTTGTTTCCTCTTTATTAGCATGCACTAAAGAAAAATTTCAGTGCAACATTTTATTTTCATTAGATACCCTAGAAATGTTTGACATTATGGTACTAATATTTACTTTTGTTTACTTTCTTTTCAAAAGTAGCATAATTATTTTGGGTTCTGCATTATCATCAATTTAAGAAAAAAAGATGATAACTCTGTCAAAAATACAATTTTAGACATTTTAACAAATCTTATTTTCAGGAAGAGTCCCTATAGCATGGTACTACTACCTAAGTAACACTGGAATACAGTGACCTCCAAAAATTTTTGAGTAGCATGCTGCACATTCCTATTTTAAAGTGCTATAACCAGAAAAATAACTCCACAACAACAAAAATTACATTAACATTTACAAACACTCCTATTGTTACTCACTCTCTCAGTCTGTGTGGCAGCATTTACTGTTTCTGCCTGCTCCGAGTGCACATTATTCTCACGTGCTTTGTCAGTGTACTTCGTCATCTGCACTTGAAGCAGCTGGATGGTTCTTTCTTTATCTTCAAGCTGCTGCTGGAGGAAAACCACCTGCAGGATTACCACAAACATTTGAATCTTTAACTACATGGCCACCAAGTACAAATCAGTAGTGGAAACAAATGGCTTACTATGAAGATAACTCCTTGAATAATACAAATGGCTTACTATGAAGATAACTCTTTGAATAATACATAATTTAACAGAGCATTGACAATTCAAGCATAAACGTAGTAGTAGTAGTAGTAGTAATTATTTTCTATATTGCGCAGATTTTTTTACTGCAGAATAAACTGAATTTGTAATCAACAAACCATTTCATTTACTGATAATTTCCATTAAGCAAAAGGATTATCATTCACACCAGAAACCACAGAACTCTGAAGCAGATTCATTTTGCTACCTTAAAAAACATAGATGAATGAAAAAGGAGTACACCACAAAATAACTTGATGGCTCCTGCCTGCATGACTAGTGTGGTAGAGGAAGTAGACAGAGGGACAGTGGTAGTGGTTTGGGTTTTGCTGCAAACTGCTTTAAGGTATTGGAGAGGTGTAGGTTAACACCTGAAGCCTTCTTACAACCAGCTATGGAGTCTGTCAGCAAATTAGAAGTCCCAGATACTAGTATTAAACTAGCTTAGTAGCTAGTGTTGCCCAGGTATGTATTAATTCCAATGCTGTTAGTGTATTTATACTCACCTTTCCCCTCCTATCTCTCCAGGGGCATAGAAAATACACAAATCCACATCCATGAATCACATCCCCCCCCCCTCCTCCTCACAATGCAACCCGTGTTACAGTTTTGAATGCTTGTTACTTGTAATTTTTATTTATTGGCGTTTTCCTTTCCATGCCTACTGGTACCACACAAACTAGTATGTTATTAATCATGCCGTCATCACTAAAGGCACAGATACAGACACCGATACCTTTTCCATCCCATCCTCTAATAATTTTGCTTAAAATTTCCCTTGACTTTCTGCATATTTTTGTGTATCACTAACTCTTTTTGCTTATTTCTGTGTACCCTTGCTTGCCACTACAAGATTATATGTGCATATGGGTAGGTTTTGATGTCCTTTTTTAAGGTACTGGTTTGCATTTTCATGTATTTGTGGGTAATTTGTCATACTGTTGCACATTGATAAGTATTGGCTTATAATTCTACTGTGTATTAATTCATATATCGTGTACTGGGGCATAATTTTGCATGTTGCTGTGCAATTCTGCAAATTGGCGCATATTTTTGTGTACTTTTGGATATCTCTATGCATTTTTGCATATTTTCATTTGTCCTTTCAATTCTCCACCTGTCCTTGTAACCTCCAACCACCATCATCTACCAATTTCTCCAAAGTTTCCCACTTTCATAACACCATCTCAACTCCAGTGGATCCCAGCTCTATTTTTCTGAACCAGTTCAGAAAGTTTCACTGTCTCTGATTACAACCCACTCCCACAGTCTACTGTGTAATGGTGTTTAAACTATGGAATCCCTCTTAATGGCCAAATCATTATAGTTCCCTTCTCTGTATTCCACTCATATTTCTACATTGACCTTCACCTACCTAGATTCCACCAGTCCCTGCTCCTACCAAACCTAGTATTACAAAAACATATACATGGCTCAAGCATCCTAGAAACACCTTTGCTCCCTTTGCAAGATACTTATGTGCAAACCCCCCCCCCCCATACACACATCCCAATTCTCAAATTGAACCCCTTGTGCTCCAGCAGCAGGAGGAGCATTCCTGACACCACCACCACCACCACCACCACCACCACCACCAGTTATCCAACCTGCCGACATCCTACTGGCACTTTAGTACACAAATAGCCAACCCCTAGCCTAACCAAGATTGTCCCCTCAATGTGAAACCACCTACCAACCAGACCTTGCCTTTCTGACCTTTTCCACTTGCCACATCCCCCAGAACTCCCCATCAATACTCAACAATATCCAAAGCCAAAACCACCCCAGTCCACTTTGAGGCACGATGGCTTGTTTTTCATCTGTAAAGCACCAATTTCTCCCATATTTTCTTGCCTTTACGTGTGGTAGTTGATTACACAGCTGAAACTTTGTGTGAGTTTATTGACTTTAGCTATGTGGCGGTTTTCAGAAAGGGGCCGAGCAGTAATGGCTTGTTTAGCACTTAGCATCTTCCTGGCGCAAGTTTTATGGAGCCTATGCATTGATTCTATAGCCTATCAACACCAATGGTGCTTGTTATTTTGTTGCTCTCTCGCTAACACCCAGCAATGACAAGTGCTGGTGATACAATAGGGGTAGCAATCTGGAGCTGTGGGTCACAACTCAGCTGGGAATCACCTTGGTGGATGTGGTGAAAGGCGCTACCTAGCTACCATCATGTGCAAAGGAGGTAGATGAGGAATTAGATCACCTAACCCCCGCAGTGACGTTGCTTGGATAATCAAGACACATTTTAAATGATTCATCTCTCTGCCTGATTATGGGTTGTTCTGTTGTCGTGATGAAACACTGGCTCTTTACTTGTTCTATCTATTGGGTCGTAGCTTAAGGGGAAAGTGCTTCTTTTCAACCTGCATTTTCCTCATTCCATTGAGGCAAGATCCACCATTATGTTTGAAGGTTTCTATGGAGACGATTACTTATCCTTGGGAAATTCAGTATCCAATGATCTGCCTAGTGACCGTTCGCAGGACTCTGGCTACACAGTCTGCAGGAGGTGAGAGGTGGAAGGGAGGGGGTGGTTTCAAGAGGAGTTTTATAATTTGCTCTTTGCTCATTGTTTTTTGTTTGTCATTTGTTTACTGTTGGTTGGTTCTCTAGTCTGCAGTCCGGGCAAGGGCACTGTCCTCACTGAGATAGGAGCCTTATTTTATCTTTTGTAATGCTTTCATCTGACTACCTTTTGTGTCAAAGTTGGAAACTCATGCTTACATACCACACACCCTATTTAATTGGGTTTGGGTTGCAACTCCGAGCTGCTAGCTCATTCGGTGGCCAGCGATCTCCAAGTGTGTCTTGTTTTAAGCAGCATGAATGTGTGTTATGCCTTTCCACCATCTTCTGAGCTTTTAAACTGATATTGTCTCTGCAGATCTATTATTTACTGAATAAAATTTTATTAATGTGTCATTCAGGATCTGACTCAAACTGCCTGTCATATTGTGGATGTAATATCTGGGAAGAGATCCATTTTAATTCTAATGTGTTTGATGCAGCCTGGTAATATTCTTGTAGTGTAAAGGTTGCCAGCAAAATTTAAGAAATTTTTCATACCTTTTATTAAAGCATTCATTATAAGTGTTTTACAGCCTCTTAACACTTCTCAAAATTTCAGATCTGGCTGCAGAGAGTGGGTAATTTTGTCTCCTTTTCTAAAGGGTATCCATTGTTACTCCAAGATGTCTCGTGCAGCCTGGTGGTATTACTGTAAGTGTAAGGTTTGGCTGTGAAATTTAAGAATTTTATGTCCCCTTCTTAAGGAAAATATTGTTTAATTATAAGGTATGTCTGTTTGGGTAATTCCTTCAAAACTAAGAGGTTGGCTGTGAAATTGTTTAAGAAATTTTGTGTGCCTCTCTCAAGCCGATTATCATTTAATTTTTTTATTGTCCTATTCCTAAGAACATCAATTGTTTAGTTGGAGACATTTGCTCCATCTTTATTTATTGTTCTTTATGTGAAACTTAAATTTTAGTCTTCAGCTAAATATAAGGCACCTTTATTTTCCCAACTCTTGCACTCTCCTGGTGACCCAAATATCATGTCACACAATTGTTAATCTTTCTGCCAAACATTTCAACCCCACAAAAGTTTCAATCCTATCTGAAAGTCATGCATTCAGTCTCCTCAAACACACACACAAATTTAACCAGGTTGGCTCGTTGAAGACCTTCTCTCCTGCCAATTCCTGCAGTGGGAACACTACTTTCACACCAATCCCTACAACCAAACGCAATTTAATTCCAACCCGGTCTCTCCCACCGTTCAACATGACCCTATCGACCACCTAACCACCCTCAGGTCACCTTCCAGTAATTCCTCGCCTCTGACTTAGATCACCATTTTCCCGTAAGTCCCTTCCTAAGAATACCAACCTTTTGGCAAAAGAAAAAGCTATAAACAACCTCAAAACATATCCCTACCTAATTATCCTCCCTACTGAAAAAGGTTCCATCACTGCTCAGATGAATCACAGAGACTACATAGCTGAAGACCTCCACCATTTGTCCAGTTCCTCCACATGTAATTGCACCAGGATGACATCATTCCAAAAAGCCAACATGACCCTATCTCTCTGATAAAATCCAGTAACTTTTCCCAGAACCTCACCAGAATCCCTCACCCCAACAACAGCCCACACATATAACTTTTACACACGCCATAAAAATCCACAAACTCAATATCCTAGATGCCTAATTGTGACTGGTTACTCTGCTCTCACAGAAAGAATTTTGGCCCTCTTTGGCCAACACCAAGCATTTCTGCATGAGCATGTGACTTAATTTTGATGTATCAGCATACTTACAACAACTAGTTAAACACAAGAAGTTCCCCATAAGATGAATTACCATTTTTACATATTTTTAAGTTTTTTCTGTAGCTGTGTGAACAAGCTTAAAGAGCAGCAAGTATGAATAGACTGTTGTTCCCACAGTGTAACAAATCTATCACCAGATATGTTGAAAACAATGTGTCATTCATAACATGTAAAGTGTACATCTGAGCAGGTGACAATGAAGATGGCCAACCCTTCAGAACGAAGGAGTCAACTTGCCCACCACTGCATGTAGGTTCAGTGCAAGCTTCTACTGTGCATTAGTTTTTCCCAATCCAAACGTGACCTTCACTTAACTATGAAATTAAATTCATGTTTAATTTGTATTATTGTGTAAATGCTTAATGTGTGTGTTATTTCTTCCTTCAACCCCAAATCTAATTGGCCCCTCATACTATGCAATGACTTACCTGCCGCCTCAAATCCGCCAGTTCCTCTTGTGGAGACCGATTTGTTTCATCGGTCTCGCCAACAGGACCGTCAGTACTTGCCAAATTATAGAAGAGACCATTCTGTAAGAATGAAATGAGGAAATGGTCATATTCACTGAATTTGTTACAAGAAACAAAAAACAGTTTCATAAGAAGTAATTGAAAGCAGCACTTTAAATTGGCAAGATATACAACAACCTAAATGGGCAGATCACAATGAAAACAATTCCAGTAGAACCCAATTTTTAAACTTTCCAAGGAACTTTATGAAATTGGTGTAAAATGCAGAAAAATGTAAAATGTGGGAAATCATGTTTGAAACAGTAAAATATGCTTACTGGATCACTGTTGTATTTTTGTAGTTTATTTGTGATAAAAGTATGTAATAGGCATCAAAATACTCACAAGGAAGTTTGTTTATTATGTAATAAAGATTGTCTGAATTTTATACTATTTTATGCACCAGGTGAAACTAGAACTGGCAACTTTATAGGACATAGACATTTTTTACGTAATTACATTCATCACAATCAACTTTGTCAGAAATCCTTTAACTGACATTCATTATGTAGTGAAACTGCACAAATACCGTACATTTTTTATTTTTTCACATTTTGCACGACGATATACGAGAATTTATTTGCGTTCTTTAATGCGAATATATGGATAAGTAGTACGTGACATTTGCACAGGGATGGCATCTCTCACTATAACAACATTCTTGAGGTTATAATATACTGTGGGCCCTTTAGTGTGCAGAATAACACACAGAAACAAACCATCAGCATCATCGTTTATAAAACTTCCCAAAAAATACTTGGGTAAATGTTTGCATTTCACAAAAAAGAATAAATTTTCGGAAAGCGTTATGCAAAGAATGGAAACTAACTGTTGCGTAAACAAAGCTAAGCTAAGCTTGGTGCGGTGGCAGATGGGACACCACATCATGAGTATTTGCGTACTCCCAACAATGAAACTTGAAATATAAGTTTGAATCAATGCAAAGTGTCAAAAAACTTTTCTGCGTAAATTTTATAAACACTATACTTGAAGACGAAAGCCATGACATCATCAATTTCTGTCAATTACGTCATTTTTTCATCATGAACAGGGTTTCAAAAAGTGTAAAATGCGGGGAAAGTGTAAATATGTTAATGGAAAAACAGAGGCCAACTAACATTGAGAACATAGAAAATTTTACAGGACCAACAAAAAAAAGGTGTAAATAGCGGGAAAACAAAAACCAGGAATGTAAGAGTGGGAATTTACTGTAGTTGTTTACAGTATACTGCTCATTACACTTAAATGACACTCACAGAATTGCTTTTTAACATAACAACACTGCATGCAATAATAATACAATTAACTTTTATTTCTAGTATCTTCAACAGTTAATCTAACAAATTCTACTACAAATTTCATTATACACTACCTGACTAAAAGAAGTGATGCACTGAAAAGGAACAGTTGAATAAAATGAAACTGCATAAATGAAAGCCCATGTGACTAAACTGATTACAATACAAGATGAAAGACAGAAGGTCATTGGCAGCTAAAAGTGGAACGATTGTGTCAAGTCAAATGTATTGCACCCCTCTGGCTGCCAGGCATGTCCTTATGAGGTTAATGACCATGTCGAACAGTCTTTGCATCATCCCCTGCAGTAAATTTGCCCACAGATGAAGCTGTCCCACACGTATTCAGTGATGAAGAGGTCCAGGAATCTTGCTGGCCACAGGAGGGCCTCAACATGCTTTACACAATCCACACACAAACAAGCTGTGTGTGCGGGCAAGCATTATGTTGTTCATACACTGTCCCAGAGTGCAATGCCGTCAGGAGTAGCATGTAGATGCAAAATGATATCCTTGTGCCATCCATGTCTGCCGAAACAATTAGACATGACCTGAATTCATAGCACACATCTTTGTCTCTCTTCACAACATTGTCAGGGTGAGCCCTCTGCCGTTGAACCATCAAACGTGAACAAAAGAGTCATTGGATGTTATGGAGAAGCGGGACTCATCAATGAATATGATGTGTTACATTTGTCCTATGTCTGTACCTCCAGGACAAAAAACCCGTTGCAAAGGCCAACATCACTGTTCTGATGTCAATAGCAACCAATACGTGGTGTGGCAGATGCGAGTTGTTCACACATTGTATGGGCACTCAAGGAATGTTGTACGGTCTCTAGTACATGTTCACAGATGGTAAAGGCCAAGATCATAGGGTCTCAATTGTTTGGTCCACTATGTGACAGTCCTGTCAGGGTAGGGTTTCTTGGTTGCCCTGAATGTATATGGCTTTACCGGGTGCTGTGATGTACCCACTTATTCAAACATTAGGCCACTGTGACAGCTGAAGGGCCTGACAACTGAATAATATAAATTTCCCACTTCATGTAGTTTAACAATGAAGCATCTGTCAAATGCACATATCTGGTGAATAGGTTATTTAATATGTCTGGCAAGCATCACAGGTGTTTCTTACTGTTCACAAATATCTTGCTTCACTGACACTCGGCAACTGACTGGTACTAACTTCATAACAACAGGGTGGTAACAGCACAAATGCATTCTGGCTAGCATTTTATGCATTACAGAGTCTAGGTAAATCTACTCCTTTACTTTCACATCAATGGTATGCATTTATACCGAAATCAAATTGTGAACAAATTTCAGCCGACCAGTTGCATAAAATGGTTTATATACATAAACCTTTGTCAAGATTTACATATACAAACCATTTCATGCAACTGGTCGGCTGTAATTTGTTCACAATTTGATCGTGTTCCACCACTGCTGGCCATGTTTAAGATTATACCGAACTGGGATTATATTAGACCACTCCTTTGGCAGACAGTTTAAGAGGGAAATCATCAAACGTCAAAAAGTAATCAACACACGTTAAGTATTAGTTTATTGTAACAATTATATACATTTCAATAAAGAAACAAAGTTCCACAACAATTCCAAAAACATAGCAGTTTTGCATCAAAAAGTGGAAATTTTTTATAGTCTGAAAATATGATATGTAATGTTGCAGCCATGGACTAATGACTAAAAGTAAATACAGCATTTTAATTTTGAGTTATTTACTAAGTTAATGAGTTTGCAAAACATTGTTTTCTATTAGGAAGGCAGCGAACTGGTACATGATTTAAAAATGAAAATATCTATGAAGTTAGCTTAAACTGAAACCGGTTACCTTATTATAAAATAAATTTTTGAATAATAGTTCTTAATAATCTGCAAGTTTTTGTGTTTAACGTATGATTTCACACTATTTCAGTGTTACTAATATGTTCAGAAATAGAAAAATAATGTAACTGATATTTACATACCTTCAATTGAGTGTCGAATGGGTTGAGAGTTTCGGCCTGAAAAAACCAAATATACCAAATTAGTTGTGAACAAATAGTGTGTCAGTTACACAAAAACATATGAAAAAGGTGCCCACATAAGCGCAAGGGAAGTTGTGACTAACAAGAGGCAGTAGAAGGCTGTGAACTAGAAGAAACAGTTTCAGAATATCTATTCTTCAAATGGAGGTATTACACATAATTACAATAATTAGATAAAATAATATTAGAGAGAGGGGGGCTGCCCAATACTTAGTTCAGTACTGCCAACAGTCACACACACACACACACACACACACACACACACACACACACACACGGAGATGAAAATAAGCAGGAACACTAGTTTTCAGAACTTATATCCATCTTTCACACATCACCCATCATTATTTTATAGCCTAGCTTGTGAGTAACCTTTCCCTCCTGTTCCCTTTTTCTTCCATATTTTACCTGATGAGGGATAATAGTTTATGTCCCAGTTTATTTTCGGCTCCATTTGGATCTGTTGTGTAACTATCGGTGGTACAGAACGAAGGGAAGTACTGGCCAGTCCCCCCCCCCCCTCTCTCTCTCTCTCTCTCTCTCTCTCTCTCTCTCTCTCTCTCTCTCTCTCTCTCTCTCTCTCTCTCTAATAATGTGTGTGCATCTCAGTGGAGAATTTATGTGAGATTAATTGAACAATAACTAGAGAAACAACACTGCAGGTATTGTCCTTTACCTTGGGTAATCTTTCATTGTGCAGCAGGGTGCTATTGTAAAACTTCTGGCATCTTATAACTGTGAGCACTTTTTGACCCTGTACCTTTGCTTTTCAGACATTTAATTTACCAACAGAGATACCTAGTTCCCTCACAATTTGTAGTATATTATCTGTATAGTGTGGAAGTAGGAAGTACTTATTGCTTGATAGGCAGGCCACATAGATTGCACAAATATCACTGCCAGTGAAAACAAGGAGTTAAAGTGGTTTTCTGGTACATAGTTTTAAACTGTCAATCATCAATTTCCTCAACATAATACCACCAATTACGAAAATTGGTTACTGTACTTCAAATTTAATATACTGGCATCTGAAGAATCCAGCAGTTAATTTGGTTACACTGAATAGAAACACCTCAATACGCATTTATTTCACAGTCTCAGGCTTAAAACTCTATCCTTTATTAATTCAGTTTGAACAGTACAAAGCAGTCTCTTAAATTTATTAGTAAGAAACATAGAAACATATCCTTACCCTCGTCAAACCGTTCTCTTCATTTTGAGTTGGCTGTGGCATCACATCACGTGCAGGAATTTAAAAAAAACGAAAAGAAAAAAAACTACATTACATTGAATGGTAAAAACATGCAGTTACATGCAAAAGTCAACGCTATTGCAGTAATTAAAATACAGTGAAATAAGGAACACTTTACATGTAAGCTATTACAACACACAACAATCATGCACTACAAGACTGTACTTTCAGTATTACAAACAATAACAAAAGCAGGCAACTTGTGTGATTTAGTTTTCAGTAGCCAAACAAAAATAAAACCTTTTATTATCACCAGATGGTCCTTTAACTGATCAAAGTAATTTCTTCACTATGTGATTGTAAACAACAAGCTGAGTATGAAGTACAGGAACATTCTTAACTCTCTTGTTCTTCACATGATAATATAGGAACACATTGCAGTAGACAACACTTGTTTGTTGGTTTGAACACCGGAGCCCTTTACTAAGCGTACTTACAATACATGTAATCTTATTGACTTATGAATTAGTTCCGAAGTAATCTGTTCTTTCGTGTCATTCATTGTGGTGCATGAACAATGACTGCACAACTACACTTTTGTCAGTAGTGCTATACAACTGGTATTTAACTGAGCTCAACTTCAATGCCTTGTGTTACAAACATGATGGCCAAAAGTGTTTTATTCCTCACAGCCTACATTGTTATTGCCTGCAGAAAATATTACAAAAACTAATTTTTGTTGAAAATGAACACAACGCACACTGTGTAGCCACTATCTCAAACTGAATGCAAGGGCTTTTTGGAATCCAAGTGTTGTATAAAATTGGCAATTCAGCCATAACAGCAGCCTACCTCAAGGCTAGACTTGTTTTACTGGAAGGGAGGTGGCCCCTACATACTGTAATCTGTCAGTGCCAGTATGTTACATTTATGGGACTTTATTGACCCTAGTGTGCATAGAAATAGCAGGTCCTATATACAGTATCGGTTTAGTCTATCAGGTTTTTGCTTGGCAAGCTTCTGCTGTTTTAGTTCTTACAACCTGTTACAATTGATTTAATTGCCCTTCTTATCTTGCACTGCTAGATCCACAACTTTTTTCCAGTAAATGGTCTTCTTATAATATGATAGGTTGTCCACGATAATGGTGGTAACACACTAACAATTTATTATGCTACTCTAATCACACATTGTGATTACTTTCTGCTCTGTGTGTGCTGACTGGCCTCACTGTGTCTATTTTTGTAGATAGCTCTGCAGTCACAACAAATCTCATACTTTTGCAGTAGAAACATTCACTATTTCCTCAGAGGTACCTATGACAAATATTGTATTACATATTCAGTGGAGCTAGTTGTTCAGTAAGTGCAGGACACTAAAAATGTTTTAAGTTTAGAGATGGTGCTCTACATCTTGTATCAAAATCTACCCCAGAAGGCATTTGTGTGGAGTGTTGCCTGGTATGGGTGTTGAACATGGACAATAAACAGTGCTGACAGGTAGAGGATAGAGGCTACAGGCTTTTGAACTGAAGGCAGAAAATTAGGTGGGGGGGGGGGGGGAGGGGGGAGGATCACGTAACTAATGAGGAGGTACTGGTACTGGACATAATTGGGGAGAAAAAGAATTTCTAGCATACCTTGACTAAAAGGATTGATTGACAGGACACATTATTAGACATCAAGGAATCTTTAATTTAGCGTTGAGAGAGAGAGAGAGAGAGAGAGAGAGAGAGAGAGAGAGAGAGAGAGAGAGAGAGAGAGAGAGAGAATAAGGGGGAGGGGGGGGATAAAAAATCTCCGACAGAGACCAAGAGATGACTACAGTAAGCAGATTCAAATGGATGTACATTGCTTTTTTATGAAGATATGAAGAGGCTTGCTCAGGATAGAGTAGGGTGAAGACATGCATCAAACCAGTTTCCACACTTACAACCACAACAACAAGTGAATTTTATATTCCTATGTAGCCTGTTTAAATATTTTATGAATTCTGATAACTAATTCCTCATAAGGAAAAATAATCTGTGTCAAAAGCATAATGTAGCCAACAACAGTAGCATAACAAAGTTTAAGCTTTGGAAGTTTGTTCTGAACTTTCTGTGAAGTGAATGGGTACAGAAGGCAACTCATTACCATTGAATCTCATTTCTTGTAGTATTTTTTCCCAACAGGTTAGGTGTGTGAGTAGCAAGTGCTAGCCGGCCGCGGTGGCCGAGGGGACCGAGACGCTCCAGTCACAGTCTGCACGGCCACTACGGTCGGGGGTTCGAATCCCCCCCTCGGGCATGGATATTTGTGCCGTCCTTAGTCTTAGCTAGTTCATAAGTAGTTTGTAAGCTTAGGGACTGATGACCCTGTAGTTAAGTCCCATAAGTTGTACAACATTTGAACATTGGAGCAAGCCCTAGGAGCATCAAATTACATATGTGATGACCTGTTGCTGCACGATGTGGATTTTCTGTTGTGTTCAAACAGATCATAGTGCCAATTAACAGTATCTATATTTATCAGCTGTATTCATTGGGGAGAATCCTTCCAATAAGAGTTATAATAGACTGTTGAAATGAAAGAATTAATGAGGGGGCAAAAAACTTGGTACCGAAACAAAAGCAGGTAATATACTTGAAAATATACAGAGAACTAAGGAGAAAATTCCTTTCAATTATCTCACAAGGGACTCATGTTTCGTGATGCTATTGATTAGAAAGTGGAAATGTGTCGCACAAAAAATCAGTCACCGTGGAAGAAAGACTAGTAGTCAGTTTAAGATTCTTGGCTTCTACTAGAGACTATGCAGATTACTTACTTGTACTTATGCAATTTCAAATGGGATCCTTTTCTCACTCAGTACATTAATTCTCCACTCCAAATGTTAACAGTCATTGTGGGTTTTAAGATTTGAGCTATTTTGAAGAGCAGCCCCAGAAGTGTTCTCAGTAGTCCACATTATGCATTGCACAGTGTGGGAAGCATTTCAAGTTTCTCTGTATCATACAAACCAAGTGAAAACAGTGGTCTGCTTTCTTCATACTGACAAATTAAGATTTCAGAACACTCCATTCCTTATTTCATCAATTCTTTAACCTACCTTAAATACAACTTTGTGTAAAATTCTCCACCCCCCCCCCCCCCACCACCACCACCTGGGGTGTGAGAATTTAATCATAAAAGTTTAGTTCCTTGTTACAATGAATTCATGTAACGTATGCCAGTTACCATCTTTGTTATGAATACTTCATGAAAGCTCACAAAAGGAATTTTAATATCACAATTCATAATGTACCAAAATTACTGAAATGCAGTGGAAGTCCATGCATTTTCCATTTCACTATTAAACATATGTTAAGACAATATCATTATTTAAATGAAAACCTAAGTGACAGAATGGTTTACAATCAAGAAAATAGATACCCTGCTGGAAAAGCATGGTGCAACTGACAGTCACAAAATAACTAAGCATCATTTAGTGTACAAAAAAGTAAAAAAGAAAAACAGAATACCCATGCAACAACGTACTTACAATACTTCACACTTACTGTAAATTTTCTAATAATGTTACAGTTTGTGTATTATGCATGTTACCTTCAAAAGTTGTGGAGTTTATAAGTCCAGTATAGAATTAATAAAAGCATACTTTTAAATCTTATACCACGTGACTTGTATTTTTAAGTATTTTTCCTCAGCAGAAAATCCTATTTTGTATACTAGAGGCTTGACACTGCCAAAGAGGAAACACATTAAAATATATTGACTCCGGTGTCCAAAAAATTGAGGACTATCTTCAGACTTCAATAAAACAGATGAACACTGAACAGTAGTAATAAATATTCATCACTTAAATGTCTGCAACATCCAATTTAATACCTAAATTATTCAGTTTAGCTTGTCTATAATGTTAAGAGTCCTTGGAGGGGGGAGGCATAATCTGCCATTGTTTAGGTAATTTTAGCATAATTATAAAAGTTGTCCTTAAGATACAGTGTTGCATTTTGACAATTTATTTTCAGATATTTAAAATTTTCTTATTGTTCCAGAATCTATCCTGATTACAGAGACTTTTTTACTGAATAGCAAGTAGAACATTATAACCTGAAGTAACCAATTGAAAAGCAATTCACACAGTTCTAAAAATTCTGATACCCACATATATAATTGTGAAACCGGTAAAGATTCAGAATTTCTAAACATGCATGGGAATTGGATTTACATCCAAACCCAAACAACCCCCCCCCCTCCAACACCCGTCTCCTTTATCCACTTTCACACTTGGTCCATCTTCTCTTCCCCTCCCCCTTTCTTATGCTATCCTGTTACTCCTCTCTTTGACCCGTATCATTACCCATTGCCTATGCAAACAAAACCTTGATTTCGAATGAAGTCTCTTAAAATGAACTGAAACAATGGTTTTGGTCATTGGTATAAGGGGGTATGAAAAAGAGACTTCAAGTGCTAGAACTGAGAAGATAGATTCAATGACATTTTGTTTAACCTTTGAATGGGTGCAAAAGTTTGTGGATTCAGATTACATACTTCATTCATAAGGGAAGAACTGAAATACAACTTTCCTGGTTTGTTTAAAACTAATTGTAAGAAAGAAACTAAATGAGAATTGTTTGGTAAACAATTTTTGTGTGACATTTATCGTAAGTAGATAGAATGTACTTGGGAAAAACCATTTTGTGCAAGAATTCTAAGTAAATTAATGAAGAACTGTTCAAGACTTCATAACTGTTTCCCCTTTACATGCAAATGACAAAAGTCATGGGATAGTACAGTAATATGTACAAATACACACAGTCAACTACCAGCCGCCATTAGTAAAGCACTAGTGTAGTAGTCAATTTAAGTATTTAGCAGCTTTATTTGTTTTCACTCTTTACGTATTTCAGTAGCAGTGGTAGGATGGATCATGCACACACGCAATGTGTAGACACAGGAAGCGTTGGCCGTTGTTTGGGAACACCTGAAAGTGCTTTTGGCCACAGTCAGATGTCTCCAGGCAGCTGCTTCAGGGTGTGGTGGCAGTGGAGAGTCTGGAGTGTCACACGGGGCCCCCAGTCTCTGCTGCTGTGGCACCTTCACGTGTACCGGAGACAGTTGATCCGCCCTCACTGCATGGTGAGTGGCAGAGGGTCGATATGAAGGCTGGCCATATGACATAGCCCGGTCATCCTGCGAGTGATCGGGTGGCTGACCCTTCGGCAGGGTCCGAGCAGGCACATGAGGTGAGGGGCCTGTTAGTGATCGGAAGCTCAATTGTTACTTACGATATGGAGGCCCCCTTAGGTAGACAGTGTCCAGAACCGGAAATAATTCCGATGTGCACTAGGTATGTAAAGCCGGGAGCCCTATCCGACATGTGGAGGTGGCCTTGCAGGTGGCTACCGAATGTAATGGGTGCATTCATCCCCAATTTGTTGCTCATGTCAGCACTAATTACTCCTGTTGTTGGGTTCTGGGGGCACCCTCAGATCGTATGGATGGCTGGTGGAATTGGTGAAGATTGCTAGCCTCACACGCAGGGTGGAAGCAGAGCTTTCAATATGCAGCATTGTTCCCAGTGTGAATAGTGGTAGTTTAGTTTGGAGCCGAATTGACGGTTTCAACCAAAGATTTTGTCGACTGACAGTCAGGGGTGGATATTTCTTTACCTGCTTTATTGGGTGGGGAATTTTAGGGATCCCTTTATAGAACAAAGGAAGCAGCTACTCAGGTAGCAGAGTACTTATTGAGTGCACATGGTGCACACTTAGGCTAAGCAATAGTTCTTATGAACACTCATCTAACTGTATATGATCACAGTGAAATTAGGTCACATTCAGAAGGATTCTTGAACTGTCAAAAGATTAGCAGTAAATTTTTTAAAGTATTAGTAACGAAGTTCCCAAATTTACTGCATTGTGGTAAAGTTGCCGCACTTTAATAATCCTCTGGACCGAGTTGGCTGAATATAGAAGTTGAGAGCTCTGAAATATTTTGCAAAGAATGGGATATATATTGCAAAAATAGATCAGGTATGATCAAAGGGTGTGTATTCATTGCAGGCGCAAAAAATATTCCTTCAACTGAGCTCGAAGTCTAGAGTGACTGATTAGCTGGACACATGTAACAGGTATAAATGAAATCAAGTTAATAGTTGGGTGTTTTACCGGCCACCCAGTTCCACCATCACAGCGCTAGAGTCATTCAAGAAAGTTTACGATAAGTAGCTTGAAGATACCTGGACCATTATTTATTAGTTGGGGCAACTTAAACCTGCCGAGTATAGACAGACACCTATGCTTTCACTGCATGGGGTACACAAAAGCAGTCTGGTGAACTATTATTGAGTATGTTTTCCAAACACTGGTTTGAGCAGCTAAATTGTCGGCCCACACACAATGCAAATATTTTTGACATTATGGTTACATACAGGCCAGACCTTGTCAATGATGTAACTGTAGAGACAGGGGTCAGTGATAGTGAGAATGGTTACCAAAGTTAATATACTGGTCAAGAATCCTAGGAGAGTGTTATGTACGAAAGAGCAGATAAGCAAATGTTAGCCTCCTACTAAAGGAATGAAAGGACATTATGGGCAAAATTTATATGCATTGTCAATAAAGTGCTGGAGAAATATGCCGACAGAGTGGATTAATGATGGGAAAGAACCACTGTGGTATAATAGTAATATTTGAAAATTGCTGAGAAATCAAAGGAAGTTCCACTCTTGGTTCGAAAAAGTCAAGAAAATCAGACAAAAGTTAGAGATTCACACATGTATAAAAAGAGCTATGCACGAAGTATACAATAACTACCACCGTCATACCTTAGCAAAAGATCTTACCAAAAACCCAGAAAATTCTCGTCCAATGTAAACTCAGTAAGTGGATCAAAGGTCTATATCCAGTAACTCAGTCATTCTGGGGTGGTGATAGAAGACAGCAAAATGAAGGCTGAAGTTCTAAATTTAACATTTAAGAAATCATTCACACAGGAGAACCATGCAAACATACTTTCATCTGATGGTTGCACCAACTCCCAAATGGAAAACACAGTAATAGGCATAGCTGGTGTAGAGAAGCAGCAGAGTTGAAAGCAAACAAGTCGCCAGATCCAGATGGGGTAACAATCGTGCTTTACAAAGCTTACTCAGCAGCATTGGCCCCTTACTTAGCTTTCATTTATCATGAATATTTGACGCAGCACAAAGTTCCAAGTGATTAGAAAAAGCCACAGATAACTACTGTGTATAAGAAAGGCAAACAAACAGACTGACGAAATTACAGACCTATATCATTAACATTAGTGTGCTGTAGAATTCTTGAACATATTCTCAGTTCTAATAATATAAATTTCCTTTAGAGGGGAATGCTTCGGTCCATACACAGCTGTCATCACAGCTTTAGGCAGCATTGATAATGCAAAACCCAGCTTGCCTGTTTCCCTCATGATATACTGCGTGATACGGATGAATGGTAATAGGCGAACTGCATATTTCTTTATTTTTGAAAGGTGTCTGACACAGTATCGCAATCCAGACTGCTAAGGATGGCATGAGGTTGTAGAATACATACTCAAATATATGACTGGCTTTAAGATTACTTAGGTAATAGAACCCAGTAAGTTGTCCTCAATGGCGAGTTTATTTGAGACTGAGGTACTATCACGGGTGTCCCAGGGAAGTTTAATAGGAACACTGTTATTTTCTATCTATATAAATGATCTGACCAAAAGAGTGAGTTGGCATCTGTGACTGTTTGCTGATAATACTGTGGTGTACAGGAGGGTGTCCTCATTGAGTGTAGTAGGATGCAGGATTACTTGGACCAAATTTCTAGGTGATGTAAAGAATGACAACTAGCACAAAATGTAGAAAAATGTAAGGTGATGCAGATGAGTAGGAGAAACAATCCTGTGATGTTTGTATACAGAATTAGTAGTGTGCTGCTTGACAGAATCTTGTCAAATATCCAGGTGTAACGCTGCACAGCAATATGAAATGGAAAGAGCATATAAGGACAGTCGTGGGCAAAGCAAATGGTTGACTTTGCTGTTTTGGGAGGATTTTGGAAAGGTGTGATTTGTATCTAAATGAGACCACATAGAAACTGTTGTATGACCCTGACTAATATGATTAGTGTTTGGGATCCCCAACAGATCCAGTTAAAGGAGGACATGGAGGTAGTTCCGAGGTGGACAGCTAGTTATGTAACTGGTAGATTGCGCGAGTGTTACTGAAATGCTTCAGGAACTCAAATGGGAGTCACTGAAGGAAAGGCAATGTTCTTTTTGAGAAACACTGTTGAAGAAACTTAGAGGGGTAGAATTTGAGGTGGACTGCAGTTCGATTCTACTACCACCAATGTACATTTTGCAGAAAGACCACAAAGAAAAAGGCCCATATGGATGCATGCAAGCATTCGTTTTTCCCTTTGTTCTATATGGGAATGGAACAGAAAAGCAAGTAACTAGTAGTGGTACTGAGTACCCTCTGCCCCACACCTTTGGATGGATTCCAGAGTAAGTAAGTATCACATACACAAGGTGTAAAATGGCCATTTACTAGTAAAGCATTTTTTGTACTTAGGAGAATCACATAAACAGGTTTCCAATGTGATAATGACCACACAATAATAATTAACAGATTCTGCAAATGGACTGGTAGCTGGAGCTACATGCTTGGGAAATTGTTAGAGAATTCAATATTTCAAGAGGTACTGAATCAAGAGTGTTGCTGACAATATCAGTTTTCTGAAATTACCTCTCACCACAGACAACACAGTAGCCAACAGCATGCAGTTCATAACTAAGAGCAGTGGCATTTACTTACATTTGTCAGTGCTAACAACACTGTATGAAAAACAAATATGGGAATTTAGTGAAGTGATATTAGGTCAGTGTGGTGTAATTTCATTTTAATGGTCTATGGCAGCAGACTACCAATTGAAGTGCCTTCGCTAATAGCATGACATCAGCAGCATCTCTCCTAACCTGTCCAATCTTACCAGTTAGACCCAGATGACTGGAAAAATGTCGTTTGGTCAGATGAGTCCCAATGGTGAGAACTGATGGTAATATGATTTGAGTGTGATGTAGGCCACACAAACCCATGAGCCAAATTTGTCAAGAAGGTACAGTGAAAATATTTGGTGGCTCCATAATGGTGTTGACTGTTTTCGTGTTGAAGGGGACGGCTCCTCAAGTCCAACAGTACCAAATATCAACTGAAAATGTTCTGTTCAGCCACTTTGAGACCATTTCATATTCACAAAAACTATTGAATTTTTGTTAATGACAACATTACATGTCATAGGACCATAAATGTCTGACAATATTAGTAGGTATCCCATGACTTCTCAGTGTATATTACACATATATTACATTATTTAAAAATGTATACAGCCTATGTCCATTGGAACATTATAGTACTGGTAAACATCTGAAGTAAATTGAGAAGTACCGGTACTTTGAGATTTCTTTGTAATAACAATTTTATATACTAGTGTAGGTTTCCAGAATTTTTCTTGGAATCCTAGTAAGTAAAATACTTTTCCAATGATTTTCATCACTTCATTTCCAACTGAATGAGTGAAAACTTACCTTTTGCAGATGTCGAAGCAACTTCAAAAGCATTGTCTTATGGTTGACAATATCCTGACAGATTGAATGGTAAGTATGTCGGTCCAACCATAGTCCGCCATCTTCACAGTCGGATCCAGATGCCGAAGCAGAAGACTACAACAAATATTTGATAGTTAACATTCCTTTTCCAATACTGTTGTCTATACAACACAAATATAAACACAAACTATGCAAAATCAGTTATCTTGGATTTATTATCCTACATTGTGTGTTTTATTTTTGTCTCAAATGGTGAAGAATGTGTGTGTCAACTATTCGAAAAATAAACTTAAATTTTCATTCTACTGTTAAAATTTCACCATCTACTGTGGCAGAAAAATTTAATTTTATCTTCTGCCAAAGATTAAATTCCCACGTTAAATGTCAATCTTTACTTCATGCCATTTATGCCGAAGAGCACTTCTGAAGAAAGTGCTGAAGGTCCAGCACATCCTACATTGTTTTCTCATTCCTTTCTTGTACTACTCAAAACTAGCAGATTCCCTGACCTGTTTCAATTCTGCAAGAATGTATACATTAAAGACATGTATCAACCGCTATAGCCAATTTCTAAAGTACAACTAATGCGCATTTAATCATATAGCTACCTTTGGCTTAAGTTGGACATGCAGTTGGTGTGTGTGTGTGTGTGTGTGTGTGTGTGTGTGTGTGTGATAGAGAGAAAATTTCACAGATGCCAATATTACATGGTTCGATTTGTGTGAGGTTATACTATGTGGTGACAAAATGTTTCTATGAGAAACTATTGCATATTTGTGATATTAC
This sequence comes from Locusta migratoria, assembly GCA_026315105.1. Taxonomy (NCBI): domain Eukaryota; kingdom Metazoa; phylum Arthropoda; class Insecta; order Orthoptera; family Acrididae; genus Locusta; species Locusta migratoria. The sequence continues at coordinate 667,699,589 of CM048744.1, forward strand.
TAAATAAAAATTATACCTACAATTTTTGTTGCAGAAGAAATTGAAGAAATTAAAGAGAAGTACACAGAGAAGCAGTCAATATATAAGTGCAATAGTTTTTAAATTACTGTAATATAAATTTACAGCATTTATTCAGTAATAACTTATTCATTGTTGATTAAGAATTAAGAGACTTCTCCATCAAAGTTGCACCATCAAAGCATATTAGCTAATTGTAACTTCAGTATCTTGTCACTAATAGTATTAACTATTGATGTGCACACCTGTGTGATTTAAATACAACAGATCTGTCTACATCTTATTAGTTTTTTTGGACTATACTAATTGCTTGAAACATTTGTAATTTGCAATGGAAATTGCTGCATGGTGAAAATTAAATATTTTATCGTACTTCTCGTTGGAACACTGCTTACTAACTTGCCACACTACTCCATCACAGCAGACTGTGTGACTGCTAGTAATATCGCTGCACCACGACATGTAAGTACAGCATATCAAACTGTGCTGAACTTTTATTGCTGCTTTCATTACTCCTCTCATTTCATTGTTAACTTTATTTCTGGTATAATATTAGAATTTAGCCTCTGAATTACAGTTCTTTAACATTCAACTAATTTTCATATTAAAATCTGTGTCATTTCAGTTATTTATCAACTATTGCTTGGTTGGTTGGGGATATAATGGGACCAAACTACTATGGTCATCAGTCCCTTGTTCCACTCAAAGAGATGACACGAAAAATCATTAAAATTTGACATAAAGTGTTAAAATACGGCAAACCGTAGATGGAAGATGTCTTAAATAAAAGCAAATAAAAGGGGGAGAAGAAAGAGATTCAAAAGAATACCAGAGTGTCTAGGCTGTAAGATGGTGGAAATAAAAGAACGTCCAGACACTAACATTAAAATCACCTGCCTAAACAAAAATGAAGCAGGTGCAGAGCAAATAGATAAATCGTAGTCAATAAACATCAGATGGAATTATATAACCACTGTCATGAGTAAAATTTAAAACAGCATCAGCCACAGAGGCATTGCCACCTAAAATGAGGTTTAAGGAGTCAGGGAGATTAAAATGCTGCTTTTAGTGGTGAAATAAGGGCATTTCTTCAAGATATGCGTGACTGTGAAAATGCTCACCACAATGACAAAGAGGAGGGTACTTGTGACGCAGAAAGTAACTGTGCATCAGACAAGCATGGCCGGTATGGAGTTAGCAGAGGATGACAGAGTCCCTGTGGGCAGTCCGTATAGAGGACCTCCACATGTTGCGTTGTCTCCTTTATCGCCCGTAACTTGTTGGGTGTTTGGAGGGAACGTCATTCTGCATTTCACAGCCCAAGAACTCTGATGTGCAACTGCGAACGGAGGTCATTAACTGGGATACCTATAGCCAAGTAGGTTTATGGATAGCCTCCTTTTCTAACCTATCAGCTAGCTCATTCCCATCAATCCCAACGTATCCTCGAGTCCATAGAAAGACCACTGACTGCCGACATCAGTCGATGGCATAGAAGGATTCTTGGATGGCCTGAAGCAAAGGATGGTGAAGGAAGCACTGATTGAGAACTTGCAGACCGCTCAGGGAGTCACTGCAAATAAGGACTCCCCGGGGCAGGCATAAATATGCTTGAGTGCATGAAGGATGGCTACCAGCTCTGCTGTGAACACACTGCAGCCCTCCGGTAGGGAGCACTGTTCGTTGTGTCCTGCATTCATATAGGCAAAGCCAACAAGGCCTTCTGCCATCAAACCATCCATGTAGATCACTGTGGAGCCCCGGTATCCGTCAAGATTTGACAAATTGGCAGTGAAGGGTCTCAGGGTGGACAGTGTTTGGAGTTCTACGACAAGTCCAGTTGAATAGGAGGTTGAGGAATACACCATGGTGGTGTATGCGACTGGAATTTGATCAGAGATGGCAGAGGAAGAGACTCAAGGTCACTCAGGAGAGACCGAATGCAGGCACCAACACTCAAATCCCACCTCGGCTGCCATTGTGGGATATGGAGTACGCCGTTCGGAAAAAGGAGATGGTATTTGGGATGAGTGGGCATACCATAAATGTGGGCTGCGTAATTCGCCACCAGATGTTGCTGCCAGATTCGCTTAGGAGGCACTCCAGTCTCCACAAGGAGACTTTCTATAGGGCTGGTTCGCAAAGCCCCCGTCACGAGCCTAACTCCAGAGTTGTGGATAGGATCCAACATCTGCAGCGTCGAGGGTGTTGCGGAACCATATACTACACTCCCATAGCCCAAACATGACAGAAAAAGGGCTTTGTAACAGCGCAGCAGGGCACTACAATCTGCACCCAAGTGGTACTGCTAAGGCAGTGCCGCCAGCACTTCTGTTTCAGCTGGCGAATATGTGGTTGCCATGTGATCCCGTCATCAAGTACCAGTCCTAGAAATTTATGTGTTTCAACTACATTGAATAGTTGGCCGTCAAGATACAACTCTTGATGTGGGTGGACAGGCCGTTGATGACAGAAGTGCATAATGCACATTTTGGCAGCAGAAAATTGGAACCCATGGGAGAGAGCCCATATCTGCGCCTTACGTATGGCTCCCTCCAGCTGTCTTTCTGCAACACACATGCTAGACGAGCTAAAATAGAAGTAGAAGTCTTCAGTATACAATGAAGGGGATACTGACGACTGAACTGCTGCCGCTAAGTTGTTTATGGCCACTAAAAACAATGGAACACTTAAAACAGAGACCTGAGGCATACTATTCCCCTGGACCTGCAGGGTGCTAGAGGATGCACCAACTTGAACATGGCAGGTACAGACAGCTAAAAAGTTTTGGATAAAAACAGAGTGAGCCCCGGAGACACTACCCGTGTAATGTGGTTAAAATATGATGTCACCAGGTCGTATCATATGTCTTCGACAAGTCAAAAAACACAGCTACCAAATGTTGACATCGAGAGAATGCTGTCTGGATAGCAGACTCAAGATGGACTAAGTTATCCAAGGTCGAGTGCCCCTTGCGGAAACCACCTTAGCATAGAACAAGCAGGCCCCCCAGATTCAAGGAGCCAATACAACCGTCGGCTCACCATGCATTCTAGCAGTTTGCAGAGAACGTTTGTAAGGCTGTTGGGCCGATAGCTGTCTACATCTAGCAGGTCTTTACCCGGCTTGAGCACTGGGACGATGGTGTTTTCCCACCACTGTGATGGAACGACACCATCGCTCCAGACGCGATTAAACAGTGCAAGAATTTGACGCTTGGAGTCATCAGATGTTTTAACATCTGATTGTGAAGTTTGTCCGGCCCAGGGGCGGTGTCAGGGCAGTGGGCAAGGGCACTGAGGACCTCCGATTTGCTGAACGGAGCGTTATAAACCGCAGGGTGGCGTGAGGTAAAAGATGTTTTTGCGTTCCATTCAGTATTTTAATATGCGGAAGGCAGGTTGATAATTTCCGGATGAAAGCATAGTGCTCGGCAAAAGCCTCGGCGATAGTGCCTTGATCCGTACATACAGCCCCTTGGATAGAGAACCCAGGTATTGCTGCCTGGAACTGGTAGCCATACAGGCGTCAGATCTTTGTCCAGACTTGTGAAGGAGAGGTACATGACCCTATGGTGGACACGTAACGTTCCCAACATACCTGTTTTTGCCTCCGTATTATCTGGCGAGCACGGGCACGGAGTTGTTTAAAAGCGATCAAATTCTCGGGTGTCGCTTATAGCGCTGAAGAGCACACCAACGGTCTTGAATGGCGTCTGTGACTTCCAACGACCATCAAGGCACTGTCTTTCGCCGGGAGCATCCTGATGAACAGGGGATTGCGTGCTCTGCAGCAGATAAAATTTTCTGCGTGACAGTCGCAACCACAACGCCAATAGTGTCGTCTGGGAGAGGTCCGAGAGTGGCAGCAGGAACGAATTGATCCCAATTTGCCCTATTTAAAGCTCAGCTGGGAAGGCGTCCAGGGCAGTGACGATGGGGTAGTGATATGAAGATAGGAAAGTGATTACCACACAAATCGTCAAGCATCCTCCAATGGACAAATGGCAAGAGGGCAGGGCTGCAGACTGACAGGTCAATAGCCAAGAAAGAGCATGTGCCACACTGAAATGCGTGGGGGCTCTGGTGTTTAGAAGACAGGTCGAGCTAGGATATCAAGTTTTCTACCTTTCTGCCGTGGTCATTGACTATTTCATTACCCCACAAGGTATTATGGGCGTTAAAATCAACCAGAAGTAGAAAAGGCGGTGGGAGCTGCGAGATCAGTGTAACTGTTGTGTGTGTGGTGGTACATCATCTGGTGGAAGATACAGGCTGCAGATGGTCAGTCTTGTGGTATCCTTACCCTGACAACCACATCTTCCAATGGCGTCTGAAGGGGCACATGTTCACTACACACAGAGTTAAGGATATACACACAGATGCCACCTCAGACTGTTACACACATACCGATAACAATAATATTCTCTGCAACAAAATTCTCTCCCACGACGGGCAGGGGTCTGCATTGCTGGAAACCAGGTCTCCTGGAGAGCAATGCAGAGAGCAAGTGTTATGCTCAAAAGTTGATGCAGCTCAGCCAGGTGGGAGAAAAAAACCACTGCAGTTCCACTGGAGAATGACTGACTTTGCGTTGATGGGCCGTGATAATATAGAGCTGGTTATTCCATGGGGACATCTACTAGCAACCGTTCTGCCTCTGCTGAATCAAGAATCATAGAATTCGGTGCATCAGTCAGTGCGAGATCCTCAGGTTATGTGAGGATCTCTAACTCATATTCTGAAGTATGAAGATGAGGGAGGCCGTGGCTTTGCAGCCACCATAGATTTCTTCTTTCTACGTGGCTTTGGTTTCTTACCCTCTCGCTGCCCTTTTGGTTTGATGGGCTGGGAGAGCTAGGTGGCGTCAGGAATGGAGGGGCTTTCCTGGCGGACCCCTTCCGAGCGAGAGGTGCCGGAGGAGGCTGTTCCTTCTCCGGCTGGGAGGTGGTGACTGGTGTCCCCAATGGTTGTGAGGAGTTACCCCCACAGCAGGTGGTACAGGAGGGGGATGGAGGAGCGCCCCCACCCATCGAGAAACAGCGGCAGACTGATGGCCCCTAGGGCCTGTAGAAGGAGGCGGTACTGTGGTAGTCGTACTCGGTGGAAGTGGGGAAGATGCAACGGCGGCAAAAGATGTAGTCAGGCGCACTGGATGGAGCCGCTCATACTTTCTCCTTGCCTCAACATATCTAAGTCGGTCCAGAGTCTTAATCTCTATGATCTTCCGTTCCTTATGCAGGATAGTAGTCAGACGAACAAGGCGGATGCAATTGCCCAAGGAGCGTCCGGATGTGATGGACGGCCAAATTCTCTGCATGTAGGGCTGGAAGTACATCGGGAGGACATATGCCCGAACTTCCAGCACCTGAAGCACCTCAGAGGGCGGCATGTATGGCTTGACATCACACTGGTAGATCATTACCTTGACCTCCTCGGGCAGTGTATCGCCTTCAAAGGCCAGGATGAATGCACTGGTGACAATCCTATGATCTTTTGGTCCCCTGCAGTGATTGGTAGGACAGAAGATCTTTGACCAATCAACATTGTTGAATTTGGGGGTAGTGCTGAAAGTGACACCTTTGGAATGAAAACTATGGGGCTGAGGAATTCATGGGAAGGGTTAACAACACATTTCTAGGGTGGTTTTGAATCCAGATGTTGTGAAATTTTGTGGTATGTGGTTAAGTTGAAAAAGTCAGTGAAGTAGGATTTGGGCACCATGTAAGACTGACAAGAAGAAAATTGTTGGTAGCAGAGGCTGGACACCTTACAGAGGATGCATCTGGAATGCCCAGGATGAATAATGCACAGCAAGTTGCATGATTATATGAATAAGTGTTTTCTTCTTCTTCTTCTTCTTCTTCTCTCTCTCTCTCTCTCTCTCTCTCTCTCTCTCTCTGAAGGCTGTGACCAAAAGCTGAGTTGTGTGGTTGTCCATTTGTCATGCCTATCATCTTACAGAGAGTAGAATTCACCCTTTTTATAATTTTGTTGACATTCCAACTTTGACTTTCCTCTGTCTACTAACAATGTTGATTATGTTAGATGCAATAATATTTCTCCCGCATGTGCTGGTTTCCACTATAACTTCTTTCAGCTACTGATATTAATAAGTGGACATATAGTTCAGCTTGATGTGCATAAAGCATTTTAGAGTCACTGTCTTATTTTGTGCCAAGTGACATTTTATTTAATTATTGCTTTATTTGATAAATACTCTTTATTCCTTTGATGCATTATGTTTACATAAAAGTGACTAGCAAAGACAGTAATCAGATAATAAGTGACAAACTTGTCACAAAACAGATACGTCAGTTTTTAGTTTTTGTGAATTTGTCAGTGACTTGAGTAAAATCAGATCATGGCCACCTCTACAAACATTTTGTACCTGCAATTTGGAATGCATGTGGAGTGAGGAGGCATTAAACTATTAAGATACGAGAAGTTAATATTTCTGCCCCTACATGTGCCACTCACCTGTCTGGTTGGACGGAGTGGACTAGCCTTGGCCCCCACGGAGGACCTGGGCGAGTCAGGAGTAGGTGTGCTCCCTGTTCGTGATCTCAGGGCACGTGATGGACGTCCTGCCACCAACCTGTAAAAATAAAAATAAATAATTTAACTAGTGCACACACGAGGCAATATATTACTGTTACATTGATGTCATGGGGAAGAGTTAATAATGATAGCAGGCTCAAAAATACCCTATCTGTGAAGAGACTCATCAGGATCATATAGATCTGCCTTAATATTTCCTTAGAATTTCATAGTTTCCATCAGGAACTATCTATGTAATTTTACATTTTTGCGTGTATATTATACAGAGTTTCGTAAGTTGCATACAGAACTTCGTTAGGAAGTATATTAAGAGACAGGAGTGGGTATATCAAATTGATTTTTACAATTTATTTTGACCCATATTCTTAAAAATAACATGTAAAATGTTGGTGGCATTTCAGATATAATAATGTTGTTCATTCTTGACACCTAGAAGCAATGGAACACATTTACTATTCAGTCCCTAGTGAAATTAGTGAAGCACAATGCTATGACAACTTTTCACATTCGCTGTGTCATTTTGAATGGCTGGGTAGATCACCTAAATAATGAACTACTGAACAGAATTGTGGAGAAAAGCAATTTTTGGCATACCTTTACTAACAGAAGGGATTGGTAGGACACATTCTTAGACACAAAGGAATCTTAAATTTAGCATTGGAGTCAAATGTGTTGGATACAAATCAAGAGTGACACCAAGAGACGAATATAGTAAGCAGATTAAAATTGGGGTGGGTTGCCATTCTTTTTAATGAGGAGATGAGACTTTTTCAGGATAGAGTGGGGACAGAGGGCTCCATCAAATCTGTCTCTCGACAGAAGACGACTCTAGAGGCATAGGAAAACACGTTTGATCCTACATAAACAACAATTCCACCTCAGTTTGGAAGAGAAGGGACACCACAATCTCAAATAGCTAATAACACATACAATATTCCCCATGATAAGAATATCCATTGATGTGTCAACAGCCTCCTCAGGCAGCACATGAGGGGACATAAGTTTTGAAGGTAGATGAGACTGACAATGTCAATGTCTTAGAATATTGAAGCCAAGAGATTACTAGAGTATTAAGCACCCATTTAGTACCCCCTAATACTGCACAGTGCTCTCCTCCTTCATTCTGTCTACCTGTTCATCCATTCCCCTGCTTCTGTTACTGTCACTGTCACAGCTCTATGAGAATCTCCTGTTCCTTCTCTCCCATGTATGTGAAAAATTACATGTATCTGCAAAATTTCATGGTGATCAGTCAAATGTTATCAAAGCCTGAAGTACAGTGCCCTCCACCATGAACTGTACAAAATCTACTGTAGACAGTGATATTTCTCTAGTTTTGATGGTCAAGTATGCAAAACTTGATCAAGATAATAATGAAACTTTACATTGACGTCCGAGGTGTTACAAAGTAGTCTCCACCATGCAACATAGAAATGATTTTTTTTTTTTTTTGTTTTTTTTTTTTTTTTTTTTGTTTTAGGGCGCAAAACTACTTAGGTCATTACCGCCCAACACTGCCCACAGTAAACTCAAACAGGGGTTAGAACTTGAATGGCTTTCGCCATATTTGCACGATGTATAAAAACTCTGTCAGCAGAATGCGGATCATCAGCTAAAATTTCAAACATTTCAAATGGTAAACATAGATCATGACGTAGACGACTGAAAAATGGACATTGCACTAAAAGGAGGTATACAGTAAAATGTTCATCACAGTGCTCACATAAGGGAGCAGGATCACCTCGAAGTAAATACTGGTCGCTATAACGGCAGTGGCCAATACGAAGCTGGGCCAGAACAATCTCCTCTCGGCGAGAGGGTCGAGATCACGTTGCCTAACGATCAGGCACAGGTTTAATGGCTCGCAATTTGTTCCCTGACAGGGATGACCAATGTAAAAACCAACGCGAGATGATACGCAGGGAGACGCCATCACGAAGGTCATCAGAGGTAGTAGAAAAGGTAGACAGCCAAGGGAGGAGAACTGCCTCCTTGGTAGCCGTATCCACAGACTCACTCCCACGTGGCCAGGGACCCACAGAAACGCCACAGAAGATATTATGATGTGTACAGTGTGTTCCTTTTGTTTTGAAGGTCAAGTCTGGTAAATTTTATTTAATCAGATGAACAATATAGTAGTGCATAAAATGTGAATGTAATCCATAAATACTGAACCCATACAAAATTCTGTTCCCCCTCCCCCTTCCTTCCTTAACCCCCCCCCCTCCCCTGTATCAATGAGAACAAAAAATTATTGAAACAAATCAAGCAATTTCTGAGTTTTAGCGAGACTGAGGCACAGCTATATAGATAAACAAATATAAAAAATAGAAAACGGATGACTTGAAGGACAGGCTCGTCGACAGACACAATATGTTTGTGTGTGATTTTATTTGTGTCTGTCGACGTGCCTGTCCTTTGGGTAAATCATCCGTTTTCTATTTTATCTATATCTATAAATGTGAATGTCTGTTCGGTGTACATTTATCACGTCTGAACCACAAAACATAAAAAGCTAAAAAGCTAAAAATTTGTACAGTTACTAATGTCTACCCGGGGAAGGCTTTAGGCACGGTTTTAAGGCGATCGGATAACTATATATATATATTAATGTGAATGTTCGGTGTACGCTTACCGTCCGAACGACAAGACGCAGAGATTTAAATATTTGTACAGTTACTAATTTATACCTGAGGAATGTTTTAGGCACGGTTTTATAGCGATCTGATATTTAGTAATTTGAAGAATATAACACGAAATGCGGTACAAAAATTACTCTTTGAAAATGGTTTTATTGGTTGCAATGATAAAAGGGTAGAGTATATTGGGATGGAAAGTTATCGGTGTATATAAAATTCTACGTGTGTGTATGTTAATATTTCGCTCTGTAGCGAAAACTACAGAAGGCAAACGACTGGTCTCTGTGTAATTGTTGTCCAAAGTCTCCCGTTGTACACCATAGCACTTCCATTCGGACTGAAGGTCAGCGATGACGTTTGCGACTCTATAGCGAGGAGGTTACATAGAGCGAAACGTGATGCCACAGACCATATCTTTCGTGTATGCGTGTACAATGTCTTCAGCTCTTTCTCTGTAAGGATAAGCATGCGGATAAGGAAATATAATAAAGCAGCGAGAAAGAAATTTCTTTTAATACATCTCTTTAAAAAATCGATTTGACGTTTCGCGCATTACATCAAGTGATCAATCTGTGGTATTGTTACAATCATTATTGTTGAATTTCGTGATTGGATTCTTCGTAACGAGTGCATTTTTACGTGTGATTTCTTATTTCTTATATATTCTCTGATGTGTAACATGTTTTTAGAAAAAAGGAGATGGACAGTCTGAGAGTGGATAGTAAAATTCAAGGCTCGAATAAATAAATAAATACATACCCGGGCGACACCGGGTTTACACACACCACCCCACACACACACCACCCCACACACACACCACACCACCCCACCCCACCCACCCACCCACCCCACCCACCCCACACACCCCACACACCCCACACACAGAGAGAGAGAGAGAGAGAGAGAGAGAGAGAGAGAGAGAGAGAGAGAGAGAGAATCACTGCACTGGAAGTAGTGGTCATATTTTCTTTATGTATCTCTCGTGTGTGTGGGTTATAAGCGTGCGACGGAGTGGCTGCTGATGTGTGAGGCTCGTGTCACGTGGCTGAGCAGCTGGCGGCCCTGGCCAAAGATCGCCGACCAGCTGATCTGCACGCCAGACACGCGCCATAGCTACGTGTATCAACGCCGCGCTAACAGGAAGTCTATTGTTTCCGTACAGAGCTGCTACCGAACACACGCGGGCCACCGGCCTACACCAGTGCTGGCACTACACCAAGACACCGTGTCGCGCTTCCTTGTTAAAGGAGCAAATACACCGTCAGCCGAAGACTGCAGCTTACTCCGTTCCTCGGGAAGCTACCAATTCACTAAGTTTGCATGCGACACATCCCGTAAGAAGACGACCTAATTTCGTAAACCGTTTCTCACTGTCGTCTTTACACGTTAAAGCTAGAAGCGGATTTCCTAGACCACTCCAAACATGGCGCCCGTGCAACAGCTAGTTCCTGATTGTCACCAAAATAGATATTCTTTTCACTTAAATACACGGATTCTCAGTCTAATATCTACACGGTTCTTTCATAGCAGAAAAAGTAGACTGTCCATATTAACGAAAAATTCGTAACTATAAAACGCAAATCGACAGGCCAAGTGCGTTTCAAAATCGGCTGCGCTCACATGGACTACCAGCTGATTACCTTTAACACACTTCAGTGGCTATACGCATTAAACGTCATTATATTAAAATCTTTTCGCATCATTGCAAATATTGCTTAAACTTCCATATAACGTGCAGCATCTCTGTTTACAAACGGGTTCTATTCAAGCTCGTAATATTCTAAGGAAGTTACATCGCAGCGCACACTTCGCTAGTCTTGTGACCAGCCGTCATAACGGTAGGTCTGTAACTGTCCCTTCTCCACGGTACTTATTAGTCATGAGGTAGATGTCATACGGTTCTGATGACTCGTACGTGTCGACAGCGCTTTCCTCTCTTAATGGTGTCATTAATAGCACGTTCTGTACACGAGCAAGAGAATTCCTTTTAACACGGGCATGAAATGGGTTACAGTAAAACTGGGCATTCTTAATGACAATGACAAGTTTTATCTCTAGTTTGACCTAATTGTGCCATACAAAAAATTTTGCTTTCTCCGGAGATTTGCCACTACACGAATATTTCTCAATACGACAATACTGGCAATTCGGCACCAATATTTCAGAAAAAAAAATGATGTCCCAACCTAATGTAAGTGCATACAGGAATTAATAACTTGAAATACAATTTATAACGTTACCGTTTAAGAGTTGGTAATGATCTTTATCATTGGCCATACCTTTCAATCCGTGTGATTTCTATCGTCGCGAAACAGGGGACAATAGAGGAAATTATACACGAGCTGTGGTGGATTTTATTTATTTATTTGCCATTATTCGTTGTGGCGAGATGTATTTGCGAAATGTTTCATCAATTTTCTCCTTCGAATGCCAACATATTTTGTTGGCATCCCACCAACGTAGAGAAGCAAGATCATCAGAATTAAATAAGAGAAATCAGATGTAAACCGGATACTATTCTGTTTTCCGTGTGCTATTAGAGACTGGAACGGTCCCTACCGTCTATTTCTCTAAACAGGCTGTAAGCGGTTCGACGAACCCTCCACCAGGCAACTGCACAGTAGCTATGTAGATTACGGGCATCAGCATTGAACACAAACCAAGAAAACTGTGCGCTTAACACAATGAAGTTGTGTAGTAATTTCAAGTAATAATAAATTACGGCAGAGCATGTTTAACGTGCTGGATTTCGTGCGTATTGTGAAATATCTTGGAGTAGTTCAAAAGCCGGCGTTGCCCAAGTATGTTTGGATTCCGCCTACCTATTCTGTCCGTCTCCTATCCCATCTACTCCTCCCGTACCTCAGACCATCTCTATTCATCTCCTATTCCCCCTATCTATGGAAAATAGATTTACCAGTCATGGTGAGCTGTGAAACTGAAAACTTACCGTACGTACTTTTATGGAGATTGGTCACACGGCGTTAAAGTCTGGAGTAACGTATCCTCCGCCACGCAGGTACGAAATCTATTCCTTTTGTACTGACGGTCAAGTATCTAAAATTTCATTAAGATCGGGAATAAACTGTACATGCGGAAGGGTTTGCGAATAGTTACATTTTTCTTCCATTTTCTATTCGGACTGCACGGAGACGGGGTCGTAAACGCTGAGATAAAAGAGAAATACACGAGAAACTTGTCTGTAAGGCCACCTAATGAAACAGCAATTTCAATGTCAGACGTGAATCGCAGTATGTAATTACGTCTATTATGTAATAAGACACCTACAGATCAAGTTTTTTCCCGGTTATAATTCTTCTAGGTAAGTTTTTGCCCACCTCACAAATTAGCCAGTTGACATGTTTGTCGCTATTTGGCGTATTCTTTTTAGCCAAGCAGGGCCATTGTCTGTCGAAAAATCCTTCGCTCTCATCACCATGGTCGTAATAAGGGGCGCATCCAGAAAGTTCCAATTTTTTTTTCTTAAAGGTAACAGTTAAAAAAAGTCATTGGCAACCGGTACGGCAATGATAGAGTTATTTTCCACCATAGTCGCCAAAGAAAGTGAGTAATACATATCAGGCAATTCATGTCGTGTCTGTTGGCAGTGAATGGAACCAGCGTCTTCAGCTCAACGTCGTTTTCAAAACTGACCGGGAGACAGGATTTCATAAGGTGCAAGAGAAGAAGCGAAATAAGAACTGTACGCAGGATTATCAAACATCTACTGGAACTGCAGTAGGCACTCTACGACTCTCTCTGAATTGCACAAATAGTTTGCAAACTGTTTCAAAGTATCGGTCAGCGCCTTCACTTGTAGGGAGAAAATTAATGGTCAGATTGCGCGTAGTCCTGAAGCATCATACTCTTCGCTCTCTGCCCCTATACAGTTAGTGTTATTTCATCTTGACTGGAAGTCAACTGTGACGCCAATCCATTGACTGCTGTTTGGTTTCCGAGGTAAAGTGAGAAACTGACGTCTCTTACCAGTCATTGTACGGTCGCAGTAATTCAGTGCTGTTCCAAAGTTTTTCATCTTCCAGTGTTAGGTATCTCAGCACCCACAGGGGTCTCAGCATGTGCTTAGTGCCCATTGTACCCGACAAGGATCGCGATATCTGCGAAAATGGCCGCTGAACTCCGCAATCATGAAGCGACGGTTCTCCAGGATGTGCTGTAGCACCGTTTCGACCAGGTGGTCATTGAGGAACTGGTGCAGTCATGTACCCAATGCACTCATCACGGACAATTTGACGACGTTGGGGAAAAAAGCCTACATCAGCTGTTTCCTAATGACCTTCTGCCCGAAGACACCTCTGACGAATATCGATGGGCAGATTGTTTTGCGCATAAAGGAACCTTATCTCCTATTCAAAGTACTTAAGCGGCATTTGTTGTCACGTCACAGATTTGTCACATGAGCAATTTCTCTGGCTCAATAAGTCTACATTAAAAGGAACATCGGAACACTAACTTTCTGGAAGCGTATTTTGCCGTACTCAAATTAAGAAATTTAAAAACTGGACATGTTTGTAACTTATCAACCACTTTTGTTATTAAAGTACTACGGAAAACATTCTGAGAATGTAATCAGCTACCGTAACTAAAATGACAACGTAAAAGTCACAACTAATTCTACTTTGTCGTCTAGAGGCAGCAAAAAATTCCCCGAGACGGCAAAATATTTCTGCTTATAATGCCATCCGTAAGGATTGTCGGTAATTTGCAAGCCTTTGTGCACGACGGTATTCCTGTCGTATATCGAACGTCTTAGTATGACAGCATAGCAGCCTATCAGATGTTACTTCGTGGTGACCAATAAGATTGCGTGTTTCACGTGAAGTACATTTGACGTATTTACGAAAATAATAACACTTGATAAGCACTAAATAATAGAATTTTAATATGTTAAACACTGTTGGGAATGATACATTATTTCATGAATTACATCTCAAGTCCTTATATTTTACAATGCAATCACTTTCACATTAATGCCAATTTCGTTAAATCACAAAGAAAAAACCTTAACTAATTTCCTTCAGCACTAGCATGTCCAGATCCTTGAGGTGTATATGAAACAGGAACCAGTCCGGTTCGACCATAACCAGGATAAACTCTTGCAATATCGCGGAGGAAGGTGGTAATGGTAATGTTCGTATAGCTTGTGGGACTTAACTACGGGGTCATCAGTCCCTAAACTTACAAACTACTTATGAACTACCTTATACTAAGGACGGCACAAATATCCATGCCCGAGGGGGGATTCGAACCCCCGACCGTAGTGGCCGTGCAGACCGCGACTGGCGTGCCGCAGTACCCTCGGCCACCGCAGCCGGCGCGGAGGAAGATTGGCAGGATATCTGAGACAGTTTTCCCTTTCAGACGTAGATTTTGCAAATATAAAAATTGGAAAATTTCTGGGTATGGACAGTGCGGTCGTCAGATGAAACAAATTCTATTGAATGATTAAACGAAGTGATGATGAAATCCCTCATTTTTTAGACTTTCGTAAGATTTGAAACTATTCGTTATTACTGTTGTTCCTGGTTTAATCAAATGCTTAATTAGAGCTGTCAATGTTTCTTTGTGCCTGGACGGTACGCGTACGATAAAACATTTTTTGGATTCACGTTCAATGCCACCATATACCCATATATGCTCCGCTTAGTTTTTTTAGTAATCTCCCTTTCCCAAATTTCCTTGTCATTAAGTGCGATTCATCAATCTCCACTATTTTGTTGTTGCCGGCAATGGGGGGTACTCATTGGTAACTATGACATAACACACTTCGCGGCAAAATGAGTAATATTCACAAACGGTGGTAACAAATTTGTTTCAGCAGCAGCTTCTTCTAACCAAACAGGCCACAAGAAGTAGGCTCTGCTCTATGGAAAAATTACAGTACCGAAATCATGTATTAATTGTGAGGCTGGTTCTTTTCTTGCACTTATTATACCGCAACTGGTAAGGGCACTTTACATAATTTTCACTATTGCAAACATTTACTGAAACTCTGCTCCACAATCAACACAATTTTTTGCGCCCCGATTGGGAAGCAGCCCATACTCGGAACAAAATGCTATTGCTTTTTGTGCACGACTTATAAATGGAATAAACTCCTTCCATGTCAGAAATATTGGCACTCGACATGTTATATTTTCACTACTCACGTCAGTCTAATAGTAACTTTCACGAGCAGAACAATAATAGTATTTCGCGCTAAAGTCATTCACAGTAATCTTATTGACTACCATAACGAGAACTCACTGGCTCCTACACTATCGTTCGATACTACGACATTCGATATATATCGACAGGAACACCGCCGTACACAAAGGCTTGCAAATTACCGAATTATCAAACGACAGTTGTGCACATGCATTAATACCGACTAGCGTTCCCCTCGATCGCACCACAGCGTCAGCCGACAGTGCGAATCAGTGAGTACGCCTTCGCTAAATCCTGGAAGTCGAAATTCTGTTTCAGTTCCCGGTATAGACACCAAAGAATCTTTCGCCATCGTCAAAAAAGGGACCCAATATTGCAGGTAAATACCTTGACCTCATTTGCGTCTAGTTTATTATTAGAACATTTCACTCTTTCACCAAGACAATTATTTTCGTTATCACACCTTATAAGAGGGTGTTTTTAAAGGACTGGTGATTTGTCACCGCGACTATAGATAGGTATACACGGTGACGCGTACACGATACCTCTTGACAAACTGGGCACACCGCTGTCCGCCCATCAGCAAACAAGGCCACGATAAAACTGTCACTGCGTCTTGTTTTCCGCGAACGGGTGCCAAAATTTTTCCCTCCATTCTCCGATCTATAACCGCTTGACTGAGTAGACACATGGTGACTGTTTTCGCGCAACCTGACTACACGAAACCACAGTTGTAAACCACATTTCCATACTGTGCAAAATGTTTATGAAAGGCGTTTAAGAAATATGTACAACACTTAGAGCATCTAACCAGGCTAAAATCTTGCACCAATTGTATGATACCCCTACGACCAATGAAAATATGGAAAACTTTTTTTTTTTTAAAGGATAAATATAGGTTTTGCAAGAAAAAGTTACAGATTCGATAACAATTTAATTTGAAGTTAGTTTTGAGATGTCATCTAACGAGCAGAAATAAAAATTAAGAAGTTTTATCGCTACTGAAAAAATAGGATTGGAACTATGTGAGGCTAAGCAGGTTCTTACAGAAAAGGGTTAAAGTCTAGTTTATGAGTCCCGGACTGGTGCTTGGCGTGTAGATGTCGGCAACGGCGCTAAGGCAGCCAATCAGGAGTCGAGTTCGCGCGGCCAATAAGGATTGTTTCATGTTTATTGAATTTGGCGTCAGTTTTGAAATTGCTGTAAGCCCGAAACAGAAGATTTCGTTATGAATTTCAGTGATCTCGTGATTAAAGATTATGGAGTTTGTTAAATATCGATGTTTTCGTGGGCAGTGTTTCACGAGGATTGATTTATTGACTATTATTTGTTTACAAACTATAAACACTAAAGCTGTTTCTTATTGTCCACGCGAACGCGACTCCTGATTGGCTGCCTTCACTTGCCTCATTCATCGCGCCGTTACCAATGTCTACACGCCGAACTCTAGACGCGGACTCAAACTATACTTTTGCCCGGAAAAGAACTCAGAAAAGTGTTTTTCACAGGATGGAAGAAATTTGATCCTGGGGCATTTGGAAACAAATTTCAGTATTTAATATACAACTGTTGCCGACAAATCAGTCAATGAAAAATTCGAAAATCCATCCAACATATCATCTGAAACAACTTCAATATACTGAAATCTATTCATGTTTCAACGCCATTACATCACCGAAAATATTTAGCTGGCGTAGACGACTTTCAACGCACATTCTAACATACCGAAGGAAGTCACTGTCTAAGACTATGAAACAGTGTGACAAGTCAGTAAGTGAAAGTTTGGCATGCAAATAATGACCGTTTCTTCCCAATCCATATCAACAAATTACGCTCAGATTTTCAATCGTGTAGTGATTCATCGGTCGTGAGTACAGTCTACGTAATGCGCCAAACTGTTTGTCGCGGTGAGAAATCAACCGTGCTCGCCAGGCCCTAAATAATATTAGGTGCACCCGTACCTCACATACAGCTTTTATTCAAATTGCGTGGTTATGGTATATCGCCCCAAATAGGGAAATTCCTGTCAGAGGTCACAGTTCGTAGTAATCGATGGTAAGGTATCAACTAAAACAGAGATATCGAGCGTTCCAGAGGGTAGTGTTATTGGTCCTCTGCTGTTCCTTATTTACATACACGATTTAGGGGAAAAGGTTCTTTGTCGTCGTCATTTGCCGTCCAGTAAAATCATCTGAAGATCAAAACCAACTGCAGAACGATCTGAATAATATATCACTATGCAGTAAAAATTGGCAATTGACGCTAAATAACGAGAAGTGTGAAGTCGTCCACATGAGTTCGAAAAGAAATCCGTTAACACTTTGTTTACAAGATAAATCAAATGTGCAGGTCGTTAACTCCAAAAAACACCTAGGAATTACTATGACTTCAGACAAACTGGAAAGAACATGTAAATAATGTCGTGGGAAAGGCGAACCAAAGACTGCGTTTTATTGGCAGAACCCTTAAAACATGCAACAGAACTACAAATGAAACTGCATACACTACTCTTGTCCGTCCATTTTTGGAGTATTGCTGCCCAGTATGGGATCCTTATCAGTTGGGATTGACGGAGGACATCGAAAGAGTCCAAAGGAGGTCAGCTCGTTTCGTATTGTCACGATAACAGGGGAGACAGCGTTACAAAAATGATACAGGATCTGGGATGGCGCTTATCGCTGCGGCGTGGCCTACTTACGAAAATCCAATTGCCAACATTCTCCGCCGAATGCGAAAGTACATTGTTGACTCCCACTTACATAGGTAGAAATGATCAGAATAAAATTCGAGAAATCGAAGCACGGGCGGAGAGATTCAGGTGTTCATTCTTCCCGCGCGCTATTCGAGAATGGAATGGGAGGTAAAATAGTACAATGGTGGTTCGACGAACCCTCTGCCAGGCACTTAAATGTGATTTGCAGAGTATCCCATGTAGATGTACTAGTTTGTTGTAGGCGGTAGCCGTTAGTTGTCGAGGACTCGGGCATCAGCGGTGGTTCCCACGGACAGGGCGGGTCCCGGCGCCACAGTCGACGGTCTCGTGTGTCAAAAGCAGTCGCGGTCCGCCACTTCCGGACCGCACCTGCACTGGACCCAAGCCACGCACGCGTGGGATTCCTGGCCGCGTATTTTAAGATCACGCACCAACACGTGTCCGGCAGGGCAGGGGAGGAAAAGTTTACCTCACAGCCCTGACAAATGTACACAGCAGAGCAAAACCTCGTTAACCACCATGGATATTTACACTAGTAAATGGTATTAGTGTTGGTGTCACTTGACAAAAGTAGCTCCGTCAGAGCTACCACCAAGAAACCATCCACCATTTGCCTGTAGTGATGTAGGGAAATCACGGAATCCTAAATCAGCATAGCCGGAGTGTGTATGAACCGCCGTCCTCTCGAATGCGTTAGTATGTTAATGCTGCGCCACCTCGCTCGGTTTGACGTAACAGTGACAACGAACGCGCAACAGGCATCACTTAAAATTTGCAAAGATTTTGCACTACGTAGCACCACATACACGAATGTCTGTGCTTAACACTGATAACTGCAGTCTTTCTTCGGCATGCGCTGAGTAAGTTCCTTTGTTCTGCGATCGTTTGGACGTCGCAAATCACCTTTGCAGTGTCATCAGCTTCGAATGGCTCAAAATGAAAACAAAGCAATGTAGATACTCCAAGTTTGTCACGACAGTGAGAGCCACGGGTAAAAAAATGTATTTATCTCATAGGTTATACCCCCCTTATACACACAAATTGTGCAATGATTAGAGAAAGAGCAACTATGTACCTACATATCTTTGCGAGTATCTGCATGTAGCGTTAGTCTTTCCTGTCAATCTAGAACGGATCGATGTAGGAAAACAATCCCTCATTTTTATCTGTCTGCGAGAAGATGGAGAGACGAACGATTTAGTCTTCCTCAAATGATGGCTCTGCTTGACCATAATACGTAAATTTGTAGAGCCAATTCTTTTGAATGAAGACTTACCTAAATTTCGTATTGACCATTATATCTGATAAATGTGTACCAGGTCTCTGAAACTTATTGAATGTGTTTACATGCCCCTTTAATTTTATGATTAATCCGATAAGTATATTTAGCTCTTCTGCAGGTGTTGCGCAAACTTTCAAGAACACAAACCTACTTGTAGGGCAATGCTTGTGAGCTACACCACGTTTCTACACTGACGGGCGTTACTTTCGAACGGCTAAGTCACACATTTCAAACTAGTTCCGCCGGGAAAGTTGCCTTCACCTTCAGTCAGAAGGGCATTTCCAATGTAGTTCAGGAAATTTCTCCTGCGCTACGGGCATGGCATGGAGTACTCGAGAGAAAACTAAAAGGGCAAAACCTTTAGTTTCACAGTAAAGACTTAATCCTTAGTGGGGCAAGGGGGGTGGGAGAAAGATGAAGGGTAAATTGTGATTCGCCAACAATTTATAAAGGCTTTAATTGAAGTTTGGACTGTGCGTGCCACATCTTGACCAAAAGACGGCATCGATTGGTAGGACAAATGCCAAGAGATCAAGAAATCATCAATTTAGAACTGGAAGTATCTGGGGTAAATACCGCAGAGGCAGACGGAGTGACGAATACGATAAACAGGTTCGAAAGGATGTACGGCTTACGCGGGGTAAGGTAGCGTCCAGCGGTGCATCAAACCAGCGTTTGAAAACATGGCTTATTCTTTACGATTCGAGAAAAGGTTTTTTATGTTTTGCTCAGGCAGTAATATTTACAATGCTCATGAAACTGCTTTCGTTACCCCGGTCACACGTTTCGAAGAAAGCACAATTCAAAGGTTTGCGGCGAGTTGTTGCTCGGAACAGGTAACAATATTAACACACGAGTCTATTTACTGTTGACAAATTCATATTTGTATCGAATGCAGCTGCAAAACCTATGAAGTTTCTTTGGTACCAATTTGAGCAAAAACAGACTCAAAATCACACTATCTTTTGTAATGTTTTCAATCCGATCCTTCAAACGCACTAATATGTTTTCAAATGGACTGTGTGCCAGTCTAAGCGTAATGATTACACTCCAAGATCAACTGAAAATCATGCAACGGCACACAAATATTAGTCGCTATTTTCCAGTTTCATTTGACTAACTTAAACAAATTTTCCTGTGACTAATGCACCACGTAATTGTGTCTATTGTAAGGTATTGTCGTAAGCCGTGTACCGACACTAATCACTTTCCTGTAGTACAGTAGCGCTTTAGCTAGGACACACACACACGTAAACAGCGCGCCGGCGGTGTTTACCAGGGCGGCAGGTCGTCGCTGGCCCTCGTCCTGAAGGTGAGGCCCTTGTACAACGTCATGGCCCCTCTGCTACGCGCGCGCTGTCGAGACTGACGCGACCAGCTGCCGCCCAAGGCCGGCCGGCGCAGGGTCGACCGCGTCATCAGCGCGTCGACTGCGACCTCACAACACGGCCGTGCCACTATCGATACCTGCTCCATCTCGACGCAGCCTCGATCCCAGCGCGTCTCTCGGCCAGACGGGCTCTGCGCGCGGCCTTGTAAACAACGCAATACTGAACACCATTCCGAGCGATTAGCTATATTTCTCCTTTGGTGAACAGAATGATCTATTGGCACAAGGTTAACACGGATTTAGAAAATATCGTTCATGCGAAACAACTAGCTCTTTATTATTATTAATAGCACTGGTTGTCCGTCTTTGCAACTACAATAAAAATGCGATTTTTTCTCACCAGACGCGTTTCGTTTTAATGACTGTAAAATATCTTCAGTGGTCTGTAATAATAAAAATCTACAGTTTATTTTGTGTTTAGATCGAAAACAGTTCTTAAATGGACCATGAAAAGTAGGCCTAATGTTTCTTACCTACGGAAATTTTGTCTTCTTTTCGCTTCACATGACTGAATGTCGGTCTGTTTAATGCAATACCGCCGGTTCTTCATGCTGTGTCGTTTTCTCACAACTTTCACTGTCACTTTTTCACTGTTCATAGTTGTTCACAGATCAGAAGTGTTTGTTTTTGTTTTTACTGATTCTGCACACTGTGTTATTGGAGTGTTGCCAACCTCACAAATGTAGTTCTTTATGTTTTATAATAAATTAAGTTTCGGTGTAGGCACGATGCCTAATCTCGTTCATGCATTTCATGTCTGCTCCGTCCTCTCTCCCTTCCCGATTTCGATATCAATTTTTTCATCGCAATCAAAAAAGTTCAAATGTTTGTAAAGCTTATGGGACTTACCTGCGGGGCCATCAGTCCCTAAACTTAAACTACTTATGAACTAACTTATACTAAAGAGCACAAACATCCATATCCGAGAGGGGATCGAACCCCCGGCTGGGAACGGCCTCGCGCATCGGAGCATTGCGCCTCAATGCGCTCGGTCGCTAAACGGAGCTTCATCGCAATCGTTTTGTTTTGTGCCATTATTGTATTCACACTTATAGACTATCGAAAAGATACAAGATCCGATCGATTCTATTACCTTATTTGCAAGCTACTAAAGACATCCACGAACAAACAAATTGGTGTTAGGGGGCCCTGACTACTGGAAGTACTGTTACCACCTTTGAACCGCTAAAAGCTTCCGACTGCATGCGACACTGTTTCAGCGAAAACACGAGGCCACTGACATAAATGCACACAAACACAAACAAACCGCGTCAAGCGATTGTTAGAGGTAGACGCGAAAAGAACCTACAGAAGCTCACAATGTTACTGTCAGTGACCTCTTTCGCGTACTACTGTGTAAGATTTTCGGAAAATTGATTTCTAGGAATACTATCACCGCTATTTTGGGGCGATAGATTTGTTGACTATAATTACACCCCGGACCTACGTAAACATCCATTCCTACCATTCCCCCGCGCGTTTGTGTTAAACTTTAACATAAACCTACTTTAAATAGGTGATACAAGAAGACCTGGCTACAGTAATGTGCAGAAGCTAAATCATGGTAATTTCACAGAACTGCGAACCAACGGGAAAAAAAAGAAAAATTGTACAGGTTGTTAGCAACAGCCCTTCGCAATTGAAAGTTGCAGTCGTTGACATGGAATGTCATCACTCACCTAAGTCTGTCGTGACCTTGTTTAGTGACGTGCCGCTTTCTCTAGTCTTATTTACGCATCCAGGAATCATCTTACAGTGTTAGTATTTGCCATAATGCAGTACACTTAAAATGGATACACATGCACACAAATCTAAGTATGTCTCATGAGAATGGTAGGTGGCCTGGTTTAGTCTTACTGAAGAAACTATACCGGCATTTGCCCGAAAAGATTTAAGAAACCCTAATTCTGGAAGGCTTGGCAGAGCCAACTCCATCGTCCCTGATATGAGGCCACTGTTTTAATAACTTCTCAGCCTGTCTTTCGGTCGCTGTAGTACAAAAACTGTTTGAATTAGGTAACACACAAAACAGTTCATTGGCGACTCCTGATTCACGAACATGATGGTATATGCCCTTCAAATCCATTGTGCTAGGAAAAAGGGGCACAGGAAAGTAGTTATTAACAAACCTACCAGGTGATGAGCAATGCAAACTGTGTACAATTTCGTGAGATACGCTATCAGAAGGCTATCAGATGAAGAAGGAATGCGACATTGGCTGTAAGTCAGAAATCGATAGCAATTGAAGCAGTCAGAGCACGCAGTTGTTTAGTCCCTGTTTGGAAGCCTTCATTTAAAACTTTCAGAGTGCTTCCATTACCTGCTGCAGCCTGGTTACTTCTAACTGCAATGCATGCAGTCTGACAGAACGGAAAACAGCAGACGTGGTTTGCTGGAGTTTCAACTCAACGCTAGAATACCAACGTACTTGTAAAGCTTCCAGCTTGTGGTTTACCTCCGTGTTCAGCAAAACCAATATAAATTGATACTTAGTAACTGAGAAGCCAGATAGCCGTGTTCGAATCACGAGGGAAACCATTAAAACGCATTCATCAAATTAAAGGATCGCATTCCGATCTTCACAGCGCAACTATAACGTCTGTGCACGTGTTCATTTTGTTTTTCGGCATTTCCGTACATAAACAGTAACATATCAAAAGGGACAACTCTTTCTATAGTGTAAATCTAACAATTTTATGTTGATCTAGAAACTATACCGACTTCAGTCTGGAAAACTTCAAGAAAATTTTAGGACACCTGCATTAGAAATTTACGTTATGCGTAAGGACAGTCAAATGAAACTAACAAAAATGGGAAAAAGTAATCGTGATGAGTTATAAAATAATCTCGGGTAATCAGTGGAGTGGTGGCGTCGTTTTGACGGAACGTTTCCATGAGTTTCTTACCAGTTATCTTCAGGCGAAGTGTCTGAACAATTAGCCTGAATATTTCATCATTAGAATTTGTCTACCGACAAAAATTAAAAGGGACGTCTGTTTCGATTTTATTGAAATGAAACTCGCGATCAATTCTTTACTGGAAAAAATCAGCACGAGTGTTATAAATATGAATCTATCACAAAATTACCAAATGTGCAATGGGTTCCTCATGGTTCGCTAGGATCAATACGACGAATGAACTGAACTTCTCACAGGATGACTTCTCTGTGT
This sequence comes from Locusta migratoria, assembly GCA_026315105.1. NCBI lineage: Eukaryota > Metazoa > Arthropoda > Insecta > Orthoptera > Acrididae > Locusta > Locusta migratoria. The sequence goes on from CM048744.1 coordinate 667,723,529, forward strand.
TACGTAGTTGAATGGACGTTCTGTGCATTTGACTCAAGGGGATGAAGTCTATGTAAAACAGCTGAAACATTCACACAATTAACAGATATTTTTTGTTTTATTAATCCAGTCTGGAAATTTTATATACTGGCGGATCAAGTCCGCAAATTTTCCTGGTCGTTATCATGCCAACTACAATCTTTTGGGTGATCAAGGTCCGCCAGTACCCTTGCTTCTTTACATACGGAAAAAAATCATGGGTTCAACATCTATGCAAGGATCTTCATTCGGTATCTTAGGACGTAGACCATTTGAATATCGAGTTTTTAGAAATGAAGCCTTCTGTGGTTACAAGATGGTAATTCGTGGAATTAAGGGGAGCAAGCGGCCGCACACTTCAAAACTTTATTTATCTAGCTACCAGTTACTGTCTAGCAACAAAGCCCTCTGCAGGTCCCTGCCAAACCAAATGGTGGTTTCACACCTATTGACGAAAAAAGTGCTTCTGCATATAAAACTGGAGTCGTGTGCCAAGTACAGGAATTCCCTAATTCTGTTCATATACAAGACATCTAATATATTGTGCAAGGGGTATGAAACGCCTATTAGGTTTTGTTTAGATACAGGGAGCTGAAGATGCTTTTATTCTAAGGCCGAAACTGGTAGGCAATTAAATTCTGAAGTATACTGTAGCTGAAACTTCCTGGCAGATTAAAATTGTGTGCCGGAACCGGGACTCGTACCTGGGACCTTTGCCTTTCGTGGTTTTTGTCCGCAGTCGGTAGAGCGCTTGCCCGCGAAAGGCAAAGGTCCCAGGTTCGAGTCCCGGTTCCTCCACACAATTTTAATTTGCCAGGAAGTTTTATATAAGCGCACACTCCGCTGCAGAGTGAAAGTTTCATTCTATAAGGTTGTTGGTGGTTCTCAATTCAATGAATTGGGACCAGCCTCAGACCCACATCGATAGTAACGATGGATGAAATATGATAGAAAACCCTAATTCCATTAAAAAAGAAAAGGAAGAAAACACCCTCAGTGATTTAGTGAAGATGGGGCCAGCCACGGTTTTTGACTGCGACCGCTGCTTGTGCTTGGGGCGACACCTCGTGGAGTCTACTGTGGAGCCACTGGAGCGTGGAGTCTGGAAACGGCATGCGAAACCCTGGCAGCAATTACAGAGCGATGAACCCTAGGATAAGGCCGTGCTGGCGTTCCGCTATCACACGGCGCTCGCCAGGGAATCCGACGGCAGCAGGCAGCGAGCAACGTGCTACAAGGCGGCGCGGCGGTGCCTTGGCTCCTAACAAGACCGCTGGTAGCAGGTACAATCGTGGGCCGACATGTTGTCCCCAGATGCCTTTCTCCCACTTCGCGGCAGTTAGAACGGCAGTACTGTCGTAACAGGACACCTACCTACCTTACTCATTTAAAAGTCAGTCTAGATCACGATTTATTTTACGGTAACCGGTTTCCACCATTTAAATGGTCATCCTCAGACAACTAAAATCAAGCTGTTGGTCACAGTTTGTGCCGAGTTGGAGCTGTCTGAATGATAAATGTCGACTGTATGAATCATTCTTTCAGATCGCTGACACTTCATAATGTTTTCAAAAGTCCGGACATCCCCTTACACCTTCTACTTCAAACTAAACAATGTACACTGACTTAGCAAATGTCGTGGTATGTGGGGACACAGGTGACGCAGTGTGCCAGTGATCCGTGTAACACGCAACATCGTCTTGAGCTGGCGCCGTTCGAAAGGTGTGTAGTGGCTGGTGTCTGGTGATAATTTCTATTTTGGCAGTGGTGCAGGAATTCGGAATCACCCGTCCACAAGCGTGCCCAGGGTTGCATGAACTACCTGCCATCCAGCCAACCTGTATCTACATCTACATAAATACTCTGCAAGTCGCATTGAAGTGCATGGATAGAGAGTTCATCGAACCGCTTTTATGATGTTTCTCTACAGCTCTTATCTAATACTGCGCGGAAGAAAGGAACACCAAAATATTTCCGTTTTCTATCTGATTTATTTTTATGATCATGTATTCCTATATAGATGGGTGCTAAAAAAATATGTTCGCATTCGGAAGAGAAAGTTGGTGAAGGAAATTTCGCAAATAGATCTCGTCGCAACGAGTAACGCCTTTCTTTTAATGTCGTTCACCCCAACTCGTGCCATATTTCCGTGACACTCTCCCCCCTAAATCGCGATAATACAAAACGACTGTCCTTCTTTGTACTTTCTCTAAATCGTCCAACAATCCAACTTGGTGGGGATCCCACAATGTGCAACAATACTCCAAAATAGGAAGCTCAAGTGTGGTGCAGGCAGTTTCTTTAGTAGAACTGTTGCATCTTCTTAGTGTTTTCCCAACGAAACGTAGTCTTTGGTTCGCTTTCCCTACATTATTTTCTGTGTGTTCTTTCCAATTTAGATTGATCAAAACTGTTACTCCTAGGTATTTAGCAGAATTGACGGCGTGTAGTTTTGACTGATTTATCGTGTTGAGTGAAGTTTAACGAGCTTCTTTTAGTTGTCATATGAATGACTTCACACTTATTATTAAGGGTCAACTGCATTTTTTGCACAATGTAGATATCTAAATCATTTTGCAGTAGCTTTTGATCATCTGGTGACTTTACTAACCGATAAGAGACCTGTATGAGGGTGATGGCGATATCTGAGTCGTTCTTCAATAGTAATGGGCAACACTGCAACAAATGACGGTTGAAATGAACACAGACTTGCTAGACACCTCTCCGATGGAGGGGGTCGGCGGCGGCACATACAGATCTGACGTAACACAACTTCATCGGCACAACGGCTTGCATTTGTCGCCAATCACCAGGGATTGACACGAAAGAGAATCTGTGTGTGCTCGGCGGTATGTTAAGCTGCTAGGGCCCATCTCCTCCAATTGTGGCCTTCCATTCGCTGGCGGTTTTGCGCTGTTGCGGTGTTTCAAGGTGATAACGTGCCGTCATATCGCTGCGACACCACCCGAAGACTGAGTGGCTCTCTCTCTCTCTCTCTCTCTCTCTCTCTCTCTCTCTCTCTCTCTCTCTCTCTCTCTCTCTCTCTCTCTGGTAATGGTACGCACGCTCCGTGTCATGGACCTGCGCCCACGAACAGACCAGAATTGACTGCCGCTCCGCTCTGCGAACGATTTGGTGATTATGAACTGTTCCTCCAAGAAATTTATCATTCAACATCTTTTACCGATGTTTACGACATAAGAATCCCGTCTGAAAATGAATGCAACCTATGCATACAAAGAACACGATGTAATATGTACATGCTTTGTGAAGTATGGGAACATATACTTCCATTTCCTGTACCTGTCGATTTAAGGTTCGTAATAGAGAGACTGGCCTAGTCGAGATGTTTTTCGAAATGTTCATATAATGCCATGAAACTTTTCAATTCTTTTCTCAGACATTTACATGCAAGGTCTAGCTAATTTAAACATTCTTTTTCTGAACGAAAAATTCATTTTTCACAGACAATTACTTTAGTTGTTGCTGAACAATGCTTCTCATAAATTACTTATTTTTGTACAAATCCTTGGTGCCTCAAGATTAGTTTCATATTCAGTATTTGCCTTGGCATGATCCGTTCTAAGTATATCTTTATATTGCTTCAAGTTTTAGTCAGTTCTTAGAGAAAGGAAAACTCCAGAATAAAATTTTATAAATAAATGGCGCACACAGTCCCCTTCACACCCTACACTCTCGCATTGTACTTGGTTTCCAACCACAGGTATTAAAACGTGCGGTACGTTTGTGGAATTGCTTGATTTAGTACAGTACCAAGCACAAAATCCAACAACAATCTAGAAGAGGCAGTCAATTTCGTTTAATTCATTTATATAATGTTCTAATTACTATCGCGTGTAAATCACTTTCGTCTCATAGCTGAGCATGGTTTCCGGCATAACCACTAATATTACGTTTAAATGACAAAAATTTAATAAATTGTTTCGCTGTAAAGACAGTATGCGGTAAAGATTACATTATTATGTGTGCGATAATGGATGTTTTTCGTAAGTTAAATACCATTCACACTACCTCACGGTGATATTAATGAATTTAGTGACAGGTATGTAAACAAAAGAAAAAGAATGAACGATATATGGAAGGCAAAAAACATTACCAAGTGGTACGTAACAGTAATGCTGAATCAGTATGTTATTTGTCCTATCATTTGATCCATTCGTTTAAACAAGCTATGCCGCAAATTTTCTTCTCCCCCCAATTCTGTTCAGTGCCGCCTCATTAGTTACACGATCTACCCATCGATGTTCAGCATTCTCCTGCAGCACCAAATTTCAATAATTTCAATCGTCGTCTTGTCCGAAGTGATTATCGTCCAGGTTTCACTCCCGTGGAAGGCTACATTCCAGACAGAAAAGACTTCCTAACAAATTCTTCAGAAATGCTTTTTTCCCCCCACTACCATTTTGCATTTTATATCTTCTCTACTCCGGTCACCAGTAGTTTAACTGCCAAAATAACATTCGTCTATCTGTCTCGTTTCCTAATTTTCTTAGCATCGCTTGAGTGATTCGACTACAGTCAATTACCCTTGTTTTGTTTATCCTAAGTCCATCTTATACCCTGACTATAAAAGTAACTGCTTCTACGCCGTACCAACGTTCTCAGCAGCCCGGACCTACATGGAAGTTTCCGCCTTACCCACGCCTATGCCCTCCCGGTATTCTTACGACTGAAATTTTCCAGTATCTCTCAGCAGCTGCCAAACGTTTCTGGTGTGCCCGTAGTAGAATTCACAATGAGGGGTCCACATGACAAATGCATTGCCCGCAGCTGATGTGAAAGATCTACTAGCAATTGCTGAAAGCACTTCAATTGTACAACGTGGAAGTAATACGCAAAATACCCTCTGCCATACACAGTAAGGTCGCTTGTCGGGTGTAGATGATGTTATCGGAATCCTCGAACATGAGCGCTCCACGTGACAAATGTGCTTGCTTACGGAACGCATTCCACCCCAAATAGTCTGTAGCATGTGTAGCCCGAGTTTCACTCACGTGTACAATCCCCAAACACGAGGGGTGCAAGCCCGCTGCCACAGACAGAAATAGCGCAGGTTAGATGGAGAGGTAGCCATTTGTTTTCGGAATCGCGCTGCTACTAGACAGAGTGGAAAGAGAAATTACTACACATAAGAAAGGAATGCAATATTCCAGAAACTTGTCTCTGCAATTGACGCCAAAAACGACAAGGAGAGAGAGGGCGAAACCAGATATATATATATATATATATATATATATATATATATATATATATATATATATATATATATATATATATATAGCCTACACAGTCTTTCAGGCAGAATCTTCAGCGCACAATTTTGCCGGACAGGGAAAGAAAGCGGCAAGTGAACACTTCTCGGCCGCCAAACGACTCTCCGCTGTAACTTACTAGGTGTCCATCTAATGTACAAGATAAAACCTTGCAGAATAAGCTTTCAGACTGGAGAACCATATACTTTTGTGCCTGCAGATACAGTAAGCCAAAATTTCAAGTTCTTGCTCGTACCTGCTTTGTCGTATATGTTTACCAGCATGAAAATATAACCCAGGAAGCAGGGGGGGGGGGGGGATTAGGATTTAATGTTCCGTCGTCATTGCACTCATTAAGGCGGAGTATTTTGCTGAGGATGGGAAAGGAAATGTGTCGTACCATTTAAAAGGAACCATCCCAGCATTTGCCTGCAGTGTTTTCTGCAAATTACGGGAAACCTAAATCAGCCTGGTCCGAGGCAGGTTTGACTCACCGTGTTTCAGAATGGGAGACCAGTGTGTTAACACTGCGCCACCTCGCTCGATATATAACATCTCCACTGTACAGAAGAGACCGTCTACGTCGTTGTACCAATCAGATAGTTTCATACTAATAGTAAATTTAAAACAGCATTACTGCAGTGCAACAAACTGACTAAGCACTGCGTTTTAAGAGAGACTGATTGCAGCCACAATTCACACCTTTCCGTTCGAGTGGATCAGTGTTTTTCAACTTTTTCGAATGTGCGACTCCCTTGCAACGAAAAATACTCTGGCGACCCCCTTCCCCCAAATCCTTACGAAACAGAACAAAACGATGTTATCTTTAAGAAAATAAATTGAATCTTCTTTATTTTGCTATAACTTTCTTTTAATTGTTGGACGAAGTTAAATTGTTTCGGAATGAACACATCCTCTTTTAACATGATGTCCGACAGAATATTATTATTTGATTAACGAGTGTTTCGCAATTCAGGCAAGACGAAGTGAATTGTAAAGGCAGTTTGTAAAGAAGTAGATTTTTTTTTCTAATTTTTCAGAACTACTTATTGCATCATGTTGTTCTACCTATCGATTGGTTCCTGAAAACTTTTTAGACTTAGCGCTTATTCATGATTAACACACTGCAATATAAAACAATTTATATCCTCATCAATTCAAAATTAATGTTACAAAAGGAACTGCGTAATTGTAACAATAAATAAATTTCACCTAGGCATAGGTTTGTGTAATACTGAACCCCTAGTTATGGTGTAAGTATACTCCTGTGACGGCGACTTCCCGAGCAAGATTTTGCGACCCCCTTGAAGAACACTGGAGTAGATCATAGTCTACGGTGTAACTCGTAAATTAATAAGATAGCACATAGCTTCATGCAGCACAGAAAATTGGTGTTCCTCGACAAACCGCAACGCTACCGCCCATTTGCTTTACTTAGAAGAGTAAATATTGGAGAGCATGTATGTCAAGGAAACAGCCACAAAATGTTACAAGACCTGCCTGCTGAACGGGTAGGATTCTACCCAACCTGCAGCTGCGACGACCAGCTTCCCTCGGATATCTTTTACTGAAGCACTATTTCAAAACATGAAAAACGCCAACTGCGTTAAAGAAGTTATGATAGCGTGTGGAGGCAATGAATAACATTCAACCTAATTAGTGTTGTGTTAATCAAAAAAAGGTCCCAAGTTTAGTGGGCATAAAATAACCGCCGGCCGCGGTGGCCCAGGGGACTGGGGCGCTCCAGTCACGGTCTGCACGGCCACTACGGTCGGGGGTTCGAATCCCCCCTCGGGCATGGATATTTGTGCCGTCCTTAGTATTAGTTAGTCCGTAAGTAGTTTGTAAGTTTAGGGACTGATGCCCCCGTAGTTATACCCATAAGCTATACAAACATTTGAATAAAATAACCCCTCCGCTACGCTTAATAATGACCTCCCAGAAGTAGCAATAGGAGTGTCTTCCCTGTATATAGCAAACATGCCTAAAATAACAAAGGTAAGTTTGATGCTGAAGATTAGAAAGTGTTACTGCACGCAACAAGGACCAGAGATTTGCTGAGTCGTCGTTTTTCGTCGAAGACCTACATTTTTGGTAAATACTTGTGCAACTGAAGGGTGCTGCGGAGTACTACCAAACCAGAAGTCACCAGGTCCCACCTTAACAATACGCTCGCTAACAATATAGTGGCTGTATATTCTGAAAAAGCAGAGCAGGCGAAAAGTTAGTCCACGTTATCTAGAGGTCACAAGACGCTCAGTTTTAGAGAGCACTTTCTGGAGCCTGTCCTTAAGATGAAGGCAAGAAACAACAAAAGGTGCAGAAATTCTTGCACTGGTTTATCCTTTGGCTTTGAAGTGGGTTGTATGGATAAACTGCCCATACACATGCGACCTTCCCATCGGTTCTCACCAATAACACTTGGGCAATACCTAACTCAGGGTAGTAAAAGTTTATGGCTCGTTGTCTCTATACATATGGGTGAGTTATGTATGTCAGCTTCCATGCCCTAAACAGCAATCTGTTTAAACAAGATCATTACTTAATCTGTAGTTTAGCAAGTCTATTAATCTGCTTATGATGACGCGAAAATATATTTAACAAACATAAATTAAACCTCTGAATGGCCAAGAAAATGGATTCTAAGATTTAAAAAAAAGTGATTCACTCACGAAGTAATTCTTTATAAATGGAGTTTATTACTCTTATTAGACATGAAACGCGGAGGTGGTCCTACTTTATACGTAGGTAAATAACTGAATATTTCCCCTGCTATTGGTCATGAGAGGCACAGTAAGTATCACACGCACTCGAGAGTAAAAGTTCCAAATTATCACCCTAAGCTAGAGTAGTCCATTGAACTTTGCAGTTCCAAGTTAATCCGCGATAAAAGTATTTGTTATAAAACACAGTTTGTCATCACACGTATACACGATTGCTGAATTATCACAGTCCCACAGCCCTACTACCGTGCATAGTTTATCACTTTTCAAGCAGAGACTAAATTCTGCAGTCACAGTCCCGTAAATTTTCTAAGTCCACACATGCGCCTCTGTTTAAATCAGAAGTTCGTAACGCGGCTTCAGACCGCCCAGCGTCACAACTTTCACCACTACGTCCAAGTTACGAGTCCCTTCCCAAAGCGTTCGAAAGCATGCTCCCTCTGCTCCCAAAATTGTATCCTTCCGCGCATCCTAAAGCCTCATCTTTAAAATATAATTTCCCTTCCAAAATATTACACATTTGAATATTAAATGCTTTGACGACCTCCCTACAAATGATGTTTACATTTAACAAACAAATATACATTCAACAATAGTCAAAAACGGTTGAGACTGAAGTTCTTCGTTCGGATAGCCATTAAGCGTGGCGTCTCACTGTTCAAATATACTGTCGCCGTCGAAATATAGTTACACAATTAATATTTAATTTATCTTGGCTTTTTATACAAATATATTCAGTTATTGTCCACAAATACGTATAATTGTTGATATTTAAATTATCTGCTGCATATCCACTGTTTTTAGTCGGCCATGAAATATTTAAGTGGCAGTCTACATTTTATCACACAGAAGCGTTAAGTCATACAATATACTTTGATGTTGTTCGAAACAATTGGGCCGTGGGTCGACTCATATGCAATACTGTCCCTTTCATTTATTCCATTTATTGTACGTAAATGAAAAAAAAAAGCGTTACACTAAAGTAATAATACTCTTCAGGGGAATGTTGTGCTCTAGTTGGAGGAAAGAAGTGGCCGAGCTATCTGCAAAGGGATATTGCCAGTAGTAGATCGTGAGATGTCCCGAATAGTCATCATGCTCACTAATATGTTCAGCCACTTCTGCATTACGAGGAAATGTCGACTTCAAAGAATTGTGTTCTGTTACAGGTGAACAGATGCTGTAATGGCGGCAGCTAATTCGTCTGTACGAATGGCTTTCATGCCGGTTAAATTAAAATCGCATCAAAATATTAGTATATCTGAGAGAAATAGGAAAGAGATTCGTCGTTATATGGAAGCTGTGTAGCTGTTACTGTGTACCACCTGTGAATAGATTTTATTTTGGGGTAGGGCACGGATTTGGTGGAGGGGGCATGACGCAACAGGTCCACACTTGCTTTGTGGAAGAGAGATATAGGCGAGCAGATAATCTGCACTGATGCAATACCTAACGAAATTAAATCACTTATAACCCCAGAGTGAGAATGTTGAATACTGAGCAGAACCCAAACGTAGTAAAGTTTAAATCTCTTTTTTTATGTTTACTGTGAGTAATATGTAACGTACACAACATTTAAGAACAAATAACTCAGAGGAATTAACGACGTCATTCGAGATATTGAGAAGAGAATGAAACCTAACTGACTGCAAGTTGTATTAGATATCGTATACACTATAAAAGGCCACTACATTATCAGAAAAAAATAGCTTGTTTGTTGGTATTAACATCAAGAAAGAGACAGTAAATTATAACTTCCCTTTGCGCGCTTTGGTAGATTTCGCAATACTGGCATCTCTGCGTTTGGCACGGTTCACAGTGACAGCGACTATTTTCTGTTTTTGTATATAAGTATGCAGACTTTTGTGTTCTTAGTCATGCGTAGAAAAATCTCACCCTTTCGTACTAAGGTACCACGTTCACTAAAATAATCTATTTTTTCTGAACGATGGCTAACATCGTTCAGGGCGCTCTGGGTAACGGCTGTTTACGCTGTTCAATCATCGTTCGTGTCGCCCTGGTCTAGTGGAGTGGCCGTAAAGCTAGGAGCTGTAATCCATCAGCAAACAGAGAGCTGAATGACCTACGCGAAACGATGTCGAGGCGTCCTCTGACGTCAGCGGGAAGGTCGGCGCGTCGATATCGCCTGGCGTCAAATTGCATCCGACGCAACAGCTGTCTGGCCGCCCGGCTTTAAAACGTCGTTTGCCATAACAGACGAGAAGTGGAGGGACCGTCGACTTTCGCAACTGCACGTCGAATACGGTTCTGTATGACAGAATGAGATGAGAAGGAATGACTTCTCGGCTCGATAATATGGAGTAAGCAGGTGATCAAGTGCACGGGGAGCCTCTCTGATATATATATATTATTAACTCCGACCAAATTGTGACTGCAAGAAAGCTTCTTTGAATGTAGGAGAGCAAGTCAGGAAAAAGTGGTACGACTTATATTGCGCGTAGCATTACATAGAGTTAGATGATTTTAACACATGCAGATTGCTGACGACATAACATCCAGAAGATGGTGTGTGTGTGTGTGTGTGTGTGTGTGTGTGTGTGTGTGTGTGTGCGTGTTTCGTCCGAGATAGACGTCTAGTGCTGTTACACACGGAAAGAGGAACTCGCACACACGCAGCAGGCAGAGGTAACATGTTAAGTAAAACTTCTGATAGTTATGAGATTGAATTTAAAAAGCGCGGAATACGAGTTGGGTTTATATGTGGAACATGGCCCGTAAGTTCTTTGCTGAAATAGACGAGAGGGGAAAAAAGTTAATGGATGATATTTAGATGACGTTAGGAAACAAGTAAGAGCCCCTATCTCCTCCACAGTATTTATGATCTGAAATTAACTAAAGAGTTGAGTTCTTTCAATTAAAACCAGGTTTATTTCAATGATAATTTATATAACTTATGTGTTATTCCAGAAGTTAACTTGAAGTTGTTTTGTTCCTCTCCCTTACAGGTTTGATGAACTGTCCAGGCGAGACAATGAGTTAAATTGGACAAAGAACAAAAGGATTATCTTCTATAAATCTATGTTAAAGTTTCGGAACTAAGAACTAATGTATTGGGGTACATATAGTGATATATTATCTACCAAATAATGCTTAGTTTTTCCGTCAAAAAATAAAACTTTTTTCCTTCAAGTTTACTGAGACATTCGAAATTGCCAAATATTCCCAGATTTCCAAAAACTTCTGGTAACCTTGCTAGAACTTAAGAACGTCCTAAAAGGAAAAGTCTAGCGGAGACCTTAATTTAACTGTCCACGCAAAAATAGTACGTGAAATTAAAATAGCAGCATGTTTTTCCTGTGGGTTTCTCCAATCCGCCAGCAGCCACAAGTAAAAATTCGAAATTTCAACCACCCACCTACTTCTCTCGGCTTCTTGGCACAGCTGCACAACGGTTCTCATTCTAGGGTGAAGGCATGGTGATTCTAGGGGAATGTATCACTCTGAACAACTATGAGGTTTCTTAGTGCTGCGTGTTGTACATTAATAAGTGTCGAATTTCTATCCGCAATGTAAAGAAAAGTTCTGCTGCAAAATTAAACTGAGATAGGCCAGTTTGAAAGTCGTCGCTTTAACTGGTTATTTCGGAATTTTCACTAACACAGGGTGTTTACCAAATCATGTTACACACTTTTGAAGCTTTAAGCGACCGTCAGTAGATTTAGTTTTACATGGTAATTTATGTAAAACTAGGCTACGAGCACTTATTCGTCTTCGATAATAGGAAGCTAATCTCTTCTACTTTAGGCTCTTTGCTATCCATATTTTTGAAGGAGATAGTATTGAGGGAAACAAGAAAAAATCCAGTAAATGTAGTCCCTATAAAGCATACAGTAACGGCTATGAGAATTCGCTACATTCGATACCGTGGAACACATATATTGGTCAAATACTCAAAATATGTATTTAAGAGCCCATGTTTATTCTTTAGTTATTATGGTTCACAGTACTTCCACTCAAAATGTGGAAAGAGAAGAGCTTTCACCAGAAGAGATTTATTTCACACTGCGAAATATAAATAGCTGTTCATAGCGACGTTGGATGTCGTTTTCGGCATGTTTTACTGTGTAAAACTTGATGCAACAAGTCCTCTATGAAATTCTAGGAAAGTGCAACAAGAATTGTGAAACACACTGTGTAATATAGGACGGTTCACCGAAGAAGGACCTGAAAAAACTTAGGGACTATGTTCGCATTAACCGTAAGTAGAACAAGGCCGGCTCGGCTTGTCAACAGCGGTAACTCTCAGTTCGGGGATGAACGCACTTGGCGGTGTTCCCGAACCACAGTTGGAAAGGTTCCAGCCGAGTCACATGTCAGCAGCAGCAGCAGCCCACGTGGCCGGCGTGCTTACAGCACGAGGCGCCACCGAGGCTCTGACAACAGAGCATTTCATGTAGATGTACTGAATGCCGTGGTGCCAGCAACCAGCAAATTTGGCAGTAAATGTTTATCACTTCTAGTCAGTTTTTCTGCGTCTTCCAACAGCCGTCACCGAACAGTTACACTATTTTAATTAGACTTATATTTCATTTTTGTCAACAACAATTGCGAATTTATTTGTGTGACTGGTTTCGGACTTGTCAGTATAGGCGCATTACGACAATAAATGCCACATTACGTGTGTGTAATTTTTATTGAGAACAGATACAGCTGTTAGTATGTAATCCAAACAAACTTGAACCAAAGGCAAATGAGGACTTTTCAGTGATTCTTCCGTCAGTTCTTAGTAGATCATCATTATATGTTGTACAAGTTTCTTTTTATTTAGTTAACTGGTTTTAGGCTTACAAGACCACCTCAGACTTTTCAAGCTAACTAAATAAACTTCCAAAACATACACAAAATTAATTCAATATTGTGTTCTGAAAAGGATTGACGGAAGAATATGTGAAAATGTCCTCATTTGCATTTGATTTAATTTTGTTTGGGTTACATAACAGCTATAAAACTGTACTCAGAAATTGGACACACATTACGTGGCATTTTCATTTCAATTCGTCTATATTACCACCTCCTAAAATATTTACTATTCGTCCAGAAACATCCTGTATACGGAAGTTGCACCAGGGATGGAGTGTTGGGAGCTCCGACGTACAACAGCACTTGATGCTAAACAAGTGTCATTGGTGTTTCTCATAAGCAGAATTGCAAAGGTTGTAGACGTACATTAGTGATGGACATTGCTGCGATTTAGGACAGGTGTTTGGAAATGAACTAAAAAGGCCGTAAGTAGTCGCACAAAAACTAAACAAATTGGTAACTACTGGCAACCAAGACATAATAATAATAATAATAATAATAATAATAATTTCCAGTTGCTGTTCCTTTGGTCCAGCAATATGATGGATTTACACGATTCCCTTGCGAGTTTAAAAAACATTGGCATCATCCGATCGAACACAGAAGAACAACACAAAAGAAACATCTAGTTACCTTTAGATCCTCCGGCTTCCACCCGGGTTGCCGAGTTTAAATTCCGCGATCTTTCGAGGAGTGTAATTATCACTTCGCTAGGAAATTATGATAAAGGCACTCACCAAAACATCGCGAAATTTTTACCTTGGCACCCGGATGGACGCCCGAGAAGATTTCGTCAGCAGTATATGCCGGGAAATCCTACATTCACACTATTTCCTCTGAATCGACCACTGACCACGAAATGTCACTAATCGTTTGCGCGTCACTCGGTGCGAGTAGAGTTTCGGAAACGCACGCAGCTAGTGCAGACGGCACAGGGCGCCTGGAGCCAGCGTGGCCTTGCCTTGCCTTTCTCGCGCGGAGGCGGTGGCCGGGACGGCGGGCTTGGGGGAGGCGGGGGCGGCTGGCGAGGCGTCGCCGCTGCCACTGGCGCTGCCACTACCGCTGCTGCCGCCGCTGCTGCCGCCCCCGCAGCGCCGCCGGCGCGCGCCTCCTGCCGCCCCCGCGCCGGCCGCCGGCTCCATGTCTGGCCGACTGCCCGCTCCGCCCATCACTCCGCCTCCGAGAGCCGCGCGCATGCGCCCGCCAGCCACGGCAGTCGATAGCCGACGCCGCTGCGTCATGCACCGCGGGTACACTCCACTGCGACGTGCCCGATACGCTACATTGCCTGCGCAGCTGCAGCCTCTACTGCTCCACACACTTGCAACCAGCTCCGGAGGGAAACAGTAATACGTCACGCTAATACGAGCCGCCGCGCCAGTCAGGGTCTGCACCGCCACTACGGTCGGGGGTTCGAATCTCCCCCCCCCCCCGGCATTGCTATTTGTGCCGTCCTTAGTGTTAGATAGTTCATAAGTAGTTTGTGTACTCCTCGGTTGCACAGTGGTACAGTGCCAGACTACAAATACAGAGGTTTCGGGTTCGATCCCCGCCAGGTCCTGGGATTTTTATCTGTCACTTTCCACTTTTTCACCTCTGGCAGTGATGCTGATGTGAAAAATACCGAGTAGCACAGTGGTTCGGAACCCACGTTAAACTGTAGGTCCCCCTTTAACTGGCTGGGTAAGGCAGTTCGAAGGTCGGAGGAAGGCAACGGCATACCACCTCCAAACAGGACCATGCCTAGTAAAGCACTGTGGTGTTCAAACTAATCTTCGGACTGTTGACTGATTTACCTTTTACCAAGTAGTTTGTAAGTTTAGGGATTGATGACCCCGTAGTTAAGTCCCATAAGCATTTGAACATTTGCTAATACGAGCGCGATACGGAAAGTTATGCTCTCCCCCCCCCCCCCGAACATTTTGTGTATATATTTCTATTACATACCATTGAACAGTACACCCTTTCAGCTATTTGCAACATACGGCCGGCGTCCAAATGAAAATGTACTAAACGACCCTGCGGGGTATAATTGAAGTCTGTACTCAAAAGTAATCACCAGAGGCTGGACCACAACTATCCCACTGTCTAACGAGTCGATTCCCCGTTCCCATAACTCCTGTGGCTGTGACAAGAGTCAGTCCTCTACTTCAGTTCGTCGCCCGGGTTGAAGCGCTTCCCTCAGATGACTTTTTAGGGGACCAAACAGATAGAAGTCACAGGCGACATGTCCGGGCTGAAGGGCGGAAGCTGAAGCTGCTCCCACTTGAACTTGGCCAGCACACTTTGTGTGACCTTGGAGACGTGTGGACACGCGTTATCGCGGAGCAGAATCACTCCCTTCACTCCCTCCGTGAGCAGGGGGCGTAGGCTACGTAGTGTCTCACAGTACACGACACTGTTCATGGTTTTTCCCTTCTCCAGAAATTCGATGAGAGCTCCTGTGGCTGTGACAAGAGTCAAAGCGGCAAATTCAAATTTCAACAGGTTCGGTTGTTAAGACGTTTCGTATCATTTCATTGGAACACTCCACATACTTCCCATACATGTTCCGAGATTTGTCATACCGCATCACAAGGTTCGAAATCCTCCTGCGTAAAACTACAGAGTATTTAGTGTAGTCACCCACCCGTTTCACAATTCATAAATGGTGAAACAACGATGCGTGGCTGACCACTTCGTTCACTTTTGCAAGTTCATCATTCAGATCAGATAGTCCGACCGTTGATCATCATGGCCGTTAATGCGTCCGTCACGAATTACACTGCATCAATGTTAAAGAACACTGATACTTTATAACTGAAATAGTTCCGGTTATTGCGTTATATCTATGATATGGTGATGGATGACAGAAGAGCTAAGGTGCGTGAGATTGTTAGTGCTGTAGGCATCTCGAATGAAGGGGTACATAATATTTTGCATAAACATTTGGACATGAGAAAGCTATTCGCTAGATGGGTGCCGCGATTGCTCACGCTTGACCACAAACGGAATCGTGTGAAGTGTTGCAAGGAAGGTTTGCAGCTGTTCAGGAGGAATCCGCAAGACTAAGCGTCGTTTCGTCACCATGTATGAAACATAGATACATTACTATACTTCGGAAACCAAAGAACAATCTAAACAATGGGTTACCAGAGGAGAAACTGCACCATAAAAGACTAACACCGGTCCGTCGGCCGGAAAGGTTATGACGACGGCCTTTTGCGATTCGCAAGGGATAATCTCCATCGACTATCTGGAACAGGGTAAAACTATTACAGGTGCGTATTATTCATCGTTGTTGGACCGTTTGAAAACCGAACTGCCAGAAGAACGCCGGCGATTGGTCCACAAAAAAGTCATTTTCCATCACGGCAATGCACCAACACACACCTCAGCAGTTGTGGTCGCAAAATTATTGAAATACGATTCCAAATCGTTTCCCAATCCCCCTATTCTCCAGACTTGTCTCCCTCGGACTACTATTTGTTCCCCAATTTGAAGAAATGGCTGGCGGGTCGAAGATTTTTCAAACGAGGTGGTGATTGAAGAAACTAATAGCTATTTTCAGGCTTGAACAATTCCTATTATTCGGAAGGGATCAACAAATTAGAACAACGTTGGACGACGTGTATAAATATCAAAGAAGACTATGTCGAAAAATAAAAATTGTTTACCTAAACACGTTAGTAGTTTTTATTTTTGCACGGACTTTTCAAACGCCCTTCGTAGTGGGTGTATACATAGAAGTGTGTGAAGCAAATTACTTACGAGCACCGAGCATGTCAGGAACACGTTGCCCTGTATAACAATTCCCAACATACTGCAGTAAGAATAAATGTTATGAGCAGGGCTTGAAGCCAATAACCTCGGGATAACAAACAGGGGACTCTACCACCTTGCTCACGGGAGCTCAACGTGATATGCATTCGCAGTTACGCTTTTCCTCTACTCCTTAGGTCACGTGTTTTTGTTTATGCATGATCTCCTGGACGACAGCACATAACACGTATATTGGAGTTCTGGTTGGTACTCTATCGATACACAGCGTTTGGTACCGATCTGACTGACTGACATCTGGAGATGCAGTGAAGGCTTTCACGACCGGCTGAAATAATTGCTGTTGAATCTTCCGGGTTATGTGGTCGTGGTCGAAGAAACGTATCTGCTCCTGACGTTTCGTCCAGAGCTGCGCTGGACATCCTACAACGACGAACTATTATCCACGACTGTACAGAGAAGCAATCGAAATATACAAACATGGGGATAATTTTAATAGAAAGGAAGAAGCAATGAAACTTAATGACATATAGACTGTGGCTCTTCAGAATGGCTCTTTGACCATCGACTATCGAAAGTTATGTTTTATCTTTAACAAGGCTTAACTCTGCTGTGCTCACGTGAACACTTGATCACGCCCCCTTGGACAGTATTTATACCGCTCTCCGACGCCCGACTCGTCAGTCGGCAAGACTCACCGCTACCAGTAGCACCTCTGAGGATGTCCAGCGCAGCTCTGGACGAAACGTCAGGATCAGATACGTTTCTTCGACCACGACCACATAACCCGGAAGATTCAACAGCAATGACATCTGGAGGTTTGGGTGTTAGTCATCAAAACGCTGGCCGAAAGACATATCTTGAGGTACAAGAAAAGCTGGAAATGGTTATGAGCGAGACAGAGGCTGTATGCTGGATGATCAAACAGCTCCCAAACGAACTACTGCAGAACATTTGGTGTGCACCTAGCAGTACGAGAAGAGCATTTTAGTGGAGCAGCAAAACACCCGCACTAAATATTTCCATCTTTTCCTGCATCTCAAGAGGTCAAAGATTAAGACCTGAAGCCCAACGTAACATGCTGTTTTCTATTCAAAGGCGGCAGATTTGTACGTCATAGGAATACGTAACTTAATCCCACGATGTCATAATGTCGTAATTATTTGGGTGACGAGTCCAAAAATCGTTGTTGTTTTAAAGGGGACTAAACGGCTGGGTTATCAGTCCCCTGTTCCCAGCAAAGAGATCCCATAATGTGATTGGCAGTTGAAGACGAAACATTCCACAGCGAGTACACAAGAAGTAGAGGAAGGTGGTGTGTGCTTAAAACGACATAATAAAAGGAGAAGGGAAATGACAAAGCAGTGCACCAAAGAATCAACTGTGCTAAAGAATCACAGCAGAAGGGAATGGCTGGCTGGCCATTAGGATAGCAGTGGATGGGCCGGTCATCCTGTACACACTAAAGCTGCCAGTTGGAAACATCACTGGCAAGACAAAAGGAACAAAAGATTTAAAACTGTTTGAGTGGTGGGCACCCACCATTAAGTCATGTGATAAAATCCAGTTGCACGAATAAAACCTAAAACCCTGTCAACTATGAAGGCATCGTCAGCTAAAAGCAAAGGGAGCTCAGAAGGCAGGTTGAATGACTGCCGCAGAGCAGTTAAAAGTGGACAGTCCACCAAGATGTGGACCACAGCAGAGCACCACAACAGCAGTTTGGCGGGTCCTCTCGACGTAAGAGGTGGCCGTGCGTGAGCCATGTATGGCCTATACGCAAGTGGTCCAAAAATAGTTTTAAACGTTGCTGTCCCTGTTGTCAACACAGTTTTAACTATTTTTTCTTTTAAATAGGGAAACTTCATTTTTGTTGTTCGTCGTACATCGACAAAGGAAACAACACTGATAGCAGGCGCCCCTGAACCAATAACTAATTGGCACATTTATTGTGGAAGAACACAGACCTCTGGAAAAAATGACAATAGGCAGTTCATTATTTTAAATTGATAACAGAGTCCATTATTTTAAACAAAAGGTCCTGGAGGTGGCATGAACGCTGTAGTTCCGCTACGTCGCAGCAGGCGCCACCCACGGCGGTAGAGCCCGCTACCGCCACGACGTGTCGCGTCATTAACCCGCAATTCTCATTAGGAGGCGGGTCATTAGAAGGCGAAAACCGCCGTGTGAGCACCGCCGCCGTGCTTCGTTAGGGAGTCGAGCGCTGCTCGCACGTGGGAACACCGCCTTTGAAATTACGCGTTCCGCGACTGCCTCGTTAATCACCATCGGCCAAATCCGATGGTGCATTTACGTGAGAGTTTCCATTCCGATTTAGCTTCTATCCTCGTGCCCTATGTTCAATACCTTGTCGACAAAAATGTAGAAACCGTGTACCAGTTCAGGAAGAGCAAAAACTCTTCGAACTACACACTACGACAGTTATTTTAATAAAACGTCAATCGTGTACCTGAAAACCGAATAGTACTGTAAATAGAACGATAACTGGCAGTTTTAAATTATTTGGATATCTCTTGCAAACATCAAGTCAATAAACCGTCTGTTAATTTTACACAGTTACCATATTCACTTCACACCCATACTGGCGATGTGGAAAGCGGTACGCCAAATTTGTCTCTTGAGTCTACGTACTCTCGTGGCGGACCACTGACCGTCAGGTGTTGTCTGACTACTCCACATCGCAAATTCATTGTCTATACTCTTGGATGAACGCTTTTAAACAAGGTCAATAAAGTACCGCTATGTTTATTATTGTTACAGAACTTGGATAATACTTCGACAGTCACTGTCTCAGTGCACTTCCACCACTGATTTTGATAACGCCGTTTTATAGTAGTAAATGCAACAGAAAGCACACGATCTGATGATGGAATCATGGCTAGTCGGGTGATGAAAGGAAGTAGCTACACATGTAACTAACTTTCCTGATGCCGCGGAAATCTGCCGTGAGTAGCTTTAATGTTAGAGGGCAACAGTTTCTGAGCCTACGTGAAACAGCCTCAGATTCCAAGTCTTCGTAATAACAAAGTATGTAATACTTAGATGTAGAGCTGTGCTTCAGACGTCCGCGGAACTCTTAGGAAACCTCTATCGGAATGGCTGGATAATAATTTGAAGCGCAGTACTCTGGAATACGGGACAACTACTTTAAAGAACTTCTCATTTTCTTCAAAACCATTGTTTTGCAGGCGAATCAACTGATTTCGACAAATGATTCACCATCAAGACATAAGACAACTGCGTTACAGAAAATCCATTAATTTTGTTTTTATAGAGGCACACGTTCTGGAGGCAAAGGAAAATACTGATATACTTTAACAGAATTAATATAATGTGTATGGTAGGCATAATTAATAGATAGGGAGTAATATTTTATCTAAGACTTACACAATACATCTTAGCAGGAAATATACATAAATGCATGTTGTGTAACATAAATCTGTAAAAATGCCAAAAATAATTTGTCGCTATTAGTGGCTTTCAATTCTCCGAATTCAGAGAAGTTGGCTTAGGTTACTGGCGTCTTGTTGGTGTTTTATTATAATTCGTTCGAATTTAATTACAGACTTTGGTCAGCGATGTTATGTCTTATTTACGGTAGATATATTCCATCTCTAGTTCTCAGCCTTTTTCATCGATCAAGTCAATAGAGTTATCTAAATATTTTTTGCTTGAAAACGACGTGTACACAATTTTACTGACTCAATATTTAAAAAGGACTGAGAACTGAAAATAGTATAAACCTATCACTGATGGCTTAAGACGTAATCGTTGGTATCTGATTATGTCTCTATCCAGAAAAAACAAGCACGTCCGATTTACAATCAGTTCGAAAATACTGTCAGATGATTAAGTCACTACCTATTTGGAATCTAATGGGGAAAATCTCTGCTTCATTTATTTGAATGGAGAAGTTAATGCTAAATTCGTCTTCATGGAACGAACATCGAAATGATGCAGCGCCAATCATTTTTTGTCGCCGAGTGTCGAACTGTTGTGGTCTTCAGTCCGGAGACTGGTTTGATGCAGCTCTCCTCAATAGCCTATCCTGAGCAAGCCTCTTCATCCCCACATAAGAACGGCAACCTACATCTGTCTGAATCTGCTTACTGTATCCATCTCTTGGTCTTCCTCTTCGGTTTTTACCCCACACACTTCCCTCCAGTGCTAAATTCACGATTCCTTGATGTCTAAGAATGTGTCCTACCAATCGATCCCTTCTTTTCGTCAAGGTATGCCAGAAATTCCTTTCCTCCCCAATTCTGTTCAGTACCTCTTCATTAGTTACGCGATCCACCCACCTAATCTTCAGCATTCTTCGGTAGCACCACATTTCAAAAGCCTCTATACTCTTCCTGTCCGCAGTGTTTATCGTCCATGTTTCACTCCCATACAAGGCAATACTCCACACAAATGCCTTCAGAAAGGACTTCCTTAGGCTTAAATCAATATTCGAGGTTAACAAATTTCTCTTTTTCAAGAACGCTGTTCTACCCA
This sequence comes from Locusta migratoria, assembly GCA_026315105.1. NCBI lineage: Eukaryota > Metazoa > Arthropoda > Insecta > Orthoptera > Acrididae > Locusta > Locusta migratoria. Next base: position 667,744,641 of record CM048744.1, read on the forward strand.
TTGCCATTCTGCATTTTATATCCTCTGTACTGCGAGCATCATTTGTTATTTTACTGCCCAAGTAACAAAACTCATCTACCTCCTTTATTGTTTCGTTACCTAATCTAATTCCTTCAGCATTACCTGATTTTCTTAGACTGCACTCCATAGTGTCTAACTATAGTAATGGTTATTATGACGGAGACCTAGGATCGCAACTGGAGGCGCGCCATAACGAGAATCTCCAAAATCCGAAATGTGTGCTACGTAAGGGATGGACTGTGAAGCGTACTTTTCAGTACTCTCTGGGTCTGCAAAATGTATTATTTATCGGATTTTGTTCTGTACAGAACTAAGAAAAATATCTGCTGATAGCCACTCGTCTTTCAAATGTTCAAATGTTTGTTATGCTTAAGGGACTTAACTACAGGGTCATCAGACCCTAAACTTACAAACTACTTATGAACTACCTACAACTAAGGACGGCACAAATATCCATGCCCGAGGGGGGATTCGAACTCCCGACCGTAGTGGCCGTGCAGATCATGACTGAAGCGCCTCAGTCCCCTCGGCCACCGCGGCCGGCCCACTCGTCTTTAATGGAGAAAATGCACACAGTTATTGCGAACTTCAAAATAGTGTAATCAAACTGGGAAGCGTTTGGGAGTTTCGATGACGAATGTAAGTTGATGAGTGTGGGCCTGTGAGGCGGCTGCCTGCCAGAGGAAGGTCCCTGCCGGCGCAGCTCTGCTTTAGGCTGCTGCAAAGGTCGCGCCGCGCCGTACATTGACTCGCTCTAGCCGCGGAATTTCGCATCCGGCATATTCCATTACCTCCTCCTCCTCCCCACCGCACCTCGCCCTACGCTACAGATTACATTAACTACACCGGCGAGATCTTCATATCTACTTACGTTGCATGTTCTTGATTAAGCCTAGTACCAGGGCAGCATAAAGAGCACGTAAGACTCGGCGGGGTCATACTAACCCCGTTCCCTTTTACTCAGTTTCTTCAGCAAAATCTCCGAACGTCGAACTGTTGTCAGTACCGTACCATTTTAATACATGTAACTGGTCGAGACTCATCTGCGTCACAGAACACTGAAATGTTAAAAAGAGGACAAAACGAAGAAAAAAAAACTGAGCAACCGCTCTAGGTGAATACCTTTCTCATCCCACCCCACCGTCAAGACATGGGATTGGTGTTAAGGAAAGTTCGAAACGAATTTTTTCACATTTTCGGATTTTTATCTCATTACAAAATTGGCAATTTTCTGAATAAAATGATTATATATGCATTACTTATAAACTCACAATGGAAGTATTTTATTTTTAATATCTACACCGGGTGAATGTTAAAATTTTTACGTGCATTACTTTCTAGATCTAACAAAAACGTTAATATTTATATAGAAGGCTGTGGATTGCTTTGTTATGAAGGTTAAATTACGTGTTTGTTTTCGAAGTACTGTCAAAAACAGTATCGTATCGTTTCCTTTCGTTTCATAGTATAAACGCGCGTTGTATGTCTAAGTGCTAACGTTTTTTCCGAGGCAGGCAAAATGATTGATGAATTACAGCATTATGGGATGGCCATTTGAAGTAATACGAGGAATTGTTGTAAACGTAGCAGGCACTATGGGCTATCTTCTTCCACAGACTGTCAAGTGATGAAAAATCAGTACACAATGGACTAATTCATGGTGCAGTATCGCTATGTCCAGTACTCAAACAATTCAAACAACCATAAACATTCATTCCCTGCAGTAGTCATGGATATCATAAAACCTATTTACAAAGACCTGGCAAATACTGACTTACTGAAGAAGTTTCTACATGTTCAGACTCAAAATCACAATGAGTCGTTGGTCACTAAGGAGTCCAGAAAGAAGACAAAACTTGGAAAAAGATAAAGAGGATGATATACATACAGTATGGTGCAGGGTGCTTCTGAGTGACTAAAAATAAAAATAATTATATATAAATTACAGTCTTTTAAAACTTTAGAAAACCGTTCCTGAAAATTTACATGTTCTGATGCATTCCCCCCCCCCCCACCCCCCAAATCTCATAAGTCACTTCGAGTGGAGTATCCAAATTTCCAGGGAGTAATAACATACGTATCCTAAGTCTACTGAACTAAAAGAAAAGGGAAAAAAAAGTAATGTATAATTAGGGTAACGTACAAAAAAAATACACAAATTTTTAACAGTGCAATTAAAATATATAGATATATCTCCGAAACCAGTGGCTGAAATGCAATTATTGCAGTTCTGAAAAAATGTTCAAATGTTTGTTAAGCTTATGGGACTTAACTACGGGGTCATCAGTCCCTAAACTTACAAACTACTTATGAACTACTTACGAACTAGGACGGCACAAATATCCATGCCCGAGGGGGGATTCGAACCCCCGACCGTAGTGGCCGTGCTGACCGTGACTGGAGCGCCTCAGTCACCTCGGCCACCGCGGCCGGCTATTGCAGTTCTGAGTTCAGTAGACTAGGAACATGTATAGCTTAATGTCCTGTCAAAGTTTCACAGGACAGTGGTTCCTGAAATACAGGGAAGCCAAGTCACAAATTTAACACTGTCGAGAGGGCGTTCCAATTCCCCTTAAGAGAGATTTTAAAAAAACCACTAGAGTTCACACAGACAGCACTGCGGAGCCTTATTTGGTTTCTACGGAGGAAAAAAATCAATCAATCCTGCAGAAGCATCATGTGGACTCCTTTCCAATTAACCAATATTTACGAACAAAGTTAAAGATGTTTATTTGCCCTTCCAAAAAGTATTATCACCATTCGTGAGCCGTTAATTTGTACAGAGAGCGTAAATATTTGCCGTAAGGCCGACTTCCTATAAATTACGTAAAGGATTTATGAATGAATTTTCATACTCAAACACAGGTTGGGAAATACAGAAGTAGGGTAGCATAATGATCGGCGTAAGTTTTAACTTTACAAAAAAAAACTAATTACAGTAAATTGATTTAATGAAAAGTGAATATTGCACTAACAGTTGCTGCAGGTTCGTAAATGAGTCAAATTCTGTGAGGTCTACCTATTTTTCTCATAGAAATTTTTATTAATGTGTTATTTAACTGTCAAGAAGTCGTCCGTTTCTTTTTTTGTGGCATGATTTGTCAGAAAATAATAAAATTAAAGAAATATTTTACTTGCTTTTGGATGCTGCTCGAAATCACGTACAGAAAATGCGGGACGTTGTGTGTTTCTTAAATCTATTTTCTTACTTATATAAATGAGTCGTTTCATAAAAACAACTGCCCTATTCTTTCTCTAATTCTATTTTGTTTTTGTTATTTAATGAAATTACGATAATAGCTATCCGACTTTTATGAATGGTCATCGTTTCTGCTAGAAATTACAACTACGCGGTGATCTGCAGCGTCAGTCTATGAAGACAGCAAACGTATTTACAGTTTTAAGTCTAGTCCGTTTTCTCGTTCGTAGCAGGTACTTAAGCCTATCTGACTCACGTTTTCAATTACTTAAGGAAGATGGGTAGGGGGGACCTTTTAAGATTTGTGTAGCCCCTGATCGATAGACGACCCGACACACACCGATGCTACGCGTGCGGTATGAACTGCAGGCGATTACCAGCTCTCGCATCTTACATAAGGACATCGCTCACTGCTAGTTAATTGCTAATAATTAAAACACTGCGTCCGATATTCGTAGAAGAGGTAATTAACACTGCCTCTAAAGAAAAGGAAACACTGAATATAGTCTTGAAGAAAGTACCGTTTTGCGAATACTTGAGCGTTCCGTTGGATTTAATGTGAAAGCATGAATACCTGTAACTAACCCAAACATGTGCCAAAATTAAAATGTTAGAATACATCTTCCATATATTATCCCCACACCTAATTAATACAAGAAAGCCGAATCGAACAAATAGTGTTCGGCGAGATTATAGCTAGTCTCGCGAGCTGTAGGTAGAAGCTGTACACCAGACATGCGGTTATTTAGTTTTAAAGCCGTTAACGTCGCTGTCTATATGGTCAGCAGTTTTATATCGCTGACCCTTCCAACATCACGCATCGCATTCTCAACATTTTCAAACAGTGGACTCCCTAGTGTCATATGAAGACTGTACATTAACCGATAACTTTATGTAGGATCGGTGTAGTATTCACTTGTTCGAAAAGTCACTAGCATTCGCTCAACAGAATCTACCTAATGGCGATTAATAATTTGTAGGATCAAAAATTTAAATTACTAACATTTAAGTTGCTTTATTTCTTTCATTTCTGACTGCCTTAGAGTAGTGTTCCTCAACCTTCCTGAATACTCAAACCCCTTCCAACTAAAATATTTTGGCGACCTCCCTCCCCCCCTCCCTCCCCGAAGCATCAAACAACTATGTGGGTAATTTCAAACGCAATATATGTAATTTTCTTCTATTGATACAACTTTCTTGTAAAAAAATAAGAAGTACAGTATTGTATATTATTGGATAAATTTAGTCTACTGTTCTGAATGGAATGTATTATTACATGAATTTCGACAGAAAAAATAAAGCGTCTGTTCCGCAGTTGTCATATATTCTGTGAATATTAAAGAAAAATATATGTTGCATAACGAGGTTTCCCATTGCAGGTTAGGTTCAGAAACGAATTATGATCGCCGAGTAAGGTTCCATTGTATAGTCAATTTGTAAACAATCGAATTTCCCAAAAGACATTATGACGTTCTATCTTGTAAATTTAGATATCGCCTGGTACCTGAAAATAGTTTTCAAGTCCCTCGTTGATTCATTATTAACACGGTGTATTTATTGTAAAACAATCTTTGTTCTATTCAACTGAGAATTGATGATCAATAAGGAATCATGTAATTTTAATGTAAAATACATTTCAATTTTCTTAGACACAAGTTTTTAAATTGCGGAAGCGCTAGTATTCAGGATGCTGCTTGCTGGTAGTTTTATGGTTGGAGTACTTCCTAATGTGACGGCGACCCTCTTAGCGACCCATCTCGAGGTCGCGATCCAGAGGTTGAAAAAACATTGCCTTAGAGTAATGGTGCAATTTCACGAATGCCCTCAACATGTGTGAATATTTTAATAGTTGTTGCAAATGTTTTGACAGTGCATGACAAGCTTTACCTCATTGATTTTTAGGCCAAAATCATGCACAAAGTGCTTCTCCAGAAATGGAGTCACTAGTCATAACTGCCCAGAGGATGTGTCAGTGTGTACATAAACTCTGACTGAAAGGTTAAAAACTTTTGAGCTTTTGTCGGAAATCTAGTTCACCCTGTATACAAGTGGTTTCGCGCCGTTCACGAGAGGCAGTGTTAAGGCTGTCACATAAAACCAAATTAACAAGGTTACTGCCTGCTCTCCTATCTCGCCAGGATGTGTTTTCCCAGTGGGTCTGATGGATCTGAAGTCACAACTGCAGCCGACCGTGGCTCGTACGATGCAGTCTGGGACCTCAGAGTGCCACTATAAAACCTATATTCATTATTGACGAGCGCTGCTTTTCCGGGAACTAGTGTTTCGAAAGGATTCATTTTTGAAATCAAAGAAATAGGACACATAATCAGAAATTTAGCAACGAACGAGTGGAAGACCCCGCTTTTCGTAAGAAATGTAGTCCATATTTTTCTACGTGAACCATCCCAGCAGTATTTAACGGCAGGTAACACGTATCGCGTTATAGTAACAGCCTCTTATTTCACGAAGAGCCCAATCTTAAATGAATAAGAAGACAAACGTTGGTGCTTTACGGACGGGTGCTTGAAGAAGAAAAAGAAGAAGAAAAGTGAACAATAAAATATCGGTTGAATTTCAAAACTTACTTGTGCATACACAAAGCATTTCAAACGAAGAAAACGAAGTTATTTGCCTAGCTTATATCCACATTTCTGATACTTCAAAACGAGTGTGATTTTTCGTTGATGTCTTTGCGGATGTTAACGCTGTTTCTCCTTTTAGTCAAATTACCAGAACATTTACTAGGAGAATTTAAAATATTCTAACATCTCTAATGTTCCAGGCCACGAAATAAATTCACTGACGAAGTTGATACTTCATGCTGGACTGCAATTCGAATCCGGATTTCCCGCTTCAGACCAATGGTCGCCTTAACCAATTAGGCAATCCACCGGGCTTCCCAGCCCGAACAAATCCACAGCTTACAGCGTACTAGGAATGTAGTGCCCCCGTCCCATTATTTTCTCTTGATCGCAGCTTTCACTGTATTCCCGCAGGGGATCGCGCGTATTTCAGCTTCTGCACATGAAGTTTCAATTACTTATTTGGAGCTGAATAACGATTATAAACATAGTCGTCTACCTCACCGAATTTTGTATATACAAATTCAGATTAATGCAGCAGTGAAATTGGTCATATTATGATTTCATTACCGAATGACAGCACAAAAATATATTAAGGATTGGCCGCATAAAAAAGGTACACCAAACCATTTATCATCTTCGTCTTGGCATTAATACAGCCCCTAAATACGAAAATATTTTACGTTAAGCCAACCTCAGTCGAAGTCACTACGCAGGAGAGTTATACGAAACATGTTTTCCGCCGGAAAAAATGAAAGAGATACGACAAAGCACTAGCATCTGGACGCCTCTGATTCGGCGAGGTGGCAATGAATGACGAACGGATCAATAGGTGTCTGTTTTGCCAAAGAGCGCGCCCTATGCGTAGGCAAAATGCGCGGCGCCAATGCCAGATGGGTAGCGTACGAAGTAGGCGAACACTGTTCTTTGTATGAGACGAGCAGCATCAGAAAAATGTTAGGAATGGGTGGTGTGAGGAGTCTGATTCTACATCTTTATTAGTTTAATAATAGTATTCAGAGTTTTCGTATCTTAGTCTGCACTTGCAAATTTTTATAGAAGCCACGTAGCTGCCTGACAGTAGGCAAAGTAGCATGATGTAATTGATGGAAAGGCATAACAGATGGCACAGATCATTATGGACCGTGAGAAAGCACGGCAGTGTAGCATAGACATGATCTCATCGGCTGCCGCCTCCCCTCCCGGTGCTACCATTACTACATTTATTAATATTTAAGAAAGTAGACATAACGTTATCTCATTTCAGTGTAAAATCTTTCTGTTAATAAACTCTCATTTGAACCCATTTGCTAATTTGTTCATTGTAATTTATATAAACAAAATACGAGCGACGACTCTAAAAGGTTCGTTTGGCGCCAAAAAGACAGAGGCAGCAACTAGCAGCCACGCCTGGCCGAGCGCAGTCCAGTGCCGACCTTCGAACAATTTACAAGTTTTGTAATACTGCGTAATGAGACAAGGTGTTACATGTTCAGTTATCATCATGGCACTAGTATTTATTGTAAAGTGACTATCGTTCAATGTACCGCTTAGATTTGTGGATTTCGCTGAGCGTGTAAAGGTTGGAAGAATAAATGTAAAATCTACTGGCATCCCGTGTTTTACGAAGAAAATCGTAGTTACAGCCCTTAAATCATTTTCACGGCATTTTAGCTACAGACATCAAGAATCTGCGACCTATGTTCTGAAACTGCGTGGGATATTACCTACTTCGAGATCTAAGGTCAGTAACAAAAGAACTTTGTTTCACCAGTCTGAAGAATTGGTGAAACCTACGGCCCCTCATGCAATATGCGTTACCTAGTGCAAATATGACCATAAGTACATACATCCCTACTGATAGGAGTGAGGGCAAAGCAGGGCAAATTTGTAAGGTAGAAGATTGTTGTTGTTGTTGTTGTTGTTGTTGTTGTTGTCGTCGTCTTCAGTCCGGAGACTGGTTTGATGCAGCTCTCCACAATACCCTATCCTGAGCAAGCCTCTTCATCTCTACATAAGAACGGCGACCTACATCTGTCTGATTCTGCTTACTGTATCCATCTGGTGGTCTTCCTCTGCGGTTTTTACCCCATACACTTCCCTCCAATGCTACATTTAAAATTCCTCGATGTCTAATAATGCGTCCTATTAAGCGATACCTTCTTTTAGTCAAGGTATTCCAGAAATTTCTTTTCTCCCCAATTCTGTTCAGTACCACCTCATTAGTTTTACGATCCACCTACCCAATCTTCAGCATTCTTCGGTAGCACATTTCAAAAGCCTCAATCCTCTTCCTGTCCGCACTGTTTATCGTCCATGTTTCACTCCCACACAAGGCAACACTCCACACAAATGCCTTCAGAAAGGACTTCCTTAGGCTTAAATCAATATTCGAGGTTAACAAATTTCTCTTTTTCAAGAACGCTTTTCTACCCATTGCCATTCTGCATTTTATATCCTCTGTATTGCGACCATCATTTGTCATTTTACTGCCCAAGTAACAAAACTCATCTACCTCTTTATTTCTTCGTTTCCCAATCTAATTCCTTCAGCATCACCTGATTTTCTTACACTGCACTCCATTACCCTAGTTTTGCTCTTGTTTATGTTCATCTTATATGCATCTTTCAGCACACTGTCCATTCCGTTCAACTCCTCTTCCAGGTCGTTTGCTATCTCTGACAGAATTACTAAGTCGTCGGCAAAACGCAATGTTTTTAATCCTTCACCCTGAACTTTAATTCCTTCTCCAAATTCTCCTTGCTTTCCTTTATACCTTGCTCAATGTAGAAATTGAACAACATTGGAGAAAGGCTACAACCCTGTCTTACTCCCTTCCCAAGCACTGCATCCCTTTCATGCCCTTCAGCTCTGACAACCGCTGTCTGGTTTTTGTACAAGTTGTAAATAACCTTACGCTCCCTATATTTTACTCCTGCTTGCTTCAGAACTTTAAAGAGATTATTCCAATCAACATTGTCAAAAGCATTCTCCAAATCTACAAAAGCTAGAAATGTAGGTTTGCCTTTTCTTACTCTATCTTCTAGGATAAGCCGTAAAGTAAGTATTGCCTCCCGTGTTCCTACATTTCTCCTGAACCCAAACTGATCCACCCCGGGGTCGGCTTCTACTAGCTTTTCCGATTATGCTGAGAGAATGTTAGGAACTTTCCAACTAGACAGTATATAAGGACTTGCTCTCGGCCAGTGACTGTTTTCCCCCCTCCTGATGAACTCATATTTCATTAGAAGAGTCATTTTAAAGTAAGTGTTCTAGCAGGCCAGTTGTAGTGGGCATCATGTACCGGTGTTAAGCCTGCTGGGACAGGTGAGAGTGGGAGAGAGCCTGATGGGGGAGGAGCAGAGAGGTGCGCGTGACTCACGGGCCAGGAATGCGGCCCACCACAACAGACGCCGCTATCGATCTCGTCGGGACTCCACAAGTTTAGTCGCGGGACGCCCGGAACGCCTCCGCGGCCCACGTGGCCTGCGGCGCCACAGGAACACACTTCTCCCGATACCGCCGAACACAGCCGATTCATTCAACAACTGTTTTCGGACCCGATGGTGGATTGAAGATTAAGTGCAAAGTTTTGTTCCCCTTCATATCGTCTTACTCGTATCCATAGACGATCACAGCAGTGGCAATGAATATTAAGTCCCATCAACTTTGCGCACTGGGTTGCAAAACTAGATATAAGGTACAGCAGCCTACAATCAGAAGACTGGTTTGAACACCACAGTGCTTTATTAGGTACTAGCTTAAACCCACGGCTCCGCTCGCGTGTTGGTTGATGATGATAGATAATGCGCAAAACGTCAAATCGATTTTTTTAAAGAGATGTATTAATGGAAATTTCTTTTTTATTGCTTTATTTATTTATTCTTATATTCCCTTATTCGTATGCTTATCCCTACAGAGAAAGAGCTGAAGACATTGTAGCACGCATAGACCAAAGATATCGTATGTGGCATCACGTTTCGCTATATGTAACTTCCTTGCTATAGAGTCGCAAACGTAATAGATGACCTTCAGTGCGAATTTTTTTTTTATAATTTGACGACTTTCAACCACCATATTTCCACCCCCTTATAGCTATCGGTATGGAAATGCTATGGTGTACAACGGAAGACTTCGGACAACAATTACACACAGACCATTCGTTTGCGTTCTGTAGTTTTCGCTGCAGAGCGAAATATTAACACACGCAAACGTAGAATTTTATACACACCGATAACTTTCCATCCCAATATACTCCACCCTTTTATCATTATCAACCCTCAAGCAACAATGCAACCAATAAAACCATTGTCAAAGAGTAACTATTGTTCCGCATTTCGCGTTATAGTCTTCAAATTAGTAAATATCTATCAGATCGTTATAAAAACCGTGCCTAAAACTTTACTCTGGTATTAATTAGTAACTGTACAAATATTTAAGTCTCTGTGTCTTGTGGTTCAGACGTGATAAACGTACACCGAACACACATTCACATTTATATATATGATCGTGTCTGGAAGTGGTATGCTATTGCCTTCCCCAATCCTTTGGAACTGACTTACCCAGCCAGGGGGACCTACAGTTTAACTTTGATGCCGAACAACGGTCCAACGCGACAGTTTTCTTCGCATTGACAACATTCCCAGAGGTGAAGGAAGTAAAAGTGGAATACTAGTAGAACTCGGCGGGATTGAAACCGCGACCTTTGGATTCATAGTCTGATATTGTACCACTCTGCCAGCGAGCAACACTACCGATACATAAAATAGCTCATACAGACTAGCACGCGAAGAGCTGCGTGAAATAAGTCTTGAGAACAAGCGTGTTATGTTTCAGTGATGTTCAAATGTTTGTACAGCTATTGGAGCAAATTCCTATGGTCGTAAGTCCCTAGGTTTACAAACTACTTAAACTAAATTAATCTAACCTGAGGAAAACACACACACCCATGCCCCAGAAAGGATTTTAAGCTACGACGGCAAACAATCACACGCTCCGCAGCAAGGTGCCTTAGAACGCTAGGCCACTCCACCGCAGCTATTTTTTTCAGATATTACCTAATTTGTAAGAATGCCTCCACCAGGAGGTGGAGAGAGCAGCGTACATCGAATAAAATATATTACAAATGTTTTATTTAACCTAAGGCTCAGAAGGAATACTTCTACTTTATTATGTACCCTAAAGGTCTGGTTAAAGAAACTTCAACAGATACTACCCTTCATTATGTTTCCTTTTGAAATCAAACATAGCAAGCATCAACTTATCAGTACCGCATGAAAGGTAAGAAAAAATTTGTTTCTAATCCTTCTCAATTTTTAAGAATAATATCCAAGAAATTTTACGATTTAGAAATCAGTATCATTATAGTAAATAGGATGCACTTACGTACTTTAAGTCAGAAAGAGGGAAAGTGTATTAAGTAAAATTTTTACTCAAAGCGTCTACAGGAGTTTAACGGTAAGCTAGTTAGTCAATAATTCCGAACCTAAAATAACAATATCATTTATTCTTGAGAAACAAAGCTATCAGACGTTATTAGGAAGCTAAAGTGATAAAATGCAGGCCGCGGCGGAGTGGCCGAGAGGATTTAAGCGGTATGCTCCGATCCGTCGGGGGTTCGAATCCTACCTCGGGCATGGATGTTTGTGATGTCTTTAGTGTAATTTAGTTTATAAATAGTTTGTAAGTTTAGGGAGTGATGACTCCCAGTTAAATCACATAAGCTTAACAAACATTTGATGTTCAAATGTTTGTACAGTTTATGGGACTTAACTACGGGGTCATCAGTCCCTAAACTTACAAACTACTTATGAACTAGCTAACACTAAGGACGGCACAAATATCCATGCCCGAGGGGGGGATTCGAACCCCCGACCGTAGTGGCCGTGCAGACCGTGACTGAAGCGCCTCAGTCCCCTCGGCCACCGCGGCCGGCAACAAACATTTGAACATAAAATGCAGTACACATGTCAGGTTCTAGATGAAACTTCAGACGGTACTCCTTCACGACAAACAACTGATCCACGATTCAACTAGAAAGTTCCCCGTATCAATAATTTGGATTATGGCTACGTTACAAGCGCAACGAATCAAATGGCCCGTAAACGAGTTTTGGGCAGGAAACAGATAAAAGAAAGATCGTGGGTATCCAGAGGGAAGAGGTTGTAGTGTTTCCACCGTCTAACGACTTCAACCGCGGTAACTAGATATTTTACATTTATAAAGTACCAAGGGCGGCTATGACATGGGAAAATACGAAGAGGTCTCAGCATCTAGGATAGTAGAGATGGTTGTCAAATTAGCAACTGATACGGATCAATGCTAAAAATGCGCAGAAATCCAGTGCAAAACCGTCTATACGGAAGTATCCATCAATCATAAGTGTCATGATGAGTCCCGTGACACCAGATGTACGGTGTAGGGCTTGTGTATGCGACATATATAATCAGCTCCCTTGTTTGCGTATTGGAACGCATCAAAGGTTTCGAAGGTTTGAGATTTGACTGTAGACTGTTCTAACTGCAGTTTTGATGAGTGGAGGGAAGAGGAAGCGAAGGAATGACACTAGCTGCTCTAATCCAATAGGGCCGGGATTCGAAACTGGGTGTCGGGTTTCGGGTCAGCTGTCGCCTTAACTGTTTTGCTGACCGAGGCAGTGTCTCGGCCGCTTCAAATGCCCACAAGCGGTTTACTACGGCTGTAGCGCCCCTACCGTCCAGGTCATCTTATGCTAACCCACACGAGCTCTATCGAAATTTACCGCGCTGCTATGAGGTAATGAACCATACACCGTCGTTGCTTATAATACGTATACAGATGTGGTTCTCTCTTCTTACGCGTTTGTTCAGAAAGAACAGACACCACGCCATCAAAATATGTTCCATAAAAGGCAATATGGATGGGCTTGGAAGGAGAGTCCAGCACCACAGTGACCACTTTTAATATATATCTGACTACCAGATCTCTTAAGGGAAAGCTCCGATATTACACAACCATACAAGTTATTAGAGACAAATCGTAACCCACGCTAGAACAGGATGAGAGAAGGATTCTATCGTATTTAAGAGGAGACTGTATAACTTTCCTGAAACGATTTAGAAAAACAAAAATAAAGGTAAATCATGCAGACTGACAAGGGTTTGAAACCAGTTTCCACTCCAACACGAGTGCAGTGCCTTAAACTGTGGGCCACCTCTGAGTGTGATGCAACAGGGACCGGTTCGTCTGCACATGTGGTGGGCGGCACAGTGGTCAGGCGTGGAGACGGCCTTCTCTCCAACGACAGCCACCTGCAGAGTGCCAGTTACAGCGCATTCACTCAGAACTGCTCTGCAGAAGGCAGTTTTACCTCCTGAGGGAGAGGCAGTTCTCCATCCAGGTCTGCGACGCGTGTCGCGCGTGCGCTATGCGTAAATCGTTTACTCCGTGCTGGGTGGGCCGGTATTGAGCTGGCGCCCACGCTGACCAGCTTAGGGACGGTTGCGGCCAAGAGCTACCTGCAAATGCTTGCACGTGGTACAGCAGGTATTCCTTCAGAGGAAATGCTGTTCTGCGTAACTACCGGTAACTTACATTCGTTAAAGATTAATTGTAGGATCCCTGGACAACATACTCGTATGAACAGCTTTCCCTTCTTACGGCTAGCTTAAAAAGGATTCTGCAGGTGTAGGACAAAATGATATACACACCGTCATATAACTCCTCTTTTCGAGATTGTTTTCTAATAGATCTCTAAAGCAATGACGTCTTCAGTATGCTGTTGTATACATCTGTTTCCGGGTTTCCGCCGATGACTTTATTTTGTTGATATTTCTAAGATCGGTATCACAGTCAAGCGATACATGCCGCCTCATTGCACTGCAAGATGTGAGAGGCGCCGTAATTGAAATATCTGTCTATGAACGTACCACAATAAGAGGCCACTTGGTGGTCAAAGCTGAGGGGGTGGACTACGTGGTTGGTTGGTTTATTTCATAAAGTTCCTCCTATCCAACCATTTCCGTAACAACCAGTAACACATAGAACAGCGAAAGAGAGCAATAAAACGGGTCGATATTATTTGCCTTCTATGAAGTATTATCACTAAGGAACTCCTTTCAGTCAGAAAATGTAATGAAGCACTGGAAAAGAAAGAACTGCTCGCCACGCAGGAGGGCGGGTAGATTTGAAAAGATGCTAGAGGAAAGAAGGCGGAGACGCCAAATGATAAGCTTTTTATATGGAAGAATGTTCACGATCCATCCTTGATCCATCAAGTCAAAACTCTTATATCCCTAGCAAATAGCGCAGAACACGTCATTGTCGACTGAGAGATGTCTTCCGATGAGAAAGTGATTTCTGACGTGCTGCAATGGTGTGTTGTAGGACTGTTGCTTTTTACAGAATATACAACCAAAATGTCAAAATGTTCGTAAATCTATGAGACTTCTTTCCGGTATTAGTCCCTAGGCTTACGAACTACTTCGGCTAGTTTATCTTAGTTTAAGGACAAAACACACACACACACACACACGTGCACGCACTCACGCACGAGGGAGCACTCTAACCTCGCACGGCGAGCAACCGCTCGCTCCGCAGCAAGGCGGCCTAGAACGCTCGGCCACTACACCGCGGCACAGAGTACATAAATAACCTCGTAGGTAATATCTGAAGTACCATGAGGCTTTCCGCGCATGGTGATGTAGTATATCGAAAGTCTCAACGCTGCAAAATTGTAACGATATCCGGAAGTATCTGCGAAGTATGGACGCTTGGTATAGGCAGTGATAATTGAATTTCAACATAAATAAATGTAAAACGCTGCGATTAAATGTTCAAATGTTTGCTAAGCTTATGGGACTTAACTGCGGAGACATCAGTCCCTAAACTTACAAACCACTTATGAACTACCTTATACTAAAGACTATACACTTCCATGCCCGAGAGAGGATTCGAACCCCCGACGGGGAACGGCTTCGCGCATCGGGGCATAGCGCCTCTATGCGCTCGGCCACTCCGCCGCTGCCATTAGATAGATTCTTTACTACATGATTACGCAAGACCAGGACAATCACTGGCAGCAGTAAAACAAAAATATCTGAAAGTAAGCATTAGGAGCAGTCTAAAGTGGAATAACGACATAAAATTAATGGGGGGTACAGCAGATGCCGGACATTCATTGGTAGAATTCTCAGGATCTTAAATCAATAAAGGAAGTAGCTAACAGTAATCGTTCGGCTAATACATAATGTTGCTCATCGGTGTGGGAGTCGCATTGGAGACTGTTGAAGATATGATAAAATTCAGAGGAGACCAGAACGCTTGGTTACTGATTCCTTTGGTAACTGCGAAAGAGTTATGGAGATGTTCGGCACACTCCAGAGCAAACGTTACAAGAGACATTCTGCATCACGGTGAAGACTTCCGTCAAAGTTCCGAGAGCGTACGTCTCTTGATGAGTCAACTACTATATTGCTCTCTCCTAGGCATACTACGCGAATAGACCATGAGGATAAAATTACACAGATTAGACGCAATTCTGTCAAATGAAGACATGGTTGGATAGCGTGGTTGTTATATGAAAGAGCTTGCTGTTTTTTCAAACGTGTGTGAGGTCTTATGCGACTAAACTTCGTAGTCATAAGTCGCTAGACTTACGCACTAATTACTTCTCTAACTTTAACTTACGCTAAGGACAACACAAACCACCCATGCCCAAGGGATGATTCGAACCCCCGACCGCAGCGGCCGTGCAGACCGTGACTGGCGCGACGTAGACCGCTCGGCCACTGCGGCCGGCGAAATAAATTGTTGTCTAACAGCTAGCACCCACAATTGAATAGAGATATCGTGTCTGTTCTTTCCGACCATAGTATGCCTCCAACAAGCATATGAAAATTTCTGTGCGAAAGAACAAATACGATGGATCCCTTGAGAGCAAGTGGAAGTAATGGGCAGGAGGCACTACAACCGTAGTGCGTGGTAAGTTGAGAATTTGGACAGGACGGGAAACGTGTGTGGACACCTATTTGGTTAAGGCCACCACTGGATGGAAGCGGGAAATCCGGATTAAGCCTCACGGTTCAGCACAAATTTCCATCTTCGCCACTGAATTTATTTCGATTACGTGAAGCAGTCGAGAAGTTTGCGTATTTAGAATTCAGCCACAATTAGTTTTACGTCACTTTACTCAGAACCAGACCACACAGGCATATCTGCAGCCTATGTTCCCCGCGAACAATATGCGACTGTAATAGTTAAAAGTGGAAACGACGGTGCTACACAAAGAACCCTCCGCCACATATCGTGGAGTGGCCTGTAGAAATGAAGAACACTGTTTTTCGTCAAACGATAGTTTAGTGATGGAGACGTTCATCCAATTTCATTGGCAGCAGACACTATGAGAGAGCTTTTGTTAATTACACTGTATTTTCCTGCTGACATTTGATAGAATTCGTTCCTCCAAGGGCTAACCAATAAGTAACTTCCTTCAACGCGTATCACTGGAAATGAAATGTTGTCTCGTTAAGCAGTCGCTGCCCTCAAGAACTAATTTTCCTGTAGCGAGCAATTTTCTGTCACCTACCACATACACGGACGAGTGTCATAGTTGTGTGGAATGCCAACTGATTCCGAAGCATTACACTTACCGTAGGTTTCTGAGATAGGAGTTGTACAAAATCGCTCCTTGAGACGTACAATGCCACATCGCGGCTTGCATTGAGCTTCAGGCAAGCTCTAATTCGGAATCGATGGTTTGTTATTTATAGAGCAAGCAGGCGGTCGGAACAGAATGGTCTCTCAATGGAAGCAACAGGTACAGGAGTTCCTACTGAGCTGTGAATGGGAAACCTGCACGTATTAATTTAGACTAACTGCTATTAACACACAAGAGAGCGAAACAACTAAACGCAGATGAATGGAGGCAGCAGATCTATCACTGCATTGACTTTTCATTCAAGATGAGATTTTCTTCTACTTTTTTTTCTTTTTTGCTTAAATTTAATGTGTCTGAATGTTTACAAATCTGCAATAACCCAGTACAAGCGAC
Organism: Locusta migratoria; assembly: GCA_026315105.1. Taxonomy (NCBI): domain Eukaryota; kingdom Metazoa; phylum Arthropoda; class Insecta; order Orthoptera; family Acrididae; genus Locusta; species Locusta migratoria. The sequence goes on from CM048744.1 coordinate 667,761,472, forward strand.
ATCACAGTAAATGTTACAGTAATGTTAACCATCGAACTATTCTACTATTCTACACTGCATTGACACGATCTTATCGCCATAAGATTTATTTCTGGAAGGTTAAATTTTTGAACTACTGTGAAAATTATGTTTAATTCTCAAAGAAAAAAAAAAAAAAAAAGAAAAAAAAAAGGTTAGTGGGTGAGTAATGGTATTTGCAACTTGAGTGGTTCGTTTCAGGTTTGAAACTCCACAAGAATGTTCAAATGTTTGTAAACCTATCGCACTACTTTGGTTAGTAATCCATAGGCTTACAACACACACACACACACACACACACACACACACACACAATCACGGAGGATTCGAACCGCACTCTCCGGAGCAAAGCGGCTTAGATCGGCAGGTACTCCAAAGCGGCCGACAAGAATGATCCAAATAATTTTACGCTCCGTAGTTCTCCATAAAATAACTGGGAACTCTTCCGTCTCTTCGACACTTATTTTACAAAGGGAGAATTTGTTAATTTGGGCAAAATGAAGTAAACCGGCGTCTTTTCTAATATATCCTGACATTTGCTTGAATATAAATTAGAGAAGTTAAGGTAAAACCCATATCACTTGGTCACCCACCAATATGAACCCAGTTCACCTCAAAGATGGATGATCGCTTTCCATAGTTTAAAGACGTTCAGGGCGCGACGCAATTTTCACTCTTAACGACGAATGCCGACCTTCGTAGCTTCCTTAGTCGTCGTATTTCGAAATCAACTGCAAGCATCAGCGTTTTTGAGGATATTAGCAGTTCTAAGAAGTGTTATTCGCAAAATCTGCTGAAATCGCATGCGGAATCGACTAAATATAACCTGTTGATTCTTCACTTGCTCTATTTAAAATGCAAGACACAATATACTGGCACAAGCGGCAAATATCAGCCCACTTAACGTTAATGGCGCGTTTCACCGCAACAGAGGCTTTAAGTATCTCTTTTCGGCAGCCTCAAAGAGTCACCTTGATTAAAGGCTACCTGGGCACGCAGTGCGAAAATTAATGGTGGCGTAATGACGGTGCGGAGAAAGTGCTTCATCTTCGTCAGGGAAAAAGCTACTGCAGCAGACTTCTCATTAATGGTGTTCTGCGCGTTTCCGCCAACTCTCAGTACTGTCTTCCTGTTCGTGAGATCTAACAAACTGAGCGTCACACTGCTGTTGTTCTAATCTGTAGTCTACTACTTAGTACAATTACTTTCATGACAATCTCGAGAACACATTCAACGCTACTAGCAGTAGGGCAGAAAGCAACACAACCAATACCCGTATTTTTAGGTGCCCCACTCCAATTAACGATTAAGAGGTGAAAGCGCTTCACTGATAGCGCAGGATTCAGAACGATGTGCTCTGCCCTCGTTGTTAAAGGGGAAAAAAAGATTGACGTGTATAGATGTTCTCGATGGTATAAATACTAAAAAAGGGAATCCATACAAGACGTAAATTATTATTTTCAGTTGGTCCATATACCTTTCATTGCCTTCTGTTATGCATTCAGCATTCAGGTACTAATCATGAAAATTTAGTACAGAACCATACGCAAAATCTGTGGCTAATGTATATACCACAAAGATAGTACAACAGCTGATGGCACGCGCATCATTGTCGTATCCAATGACACCATTTGAACAGCGCGAAACGGCTGTTGGTCTATGGCCGTGGGGCAGAGTGGGGTATTGGAATCATTTAAACTGGTGTACCTGGATATAAGCTTTATTATACATAATGGATGTGACAGCTTGATTTTTTGAGGTGATAACATGTAAGTCTAAGAATTTTGTTTTGGGTAATTGCGCGCCCCCAGAAACCTGCCGCAGAGGAGCTACGACAAAATGATACACACGTCTACAACGTAACAAGTCGTATAGTTTTATTAGGCTTATCTGGCGGTGAGCTACGCCTCTCAGGCGCGGGGCCTTCTCAAAATAAATACGTATCGCGATTTATTTCGAGATAATACCTAGTGACTATCTCCTACACACCTGGTCGCACTGTGTACATATGAATGTTTAAGTCCTGCCTGATGACAGTTTGATATTTGTATAATAACTTTCAGGTGCAACATTCGCGATTTTTTAAAAATAGTCATTATGTAACTTAAAATCAAAGCTCATATGACAGGAATTAGGTATACATTTAAGTGAATTACAAACATTAAAAAATCAAGAACTTTTAGATTTTCACAATTTTCGGTTAGCAAACAGTAACCTGTTACGACTGCAAAGCTGGTGAGGATATATGAAGTAGGGATGAGAAAAGTATTGTAAGGGACGTATTTTATATTTGGAGTCTGATAATCAAGAGTCAAAAAGGAATATATGAACTCACAGCGGAACGATAGCCACGGGCAACGACTTTGAAACGAGTTCCATCTATCTATATATAAACTTGGCAGAAAATCCTAAGTAGTTCTGCGCATCCGTTAATGTCTAGACAGACCGTGAACATAATGGCACAAATTCAAGGATGACACGCGAAAGCTATTTCACAAAGGAAGCTTGCACTGTAGTTCCTTCTTCAAATCATTACACTGACGACAAAATGGCAGATATCGAAATAAACGACAGAGCAATTGAAATCTCTCAACAAAGAAGAGACCGTTGGACCTGATGGGATACCAGTTCGATTTTATACAGAATATACGAATGAACTTGCCGCCCCTACCTCATCCTTTTAGTAGCAGTGTACTGTAGGTCTCTAAAGCGCTAAGCGTTACTAACGAATGGAAAATAGAGCAGGTCTTTCCCGTTTACAAGAAGGGTCTTCGTACAGAAGACCAAAACTATAGGACTGTAGCTATGACCCAGGTCTCCTACAGAATTTTGGAACGTGTTGGTATACTCTAGAATTATGGCATTTCTGGAGATCTATACTCTCATCTGTAGGTCTCAACACAACTTCCGAAAACAACTATTATGTGAAACCCAGCTCGCTCTTTTTGTCCACGAGACCTAGACTGCAGAAAGATACAGGCAACCAAGTAATACCGTGTTTGACTTCGAGGCTTTCAATACAATACCGCACGGTCGAGTAATGAAAGGAAAAGACAAAACGTACGGAATTTCAGACTTACTGTGTGATTGGATTGAAGAGTTTGTAGCAAACAGAACGCAGCACGTCGTTCTCACTGGCGGTAAGTCTTTCGACGTGAACCTATTTCTGGCGAGCCCCATGGGCACTATAACCTCGTAGATAATATCGGAAGTTCAATGAGGCTTTTCACGGATGATAATGTAATATATCGAGAAATCGCAATCATGGAAAATGGTAACGAAACGCAGGATCTGTATTGTATCGACGCTTGTTTCAGAGAAGAAAGGAAGGAAGCTTATGGTCGTATTTTTGTTACGTTTTGGGAAGGAAATCGGTCGCGCCCTTTGAAAGGAACCATTCTGGCTTGGAGTGATTTAGGGGAATCACGGAAAATCTAAATCCGGGTGGCCGGAGGTGGATTTGAACCACCGTCCTCCAGAATGCGAGTCCAGTGCGTTACCACTGCACCACCTGGCTCACTAACTCTGAACAAAGTAACATACTGCGGATACATAGAATAATAAATCATTTATATTTACTCAACGGAAGAACAAACAACAGAAGCCGTCAATTCCATCAGATATCTGAGAGTAGGCTTCAGAATCGATCTGAAATGGAACAACCACACAAAATTAATCGTGGATCAGACATGCCAAACATTAACTGGAAGAGGCGTCACGAAGTTTAGTCCATCAACTAAGAAGTAGATTACGAAATACGCGTTCGAACAATACTTCAATATTGCTCTTCAGTGAGGCGTCCGTATCAGTTGGGCTCGACAAGAGCAGAGCTACAGGATGACTGCTCCCTTCTTTACAGGCTCATTTAGTAAGCGCGAAAATGGCACGCAGATGATAGGCAAACTCCAGTGGCATGCGCGGTAGGTGAGTCCTTCAACACGGTATATGCTTCTGTCAAAGTTCCCAGAGCATGCGTTTCTAGCAGCCTTGGTTGACATCGCTTCCTGCTATGCGTAACTTGAGAAAGAGAACACGAGAGATTGAAGCCGACACGAAGTTATAACAATTTTTTTTTAAGTAAACCATACCAGACTGGAACGGAAAAAGGAGAAAATGACACTGGTACACAATGTACCCACCGCCAGATACCGTGCGATTGCTTGCGGAGTATGGATGTCGGTACAGATGCTCTGGAAATTAAGTATTGTAATATTAAAAGCAATCAATATGTAGTTTATCATCTTCATTGTTGTTTAAAGTCTGGACCAATGTGACGTTTGAAGAGCTCTTACAATGAGTTAATTTCCACAGTCGCTTGACGGAGACAGAGACGTTAATTACATTATGTTGCTCTAGCTCTTCATGATAATTTCACGTGCAATCATACGACAGCGAATTCGTGTGCATGGTACTGAAATGGGAATGTGAGCCATGCCCACGTGGGAGGTAGTTGCCTGTAACGAGGCGTGCGGAGTGGCCGCCGCAGTTGCTATGGGGAAGCGGCAAGGTCGGCTATCGATTGCGGGGGAGTCAGGCGGATCCGTTACTACGGCAACCGCCCTCTTCTGCGGGGGAGGCGGCCAAAACAGCCGCTAACTGTCCCGTCGCGCCGGGCCTACTCAGTCGTACCGCGCGCCGAGCGGCTTTCAAAGGAACCCAGCTATACAGCTTCACTTATACCACGAGGCGCCAAAATCGATGCGGCGCGCAGAAAAATACGGCAGGGGGAGAGGGGATGAGGAAAAATTGAAGTAATACAACGAGGCCCGGTTAAAGCGCCAGATTTATCGTACACCTGGCTACCAGCAACGTAAAGAGAGTATAATATACAGGGTGGTCCCCAAACCCTTTACCATTTGAAAAAAATTTAATGCTTCGCGGAATAATATAGGTAGAGAGGAAAAAACACACAAGCTCGGAACGACACGAGCTTTTACTGAAGATACAAAGTGCATAAAATGACCGACAGAGGACGCATCATACGATTCTCATACTCATACTCATTTTTTTGCATGAAAACAATGTTCTTTATAACATGCTTACCAAATTTATCGTCATACATCAACAGTAGCTGTAGTCCACGGACAGGTGTGTGAACAGCGTTTCAGCAGGTATTGTGAGACACTCCTGTCGAATGTTGTCTTTCAGCGTGAGGTCGGACGATGGGGCTACATCTGCGACTTCTGGTAACCCCACAACGCGTAATTACGCGAATTGAAGCCTGGGGACCAAGGAGACCTCGCATGACGTAAGTGGCGACTAAAATGCGGTCTCTGCCAAACCCTCTACCCAAAAAATCTTTCACGGGTGTAGCGATATGGGATGGAGTGTCATTCTACGCCACGGCGGAGTTGCCAAGCGCATTTGAGGCGCTATGCTCCGAATCTGGGGTTTTAATCCCCCCTCGGTCACGAATGTTTGTGTCGTCTTTATTATAAGGTAGTTCATAAGTAGTTAGTAAGTTTAGGGACTGATGACCCCGCAGTTAAGTCTCTTAAGCTCTATGTTCAAATGTTTGTTAAGCTTAACTACGGGGTCATTAATCCCAAAACATTACAAACTACTTATGAACTACCTACACCTAAGGACGGCACAAATATCCATGCCCGAGGGGGGATTCGAACCCCCGACCGTAGTGGCCGTGCAGACCGTGACTGAAGCGCCTCAGTCCCCTCGGCCACCGCGCCCGGCCCCTTATGCTTTACAAACATAGGAACATACATATATGTCATTTTGCAAAGATAGTTCTACCTTGCAGATTGAGTTTATTAGTCAGGCTAGGACTATGCTATTCTGAAACGTATCGGCATACCTCTCACCCGTCACGCTGACGAGTCTCAATTCTCATGAGGCGAATTGCCGTCGAGCGGCAACTGTCGGCCTGTTTGGTATGTTTAATGGGTTAAAAAGCCACTATTCCAAGCATGTGTGTTAATTTGTACCTCTCATGTTACATTTTTCCGTTACTTCGTGCATATTCAAATATTAATGAACCTTTGCGTCACTCAGTGCAAACAAAATACGATATATTTCTCAATTCACTCATTATGAACCTATTTCTAGAAAGCTAGTTATGACGCTTAAGCTAAGGATAATAATTAAATGTAGATTGAGAAACACTGAGACGGTTTTTCGTCTCGAATATGGCCAAGACATTAAAGCCAAACGTGAAGCAAAGGATTAAAATTTGTGGTGCGGCCGGGAATCGAACCCGGACCTCCGTGCTTACTAGGCAGACGTCTTACCGTTAGACGTCTGCCTAGTAAGCACGGAGGTCCGGGTTCGATTCCAGGCCGCACCACAAATTTTAATTCATTGCTTCAAGTTTGTCTTTAATAATAATAGTAATAGTAAAAATAATATACTGTTATAGTTAGAAAGTGTGCGAATGGCCGTATGGTTTAAGACATCAGGTTGTGAATTAAGAGGGATACGGTTCGCGTCTGACTACAAGCTGTATTCTTTCCCATCTTCGCGTTTCTAACAAACAAATTATGGAACCAGCAATAAATTTTTTATTGTTACTTGTCGCAGAAGTTCGGCCTTTTATACGAGTATGTCGCGAAGTGAGCTCCCAGTCATTTTGAGCACCAGACGCCAGTGTTGAATATCTCTCGTACTGTGCGCACTCAATAAAGCTACACATGGTAACGTAGTTGGCAATGCTAGCGCCACACTTCCGCGTCACGAAGGAGACTGGAACTTAATTGTCACGTCGCCCTCGTAACAGAAGATGTATTGCGTAACGTGCGTTGGCGCCGCTTGCACAGTGACAGTAGGCGGCAGGCGGCAGCTACAGAGAGGATGCCCTTTCAGGGCTCAGGTGTCTGTATAGAGAAGGGGCGCCGCGGCTGTGGTGTACGATACGGTAAGGTGGCGTGGGTTGTGAAAGCAGTACAGCACGGCTGCGTGGGAAGGCGGCGGTGCTAGCGTGAAAGGCTGCCTGCCTGCTCCACACAGCCTGCAACACTCACCTGCTTTGAGCAACACCCAGGAACCGCAACGCCGGCACCACACATACGGCACCTGGATATAGACGGGCATGCGCATCCGCCATTTTTGTTCCTTCGGTTCGAAGCGCGATTGTAGAATATGGCAGTCAGTACGCTTTCAGTATGGCGGGCTGTGCAGCTCCGAATTGTTCTAATCGTTCAGAAAGTGGTTTTCGTGTTTTTTCGTTTGCAATGGATCCCGAAAGACGTAAAATATGATTAACCCTCTCATGCACGAATTATCATTCCCAACAATGAACAAAATTTCTGATACGTTATTTGGTAACTTAAGACCTATCTTGTGCAGAATTCATCATAATTTATCTAAAAATAGTTTCATAGACGAATAGGAAAGTGTCTTCAAATGGGGATAGTGAGTACGAAAACTACTACATTTTACATGGAACACCTATTAATAATATCAAAGAATACATGAAGAGTGTACACTATTTTGTAATTTTCGTACAATGAAATTGTTCCAGGCACTCAGGGCACACAGCAAGTTTACACTTTTCTCAAACGTAACGTATTTTCCGTTGGTAGTCCCGATCATGGCACGTCTTGGCATTGGGATCACCTGATTTGGCTGGCTGGCCAGTTTTATATCCCATCGAAGCGTAATTCGGTGGCTACAAAATGAAAGCTTTCTTTTCTTTTTTCGATGACAGACAACAATGCGCTTTCATCTGAATGCCTGTGTCTACTCTTTCTTATAATCTCTACTTTCCATTTCTTTGTTAGCCTAACGAATAACACTGCTGTCTAGGAGACATTCTAGCATTAATTATTAGCCCTCATTTGAGGTACCTGTGCTTTCACGGTCACCTCAGATGTAAAAGATGACAGAAATGAGCCAAGATCTAAATGTCCTCGTTTGAGGACGCGACGCATGAGAGGGTTAAACTGTCGTCGTGACAAGGTGGATGCGAGGTGGGTTAATTCATTTGTAGTTATGCACAATTTCTACACGTTGTAAATGACAGGTTTCGATACGTGTCCTTTTTAGCGAAGGTTCCGAAGCAACGAACTACTGTTACAGACTTTTCTTTATATATATACATTGGCGATAACAAACAGTATCAACATTTAGATAATAACAATACTAATTACTTTTAAATGATTCACACTGTTTTCTGCTAGTTATAAATTCTCATATGGCTCATAAAGATGTTTGAAGCTACTGCGATGTTAATTTTTGTTACAGCTACTGCGATGTGTACCATCTCTGTAAAGGTGGCAAACAGTGGTGGACGTGAGTGGTCGCGATACGGGCCGCCAGAGGGCGCCCGCGACTGAGCAGAGCGATCACGTGTAGAGGGCTGCTGATGCTGACTGCTGACGCTGAGGCGACGGCCTTCTCTCAGTCGCTCTCCGTCCTTCTCATTTATTTTTTTTTTTTTTTTTTTTAGTTAGCAAATGATGAGCCGTAGTTTATGCCAGTTTTGTATGGACCGCGCGTGCTGCGCACTGGTGGTTACTTGCTATTAAAATATTATGTTCTCAGTTTCAGACAGTAACCAACTGTACTTAATACTCCCCTGTTCCAATACGTGTTAGCCTGTCCCGAATCCATGGCATCGAACCTGCGATTTTATTAATCACCGTGCTAAATATGGGCAGTTTCCTAATGTTCGCAACAAAATGTTCGCTTTACGAGGATAATTAATTTACTGACCGGACAAGGGTACATACAAGAAGTTTGTAAACATGAAAAACTATTTTCTCTCATTCTAGCTGGTCGAGTTTTAAAAGAGCATTCAAAGGTCGTTGCCAACATCAGTACTCTACGCCGCCGAAGTCGTAAGTAAAATTGACCATTTTTATCACAGACAGAATTTTATTAAAGCCCTGATAGCTGTTAAAATTCCATTAGCTGAACAGTGTTTTGAAACTATAACTTGAGAAAATGCTTTACCTTCGCCTTGGATGACAATCGATACATTTGCTTGATTTTTGCACAAAGAATGTATTAAACGAAACTAAAGCGCAGATTTGGTAGTGCATCTGCTGTCCCGTAAAACTGAGCTGTCGAATGCGTAAAAGTTGCTCATAATACATACGCAGGTGGGCAAATACCAGAAAACATTTAACGATTCGTGAAACCATATTACAATCATTTATTACGAAGAGAGAAATTTTTAATCCAAATATATATTTTCTTTTTGGTATGTGTATTAGAAATGAAGCAACCGATATTTCAAAGCAATAACTGCGGAAAAACTCTGCTTTTCACAAGCTCCCGCTGTTTCTGCTTGTAACAAAAATGGCGGCGGGAGCTGCAGCTACAGCAGAAATTGATGCGCATGCCGTCTATATACAGGTCCCCTAACCACACAATGTCGCAACAACGTTTAAAGTTGTAACAAATTATTCATTATCGACAAGTACTGCACCAAATTTTCGGCACTGGCGAGCAAACTGTTGAAAGAATCTGTGGCAAAAATTCGAGAACATTCTACGGTACCTGGTTGGTTGCCCCATGTTCTTCCGAGATGCTGAACGAGGCTCCAACCGGAAAATTATCGAGTTTTGATACCCAAATAAAGTGAGTCTACACAAAGGTTCATGCAATGCCAATACTACGAAACAAAAGCTGGATACAGCCATTAGTTTGATTAACCAAATATATATCTTCGTAATTGGAGTATGTTTAAGCAGGGTGAACCAATTCCGCCGAGAACATTCCGAAGAGAGTTCGGGGATATTATCTGAGTAATGTGTTATAAGGGACACGAGATCTCTATTAACACATTACGCATAATACCGTTATTAATTATTTGGTATGTCACCTCGATTACCAATTTTTCCGTAAAATCATTCGCAATAGTAAAAAATCAGGATCGTTAATATGTCGCAATCCGAAGCAAGCTCGTCAATGAAGCCCAAGAGGAAAAACTACAACTTCATCCCAGGTTATCATCTTTTGATGTTGCTGCTGCTCTTTCTTTCGTGCTTGCTTAAACTGTGAGAATATTCCGCCGTATGCAAGACACGTTCAGTTACTTCTCTTAAACAAGTTCAGCACATTTTGTGCTATCATCGTTTGAGTGGTTTATTTTCTTCTGAAAAATTATACTGTAGTGTATAATTGTCTTAAGATACACCTAAAATGTTTTATAGGTTTATTCACTATGAATTTCGCTTTGTAGGCTACTTAATCAGTGATTTTATACGTAGCCTAATGTAGAGGTTTGTAAAAATGTGCAACCTCGTATTTCTAGGCCTAATTTCACAATACTAAAATAGTTAGATTTTGTCTGATAGCGAAATTCACAGTGAATAAAGCTGTAAAAACATTTTAGGTGTGTCTTAAAAATCAATTGAACAGTACAGTATAACTTTTAAGAAGAAAAATAAACCACTCCACTAATGATAGCACAAAATGTGCTGAACATGTTAGGAAAAAGTAACTAAAATTAATACGGCCGAATATCATCATTCACTCCAGGTACCTCCACATTCTCATTTTTAGCGAAACTGATACAAAAATGTCCTTCAATCTCGTATAATCTAAAGTAAGGCAAAAAGCACAAATAGCAATTCCCACGTGGAGAATTGAATTCGTGAACACTCTTTTGATGAAAGCTACGTATGCATTCAAAACAGAGGTTATATGTGGCTTCGCAATTCGCGACGTTTGAAGACGCGGCAGAGAAACCACGAGCTTACGCAACTCATTGCTTCTAGCTGTTCTTGGTACTTGCCATAAAAGCTGAAGGTCGGCTAATGATCGATTAGACAAACTGTCAGTTTTAGGGCAGAGGTAGCGGGTCACAGGAATGAGCGTAGCTCACCTGAGAATGCCGTCTGCTGTTACACAGCTGCGTGATTCAACCTGGCGTGACACTTGGCAGTTTGGTCAACGCGGGAGAGCTACAGTTCTACATCAACTGCGGACCTTCCGTAAATTGTGTGTCAACATTATTTCTCAGGAATTCCAGTGAGAAGTTGCACGGAACACAGTACGGCAACATTCTTTCATAATTTATGCGGTGAAAATGTCAGCTTTCTGTTTCTTTTCAGATCGCATGATCAAAACTTCAGTTTTTCTGTAGAATTTACAGCTAAAATTTTGCACACGACACAAGGGTACAAAATCAAACAACTGCTGATTCTCTTAGACGTTAAGCAATCTTACATCAGAGGTATTCACTTTTCATCGTACTTCCATTTCTTCTAAAAACTTTCTAAAATAGTATATCTGGTTCGTAGGATGACATTATTGACAAATAAAATGAGCGCTCTATAAAACTTTTACGAGTAGGGAAATAAAATATACTTGTCACCTGTTAATACACCCAACATGTCACCGTACACTAGCGATGAAGTAAAGCTGAAACTCTCAAAACGTCGACAAAGAGTAGCATCATTAGTTAATACAGGAAACAATCCAACACAGAAAACAAACCCCTACATAAAAGATTTCTACGTGCCCATGTGATGAAACTCTGCGAGTCATTTTTGTCAGTTGGAAATAAAAACCAAATCACTATACAGACCTTAGCTTCTCTGTCCGCACACAAAATAACTATCAGTACGCAAACTTCGAAGTTCGCGAAGTTACAGACTAGCTTCTTCTAGAGTGATTATTTCCTGAAGTGCTTATTCGAAGCTGAATATCTTTTATGTCTTTCCCAATAACATACCATAAAGTGGTAGCCCTCGTACTTCACAAAGCGCTGAAAATTCATTAGTATTTTTTTTTTTCTCGTAATCGCTTGTAAAGCCACTCAGTGATGTTATCTTTCCTCCACAAGCCCGATCCATTTCGACTGAAAAATTCTGATTGCGAGCCCCAGCAAGATTTGTAAGTGGTGAAGCCAAATTTTTTGCCTACAGCCAATAGAAGTTGGCAGATTTCACTCATCATCGGGTACCCATATTGTCACTAACTTACATGATTCTACCTTTTTTTCCGAAGTCCAGATGCTTTGCTTTTTCTGGCTGCGAAATTACCAGCTGTTACCGTTCGTTTCTTGAAGCTAAGTTTTATTTTTCCTTACGTTGGGAATGTAAACCTCAGTCACGCGCTGTGAGGTCTTTTTCCTCCTCTTCGCCGGCCGCGGTGGCCGATGGGACTGAGGCGCTTCAGTCACGGTCTGCACTGCCACCACGGTCGGGGGTTCGAATCCCCCCTCGGGCATGGATATTTGTGCCGTCCTAGTTCGTAAGTAGTTCTTAAGTAGTTTGTAAGTTTAGGGACTGATGACCCCGTAGTTGAGTCCCATAAGCTTTACAAACATTTGAACATTTGAACATTTTTCCTCCTCTTCTTCCTCCTACTCCTTCGAATATTTCCCAATGATGATAATTAAGCAGCTGCCTGGTTAGCGCAGCAGTTTGCGGTTTAGGATTTATTTGAACTTTTTTTTGGGTTTGTGCTGGGAATGTGTATGCATCTATTGTTAGAATTGTCCTTTAGATTCTGGATTGTCATAAAGAATCAACGTTTCATCTTCTGTCACAACGGAGGTCAGAAACATTCTCCCTTCATCAGAGTAATGTGTCAGAAACGATAAGGCAGATGCTATGCGCTGTATTTTGTGCTCCTCAGTCAACTTTTTGGAAACCAAGCGTGCACAAAGGGCATCATTTTTAAAAATGTACATGGCTAATTGGAACGCTGATTTCTTCGTCTACATTGGAAGATATAGTACCAAATCTCATCGCCAGGTCCTGTTTAATGCCGCCAGTTCCACATGATGGATAGATTTCGTTGGGACGTTAGGCATCACAAGGAGTGGACCGGTGCGGGCTGCAGAGCGGAGATATCGCGAAACCAACTTCAGTTCACACGCGACGACTTTGGCCCTTGTTACGGAGAATGCTGCCATCAGTACTTGTAGCTGTAAGTCCGATGCTGTCTATGCTGGAACTAGCCTACGGGACCCAACAATGAATTGCGGTGAATTATTTTTGTAAGGAAGTTGTTCCTTTCGTGGGTTACTTACTTTTTTGATCACTTTTAATTCGTTTCAGAACAAAAAGGAATGTGGTTTTGTGTAACTGCCACGTAGGAAACAAATTCATTAAGCTGCAGACATGGTGTGAAGCAGAATCTTCAAATACTTACTCTCTCTATATAGTCTAGTCTCCAAATACAGATTTACAATAAATGATGTTCTCAAAATGAATCGGTAATACGAGGGTCGTCCAAAAAGTAATTTCCGTTTCTATCCCTATCCGCGGCAGAGCTACGATCGCAGATCCGAGCATGCGCAGTTTGAGGAGAAGACATGTACGCCATTTTCAGATCGCTGCTGCCGACGTGTGCCTTGTAGTGCTCCTTTATAATGTCAGCCGTAATTGAAAATGCCACCGCGTGTGAAATCAGATCTGTGATTCGTTTTCTAAAGGCAAAGAAAGTTAAACAAAAGGAAATTCATCGGAAAATCTGCGAGGTTTTGCTTCTATGCTTGACAGAAGAAACGACCAGGATTACATTCAAAAGGTGTTTTTTTTTTTTTCACGATACTGTCAGACATCTAACAACGAATGTGACCAAACAACTCTTACTGGAATTTCACTGGGACATATTTGATCTCCTTTGTACTGTCTGGACCTCGCTCCTAGCGAATCTTCTTACTAAAAGAATACTTCAACGACGATGAGCTGAAATAATATGTTACCACGTGGCTCAATACAAAGGAGGCAGCCTCCTATGAAATAAGGCATACAAATATTTGTGACACGCTACGCCAAATCCCTACAAACTTTCGGAAGCTCCGTAGTAAAGCAGTTTAACAGTTGTAGATTTTTGTACAATCAATATTTTTCTATATCTGCACACGTTTGTTTTATATAACCAAACGAAACTTACTTTGTGGACATCTCTCGCAAATATTAATGTCACTAATTATCTTTGGAAAAGCTTTATGCCGGAGCACGTTTTGGGCACATTAAATGCACAAAGGTTCGCTATCCCTGTCCTAGGTCTTCTGTAATAAAGCTGAACAGAACTTACCTTCAAATCTCCGGAAAATACACACACACACACACACACACACACACACACACACACACACACACACACACACACACTGGTGTTAATAATCTGCCTCTTCATCAACTCACTGAACATGGTTTTCGTCGTTAGTGACATTTCGTCCTAATCCATCATCATGAACAGTTGGGCCTTGTTTAAACTGCCTACACCAATCATGAGAAATGTGCTCAATCATGCGGTTTGTACCATAACCAAGGCTCACTTGGCGATGAATTGCCGCTGTACTATTCCCTTTTGGCTTTGACAGATATTATGGTGGGATATTTGGGAAATAGCACAGATCCGTCTCCTTATAGTTGTCTCGTTTCGTATAAAAGCAAAGTTTGCCAAAGAAGGAGGAGGGGGAAGGGCCGCGGTGGAGTAGCCGAGAGGTCTAAGGCGCCTCGCTGCGGAGCGCGCGGATGCTCACCGTCGGAGGTTCAAAAAAAAATGTTCAAATGTTTGTTAAGCTTATGGGACTTAACTACGGGGTCATCAGTCCCTAAACTTACAAACTACTTATGAACTATTTACGAACTAGGACGGCACAAATATCCATGCCCGAGGGGGGATTCGAACCCCCGACCGTAGTGGCCGTGCTGACCGTGACTGGAGCGCCTCAGTCACCTCGGCCACCGCGGCCGGCGTCGGAGGTTCGAGTCCTCCCTGGTGTGTGTGTGTGTGTGTGTGTGTGTGTGTGTGTGTGTGTGTGTGTGTGTGTGTCTCCTTAGGTTAGTTTACCTTAGTTTAAGTACTTTGTAAGCTACGGACTGATGAACACGCAGTTTAGTCCGATAGATTTACAAACATTTGAATATTGAATTTTCGGAGGGGAAGGACAAAAAGCCCTGCAAGGTTTCCTATATTCTCTGCTTCATCATTCACGTTTTTCTTTAGCTATGTACGAGCGATAAAGAGAATTAGTGCCTCTAATTAAAAAATAAAAACATGCTTAATGACACTTCGAGCGTACTACTGACGCATTAACTACTGGGGCAGCACCAACGCTATAATCTAAAAGGATCTTTTGATGGAAGCGGGGCAGTAACCGTCCTTATTTCCATCAGGGAAAAAATAAACGCAGATTAATTATTCCCAGCGTATCGGTAACCTGAAAGGAGTCACTTTCAACATAGAAAAAAAGGTCACTGAAAACGAGCGATGAGAAAAAAATGTTCATCATAGGTGTGAATATGCGTTGATACAACGTGTCCAAGCGTAATTAAAAAGGTGAATGGATGTTTCAGCGCAACGGATACAGTAATGGTGTGCAGATTTGCTAAATCTGTGTTAGGAAAAAGCTCGCACAAGTATGCCACTGGCAGAGCCTGCTTGCTATGAGGCCGCAGCACATAGCGGCACAAGCTGATGCGGGGCGGTGAACCCAGGTGCCGGAGCCTTCGCCTATCGACCCACTCCACAAAGAGCCATTGTCCCTCGCTCTCAGCTGCTCCTGATGCGCGAGCCATCCAGTAGCATCACGGGCAACTGTGCGCTGGTCTATGACAGGCACCGTTGTCATCAGCCGCTACTGCCGAATTTGTCATTCCAACTTCACTTACGGCGGAAGTCATGCTAATCTTTGGTTGAAGTTTACGTGCTCGAGAAATTAGTCTCTCAGTTTCTAAAAAGGCACACACCAATGTTTAAAATCGTAGAAAAATAATTTTTCTACTCAGCAATTAGCCTACCGAACTATTGACATGGGACTGGAGAGCAAACTGGAGAATCTGTGGCATAAATTCAAGAATATTCTAAGTTACATGGTTACATGCAGCTCCGAGATACTGAATGACGGCTCAGCGGAAAAAATATCAATTCTCAAATGGAAGTGAAGTGAGTCTTGTTCTGGTATAATGTGGTGCCAATGCCAGGAAATAGATTTACAGCCATTCGGTTGATCAATCATGTATTATGCACGTCCAGGTCATATAAAATCTCTACCATAAGTTTAAACCGCGCCTGCGGAAGGAAGATTAGTGTTTAATGCCCCATCGATAGCGTGGTCATTAGAGGCGGAGCTTACGCTTGGATTGTTTGGGTAAGGATGGGAGAGAAATTGGCCGTGTCCTTAGAAAGGAATCATCCCGGAATTTGCTTTGAGTGATTTAGGAAAATCACGGAAAACCTCAATTTCGATGGGCGGAGGTGGATTTGCACCACTGTCCTCCCGACTGCGAGTCCAGTGTGTTAGCATTGCGCCACCTTCCTCAGGGTGTCTGCGGATGGGATTAATCACCACCTTGTTGCTATGTAGTTGGTTGGTTGTCTTCAGCCCCCCAGTGGGGAGCGGAAGTAGAGAGGACAGAAAAGGAAATGCAGTCCAGCGAGGAAAGAATGGAATACTGCATTAGCTCGGGGCCCTGTGCTAGCCATGCAGGTATTCACGGAAGAACCGTGACCCTCTGGGGGGGGGGGGGGGGGGGTACTGCTATATACATCTTTATATATATATAAACGCAGACATCAAAAATTATAGACCGTTTTCCGAAAAGCTGTCAGAAACACATTATAGCCAAGAAAGCAATTCTCAAACAGAAAGATGCTAAGAACAGAGAACATTTGTTGAAGTATGACACACTGGCCATTAAGTGTACATTCATTCTCTTGTTAAACAATTACTGGAAATCTTAATCCTATTTCTGCGATTACAGAGAGAAGAGTGCTAATGCCTTAAGATCGGAAACAGCAACTGCTTCTGGTCAAGGCTGAGGGATTACAAATCAATGAGAAGTCTCCAAGAAACTCCAGCCCAGAGCAGTTTCGAAAGTGCAGGACAATCCTCGTGGCAACTGCACGACTGAAAACCTCAATTTTGTGGCTGCTATATATTGCAACTATTTCTTGCAGTTGTGCGAAAATGGGGTTATCATATCGCCGTCCCAATCCGAAAAACTTCATGTAGTGCGTGCTGTTTACCTCCGTAGCTGCTTTAACGATACGACAAAGAAACCAGCTTAACAGAGCGCTATGTTAAACATTTAACGCGTCACAGGAATGTACAATGGGTTTGGTAGCTGCTGCTTCCTCTTGTTCTTTTCGCCTCAGTGAGGAAAACTTTGGGCGTGTGGAGAGCGCAGCAGCTCAGCGTTGACAACAGGTTGCTGGGTCAGCTGACAGGACAAACAGTGGTGGCCTCCCCTCGCCGGCGCCAGCGCGCGCCGCATGCTGATGCCGCCCCCACTTCCGGTCACACCTTGCCTCCACGTGTCGCCTCCAATCTCTCTTCGACCAACACACTCGCAACTTCTTCAGCGATATGCACACCTTCTGTTACAACTGACGAATCAATGGTGGAACGAAGGAAGACGAGTCGAAATCACTGTCATTTGACACGGAGCACACACTTTAATTTTTTTATGAGGATGGGGTAGCAAATCGGCATGCCCTTTGAAAAGAAGCATACCAGAATTTGCGTGGCGTAAATCAGGGTGGTCGAAGTTAGATTTGTACCACTGTCCTACCGAATTCGAATCCAGAGTTTTACCACTGCGCTACCACGCTAGCTGTAGGGACTGATCATCATCATCAATGACAGAGAGCACAAGCGTTACGCCACGTATTCCCAACGAGTTAAATTATAACACACACACATGCCCACACACACACACACACACACACACACGCCCCAGGGAGGACTCGAACCTCCGACGGCGAGTAATCGCGCGCTCCGCAGCGAGGCGCCTTAGACCGATCGGCTACTCCACCGCGGCATTTCATTTTCATGGAGTAGTATGACATACGGGATGCTTCAGGAGGCAGTATCGATGTCAATTCCAATAAAAACGCTATAGAACATGAAAGCCATTATTTCTTTATAGTGCAGAGAGACAGCTGTTACTATGTACTAGCTAAAAACACAAAGAAAATGCAAATGAGGACATTTCCATTGCTTCTTTCGTCGGTTCTCGGCAGATCATCATACTGAATTAAAAGCACTATTTTTTGTTTGTTCTTCTAGTTTATTTGGTTAACCGGGTTTCAGAGAAGCTTGTAGTAGCTACACAAAATTGATTTAACTGAAAATAATGATTACCGACGGAAGGATCAGTGGGAAGTCCTCTTTTGCCTTAGCTTTTAAGTTTATTTGGGATATATACTAATAGCTGTATAACTGCACTAAAAATGGGTCACGTGACGGCTTTTTAATGCAATCCGTCTATAATATCCTATCTCCCAAAGTGTGTACTACTCCTCCTGAAATACTGTGTATACGTCGAGGTCCCGATCCGTCTGAACTTCACTTCCCTGTTCAATAAAATACTTCAGGGTGAGAGAGCATTGCCAATCTGTAAAACTGTCCGACGTTTCATTTTCTCTGGGTATTTGTTTGGCCGCTGAATAGTAAGTGCATATATAATAGCGCGAAAGAGTGGTTTGAGAAAGAGGAGGAGAAATGTTGGCAGTTCTTATTGACCTTAGCAATCTCTTACGCCATTGATGAATATGGGCGTCCTCTATTGCTATCTAAACGGGGTATTTTTCTTACCATTTGTGGTTGCATTGTTTTGTCTAGTTGGTGAAAGCAGACATTCAATCCTTTCTTGCATTGTTGCTTCGCAAGGTTGGAAAGGGAATAGGGAAATGGGCAGTAGTAGTAGTAAACACTAAGAGCACGCCCATTTCCACTAATGGCGTAAAATATTGCAGATACCGATAAACAATGCCCACCATTCTTCCTCAAACTACTGTTTCGCATTGTTATATAAGAACCAAGGCTTCGCTCATCAAGCAGTCAGACAAAAACCAAGATAAAGGCCACTTACAACAGTAGCCGAAACGTTGGACAGTTTTACAAAGTGACAATGCGATTTCACACCGTGAAGAATTTTATTGACTGTAAGAACGGCTCCGGAAGCCTACGCTTTCAGTTAAGTCACTTTTCTCCGTAACAGCAAGTAGATCGTTGGATAAAGCAAGATATACCCAGAAAGACGTGGCCGGCCTTTTCACGTGATGCAAGGTTGTACTTTCAATTGAAATAAAAGTTAAACAAACAGAAAATAGATCCGTCAATATTTAACAGCAACAACCTCTGCAAAAACATGTAACAGGCATACAGCCCTAATTAGTGGATCTTGGGTAAGAAAAGAGATGCTGCAGTCAGTTATTTCTACAGCGGATGAGGGTCGCTTTATAACTAGAAACATTACAGTTGTTTCGAAATTGTTTAACGTAAAATAAAAGAAAAATCTATTACAGATATTTTGCTTTCATTATTCTTGTAGGAGACGGAGGTGAGAGAGAGACTTACACTTCGTCCTTACAACGACGCCCCAAGCTTGCAACTATCCATGTCTGCAGGCCTTAAGCAACGGAAGAGGTGCGCTTTCCGCACCGTGCACATTTGGCACGCTTCCTGCGGAGGCGTCGTAACTGTGAAATATTTACGTTGCAGGTCTGACGACAGCATTCTGTTTCCGCTCCTGAAGCTGAGAACGCGAGAAAGGAAAGTACGCATGTGGCAAGAGCCTGTTCTCTAAGCAGCAAGCAGGATTCTGTTACTTCATCAATGTCGTATTTTAAGGCCTGTTTCATGCGTTTGTGGGAAAAGAACGCGGATGGTACTGCTACCACACTGATTTATAAAAGTTGCGCTTACTTTTTATCACTGTCTGCGTATAATGTCCGGTGAAATTTAGCTAACGAGAAGAAAGTTTCCTACGCCGAAAATTTAGAACTATGCATATCTCTCTTTACTAACCGTATATCGTAACGGTTACAAACGATGCTGAGCGAGATGAAACAGAATGAGGGTGTTTGACAGTCGTGGGGAAGACGCGTAGTCGATATTGGTTTACCGGGAGAATTTTTGGAAGATGTGAAGGAAGGCTTGTGTGATCCCTTGGTGAGTATTGTTTAAATGTCTGCGATTGCTACCGCATAGATATAAAAGAAAATATAGAAGGAATTCAGTAGTGGGTTGCTAGGTTTTACACTGGAAGATCCGTGGAATGTGAGAATGTGAGAGATACTGGGAGGTTCAACTGGGAAATGCTGGAGGGAAGGCAACGATCTTTTCAAGAAACAAAGTTGAGGAAATTTAGAGCGTCAAAATTTGACGATACTGCGGAACGATTGTACTGAGGCCTACATACATTTCGTATAAAGACCACAAAAATGAGGGAAATTAATGATCGTATAGAGGCATAAAAGCATTATTTTTTCCCTCCTTTTACCTCGGAGTGGCACCTTAAGGAGTATTGTAAAGTACGTATGTAGCTGTAGGAGAAAAGAATTACATTTCCACACACTTCGTGCTTGTCTGCTGCTTAGCGATCTTTACGGTGAGTTGCTATCTATGATATTACTGACATTCCAACCTGGACACAGTCGGCTTTTCTTGACGAGTTTCAGAATTGAAGAAACAAGAAAAAACGTAAGGAACCATAAGTCAGCCAACAATCAGAAAAAATTGGACACCACAGTGCTTTACTAGGGATGGTCCAGTTTGGAGGTGGTACGTCGTTGTCTTCCTCCGACCTTTGAATTGACTTACCCAACCAGTTATAGGATGTGTGGGGTACTACGTTTAACATTGATTCCGAACCATGGGGCGCTTTTCACATAAACAACACTGCCAGAGGTGAAAGGAGTAGAAAGAGACAGATAAAAATCTTAGCCTTAATCGAGGATCAAACCCGCGATCTTTGGATTCGAGGTCTGCTACGCTATCACCGAGCCGTACTAACATGTTCCCTCAGGTATGTGCTGTAGCGCGAATTGCTGAGGAAACACACACATGAAAATACGAGTGGCGTTTGAAAAGTCCTTGCGAAATCCGAGAAATGGCACCACCGGCGCATATCGAGATGATTTTCAATTAGTAGCACCTTCGGAAAGAACGCACAACAAGTTTCAGCCATATTGGGCTATTTCTTTGTGTTTGGCATTCGTGTGAATCAAGAAAGTCGAGTGATTGTCAAAGAATGCACGAAAACGAATTGTGTATGGTGATTAAATAGAGGCAAAACGCTTCAGGAGACTAAAGAGAAGCTTGATGAAGATTATGGTGACTTCGCACCTTCGATTAGAAGAGTTTATAAGTGGATTCAAAAATTTTCGGAGGTTATGGCGGCGGTCTTCTGGGATTCGCAATGACTATATGCGACAGGGCAAAACTGTTACAGGTGCATATTACTCCATCATTATGGGACCGTTTGAAAACCGCGCTGCAGCAAAAGAGCCGGCGACTGACAAAAAAACAGTATTCCAACTCGTTTCACATCACCCTATTCTCCAGACTTTGCTCCCTCGGACTACTATTTGTTCCCCAGTTTGAAAAAATGGCTGGCGGGACGAAGATTTCATTCAAATGAGGAGGTGATTGCAGAAACTAATAGCTATTTTGCAGGCTTGGACAATTCCAATTATTCTGAAGGGATCAACAAATTAGAACACAGTTGGACGAAGTGTAAAAGTCTAAAAGGACACTATGTCGAAAAATAAAAATCGTTTTCCCCAAACACGTTAGTAGGTGAAACACCGCACGCTCCGCTGCAGAGTGAAAGTTTCATTCTGGAAACATCCCTTAGGCTGTAGCTAAGCCATGTCTACACCATATCCTTTCTTCCAGAAGTGCTAGTCTTGCAAGGTTCGCAGAAGAGCTTCTGTGAAGTTTGGAAAGTAGGAGGCGAGGTACTGGCGGAAGTAAAGTTGTGAGGCAGCATCTAGAGTCGTGTCAGGATAGCTCAGTTGGTAGAGCGCTTGCTCGCGAAAGGCAAAGGTCCCAGGTTCGAGTCCCGGTTCCGGCACGCAATTTTAATCCGCCAGGAAGTTTCGTAGCAGCGGACACTCCCCTGCAGAGTGAAAGTTTCATTCTACGTTGATTTGATTTTTTCAGGGAAGCCAAAACAGTGTTGGTCCAACCCGCCACTGCCCGCACCGAAACTGAGTTTATTGTGCGGTATCGCTCCCTGTATGTCTAGTAAAGCCAATCAATGCCCTTGAACAGTGCAAGGAGTCCCTTTACCAGTTCTTTATTAGACACAATTTCTTTGGGTCTGGTTGTCCCAAATGTTCTGTGCCTTTGTGCCTTTTACTCTCCAATGCAATGCATTCGAAGATTAGATGCGATGCAGTTTCATTACCGTCATCACAGATCCTACATTTCGGGTCCTCTTCTGTTATTCCCATTGTATGTAGGTGTTTTTTGAAATTCCCATGGCCTGTCAGCAATCCAACTATGAGTCTAATCTCTCTCCTGTTCAGACCCAGGATTGCAGAGCTTCTTTTAAAACATGGCTTTGGCATCATTACCTTACCATGTTTTTGTTGAAGGACTTTGGTTTAATATTCTACGTGCTGTCTTCTGAGAGAGTTACGTAGCTCCAATTTGATCATTGCCTTGGTCATTGTCAGGACAGGTTCCGGTCCAATAAATGGAGTCTCTGCCCCCATCCTGGCTAATCTGTCGGCATGTTCGTTGCCACTGATCCCCGAGTGGTCAGGGACCCACAATAGGTTTACTCTATTGCTTTCCCCTAGCTCCACCAGAACCCTGTGATATTCTGCAACAATTTTAGACCTTGTTGCAGGAGCTTCCAGTGATCTCAGGGCTGCCTGACTGTCTGAATAGATATAGATTCTACAATCTTTGTAGCACCTACGCAAATTCTCCTCCACACACGCCCTGATGGCAGTGATTTCCGCCTGGAATACTGAGGCCAGTTTTCCTAGAGAGATGACGACCTCCAGTCTTGGCTGCACCCCATATACCCCAGCCCCAACACCTTGGTCTGATTTTGACCCGTCAGTGAACCAGACAATATCCCCCGTACGGTGTCTAACTATTTTCTCCCACTGCTCCCTACTTCCAATTGTAGCAGCATGGGATAATAATATAGTCGGCTGGCATATCCCTAACTTTTTCTATATTTACCTCACTCACTATTTTAGTGTATGATTCTGGATATCCCAAAGAGTTCCAGTTGTTGCCAGATTTGAGTCTGTATGCACCAGCCGCTGCCTCCATCTTGACCCAAAGGTGTAATGGGGGCATATCCAGCATGGTTTCCATCCCAGCAGTTGGTGTGCTGCTAATTCCGCCTGTTATGGCTAAGCAGGCTAATCTCTGCACCTTACCAAGCTCCTTAGCAGCAACCTGCTGTTCTACCTTCTTCCACCACACGACCGCCCCATAGGTGATCCTGGGTCTAATCACTGTGGTGTATATCCAGTGCATACCCTTGGGGCTCAGGCCCCAATTTTAGCCACAAGCTCTCCTGGTACTCACAAGAGTACCTATTGCCTTGGAGCAAATATTCCTGATGTGAGGGGTCCATATCAGTTTTTCATCTAGGGTAACCCCTAGATATTTCATTGTCCCCTTCACAGGTAGCGCTTCATTGAAAAGCTTTAGATTCCAACTCGAATGTTGTATATGCTTCTTTGTGAATGGTACAACGACAGTCTTCTTAGGACTAACCCCCAGATCCTGTTTTCTGCACCAGTCTTGCACAGTGCTTCATTGTACGTTAGTAGGTTTTTATTTTTGCACGGACTTTTCAAACGCGACTAGTAGAAAACCCTTTCTGCAGAGCGTTGACTTCAACCACAACTGGATACTGTGAGTGAGATAGTCCCTGATAACTAGTTTGGTGATGGCCCACTGCAGAGATTGCGGCAGCTGGCGCTTGCGAAAGGCAGCCGGTGGGCGCGGCTGAGTCGGCGCTTCGCCTGCGGGCAGCACTTTGCATGAGGCGGCGCCACCCGACCGCGACGCCACGTCACGCCCTCTGCAGCTGCCCGCAGGCGCCAAACGGAACCAGAACAAAGCACCGCTTCCCTACCCCCACCGCCCGCTTCACGCAGGTATTGCCTTCTCAATGCCACTGTCTCCTCTAGATACCGTGTCCTACCAAGCCTCTTGTCACCATGTGCTCTCCTAACGCCACATTCACACAATATACAGGGTAGAGGCTGTGTTTCTCGACTTCCGCAAGGCGTTTGGTACAGTTTCCCACAAACGTTTAATTAACAAAGTAAGAGCATATGGTCTATCAGACCAATTGTGTGATTAGATTGGGGAATTCCTAGATAACAGAAAGCAGCAGGTCATTCTCAATGGAGAGAAGTTTTCCGAAGTAAGGCCGGCCGCGGAGGCAGAGGGGACTGAGGCGCTCCAGTCATGGTCTGTACGGCCGCTACGGTCGGGGTTTCGAATCCTCCCTCGGGCATGGATATTTGTGCCGTCTTTAGTATTAGTTAGTTCATAAGTAGTTTGTAAGTTTAGGGACTGATGACCCCGTAGTTAAGTCCCATAAGCTAAACAAACATTTGAATTTTTTTAAAGTAGGAGTTATGTTGGGTGTGCCACAGGGGAGTGTCGTGGGTCCGTTGCTGTTCACGATATATATAAATGACATTGCAGATAACATCGGAAGTTCACTGAGGCTTTTTGCGGATGATGCTGTAGTATATAGAGAGGTTGTAACAATGGAAAATTGTATTGAGATGCAGGAGGATCTGCATCGAATTGACGCATGGTGCAGGGAATGGCAATTAAATCTCAATGTAGACAAGTACAATGTGCTGAGAATACACAGAAAGAAAGATCCTTTATCATTTAGCTACACTATAACAGCTCAACAACTGGAAGCAGTTCATTCCATAAATTATCTGGGAGTAGTCATTAGGAGGGATTTAAAATGGAACGACCATATAAAATCAATCGTCGGTAAAGAGATGCCAGACTTAGATTCATTGGGAGAATTCTAAGGAAATGCAGTCCGAAAACAAAGGAAATAGGTTACAGTACACTTGTTCGCCCACAGCTTGAATACTGCTCACCGGTGTGGGATCCGTACCAGGTGGGATTGATCGAGGGAGTGGAGAAGATCCAACGGAGAGCAGCGCGCTTCGTTACAGGATCATTTGGTAATCGTGAAAGCGTTACGGAAATGATCGCTAAACTCCAGTGGAAGACTCTGCAGGAGAGACGCTCTGTCGCTCGGTACGGGCTTTTGTCGAAGTTTCGAGAACTTACCTTTACTGAGGAGTCTAGCAGTATATTGCTCCCTCGTACGTATATCTCGCGAAGAGATCGTGAGGATAAAATCAGTAAGATTACAGCCCACACAGAGGCATACCGACACTCCTCCTATCCGCGAACAATGCGTGACTGGAATAGGATGGAAAATCGATAGTGGTACTCAAGGTACCCTCCGGCCCAAACCGTCGGGTGGCTTGCGGAGTATGGTTGTAGATGTAGATGTGTACATTAGGTCCTGGAACGCTTTCAATTATTTATTGACAAGAACCAAACATTGTACAGATATACATACGTCATTTTGAAGAGAAACCCCGAAAGTTAGTAATATATATTTTTTTCCTTCCATGTATAACGCCACAGCTTACTTTAGTAACTTGCCGATAGCGGTAAGCAGTCCAGGTGCTACACTGGCCGTGGAGCGGCACTTGTCGATATGCAACACTCGTGACACAGTGGTGTACCGGAAAACATACTCCACAAGCCGCAACATGTCCATGTAGGAATATCCAGTGACAGTGCTCTCGGCGAAGAAAAATGGCACGTACAGTTTCCGACGTGACAACGCACAAGAAACATTTACCTTTGGGAAATTACGCTCAAATACAATGCATTGGTGCGGATACTTTATACCCCAGATTCAAGAATTAGGCTTGTTCACTTTCCATTTAGTGTGAAAAAGGGCTTCGTCGCTAAAAATTAAGCAATCAACAATGTCATCGTCATCCTCTACATCTACATATATAATTCGCAGTCCACCGTAAAGTTCGTGGCGAAGGGTACACTGTACCACTACTAGGCATTTCCTTTCCTGTTCCACTCCCAAATAGAACGAGGAAAAAAAGAATGTCTATATGCCTCTGTAAGAGCCCTAATTTCTCTTATTTTTGTTTCTCTGATCTTTACATGAAATGTATGTAGCCGGCAGGAAGATCGTTCTACTCTCAGCTTCATATTCCGGTCCTCTACATTTCCTCAGCAGGATTTCTCGAAAAGAACGTCTTTCCTCCAGCGATTCCCATTTGACTTTATGGAGCATTTCCGAGACACTCGCGCATTGGTCGAACCTACCAGTAACGAACCGAGCTTCTCGCCTCTGAACTGTTTCCATATCTTCCTTTAAACTGATCTGCTGCGGGTCCCAAACACTTTAGCAAGCCGTCCGCGGTGGCCGAGGGGACTGAGGCGCTCCAGTCACTGTCTGCACGGCCACTACGGTTGTAAAGAATTTGTTATACCATTCGTAAATTGCTTGGGGTGCAAGGTCCTCTCCGCCATACAGCACGCAACGGTTTACACAAATTTTCTCCGTGAAAAACAAGATTTGAGCGAACAGTCATATGTCTAAGTCTGTTGCAAGGCACCATCCGTCAAGAAGTAGCGGAGTGTAAATAACTACTACTTGAAAAAAAGAAACAAAAAAAACGTATATGTCAATTTTTATGATGGCACAAACGATGTCGTAAGTCTATTACTCTCAAACTTACAAGCATTCCGAGTAAACTAGTCAATAACTTTCGAGATGTTTGCTAATAACTTTAGAAAAGGATATAGTAGTATGCGTAAGATTTAGGATGACAACCAGGACGCTGACAGGCTGAGCTAGCGATTACACATTTATGGACATACAGGTTGTGAACATTCGTTGCCAATGTGTCGTCATGATTTGGTTAAAGTCAGTATCGGAAGACTTACATCAGTTGCTTCAGTGTGCATCGAGAATCTATAGGCATTTCTTGCTGTAGAGAGTTCCTTGAGTAAAAAAATTATTTGGCCATACAAAAAACATGCATATATTTTACAGACATTAAAGCGCTACCACTTGAATATCTATTAATGAGTTTCTTTGTGATTCGAACTTGACAATAGTTTCCTAGATTTTTTTTTTTTATTTATTTATTTTGCTTCGCCCGAATTCCTCTATAGTACTGCACAGCTTGGATTTGTGGATTCTTGTTCGTGAAATCTGTTTCGGCAAAATTTTCCCCCTTCGTAGTTTCTATTTTTCATACATATTGGGAGGGATGATTATCTCATCACACACTGCACAACGGAGGAGAGCCCAAATCTCTTAATATTTACATTTCCGCGATGGCGTGGTAAAGGCTTGTTAGTTAACTGTTTGGAAATAAAGAGTATGCGCATAAAGATACCGTGGGTATTTTCCATCACTGAAGGCAGTTAGTTTCTGGTCCAGTTTTAAGAAAATGAATTTTCATCCGAGACAGTTGACCAGATCGACAATTGATATTTATGTTTCCCGACGCTTCCCAAAATCGGTCAACACGCGCGCCGGGATGGTTTCTCCGGAGAAATTACTGATGACTGCTTCCTTCCTTATCCTATTTCAATTAGCATCAGAGGTCAATCTCGAATGTCGATGCCGACCGCGGTGGCCGAGGGGACTGAGGCGCTCCGGTCGCGGTCTGCACGGCCACTACGGTCGGGGGTTCGAATCCCCCCTCGGGCAAGATATTTGTGCCGACCTAGTTCGTAAGTAGTTCATAAGTAGTTTGTAAGTTTAGGGACTGATGACCCCGTAGTTAAGTCCCATAAGCTTAACAAACATTTGAACATTTCGAATGTCGAAGCAGTCGCTGGACGTGACAAATTCAACTGTTGCTTCCTTTGTAAAAGCGAACGAAGTGCACAGGAGTGGTGCAGTGGGCCGCGGGTTCTCGCTGGGGCGTGTTGTGTAGGTTGGAGTGGCAGCACCTGCTCTTACAAGGGCAGGTGGCAGCTGACTCGTGGGAAGAAAGGCCAGGGCTGGGCCGCCAATGCCATTTCCCACGACACTGCTCACCCCACACCGCGCCAGAGCGCCCTTTGCAACACTCATTCGGACGTCACAGCACTTGCGCCAACATTTTAACAATGCTATCACTGTAGCCACGCAGTAAGTACTTTCCCTCCAAATCAACTGTAAACAGTTACACATTTTGTTATGAAGACTTGTATTCCGCCGGACATCACGAAATACTATTATCTGAGAGCCTTAATACGAGGCGCATCCAGAAAGTAAGTTCCGTTTGGTAATAAAATGAAATTGTACACAGATACAGAAGAAATTCTACACCTCTTAAACTACTTTTCCACATAAGTGCCGAAATTTTGTAGGCACTTGTCATAGCGTGCCACAAGTTTTTGCATGTATCCTTCACAGATTGTTGCCTCCTGTGTATTCAACCATGTGATAACAGATCTTTATCATGGTTGAAGTGTTGACCACCAAGGACAGATTTTAGGTGTAAGAATAGATGAAAAACGCTAAGAGAGAGGTCCGAACTGTATGGAGGATGATCAAACAGGCCCCATTGAAATTTCCGTAAGAATTGTTTGGTCACATTCGGTGAGTGACGTCAGTCATTATCGTGAAAAAAAATCTTTTGACAGTAATGCTCTTCTTACACCTAAAATCTGTCCTTGGTGGACAACACTTCAACGATGATGACGAGCTGAAAGATCATGTTAGCACATGGTTGAATACACAGGCGGCAACATTCTATGAAAAAGGCACACGAAACCTTGTGCCATGCTATGACAATTGCCTACAAAATTTGGGAAGCTATATAGAATAGTTTAACAGTTGTAGATTTTTGTACAATCAATATTTTTTCTGTATCTGTACCCGTTCGTTTTATATAACCAAACGGAACTTACTTTCTGGACGCGCCTCATATTACAGACGCTCCATGAAATTTACGACGCACCCGAAAATCGAGGCAGTATAGATGTACTTTTGAAGCGGTTTTTCACGTCGGAATACTAAAATACCAGGCTGGTACCCTACTCCCGCTTTCGTTACAAGATTCGTAAACATGAGAAAACGTCAACCCACTGTAACATTTCAAACGTTTGTAAATCTATGGGACTTCACTACTCTTGGTCATCAGTCCCCCTAGGCTTACAAGCTACTTATGCTAAGGAGAACAAATACAAACAAGCCTAAGAGAGAACTCGAACATATGACGACGAGCAGCGCGCCTCTGTAACATTTATTTATTACAGTATGCGCAGACAGTGGGGCTCCACTAATTTTCCCTAGCGAAGAGGTTGGCTGTGGGGATGGGGGCAGGCGGCACGTATCCGACCACACCGTGCACTATCCAAAGCCAAAGCGAGAATCAGGCAAAATGAAATGATATACATTGAATTAAAATTTGTGCCACGGCCGAGATTCTAACCCGGGACCTCCTGCATACTAGACAGGCGCTAGGCCACTAAGCCACCGCGACGTACAGCCACTGCACGGACTGTGTGAAGGCCCGTTTCCCTCCACAATACAAAACCTCAATTCTGCCTCATTTGCAACTATTTAAATATGTATCAGCGATGCGAAGGCTCTGCAATAGCCGAACAGCTCCCCAGCAATGAATGTTAATGGGAACGAACCTGTCTTGTATCTCAGGCACAGAGGATATACCGGGTGATGAAAATTCAGTATAAATTTGAAAACTTAATAAATCGCGAAATAATGTAGATAGAGAGGTAAAAATTGACACACATGCTTGGAATGACATGGGGTTTTATTAGATCCAAGAAAAAAAAAAAAAAGAAAAAAGTAGTATTGCTAGACGCGTGAAAGATCTCTTGCGCATGTCGTTTGGTGATGATCGTGTGCTCAGCCGCCACTTTCGTCATACTTGTCCTCCCAGGTCGCCAGACCTCAGTCCGTCCAGTTATTGGCTTTGGGGTTATCTGAAGTCGCAAGAGTATCGTGATCGACCGACATCTCTAGGGATGCTGAAAGACAACATCCGACGCCAATGCCTCACCATAACTCCGGACATGCTTTACAGTGCTGTTCACAACATTACTCCTAGACTGCAGCTATTGTTGAGGAATGATGGTGAACATATTCAGCATTTCCTCTAACGAACGTCATCTTTCCTTTGTCTTAATTTGTTATGCTAATTATTGCGTTTCTGATCAGATGAAGCGCCAACTGTCGGCCATATTTTGACCTTTTTTGTTCTAATAAAACCCCATGTCATTCCAAGCACGTGTGTCAATTTTTACCTCTCTATCTACATTATTCTGTCATTTATTAAGTTTTCAAATGTATACTGAGTGTTTGATCACCTGGTAAATATCAAATTGCAATTTAATGTCCAGAGACATATTTGGTCTCGAGAGAAAAAAAAAAAAAAAAAAAAAAAAAAATATATATATATATATATATATATATATATATATATATAATTACGTCTCTGGACTTTGATTTATAATTTGATATTTATATTATCTTTGTCGTGTACATTAGTATCTTTGGTTATTGTTGCACCATTGTCCTAGTCTAGTATTACAACTGGGACGATTCCGCGGATAGTATAAATATCAGAATCGTTCCCATTAACGTTCATTGCTGGGATACTATTCCGCTATTTGAGAGCCTTGGCAACGTCGATTCATATGTGAATAGGGAAACATGAAGCAGAATTGAGGTTTGTGTTGTGGAGGGAGACGTGCCTTAAGACAATCCGTGCAGTCATTGTATCTATTCAGTCACGGTGGCTTAATGGTAAAGCGTCTACCTAGTAAGCAGGAGGCTCAGATTCGTGTACCGACCATGGCACAAATTTTAATTCAATGCCTCTTCTTCAGATTTATGTCCCTGACATATGTAGAGACAAAACATGATTTATAATTTGATGAAATGATGCACGATGAAATTGCAAAACTTTCAAATTATCTTTAGTTAGGTACGATTAATACTCTGACATTTTGTTCTGAACCTTGATGCTGACGATTCGTACTTTAGGTATTACCATATTCTCCGTCATAAATGAGATGTCCGAAGACAGTGACACGGGACAAGTGCGTTAGTTGGGCGCAACAGAGCAGAGCGGCACGCTACGCGACATTTACAGCGTGGTCGCAGTGAATTACGTTGAGGAGCTGTGGTGGCGGGCAGCAGGGGGCGTCGGCAGCAGTGGAGCGTGCTCTGAAACCTACGGGGGAGCTCTGGCAAATCAATAAGGCCGGCGCGTCGCCACTAGCCCACGCACGCCCGTGCTGCACTGCCCACCCTGACACCTCAGCCACGCACCGCCCTCTCCTATGCGTGTGTCCGTCTTCAAGGCGCCTTCCGACGTCGCCTCAAGGCCGCTGAGCCCTGGGGCGCACAAAGAGACAAGAGCACAACACTGACATACAGACAGCCGCCAGCAGTAGTTTTTCCCTGCCTCTTGTTCTCTGCCAACAATCCTTCTACAACGATCCAGATTTGGAATGTTCACTCCGACCGGGTAGAAACATTTGTTAACAGCCGGAGAGAAGCACGTTTCAGATATCATCGGTATGAGAATGTCCTCTTCGTTGAAACGGGTGACGTGCAGTTACGAGCTGTTCTCGACCCGCTACCTAGGCGCTGCATTAGTGATGAGCCCATTGCCAAAATGTTTGCCGTTGGCACGGTAGACGACATCGCGAAGTCTCTCCACAAGAAAATGTTCGCCGAATTTAAGCTCCGTACTCCCAACAAGTTTTTACGGCTTAACTTGAAACAAATATCTGTAGTTTGTCATAAATGCATTGTGTGAACTTTAACTTTGCGCAACTGCTTTCTCTGTGGCTGGCTAAAATGAAGTTTCATTAACGAATTTTTTTTTTTTTTTTTTTTTAATAAATAGAGACACCCCCCAGAACCAAATCCTGGCTGCTCCACTGGTGGAAGCACACACTTTACCACAAGAAACGCTTTCCATATGTTTGCTGTGGTTAAGTGTGTTTGTTGTGGCGAACTTTTGAACAGCTAGAGACTAACGAAATGTCTCACAGAACATTTACCTTAGCGGCTACAAAGCAGCAGAGAATTGCAACTGTAAGAAGCAAAGCGGAGCGCAAGATAATCGTAGAAATGCCGTCATTTTTGCCAGACAAAATTCAAAATTTTACCATGCTTTCATATCTCGCCACAGACTAACGAGTGTGACAGTGTTAAGAGAAACTAAAACCATATCATATAATGAAATGCCACGCAGTTCGAAACTGGTCAAGGGGATATAAATAGAAATACCGGTGGTATTTGTTCCTGGAGGATACTCTTCGTTGGACAAAATAGTTCTACGATTACATAGTTCTATGCTGAGCGCAGCTTCGTATAAATTACTGTCTACACTTCTGCCGTTCATAAAAAAGTATCAAATGTTTGAAAATGTTCAAATGTTTGTATAGTCTATGGGACTTTACGGGGTCATCAGTCCCTAAACTTACAAACTACTTATGAACTAATTAAGACGAAGGACGGCACAAATATCCATGCCCGAGGGGGGATTCGAACCCCCGACCGTAGTGGCCGTGCAGACCGTGACTGAAGCGCCTCAGTCCCCTCGACCACCGCGGCCGGTATAAAAAGTATCATAGCC
The DNA here is from genome assembly GCA_026315105.1 of Locusta migratoria. NCBI lineage: Eukaryota > Metazoa > Arthropoda > Insecta > Orthoptera > Acrididae > Locusta > Locusta migratoria. The sequence goes on from CM048744.1 coordinate 667,793,824, forward strand.
TATAATGTAAAAATGTTCAAGTAGCTTACACACTACTTCAACCTAGGTAAACTAACCTAAGGACAACACACACACACACACACACACACACACACACACACACACACACACACGCCCTATGGAGGACTCGAACCTCCACGGCGAGCAACCGCGCGCTCCGCAGCGAGGCGCTTTAAACCACTCGGCTACTACACCGCGGACCTATAAAGTTATTAATTTTTGAAAAACACATCACCTAACTTAAATCACTATATTTTATGGTCTAATTAAAAATGTTTAAATGTTTATAAATCTATGGGGCTTAACTACTCTGGTCATCAGTCCCCAAGTTTAGAAGCTACTTTAACTTATGCTAAGGACAACAAATACACCCACGCCCGACGGAGACTCGAACCTCCGACGGCGTGCAGCGGCGCTTTGGAACGCTCGGCCACTCCATCGTGGTTATTGAACCATAACTTTGCCTTTCCTTTCTAAGTGATGTTTACAGCACTATTAGCATTTTGTGATTTTTGACATCATCCGCCTTTAATGTGTCAAGGTGAACAGTGACTCGATCTTCATGCATGACGACTTGGTAGTACGCATAATATTATCGTCATTATTTAGAAGAGATAGGAAACATTTGACACGAGATCGACAGGCATTTGGCTTTCCTGAAAAGCTAGAGTTAACATCTATTTATATTTTTATTTGTGAGTAAAAATTATGTATTTCTTTATAAGTCAATTGAACTATGGCGATGAACGCCAAAAGACAAACCGGACAAAAAGAAAGACTGGCGTAAATTATATCACGCACATTTTGCGTCAACTATTATATAGTAGCAGTGGAACTGCATTAGCTAAGTTCAAAATGAGCTGAAGCGCGCCGAAAGAGTGCAGAGCGCGTATGTTTGGCCACTGTCGGCGCGAGTAAACAAATGATGGTGCTGGTGTGCCTTGGTGAAGCCCAACAGGCGGCAGCGCTGCCCCTTGGCCTTTTCCGGCCAGGAAGCCCTGTAGGTGCATCCGTGCTTCAGTGCAAAGCCGTGGACCTGCACCTGGCGGGCCGTCACGCGATACCACACGCTGCCCATATGGGCGCACAGCAGGCGACCGAACAGGTGACTACGACCTGCACACTCCCACACCGGCGTACTGTTTACGATGACTGAAAACTTATCAGTACGCAGCAAATTGGGCGCAATGAATACAAGGCAAATATTTCGAAAAACTCAAGTGGTACGCTACGAAGGTAAGTAATGTGCAGTGTGTGTTTCGGTTTCTGGATCTAACACCACTCATAAGCACGGAGTCCGAGCTGTGGAAAAAGTAAGGAAGATCGGGGATTTTAACGACCCGTCGACAATGTTGTCATTAGAGACGGAGCACAAGCTCGGATTGTTTTAAGTCAAGGACAGGGTACTAAATGAATGATCCCGGCATTTGCCTGGAGCGATTTCTCTAAATCACGGAAAACCTGGATCAAAATCTGCTGCGGATTTTAAGCGTCGCCCCCCCCCCCCCCCCCCGACTGCGATTCCAGTTTATTACCACCCCGCCATCTCACACGGCACCAAACAGTGGTGCGTTAACAGCTGTGAAACGAACTGACCAACACGAAATGCTTCCTGAGTGTTCGTCTGGTAGCAGAGTAACAAATACTCCAGTCGCAATAACAATTAATCGCTGACAATGCCAGTCACTCGTGCTGGCGAAAAATCAACACAATCATTAAACTTTTGCCAAATTCAAAACCAATAAACATTGAGAGAGACCCCGGTTAGTAGTTGAAGCCTATTTCGAAAATACATTATGTCGGTTTCCAGAAAGGAATGTACGAACGTTCTTCAGCCTCCTGCATTTGCCTCTCTTTTCCACGATTTTTCGGTTAACATAGAGGAAAGAAACCCTCCTATATGGCACAATGACGATACCTACCGTTACACACACACATATAACAAAGAAGAGTCAGTCTCAGTGGAGACAATAGGAAAGGGTGAATTTTAGACAGTTTTGATGGTACAAATTATGTAACATTATACATCATACGATACATCCCCTTCGGCAAGATCGTTAGAGTCGCAAGAAAAGAAAAAAATTCAGATTTGAAAATGCTGGAGGATGGAATACGTAGTCACCAGCGAAGAGTTACAAGTGTGTGTCTTTATAAAACTATAATTAATTACGACTCAAGATGATTTCCAATTATAATGTTGATTTGATTAGCACGGCACTTAACTAAACTTGACTCCATTCAGTACGGTGTGCTTCTGCATTAGTCGCAATGGAGAAGTCTCAGCTAGCAAGTTCAGGGATAACTCCAGTTTAACTTGAAATCCTATATACTAGAATTTTTTGTTATCTGAAACACAGAGCTTTGTAAATTATGTAATACAGTAGTAAGACTTGCAGGAAATTTAACTCAAGGGATCGAATCCCTCATTTAATTTCTGATTCGACACTTGTGCAACAACTATGACATGTTCCCGCAATGAAATTTATCACAACACAATGTATTTCCTCGACAACTTAAATTAATACTAGCAGCAACACACACTACCTAATTATCTGTGGTATCCTGCAGTATGTACGTATAAAGGCTGCAGTCGCCCCAGTTCTGATACGTCAAACTTGGGGAGAAATTGTGTGTGTTATTTCACATCGTGACCATTCTGTATTTCAGACTAAATATAATATTATCGTGTTTGCAGTTACATTCTAGTGCCATATTATAACCACTATTACTTCTATGGTATTTTTCTTTCGAATGTTTTATATCTCACTTTGAAATCTTATGTGTACACAAAACCCTCAATGCTTGTGTGTACCTAATCATTTTATTATTATGTTCTTACCACGGTTAGCTGTATGTTTGTTCTTTCGTGTTTTTAATTTTATTCGAGGATTTTTTGCAATTACTGTATAACCAAATGTTGCTTCTGTAAAAACCGCAGGCTGTATAGTCACTATTACCGAAAGCCACATGGAAAGTTTGTTAGTCACGGAGAGTGACTAGCGTTTACAGTTTCCTGTCGGGATGATTTGCGCAGCATGCAGGGGAGGTGGTAATGAAAGCGGAGGAGGATAATATATCTGAATTGATAGTCCACTAATGACGATATTCATTTGGAGTCTATTCCTCCCCGCTCCCTGCCATATCGTTCGAGTGTTAATTTTATTTCAGGTCATCAACATTCGGTGTATCAAGCAAATTACAGTTGCGATCTTTCGTGATGCTAATACCGAGACTCAAAACGTTCTAAGGAATTGGATGGATTACTCTGAAATCCAACCAGGTCTGACTGATGCTGTGCTTTTTAATTAATTGCAATGCGTATCCGTAATAAGGGTTTAATAATAATCGCTGGTAATTAGTTCTGGAAATGGGCTAATACAGTTACGTGTTTAAATTGTCGAAGCCAATCAAAATCGAATACTGGAGTTATTTGAACAGTTAGCGTTGCGCTCTCTCTCTCTCTCTCTCTCTCTCTCTCTCTCTCTCTCTCTCTCTCTCTCTCCTCTTCTCTTCTCTCTCTCTCTCTCTCTCTCTCTCTCTCTCTCTATTATCTGATTTCACTGTGTTGTTGATTTTCCTGGAACGATACGGCCGTCCGCACATGATCAATTCACGCGAGATGCACGCGACAATGATAATGAGAAACAAAAACAGTATACTATAACAAAATTTTCACTTTGCAGCAGGGCGTCCACTGTTTTGACAGATGTTGGGGCTTTACTTGTGGCTGTACCTGTCTAATACTTCCGAAGTTTCATGAAAGTTCTCCTGTGGGTTTAGCACGCCTGGAATTAAATATCTTGCAGATGAAGGGCTTCAATGCAGCAAGGAGAGCAAGTTTTATTCTGTAAATAAAAACTTATGCTGTGTTTAACCCGTTTTACAGTACTATTGTTTCAAGCGATATGTGTTGCCAAAGTAATATATTGAAAGCGTGTCCTGAGAGTGCCCGAATAGCCTAGTTGATAAGAACACTGAAGATAAAGGCAAGGTTCCAAGAGTAAGTCCCTGTTCGGCACACAGATTTAACCTCATACGAACATGCAGCAATACTACTTATCAAAAGTATTCGGACACCTAGTGGTATGTCCACTCTTCCCTTCAGTACTCCTTTAACCGTGCTGGTATCACTTTCAATGAATGGTCTGAATATGTCTGAAGGAACGTCAACCCATTCTGCTCCAAGAGCAGAAACCAAATGTAGTTGACATGTTGGTATCTGGAACGAAGTCTCTTGTTTTGTTCATCCTAAATGCGTTCCATCCAGTTCAGGTCCGAACTTTGGGCAGATCGGTCAGTTTCAGGAGTTACTGACTAAAAGATTGCCTCACAGATGCTACTTGATGTCATGCTGACACAAATAATATTTACCAGTAAACAGTATGTAATGCTGTCAATTGGGCTAGAATTATCCCATATTTAGTGATTTCTGAAGCGCAATAAGGGGGCACGCCATAAAATACACTCCAGAAACGACACTATTTACTTCGTACATCAGCATTGAAACTACATATTATGGCATTAACATTCTCCAGTCATTCACTTTATTCGAACCCTTCAATCTGCTTGCCACATGGTACAGCAATCCGAAACACTGGTTTATGGTAAGCCAATGTACATCACATCAAGAGTCATACAAAGGTACAAATTATGAGGAATTGCCCGACCACTGTATCCTGTTGTTTTCATCTTGCGGGCACACAATGCTAGATCCCTCCAGCTGATTTCATACGATTACTGCCACTCGCTGCAAGACTTTACAATCTTCGTCCGTTAGTAGATGAAGTTTATTTGGTTTTGTTTTAGCTGCAGTTGGTTGTTCCTTCGCATTCAACTCCACCACCACACTGCCAGCAGTTTTACAATGGTATTTTGATTCCTTTTTCACAGTTCCGTAAACAATTCTGTCATCACGCTTGATCTGGATACAGTTTTCGACGGGCTGTCCACTGCGCCACGTACCAGTAAATCTGAAGAGGATGCGATGGGAAGTATTCTTAGTAAGATGAAGTCCAATGTCTAGACCAAATTCCAAGTCACTGACCTCTCCTGCCCGATCCATCGAGGCGTTAGTGATCACCTACTGGCAATGTAATAGAAAGACGCAATGTTTAGAAAGACGCAATGTTTAGAAAGACGCAATGTTTAGAAAGACGCAATGTTTAGAAAGACGCAATGTTTAGAAAGACGCAATGTTTAGAAAGACGCAATGTTTAGAAAGACGCAATGTTTAGAAAGACGCAATGTTTAGAAAGACGCAATGTTTAGAAAGACGCAATGTTTAGAAAGACGCAATGTTTAGAAAGACGCAATGTTTAGAAAGACGCAATGTTTAGAAAGACGCAATGTTTAGAAAGACGCAATGTTTAGAAAGACGCAATGTTTAGAAAGACGCAATGTTTAGAAAGACGCAATGTTTAGAAAGACGCAATGTTTAGAAAGACGCAATGTTTAGAAAGACGCAATGTTTAGAAAGACGCAATGTTTAGAAAGACGCAATGTTTAGAAAGACGCAATGTTTAGAAAGACGCAATGTTTAGAAAGACGCAATGTTTAGAAAGACGCAATGTTTAGAAAGACGCAATGTTTAGAAAGACGCAATGTTTAGAAAGACGCAATGTTTAGAAAGACGCAATGTTTAGAAAGACGCAATGTTTAGAAAGACGCAATGTTTAGAAAGACGCAATGTTTAGAAAGACGCAATGTTTAGAAAGACGCAATGTTTAGAAAGACGCAATGTTTAGAAAGACGCAATGTTTAGAAAGACGCAATGTTTAGAAAGACGCAATGTTTAGAAAGACGCAATGTTTAGAAAGACGCAATGTTTAGAAAGACGCAATGTTTAGAAAGACGCAATGTTTAGAAAGACGCAATGTTTAGAAAGACGTGGGCGCCTCTCCTGATTTCTGATGGTCAATTCCGCGTTACATGAGAGGTGTTGGGGTGTTTTTGCTTTAATAATGTATGCTAGAAAGGCAACAACAAATTACATCCTTGAAATATATACTAACTTAGCAAATGTTACAGGACTGTCGGGGCACAACGTATGTGTCTTGTTTACGTACTGCGCTCACATAGTACTAGCTGCAGTTGTATTGGAAACGACCTGGGACATGTGGAAGTGATTTGCGTCACATGCAAAGTCGTCTTGAGCTGACGCCGTTACAATGGGTTATGATGGATGGTGTCACAGGGACGGGAATTTAGGTTTCGGCAGTGACGTAAGTATTCGGGTTCACACGCTCAACTGCCTTCAGGATGTGTTGTGAATGGCTGGATGAGGTGAAAGTCCACAGCGAACCAACTACAGGCCGTCCAGCTACACAGTATTAACGTGACCGGCGACTTCTCAGACGGATCGTCAATACTGACAAAAGAGTAATTGTGGTGTCTGTTCTTTCGGACATGTCCGAAATAATAGACACCACACCAATATAATAAGTATGTACACGGGAAGACGACGTTAGCTTAATTTACTTCACCGCAGATACGTTCGACCTCGCACGGGAATTCGTAATGGCGAGTGTAATAGCATATGAACGATAGGGGCACTAGAGCCATAGCGTGCGATGAAGTTTGAGACGGACGGGAGGCGAGCGCAAGTAGCTAAGTGGTTAATGCAACCATTGGCCCGAAGCGGGAGACCCAAGTTCGATTACCGATCCGGCTCACATTTTCACTTGTAGCTATTGTTTAATTTCAATGCTCTATTGCTGCCACTGTCAATCCTTGCCTTCCTAATCGTTCCCCTCCATCAATAACTTGCAAACAGTACAATAAATCACAAATCACGGCTCAATTCACAGAGGGCGTGCTAGACACGTCTTCCAATGGACAATCCATAGGAACATGGGTTATATGCAGTATAGAAGCCGGTGGCGGACACGAGTCCCATCTGTAACACAACGTATTGGGGCACAACTGCTACTATGTCGACCATTACCAGAGATAGGGACAGGAAAAATGGCGGTAGATGATATCGTCAGAAGAATCACGATTTCAAGTACAAAAACCCGATGAGAGTGGGGGGGGGGGGGGGGGCGCATCTCGTGTAGCGTAACTCGCGTGCCAAGCCAAGAATGTGTAATCCAACACAGTAGTGTATGTTATGGTTTGGATTAAATGTTCAAATGTTTGTAAATCTATCGGACCAAACTGCGTGGTCATCGGTCCGTGGCTTACAAACTACTTAAACTAACATAAGGTCATCATACACATCCAAGCCCCAGGGAGGACTCAAACCTCCGACGGCGAGCAACCGCGCGCGCTCCGCATCGAGGCGCCTTGGGCCGCTCGGCTACTCCACCGCGGCTGGTTTTCCCTGCTATGAAACGGGCCTCCTTGTTCTTCTGGAAGGATCTTTGAATCGTCTGCGGTATGCTGAGCCACTCATTTTTGGCTTTCCAACAACGTGATGACAATTACAATTCTGCTGTGTATCAAGCTAACACGCCACCACACACTGCCACGTCGCTTGGGAATGGTTCTACGAACATGCGGAGGAGGTCCAAAGAGTGAGATGGACATCCCAAAGTCCAGATTTGAACCCCCACTAGTATATCTGTTAAGTTGTGGAACGCAGGCTCCGCCACTCTACTACGATTTGTTGTCGCCGGCGTCCAGGAGTGCAGGACTTTTAGACTCACTTCCACGACGTCTCACTACAGTCCACAGGGCCAGAGGACGCTCCCGCGAGTTATTACTCTCATATCCCATAACATTCTCTAAAGTGATTTCCAGTCCATGGTGTACAGCAATCAGTGAGAATAAATATCCCTTCAGTAAAAAACCATCTTGATTGCAAATTGTTTTATTAATTAATGACGCGTCGCCCTTTAGCAGGGCATCTTCAGATTATAATGCGCTCTCTGTGGTGTGACACCGTAAGTTGTTTTGCGGTGTTTTTTTTCTGGAATTTTTGTATTTCCTTGTAGCCCTTATAGAAGCGTTGGTCGCTGGTGATACAAGATAATAGGACAGAACACCTTCTTACAAAAAAAGGCCAACTCAAAAAACATTCCCTTCTGCGGAACACAGTAAAGCATCCGATCATCAACAACCTACCATTGTCAACATGCAAATTTTACATATTGCGCAGAAGGGGTGGAAGTTAAATTTAGTGGAAGAGTTTGAGATAACGAAGCGCGCTTACTTTGGACACCCACACCACCTAAACGATCAGTTGGCATGCAAAGATCAAACATTCCTAGATATGATGTCTCTGTTCAAATAAAATTCCTTGCATTTTATAAGTACCAACATCAATTATTAACTTCTGTCCTGGCCGGCCGCGGTGGCCGAGGGGACTGAGGCGCTTCAGTCACGGTCTGCACGGTCACTACGGTCGGGGGTTCGAATCCCCCCTCGGGCATGGATATTTGTGCCGTCCTTAGGATAAGCTAGTTGATAAGTAGTTTGTAAGTTTAGGGATTGATAACCCCGTAGTTAAGTCCCATAAGCTTAACAAACATTTGAACATTTTTGAACTTCTGTCCTGCTTAATAACCTCCCTTTCGTAAAATTTGTATCCAGGTAGCTATATTTCAACCGTCCCGTCCTATACACCGGCTTCCTATGTCACTCCCTTCCCACATTCCCTTAGTCTGTACAAGTCGGCGGAGCAGCACACCACGCCCGCCCACCGCCCGTAAGAGCAGTTGTAAACATGTGCTTATCTTGTATCACCAGAGACCAACGCTTCTATAAGGGCTACAAGGAAATACAAAAATTCCAGAAAAATAGAAACACCGCAAAAAAACTCACGGTGTCATAACGGAGAGCGCATTATAATCTGAAGATACCCTGCTAAAGGGCGAAACGTGTTAGGAATTAATAATACAATTTGCAATCAAGACGGTTTTTTACTGAAGGAATAACGTTATCTAAGTCAGTTACTGACAATACTCCCGCCCGCTTTGATAACTACATCTCTTGGGACACCTGGTGGTCGATCCCACACACCATAGGTGTGTCCAGTTACATTTTATCCTGTTGGGAAGGCAACACCCTGGAAAGAATCTGAAACTTTGAAAAGAGTGAGGTGAGAAAAATAACAGCACCTGGTTACAACGAAAGAGTCGAGTATCGGGACGGTTTCGAAGCAAGCTGTGTTCAGAGTTGAAGGGCGCGGTCGGATGGGCAGGGCGAAACGTTCCCAGGGGCCTGGCCGGGGCTGGTGACAGGAGCAAGAAACCGCGACCGGCAGAGTGAGTGCGCGTTTTGTTGCCGTTCCGGCTGCCGGCCTGTGTTCTCGCTCGCCGGTGTCCCCATAACGGACGGCTTCCGCCTACGCCGCGGCCGCCGGCCTCCAATGCTCTCGGGGCGGAACCGGCAGCCAGTGGCCAACAGCACAGCGGAGTAGCCTCGCACCTCACCTGGCCACCAAGCAAGTGGCCCAGCGGTGAGCATTGCTGAGAGGGGAGGGGCTCTGGAACACTGTGACAACTGACACTGCACACAAGATTCGACTGACTCACACTACGCCCGTGTGCGTCTTCTAATTAAATCGCGTGATCATGGAATTTCATCTCTCAAGGCGACCATCACAATTGAAAATAACGGATTTTGAGGGGCCTCGGATATGATGTAGAGGGACGTACCCTGAGTATGAGGCTATCCGCTTTTTAGGGCGGGCCTAGGTTTTCGAGAAAAATGATACTTAACCCTTAACTGCCCTGGCGGGGTCATATCTGACCCCAAGAGTTTTCATTTTAATATTTATTCGCTAGGTGACATGGTGGGGACCGTTTACGAAAGCTGCTAAGTCTAAAGAACATAACGTATTTTTTGTACAAATTTGAAAAATTAGAAAAACTATAAATCAATATTCAGCGTAGGAATTTAAACAAATATGGTTCGCAAATCATATTTCTTGTTTTCATATGGCAAGAACCATGCCTTCAGATGTTCAAAACAGGGAAAAGTAACGTCTTTCTAATGAAAACTAATTTTTATGTGAATTAAAAAATGTCAGATAAATACAAATCTTTCAAAATAATTTCTTTGTGCTTCCTTCTATGTTTAAATTAATTTGTTTACCTTACAATTTGATATTAACTAGACAATAAATGCTTTACATTCAAAAAGTAATTTACAATTACATTTACCCCAACAATTTGGGGTCAAAAATGACCCTGCCAGGGCATGAGAGTTACTACATTCACCAGGGCAGTTAAGGGTTAAGTTCACTGCGCGATTTAAGACGCGTAATGTTAGCCATGCTACAACCAAATGAGCGTAGCGTGTCGCAGCGGTTTAAGGTCTCCAGCTACGCTTCGTGTTCGGGTGCTCTGTTTTTTTTTTTTTTTTTTTTTTTTTTTTTTTTTTTTTTTTTTTTTTTTTTTATAATCAGAATAGTCTTGCATTTTCCCGTTTTCTTTTACAGAATATTAATAAATAGTGTACACTGTGTGAAATTAGTAGGAAATATTCAATTCTGCCATAGTCTCGTCGTTTTACAAAATCTTACTCGCTATCTCCTCCTGCATCGCTTGCTATGCCACAACAGAAATCCGAATTATATTCGTCGTAAAACCACACTCATTAATTTTGCATCAATTCCGGGTACCTGCTTTTTCGAAGATGACCAAATAAGCGTGGTTCGCATAAAAGTTAACGGATGAAAGAACTATTTGCTAATGTAAATGAACTTTTCTGGAAGCACTCTCAAAAACTTCATGCGCCTGCGAGACAGTAGCTTTTATGAAATGTGCTTAGTGTTGTAAACGACTTTTTTTTCGCTTGATTTTATGGCAAATATGATCCGGATTTTTGTTGTGACATAGCAAGCAATAAAGGCGATTGCGAGTACGATTTTGTAACAATGACGAAGATTAAATTACTGTGGCAAAATTGAATATTTCTTACTAATTTAACACAATGTACACTGTTTGTTGATACTGTGTAAAATGGAAAAATGTTAAGACTATTCTGATTTAAAGAAAAAAGAAAGCAAAAATACGGAGCGGATCTGAAGTCGGTACCTGCAGCGTGGTAGCTGCAGGCTTTAACCGCTGCGCCACGCTCACTTCCTCGGAACGTGACTAAAGTTACGCGTCTTACACTATCGCGCAGTTAACTGCGACATCAAATTTCTCGAAAACCAAGGTCCGTCGCTACAAAAGCGGATAGCCTCATACTCAGGGTATGTCCCTCTATAACATATCCGAGACCCATCAAAATGGTTATTTACATTTCTGATGGTCATCTTGTCAGTTGTGCGGCTGGATTCGAGATTTTCTGATAGAAAGGACGAAGTACGTAGTAACGGATGGAAAGTCATCGAGGAAAACAGGAGTGATTCTGGCGTTCCTTAGGTTAGTTTTATAGGGTCCCTTTTGTTACTTGTCTTTATAAACGATTTAGGAAACAACCTAAACAGCTCTCTTAGACTGTTTCCGGTTTTTACTGTTGGTTATCGTCTAATGAAATCATCAGGGGATTAAAACCAATAGCAAAATTATTTACATAATATAGATGCATTGTGTGGAAATTGTCAATTCACCCTAAGTAATGCAGAATGTGAAGTCATACATTTGACTCTAAATGCCATCTGTTAAACTACGTTTACCCAATAAATGAGTCAAATCTATAGGTCGTAAATTCAGCTAAATACCTAGGAATTAAAATCACAAACAACTTACATTGGAAAGAACAGACGGAAAACGTTGTGTCTAATTCAACTGCCTTTCATTGGCAGAACATTTAGAGCATGAAATAGTTGCACATAAGAAACTGCCTACACTATACTTGTCCGTCCTATTCTGGAGTATTGCTGCGCAGTGTGGGATCATATCAGCCGGGACTGGCAGAGATCATCTCGTTTCGTATTATAGCGATGTACGTCACGGATGTGATGGACGACTTGAGGTGGAAATCAGTAAAAGAAAGGCGTAATTCAAATCAAAAGTTCAAATATTTGTAGAGCTTATGGGACTTAACTACGGTGTCATCAGTCCCTAAACTTACAAACTACTTATGAACTAGCTTATACTAAAGACGGCACAAACATCCATGCCCGACGGGGTATCCGAACCCCCGACCGCAATGCCCGTGCAGACCGTGACTGGCACGCCGCAGACCGCTCGGCTACCGCGACCGGCAAAGGCGTAATACGTTGCGGGGAGATCTATTTGCGAAATTTCTTTTACCAATTTTCTCCTACGACTGAGATAATGGAATGGTACAGAAATATTATCAAACTGGTTCGATGAACAGACAGTTGAAATCATTTGTAAAGTGAATATGTAGATGATTACGCATTCCACCAAAAATACATAAAGGGATTGCGTAGTAAGTAGTAGACATGGGTTCGAATCGAGGTTGTAGCAGTAATTTCATTTCAGTGCTTCACCTTATCTTTTATATGCTAAGACTAGATCTGTCTCGAGAATATGTATTTGGTGAATTTATATGTTCGGTTTCTTTAAGCAGCCTCAGAAAGAAACCAGACAACGTGGTAACATTTCCGCTGCTGGATGGCGAGATGCGGCGGCAGATGGTTCCGTTTCCTCCCCCGCCTCCCGCCTGCCTGCCGCACCTGGTAGTTTCCCAACGGCCGGTCCGTGCAGAATCCGGCTGTGGCCAGACTGCGTGGGCGGCGGCGCGAGCGTGGGTGGCCGCTGGCGAGCGCAAACACACGAGCGGACAACTCGAGGTCTGCCGCGCTGCCCGACAGCTCACCTCACCACGCTTTCTGGAACGCTCCCGCTGCACGAACCGTTCCAACAGGGACACAAGTCATGTCTTTGGGGGCCCGCAGTGTGGAATATGTCGTTTACTGACATAATTGCCATAAACATCCACTCCACACTAACAACATAAACATCACCCACCAAAGTTATATCAACAATAATAAATTAGCTGATAACTACTGGGTAACTATGTAAACCAGTGATCTCTATACAACCTGGATATATAACTTTGGTGTCTAAGCATAGAACACAGCGTGCCAGCACATTCAGATGTTTTCCACACGTTTTCGTATTGTCCGCCATGTTTGAGCTTGGCATATGAATTTCCATCAGTTACTACGTGACAAAGAATTGCTTGCTCACCTTTTGATTTCAAATTTATGTCATACGCGATGTACCAGGCTAATATGGAAACGTAATCGAAACGTACCACCTTTTCGTTTTCTTGTAATTCTTCATAGCAGCCATATTTGAATACGGCAAGAAACGAAATATGAACATCTATAACTGGCACGCTCAAACAGCTAAGTTCAACATCCATGTAGTATAGAGATCGATGATGTAAACATAGGTTGTTGAAACACTGACTATAGCTATCATTTTTACTGAGGTAGAAAATAAAGTCTCTTACACGCATATAAGCCAATAATAAGTGCAGAATGATCTATTGATTTAGGAAATATCGTTCATGTAAAACACAACCAGCTCTTTACTAACATGAAGATATGAGTGCTGTCGACAACGGTCCTCAAATTGATTTCGTATTTCTTGATTTCCAGAAGGCTTTTGACACCGTACCTCACAAACGGCTTTTAATCAAATTGCGTGGTTATGGAATATCGCCCCAGATTTGTGACTGGATAGGGGACTTCCCGTCTGAGAAGACACAGTTTATAGTAATCGATAGTAAGGCATCGACTAAAACAGGTGATATTCGGCGTTCCACAAGGTAGTGTTACTGGTCCTCTGCTGTTCCTTGTCTACATAAAGGATTTGGGAGAAATCTGAGCAGCTCTCTTAGGTTGTTTGCAGATCACACCGTCATTCATCGTCTAGTAAAGTCATCAGAAGATCAAAACCAACTGCGGAACGATCTAAATAAGACTATGGTGTAAAAATTTACAACTCACTCTAAATAATAAGAACAGTGAAGTCGTCCACGTAAGTAAGGTAAAAGATAAAGTAGTCAACAATCCGAAGATTGGTTTGAACACTACAGTGCTTCACTAGGCAAGGTCCTGTTTGCAGGTGGTATGCCGTTACCTTCCTCCAACCTTCGAACTGACTTACCCAGCCAGTTATAGGGGGACCTACAGTTTAACGTGGGTTCCGAAGCACGATGCTACTCGGTATTTTTCACATGAGCAATACTGCCAGAGGTGAAAGAAGTGGAAAGTGACATAATTCTAGGACCTGGTGGGGATCGAACCCGCGACCTTTCCATTTTTAGTCTGGCACTCTACCACTGTGCAACCGAGGCGCACTCCACGTGAGTACGAAAAGAAATTCGTTAGTGGGAAAAGAAATTCTTTAAACTTTGTTTACAGGATAAATCAATCAAAAGTGAAGGCCGTAACTCCACAATATATCTAGGAATTACTATTACTTCAGACAAACTGAAAAGAACACGTAGATAATGTCGTGGGAAAGGTGAACCAGAAGACTGGTTTTTTTGTAGAACCCTTAAAAGATGCAACAGAACTACAAAAGAAACTCCATACACTACGCTTGTCCGTCCATTTTTGGAGTATTGCTGTCCAGTGTGGTATCCTTATCAGGTGGGTTCTATGGAGGACATCGAAAGAGTCCAAAGAAGGGCAGCTCGTTTTGTATTGTCAAGATACAGGGGAGACAGCGTCACGGAAATGATACAGCATCTGGGATGGGAATCATTACAACAATGGCGTTTATCGCTGCGGCGAGGGCTACTTAAGAAACTCTAATCGCCAACATTCTCCTCCGAATGCGAAAATATATTGTTGACTCCCACTTACGTAGGTAGAAATGACAGAATAAAATATGAGATATCAGAGCTTGAACGGAGAGATTCAAGTGTTCTTTCTTGCCATGCGCTGTTTGAGAATGGAATGGGAGATAAATAGTATAAAGGTAGTTCGATTAACTCTCTGTCAGGCACTTAAATGTGATTTGCAGAGTATCCCATGTAGATGTAGAAAATCAGTAACATCTTAAGCAGAAAGTACAACAAATAAGAACTACTTATTAAACGTAAATTCCTAATAACCATATAAGTGTATAATTACAGCTTATGAAACAGTACTTACTAATTATAAATTACCTCATTTGTATTACAGAAAACTTGAAGGCAATAAAAGCCTAAACGAGCTCATTGTAAATAGAAAATTAAAGCATTATACGAGCAGTGTAAAAGGTATAAACGTCAATTACAATTAGGGACAGAAGTAACTGCTCCCTATCGTAAACGTGGTAGTACACAGAGTTAAATTTGTCTAATATCGGACACTGCACATTCAGTATTCAGTTATGTGAGTTTTAACATTTGATTCTCGAAACCCCTAAGGTGCGGATTTCTTTAACGAACTGTAATCGAATAAATATATGTTCCTGAAACAGGCCTTAAACGGGGAACAACGGGAACAACGAGGCGGTTTCGAACTTTGTGTGGGGGAGTTACACGTTCTTGGGTAGTCTGTGTAGCAGTAATTTCTATAACTCTAGGATGCCAAAGTCGATAAAAGCGTCTGCCAAGTAAGCAGGAGGCCTGGGTTCCAATCCCGACATTTGCATAAATTTCAATTCGAAGCTTCCCACTTCTAGGTTAGTATAAACTTTAGAGTTGGAGGTGCAAAAGGTAGTTAGATCGTCAGTGATTCAACAAACCGGGTACGGTTGGTATAAGGATTCTTCCTTCGCTTTCCTCCATAAAAAAGCGTGATTTCCAACTCAATGTGTCAACCCAGTCAGTCGCAATTTGAAGAAGACATTGCGGCACCTTTTCTGTGAGAATCGCTATATTCTTCCAACAAAGGCTGTCCCTGTTACATTCCCTCGTACGGATATCTTCGTAGATGCATTGCAGTTCACCATGTTCCCAAAAGCAAGAGAATCAGATGAGCTACTACCAAATCTCGTTGGTATTTTTATCACGTTATCTTCAGATAAAACAACATGCTACCCACGCCCTTAATACGATTATCTTCCCACGATACTATGTTGTCTCCCGACATCAAATCTTCGCCGACTTAAGGTATACCTCTTATCTCCCTTTGTCGTCGCGTTGTCTTTTCCGACAGTCATTACGGTACAACTTCTGTGCATTATTCAGCAATGGAAAAAGCGATGATGTACAACGATTTCTTAGTGATAACCAGGATACCGAAAAATTTCATCTACAGAGGCTGTGTCAATTTCCAGGTTTTGAAACACTATAGGGTTTTATTCACTTTAAGCTCGTACCAGTTTATTTACATAATAATGCACATGTCAGAATGTTATAAAATTCGTCTCTCTTTAAGTAAAATTAATTTAAAACCAGTCTACATCGCATTTATTTCTTTGTTGCATCATCTGACCACACTGCAGCAGGCAACGCTCGAAATATGATGATCAACTGCCAAGATGCGGTTGATATTTTCCAAATTGCATATGGGCAATTCGTATCTTAAAAAGATACAAATGCACAAAAGCACAAAAGAAACAGGCATAACAAATATCTGCAAGGCCATTCGAACACGTTTAAGTATTATATGGCAACATAAATGAATTGGATCACTTAAAGTCTTCATTTTCCTTTTACACACACGTGCGCCATCAAGACGAATTTCGGCGCTTGGTAAGGGCATATAGCAACCTGGCGCGTACATGAAATTTCGTAAAAAAGTGGAGCCTGACTCTCGAAAACACACTGGGTAGGAAATGTCAGCGGTGGAACGCAACGTCAGCTGCACTCGACGCCAGGAATTCGCTAATTGGAGGCGCGGGGGCGGCAGGTGTACCAACCAGAGCAGAAAACGCCACTCATGTTTTCGCGTCCACGACGCGAGTTTTTTACGACTTCTCCGGTTTTGTCGGCAGTCTTTGCACCTACGCAGGATCTGCGAAGAGACGAGAGGCTTGGCAGACCCAGTACTATATCTCGAAAGTTTTTGGCAAGTGAAATACCAGAAATGTGTCCTGCGAGGTTTTTTTTTTTTTTTTTTCAATTAAAACTGCCGATTTGTTCCAAAGAAGTTTTGGACATGTGCAACAAATATTTACTTCAAGTATTATTCTTTTGAGTGTGGCCTCGTACGCAAAAGTGAATGTTAAATAACACTGACAAAGAGACAACTTTTAAAATGCGGTGGACGCAAAATAATGCTTTATTACATGGATAATACTGAATCAAAATCAGCGACAAAAATATGTTTATGGTAAACTCTGATTAAAATAACAGGGACGTTGGTAAGACTCATCCCGAGGTATCAATTTACTGAAGGAGGAAACTGTCGGGAGGGGGGGGGGGGGCGAGGAGTGATTAAATTAAGGGAGATGCCAAAGCTTGAGTGCAGTATGCAGGTCCAAACTGTTCTGACTTGTAAATCAATGTACAGACGAATAAACTTGCATGGGGGAGACTGGAATCGATGACTACATCAAACCTGTCTTCCAACTGAAGACAAGAAAAACACGTCGACTTGCGGCTTGGGTATACCCGCATTCAAGGTGAGATCTTTTAATTTTCCTTTGTTCGATAATTTCGTTAATAAAGATGAGGCGCTCTCCAGAAAAGAGAATGCTGTGCAGAACTGAACAAATCTCCAACTTTACAGGAACCAAACTATTCTAGGCGACGTCTGCAATATTATATTGCAAACACCAGCAACTGATTTTATGTTTTAGGTTAGAAAAGATTACGATGATGCCAAGTTACAGAAAAGGTTGCTTCGAAAAGAAATCCGAAGATTATCTACAATTAACACAGCAAAATTTCTTTCAAAGGTAATGTAGCTATCTATGGCTGCTGATTCTTCTCCGGTAGACATTATATACAGAAATATTAAGAAGACCATGACAAGTTACAATTAAACATATTTCAGGGAATTGGGGGATTAACAGACCGCGAATCTAACAATGCACATCTCGTTTCAGCCTTGCGCTACATATTCACGAAGCAAGTTTTTCCTGAATTCCGAAAATACTTTTGAAGACCCACAGCCCCCATACATTTTTCGAATGTCCAGCCGACCATACACATTTAACTTGTTGATTCCCTACATTGTTTACGGCAAATGTCGAAATGGTTTCTCTGAATACGTCAGGGCCGACTTCCTTCCTCAAATGGAGCTTGCTTTTAGCTTCTAATGACTGCGTCCTTGACGGAACGTTGCTCCCTAAACTTGCCTCCCTCTCTTTCCATTTTCAGACGCAGCAGCTGTAAATGCTCTTGGATGAGCAGAGTAAAAACACAGCCGTAAAAAACGAGAGTATTTGTACATTTGTATCTACATAGATACTGACGTGTTTCAAAATTAATTCGCCTTAACCGAATTGTAGAGTCAAGGTAAGTTGTATTTCTACGGATGGTTAATTTATTTTGTTTATTTATTATTATATCATTCTTATTTTTAAAAGAGCCCAGTGGAATAAACATCCTTTCTAAATCGAACACTTCTAAAAATGCAGCTCAGATGAGAAAGGCAGCTAATTACGACCTTTGTTTTCGACGGAACAGTTACTATTTGCATGAACTAACCCTTTTAAGATAATCTGGGTTAAAATGCCAATCATTTACGCTTATGTAGCTAAGAGAACCAATAACAGGTACACTAAAGCTTTGTAACAATTACGAGTGTTACGCCTACGCTGTTCTTCGACCCCGTAGCTCAGACGGCAGCGTCGCGGACTACCGGGTTAGATTTCCAGCAGGGGACTGGGTATTGCGTCTTATTTTCATTATCATCGAAATGCAAGTCGCCAAAGTGCCGGCAACTACAAATATTTACGCCTGGCGGCTGAATAATAGCACACGGGATCTCACGGCCAAAAAGTCATATGATCATTTTATTTCAATAGACACTTATTTTAGGTACGTTTAGATGGGCTATAAAAATTGCATACTGTCGACAATATATCCCGAAAATGTTTTCGGGCAACATTGCAACCACACGTATTGCAGCCACACCAAAAACATGCATCTATTGCCCTGCAGTGTCTGCGCCAAAGAATTTCCGGGCCAAAAGTGTTTGCGGTCAAATTTTACCTTCCATCCTGGCAGCCTCACGTAATTATGTTGGCAACATGAACAACCTGGTAGAAAATCTTAGCCGAGATGTTAATATTCTTAGTATGGACAGAGAATGACTTGATTAATGTTTCGTACAGACCTTATGCTCTTCCTGCTCTAAGGTTGACAGGTTCTTTTATGTACCGTTGTTCGCGTCAGTAAAAGTAATTGCCCTCGTAAAATGAAGATTCAGGTTGTCACGTGATTGGCTAATGCCAACGTCACATAACGCCAACATTATCACATGAGCCTTCCATGGCGGTAAGTAAGGGAGTGCGAGGTTATACAAGTTCAGATGTTTGTAAATCTATCGGACCAAACTTCGTGGTCATCAGTCCGTAGCTTACAAATTACTTAAAACTACGTAAACTAACCTAAGAACAATACACACACCCATGCCCCAGGGATGACTCTAACCTCCACGGCGAGCAATCGCTCCGCAGCGAGGTGCCTTAGACAGCTCGGCTACTCCACCGCGGCCGTTATACAAGTGACTGCTGCTCTCCTGCCTTTACATGAGACTAGTAATAATGTCATTCGAAACAAAAACAAGAGAAACTATCGTTTTGGCGTTCCTGTCATTATACATACTACTTTCTACGTAGATGTAATGCATTTGTAAATAAAATGATTTTGTCATTAGACCATTTGTCCACTGCTGACAGAACAAAATTAGTAGACGACAAAAAATTGGAAACAAAACTACTTCGAAAACCAACACTCTAAGCGAGCCGACTTTCACATGAATAAAAGCGAAACGATACTGTTATCGCTCAGGCAGGTGACCAGTGCTGACGGCGAGAGAAGCTCCAGAGGTAAGAGCGAGAGGAAGCATTTACAGACAAGGACAAAGATGGGTATTACCCTGCAATACGATGTTCTCCACCCTTCATGGACCACATGGCAATCCCGCAGCAACTACCGGCAACATCAGCAATATTGGCCATACCTACCGAAGTATTGCAGTCGTATTGCAACGATGTTGATGGCAACGTTATTTAGGCAAAACATTTCAGTAAAATATTGGCCATCCAATCGTACCTTTACAATGTGCAATTCTCAAAATGTTCAAATGTTTGTTAAGTTTAAGGGACTTAACTGCGGGGTCATCAGTCCCCTAAGCTTACTAACTACTTATGAACTACCTTATACTGAAGATGACACAAACATCCATGCTCGAGAGGGGATTCGAACCCCCGACGTAGCGGCCGTGTAGACTGTGACTGGCGCGCCGCAGGCCGCTGGGCCACCGCGGCCGGCTGTGCAATTCTGTCTCGATAGGATCATGGCAACAGAAGCAGTGAATTATGAAGCGCAGCTTGCCGTTTGTTAGTGAAGTTAAAGCAGACTGCAGGACGAGCGACAACTTCCCGCTAGCCGCCTGAAAGTGAAATCGCAGTGCAAGGCCCCAGACTGGTCGCCGCCGTCTCACATGATTCACCCGCGATGACGTCACCCACACCACGCCTGACAAAGGCCACCAACCAGCCCGCTCTTCTCGTTTTCCAGGCTCTGCGGTCGTGCGGTGGCGACCGACTACCAATGTCTCTGGAAACCAGGGAACCCATGTACAATCCCCCCCCCCCCCCACACACACACACATACACTGCCGAAGATAAAGCCATTAAGGCTACAGGATTGAGCGTTTTAACAGAGATAGTGATGGTACACAAACCAAAAACAACAAAAATTTTTAATCGTGGTTTTGTAACATATGATGTCCTGTAAAAAAACAGGCAATTGGTAAATGGTAGTTAGACGTAGGATACTCACGGAAAACCAGTAAAAATATTGTAGTATACGATTAATTTCATGTCCGAAGACGGCGTAAGAATAAGTCTTCATTATTAGTCAATGATGGAAAAAACAGAAGGTTTTTCTACACTACTGATTCACGTGACAGCTATATATTGCTTGGGACTTAAAATTTCAATGGCAAAAACGCAGACATCTAACTCCTGAGCATATAAAAAGTGAAGAACCTAGTGACATATTTTTTCCTAGGAAACTCCAAATAAGCGAGCGGTAGGGTTTTGTCTTACAGTGGTGTACAATGCGGATCAATACTTGGAAGAGACAACGGAATTTACGGCGTCAACAGCCAGTGTGTTCACTGATAACTGCAGGATCTCAAACAGAGTCAGTTTTGTCGACATGCCCCTAACGAATAGACACAGTTATCTTAGGAGATTGGGGGGAGCGAACCCAGTATTCGTACTCCTCTATTTTTCTCTTAAAACAATCTCTTCTTCAGATATTAAAATTTTTATGTTGTTTCCGGAGAAATATACCGAACGATTTTGGGACACATTCCAAAAGTTATGTAAACAGATACCAAATGTTTGTTCCCGTCCGTTCAATAACTTTCTAGCAACAGAGCAACGCCTTTGTCAAGTTGGCTGCTTTTGTGGTTACTTACCTTGCGAGGCGCGGCCGGTAAGACAAAGAACGAGCGAGTTGCGTGATGTGTTCTCCTCCTGCCCCCCCCCCCCCCACGCACACACCGCTCGTCACGGCTTTAACCACGGAACGACCACTTTAAAAAAGGAAAGGGGCCCCACTTCTCACAGGTGTGTCCTTAACCTTACCATCATCATCATTACTTCACAATTAGCTGCCAAAATCTTCGTGGGTCTCCAAAACCAACATTCATGTAATCGCTTAACCCCTTCATTCCCACATTATGAATTCAGCTTTGGAAAAATTAAAATTCAGTGTTTTCTGTATTAATACAGTGCACTTAACATATGTTTTAAAATTTTTGATCAAACTATTTATTATGACATATTACATGCAGGACACAGACGAATGTATCGAGGTGTTTTATTACTTGGGACGTTATTTTGTTGATAGTTAACACTGTCAGGTCAATAATGCTAGCATAATCTTCGGTCAATAATGCTAGCATAAACTTCGCCACAGCACCAAAGACAATTCACTGCTGAAATAAAATAACATCAATCACACGCTCACAGCCACGTACGTAACACAACCTCCAAGATAGACAGATTAATGCCTCAGAAGTGTCTACATGCCGTACCAAGCGGCAAAATGTCGTACTAGCATGTTGTTCATCAAAAACAATGAGACTTTAAGGATTGATACACCAAATACGGTCTAAATCGGCTTTTGATGCGTTGTTGTCGAGGAACAGCACTGGAAATAAAGTGGTAAAACATTCAGTAGCATGGAAAGATAATAACAGGAGGTGTAAAGAATAACTGCATACGTGATAACATTTATCCGTGTGAGCAGTAATGCAGATAAA
The DNA here is from genome assembly GCA_026315105.1 of Locusta migratoria. Taxonomy (NCBI): domain Eukaryota; kingdom Metazoa; phylum Arthropoda; class Insecta; order Orthoptera; family Acrididae; genus Locusta; species Locusta migratoria. Next base: position 667,816,031 of record CM048744.1, read on the forward strand.
GTGTCGAAACTAAAGATGAGTTGGATTCCCAGTAATACCGAACTGTGACTCAGGAACCGAAACAAATGACTTCACTCCATGCGTATGTCCTCAGATTTTTGTGAAATTGATTTAGGCCAGCGTGTTTTAGACAAGGAGGCTTATTTGCGCTAAAAAGAATAAGGTGTAATCACGTATTATGAAGCGCATTATAAAACTGGTAATGGTTCAACTGCTTCTGAGTAGACAATATTTTTCCGTTAGTACTTGTTGGTACGACGACTTTCAAGTATGACTGCAAGACGTTAGCGGAGCGGCAATGACATTATTTATTACGTCGTGTTTTCAGACAGCCTCGGCCTGGCACAAGCAATTGTGTGTGACAGTTTTCGGATATGGGAGAAATCTGAGACGATACAGTAGCCAGTGAATATTTGTACACCTATTGCTTCGTTCTGGATTCGCCATGACCGGTATGGATACAAGGTTTACAGGTGGACCTGCTAAAGGTTGAATAATTTCTTCCATAAGTCATAATAACGAGCTCACTGATCTATATTACTGTCATCTTTGATGAATTCAAAGTGCCTCTATTCGTAAATTATCTACTTCCTGTAATTAGATATGGTAAAATATTTAACAATGGACAATCCATTAGGTTGGTAATATCTTTTTCCCGCGTAAGTGGTAATGTGAATCAGCTTTAGCTGTCCTGATTGTGTGTTCTTGGAGAAACAATGCAACAATACACTGCGAAAAACTATGTCCCCTTTTTATATCCCCACAGATGATGATCATCGTGTGGCCTTTACGTCCGTTAGACCCCCAACTGGGGTCGTGTTCAGCCCGCCTGGCGCAAGTATTTTTAAATGACGCCACTTCTGCGCCTTGATAAGGATGACACAACCCCCGCCGGAGAAAATACCCAACCCGACCGAGAATCGAACCCGGGCCCCCCCCTGAAAGGCATCCCACCAAGCTGTCCGTTAGGTGCACTTTACCAATAAATTACAGGTTCATTTTCTGGTGGAATATTTTAGATGGGCCTTGTAACCTGGTAACTAAGCAAAAATAAAAGGTTGTGTGGCATTGGTAAAGAAGTGAATTTCCTTAAGTAACGTGTTAAGAACGGCAGAGAAAAATCTGACAACAAAAGGTAGGTTGATTGGGCACAATCTGGGGCGTCACATAACCGTCCTTGTGGTAATGAGGGAAGTGTTGAGGGAGTGAACATCGTAGAGGAAAGACAGGGGTTAGCTATGATAAACAGATGAAACGTAACGTAGGATGCAGTAGTAATTTAGAGATAAGGAATCTTGCACATGATGGAGTAGTGTAGGAAGCAGCCTCAAACAGACTGGACGTAACACCAACATATGAAGACAACATAATACCCCTGCAATGAAGCGCAGTTCGGCAGAGTTTCAATGAAAGAAACGAAAAAAGTAAAAGACACCAAGGAAGAACAGCCTCCCTTTTCTTACACACACACACACACACACACACACACACACACACACACAACACCAAACAAGGTACATCGATGCCAAGCTTATGTATGTCGATCTGAAACCCTACACTACTTAAACGTCCCGTTGAATCACTTGCTCAGAGCGCTATTTTCTCTTAACAACGACGCGGGGCACAGTTTGTCGGCAGGCTTACACTTCGCTTGTTGATACATTACGCTGACCGAACATGAAAATCTGAACTTCACTTCCAACTAGTGTCTGGTACATATAGCATTGGCCGAAAACATGGCCTCCACATCGGGAGCACAGGACGTCGACGTGAGAAGCGGGAGCGTCCCCTCATGACGTAGTATGCCAAGTGGGGCGGCAAAAGCCTTACAACGACGTCGTCTCCCGCTTCTGACTCACCGCCGGCGCCGGCCCATCAGAATTCTGGGGTAAATGGAGTAACAGCGCAAAGCCGTATCTGGAACGGAAACGAGCGAAAGAAGAAAACGGAGCGAAGGACGGCGGGCAGCGGGACTGGTGCGTGCGAGAGGTGCAAAGCCTTGACCTCTCGCGAGAGGCCGAAAACAAAGGGGGCAGAGCATGAGAACGAGGGCGACAGCGAGGGGCACGGCCAAGAGATGACGTCACGCGTCACACCCTCACAAGTGCCCCGTATCTAATCAACGGCTTCCTGCAGCTGAACCACACTACAGTGTCCTACTGGCGGACACGTGCAAAAAAAACCCCTTTCGAGGGAACGCCTTCGGTAATTACTGTTGGAAAATAGCATTCTTCGGCGGAAAGTAGTCTCGCAACGACGTTTGCACAAAGCAGTGTCAAAACGATGTTGGCGTAAACAAACTTTACATGGCACGGACGTATATCCTGCTCCGAATGGTTTCCCAGACAGAACATTTAGTCAACGTTGGTTCTTATAGTATCAAAGTTTGTTTTTTACCTACCCAATATCTGACGTTTAATTCTGGCACAAGCTGCCTCGATGCATAGATGTATTGAAGTTGACAGTGGTGTATTCGAACGTGTATTGCGAACTGTACAGCTATGTAATAAGACACGTATGGGCATAAGGCTTAGTGGTGTGTTCAAATAGAATTTTTCATTGATACTTCTTGTAGTGCTTACTAACTGCAGCCTACAGTGAAAGAGAGAGGGCTGAGTTGTCTGAGAGCCACCTCCTCCACAACATTCAGCCAGGCACCAGACGCCTGAAATCCAGACGGAGCTTTCTCAGAGCAACCGACAACCTCTGTGACCAACCCGGATGTAGAGTGGACAGATGGAAGAGATCGAGAGAAAGGCACTGGATGGAACCAAAGGAAGAATTGGCACCAGGCCAGAACGAGGACTGGACGGTTTGGAAGTCACTAAACAGGCTACGCACCAACACTGCACGGTCAAGAGATAATCTTATGAAGTGGGGATATTCTACTGTATCTAACCTCTGTGACTGTGGAGACGTGCAGACGACCCAGCACATGTATAACTGCCCTGAATGTCCTTCACACTGCACCTTAGAGGATCTGATGTTGGCAACCCCAAATGCTGTCTACGTAGCCCGCTTTTGGGCAAAATGTATATAATATTTCTGGTTGTTTGTTTATAGTTCGTAGTTTACATGTATGTAAGTAATCTCTGTATGTTATACCTTTATAAACTTCTGTACACATGATGCTTCTGACACGAATAAGGAAAACTATTTTATGTATGCATAAAACTGGCAATTTAATCACTACTACAGAAAGTAAACAACGATATACATGAAATGCGTTCTACGTCGGAAATAATTCAGAATAAGGCATACGTTCATCTGTACTTTTTTTTTTTTTTGCTCAAAAATTTAGTTCCTGTCATATCGCAGAATATTTGACACACCCCTAAAGGGTATACACATAACAGGGCGAAAATTGGGCTCTAAATTTTAAGACAGTGCTCATAGCTCTTAAAATGCGTATTTTAGAGCTTCAACAACAGAGCCAAAACCGTATGGCAGACAGTTCTATTCATTCACAAAGAACGAGGGGGTATACTAATAAAACAGAGAAAAGAGCCATTACTGAACAAACCAAGTCGGTCCCGATATTTAAAAAAAAAACCGTCTCGACATTGCCTTGGTCGATTAACAGAATTCATAGAAAAAAAATGAGTATGTGTGGCCGGTTGGATATTTGAATCTCTGATCTCTCGAAAATAATAATGTCTGTGAAAGTTAATTAAATCTTTTACTGGAAGCACATGGTTCGTAACACGGTCTGCCAGTTCCCAAATTACCCTCAAAGAAACAATGCACGAAACTTAGAGCGATTAATATGAACTACAAAGGTAACTGAAGCACCATTTAGTTGAAACTACAATACTACTACTGCTAAGCAACGTGAGTCCAACATTGCATGATAAGGGAATAACGTCAATCCGCTGAAATTACGAAATTCCTTTAATACTGCCACGAAATACGAACACTGCACCGGGACATTCCGATCGAGCACACTAAGCGACATAGTAACGTGGCTGCACAAGGACGACGGTTTAAACCCGGCCCCGGCCATACAGATTTAGGTTTTCCCTGTTTTCCCCAAGTCATTCCTGGCAGAGTCCTTTGATAGGGAACTGCAGTCTTTCCGCCCCACCCTTAAGAAAACGATCCGAGCTCGTGGTCCGTCCCTAAAGAAACAGGCCGTCGAGGAGACGTTGAACGCCAATCTTTCTTCCTTTCTTGATCGGTCGCTTCATAACGTCTGAGTACCATACCAATCGCGTACAGGCAATTGTTAATCCTCCGTACAGCCAGGATTTATCCATTTCTGTGCTAACAGTAGTGCGATCAAGTATAACAATTGTTTTCAAGGGAGGTGTAACAGATAGTAATTGAGCGGGCTTAAAACGCGGGCTAAAACACGCAAGAAGCTTGTACAAACAAGGTGTGGTACATACTTGCTGTGCGAAAGAAATAGGTTTAGACTGATTTTCAAGTCAAATTTCCATGCTTGGATGGAGAGTATAATTTACATCCACCAGAAACGTCTAAAACAACTCTCACATTTGGAAGTTAACGATTATAGTACTACCACTCAATAGTAAACGATAACGGTTGACAGCGACAGAACGTCCACTATGAAGGTTGAGATTAAATATAATACAGCTAAAAAAAAAAAGTATGTTTGTAAATTAAGGAACTACGTTGGTCATCAGTCCCTAGGCTTAAAAAATACTTCCCCAACTTATACTAAGGACAACACAAACATCCATGCCCGAGGGAGAACTCGAACCCCCGACGGCGAACGGCCGCGCGCACCGCAGCAGGGCGCCTTAGTGCGCACGGCTATTCTGCCTTTTATAGTAACATCTTATGAATAAACTAAGCGTTTCACAAGCATCTTTATGCTGGAAGATCGTCTGAAAAGGAACTACGTTCAATTTGTCAGTGACTGTTTTTATTTAGCAGGCTGCAGTTGCTAAGTTTTTTCGCCTAAAATGATAGGTTTTAGAGTCACAAACAACCTATCCTTAAGTCTATCCTCACTACTAAGCAATTCTTCAGTTTTGGAGCTAAATATCTTAGCTTCTAAACGGACGAATTGATCCAGGACTGGTCTGAGTTTGGACTATTTGGAAAATCCGAAAGTGGTCATACCCTGAAAACACTTAGCGTTTCTTTAATATTTAATACAAAAATTTCATAATACAATATTTCATCTACCTCGGAATCAAACCGTAGATTTTCTTGACGTTCACAGCTCTGCCATACACTAAAGAAAATTTAGCTAGACATTAACTTTCCTCTTGGCATGAAGATAAAATGCGCGAGGTTTCGTAGCAATCGAATGAACGGTACAGCAGCGCATAAAATACGAAGAAACAAGATGTGGCAGTTTCCAAAGCATCTCAGTGTTTATGACATCTCTCAAACTCTAAACAAGGAGACCACACGAGTATCGGATTTTAGAATTCATATTTATGGTACATGAAGTTGAGAACTCAATCAGGCAAAGCCTTTCGAAGCAACTCTTAAAAATTCTCGAGTAAATAGACTTTGAAGTTTTGCAAAGTACACGTAAGTACCAATAATTTAAAACAGTTGCAGCATCTGTCGGTGTAGCTAAGGTGATATCGTTCTAACCACAACCATAGAGCCAATGGTTCGAATCCCACTGACATTTTTTTGTTTTCGAATTCAGGTTTATAACATTTGGGGATCTCTTATTTCACGCGCGCTGTGTGTGTGTGTGTGTGTGTGTGTGTGTGTGTGTGTGTGTGTGTGTGTAGACGAAATGAAAACCTTGTCACGTAAAACGATTGAGTAGGTTAGCTGCTTGGAAAGCCATTAGTAGCTATGGAGATGACTTTCCAAAAAGTGTCGTAGCTCTTCACAATCTGATCAATCAGGGACTACCATTGTCAATTAACAGTGAAGCTAATACTGTAACAAATCTGTCATGTTTTTTGAAAACATTGTTAACAACCGTAACAACCTTCTATAAAATACAGAAAATTACTAATAAAAAAGTGCACTTTTCTTAAAAATTACCATTAGATATTAAAATTGTTTGAGTATTCTAATACAACGAAGGAAAAAGGAAGAAATATTACACACAAAACCTGTCACGGCTGGATGTGAACCACCGACCCTATGGTTGTAAGGCTGCGTTACAACGACAGATACTGCACTTGTTTTATTTATTGGTAGCTACGTGTACTTGCAAAAGTTCAAAGTCGATTTTCTCGAGCATTTTTGAGAGTTGGGTCGAATGGTTTTGGCTGATTGTTATTTGTGTTCTGAACTTCCAGTACTTGCAAGTAGTAAAATGAAATAATTTTAGGAACATTCATTGGCATAAATGGATACTGTTTGCAAAATACGTTGAGAAAGAATTTAGCAGCAAAGAAGTAATACATTTACACGTCATTCACATAATGCAAAAGCTTTACACCCATTACAGTGATATAATTATGCCTATAACCTTTGCGAGAATGCAAGCAATATATGTTGACAAAGTTTCTTCGCAATCGGATGAACGGTACGGCATAAAATCGAACATACCAACATTAATTTCATTTTTATATATCAGATTATTTGCAGCAGACGCGACGAGAGCGGCACGTTGCAGCAACTATCGCACGGTCGTAAATGGAGCACCATACGGTGCAGCAGCTGCGCTCCGAATGTTTTTGCCCGTCGCGGACAGCGGCGCATTTCGCAAGGTCGTGTCAACTTGTGCAGTCCCTACATGGCACCGCACTCACGTGATCCCAGCGCTCTGAACCGCGGGAAATGTCAAGAATGTCCAAGATCCGTTGCCGCCTTTCTTGTCTTCGTACAGCGTATACCCTCACTACAAGCTGATGGCTGTCACTTGAAAAAGTACGTCCTAGACGCGTATTACACCGATTTTCTCCACCCTCCGGTAATTGAGAGCTCGCCTGGACAATACCTTTGGCAAATTTGTATGTACGGGGGAAGCAGGACTTGTGGACAAAGAGGGGGACGGCGGCAAGAAGTGAACAACACAAGCAGACAAATCAAGTAAGTCTTGAATATAGATAAACTATCAACACGTATTCATAGCGTTTTACTGACTATGATGAGCGGCAGGAATGTTAAATTTGTGAGCGACTTGACGCTAACATCCAGAGGTATTGCCAGTTTACGAAACAGTTACAATATAGTAATAGAATGATTTCCAGTTCATGGTGTACAACAATCAGTGAGAATAAATATTCCTTCAGTAAAAAACCGTCTTGATTGCAAATTGTTTTATTAATTGATGACACGTTTCGCCCTTTAGCACGGTATCTTCAGATCATAATGCGCTCTCCGTGGTGTGACACCGTAAGTTGTTTTGCGGTGTTTCTATTTTTCTGGAATTTTTGGATTTCATTGTAGCTCTTAATAGAAGCGTTGGTCTCTGGTGACACAGGATAAGCCCATGTTTACAACTGAGCTCACGGGCGGTGGGCGGGCGTGGTGTGCTGCTCCGCCGACTTTTACAGACTACAAGGAAATCCAAAAATGCCAGAAAAATAGAAACACCGCAAAACAACTTACGGTGTCACAAACGGAGAGCGCATTATAATCTCAAGATGTCCTGCTAAAGGGAGAAACGCGTCATTAATAAACAATTTGCAATCAAGACGGTTTTTTACTGAAGGAATATATAGTAATAGTGGCAAAATTTGTTTATAGTGGCAAAAGGTATATCTTCGGTTGCGACTGAAACGGAAAACATCAAATAAGACCCTATATTGGTCATCCGCCGCTTCGAATCCTTATCCGCAGAAATAACTTGTGATTTTTAACGTCGTGTGCAACACACGAGTAATTTTATTGCAGAACGGTTCCCGTGCGAAGGCCAAAAAATGTTTCACTCAAAATTCCATTGTAATTTACAAATTTTTATCTATTTCATTCTGAATATCTGAGTGTTTCAGTAGCTCAGTGATACGACGGCTAGTTCGGTCAGAGAACTAACCGTCCTCCGTAAAAAAACCACACACACACACACACACACACACACACACACACACACACACACGAGTGGTGAATTACAGGTTTCCCTAAAACTGGCTGGGTAAGCCAGTTCAAATGTCGTAGGACAACGTCATACCACCTCCAAATGCCTAATAGAGCACTGCACGGTGTTCCAGACAATCTTCGGATTGTTGACTGCCTTACCTTTCATCTGGGTGTCCATAGCAAGCCATATAATGCGTGTAAAACTTTGAAAATCCTCTCCCTAATTGTCTTCCGTAGATATTACAAAAAGGGTGAAGCTATTCAAATTGCTTCCTAAACCTAGGATGCTAATGTATATAATATTTAATGTGTTTCGTTATTTAAAACACCGGTTTGTCCCTGAAGAACAATCTGGACCTGATGTGTATCTAAACTTTATGCCTAATAATTCTAACGACGTAGGAAGAGCAGGCCGCTGCACAATTCACATCAGTCCCCCGCCAAATTTGAGGACCCAGCCACGGTCGGCAGTCAAGTTGCTAAGATTTTAATACAAACAACGACGACAGTGAACAAGTTTCGCATTACAAAATCTGAGTATGAATCATGCGCGTAGACTTCATCCATTAGCATAACATTTAATCAAAGGACTAAATACGAGGTATGTCCACAAAGTAAGTTCTGTTTGCTTATATAAAACAAACGTGTATAGATACAGATAAAAATATTTATTGCGCAAAAATATACAACTATTAAACTACTTTTCTACATAGCTTCCGAAATTTTGTAGGCATTTGACATAGCGTGGCGGAAGTCAGTGTATGCCGCCTTCTTCGTATGTTGCCGCCTATGTATTCAACCATGTGGGAACATGTTCTTTCAGCTCGTCATCATCGCTGAAGTGTTGACCACCATGGACAGGTTTTCGGTGTAGGAAGAAAGTCGCTAGGAGCGAGACTGTACGGAGAATGATCAAACACGTCCCAGTGAAATTCCCGTAAGAGTTGTTTGGTCACATTCGCCTTGTGAGGTCGGGCGGCAGCGTGAAGGGAAGAAGAAGAATCCTTTCATCCCTTCTTACACCTAAAATCTGTCCTTGGTGGTCAACACTTCAACGATGATGAGCTGAAAGAACATATTTGCCACTTGGTTGAATACATTGGCGACAACCTTCAACCTTCTATGAAGAAGGCAAACAAAAATTTGTCCCACCCTATGACAAGTGCCTACAAAATTTAGGAAGTTATGTAGAAAAGTAGTTGAACAGTTGCAGATTTTTATACAATAAATAATTTTTCTGTGTCTGTTCACGTTTGGTTTATATAACCAAACGGAACTTAATTTGTGGATATTCCTCGTATGTTCCACGGTTTCGTAAAGAGGTCCTATCAAACTCTTAACTGGTGCATAGAAGGCTGAATGAATCGCCACCGTCATTCATTCATTCCGGTATCGCAGAATCAAATCTTTTTGCTTCTGTGAAACTACCTGGGCCATTGGAATCTTTCCTTCAGAGACTTACATAAGACCTCGAGGTCCGGCGGTGCTGGAGGCCAGCTGTCTAGGTAGTTGGTTCTGCGCGACACTGATCACCAATCGTCTACCTCACGAGGCCGACCAGCAGGTTTTTAATGCCATTTGCAGCGCTACTCCGTATGTAGGCAACCAGTCCAAGGCTAAGGCATTAATGTGTGTTAAGTGTTCCCACTTCTCAGCACGCGCCACTGATCCTGTAGTAGTACTTCGTACAGCCATAATCACGTTTTTATGTATTTTCCTCGGCAGTAACACCAGCAACTGGCAAATTATTACGAAATTTCTTTCGCCGAATTAGTTTCGGGATCGACTGCTGCTTGTCTTTTTAGACAAAGGCAAAACGTATAATTACGTTCAGGTCAGAAATCTGTCTTGTAAGACACGGTGTGAATAACAGTGGTTGAAATAAAGTAGATTGCGGCAATCATCTTTCAACAACTAAAATTTTCCTCAATCTATCCTCTCATTTTGTTCTAACAATCATTCAGATAAAACGACGATACAAAAATCTTCAAACGCACACACACAAACCAGACAGCAACAGACGTTGCTATGTAATAACAAAATTATAGTAACATGGCCGGATTCTCTGTGGTGTAGATTTATTTATTCATCGTATTGCAATAACAGCAATCATTTAGGAGCACATACAGTCTAGCCTTAAATGTATATGTGCTTATGCGTTTACATACAGAATGTATTTCATAAAAAATTACGTAATTCAGAAGTTGTCTATATTTAATAGATCTGTTCAGTCATGTCCTTGAAACATGCAACCAATGCTTACTGCTCAGCTAAATTCATACTTAAACTACTGTTTTGTCATTTAATTTATTAACTGCATGTCTCATGTGTATTGTGTAAACTAGGCAGTTTTTTCTTTTGCAATTTTATTCAGAAAATTCTTATCACACTAGTTTAATCTCAAAAGTTGATAATTATCTCTCAAAGCCGTTGACGCACTGGCTGTAGGTAATTGAAATCTTGGAACTTACAACATTTACACTCTCTCTCTCTCTCTCTCTCTCTCTCTCTCTCTCTCTCTCTCTCTCAATCAGAAGATTGGTTGGCAGCAATTCTTCTCCACACTTCTCTGTTCTCCGATAGCGTCTTCATTTCCTGATAATATTCCACTCCTATAGCTCTTTGAATCTGCTTCAAGTTTACATCCACACTCACTTATCTTGTTACCTGTTCATGGTCTAACAATATAAAGCATTTTTAAATAACAAAATGCAGAAAATTATATAAGTAGCACGTTATTTTCAATCAATGTCGAACACAGAGTTTTAACAGTGAAAGATTCATAGAATCAGCAGTTTCAGTTACTTCCTTCACATTTTCTATGATTTATTTCTACCTCTAACAGGTTAATCGGTGAAAAAAATGCTTCATATTCTTTTATATGAGGCTGGTTACAGTACTCTTGAAGCAGAGGCCTTCACTTTAGGAAATGATATGTGGGTTAAAATTAAATATTTTAACTTAGCATCAGCTGTTTCCATTTACATTAGCATTTCGAGGATGTTGAGAGAAAAAGTACGGTAGGCTACTCGTTAATAATAGTGTAATACATTTCAAGTGACGTATTGATTGTATGTACCAGAGTGATGACGCAAATGGGTCCACTTACAAATCACAGGTCCACTTCTGTTGAGTGGTAGCGAACAGACAATACATACTTTGAATAGGGACGTGGTCGATTCAGCACGGGTTCAGACTATAGGAATATTACTATGTGGACGTACTGTCGCCGTCCAGGTCCGTATAGCGAGATAAAACAACAGTTACCCAAAAGGTCATGGTTCCAGTCCTGCTCTTAAATGATATCCTGTGATGCTTCCTGGTAGATTAAAAGGAATCGAACCCAGGACCTTTGTCTTGTCCTTTGTCCTGTGATATTTTCTGTTGGCGGCTGTGCATAATGCTGAGCATCCCCTCACTAGTCCGTCAATTCTCAGCATCGTTCAAGGCAATAAAAATATTTACATGATAGTACAATATAAACTTCAGTAACAAATAGGACACCACTTAACAATACAGTATTGGTTATTTCGTGTTGCTGTCGTAGTCTCTTCACGTCTCCTACGTCACTCGCGCCAAGTGACTTACATTCTCGAGGTTATCCATATATGCCATCGCGCTAACAAGTTTTAGAACAAAATACATGACTAACACATAATTAGTCACAAAGTCTAGTTCGAAATTACAGTCTAAGGGTTTATACTGCAAACGTCGCCAGTGAACAGAATAGTAGTAGCGCCTAAGTAACTGTGAGCTACCTAAGGTGGAGGTAAATGACTGCTACATTCATCAAATGGAAACTATCCTCCTCTGTGCACCACTATTATGAGTAGTAGATCAAGCGGCTAAGTTGCTCAAGCCCTAAGATTCCCAAAAGAACGTCGTTTTTAGCGTTTCCCTTGACGAAGCCCATCCTCGACTGGATCTATCCCTCTCCAAGAGTGCCTGGGCATAGGCTCAACTGGGTAAAGCCTCTCCCAAACCAATATCCTAAAACTCCCGTGGGTTATTATTGTAATATAACACTGCAGTAAAAGCAGACTTTGGATTTATTGGAGTGTCTGGAACCAAACATGGTTATTTGGAAACGGTGCTATTTAATGAAGGAGGACAGGGTGGGGAGTAACGGTTATCAAAGAAAAATAATAACACTGGAAGTATTTCTGAGAGTAACTATCAGATTACACAAATAGTATTTTCTGTTCACCCTGTGCGCAAGTGAAGGAGAAGGAAGAGTGGTAATTTTTAGAATACGACACTAAAAAGTAAAACATGCGTGGAGTAAATTCGTAGTTTACCAGGCCAATAAAAACGAACCAGAAATGAGTAATGTGTCTAAAATTAACAAAGTACTTTTTACTTTAAGGAAGAACTGGAAACATCGGAAATTAAAGCGTAAGATAATATGCGGCGTCGATTACGTGTGACAAGCTCGAACATGAAGCCGTTAATCGCTCTCTCTTGCGTGTGACCAACATTAACATTTATATGGTTTTAAGAGCCATCTCATTGTGAACAGAAGCTTTGTTGTGTTACATATAGTTCCAGTGAGTGATGGGCACGTCACGCCCCCGCAATGGAAGCGACAGCATAAAGAAAAGCCGCAGGCAGCGTCTAAAGCCTGGCGGCCGCAGGCAGGCTCTTCCACATGCATGGAGTTGCTCGACGCGAACGGCAGCACTCATTATGGCGGCGTCGTTAGCAGCGCTCATTATTAGCACTGACAACGGGAGCAGGCTGGCTTGCCGCTGCCCATTCATTCCGACAATGCGCCTCGCTGCCACCAGTCTTTTTCACCATAGAGTCAACTTCGCATCCCTCTCTGCAGTCTGCGTGTAGCCTATAGCTGGAGGGTAGAATATTATATATTCCTGAAGAATAAGTTACGGCAATGCAGAAACGAGTCAGCTTCAATTAACTGCCAGCAACTGATGTGCGTTTAAAACTCTCTTGACTAGGCAGTCTAACATAGTGGACTTTCGGCCGCACTGAGACAAATCGAAATGGACCAACATTAACAAATCATACATTCTAAGCATTCTCCAGATGTGTGTGCGTGTTACGTCTGAGCCTAACTCAGAGTCGGCCTCCGTGATCAGCGCGACTCATTGCCAGACCAGGGTTGAATCCCCGGTAACGGCAAGAAGACATTATATGGTCACAAGTATCCGGACACCTAACTGAAAAGGACACGTTCCTGGCTCCCTCCATCGGTAATGCTAGAATTCACTATGGTGTTGGCCTTCATGATAGCTTCCACTCTCGCAGGTATACGTTCGATCAGGTTCTGGAAGGATTCTTGGGGAATGACAGCCCATTCTTCACTGTAGAAAGATATTGATGTAGGTCGGTGAGGCTTAGCTAAAAGTCAGGGGAAAAAAAAAAAAAAAAAATAAACCACCAAAGGTGTTCCATAGGATTCAAATCAGGACTCTTATGCAGGCCAGTCCATTACAGGGATGTTGATATCGTGTAATCACTGCCCCACAGGGCATGCATTATGAACAGATGCTCGATCATATTGAAAGATGCAATCGCCATCCCCGAAATGATCTTTAAAACTGGAAGCAACGTTTTAACATCAATGTAGGCTTGTGCTGTGATAGTGCCACGCGAAACAACAGGAGGTGCAAGCCGCCTCCTTGAAAAACACGATCACACCATCACACCTCCGAATTTTACTGTTGGCACTAGAGACGCTGGCAGCTGACGTTCACCGGGCATTCGCCATACCCACGCCCTGCCATCGGATCGCAATAGTGTTTGCCGTGATTCCTCACTCCACCCAACTTTTTTCCGACGTTTAATCGTCTAATGTATACGCTATTTACAGCAAACGGGCGTCATTTGGAATTGACCTGCGTGATGTATGCCTCATAGGCAGCCGCTAGACCATGAAATCCATGTTCTCTCACGTCGCACCTAAATCTCATAGTACCTGGAGTGGATGCCGATTCAGTCTGGAATTCTTGTGTGATGGTCTGTACGATCCCCTTCAAATGTCTGCAGTCTCTGATCGTGCTATACGTGTCCCTTCACGTTTCAGTTCACTATCACACCAGAAATAGTGAACTTAGGGCTGTTTAGGAGTTTGGAAATCACACGTACAGACTTATGACGCAGGTGTAACCAAATCACCTGACCCACGTTCGAAGTCCGTGAGGTCCGCGGAGCGTCCCAGTATATATATATACTGACGTATGTATACGGAGGTCGCAGATATGGAGTACCTGACAGCAGGGGGCAGCACAATGTGCCTAATCCTGAATACGAGATATCTTAATGATGTGGAACGTGTCAGTTTCGTAAAAGAAAAAATTCATGACATACATTTTTAATTTGTTATATTTTAATGTTTTAATTCCTAGTTTCTATGTAATAATTCATCTACTGAGTACGATAATTTGTTATTCAGAAATTCTATTTTTACATGTTGATTAGATGTTAGACGTTGGATGTTATTTGGAAAGTTACACCAAACACTTTTGTGGCAGCATAAGTCACCTCCTTTTGAGCCAATATTAGATTTAACCTTTAATGGTGTAGATCATCCTTACTACTAGTGTTGTAGCTATGCACATTGATATTAGTTTCGATTTGGTTGGGGTGGGTTATTATTAACAAACTTCATGACTATCTGCGAAGCGACTGTGAAGATCCCTACATCCTTAAATAAGTGTCTGCAAGATGATATTGGGTGGGCTCCCGAAATTATTCTAAGACGCGCTTTTGTGCAATTAATACTTTTTTGCTCAGATGAAGATAGCAAGCTTCCTAAAGGAAATTCACAGAACAAAACTTATTGCATCATAAATTTCAACATCGACGAAACAAGCACCTCATCTGTAAATGTCACAATATAGCAGGAAGAAATACGTGAAAGTCCAAATAAATGTTACAACAGGACGAATATATTACTTATCTGATAATCTGAAGCTTTCCGTAACAAACTACTGAGTACAGGAAGTGACAGAAACGACTGTTAAAGCAAGACAGTACAGTTGATTTCACTTTTTTGTGCAGTGTTGGTCTATGCGTGCGTTTCAACAGACAGTAAATAAGTTTTGCTTTACCCTTCGTCGGAAGCGAATTAACAGAAAATGCAAACCCGGCTTTCGCGAGGAATTGAAATTGTGTGCTCGGGCTCTAACTTGGCAACATGCCTTACGTGAACAGTGGTCCCACCGGATTGCCGTGAAAGTTCAGGTTCGAGAGCCAGACTAGGAGACAGTTTTAAACTGCCACCAAGTTGGGAAACAGCGCACACTGCGCTGAGATGTGAAAATTTACTCTGTATTGACTGCATGAATCGGACATACGAAAAAGTGCCAACTTGACACTACGAGTCGGTTCCAGACCATGTCGCTATCGATATTAGGGGGTCATATAAAATGATTTTTCTCACTCGCTGTTTCAAACGTATTCTACATATATGACGAGAAAGGCAAACTGAGAATGATATGTTGATTTACGATCGTAACCGCGTTTCCGTCTATAAGAAAACCATCACGGATGATCACCACCAAAAATTACACGCTTCGAAACAACACTATTACGAAGATTCTACGTTGGTATACATTATAAAGCAAAACAAAAAGCAATATGCATATATACAATTAAAAAAGTCATACGACACCTATCATGATTGATATCGATTCTGTTTCAGCGTGTCTGATATGTTTGTTTTTCTACGTAAAAAGATACTCTTTCCATTTGCTTTATGTAAGTTAAACATTTTGTTCATGTTTTCAATATATTTCTCTCCTGACGGTAACAGCTCGGTGTCACGTGCTTCGCGACGAATAAAATACTACCTTACTCGTGTTTTTATGAATGACGTAACCAGTTTATACCAGCCCAGCCTATTTCACAGGCAATGTAATAAATACATAAGTAATAGGAGTGGCGGCAATTGCAGAAATGTCACAGCAACTAAATGTTGCTCCCGCCAGACCCACAGCACTTTTCAAGGTTGTTAACACACCACAAATAAGGCAACTGTTCGGGCTCGCGACACAGATGTACCAAGAGATGCTTATGCTATTTGGTGAACACATCTAGCCTCTTTTGTGAAATAACAAAATACTGTCAACGCAGTTAGACTCGTCATTAGTAAGACACGAGTTTTCTGGTTAATCGCCTCCACCCTCAGATAAAGGATGGACCGTCAGTATCGGGCGGTCAGTGTAATTATCCAGTATCAATTCGAAAGACGCCGGTTCTTCCCTCCATCACTCGTCCCCCAAGAACGAAAGAAGCGACGTCAGCAATTATGCCGAACATTTTTTACGTGCTGAAGCCCCTTTTAATACTGTAACCCTCAATCCTACCCAGTCAGTTATTAAAACTAAGTATACTAAATGTTTAAATGTTCGTAAATCTGCCAGGCCAAGCTACGTTGTCATCAGTCCGTAGTTTACGAACTACTTAAACTAAGGTTAACTAATGTACGGACAACATACCCATGCCCAGGGAGGACTCTAACCTCCGACGGCAGCAACCGCGCGCTCCGCAAAAAAATGTTCAAATGTTTGTATAGCTTATGGGACTTAACTAGGGGGTCATCAGTCCATAAACTTACAAACTACTTATCAACTAGCTTATCCTAAGGACGGCACAAATATCCATGCCCGAGGGGGATTCGAACCCCCGACCGTAGTGGCCGTGCGGACTGTGACTGGAGCGCCTCAGTCCCCTCGGCCACCGAGACCGGCCGCGATCCGGAGCAAGGCGCCTTAGACCGCTCGGCTACTCCAGCACGGCTAAGTATACTACTGCGGGAACTGTAAAATGACAAAGGTGCTCAATTCTGCATGTGCCAGAGAGGTAACTGCATTGCCGTAGCTACAGATAAGCGAAACAATTCATCGAATTGGATTCGTAAATACATTACTAACGCCATAGCAGATATTCTATACTTATCTGCTATATTAATAGCTTCAAATGCTGGAAATGTAAGAAGCAGTTTCTTATTTTAAGTGGGCCTCTTTATAACAGCATCTAACATTTCGTTGGATCAATTTAGGAGAGGAAAGAACGTTTTCCAAATAGAAAAGTAACAACAAAATAGGCATAACACAAAAATATAGTACGGAGCGCATGAGAGAACGCACTGTACATTCCCACGAGCCAGCCATCTTTACAAAGATAAGCTTATTTAAAATAGCTAAGCAGACTGCTCTCTATATTTTAAAGTGCCTCATGAAACACAGAACTATTTATAAAAAAATCATCAGTTCACTGTCCGCCCCCGTAGCTCAGTCGATAGCGTGGATGACTACCTCGCAGGGGCCCGGTTTAAATCCCCGGCAGGGTACTGGGTATTGCAGTGTCATCATCATCATCATCATCATCATCATCATCATCGACACACAAGTCGCCGAAGTCGCGTCAAGTAAGACTTGCACTAGGTTGCCGAACAATCCCAGTCGGGGTCTCCCGGACAAAAAAGGCCGTACCATCATTTCATTTTTTTATTATTTTTTTTTTTATTTATTTCGCTTTATAACCATCTCTTGTCATTGAGATCTTGGGCTTTTTAAAACGGCTGCAAGGAGACCGTAATAAAGAAATCACACAATGACCAGTTGATGTCCCACAACTTCCAACATTATATAAGCAACATCACCTGGAGTCAACTAAATCCTACGATGTAAACAACAAATTAATATTTCCTTAATTAATCGAATCTCGGATAAAAGCGGTTGCTCACGGAGACAGGAATGACGTTAACAGTATAGGAGAACAACTTTTGGAAAACTTTCTTTGTGTAATAAAAATCAAACTATCAAATAACACAGATAAGAAAATCGTCTCTTTATGAACACACCAAGAGATCTCTGCAACGCCCACCAAATAAATGTTCTATAATATTTTGTACTATGCTGAGTTGTTAATTATAAAGTAATATATCTTCGCCGGGCGGGATTGGCCGCAAGATCTGGAACGCCATTTTACGGTTTGCGCGGCTGCTCCCGTCGTAGGTTCGAGTCCTCCCTCAGGAAAGGATGTATGTGTTGTGCTACCCTTATGATAAGTTATTTTAAGTAGCATATAAGTCTAGGGACCGACGACCTGAGCAGTTTGGCTCCTTCCGATTACAAACATATGAATACACTTTCCGATTTATTGACAAATAAAACCGAACAAATGTATGTTTGTAAATCTATGGAACTCAACTGCTTGGTTATTAGTCCCTAGCTTACAAACTACTTAAACTAAGGTAAACTAATCTAAAGACAAAAACACCCATGCCCGAGGGAGTCTCGAACCCCCGACGGCGGACGGCGCGCGCACCGCAACACGGCGCTCCAGTACGCGCGGCTAATACGTCGCGGCCAACGCGTTTGTTTTGCATTCTAACAGAACCTAAAATGACTTCTTGGACTAAGCCCATTTTGCAGCAAATTCAGTCAATAAACAGAGGCATGACCCCTTGCATTTGTCCAAGCCTGCGCCCTACACGTCATGCTCCCCACGACTTCATTTAACCACTGCTGATCTAATTTATCCCATTCTTAAATGGCGTTCCATTTAACTCTCATTGATTTCGTAGCTATCAGAAACGTGCCCACAGAGCTCTGTCCAATGCATCCCAAGAATCGTGTAATACCAGGAACTGTTGATACAATCGGGACTAGGTCTACATGATCGACTAGGCATTTGTCCATGAACTTCCTCCTCGAAATGATGCTGATACGTATCAACGATGGTTTGGAGGCGATTATCCCTGTATTGTCGAGCCATGAGCTTGCCTTGACGGCCAACATACGTGACAAACATCCACCTCCCCCTCCCCCAATTCCCCACATGACACTCGCCCAAAACCTCATTCATCCGTCATCTTTGCCCTTGATAAGCGTCCGAAACGCTCCCCCTTCTCCACATGACACACACCCAAAAACACTGTGATCCGCAACCTTGCTTTAGTCGATTGACGGCAAGTCTCTGGCGACCAGCATTACCAGGTTCCTTCCACACATGTTGGCAAGTCATCTGCATGGCCACTACAAGGGCGGGCTGGGTGGGTGGACTCCTCGGTGCAAAGCCCGGCCCTGAAGGGAGCGCAGGCACAACCAAATGCAGTTTTTTTTTTTTTTAATTATATTCAGACGGGAAAAATACTGTTAGCCAATGTAATTCAGAACAATATTTAACTAATAGCCCAAAATTTAAAACATATTTATGACAAACCATTTCTCGTAAGTGTTTAATGATATTGGTGCTGGCAGTTACTGTCTCTGATGTGTGAACTTGTGTGCCAACCGCTCTGTCGCAAAAGAAAGTGCCTAGTCGTCCCGCAATAGATTTTTTTTTTGGGTGGGGGGATTTTAGAACGGATAATTCGTCGACATTTAGCCACAGTAAAAGAAATCCAACCAATGATTGAAAGTATGACAGGTAAAATTCACTTATCTGTCAGGGTACTCGAAAAATGAATGTATTTCCCTGTGCGGTAAAAAACTAACACTGTTTTGCATCAGAGAGAATAGTGTGTCTTATATAGAATTATCGTTGATACAAATCCTGGCATTTCCCAGCAGGAGCAGAATGCAATTATTTTTTGTTACGTATTTCAAAGTCATTCGAAATTTGTGAAAGATTCGTTGAATTTATGATTACTAATGGAAACATTGTCTACATTAGAAACTCGTGGAGTACCAATTGCGGATCGTCATGCTCAGGGCTATGGCAGTGGTTGCAACATTCGAGGTCATAAGTGGTGTTCAGTCAAGAACACAAACAATGCCATTTTTCTTCTCCCTGCAAAGCTCATTCCTTGAACAGAGTTGGTGAAATGTCGCTAAGCTGAATTGTGATGTAACATTTTTTGGTAATGTTGAAAGTTTTTATCATTTCTTGTCTAGCAGCCTTTGTCGTTGGGAACTGCTGAAATGTAGTGTCCCTTTGTTTCTGCAAAGCCTTTCTGAAACTTGGAGTGAAAGAGTACAAGCTATACTGCGTATTCTCTAAAAACTATCCCTAATTCCTCACACTTCTAGACTTGTGGCATATGGATAAGCACCCGCAAATAAGTGCTTTTTTTACTTTCGAAGGCCTTTCACTTTGGTACAAGTTGCAGGTTCTTCAAGATTAATGGGAAACCTATTTGAATGAAGCTAAAGTTGTTCGAATTACATCAGAGTTTGTTATCAAAAAGGAACCCAGTGCAGATGAAAAGTCGCTTGAACAACTTCAGCTGGAAGCATCAAATGAGATCAAATTATCTGGTTACTTTTCATGGTTTGCGCTCCACGATTGTGGTATGTTTCCAATACTCTGAGAATTTTCAGCTATCAGTCGATCTTTTTAAAAACAAATTTCTTTATTGGCAAATCATGATTTCGGCCAGTAACTGGCCATTATCAATGAATGTGTAAAATGTTCAAATGTTTGTTAAGCTTATGGGACTTAACTACGGGGTCATCAGTCCCTAAACTTACTAACTACTTACGAACTAGAACGGCACAAATATCCATGCCCGAGGGGGGATTCGAACCCCCGACCTTAGTGGCCGTGCTGACCGTGACTGGAGCGCCTCAATCATCTCAGCCACCGCGGCCGCCAATGAATGTGTAACTGTAAATGTTATTAATGTGGAAAAACTCTCACCACGCCAAGCAATTTGGTTGTCATACATCTACAGTTAAACACATGCATTGATAATGGCCAGTTACTGGCCGAAATCATGATTTGCCAATAAAGAAAGTTTTTAAAAAGATCGACTGATAGCGGAAAATTCTCAGAGTATTGGAATCATCTGTTTACTTTCAAGTTTGGATTTTTTCGAGGCAGACTTCACAAGATGATTTAAGAGCTGTGAACAAATTTGGTTTTTTATCGATTTTGGATTTCATTGACCTAGAAGATGAACTGAAAGCTAAAAACCACCAATCTTGTCTCCAACTATTATTCAGACTTATCAGATTCAGGCAGCTTTGTAGAAGCAACGCTACACATTAAGAGCGTCAAGCGTGCAGCCTTCCAATCAGAAAGTGACCCGATGAAGTTTCTCGAGTCTATATGAGGATGACCACACATTTTTAATACTCATGTATCGCAATTAAAGTTTTTTGTACCATTGGAGGATCAGTGTCGGCGGCTGGAAGATCGTATAGTAAAAATTTTTAATTGGACACAACAGGTCAAAGCAATTTGGGCACTTGAGAATTAGTAGGTCAAAACTGTTGACTTTTCCAACGTAATTGATCATTTAGTCAGAAAAAAGCGCGAAAGACTTATTAAATAGTCCTGCTTTGTAGCTAGTGTGTATGACTTAATATATCGTAGTTTTTAACTATGTTTACATCTGTGTGAGATTTATTAGTATACTTGCTGTCAACATTTTAAAAGCAAAACTAAAGGGACTAATTAAATAGTTACTGTAAATATATCTTGTAGTTTACAATTAAATTACATTCTAAAGACAGTACTGTTTCCAAATAATCATGCAATTTTAATATAACACACAATTATAGAATAGGTGTGAAGGCCCATTTCTGATGCCAGGTCTAAGGCTCGTAATGTGGGTGCCATGGTCAGACATACGCGGCTCCCATCTGTGAAGGTAACTTCGTGCCAGTTTTCGACAATAGTCCATTCTTGGTAATTCTGGGCACACCTGTAACGTGCAGCACATTGTTTGGGTTTAAGGGGAGAGGGGGCTATCCAAGGCCGAGTTGAATACAGTGTGTTGAGGAGTATATCTCATACAGTCCGGTTTGAAACTTCCCTCCCGGTAGCCCTCACAACGCCATTATTACAATGATGGTAGTCTGGGACTTATAGTGGCCTGTTGTTATGGTCTTCAGTCCGGAGACTGGTTTGATGCAGCTCTCCACCCTACTCTATCCTGAGCAAGCCTTTTCATCTCCTCATAAGAACGGCAACCCACATCCACTTGAATCTGCTTACTATACGCGTCTCTTGGTCTCCCTCTGCGATTTTTACCCCACACACTTCCCTCCAATGCTAAATTTACGATTCCTCGATGTCTAAGAATGTGTCCTACCAAGCGATCCCTTCTTTTAGTCAGGGTATGCCAAAGATTCCTTTTCTCGCCAATTCTATTCAGTACCTCTTCATTAGTTATGCGATATACCCACCTAATCTGCATTCTTCTGTAGCACCACATTTCATAAGCCTCTATTCTCTTTCTGTCCGCACTGCTTATCGTCCATGTTTCACTCTCGTACAAAGCAACACTCCACACAAGTGCCTTAAGAAAAGACTTCCTTACACTTAAATTAATGAAAAAAAGTTCAAATGTTTGTAAATCTATCGGACCAAACTGCGTGGTCATCAGTCCGTAGCTTACAAACTAGTTAAACCTAGGTAAACTAACCTAAGGACAACACACCCATGCCCCAGGGAGGACTCGAACCTGCACGGCGAACAACCGCGCGCTCCGCAGCAAGGACGATGAGCTTTCTACACAAATGGAAACATACTATTCAGAATATATATTGCTACAAAGTGTTTGTTATACCTCAGCTAACAATAACCCCTGCGTAGGGCTACCTACCGTAGCTTCTAGAAATTAAGACTAACACCAAATCGTGCGTAATGTAGTTAAGCATTCAAAGTAACGCTTTTATATTTCAGCAAACACGTGAAAAGATGTTATTACAAAGTGAAGATTAACAGTAAAATGAAATATGATTTACCCCAGAATGTGAATTTAATGAAAATGTCATGTGTGACAGCAGAAACATGTTGGAAGTGTAATTACGGAATTTACTTCGCCGGTGCTTCGAGTGAGCACCAGAAGCGGTGAAAAACCGTCGGCAAGCAGCGCTGCAGCAGCACACGGAACTCATAAACCAGAGGCGGAATATTTCGGCTCTGCCGGCAGAAATGGCGCTCATTAGCAACCTGCGCCACGGAACCCAACTAAAAGCAGCTCACGGCAACGTCAGCAGTACTTCGCTTCCGAGAGCATCTACGCATCAGTGGTCCAGAACCACATCTGATAAGCTCCCCGTTTACTATATACATTTCAGCAAAATTAGTGCTTCACCTTTGCAGAAATTCGTAGCAGTCGCCTTCTCTATCCGTTTCTTCTTCGGGTTTTCCAGCAGAGAGCGAAATAGCACGCACTGATCCAGAATGTACTTGGATAACAATCCACGGGGTACGTATAGTTTCCTAGGAGGAGTCGGAAATTGGTTGTCAGGAGCCCAGAGGATAGTGTAAGACTGATTAGTGATCTTTATACTCATTCCGACGGTAAGAGATGTTTTGAACTGGTCTCCTTAACCCTCTCGGTCCCACATTATGAAATGAGCTTTGTAAAAATTAAAATTCAGTGTTTTCTGTATTAATACAGTGCAGTAAACATCAAAATACGTGTTTTAAAATTTTTGCTCGAATTATTGATTTTTATGTCATGTATTTGATGCACAACACAGACGTTTGTATCGAGGTATTTTATTACTCTGACGATATTTTCTCGACAGTTAACACTGCCAGAACAATAATGCTAGCATAATATTCGCCACAGCAACAAAGACACGACAATTCACTGCAGGAATAAAATAAAAGTCACGCTCACACTCTCAGCCATGTACAGACGACAACGCAACACAACACAACTTGTGAAGTTAGTGATATGAGCCCTTGAAGAGTTTAGATACGACTGACAAGTGATAAGTACGCACGCATCCTGGATGATCAGCTATATTCACGTATGTCCATTAAGCGTATCTGGGATACCTTGCAACGGGCTGTTCAGATCTCCACCCCCTTGTAATCCTACGGATCTATGGGCAGCCCTGCAGGATGCATGGCGTCAATTCACTCCAGCAATACTTCAGACAGTCGAGTTGCGACACTTCTGCATGCTCGTGCACGATATTTGGCAGGTGTGGCAGTTTCCTTGGCCCTTTGGGGTATACAAATTTCATTCCCCTATCTGAATAATTGATATTAAAAATCAGTGATTCATTCGGTGACCACAAGACGCCTCTACGTATCGACAGAATTCCTCCTCATTCCACAAAAAGATTTTGGGTTTAACGTCTCGTGGACAACGTTATTAATAGAGACGAAGAGCATAATCGGTGTGTTTGGGGAAGGAAATCGGTTATGCCCCTTCAAAGGAACCATGTGAGCACATGCCTCGAAATTTACAGAAATCACGGATAGCCTAAATATGGATGGCTTGATGTACATTTTTACCCCCGTTATCCCCAATGCGAGTCGTTTTTAACAAATAATCTCGTGAAACAAACTGCGACCCACAGAGGTCAAATAATTATAGCAATACTGTTGGGTAAAACGATATGAATACCGGCGAACTGTACAACGCATGATATCATTAGCAAAGCAGTGAACTGAGACAGTAACAGCAGCAGGTATCGTGAAGAATACGTTGGTCACAGTGCGACACAGCACGGCGTCAAGGACGTGGCTATATTAAACAGCAAGGCTGCAGCAACGGACCTCTCGCTAAAAGTGACTTAGCAACTATACTGGCAACTTCTCCACCAGTCTGCTAATACATGAACGACCATTAACATAATCTGTCCATGCTGAAATAACACAACACTGAAAATGTGTTGAACTGACGACATTTGTGCTTATGGGAACTGTCTTTTCTAGTGTGTTTCCGACGTGCACAAAGCAATTAAAAACACGGTATATCTGCTAGCTTTCAACAAATGATAACCGCGTACGCCAAAATAGTATGCATCTACTCTTGTATAAGTTACTATGATGTATTATCAGAAAATGGAACTAGTGACACATTTATACACTAGAAAAGCTGTCAAATCAGAAACAAAATTATGGGTAAAACAAAACGGTAACTATATGAAATAACAATGTAGCTGCGGAGCGCGCGGATGCTCACCGTCGGAGGTTCAAAAAAAATGTTCAAATGTTTGTTAAGCTTATGGGACTTAACTACGGGGTCATCAGTCCCTAAGCTTACAAACTACTTATGAACTAGCTAAGACTAAGGACGGCACAAATATCCATGCCCGAGGGGGGATTCGAACCCCCGACCGTAGTGGCCGTGCAGACCGTGACTGGAGCGCCTCAGTCCCCTCTGCCACCGCGGCCGGCTGAGTCCAGATAGGACCCTAGCTGCACCGTGCTGTATTCTCTTTTCAAAGACAACAAAAAGTCATTATTTTGAGAAATACAACCACAAACCACATTTTATATAGGTTACATGTGTAAATATAAGTTCCTCTTTTTTCGCACACGTCCAAGTGGTGTAATACTCGAATACAAGTTATTAAACACAACTTATTTTGAGAGGCGGTAGTATCGACCAAAAATGACAAACAGCACTAGAGGCGTCAGCGTTTTTCAGGGCGTAGTCGTGCAATAAATATGTACCCTGAAAATGCATATCTCAGAGGTATAAACGCTCTTCAATCGCAAGCTCTTCACTACATTGAACGACCTAGAGAATGGCGTAATCCATCAAGGACACGGTCTTCTGTTCATGCCCATTGATAAAGTTAGTGTTGTTACTGCAAAACGTATTCACAGTTCTCGTTAAGTGCAGCATAAACATTAAGGTGCCAGTTTGCGGTTTGCTAAGTTTGTGAAATGCTTTTACACTGTAGTTTTATCTTGACACTTGCCAGTATAATGGAATCGTATTATTCCGCACGCGAGATGGTAGTCTTAATCTCTTGTTACGGTCTACTGAATAGAAGTAAACGCCGAGCTCGTGACCTTGTATGCTGTAAAGTACCCAGAACATAGGATACCATGACCACAAATATTTAACCACCTTTATCAGCGATTGGCGGACTGCAACGACGGCTGCTGAGAGCAAACCGTAGTGAGTACGTCCTTTTAGCGTTGCCTCACAAGAGCACGTCGTTTGTAATTGCAAGCAGATTACATTAGAAGCTCTGCTGTTCCACGATAACAGAATACCCGGCACTCATTTGTTTACTACGTTGTGTTGTCTTTCGTAACAGGCAAGAGCTTACAATGTAAGTACTACACAGAACTAGCGAGTATGAACAACTGCTCATAGCACGTAATGTATGTATTTTAGAGTCCAAGTTTACCGGTTTGTACCATACTACTCCTTTCAAAATATGGAATACTTTACAACTACCTCTTAATAACATTTTTGTCGTCTGCATTTGGATTGCTATAGTTGATTTTATTATGCGACTTGTAGCAATTTTGAAATGAACGGTACAAACACTTAAGGTCACTCTTGCAGACCTTCACAAATAGCCACGTGGTCGACTTTCGCATTTCATACTACTAAAAAAATAATATAACTTTGGGGAATGATGCTATGCACCAAGAAAACTAAGCGTTATAAGTCACGAAAAAGGTAGTTATAGCTTAAACAAAAGTAATGCATAAAACGTGTATATAGACGAAGACGTACACGTCAATTAGGTGTTGTTGAAAACACGAAGCCCATTTTGGAACAGCTTAAGTTAGTAGCTGGTTACTGAATTTCTTAAATTTCACCGAAATCCACTGTAATCAACATATTTCGTCTACGATAAATTAACAATTATCGAGATTGTTAACTGTCTTCAAATGAGTTCTATACATAGGCGCCATTGGGTTTAATTTCTTGAATCTTAACAGGTTACAGTTCTGTGTGGATTGAATAAACATTTGGCTAAACTGTTTTCATTTGGGAATTAAGCTGAATATTGTATGACCAAATTTATTTACATAGCTACATGGACTTACTGACAGTTTACATGTTGCTTTAATTAAGCAACAACATGTTTTACAGCTCCTCATCTGCAATAAAAACACTTTTTATTTCAAAAAACCAACAAATGTATCGTTCTGTAGCTTTCATATGAAGATGTAGTATATGTGACTTTTCCTTTAGTGCGCAGTGGTAACGCACTAGACTCACATTCGGAAGAATGGTGGTTGAAATCCACCTCCGGCCATCCAGACTTAGTTTTTCCGTGATTTCCCTAAATCACTCTAGGCAAATGCCGGGATGGTTCATTTCAAAGGGAACGGCCGATTTCCTTCCCCATCTTACCCAAACATTTCGAGCGTAAGCTCCGTCTCTAATGACCACGTTTTCGACGGGACGTTAAACTATAAATGTTCCCTCTCTCCCCTTTACTTTAGTGCTGCAGTGTTGTACAAAAGAAAGGCGCTAAATATCCACATATACCACATCGTAATATCCAGGCGATACAGCCAGAAATTTATTCGTTTTTGGAAATAAAAACCTTTTGTCAATCCGTATGAAGAGCTGTAGAACATGTTATTGCTTAATTACAGCAACATGCAAACTATGCCAGTAAGTTGATGTAGTTATGTAAATAAATGTAGGCCTAAAAAATTAATTTTCAAATGAAATCAATTCAGCCAAATATTTCTACGATGTATACACAACTGCAACATGTAACAATTTCAAAAAATTAAAGGCAAAAACACACGGAAGATATCACAGTAAGTATCGAAACATATTTGGGCGATAGAAACACTAAAGACGCCTTGCATAAGGCGGAAATCCTCTTCAATTTATCTTAGGAACAACCACACGATGATCGTAAGACACTGTATTTCGACAAGGTGCAATGAGTAAGACGACAGGTGGGTGCCGTACTGTATGAGAGAAAAAGAAATATCAGGGTTCAAAGCACCGTAGGAACGTGATCAAAAGAGTCTACGCACACGCTGGATTTTTTGCGTTAGGGATGGGGAGTAAATCGGCCGTGCCGTTCGAAAGGAAATATCCTAGCATTTGCTGGAGCGATTCAGGAAATCATGGAAAAAAATCTGGATGTTACAAGGCGGGATTGAACCGCTGTCCTCCCGAGCATAACATAATTCGATTGCAGATTAAGGCAGACAGCTGAGTAGGCCCAGTGGGCTGCCGTGTGCCTTGTTTGGCTGTGTCCAGCGCCAGGTGGGAGCCGACGCCGCCCTCCCACAGTCGGCGGGGCATCGCGTTTCCTGCCGCTGCGGTTGCTGGCTTGCTGCTTGCTGCTTCTTCTGCCCGCCTCAGTTTTTGCCATCGCTGCACGTGCAGAGGCGCGTGACGCGCTAATTATAAGACCACCTGAACTGCCAGCACAACGGGGCTCTTTCTCAGTCCTCCTCAACACCTGGCTGGCCGATTTCCCTGCAGATGCTGGCAGTTAACCAACACGCTAACTTTCTACAAAATTCGGAGAAGGCAGTCGTTGCATGCACATAATTCTGTGAAAGTATGGTACGATTCCTGTAGTTAGAGGGAAAATAGTGCATTTCTACAAAAACCTCGACAATATTACAATTCGACCGACGAACCCCATTCTTAAATTTGTATTCGCGCGATTCGATGAATCCGATGGCCTCTTATCTTCTAAACTGGAACATAGGCCAATGCAGCCACTGCCGCTTTCTTATTCGTCATAGATTGGTTTTAAACTACCTGAATAGCATGTCATAATTTCAAAATAATTACGATGAATATTTCTTCCAGTTCAGTACGACCATCGCCACATATTTATTGAAGTTATCCACAAATTTGTATAGATTCCAGATGAATATATGAAAAGATGACCAGTTTCGATCATTGCATGATTATCTTCAGAATCATACTGATGGACAGTGGGTGGTGCAGGGAACGCCAACTCCGATCGCAGTTGTTGACTATCGCCATTCAGCGTTTCCTGCTCCAGCCATGGATCTAAAAATTATTAAAACTGCGCACCTTCTCATAAATGTGCCAGCTATCTGGACAATTATGTGATTCATTTCAAATATTTAGTACAGATTGCCGATTCTCTCCAAAAAGTTTCCAAAAGTTGAATAAAAAATTCGATCGCGAAATAAATACGTACTTTATTTTTCGTCGCCCAACTTCAGGTATGACAAAATTCTACTTGCAATAACAAAGGCTTGAAGTTCACAAACTTTTCCCCGAGAACAGCTTCAATTCTCAAAGCGCGGTATATCTGATACGCGGCCACTGCTATTAGCAGTAGTATCAAATGTTCAAATGTTTGTTTAGAGTCATCGGTTCCTAAAATTAGTAACTACTTATAAACTAAAGACAGAACAAACATTCATGGCCGAAGAGGCATCCAAACCCCCGACGGCGATCTCGCGCATCAGAGCATAGGTCCTCAATGCGCTCGGCCACTCCGTCTCAGCGCGGTAGTATCAATAGCATATCCAATCTATCAAGCGCAACATTTCCTTTGCTAGCCACCCTCATCATCATCTTACTTCTAGTGAAGTGCAAACACGAAGTAAAACAAATCCTCCCGCTCCTGCACCTGAACGGGAAAATAACCGTCCATGAAGTCTGTAAGTATGCAGATCGACCAGTCACAAGCAATATTAAAAAAATCAGGCATACTGAGATTCTAGGCCCTCTGTATTTGCAAGAATACTTTGCCGAGCCAAGCGATTCGACAGAGGCAATGATCCGTAGTGGCACTTCGCGATCGTTGTGAAACTTGTAAACGACAGATATGATCGCTGACTTTACATATTTAGCTGTGATCTCTGCCACTCGCTATCGGAACACGAAGAGCGCCTCTTGGTAATTGTAGCTTACGTCTTTAGAGACAAACATGGATTAATGGATTAATTATCTTTTCATCTTTCTGAGGTAATCCCTTCTATTGAGTTTAGCTGTTTCCAATAAATGTCGGCGAAAAAATGCAGAACAAATAAAATGTGATACATTTATTATCGTGATAGCAACACGCAAAATTTTATTATCACGTTTATAAAGATATCTAAAAACTTGCCAGTAGTCTGAAAATTCGTGCACACCAATCATTCCGACATGAATAGTCCGACGAAATGCCAGTCAGTGTTTAACTCACAGCTGTTAAGTAGTAGAACATCTGGACTAATGAAAACCAAACGAAAGTCATCTCACGACTGTACATCGAGTGGTGAAGGTTACAGATGTATTCGAGACGTCTTTGCTTTATAAAATGGCGTGTGAGCTCTAAATCCAATCTCGGGAATACAAATGCACGAAACATCTGAAGTGGAAACAGAAACGTGTTGTGTGCTGTTGAAGTCCGATTGGTCACTTGTTACCCGATGTACGTTGAATGATTATTATGGTACGTTCCTTTTTCAGCCGTACAACCCCAAATGTTCCTGGCCAATAATGCCAGAAGACCATTTCATTTCGTTTATGGCCTTCACAGACTAGTTCTTATTCCTATCCTCATCAATGCCGAGGCCTTCAGGAAGATATCGGATACTTCGCCATCTACTGTAATTCGAATCCGAGTGTATTTTCGACATGATCGGTCATTTTTTGAAGCAATGGAACATAGGGATAATTACTATTTTAATCTTATTTTAATTTTTATATTTTGTAGCTCTTAAGCGATCATAGACTTTACTGTCGAGAGCGAGGAGCGGCTCTGTGGCGTGCTCATCTCGTGATAACTGCAAATAAGCAATTGCGTAGGATTATCTGGTCACTAATTGCAAGCGCATCTGCCAGATAAAGACTGGCAAGTAGTAGATACTGACTGAACGTAAATACTGAGGAACGTCCATGAAGACAGAACTAGCGTCTCATATTTAGGAGCACAAGAAATACCCACCATTATGCCAGTAACTGAACGTTAAATGCGCCGCTGGCTTTTCCCGCCTACGCGCTTCGCAAGAGGAAAAAAAGAGTGAGAGAGAGAGAGAGAGAGAGAGAGAGAGAGAGAGAGAGAGAGAGAGAGAGAGAGGTGGGGGGAGGCCTCGGAAGAAGGAACAACGACCCTGTAGACGGATGCAGAAGGGGGGACTGGAGAACAGCGGAGAATACAACAGTGCTGGGAAGTGCAGACGATAACAAAGCTCCATGCGAACTGGAACGTGGCATCTCGTGACAACGAGGAGGGGAAACGGCAGATGGCGCGAGGAGGGGGGGGGGGCGGAGGGGGCAAGTACGTGAGGGGTGGGTGCCGAGGAAGAGCTTGTCGCTGTGGGCGCTCATCTTTCAGACAAGAACCCGCAAGTAAAGCGACTCTCTCTGCGTTGCGTAAAGCACAATGGGCTTCGACAGACCGCTGACCACTCCGATTCCACGGGTTCGGAGCACGGAGAGACGCGAACTGAGCAGGAGCAGCTTTATGTACCTGACTGAATACGGTTTTCCAGTAGTATCATATTCCCCACATCTTTCTGTAACTTAATGTATTGTCTTGTACGAACGTTACAACACCTACATTTCTGACATCTAAATCCAGAAAAAAACCCAGGTGTATTGCTGCAAAACATTTTAATCTGATTTCTACGTACTAGCATGCAAACTCGCAATGGCACAATTTCAACTGAGTAATTCTTTTAATTTCAGTGTCCAATTCTTCGCGCTAATGACATTCTGACGAGACTTCAGGTACTAAGGCGCAGTCAGATGATAACGGTGAAGTTTACAGCAGACTTTTGCCTCCGTCACTGTGAAACCCTTTTACGTACACTCACATAGCTACGCTCTTCACTGTCAAGAGTTATCTAAGCAAACCTAAAAACCGGACTCCTACTTTCCCAGATAGTACCTTTGTTTGCGAACGATTCGGGTCCCTGTGCTATTCCTGTACCTTAAAACATGACGATCCACGAGAAACGCGCGTTTGACAGTGAAAGCGAAGACAAATATTCCTATGGGCGTATTTGAAAAAGTCTGATTCAAAATGGAAGCATCAATTTAAATATAAATTCAGATACCCTGAGGCAGTTTTTCGTCTCAAACATGTCCAAGACATTAACGATAAATAAGAAGCAATGAATTAAAATTTAAAATTTGTATGCGGCCGGGAATCGAACCCGGACCTCCATGCTTACTAGGCAGACGTCTTACCGTTAGACCACCGCACTACTAACGGTTAAATTTTAATTCATTGCTTCTTATTTATCGTTAATATCTTGGACATGTTTGAGACGAAAAATCCGTCTCAGGGTATCTGAATTTATGATTAAATTGATTTTTAAATCACCTTAACAGGAATGTTCCAATATGTCCATTGCCGAGGTGCTATCCCGCTGCCTGGTGAGCCTTGGCAGTAGTGGCAGTTATCTATGGAACACAGAAGCTGAATTAAAGTTTGTGACGAGGAGGGAAGTCGTACTTTTAGACTATTCCAAGGCGCCTTAACCGTAAGTGGTGTGGTTGTCTAACGGTAAGACGTCTGCCTAGTAAGCACGGAGGTTCGGGTTCGATGTCCGGTCGCATCACAAATTTAATTCATAGCTGTTTATTTATCGTTAAAATGGAAGCGTTATGAAACCACGATAGGAAATTTAAAAAATTAGAAATAATATACTCCCCGCTTGTATAAATAGTAAACATTTATTGTAGGTCTTAAACGATGAGGACATTTACGGCTGCTGTCTAAATCGAATTAGAAGCGTAGCAAAATGGTACTCAAGAGGTACATACAATCACTGTAGATTCGCTCTTTCAAAACGACACAATAGAATATATCTGACTGTCTAAAAATCATGACAGAAATAAATATGAAGGCGAGCTGCTAGCTAAAGAACAACCACGAAGTCTCACGTTAAGTGATGTTGCAGGAAGTGGCTTTTGGAACTACGTTGACAAGTGAACTCAAAAGCGCAAAATAAAATATTCATCAAGTACCTTATTGTATCTGTATCTGGTTATCTTTATTGCAGTAGTAGCAGGACGAAACGAAACAATCCAGTTTTATCTGGCCGCATCTGCGATGAAGTACGTTTCACAAACGTCTGATAATCTCAACTTTCATCTACTTTCATCCGATTCATACAGCTACAGTAAAGGGAGCGTAACAAAATTCCAGCGATATACTAATCACATTAACCCAACGTGGAGAGAATAGTATTAACTACTTTTTTTTTATTTCTGTTTATTTTCTGCACTGCACAAGGACTGTCTAATGCATCTGTGGCATTTCTGCTCGACAAAAACACCATCAGCGAAACAAGCTATCAGCATGGGAGACTGCCACTTGAAGGTCTAGGGGAAGGGGTATACGCAGCTGCACCGGCGAAGTAACAGCGTAGTTTAATATGACCAAATGTTATACGGAAATTTTAGCTTTCGCACATTTTCCCACCTCGTGGTCCACTCGGTCGTCTCCACCGATAACTTGGACAAAACTGGTTTGGTGGAAAATATACTGCCACAGATTTCCTTACGTAACTCGCACTCAGCACATACAAAAACCTGTTCCTTTCCAGTTGTGAATCGTCGAAAGTAGCGTTTCATCACCCAGTTGCTTAGTTTCTTACGACGTCTGAAAGTGAACTATTGAAGACTGATTAATTGATCAGGTTAAGTCACACACGAAATTTATCTAAACCGCATCGATGAAGTAGTTACGTGCAATGGCTTTTCGCAGATAACCACGAAGCGTATGACTGCGCTCACACAAAGGGTAGAAGGGCCTGCCAAAGACTAAATTATCCCCGTCCAGGCGCTTCACGTTCTACTCGTTTACTGGTGCCAAGACTAGAAATAATCTGCCAACTTCCTCAGCAAAAAAAAAAAAAAAGAAAGAAAGAGTGCAAGGCTCGTTCCTCCAACAATCAATTCTCGCGCTCACCATGGAGTTTGAAATGGCCAGAATCTTTCCAACAGACCATCGTCTTGTCGAATGTTACATTTTGTGGTTAATATTACTAAGAGAAAGGAAAGTCATTTATTTACTGCGATGTAGTTGATCAATCTTATCAAATACGACTTCGGTAGCTCCTCAACATATAAAGACTAAAAACACCGAAATCTTTCAGCATTGAAACTCAATATTTTAATATGTGGAGTGTTAACCAACAGCGTAATGAAAGTATGTTCAGCTTTGTTATTGACATCGATATGTAGAGTTGAAATGTTGTGTATGAGAATCATAATTAACAGATTTATGAGAACAACAAAACTGGAGTGTCATTTTGTAATATTAGATTTCACAAATAAGCAAATTAAACTTACAAAATTCGAAAGGTACTTTTTCACAGACGCACACAAAGAGTCTTGTGTTTATTACTCGTCAAAGCCAAGTGGTAATCTCGCGATGGTGGAAGCACCGTCGTGTTTACGCCTGAGAAACAGTGATTATTTATTATTATTATTATTATTATTATTATTATGTTTTTGGGGGGCGGTATGCCTTACATATGCGCTCCAGTATTGTTGCAAGTGGGCCGCTGCTAGCCTGCTACACGCAGAGGGGTTTACTCTCGATTAATTTTGCGGAAATTCGAATGCAATATTCGATGCTATGGTTAGATGTTAAGCCTGCATCGATTTTACTAATCCTTTCAATGGCGGTTTCCGGGTGTTTTATTCTTCTCACATTATAAAAAAAATTGCGAAGCAATCGTTGATTGAAGATTACTGCAGTCAAGCGTTCCCAACGCCTACGATGGCTAAAAGTATTCCGAATGGACAAATACGTTGCAAGTAGTCACAAGGGGTAAAGACAAAGCTAGTAATTAAAGTATTTCTTGCAATGAACAAGATTAAAAATAGGCCTAAATTTCAATTAAAAACAATAGCTAGAATACTGATTCTACGATACATTTCTGACTACAGTATTTTACCTCTGCTGTTCACGGAGCTTCGCTGACAAGAGTTAACTACCTCCCACCAATCTCGTATTCCTCAGCTATCTCTCGATTCATCGTCTGCCAATTCGGTCGCTGACAATGATTCGCACTTGAATCCACCCGACTGATATTTTTTTCTATTTCTTCGTCCATTAGAGCACCTTTTCTCCAATAGTCCTCGCACACTTTTTCTGCTTGACACACCGCCTTTCTCCACTCTTTTAATGTCACAGCAGCAAAAGCATCAGCTGCAATTTTTTTCAGCTCCGCAAGCGAAACGCTTGAGATATTTTGAGCAAGGATTTTATTTTTTTTACGATATTCCAGATTAATTCGATGGGATTAAGATCTGGATGGTACGGAGGCAGTCGGAGTAGTACAAATCCATTCTCTTGCAAACTTTTGTCAATACAACAAACAGGAGACATTTGGTCCCCCGTAACTAGAGCCAGAAGTTCGGTTTTCCGTAGGTCGGAGTCATAACGTATGTTGTTTTGTTGGTCAACCAGGATTGTATTTCACTTTTTAGAGAGCTAGAGGAAGTCTTTTTACTTTCTCTTTTTTATTGTGATATGGAGCATTATCAAAAACAACAGCACTCCGAGGTAATCCTGGCGTCAAGTTGGGTTTCAACGTATTTTTGAAAGTTTTTGCTATCCATTTCTGAGTGATAGTGATAGTCGAACGTTTTGGTGTTTGAATCATATATGATTAGTGCACCCGGAATGAAACCCAGGTCGGGGGTTCGAATCCCCCCTAGTGCATGAATATTTGTGCCGTCGTTAGTCTTAGCTAGTTCATAAGTAGTTTGTAAGTTTAAGGACTGATGACCCCGTAGTTAAGTCCCATAGACTATACAAACATTTGAACAGTTGGCAACATTTATTTACTGTACAATGAGTGTGACGTTAGATTTTTACGTAAAAACCTCAGAAAGTAAGCCCTTTTAGCAACAATGTTCTCTCGTTCGCACAAAAAATGTTTATTTTGGCCCCTTCTAAAACGAAATACCATAGACAAAACAATTTTTCTAAGGATTTCCTTGCTAGATTTGAAACTGTTCTGTTCGACAAAAGTTGTGCGGTTTAGCAAAGTACGTATTTATATTGTTCGTAATGCCGTTGAAATTGCCGCCTGATAATACATTTATCCATATCATCGATCACATACTTATCTTTACGTTCTTGCTTCTTCTTCGGCGTAGAAACGTGAGTTCCACTCTGCTCGGCATCGTGTCCTCCTTTCCTTAATTTGGAAACCATCCTCTTTCTCAGCTTTAACATTTTGGCAGCACGTTCCGTCGCCTTCTGCACCGGCACGGTGCAGCCGCCGCCCCTGTCGACGAAGACACTTTCCACGCTTACCTTCCATTCTCGCACTTACAGTTAACAACGCGCACTAGTGTAACCGTAGCCCGGCTGTACCTCGTCACGTGACCAAGTTAGTTCCTGCCGCTGCCACGTTACCACTTCGCCTTGCCGGGTAATACGTAGCCATTAAGAGTGGGAAACCAAGTGGTTGCTTTCTATCAATAACTCTGATGCTATCCCCCCCCCTCCGACTTCATTTAACGCGTTAATCTCTACTCTGCATTAAAATCTCCAATAATACGTAAACTTCGAAAACTTAGGGCTTCGAAATTTTGAGCTGCGTGCAGATCAGGTGCTACAATAGAACAGACAAACGGAACGAACAACTCTGCGTGAAATCGCATTCTAGGGACGTCCATATTTAAATGGCTCATTTGTCGTGCTGCACGCAAACCGGACAACAAAAAACGCCACCGCTGTTAGGTTGATGACGTCAGCAGTGCAAATCAAAACATCGAAATGACGCAAACCTGCATATAATTTTAATTATATTTGAATACATAATCGGATTGCTGTGCACAGCAACCGTTGATATAATTACTGGGAATAAACCAGCGTTGCGGACGAACGCTGTGTTATTCCCAGTAATCTATATAATTACTTACTTCCTCCGTAATTCGCGTACTTTTCTGAAACTTTAACTTTCTGACGAACTTACCACAACTACCACGAAATTTCAAGTGATGATCTAGTTTTTAATTTCGAATAACTTCGGAGAGAGAGAGAGAGAGAGAGAGAGAGAGAGAGAGAGAGAGAGAGAGAGAGAGAGGAGGCAAGGGGAAATGGAATACGGAAGGGAACTAGTAGGTGGAAAGTGATAGGTGATGAATAGAAGGGGGTGGGACGGAGGAGAGGGAGGGAGAAGACAGTCGACGGGAAGGAGCAGATTGACAAAGAGAAGGTATACGGAAAAAGAAATCTATTACTTGTCTGACGGTCAATTATACAGCGCATGCTCGTAAATTATCTGCCTTTTATGCTGATGCAGAAAAAGAGTAAGCAAACATTAAGTAATTTACTGCCTCTGTAAACATGATTTTATAATAAAGATTTTTTTTGAGTTTCCTTTCAATCTACAACGGTACAGCAACGCATAGCAAGCCGCATCAACGCAAGCGGCTGAACAATCCCAGATGGGATCTACTGGCCAAAAATTTCAGGGTATTGATTTGATTGATATATTTTCTCGGTGCGCCTATATTTGCAGGAATACTTAAAATTACTTTCTCGTTCATTTCATATTAGACTCGGCTACTGCGAACCGTGACTGAGTTTAGCAAACAGTGCTAAAAACGGAACTTCCTCTAGTATGCGATACCGAGGATTCTAGGAAACTACGAGGTATGTCCACAAAGTAAGTTCCGTTTGGTTATATAAACCAAACGTGAACAGACACAGAAAAAATATTTATTGTATAAAAATCTTCAACTGTTCAACTACTTTTCTACATAACTTCCGAAATTTTTTAGGCACTTGTCATAGCGTGGGACAAGTTTTTGTGTGCCTTCTTCGTAGAAGGTTGCCGCCAGTGTATTCAACCAAGTGGCAAACATGTTCTTTCAGCTCATCATCGTTGAAGTGTTGTCCACTAAGGAGAGATTTTAGGTGAAAGAAGAGATGAAAGGAGTCTTCCCTTCACGTTGCCGCCTGACCTCACAAGGTGAATGTGACCAAACAACTCTTACGAGAATTTCACTGGGACGTGTTTGATCATCCTCCGTACAGTCTCGCTCTTAGCGACTTTCTTCTTACACCTAAAATCTGTCCTTGGTGGACAACATTTCAGCGATGATGACGAGCTGAAAGAACATGTTACTACAAGGTTGAATACACAGGCGGCAACCTTCTACGAAGAACACATACAATGACTTCTGCCACGCTATGACAAATGCCTACAAAATTTCGGAAGCTATGTAGAAAATTAGTTTAATAGTTGTATATTTTTGCGCAATAAATATTTTTTCTGTATCTGTACACGTTTGTTTTACATAACCAAGCGGAACTTACTTTGTGGACATACGTCGTATTTATAGTGTTTCAGCAGGATTTCCTTTTCAGAACGCATTCCATAACTTGGTGGCCGATATTCTGAACTGGACTGTTTTCAAAGCTGTTCTGACAATAGACCCCATACATCGCGTCAAGCCTAAGGATTCGTTGTTATGTAGTTAATAGTCTTACATCCCGACGATGTTTCATTTGCTAGAGTAATGGAAAATTTCATAAATCACATTCGACGGGGAAAGGGTTATACTAGTATCAATGATAAGTACTTTGAAACCACATACAGCTAAATCCTGAGGATTTATCTGTGAACATGGTCGTTATGATTCAAACATCGGAAAAGTTTCAATTTTGCACACAGCTGAAAACACGTCTGACATTTCATATAGACCCTATTTTTAATATTGTATCATCACCTGTTTCAGCATTCCGATACCAGTGAAGAAAACTATAGCTTCCTCTTTACGAGTCGCCTAGACCCCCAACAAACGTAGTTCATATATTGCGAATGTGAGCACTAGTAACAAAGTTCGATTTACTTTCAAGTAGTAAATAACTTTACACAACAATATGCGCGACATGTTCTTAAATGACAAAATACGGTGCTGCCATCTGCTCCTGTCACAAGAGAGGAAGGAGGGAATTCCCTTACCGCAGAATGGTACCAAGAGCAATTACAAAGAATGTAAAAAATTTCATCATTTGGCTGTATGACAGATGTTCCATTAATGCTTTCCTTATTGTAGGAACATTCTCTCTATGATATCCTAGTATCATTTTTCTCTGTCGTGGTGACGCGCCCTATAGTTTGAAGCTACATACCTTAAAATAGTGGAGAATTTCGGACTTTTTTTTTCTCTCTTCTTCACGAAACATTTTCCACTGTCAGCACAGAACTCATGTTTTGAAGCAAAATTTCCATTCTTCTCTTCGCCACTAACAGTGTGCTTACTATTAACATTTATTACACGGGAGACAGTGTCAATTTAAAATATTGGACACGCTATGTGGAAGGAGAACGGTTATTTTTTCCATATACAGATGAACACACACCACACAAAGAGTAGATTGTCTACTATCCTTTGCGGTTCTCTTGGTGGCACATGCTCATCAAGAATCCCACTTCTAGTGTAAGGTAGACTTGTTTCAGATTTCTCTTTATGTCTACTTGCAAATTACGTTAGACAAAGAAGACTAACACTCGCGCAAGGGTGAGTGATCGTGGTTCTTCATATTGGTACCTCACAAATTGCATGCGAATAAAGGAAATTTACAGCCGTTTTTGTTCATTTGAGATTTCATTGCAACGGACATCTCACGAACGTACTTTAGACTTTATTCATCCAGGCCTGCAAGTCATTGCTCGCTGCTCAAAACCAGTTTCACGCTGTCAACATGTGAGCCGGCGGAGTGTGGCAGAACAAAAGCAACCGCTACTGTACCTACGACCTGTTATGAGCACAGGAATGATAATTAAACATGCCTTGATAGGATACTAGTTTTACCGCACATAACGGTATGGTTATAAGCGCCCTTACAAAATATGAAGTAAAATGTAGTCTTCTTGCGACAACGGATCTTTGAAACACATCAGATATCTAAAAACAGGGACAAGATAGTGCGAAAAATTCACGTAACAACAACATTATATTCATCACCATAACGCAAGATGTCAAAATTCTTCACGAGGATGAACAATTAGATGAAACACTCATCTATAGACCTACAGTTTGCCTGTTACGCCGAGGGGACTGAGGCGCTCCAGTCACGGTCTGCACGGCCACTACGGTCGGGGGTTCGAATTCCACCTCGCGCATGGATATTTGTGCCGTCCTAGTTCGTAAGTAGTTCATAAGTAGTTTGTAAGTTTAGGGACTGATGACCCCGTAGTTAAGTCCCATAAGCTATACAAACATTTGCAACATTTGCCTGTTACAGCGAGTTTACCTGATATGACAATGACAAGAAAAACAACTCATTATAAACGCTTAGGTTTATTCATAGACGGCGTTACGGATAAGCAAATTACCATACGAAACTTAAGAGACCTGCATTAAATAAAATATTTGTTATACAGAGGTACACAATGGAAGAATGCTATGTGATGGCGCAGTAATTAACCCTTTAACGAATGAATTTTCATTTGAAGCCACAACAACTACCACGATTAAAGTATAGTGCGTATATACTGAGAATAAATATTGAAAAAATCCTTAAATTATTATACACTAATAGCAACAAAAAGTCCATAGCTGGTCAGCTGTATAGCGCTTACATGATGTACCCGATGTAGTAAATGTCACAATTATGCCTCTAATCTTTCCAGAAAGTAACTCATAATGCAACAGTAGTATGTGATTGACTACTTTTACATGGCAGAGAAGGAATACTAAAGCATACAAACGCACATGTTAGGAGCAACTCAATGCAGCTAACTGTCAAATTGATTCAGTATCAGTCTGCAATTTATAATTTCTAGGACGAGCTACTAGCACATGTAACAATATGTACAGAAGCAGCGACAAATGAATTCGTGATAAAATTTTGATCAGTTTGAGAGATAACGGGAAAAATAAAGTATGTAGCTGATCAGCTATACTATGCATTAAAGGGTTAAGTAGCGTAAACTTCGACAGAAATTACTGTTCTAGAATTATCAGTTTGCAGCACAGTAGAGACGTCAGAACACTTGGGATGGTTGCTATTTTTAAATATTGCAAAGTATAGTGTTGTTCAAAGGTCCTAGACATGATAAACACTGGTATGTCTGTACGGAGGGAAGTCATTAGCAACCATCTACACAAGAAGGAAGATCAGGGTGTAATGTCCCGTTGGCTGTGTGGTCATTAGCGGCGGACCTCACGCTCGTATTGTTTGGATAGGTTGGGGAAGGAACCCGGTTATTCCTTTTCAAAGGATCCAATCCCGCGGTTTGCCTGGAGTGATGTAGGGAATGTCGAAGGCGTTGATCTGCACCACCGTCCTCACGAATGCTAATCAAGTGCGCTTATCCATCTACACAATGGTAGAGATGTTTGCGTTTTCCTCACTTTTCCAGCAGTGAATCAAGTCTCGGACTTGGGAGCATAACATGAAACCGAGACGCCTTCTCTGACAGTCCAATTACAAAGAACCATCTACGACTTAGTGACTGCTCTCCTATTAAACACAGCCTCCCGTAAGTCATCGTTGGGGCAACGCTACATTTGTATATACATGTGGCGTCCGTTCCGAAAGAACAGACGTCACTTCTGATCTAGCAATTATTATTGTTTCGTATTCAAAGAATGACAACTGCGAATGGGCAAAGCTGAAAATGTGTACCCAGCCGGGATTCGAACCCGGGTCTCCTGCTTTTTATGCAGTTGCGCTGACTCCTACACCACTGGGGACACAGTGATTACTGCATCTGCAATGACTACCTAAGTACGCCTCCCGCCAGATATAAATTCCCAGCTTCACCCTGTCCACAGTACTAAAACTCGTAGTTATGAAACTAATTCCCGTAAGAGTAAGGGCCACAAGCTGTGAATTTTTGTCTGGCGGAATGCGTCCTTAGGTACTCCTTGCAGATGCGGTGATCACTGTGTCCCCTGTGGTGTAGGGGTCAGCGCAACTGCCTAGAAAGCAGGAGACCCGGGTTCGAATCCCGGCTGGGTACACATTTTCAGCTTTGCCCATTCGCAATTGATGTCATATATTCTTTGAATATGAAACGCTACATTTAGATTCTTCTGCGAGCAGCAAACAAAACCGGCAGTACTGAATAAATCCAAAATCACTACGCCACCATGTCTTTAATAAGGAATGTGCCAAAATTACTGCGCCACCATTTTCAACCACCTAAAGGCATAAAAAGTGCGAGTTTGACAATAGAACATTGTAGCTCGCAGCAGCAGCAATGTGGAGAAATACCAACATTATAGGGGAGGGGGGGGAGGGGAGAATTGTCCTCTAGAAGGCTCCAATAAAATAAGGAATTTGTTCAATCTTTTCAGTACAATTATTAAGCCGGTCAGATGTTAAAAGCTGTTGCCAGTGTTGGCAGCCTTGCACACGATACAAACAGTGGGCAGGATGTCTGCGAGCTTAGTCAGCGCGCCGCAACACCGCCAAGCGGTTTCACTTTCACCTCCGCTGCTGCTGCTGCTGCTGCTGCTGCTGCAACAGCTGCACGCCGTTTCCCGGAAAACAGTCAGCCGCCAGTGCGAAATTCTCAATCTCTGCCTCTTGAGTCCAAGAAGGCACCTGAACCAAGCAGTAAACCAAGTGGATGCTTGGTTACTGATACCGGCTATCATATAGTCCCTTCTGCCAAAAACCGAGTCATGCCTACGGCCAGTTTGGAATCAACGTCCAGTTTATCTTTTCCATCTATTGTAGAATTACCATTTCCATCACTCTACCCGATATTACGGGATTAAGTTCGATTTATCGCCGCACTCTCATTAAGTAGCAGTAAAACACAAAAAACAATCATTGGACACCCCTTTCCGCAACAAACACACACACACACACACACACACACACACACACACACACACACACACACACACACACCTACCTTACTCCAGAATAGGCTGCAGAAATTAGCAACACGTCCCCTAAATGTTAGATTCGGTCTTGAGCAGGGTGGATAGGCAGTGATTATGAATTGCTGCAAACGCTCATTTTCCGAGAATGGATGATTACACTCTCTCAACGAAACATTTCCACACTAGCGTCTATTTTTCTCCGAAGAGTTCAAAAATGTTGAAATGTGTGTTAAGCTTATGGGACTTCAACAACGGGGTCATTAGTCCCTAAACTTACAAACTACTTATCAGCTACCTTATACTAAGGACGACACAAATATCCATGCCCGAGGGGGGATTCGAACCCCCGACCGTAGTGGCCGTGCAGACCGTGACTGGAGCGCCTCAGTCCCCTCGGCCAACGCGGCCGGCTCTCCGAGGAGTGTTTCGAAATAAGTTCAACTACTCCAGACAGGATATGGACGTCAGAACGTCGACAGGTACAAGCTCTCCGACCCTCGAAAGCATTAATTCCAGTGACTGCTTTGTTGCACAAGAAACTTGAGTGGCGAGGTGGGGGAAGGGGGAGAAGTCAAATGGCAGTTTGAGTCCAAGGACCAACGGTAATATCGCTTCCGAATGCTTTCCGACGGGCCGACATGTAGGAACAATCTTCTTATCGGAATCGCCGTGCATTTCTACAGTGTTAAAGTATGTAAGTGGGCACACCAGGAAATTATCTAATGAAGCTGTCGTTATATCTTCTGAGGGGAAGACGCTGTTAGATCTTTGAGGAGAACTGCCAATATAAAGAATTTAACATTCATCTTTCATCGGCTGACAAAACACAGGGGCTATTTTTTCCTGAAGGCACGATCGTTGAATTCAAATAAGTTGCACGGATGTTTTGCGTAATGTCTTCAGTATACCCGCCGGTTT
This sequence comes from Locusta migratoria, assembly GCA_026315105.1. NCBI lineage: Eukaryota > Metazoa > Arthropoda > Insecta > Orthoptera > Acrididae > Locusta > Locusta migratoria. The sequence goes on from CM048744.1 coordinate 667,859,337, forward strand.
CATTTCAGTATTCAACGCTCACTGAGAACGTAAAGAAAACGAGCCTTACTACAATAGCGTTTCCCGCCAAGCGTCAAGAGCGTGCTGACATTCCACTTCATGCTGAGAGGTTCCGGCTGATTACCACGCAGTTCACGTAACGTATAACTGTGATGCGGCAACGGTGCAGGAACTTTGAAGCGGTACGTACAGACTTCCCCTATGCAAGCAGCCAGGACAGAATGGGAAGGTCAACTGCTGACCTTGTTAAGTGATTCCGGCGATTCGAGGGAATCGTCCACTCAGGGAAATTCAGAAATAGTGATGAATGTTTTAACTCTTATAAGGGATTGTTCTTCATGACAGCTCAACCACGCACTGTAGCAGCTTCGAAGGCGCTACTCAAATGTTTTCGATGGGAAATGTTTCACCATCCATTATGCAGCTAGGCCTTCGCTCTCTCTCTCTCTCTCTCTCTCTCGCTCTCTCTCGCTCTCTCTTATCTTCATCTGTCTGCTAACATGAACCGCTGGCTATGTAGGCAGCATTTGGTACAGATCAAGAGTTGCAGATCAGATCTGAGACTAGGTGCGAAACACAGACGGCTACCTGCTACGTCGAGGGCGTTGGAAAGTTGGTACACAAATTTGTAAGTCATAGCGGCGACTACGTAGAGAAAGAACTCTAAATGCTGCAATTAATCATTATTATTATTTGTCACATTTCGTGTACATCTGGACGGAGAGAGAGAGAGAGAGAGAGAGAGAGAGAGAGAGAGAGAGAGAGAGAGTGATGCGGGTGGGGGAGTTATCGTATTCTACAGACACAATGGAGCAGATCTGAGCATTCTTTCGCGTCCAGCGGTCTAGATTAACATACGAGGGTCGCTCAACAAATTCCGAAACAATGGCGACTTCGAGTCAATGCAGTGTTGGAGCGGAATGCGGTTTGCACCCCTGCACACGCCTGTGCTGAATGTGTATCTGTTAGTTATTATCAATTGCTGCATTGATCAGTGCGTCGTGTCGCACAGTTTGCGAATATCGACATGGCAGATGTGGAGGATCACAGCGCCTGCCTTAAATTTTGAGTGAAACACAAGAAATTCTTTACAGACACACACACACACACACACACACACACACACACACACACAGACAAAATGGTTCACACGAACGCTTAAGCCATAATCAGTGTTACGAAAGGTTCACGAGGTTCAAAAATGGCCGAATGGAAGTTAAAGGTGACCTTGGTTCAGGAAGCCCCTCAACGTCTTATCGCCAGGAACATCACCGAGATTATGCATGAGAATCGAAGTCAGACTGTCCGAGAAATTGCAAAACGTTCAAACTTTTGTAAAGCTTATAGGACTTAACTGCGGGGTCATCAGTCCCTAAACTTACAAACTACTTATGAACTAACTTATACTAAAGACGACACAAACATCCATGCCCCATCCATGCCCGAGGGAGGATTCGAACCTCCAACGCGGGAGGCTGCGCGATCAGCTCCAGACTGCTCGGCAACTCCCGCCCGGCCAGAAATTTCAGAACAACGTAACATGTTAGTTGAATCATTTCATGACATCCTGACATCTTGGAAGCAGTGTGTCGCCGTTAAATTCGTCCCAAGGCTCAAGTCAAAAAATACCATTCATCGCCTATTGCAAAAACGAAATGCTTCACACACTGCAGATCTGGCCACTGCAGTAACTTACTTCCGAAGTTGAAAATCATTTTGAAAGGAAGAAGATTTGCAGCAACAGACGAGATAAAAGAAAATTTGCAGACGGCGCTTCCCACGATCCAGCGAGAGGCGTACCTAGACTGCTTCCGGAAGTGGAAGCGGCATTGGGAACAGACCATTTCCAAGGATATCTTACGCAATGAGTAAAAGGTAAGCGCAAACAATTTTTTATTTCTTTTTCGTTTTTGTTTATTTAGCACACCTCGTACTTATGGAGCGCGCGGGTCCATCGTCTTCTGGAGCAACGCACTGACATGAATCTCTCACTTTTCCCGACGCTCTAAGTGAACTGATGACTCAAAACACTTGTTTGGAGATAAAATTTATGTTCAGCCCATTTCATGCTTATATATAATTCCGTGTCTTGTACATTACTTATCTAATTACGGCGGTTTAAACTGATCGCTCTCTCTGACACACATTTCTTCTTCGAACCGAATTGATAGCAATCGCCCATGCACTAGAGATAGGTCTCATAACCATACTGCAATACTGTACTAGCCTCTCTTTTAGTCAGCAACGGCGCAAGTTGACAACCGAAACATTACTTTTATGTAACTTGTATTCTTGGTTGGAAAAGATCGAAACTGCTGAATGTCTTTCTACGCTTTCTCATATTCTACGTGATTATGTTCTTTGACTTCCTGAAAGCCATCATGGTTTTACATCTTTTCGCGCAGCGTCTCTCGTATTATTCTGGGGCTATTCACCGCTAAGTTAGTTAAGGTGTCTATATTAAGACAAGCAAGAGCAAAAAGACTATATTTAACTAGCTGTGACGCAGATATCACTCGGTTATCAAGTGCAGAAAGTAGCAGGGCCGACATCTTACTATAAGAGTCTGCACCCACGGCCATGATGGATGTGGGAACGAAGTATTGAGAAAAGTTACGGGAAGGGGTATATCTCCGTAGCAACCTCTGCTGTCAAACACAAGAACTGCAAAAGTCAATTACTGAATGTTCAATTTCGGTTCATAGTAAATGACTTCCAAGCAGCTTTCACATCTGTGCCGTTTTGACAACTCTGACGTTTCACAGACCCCTGGGCTCTGGCACTTACCCAGAATTACGTACCGAGTAAACGCAGAACAGAAACGCAGGTGTATTTCTCATCAAGAGAAGCAAACAAGATAATTTGCTTTCCGTGGTATTGCTCTGCTGTTCATTAATAAGGCTCCCAAAGGGAGGAGGTAGCACGACTCATAAAGCCGCTAATTGACAGCTGATGGATGCGAGTATCCCATTACACTGTTAGGAACTTTATCAGTAATCAATAAATAGGCAATTTCAACGTCTAAAAGTCAGTTTATAAGAAGCCTCCCAACCGTCAATTCTCATAACTTCACAAATGATAAAAACATTCTATGAAGTCCGGCACTATATATTCAAGCTTTTTAATTTCGGTACGATATTCGGAAAGAAAACTCCAACATCGAAGGGCCGGCCGCGGTGGCCGAGGGGATTGAGGCGCTTCAGTCACGGTCTGCACGGCCACTACGGTAGGGGGTTCTAATCCCCCTCGGGCATGGATATTTGTGCCGTCCTAGTTCGTAAGTAGTTTGTAAGTTTAGGGACTGATGACCCCGTAGTTAAGTCTCATAAGCTTTACAAACATTTGAACATCGAAGGTTCTGAAAGCCACTAAATTTTTCACAACAACCCGGTAAACGAGAGTCACCGATAAAAAATACCATACATGAATGGACAGGCTGTCAGGGGATAAATAAAATCATCTGTATTGGCATCTACAACGAACATTCGAATATAACATTTTCATTCGTCTATCACTCATCTATATTCACTTATGAAATTTGTTGTTAATAATCCAGGCCAGTTCAAAAGCAATAGCGGTGTGCATAACTATAACAGCAGGAAAAAGGATGCTCTTCACTATGCAAAGTTAAATTTGACTTTAGCAAAGAAAGGGGTGAATCATACTGCCACAAAAGACTTCGGTCACCTATCAAACAGCATCAAAAGCCTGACATAGCCAACTATCAAATAAAAATAAATTAAAATAATTTGTTAATGACTCTTACTCTTTGGATGAATTTTTAGACAAATTAGTAAATCAGAGAATAAACAAATAAAAAATATACATTTGTGTCGTGTAATATTTTGTACAGACACCTTTTAATAACCTGACACGTTCCACAACATTACGAAGTGTCATGTTCATGATCTATGGAACAAGTATTAATCTAATCTAACCCATCATTTTACGTAGGTCTGCACATAAATTTCATAATGTAAGACAACAAAATACATCAGTTATACTCCTTATTTATAACCATGGGCTCAAATGTTTGTATATCTATCGGACCAAACTGCGTGGTCATCAGTCCGTAGCTTAGAAACTACTTAACCTAAGGTAAACTAACCGAAGGACACACACACACACACACACACACACACACACACACACACACACACACACACCAGGGAGGACTCTAATCTCCGACGGCAAGAAACCACGCGCTCTCCAGCGAGGTGCCTTACCTCTTGGCTACTCCATCACGGCTAACCATAGGTCCTCTTAGTTTGTACTGACAGAAGTAATCTGTTTATTTTTGCTATAGTATTTCAACAAATTGTGTAACTGTTTTCAAGTATTTACAACAATGTCACTGGTGCTTATTTCGTCCTACGGAGTCATTCAGTTTACTAGAAATGCGGACTGAAAATTATAGTTTCCTCACAGGAATATGAAAAATTCGTACTCTCCACCGTGGCCACTGCAATATGTAGACGACACTTGTCATGCATACTACAGTAATGCATTTATTACGTAAGCTGTTAAGCGGAACAGTGAGGTTCCGCCCCTCGCAAACGGGAGATAGCGGCGAGGCAGGAAGGCTTGTGTGTGATTCACGCGGCAGCCTGGATAAACGCACTCGTGGGCGTCACGACTTATCACCGGCCACGTGTTCCGCAGCGTCCCCTGCGAGCTGCGTGGCACACGCAACGCGGCAAGCGGCTCACCGCTACACCTCCCAGGACACGACGCGTCGGAAAATGCACACAATCACGAAGCACGCGATGGTTACAAGCCTTACTAACAAAACCAAACTAGTCAAAAAACTACTTTTGTTTATTATAAAAAGAATCATACCTCTTTTCTACGGGCAGAATAGTGTTTACGACCAGGTTCTACTATTGAAGCCAATCATGTTGTTCTGCCTTCAGATTTCAATTTATGTATGTTAAACTACTCAATATCTGAACACACTTTGATCGAAATAAAGTAGTTACTATTTCTCGGATGAGGGTAACATTTTATCCTTTGTCTTGCTGTATAAGTCATTTTGTCGTGAGAAGGCAATACACTTCATTTAGTTAATTAACATAGTAAATCAGAATTTGTTGCATTATTTTAAGAAGCAAAAAGTAGAAATATGTCAACGTGAAACAATTAACTGCACTTCAGAATATAAAAATAAAAATATTCGTGTGCAAGGCAAGAGTTGACATGCAAACCGTAGATTCGAACTGTCAATTTACTGGAAAACATTTTCGACATTTAATGTAGTCTGTTAAAAAATGTGAATGTGATCGTCCTCTCTGCATGCCTGTACGCTGATAAGGGATCGTCTTTACGGCGAGTCGCATCCTGTTTGTATTACTGACTTTCCGCTTACATTTTTACGATTTTTTGAGTATCCGCATTTTCAAAATTAAAATCTTTATCGTCTTCGTCACCTCATTAATTTATATACCATTTACTTCCGTTATTTAATCATGTAATTTGTTATTTGGTTGCTACTGAGCTGTTATACCGGTAAAAGCGAAAGCAATATATATTACTTGCAGACGATATTTCAATATTTCTAGCTTAGAATTTGCTCTGATGGCTTTCACTTAACATTTTGCTTTTCTGTAATACACGAGTCTTTATCGAATTAAGTCATTCATACGGCTGTATCTTTTTTAAATTATGCATTCCTTTCCCAATAAATCAACTTACTGAATAAGTTCCAAGCTTTCAAGAGCTACTATCCGCCACACAAAAAGAGAGTGTTATACTGTAAGTTGCGAATTTTATAATAGGTGAAAATGCAGGTAAAACTGTAGAGTCTGTTGCCCGTGTTTTTAGCGTGGCGCGTAATTTTGGCAACTGTAAATAGATCGTTCCTGGACCGGAGATTCGAAAAAAAACTTGTCGTTTAACCTACACCTAACTTTCACTTAAAATGATCACAAAATAAATAAAACACATAGCTACCTACTCTATGGTGACTGCTGTGGTGTTGCCAACATTTGCAGAGCGTGGGCAACAGACTCTGCAGTTTCGCCAAAATACATTTTAATTTTTGAGTTACGAGTTACACATTATTTTCATCGTAGAATATAGGCAGCAGCGTCCTCGTGTTGGCATTGCTACTCTTAGGGGAAAGCACCGAGTCCTCAGTTTCCGTGAGATCCAAGTGTTCTCCGCTTTATGCAGAACTGTTTGGTGCTGATACTGAAGCTGTAGGGAAGTAGCTCACCACTTTACGTCGAACAGACTGATCAGTCGGTGTTTTCTGGCTGTGTGCCTTCCCTTACCCGTGGTGGCCGTTGACGGCGGGCTGGGAGGCTGCCAGCGGCGGCTCCTTCATCGCGGGAGCAGCCAGGGTTGCGGCGTCGCGGAACACGCGTCCAGCAGGCGGCACCAGCGCGCACAGTACACACGAGCACTCACAGTGGCGACCACTCGCGGCGGCGGCCAAGCGCCAACTGACAGCTGGCCGGCGTCTGCCTGCCGCTGCCGCTGCAGCCGCCGCTGGCTGCGCGCGCATTCCCTGCCGCGCCGATCCATCCCGCAGCCAGAGCTGCCGCTGTGTTTACATCTCTAGCAGCGCACGCGCTTTTCTCATTTCATGGTCCAAGGCACAGTTTTCCAACCATTTTAGATAGGCTACCCCGTAAAAAAAAGTGATCCCCCTTTCTCCCAAGGCATAACGCTAGAATATAACTCTCCAGCGGAGTGTGCGCTGATATGAATCTAACTGGCAGATTAAAACTGTCGGAACCGGGATTCGATCCTGGAACCTTTAACATTCGAGAGCAAGCGCTCTACCGACTCAGCAATCACGGCACGCTCAACGGTCCGTCGTCGGATCTTTACTTCCGCCGGTACCTCGCCTATTACTTTCCAAACTTCACTTTCTAAGGACTAGTACTCCTGGACAAAAGATCTATTGCAGACATGGCTTAGCTACAGGTTAAGAGATTTACATAAATACTATTCGAGAAACATCTAAGTGCATGGCAGGGGGTTCATCGAACAACTTTTACGATGTTTCTATACATTTACATTCTCTAACAGCTCGTGGGAAAAAGTAAGACCTACATGTTTCTGTTTCCGATCTGATTTATTTTTATGATCCTGTCTTCCAAGCAGGTGGATGCCAACAAATATATTCGCATTCGGAAGAGAAAGTTGGTGAGAGAAATTTTCACAAACGGATCTCGTCGCAACGTATAACGCCGTTGTTTTAATGATTTTCACCCCAACTCGAGCAAGATTCCCGTGACACACTCTTCAAATGTTCAAATGCTTGTAAATGTATCTCAACTGCTTGCTCATTAGTCCGTAGCTTACAAACTACTTAAACAAAGACAAACTAACCTAAGGACAACACGAACACCCATGCCCGAGGGGGCACTCGAACTCCCGACGGCGAACGGCCGCGCGCACCGCAGCCTTGTCCCAGTGCCAGAGAGTAACATGTATTTGTCTGTGCCAGTGCGCACGGCTAATCCGCCGCGGCGTGACACATTCTCCCCTGTATCGCGATAATACAAAACGAACTGCTCTTCTCTGAACTTTCTCTAAATCTTGACAGTCCCACTTGGTTGGGATCTCTCAATGCGCAACAATATTCCAAATTAGGATGCACGTGTGTAGTGTAGGCACTTTCTTTGGTAGAACTGTTACATCTTCTAACTGTTCTGCCAACGAAACGTGATCTTTGCTTCGCTTTCCTTACAATATTTTCTGTAGGTTCTTTCCAATTTGTAATTGTTACTCGTATGTATTTAGTTGAATTTACGGCCTGTAGTTTTAAATGATTTATCGTCTAAATGAAGTTACACGGGTTACTTTTGTGGTCAAAAGGATGACTTCACACTTCTCATTATTAAGGCTCAATTGCCATTTTTTGCTCCATGCAGATATCTTAAAGGTGTTGACTGATTAGTTGGTTGGTTGAAAGACTCTGAAGTGTAATAAACAGCAAGGTCATGAGTCCCCTCTTCCAAAGACAGGTCAGCAAAGGTTGACACAGAGAGCAAATTCCCCCAGGTGCGCAGAGCAGGGATGAACAACTGTATAACAGAACTTGGAGAATATTAAAAGTAGAAGAGCAAATGGCTTACTACATTGAAAGGCGACAGATAGTGCCTGGATAAGTGAAACAAACGGATAGAAAGGCAAGCCAACTACTCGGCCACAAAGCATTTCAGAAATACAGATGGAGAGTTGGGTGAGGCACTAACACAACACTTTTCCGAGGAAAACTGTCAACACAGGCGTAGGAAGTAAAAGTCGCTCTAGGGATGGGAGGCCTGAAAATTTTGGCGACGACACCAAACCCGCTGTATAGATCGATAAAACCCAGCAGCGCGGATAAAACTAAAGGGAGCGCAGCTGGTAGATTAAAAGACAAATGCAGCAGATGAACACGCCAAAAATCTTCATGATGAACCAACAATAAGTCGTCCTTCAACCTGATTTATTGTCCCGTTCACTACGAGATCTAACCTTTATACTTCCTTACAACTTGTGTGCTTTCAGCGTACTACCCCTAGGGAATTCTGCCAGGTAATTTCGTATCAGCGCACACTCCACTGCAGAATGGAAATGGCGTTCTGGAAACGTCCCCTAGGCTGTGGTTAAGCCGAGCCGTTTTTACATCGTATCTTTTCTTCCAGGCGTGCTAGTCCTGATAGGTTCGCAAGAGTAGTTTGGAATGTAGGTGGCGAGGTACTGACGGAAGTATAGCTGCACCGGAATATCTCAGACTGTAGAGCGTTTTCCACCAAAGGCAAATGTCAGAGTTCGAATCCCTGTTCCGGAACAGAGTTTCAATCTGCTAATTAATTTCATAACGCTTCTGTTTCTGTAACATCAAAGGCAACGGAAGTAATTGACTGTTGATACAACTTTATTGTAAAAAATAACGTTCATTATTATACTTTACAGAATGAATTTCTAGTGCACTGTAACATTCTATTTTACACGTAACGAATGTGTCACTTCACGGAAGACAGAAGCGAGTAACAACCTGTCGGGCGTGCTGTTTCTCGCATCGAGATCAGGCGTGGTGTATCAAACTGATCACAATTCATAAGCGTGATTATTAAATTTCGTTCACAGAACACAAAAATGATAATATATATTTTAAAGAAAGACCAAACGTGACATACGGGCACCACTGCATACGAATATTAATAATTCAATTTTCTTATCGTCAATCTAGGGCTGTGCTAATAAACAAAAGGCAATGCCAAAGGCGTTCGTCGCACCTACAGGTCCAGCTAACTTTTGAATAATATTTTGGGGCTTGAAATGCACTCTCTGTGATGGAGGAATTTATTTCATTCTATCCGTCTGTTCCAATAAAGCAGAGTTTTTCAACTTTTAGGTCGCGACCCTCGGGGAGTGAGGGTCCCAAGCGTTGTTCGTGGGGTCGCTGACAGGAGGGGAGGTAGTTGCATCATAAACCAAACGAGTTCAGTCCACGATTGAAAACTAGGGTTTCAAAGTACAAATCATAGGCTTAAGAAAATAATTACTTAGAGGAATTCGTTTTTATCATAATAAATATTTCGTTGTTAACCACGAAGAAACGACAAGCCAGCAGTTTACAGAAACCAATCGATAGAGTAACAAGATTTTTAAAAAATTAAAAAACATCTACTTCCTTACATATCCACTCTACAGTAGGATCGTAATTAGCATGGATAATTCGGCGCCTTGCCTGCAACGCGTAACATCATTTTGCAACAAATATAAAATTAGGATGTGTTCTATTCAGAAAAATAAAAAATTATTTCTATGATGGATGATACTGTACTTTTTTCCTTACAAGAAAGTTATATCAACAGAAAAGAATTAAATTTGTTGGGTTTGGAATCATGCAAATATTTGATTTACGGTTTGGGGAATGGGACGCCAGAATATTTTTACTTGAAAGGGGATCACAGATTCAAGACCGTTGAAATAAACTGCAATACAGTAACTGCCGTTTTCTTCAAGTACTTCCTTGCTTCCTCGTCATCTGCGCTATCGTGTTGCTCTGCTCCTGACTCTTCTTGCCGAACTTCAACTCCGTCATCACAGTCTGTGTCCACCTAGTCTTCAAAATACTCTTGACCTCCATTCATAGGCGAATACAGGGTTGGGAGAGGTTGGGTGGGAGCGGTGAGTTGGGAGCGGGAATAGGTCTGCAGCCTCCCCCATCCTCTCTCAGAAACAGAACTGTACCTGTTTTCATATATTTTTTAAAAGGTTGCATGCTTTGGGTCAATGAGGCTGCACGTCATACTGTATCCAGTCATGATCGAATATTTTCCACCTAAAACGATAAAATTCCTGTAACATAACACAATTAGGCGCAGTGTGTCAATTCGGTACATGATATTCAGACAGTCCTAGCCGACGAGTAAACATTAAAAAGTAAAAAATTGCAAATTAGCTTGGTTCTACTTACTAAGCTACGATGATGACCAAAGACATTAAATGTCGAAACGCAAAGCGAACGGACGCTGTCTATCAAACTGATCAGTCAGCACTTATCTTGTAGTGTAACGAGTTGCACTGCAAACCTATGACCCAACATAAGAATGTCAAATATATTTATTTAGGAAATATTAGCGGTCATATATTTCTTTCCGTTTTTTCCACATATATAACGGATGGGTTTCACTTGCTGTAGCGAGCTGAAGTTTCCATGGACTACTAAACAGATACTTTATTTATTGCTTGTTGCAGTTAATATATGTTCTTTGTTTGACATTGTTAGAGATTATCTGAAAAGGTGCTAGAAGATTGACGGACATTCATATTGTATCAGCTTCTGTGAAAACTAATGAAGTGCCTCTGTGTAGTTACCGGACAGAATAAATATTTGTCAAACATTAAACCTCGAGTTCCAAGCAATTATTTAAATAGTAGCCGTCTCTTTTTTCTCATGCTGAAACAATTTTTGGAGAAGAAAGCCAGATGTTTTATTTAGGTAAAGAAGACAAACTAAATGCTTGGGGTACAGACTAGCTGGACCTCTTATGGCATTTCTTCATATAGGGAAGAAAGAAGATAAGAAGACTCAATCGTAATCCTGACTAGTGACAAAATACTGATTTCACGGTCAATCACCCTAAGAACATTCAAAAACACTAAAAAGCTCTCCCACTAACACTACAACCTGCACAACACAGCAGACGCATCGACAATGAGGCACCCTATGAAAAAAAAGTTCGAGGAAGGGGTGCTGCTAGCGAGAAGGCGTCGACGGCGCCACTCATTGACAATTTACAGCAAATACCAACTTGCTTCAATCAACATTCGCGCTCGATGAAAGGCTAAGCAAGATGTACTTGTGTTTTTCATAAATTTCTCAAAATTACTTACTACAATTTCTTTTTAGCTAGCGATTGATTTCTGAAATAAGTTTTCTGACTTTGCATATATAGTTAACGGCGTATTTGTTATGAAACAGCCTACCTTCTGTTCAATTCAGAATTAATGTTGACAAGGGATAACGTAATTTTAATAAAGTCATCCACTTTTATTAGACCTGTGCTTTTGTATTACTGAGCCCTCATTATTCAGCATGCACTGGGTCGGTTGTTTTACTGTGCAACTACTTCCTGCTGTTATGGCACCCCCACCCTACGAGCAATACTTTGTAAGTCCCCTGGTGTCTACGGAATAATGACAAAGACAACACTTGAGAAGATAACGGTTGTATGGAGCTCCTACACGACTAGCACACACTAATTTGACACCGTCTCTCCTGCAGATGCGCGGCAAATGACTCACCAAAAATCGGTCGGTTACAGCTCGTGAGTCAGACGTTAAGGTGATTATACTCATCCCAGGGGCAGTAATGCAGCTTACATACCAGGCGGCACAGTGATTTTCGAATAATTAACACTGTAATAAGAAAATATATATTTACACCCAAACGATTATACAACGAACTACACGTGTTCTCTCTTCAATCAAGTAGTGAACTAAAGATAGTTTTAAATGTCTTGATTTTTCTCTCTTTTTTTCCATAAATAACGTTCGCTTTCTCCCGCATAACTAAATACGTTTGTCGGTAAGGCGGAAATTACTTTTTTTTCCAAATTCATTTCGTCGTTGTTTTCTCTCCTACTAAAGGCAAATCGTTTCACGTTATAAATGACTTTGAGAATCCCATAACAAGTATATACACATATAAATTGAGGTGTTTGTGCCTATATGTCACTCTGCAGTCAAAATTACACATCGCAAACGAATAGTGTTTGTATATGGTGGTATGTATCAGTCTACCACTGTGCACTATGGTGGTAGAGGGTTGATTACGAAAAGGGAGTGAAAGATATGGAAGTTGAATGTTACCGACTCTATAAAATGCTACGTATGATGTCAATATTTTGCTCTTCAGCAAAAACTATACAATGGAGACGAACGATCTCTGTCTTGTTGTTCTAAGTCTCCAGTTGTACACCATAGCAGTTCCGTTTCGATAGCTATAACAGGGAGGAAGATATAGTGGTTGAAAGTCGTCAGCTTATATAAAATACGGACTGTAGACCAGCGATGACTTTCTGACACTATAATAGCAAAGAGGTTATATATAGCGAGACGTGATGCACATTCTTCAGTTTTTCTGCAACAAGCTTATGAATAAAGAAAAATAAGTGTATATTGCAGTTTGAAAAGTAAAAGTACCAAGATAGATGCTATAGCGAAAGAATGAAATTTCGCGTTCTCGATCCATTTCCAAAAGACAAAACGGCACTGAAAAGTGAGTCTACAGACAACGGAAACATGAAATTTGTAAACGTTGTTTATCTGACACTGAAGGCATCAGCGATTTGTCGATATTCACACCCCTAAGGGGATGAAATGGGGAGGGACGGTTTTTTAAAAATACGTTTTTATTAAGCAATTTTGAAGCAAGGAATACAAAACTTCAGATTTAGATTCTTGATTGGAATTTTAAAAACACGTGTTTCGATATTTTTTGAAATTCAAAGATTAAGCGGGTGAAATAAGGGAAAATCTTTTAAGGGTGCTACTAAGACTATTTTGATGCTAGAAATGCGAAAAATTGGATTTGGAATCACGATTAGATTTTTTTTTAAAGTGTGTTTCGGGGTGTTTTGAATTCTGCCATCAATTGTGCAACAGGAGTGGCAAGCTGTAGCAAAATACTAGATTAGGAAAGTATTTTTAAAGGTAAATCTGTGAACATTTATATTTAGAAGTATAAACAATCAATGCATAATATTCCAGTCTACGCGTGAGAAGCAGCGGGAATTAAGCTAGTTCTTATATAACATTTAATGATTTTGGTAAAAGAGCGGATGGACGTCTGACCTTTTATAAATTTGTAAAGGACTTCGTAGCAAAATAATGTATTTACCGTTCAACTTTTCTATGCGCCATCATTTGACAAATGACAAAAGTAAACAGACTCGTCACTAACAAATAAGACTGAATCAAGTGCCAAACTTATTACCTTAGCCCATGAAGAAAAAAATAATTTGCAATCAAGAAAAATCCTAAATATATACTGTACCATGCTGGGAATGGTATTGCTGAAAGAATTGGGCATGTTTGCCGGTGTGCACAAGATTAAATCATTAAATTTTGTGTATGATAAGAATCCAGGGACAGTTTTAACGAGATACTTTATCAATGGGTTAGTGCAAAAATACACATCCTTCGTCACAATTATTATATCCAGACCTAGTTCGCAGAAGAAAAAGTCAATGAGATGACAATCTCCCAACATGGAGACATATTTATGAAGAAAAACGTTAAGATTCGTAGACTGGTCATTTTAAGACCAATAAATTTGTGACATATAACTGCTGCGAAACACTTTTTACTCTCTCCTATTATAATGTTTGTACTTACGCCTTATTAAGAACCTACAAGTCGATAATGATTAAACATAGGATGTGAACCACCAAGGACTTTTCGTTTATCAACCTGCATAAAATTGCAAGCAAAACATTTATTTAAATCAATGAGGGGTCCAATTTGTTGTGTGACACGTTATTTCTGGGTAACAGTGGTAGACCTGCCTCGATTGTTGATACGAAAGTATACTTTTTCATTGGTCATTAATTTTGAGTCATACGCCTACCACTCTACTTCTTTCTGTTGCTAATACACCGTGGAAATATGTAAAAGCAATAAAAATAAAATGTAAGAGGAGTATATTGAAAGTAATGACTACACTGGTCAGATACGCAACATGAATCCCTGAAGGTTTAAACACTATGTCCAGAACGCCACTCGCTACCTCAGTAGTTTTGTATCGATTGTTTTTGCATGAACCACATGAAAAAAAAGTTACTCCTAAATCCCAGCATCAACATTAACGCCAAACGTATCTAAGTGTCAATTCGATTTATGGATGACCGACACCTGTCCTCTTGCGAGGACTTTTCATTTGCTTTGCATGTTGACAAAATGCTCGGATTATCGACTAAAGTATCTGTATTTGGTTTATTAACATCTTTAACGTAATTTTAATAACACATTCTTAATTAAACGGCGACGTGATAACGATACCACTGACGGCAGGTAACATAGCCCACCCAAAGCCGATAGACATATGACATTGTTCAAATGTACTCTAAGTCATTCTAAGGTCTCTTTATGTCTAAGCAGACGATGACAGAAGTCACAAGCACTAGGACATTTTCAATGTTTATTTGCAGACCTAATTTGACATAATCCTCCAGAAAATATTTTTTTAAATCTCCTAAAACGTCGTATGGCAATATAAAAACAAACATCAAAACGTGCATCCCAGTTCATCAATCAGCACTTATGCAAATTAACGTGCAGAAGTGATACCTGCTATTGGCTCTTGGCGAGTCAGCTGCTCCATTTATTCGTTTTCATTTGCCCTTGTAAGTGTCCTTGCCGCCACTAAGGAGGAAAACAGAAGTGCACAAGCGATTTACCTGTCGACCAATCAGAAGAAAGAATCAAGTCGACAAGCAAGCTGCAGGATTTTTCCCCCACATTATCACCGGCAAACGTCATAAATCGCAAGTAATCAAATTTCCTGAATAATAAATGTACCGGCAGCTGTTAACCAAGACTGTTGGAGGCGACAGACTCAAGATAATATGCGTTTCATATTGTAAAGCATAATTCGTCAGAATAGTTCGAGTTATCTAATCGAAATTTCTATTTACAGACAGCAGTAAACGAAGCGTTGGGACGCGTGTTATTAAATGGATAGTTAGTATTCTTAACTTTTTACTAAGTAACACTTAACGGTTATTTTTTTAACATTGAGAATTGGGTGGTCTCGGCAGAAAAAAATTATGGGGTGGCGATGGTACTGACATTTTAGAGTTAAAATAACGGAAAAGAACAGCGTCCATAAAGAACTAAAAATGATATATTGGTACCACTTCCTGCTTCTCAGTCAGTTGTTTCAGCGAATAAAATACCGTACTACAAAGGAAAACATAAGTCAAAGGTACAAAAGGTGAAAGAATCCGTAAACAGAGGGAAAAAAACAGGGACCATCTGCATACGGCAGCTCATCTCTGATCTCTATTACTACCTGGATATTTAACTAAAGCTGTCTAACCGTGCTAGCTGTACACGTTCATATTTCTTTTCTTGACAAATTAAAATACCCCTTAATGATAAATCTGAAGCACTGAATTAAAATTTGTGATGCTACCAGAAATCGAACCCGGACCTCCATGCTTCAGATTTATCATTAATGTCTTTGACAAATTAGAGACGAAAATCCGTCACAGGGATTGTATATTTATATATAAAATATCCCTGCTAAGAAAAGCAGTTATGTTTCGACTGTGCTACCATAACCATCTATTTACATCGCATACAGACAAACTTCAAAACAATAAGTAATAAGTTTGTTGGGTAAAAACTGATGGAAATTCCTTTGCCAAATTGCAACATGGCAGCGAACCCAAAATCATGTGCAAAACCTGACACTGCAGGAACGCTACAGTTCTATGCTCAGAGACCAGAATTACACATCCTTATAATACAGGTATCACTAGTCACGGCAATAAGGAACACAGTTATTCAGCGCATGCGCATTGTGTTTTCTGTCTGACGATCTATTGTTGCTGTGTCTGACTCCCAAAATCTATGTATTTTGCTTCTTGGTTAATGTGTTTTATTATGTTATAGCTTGAATTTTTCTTGCAGAAATATTGGACAATGATTTCCAACTATCTTCAAGTAGAGACAGTGAGGAACACATTCGTCCAAGTGACGAAACAACGAAAAAACGTAAAAAATATGCTAGCCTCAGTGATGTTACAAAAAAGCTAAGAACCTCTTAATTTCAAACTTGAGTTGACTGCTGATGTGGACGATATATATGCTTGTGCAACAGACGTAGAGTTCCATAACAGATACCATATAATAGTAACTATTTGCCGAACACCCGCAGGAAATTATAATCTATTCCTAAATCATCGAGAAGCTCTATTGGATTATTTAACAGGAAGAAACAAAGAAATTTTGGTTGCTGGTAACTTTAATACAGATTTTCTTACGCAGTCTTCCAGTAAACATATATTGCAGTCAGTAACATTATCTTTCAATCAAACCCATACTTTTAACTTTCCAACTAGGGTAAGTAAATCCTCTAGGACAGCCATTGATAATATAGACAAATCAAAGGAATAAAATCGTATCACAAAACCAATAATTAATGGCCTATCAGATCATGATATGCAAAACCTCCTGGAGCTACAGATTCTAAGCAGATTATGAAGACTGCTAAACTGCATACAGGAGACTAGTCAATCACCAAAAATTGAGAATTTTAGAAAACTGCTCAAAAATATGAACTGGAAAGATGTTTATAATGCTCATAGCATGGACGAAATATATATTCATTAATAATATCAGTATCTTGTTCGGAAACTATTTTCCTCTAAAAGTAACTCAAATTTAACATAAGTCTATAATAAAAGCTTGGATTACACAAGGAATAAAGATTTCATGTAAGACAAAATGGAAAATGTATCTATCAGCCAAGAATAGTTCCAATGATGAAGATTGAACTAAATATAATACTGTAAAATATTAAAATTTCGACAATTCAACGTTGCCATCTTCAAGACTTAACATTTAAATATTACGTAGTAACATTCGTCATGTTTCTGTTTTTGAATATGGATATGTCAAAGAAAAAAAAAAGAAAATTGTGTGTCAATGATGAAATACGTTTCACCCATATTGCAAGTCCATCTCTCAGAACGACCCAGACATAAAAGTCCCATTAAAAGATATTAGATCGCACCACCGGCTTTAATGATGGCAAGCACATACAACTGAGATGAAACCATCCTTGCCATAGTAAAGTCAATACGGCACATCAAGAAAAACAAGCGCGCAGATTGTATACGTCGTCTTCCGAACAGAAATAACGCGGTCAATTGTATTGAAGGTTTCAAAATATCAAATGTTTATATAGCTTATGGGACTTAACTGCAGGGTCATCAGTCCCTAAACTTACAAACTAAGGACGGCACAAATATTCATACCCGAGGAGGGATTCGAACCCACGACCGTAGTGGTCGTGCAGACCGTGACTGGCGCGGTAAATGAGAAGTACCTCTATCAGTGGAGTCATTTCAGTGAAAAATTATAGTGGTCATTACTTTTTCTCGCAGCCAACTTGTGTGAAATTATTGTTCATTTGTCGTCGTGTTACATGTGCTCCTCGGGCGCTCAATTTTTGATTCTCAGAAATGCATTCGCGCTCTTTATAATACAGTTTTAGTCTGGGACGACGTCCCACAAATAAAATGATTTCCAATCCATGGTGTACAACAGCAATCAGTTAGAATAAGGACTATCCCACAAATAAATTACATTGCTTCCAATCCCTCCGTTCTGACCAAGGTTTCTGGGAGGCTTTCCGTGGTTGTAAGGCATATGAAAAATATTACAATGCAGAGAGAGTACCACTGTTGTAAGCGACAAAAATCTTAAGAACAACAAAGAAACATGAAAAGAACTTGGTTTTCGAAAGAAAAATATGAAAGATCTTTGGACTATTCCGTGAAGAGAACTCACAGGAAGAGAGAACCAAGAACTACGACCTGACATCGTGCAATAACTGAAAGCCGGGAGAATAACTCTGGCAGACCTCATTGCTAGGAGACCAGACAGCTCTCGGCAAAAGCCGTACTTATGGAAAGACCTGATAGAACCTGTCCAATTGGAAAACTCAAAAGCAATGAGTAGATGAGCTACGGAAAGAACTTCGTCAGATAGGAGTCCACGACAACTGGATGTGAAGTGAGCAAGATCGCCATCTATGAATGAGCGTCGAGAGGTCGGTTCATGATATACAGGAACCTCGACCAGCGATGTTATTCCGATGATATAAACACAGAAACGCGATCTGAAGTAATATTAGAGTAATCTGAAAGCAGCAAAAAAGCGTTCCCAATGAATGGGGCAACCCGCACGTGCTGGGCGTTGTGTAGGGGGAGGGACCCGCAGCAAACAACAGCTGGGAACGAGCACGCCCTTCCGTGCGGAAAGATACTGCGTACTGCCGCGTCAACGCGACGTGCCACACCTGCTCTGCTCCACACGACACTTTCTAAGATTGCCGTTCGCTGGAAAGCGATTTATAAAACTGCACACGTTCCGTTTCAGCTATTTGTTAATTTCATTCCCTCCCGCTATACTGAAAGAAACAAACGATTGATGGATAAATGTTTCTAATACACAGTGGCAGACTACGGGGGGGGGGCTCCAAATCCAAATACCCCGAATACACGGTAATACATGTATTTCCAAGTAAGCGGGGGAGGGGGGGGGGCTCATTTTGTTTTGCCGCCGCCCCAGGCCTCCGACAGCCTTAGTCCGCCACTGCTAACACGTGTTTTTGTTCGAATACATGGCACATTTGTTTCCATAGTTTTCAGGTGTAATAGCTTTTTCCGGCAGTCAGGGGCGCCGACTCCGTGGGTGTTCCGGGGCCTCGTGGACCCCCCCCCCCCAAAGAATTTTTTGGGGGTGCTGAGCACCCACATAAAATTGAGGAGGAAATTAAATCTGTATGAATTTTAAAAATAATCGGGAAAAATCAAAACCTACCTTATGAGTCAAGAGGCAATGCAAAACGTGACCATAGCGAGAGACGATATTTCATACGTGAAAGAAATGATCAGCTTTCTACGCGGGTCTACATCTACACGGGATACTCTGCAAATCATATTTAAGTGCCTGGCAGAGGGTCCCCAAGACAGTAGTAATGAGTGACCGTGTTTTAGCCACTATGCTACCTTTATTCTTCCTGAAGTGCGTCGGTCCTTTTGACCTATTAGGTGTACGTATTTATGAACATTCAATTGTGTTCTTTCAGAAATTTAGCTTGAAGAATCTGATGCTGATGCTAAAGTTAATCGTTTTTCATTTATCTATGTCACTTTCCTTGTTATTAAAATTATAGATTCAGTTGAAATTTGTAATGCTTTTCTCTCAGGCTTAAAAAAACCTTGGACTATATTAATACTGTCACAGATGTCATGAAGTTATCTCGAAGTGATAAAAGTTTCGATTAAGTATACAGCTCTGGCTTGGAACTGACCAAAAAAGTTTGATGTCGGACTTCAAAATCTCAAAATATTTCAAAGATTTCTTTAAACCTTTGTGACGGTGTTCTACCAACAATTTTGTCAGAAAGTATAGCTTCGCACAAAAAGTGTTAGATGAGTGTACAGTGAAAAATTATTTCATTGCTCGTGTAGAAGTTTTGGGGTGTTACTTATATCGAAATATCCACTTCGGCGAATTAGATCGCTTTATTGTAGTCCTAATGCAGCCATGTTTTCCTTTCCTTCCTCCTCCTCCTCCTTCCTTCTATCTTTAAAAGGCCAGCCAACTGCCTATTTACTTTCATCAAGTATTGCTAATTCAAAAATGCATGAATATGATTTTCAGGAGGGTTGGTTTCGAACATTTGTGAATTGTGATATAGAGCACCCACACTGATTTTCAAAATTCGGCGCCTCTGTCGGCAGTATACGTACAGAGAGACAGACAGAGCGAGCGAGCGGAAAAAGAGATGTCAGAGATATTCGCACAGATGACTGGAGCACAGCGTGCGCTGGGGAGGGGGCGGATAGCGGCCTGTCACACAGGTGAAGGAACGCAGTCGTCCTCCGTCAGACCTTCCCTTCTGCCTGCGGGCAGCAACCGCGTCAGACTTTCACAAAGGCGCGAGATAGCAGCAGCAGCAGACATCACCAGTTCGCGAAACGTATGCCAATAGCAATGCTAGGTCGGCGAAGCGAGTGCCAGATTGCCCTCTTACTGGTTCGCTCCAAATAGCACAGGAAACAACTTTAATCGTAACCGAAAAAGATCTACTGGCGATATCAGAAACGTATTTCTGTATAATATAGTTGGGCTACAAATTAAGCACGCTACAGAGGTCCATACTGATTTATTTCAAGTATAACAGTGTAGCATCACTTGCTGAAAAGAACTGCCATATACGTTGTTGTTGTTGTTGTGGTCTTCAGTCCGGAGACTGGCCTGATGCAGCTCTCCACAATACCCTATCCTGAGCAAGCCTCTTCATCTCCACATAAGAGCGACAACCTACATCTGTCTGAATCTGCTTACTGTATCCATCTCTTGGTCTTCCCTTGCGATTTTTCCCCATACACTTCCCTCCAACGCTAAATTCACAATTCCTTGATGTCTAAGAATGTGTCCTACCAATCTATCCCTTCTTTTAGTCAAGGTATGCCAGAAATTCCTTTTCTCCCCAATTCTGTTCAGTACCTCATTAGTTACGCGATCCACCCACCTAATCTTCAGCATTCTTCTGTAGCACCATATTTCAAAAGCCTCAATCCTCTTCCTGTCCGCACTGTTTATCGTCCATGTCTCACTCCCATACCAGGCAACACTCCACACAAATGCCTTCAGAAAGGACTTCCTTAGGTTTAAATCAATATTCGACATTAACAAATTTCTCTTTTTCAAGAACGCTTTTCTACCCATTGCCATTCTGCATTTTATATCCTCTGTACTGCGACCATCATTTGTTATTTTACTCCCCAAGTAACAAAACTCATCTACCTCCTTTATTGCTTCGTTTCCCAATCTAATTCCTTCAGCATCACCTGATTTTCTTACACTGCACTCCATTACCCTAGTTTTGCTCTTGTTAATGTTCATCTTATATGCACCTTTCAGCACACTGTCCATTCCGTTCAATTGCTCTTCCAGGTCCTTTGCTGTATCTGACAGAATTACTATGTCGTCGGCAAAACGCAATGTTTTTAATTCTTCCCCCTGAACTTTAATTCCTTCACCAAATTTCTCCTTGCTTTCCTTTATAGCTTGCTCAATGTACAAATTGAACAACATCGGAGAAAGGCTACAACCCTGTCTTACTCCCTTCCCAACCACTGCATCCCTTTCATGCCCTTCAACTCTGACAACCGCTGTCTGGTTTTTGTACAAGTTGTAAATAATGTTACGTTCCCTATATTTTACTCCTGCTTGCTTCAGAACTTGAAAGAGTTTATTCTAATTAACATTGTCAAAAGCCTTCTCCAATTCTACAAAAGCTAGAAATGTAGGTTTGCCTTTTCTTAATCTATCTTCTAGGATAAGCCTTAAAGTGAGTATTGCCTCCCGTGTTCCTACATTTGTCATGAACCCAAACTGATCTTCCCCGAGGTAGGCTTCTACCAGCTTTTCCATCCTTCTGTATATAATTCGTGTTAATATTTTGCAACCATGACTTATTAAACTGATGGTTCTGTAGTTTTCACACCTGTCTGCACCTGCTTTCTTTGGAATGGGGATTATAACATTTTTCTTAAAGTCTGAGGGTATTTCACCTGTCTCATACATCTTACACACCAGGTGAAACAATTTTGTCATGGCTGGTTCTCCCAGAGACTTCAGTAGCTCTGAGGGAATATCATCTACTCCAGGAGCCTTGTTTCGACTTAGGTCTTTCAGGGCTCTGTCAAATTCTTCTCTCAGTACAGTATCTCCTATTTCATCTTCATCTACATCCTCTTCCCTTCCTACAATATTGTCTCGAAGTTCATAACACTATCAAAATGTTCAAATGTTTGTAAACCAAACTGCGTGGTCATCAGTCCGTAGCTTACAAACTACTTAAACCTAGGTAAACTAACCTACGGACAAACACACACACACACATACACCCATGCCCCAGAGAGCACTCGAACCTCCACGGCGAGCAACTGCGCGCTCCGCAGCGAGACGCTTTAGACCGTTCGGCTACTCCACGGCGGCTAACACTATTTAAAAAAAACAAATAGCGTAGTAAGTGAACCTGTTAAGTCGGAAACAGTATTTTCGTCCAACATGTTTCAAGATTAAGCATTTGTTACTCTCGCAATACTCGTATGAATTACATTTAAAGTCTATAGTACAAATCCACGCGCACACAAAATCTGGCAGACATGATCACAGTCCGTAAGCGCACGCAGACGGCAACTCTGTGAGCCTGGTCTAGGGTTACATATGCAAACGGAGTCATGTGTTAACACTCAGAGGGCGGCGCTGCGGTCGGTAACGTCTATATAAGACAACAGGTGTCTGGCGCAGGCGTTAGATCGGTTGCTGCTGCTACAATGGAAGTTTATTACGATCGAGTTTGAACATGCTGATACAGTGGGCACACAAGAAATGGGACAGCAGCTCTGACGCAGCGATAAGGTGGGGATTGTGGCGTATGACCATTTCACGCGTGCACCGTGAATATCGAGAATACGGTAAAATATCCATCTCCGACATCGCTCGGGCCGGAGTAAGAACCTGCTTTGTTGTTTGTTTGTTAGGCTTAAGGGACTTAACTGCAGGGTCATCAGTCCCTAAACTTACAAACCATTTACGAATTACCTTACACTAAATACGACACAAACACCTATGCCCGAGGGAGGATTCGAACCCCCGATCGTGGCGGCCGTGCAGACTGACCGCTCGGCCACTGCGGCCGGCAGTAAGATCCTGCAAAAACGGGACCAACGGCGACTGATGAGACAGCGTGACAAATGTTACATCGTTCCGCAAATTGCTGCGAATGTCAATGCTACTCTGTCAACAAATGTCAACGAAACATCATCGATATGAGCTTTCGGAGCCGAAGTCCAACTCTTGTACCCTGATGACTAGCCTGGGGCCGTCAACACTGACATTGGACTGCTGATGACTTGATAAATGTTACTCAATCTGAAAATTCTCGTTTCCAATTGTATCGAGCGGATGGATGTCTTCGGATATGGAGACATGAATTCTTGGAGCCTGCGTCTCAGTAGGGGTCTGTTCAAGCTGGTAGAGGCTCTGCAGTGCTGTGGAGCATGTGCAGTTGGAGCGATATGGGACCCCAATACGTCTAGATACGACTCTACAGATGTAACACGTACGTACGAATTCTGGCTGATCGCCTGCATCCACTCCTGTCTACTCACCCCGTTTACATGGGCTTCCAAAACCGGATTTCGTAAACCGATTTCCCAATTCCGATTTTGATTGGCCATGTAAACACCCGAAAATCGATTCTGGAAATCCGCTTCTCTAAAGCGGTTTTCCAGTTCCACAATCAACTTTCGTGCCCATGTAAACGCAACCGTTTTTGAAGCGTTCTTGGCTTGTCATATTGTGTTTTCTTGTTAAGAATTCTCGGCACGTATGAAAAAGAGTGACATTTTCTAATGTGAAATAAAACTATATTAGAGTGAGCATGAATATGTGTCTTTAAATAAAGAAAAATAGCAATTGTGCTGACTAAATCAGGAACTGAATCAGCTGTTTTTCAGCCTCCATCTTAAGTGGGTTAGGAAATCCGATTCAGGCTATGCCATGTAAACACGACAGCGAAAAACGGTTTACGAAAATCGGTTTTCGTCTTGCATGTAAACGTAGTGACTGAGTATTCCGGCCGACTTGGGCAATCCAAGCAGGATAATGCGATCCTCCTCGCGTCCAGAATTGCTAGAGTGGTCCCAAGAACGCTCTTATCAGTATAAACACCTCCGCTGTCTACCAAACTTCCCAGACATGATCATTACTGAGCCTATCTGGGATGCCTTTTAACGTGCTATGCATTTATAGACAGCCCTGCTGGATGCGTAGTGTCAGTTCTCTCTAGCTCTGCTTTAGACACTAGTCGAGTCCATACCATGTCGTGTAGCGGCACTTCTGCGTGCTCGCCAGGGCAGGCACGTGTGCCAGTTTCTTTGGCTCTGCACTGTATCTACCATCGCGTTCTCGTGGGAAGAAAGAACACCTGAATATCTCTATTCGAGCACTAATTTCTCTTCTGTCTACGACGTCGCCGACCGAATTTTCAGTGCCTCTCGCGGCATCGAATATAATTACTCCCACCCCACTCCGTGTATTATTTCTGACACAAACTATCCTAAAAAAATAAAAAAATAAAATAAAAAAGCAGTCAACAATCCGAAGATTGGTTTGAACACCACCACTAGGCATGGTCCTGTTTGGAGATGGTATGCCGTTGCCTTCCTCCGACCTTCGAACTGACTTACCCAGCCAGTTATAGGGGGACCTACAATTTAATGTGGGTTCCGAACCACGGTGCTACTCGGTATTTTTCACACAGAGGTGAAGGAAGTGGAAAGTGACAGATAAAAATCCTAGGACCTGGCGGGGATCGAACCCGCGACCATTGTATTTGTAGTCTGGCACTCTACCACTGTGCAACCGATGCGCACTACAAACCACCCTATGTCGCTATAAAACAAAAAAATCTGTTATTTGCACTTTTTGGGTGTCTTCCGTCAATCTTAACTGATAATGATTGCGCACAAGCGTAGTGTAGTCTCTTTAGTAGTCCCGTTACGTTTCTAAGTGTTCTGCAAAAAACGTAGTTTCTGGTCAGATTTCCAAATGTTTGTTTGTAATTCTATCGGACCAAACTGCGTGGTCATCAGTCCGTAGCTTACAAACTACTTAAACCTAGGTAAACTAACCTAAGGACAACACACACACCCATGCCCCAGGGAGGACTGGAACCTCCACGGCGAGCAACCGTGCGCTCCGCAGCGAGACGCTTTAGACCGCTCGGCTACTCCACCGCGGCGGTCAGATTTCCCCAAAAGATTTTCTGTGTGTTCTTCCCAATTACGGTCGGTGGTAGTTTTAACTCCTGGGTGTTTGGTGAATGTATGGCCTTCAGATTTACTTATTGTGCAAAAAAAAAGAGACCTTATTGCATTAGCTGGAAAATAAAGAGGATCATTTGAATGTTATCCCCGCATACTGAGCTGAGCAGCTGGGTGAGGGGATGTAAGAAGTTAAGCTACGTCCTCTTTGAGTAGTACAAACGAAGAGGAAATCTTAACTTACTGCACTGAGATTTATAAAAAAAGATCACGAGCATAAAACGAAGGACTATAACTTCCTGTTTCACAAATAAACATCAAAGTCCCCTTCCACCGCAAATAATGTTTCCGGTTTGAAACTGGCCAGCTTGCATAGAAACTTGCTTTGAAACGCTGACTACCTACAAGAAAAGGAAGCTGACTGGCGAAGATTTTTTGGCAGGAAATGTCGCAGAACCCGTTCAGGTCGCTGGCCCCAAATATCCAACCGAACTTCCGTCTCCGGCGGATCTCAACGACTTGCATGGAAAAGAAAGCCGAGCAGCCTATTTCGCACCTTCAGTTCTGCCAATATAGAGCAAACAGTGGTACAGTAGACCAAACACAGCCGGAAGGGGACGGCAGTGCGGTATGGAGCGCCACGTTACGGATCACGCGGCCACTCACGTCGGAGGTTCGAGTCGTCCTTCGGACATGGGTATGAGAATGTTGTCCTTAGTGTAAGTTAAAGTAATTTGTAAACTTAAGCCGATGATCAGAGTAGTCTGGTCCTATATAATTACAAACATTTGATTTGAAACCAAATACACAACGCAGCAGTGTGAGTACTTGGTCCTGTCTGTACTTCATTCTACGATCATACGATTTGGCAAAAAAGAATGTGTAATCGGAGCTGTAAATCCTACGTTTGCTTACTGTTCTAGTATTATATGTAGACTGATGTAAAAATCGACTGTCAGAAATAACTGACTACAGTAGACAGCTGAGAAGAATAACCGTAAGGAACGAGGCCCTCGGGTGGAAACACCCCTCCCAGTGACCTCCAATGATTTGTGATATCGGCTGTTTGAAAAAGGTTGATTTACCTCTCACGGTTGCCAGGTATGCAAATTCAGGTGCGATTGTGCCGATATTGTTGTTTTAATTCCGATTAACCCTTTTCTGCCCGATGAGGATTGAAAGTCCCAGCTCATTTACAGCGTCATAAAACAGAGTGGAAAATGACGTCTGACTTGTGTTCCTGACGAGACGTTAGGTTCCCTCTGATGTATCATATGAAACTCTCGCTGGCCGAGATTGTACAGTATCACTGCTCACAGACAGCAGTAAACCGACTGTTTTACGTCTGTGTGCACGGTTTCGACAAGAGAGTTTTGCTGGCACAAAAAGACGCTGTTGTGTGTTATGACGTTGGTAATTTAGTTTTGTATTGTTTTAGCTAATGGAAACTGATTACTCGAGGAATAGAGCTCTTTTTATTTACATAGCATTCAAAACTGTGCCTGAAAGTTTTTCGAACTGACTGTGTGTGATAGGCATGTTGAGCATGTTATTTTTGTAGCTGTATTTGTTGCTAAGTGTCAGTAATAAATGGTTGTTTTGTTTTCTTTTGTTTGCGAATTACGAAAGATGAATATGATTCAGGGACTTTTGCCCCTTCAGAGCAATATCTAAAATGGCATTTTGATATAAAAATTTTGCTATCTGTTTGCTGCTGGTAAATCCTTATGTTAACAGAGAAGAATTTCATAATTTTTCCCAACTTCATTATATCATCTTGGACTTTGAAGTCCAATTTTTTAATTTCTTTATATTTTTGCGTCAAATAAGCAAAACAAATGTATAAATACACTAATATGCTTTTATTAACTTTGGTAGTAAAATAACCAAATATGAAGTTATGTGCTCGAATATTTGATAGTTTGAACAGGAGAGGATTAAACGTTTAAGTAATATGTAAAAATCATTGTTACACGGAAAGGAATAATCTAGCACGTAATATAGTGAGTTCATTATACCAGTGTTTTTATTTAGAAGAATTTTGTAAACGTAACTCAGGTTTTCAAAGCCACAAGGAAGTTCAGATGGCAGGCGTGCCACCAGTAAGTAGCAGTTCCATTCAGAGCGCGTCTGAAGTTGGTAAACAACAATCGGGGGCTTTTAGCGAGTATCTTATAGTTCATGAAATATCGTTACGAATGGTCTGTTGTCAGAAAGCGAAACTAATGTCAGTGGTGAAAAAGAAATTAAAAAACAAAGTTTATTAACGAAAAACATTTGTAACACGCAACAAGGATCATAATAACGTAAACAAGTTCCTAAAATACTTAAATTGATTGAGTTACTCCTGCAGGAGTTAACGATATAAGCAAAACCAATTTACTTCGTATATTAGGTAGTAGTTCATGTTATTTCAATTCACGCCACTTAGAAGACTGATTTTACAGAGCGTTTCTTTTCTAATGGGTCAACGTAATAAAAACCTTGTTTAAAATTGTCCTGCTTTAAGGCAGCAGCACCCAAGGCACCTTGGTGCAAAATCGTGATCACTACATGTAAAATATAATGAGGATATTCCGCTGTATGCAGTACACTTCAATTTTAGCTACTTTTCCCATACATCTTTCAGCACATTTTGTGCTATCAATAAATGTGAACAGTCGTCTCAAGTTGAAGCTGTCAGTTATAAACTGATGGACCAATGCTATTTATTAGGAATCAATAGCATTAGCAGTAGTGGAATCAACAGCACTAACACTAGTGTGTTTCCGCAGTCACAATCTCAATACGCCAATTTTCGGCAAAGTATAATTAGAGCTATAACCTCTTTCTCCGCTGCTTCATCAGTCAATATCAGACTATTTAACCGGTTGCAGCTATTTGTGAATGATGCGCATTGTTGACGTAAGTCACAATTGGTTGAATTTACGACTAACATTTTATACAATGAAGAGGACTTTTAAGTCGTTAAAGACGAAGTCACAGCGTGTAGCGCTTGAGTTTGCAATGCACAGATAAAAAGGAAATTGTTGCCTGCCGAAGAGTATTCGTCGCTCAATTTCCTGCGCTGCGCTGCAAGTCATGACTCGAACGCTCTCTTCGTATGGTTGACGTGACCCTGAATAGTAAGCAGTTTAACTATCAATAGGAGCACTGCCACTGCACTTCGAATTATTTTACAGATAATTTCCTTTCTCATGGGTCAATGTAATAGAAAGCTTGTTCACCGAAAACAAAATGTCTAAAGGTAATGCCATTTTCACTCCCTACACGTGCACGGAATTTCATATGGCAGCCATAACAATAAGAATTTTCAAAAAGCAATCTTCTTAATTCTGCCGCACCGTTTAGTCACATTTCAGTTCATTCGTGTTTATGGGACGCTTCAGCACCTATCAACATAAGAAATTCAAGATTTATGAAATAAACTATTAATTTCACAGACGCGCGGTTTAATTATATCTGAAGACGGCTGCTTAGTCCTATAAAACATAGTAAATATTAATGGATTTGTGGCCCACTGTTGATGATCAGAGTAATGAGACAAACCATGGCAAATACCTGGATAATGTGATTGTGGCTTTTCATATTTTACAACTGCAGACAGAGAACACCGAAAATAATGATGTAGGCCTATGTCATGTGTGCATACTGTTTCACTACACAATATTTCAACCTGTTCACTGAAATTTCCTGTTCGCACTTCGATGACTATGGAAGAATGTAAAACTAACCAACTTCTATTTTGTGACATATGATGGGAGATACATGAATAATTTTACGAGCACCGAAAGACTGGAGCCAAAGTAAAGCCCCTGGACAAGCGAAATTTTTTCAGGACTGCCGATATCATGGGCTGCAACACGTAGTCTTAGACTTTAAAAAGAATGTAATAATTACAATTCCAAGAATACAGCTGCTGATAGATCAGAGGATCTACTACCAGTTCACAGAGAGAGAATTCGGACTAAGTGGGATATAGGATGTTAAGCTTCCCAGACAACTAAAGGGAAATACTACGCACAAATAATTCCAGTGCTAACCAACTAGACCTCCGTGCCATGGACTTAGGATTCACGGAATCTTGCGGTCACGACTGAATGTTCAAATGTTTGTAAAGCTTATGGGACTTAACTGCGGGGTCATTAGTCCCTAGACTAACAAAATACTTATAAACTAATTTGTACTAACGAGAGCACAAACATCCATGTCCGAGGGAACATTCGAACCCCCTGCGGGGAGCAGCCTCGCGCATCGGAGCATAGCGTTTCAATGCGCTCGGCCACTTCGCCGCGGCGGTCACGACTGAAGACCAACCGCTGTCGGCATGCGTAGCAGTACCTACATCAAAATTGCATAGTAACATCTCCACTTCTGAGGCGAATTGAAACACACAAGTTACTTTCGTATGCACTGATTAACAGGTGACACCTCACATCTAAAATGCTAAGACATGCTGCGAGCAAAAACAATCAGTCAGCATCATCTGTGCTAAAATTACTGGCTACCACACTCGTTGCACTGTTCTAAGAACTTATACCCTTTCTAACGGAAGCATAGAGAGAGTTATGTCGGACTTCTGCAACGTATAAAACCTGATAGAACCAGTATCTTATTTATCATTATGTTATTTCAAGTTGCTCTTGCCTTTGTTTTGTCACAAACGTTAATGTTTAGTTGTTTTTATCAGTTTGAATTTATAACTATACCAGTTGCAAGTAATTATGATTTATGTATGTGAATGGCTTTATGGGAACTACCTGAAGGACAATAAAAAAGAAGAAAAACAACATTTTGCCTCAAGCTACCTTTAAAACATCCCATTGATATTCGTGGAATAATTTAAATATAAGGTTTGAATACACTAAATGACAGACAGGGCGGTTTTACGGTTCTACTGTGGAACAGACATAAGGGCAGTTTCCGAGTTCATGAGATTTTAAACGGGGATTTTAGGCTGACAAATCTAGACAATATTGCAGAAGTACCCGGGTTATGGATCGGAGCAGTCTGTACTCTTATTTGAAAAGGCAACTCACAGCGGCTGCTGACGACTGCTGGTGGTATGTGAACAGAGCGCCATTGTACCCCCAGCAACCCTTGTCATCTGGTGGCTAGGAGCGTGGGGCGCATAGCTTTGATGGAGAAAGGTAGTTGTGTGTAGGGGGGGGGGGGGGCATTCGTATTATTGCGTTCAGAATGATGGATTAGCTGTTACGTTTGCGTGCACCTACATCGAATTGAAATGCAAGCGAACTGACATACCTGTGACAAGCGTGTACAGTCACGTAGCGGGACACGCGAAACAGGTGGGCTGTGGTACGTTCGCACTATCATGCCAGCTGAGTCGCACCTTT
Source organism: Locusta migratoria (assembly GCA_026315105.1). NCBI lineage: Eukaryota > Metazoa > Arthropoda > Insecta > Orthoptera > Acrididae > Locusta > Locusta migratoria. The sequence goes on from CM048744.1 coordinate 667,889,785, forward strand.
CACGAGTTACTGGGCCGGGAGTTACTTCAATACATGGTTTACTGCGATCAGTACCACTTGTGACAGCGCACAATCTAACATACATTCCGCGCTGCCTGAATTCTTATACTCCGTATTGAATATTATCAATCACATAGCGTTAAGTCTTCAGAAATAGTTTTCAATAAACAGCTTTGACTAATGGATGTCTTACCACATGCACCACCCGTGTGCTGTGAATTTCGATTAGAGGGTTTTTTTCAGTTTAGTACTGCGTTGCGTTTCCGCTGTTACGGATACGTATGGGTTAAATGAAAGACAAGGTGAAATCTAATCCTACTCCACCTTCTCCATTACCACCACCACTAAATAAAGGGGAACCGAGGGAAAGGGAGAGGCGGTTTGGGGACTTAACATCCAGTTGATATCGAGGTCGTCACACCACTTACTGATAGGGTACGAAATCGGTCGATCCCTTCACAAAGGAATCATTTAGGTAATAGTATGAATCAATTTATGGAAATCACGGAAAACTTAAATTTTAATGGTCGCTTGGTGACTTTAACGGCAAGCGAGCCGCTGGACTTCACCGTCCATAAACGTCCAGAAGATGGGAAAAGGAAGGGGGAACTGTTCCCTTCATATACATGGAGGTATACCTTATCATTTAACAATGACTGCAAAACTACTGAACTGCAGACTTGCGTTAATGCGAGTTCTGTTACTTCAGGAACAACCTTTTCTGTTGCTGCGACAGTTTTGCTGATGGTGTGCAGTCAAGAAGCGTAACACAACAGTGCTGAATGAGTTTTCAGTCATCTCTGTCGCTTTCACGTAGATCCGTCAGCGATCTGCATATAAGGGGACCAATGCAACACGCACACCTACACCTGTACTCAGAGCACAACGATAGCGAACCGTTTGTGAATGAACGCCCTTAGTGGCTTTCTATCTGTATTATCAGTTCTATGCGGAGGAGCAATTTTAGTAACTGGACAATACAGCCATAATGTTCTTTCGCTCCGCGCACGTCTTTCACGTGGACGTCACAACGAAATGGTGTCCTTTTGAGAAACTTCTCATGGTCATTGTAAGGGAACAATAACAAGGCAATCACAGTGAGCAACGAATTACTGCATGCAGTCACGAAGCGAGCAGTAATGTGACTAACTGGCGAGTACCTTGACTCAGTCGGAAGGTATACGGGTAAATTTTGGGTGGTTTTTGAGAGATATTCCATCTTCACTTATGAGTATGCTGCCCGTAAGTCGCACTTCATGTAGCTTTCAAAACACACTTTGGTGAACATTAGTGTTTCTCTCAGCATGAAAAAGACGAATGAAGGTAATACAATAAATCCGTCAGGGAGATGAAATGTGTAGTTATAAGCAGTGCTCATATTTAAGTTCAATACTTTTTCACTCCCTGTTTTTCCACTTCGGGAAATATTGATGTGGCTTTTTTGTTGGTTATTGTTGTTGATTCCAAACGGAATTTCTCCTTTTTTCGTAGGACCCATTGAAATTACGCAGAAAGTGGCAATTTTATAAAAATCCACCCCCTGCTCTCTTGTATAAATTTCGGAGGTTATCCATGCCACCATCAACAGCAAATCATGCATGGCCCTCTGCATCTTTAACTTCTGGAGAAGTGAGGTTTGTCTTTCCATCACTACTACTCTCAGCGTCCACGTGAATCAGCAGCTAAATCTAATCTACAAGTCATTTGTTCGTACTCCAAAATTTCCATGAAACATCATTCCATTGCAAAGAAGAAAGATGAACAAAAACAGTGGACGTATTTTCTCATATTGATTTTGGCTTCCTGTTAGCACATATAACTGACTAATGAATGCACTCTTCTTTCTATCAAAGAAAAATGTACATAATGAAAGGACTGAAGAAATTTGGTATGTCTAAACATTAGCTCTGAATTATTTACGTCAGGAAATGTAAATAAATCAAAAGAAGATTACAGTGTATAGCAGCCTCTTCGGCCAACAACGCAAGTAAATCTTTAGGATTACTGTATTAAAGCGTGTGTGTTACAGGAATATTGTACTATTACCAAAAATATTAATATTTAACACTAACGCTTATCAGACCCTCTGAATAGATTTTCGAATTAAAATTCGGTTACGGCAAACAATGGCACTAAATTTTTGTCGTATCGTAAAAATGTGCAGTCTATCACCTGCGTAATAGTAAATAGTTATACCATCCTCCTGCAGTAGAGTGTCTCAGATTATCGAATGATAGAACGGTGTTCTACTACTGCATCTACCTGGCGATAATGAGACACGAAGTTTCATGGAGTGTTAAGAGAACGTTTCAACACATTCCCATTTAGCATTCGGCTTCTACACTGTAGACAATGTGAACTATTTAATTTGAATACCAGTAAGTTAATTTCAAACTCTATGAGCCACCAAAAACTGTACATTTTCAGTCTAAAATATTCAAATGTTTGTAAAGCTATGGGACGAAATTACAATGGTCATCAGTTCCTAGACTTACAAACTAACTTATGCTAAGGACAACACAGACGCCAGTTACAGAGGGAGGACTCTAACCTCTGACGGGGAGCAGCCATGCATTCCTCAGCAAGGCGCCTTAGAGCACGGCCAACCGCGCGGTAATCTTCGAGGACAGAAGCCAATCACTGTTCAAGATAAGGCGGGATAACACTTTTTTACTTGCATAAACACATCGCAATATATAGTTCATGCAGGTTGGTACTGCGTATTATTATTGGTAATGCCTTTCTGTTTGGTTCGTAAATTGAGTTTCGTAAGAGAAACTGTTTCTAAGTACGCATTCACCACGGTCATAGCCAGGACGTGATTTAAGGACTTAAAATAACGAAACGGCAATAATAAACTGTGTTTCTGAAGAAGGGTTACAAACTTTAATGAGGCATACAGTACTCGTTAACGATGGAAAATCATACAGATGCATGAATTTCTCCAGAAATGTATTCTAAAATTATAAATGGATGGAAAAGTTTATCACAGAAGAAACCAAGAAATAAGAACGAAAGTAGACCATTATCTTGTCGCTCATGTGTGGGGGCCTTTTATGATATAAAACTAAACATATAAAACTGAAAATAAAAATCGGAATGTGAATACCAACCGTTCTTCGCGTTTTGGGAAAGTGAAAGATTGCATAGTTATGTGATAGACATTTTATATTCCATGGAGTCCACAGCGTATTAAAGGTCAGCAAGTGACACAGTGACAGTTAACCAAATCGTTGCTATGTAATATTTAACACGCCCGCCCAGTTTCGGTTGAAACTGCCATTATCGAGTGACGTACATATCTAGCTAGTCTGACATAAGTAGGTAACAGCTCAAAATTTGTTAGTAATTTCATATTTACAATGCTTTGTAAACATACGACATCGCGGGTACAATTGTCAAAATACCAACTCAAGATTAAAATGAATAACAAATTTTGACAATATACAGACGCCTTAGACGTTCTCTGTGTCAGAGCATCTAGATATATACGTCATTTGATAAGGGCAGTTTAAGCCAAAACGGGACCGTCGTGATAATATTGGCAGCGATTTGCTTATTTTTTTTTTTATTCTGTAATATACTACCACTTGTCACTTTTGCTTTCTATCTTTGTCAACATTTCGGCAGGTGATTGAACTCCCCCACCCCCTTTTTTTCTGGTTACGCCAGCCATGCCACGCTGAGGTCGGGGGTTCGAATCCCCCCTCGGGCATTGATGTTTGTGCCGTCTTTAGTGTAAGATAGTTCATAAGTAGTTTGTAGGTTTAGAGACTGATGACCCCGTAGTTAAGTCCGATAAGCTCTACAAACGTTTCAACGCCATGGCACTCACTGGAGCCTATCCATAGTTGCCTGTTTGGTATTCTTGCGAAATATGCGAGGAAACTAATAGTACAAGCAAGGGACCTTTGGTCGTGAAAACAGCTGTTATTATCAGAACACACTTGCTGCCTCGCTTATCGCGCTGAGGCGCGTGGCTTCGTCGGTGGAGGCATTTGGTGCCCTCAGCAATACTTGGTGCGGAAGGCAGTTCACTGGTGCAGTTCCTTTTCACACAACTGCGTCATCAGTGACTTCAAGGCAGACATTTCGTGCGATATTATAATCAGCTAGGCCGACAACGCACGTACACTGCACGAAATGTCAATTATCCACGAAGCATTATGCGCTCTAATAGTACAACGAAGCGCGTTGACCTTACGGAAGCTCAAAGAAGCCAGGAATACTCCGATGCGATTTTGGAATCAGAGACGAAGAAAAGGTTAATAAGTGTTACTCTTAGATGTAGTCATGAAAACAATTATCTCACAGTTTTTAACAATTATACAAGTCCGGTTGTGTGTCACACATCACTGAAGACAAAAAATCATTTTTTAAGAACTAATAAGTTATGCCGTAATCGAGATATATGAACTAAAGAATATAGAGACCGGTCATGAAATAATAATAATAAAAAATTTTATATAGCCTAATCTTCTCAAGAGATCTTGACAGCTTTTCTCCACTTCTGAAAATCAGTTACGCCAACTTAAAAAGAACTGGTTAAATTTTAATTTTTTTTTCTTTTTTTTACCACCAACCACTGGTGCTTACTGCCAGTTTCCTGCTTTTTCTCCTAATCCCAGCATTCGGGAATGTCTTTCATCTAACTGACGCGGCAGAAAACTCATTGCTCTTACAACACTATTGGCATCACCCCATTATTGTTTATTTAGCATTAACTTTCAGTTTTTCACTGTCCGGATACATGTAAAAGAGTTGTTTTCTACACTCTACAAAACTAACAAAAACACAATCTAACAAGCTAAATCACCAATGTGCGTACTAGTGCGGAAATTCCTTTTTCCAGATTATTAAAGTATGCTGTACTTTTAAGTCGTTCTAATCAGGTGTTCAGATTACAAAAAGTGTCAGATAGGTAATTTGCAAGCCTTTGTGCACGGCGATGTTCCCGTCGATATATATCGAACGTCGTAGTATCGAACGATAGTTCGATATAGTGGTTCTGAACCGGAGATTCACGTACTAAAAAAAACTTCTTGTTTAACCTATACCTAACTTAACATCGACTTTAAAAAGTGATCTGTAGCGTAGCCTCAAGAAGTTTAGGTATAGTTTAAACAAGAAGGTTTTTTTTTAGTACGTGAGGGCGCTTAGCGCCCGAATCTCCGGTTCAGAAACACCATATCGAACATTCCACATTCATTATGAAATGTGCGCTATATTAAACGTACGCCAACGGGCTTCCATTCGCAACAGTGTGTAACATAATTCTATTTAGTGCTTATAAAGTGTTTAATTAATGCATTAATTACTCTCGTAAATACTACGTCAACTGCACTTCACGTGAAACACGCAATCTTATTGGTCGCCATAAAGTGTCACCTGATTGTCTGCTATGCTGCGATACTACGACGTTCGATATATATCGATGGGAAAACCGCCGTGCACAAACGCTTGCAAATTAACGTCAGATATATCATTGTTGGGAACCTTTAAAATTTACGTTAGGTGCCAGATCAACTTTCAAGCCGGCAGGTCAATTTGTCGAAGTAGCCAGAAATGTACCAATATTTTTTCTTAAACAATACCCAATTGTTTAAGGGGTACACGTACCCTTGAATTATCCCGGAAAGAGAATAGGCCCTGGACCACATAAATGAAAGACTAAAGAAACAAAAGGCAGATCAGCGGCGGAAGGCGGGGGGGGGGGGGGGGGGGGGGAAGACTGCAGCAGCGAGCGCACGGGTCGATCGTGAAGCGAGAGTAAACAACGCCATTACTTGCGGTATCCCGCCGCCAGAGCACTGCTCCCCAAGTTGTATTTTCGGTCCGGAGAACGTACGGACAAGTGCCGACCGCTATCCCAGGGCAGAGGGGAAGGGGGATACGGTGCCCCCGGGAAAAGGCTGATTGAGGTTGTCGTTCAGCGGAAGAAATTACGATCGATCCTCCAAGCCGTTTCATTGTCTCAAAAACACCCACCGCTATACACTAACGGTCAACAGATTCCGATCATCCAACACAATTATGAATTTGTTATTAATTCTGTGATATTCAGTGGTGGTCCGTGAGAAAATCCGGTGGGCTTGTTCACTTGATTACCAAATTACAAAAGTGAGGCGGGGAAGGGGGGGGGGCTCAGAGGCAATGGGTCGGGTACTATTAATTTATTCCTCGACTTCTATCCAAGGCAAAAATATAAACTGTGTATTTAACATAAGCTAACAAACTAGAACCGTTCTGCCTGCTGATAATGTAAAGCAGCCATAAATCCAAAGATTTGCCTGAACATCACAGTGCTGTAATAGGCATTGTCCTGTTAGAAATTGTACTTATCCAGCCACAGCCAGTTATTTTGGAGACCTACAGTTTAACTTACACTCCAAACCACTGTGCAACTCTACATTTTTTCCCCATTAACAACCGTGCCAGATGTGAAAGAAGCAAAAAGTGACATAAAATCCTAGGAATGAGATGAATTTGGTGTATTGTTCTCTCAGCTGCTGGTATATGATGTAATCAGACAACATGGATGTATGAAAATTTGTGCTGAGGTTGAGACTCGAACCCAGATTGCAACAAACCCCAGGAGCCCAGACCTCGTGTGCATCCACACAGAAAGAAGCATTAATCCTCAACAAGGTGGATTAAAGAATAGCAGTGTCTGTTAGCTGCAAGCCATGGAGCACAAAGGTAGAAGTAGGACGACGTATGGGAATTTGGGTCGGATAGTGTATGTGCTTCAGTGGTCTTTGCAGATTTGTGAAAAGTTACAACATAGTATTTACTACATTTTGTCATGCATCTTAGCTACAAAAGTGTTGATTTTATTGTACATAAATACCTTTAATAATGTCATTTTATGTAACTGCATTAGTTAATCAAAAGAAAGGGCCATCCCAAAAGTAATGGAATAGGGGTGTACCTTGGTATGTACTGCCGTACATACTCAAATTTCACATGTCAGTAGAGTAGCTCTTCCTGGATACTCAAGTTCAATTTTTTTTTTTTTTTTTTTTTTTTTTTTTTTTTTTTTTTTTTTGGGGGGGGGGGGGGGAGTGGACATGGATTCACAGCTAAAACAGTATGCAGTCACTGTATTCTTGACAAAGCAAGTGGACAGCCTTGCCGAAACCCCCAGGAGGCTGAAAGAAACTATGTAGACAGCATGATTTACAAGAGCAGATATGAAGTTTAAATAAGGACAAACTAGCAGTTAAGACAGACCCTGCAGTGGGAGGCGTATTATAGCAACCACTGATATGAACCGCTGACATCTGGCTGAATTGATTCATGTGGCACAGGTGAATCACAGTTCTTGATTGTGGCCACAATGGTGTGACTGAGATGGTGAAAGACTCGTGTGAAGTGGGTAATGGAGCAGCTGACACATAATCGAAAAGACAGAAGGGTGGAAGTCTGCTTTGAGCTGCTGAAACAGAGACCTGTTTTTCTCTGATCTGCTCACAGGGGATGAAACATGGGTATCATGTGTATGATCCGGAAACAAAGAATTAGTTGAAGTGGCATCACACACCGAGACCTAAAAAGTTCAAAAACCAGCGATAAGCAAAGAAACAGTTTTTTGGGATTACAACAGAGTTATTCTTTAACATGGTTGTACCATGAACAGCAACAACTAGATAACACACAAGAAACGCCAATAAGCCATACGGAAGAAGAGGCAAAACAAGAATTTGAAACCAATCCCAATTCATCCTGACAATGCGGAACCCCAACCTGTCTTTGGCCACAAGTCAGGAGACAGGCAAATTTGGCTGATCAGTGATCCTCGCCAGTATCCAGCACAAATTTAGCACCTTCTTGCTTCTACTGGTCTGAAACAATAAAGGACGGTCTTCAGGGATAGCGCTTTGACGACACAGATAAGGTGAAAGTGGCAGTTAAACAGTGGGTTCGACATTGAACATGAATTTTTTCAAACAGGTTATGAGTATTGGATTCAACGATAGTGGACATTAATCACTTATAATCGCTTGATTAATTTTTAGAAATGCCTTTCATATTAATTAAGGTGTAAAGGGCAGCACAGCACACAATGAATATATGCAGCCAATCATATCTCCCAATGTGACAAATAAATGAAATTAAATAAAGTGAAAACAAAGTCTAAGTCTTTATGCTGTCTACTGAATGTTAACATATGGTGGTGCTGATGAGGATCCACACAAAAAAGATATTTTTTATACAGTATATTGCATGAATGATTTTTTCCCTCTTATATTTATTTATATTACATCAGTGTAGTGGAGTCAGAACAGTCCATTTTTTCATGATTTGCAAGACTTCATTTTAAATTTGGTAATTAGTTTTGGAATTGAAGCTGTCTAACAACAACTACTACTACAACTACTACTTCTGATCACACTATTAGTCACAAATGAAACCTACATATTTACGTAATAGAAAACACAGAAAAAGTAAAAATCTAACAACATTGTTTAAGCATGGCCTTTGCCATTAATTTTATCTTTATAGATTTGGTGACTGTTTTTTAGGATATGAAAATGTGCTGGATCAGGCATTCAAATCCCCATCCAGTACAAATTTTTCAACTTTGCCACTGCATTTATTTCAATGGCTTTTAACACTCCAAATTATTCAACATTCTGAATTCAATAATTTTCATCTTTATAAAAGAAAAGGCAATAACGAGATGTTTCAGGACTTAACTAAAATTCATTGTATCGAAGAGATTTGCAGCCAAGTGAATATTTCCTTTCAATGATGTTTCAACAACTTACCTAATAGGCTTAGCCATATAACAATCACAGATTTCATCATCACTGTTTGCTCTCCACCCAAACAGTTACAATCAGGCAAGTTTTCAAATATCATAGGAAAAAAAAAAAAAAAAAAAACTCTTTAAACAGGGAATAAACTTGAAGAGAACTGAATAAGTGATAATGGTTGCAAAGATTAGTGAGTCGGTTTTGAGTCACACATATTGAAGAAACTGTTAGTCATAGGTAATGCAGCTAACAGGTATACCTAAATTATGTAACGGTTAGAAATTTCTCCATTGTTTGACTTTGCTTACAAACGAGTTTCACAAAACAAAAAGGAACTTGACTATATGTTAAAGCCTGCCATAATTATCTCTCCTGTAAAACATCAGACATCCTCAGTTATTTGTTGCAGCTATTTCAGTCCTTTATTTCTCCTGCAAAACATAAACCAACTGAAAAAAAGGTCATTGTGCAGATAAGAACCACCTACAATGAAGTCCCAAAGATATGTCAAACAATCAAATTGCAAAAAAATTGTCACAACAAATTTGAGACAAATATTCCTTACAGTCAGGAAACAATCAATAGGTGTGTAACAGTCATCAATGACACACAGTTCATGTGATAAGCAGTATGAGAGACAAAAAACTGCTCCATTATGCAATGAATGGATGAAGTGACTTTACTCATTCACTTTTTGAGAATGAGAGCACTTAGTAACTTCACACAGTTCCAAATGTTTGTGAAACATTTCCTTGTTGATGACACCAGAAAAAATTATGAATTGCTTACTACTTTTCTGCTGCAAATGCAGTCAAACTATAACTTTGGCATGGTATTTACAATTGATTATTTATACACTACTAACAGTATTCATGAGAAATTTTACACACATTATACAAACCTACCACTGAAGGTATCTTTGAAACTGTATCATTTAGTACTCCACATAGTTCAGGTGATATGTCAAAAACAATAAAATGCATGAAAATTCATCCTAACATGCATGAGGTCGTAATTTATTACATCTTTACCGCTAACTCCTTTTGCAACAAATTTCACAAACAGGTTCCTAATATTCCACTCTATGAACATGGAAAATTATATCATCATACGAGAGACAGGAGTGAGATGCCATAAGGATTGAGCTAAGTGAAAACAAAACTGAAATAGATAGGGAATAGAGTAGAAAGTTACTGACAGAGAAGGAAGAACAGACAGACTAAAATAATAAATAAATAAATACGCACCAAAGCAATATCGGGAACTAAGGCTAGTTATTAAATATTTTTAATACCACAGTGCCACAGCTACAAATATCATGATTTCCTGGTCTTTGTCTCTCTCAAGTGACATGGTTACATGTTATACTTGAAAAACTAAGTTCCTATGCACTCTTCAGCACAAGTACAGTAGATATTATGCATTCCTTTTGGGATAAGTGAGGGACTTGAGTCTCTCATTCTGTGTTCAGATAGTTACACATATGTCTTGTTGATTTAAACACTGGATCAATATTGGGTTTTGTGAGTGCACTGCTGCAATCCACGACAGTTTTTACAAATGTAAGGTAACCTTTCTTTGTAGTTACTCCTTTTTCTTATTAACTCTAAATCTTTTGGGATATAGTGCACTAACAGAGAAGCAGTTTCTTCTGAAGGCAGGTCTTAAAATTACAGAGCTCATCTACCCAGAATTGTAACAGACTCTTTCAGCCTTGGCCTACAATTTTTGATAATGCTCATTTCTGCTTGGGAAAGTTAAATGGAATTTTTGTGAAGTTAAGTATCTATGTGAGTGGAGATTTATGTAGACATTATGCTGTCAGTTCAATTCATTTTGTAAGTTCCTGTATAATCAAAAATTATGTTATGACCTCTTTCCCATTTTCTCAAAGGATTTTATATTAGAATTTATATTACATGGAAAACTTAGAAATTCTGAGAGTTCTTTTTCTTCCTGATGCCATTCACAAAACATATATGTACTGAAACCAACACAGTTTCTTCTTTCTTATCACTGTGGATTTCTGTATTCTTTTCTAGAGGTCAAAAGGCATAAAATGTAAATCCCTTCTAAATTTGAATGCAAATTAACAACATACCTTATCAGGCAGTCATTAAATAAATAAATAACTAAATCCATAGACACTTTGATTCTAGATCACAGAATGTTACTTTATTTCACTAGTTTACACCTATTTTAGGTCATCTTCAGAATATCCATATAGCCCATGTGGCTGGTACTGGCTATTTCAGGGCTGCCTTGGCTACACAATGTACTGCACATTGGCAACTGCAGTTACAGGCTACAAGCTACACTTCTTTTTTACATTAATATCTCTAGAAAAGATTGCTGTTACCTCCTAAGACAATGTGGTCCAAATTAATAGGTAATTGCTGTTAAATAGGATACATCATTGTGATCAGGCAGATATTAATCTAGCTGGAGACAAACAATAGCTATCTAATATCAGTTGGAGGCTTCTAAGTATCAAATTTTCCTGTAATTATACATTTTATCTAATTAAGTACAAATAGTTAAGAGCATTTTAATGTACACTTGACTGCTGGTTGGTTGATTGATTGTTTGTTTGTTTGTTTGGGACAGTCAGTCCCTCAGTGGAAAGGGGAAGGAGTGAGAATAGGAAAGGAAGGGAGGGGGAAAGGAAATGCACTCAGGGAAGTAAAGAAGGAATGAAGACTGGATTAGCTCGGGGCTCCTTGCTCACTACTCATGTACTTACGAAAGAACCTTGAGCCCCCCCCCCCCCCCTTGGGGACCTTTACTGCTAAATCTTGATGAATCGTAGAACAACTTCATAATTATAAACGAAAAGCACAACCTAGTGGATATTCTATTGCACATCATATTATTCTTGCTCGTAATAGGCCTATAGGAAATTACTAATAATTTAATAATTAATGATAACTGATTACAGATTAATTATGATTTCTAATAAAAAATTTTCTACATGATTTAAGGACATGTGACTAACAGGAATTGAGGGGAAGTCCATAACCTACCTTTTTGGTCCTTCAATATTCATGTATTTAATTCCTAACCTCTCTCATTTTCTGCTTAAAACCTGCAGAGTTAACTACTATAGTGAAAGTGTTCTCTTCCTGTCATTACATCTACATTTCTGTAAAGATAATTCAGAGTGCATGGAATTCTCACTGTATGTACAATTTACAGGCAATTCAAATACAGGGTGATTCTAAAGTCATTATACATTTCAGTGATATAGTAAGGGAATATTTGTTTCTTGCCGGTCATACGACAGAATACAGTATAGTGATATAGGAATGGAATACTTGTTTCTTGCAGGTACTACAACAGAATGCTAACTAAGGAAGAATGTTTCCACTCGTCTTTATGGACTGAATTATGAACAGGTGCAGACAGATTTTGCCCGTTGATTCCAGGAAACAGGCCTCACCAGGCTAGCTATCGAGACCCTAGTCTTGAAATTTCAGCGTACTGGTAGTGTTGCAGTGCAGATGAACAACGTCCAGGGGGGCCGACCATAATGGCAGACACCGTGCAAAGTGTGCAGGATGCGATCACACATAGCACTTCTGTATCTACCAGGAGACTTAGTAGGGAGCTTGGTATTCCTCAAGCCACTGTATGGAGAGTTCTTTGTTACAAGCTGCACACACGTGCGTACCATATCATGATCATACACAAGTTTGAAGCGGAGGACTACGCAGCCAGTCAAAACAATGTGCCATGACCTGCTACAAGCTGTGGAAAATGACAGTTTGATGCAAAAGTCTTGTTCAGTGATAAAGCCACATTTTATACTTGTGGACATGTAAACAGACAACTGCAGGATCTGGGCAGACGAATAACCAAGTGTGTTGCAGGAATGGCAACGCAACGGAACAAAGCAAAGTGAATGTATGGTTAGGGATAACGAGGTCAACCTTCTTCGCAGAACAAACCGTTACTGTGTTACATTTTAAAAATTTCCGCAGAAATTATATCAACAGGAAAATAATGACAGTATATTTATTTTATAACAACTACTGCAGTGATAAGTATTTAAAGTGTACTCACGCAGCCTCCTTCATGTTGGCTCGAAGCACGGATGACCACTCTCCAATAGAGTTTAACTTGCAAGACTCTGCCTCAGAATCCCCATGTGCATTATCACCAGTGGAGTGGAGTCCACCCAGTGATCCTTCGAGGCGGCTAGAAAGAGGTTACATGCAGGAATGCAGGACAAAGTAATAATAAATGATTCAATTTTCAATATGTGCAGAATTTTTTAAATTTTTTTGTAAGCAAAACACAGATTATACCTTTCTGCTGTACAGTCAAATGCGCTGCCCTCACTTTGTTCATAGTCCAGCATGAGATCGTCTGATGCAATGCTCTCGCAGGGAGACAATGTGTCAACTGACCCTGCCCTGCTTAATCGGCGACCTCGTTTTGGACCTGGACTTCCCTCTGCTGATACTGATGCAAGGTGCTGTCTGACTGCTATAGAAATCATACCATAGTGATGAAACATTAGTTTCAACCTTCTGTTACAAATTTCAATAAATATCCGATAACAACAACAATAATAGTAATACTAATTACAATAATTTGAAGCCAGCAAAAGAAATGGAGTATTTTTATATAGGTAATAGATTGAAATTGTTGAAGATCTAGTCAGGTAAAGCTCCAAACAATAGGTCATTTAAGGCTATCAAGTAATTAGTACTGCATTGAGATATGCATTCCATGCTGCATCTCACATTCACATCTAGTATTGCCTTTACTCTTTGTTAGACAATGTGGGACTTTCTAACCCCAAAATTGCATCCTTCTGCCTCCAACCCCCCCCCCCCCATTCCCATTCACTATGGTGGTATAAGCTGTGCCACAGCAGCCAGAGATGGTGTGCACGAGTTGTACTTGAGTGATGGTGTGAATGTATGTGTGCTCTTTTCCTGATCGAGTTTTTGACCAAAGATTAGTGTGTATGGGATTGTTTCTTCTAGGTGCCTGTCCAGAGCTCAGCAATTGTATTTATGATGATTTGCTACCTATCCTCATATTACTGATAAAATGAAAGTATAATAATTAATTTCGTGTGACTCATTGGCCTGGTGCAAGTTTTTCAATTGGACACTACTTCAGCGACTTGCGTGTCCCTAGCCTACCGCAGTTATCCAACCGGGGAAAGGGGAGTAAATCTTTATGTTCTATTTTTTTAATTTAGTGCATAAGAAAACACAGAGACTGTCTTACAAATTGTTTTATTACATATTTCAGCATCTAGTTAAACTGCATATTTTTTTAAAAAAGAAACCTTCCTAATAGTATATAGTAGTTAATTATTCTTGAAAGGATTTGTGCCCATTTCAACCAGCTGAGGGCACTAGTTTGTGTGTGTGTGTGTGTGTGTGTGTGTGTGTGTGTGTGTGTGTGTGGTACTGGTAAAGCACATAAATTGTGACGATTGTTTTAATGGCAGACATGTAGAAAGTACAAAATCCACTAAGTAGACTGCCTTCACTACCTTTGTCTGCATTCTGTTTCGAGTACTGTTGTGGTGCAAGTTCCTTACCAGTTATGAGTGATGTATGACATGAATAAAAGAAAAAAAAAAAATTCAAAGAAGGGCAAGTTTTATTGCAAAACTGCAGTACAAGGGTGTGAACATCATGAAAATTATATACATGTTAGGAGCAATGATTAACAAAAAGATGTTTTTCAATGTGGCAAAGCATTTTTACAAAACTTCCACAACCAATTTTCTCCTCTGAATGAGAAATTATTGTTTCCAACTACTTACACAAAAAAGTCATCAAAATAAGAGAAACCACAGCTCTCACAGAAAGATAATAATTTCACGTAGCTCAGTAGCCTGGTGCAAGACTTTCAACAGGACGCCACTTTGGCGACGTGTGCGCTCCTAACCTACCCCAGTTATCCAACTGGGTAAAGGTGACCTACAGCTTAATGTGGAATCTGAACCACGTGTTATTTCTATCGATTCCTCACATTGTTGAGTCGTGAAGGTGTGTGTGTGTCCCTTTTTCTTGCAAACTGTTAAGAGAGTGGAGTGGTAGAGAAATTGTCTGGATGTGGTTCAATCAAGACTTATGGGTAAAGCGCAGGGCAGTAGATGCAGAATATAATTAACAGAAGCACAAGTGGACTCAATGGAAGAGAATTCAACCAACAATACAAACCTAAACAACAATCTGAAATTTCAATAATGGAGGATAGGTTACAACTCACTGTACAGAGGCTCCCTGAGCTGCCGACAGGCACAAAAAATAGTCAATCACATTCACAAAGCTTAAATTTTTTGGTCATGGCCTTCATCAGAAAAAGAAACACATACATTCACACAATCACTCAGACAACTACACACACACACACACACACACACACACACACACACACACACACACAACCACTATTTGCGGCCACTCCAGCAAGACAAGCATCCAGACTGTGAGCCAGATGGGGAGTAGACGAGGAGAGATGCTGGGTAAAGGTGGGGATAAAAAGTTCCACATTACATGATGGATTGTAAAGGCTCTGATAGGTGAGAATTTGAATTGCAGCATTGAATACAGTGATGGAAAGGGGGGGGGGGGGCAGGAAACGATAAAAGGGAGGTGTAGAAGAGTGTGAGGAGGTATTTGAAATGATAAAAATAATATGGAAAAAATAAAATAAACACAGATAAAAAAGTAAATTAATTAAGGGGATATTGTAAAGGGTGACACAGCTGCAAGGAAGACACGAATTGGAGACATACAGTGTAATGAGTGGGGAAGGGGAGCTGTTGGACACAGGGTGTAGGGATAGGAAGTTGTATGTGTTGAAGGGACAACTACCATCTGCACAGTTCAGAAGAGCTGGTGCAGTGGAGGATCCAGGTGACTCGGGTATTGAAGCAGCCATTGAAATCCAGAGTGCTGTGTTCAGCTCTTCACAGGGTGGTCCTCATCCTGATGGATAGCTGATTTGCCATCATACCAATGTGAAACACTGTGTAATGATTGCAGCAGAGTTGGTTTCACAGTTATCCCAATCTCTGATGAGGTAGGATAAGCATATGAGAGGACTGGAATAGGAAGTGCTGGGTGGGTGGATTGGGCAGGTTTTACATTGGGGTCTTCCACAGGGATACCTGTGGTAAGGGGTTGGGGTTAGGGTTGAGAATAGCAGAGGGATGGAATAGGATGCTGGCGAGGTTGGGTGGTCAACAGAACGGGACCTTAGGAGGAGGTCGGAAGGATCTTTGTTAGGATGTCTCTCAGTTTAGGGCATGATGACAAATCCCTGATGAAGGATGTTATTTAGTTGTTCAAGTGTGAAGAGGTACTAGGTGACAACTGGTTATTGGGCTTTGAAGGAGTATTGTTGGTGTTTGGGGATATCGCATCAGAAATCTCTTTGCAGACTAGGTCAGGAGGGTAATGTCTGTCTGTGAAAGCCTTAACTGTATTCAATGCTGCAATTCAAAATCCAGCCAATCAGAGCCTTTCAAATCCATTATGCAATGCAAATAGTTGCCTGAGTGACTGTATGAGTTTGTGTGTTTCTTTTTCTGATGAAGGCCATAGCCAAAAATTTAAGTTGTGTGAATGTGATTGACTATTTCTCGTGCCTGTGAGCAGCTCAGTGAGCCTCTTTACAGTGAGATGTTATCTGTGCTCCATTACTGACATTTCAATCGGATTTTCCATCATTAAAATAATCTGAATTTTATATACTAAACCACCTGTTTTTATCAGGAAATCAACATTAGATTTCAACTACTTATGAAAGTGACTATATAAATTAGATGAGATTACTTAATTTAATGATACAGGGAAGGACAAGTTTTTAATTTTGTTTTTGCCAACTGTAACATTTAAATAAATACATCAAATAAATTTCATTCATTTCATGCCTTATCTTAAATTTGAAACACCTAGGAGCAAAAGTTGGTAAATCACTATTTAAAAAGATGAAAATAACAGTCTAGTTCGCAAAGTTTGACTATTTATTACTTCAGGTAACCATTTTCAATCTCAGATTAGATTATCTTCAGACCTCTGTAAAGTACAATAAAAGGTAATATTCTATAAGGGAAACTGGTACACCATTAATAGCTATGATAAATTTACAAATAGGATTAGAAAATTACGTGAGACAGTATACCTCGCTGCAGATGTTTAAGCGATGAGCGTGCGGTGACTGCTAAACAGCGAGAGAACGCTGTGTAGTATAATGGATAATCCCTGCCCATCACTTTCAGCATCACCACATCATAAACCAATGAGGAACATCATACAGTAAAAGATAAGACAAGAAATGTATAAGTATATATAAATAACCCATAACGGGTACAAAAAGGCATTTTGTTAACTGTAAAACATAGTTGCCATGTCTATATAAAGAATAATTTAAGCATTAGACAATAAAAAGAAATTGTCTGTCTAGGAAATACCTGCCATCTATTGGCAGTTGATAACAACAACATTCAAATTGAAGACAGAGAGTAAGTCAAAGATAAAATACAGCGATGCCGATGGTTGCCGTGCATATGGCGTCGTGGAAACACTGATAAGTCATGCCATTGGTAAAGTAGAAGACATGCCATAGATGTAGCTGCCAGGGACGTGGTCTGGAAGCAGGCCACAATTACAGAGGCGACCAGTGTTAGCACATACAGCAACGAAGGAGACAGTGCGCCACAGATGTATTGGCCAGGGGATGCCGTAAAAGCGATCTTTTTGATGACCGGCTATAATGTATATCGGCTCCTGTGCTACCTTTACTTTTACATTGGTGTTAGAACAAACACAGGCAAAATACCCCAAAACTCGTTGACGCCATATGTAGCAGGTGATGATAATATTTAAAATTTTATTATTGGTTAGCAATTAAAACAGTATAAGTACTGTGGAACAAATTCTAGTATTCTGAACTGTCAAAAAGGACATGTCAAACATAAAATAACTAACAACAAAATGTAAGAAGTGTAGCAAAAGAGCAGATGTGCAACAGCAGTCAAAAATTGTTACAACAGCAACAAGTCAACCATAAAATAACAAACAAAAAACTGTCAAAGGAAAGGTAGCTTAGGAGACGATATGCATTATAGCAGGTCATCAAAAAGATCGCTGTTACATTGCCTCCTGGCCATTACATTTCTGGTGCGCTGGCTGCTTCGCTACTGTAACAACGGTCACCTCTGCAATCGCGGCCTATTTCCATGGTGACCGACCACGTCCCTGGCAGCTACATCTATGGCATGTCGTCTGCTTCACCACTGGCATGACTTATCAATGTTTCTACGACACCGTATCCACAGCAACCATCGGCATCGCTGTATTTCATCTTTGACTTACACTCTGTCTTCCATTTGAATGTTGTTGTTATTACCTGCCAATAGAAGGCAGGTATTTCCTAGAGAGACAATTTCTTTTTATTATCTAATGTTTCAATTATTCTTTATTATAGACATGGCAACTATGTTTTACAGTTAACAAGATGCCTTTTATACCCATTATGGGTTATTTATATATACATATACATTTTTTGTCTTATCTTTTACTGTATGACGTTCCTCATTGGTTTATGATGTGGTGATGCTGCAAGCGATGGGCAGGGCTTATCCTTTATAATGCACAGCATTCTCTCGCTGGTTAGCAGTCACCGCACAATCATCGCTTGAACATCTACAGTGAGGTATACTGTCTTACATAATTTTCTAATCCTATTTGTAAATTTATCATAGCTATTAATGGTGTACCTGTTTTCCTCTCTAGCGTATTCCTTTTATTGTACTTTACAGAAATCTGAAGATGATCTAATCTGAGATTGAAACCAGTTACCGGAAGTAACAAATTGTCAAATTTTGCGAACTAGACTGTTATTTTCATCTTTCAAAAATTATAAGTTTGCTGTTTTTCCAAATAAGGAAACCATGTTTTCCAAACTGATTAACTATTTAAAAAGCCTTCAAGTAAAAACGGCTGCTTTTAAGTGCTTCATTTAGACAATTTTTTGCTCTCCAATACTTAGAAAACATTGTATTTGATATCGTCTTAGATTTTTTAAAGTAAATTCAAGTGAATCTTAAAATGGATGTTTATTCTTTAGGGTATACCATGTAGGAGAAGACATTCTATTTGACTGACAACAAAATAGTATAGATAATACTCAAGGCTGTCTTACACTGACAAGCACATGAATTTAAGTAAAGGCCAAACAATGTATTTACAGGAAAATGGGAAGGAGAGGGGGCAGAAGGAGTTTGAAAGGGGAAGGTGAAATGAAGGGTAAAGAACAAAAACTATGGAAATTATAGTAACTCTTTACAACCACCTAATTACTGGAGTGAATAGCAGATATAACAATAAAAATAATATACATGAAAATTTGAGTTTTTTTGGCTCAGAAAGGGCTAAGTAATTTGGAACAAACATTTCCAATAACTTGTCAGCAGCCATAGAAAATTTAGATATTAATAAAATACAATTTTACTCTTTCTTCTACACTTATGAATGTCTAAATGGCACCAATGGAGATGAAACTTTATTAAATATTATTAATAAAAATATGTATAGATACATACTTGGTTGCTTTATTTAACTTTTTTTAATTCAGTCATAAATGGCCTATAGAAGATTTTGACTGTAAAAAAATGTTTTGATTATTAAAGAATACCACTGGCTCCTGACAGCCTGATTTGTATTTTCAATTTCAATGTGTAGACTGGACTGTCAATTATGCAAGTCATGTAAAAAGGCTGAGCTTATGAATAAGAAAACAGCAAGAAATCAGACACCATAATAATGCAGTGGCTCAGACATTGCAAATTTGATTTGAATGCCATAACACACAAAACACACACACAATAATAATGGTAATTATTTCCTCAAATGTATCATGCAAGAAACAAATGAAGTAAAATCATGACTGGTAATACAAGGTCTGTCTATTGTTATACTTTTCATCTGCTATTTATTTAGGAGTGTGTCAAAGATCAACCTACATCCATTTGAACTTGCTTCCTACATTTAAGTATTTGTAGCTCCTCAACAATTTCCTTTTTACTCTCACATGTCCCACCATTACCACCACCACCACCACCACCACCACCACCACAATATAGTAAGACAAAATGTGTGTTCACACATGTAAACAACCAAACATCAGTGTCCAAAGCACACAATATTCCAGCAAGTGACCTCTTTGCCGTAATAGTGTAGTTTACATTAAATGCTAATAAACTGGCACCAGGCTTTTTTTATCTCCTCCCTTCCCCTCACTACAATCTGGTTCTATGGATATGCTTCTCACCCAGCCACAGTGGTGTATGTAGTACCTCTTCCCAACCCAATCTCTCACTTCCAAGCCTTTTTGTCTATGGTTCACAGAAAGGAAAGGAAAGCATGCTGGAAGCACCTCTCATGTTGTTCTGCCTGCTCCTGAAGTTGGTTCATTGTGGGATGCCTTCTCCTCCTTTTTAATGAGACTCAATGCTTCCCAGATTGTACAAGGGTGTAGCTACCACCATGGAAGATCAATAGTTCCCTACTCAAATCCCACTAAGATTCTTTAATGACTCAGTCCCAAAAGTTACAAATCTATATTAGAACCCAAGTCTTCTCATAATCCAGTCTGTGTAATTCTGATAGTAAATGTTCAATGACAGGCGACTTGTTAAGGCGGCTGTAGTCTTGTGTAACATTTGTGTTCTCAGCAAATATCTTTGACCTATGTACATCTTTCCATAATCACAAAGGATTTCTTAGACCCCAGATATTCATAATCCTAGGTTATCCTTGACACAACTAAACAGAGCCCATGTTCTAGCTAGTGAGCAGAAGGCAATCTTCTCTTTACATTTCTGAAGAATTCATCCTATCTTTCCTGATAAATGCAACAAAATGGAACATGTTAAGGCTACATTGTCCAAAAGTCCCCTTTATTCCACGAAACCAGCCTCAGATGTTCACATTCTTAGTAAAAGCTCTCACTGTCAGACCCTATGTAGCAATGTTTTGAACACGCTCTGTTTTTCTGCACCAGCTGTTGGTCAATGTCCACTTGGAAGTATAGGTATGCGTGTACCTTCTTATGGCACATGCTGTAGCCCAAAACTTTCCACACTGGAGTTCATGTTCTGGTTTATGGAACTCTGATGTCTAAGGAAATCATTCAGCTTGTCTCTTTCATATGTCTATATGACAAAGGTTTTGTTGACATACCAAAAGAAAGATTGGTAGGTTTCCATCGACTTGATATTAGTGCTTCTTCCTCTAAATGTTGCATATGCTTGCTGGTGACAACTTGTGAAACTTTACTTCCCATGGCTACTCCTTCCATTTGTTTGAAGTAGCCATCATAGCAAAAAATGTATACTGATGTTAGGGCATGTGTGAAAGGTTGTCACTATACATGAACTTTCTTTCCATTAAGTTCTACAGATTCTGCTAAAGATACAAGGTTGATGCTGATACAAGTCAGCACCATTAAGTTTACAGTTGTTAAGGCATCCAATAAAATCCATGGAATTGAGAAAATGATGTGGACATCTTCCAATGTAGAGGCTAAGCATATCGTCTTTCTTTCTTTCTCTTGAGCAATGTTCCCACACATGCAGGGTCGACTTTGTTAATCGGGTTTGCCCTTCCTGTCGCCACCCTATGCCCCCCAGTAGGAAATGTGTACTCTAAATGTCTGTGTATAGTGTTATATGTGTGTGAAAGTGTAAAGTGTTACAAAATGTTTGTGAATCATGTAACTGAGGCAGGACTTTGTGACCAGCCCGGTATTCCCAAGGAGGATGTGAAAAACTGCCTAAAAACCAAATCCAGGCTGGCTAGCACACCAAACCCCTTTGTTATTTCATCAGGCAGATTCGGACTGGGGCTGGTATGCCTCCCCGTCTTGGAAAGCAGTGCGTTAGAGCACACGGTTAACTGAGCAAGTGTAGAGGCTAAGCATATCATTCAAATATTTAGCAAGTGAGTATTTCAGGAGACCAGTCTAGCTAACAGTGGTGTTTAAATGCACGGACCATGGTCCTTCTCTCAAAGATTTTGGTATGATCAATACCAATTTTCTGATATGTACTATGTTCTCAATGTAATCCTTTGTTGTCAGGGGGGAAAAGAATGTGGAGGGAGGAAGTGGAGCAGGCACAGCTATACATAAGCATTGACTGGGTTTGGAACACCAGGTCAGAGGGACAGGGTAGGAGATAAAAGCCTAGTGCCAGCTCCTCCAGAATTCAGTTAATCTGTATGTCTGATGCTGGCAATGTGTTCACATGCAAAAATGGTATGCCTGTTCAAGACTGACATCAGGCCATTCACCCATTAACTGTTTAATCATGAATTACACCAACAGGATCACATGTTTTGCTTTTGTTGATCTTCATCCTGTAACTTATTAATTAGTAAAACAAGACATTGATTCACTCCATTTAACTGTTCTTAAGATAAGATACTTTATTGTCACATAACATGTTTTTATACAATCGTTTGATTGAGAACGTTGGTGACTCATCAGTCTTTAATCTAAATTGTTACACTGATTTATGTATTGAAGTAAATATGTAGTGTATACATTATGAATTATAAGAAACAATAAAACTTCACACACCTATATGCAGTACAGATATTCAGAATGGTATGCATATAACCATTCGGAGAGTAAGTTTAGGGCTATATATAAACATGAATATACAGCAAAAGTTTAACTGTTTTGTATTTATATGACGAAGAAAGTCATATAAATAGAAGTACCTTTTGTACTTCTATCATTACTATTCCCATTTATAAATTCTTCTAGACCATAATATCATTTGATCATTTAAAAATTCCTCTATACTGTAATAACACTTGCTTTTAAGGTATGTACCAACGGTCTCCAGTGTGGATTCCCCAAATTTTGACCTCATTTATATCTGATCTTCAGAGCAATGTAATATGAAGTTTTTTTCGTATAATTTGAGTCTGTGGCAAGGTAGCATGTATTGTTTCATATTCACGCGTGAATGCATTTCCTTCAAACAGATGTGAGTTTTTCTGTTCAGAGGAGTATTTCATATATGAAGATTGAAGGGATTGACATTAAGTCCAGGCCTTCAAACAATGATTTGCAAGATTGCCTACTATTTGTTCCTGTCATTATTCTGATTATTTTCTTTGTTTAATGATGGAAATAAGATGATAAATTATTTTTCAAAAGAAATATAAGAGATAGATTGGCTGGCCAGTACTTACCTTTGTGCTGTACCGCCAATAGTGAAACAAATGAAGAAAAAAGAATGGGAACGTAAGAGGAAGATAATTCAGGACCTAGGTCAAGAGGATGGTGTTTATTTTTGCAACCCTTTCTTGCCCCTCAAATCGAACTGTTGTCTGGTTTTTGTATAGGTTGAACATAAATCTGCACTCCCTATATTTTAACCCTGCTACCTTCACAATTTGAAAGAGTTTATTCTACTCGACATTGTAAAAAGTTTTCTCCAAATTTACAAATGCTAAAAATGTAGGTTTGCCTTTCCTTAGCCTATCTTCTAAGATAAGTGTAATGTAAGTATTGCCTCCCGTGTTCCTACATTTCTCCTAAATCCAAACTGATCTTCCCCGAGGTCGGATTCCACAAGTTTTTCCATTTGTCTGTAAATAATTCATGTTAGTATTTTGCAACCATTACTTAATAAACTTATAGTTCTGTAATTTTCACATTTGTCTGCACTTTCTTTGTTTGGAATTACAATATTCTTCTTGAAGTCTGAGGGTGTTTCCTCTGTCTCAGACATCTTGCATACCAGATGGAACAATTTTTTCATGACTGACACTCCTAACGATATCAGCAGTTCAGACGGGGCCTCCTGTATGCCAATAAAATATTAGCAAATTAATGTTAAGAGATCATTATGTCACAATTTCATACAGAGATGTAGAATATCTGTAATGGATTCTCTCTTACAGGAGAGGAACAAAACATTATTTACTTTTATGGTATTTTATTTAAGAACTGAACTTTTCTATGGGACTAAATGACTTTTACATTAAATAACAGGGCAAAGAATTTTAAAAGTTTGTAAGTTCATAGCAATATCCACCACTTGTTGATAAAAAGTGTAATTTAGAAACTGCCTTAAATGAAAGTTGTGAAGGAGGGGAGGGGTTCAAACCAGTAAAAGAGTATATTTATCTGTTTGTTTAGATTCTTGCATATCAATTTCTGCACAAAATGTAATATATATGTATAAAATAAGTATGAAGTATAAAATAAGCCATATCCAGTGTTTGACAAATAAATGAGAAGTAGTTCCCCTACAAAGTAGAAACTCTTACAAACATAGATACAAAAGTGAGTCATATCTCATTAATGTAAGAAAATTGCAGTGTTGCTGGCAATGACACAGGCTGCCTTTTATACTTTCCTAAAACAAACCACGGAACCTTGATCACTAGATGATGGTGAAGACAGAAATACAGAACCTAAAAATTATAGACTTCTACTATGTAAAACTTACGATCATTTCCTACAAATAATTGGGGTATTTACAAATAAATAAAATTTACTAAGACACCAAATATAATTGCAAAAGAAAGTTTAAAAAATAAGAATTCATAACACATGTTAAAGTACCTCCACTGTTTACCAAGTCTATAGTACTTTTTACTATATTTAAACATCTTAATTATTTTACAGAAAATGTACAAGCTTGTGTCCTGACATTTATTCCCATCTTTTTGGTGTGACTATCAGAGGTATTGAGCTAAGTACTGCCCAACCACTCTGTAATTATGGAATTTTTTTTTTTTTTTCGCATCCCATAGGAGAATTTCTGTTACAGTAATCAAATATACAGACAAATGAATGATTACAGTTTCAGGAAAACTGGATGATTCATTTACAAATTGAGCCTGTAAATAACGTCAATCTCTGGTCTGAATGTACGTTATTCAGCTTGGTAATAATTGGTTGTACACCCTCCTGAAGTACATCGTGCCAAATTTTATCTAACTGGCCTGAGCTGGCTGGAGGGCCCTGGCCTTAATGCTTCAAATGTTGTCAACTGGGGATAGATTTTATGGCCTTCCTGGGCAAGGTAAGACTTGGTGAACACGAAGTCAGGCAGCAGAAGCTTTTACCAAGTATGGATGGGCAGTATACTGCTGAAATTTAAGCCCAGGATGGCTCACTAGGAATACTCCTAGTTGTTGGGCTGTATGGTTGGTGACCATAAAGTTAGTATCCCCCTGTGTATAGTTGACTCCGGATCATTGGAGCTTAGTTCACAGTGGGACTCATCACTGAAGGCAATTCTACTCCAGTCAGTGAGATTCGAGGCTAAATCTGCCAAACGTCACTGAAAATAGACTTGCTGCTGTGCAGATGTCAATGATAGTCAGTGCAGAGGCTTCATGAACCCTTTGTATTAAATGTACTTGTGGTCACTGAAGCACCAGTGGCACATCTTATTGATGATGTAAATTAATCTGGGTCAGACTGCTTTTGTGACAACTGCCCTGTCCTCACTTTGTTTTCTATTTAGGCTGGCTGTTTTCTGTTTGATGTTGGTACAGTCATGGTTCGCTCATTTCTGCTATCATTGTTGAGTAACAACTCCTTTCTCAAATTCTGACATTGCTGTATATTGTTCAAGTCCAACTGAGTACACAGAACGAAATTAGCAAAGACTTTATGCTCTGGTATAGATATTTCGTCCTGTTAACCATTTTTGCACAGTGAAATTGCATTACAGTTGCACACATTCATTCATATGCTGCCACCAAGGTTTAAATTTTTGCATCTTCTGTTGATACTTGTGTGAATAATAATGTGTGATCAAGTTGCATACCTTGATGTGGTGCATGCCACTACTTTGTCCTTTAGACTGTATTTCATATCATTTATGAATATAATGGCATCAAAACACCATAACTTATTTTACTTAGTGTAGCCTATGACACTAAACAGTAACAATGCTTGACAGTACTCTTCTACACTTGAATTTGATAAAATACTGTGTATCAATATTCAAAACATTTAGTGCTTTGAAATATCTCTCATTGTTGTCTTTTTATCTTATGTCCTGAAAAGGCTTAACAGTAATGTGCTTAACATTGTAAATGTTATACAATATAATAAATCAAAACAGAATATTGCTTAAAATGTAATACAGTTCTGATCATGGACTCTTAGTCCTCTTACTTCATTTGATGTCAAAGATCAATTTTTTGGTCACCTTTTTAAGCTCTAATTATAAAATAAATAAAAGTAAATCATCCTAAAGGAAGAATGAATTGACAAAATTACGTACATGACTTGTTAACTACTCCCACACACTACAATACAGTTGAGAAAATGTCACATCAATTATGCATGACTTTGGGTGGAAACAGTGGCGGATTAAGGGGGGAGGGGGGGGGGGCGGAGGGCGCAGACCACCCGGGGCTTCCGGTCTTGGGGGGGCGGGGGCTACAAATATCTTGAAAACAAGGTTTTTTTATCATCTTTTTGAGCTCGCTTGGTTATCTTGTCTGCTGGGGCCTCCAAAACTCTAAAACTATTTTTTCAGACTGTCCCATGCCTCTCGTCCTGGGGAGGACCTCCAATTCTTTTTTATAGTATTACATAACAGATGGGAGGGGGGGGGGCGAGCCTCACTTTGTTTTTACCGCTGCCCCGGGCCTCCAGCAACCTTAGTCTTCCACTGAGTGGAAATGATTGCAAGAAAGATGTTATTCATTGCAGTGAGATCTATTTTTCAAAATTTCTTCAATGAACTTTCTCCTTCAAATGCAAACATATTTTCTTAGGGCCCACCAACATTGGGGGGCATGATTATAATGATGATAAAAAAAGTAAAGCAGTCAACAATCCGAAGATTCGTTTGAACGCCACAGTGCTTTACTAGGCATGGTCCTATTCGGAGGTGGTATGTCTTTGCCTTCCTCCAACCTTTGAACTGACTTACCCAGGGAGTTATAGGGAGACCTGCAGTTTAATGTGGATTCTGAACCATGGTGCTACTCAATATTTTACACATCAGCAACATTGCAAGAGATGAAAGAAGTGGAAAGTGACAGATAAAAATCCTAGGACCTGGCAGGGATCGAACCTGCAACCTTTGGATTCATATTCTAGCACTCTGCACTGTGCTACTGAGCCATACATGATAATAAGACAAGACAAATCAGATTGAAAAATGAAGAGATTTAGATCTTCCTGTTTCCAATATGTTATTACAAACGAAACAATGTTATGAAAGCAGTTTGATGAACCGTCAGCCATGCACTTCAATGTGATTTGCAGAATAATTACATAAATGTAGATGCAGCATCAAGGAGGACCTACAAAATTACTGCATAAAATAATCAGCTCCAATATAAAGGAAGGAGATAAAGTTCCTTACCTTGTGACAGGGTGTTCCTGAGGAAATGTCCCAAGCACTTCTGAAGATGTTTTGACCAGCAAATCAGTTCATGAAATGGTAAAAGTACAGCAAGACGAGGCAACAAAAAAGAAGTGGAAGCAGGAAATCTAAACAACCTCTGAACATCATTTCAGTGGCTGTGATGGAGGAAGAAACAGATCTTGCAGACTGCATTCTTGAAATAGCAAGAGAGGACATCAAAAGGCCCAGAGTGTGTATATGAAACAAAAATCTGTGACATCTTTAAGGAGGAAAAGTTAAACATGCTGACCAATCTCTCGTTGCCTACTTTTGTCACTAGTGGTGAAACACTAGCAGCCACAGTCAATTTCTGCTTTTATAATGTAATGTGAGGAATCATTTTATACCACAGATAGATTGACATCTGGGCAAACAGTCCATGTTTCCACTGAGAAGTATTGAGAAAAGCAGTAGGTATTTAGTTATGCCTGTAAGCAGAACTCTGTCAATCCCGTTGCATCAACAAAGGAAGTCAAGTTGAAGTTGTTCCTGAATGACATGTATCACCATTGCCACAAGGTAGCCACTGGAAAGGATACTTCCCAACAAACCAATCAATATGTTTGCACTAAAAACTGTTTGTAAGTCTCTCAAACAAGGTGGTCTAAAACTTAATCCAATAAAGTGTCTCTTTGGAGTGAAGAGTATAAAACTAGTCTGACATCAAAAGAAGGTACGTCATCAGACGCAGAGGATGCAACATCATATAACAGAATTTCTTTTCCTAGAAATATTAATGATTTGATAAGTTTCGTTTATTTATGTTCTTATTGTTAGCATTTTATTGATGATTCCTGTATGAAGGCAAGGTTGTTCTACCAATGTTCTTTCAATACACAGTGAAAAGTCTTTACGACAGACCTTGTACTTTGTATGGAAAGAAAGAAAGAAAGAAAGAAAGATAGATAGATAGATAGATGATAGTTGGTAAGGGATTAGTGCTGTTCTGGCAAAAATTTCAGACACACACACACACACACACACACACACACACACACACACACACTATTTGAAAACTGAAATCATTAAACCATGGAATGATACTTTCTTGCTGCTATTTGGACCATTTGCAAATCTCAACCGAATCTCTATGGGATGCCACTGAAACTCATTACAGATCATCATTTACTTTGTTGGCTGACTACCCTGAAGGTCCAATTGGGCACTAAACTTCAGGAATGGGACATCACTATCATGTAAAAAAGAGGTAGAAAATACAAAGAAGCTGAATGCCTTTCAAGAACCACAGCAATTCCTAATCATAGGAACTTACATTTTCTACAGAAATTCCGTAATGTACCTGAGGCTGGTCATTTCAGATGTATTAAGACATATGACAGAAACCAAAAGATTTTTCTGACCGCATTGTTTAGATATCCTAATGTTTATGATCAAAACAGCAACCAGCCAGAAGTATGGTAGAAATGTTTATTATCTTAAACCATTACTAGTTTTGGATTTATACAATCCATCTTCCTTTTGAGCTTGGGCCTTGTCTTGCAACAGTTATATACCAAAGACATGTATTGACCAATTTTTCTGTGATGAAATTTTCCTGTAATTTTCTTGTGAATTTTACACTTTCTAAACGTGCACTGCATGTGTGCTTTTAACGCAGGTCTTACACATGACACTCTGCACTTTATCATGGCTGTTGATGTAAGTGTTTAACATGATACCTTGCTAAAATGTATCGTAATGTGCACTGTAATCAATTACAAAATGTGGCCTAGCTATACATAAGTGACATTGCTTACAATGAAAAACCGTATGAAGATAGATTTGTATAAATCCGAAACTAGGATGGTTTAAGAAAATAAACTTTTCTACCATAATTGTGCCTGATTGCTGTTTTGATTATAAACATTATAATACCACAGCTATGGTTCTCACAATGTCAGTTTTTGACAAAATAGCCCTTTATTCTGTTGAAATTTCCCAACGTAAATGACTTCCAACTTCTGATAGTAACAGTAATTTGATTATATTCTGCACTGATTAAACCACCATAAGAAAGGTTTGATAACATCCAAAGCATCTGAGGTACCCAAATGCATGATGAAAGACATTGTATTGAATCACTGAGTCCTAAAATCAGCAATTATGGATTGAGGAATAGCTTTGAAGTCTAGACTGGTGGCAGAAAGAAACTGTTGGTGTAACATTGCACATCATGCGACTGAATGCCTACCATTATCCACCTGATTGGCTTACTAAACACCTTAATCACACAAAGGGTGAAATGCTATCCCTGTACACCACAACCATTTTAATCCAGTGAAGTGACCAATGGGTAGTGGTTAAAAGACATGGGCATCATTTTCTGAATTATTTTTTAGTAAGTATTTTTGCCACAGTTTTAATATAATATTTTACATTTAATAATTCATTTTATTCTTTTTAATATTTTAAAAGTGTCTTTGTAAGATCCTTTCATTTTACACTTACAGAGTGCATGAAGGTGTGTCCGTAAGGTGCAAAACTTGTAATGCTTTATCAATTAAAGTTTATTACAACCAGAGTTTCCGTAATAACATTTGGCTAAGGATGCCCACATTACATGAAAACAGGAAAGAAGTTGCCTTTCGTGACATTTTCCTACAACATGCCTGGATGAATATAGGGTAATTTGCACTCAATTCTTCACATGTCTTCATGTTTACAACATTTTATCTCCTAAGATGTTTGTTGTGATGAAAATCTCTTTTTCTTCATTTTGAAAAACATTACATACATGTGCAATGTGTGGGGAGGGGTTTTGGGTTTCAGGGAAGCATTTTAGCACTGACATGAATAACAGTCTAAAAAGAACATATTAGCACCACCCGATGATCAGGATTTTACATGTAGGCTTTCTCAGTAAATTTGACTGACAGTGCTCAGGTTTCCAGATATAATCTTTAGGATATTGTATCTGGATGGATAATTGTCAGAATTTTGTTGCAGGACTATGTTACTACTCGACCAATTACCTTACCTTGACAACTTTCACATGCACATATTCTACTTTTTCACCCATAATACCACATAGTTTACCAGCTGAAAATGGATGAAACTTTAGGAAGAAAGAACATGTCAGGTAAACACAAGCATTCAACATTCCTGTAACAGACCCAAATGTGCAATCATATTCCAAAGCAGGACATACTATCCCAACACCCAAAAGCGTTGATTCATTCACTTCACACAATGAGATTAAATCATAAGGAAAAAAGAAATATCTAGAACATGATATCTCACTGCCACCAAGATGGTAAAATAACCAGCTCTGAAAGGAACTATAAAGAGCCTAAAAACACACAGAAGCGATGACAACTAAAAAATTATTGTAATCGTCTTTCAACAAAAGATGCTACGGATCAGCAAATCACTTATAAGACAAAGCTAAAAACGTAGCTTGCTCAGTTATATTGTAGCTTCAAGCTAATAGATTTTTGAATGCAAATGGCAAACAGGTCCTAGATGCCTACATAGCCATTACTAAACCATGATATTCCAGCACATGTGAAATGTATCCTGTCATAACTGATTAGGTACATTCAAGTTAATTTCCTGATCACATAAGGTCTTTATGGAGAAGCTCTTGTGACAATATCATTTGATTTCAATGCTTCCAAAGGTTATTTACTTTCAGTAGGACAGATATTGCTTCATTCTCAATACATCAACATTCAGAAAGCAAGCAGCTGCTGGTAGCTACTGAATGAGAATTGTACAATATTGTCAGTTTTATGCCCTTCACGAGTTAACCCAATGTTCATTTTTGAGGTTTCATTTGCGCTACACGAATCCCACACACATTACATTCTAGTCCTTTTGTTCTGCCGGCCTAAACTATTTGGAGTAATTCTCACAGTATATAAAGAAATTTTTCAGTTTCCACAATTTCTGCCTCATCCAGCTTAATTTCATGCAATCCAGCATACAATTCTAGTTTTGCATGCAATATACCTACCTGGTCGAGGACTTGAATCAACCAAAGTGGTAGTGTTTTCTGTGACAGACAGCAGGAGGCTACTGCAACCTGCTGACGAGGATGTGAGGTCTGCAACGGCTGCACTGCCTGCAGTGCCACTGCCCCCAAACGTCAGACCAGGCTGGTCGGCAATTTCATCATCAATTAGAAAATCTCGCCCTTCAGACAGCGAAAGAGAGTTCGAAGCATTGGTAGGTGTTCCTGGGCTTAAGGGGCTTACAACTTCACGAGAATGGGGGTGGGATGTCACTGCCACTGAACTTGGTCGTTCTACAACTTTCTGTGATCCATCTGCATCTTTCTCTTGAGAGTCAACGTGATCCGATTCCTGAACTAAACTTTGTGTATCCAAACATTCTGACACATCTTCTGAAGCCTCAGAACTAGCTGAACCACTGCTTATCATACTGTCAGCTGGACTTCGTTCATCCTCGATAAGTGTTGCAGAAGAGGATGCTGCTATTGCAGCGAATAACGTGTCCTCGATGGTTACACGTTTGTTTGGCTCATAACCTGACACAGAATGAAACATTGTATAATATAAAGAACAAAGTCACAGGAAAAACAAATATCAAATTCAACTATTTGTCAAACTACTGTGTTATTGAAAATTTCAGGGAAGACCTCTCATTTAGAATTATTACATTAATCATCATGTTGCCAAGACTTTAATAATTGAAAATAAATTTGAAAATTTAAGAAGTAAGTCATGTGATTGTATTTAAAAGGCAGGTAAACTGCAAATTACATTGTTATTAAGACTAGTGAAATAGCGACAAAATTTTAGTTAATCCTTCAAAATGTTATATTTGCTGATGACAAGAGTACAACTCAAAATTAGAAATACCGTACAGCAACAACAAGCAAAAGGTGATCAGCTGTATCTACGACTGATTTATTACAGGCAAATTAAAGTTAAACATGGTGAAAGCTGACAGCATGCAATTACAAACATATAACAAAGCTTTTCCAAAAAAAGCTTAAAGCAAAGAACTAACAAAAATGAGTGAAAGTTGCAGGCTAAATGACCAGAAAGAGTTGATTGGACTCTTAACACCATTAATTTTTGACATTCTCTGTGGCAGTGTAACATACATGATGTGCAAAATAATGAAACCGGATTAAGGCATAATAATATATTTTTGAAGCTTATTAATCAATTGATGCCAGTGCTTGTAAAAAAATCAAAATCTAATTGCTTTACATATGTGTTAAATCTTACAAATATGGTTTTTAATGAACAACAACTAAGAAAGAAAGATTA
This sequence comes from Locusta migratoria, assembly GCA_026315105.1. NCBI lineage: Eukaryota > Metazoa > Arthropoda > Insecta > Orthoptera > Acrididae > Locusta > Locusta migratoria. The sequence goes on from CM048744.1 coordinate 667,922,223, forward strand.
GCCTTTAACTTCCATTAACAGATTAGATTGCCGCGGTGGAGTAGCCGAGCGGTCTAAAGCGTCTCGCTGCGGAGCGTGCGGTTGCTCGCCGTGGAGGTTCGAGTCCTCCCTGGGGCATGAGAGTGTGTGTGTGTGTGTGTGTGTGTGTGTGTGTGTGTGTGTGTGTGGTTGTCCTTAGGTTAGTTTACCTAGGTTTAAGTAGTTTGTAAGCTATGGACTGATGACCACGCAGTTTGGTCTGCTAGATTTACAAACATTTGAACATTTGACAGATTAATCTAATCTAATCTGACAATGTGTTATTTAGATCGAATAATGACTGGGTCGTTTCTCATAAAGGATGGGAAAAGCAATCTAATGTGGCCTTCCAAAGAGTCCTCTAGCAATCCAGGAAAAAATAAAAAAATAAAAAATCACATAAAGCCAAATCTGTATAGTATGGTCAGAGCTGGGTTTGATCTGCCGCACTTCCTGAAGCGAGTCCATCGTGCTAACCTCTGTGGCTCCTCGCTCGGTCTAACGAACAAGAGCAATTATTGCCAAACAATGGTTTAAAGTATAATGTGAATATGAAGTTAAATTATTAGGTTATTAAAGACATTATAGGACAGTCAAAGTTGCAACAGAGACATTAAAAACTTTGAAAACTGAAGAGAACAAATTTGCAGTTAAGGCAAAAAATTAATAAAATAAAAAATGATGAAAATAACTTATTCCACTATTGAATAATATGCACTAAATTGTTTGTTGTTGAAAGAGAAGTACTGGCTTTATGTTTTCTGAAATCCATTTCTCTCTTCACACTAAATACACCATAATATGACAGGGATATATATCATCTTATCCCTGTCTTCAAAATTACTGTTTGTAATTTGTACTCTACTATCAATATATTTATTAGCAATTTTACTGTAAACTAGCAACCCACATGATTTAGATGGGCAAATTTTATATTCTATATCTATAAAATCAATGGGTGTGTATGTATTTCATTGTCCTACATAATATGACGAAACACCACGCACGCATATCATGCTTATACGATCCTCAGTGTGTTTAAACCATTTTAGATACTAATATCACAGACTAACATATATCTAAAACCTTACATCTGCTACTTGGAATGACAGCAGGGCCCCAATCAGAGAAACAATTAACTGTAGTGGCACTATTAACACGGACAGTCTTGGTAGTGACACTAGAGCTTCAAGTGACAGCAGTGCAGTTGCACAAGAACAGTGTGATACAAATGGTTTGCTCTTTCTCCACTAGCGGGACAACTGTCATTCCAAGAGACAGATGTGAACTTTTACATATACAGTAATAAATATCTTGATTTGATTGCTACCAAATTTCACAGGATTACCCACTGGGGCATCTTAAGAGTCTATAGCTGTGTCGTTTTCCATATGGGCAATTTGGGAACTATCTCTGGCATTTACATTGTTGATGTTCCGATCAAGAAAGATGCGGAAGATGATGAACCTATACCTTTCTATTTAACATGTAAACTGAAGAGAGAGAGATTGGTTCGCCAGTACTTACCTTAGTTCTGTACCGCCGACAGTCACACAAAAACACAAAAATGGAACGAAAAATATGACGTGGTTTCAGAAATATTTTCCTTCATCAGGTACGAGAGGAGGGAAGAGGGAAGGAACATAAGGGAAAGGTTATTCACGACCTAGGCCATGATGAGATGATGGGTGATTTGTGGAAGTCAGAGAGACTGTATGTCAAGTACTGAGCCAAGCCAAGAGCAATCCAAAGAGGATGTATAACGAAAGGGGATAGATCAAGCATTAAAGAGAACTGAACCAAATAAAGTTTAGTGGAGGATGGTGGAGGAGGGGTTAGAAAAAAGGATTTTAAGAGGGAAAGACTTACAGGAAAAAAGAAAAACCACACACACTACAATTTACTAAAGGAAGACAGGCAAGGAAGTGTGATATGAGAGTGAGTAAGTGATTTGAGAATGGAGGAGGGGGAGAGGGAAGTGGTTAGCATAGATTTGACCAGGAGGATGGCAGGAGGAAAAGATATGTTGGAAGGCAAGTTCCCATCTCCATAGCTCTGAGGAACTGGTGTTAAGTGGTAGTAACGAGATGGCACATGTAGTGTTACATGTGCTAAGGTCCCTGGAGTTATATTGTAGGGCATGTTCTGCCGCAGGATATTGGTTGTCACCCAGGTGACCTGTATGTACATCCACTTCTATACCCTTCTATACCAAACGATCCCTTCTGTACAGCCTAGACAACCAAGGCAGACATATCTGGTTCCAGAGATGGAGCCCTTAACATCTACAACAACAACAACCACGTGCCCAATGCTTTTCTCTGTCTCAACTACTCTGCGGACCTTGTTCATAAGAAGATCTCATGAGCAGTCCATTCCTCCCCTTGCAGCAACAATGTTCCTAACCCCAGACCACCCAGAAGCATTCCCTTAGAAACCCAGTACTATCATGGCCTAGAATGCCATAACAAACTGCTTCGTCAGGGCTATGACTTTGTCAAGTCATGCCCTGAAATGAGACCAGTGCTCGGAATTATCCTTCCCACACCACCCAGAGTAACATTCCGCCATTCTCCTAACCTCCATAACATCCTTGTCACACCTTAGAACACCCCAAAACCACCCTCCCTACCTAGTGGCTCCTACCCATGTAACTTGTCCCGCTGCAAAACCTGCCCCGCGCAACCGCCCACAGCCACATACTCCACCCCCACCACAAGAAAAACCATTCAAGGCAGGGCCACATGTGAAACAACACATGTAATCTACCTACTGACGTGTTCACTGCACAGCCTTTTATGTTGGTACAACCATCAACAAATTGGCTGAACGGATGAATGAGCACACATGGACTGTTCGCCCGGGTGACACCCAATATCCAATGACAGCTCATGCCCTACAACATAAACTCCAGGGACATTGGCACATGTTACACTACACATGCCATCTGGTTACTACCACACAACACCAGTCCCTCAGAGTTACAGAGATGGAAACTTGCCCTTCAACATATCCTTTCCTCCTGCCATCCTCCTGGTCTAAATCTGCACTAATCTCTTTCCTCTCTTCCTCCTCCATTCTCAACTCACACACTACTCATTTCTCACTCCATTCTCTGTCTTTCACTCGTAAATTATTGTGTTTATATTTCTCGGCCCATTTGGTAATATAACCTTCGCAGTGTTTAGTTTTAACTGTTCAGTAGCGCTAGTAGTCTTTCAACATTGGGATTTAGGAAGGCCAATGCACATTCGAGATTTTAAGATCTATTTAAATCTTGTGGAGAATGAGAGGATTTTTTTAAAAACTTTATATATTTTAACAAAAAATAGTGGGAGAAGAGCTCTCCTTTAACACCGATGGAGTTAATATAAATGTTTAAAAAAAAGATTTTAGGTACCTTTAATTCTTTCTGATGTGAATAATGGCAGCATTGTTTTGTCTGAGACTTTACATGTTTTTAATGGTAGTCCTCTGTTTGTAAACTAGTGAGCTTTTACCATATTACGCCTGTTGGTGTAAGAGGTCTAGTGTATCACTCACCATACTCGAGAAATATAACCAATCTCACATAATCTTAAAGTCAAACATTTTAAAAACAGACACCATAGAATCATATTACCATTCGTTTGGGCTCATCAGCTGATCATTAAGTACCCATTCTTCAGATGTGCATGTATATTTAACAATTTGAAGTTCCTCCGACAAGTCAAGTATTTTACCTTTCAGGGCACAATGCACTTTTCTAGTATGGGATCTGGAGCCCTGTGGCCATTAATTGAGTGGTCATTTGTACAGCCTTATAATATGCAAGAAAACCCATCCTAATATAAGCTGAGGTTTTTAAAAAGGTTTTTCAGTGTCCAACTGTTTGCTCTACAAAGCTCAGTGGACAGCACACTGACTACTACCACCACCACCCAGAGGCCCGGGTTCAATTCCTAACTGGAGACTGGGTGTCTTCATGTCTTCATCATCATCATCATCATCATCATCATCGACACACAAGTTTCCAATATGTCGCCAAAAAAAGATACTGAAAACAAGACAGGCAAACTACCCCAGACAGGGTGTCATGACCAGCAAAGCCATACAATTATTTTATTTGAATCTCCAACTTTGTAATTAGCTTCATTACAATGTTTTCTTACATGACTGGCAACCCTTTCTTTTCTTCTTATGGCTGTTTCATGAAATAAACATTTGTCAGGGTATTCAAATGTATCTGAACATTTCACTACAATACATACTATGTACACAAAACATAATAAAACAAATTTTAGGTTTTCAATCTAAATGTTGATTGACTACTACCACACTCAGTATTTCTCAAAGATGGCTCCTTATACTTCTGGTGTAGTTACATGTATTATTATTATTATTATTATTATTATTATTATTATTATTATTATTATTACATTCACAACATTTTAACTTACTTAACACATGTAATGAAATGTTATATATCAATCGCTACATAGATTTTAATCCATTGTTTGAGACTGACTGCTGTCCTCCATTGAATTGGATAGAGGAAAACTCTTAACTAATCGTGCAATTATTTGTCTGCCTATACTTAGCACCCTGGATGCAACCTGCACCTTCAGGAAAGCTATGAAACGTCCCTTAGCTGCTAAATTATGGTGAAATGGCTTGAGAAACATTCCACTGACCTAAGTCTCTTGATATCAATCCTCCTTGGATACATTGTAAGCTGTGGTTGACTGGAAAAGGAAAAAGATGGCTCCCCAATGATTTCAAATCATTTTGCTGCCTTCATAAAACTAAATAGGGGTGTCACATCTGTATCAGGTAGGTGTTCCTAAATGAAAGCCTCATTAGTGTAGACAAAGTTATAAAGTGTCTTTTTGATAGCAAGTAACAATTCAGTGCAGAGCTACCAAGAGACAACTTTACAGCAAATAATAGAAACCAAAAGATTCAGAAACAAGAAAATACTCCATGCTTTCAAATGACTTATTAGAAATAAGCAAATTTAATGAAACTTTGACCAAATTATTGGCAGTGTCTACATTCAACCTCAAAACTACAGACATACTAGTCACATAAAATTAAACAAAAATCAACAGAAAATGTGATCATAACATGCCGCACATACGATAATTAAATGTGCTGAATTTCCCTCTAAATATAAATAATAACAGCAGCCACTATATATTGGTGTAAGTAAAACAGGGTTTTACAGAGTTCATGTAGTTTACTCACCCGTTGGCCTTGCGTGGTGCAAGTTGTGATGACGCACGGCTAAGCGACTGACAGACATATCGTCAGAACTGTTGGTGTTATCAGTGGCAGTTATTGACACAGGGCAATCGTCACCCCCTTCTGAACTGCTATACCCTTCCGCCATGGCCTCTCCATGACCCCACAAATCTTCCTCTGGGCCTCCACCAACACTCAACAGATCACGTGCAGATTTCTCATTTTGTGCCCTGTCATCAAATACTTTTGCCTCTTCCGTGTCCAAACTGCAGCTGTCATCATCCCGGTGTTCCTCGGATGATGGGGAGGAGACACTGTTTGTTGCAATGGAACTTTCATCAGCCGTTCTGCAGCCTGAACTACCGTAAGCAGGTATACCTGATCCCTGATACCTGAGAGGCCTCCTGATTCCACTAGTAGCAACAGGTTTCTTGTTAGATACTGTACGGTAATTTGTTTTTGGCAATGAAATAACTGATATTTCAGTAATGACTGTCTGTCCATCATCTTCTTCATCTTTATCTTTATCTGTTATATCTCTGACATCAAAGCTCTTATTGTTGCCTAAAACTACTTCAAGGTGGCGAGCTTTCCTGCGGAGACCAGCACTTGGACTGCGTTCCAGCTGCTCAATGCCATGCAGTGTGTCAGAATCACCGTTTCCTATACCTACAAGAATAAAAATTGTATTAATTTTTAACACCTTGTGAAAGTTTTAATCAACTATTTAACACCCTAAATACTTACAAAACTAAGGTATCACTAAAATTACATTAAATCCATAGTTAATTATTATTTTTGCTTAAACTGTCAAATTTGTTTTCAGACATTACATATAAAATAAATATTACATGACAGTATTTTTTTTCCAGCGATATTTGTAAAACACAAATATCACAATAAATACATAGGAAACTATATTTGTCACTTATAATTTGTGCACAAATTTTTGTAAGTATTCAAAATTAAATGTGCTGAAAATAAAAATCAGTATATACAGAGTACAACAGTAAATTGCACTCTCTGCAATCCTATTTTCCTCATAAAAAAGTTAATTTTTTGGGGGGGTGGGGTGGGGGGGGCGGGGGTGGGGACCACCGTATATCAGTAGAATCGTTGATATGATTGTAGAACAAACTGACAGGAAATCACATTTGAAGAAGCATAGAAATGTTTGAGTTATGAGTGAAATGATGTTTGTAACCCAAGACCCCAAACCCTCACCTGGTTCAATTCACTGATGAGAGCTTCAGAAAGTGGTTTCTGGGTCAATTCATACTATCATCATTCCTCTACTGTCTCAGACCCTTCTCTCAAATACATTTTTACCTGATCCTCCTCAGGCCAGCGTGCATCACTGATGTTAATTTCTACTTCTTCAATGGCTCTATAGGAAATCTATTCCCACTAAGCCCACCAACCACCAAGACAATCACTATTTTGATAGCTGCCTCCACTTCTACACTAAATACTTCCACAGTCTGGCTACCAACAGATGGTGTGTCTGCATGACTACCAATTCTTTGTTCAGAATTGTCACCATGTTTCTGTTGTCTTCACAGTTCTGTACTACTGTCTACAGTTAGAGCAGGTCTCCTATGTCATACTCTCATCCTACACCAAATCCTCATGAATAACCTACATTATTAAGATTTCTCTAGTTATAGGTACTCAATAATAAAACTTGGGAAGAGCTGAACAAAAAGTCAGTATGAATTTGAAAACTTAAAAAACTATGAAATAATGTAGATAGAGAGGTAAAAATTGACATACATGCTTGGAATGATGGGGTTTTATTAGAACCAAGGGGAAAAAATAGTATTGCTAGGCGCGTGAAAGATCTCTTGCGCGCGTCATTTGCCGATGATCATGTGCTCAGCCAACACTTTCGTCATGCTTGGCCTCCCATGTCCCCAGACCTCAATCCATGCAATTATTGACTTTGGGGTTACCTGAAGTTCAAGTGTATTGTGATCGACCGACATCTCTAGGGATGCTGAAAGACAACATCCGATGCCAATGCCTCACCCTAACTCCGGACATGCTTTACAGTGCTGTTCACAACATTATTCCTCGACTACAGCTATTGTTGAGGAATGACGGTGAACATATTATTGAGCACCTCCTGTAAAAATCATCATCTTTGCTTTTTCTTAATTTGTTATGCTAATTATTGCTTTTCTGATCAGATGAAGTGCCATCTGTCAGACTTTTTCTAACCACCCGCCCCCCCAAATCAAACCCCATGTCATTCCAACCATGTGTGTTAATCTTTACCTCTCTATCTAAATTATTCCGTGGTTTATTAAGTTTTCAAATTGATACTGACTTTTTTATCAACAGGTGCGTCAAATTAAAACAAATAATACATTTCCTTGAGACAAAATTGTCTCGTTATACCAAAGGTATTAAATATAAGGAGAGGCATTCAATTAAAATTTGCGCTGCGGCCAGGATTCGAACCCGGGACCTCCTACTTACTAGGCAGGTGCTTTAGACCACTCAGCTAACACAGCGTTGCAGCCAAAGCAACTACACGGACTGTCTTAAAGCATGTATCCCTCCACATAATTAAAGTATGTGGTGTGGAGGGAGACTTGCTATAAGCCAGTCCGTGTAGTCGCTTTGACTGCAACGCTGTGTTAGCTGAGTGATTTAAAGTGCCTACCTAGTAAGTAGGAGGTCCCTGGTTCGAATCCAGGCCGCAGCACAAACATTAATTCAATGTCTCTCCTTATATTTATATCAAATTAACTACATCTCACATGGACCTGCATTTTCATCATTTCTATCTTGTCTCAATAAGAATGGAAAATCACATGTAAACTACATCAAAGAGGACAACAAAATTGTTTTTCTTTACTCACTGTTACACAAATTCTGAAGGCAAAATTAACATCTGAAATGTAAATGTGAACATTTATTACCTATCCCTGAATCAGAACCATCCTCTCGGCTGCCAGAGGACCCAGAGCCCATGCGACCTGCTCTCTTCTTATTGGCTGCCGTCTTGGCATTCTTTGAAGGAGCAAGGGACTCTGTTTCCTCGGCATCCACAGATGTCAGCCTAACAGGGTACTGAGGTTTTGGTAAGAGAGTTGTCTGCAGCGTGAATCGTGTAGCACAAGTAGCATTATTTGGCTGTGGAATGGCTGATCGCTTTACTTGTCTGTTACTGTCAGGCACAGGAATACTGCTTACTGCTTCCTTTGGTCTGTAACAAAAAATCATTAATACAAATGATTAATGGAAAAAATGTTATACCCAACAAAGCAGTACAAGAACATTAAAAAAGTTCTGTCAGGCAGGCTTGTTCTTCAATTTGGACACAAAATTTCAAAAGTTTTAATTCTATGTTCCATATTTTGTTAATTCCTAGCTAAAAACACTTTCTATGTCTAAGGAAACATCTAATTAATTGTAATCTTAGTCTTACATATGGTAGTGATTTGCATTAACTACCACAGGCAAACCCAACCTGAAAAGTATTAAAAAACTAATTATAATAATGTGTATAAAAAATAGAGATGGTTTAACTTACGTGGCGAAAAACACTTGCTCGTTGATAGACACACAGATGAAAACACACACAAACACAAAAATTCAAGCTTTTGCAACCATTAGTTGTTTTATCAAGAAAGAGGAAGGAAGGAGAGGGAAAAGAGAAAGATGTGGGTTTTAAAGGGAGTGGATGAGGAGTCATTCTAATTCTGGGAGTGGAAGGACTTAGCTTAGCCCCACATCCTTCCCCTAGGGTAAGTCCTCCTGCTCCCAGGATTGAATGACTCCTCATCCACTTCCTTAAAACCTGCATCCTTCCTTTTTCCCCCCTCCTTCCTTCCTCTTTTCCTGATGAAGCAACTAACGGTTGTGAAAGTTGAATTTGTTAGTTGCGAAAGGTTGAATTTGTGTGTGTGTGTGTGTGTGTGTGTGTGTGTGTGTGTGTGTGTGTGTGTGTTCTCATCTGTGTGTATCAACAAGCCTGTGATTTTTTGCCCAATAAGTTAAACCCTCTCCATTTTATACATATTTTTCCCACCACAAATGTTTCCCTCTATAATAATTATAATAATGTTTGGACAAACTTCAGTTGTAATTGAACAATGAGTTTCTACAAAAAAAACTCTTAGTCAGCAAATGACAATTATGAAGATTCCTTAATTTTCATCAGTTCAGTCTCCTATATCAATATGCAAAACATTTTTCCAGTTAGAGGGTTAAAAAGAATGGAAAAATATAGAGCATGTTTATCACTTGATTATCATCACTGAATTATGAAAGTCCTGTTTGCACACTGTCACTCATTGCTTCAACACACAATGACAACATGCAATAAATGTCAGACTGTCATTATGCACATGTTTGGGGATGTAAATGATTAGGATTTTAGCAAATCTGCACAAAGCAGGTATCCGGTTCATATGGAAAGATTGTGTTGAAAGTTTTTAGTTTTGATATCATTTTTGCTTATAGAACACTGTTACGGCTCGTGTAAGGAGAAGAAATTTCAAACGTGATTCAATTCCACAGTAGCAGGATCACTACTTATAGATCAGCTCACAATATTGATGCTCATGTTTGTTGGAAACCTATGAGTGTCATGCAAATACAGAATTAATGAGTTAAAACTGCCATATTCAACTTCACATAGGATATTGATGGGCTGACAAATGTCAGACAATGGCCACTAATCTTTCTAGCCCTATCACATCAGGAGATGGGCTTCTCTGCAGCCAGAGGCATTTCGTCCTATGGCGGAACAGAGAAATGAACCCCCACAGAAATATTCGCTTCTGAGAAAACTTTACAATATACAAAAACAAGGTAGACCACCTGGTGGCACAGCACGCAGGTAAGTATAGGCTCTATTTCAACAGCTGCTTCACAACCAAAGCCATCTGGACCCTTACCTCACCTCCCCACCAACAGGTTTTTTGAACTGCACAGATGGAAGTTATCTTTACAGTATATTCTCTGATCCCAAAATATCCAGCCTCAACCTACGAGAACCTCTTTTCCCAACAAGCAACAGAATATGTCTTTTCCAACAAAGCTGTGACCATAAGCTTTAAGTTACAAGTATATGAGTCTTTTAAAAGGTCCTGTCAATTCTTGATAAACATATTCGCAGAGATTTGCCAACTATCCTCAATATTGTTGAATTCCAATTGAAACTTCGCATTGTGAAGCACAACTGTGCAGTTTACAGCATGAGAGAAAAATTGTTCTTAAGATATATCTGTGAAAATTACACCACAACTTTTAGGTACTTACCTTGGTATGCCTGATTGTGGAGTTCGCCCTCCTCCTTTGGACCTTGGTTTCTCACTTCCTTGGCTATCTGTTTCAACAGCCCCGCTGTTGTTATTAATAATGTTGCTGTTATTATTATTGTTGTTGTTATTGTTGTTGCTGGTTGTATGGCTGTTAGTAGTGATGGGTGATACAATGGAAATGTCACGGTTCACATCTGCAACCTTGTTAGTAAGAGTGGGTCCTCTGAACCCAAAGCGGTTTGGCCTCAGAGATGTTGATCCACTGCTTATGGTTTGGTTGCCGTCAATATCCCTTTTTGGACGTGGCAAGCGAGGAGTTGATCTGCCGGACTGGATAGGACTTATGGCACTCAGTGACTCCTGTAAAAGAAATCTAAGTTAGTATAAAATCTTCTGCACTTAAACACATAAAATTACTGTTTGCTATTTATAATCACCAAAAAAGAGGTAAATTAGCTTTGGTTAAGTATTTACTGTCATTCCTACTACAGTACAATTATATATTTCATGAATACATGATTGTGTAGGGTTTCAAAAGACAATTTTTATAGTCTATTAAATTTCAGAAGTTTCTTGAAAAGATAAACAGAGGTAACAGAATTTTCCTTATGTTGTTGTTTTTAGTAATTTTCATTGTGCGTCTCCTCATCCTAGCATGTAAATTATACACATGTGAAACTATCCAAAGCATATAGGTAATACATAATTTTATGATCCCATAACATAGCCATACCAATGACCAATTTATATAGAACACTATATGGAGATGAATATAAAACATTAAGTGAACCAAAGCAGTTTCATCTGCACAAGAAATGGCATCTAGTAATGATTTACATAGTATTATACAAAAATTAGATTTTTCCAGAAGTATACCAAACCCATTTTAGGCCCTTCATGAAGTAACTTGCACAGTTTGTCCATAGTGTAAGAGGTTAGACAATCTGATATAATTCTTTAAGTAACTATATATCAACCCAGTCTCTCCAAATTTTATTCAACTGTCCAGAAATACAGTCCACCTGTAAATGCATTTATTCCATTTTTAGTCACCTGTGAAGTGAAAATGACACTTCACACTTAGATGCCCTTTGTGAAGGCTAGTGCTAACCTCTGAACCTATACTTAACATGTAAATTTCAGTCAACATTCCAATTTTAATAGTAGGCATATGCAAGGACTGTCTTCAATGGCTGTTCAAAGTTTTGTAAGAATACTTTTTCAGAAAGTTCCTTCTGCCACAGAGTTTATTTAGCAGAAGTTTCTATTCAATTTAGTGAAAATTTTTTGTCTCGTTCACAAACATTTCTAAATCATGAAATTTTTATGCTGTTGTACACTATCTCTCATCATTTCCCATGCTACAATCAATATCAGATTTGAATTTTCCTTTTGCGACATCAGTTTCCTATAATTTCAAATTATTCTAATTTATGTGGATTTATTTTGGTAACTATAAACAGTTGGCTTGTGTACTGATATTTCGTATTGTTGTTGATGTTGTTGTCATATAGTATTCATCACAGCTGCCAACAAAGAAAATGAAAGTTAAAATTGAAGAAACAATAAAATTATCAATGATCTCACTGCATACTTTTGTCCATATAAGACTTTATTAAATTTAAACATGAAGCACCACTAGTTCATTTGTGCCTCCCCCTTTCTTTGTTTCTTCATTTTTACACCTTTATGTATTTATATAGAAAAACATTTTTAATGCAGTAACCCGAACTACTGGAATATATGGAGCTGCACTGTCACTCCATTTTATCTGTAAACAATCTTTGTTGAGCACATGTACCTAAAACAGTTCAGAATTTCCAGATTAAACTCTCTCTACAACAACTAACCCTTTGCTGTCATTGATGTTAAGTGTTGGAATATTGTTAATGTTCCACTGGTTACAAGAGTGTCCATTTCTTATTAATGTCAGTTATTTACATCTTTGAAATTCTGAGATATACCCTCCATTGTGTTTCCGCCTAGATATCTAGAGACCTAAGTTTTTCTGCTATTATATTACTTTGTTGTAGATGTTACTTTATCTTCATTTCTTAGGTAATTAGTTCTGGATTATGACTATCAATTTAGTCAGTTTAAGTTAATTTTATTATGATATTCATATTTTGCTAAAGCTGTGTTAACTAATCTTTTGAAACAGCATGCCAATTGTGACATAGGCAGTACTGATTAATCAATGAATAGAAAATTGTGTATCTTTTTAAAAAGTTAATGGATCTTCGAAAAACAATTTAAATTGTCCAACACAGTAAGCCATAACCACTGGGGCAACATGCTCAACAACATTCATCTTAAGCCTGCTAGTCAATAATTCCATATACAAATGTGCACAACACATTTAAACATGTCAAGGTCACCCCTCCCCTCCATCAATACTGTAATGCTACTGGAATGCATGTAATTACAGCAGAGGTAGCACTACAATTATTAATGATGCGAAAGCAGATAATTACAGCTGATAATCAAAAATGCTCTCCCAGTTTATAAATAAAGGCCTGTGTGTCACAGAGTGTGCTCTTTCACTGATTGTACAATTTAATAATCCCACTACAGAAGATTTCAATAATTACTCATCTGTGTCACTCATTCCATCATTTCTAAAATTTCTGAGCAGGTAATGCATTCCAGGGTTGTTATTGTAGACAGCCAAACAGATCTCCTTTTTTTTTTTGAAGGCCAATCTTGTGGTTTAGCTGTTTTTGTGTCTACTAAGCACACAATTAGGTCTTTAAACAATGAATTACTGTCAATTGCAATCTCCCATGACTTATCAATGGCGTGTGATTTATAAGTCATAATATTCTAAACGGTGTCTTTTCAGCGAATGCTTGGTTTAGTTCTTATTTACAAAACAAAATGCAGATTAGATGCTTGTTGTTTCTGTGTAGGGAAAATTTATATTGGGAGTTCCACATAGATCATTGGTTCATTACAAAATTCACCACTATTATTAAAAAAAAAAAAAAAAAAAAAAAAAAAAAAAAAAAAAAAAAAAAAAAAAAAAATTATCAGCAAACATTATGAATTTTGAAGTACCATATGATCACAAGTGTAACTCCAGGACTCAAGAGCATCTTCAGAAGAAGTTATATATATGGACCTGTCCGAAAGAACAGATGTCAGTTTTGATCCTGCAGTTATCTATTCATATTCACAGACCGTATGACATTAACCGTAAATGGGTAAAGTTGAAGACGTGCACCCAGCCGGGATTCGAAACCAGGTCACTTGCTTTCTAGGCAGTTGCACTGACCCCTACACCACTGGGGGCACAGCAATCACTACACCTGCATGGAATTACTCAAACATGCCTCCCGTCAGATACAAATTTCCAACTTCACTCTGCCCACTAGAACTCAAACTCTTAGTTATAATTTTCCGATGATGGGCAATGATCCTTTCTTCAGTGCGGAGGCACTCCTAGGCCCTTACTCGTATGGGAATAAGATTACAAAGGAACTGAGTTTGAGTTCTAGTGGGCAGATAGTAAAGTTGGGAATTTGTATCTGATGGGAGGTGTGCTAGAGTAATTCTGTGCCAGTATGGAGGCTATGGTGGTGTGGCTATGGTGGTATGGTGGTGTAGGAGTCAGTGCAACTGTCTCTAAGGCAGGAGACCCGGGTTCGAATCCAGGCTGGGTGCACATTTTCAACTTTACGCTTTGCAGTTAATGTCATACGGTCTGTGAATATTAATCTTCAGAACACTTAAACTTTGACACGGAAAGTGAAGTACTGTGCAGCAATAAATCTCAGATTATGAACTATTGGAAATAAACTTTCACAGGTAGTGAATGAACAAGCAAGTGGCACCAACTTATGTCGAGTGATAAATGTCGATATCTGCTCTACACCAAACAAACGTGCAGTGCTTTGATGGCCCCCGTCTAAGTTTGGCAAATTTCTAGACCTCACTTGAAACGTGAGCTTGTTTAGATCCCATAAATACAGTGAAATTGATTTTTTTTAACCTTAAAATTTGGATGACTCATTTCATGAGGTACTTAAATATGAAATAAATCGCAAATTGTTAAAATTACATAAAACTAATATACTTATTCCGTGCCTACTTTTAGAACCCTACGCGAGTTGATCTTCAATTGCTTAGGTTACACCGGTACCCTGAAGTTTTACTGAGCGCTATTTAATGAGAAAGGCGTTACAAGACCCAAAGCAAGTTTAATGCTGAGTGAGGATTGTTAACACCCATTAACTGCAGGTGTCCAATATGTGCCAGTACTCTGATTTATTTATTTTTTGAATGTGCTATATATGAAAGTACAGTCCATGAAATAGGCTACTATTATTAATTTAGGCCTAACAGATTTCATGTACGTTGATTTTATAATCATATCAGAACAATGTTCACATACCTCACTAAACTCAAACAATAAACCTAATTGTTCATTGAAATGGAGATGGAAAAACAAACATTTTACGAATCGTAAATTCCTTTACTGGTACCATAAAGAAATACTTGGATCGTAAAAAAAAAAAAATTAGGGCGTCGGTGACGCAGTGTGCCGATGTTGGTAACGACGTTTGAATTCTCTTTGAAAACTATCACAAAGAATAAGGCAATTTTTCGCGTCTGCCGTAAAATAAATAATGAATGCTGGTCCTGTTGGGGGTTGACATGTTCTTTTATGTACCGTTGTCCGGTCAGAAAATTATCTTCGTTGATCGAACATTTTGTTGCCAACATTAGCACACTACACCATCGATGTCGTAAGTAAAATTTCATCATTTGAAGCGTGCGTACATAGAAACTGGTTAAGCGATATAAGTGTTCGTATTCTTGTTTTTACTTAATAAGTGGAACGTAAGTTACCCTGTAGTACACACTTGCACCGTGGGTCAAATTACAGACGAGCGGAACTAATAATTTCTCGCCATTGTAAGCACTGATTTACGCAGACGGTCCTGAAATTATTGCTGCAGATCACGTTAAAATGTGTTATTTTGAGACACACAAAACCGTTTTTAGCGCTAGAATGAATCAACGTAGCTCTTTCATGATATTCATTAATAGCCTAATGTAAAACGAAGCAAATAATATCTCAACAATATGGTCCAGTCGGGAGTAATGTGCTAAGCAGACCATATTGGGACTAAACGCGCAAACCTTAACTCATGTACCAACTGGAAGCATGATACGCTAAATGATGTTTAATAAATACAATAACATCAAATGCATTCTTCAAACGTTCCAAAATATAGTTTACGTTGATCTATTAATTTTAATCCTGTGGTACAATCATGCGCACGGAAGCGAATAGTGGTGTTTTAAAGTAAAAACTGTCAATGGGCAATCTCTTACAAAAAAACCTGTGCGGGGTCGCATACTGGTACACGAAGGAGTCCGTTATATACGTACTAGGAGGACAAACAACTTTAACAACTTTTTTCACTTCTAAGAAACAAACTTATTACCAACTGCCCTGAGCCATGCAATCAAAGGTATTCTATTTTATTCAGATTTCAATGCAATTGGTGAAAGTTACTTTAAAAAGCGCATTTGGGTTTATTTATGTTAATTATGTCACTTAGAAGTACTGTAATTCACTGGGACTGAGCCCGTAACGAAAAACGGATATTAAATTCCCTGATAACAACATAAGTTTCAGGTACGTAACGACTTTATTTTGCAACCATACTTACAATCCACACACTTTGGAGCGCAGCACTCAAACCTTGACTCAAACGACTAACCAAAGATATTACAAACAATCACGCAGAGAAAGGTTTCATATGAATCATAATACACGTACTACATTGTTAACGGCCCAATACAATCAGAAGGCGACAAAACGTTATTGGTCAATATATACTATATAATTGAATGCGTAACCTGAATAAATTGAAGCTAAAGCCTAACATGTAATTGCACAATTATTTTATCCTGTGTAGATAATGGTACGAACAGGTTAGTTTCAGCAATAACAGAGTGACTTTTTTAGCTACAATGCTTCGCTTGGATGGAGACAGCAAGCAAAGTGCTTATTTCCACCATCCGAAGAGCTGGAAACACTAATTTCGCCTGTTACTGCAGACAGATTAAGAGAACCTGCCAGTCACACAGAATGGACAATATGCCGGCTCATCGTGGCACACGTTGTAGGACTGGAGGGTAAACCTGAGGAGTTCGTTCACAAAGGCAGTTGATGTGGGAGCAGCGAGAAATTACGTTGTACGGGGCATTATGCTTGTGATGAAGTTGTTTGTACCAGCGTTGGTCGTGATGTAGGTTGAAAATTGCCATTTGGCGGTTGCGGCCAAGTCCAAACCGCACTGGACACTTGTCGGCGGATTGAGTCTCGTGGGAGTGCCGTGCAAGTGCGCGTCATTACTCATTCACAATAGGCCGGCTACCTTGCAGGTCATCCACCTGCAAGGCTCGACGATGGCAATATCGCAATTCAACCGCCCGTAGTCTGAAAAGACCCTGATGTCTATTGTTGGTATCCCCTTCAAGATGTGCTTTGCCCGGGACTACTACCTCAATAAAAGCTACGTCGTCATGACGGAGAAAGATCGGTACCACACAACGAAAATGCTGCGTGACAAACTTCAGGAACGCCCACCGCCCCATAAACTGGAGGTTCGGCAACGGACGGTCAACTGGCGGGGGGGGGGGGGGGGGTTACAATATCTTTACCCCTCTCCTGCCGACTGAGGTCCGTGGCTTATGATACTGATTGGTCATCAGCAAGACAAATCAGCGACTCGCTAACATACGCCAACTACTGACTCATCGGACTGTACACTGTCATGTTCCGCACATCCGTGAGCACTGGTCCAGAGTCATTGTGTATCGACTGTATGGGAGCTCTGCCGAGGAATTGTGGCCCTTACAAACGGATCCACCCCGAGAGTGTGACTGTGGAGTGCCCCCCCCCCCCCCCCGCAACAAGCACAAATCCACTATGTGGGACACTCAGCATTTGCCATTATCGACCTTGGGCTTGGGGACTGTGTGGCGTACATGGTTTATCGGTAGAATGGTCACCAGCAGACGAAAACACTCGTATGGGGACGCTACGACCATTTCCTCACGGCGGAACTAATTAAAGGCCACCAACCAGTGTAACACAGATGTTCCTGATTTTTTTGTAGGTTACATTTGGTTTAAAAAATAGTATATTACATCTCTAATAGATCGTTCAAATGTTGCAACATTCATTTTACAGGAATTGCATCCTTAGTCTCGGCATAATAAGCCGTCCTTCTGGAACGAAGTAAAAATGAGAACACTAGTATCACATGCTAGATTTGACGTTTTAATTGTAAATCCATCCATATGTTTCTGAGTAATAGAAACAAAACTTGATGTGTAAGTACGAACACACCTAAAATCATGAATTAACTGATACGTTTCATCTGAATCCCCATCTTCAAAGGGAATTAACGTAGATTAACGTGCTGTAACAATGATTGTTAGTATATGCACGTCGATGATCGACATTCAAATGACAGTCCGAAGTTGAAGAAAGTGTTTTGTGCCAAAAGGAAACAATTTACCTTAAATTTTTAAACAAACGAGACACGTTCCTTCTGGAAGGACGTCAGGATCATCTGGGGTAAAGACGTTAATTCCAGCTGCGACATTAAGTGGTGTGCTGTAAAATGTAAGTCTTTAATAAATTACTTTTAGCAGGAATTGAATCTCCCATTACATTCAGAACCTTTGAGTAGGTCGTTTGTGTTTTCCCTCCTCTTGTAGTACATTACACAGTAACGACTCCGATTCAGTGAATTTTCTCTACGTCATTTTCTGTTTTTAACTTATAATTACACTACGCAATGTTTTTCTTTATGGCGAAAAAGGATTTTTTTCCTAGAGGATTCTGGTTTGCCGTGTTAAATTTCCTTTTGTTTCATTTTAAATTTCCATTTACCATTTCCTTGCAGGGGACTTGTGTTTTTCCTTGTTACCTGGGTGGATATGTTTTCTTTTATATAACTTTTTTTTTTACAATTCAGAAATTTATTAATCTGGCTTTGAAGATACATTATGCTGTTTCTTTAAAAGAAGGGGGAAAAAAGTGAGAAAAGCACAAAAAAGCAACAAACGTGAGAAAAGCAAAAAACCTGTGTTGGGGGGGGGGGGGGGGGGGGGGATTGCGAGAAGCTACACGAACAAAATTAAAACGTAAAAAACTGGTAGTGTACATTCTTCATTCCTTTCACTGGTGACGGAGATTGGTGCCAAATATGGAGGGAGGTACCTCTTCTTCGACGTCCATAGTCATCTCTCACGTACTCTTTTAGACATTTCTGGACAATATTCATTAGGTCTAAAATATCTGTCATTGCCTGGCGTATGAGAGAAGTTGTTATCACTACTGCCACAGGACCGACATTTTAAGTTTTTCATAGTGCTTTCGAGCGAATTTTATTTCACGTTTTCTTGATGCAGTAGCACTATTTGATGAATTACTCTGACATTTTTTCTCAGAAGAGTTTGGCTTCTGCGACACCTTTTACGAAATGTGAGATGCTATATCGGGTTCTGTCAGATTCGGATTTACTACGAACCAAAACATTCTGGATGCAGGACTGTCGTTTCGTCACTACGTTGGGCTCGGTTCTTTAACTGTTATTCTGCTAAACGTACTTGTGTTGGATTGTCACATGTTTTTCTTCAGCTCGGCCTGGGATTTGTCCCGCTTTGTGTTTGCTAAACACTAGTCATCAATCCTGCTGTATTCAGCATCCCAGACGAATCCTTTCAGTCATTACAATGGAACTTGCCTAGAATCGCCAGAAACAGTTACCTGATGTGCTGTTAACTTGTTATTGAGTCCTTTGGTGGCCTGAATGTACGTAGGGGAGACCGGGGCATGTTTTCCATAGGGGGCAAGTTTTCCAAATGCGTTTAATTTCGAAACACACCGCTAGATGTTACCACCGGCGATACTGTAGGAAGTAGCAACAAAGCAAGCTTCATTTACGAAATTTTCAGTGTTGTACCAGCAGTCACAACGTCGGCAGGGCTGTTTTCGTCATTTTTGCAAATGTGTGTAAACTTTCGCGTTTTTATTGAAACTTAAAATAAACATTCTAGCGTTAAACTTATTATTTTGACATTGCACACACTAAAAGTGGGTTTCTTTCTGCACGTAACTGTGCATTTGTTTTGTAAATAGCTTACACTGTTACTCATGGACGTAGTGTTATATTTCCGAATATGGCGACGGGGCACGTTTTCCGAGTGTATATGGGGCACATATTTCTTATTGCTTTGAGTCTTACGCCAAGTCTAAAGCAAATCAAAAGTTTGTACAATGCACGAAATGGGCGCGTGGAGACTGTACGAAAGGGAATGTTCCATTTTTGGTTTGCTTACATTGTGATTCAGACAATCAGTATAAGTATTGTTAAAAATGTCTATTTGTAAAATATTTCGGTCACATATTTTGTAAAACCATTAAATAGCATTTGTTTTTATTTAATGTGGCTATTTTTACTATCCTCTTTTGTAATGTATTGTAAATTCATGATAAAAATACGTATTCAGTGAAATCAAGATAATTATCTCTGTTTTAACATTGAAAGTATAATTGGAATATTTGCCCCCTGTAAATTTTAAGTAAGCTGGAAAACTTGCCCTGCATACGGGGCAAATTTTCCAACGCAATATTGTCAGACAAAACCATTTGCTACCAAGAATGATATTTACTATTTTCAAAAATATCTGTACAAGACTGTAAATAAAGGTGTAGGAAATATAATGATCCGCTATTTACCGCAAAATCGATAAAAATAAGAAGTACAAAAACGTGCCCCGGTCTCCCCTACGTACCTTGGGAACGACGTAGGCTTGTATTCCCGCTCCTGTTCGTGTAGGCATCACCTTTTACGTTGCCTAATTGAAGTAACGGTAACGTAGGTGTAAAGTACCCGCCTTCTCCATCGATCTGTCACGTTGTAACTACCTGGCAATACAGTCTGCGTGTGCAATATATGGAACCAGTTCCAGTTGGAAACACGTCCTCAACTTTACGCTACATCGCCACAGTTCCGAAGATGGCAAAGGGATAAAAATGTAAGAAGTATCGCATAATCACCCCAAGAGCTGTTGCATCCAGGAATTTGGCAAGAATAATATACAAAAGAATAGAGGAGAAAATTGAGGATGGGTTTGGTTTCTTGGAACGGTAAAGGCTGCAGAGATGCACGTTCTGGCGCGGTGTTCGGCAATGTCAGGAAGATTTGAAGAAATCCTGAGATGATCATGGGATGTCTTGGGCTAGACCAGTGGTTCACAACCTGTAGACCGAAA
Source organism: Locusta migratoria (assembly GCA_026315105.1). Lineage (NCBI taxonomy): Eukaryota > Metazoa > Arthropoda > Insecta > Orthoptera > Acrididae > Locusta > Locusta migratoria. Next base: position 667,943,045 of record CM048744.1, read on the forward strand.
AGCTAAATATTGTTAGCAAAATGTATAAAATATCAAGTTTTTATTCATTTTAAATTATTAATTCCTCATTGCGTGTCGGTCAGTTATATTGTGTGTGAATGATTTACTTGACAACTCTGGTGATGACAGATGTAGATAACATCGGTACTTTTTGAAATATATTTGTCTCCCAGTATTGTAAACCCCTCAAAAAAAACCAACAACAACAACCCTTATTGAACTGCAAAATGACAAGCGGGCGGTGAAAGAATTCTCACCGTCAACTAAACTCTGGCTATGTAGGAAGATCCTAGTACCGACCAGCTCTTTTTATCCCACGCTCATACAGGGAAAAGTTTCACATTTTTAAGACTCAGTGCAGTGATAGCACGCAAGCTTAGCGTTCTAAAATAGTAATAATAATAATAATAATAATAATAATAATAATAAAGCTGCTGGAGGGTGGGGGCGGCGAACGGCTTCCCCCCCCCCCCTCACCATTGAATCCGCCTATGCTATCCACTGCCGCTTGCCCCCACACTCTTTACATCCAGTTTCTTTTTCTTGCTGTTGAATCCTTATCAAGTTAAACTTACCGAATAATATATCTCAATATAATTTTCGAGGTACATAAAGTGGACCATTAGGAGAAGGCTGAGAAATGTGCTGTGAATAAAGCAGGGAGTAAAGACGCAGTAGGTTAAGTCTCATGCCTGAAGGTGATTCGACCCCAGGTGGTGCAAGTCTTTTAAGTGACGCCACATGGTGACTTGCGCATCGATGATGAGGACAACACCCAGTCCCCGAGTGGAGAACCTGACCGGGAATCGAACCCTGACCCCATGCGTAGCAATCTAACACACTGTCCACTGGGCTAAGGAGGCGGTCTCATGTCTGATTGGACGATTTTACATGCATCTGTTTTATGACGTCATATATCATGAACTACTTATTGCTCTATATTATTTCGAATGTACATTCAATGGGACATGTGCATTCGGTTTTTAAAACGTTTCGCTGTTACAATTATTAAGGCTAGTCTACACGACGACACTCATGAAATGAGTCGCGCGCAACTGGTTTCGTGTATGTCTGTAGGCACGGCTCCAATACTATACACTTCAGTTTCTTTGTTTTGTAAGTGCCGTAGAATGAAAGTGTTGGTACCTGTAACAGTTGTGGCGGAACTATTGCTTCTCTGTGTGAAGTCGCTGCATATGACTAAACATAAAAAGAATAAGAAAAGTGTTTGGGTTTGTGACTGGATTAAAAAAAAACATCAGCTCGGTTGCTTAGCGACCTTGCTGAAAGAAATTGTGATCGACGACCCTAGAAGTTATTTTAATCAACTCAGAATGTCACCGGAGCAGTTTACGTTCCTTTTAAACAGAGTTAGTAATGCAATAAACATACTAGATACTGTTTTGCGTGAATCACTGTTGCCAGAGCTGAAATTACAATTGCATTATTTTTCTTTTCAAATAGATATTCGTTTCTGCAGTACCTCTACCGTGTTCCCAAATCCACAATTGCCATGGTTCGTTTGTATAGGTATCTGGAATTTAATGTACTTTAGTATGCAATTCACTAATCGTCAACACATCAATATTTAATTCACGAATAATTGCTTCATGAGCACTATGACGCAGCTGCTTATTCATGAAATTTTCATCGTTAAAATGGCACAAACACCTATGAATCGCATATATGTTTAAAAACCGAATTGTATCTTCCTTTCCCGCCTTTATGTTGTGTTTTGTTCTGTATTGGTTATCACCTAACCTAAAAACATACGCAATCCGTTTCTCCAAAGTTGGAAGGTGCCGAAACTGTTTAGTTTCGCCAACGAGTTGCGCGAACGCCTGCCGCGCATGCGCACTGGCCAGTAGCGCAGTTTCATGAAACGTGTCGTCGTGTAAACTAGCCTTTTGTGTTCAAAATGTCTAATGTTTGTAAACCTATGGGACCATACTGCTAAGGTCATTAGGTTCCTAGACTTTAACTACATTAAGGAACGCTAAGGACCCCCCCCCCCCCAAAAAAAAAAAAAAAAAAAAAAAAACACACACAAAAGCGCGCGCAGTCAATCTAGACCCTCCGGCGGGAGCGGCTGTGCAATTCGTAGCATGATGCCTTACACAAAGCGGCCATTCCCGAGTGGCACAATTATTAGTGTACAAGTAATAGACGGTAACGTCACGCCAAGTGACGTAGTTTTACTGCAAGAACAGCAGAAAAGCATTACGCGATAAACTCTTTTCTATGTTTATTTTGTTGGCATTTGCAGAAAAAAGTAACAAAGGTTTGAAATTGGGTTTAAAGTTTGTTGCATGTCGCAAAGTGTTCGTTCTCATTCTTAAATAGTTGATGAACAAATCCTCGTTATTCACACGTCACATGATGGGGCAATTTTTGCTACACTAATTGATGGGGTTGTCATATCTTTCGTGACCTTTGTGGCGTTTGGGGGTCTTAACCCCCCCCCCTCCCCCGACTATTGTCTGATAGTTAGTGAAATATTTTGCCAGTAATAATATGAAAATGTCATTACACCTACAAAATTGCATTTAGTCCCAACCATAGGTAAAAATATTGCCTTAGTAAATTAATAAATATGATTTCTAATATTAGTATTAAATATTAGTCGGTGCAATAAACTGAGCTTTCAGTTGAGATTAAAGTAAAAAAAAATGGACGTCTTCGTTTATATGTGGCAGTTGAGACATTCCTCACTCACAGAAGTCTTAATGATTATCTAAGATTTGAATTGTAATAGTTTTGCAGAAGTGGAATTTTGAGAACGCTAGGTAATTGCAAAGCAGCGCAGCAACTGTGACAGCAACGAGAATTACTCTGTACGGAATCATTGTTTAGCCCGTCGTAGTGTCTCTTTGAATTTCTTTTAATGAAGTCATAATAGTTAGCAGTTAGCTAATTGATTTAAAAATTTAGAAATAAAAACGTGTGTGTGTGTGTGTGTGTGTGTGTGTGTGTGTGTGTGTGTGTCACATGTCGTCCTAAACTACTGAAAAGACTTCGACCAAACTTGGTACACGTATTTGTGCTGTCAAATGCTACCTGTAGTCTATAATTTACTAACTGCAAGTACCCGACTTTGTCCGGGTTTAACATAAGGTTTTCTGTAGAAGCGTACAAAAATGCGTGTTGTATGTGTAGAGATTGCAATCGAAGTCTGTAAGTACTCTCCCCCATGCACCGAACGAAATTTTATGTAGAGAGTAACCTACATCTTGTTCTCAAGGTCATGTGTGCAAAATTTCATCAAGATTGGAACAAAATTGTGGATTTTGGCGAAATCCATAAGTACCCTCCACCATGCACTTTTGTTTTGAAGGTCAGTTGTGCCAAGTTTAATCAATCAGTGGCCTAAAATATACAAACAGAATTGTGTATAAACTTTGCTTTATGTTTTGGACTTCTATATGGTTGTTATAAAAAGGGGAGGGAGCAATTTGACATATTTAGAAACGGTATCTACAAAAACTTTTAGCAATTTATACCACAACAACAACATACGTAATTACTAACGTCTATACACAAAGTCCAAAACGTAAAGCGTAAAACAAATTGGTATATATTTAAGTCACAGAAGATGCCTTTCACGACAATGCCGAAACGTGTATGGCAATGAAAATTTCCTTTTATTAATCTGAAATAAATAAAACTATAATTACAAACACTACAGTGCATTTTTCTATTGTTTAAAGCGCAAAATTAAAAGGAACACACTGTGCAGCCAAGCCTGTTCGTAGTTGGCCGAATAAACACTGATGGACGTTAAACTTAGAACAGAAAGAACAGCGAGTAGTGACTCAACAATTATGTGGCATTATAAGGTTCGTTCATTTATTATAGTATAAGCTTATTTCGGGCCTTATTGCAGTTTTCAGGTTTACTGCAATTAGGGCATCTCTAGAAACTTATAGCCGAAGATCAGAGTAAGACCGATATTGAGAAGACTAGAAGACTACCTATGCACAAAGAGAGAATGCAATTTATTCATTAACAATCTCTATACTATAAGACGCATTTGTTGTCTGTCTGTCCTCTTATAACTCAAGATCCAGTAAACCAAATAACGTGAAATTTGGTACACGTACACAAAATTACATGGGGAAGGTTCTTAAACCGGAAAATTTGAGAAAAAGTGAAAGTGGGTTTACAATGTGACCGTGTAAATCTATATCTTCCCACTGATCTTGATTAAACTTGGCACAACTGACCTTCAAAACAAAAGTGCATGGTGGAGGGTACTTATGGATTTCGCCAAAATCCACAATTTTGTTCCAATCTTGATGAAATTTTGCACACATGACCTTGAGAACAAGATGTAGGTTACTCTCTACATAAAATTTCGTTCGGTGCATGGGGGAGAGTACTTACAGACTTCGATTGCAATCTCTACACATACAACACGCATTTTTGTACGCTTCTACAGAAAACCTTATGTTAAACCCGGACAAAGTCGGGTACTTGCAGTTAGTAAAGTATAGACTACAGGTAGCATTCGACAGCACAAATACGTGTACCAAGTTTGGTCGAAGTCTTTTCAGTAGTTTAGGACGACATGTGACACACACACACACACACACACACACACACACACACACACACACACACGTTTTTATTTCTAAATTTTTAAATCAATTAGCTAACTGCTAACTATTATGACTTCATTAAAAGAAATTCAAAGAGACACTACGACGGGCTAAACAATGATTCCGTACAGAGTAATGCCAATAGGAACGAAACGTATATTAAGAAATCAGGTATCACTCAACTGGGAATTAATATGTGGCGTCCGAAAGGTTCCATCTTACGGCACCCAATCTTTCTTGAGTACATCTATGACCTTCCATCAGTAACAATCAGATGTCAACTTTTTTTTTATGAAATGACACGAACATTGCAGTAAAAAGTAAATCACGTATATCCTTAGAAAGGTCGAGTAATTAAATCTCACTAAACCTTGACAAAACATTATATGCAGTTTTAAGCTTTTCAAAGGTTTCCTACCAGTATACGCCTAAAGTATGGCAAGGAGATGTTAAATTCTGATAATTGCTGCTTCTTAATATATCTGAGAGGAGCATAACACAAAAATGGTGAAGCGCCTAAAAATCTATTTGCTATGAAAATGCTGTCATTCATAAGATATATAACTAAAGTTCTATTCTTACTTTCATTCCATAATGTTATACAGGATTACTTTCTGCAGGAACACACCAAGCCCAGTTAACGTTTTCCGAGCCCAAATACGTGCAAAAGGAATGTGGTATTTGATTTCTGGAAATTTGGATAAACAGTTACTGATACCTTATGCTCAAGTTTTTTTCTCCTGATTTGCAGTATTTTATAAAAGAAAAGAAAGAGGGGAATGAAATTAAAATAATCTGATATCCCGCTAAAACGCTCCGTTTGAGTCGTGTGATTCCTTTGACGTCAAATGACTCCTGCTGCCGTAAAATTCACCAACAGCGATATAGTGTTTGGACACACACGTTTCTGACAGTGCTGTACAAATATTGCGTAGTACCGCACTGTACTAAGGCTCCTATAAGTACGAGCTGACACATCCGTCATTTTTATTGCCGTTTTAAGGAGCTCTAGACTTACCATAGCATCTACGTAAACATCTACATAGGTACTCTGCAAATCTGGCAGAGGGTTCATTAACCACTTTTATAACCTTTCTCTATCGTTCCATTTTCTATTAGCGCGCGCGGGAAGAAAGAACACTTAAATCGTTCCGTTTTCGATCTGATTTATTTGAGATGGTCATGTCTCCCTATGTAGGTGGTCCTACAAAAATATTTTCACATTCAGAAATAAAAGTCGGTGATTTAAATTTCGCAAATAGATCTCGCCGCAGCGAATAACGTCGTTCTTTTAATGATTTCCACCTCAAATCGGCCAACATTTCCGTGACGCTTTCCCCCCGTAACGTGATAAAACAAAACGAGCTGCCCTTCTCTGAACCTCCTCAATGTCTTCCGTCAGTGCCACCTGGTGAGGATCCGACAATGGGCAACAGTACTCCAGGAGAGGACGCAAAAGTGTGATGTAGGCAGTCTCTTTGGTGGAGCTGTTGCATCTTCGAAGCTTTTTGCCAATGAAACGTAACCTTTGGTTCGCCTTTTCCACAATATTTTCTATGTGTTCTCTACAGTCAAAGTTGTTCGTAATTGTAACTCCTACGTATTTGGTAGAATTTACGACCTTAAGGTTTGACTAATTTATCGCGTAATTGAAGTTCAGCGGATTTCTTTTAGTGTATTACTTCAGACATTTCTTTATTTAGAGTTAATTGCCAATTTTCGCACCATGTAGAAATTGTCTAAATCGCTTTGCAGTTGCTTTTGATCCTCTGTTGACTTCACTAATTGATAAACGACAGCATCATCCGCGAACAGTCTAAGAGAGCTATTCAGATTGTCTCCTAAATCATTTATAAACACAAGGAAGAGTAGGGGACCTATAACGCTTTCCTGGGGAACGCCAGATATCACTTCTTTTTACTCGATGACTTTCCGTCAGTTAACGTGCGAAAAACAACTAGCTCTTTATTCACACGAAGTGATGGGTGCTGTCGACAAGGGTTCGCAAATCGATTCCGTATTTCTTGATTTCCAGAAGGCTTTTGATACCATACCTCACAAACGCCTTTTAATCAAATTGCGTGGTTACGGTATATCGCCCCAAATTTGCGATTCGATAGTGGATTTCCTGTCAGAGAGGACACAGTTCGTAGTAATCGATGGTAAGGCATCGACTAAAACAGGTTATATTGGGCGTTCCACAGCGTAGTGTTATTGGTACTCTGCTGATCCTTATTTACATAGAGGAAAATCTAAGTAGCTCCCTTAGGTTGTTTGCAGATGACGCCGTCATTTACCGTCTAGTGAAATCATCTGAAGATCAAAACAAACTGCAGAACGCTCTGAATAAGATATCACTATGGTGCAGAAATTGGCAATTGACGCTAAATAATGAGAAGTGTGAAGTCGTCCACATGAGTACGAAAAGAAATCCGTTAAACTTCGTTTACAAGATAAATCAAAAGTGAAGGCCGTAAACTCCACAAAATACCTAGGAATTACTATTACTTCAGACTTAAACTGGAAGCACACGTAGATAATGTCGTGGGAAAAGCGAACCAGAGACTGCGTTTTATTGGCAGAACCCTTAAAAGATGCAACAGAACTACTAAAGAAACTGCATACATTTTTGGAGTATTGCAGCCCAGGTTACTGCGAACGGCTGAAAGCAAGGGGAAACTACAGCCGTTACTTTTCCCGAGGACATGCAGCTCTACTGTATGAAAACATGATGATGGCATCCTCTCGGGTAAAATATTCCGGAGGTAAAATAGTCCCCCATTCGGATCTCCGGGCGGGGACTACTCAGGAGGATGTTATCATCAGGAAAGACAATACTGGCATTCTACGGATCGGAGCGTGGAATGTTAGATCCCTTAATCGGGTAGGAAAATTAGAAAATTTAAAAAGGGAAATGGATAGGTTGAAGTTAGATATAGTGGGGATTAGTGAAGTTCGGTGGCAGGATGAACAGGATTTCTGGTCAGGTGAGTACAGGATTATAAATACAAAAGCAGTTGGGGGTATCACAGGAGTAGGACTCATAATGAATAAGAAAATAGGAATGCGGGTAAACTACTATAAGCAGCACAGTGATCGCATTATCATTGTCAAGATATATATGAAGCCAACACCGACAACAGTAGTACAGGTTTATATGCCAACTAGCTCTGCCGATGATGAGGAGATCGAAGAAATATATGAGGAGCTAAAGGAAATTATTCAGACAGCTAAGGGAGAGGAAAACTTAATTGTAATGGGAGACTGGAATTCGGTAGTAGGAAAAAGGAAGAGAAGGTAAAATAGTAGGTGAATATGGACTGGGCAGAAGGAATGAAAGAGGAAGTCGCCTGGTAGAATTTTGCACGGAACATGATTTAATTGTAACAAACACGTGGTTTAAGAATCACAAAAGAAGGTTGTATACTTGGAAGAGACCAGGAGACACCGGAAGATATCAGATAGATTTTATAATGGTAAAACATAGATTCCGGAACCAGGTTATAAACTGCAAGACATACCCAGGGGCAGATATAGACTCTGACCATAACTTGTTAGTCATGAACTGTAGGCTGAAACTGAAAAAACTGCAGAAAGGTAGGAAAATAAGGAGATGGGACCTAGATAAATTGAAGGAACGTGAAGTTCTGGTGAATTTCAGAGGGAGCTTTAGGCAACAATTGACAGAAACAGGGGAAATAAAACAGTAGAAGAGGAATGGGTAGCATTGAGAGATGAAATAGTGAAGGCAGCGGAGGACAAAATAGGTAGAAAGGCAAGACCAACAAAAAATCCTTGGATAACACAGGAAATACTAAATTTAATTGATGAAAGGAGAAAATATAAAAATGCAGTAAATGAAACAAGCAAAATGGAGTACAGACGACTAAAAAATGAGATTGACAGGAAATGCAAAATGGCTAAGCAGGAGTGGCTAGAAGCCAAATGCAAATCTGTAGAAGAATGTATAAGAAGGGGAATAGTAGATACCGCCTACAGGAAAATAAAGGAGACGTTTGGGGACAAGAAAAGCAATTCTACGATTATCAAGGACTCAGATGGGAAACCAGTTCTCAGCAAAGAAGGGAAAGCTGAAAGGTGGAAAGAGTACATAGAGCAGCTCTACAAAGGAAATGAACTTAGAGACGATGTTGTAGGAAGGGAAGAGGAAGTAGATCAAGATGAAATAGGAGATACTATACTGAGAGATGAATTTGACAGAGCCCTGAAAGACCTAGGTCGGAACAAGGCCCCAGGAGTAGATGACATACCCTCAGAGCTACTAAAGTCTCTGGGAGAGCCAGCCATGACAAAACTATTTGAACTGGTGTGTAGGATGTATGAGACATCAGACTTTAAGAAAAATGTAATAATCCCCATTCCAAAGAAATCAGGCGCAGACAGGTGTGAAAATTACAGAACCATCAGTTTGATAAGTCATGGTTGCAAAATTTTAACACGAATTATCTACAGGAGAATGGAAAAGCTGGTAGAAGCTGACCTCGGGGAAGATCAGTTTGGCTTCAGGAGGAACGTAGGAACCCGGGAGGCAATACTTACCTTACGTCTTATCTTAGAAGATAGATTAAGGAAAGGCAAACCTACATTTTTAGCTTTTGTAGATTTGGAGAAAGCATTTGACAATGTTGACTGGACTACACTCTTTCAAATTCTGAAGTCAGCAGGGGTAAAATACAGGGAAAGGAGAGTTATTTACAACTTGTACAAAACCCAGACCGCAGTTATTAGACTTGAAGGGCATGAAAGGGAAGCATCAGTTGGGAAGGGAGTAAGACAGGGTTGTAGCCTTTCTCCGATGTTATTCAATTTGTACATTGAGCAGGCGGTGAAGGAAAGCAAGGAAAATTTTGGAATAGGCATTAAAGTTCAGGGGGAAGAAATAAAAACATTGCGTTTTGCTGATGACATTGTAATTCTGTCAGAGACAGCGAACGACCTTGAAGAGCAGTTGAATGGAATGGACAGTGTGTTGAAGAGAGCGTATAAAATGAACATAAACAAGAGCAAAACAAAAATAATGGAATGTAGTCTTAGAAAATCAGGCGATGCCGAAGGAATTAGATTAGGTAATGAGACAATGAAGGTGGTAGATGAGTTTTGTTACTTGGGTAGTAAAATAACATGCGATGGTCGCAGTACAGAGGATATAAAATGCAGAATGGCAATGGGAAGAAAAGCATTTTTGAAAAAGAGAAATTTGCTAACATCGAATATTAATTTAAGTGTAAGGAAGTCTTTTCTGAAGGCATTTGTGTGGAGTGTTGCCTTGTACGGGAGTGAAACATGGACGATAAGCAGTGCGGACAGGAAGAGAATAGAGGCTTTTGAAATGTGGTGTTACAGAAGAATGCTGAAGATTAAGTGGGTAGATCACATAACTAATGAAGAGGTACTGAACAGAATTGGCGAGAAAAGGAATTTTTGGCATACCCTGACTAAAAGAAGGGATCGCTTGGTAGGACATATTCTTAGACATCGAGGATTCGTAAATTTAGCATTGGAGGGAAGTGTGTGGGGTAAAAATCGCAGAGGGAGACCAAGAGACGCGTATAGTAAGCAGATTTAAGTGGATGTGGGTTGCCGTTCTTATGAGGAGATGAAAAGGCTTGCTCAGGATAGAGTAGGGTGGAGAGCTGCATCAAACCAGTCTCCGGACTGAAGACCATAACAACATAACAGCAGCCCAGTGTGGGATCCTTATCAGGTGGGTTTGACGGAGGACATCGAAAGAGTCCAAAGAAGGGCAGCTCGTTTCGTATTGTCACGATACAGGGGAGACAGCGTCACGGAAATGATACAGGATTTGGGATGGGAATTATTACAACAACGGCGTTTATCGCTGCGGCGTGGGCTACTTACGAAACTCCAATCGCCAACATTCTCCTCCGAATGCGAAAATATATTGTTGACTCCCACTTACATAGGTAGAAATGACCATCAGAATAAAATACGAGAATTCAGAACTCGAACGGAGAGATTTAGGTGTTCTTTCTTCCCGCGCGCTATTCGAGACTGGAATGGGAGATAAATAGTATAATGGTGGTTCGATGAACCCTCTGCCAGGCACATAAATGTGATTTGCAGAGTTGTCGTATGTAGATGTAGACATCTGGACTTCGGTATGTACATCGCTTACAGAGCATTTGGACTTCCAGCTGGAATTAATGATGTGAGTCGGTCAGCCGGCCGTCGCGTGTCTGGGTGGCGTTCACAGTGGCACCACAAACCGTCGCCAGAGTTTACCTGAAAACATCGGTCGGCGTCGTGGTCACATTGCATCCGATGTAGTTTGTCACGTGGTCGGGTTAAGGAGAAGGCTAGGTTAGATTCTATTCACTGTGTGAAGTATATTAGATTTCAATTTCCTGGGGTGCAATGGATTCCACCGATATTTTAATGCTTGGAAATGGACTGCTACAATGCGTCTTTTATTATTAATCGAATGCAAAAGAATGAGCTACATCTGTCTCGAAAGAAGATACGGCGAGGATTGTGTACTGTCCTCGGTTATTGCTACTACCATACAAGCTGTACGAGTATATGAGGTACCGGTAAAAGGAGAAATTTCTATAACATACTCGTCATATTTTGCGGTGTTACTAACAAGCAGTATTACAGTTTTTCTGAATTTAAAGTTGTGCAGACACATACATCAGTTATAGACAGTTATAGACGTATAAGACAAACAATTAATACATAGATAGCTTTAATAAGAAAATACTTGAACGACGTAGTTGGATTATCTGTAAAATAATTGCACAGTCCTTACGAGTTCAACTGTACTCTTGCTGTACGATAGTGTCTATATAGACTGTCCATGCTATAAATAATGAAAACTTACAAAATCAAAAATGTTCAAATGTTTGTTAAGCTTATGAGACTTAACTGCGGGGTCATCTGTCCCTAAACTTACAAACTACTTATGAACTACTTACGAACTAGGACGGCACAAATATCCATGCCCGAGGGGGGATTCGAACCCCCGACCGTAGTGGCCGTGCAGACCGTGACTACAGCGCCTCAGTCTCCTCGGCCACCGCGGCCGGCTGAAAACTTACACCAGTTACGTAAGTTTACTGCTTATCAGAATCATTTTCCAGAACTAATTCGAATTTTTGGTGCATTTCTTTACATAAGTACGGTGCTTTTTCGACGTTTCAGTGTGCGATTTTCTGCCACTCTTGCACTGCAGTTGTCTTTTTCAGGTTACTGAAGTTCAGAAAATCGGACAGAATAAATATTGTATTTTATCCTAATGTTAGAAACCATAATTTTGTCTGCTTAAACGTTATATCCACAGTAATAGAGCAGACAGAATACTTGCTAGGAATTACTATTACTTCAGACTTAAATTGGAAAGAACACGTAGATAATGTCGTGGGAAAGACGAACCACAGACAGCGTTTTATTGGCAGAACCCTTAAAAGATGCAACAGAAATACAAAAACTGCATACACTATGCTTGTCCGTCCATTTTTGGAGTATTGCTGCCCAGTGTGGGATCCTTATCAGGTGGGTTTGACGGAGGACATCGAAAGAGTCCAAAGAAGGGCAGATCGTTTCATGTTGTCACGATACAGGGGAGACAGCCTTACGGAAATGATACAGGATCTGGGATGGGAATCATTACAACAACGGCGCTTATCGCTACGGCGTGGGCTACTTACGAACCTCCAATCGCCACCGTCTCCTCCGAATGCGAAAATATATGGTTGACTCCCACTTACATAGGGAGAAATGATCATCAGAATAAAATACGAGAAATCAGAGCTCGAACGGAGAGATTCAGGTGTTCTTTCTTTCCGCGTGCTATTCGAGAATGAAATGGGAGATAAATAGTATAACGGTGGTTCGATGAACCCTCTGCCAGGCACTTAAATGTGATTTGCACAGTATCCCATTAGATGTAACCGTAAATAACGAATCCAGTCGCATAACTCTGGCGATATTCCGTAAGCACGCAATTTGTTTAGAAGACACTTGTGCGGTACACTGTCAAAAGCCTTCCGGAAATCTATACTTATAATAAATCTGTAAATGTAGACCTGTCGCTGTTCCCTTCAATCTTCAAAATTACTGGACGAATCTTCATGCGGTTTTCACAGGAAACACGAGAAACGTTTGGGTCAACATATAGGCATAATTTTATAAAAATCGGACTACGGAAAAAAAGTGTTTTCAGTAACCGTCGCGTCTGTTTTTACAAGTATTAAAAACCTCTTATCTCCAAAACTACTTCACGAATTTGCATGGGGTTTTCGCAGGTAACTTGAGCGTAACTCTGGACAACAAATAGACTTCGTTTCACTAAAATAGGATCACGGAAAGAAAGAATATCGTAATTTGAATTTTGTATCTATGACGGTCATGTCTGTGTCTTTTTGAACAAGTTTATCTCCAAAACTACTTGACGGATCTTCATGGGATTTTCACACATAACTTTAGAATATCGTACGATTACATAAAGGCTCCAATAATTAAAATCGGATCAAAGAAAAAAGATATAATATAATCATCTGTTTAAAAGCCATTGTGTATGTCTATTTGTTGAAGGTAATCTCCAAAAGTACTACGCAAACATTCGTGGGTTTCTTCCACAGGTAAATTGAGAATAGTTTGGAGAGTAACATAGGCATCATTTCATCAAAATCGGATCAGAGGAAAGAAAGATATCGTAATGTGAAGTTTTGTGTGTATAAGTATGGTGTAGTACAGCAACTCTCCGAGAGTACTATACGAACTTTCATGGGATTTAATAGGACAACAGAGTACATTGAGGCAACATATAAGCTCGATTTCATCCAAATCGCATCAGGGCAAAGAGAGATATCGTAATTTGTAGTTACTGGTGTATGCTATGCTTGAATTCCAGCGTAGTACAACCAAGATCCGACAGAGGCGCTGACTTATAAAAGGCGAAGCTGCGTTTTTATTCTCGTAACTAAGGTGTAATAAGTGAAACAAGGGCTACGAATTTCCTTACGACAGCGATGTAGTGTATTGATGTTGGCAACGGCCGTTGAATCCTTTTGGAAAAATCACGTACAATGAAGGGAATAATTCTGTGTGTTGATAATGAAATAAATAATTAATGTTGTTCCAATCAGTAAATTAATGATTCCTAAAGCGAATATTTCGTTGCCACCGTTAACATACATGAGCTGCTGCCACTGCAGGTGAAATTTAACGCAGATATAAAACAAAAACAAAAAAATAATTTTTATACTAGCTACAGAGGCGCTTTAGTGCACCAAAGATATAATAGACGCCGATGCAGTGTAATAAGAATGGTGTAGCACAGCAAGGAACCGTGCGTCTGTGACCAGACGATTTTTCACAGAGTTTCATAGGCAACTTGAAAACCTAATGGGTTTCATTCCATTGAAATCAGAAAATGGAAGAAAAAATCAGTAGTATAAACTATTAGGGAGTTTGTTCAGCTTATTAGTTACTGACCTCAGATCCTGGTGTATTGTCACTGTTTAGAAAATGTATAATTAGAGAAATTTCATGATGTGCCTGTGATTACATTATAAACAACGGAAGAGTGCTACTCTGACACCAAGAGATAATATACAGACGATGAGCTCACAGCCATTGTGGTTGCGCTACTTAGCCACCAGTAAACTCTGTACAGTCTGGATGTTTGATTTCCGCTGTCAGACCATGCCAACCATATATGTTCATATTTCGTTTCTTTACTAACTGCAACATGACTGCTACAAAATATATGTGTTATACATCCAGGTTATATAGACGTCACTGTCAGGCAGTGTCACTGTGTGTCGCCATAGAATAGAAATATCTGTGGGGTAAGCTTTGCGTTCTGTGCATCTTCTCAACATTAAGCAGCAATTACCATGTGATATCGAGACAAATCCAATCTTCCCACACGTTCCTTTCCTCTTACGATTGGTTTGTACCGCATTGGCTGCAAAGAAGCCCCAACTCCTTTTCCCCGAGCAACCACATAACATGAAATAATATGTAAATAAATGTGTCACAGAAGCAACAAGAAAGTTGGGGAAGCGTCGCTAAAAGAGCCATTTACACATAGTCATTCGTCTTAACCGAACAAAAAAGGACCAAGATAAAGTCAACTATTAGTAGATTTTTATCAATATCACGTGACGTTTCCACCTTAATGTTGAGGACAGAAAATCTGTTCTGCGCATCTGAATGCTCACTCCAGGGATATTTCTGCTCTGTGCCTGCCACTAGAGATAATATACACACGCGAACGACAAACTCATCAGTAACCTCTTTGCTTTCATAACTGTTCGGTACAATATTTTGATGAAAATTTGTAATTACTTAGTTTTGGTGCGGACTACATTAAGATAGAGAAAGACATCTTCTTTTGCAGAGACAATTGTACAGTAATAATCCGACTTCTGAATATATAATTCTATTACAAAAGATAGATTTCAACTTCGCGCTTTACGAAGTAATCACTGCAGGATGTGAGAAAATGTATTATCTGAAAGAGTGGCTGATACTGCTAACACAGTCAAGACAATTCCCTGGAAATACTATATTTAATGGAAAGTTTTATAGAGACGATCAACTGACGCCATTCCTTCAATGATTACCCAGACTTACTTTATACATATTGATACCACCATGACGTCCTATTTAAACACACATGACCTGCTCTGTTGATTGAATTACCAGACTTTCAGCTTTCATCGAGTTTTAGATAATAGGGAGCACTGCATACAGAATAACTACATTGTCCCCAGTGCAACACGACAACCTACTAATACTTCAGGATACACTTACGGTGAGAGATGAACAGTTTAGTACAACACGACGGAACCAATACATGGCGCTGTTATTATTATTACTACTTCTCATCTCAACGATAGTATGTTTTCAGCAGTGTACGCGAAACAGACAATTTCACACATGAACATAACCTAACATTGAATTTACATTGTTCTGGAGTACGGACTTTAAGTTTTTCTATGAAAATCTTTGTAAACATTCACCTTTTCGACAATGATTTTTACTTAAATTCGATATCTTGGCTAGGAAAACTGAGTTTATTGACAGAGCGAACCATCAAGGATTTTCTTTTCTCTGACATAGATCCGGAACTCTAAAATACCAAGTATACGCAGGTCCCTATCTAACAACCGTTGCGAAGCACGGGCATTTAAGCTAGTCTTGAAATATGGAATCTATTTGACATCCCTTATCGATAGCTGGGCTTAAGAAGACCTAACTTTCTGAATACGTGTTGACTATGGGTCGATCTCTTCGAGGTAATTCATAGTGTTCGAACAAAGTATATGTTCCAAAATCTTACTGCAAATCGACGTCAATGAGGTAAGCCTGTAATTTTGGGCCGCGGTGGAGTAGCCGAGCGACCTAAGGCGCCTCGCTGCGGAGCGCGCGGTTGCTCGCCGTCGGAGGTTCTAGTCCTCCCTGGGACATGGGTATGTGTTGTCAGTAGGTTAGTTTACCTTAGTTTAAGTAGTTCGTAAGCTACGGACTGATGACCACACAGTTTGCTCCTATAGATTTACAAACATTTGAACATTTTGTTATTTTGGGGCTCACTCCTATTGCCTTTCTTGAATACTGAAGTGACCTGGGTAACTTTCCAGTCTGTAAGTGCGGATCTTTCGCTGGGTGATCGGTTGTATATGATTAAGTATGGAGCTATTGCATCAGCATACTCTGAGAGGAATCTTATTCGTATACAATGTGACCCGGAAGATTTGTTTTTGTTTAGTGACTTGTTTTACTACACCAGGAACACCTACTTCTAAATTTCGCATGCTGGCAGCTGTTCTTTGTTAGAATTTTGGAGTGTTTACTTTGTCGTCATTTGTGTTTAGCAATTCTGCTTTAGCAGTACTGTCATCGGCAGTATTACCATTGCTATCGCGTAGTGAAGGTATTGTTTGTGTTTTGCCACTAGTGTACTTCACATATGACCATAATTTCTTTGGAATTTCTGCCAGTTTACGAGACAGGATTTCGTTGTTGGAACTATTACAAGCTTCTCGCATTGAAATCCGAGATCAAGACGTACTGCTGTACTACTTGTAATATAAAATTTGTAAAATATAGTTCCCGCAAGATCAAATATGCCATTCAAAAATAAAGAAGTTCAGCCTTCACACTCCTGCTGCTGCTGCTGCTGCTGCTGTAGCAAATGCTCCTGAGTAAACCCTACGCCCATTAGCTCCTGATATCCTTAAGAATGCGAAACGTGCATTGAAGTCCGCTCTAGATTGCGAGTTTCTGTAAAAGATTGCCAGTCTTGGGGATTCTGTGTGTTTAAATTTCGCATGCGTTTTTCTTTGCTTCTGCAACAGTGGTCTGATCCGTTTTGTGTACCACACGGGTGAAGCCCCCTCTTTTATTACTTTATTTGGTATAACTCTCTCGATTGTTACTGATATTATGCCTTTGAAAGTAAGCCACAAGCATGAGGGGACACGGTGCGAGGCAGGCACACGATTTTATTATTTGCAAGTACAAAAATTGGTCTGACCGTTGCAAGCAGTCACAGATTCAAAACAGACAACTAAACGTACCGGATACAATGAATTTGTTTTTAAAGTTGTTTTCAAATTTAGTTGGTGAAAGTACACATGTTAGTTGCTAGTTTTAATACTACATCAGCGATGTAGTATTTCAATATATGATGGAGAAATCAACTATTTGTGTTTCCAAAGCGCCT
Source organism: Locusta migratoria (assembly GCA_026315105.1). Taxonomy (NCBI): domain Eukaryota; kingdom Metazoa; phylum Arthropoda; class Insecta; order Orthoptera; family Acrididae; genus Locusta; species Locusta migratoria. The sequence continues at coordinate 667,960,361 of CM048744.1, forward strand.
TTAGAGCGCATCTGGCGAATGCAACTGACTTTAATAAAATGTAAAATGATCACCAATTTCGTAAACCTATTGGACTCAAATGCTATGGTCACCATTACACGGTCACGGAGTTAAATTCTATAGCCCCTCGTCCAACGTTTTTGTTCCTTACACTCCATAGTATTTATTCCCAGTATGAGGACTACGGTAAGCTAAATTTCTCTTTCTTTATTCGTAGCACATAAACATTCCCGAATTGGGGAGAAAAGAAATTTCTGGCATACCTTGACTAAAAGAAGGGATAGATTGGTAGGACACATTCTTAGACATCAAGGAATTGTGAATTTAGCGTTGGAGGGAAGTGTGTGGGGTAAAAATCGTAGAGGGAGACCAAGAGACGCGTATAGTAAGCAGATTCAAGTGGATGTGGGTTGTTGTTCTTATGAGGAGATGAAAAGGCTTGCCCAGGATAGAGTAGGGTGGAGAGCTGCATCAAACCAGTCTCTGGACTGAAGACCACAACAACAACAAACATTCCCAACTGTTTGTCTCCGCAGCACAACACGCTGCAGAGCTGCCCCTCTCCGTGAACAATTAGGACGTTTCTATACCGTAAAATTCACATTCAAAGTAACAGCAGATTCTAAATTGAATGGGGACTTCTCTGTACATCAAGTATATTGGAAAAATGGACCGCCTTGATACTCCAAAATGGGGCGCACCGATTTCATCTGTAAAGGCGAATAGAATGTTTCGTATCAACAGTTGCCTTCTTTACGTCAATTATGCCACACACCTTTTTGCGTAGTTCACCGCATTAGTTATTCGATTGATCTAGGTACTCTTCGGCATTTTAGAGACCACGGCTCTGCACTATTACACCAGTAATTTAAAATAATAGTGTTCGTAACTAAGTTTTTATGTGGACTTCAAAACTGTTTAGTTTTTTATGTCACTTATAGTTCTCGTAATGGAACATTTTATTTTATCTGAAGTACCATTTTGTATTTTATCAGTTTAAAAATCACCCCTGAGAGGAACAAAGTATATGCGCTATTATGTTCTGAGCGTGGGTAGGTATATCACATGAAAGAACTGCAAAATTTTTCTTAATGTTTTTAGGCTGGTATATCTGCTGTTTCTTCCTGGTCTTTGATATCTTTGTATCTTGTCTGTGAATTTTATTTCAAGCCCTTGTGTTACTAGGTCCAAAGAAGTGCGTAAACAACCGAACTTTTTTTTCATAGACAGTATTCAGCGCTTAGACCAAGGATAAGTATAAAATACCTTGTGAATGAAGCCTGCTATGTTTATTTAGTGTGAAACTTGGCAATGAAGACATGGAACGTGTCCAAAAGAATGCCTCTTGTTATTGTAGACACATGAAGGCTTTGGACAATATAGAAGATGAAACTTCCTCGCATATTAAAATTGTTTGTCGGAACCGGGACTCGAATCTGGGACCTTTGCCTTTCGCGGGTAGCTAGGAATCTGCCAGGAAGTTTCATATCAGCGCAAACTCCGCTGCAGAGTGAAAGTTTCATTCTGGAATCTAGAAGATAATTTGTACGCTTTTTTCAATCCCTGTGGTACGGGATAGATCACACTAGTTATTTTTACCTATCTGGTTGAATTAAAATAATTCGGAAAACAAGAAAAAAATAGTGTAACGACGTACTCCTTCCACCATTGGGCCAGTTCGATGTCTAGGAGACATGCTTTGTCTTCTTTTTTCTCCCTTACTTTTTGAACTTCAAAGTCTGAGGACAATATGGCATTTATGAAACTGAACAAGATTTTAGTCTGTAACGATTGTCTTACAGCAAACTTAACGCTCTAGTACGAGATTTAGATTTTCAAATTATTGACAAAGGAGAAGAAGGAAGAAGGATTAGGATGGAAAGAATTGACAGTGGCTGCTTTAGGGCATTGAAATGAAACTATGGCGACAAGTGAAAATTTGAGCCGGGTCGGTAATCGAACCCGAGTCTCCCGCTTCGGCCCAGCAGTCGCCTTAACCACTTGGCTACCCGTTCTCGCCTCCCGACCGTCTAAAATTCCGAAGTGGCACACTATGGCTGTAGCGCCCTTTATCGTTCATGCCGTCTTACACTCGCCATTACGGATTCCCATGCGAGGTCGAACGTATGACCGCATCTGCGGTAAAGTAACTGAAGCTAACGCCGTCTTCGCACGTAATTATTATATTGGTGTGGTTTCTGTTCTTTCGGTCATGTCCTAAGGAGAATACACCACACCAATTTAATAAAGATTTAGATTTGCCGAAGGGGTCTGCTGACACACTGAGACATTATTTCTGGCTAACCGTTCACTTTTCTGAAACTAGTAGGTAACGACTAATTAATACGACAGAATATAGGCATATAATTTTTGTAGAAATGAAGTACGAATCTAAGCAGACTCTAAGTGAACTAGTTGATTAAATACTCGGAACGCGCAAACAATACTTTTATAAAATAGTAATATTATAAAATTGTCGTTAAGCTTTTGCATTTATCATTAACATCCAAAGTTTCGAAGTGAAAGGATTGTTAAAGTATAACTAACCACCGCTTATGAACACTTGTTATTCGTATCGTCATCCTCCTCTTCTCCGCTTCCTTTGCAATTGATAGATGCTACAAATTATAGCGCCCCAAAAGCTCTTAAATACGATGGTATTTTGAATACTTCACTTCAAATACGCATCCAATACACAGTCCCTCTGTGGTACGTTTATGTGACACAGTCGCTTGGCGGCGCTGCAGTCGCGAAGTTGCAGAAATTACCTGGAAAATTCGTGACTTTTTATGTTAGACTCTAATTTTACCTTGTTTCTCGTACGGTGTCATTACCAAAAATACTGTCGCTAGTTAAGCGTTAGACCTGCAGCCGATTTCGTCACGGATGCTTCCACTAAATGCACAATATTGAATTCGCCTCTTAATTATAGAAACCAGACTTAGAAAGATAGTTGAAGCCTTATTAAAAGAAGAACAGCATAGTTTCAGGAAATGAAGTACTATAGATCTCATCTTTGCGGTAAGGATTTTGGCAGAGAAGTACTGGGAACATGAAAGAACTTAGTGATGGTGTCCTTGGACATTGAGAAGGCATATGATAGTGTCCCTCGTAATAAAATATGGAAATGCCTGGAAGATCTAAAACTGTCCAGTTACCTGAGTGACAGAGTGAAGATGCTGTATCAAACTTCCAGCAGTAGTGTCCAAATAGGAAATGGGCATGGGCGCTCTGAATGGTTTGAGCGAAGAGGGGAGTCCAGCAGGGAAGTGCTCTATCACCACTCTTATTTATTATTGTAATGGACAGAATTCTAAAATTTATTAAACTGCAAATGAGACGAGATCTCTGGTATTTGCAGATGATGCAATAAGGGGAGAAACAGAAAAAAGTGCAGAAGAGCCTGACAGTTTGGAACAATAAATTTAAAGAATCTAACCTGAAAATCATCAAGACCAAGACTGTTGAAATGACCATAAAAGAGAGGGAACAAGTTCAAACATCTACTTGGAGAGAACAAAAATCAGTTTCCCACTTTCAGTACCTTGGAAGTATTTTCTCCAAGGACAACACCATCCAGCAAGAAATCCTCAAAAAAACACAAAAAGCATCAAATTTGTACATGCAAGTTCGGAACCTACTTTGGGACAAAAAAGTACCCCAGGCAGCAAAGTTAACTTGTGTCACACCTTACTCCAGTCCTTATATATGGCATGGAAACTTTTACACTGTTAAAAAAAAGATTACAGCAGCATCCAAGCAACAAAAATGAGGTTTATCATGAGTATGAATCAAAGTACCAGGAGAGAGAAGATCAGAAATGAGGTACACAGAGAAACAGCTGTTATCAGGGTTCCTATTGCCCACATCTTGGGGAAGCGCTGACTGCAGTGGTATGGCCATGTAATGGGAGTGGATAGCACAAAAACAGCTACAATACTTCAGAATGGAAGAGTACGGCCAAGGGGACCAAGAGGAAGGCCAAGGGGACCAAGAGGAAGGCCAAGGGGACCAAGAGGAAGGCCAAGGGGACCAAGAGGAAGGCCAAGGGGACCAAGAGGAAGGCCAAGGGGACGATGGATAGAGGAAGTACAATCAGATGTAGAGAAGAACGGTTTTAACTGGGATGATGTCCCAGACCAAATGCTATATCAAAATTGGGTGAGATGCAGACCGCTTTTTAGCAACACACAGGAAACTGGATATGGAAAATAATGATGAAACTCAGAGATCACTCACTCCACCGATGACTTGTTTTGACCGTTGCAGAAGGAAATGTATAATATACTGCAAGGTGACGGCAGTAGTGCGCGGTGTTGGTGGTGGTGCTACGTCCTCACCTGTGAGGATCCGTTGCTGAGGGGCGTGCTGTTGTCCGGGGCGGCGGTGGGGGTCGGCGTGCTGGCGTTGGCGGGCAGCGGGCGCCGCTTGAAGCCGAACAGCGTGGCCTGGCCTCTCGTGTACGCCGGATCCGGCTTCGAGCCCGGCTTGGCGGCGGTGACGGTGACTCCGTTCTGCAAACAACGCACACAGTTAGTTCTCCGTGCAGCATTCAGACTCACTCTAGCCTAACAACTAACGCTGTCGTCGAGCCGGACCGGGATTCGAACTCCGACCTTCGCCTTTCGTGGGTAAGCGCTCTACCGACTGAGCTACCCTGGCACGCCTCACGGCCCCCCCTCCTCAGCTTTACCTCCACTATTCTCGAAATGTCCTCTAGGCTGTGGCTAAGCTAACAAGGGGAGGCCACGACGTTTGGAACGCGGATTTACTGCAAACTTCGTACACTCGTAGTACTTCATGAGGACAACAAAATGTGTAAGCAGTAGCGTGTACTTCTCAAGCGTTATTGAGAAAATCACAAGATAATTTCGGTCGGTCGTCAAATATGTACCATATGTACCTGTGTGAAGCTGTTTTTGTTACGAAGCGGCCGAGCCCCGTACTCGTTGGCTGTTGATCGCTGGATCGAGTTCAGTTCGGAACCTTTTTGTTTTCTTTCTTTTCAACACAGTCATATTCGTTACTTTTTATGTTACAATTGATATAACGGTAAAAATACGTGTAATCAGATGTACTTTCATTAAGCGTCTTCGTAATTGTTCTTATTTAATCGAAAGAGAGAGAGAAATTGCTTATCGTGAAGACGATATTAAAATACTCTCGATACTACACGACCAATTATCAGCGCCCATATTTAAGGAAATGGTGCGTTAGGCATGGTTTGCTTCCAAATTATCCGATGAACGAGAAGTTTTCAAATATGTTAGCGAGGTTTGTTTTTCCATTGAAAACCTCAAAAGACCTAGCGTATGCGGAAACATGGTATTTATTCAATGCACCTGATGCCGTTTAACTTTACGTTTTCCACGTTTTTACGAAAAATACCATCCTGCAACTTTTAGTCTACATCTACATAGATACTCTGCAAATCACTTTTAAGTGCCTGGCAGAGGGTCCTAGTCCTAATGTCTAAAGCGACGATTAGTTGTACATCTTTCGAAAGCCGCCTGTGGCGGTCAAAACTTGCAGGTAACAAGGAGTTTCGGACTCCTAGGGGTAAGGGATTTCTCAAATCACGGACAAGCAAATATTTTAACGTCAGTATCACTTTATGCGTTTGGTCGTTTACTAGTCGGTATTAATGAACATTATATTATTTGTGATAATAAAACTTCGTAGACTGTCAAATAACATTTATTAAATTTACAAAGTACATCTGATTACACGTATTTTTCCGTTATATCAATAGTAATATAAACAGTAATGAATATGACTGAAAAAATAGGTGACGAACGGGACTCGATCCAGCGACCACAACCAACGAGTACGGGGCTCGGCTGCCGCCCCTTCGTGACAAAAATGGCTACGCAGAGGTGCATGTGGTAAATATTTGACGACCGCTTGCGATTTTCTCAATAACGCTACTACTTACATATTTTGTTGTCCTATGGAGTACTACGAGTGTACGAAGTTTGCAGTAAATCCGCGTTCCAAAAGTCGTGTCCTCCCCTTGTCAGTCTCCACAGTATCCTTTCTTCTACGAGTGCTAGTCCTGCATGGATCGCAGTAGAATTTCTGTCAATTTTGGAAGGAAGGAAGCGAGCTACTGGCGGAAGTAAAGTTGTGAGGATGGGCCGCGCCAGGGAGCTTGCCCGCGAAAGGCTAAGATCCCGGGTTCGAATCCCGATCCGTCTGTCTGTCAGGAAGTTTCATATCAGCGCGAACGCTGCTGCAGAATGAAAGGTTATTCTGTTAATGCTAACTTAATTGAAGATGGCCGCTTCCACACCACAATGTCCCAAGCGACTGAAACTCAATTGCTAGAGACGTTCAAAAATAAGTTTTTGCTCCTACCTAAAACGTCTCACTCATTTCGCGACGGAAGTTAAGACGCGATGAGGCTGCGGGACAGTTTAATACTGCACCGTATAACAACTCCAAGCAAGAAGCAAGGCAGATACGAGTTTAATGCTCCGTCATTAGAGACGGTTTACGAACTCAGTGTTTGAAGGATAGCATGAAATTCATCATGCCGCATCAAAGGAACTATTTGCGCGACACGATGTAACTCTTTCATCGCCGCATAATCTTGTTGTTGTTGTTGTTGTTGAGTTTTTAAATTTGTGTTGAATATCTTTTTGAAACCAATAGTTTCTGCAGTAAAGCATATAAAAAGTATACGCTTACTACATCCATTATTTAAAAATATTCGAAATGTAAATTACATCTTATCTCTAAGTCGCTTGCAAGGTTCCCTCTGCCATGCACATACACTGCTTTGCTGTGGATACAAACATTCTCTATAAAAAAATTACATATATTTCCCAAAATCATGATGTCACGTGTATTTTCTATCGTCGGTTATAATCCAGAATGCCTTCAAAGTTCTAAATTTTTCTAGTGTGTTAGAATTTGACGAATCATTTAAACTGTCCCAAATTTTCTTTTAGCATAACGGAGAAAAGGAAAATTAAGCATATCGAAACTTTCAGTTCGTGCAACACACACACACACACACACACACACACACACACACACACACACACACACACTCACACACACACACACACACACACACACACACACACACACACACAAATACAAATAATGAAAAAAGGAGAAATACAGCCAAGTCGGTCGAGCCAGATTATTTTATACTAGCTGTACCCTGCCTTGCGTTGCAGACGCTTGTTACGGACTGAAAGAAAAACAAAAACAATGCTATGTGAGTGGGAACTGGACATACATCCTACACTCCCTGCTCCCCTTCTCTCTGTGCCCCCGTTTTGTCCATCTCCTCCTCCTCCTCCTCAGGTTCTCCCATCTCCCCTCCCTCCCTTTCTTTCTTTCTTTCTTGGTCCATCCAGTTGTCCATCCCCCATGTCTGTGCATCTCCTGCTACATCTACCTGTCCCTCTCATAAACGGCCTCCCAATTGATCTTCTCCAACCCACTCTACATTTTCCTTCCTCCTCTCTATCTCATCTTACAACACTAACCTAGAGCATTGTATAGTTCTATGTTTAAAAATTTGTAATACGAAAATTTTTGTCCCAGTGTTTTGAATTTTTTCCGCAACGGTACATTGTTATAAACGATTGATTCTATGTACCGAAATTTTTAATATATGGTACATAAATTTCTATGAATTTTATAAGGGAGGAAACACTACAAAAAAGTTACATATAGGTTATGTATTACGTAAGTAAGTCTATAAAGTCTCATGTATCAGAATACAACATTGTGCCAAAATTTCAAAGCAATCCGTCGAGAACTTTTGGAGATTAAAGGTTTTGAACAAAAGAACATTTACCTTCTTATTTTTACAAAATCTTCTGAAGCCTGTGACGTACTATCACACAGGGGAAAAAAAAGAAAGGACGCCAAAATTCAAATGTTTATAATTCTAAGGGACCAAACTACATACCATGCCAAGAGTACCTAAAGCCAAAATCCTGAATTTATACAGAATTATAAAAAATAGGAAATGTGGGACAAATAAGTTCCATTGGCCTTGTGATTCGAGCTTTTTGCGACTAAAATCTAAAAACAATCCGATGAACACATGAAAATCTTTTACACTTACTCCAAGATGTATAACAGAAAAACCACAGTACCGTTGCCTTAATTTTAAGATGAGAGTAAAAAATATGGTAAATTCTTAAAATGAGCAAAGAACTGCCTCAATTGATTACCAGCAGAAAATATCTGCCGCGGGTGTTGCCCGTCGGAAAATCTAGGGACTGATGGTCACTGCAGTTTGCTCCCATAGCTTTAAGGCCCTTACACACGTACCGATTTACCCTACGACCAACGAACCAACTAACTGGTAGCAGCCTACACACGTTCCGAACAACTGCATGCAGCACCACCCTGTTCTGGTGTCTAACTGTTTTTGTTTTCATATGTTGGCGTGCAGACAATCGCCGGCACGAAGTTGGTCGGGCAGTGCTACACACGTCCAATTTATCGGACTGCCGATAATTTGGCCCAGACTAACCGAAATGTATGTAGGGGCTTTACAAAACATCTGAATACAGCTGCTTGGCGCGAAAACATTTTTAATGGTTTCTAGCTGCACTGATAGCTTCAGGTAGATGGCTACCCGCAACATGTTGGTGTTTTATTTGTGCCCTTCCTCGTAAAGCGCGATAAAGTGAAGTGGGACACACATGCCTCATGCGGGGCTCGTGAAAGGGTTCAGCAAATCTGTGGAAACAATCTGGCACGACGAGGATCTGAACCAATGTCGTCCGGAATGGAGTCCAGTCAGTGACTCGCAACAGGACGCTAATAATCTTGCATTGTGTAGGCGATGGGCTGGTACTTCCGTAACAATCCTAGCTACTTGCGATTGTGCCAGACGAGGCCTTGCTTAAGGGCTAGTCGTTCCCTACGCCTCTTCGAAAAAAAAAAAGAAACTTCTTAAAATCGTCAGCGGAACAGCGGCTAACAGTGAGTGATAGCAGCAGGAGTAGGAAACGAGGAAACGGCCAATTATCTGTTACTCAGGTTAATTACCTGGAAGGGCTAAAAATTACATAATTTCCTTGAGAGGTTTGGAGGTAGTGAAATGAGGATTCAGAAGGTGGTTTATATCACTTTTACTCTCTGGAGTGGAGATGACCTATATTTCTCGAGTCGGCAGTAGGCGATGCTTTCCTGCCGTAAGAAAAACGAGAAAAATTCGAAACTGCATTTCTGTGCACGGGAGTGGGTCTTTGGTTCAGACATTTTTTAGTTTTCTATTTGAAACTTTAACGACTGTGCTCGCACTCAATACGAAGAGACATTCTAACTAGCTGGACATTGTTGTTTTAGTGGACGAAGAGGACAGGGCGAAGTTTTAATTGAAGCCGATACATTGAGTATTTGTGTGCGACATTTTCTCTAGGCGAATGTGCAAACAGCCAGGTTAGATTCTTCCGTGACATTTTACTCGTGCACATATTGTAGACCAATGTCCTGATCTACTCAGTAGATACGTGCAGGTCCTCTAACTGTTGACTTCTGAGAAGTTTGATGTCTCGCCAGGCTGCCAAGCCTTACTCAGACTGGTTTCAGATGTCTGCCACAGCGGACAATCAATCCGTGTCCGGCAATAAACGTTTTCACATAAATCTGCGGCAGTAGGTCGCGTCAGCTCCATCTCTCTCTCTCTCTCTCTCTCTCTCTCTCTCTCTCTCTCTCTCTCTCTCTCTCTCTACACACACGCTACGCAACAGCACTGAATGTAAGCAATGCAATGTCCTACTGTCGACGTCGTCATGATTGTCACCGCATGTTTTTGCCTATTTATCAGACAGTGGACACTATGAACTTTATTCCAGGAAATTTGCAAGAGTGAAATACGCAAATCTACAGTACCGGAGGAACCTTTTGACGGTCTAAGGCGCCTCGCTGCGGAGCGCGCGGTTGCTCATCATCGGGGGTTCAAGTCCTCCCTGGGGCATGGGTGTATGTGTTGTCCTTAGGTTAGTTTACCTTGGTTTAAGTAGATTGTAAGCTACGGACTAATGACCACGCAGTTTGGTCCGATAGATTTAAGAACGTTTTGAACCTTTTGATCGCCCCCATTACGGTTGTGGGACCCATATTTTATTTGACTTTTAAGACAACGGAGGTATTTGGTGGAAACTGGATGGATGACTGTTGCTCTCTCTCAATGTGTACCTGGGGGGTGGGGGAGGGAGTAGGGGATCTTATATTGTGGTTTAGTGCTATACTAGATCGGTTCGCAACTGATGTATCATACAAACATTAAAGACGCACAGAAAGTTAACACGATTCACTAACAGATGCCGAAAAACTGCAATGGAGCATGTATTAAAAAAAATTGTAAACCTATTGGACCATACATTTACCAAACCAAGATTTACATTACGATGTCACAACAGTAAGAAATTCATGGTTTTTTTTATCTTTCTTCATTTAATTCATAGTCCCAAATGAGATTATGTAAATACTTTTCCAGGACGTGATGATTGCCCGTCGACCGGGACTGGTTGTTTACACAATTTTATCAAGCAGCTGGTGGCAAAGTGATGAAATCTGTGACTGGGCCGAGTTTCGAATCCGCGAGTTTTTTTTTTTTTTTTTTGTGGTTTTAGGGCGCACAACTGCTATGGTCATTAGCGCCCAGCCAAGAACATAGATTCGCTATGATCTAAAAAAATGTAGACTGTCAGAACATCAACAAGAGGCTAAAAACGAAAGATAAAAGACAATTAAAATGGTTAAATATCCTTCGATAAGTTGGCCAAGTTGATAAAAAGCAAAACTCGAGCAGCTGCTCGTGTGTCATCAGCTAAAATTTCCTCCAGAGTAGACGGCAAGTGAAGGGCTACACGGAGATGATTAAAATTAACACAAGTCAGTAAAACATGTCGCACTGTCAGCAGTTCACCGCAGGAGCATAGCGGTGCAGGTTCGGCGGATAGCAAGTGACGGTGGCTGAAACGGCAATGACCGATCCGCAACCGAGCCAGGATGACCTCCTCCCGCCGAGAGGGGCGTGAGGATGTCCTCCAAGCGGTCGGGATCGGTTTGACAGTTCGCAATTTATTGTTGTACAGTGAAAGCCACACACTGTGCCATTGCGACACGATACTCCGGCGAAGAGCCCGTTGAACATCGTCCGATGGGACGCAAAAGGTAGCCATGCGAGGCAAAAGAGCTGCTGCCTTGGCTGCTGTGTCGGCGGCCTCATTCCCGGGCACACCCACATGGCCAGGGACCCACAGGAAAGAAACGTGACAGCTGTCATCCGCCAGCAACTGGAGGGAGCGTTGGATTCGATACACGAGAGGATGGTTCGAGAAAGGGTCCTTAAGACTCTGCAGGGCACTAAGGGAGTCAGAACATATGGCATAGAAAGGGTGGCGGTGGCGGCAGGTATACAAAACGGCCTGGTGGAGGGCGAAAAGCTCAGCCGTGAAGTTTGAGCACCGGTCAGGGAGCTTGTATTGGAAACGGTTGTCCCCGACGACGAAGGCAGATCCGACACCGGCAGTGCTCTTGGAACCATCCGTGTAAATAAATACGGCATTATCGAACCGCGAACGGAGTTCGACAAGCCTCGAGCAGAATACTAAATCCGGAGTGCTCTCCTTGGGGAGCGAACTAAGTTCGAGGTGTGTGTGAACCTGGGCCTGATGCCACGGTGGCAATGGGCTTTCGCTCAACCGAAGGGTGGAAGGAAGGGTAAAATCGAGCCGCTGTAGCAGGCGGCGAAACCGAACTCCCGGTGGAAGCAAGGCAATCGCAGACAACTGATATTGGCGATCGAGTGAGTCGTCAAAAAATAATCTGTAAGATGGATGGTTGGGCATCGACTGTAGGCGGCATGCGTACCGACACAAGAGTATGTCACGTCTATTGGTCAAGGGTAATACAGCAGCCTCGGCATACAGACTTTCAACAGGGCTGGTATAAAATGCACCGGTCGCCAGACGTAATCCGCGATGGTGGATAGAGTTGAGGCGGCGGAGAATCGACGGCCGTGCTGAAGAGTATACAAGGCTTCCATAGTCGAGCTTCGACTGAACAATGGCCTGGTAAATGTGAAGCAGGACGGTGCGATCCGCTCCCCATGACGTGCCACTGAGGACACGAAGAACGTTAAGGGATCGGGCACAACGGGCAGCCAGGTAGGACACATGTGTGGACCAGCAAAGTTTCCGATCCAACATGAGTCCCAAGAATTTTGTAGTCTCCACGAAAGGGAGAGCAACAGGGCCGAGACGTAGAGAAGGTGGAAGAAATTCCTTGTATCTCCAGAAATTGATACACACTGTTTTCTCAGTGGAGAATCGGAAGCCGTTTGCGATGCTCCAGGAATATAGACGGTCAAGACAGCGTTGGAGAGAACGCTCCAAGAGACACGTCCGCTGGGCACTACAATAAATTGCGAAATCGTCAACAAAAAGAGATCCGGAGACGTCGGCTGAAAGGCAATCTACGATCGGATTGATTGCAATGGCAAAGAGCGCCACACTCAAGACGGAGCCCTGTGGTACCCCATTCTCCTGGCAAAAGGCATCTGACAAAACAGAGCCCACCCGTACCCGGAACTTGCGATCCGCCAAAAACGCTTGAATGAAAAGAGGAAGGCGGCCCCGAAGGCCCCATGTGTGCAATGTGCGGAGAATGCCCGCTCTCCAACAGGTATCGTATGCCTTCTCCAAGTCGAAGAACACTGCTACTGTTTGACGCTTCTTTAGAAAGTTGTTCATAATGAAGGTCGACAACGTAACGAGGTGGTCAGCAGCAGAGCGGTGTCGACGAAAACCGCATTGGATATTAGTCAGGAGGCGGCGAGATTCGAGGAGCCAGACCAACCGAGCGTTAACCATGCGTTCCATCACCTTACAGACGCAGCTCGTCAGAGAAATGGGGCGATAACTGGAAGGAAGGTGTTTGTCCTTCCCTGGTTTGGGGATGGGGACAACAATGGCTTCACGCCAACTTGTGGGAACATGACCTTCAGTCCATATGCGATTGTAGGTACTAAGAAGAAAGCACTTGCCCGCAGGAGAGAGGTTCTTCAGCATCTCAATATGAATGGAATCGGGCCCGGGAGCAGAAGACCGGGACAGGGCGAGAGCACGATCTAGCTCCTGCATGGTGAAGGCGACGTTATAATTTTCACGATTAAAAGAGCGGAAAGAAGGCGGCCGTGCCTCCTCTACCTGTTTGCGAGGGAGAAAGGCAGGGTGGTAATGGGCAGAGCTCGAAACCTCCGCAAAGAAACGACCCAATGCGTTTGAAACATCAGCCGGGTCCACGAGGACTATGTTCTCCACGGTCAGGCCAGGAATCGGGGAGTGGACCTTGATGCCGGACAAACGGCGTAGGCCACCCCAGACAACCGTGGAGGGAGTAAAACGGTTAAAAGAACTAGTAAAAGCAGTCCAGCAAGCTTTCTTGCTGTCGTTTATGATACGACGGCACTGCGCTCTCATACGTTTGTAATTGATGCAATTCTCCAAAGTTGGGTGGCGGCGGAAGGTGCGTAAAGCACGGCGCCGGGCTCGAAGCGCGTCGCGGCAGGCTGCAGTCCACCAAGGGACCTGGACACGACGTGGAGAAGAGGATGTACGGGGTATGGAACGTTCAGCAGCAGTGAGAATAACCTCTGTGAGGTATTCGACCTGACTGTCACAGTTGGGAAAATTCTGATTGTGAAAAACAGCCATGGAAGAATAAAGCCCCCAGTCGGCTTTAGAAATGTTCCAACTGGTGGGACGTGGAGATGGGGAATGATGCAGGAAGTGGATGATACAAGGGAAATGGTCACTCGAGTACGTGTCAAAGTGCAGACCACTCAAACCGACCGGCAAGCTGAGGAGTGCATATTGTGAGGTCTATATGGGAATAAGTGTGTGTTGTGTCAGAAAGGAAGGTCGGTGCACCGGTGTTGAGGCAGACAAGATCGAGGTGGTGGAGAAGGTCCACCAAAAGGGAGCCTCTCGGACAAGGTGCCGGAGAGCCCCATAGGGGGTGGTGGGCATTAAAGTCGCCTACCAACACGAAAGGTGAAGGGAGCTGGTCAACAAGGTTTAGCACATCTGCCCTTGTAAGGGCAGATGAGGATGGCGAATATATATTACAGAGGGAGAAGGTAAATGTGGATAAGGTGATGCGGACGGCAACTGCCTGTAGGTGAGTGTGCAAGGAAATGGGATGGAAATAGACGTCGTCTCGAAGGAGCATCAGAATCCCTCCATGGGCTGGGACACCTTCCACGGGTGGCAGGTCGAACCGCACAGAGGTGTAGTGTGGAAAGTTTGCACGATCACGTGGACGCAACTTAGTTTCTTGAAGACAGACGATAAGCGGGCAGTGCAACCGAAGGAGTAGTTTTAACTCCTCCCGATTAGAACGAATGCCGCGAATGTTCCATTGAAGGAGCGCCATGATTAAAATGAGAGAAGAAAGAAAGATAAAAACCAAGTAGCGAGCGGGGTCACCTCGACGGCCGCTGAGGACCGGATTTCGAGGGAGCACTGCTATCGCTGTCTGGGGGCAAAGGGTCATGTTCCATTGGTTCGACCGACGCGCCTGCCACCTCCCTGAGTTGATCAGGAGGGGCAGTTTCCACCGCCGGTAAAGGGCCGGGCGCTCGACAAACGGAGCGTCCCGGTGAAACAGAAGACGGCCGAGGCCGGCAACTGTTGGACGGCGCGACAGATGGGTCACGCCTCGGCGGGGAAGGAGACGAACTCTTTTTCTTGTCAGCTCTTCTGGAAGAGTGACGGCGGGAAGAGGCAGTTGACGGTTGGGAAGCCTGAGAACGCAGAAAATCCTCACGGACGGGTTCCTTTTTCAAGGTCCGAGCATCTTGTTTAGGTGCTCGCGGTTTACTAGAGTTGGACGAAGACTGTACCCTAGAAGCAGCAGGAGGAAGCGGGGACGTGGAACGGGCAATCTTCGGGCTGGCGGATCGCACAACTGTGTCAGCGAAAGTGAAGTCACATGTCTGTGTACTGGAATCCTTGGTAGGTCGAGTTGAGGTGAGTACCTTACTGTATGTACCCGCTGGGAGGACAGTGGGCTTTCGACTCGCCAACAACTTACGAGCGGCAGATGTTGATATCTTCTCCGTAACCCGAATTTGCTGGATTACCTTCTCATCCTTGTATACAGGACAGTCGCGAGAGGAAGCCGCATGGTCACCGTTGCAGTTTAGGCAGTGAGGGGACGGAGGTGGGCAATCCCCCTCATGGGCGTCCCTACCACAAGTGACACACTTTGCTGCATTTGGGCAATGTTCACGGGTATGGTTGTACCTGTGGCACTGAAAACAGCGCGTTGGGTTAGGTACATAAGGGCGGACGGAGATGACTTCATACCCTGCTTTGACCTTCGACGGGAGGTCAACTTTGTCAAACGTCAAAAACACAGTACGAGTCGGTGTCAGATGGTTATCGACCTTTTTCATGACCCTGTGGACGGCTGTCACACCCTGATCGGACATATACGATTGGATATCTTCATCAGACAACCCTTCAAGGGATCTCGTGAAGACTACCCCCCGTGACGAGTTGAGTGTGCGGTGCGCTTCGACCTTAACTGGAAAAGTGTGCAACAACGTAGTACGTATCAGTTTTTGGGCTTGGAAGGCACTTTCCACTTCCAGCAACAATGTGCCATTGCGCTGACGTGAACAGGGCCAGCAATTGCATCGACACCTTTCTGTATAACGAAAGGATTGACAGAATTGAAATCCTTTCCGTCGGTGCGAGAGACAACCAGAAATTTAGGTACATTAGGCAGAGTCTTTTTAGGCTGAGGCTAGTCTAACTTACGTTTATGGGTCAACGTCACGAAAGAAGATAAGGAATTCATCGCGGAAGTGTCCCCCGTGATTACCGGCGTCTCCGATGGCGCGCTCCTTCCTAGTGGGGGCCCTCTCCGAGGGCTTACCCGCCTTAGGTGATTGTTCACACCTCAGGTCACACCTCCCGAGAACTGACGGAGGGACCAATCGGCACGTTCGGAAGGTACCAGCTCGGGTAATCACCCCTCCCTGGGCCTGGCCTTTACCAGGGGGTACGTACGTGCCCTACTTGTCTACCCGGGGCGGGGAATTACGCGTTACCCCCGTCACCTGCTACGCAAGATAATGCGTGGGTCGGCCTTCAGACACGCACAGGGAGGAAAGAAGAAGAGGATAGGAAATGAAGAGAAAGAAGGAAGAAGTGTCTCAAACGCCGAAGCGGAGACTAATGAGGAGAAGAAAGCTAGGAGAGTACAAGGAGAGAAAGACAGAAAACAAAGGGTAAGAAAGGAAGGAACGAAGGAAGAAAAACCACAACAAGAGCCACAGTAGCCCACGAAATATGCCCGTCTCCGGGCGAAGGCATAAACCGGGAGGGACAGTGAAGCAGCCTGGGGCAGAAAAAAGGCTGCTCCGGCTCGGGGCCCCGTGCGCGCCACACACGTACCCACAAAAGAACTGTGGGCCCCCTGGGGGGTCGAATCCGCGAGCTCTACGTTTCCAGCGGACTTATTACGCTGAGATCGTCAAGGCCGAAAAAGTCTTAGTTCGGTCGCGGACGGTTGTAACCAGGTCTGAGACCTTATCACATGAATCGCTGGAATACAAATGACAGTAGTTGTAAGGAATCTATTCGCAAATGTGTATGTCAAGCAGCATCAGCTATCTGATTTAATGGTTACACGAAAAGTTTTGCCCGGCCGGAACTCCAACACTGACTGGTATCTCTTTGAGCTATAAAGACATTTTGCAATTTTGTAACGATTTTGGGTAATGAAAGTATCACCGAGTGCGTATTATTGTGAGTTATGTTTTATAAGTAATTTTGAACTGAAAGTGTAAAAAGGTTTGACAGGGACTGTCATTTATGTAGAATTTTGTATAACAGTGTTTTAATTTCTCGATACTAAATGTAGTAGCAAAATAACCTTCAGCTTTATTATTGTAGTTGGAAAGTATCATTTTACCCCACTATGATTTACAAGTGTAAAATCTGTGTAATTACATGTGTTTCAAGGTTGCATACTAATAACTGCATTTTCCAGTGTGCAGAAAGCGTATAAGAATTTGGTTAGTGAGAAAGCAGGAAATTATTTTTCATAAAGATTTCCATTCAACATTTCATTTCAACAGTAAAAGTGTTGAAAAGGGTATTTTTTATTTTCTGAATGAGTTTAATTTCTAGTTAGATGGATTAATAATAAATGTATGTCAGATACGTTAATAAAAAATAAATTGATACTGTCAAAGTTTCCAAAAACAATGAATTTCATCAGTAACCTGCGGCTTGGCGGCACAGTGGTATAGTGCCACACTACGAATCTAAAGGTCGTGAGTTCGATCCCCGCCAGGTCCAGGGATTTTTATGTCACGTTTCTCTTCTTTCACCTCTGGCAATATTGCTGATGTGTGAAAAAAAAAAAAAAAAAAAAAAAAAAAAAAACCAGTAGCACTGTGGTATGGAACCCACGTTAAACTGTAGGTTCCCCTATAACTGGCTGGGTAAGTGAGTTCGAAGGTCGGAGGAAGGCATACGGCATACCACGTCCAAACAGGACCATGCCTAGTAAAGCACTGTGTTCAACCAATCTTCGCATTGTTGACTGCTTTACCTTTTTACACCAGTAACGTTTCTAATGCGGTCAATATCATCGTGACAATATTAACATCAGTGTGGTGTTTGAGAGTAAAAGAGCACGTTGTGTATTATCTTTAATTTAAACAGCAGCCGCTGCCGATTCTCCGTGACCGGTAGAAAGTAGAATTTTATGTCGAGGCGCAGACCTCACTTAACCTTGAGACAATTTTCATTATTATTAGTCCTGTATTTGACGCCACAAGTTTCAATGTAACAAGTCAAAAATAAAAAGCAGCATATAAAAATTGAAGAAAGGACAAAGATTTAAAGAGAACGCCAGTCTTAGCTCTGTGATCAGAGAAATAAAATTAGAACGTGAAGCCTTTTGTAACACATTAAAATCTCCTGTCTGAAAGTATTACCAAGTGAAGTACAGACAGATAATACACACTCCCTACACCTTCTATGGACTGATACAAACCACTGCCAAGCTTAAAATTTAAAATGGAATCAGCCATTGTGGCACTGTCAGTTAAACCGAGGCTTAAGACGTCAGGATGGTTAAAGTGGGCCATTGCAGTAAGACGTGGGCGTCTCGCATATGTGCGCCACAGTGACAGTGAAAGGGGGTCCTCGCGACGGAGGTGATCGTAAAGGCGATACGGAGCCCCTGCGAGTGGCCCGCATAGACGACCTCCGCACTTTCCTAGTCTCCTTTATCAACCTACTGTCAGGCCCGCACATGTCACCATTAAGTCGTGCATCTGATACTGAGTAACACTGGCAATTGCGAATACATTCCTTACCATTTACTTGACAGCTGTAGTCGCCGCAGTGTCCGTTCCTCCAGATATGGAGGCATATCTGGAGGACATTTGTACGGTTGCATCGGTAAACTCTGATACTGCACATCCTCCTCAATGACAGCACTGCCAGAGCACCGACCTTTCGTAACTTGGATACGCCATATTACCGCTATCTGCTCCTGTGCAAATTAGCTACCGCGTGAGTTTTGCCACCCGAGTGTGTGTTGCTACAGGTAAGTCGGATGGCTGTACGTGTAAGGTGTTTTTTAAAGGGCGCAAAACTACTTAGCTCTTTAGCGCCCAACACTGCCCATAGTAAAATCGAACCGATGTACAACAAGTAAAACTCGGTCAACAGAATGCATATCATCAGCTAAAATATCAGGCATTTCAAATGGTAAACATAGATCATGACGTAGACGATTAAAAAACGGGCATTGCACTAAAAGGTGGTACACAATAAAAGGTTCATCACAGTGCTCACATAAGGGAGCAGGATCACCACGAAGTAAATACTGGTGGCTATAACGGCAGTGGCGAGAACGAAGCCGGGCCAGAACAATCTCCCCTCGGCGAGAGGGTCGAGATGACGTTGACCAAAGATCAGGTACAGGTTTCTTGGCTCGCAATTTGTTCCCTGACAGGGCGGGTACGTGTAAGTCCGTAACGTGCAGCACTGAGAGTGGGACGCGGAGCGCTCCAATTTGCGCAGATTGCTGGGAGTGCCCGGGGCGACGAGATGCGCCGGAATGCCGGGCAGAAGCAACACCGGCGTCCCGCGCCCATTACAGCCAGGCGTCCAGACTGCGCGGGTTGCCTGCGCGCCAGGCGCACACCGCGACACTGACCAGCCGGCGGGTCGAGACCCCGCAACTTGCAGAGCCAGCTAACGACGACATGAATCAAGTAAGTCAACACCGCACTAACTATTTACACTTAGCTAATGGTCATCCCTGAATTCACTGCCCATATGACAGGTGCCGGGCGGCTACTTGCTGCGCAGGTGTTGGACGGTTGCGCCTAAACAGCCGGGCGCCGTGATGCGGAATGCGCGGTGCTCCCCGCCGGAGGGTCGAAGTCTTCCTTCGGTCAGTGGTGTGGGTCTTGTCCTCAGCGTAAGTTAAAGGAGTTTGTAAGTCTAGGGACTCATGACTACTGCAATTTGGTCCCACAGTTTTACGAAGAACATATGACCAAATCAGCAACCAAACGCTATCCAAAGTAATAAACCATATACAAGACAAAGATAATAACCCCAATCCACCACAAAGGAAAATCTCCCAAAAAATACATATTTCGGAATACAAACACACAGGCGCTGAACAACAGACATCGACAAAGCTAGCAGAACAAGAATGAGAAACGTTCAACACCCAAACAACATACATAAATTATATATTTTTGACGACGTTACAGCGTCCATTTTAGTGAAATGAATCGCAATTTGCGATAACGTACGGCTTCACTGTACTAGGTTTTGGATGAAATACCAAAGTGCGGCGAATGAAAATTTGTGCCCGGCCGCACTTTGGTATTTCATCTAAACCTAGTACAGTGAAGCCGTACGTTATCGCAAATTGCGATTCATTTCATTAACATACATAATGAATTCCTGGCAGTTTTATAACATTAATACGAAATATGTAGTTAAGCCACCAGTGCTAGTATCAATACAGCAGGAAACTATAAAGAGAGCAAGTAGAAAATTTGAGTAATCTTACGTTCATTCAAAATAATATCGGTCAAAATCATACAAAATACATATGACCAGTGAATAATGCCAAATGCGCCTCGTCTTAGACTAATTTTTACAGCATTTCATTCCATTCCATGATGGTGGTGGTGGCGGCGGCTGGTGCAGCAACAGTGTTGAATAATTAAAAAATGCTCAGTCATATTGCAACAGAGATTGAGCATTTTTTAATAATTTTTACAGATGCAAAAGGAGGTCAATTATCCTAACAAAATGTAAGATTCCAACTGCTGAAAACGAGGCCTCTAAAACGAAAGATAACAGCTGGCTGTTCCTGCTGCGGATACCGAGCGAGGTGGCGCAGTGATCACGCACTGGACTCGCATTCGGGAGGGCGGTGATTCAAATGCACCTCCGGCCATCCAGATTTAGCTTTCCCGTCATTTCCTTAAATCACTACAGACAAATGCCTGGATTGGTCCTTTGATAGGACGCGGACGATTTCCTTACCGTTACCCAATTATCCGAGCATGAAACCCGCCTCTAATGACCACGCTATCGACGGACGCCCCGAGACAGTGTGAAACAGCCTGATCACTTGCCATCATAATAAAGACTCGTTCGAAGTTTCTAAATCAACTTCTGCCAGAAAGTTTTCTGCTCAGTGACTTTTTTTTTTTTTTTTTTTGTACTGGTTACACAGAAAGCAGAAATCGGCTTCTAGAAAGAGTGGAAGTTTCATATCCAGATTGTCATGTACCAAGGACTTTCTACCTCAAAGAGAAGACACCCCGTCTTATTTTATTCAGGGTACTTCACACTTAATAAACATGACTATTTTCGCTTTTGTAATTTTCATTACTACGGGTGGGAAGGGACGGGTAGACTTGAAATACATAATGCGCTCCGTAACAGTTTCGTTTAGTTAGCTGAAGAGCATCATAGAAATGCCAAGTAAACAGTACAAAACAGATGTTTTGTATTACAGTGACAATATTAAAATTAAGAGGACATAAATTTGTAGGATAGTCCCACAACACACCTGGGCGTAACAAGTTGTAGGGATATTATATGCTTCGACCATGTAATTAAGTCTGGTCGTATGTAAGGCAGGTGGACGACTTGCTGTCACTGGCAGCGTACTGGAAAAATGCAGTCGTCTGCAAGAGAGACTCAAAGGCAGGTCAGCGCCTCATATTATGAGGCCTATAGCAAGTAAGAACAACAGTTGAATTCGAAAGTATGCAAAGAAGGAAGATTGGCCTCCGATTTCACTCAAGAGAGAACGTGACAGAAATGCTGAAAACGTGGACTTTAGAACGCTTGATCGTAGAGGCCAATTACTCCGCGAAAGCCAACAAGCCAATTACTCCGTGAAAGTCAACTTGCAAAGTTTCAAGAACCACTAGTAAGTGAACAGTCTAGAGATACTGTGAGTCCCTAAGCTTGAATTTCTCAGAGACTATGAAGACGCAGAAGGGCATTTTAGCAGACGTTCTAAGCGCACTTCAAACTCAAGTGGCTGGAGAAGAAATGCTAATATGTGGCATTGTACTAAGTATCTTCTGCCATGCACATCACTGTTTTGTACGGTGTATACGTAGAAACATATTAATAAATACCTTTTATCTATAACGGAATTAGCATTATGGGAAAGTACGAGTTTCGGGCTATTACAAGATTTACGTCAACTGGTTTTGTTTCTTAGTACTGTACGGCAGTGCGTTTTAACGTTTTCGAATATAGGACCACCTTCCAAGTGAAAGTACTCTGCAGCCCCCTTCCGAATATTGTGACGACCGCCCCCCCCCCTTCCATCCTCACGAACCGTAATAAAAGATCGACATCTCAAAGAAAAAAAAATTTCTTTATTTGAATACAGCTTTCTCTTAAATTGTTGGGCGAAGCTACATGAGTATATTTTTCGGAATATAACATCCTATTTTTTCCGACAGAAAAAATAATTTGCTTAATGAGAGTTTCGCATTTCATGGAAGACTCAGAAGCTAATTATGCTCATTAAGAAACGTCCCATTGTATCTACCAGGGTGCGAAAATTCAGTTCTGAAGCCACTAGCCATTCGAACAACTTTGGTCGCCACAGCCCCTTTATCTGAACCCGAAATAATTCCTCTTCCTCCTCCCAGTCAAATTGTTTGATAGAAAATTACATACTAGTACCGTAATCTAGCGGTCTATGACGTCATTTTTGTGTAACGTTGACTTTCTACTGAGAAGTACCATTTATGTATGTTACCTTTGGGTCAAAGCCAGACAGAGGAGGTCCATTCTCGGATATTACCATCAAAGCCTCCACTTTATGTCTTCAGCCGGCCTGTACACCGTTTTAGTATTGGGTGCCTACTCTGCTAATATGTTTATAGCGCCATTTCTGGTTGATTTGTCGCAGATGAATCAGCTGACGATTTGTAGAGGTATTCTGCAGGATTGAATAAAATAATTATCTTACAACTGACTATGAAACATAAATATGAAGTAGTCGGACGCGATAACTGCAACAGCTTTCAAGACTGTTAAGAAACCGCCACAAAACACGAATCACCTGAGTCCAACCCCACTCCAACTCAGATAAGCCTGAGCGAATCTGGCAGTTTCGGAGCGCCAGAAAAAATTTCTGAGTAGAATCTGCTTTTCAAATTGCTTGCCGTCACTGCTTATACAGGAAACAGCCTTACTTTAAGTAGACAGAAACAGGAGAAGGGGGCAGGTTTTACACAGCTCTGCATCCGCTGACAGCTGCTTGGAGAATATACGGTAGCCGTGATGTCAAAACTGGCGTTAATGAGATCTGTTACATGCATTAACACTGAGAAAGGATGTTAAAAATACTGATACAACTATCTGGAAATGTAGGCCTGTCTTATAAAATTTACCTCTTCGGGCTTGTACAATTATGAACCTAGCTATACTGCGTTTAGAAAATTTATATGCAAGCCCAGATCGCTAGCAGCGAATTTTCAGTCGCCAATATCGAGTTGGCGACCATAAATTTCCACTCTGTTATAGGAAACTTGTGAAGAATTAGATATTTATACATGTATCGTCCATTCCGAAAGAACAAACGTCACTTCTGATCCTGAGGTTGTTATTCTTTTATATTCATAGAATATATGACAACTGCGAATGGGCAAAGCTGAAAATGTGTACCGAGCCTGGATTCGAACTCTGGTCTCCCGCTTACTAGGCAGTTGCGCTGACCACTACACCACTGGGGACACAGTGATCACGGCACCTGCAAGGACTATCTAAGCACGCCTCCCGTCAGATAAAAGTTCCCAGCTTCACCCTGCCCACAGTAGTCAAACTCGTAGTTACGAAACTGATTCCCTTAAGAGTAAGGGCCACAAACTTGCCTATCCCTCCTCACTAACGAAAGGATCATTGCCCGTCACCAGCAGAAACATGTGGCATCTCTTCCGAAAGTGGGGAGGGATGGGCAAGTTTGTGGTCCTTACTCTTCCGGGAATCAGTTTCGTAACTACGAGTCTGACTACTGTGGGCAGGGTGAAGCTGGGAACTTTTATCTGAAGGGATGCGTGCTTAGGTAGTCCTTGCAGGTGCGGTGATCACTGTGTCCCCAGTGGTGTAGTGGTCAACCCAACTGCCTAGTTAGCGGGAGACCCGAGTTCGAATTCCGGTTGGGTACACATTTTCAGCTTTTCCCATTCGCAGTTGTCATATATTCTATGAATATGGAAGTAGATATTTATTTTCAAATTTCTTAGAATCGCATATATTGTGTAATGTTGCTCTACCTATCGATTAGTTCCTGAATACAGTTTTCAGGCTTTGCGCGTATTCCTCATTAACGCACTGTAGTATATAACCATCTAAGATGTTTTCAATTCATACATAATGTTACACAAGGAACTCCGACATTTTTACGTTAAATAAATTTCATTTAGGCATACGTTTTCGTATTACTAAACACCTAGTCATTTTATGACGCATGTACTTTCTGTTGTGACGGCGAATCCCTGAGCAAGACTTTGCGATCCCCACTGGGGGTCGCGTCCCACAGGTTGAAAATAACTGCTGTACGGTAACGCGACACAGAATGGTAGAGGCAAGCGTAAAACCGTCCGCCACATAAAGGGGGGGGGGGGGACAACGAGCAAAACTATTTCAAATTGTGAAAGTAGCACGGACAGAAAGGAATAAAAATATAGAGAGACTCAAAGGAACGAACAACAAAACTACATACACGACATTTTCCTTTATTTGAGTCTTGAAAGAACTGCCTGTTGTATTCAGCTGTTTTCCTACTGTACAATTACTATATTAAAAAAATCAATAATATGAATTCACTTCTTTCTTTGGTGGTGTCTATATTCTATTGACCGTAACATCAATATTATAACTCAAATGTTCAAATGTTTGTAAATCTTATGGGACTTAATATTATAACTATGCCACGGTTTGGGGTCATATGGGTCTCTGAAACGAGGAACCGTATCGGGAATACGGAATGAACGGGCTGCGGCTAACAACAAGGCGGATATCTGGTCCGGTGGAGAGCGTTACCGGGCGGTCGATAAATAGGTGCGGTCGTTTCTGGACCGTGGCAGGTGGCCGAACACAATGGCGGTGGGGTCAGCGCGGGTGACCGGGCTGCGAGCGTGAAAGCGGGCTCTTATCCGCCGCGCCGCGCCACCCGGAAACACGCCGCAGCCGTCTGGGGCTGAACGCCGACCGGCACGATCCGAGGGAGGTACGTGGAGCACGTGCGCCAATACCTGCGCGAGTTTCTCGTCGAGCTCCTTACACAACCAGTCGGGTCAGGACATCAGTTCTCACTGCTTTGCTAGATGGATCGTGCTCGCGGTAGCTTACTGTGAAACCGAGTGTGTCGACTAATGCGTGGACTTAACAATATTCTCAGTGAACATTTGCCTAAATTATGGTCATTTACTTGTCTGATTTTCGTATTTTACGACATGGTATCAGCATAGAAGAATTGCAATAGAAATGCTACAGAACATGCGGCAAGTTTTCATTGAGTACAGAGATACAGCTGATAGTATGTAACCCAACAAAGCAAAGGCAGACGAGAACAGTTTCACTGTTCATTCGGTAGGTTCCTGGTACAACATACTGAATTAAAAGCACAATTTTGTCTGTGTTCGTCAAGATTACTTTTATTTAGTTAACCGGTTTTTGGCTTGCAAGGCCATCTTCAGATTTTAAGCCCGTTGATGGCCTTGTATTTACCATCTGTAGTGTCGGAGTTAGAGATCACGACACTACCTATCTATTGTCGTCGCAGTACGACCACAGGATCACTGATAGTTCATGTATTGCCTTCATAAGCCACACGTATGAACACTACGC
Source organism: Locusta migratoria (assembly GCA_026315105.1). NCBI lineage: Eukaryota > Metazoa > Arthropoda > Insecta > Orthoptera > Acrididae > Locusta > Locusta migratoria. The sequence continues at coordinate 667,985,794 of CM048744.1, forward strand.
GAAACTGCGCCAAACTGACTGACCGGCCCGTAGTTAAGCCGGCACATACGATATATGATTATATAAAGAGGGGCAAAAAGATTGCCCGGTCAGACTAATTAAGATTTCAGAAACAGAGCATTGCGGATGCCCATGTCAACAAGCGCTAGTGTTTCCAACTCTAGCAGTCTGTGGAGCTTCAACTTGGATTTTACATCGGCAAAGAGAAGCAATACAACAGAAAGTATATGTCCAAATTCATTGTAATTTAACTCATCGCGTCATTTCTTTTGAAAATCGTTACTTGACCACTTACAAACGAAGTACGAAACACCACGTCGGTAGAATTATTTTAACGACGAGCGTTTCACGCCTGCTTCAGCGGCGGAGTGAATACACTGTCGGTTTACGAACGTAAAGGACGATCGTTCAAATCTAACTAGAATTATTTGACTTTATTTCTTCTTGATTGTTGGGCCGGCAGTGAAGTAAATATCTCTAAAGGACACAGTACTAAAAGGACCAGATAACTGCTATAATTAATATGATGTATTACCCAACAGCTGTTTCAGCAGGCATGTCTATAGTTTTTAGCTAAGTGAAAGTATCAGACGAGTGGCACATTTTTCTAAGTTCATACGCGCAATTGACGAATCTTACCATTAACCTTTTTCTATCGCGTCGCTAATATTTCGTGCTTTATTTACTAGTTTGAAATTATATTTTCATTTTTACTTTTTTTCTATATTTCATTCAGTAAATAATTATGATATGTGAATTTGATGTCTAAACATCATTTTCCTTGGAAGTTGACATTTAACTACTTTCCATAAAAATAATCTTCCTTGGAGGGTGACATTCATATGACCTCCCATAAAAACAGAAGTCATATAGCGGCAAGAAAATTCGTATTTTGAAATTAATATTGATGGCGTATTGACTATGTAGGCGTTTTGCAGAAAGAATTAAAGAAAGTAAAATCAAATGTAGACTACTTATAACTTCGGTATTTTGACCACAAGGCAATGGGATCAAGGTAAGGTTTATAATATTACCAAAATATGTCTAAATAAAATGAATTCAAATAAGTCCGAGTAGAGTCGAAGGCTCGTCCTTTAAGTTTATAAACTTGTCAGGCTATGCACTCCGCCACTGAAGCAGACGTGAAACGTTCGTTATTGTAGTAATTCTACCGACATGGTAGAATTTCAGTTGTTTCTTAAAAAAGAATGATTGCAATTAAAAAAAAAGTATCGATGTACTGCTCTGTTTATAACAAAAGTATACTGCGTTCTACTGCTATCCACAAAATATGAACGCAGTTAAGGGTTACGTGACTAACGCGAACGCGATGATCTGCGCTCCTATAACGAATGTACTAACAAGGGAAACTTCCCGTCGCTTCCGTCCCCACTTCAGCTTTAGTGGCGAGCTGACCCACTGGATAGCCTGTCAAGAACTGAACAGAAATCAATCACGGAAATAGGAAGAATGTGTACGGACCTGTAAGAAAGTAGCGAAATAGAAACCGTGAACTGTGCAAGCTGATATGTGCAACATTAAGCAAGTAGCAAGACCCATGCCGTCCTAATACTGTCGTTATAGTGTTGCACTGCGACGCGGATGATAACGTGTATAAATTACTCTCATGCTTTATATCTTTTGTTTTCAAAAAATTATGATCTGTTCTACCGGTTACTGGCATCTCTTCACTTTTTGTAATCTTGGCAATTGTCATACTACACATTTTATGAAATGTGTTATGTGGGAAGAACATATTACCGTCGGAAGTAAATGTGACGAATATTGTGTGCAGGTAAGATGCGTCGTAGAGCTCCCCCAGAGATGGAAACAATAAATAGATGCGTGTGAACTACGTTAGTGGAACCCCACAAATTATAGTTTTGCTTGGATATTCAATGTTCAAATGTTTGTAAATGTGGAAAACGTCATGAACGTGAAAATATACCTGTGAGACAAAGAAACCTGTGAGACTGTGAAACTGTTGCGTTTATCTGCTGCACTTACGTGACAAACTTGTGTTTACGTACGTCCTTTGGTAGTTATCACGTTCATATGAACCTGAATCGGGCAAAAGGCACATTTCACTTTCTCAGCAGGCGTACATATGAAATGACGAACATTGAGTCACAAATGTCGTGTGTGATCGGAGGTGTTTTCTGGTGGATAATTCGGTTGACTTAAGACATTTGCGGTTCGCACTGAAGACACTTCTTCGAGCTGCTAATAGAGGAATTGTGTGACACGGGTGTTAGAACGACATACACAAAATTGTAATATAGACAACAGACATTATAGTGACGGTATGGACAGTTCGTAATCTTACATCTTATAAAATAGCTTGTATGTATGTATGTATGTTCCACATATCCTCCTAAACTACTGCACCGATTTCAACCTGATTTGGTACACGTATTCCTTACGTGAAATAATAATTGCTGTAGGAGAATGAACCACGTACGACATCTTTCAGGAGATATAACGTCATGAACAATAGGAATCGCAAAAAACTGCTACATAATGCGACGAGACTTTATAAATACACTATATTAGAATCGCCGTACTTTGTGACTTGCAACAAACTGTAAATGTAATTTTAAACCTCTATTAAACTTTTTCTCGCAGACAACCACACCAAAATAATGAAAGGAAAAAAGTTTCTCGCTTACTACTTTTCCGCGGTACATGGAGCGAAGCTATGGCATTCGGTATAACGTTACAATTTATAATTTGTATACTTCCAGTTGTACTCGCAGGAAATTTTGCAGGCAAAATACGCACGTAAAGCTGAACGTAAGTTCGAAATTTTATCACAGTACGACACATAGTTCATCAGATATGAGGATGTAAATTGTAACGTTCATGGAAAACCGCCTCATGAGGCATCACAAGCATTACATTGAACATAGTGTTACTGATTCCGCTTTGTGTATTAAATACTTTACCTTTCTTTCCTTATTTTGGCATGTTTCACTTTTTGTATCAAAAACTTTATGAAGACACATCGTTTCAGACAATGACTTTTACTTACATTTGACATCTTTATGAAGATACATTGTTTTGGATAATGACTTATACTTCACATTTGTCATCTTTGCTACGACAACTGAGTTTATTGACAAAGCGATCCAACAAGGATTCTATTTTTGCTGACTCAGGTCCAGAACCCTAAAAAGCCATGAGACACACAGGCCCTCCTTCAACAACAGTTGCGAAGCACGGCCATATAAGCTACTTTGTATATATAACACTGACTATTGTCAAATGCTCTATGTTGGTCATCTTGCACTTGGACTCTTGACAGTGTATTTTGTTTCTTTCACAGTTCCGATGTGTTTCTTCCTGTTTTCATGCTCGACCAGTGTTCATTTTTTGACGGGCTACCCTGTGCACCGGCTTAGTAATAAATCAGAGGGGTGCAGTGGGGAGTTTGCACTTTACGTTCAGCCAGTTCTCGGGTACCTGCTGTACTCACCAAACGTCTTGCCAAGCCAATGTCGCCCTCTTAGTACTCGGTAACTGGTTTCGCGCCAGAGACGTGCACGTTTGTTCTTTGAAGTTCAGTCAAGTACTATGGGACGGCAGTCGACGACGTGTGTGAGCGCGCGGCGCCACGCGCCGCTGTCACGCTCCGCGGCCGCACACAACAGGCGCACGCCGCGCCACCAGCCGCACTAGCGCCCGAACCACGGGGGCTCACAAACAGATTTCCGGCAACATCACCTTGCTAGCTTCTACCTCACTTGCAGCGCTCAAACTTTTTATATCACTCTGTCCTCTTGCTGTTTCTATCGTTGGAATAACAATGTTTATATTTTATCCGCCGTGTAATTGTAGACTAATAAAGTTTTTCGAGAAAATGCCTGTGCTTATCTGTTTGATCATTGAGTAATTTATTTGGGTGCTTGTGTGCGTGTTTGTAGGTTTCCATTTCTTCCAAAACGCTCATCGTAAAACCTCTGGAAATTATGTGCCGTATTTCCATTGCTTCGTTAATATTGCCTGTTTTATGGAGTTAATTCTTGATCATCATCATCATCATCATCATCATCATCATCATCATCAGAGACTGATTATGCCTTTCAGCGTTCAGTCTGGAGCATAGTACCTCTAATAAAATTCCCCCGTGATCCCCTATTCATTGCTAACATTGATGCCTCGTCTGATGTTATGCCTTTTACTTCAAAATCATTCTGCACCGAATCTAAGTACTTTCTTCTTCGTCTACCTCGACTCCTCTTACCCTCCGCTGCCGAGCTCATGAGTCTCTTAGTAACCTTGCTTCTCCCATGCGTGTGACATGGCCCCACCATCTCAGTCTGTTCGCTCTAACTGCTTCATCTATGTTGTTCATTCCCAGCTTTTCTCTGATTTCCTCATTATGGACACCCTCCTGCCATTGTTCCCATCTATTGGTACCTGCAAACATTGTTGCTACTTTCATATGTGTAACCTCTACCCTATGAATAAAGTAACCTGTATCCACCCAACTTTCACTCCCATACAACAAAATTGGTTGAAAGATAGAGCGGTGCACTGCTAACTTAGTACTTACTTTCTTGTTGCAGAAGAGATTAGATCTTAGCTGAGCACTCACTGCATTAGCTTTGCTGCACCTCGATTCCAGTTCTTTCGCTATGTTGCCATCCTGTGAGAAAATACATCCCAGGTATTTGAAACTGTCTACCTGTTCTAACTTTGTTCCTCCTATCTGGCACTCAATCTGTTTGAATCTCTTTCTCACAGACATTACTTTTGTTTTGGAGATGCTGATCTTCATATCATAATCCTTGCACCTCTGATCGAGCTCTGAAATATTAGTTTGCAACCTTTCAATCGAATCGGCCATTACAACTAAGTCATCTGCATATGCGAGACTGCTTATTTTGTTTTCACCTACTTTAATCCCGCCCTGCCAGTCTACTGTTTTCAATGTGTTCAAAAAATGTGGACGTTTTCTTTTCGCTATTCGCTATTTCTTGCGTGCGTACTGAATCTGATGGTGAAGTTACAGCCTGTTGTCCGATACAGAATTTGTCGCAGCCTATGCAATTTAACTTGTATATTCACACACCGAAATAAAATACTCAATGATCATACAGATCTAAAGCATAAGCATTTTCTCGACAAATTTATTAGTCATCTACAACTGGAAGCCGGATAAAATATAAACATTTTAAATCCATCGATAGATAAATTATAACCAAGATACTAACCTCTGAAACTTCCATAGAACGTATATATATCATCTGCAAACATATCTTAGGTGAACTGTCAAATTAAATAACATATAAACAATAAAAAATGTTCAAATGTTTGTTAAGCTTATGGGACTTAACTACGGGGTCATCAGTCCCTAAACTTACAAACTACTTGCGAACTACCTTATACTAATGACGGCACAAATATCCATACCCGAGGGGGGATTCGAACCCCCGACCGTAAACAAAAACCTCAGTCCACAATTAAAACAGTGAACGAATTATCTAAAAACGTTCACGATATCGCAGTGGACACGTCGAAACACATCAGATATTTCGACGGCTTCTAACGACAACGGCCGCAATAGATGCGTCGTGTGCATTTGATCACAGTCTAATCCAAGTAAAATTCTTGTAACATTATAAAACCTTCTCAGCATAACTTCATTGTAACTAGATCAATAGCAAATCTGTTCATTATATTTCGTAGGATCTTGACAATGGCAGACCGATGTCGAAATAGATCTATCGCACGCACTTACAAAATAATAAACATTTTTGAGCAGCTACCTGGATTTATTTATGTATTTAAGAGACAAACATGCTGCGGGTCCTCAAGTAAATAACTTATTGTAGTTTGTTGTTAAACCCACTATCAACACAAATTTTTTCGTTGTATGGCTGGATTGCGACGTTTCAGTCACTCCGTTCCCGGAGTGACATGACATCTAGAAGGAAGCAGTCACGCTGGCGGAGTCGCTGAGAGAGGGGAAAGGGGGAGAGGGGAGGGTGAGTGCAGGGGCAAGTGGAAGGTCATGGTAAGGCACCCAGCTGTTGTCACTGCATGCAGGTACAGGCGCTGAGAATCGTTTTGGCTTCCGAACTGGAAACGTATGTCCAGCAACGAAACAGTCTACTCGCCAGTGAATTTACCGCCACAGAGCGTTGTCGACTAAAAAAGAGTTGCCTCTCTGCAGTTTATAATGGTTTTAGCACCTGTGTTTGTGCGTTCATTCTGAGGCGTGGAAAAAATTGAAGGAGAAGATTTTGGGACTGTTCATAATTAGTTCCAGACTTCTTGATTGGCAGTTTCGTGAGCATTTTGATAGAGAGAACGTCCAAATAAGTTTTAGAAGTAGCGAAGGTTTTGATGAACTATGGTAGCACTTTCCCCTCTTACAGTCTTTGCATTTGAAGTATAATACACTGGAATTTTTCTATAGTAATTTCATTCAGGTGAAACCCGTCTTCATTTCATAATGTAATAGTACCCATGATTCATAAAATATTGCACCATAATGATGCAGCTGACTTTGGCCAGTCTATTTTTCTTTTTTAGGCAGTACCACATCATTAGTTTTGAAATGATTACCGACCGAATATTCGGTTTCGGCTTAAATATTGGTTTCGGCCGCAATTTCGGTTTCGACCAGAAATCAGCCAAATCTTCGGCTTGGCAGAAACTAGCTTACGGGTGAAGTCGGGTCACGTTTCGGATGAATCCAGTACGCATAAAACTGTATTTTGTTGTTCATCATAATGCAACGCAATCGTATCTTATTGTGATATTCTTATACAGTGTTTGTAACAGTTTAACTTATCCAGTAGTGTACTTAATGGAACGGGTTATAGTACTGCTATGCTGAAAAGTTTTATTAATGTCTTTTCTTGAAAGCGATGGGTGTTTTAATAAGCAATACGGGTTTATGAAGCACTGAACATGTAGTAGACAGCTTTTCCTGTGAATTTTGCGTAAATTTACACTGACAACAATCATACTGTTAGTCGGAAGCGTGACATTTTTCGAAATACTTTCTGCATCACTGATTGAAGCTAATTTACTGACAGGAACGAAGCCTATTGATTATCAGCAATATATAACAATTTCAGTACGCTTAACTAATTACTGTAAGAAATACTTGAAAAATAGTAATGTTAACGAAGAGCTACGAACACCCGCGGAAATATATACGATGTCTTTGCTCCGTGCGAGTCAAGTCTTTCGGCGACAGGACCTAATCTGAGTCTGCTATGAAGTGAGAACCGCTCCACAATTTTGCTGACTTATCAATGTTAAAACGAAGTGTAAATTTTGCGTTTCAGCGTCGTCAGCAACAATGGTATCATAATTGTGATCCTGACTTTACTCTGAGAAGAAGACGTCCTAGCAACAACTTTGCGTACTTCCAACTATTCTGCTTTACACTTTTTTTAGAAACGCAAAGCGCTACGAGAATTGTGCGGGAAAACGGCATAGCTTCACTAATAACATGTACGAGGTATTCGTATGCACTGGCTCAAAAGTCCAACTTGAGGAGTTGGCTTAATATTCGCAACTGCCGGATGGGTAGCTCAGACAAGTAAATCTGTACTACTCCGTCATCTACGGACTGCTGGTTACGCTTACACATACTTAATAAGGATTAGTGCAGGGAGGGGAACTTGCAAAATGCGGGAAAACTAGTCATTTGTGGTATAACGCAAATTTACCGAAATATTACTCAATTATGGTTTCGGTTTCGGCTGAAACTAAAAGAGGAGCCGAATATTCGGTTACGGTTTCGGCCGCAAATCATGTTTCGGTCGGACTCTACAGTTTTCATGCAGGTCAGCATAAGACGGACTCCTGAAAAACACTTAAGACGGACTTGCTTTATGAATTGCAAGGCAACTGAATAGTTGACAGTGCGTGTGTCAGGTAGAAACCAGCTCGGTCCATTCCTTCCGGCAACAGTTTACTCACCCTCCGAATAGGTCAAGACGTACGTAGCAGCACCGATTACAAAAAGTCGCCCGTGCGCAGGGCCGTATTCAGTACCGTGAATATCGTTACAACTGCTTCAACCATCTAAACGGAACTACTACATTTAGCGGTAGGACTATTTGGGGTCATAGGTTACCCCAAGCATTGTTAGTATGGACAAATTATTTCCATTTCTTGTAAAAATCTAGAATTTTATGACTTTTACCGCCCAGGATTGCAGTTCTTTCACAAAAAAAAATTAGAGCGCTTAATGCAATATTCAATAATTGATTACAACTAGTATTGGGGTCAATTATGTCCCCAGGTAGATATTATGGAACATTTATAGAATTTATAGATTGTCAACTAGCGGTCTCTTTCTTAGATATTTTCAGTTGGTAAGAATGCACTACCAGATTTGCACACAGTGGCAAAACGCTACTAGAGTTTCGTACGTTCCAAAAAGTAAATATTTGCAGTGCCCGATGAAAACAACTTGAAACGAAAAACAGAAGTAGTGTTATATTACAACTCAATCAGGTGTTCATACGCTGCAGTAAATAATCTCTTACTATACTGGAAAAAAGGTGTACAAAACGTTGGCCATTAGCAGGATTTTATGATCTTACCGATCTAGCTGCGCTCGATGCCTACAGACTCTAGGGTGTTGCTGTTGAAAAACCAGAGACATCTGATGAAGTTGGCTAAAGAAATGGCAAAGCTCCAAGTGGAACGTCGTTTGAGTTCACCACAAGAAAAGAACTAGGAAATCAACAGTAGTATCAAACGGTGTGGATTTTATGATCTATTACACAATGGACATCCAGACGAAATACCCGACAATCAGAAGAGAGAGCGAGGCAGATGCTCCATTTGCCCCCGATCAAAAGGCGCAAAGTACAGTTCAACCTGCAAAAATTGTAACAAATTTGTTTGCAAGGAACATTCTAAAATATTTATTACATGCAAAATTTGTGCAGACGGCTATGGTTCAGATTCCGGTTAAACATTATTAATTATGTTTCCTGTTGAGTTGTTAATCACATTTTCTGTAAATTTAAAGCCATTATGTAACATTTATGAGTGAAACAAATTTTGACTTAGAGTAAATTGAAAGTTCTTATAAGTATTTATTCTGCCACATTTAATTCTACTGTGTAATACATGTTGTGTGTCTAAAAAATAAACAAAATGTAAACAGTATTAAACCTCTGTAGGTTGTTTTCTGAATGATTAGTACACAAAGTCAATTGTATACTGGTTGGGGTCATGTATGACCCCAGTTAGAGTACTAGGGAAATTTTAGCAGACGGAGTCCTAGGGTTAGATAATGATTCAAGAGTAACTCTACGTTACTCGATTATCGAGTGGACAATGAATTTATGCAGCGCACTGCCATGAACTTAGGTTCGGTGTTACGCCCTGCTCGCCTTGGCAGTACTAAGTTACTGAAATGGGAGAGACGCTTGCAGATCTCGTGGCTACGCACCTCTCCAGTATAGCGCCTCCGATGAGATCAGCGTGGACGGCCGGAGGTCAGCAGATACCGACAGAAAGTAGGCCAAAGCCGAAAACGTTGTCCCACGTCGCAACTAGATCGATCAGCGATGCCGTCGGACGGACTGCCCGACCGCCACCTCCGTATAACACTTCCATATACTCGAGTGTCCTGACACGGCTGTGGCACTCACAGTAGCAACACGCTCAATCTAACATACATTTTTGTACGGAAGGCGGGAAGGACCGGAAATGGGACGACAAACTTCCGTATTTTTGCACTTTTATCCCGTATATATCGTCAGTGATCGCTGTTATAGCGCGAAACATGTAAGGTATTATCGATAAAGTCTCTCATCGAGATAAAGAACAGAAATAAAGCAGGCATCTATACCTGCACAGTACAGTTTGTATCATGCGAATCATTATGGAGTAGACGAAGCGAAGTAATAAAAAACCTCTCAATTTTTTAAAGTTTCTTTTAACTTAAACTCTTAATGCTTATTGGGAACTTGCTGAAAATACGACTTCTGAATAATGGACCCATTTTAGACTAAGAAAACAGATTTCAAGTTTCTGTAGACTTGTTTTATTCCTGCTTTTGATTGTGCTGACAGCTGGGAAAGCATAAATATACGGTGGAACAGTATGGGTAAAGTTGAAAATGTGTACACAATCAGGACTCTAACCCGGGTCTCCTGCTTTCTAGGCAGTTGCGCTGACATCTACACCACTGGGGATACAGCGATCACCACAGCTGCACGGAATTACTCAAGTACTACTCCTGACAGATACAAATTCTCAACCTTAGCCTTGCCCCCTAGAACTCAAGCTCTTAGTCACTTTGTACTAATCCCCGTAAGAGAAAGGGAGCAAGAGTGCCTCCGTACTGAAGAAAGGATCATTGCCCGTATTAGCATTTATATAAGTTGTATATATGTGGCATCTGTTCTTTCCGACATGTCCGACAAGAGCGATGGCACTCTGTTCACATACCAGCGGTCGCTGTGAGCTGCCTGGTCTAGAGTACAGACCACTACCATCCATAACACGGGTCTAGAGTACAGACCACTACCATCCATAACACGGGTACTTCTGCAATATTGTCTAGATTTAGCAGCCTAAAATCTACTTTTCAAATCTCATGAACTTGGAATCTGCTCTTCGATTCTGTCTGTCCTACAATAAAACTGCAAAACGGTCGCTTCTGTCAGTAAGGTTTGAATACACTAATCTTCAAAATTATTGGACAAATATTAATGGGGTTTGAAATGGTAATCTGAGAGTAACTTGAGGCAATTTTTATATATTTTTATATTATTTTACATCTACATCTACATACATACTCCGCAATTCACCGTAAGGTGCGTGGCGGAGGGTACACTTGTACCACTACTAGGCATTTCCTATTCCAAAATAGAACGAGGAAAAAAAGAATGCCTATATGTCTCCGTACGAGACCTAATTTCTCTTATCTTGTCTTTGTGATCTTTACGCGAAATGTAAGTGTAGGCGGCAGCAACATCGTACTACACTCAGCTTCAAATTCCGGCCCTCTAAATTTACTCAACAGAAATTCACGAAAAGAACGTCGTCTTTCTTCCAGCGAACCCCAATTGAGTTGCCGGAGCATTTCCGTGACACTCGCGCATTGGTCGAACCTACCAGTAACAAACCTAGCTGCTCGCCTCTTAACCGCCTCTATGTCTTCCTTTAAACTGATCTGCTGCGGGTTCCAAACACTTGAGCAATACTGAAGACGTGGTCGTACAAGCGTTTTATACGCGGTCTCCTTTACAGGTGAAATACATCTTCCCAAAATTCTCCCGATAAACTGAAGTCGGCTGTCCGCCCTACTCACAACTGTCCTTACATGTTCGTTCCATTTCACATCGCTCTGCAATGTTACGCCTAGATATTTGAACGACGCGACAGCATCAAGAAGCTCACTACTAATGCTGTATTCGAACATTATAGGATTGTTTTTTCTACTCATGCGCATCACCTTACATTTTTCTACATTGAGATCTAGCTGCCATCCTTCGCACAAACTAGAAATTTTGTCTAAGTCATCCTGCATGCTTTTATAGTCAGTTAAAGACGACTTGCAACTGGTATAGTTACAAATTCAAACCGATAAAAATAAACATTAAATTTAGTAACAAAGGCAAAGAGCAACCTGAAATAAGATACAGAGAAATAACATACTGGTTTTATATTTAACAAAAGTCAAAAAGTCAGGAGTAACTTCTCTTCGTCTCCGTCAGAAAAGAGAAGTAATTTTGACACAGATGATGTTAAATGGTTGTTTGTTCCCAACATGTCTTAACATCTTAAATGTGAGGTCTCATTTGTTCATTAATGATTATTTGAAAAGGCAGCTCACAGCTGTCGGTGGTATGTAAACAGAGGGCCATCGCCCTTACTCTTGCGGGATTTAGTTTACAATAACTACGAGTCTGAGTTCTAGTGGGCAAGGGTAAAGTGAAGAATTTGTGTCTGGCGGAAGGCGTACTTCAGTAATTCCGACCATGTGTGGCACTGTGTCACCAGTAGTGCAGGGGTCAGCACAGCTGCCTAGAAAGCTAGAGACCCGGGTTCGAGTCCATGCTGGGTACACATTTTCAACTTTACCCATTCGCAGTTAATAGCGTACATTCCGTGAAGATGAAACCTCGGAATGTGAGACAGGAGCGTCATTATGACGTCACTGCAAATAGACCCTCCCTCCGCGGTAGCCTCATGTCTCTCAGTCGATATACACCATCGAAGTTGGAAACTGGGCACATACGTCATGACGACGTCACGCATTGGGAAGTCGCGGTGAAGCCGGGCTGTGTGGTGCATTACGCAGGCAGCGGCAGGTGGAGAACGGCGGCGGATGCGCGGCGCGGCGCGGTTCCGCGCTGCAGGCAGGCCGGAAGGGCCGCCGCCAGGGCGGAACTCTCGCGGCACAAAGGGCCAGTGTTTCCCGCACAAAGGCCGCCAAGCCGCGCCGCGGGGCCCGGCCCTCCTCGCCGCATCGAGCGCCTCTCTGGCCGGCGGCCGGCGCCAAGGTCGCAGCTGTCCAGGAGCAGGCGGCGGAGGCTGCACGTCAAAGCAGGTGCTGCATCACTGTGGATGCAAGGACGCCTGAATACTGACGTTACAATAACAACAAACCACCTTATACTGTCCACAGACGTCACTGAATCCGCATAAAGATTTAAACAACCACGGATGAGCAAAAAATGTTTGTAAATCTATCGGACCAAACTGCGTGGTCATCAGTCCGTAGCTTACAAACTACTTAACCTAAGGTAAACTAACCTAAGGACAAACACACACAACCATTCCCCTGGGAGGACTCTTAACCTCCACGGCGAGCAACGGCGCGCTCCGCAGCGAGACGCTTTAGACCGATCGGCTACTCCACCGCGGCTACTGCTTATTAGGGGGTACTGGTAGATTCTGAAATCTGGAACACACACATTCAGAATGTCTAGGTTATTGTAGTACTGCTTGTCAGTTTCTGCTTACATGAACAATAAAGAGAAATTAAATGCTGATTTTGTATAACTATTTTAGCTCCGGAATATTTTACCCACAGGATGTCCTCGAGAAACGTACTGGCTGAAGTTGCCCCTTGCTTTCAGCCGTTCGTAGTAATGGCATGACAAAACTACATTAGTTGATGTTACAACTCAGTCATCCAGACTGCTGTCCCAAGAACCACTAAAACGGCTGCTGCCCCTCTTCAGGAACGACACGTTTGTCTGGCCTCTCCCCAGATTCCCCTCCACGTGGTTGCACCTACAGCATGGTTATCTGTATGGGTGAGGCACGCAAACCACCGCGGCACGGATGAGCAGGGCGAGAGCCGGCCGCGGTGGCCAAGGGGACTCAGGCGCTCCAGTCACGGTCTGCACGCCACTACGGTCGGGGGTTCGAATCCCCCCTCGGGCACGGATATTTGTGTCGTCCTTAGTGTTAGCTAGTTCATAAGTAGTTTGCAAGTTTAGGGACTGATGACCCCGTAGATAAGTCCCATAAGCTATACAAACATTTGAACATTTTTAGCAGGGCGAGTGCGACAGAGCAGCTAACAAGGAGCGGACCCGTACTCATCACCCGCCGAATTCCTCCAGATTTATGGTACATGTGTAGGTCGTGGTCAAACAGGAATCTGCCTCAAGTGGGAACTCCACAAGGCCGAATACTTAGGAAATAAAAAGAATTTTGTTACGCATCTATCACAATAAGCACTTTAATTGTCTGTGACAATGTGTTTAGGAAGCGGTGTTTGGCTCAGCGATAACCGTATTCGTATTCAAAGGGTCGCTGGTTTCGCTCCGATCGGCGCCAATTTTTTTTTTTTTTTTTTTTTTTCCTGCTCCCCGGAAAAGTGTACGCTAATGACGTCACAACCGCAACACCACATTACCTTGTTTTAAGTGCACATCAGCATGGGAAATTATTTGAAACAAGCGGATTATCTTGCAAACTATGAACCTTACAAGAAAACTACTGCCACATGTTTACACATGCCTACATGAGAGTACTGGCTCTTTTGCCTCTTAAAAAATTAATAGATGGATACGCGGAAAATATACAAAGTTACAGTCACTTCTTCAAAATCCGGTAAACTAACAACAGACCGGTACAAAAAATATTTAACCGATATAATGAAGCCCTACGTGCAAGAGAACAATTATCTTCCGCTGATTCACTCGTAGGGTCCTAATCCACAAATATACTACGTTCCAAGATGTAGACGATCTGCCGACGTGCACGCCACTAGTGCAACCCTGTGATGTGTACTTTTACAATCAGGTAAGAAATGTAATAAAACAATTCAAACCTGCACTTACCTCATCGAGAAAGGAGAAGGAAGCACTTCCCGACACGCTTGCATTAAGCTAAATTGCATTACCCATCATCAGCGATCCTCGCAAGTACTGAGCGACATGCTGCGTTACACGTGCTTCGCTGCTCTACTGTGCGATGAAAGAAGCTGTTTTCAGAATGCCAGTCAAGTTAATAATTATTTAACACCTTATTCAGGATGTTTTCTAGGAGGCGATCTTTTAATGTAATAGTTATGACTCCCTTTATAAGATCTTTATTGCCATATGTCGCTTATTGATTTTATATGACTATTTTCGACTCGTTAAAGAGTCGTCATCAAATCTTACTTGTCCAGGCACGTTAAGAAATATATTTCAGATGAATCAACATCATAGTGGCACGTTATAAATGGTATGCACATCATCAGTTGAACATGCCTTTGGGTCATATTGTTGAAGACCCTGTGCTGTACTGTGCCACATGTCTCGGTAGTGTATCACAGTGAAAACAGTACATAGACTCTGTTTTCACTGTGATAACACACTACCCCTAGACATGTGACACAGTACAGTACAGTACAGGGTCTTCAACAACATGACCCAAAGGCATGTTCAACTGATGATGTGCATGCCATTTATAACGTGGCACTATGATCTTGATTCATCTGAAGTATATTTCTTAACGTGCCTGGACAAGTAAGATTTGATAATGACTCTTTAACGAGTCGAAACTAGTCATATAAAAGCAATAAGATATCTATGGCAATAAAGATCTTATAAAGGGATTCATAACTATTCAATCAAGTTTGTTTTTGTATGGAGGAAAAAGAAATAATGTCAGTCCGAAACGGTAGCGTTTATGAAGTGCACAACACACGATTAACATTGTTGCCCCTGTTTCTTAGATGAATATCACCCCGGTACACGTAACTGATCAATTGCAAACGAATGGAAGTATCGATTTAGATACACGACGTTCCATTGTACGCCTTAATTACTATTCATTTCTAAATTTTTGTAGTATCAAATTTCATCGTATGCGTATACTTTTTGTGTTTATACGAATTAATAAATAACCTAAATCATTTTAAGGTTAATTGTGACGTCAGTAGTGTACGTAATGTCAAGGCGCTCAGAAATATTTGCCGCCGAGGAGAGTCGAACCCGCGGCCCTTTAAAAAGAATCCGATCTCTCAACACTTTTTCCACTTCCTAAACACACAGACAGTGACAATTCGCTTCATCCATTGTGTGTGGTGGCCACGAGTTGCTATGGATTGTCTGGCTGCCTGTATAGCTGTTGTTCATTTAGCACTACCCAGGAGGCACGTATAGCTTGGAGCAAGACTTAGACAGCACTGAACAGAATTAGAACGGGCCATGGCAGGTGTACCGTTGCACTTCATAAATGGAAGAAGCTGTCCAATCCAGATTCTGTCTGCGAAGCTGCATACCAAACGATACATGACATTGTCAGAGACTCTGTGGCTCCTCGAGCCTATAGTGGAAGAAGAGAAGATTTCCTGCTGGCAACCCCAGAAGATGTGCGTTGGATTCAAGGATTGGACATCGATCTATGAAACTTATGTTACCTTGCGAAGTTCACTGTTTACTTTCTGTATATATTTGTATTGTGTGTATGAGCCATTCGCTAAATAATGAACAAGGACAATTGATAAGGTGCATATGGAGACAGATCCTTATCAAAATTTCAGTTATTTCCCGAACGGTTGGCCTTCTACGGTTCCCACATGGGGCACTTTAATGTCTCACCAGGCCCTACTGTATATATCGTAAATTTTGACGATTTCGGCGATCATGAAGAGGCGTGTTGTCCTTGTAAGACGGCTGGTCAGTTCCATTCACTTTTTCGTGGGTCTATATCGGAACTTGCTTTCCGAATCGGTCTTGCAACTTACGGACTTGTGTATCTGTGTGTGCGGAACGCATAATTTTGCCACTTTCTGTGTAATGTCTATCAGATGTACTACCTGTACTGGTCTCCCTATCTCATTGCCTGGTCACGATACGGCCAGTTGTGTGCGTGCTTCGGAGAGGATGAGCTGGCAGACAGGTCAGCACTTTCGTTCAACTGCGTAGCTCAGTTTTCTTTCCGAAAAACATTACTGACAATTTTAGGGAAGTTCATCCAACAAATGTATCAACATAGCAGTAGGCGTACTGCGGTGATCTGCGAGCGGCCTTTCCCTGGCACTTCACCCTCCGAGCTACGGAAACGTCGCGTGGGATACAGAGCCGAACTGTAAATGTAGCGTGTCGCCGACTTACTTCCTCGGTCTGCAGACGCGGGTGGCACTTGGCGGATATCAAGATGAAAGCACGCGCCGAGTGTGTCGGAGAAGGGGGAAACTAACTAAGAGCGCGCTAATTAGCATCGTCGCTCACTTTCGGCCGCGAGCTGCGGGAGAAGCCACAGAAAGGCAGCCGCGCCTGCGTCGTTAAGCAGCCGAGACGCAAGCACCGGCTGCGGAGAAACTGCGGGTCGGCAGGCCGCAGAGCAGAGGCGAGGCGAGGCGCACGCGCAGGCGAGAGCGTCCCGGATCCGCCGTCGCCTTGTACGGCGGCCGGCGGCCCCGGGCGTCCACCGGCGACCAGCGACCGCCAAATGCCACTGCCACTGCCTTGCGCTGCCCGCTACCACCGCGCCTGCACACCGCACTCGCTACGCAACACCGAAACGACCGCGCACGGATCCTCGCCCCCCCTTCCATTACTCTCAGAACGGTAACTGCAGTATGGCAATATTAACTGCACGGAGTTATGCATAACAGACCAACTTCGTGTTAGTTACATTATACGAGGTGCATTCGAGTTCTAAGGCCTCCGATTTTTTTTCTCCGGACTGGAAATCAATCAAATGTTTGTAAATCTATCGGACCAAACTGCATGGTCATCAGTCCGTAGCTTACAAACTACTTAAACCTAGGTAAACTAATCTAAGGACAAACACACACACACACAAACACACACAAACACAAACACACACAAACACACACACACACACACACAAACACACACAAACACACACAAACACACACAAACACACACAAACACACACACACACACAAACACACACACACACACAAACACACACACACACACAAACACACACACACACACAAACACACACACACAAACACACACACACAAACACACACACACACACACCCATGCCCCAGGGAGGACTCGAACCTCCACGGCAACCGCGCGCTCCGCAGCGAGACGCTTTAGACCGCTCGGCTACTCCACCGCGGCGCTCCGGACTGGAAGGAGATAGAAACATGCGCTTTGTTCATTGTCAATACGTCCCAGAAATGGCAGCACCATACGGCAGATGGAATTTTACCGCCAGCGGCGAGAATGAGAACTGTTTTAGATACTTAAAATGGCGACGTTTTCCTTACTTGAACAGCGTGCAATCATTCGTTTTCTGAATTTGCGTGGTGTGACACCAATTGAAATTCATCGACAGTTGAAGGAGACATGTGGTGATGGAGTTATGGATGTGTCGAAAGTGCGTTCGTGGGTGCGACAGTTTAATGAAGGCAGTACATCGTGTGACAACAAACCGAAACAACATCGGGCTCGCACAAACCGGTCTGACGACACGATCGAGAAAGTGGAGAGAATTGTTTTGGGGGATCGCCGAATGACTGTTGAACAGATCGCCTCCAGAGTTGGCGTTTCCGTGGGTTCTGTGCACACAATCCTGCATGACGACCTGAAAATGCGAACAGTGTCATCCAGGTGGGTGCCACGAATGCTGACGGACGACCATAAGGCTGCCCGTGTGGCATGTTGCCAAGCAATGTTGACGCGCAACGACAGCATGAATGGGACTTTTTCGTCGGTTGTGACAATGGATGAGACGTGGACGCCATTTTTCAATCCAGAAACAAAGCGCCAGTCAGCTCAATGGAAGCACACAGATTCACCGCCACCAAAAAAATTTCTGATAACCGCCAATGCTGAAAAAATGGTGTCCATGTTCTGGGACAGCGAGGGCGTAATCCTTACGCATTGCGTTCCAAAAGGGCACTACGGTAACAGGTGCATCCTTCGAAAATGTTTTGAAGAACAAATTCCTTCCTGCACTACAACAAAAACGTCCGGGAAGGGCTGTGCGTGTGCTGTTTCACCAAGACAACGCACCCGCACATCGAGCTAACGTTACGCAACAGTTTCTTCGTGATAACTTTGAAGCGATTCCTCATGCTCCCTACTCACCTGACCTGGCTCCTAGTGACTTTTGGCTTTTTCCATCAACGAAAGACACTCTTCGTGGCCGCACATTCACCAGCCGTGCTGCTATTGCCTCAGCGATTTTCCAGTGGTCAAAACAGACACCTAAAGAAGCCTTCGCCGCTGCCATGGAATCATGGCGTCAGCGTTATGAAAAATGTATGTCTGCAGGGCGATTACGTTGAGAAGAAACGTCGATTTCGGGTGAGAAGTTAATTAGAAAAAAAATCGGAGGCCTTAGAACTTGAATGCACCTCGTACGGAGGTTGTTAAAAAAACGGTACGGCCAAACTTTCAGAAAACATTCCTCACACACAAAGAAAGAAAATATGTTACGTGGACATGTCTCCGGAACCGCTTAATTTCCATGTTACAGCTCATTTTATTACTTCTCTTCAAATCACAATCATGGAATGGAAACGCACAGCAACAAAGTACCAGCGTGACTTCAAACACTTTGTTACAGGAAATGTTCAAAATGTCCTCCGTTAGCGAGGATACATGCATCCACCCTCCGTCGCACGGAATCTCTGATGCGCTGATGCAGCCCTGGAGAATGGCGTATTGTATCACAGCCGTCCACAATACGAGCACGGAGAGTCTCTACATTTGGTACCGGGGTTGCGTAGACAAGACCTTTCAAATGCCCCCATAAATGAAAGTCAAGAGGGTTGAGGTCAGGAGAGCGTGGAGGCCATGGAATTGGTCCGCCTCTACCAATCCATCGGTCACCGAATCTGTTGTTGAGAAGCGTACGAACAACTCGGCTGAAATGTGCAGGAACTCCAACGTGCATGAACTACATGTTGTGTCGTACTTGTAAAGGCACATGTTCTAGCAGCACAGGTAGAGTATCCCGTATGAAATCATGATAACGTGCTCCAGTGAGCGTAGGTGGAAGAACATGAGGCCCAATCAAGACAGAAAATCTGTGTTCATGACGTGATTGCGCAATTGCGTGCGGATTCTCGTGAGCCCACACATGTTGATTGTGAAAATTTACAATTTGATCACGTTGGAATGTAGCCTCCTCCGTAAATACTAAAATGAGCTCTAACATGGGAATTAAGCGTTTCCGGACTCATGTCCACATTACATTTTCTTTCTTTGTGTGTGAGCAATGTTTCCTGAAAGTTTGGCCGTACCTTTTTGTAAAATCCTATACATATATAAAGATTTTTGCACCCAATTGGGTATGCAGGTGTAAACTATCCATAAAACATTGACACCAATAGTTCGTCTGAATCAACCACCAAATATCCCAAAGCAGTTATTTACATTTTGCATCAGATGACTAACCGTGCGATCTTTTTTGTTATACTTTGCGTAATATAATATAGTAAGAAAATAAACTGGTTGAAGGAGTGTATGTCATAGAGGCGTTAAGAGGGCATGACAGTCACTTCAGTTGCGCCTTGCCGCGGTAGAGTAGCCGAGCGCTCAATGGCGTCTTCTACAAAAGTAGATTCCATTGCTTACAAGGGAACCGTCCCATCGTACATCCCTCAGATTTACTTATGTTGGCGCAGTGGATAGGCGGTGAAAAACTGAACGCAGATCAATCGAGAAAACGGGGAGAAGTTGTATGGAAATATGAAAATATGAGCAAAACATGAAAACTGAGCAGTCCAAGGGAAAGATAAGCAACGTCGAGCACAGTATCAGCACACAAGCGCCGTGGTCTCGCGGCTAGCATGAGAAACCGCGGAGCGACAGGTCTTTGGTTTGAGCATTCCCACAGGCGAAAATTTTAATTTTTCCATTTTCAGAAAATTATTATCTGTCCGTCCGTCCAATGCGATGTAACTGCGTCATAGTAGGGTGACGCTACGCCTAAACAAACATCTAAACACATGGCGGAGAGATTATACCTGTCATATGACGCACATACCGTCACCAGTGTCGTATATAACACATCAGAGATGTTTTCCTGTGGAGGAATCGGTTGACCTATCACCTTGCGATCAATGTTTTAAGTTACCATTTGAGAGGCACTTCCTTTCGTCTGCTAATCGCACGGTCTTGCGGTGCGGTCACAAAACACAGACACTAAACTGATTACACCGAACATAGACGTCAATGAACAGGACGGACATATAATTTTGCGAAAATAAAAGCATGCACCGTTCAGTTTTTATATTTTGCTAATTTTTTCATAGTTCAACATAACTTCTTCCAGTTTTCTCGACTGATCTGGGTTCAGTTTTTCACAGCCTATCCACTGCGCTGAAGTATAGATAAATCTAAACGGGGTGGAATCGAGACGTTTCCTGTGTCCACAGCAGTGTTGCCACTATTTAAGTTCCAAACCTCGCAGAATCACCTTCTTCTACCACCCTGTACAACAAATGCCTTATGACGTGAAGTGCACAAGCACATTTTACCGGCGTTGAATACAGAGATATATGAAGTGGCAGTCATTTCGTCGTATTGCTTTTGAACCTCAATCATTTATTTTGATCTTCTGGCGGTGTTTTTTTAAGCAATACTTATACCCACTCCCGCCGCTTTCACCTTGTTCTTAAGCTTACAGAATGGGGAGAAGGAGGAGGGGGGTGTTCAAAAGGCCTTTAGAGCCATATCTATGGAAGAGTGTTTTTTGAAGTTCACACTGTAAAACCTGTATTCCAATATTAAACGTTCATACTGATGTGATTTCTTAAGGACTATAGGCCTACCACCCAAGCCTCTTCCCAAGATCGGGAAGAGATGAACAGCCCAACCATTATGTAAGATGCTAGAATGTTTTATTTATTTAATGAAATAAATCGCAATTTATGATCACTTATGGCAATATTATACTAGGTTTAAATGGAATACCAAAGGGCGGCGAATGAAAATTTGTGCACGTCTCCCGCCACACCCAAATCTCCATTCACCACGCTGTCTCTTTCCTATAACCACAACCTATTTTGTTCTGTAATGCTTGCAGTCACAATACTTTCTGCCTAGTAAGCAGGAGATCCCGGGTTAGAATCCCGGCCGGGCACAAATTTTCATTCGCCGCTCTTTGGTATTCCATCTAAACCTAGTACAGTGATGCCATAAGTGATCGCAAATTGCGATTTATTTCATTAAATGAACGCTGCAACGTCATCAAAAATATATAATTTTATTCATTTGCTCCTGGCGATTCCGCTGCAGTGGACTGGAGAGCTGGCGCCGCAGAGCAGAGGGCTCCCCGGCCGCCACAGGTTCCCAGAAGCGCCGCGGCACCAGCTGATCAGCTGACCCACTTACGTCCGGCTGGAGCCTGAATTATGCACGCGGCCGCCAATACTCGCGACCGAGCATCCGGCCGTGTCCTCGTTACTCAAATATCAATACGTACCGACGCTGCGAAAGTGCAGTCCTGCTACACGGTAGGTGTACTTTAATTTCCGCAAGTTATTTCATTATGGATCTGCTTGACGTTTTCTCATTGGTGTGTGTTGTGTATGTGGAAAATACTCCAAGCCTAAAGATTGCCGTACTTAACGTGTCGGTAGCACTTTAGACCTCACTTCACACATACTTACAAATCAAAAATATTAAAAATTTCTTCAATAGTTGGAAATCAAGTTTGTCTGTCTTTACTATGAATAAACTTCCCATTCAGCATACATTTTATACATATTCACAGAATATATGACCTACTGAGCACGGGCAAAGCAGAAAACGTGTACCCAGCTGGGATTCGGACCCGGGTCTCCTGCTTTCTAGACCACACACACACACACACACGCACGCACGCACGCACACACGCCGGTGACGGGCAATGATCCTTTCGTTAGTCGGGATGGGTGGACAAGTTTGGAAGCCCTTACTCTTACGGGAATTAGTTTCAAAACTACGAGTTTGAGTACTGTGGGCAGGGTATCTGACGGGAGGTAATCCTTGCAGGTGTGCTGATCACTGTGTCCGGAGGTAATCCTTGCAGGTGTGCTGATCACTGTGTCCCGAGTGGTGTAGTGGTCAGCGCTACTGCCTAGGAAGCAGGAGACCCGAGTTCAAATTCCGTCTGGGTACACATCAGGTTTCCCATTCGCAGTTGATATATTCTGTGAATATGAAAAAATAACAACTGCAGGATCAAAATTGACGTCTGTTCTTCCGGAACAGACTCCCCACGTATATATACATTTTATTCTTGCTCCATCAATTTCAAGATTGCTAGCCTTCACAGCTACTATAAAAATTGTTCCTCCAACATATTTGGAAAACGACTAGTAATAATCTCATTATTTAACTTGCTTACCTGAATCAAATTTCTCATTGCCTATAATTATTCATGAATTTTCGACAATAATCGCATTACAAAACTAATAACTGTATCAAGCATGATTTAGAATAAATTTTGTTGGAGTATATTTCGCGCCGGCCGCGGTGGCCGAGGGGACTGAGGCGCTTCAATCACGGTCTGCACGGCCACTAGGTCGGGGGTTCGAATCCCTCCTCGGGCATGGACATTTGTGCCGTCCTTAGTCTTATCTGGTTCATAAGTAGTTTGTAAGCTTAGGGACTGAAGACCCCGTAGTTAAGTCCCATAAGTTCTACAAACATTTGAACAGTTTTTTAGTATATTTCGCAATCATGTCAGGAATTGAAATAATATGTTATAATACGATTATTGACACAATTCAAACGACTGTCCGAGTTCTTCAATGTTTCTCTCCTATGCCATCATTTTCATTACTACAATTTAACAAGGAAGTATTTAACGAACCGATTTTGACATCGCCTTTGATTTAAAATATATTACTAGTCATCTTTGTACCATTTGTGAACTGTGTCCTCCAAACATTACAGAAACATTTAAAACTCTAAGTCTAATAAAGAAATAAAACCTGACATACATATGTAGCGTTTCAAGGTAGGCGCTACTGTCATGCAGATATATCAATGTCCACCTTCACAGAGATTCCAAGTTGACGGAAAATTAATTCTGATGTGCTGTTATTATAGTGATTAATATATTCAAGACAAGTGACAAATCGCCTATCAGTTGACTATCACTGAACAATCTAAAGACGGCTTAAAAGCAATTTGATATATGACAGCGAGGTCATTAACCCAACACTGCATGAAATTTTACTTTGGAGCATGGTAGAAAATGTTCACTTATGCACGGGAAAAATATTGAAAAAATTATATAACTCACTTAACAATGTGAAAGTCATTAGTTACCTGTTGCCATTGTCAACATCATGCATTTAGACATAAGTTACGCTGCAGGAAAATATTGGTATCTGACATGTTTTCTACGCCGATTAGATGTCTGTAGCATGACAAATTCTTTTTACTTGACAGAAGTCTTATCACTTTGTAGTTATATTAATGCTCAACAGTGAGTAAAATTCGTTGGAGCACTCTTCGTTGCATTTCTCCTCAATTCATGACTCCGCTGCCTTCTATGGAGGAAACGACCAACTAAATGTTTAGAACAGACTCAAATGCATACGATATGCATGGTGTTGCTATCTGTCAACAAGAAGTATGTCTTAAATAGCAACAAAAATTTGCGTTGCCAAACGGCAACACCATGCAGTATAGGGTCAAAACTGTAATACACAATCACAAACGCAGTTATGAGGGAAAGAAGGCACTGGTAGTGGCATTGTATAGATAACTATTTTAAGCGTTGCTTCATATGGTCTAATAAAATCACGTAAAACCTCAAGCAAGAACACTAGATAGGGAACTACCTTCCATATTCCCAAATGGCAATTATCACAGGTACAATTACATCAGTATCACGTTCGCTGCAGCTGACGCTTATAAGCTTTTCCGGGCTCAACACGCCAATACGGATAAGGCTTATAGACGGCGAGTTCGGAAGCTGAGTACTCAGTTTAGTTTGTTCGGCTGTGCACTCTTGTTAGTACAAGCCATCGCCGGCCGCGGTGGCCGAGGGGACTGCACGGTCTGCACGGCCACTACGGTCGGGGGTTCGAATCTCCCCTCGGGCATGGATATTTGCGCCGTCCTTAGGATTAGCTAGTTCATAAGTAGTTTGTAAGTTCAGGGACTTATGACCCCGTAGTTAAGTCCCATAAGCTATACAAACATTTGAACATTTTTAACAAGCCACCAACGAAATATCACGTAACTTTTTCTTGTCTGCAGTTGTGTGTTTTCGTCTTTAGTCGTCTGTGTTGTGCATTGTTTGCAATGGCGGCGAAACAACCGACACTAGGGCCTTCTAACCCGAAAAAGAGTGGGAAGAGTGAACAATATACGCTTATATAGCGCCAGACAGCATTCGGCACGCAGCTAAAGCATACGTGCATTTCTATATCTAGCACCAACTCTTGCGCAGACATTTTTGCTGTCAATATTACGTATGTGCACAACATGAACTTAAAGGATTCGCAGGGGTCTGTTTTTAGCTCTCAGCGCACGTGCGCTTACAGGCGTCCGCTTAGAGCGTTAGCAGCCTGCACTGGTGACCGCAGCGAACGTGGTATACAACAATGCGACTGGGTATGACTGATTTGGCAGTAGTGCTACAATGAAGTTCAGGGACTAACCGGTGGAACAACTACCCGAAACTTATCCAACAATTTGACACTGAGCCATCGTTCGTAACGTGCTGTATAGTCCCTTGCAACGGGTTATGTGCGGTGAGCTCTTCCTCCATGCCTTCTTGCCCTAAACACCTGAACTTTTGTCCAGATACATCTAGATCTGGAACAGTGATTCGTTCGTGTGACCACATTAAAGAAACTTCAGTTTTTCTCTCATTATCTGTCCAGTAATTTATGTACAAAATTCGATAAAGAAGAGAATAGAATGCTGTCTAATTTTTTGGTCCTGATATCCGATAGTTATTCTACTGACATCGGTAACCATGCACTTCAGAATCAGATAACCTGTCGTCTCTCATTCACTGAAGCAACTAAACTAAGAAACGTTGAACGTTATACGGATTCAGCATTAGCTCCCCCCCCTCCCCCCCCCCCCCCCTCTCTCTCTCTCTCTCTCTCTCTCTCTCTCTCTCTCTCTCTCTCTCTCTTCTCTCTCTCTCTGTGTGTGTGTGTGTGTGTGTGTGTGTGTGTGTGTGTGTGTGTGTGTGTGTGTGTGTGTGTCCGTAATGTATGACATGACAGGGACAGTCCACACGATCGTGAGTAGTGAAGGTACTGTGTTGTCGTGTTTCCAACGGGAAACAAGTGTCTTACCTTGCTACACATTTGTTTTCCTCCATAGGAACACTAAGTGGATGTTTTTAGTTGGTCTATTTCCTTCATTCTTTGTACACATTCACAGCTGTCTGGTACATGCAAAAACGATAACAATGATCTTTGATCCGCTCATACAAGTCTTCAGATAGAGAATATTAGAACCTCACTGAAAGTACGTATGGTGTAACGGTTTACAGCCAAATCAAATGTGGAACAATCAGTAAACGTCAGACGAGACATAATATGAAGTATTAAGCTAAAAATGTGTTTATATGCGTAGGAGGACAATATGGGGGGAGGACATTACACATATGAGAGGATAAAGTATGAAAATTTCACTCGGCAGCGGAGTGTGCGCTGATATGAAACTTCCTGGCAGATTAAAATTGTGTGTCGGAACCGGGACTCGAACCTGGGACCTTTGCCTTTCGCGGGCAAGCGCACTACCACCATATCCTTTCTTCCAGGAGTGCTAGTCTTGCATGGTTCGCAGGAGAGCTTCTATGAAGTTTGGAAAGTAGGAGGCGAGGTACTGGCGGGAGTGAAGTTGTGAGGCGGCATCGTGAGTCGTGTCGGGACAGCACAGTCGGAAGTGCGCTTGCTCGCGAAAGGCAAAGGTCCCGGTTCGAGTCCCCGTTCCGGCACACAATTTTAATCTGCCAGGAAGTTTCATGAGGGGATAAAATTATAGAAGCGAACCAAGGTTTGAACAGGAGAGAGAAATTCACGTGAACGGAGGTATGAAAATACTTGCCGCAGATAGGATAGTGTTGAGCATAACACTGATGGCTAAAATCTTTCCATGTAACTACGGATGACGCCACTGGAAGAAATTTACCTGCAGGATGTCCCTGGAGAAATGGTCATTTTAGGATTATGACAAACGCTCATTTGAAGCAGAATACTTTATACGGACATAAACACTATTACAAATGGTTTCCCAGATAGAACATTCAACGTAAATGTTGTATTTGGCCTGTGTCTTACCTAGCCAAACACTTATTCTAGACCAACCTAGCACAATATTTTGGGCCCCTTTGCTCGCTAAATTTTTCTACCTTTAATCTAGTCCTTTGAGCACCTTGTTGTCCCCGGTACATCGTGAGTGAAGTAGTGCAACTAAGATTGTGTCAGAGCAGCATCAGTAAACAATGTTTGTTCAATAGATCAATTAGAGTTCCATAACAGAGCATTACGCATGCTCAGGTCCAGAAGTGCCTGTGTTCTTAACCCTAGCGGTCTGCGTAGATCCATCCACGAGTTTGCATCGACAAATGTTAATAGTTATGATACAATAAACTGATATTCATTGCAATTTAACTCGTCGTATCATTCCTTTTGAAAATCATTATTCGAGCACGTAGTAACGGTTGAAATAAAAGAACGCCACGTCTGTAGAATTACTACAATGTCGACCGTAGCAGACCTGTTTCAGTGGTCGAGTGGATAAGCTGACGGTTTAAAGGACAAGTGTCCGAATGCAACGGAGACATTTTTTTTCTTTGGACATATGCAGGTAATATTTTATTTCCTAATTGGCTATGAACTATGCAGTTATAGCTTTTTCTAGGTTCCGTTACCGATGTAAAATAGTTTAATATTTAAACAAAACAAATTATCATAGTAGTTGTCTTTAGTCCGCAGACTGGTTTGATGCAGCTCTCAACGCTACCCTGTCCTGTGCAAGCCTCTTCATCTGTGAATACGAACGGTAAACTACATCCTTTTGAATCTGCTAACTGTATTCGTCCCTTGGTCTTCCTCTACGATTTTACCCCCTTTTTTACTTCCTTTTAATGGTAAGTTTACGATTCCTTGTCACAGAATGTGTCCCACCAACCTATCCCTTCTCTTAGCCAAGATATGTCAGAAACACTCTTTTTTTTTCTTCTTCTGCAATTATGTAGAACACTTCCACATTAGTTACGTGATCTACCCGCTCGTCTGTAGCACAACATTTCACAAGCTTCTATCATCTTTGTGTCTGTGCTCATTGTCTACGTTTCACTCCCATACGATGCTACACTCCAGGCAAATGCTTTCAGAAGGGACTTCCTAACATTAAAACTAATATTGGATGTCGACAAATTTCCCTTCTTCAAAAACTTTTTTCTTCCTGCATTTTATATATTATTTACTTCGATCAGAAGTTATCTTGCTACCTAAATAACAAAACATCTATTTTTATTGTCTGATTACCTAATCCCTTCAGCATCATAGTAAAATATTGAAAATCGGTATATTTATCTGTAATTACTTCGACAGTCACCCAGTGTATCTATAGTTTTCAGCTAAGAGGAACTTATCAGCTGATTGGCATAGGTCGTAGGTCTGCTTCAAAATAACTGACAGTTTGCGAATTCTCTGAAAACGGTATTAGTGTATCTGAGGTAGGATGTTGTTATGGCATTTATGTTTCCACATGGATGGATTAGACGATTTAGAAATAATGTTGATGTAGTGAGACGTCCAATACTTGGAAACCACGAGTCTACACACAGACATAATGAAAAATTGGCCAGGTGGTCTCAAATGCTCTTTTTTCTATCATCCGGGATCGGGGAAATAAGACGAGCTTCACATTTAGCGGTCTCATCGCGAACTGCTCTCAGAAGATTAAAGGACCCTGGAATCAGAAACCGTCCTGCTTTCGTCAAAGAACCGTCGTGTGGCAAAGCTACGAAGATATTGGAGGGAAGTAATTTTCTCCAACGAGTGCACAATGCAGTCCTCCGCAAAGACGGGTAACTGTACGACGCGCACTTCGTGGCGACGCGCGCTAGAAAGGGGCGCGGAAGTGTCTTACATGGGTGCCTGGATTTTAGACCGTATCCAAAGCCAGTTCAGCATGCTAAGAACATTTCCTTGAAATTGTAATCATCCGTCGATTATGACTTTCGTACCCCGAAAGACGTCTCACCAACGTCATAACCACTCATCACACATTAGCATTAGGATTCAGAGCTGGTTTCAAAGGAGGTAGAACATTATTTTGCGCCTTACGTGGCCTCCAAAGTCACCTGATCTGAATCCCACAGAACATTTATTGGCTCAAGATAGCGAGCAACTAGCTAGACCCTACTTCCGCAACTGTCAAGGACTTTGATTTCTACGCCTAGAACGATCGAAGCACTTCAAGAATCCAATGGCATGTGGATAAAATATTGAGGCTATACATAGCCTAATTTTTATTTTACTTTATTCCATTTTTCTGTACATGTCCTATATAGTTGCTACCCCCAAGAATATCAAACTGCAAATGTACTTGCTACTGTATTATTTGTATTTTTATGGGAGGTAAGATGAATATCGATATCCAAGGATGATTTCTTTAATATCTGGGAGGCCATATAAACTTTCAATGAAAATCTTTAGATATAAAATTCACAAACCATAATTATTTACTAAATGGAATACAGAAAAAAACGTCAATAAAGACAAAACCTTTGCGACGCGATAAAGAAGTGAAAACAAAAGTTTTGGATGAGATTCTATCCAATACATACTGCAGCTACCAGTACAGTAGGTAGCGACCTTAACAAGGATCTAACGATCTTTTCTTCTGGCGTAACAGTCTAATAGCTCTACCGCAGTTGAAGACGATATATTAAACTAGAAAACAACAGATCCAGGAAGGCACATCCAGTCGCTCGTGTAAGCACTTAGAAAACTATTCCCCTAAGTTGATACTTAACTAGAAACTGATTACAAATACATTTTTTTCAAACTTTTTATTATGACAGTTTATTTCAACACTGCACTATTATAAAATAGAATCTTTTGAAATAATGTGGAATCTAGAAAAGAGTGTGGCGTGTACGATTTCGGATAAAGATGAATGTGTTTTTCAATCGATAATTCTTAAAACGGGTGTCGTATGTTTAATAACTCTTGTTTTTGTCAAATACATTTCTTTTTCCGGAAACATTCGGAATAAGATCTATATCCCAAAGAAATTCTTTTCCTTGAACTGGTCGTTTAGTGAATACTGACCATACCTCTTGGGACGTAAGCGAAGATCTAATGAACTGAATAGAAATAGAATCCAGTACGTTGTCCTCGATGGAGAGTGTTCATCGGTGACTACGATGTCGGCAGGGGTGCCCCAGGGAAATGTGATAGGACCTCTAACTACAAAATGATCTGACACACACAGTGAGTTACAATCTGCGACTGTTTGCTGAAGCTGTGTTGCACAAGAGGGTGTCGTCATTGAATGACTGTAGTAGGAGGCAGGATGACTTCGACCAAATTTCTAGGTCGTGTGAGGAATGGCAACTGGCGCTAAATGTGGACAAATGTAAGGCGATGCAGTTGAGTAAGAGAAATAATCCTGTACTGTCCGAATACAGCATTAGTACTGTGCTGCTTGACAGTCGCGTCCATTAAATACCTAGGCGTAACGCTCAACAGCGATATGAAATGGAACGAGCATAAATGACAGTCGTGGGAAAGGCAAATGGTCGACTTGGCTTTATTGGGAGAATTTTGGGAAAGTGTGATTCGTCTGTAAAGGAAAAGCGCATATAAAACGCTTGTACGACCCCGACCAGGGTATTGCTCAAGTGTTTGGGATCCCCACCAGATAGGTTTAAGAAAGGACATAGGCGGGCAGCGAGGTTTTTAACTGGTAGATTCGATCAATGCGCGAGTGTTACCGAAATGCTTCGGGAGCTCAAATGGGAGTCGTTGGAGGGGAGGCGACGTTCTTTTCGAGAAACACTGTTGAAGAAATTCAGAGGGCCTGAATCTGAGGCGGACCGCAGAACGATTCTGCTGCCGCCAACCTACAATTCGCGTGAAGACCACCTGGCGTTCCCCAGGGAAATGTTATAGGTCCCCGAATTATTCCTTGTGTTTATAAACGATTTAGGGAACAATCCGAATAGCTCCCTTAGACTATTCGCGGATGATGCTGTTTATCGGTTAGTGAAGACAACAGAGGATC
This sequence comes from Locusta migratoria, assembly GCA_026315105.1. NCBI lineage: Eukaryota > Metazoa > Arthropoda > Insecta > Orthoptera > Acrididae > Locusta > Locusta migratoria. The sequence goes on from CM048744.1 coordinate 668,016,435, forward strand.
AAAAGCAACTGCAAATCGATTTAGACAAAATTTCTACATGGTGCGAAAATTGGCGATTGACACTAAATAAAGAAAAGTGTGACGTAATACACATGAGTACTTAAACAAATCCGCTGAGCTTCTATTACGCGATAAATCAGTCAAACCTTAAGGTCGTAAATTTTACCAAATACCTAGGAGTTACAATTAGGAACAACTATGACTGGGCCGCGGTGGAATAGCCGGGCGGTCTAAAGCGTCTCGCTGCGGAGCGCGCAGTTGCTCGCCGTGGAGGTTCGAGTCCTCCCTGGGGCATGGGTGTGTGTGTTGTCCTTAGGTTAGTTTACCTAGGTTTAAGTAGTTTGTAAGCTACGGACTGATGACCACGCAGTTTGGTCCGATATATTTACAAACATTTGAATTTGAACTATGACTGGAGAGAAGACATAGAAAATATAGTGGGGAAGGCGAACCAAAGGTTACGTTTCATTGGCAGAACGCTTCGAAGATGCACCAGCTCTACCAAAGAGACTGCCTACATCACACTTGTGCGTCCTCTCCTGGAGTACTGTTGCCCCTTGTGGGACCCTCACCAGGTGGGACTGACGGAAGACATTGAGAAGGTTCAGAGAGAAGGGCAGCTCGTTTTGTTTTATCATGTTACGGGGGGGGGGGGGGGGGGGAAGCGTCACGGAAATGTTGCAAGAATTGGGGTGGAAATCATTAAAAGAAAGACGTTATTCGTTGCGGTGTGATCTGTTTGAGAAGTTTCAATCACCGACTTTTACTTCAGAATGTGAAAATATTTTGCTAGCATCCACCTACATAGGGAGACATGACAATCCCAATAAAGTAAGAGAAATCAGATCGAAATCGGAACGATTTAGGTGTTCTTTCTTCCCGCGCGCTATTAGAGAATGGAACGGTAGAGAAATGTTGTGAATATGGTTAATGAACCCTATGCCAGGCACTTAAATGTGATTTGCAGAGTATTGATGTAGATAAGATTAGAGAGATTAGGGCTCGTAGGTTGCATGCAAGTATTCGTTTTTCCCTCATTCTATATGGGAGTGGGGGCAGAAAAGCAAGTAGCTAGTAGTGGTAGTGAGTACCCTCCACCACGCACCTTTGGGTGGACTGCAGAGTATGTACGTAGATGTGGAACTCTTGGCCTGCGCGTTTTTAGCTAAGCTCATACATGTTACGGTATAACAACTTCCTCCGACCTGCGAGTCAGCTAGCTGAGTCACCTACCGGAGCGGCGATGTGGGAAAGAAGCGGCTAGAAGTGGAACAGCGCAGTGTGCACCTACACTAGGCGCCGTTTTCAGAGGCTGGAGCAAGCTTTTGTGCCGCGCGCTGAGGAGTCGGTGGTAATCAGCCGGTGCAGTATACAACGGCAGAAGCTGAGGAACGCTAGGCTGGCCCCGTCCCTCATTACGGCTTGTCATGTGTGGTAAATAGCGGTGCGATTAACTATAATCGGCAGCACTTCCTGGTGGCAAGGCCAGCGCAGCGTGCAGTTGTGGCCAGAGGCCGGGTGGAATGCCGCCTGACCAGCCACGGCCGCTGCTTGCTGATTCACGGCGGCCTAGCGGCGGCATCCCACGCATCTGCATAGCTCACCACCTGCGGTCGCTCCCACTGCGCTCACGTCACGCACCTTCTCACTCGCCACTAAACACACTGCCTACGCGCTTGTCACTCCGCTGTTTGAGTACTGCTGGCACCGCGGCGAGTAGGATTGACGTAAAATATCGAAACACTACAAAGAAGGCCAGCTCTAGCTCTGCAAACACACTTCGCGGGTTTGCCGACGGATGACATAAATCTCCCACTTTTTTAAAAATATTTCGTCGACCCAACTGTTCGACATCTTCAGGTGGTAGTAGCTGTCAGTACTTCAAGGCACGACTGATGGTAATTGCGCGGCAGCGGTGGTATTTATCGGGCGTGAGCAGAGATTACGCATGCGCGAGTGACCTTTCAGTGTTGGTCGGCGGCGGCGCTTATGGTGCCCCCTGCTGGCAGCCGAGGAGGCGTCTTCCGCGCGTGCGCCGTGGGCAATCACCCCGTTTACATGGGCTCCCAAAACCGGATTTCGTAAACCGATTTCCCAATTCCGTTTTTGGTTGGTCATGTAAACACTCCAAAATCGATTCTGGAAATCCGCTTCTCTAAAGCGGCTTTCCAGTTCCACAATCGATTTTCGTGCCCATGTAAACGCAACCGCTTTTGAAGCGTTATTGGCTTGTCAGATTGTGTTTTTTTTGTAAGAATTTTCGGCACATATGGATCGAGTGATATTTTCTAATGTGAAATAATTGTATAAATATTAGAGAGCAATGAATCTGTGTATTTAAGTAAAGAAATATAGCGATTGTGCTGACTAAATCAGGAACTGAATCAGCTGTTTTTCAGCCGCCATCTTAAGTGTATAAGGAAATCCGATTCTGGCTGTGCCATGTAAACACGACAGCGAAAAACGGTTTACGAAAATCGGTTTTCGTCTCCCAGAAGATGTGTTACATGTAAACGTAGTGAATGACTGCTGCCGGACGCTCCTGTGGTGGAAACTGGTGGGAGATTCACAATGTCATCCGGCGGCAAACCCGCGAAGTGTATTTGCAACAGATCTGCCGTGAAAGCTTGAAAAGTCACAAGGGCAGCTCTATTTGTACCGTCAGAATACTGGGGAGACAGTGTCACGAAAGCGATACACGAGTTGGAGCGGCAATCTTTACAGCAACGGCCACATCTGCTTACGAAATTTCGATCGCCGACTACGAGGGCCAAATCGCAGCTCGAACGGAGAGATTTTGGTGTTCTTTTTATCCCGAGACAGAACATAAGTGTGTCGATCAATCTCTGCTAGGCACCTCAGTTTGGTTTACAGAGTACCAATGTTGATGTACACTTACCAATGGAGTAACTGCAAACAGTCCAGAATCCTCGCATTTGTCGCAGCTCGAACGGAGAGATTTTGGTGTTCTTTTTATCCCGAGACAGAACATAAGTGTGTCGATCAATCTCTGCTAGGCACCTCAGTTTGGTTTACAGAGTACCAATGTTGATGTACACTTACCAATGGAGTAACTGCAAACAGTTCAGAATCCTCGCATTTGTCGCAGCTCGAACGGAGAGATTTTGGTGTTCTTTTTATCCCGAGACAGAACATAAGTGTGTCGATCAATCTCTGCTAGGCACCTCAGTTTGGTTTACAGAGTACCAATGTTGATGTACACTTACCAATGGAGAAACTGCAAACAGTCCTGAATCCTCGCATTTGTCGCGCTATCTATCTTCTAATATATACAGCAGAGTGTCCGTATGTATGTACGTGTTGCATACAAATCTACAGTTTTGATCCAATCTCTTTCAAATTTTGTACACGTAAGCTTCAGTCCATGAGAACGGTTGCCGTAAGTGTAAGAATCAAATACGATATATAGTTCACGAGATATGACGTCAAACAATGAGATGCGATGCGCGAAAAACTGCTGCATTTTGCGACAATGCTGCTCATTTTCTCCTAAACCATTGGACCGATTTCAACCAAATTTGGTACACACATTCCTTGCCGTGAGGTAGCAATTGCTGCATGCTTAAGAATCACATACGGTACGTGGTTTAAAAGACATTAAGTCATAACCAATAGAAATCGCAAAAGAATGCCATATAATGAGGCGAGACTTTTGAAATACACTGTATGAGAATGACAGTACTTAGCGACATGCAACAAACTTTAAACATAATTTCAAACCTTTATTAAACTATTTCTCGCTGGCAACCATAGTAAAATGATGAAAGGAAACGTTTCTCGCTTACTACTTGTCCGCTGTTTATGGAGTAAACCTACGGCTCTCGGTATGACGTTACAATTTATAATTTGAACACTACAAATTGTAGCCGCAGGAAATTTTATGGGCAATGAACACACATATCGTTGAATGTGCCTCCGAAATTGTAGCACAGTGCGACTTGTAGTTCATGAGGTATGAGCACATAAAACAGTAATGTTCATAGAAAACCGCCCTATCACGCACCAAGTAGTAATCTATTACTTCTTTAACAACAATTGTATCCCCAAGAAACTTTACAGACATGCAGCATTTATACAAATGAATACATACCTGAAAAATTATACAATTGTACCACATATAACTGAATACATATGAGGTCGTACGAATTTTATGTGATTTGTGTTTTGACTTCTATCTTTCTTTGTTTGAATAATGCGCTTATAATTTTGTACATTATCCACGACAGCATTATTTCTTATATGTTCTCCGATAAAGATAACATATTTTAAGAAAAAAGAAGGACAGAGAGAGAAGGGTAGGAGAAGTACTAATTCCAGGCAGGAATAAACGCCGGGTTTTCAGCTAGTGACAGTATAAAGCACAGTGAATCTTGTTCTAGAGTCAGCCGTATTTTACATTCGCAATACACGTCTAGACTATGAAGTTCGGAGGATAGGTCTCACTTCGGTCAAACTGTCAGAAAGAGCACGCAGATGAACCTTTTAAATCCTAAAATATCTCGCTTGAGTGAGCCATAGTAGAAGAGTAATTTTCGTGAACGAATTCAAACTACATAATGAGCTCAATATAAGCCAGTTGATGGAACAACTCGTTGAATTGTATCAAGACGTTAAGAGTCATAAGCACAAACAACCACCACAATAAATAATAATACAAATATCAGCTTGATGGTTATGATATGAATTATTTATTAAGAAAAACTTGCATATCGATTTCGTTCATTGAATGAACATCCCCAGTGCAGTTTAAAGTCTAGGCGACTCATTTACATCGCTTAATTTTGTTTTACAATTAAAATACAGAAATGACAAGTAAACATCTGTATTAAATATTCATATTCAATGAAAAGATTGACTATTTTATGTATTTTAATTGCATAAAAAGTTTAGGTGATCGACCAGAACTCAATTCCCACTCCCAATTTGTTGTTTTATATTATTCTTTGCAATGTTAAACTTTTGATTCATTTCGATAAACATCTGACTGCACCTGATAGCTGTAACAGTTTTCGTCAAGAGACACTGCAATTAAAACATTCCATCGTACAATATCAATTCAATGTTCTTTGTTTTTATCACAATGATTCGGTATGCGTGGTATGCATCAAAAATGCTTTCCACTGACGCATAATTCAGAAAAACGTTCTTGCTAAAAATCTGCATTTGATGAACTGTTTTTTTACGGTTATTATTTAAGAAACAAATTGAGCAGATTATTAAGCGGTAGAACTTTTGAATAATTAATTTTCATGTTGAACTTCACAGAATTATGGAGAATTAATAAGGCCAAGTAATTATAACAAAAATATCAATACACATATAAGCTGTAGTCTTTTAAATTATTTAAATTTCGTAATTAAAAGTTTAAAATTTGAAACAAGTAGCGAGAACCGAATCGCAAAATCAGTAATCCATTCGCCTATCTACTGCGCTTAAACCTCACCACATTCACTACGAATGGGTTAGAGCACGCATTCCATCAGTTCGGTATTTAATACACTATATACTTCTCTGTTTGCTAGTTCTCCCTCTTTGCTACACCCTGATCGCTACGTACAACATGTTAACAGTTACTTGGTAGCCATGCGTAGATAAATGATTTTAGGGGTTGATTTTTTGCAATACAACCGTGCTACTTGTCAGATGCGTTCAGAATTGAGGTGGTTACAAGATGAGCTTAGTGGGCACTGTTAGTGAAGTTGCCCTCCCCTTATTTCTGCTTCGTAGTTGTCCGGTTTGCCTTTGTTCCGGCTATAAACACATTCATGCTTACTAATCGGGTGTAACAAAGAAAAAATTAATGCTTAAATCTAGGTATAATAATGTAAATAAATTGCGAACTGACGCAGGGCGTGCTCTCGTCCTGCTTCAAATAGCAGCGGTACGTGGAGCTGAATCAGCTGTTAATTGACTGGCACATCGCCACGACTTTAACGGGACTTGAGTGCGCCTCGGTTGCACAGTGGTAGAGTGCCAGACTACAAATCCAAAGGTCGCCGGTTCGATCCCCGCCAGTTCCTACGATTTTTATCTGTCACTTTGCACTTCTTTCACCTCCGGCTGCATTGCTTATGTGAAAAATACCGAGTAGCACCGTGGTTCGGAGCCCACGTTAAACTGTAGGTCCCCCTATAACTGGCTGGGTAAGTCAGTTCGAAGGTCGGAGGAAGGTATACCACCTCCAAACAGGACCATGCGTAGTAAAGCATTGTGGTGATCAAACCAATCTTCGGATTGTTGACTGCTTTACTTACTTAATCTCAAAGAAAGTAAAAAATTCAAATGTTTGTAAATGTATAGGACTTCACCACAGTAGTCCTAAGGACAAAACACACACACACACACACACACACACACACACACACACACACGCGCGCGCGCGCGCGCGCGCGCGCCCGGAACGAGTCGAGCTTCCGACGGGGAGCAACTGCGCGCTCCGCAGCAAGCGGCCTTGGAACGCACGGCCAGTCCACCGCGGCTCAAAGAAACTCCCTATGCAGTTTTTACTCCAACCAAACAAAGGTGTCAACACAGTCTGCGCCAAAACGAGTTAAGATACACGTTTTTAGGTCGTTGAAATGCATTCAACGGTGATGGCTGGAAATTCATCCGGAATCCGGACTCTAAACTGAATAGTGCCGTTACTTTGGAAACGCCAATGAAGATAAAAACTAGTTAAATGGATTCATATTTTTTGCAGTTTGGAACAAAAGCTTTAATTCGCAATTAAACGTTTACTAACACGGGTGGGCTGTTGTAAGAAACATCTTGAGCTCAGGGTATTGCCTACATTGTTACTACACGGAAGCAGCAGTATGCACCTTTTAATATAGACTGCTAAGCACCGTGCAGCCGTCAACAAAGAACCGACGAACGTGACACGAAGCAGCGCTGCGAAGATGGCGAAGAGGAAACCCTAAGACGGCTGACTTGTGGCAAGGATCGTGCAAGGTTGCGCTTGTGTGGATTCGAACGCTTTACTTGGCGCGAAAAAATCCAGCCAGCTTGCATAACGCCGCGTTTGGTAGTAACCCTCTCCTCTCAAAGAGAGCTTCCATTGCGAAAGATGAAAACTATCAGTTTTTACAATACTGTAGTCTTGGAATGTTCGCCAGCACACAAGAAGCGGAAAAGAAGTAGAGCGAATTCTTCTAACTTGAGGGACGCGCAATGAAGGCTTTCAAGTTTTACTTACTATTAATAAAAAGTGTTGTTTGTAATAGTAAAATGTTCAAATAAATCACGCCTGTGTGAACTAAATGGCATGTCAGGGTGCTGCATACTGTGACGGTAGACGTAACTGCAGACTGAAAAAGATGTGTGAACACGCATTTTGGCCAAGCATATAACAATCTAAATTGTCTCTAAAAGTAATTAATTTTTAACTAATATCAATTTCTGATTTTAAAAAAAGCTGAAGATTAAGGTTTAACGTCTCGTCGACGGCGTGCTCATTAGAGACGAAGCACGAACTCTGACACTGTTGGTGAGGACGGGGAAGGAAATCGGCGAAGCCTTTTAGAGGGAACCATCCCGGCATTTGCCTAGAGAGATTTAGGAAAATGACGGAAAAACCAAAGCTAGATGACCGGAGGCGGATTTGAACCGCCGTCCCCCAGAATGCGAGTCGCAGTATGCTAACCATTGGACCACCTTGCTTTGTCATTCACGTATGTGGGATCGGACGAACACTATGTTGTATATGCTCTATTTCGCTGGCTTTGACGTTGTCATGTAGATAAATAGTAATTAAGGTTCAACGTCATATGTGGTATAACGACTGGTTAATGCTACGAAAAAACATTGAGTCGCTTTGTGATACGAAAGAATTAACATTTCAACCATCTTTCAAGCGTAAAATAAATTAGAGGTAGTAAAGAAAGAAGGTATATCACCGTGAGGAAAAGTCATTTCGACATTGGTATATATCGCGAGTTGGAGGAAGTATGAATACCTTAAGTACTCATCTACACACATCTTAACTACGCGAATGATTACTTAAATTTGCAGATAAATAACGTTATCTTTCTTTCGTAGTGCTTGATTCACAAGTACACGGACTCTAAGAAACAGAAATACTCCAAAATCGTGAGAGATAATGTAAAGGTCCCTTACTGCAGTAGTTATAGGTCCTTATCTGGAAAACTCTGCAGTCGTCCGTTAGAGACCTCTGCGTGTGCCCTGCCGCATTGCACATTGGGCTGCCGGTACGTCAGTCGGGACCAGTTGGGATGGTCCAAAGTGCCTCTGAAGTTGCGTTTTGTGACGTTGCTGAAGCGTCAGAAGTGTATTTCTTGAGGCAGTATATATATGGTAAGAGAGTAACAGACGTTATTAAACTACGTTCCAGTAATATGCAGCCAAAACCGCATGACGCTCTTCATCATGAATATGCATTCTGTCATTTATGATCAGTTATCTGCGGGAGTATATAGACCAATGATTAGTTACGCTTAGCAGAACGCTGGCTACGATATTGGTTAACCAGCGGACAACTTCAGAAGAGTTATCGACGTGGTGTTCAACATTGATGCCATGGGAGCAACTTGCATTTTTCCACTGTGCGTTTTGCCGTCAGTCATATTACTCTGAGCATTTTATTGACATTCCCCATTTACATTTATAGTTAAGATTTCTGTATTGCGTATAGGGTCTACAATTACGTCTCCAATGCTATCTAGAGCAGAGTTTTACAGAAAAACTACACCCACCAGCACATTTAGGTGTACGTAATGGCCCTGTAAACCAAATGTTCATACATGTATGTTTGTTCGAGCCCAAGTACTTGTCAGTCGCCGTTGATTAAATACTTAGGTATAAAGTTGAAGAGTCATATGAAATGAAATGATCATGTACGGACAGTTGTAAATAAGGCTGGTGTCGGACTAAGGTTCGGTGGGACAATTTCGGAAACGTGTGGTCCACCTGTGAAGGAAATCGTGAATACAGAACACTAGTTGGACCCATTCTAAAGTACTGCTCAAATGTTTCAGTGTCCCAGCACTTCGGTTTAAATGGAAACACAGAAACAATTCCGAGGCGGGAAGCCAGATTCGTCACTGGTAGGTTCCAGCAAAATGTGGTACAGACATGCTTTGTGAACTTAAATACGATTTTTTAAGCTATTGAAATTTTGAGAGGATGCATTTCAAGCTAAGTGCAGAACTATTCTAATGCCACCAACTTAACATTTAGTATAGTACCACGAAGATAAGAATAATTAGGACTGCTAAGCAGTTTAAAAAAAAAAAAAAAATGTTCAAATGTTTGTATAGCTTATGGGACTCGACTACGGGGCTATCAGTCCCTAAACTTACAAACTACCTATGAACTACTTAATACTAAGGACGTCACAAATATCCATGCCCGATGGGGGATTCGAACCCCCGACCGCAGTGGCCGTGCAGACCGTGACTGTAGCGCCTTAGTCCCCTCGGCCACCGCGGCCGGCTAAGTAGTTTTCCCCTTCGCTGTATTTGGAATGGAAAAGAAAATGAGTAGTACCGTTACCAGACACCCTCTGCCACGCACCTTATCGTGAATTGGGAGCACGTTTATAGGTGTGGAATGTTTACGTGTTCGATTTAACGTTCCTGAAACGACATCTGCGCAGTGGTCGCTACGTTAAAGACACGTCGACATGCGTGTTAAAAACCTGGCACGATTTAAAGTCTTGCCTACAGCACTCTTAACAGTGTGAATGCTTGTAGGGAAATACTGCCTGTCACCAAGAGAGTAGGAAATACTGGATGACGCGTGCTCGCAAACTTGGAGTCGGGTGCGGCAGCAGCTCGACGTCGTGCTGTGTCAAACGGCGAGTGTATGCCGTACGCGGCGACAGGGAGTGGGCCGTGCCGAGTCAGCTGGCCGGAACAGGCCTGTTGCTTTAAGCTGGAGGCCACTCTGCGCCAAGGACAGGCGGGCAGCGGCAGCGGCAGCGGTCCGGCATGTGGCGAACGCGGCTGCAGTTGGCACGCCGCCACTGCCCGGCCAGGGACTGTACTCGATCACAGTAACAAGCTGATTGCAAACCAGCTGTTGACAGCCAGGGCAGCGACCGTAACCACTACTCAATACAGCACCAGGTAGTTCACAGCGTCGGTTGCTAGGGTGGTTTTTTTTTTTTTTTTTTTTTTTTTTTTTTTACAATATTCTTCGGCATTTCAGCCTCGTGTTCGGTGTTCAGAACCGAAGCATGAATGGTTCGGTTTTAGAATTCACAGAATTCAATCCAATTCATTACTTTAATTACTGACTAAGAAAATCAAGACTTTCCCTCATGGTGACACCCTTTTATAGTTTACAGTTTTGCGCGACACCCTTTCACTAACACAAATACATATGGTAGAAGTCAGATGGCTCTAGCGGGGAGGGGGGGGGGATGGAAATATAGTATCGCTTAAATGTAGTTTGTAAACGAAACTGAAATCCTCGCACGCATTGACATGTTTAATGTTCATCCTGACTGCGGCACTTACGTACACTCATCGAAACAAAAGGAAACATCAGGAACTACGAAGACGTACAACAGAGTAACACCGCAGACAACAATGCCTAACTCACACAGTAATACTTGCTGCTTCTACATGCGACCCAACTTCCGAAACACGAAAACTGAATTTCGGAAACCGTTTTTCACTGTCGTGTGTACATGTCAGGGCAAGATACGGTTTTACTGGCTCGATTGAAAACGGGATCTGGAAATTAGCTGCTCGGATTTCTGATTTAGACAGCGCAGTGGCTGTTCCCTTTCAGTTCAATATTACATTATTTTCAGAAAAAAGATGTATTTATGACAAGTGATGAATTATTATTTAAGTTCTATTGTTAGGTTCTTGCTTCACCACGATCTCCGAAGTCCCGACATATTCGGAAAAAATGGATAAATATTTGTGACAAGTAAGAAATGAATATCATTTCTGGTCTCAGAATCTGTAACATACAGGAAACGGAGAGAAATATTAACGCATACCAGGGTTCGAACCAACGACCACTGCATTTAAAATACTAATCTCCGTCAATCAACCGGCCATACTCCATACTGAACATCGCTACTGAATAGCTTTAGTCAGTGGACAATTGTGACTGCTTTTACAATCTGTGACAGCTTTTACAGCCAATGTGTCACTGACATTTAATTGTAAGAAACTCTACCGAGGGTGACAAGGCTTTGATAAATCCATTAAAAAACGCTCAGGTGCAGCTTTTTGAGAAGGAAAGCAGACTACAGTGAAGGCTTCTTCAAGCAGCTGGCAAGAGCTGTTATCGAGTGTCAGCAGCAGCTCTGCCATGCGCAGTTTGCTGGAATCTGGCAACTGGCAGCTGCTTCAACGAACCCTGAGTCACTACGTTTACATGCAACACATCTTCCGGAAGACAAAAACCGATTTTCGTAAACCGTTTTTGCGTGTCGTGTTTACATGGCACAGCCTGAATCGGATTTCCTAGCTCACTTAACATGACAGCTGAAAAACAGCTGATTCAATTCCTTAGTCAGCACAATCACTATTTTTCTTTATTTAAATACATATTTAAGTTCCCTCTAATATTTATACTTTTATTTCACATTAGAAAACATCACTCTTTCCATATGTGCGAAAATTCTTAACAAGAAAACACAATTGACAATCTTCAAAAACGGTTGCGTTTACATGGGCTCGAAAATCGATTGTGGAACTGGAAAACCGCTTTTCAGAAGTGGATTTCCAGAATCGATTTTGGAGTGTTTACATGACCAACCAAAAGAGGAATTGGGAAATCGGTTTACGAAATCCGGTTTTGGGAGACCATGTAAACGGGGTGAGTGTCACTGCTGCTGAAGCAGAGCTGCCGCCTAGCGGCTGAGCACGCAATTAATGTGCACGTTTCCTCTCAAAGCCTTGTGTATTGGACCGGATAATAGAGTGACCGATCATTCCTTTAATACGTGATCATTGGTGCACTGAATGAAGAGAAGGATGATTAGCTGCAGGCGAGTCTTCAGGGTAGTATGAAGAGAAGGATATTTTGTTATTTTATGACAAGTTTTTTTTGTTTAGAGTCTAAATTTGTTAGTCTCGCGACACCCAGTTTGGAAAGTTCTGCGTAGACTTATGGTGTGCCGTTGCCAGCTGGTAGATTCTGCATTCAAGACCTTAATTGTTATCCTTGATACGAAGAGCTCTTTGGTCAAAATAAAACTGTGGAACAATTACAAAGGCAGGTTTCTGCATCAACAAACTCTTTTTCAAGGAAAAGATTTCTAAGGAAGAAGAAGGGTCTTCATCTATGAATAAGAACAACCTACCTTATTTTGAAACGGCTAACTGCATTCGTCTCTCAGTCTTCCTCTCCGATTTTTACCCCACACACTTCCCTCCAATGCTAAAGTGAAGATTCCTTGATGTCTCAGAATATGTCCCACAATGGCTTTCTTCTTTTACTTAAGATATGTCAGAAATTTCTCTTCCAATTCTGTTCAATACCTCTTTAGTTACGTGATCTACCCACCTAATATTGCAGTCTCCTGTAGCACCAAAAATTAAAATCTTCCTATGTTTTAGAATCTGAGGTCCTTATCGTCGACGATCCACTACCGTACAATGCAAAGCGCCAGAAATTCTTTCAGAAAGGACTACCTAAGGATTAAATTAATATTGGATGACAACAAATCTCTCTTCAGAAATGTTACTCTTTCCACTGCAACTCTCCATTTTACATCTTTACTTTGGCCACAAAAAGTTATTTTGCTACCAAAATAACAACACTCATCTAATGTTATCGCCCCGTTGCCTAATATAACCCGATTTTCGTAAACTTCATTCCATTAGCCTTGTTTTACTCTTGCTGATGTTCATCTTTTACCGTCATTTCAAGACAATGACCATCTCGTACAATTGCTCTAACGGGTCATTTGCTTTCCCACAGAATTACAATCTCAAACCGCAAAATTATTAGCTATGTTTCTAATTTTTAGTTTGTCATATGAATTAATATAAATTTTATAATGAATAGTTTTTATAAAAATCAAAAAGTCATATCTTTAATATGTGATGTATAATCTATGTGTAAGTATCCAAAACCTTCCTGTATAAAAAAATGCAGTGTTATCGAAATTTAAAAACAATCTTTCAAGAACTTGCTGAAATTAATGGTTTAGCACAGTCAAACATTTGTGTTTTTATTAATATGGATTGATCAGGCTAGATAGAAAATAGGGACTGCAGCACAGTGCACACACACTTGCCAAGGCTACGCAGAAGCCACTTCTCAACTTCAGTCCTAGATGAGTGCTCATTCAGTAACCACTACACTTTTCTATGAAACATTTTACTCGTCAAACGTTTCTACGTTATCGTCTTCAGCGACTCTGCAACTCCAATAAGAGGCAATACTGACTATGGATGAAAAAATCTCCGGGGGGTGTGTACATGACATAAATAATTACAATCGGATATTAGGGAGGGAGTTTAGAGGTAAGCGTCCGGACGACTGCGTGATCAATCCATATTGAGCGCCAGCTCTGATAGTATGAAAGGCAGAGAAGGAAATAAGCCGTGCACTTTCCGAAGGAAGTCTCCTGGCATTTGAGTGGAGAATTTAGGGAAATCGCGGAAAACTTACATCTGCATCGCCGGATTTTAATCCTCCAGAAGGTGACTCCTGTGTCCAAACTATTGCACCACCTCGCTCGGTAAGAGAAGATGAGGAAATCGCCGTGTCTATCCACAGGGGGGCCCGAAGTGCATTAGGGAAACTTAACGATGAATTCGGGAAATCCAGAATGTGAGCAGAGTTGTCTCCGGGGAGAAAGACAAACTGTACATTCCTTCTCATACAAAAACTTAACTATGAAGCAGTTAAAGCAGCAGCAGCGACCTCTAAAATACCCCCTCACACATTGCGATTATACTGACCCAACATGTTTTTCACAGTGCTTCTGCGCCCCGTGTCAACAGCCAGACGAGCGTGTGGGAGATGATTCATAGCTGCTTCGAGGCCGCAGACTGCGACGATAAGATACGGACGCCCTTCTTACATTACACAAAACTACGTCAACATTATCTTAGCACTACTTTCGCTCACGAAGATACTGGGCGACATTTTCTTATCCTTAATTAATGCATGGACACTACGCCAATCACACAAATTTTCAAATAATCATCGCTTGCTCGTATAAACTACTTTGTTTTTGACTGATATAAAAGTCTTCACAATACATATCACACCAGCCACTGGAACGGGCAAGGGAAAGCCGCATCTCCATCCACATCATTAAGACTGCGAACTAAAGCATCTAATCAGCATCGACATTTGTCGTGACAAACAGAGGTTTTTATGAAAACACCGGCTGGCTCCGAAGAAATAGCTGTAGAAGTAAATCAAAAAGTGTCTAAATGTTTGTAAATCTATGGGACTTAACCACTCTGGACATCAGTCCGTAGGCTTACAAAGTAACTTATGCTAAGGACAAAAATTACACCCATGCCCGAGGTAGGACTCGAACCTCCAACGGCGAACTAAATGAAGATCATCTGGTAAGTCGGCACTTTTCACGCCGATTAAAACAAGGCTGTGCAGCTGAGTGACAAAGGACTCAGTAAAGTGAAATGCTAGAGCAGATTGTCCCCCGATATTAATCCTGATGATGTGATTAGGAAACGGGTTACTTAGAAAAATGTTCAAATGTTTGTTATGCTTAAGGGACTTAACTACGGGTTTATCAGTCCCTAAACTTACAAACTACTTATGAACTACCTACAACTAGGACGGCACCAATATACATGCCCGAGGTGGGATTGGAACCCCCGACCACAGTGTCCGTGCAGACCGTGACTGAAGCGCCTCAGTCCCCTCGGCCACCGCGGCCGGCGGTTACTTAGTAGAAAACATTGTTGATTACATCATTACAGCTTTACAGGCTGCACTTAATAGCCAATAAGCTGTATGTAAGTAACTACTACTAACTCCGTTCGCAATATATTTTGCATAGCGTATCGACATATATCACCGAATATGCCGGCAATTTGATTTCACTGTAGGACTCAGTTTAGGAGCGGAAGTGTCATAACATACGCAAAAACTGCCGCGACAAACATAACGTTTTCTTTGACCTCTTCAGAGGTACTGTGCAAATCACATTTCAAGCGCCTGACATAGGGCTCATCGAACCGCTTTGACTATTTCTCTACCCTTCCATTCTCGAACAGCGAGTGGGAAAAACGAACGCCTAAATCTTCCCGTTTTAGATCTAATTATTATGAAGTCTCGGTACGCTGGTAAGTGCTAACAAAATATATACGCATTCGGAAAAAGAAGAAATTTCGTAAACAGATCTCGACGCAATGTATAACGCCTTTAATGATTTCCACCCCAACTCGTGCATCATTTCCCTGACACACTCCTATGTATCGCGATAATACGAAAATAGCTGCCTTCTCTGAACATACATCATTCAATCCCACCTACTGAGAAGCCCACAATTTGCAGATATACTCCAAAAGAGGAGGAAAAAATGTAGTGCGAATGCAGCCCATAGTAAAACTGCCTTCCCCAAAACATAAAATTTTCTGTTTTTTTTTTTTTTCCAATTTAAGGTGTTCGTTTTTGTTATTCTTAGGTATTTAGTTAAATTTCCTGTCCTTAAATTTGACTGATCCATAGTATAAATGACCGGATTTATTTTAGTGTTCATACTTTTCATATCTATGTAATTTCGCAGTTTCTTTTACCCTCTAGTCACTTCACTAGATGACAGACGACAGCATCATCCGGAAGTATCATTTATAAAGGCAGGGAACAGTAGGAGATCCTATGAAACGTCATTTGGGAACGCCCGATTTCACTTCAGTTTTACTCCATGACTCTCCGTCAATTTCTAAGAACTGTGTCCTTTCTAAAAGGTAACCGCTAATTTAATCGTTCAACGATATTCCATAAGCAATAATGTCTTATTAGTAAGGTCCATGGCGATTCATTTTAAAAATTTAAGTATGTAAAACGATGGGCGTATTGTAGTGCAATTATTAACATTTACATTGTTTGTACGTTTGTTTTTAATAGAAAATCTGGCAACGTTCATGTCCAACTGATTTGAAATTTAGACATCACTTTGCACTCTTATACGGCCATTCCAACGCGTGCTGGGTACAGCTAGCGATAGTGATGATAATAGGAGAGGTGTTTAAATGAACAATTACAAATTGACACTGAGTATAGTTGAAGTCTTTATTCAAAAGTAATAACCAGCAGCCTGAGCACAACTATCCAACTGTTTAATGAGCCGAAGGATTCCCTGTGGCTGTGACAAGAGCCAGTCCTGTGTGTGCTTCAATTCGTCGTCCGAGTTCAAGCGCTTCCCTTTAACTTACTTTTTTTTTAGCGGAACAAACAGATAAAAGTCACAGGGCGACATGTCCGGGCTGTAGGGCGGATTTTTAAACTGCTCCCTCTTGAACTTGGCCAGTACACTTTGTGTGACACTGGAGGCGTGTGGACGCGCGTTATCATGGAACAGAATCACTTTCTTCGTGTATGGACTTGCGTAGACTAAGGAGTTTCTCACAGTACACGTCACTGTTAATGGTTTTCCTGTGGCCGAGAAAATCATTGAGTATCTGACCTCGGACGTCCATAAAGCCGGTGAGGATCATCTTGGCTGCTGGAGGCACAGACTTGAAGTTTTTAGAGGGTCGGGTGACGACGCATGCTTCGCGTCCCCTGGAATATCGTACTACTTTTAGCAAAGCGGTATGTTCAAAGTTGAACCGCTTTGGTTGTTAAGACATTTCGTACCTTTTCATTTCAAGACCCTCGTAATAACGTTATGAACAGAAGCGGCCATTACAAGACTTGCTCTCATTTTTCGAGTGCCAAACGTAGGTGACGGCAGCGCAGGCGCTGCCTCAGCCGGCTCGTGCAGACAGCCTACGGAGTACAGTACCTTTCCAGGCGCCAGACGACCTGCGATCGATCGTCTGACAGTAGGGGTGACTCACTGACGCTCGCGTGACATTTGCCTTGCCGGCCCTTACCTTCCGTAGCCTTTGCGATAAATCGCCGTAGTATAGACTTAGGCGAGTATACCTACCTGACCTTTCCTGCCTCAATATACTGCTCGTCCAATTTCACTGTTTTGCAGTGCCTAGTTCCATTTAGTAACTCCCAATCATTTCCATGTGCTTCAAAGACTCAAACTGAACGAAATACGAATTCATACGATCTTTCCTGACAAGCAAGTCGCAATGGAATGGTTGCTACAACCGACCGACACACACACACACATACACACACACACACACACACACACACACAACACACACACAGAGAGAGAGAGAGAGAGAGGAGAGAGAGAGAGAGAGAGAGAGGGGGGGGGTCATCAGAAGGCGGTTGTGCGGAACTGCAAGATTAGCAGACCACTGACATCTGTCAAAACAATTGACATGCTGCAGTCCCAAAGGGCCGATTTCCTATCTCCGGGAGTAAAACGCGTGCGGGTCGACGGTCCCCACTCGCCCAATGCAGACCCACAAGGCCGTCTTCCTGGGCTGCGGACATCGCATGCCTCTGCGGGAAAGGCTTGCGTGCTCCAAGAGGAGCTGTCCCACACTACGCGGTGATTTGCTTAGCTGTAGGAGTGACGAACTTACCAGCAGACAACTACAGGCGACTACTGTTTTACTGGAAAAGTGGCAGAGCAGCAGATATAATCAACCATCCAGTAAGGTCAATACTTTCATCAAATACCTCATGAAGATAATAGCGGAAAATCCAAGGCATTAACATGCGTTTGCCAGGCGACACCGCTAGCAGTGCCATCTGTTGACTCGAGTTGTGTACTGTACCTGGCGTCACGTCTGCTATTCCGAATTTCATTTCCCCGCGTACAGCAGTTACAGCGCATGGTTTATATTTGTTGCGCCATTTAAGAAATTATGTTAGATGATAATTCATTTAAGGTGTAAGGTTAAAAATAAAGTAATCGGTTCTGTACAGTTTATTTAGGTAGAATTCGAACTGAAAATATGAAATACTATGTTTTAATCCTCTACATGTACGCACATTTTGTGAGCATTTAGGCATACTTTTGAGTTACTTTCCGTAACACGAGGCTTCTCTTTCTGATTTGTGACGCTGACGAATCATTTTTCTTATTAACAAATGCTTTGATTAGAACTATAAAATATTTTTTGCAACAACAAATAACTATTACACACGCCTCCTAATTCGGCTCATTCATTCATGAAGAAGGAAAGCAACTTGCTTCTCACACCAGAAGTGCTTTCAAAAACGCAATCAAAATTTTGTCTAAAAATTTGATATTTTATATGAGATACTCTGAGCACAATCACTGGGAAAAGCATTTTGTTTGTCATATCACTCACGAGTTCATTGAATATCAGTTTTTCAATTCATTTAATTGTAGGAATACTGCTGCATCTATTTCACATTTAGTATCTTTAGAGGGAGACGAACTATTGACCATAACGGTCATTATTGCACTGCGAAATTTATAAGCATATCAAACCAACAAACCGAGTTAACGCCGAAAGCAGTTATTTGTGCAAACAATGTGAAGATGAGGAAGCTTTTAGGTGTGACTTGCCATTAAACTTTGTCGTTAAATGACCTTTTTTAAAACACACGCAAGGAAGAAATTACAACACTTATCTGTGGCTCAACGAATTCTTATTCCTAAAATCTTTTTCCACAAAGTGGTATGAGCATAGTATGTAGATTTTATTCAAATGGTCGGGACCCTTCTTTGTCAAAATTTAATCCAAGTCAGCTCTTCGACTAGAAATAACCTACTGGCTGCATTTAAGAAAATTAAGACATCATAAGTACGTCTCTTTATTTTTTGGAATGATTTTGGAGTGCTTTGACCTTTAAATAGTTATTACAGCCGTATACAGCACATACACTTCCTCTTCCAACCATTTTCTAATTGTATCAAATACGGCTACGTATCAAGTACGTCTTCTGGGTGTAACAGTGTAAAGCGGGTATTCATGTGGGTGACAGACAGCTCGAGCCGCTAGGAGGTGTTCGGGTGCGCTGTCGCCCGTTTCACAGCTGACTTTCCGCTATTATCTTTATAAGCTATTTGCTTTCATCATGGGGAACAGTAGTTCGGCGAACAGACTAACGAAATACTGGCATAGCAGTACATAACAATCATTACCATTTCATATTGTCTGCTAATTCATATTAACGTTAATCATCAATGAGAAACTAAATGTAACTGCGAGTTTTTATGCTGGTGTAATATATTTCGTCACTCGTAATTGACGATATAAGATAGCGAAAATGATCAGGAATGAAACAAACATTCCTTAAACTTGGTCGCATCGTCGAGTATGTTTTATTATAACAATGTAGTCCGCTCCTAGGAAAACGTGCTTAACCTAGCCGGTAGGGGGACGCGGCCTTCCACTTCTTTTGGACTTTAAAAGATGCCATTCGTGGAAGACTTTTGAGGATGACGAGGTGGTGATTCACGCGGTGAATAAATGGCTCCGTGACAGAACAAGGTACCGACAGGGTGCACACGTCCTTGTTTGTTTCGTGCTGGAGGAAGGCCACTGAACGGGATGGAGATTGCGTGCAAAAGTAGGGTGTGTACATTAAAATATTCTTTTGCGCGTGTAATATTCATTATGTGTAGTGAGTAATTGTTGAAGGGGGGAAAAAAGGAGTGCATTTCTTTCTAGGAAAGCCTTGTGCACACTGTCAGGCAAGGGTCCTCACTTCAAGAATAGCATCGCCATGGCGATATAGGAAAGGTTTGTGGTGGCACAATGGAAAGCATCAATTGTTTTTCTAGTAACTCCTGCACACATATTACTATCGTAAACTTCAAACAAAGAAAAACAACGCACACTGTTTATGAGTTTGCAAAACATTGTTTCCTACTGGAAGGCAGCGAACTGGTATAATCTTTTATTATGAAAATGTAAGTCTAGTTAGGCAACAAATTTATACACATTATTTATTATAACGTGGTGAGCACTTTCGATCTTATACTAAAATCATCCTCAAACCCAATTGTCTCAAGTTGATGCTGAGATGATGAGCGTGTGGCAAGATCGAAAACGCTCAACACATTAAAACGTATAAATTTGTTGCGAACTATTCACTTTAAATCTTGTGCTCAGTTACTTGTGAGATGGGTAACTATTGGAAAGAATACAAATTTAAACCTCGTTACTGTATTCAACGCTCTGTCGCCCTATCCAACTGTAATCATCCTCTCCCCCCACTCCCAGATACAATGTTAACAACCGGTTGACGGCTGATAATGCCCACTATCAACTAGTTCCTTCGTTTGCTGAAGTTACGTTAAAGTTCTGTTCTCGCCGGTTGGATCCCGAATTACTTCATTAGTTACTGGACTTGTCCATCTACTTTCCTGTACTGGACAGAA
The DNA here is from genome assembly GCA_026315105.1 of Locusta migratoria. Classification (NCBI taxonomy): domain Eukaryota; kingdom Metazoa; phylum Arthropoda; class Insecta; order Orthoptera; family Acrididae; genus Locusta; species Locusta migratoria. The sequence continues at coordinate 668,036,860 of CM048744.1, forward strand.
ATAGGTTGGTTGATGGGTGGATGGGGGCCAAACAGCTAGGTCATCAGTCCTACGACCTGTGAATGGATTACAAGCCAGGGCGTGGTCGGCTAAGACCGCGATGACAGTAAAATTGAGGAACTAAAACGACTAAAACCAATAGAAAAAGCGGGATTCTGCAAGGAACGTCGCGACAAATCGAGAAACAGATGCAGGAGAGGACAGAAATGTGGACACACTTTGTAAAAGCGACTTTATCGAACTTATAGGCATGGTAATAAAATTTAGTAGAAAACAAAAACTAATTCATACATAAAAATAACGTACTGGTATTCCGAACGTAAACGTTAAGAATTAATACAAGACTCACAGTTACGTCTAGATTAGTCTTAGTAGTCGTAGTCGTCGTCGTCCATTACGGTGCTACATGGCTTTGTTTTCAATGGCTCTTGCCGATTGTTGTTTATTTTATGTACTGCGACAAAACGAAATCTTTCCTCCAAGTTTTATGTAGATGGAAATATATTACCAACTTTTTAATAATTCGTTATATGCTAATTTTTCGGAGGTAAGAATGATCGTCCCTCTCGGCTAAGAAAGTAAATCTAACAGCTTAATCTTGTGCTGTCGCTCTGATTGTAATTGTGAAATAATATGCAATAAATATGTCTAGAATCTGCGGAGTTTGATAGGGTCACACTAAAATGTCTCCTTTTCAAGTGTCCACATGTTACGAACGTACCTACAAATAATATACGCTGTTTCTACCGTCCCAAAGGACCAAATGCGCGCAGTTCGCCATACACCTGTACTGGTGATGGTAGAAGCTCCTGCGTAACGGGACGCTTCTTGCGGCAGCAGGCAGACGCTCAGCTGTTAACCCTGCTGTTCCGCGTGGGTGGACGTGCTTAGTCAGGAGCGGCCAGTCGTGGCTGCGGTACCATCACGTGGCGATGGCGCTGTCCTACCTGGAGCAGCGCCCGTTACCGCCAGTCTCCAACTCGACGGTGCATATATGACCGGCCGCATTCTCTGCTGCCGCCCCACTTGCTCACTATCTAGTATATGCATACTTTCTTCTGTTGCTTCTCACAGTACGTACCTCACTTGGTATCTCCGTACATTTCTGTATACAGATTTATCACTTGACAGCCCCTACTGATGTCCAGGCAATTCATATTCGTGTATTGTCGATATCTTAAATGGGATGTCGATAAGTTTCATAGGAAACATGGCAGCAGTTTAACAATTTTCCAACCTCCACAATTTCCTCTCTATAATATTCGTTTCGTCAACATGGCGTTGACCCAAGTATTTTAAAGCGATCGCTCACAGAAACTTAAAGACAGAAGTGATGTAAGCAAACTGTAAGATTGAGGTTTTTGGAAATTGGATATTTCTCATGTTTAGAGTCTTTAAATCGAAACTATGACTGGATACCTTAATATTCATTAGAATTACACAGGCGCACACCTCTCATAATGGGAAGTACACATGGCGGATGTGCTACAAATATCTGCTCTTCATGATGATAGCTATATTTGCAAGTCGAATACATTTTTCATATCCCTTCTGAAGACTAGTTACAGATTAAGTTTGACTTTTGCTACATCTCACCATGTAAAAGCAAAGTTCAAAAATGTTCAAATGTTTGTAAAGCTTATTGGACTTAACTGCGGGGTCTCATCAGCTCATAAACTTACAAACTAACTTATATTAAAGACAACACACAACACATCCATGCCCGAGGGAGAATTAGAACCTCCGACGCGGGAGGCCGCGCGATCCACAACGTGGCGTTCCAGACCGCTCGGTTACTCCCGCGCGGCAACAGCAGAGTTCGAGTCAAACTTCATTAACTGACATCTGGTGCCCGTCGACATCACAGCTGATACATTACTCATCTAGGCGCCTGCGGAAACAGGTAGCGGTATCACATACTACATCCACTGTGAATTCTATGATTTCACACACAACCACTTTAACGACCATCTAAGTCTTAAATGGGTGGTGTTACTGGTGAGTGCACGGACCAATAATATTATAGCTGTTTACTTTACAAACAAGAGTTCCTATTTTCGTTGGGGGGGGGGGGGCGTGGCGTCAGAGTTGAACAAACCACATCCTGCATTCCTATGAATGGAAATGATTACTGTTATTGGGAACTGGTGTCGGGTGAAATCAACTACGATGACTCAGTCTGCGAAATAAACACACGCACACGTTTTTCTCCGGTATTTGACGGACTGTTGCTAGTCAGCACTGACAACGCCGCTACCACCGGTTATTAAGTTCAAGCTGTGGGCCACTGAGTTGTCCGTGTTGAGTGGTAGTGTCTGAAATTCAATACTGCCGGCAGACTCTTGACACTGTGCGTATCGGAATAGTGAACTCCCTAATTATTCTTGTAGCTTGAAGTATTATTTCGCTTCCAAGGTCTTAATTCCCGTCGCGCAGCCGTAATCACGGTGGCAACTTTTTCAGAGGAGTCACGGAGTACGAATATAAGCTCCGCCAACGCACAGTCTTTTACACCATGTACAGGCAATACTACCGACATCTGCATCTGTGAATATCGCTATCGCAGAAGAGTCGTGACGTCAATATATTACATTAATTACCAGAAATAGATCGAATATGTTTACGCTGTGTCGATGAAAATACATCGGAATTAAATCTTTAGCTCTCTTCTGTAAACGGAATGGAGTTGCTATTGGAAAAGGTTCTCGCCAAAAATGAACACTGTTAAGTGACCCGGTTGCTATAGTCAAGGTGTTGTCACTGCCGCTATACTGGGTGATATTTTTTCTTCCGTGAACACCGGAACTAGCAAGGTCTAATGAACGTATATCCTGAAATGCATGCTTCCCATCCTTATTCATTGAATCACTAGCTGCTAAACCCGTTATTGCCCGGGTATATACGTATTTTTCCAGTCTTATATTAGAAACGGAAAACATTTCATCTTCATATAATCATGAAAACAGCTTAGAAATTTAACAGTAACACAAAGAAATCGAAATCTTATGTGTGATGTGGTGGATTTGCACGAACCTAATTGCGTCGTATCTCATCAACTTCGTGTATTTAATGCTTTCTTATCTTAGTGCATCTCGTTCTTCCATTTCTGTCCACAGGCTTCTATCTTACTATCCGTCCATTTAAATTTTCGTTTTCATGCAGGTCAATACTTATGACATATCCATGGCTGTGACCTACAATAATACAATTTTCAAGTTTTGTAGAGAGTAATATTAGGAAAATAATGGTGCATGAATGAAGTCTCGCAAATCACGCGTTGCGTGATGGAAAATTTTTTATGACTTACTGTTTACGTCGTCATATGTCCTGAATTGTGTGTCGTAGGTAGTTTGTAACTCAACAGCGATTGTTGTCTGATAGTAAACAATGTGTGTATCAAGTTTAGTTGAAATCTGTCCATTATTTTAGAACGAGTTATGAAAAATAGCGCATAATGTAGCAGTTATTCGGAAATTTCATTGTTTATGGCGTCATATGTCCTGAAATGTGTGTCGTACTATGATGTAAATTCGAAGGTACATTCAGTGGTAATGCGCAATGTCCGAAAAATATGCCATGAATGGCGTAGGCAGTAAAGACGTAATAAAGCGAAACCTCATGCGTGATGATGCGGTTTTTCATGAACCAAATTGTTTATGACTTCATGTCGCATGAACTATATGCCGAACTGTGTTATAGTATCGAAGGAACACCCAGTGGTATGTATGTGTACTAACTGAATTGTTTCGCGAATACAATTTCCAGTTTAGAAGTAACTTGAAACGTCATACCAAATGCCCTAGATATACATCATGAATATCGGAAAAGTAGTAAGCGATAATTTTTTTTCCTTTCATCATTTTGTTGGGATTGTCAGCGAGAAAAAGTTTCAAAAGGATTTGAATTATGTTCAAAGTTTATTGAAAGTCGCTAAGTGCTCTCATTGTCAATAAAATCACGTTATCATGCGCCGCAAGATGGGGCAGTTTTCATTGTTTATGACGTGATATCGTATGAACTATGAATCGTAGGTGGTTTTTGCAACCATAGCAAACCTTAAAGAATATTTGTACTAAATTTGGTTGAAATTGGTCCATTAATTTAGGAGCAGATTAATATTATCGCATGATATGCGGCCGTTTTTGATGTATTTCCTTACGTATGTGTCGTAGGTAGTTTAGGAGGGGAGACACACACACACACACACACACACACACACACACACACACACACACACACACACTATTTAACAAACTGTATAGATATATACTTTGTCAGAGAGACTGAGGTGTAATCGGCGTTGTAGCAGACAGCCACAGTTATGCACGCTTGCTTCCTAGAGGGTGGCAGTGCTCTCCATGATTCGTAGTTTATGTGGCTGCTACATGCTGGTGCTGCAGCCCACTTCGCCGTTAACGTGCGGTAACACATCTCAACCGTGTCTTGCCTGCTCGGACAAGGTGATCCGGTTGTATGGCCTGCTCATTCACGAGATTTCAGTCCGTGCGATTTGTTGTTATGGGGCAAACGTACGGTGTAGGGATAACCCACCCCAGATGTGGACACATTGGAGTAGCGTATTGATGCGGAGTTGTAACCACTTGAGAATGTAGTGATCGTGTGTCAAAGGCAACATCAATATGCATGCGTTGAGGCAAATGGAAAGCAAATATATAGCTTCGGCTGCATGGTACAGCGCGTCTTACACCACAGTCTCTTCTTTGATCCTTATCCTCTCGTTGGTTATTTCGTAGAGAGTGTAAACGGTGGAAATAAATTATAGGCTGCTATTGCGCAAATGCTGCCAGCACATTTGCTAGTAAAGTAGTCAACTGACGGCCGGAAAATAGGACATTTGAAAAACGAAGTGGTGACACGCTGAACTGTAGCGCAGCCCGGGATCGAGGTTAGGTTGAAAGGAAACAATATGGTCCTCAGTTGGCAAAGACAATATATAAAGTAGAAAACCTGGCTGTGGAAAACAATATTCAAATTCATGGAATATATGATAACTAGGACATGGGTAAACTTGAAAATGTGCACTCAGCCGAGATTCGAAACCGGGTCTCCTGTTTTCTAGACAATTGCACTGACCACTACACTACCGGGGGATTTAGCGATCATCACACATGCATGAATTACGGAAGTACGCCTCCATTCAGATACAAATTTTCATCCTTACCCTGCCCGGTATTACTCAAACTCGCGGGTTTTTCAAACTGACTTCAGTACCAGTAAGGGCCTAGGAGTGCCTCTCCACTGAATAAAGAATCATTGCCTATAGTCGGCATATTGTATAAGTCCGAAAGAACAGAAACCAATTTTGATCCTGGAGTTATGTACTCATATTCACGGAATGTATGACATTATCTGTGAATGGAATCGACTTGAAAATATACTTACATAAGTTATATAACATGGCAATGACAGACAATGGTCTTCAGTGCAGAGAGACTGCTAGGCCGTTAGTCTTACGGAGAGAAGTTTGAAAATTTGTATGTGACGGAAGGCGTGCTTGACTATTCCGTGCGGTTGTGGTGATCACTGTATCCCCAGTGTAGAGTAGGGGTCAGGGCAATAGTCTAGCGAGCAAGAGATCCGTGTTCGAATGCCGGCTTTGTACACATTTCCAACAGTACCCATCGCAGTTGTCATACATTCAGTGAATATGAATAGATGACTGCAGGATCAAAAGTGGCGTGCATTCTTTCGAACATATCCGGAAAAAAAAAAGACACCACAGATACGTAAATCTCTGATGTCAAAATCCAGTATTTGAAAGTATAACATGTCTATTATATAAACAAATGAGCTGTTCCGCAATCTTCGCTTAAGGTAAGAATGTGGACGGTCCTTTTTGAAGTGTTGTTGACTGCGCTCCTCGGCAGCGTGCTGAGTGTGTGGGAGTGCAGACGGTGGTGTCTGCGGGAGCGCCTAGCGCTGGGAGGCGGCGCGCGCCTCCGGCAGTGCCGAGTGGCGGGTGTGGGTGAACGACCGCGCCAACACAGGACACGAGGAGAGGGCCGCCAGCAGCAGCGGCAGCGGCGCCGAATACTAAGCGACGCTCCTCTGCTCCGCTCACGCAAACAACGCGGAGACGCGCACTCACCTGCAGCACACACCTGCTCACCACAACACCGAGCTTTGCTGTTATACGACAGTCTTACAGCGGCGTCTTGGCACCAGTCACATCACAATGAAGCCAGGCAGCAAAACACATGCGCTATTTCGCTTCTAATAAACCGTACGGGACGTATCTCCTTGCCTTCCTTCCACCATCGAATACATTTACCCATCCACATCGTACAGGATGTTCCAAATTCAACGATACGACAGAAACAAAGCAAATCTTACAAGGAAAGTACTTGGGAGCTCGAACAAGTACAAATACAAATACAACAAAATCGTGAGAGATATAATGTAAATGTCCCTTATTGCACTTGTGCTACTCTCGCATCTGCAAACCTCTGCAGTGTGCCTCTGAAGTTACGTTTTATGACGTTATTTTCATACTGAAGCGTCGGATTGGTCGGCGATTGCTAATCAATTCTTCTAATATAGTTTGACTGGTTTAGATGAAGTTACGAAGACACCTACTTCGTGAAGATGGTATTGATGTAGAAGATGAATCATTTGCATGTTACTTGGTATCTATTATAGTGTTTCTAATTTATGCTCATCTTCTGATCACTATAATAGATACCAGAAAACATGCGAATGATTCGTCTTCATCACCAATACCATTTTCGCGAAGAAGGGCTCTTCGGGATTTCACCTCAACCAACCGCAATACATTAGCAGGACTCATTACCAATCGACAACCCATCTCACGCTTCACTACACAAAGTCACAAAGCGCAACTTCAGATGCTCACCGCACTGTCCCTACTGGTCCCGACGGTGTACCGGCAGGTCAAAGTGCAATGCGGCGTGGCACACGCAGACGCCTCTAATGGGCGTCTGCAAAGTTTTGCAGATGCGAGAGTATCGCTGGTGCAATAAGGGACCTCTACGTTATCTCTCACATGATTTTGGTATATTTGTGTTTGTTGGAGCCCGAGTACTTTCCTTGTTAGTAAGCATGGCACTTTTACATCTACGTTAATGCCAAACATCTACTTATGTACCCAGAATGAAACTTTCACTCTGCAGCGGAGTGTGCGCTGATATCCAACTCCCTGACACATTAAAATTGTGTTCCGGAACCGGGACTCGAACCTGGGATCTTTGCCTTTCGCGGGCAAGCGCTGTACCACTGAGCTATCCCGACACGACTCACGCTTCGTCCAAAGTTGGGAATTAGGAGGCGAGGTACTGGCGGAAGTAAAGTTGTGAGGACGAACCTTGAGTCATTTCGGGACAGCTCAGTGGTACAGCGCTTGCCCGCGAAAGGTAGAGATCCCAGGTTCGAGTCCCGATTCCGGCATACACTTTTAATCTGCCAGGGAGTTTCATCTACTTATGTGTACTTCAGGGGCCTATATTAAGTCGACTATTTGGCTTCGAATCATTGTTCCACTCATATCCCTGAATATTTATCACACCTCCTAGGACACACTATACAGGGTCAATCAAATATCGCACGTATAGTGTGTAATTGATAACACTGGAAGTCTTCCTCCAGCTACTTCCACAATACCTAGTACTATCAAATATTTAATTGTGTGTGTTGCGAAGTTATACATTTTGTATTTTAGTATGCAACAAAGTTATTTACATCAGTCTATACCTATGTGTGTTCCCTGTGGAGTCCAACACGGCTGGAGCAATTTTGATCAAATCTTCGGATTAGCCCAGCGAGTGATCCTGCAATGTTGGGTATCGATCGGATCAAGATATTTATACTGTATACTTAAAATTGTCAAGAATCGATTGGACCGGATCGTCAATATACTGAAGATGCGGTTAAATTCTCAGGAGTTTTATTGACAGTGACAACGGCCGCGGAAGCCTTCGTTTACACGTATACGCGAAAGTGTACGTGTTGTATTTGGAACGACAGAACAGACCGTAGCGGAGAAACAGCCGACCGTTCGTATCGCCCCAATCTTCTGTTACTGCACTGCTGTCGCTGGCACCGCTAGCGTCGCTTCCGTAACTTCGTGTTACGCTGTACACTGATAGTGCCGCTATGGTTGACTTTCTCTGCTAGGGGCGCTACTGTCGTTCCAAGGGCCTAACGCAAGCTTTTACAAGTAGGCCTACGTAAGACTGTGATACTAGTACATGTAAATACGGATTAAACACACTGAAGATTTATAACCTTGGTCTTCATTGTGTTTAATCATATAACGTAGAACATTGAAACCAATAATATACTATCACGCGTCAATTTCCTATATATTCAAATGTTCAAATATTTGTAATCATATATTGGACCAAACTGCTATCACCAGTCCCTAGACTTACAAACTACATTTAACTAATCTAAGTAAAACACACACACACACACACACACACACACACACACACACACACACACACACACACAGAGCAACCGCGCGTTTCGTAGCGAGGCGCCTTACAACGCTGCGTGACTACCACGGCGATTTTTATAGACTTGTATGGCCTGTGTTGTTTCCAAAGTCATGAAAAGGAAATTTAATGTAATTTGAATTTATTGAGCACTGCAAATTTATAGGTTTTATGTGAATGCTATGAGAACTCCAAGCGCTAACTGACTGAGCTAATTTTACCTGTACCAATATGCCACCTACGACGGGTTATAATATAGTGGCAAAACTTATGGAGAATTTGGAGTATCATCTTAAAATTTCTATTTCTTTTTACCACTCTTTACGACTACGTGCACACATAATTTTTATATTCGCAAAATTTATGACAAACCACCTTTCGAATTATGTACGTTTCACTGGTCTTTTTTAAGATTAATATCAAAAATCTGTACCCTCAGTTCCGTGTTAGCTTATTTATACAATGATATAGAATATAAATTCCACCCATACGACGCAAGCCAGCAAATGCCATGGTCAACTGAAATTCACTAATCGAATATAACCACATGGTCTCTTCAGATTGTTGCACTTCTTTGCACCTATGAAGGAGGCTTATTTAGAAATTATCATCTTCCTGAAATGTTAGTTTTATACAGTATATGCGAAAGCATGGTGATGTATGTAGGTGCCAGGTAACTTTAGAGATCTTAAGGTCTAACACGATGCAATATTTCTTTTTAAAAAATCTGTCAAATTTCTGTTAACTGCAACTACACTAGCCAGAAAGCGCTACACCTCTGTAGTTTTTCTGCCTGCTGTCTTCCCAAACCTTCGTAACTCACCGACGGCAACCACAATAGGATAACGCGCAGTTTTCGAGGCTGCTTCATCGCTCGTAGCATTGCACTACTTCCTTGGCCTCCCGATCTCCTAATGTCTCACCTGTCTGAAACGTCTGGTGAATGGCTGCGAAAGATTGACCCGGAGTACACCACCCACTGTTACCTTGGCAGTATGTGGAAGCAACACAGACTGCTGTAGCCCAAGAAACACACCCAGAACGCCTCTGATTTTATTTTTATTTTTTTTTTTTCCAACGAGTGAATCAGCGGGTACAGCCGGCAATGGCAGTAACAGTGATTTCTTCATCTTCTGCACATGATGCGGCTGCTTTTCCAGTCATTTGTAAAGAATGTTCTCCCCGAAACAGATCTTCCCTGATATTGCACTTTGTACAGGGTGTCCTGAAAAGGACTTCCTGATTTCAAAATTAAATATCTCGAAAACAAAGATCGATAGACGAATGCAGTAAACGATATGTTTATTGTGAAAGCTGTAAGAAGTTTATACAACAGTTTGAAATAATAGTTACAGAAGCTGCTAACAGATGGCGCTGTACAGCTCATATCAGCATACATAAGTGAAATAATCGTATGAAAACACTCTTTGCAAACAATCACATCACAATGTTTTCAATATGTTCACCATTGGCACTACAGAGGTGGCGCAAACGAAGAATGAAATTCGCCATCAAATTTCGTAACGTCTCAACCGAAATTGATTCACATGCCACAGAGATCGCCGATTCAAGCTCGTCCAGCGTGGCGGGATGCTGCGGGTAGACCATGTCTTCCACTATGCCCCACAAAAAAAGTCACAGGGAGTCAAATCCGGCGAATATGGAGGCCAATCCATGCCTGCACCAGTAAATTTGGGATATCCAAAGCAATGACTCTATTCCCGAAGTATTCCTCAAGAAAGCGAAACACTTGTTCGGTCCGATGTGGTCGGGCTCCATCTTGCATAAACCATTCAGTACCTGGTCGATCCTCTAACGCTTGCTGTGTGACGATAAATTGTTCCAAAATTGCAAAGTAACGTGCACCAGTGACCGTTTCTCGGATGAAAAAAGGACCAATAATGCCTCTGATGCATACTGCAGCCCACACAGTAAATTTAGGAGAATACAGGGGTTTCGCTTCACACTAATGTGGCTTTTCGGAACCCCAAATTCGCCAGTTCCGCTTATTCACGTACCTATTCAGGTGAAAGTGTGCTTCATCTGTAAACCAGATGCAGCCAACATCAAATCCTTCACTATCAATCATTGTGAGCAACTGATTAGCAAAGGCAACCCTTTGTTGCACAGCTCGTACGGGTATGACCTGGTGCGTTTGAATTTTTAATGGAAACATGTGTAGGCTCTTTCTCAGTATTTTCTGCGTGCTGGAACGCTTCAAACCAGTCTCAGATGCAATTCTACGGACGGATGACATTGGATTTCGCTGAATAATTGCAGAAACTGTGGCGATATTTCCAGACGTAACTGCGGTTTGCTTGCGGCCAACATGCCCCATTAGATCATCAGTTACGCTGCCTGTTCGTTGAAATTTTGCGAAGAGCGTATGTATGGTTTTCGCATCGGGTCCTTTTGGAACATTAAATCGTGGATGAATCGTGGAACTTCGCCTTGTTGCCGTAGGACTCTTCTAACCAGAAAAAACGCGTTGTTGAATGGAGTACATGGTTTTAATCTCTTCCTTCGGTACGCTAACCTCCTTTCACGTTTCAATATTGGAACTGATCGCTCTGGGCTTCGGATCACTATTTATACTAGGCATTACGTAAGGCGATTACAGCGCCATCTGTTAGCAGCTTTTGTAACTATTATTTCAAACTCCTTTATAAACTTACAGCTTTCACAATAAACATACCGTTTACTGCTTTCCTGTATCGATATTTGTCTTCGAGATATTTAATTTTGAAATCACGGAGTCCTTTCCTGGCCACCCTGTATGTCTAGCAGTGTATTACTACTAATAAATATCTCTAACACAGTACAGAGACGGTTGTATTTGAAATTCTGGTCACCGTGACTGGCAGAATTGTGTCCGTTTAAACGTCGCAACATCAAAGTAGGCTGGAACAATGTTAACAAGCACGCAGCTGCGACTGGTAGATCTGAAAGGCGAGCAATTTAGGCCGGCTGCTGGCGGCACCGGCCACAGGTTGGCAGTTAGCTGGTCCACAGGCCAAGCGAGACGGGACCGCCGAGACAGGTTCGCGGACATGCTGCCGCCACCTGCCGTTTACTACCGGCGCTCTACCACCGCCTCTGCTTAACTGAGCACTGTGAGTCAGCTCTATCCATACCCCGGTTATTAGGTAATAGGGAGAAGCGTATTGTAACGTCACACCAACACGCCGTCGTATAATCGACACCCGAACATCTGATGGCGTCAAAATGAGCAGAAATATCATCACAGATAATTCAAATATCGAAGTTGATATCACAGAGAACTTCGTTTGGAATTTTCTGCTGATGGTCATAATTGTAATGTGACACCCAACGGTAAAGTGCGTACACATTTTTGCAGGACGTTTCAAAAAAATTTTACAATCTTAGATATCAGGCATACGAGAATTAGCAGTCATTTGGCAATCAGGAGATCGTAAACGCCACGAGACGGCGCTACAGTTACGAGAATTTAGACACTAATTGGGTCGCATATTATTGGATTCGATTTGGTGGTCGATATCCTATTGTGCGAGATGTTCTGGCCGACATGCTAAATGATGTGCCCATTTTTGTCGCCCCATTCATCTTTTACAAAAACGCAGCTCCGCGGATTACAGCAGACATGAGAGGGCACAATTGCAGGTAACTATTCCCGGTCTCTGGATTGATAGCGGTCGGCCAGTCGCAAGGGTATCCAAACACTCGTGACATAGCCGGAATGTCCTAGCAGGTAGGATTGTTGTACCAGCAGAAGTCTCCAGAATACCCTACGTATCTTTGTGAGAGTGCACCGTTCAATGAAACGTATGTCAGGCGTGTGTGGATCCCATACGCCTAGGGCCCAACTGATATTGTCACGAGCCTTACTCGCGCTGTAGACGATGTCGTGCAATTCGCCAAGGCAGTCTAGTCGGTTGTCAGCTGCCAAAGCCCAACAACAACAAAAATTTGCGCGGCACTGTCCTAACGGTTACGCTGGTAGTACGTGTCACTTTGGTTTCTGCAGCTATTTCATGAAGTATTTGTGTGTTTGCACTGGTACGACTACGCAAATGTCGCGGCTGTTGTTCAGCCTACCGGCACCTACGTTCCTCGGAGAAGAGGGCAGGGGCAATGTCTGAAATTTGGCATTCTCGGCACACTTAACAGTGTGCATCTGAGAATATTTAATTCCTCATGTATCGAAATGTAATGACTCATGCATCTAGGTATAACTGAACCGCCCTTTTAAATTTTGTGTATGCGAAGCTACCGTTAGCTACCTGTAAGTATCGTTATCCCATGGAGAATAGGTGGAGGAAAGCTGACGTTCTTTTCGATAAACTGTGTTGATGAAATTTAATGGTTTGCAATACGAAGATGAGTGCAGAAAGATTATACTACCACTAAGTTACATTTCGCGTAAAGAGAATATTCGTTTTCCCCCTCGATGTATGGGAGAGTTGAACAGAATAACAAATGGATTATACTGGTAGGCAGTACGTCGAATTGCGAAGTATGTAGGACACTCGTGAAAGAGGTTGATTTTGATCCGATGATGGCATATGCCTCCTAGGAGATAGTAGATGTGGTGATAATGGTTTCAACATCGTTCGCCAACGGATAGCGCAGTGATATAGCTACCAGGCCGTCGTCTGTGTTTACCCTTTAATAGGGATTTACAGGGTCAATGTGATATTAACGTTTAAAGCAAGCAGTCGCCATGCCACGGAAACACATCCTACAGCCAAATAAGCGAGTTTTAAAAGGGTGAAATTACGGCGTTCCAATTGGCGGGACAGTTCTTTCGAAGAAATTACACCAAGGTGAAGGTGCTGCGTCAGTTGTGCAACTGCAGTGGTTGCAATGGTCACGCGATCACTCTCACACCTGTCGATGGCGTTCTGGACGTCAACGTAGCATAGACATCCTTAAGAGCTTAGTATTGTAAGGGCAGAAGTGGCACGTCGCCATATGGGTGGCAGCACTGTAAGGCACCATCTACGCACTGGGCGGTCGTTCCTTATGGAGGTGCTAGTCCCCCCGCTGTCTCTTTTCTGTCATTACTTTAAGTTAAAGTAGTTAGTAGGTACAGGGACTCTGTTCCAATATGTGAAACATTTGAGGAGCAGATTGTACAGATCGCACAGAACAGATAAAGGGGTCTGTGAGCCCGGAAGTGTCCAAAGGAACTATTGCCAAAGGCTTACTAGCAGTGAGTCGACAGACGCGCACATCTGTAGCCCATCTTCCCCTAACGCAAAAGCATCGATGTGCACAGCTTGACTGATGGTGTCCGAGTAACATAGGTATGCAACAATGCGTCCGAATATAGTATTCTCCATCTGCATTATCCAATGGATGCCAAAATAAGGTTGCACCACTTATTGATATGATTGTTTCCGCATGGTTCGACACGGGGTACCTGAGCTATTGATCTGTAGTCGGGCCTTGTTTCCCCGGGGTACAGTGACTGACCGGAAACAGTGGCGCGAGTTCGAAACCCGGCTCGATCACGATATTTTTCTGGCTGCGTTTTGAGCCAGCCTTCACCTCTCAAAGATATGAGGAGTCGCCACAAATAACACGTGGTTCGCATTCCACGTTAAACTGTACGTTCCCTTTTCCCGGTGGGATAACTGGGGCCGGCTACAGATCAATAGTTCAGGAACCAAGTGTTGATCCACGCTGAAACACTCATATTAATGAGTGGTGAAGACCGACTTTGGCATCCATTCGATAGTGCAGATGGCCAATACTATCTTCGGATGCATTATTCCATACCTATGTTCCTGAGACAGCACCACACAGCGGTGCACATCGGTCCTGTGTAGTCAGTGGAAGGTAGGCAATAGCCCAATTGAAAGACTTAACAAGTAATGAGCCGCACGAAATTTTTATTGATCCGTAAATGCAATTCATTATGAATTATCTCGAACAGAACGATCTATTGACCCAAGGTCAACACGGATTTAGAAAATATCGTTCATGCGAAACACAACTAGCTCTTTATTCACACGAAGTGATGGGTGCTATCGAGAAGGGTTCGCAAATCTATTCCGTATTTCTTGATTTCCAGAAGGCTTTTGATACCGTACCTCACAAACGGCTTTTAATCAAATTGCGTGGTTATGGTATATCGCCCCAAATTTGCGTCTGGATAGGGGATTTCTTGTCAGAGAGGACACAGTTTGTAGTAATCGATGGTAATATATCGGCCGTTCCACAGGGTAGTGTTATTGGTCCTCTGCTGTTTCGTACTTATATGAACGATTTAGGGGAAAATCTAAGTAGCTCTCTTAGTTTGTTTGCAGATGACGCTGTCATTTACCGTCTGGTAAAATCATGTGAAGATCAAAACCAACTGCAGAACGATCTGAATAAGATATCACTATGGTGTAAAAAATGGCAATCGACTCTAAACAATGAGAAGTGTGAAGTCGTCCACATGAGTACGAAAAGGAATCCGTTAAAGTTTGTTTACAAGATAAATCAATCAAAAGTGAATGCCGTAAACTCCACTAAATATCTAGGAATTACTATTATTTCAGACTTAAACTGGAAAGAACACGTTTATAATGTCATGGGAAAGGCATACCAGAGACTACGTTTTATTGGCAGAACCCTTAAAAGATGCAACAGAACTACTAAAAAGACTGAATTATACTACGCTTGTCCGTCCACACTGAAGTATTGCTACCCACTGTGGGAGCCTTGTCAGGTGGGTTTGACCGGGGACATCGAAAGAGTCCAACGAAGGGCAGCTCGTTTCGTATTGTCACGATACAGGGGAGACAGCGTTACGGAAATGATACAGGATCTGGGATGGCAATCATTACAACAACGGCGCTTATTGCTGCGGCGTAGGCTACTTACGAAACTACAATCGCCAACATTCTCCTCGGAATGCGAAAATGTATTGTTGACTCCCACTTACATAGGCAGAAATGCCCATCAGAATAAAATACGAGAAATCAGAGCACGAACGGAGAGATTCATGTGTTCGTTCTTCCCTAGCGCTATTCGAGAATGGGAGACAAATAGTATAACGGTGGTTCGATGAACCCTCTGCAAGGCACTTAAATGCCATTTGTAGAGTATCCGATGTACATGTACTCAAAGAGTGTTTCAACAATGGAATGGACAATTGTAAGCAGGCGTAGTAGTTTATGTAGATGTGGAGAGGCCTTGTGGCGGAACGGCGCCGTGCCCCGGCCCGCGGAGCGAGCAACGGGCCCGCGGCTGGTTTTGCAATTAGGCGCAGTGAAAGGGGGGCCGGAAACCCCGCGTCCCGGCTCCGGCTGCAGGTGCCGCGCTGTGATCACCGGCGCGATCTGGGACGCGCGCCGCGCCGCACCGCCGGGGCAGCCCACGCGAGCTCACTGCGCTGCGCTGCGCCTGCACCCGGGGTCTGCCTAGCAGGCGCGTGCCCAGGGCAGAGGCGCCACCGGCGGAACGCTGTGCCGCACCACAGGAACACTGCTGCGCGGTTCATCTACATCTGCATAGATACTCTGCAAATCACATTTGACCCTTTCGTGGTTTTTACTCATTTTTTATGATATCTTAAGGTATCTCAGCTGTTGCAGAGTCTGATTTGCATCAGGATTACAAATATGACAACTAAAAAATTTTAGCACATTCCATTTTTCCTAAAAAAGAAGGTGGGACACATATGTCCCACTGATCATTTCTGGCACCGATTTACCGAAGAATTTTTAAATAATTTCTTTAGTTCTCCTGTCATAGGGTCTAAACAAGTACATGATTCAAAAATATGTAATGCACACCAAATTGGGGGGAAAAAACGAGAGAGAGAGAGAGAGAGAGAGCTGTCTCGCAGCTTCTATAATAGAAAATGCAGATAATAGTAAACCATATACCGTGTTTTATTGGCGCAAAAATTTACAGAAAAACTTGTTTTCTTTTAAATATGAGTACTATAATATCGCAACATAAAAGCACTATAAGGCTACACAGTGGTCACTGGGACACATGCATCCCACTAACTGTAAATTCACTGTAAAAAACTTTTGAAGTAAAATGAGTTTTAGAAACCGTAATTGTTGTTTGTAAGCTTCTAAGAAACATAAAATAGCAAATATACTTATTTCGGACATTTTCGGTAGCGATAAAACTACGAAAACCGATTCAAGGCACAATAAACTATGGTTACGGCGCGAAAATTCACGCGGCAGCCTCCTATACTGTAAGAATTTCAGTGCCTCGATTTTTTCCGTGTTCTGAAGGGCCACCAACAGATGGCAGCACTACGCAGAATTACGTAACTCGCCACCTTGTGGTACAAATGAGGTCCGAAGTTAGTGGGACGTATATGTCCCAACAACCACGAAAGCGTTAAGTGCCTGGCAGAGGGTTCATTAACCACTTTCATAACTTTTCTCTACCGTTCCATTCTCCAATAGCACGCGGGAAGAAAGAACACCTAAATTGTTCCGTTTTCGATCTGATTTCTCTTATTTTATTGGGATGGTCATGTCTCCCTAAGTAAGTAGGTGCTAGCAAAATATTTTCACATTCAGAAATAAAAGTCGGTGATCGAAACTTCGCAAACAGATCACGCCGCAATGAATAACGTCTCTCTTTTAATGATTTTCACCCCAATTCTTGCAACATTTCCGTGACGCTTTGCCCCGGTAACGTGAAAAACAAAACGATCTGCCCTTCTCTGAACCTTCTCAATGTCTTCCGTCAGTCCCACCTGCTGAGGGTCCCACAAGGGGAAACAGTACTCCAGGAGAGGACGCACAAGTGTGATGTAGGCAGTCTCTCTGGTGGAGCTGGTGCATCTTCGAAGCGTTCTGCCGATGAAACGTAACCTTTGGTTCGCCTTCCCCACGATATATTTTCTGTGTTCTCTCCAGTCTAAGTTGTTCGTAATTGTAACTCTTAGGTATTTGGTAGAATCTACGACCTTAAGGTTTGACTGATCTATCGCGCAATTAAAGTTCAGCGGATTTCTTTTAGTGGTCATGTGTTTTACTTCACACTTCTCTTTATTTAGCGTCAATTGCCAATTTTCGCACCATGCAGAAATTTTGTCTAAATCACTTTGCAGTTGCTTTTGATCCTCTGTTGACTTCACTCACCGATAAACGACAGCATCATCCCCGAATAGTCTAAGGGAGCTATTCAGATTGTCTCCAAAATCGTTTATAAACACAAGGAAGAGTAGGGGACCTATAACGCTTCCCTGTGGAACGCCAGATATCACTTCTGTTTTACTCGATGACTTACCGTCAATTACAACGAACTGTGTTCTTTTTGATACGAAATCGTGAATCCAATCGCACAATTGGGGAGATATTCCATAAGCACCGCCTCGCTTGTGGGATCTTTTTATCTAGCACTACATGACTCGGGGAACTTCGTATCACTTACAACTTCACTCTTTCAGACCCGGTGTCCATTCTAATGGACACCAACTCTGTATTAATTTTAGAACACTATACGCATGCGCTTTGCTTTGAGACCCATTAGCCTGTTCATTGGACATCTGTCGCTTTTACTTTCGTGCTTCTTGCTGCCCTCTGTCACCAGCATGGCGTGCTACAATGAGAAACAGCGAACGTGGCGGACCCGTTGCGGAGTGCGTCAGACATATCATTCGTTGAAATTATATAATGTATTAATTTACGAAATTTGCACAAATTCCACTTCACGATATAAGTTCCCTAATAAATATGGAGTGACATATGTAACTGTTGCCTTCTTATTGCACATCACTTCACCCAGTGTCCAATTTATTTGGCAATTTTTAGTTTTGGAACAAACTATGAAAACTTTTAATTTCGCTCAAATATACAATACAATGGTCTTATAAACATGAAAAAGTGCAAGAATATGTTTTATTCCATTATTAAAATAATTCATGACTCAAAGGGTTAATATAAAGCATACTAATTTAAATAATATGTATTTTAGACCCAGTAGCTTTATAAAGCCATCAAAAGGTAGTCTAAGTATCGGCTCGACAGTCGGCGGAAAGAGAGAAATCACGCACACATGTCCAGGATAACGTTTACGTCACATTCGTGGATGTTCAGGGAAGGTTTAAACGGTGATAATAAATGGAAAAATTGCGAGAAAAATTTAGATTTAAAACATATAAAAATTTTCAGGCAAACTTTTCCAAATTTTTATTTCATAAGAACGTTACTCTTGCTTTGAACGTCTAATATGCAAAATTTTATCGCAATCAGACGGATGATTAATGTAGTCTTCTCGGGTTATCAGCCGAGTGATGGCGTCGTCTTCTGACGAGACAAGATTACCCGAGAAGACTTTATTAATGGAATACGCCGAGTAAGTCTACAATCGCATACACACGAATGATATTGATATCCCACTGAAAAAAAAAAAAGCTCTTTCAGTTTATCGCGAATTTTCAAATTTTCCGGGTAACATTCCCAAATTTTTAGTTTATAAGAACGTTCATCTTTCGTTGAACGTCAAATGATCAAAATTTTATCGCAGTCGTATGAACGGTTCACTTATATTGTTGAGTACATTTAGGAACACATTGAAAAAGGAACTTGGCTCGATTTTTGTGACTTTTCTTTTTAACTGTCCCTATTTTATTTTTACTGAAAACTTTCCAAAACCATAATGAACAAAAAGGATCACACCTCTCCGACGTGTGAATAGCCAGTTATAGTGCTAAATTCAATCAAAAACACACTGAAAAACGAACTTTCGCTTTTTCTCAAATTTTCCATTTTTCCGGTAGATTTTCCTAAAAAATTTATTTCATACAAACTTTGTCCTGTAAAGCCGTACTTAGAATCATGTGGAGATTTATTTTTATTCATAGAAAAAATCGCTTTCGGTTTTCCCTAAATTTTCCCACTTTTCCAAATTTTTTATTTGATGAGAACCTTCCTCTTGCTTTCAACATGAAATGTACAAAATTTTATCGCATTTGGACCAACGGTATTGATAGCTCACTGGAAAAAGCTGTTTCAGTCTTTTTCTGATTTTACTCTTTTGCAGACATCTTTTCCATATTATATCACGGTTTCAACCTTCCCTGGACTTACATGAATATTTCAAGACTAAAATTAGTCAAATCGGTTAGGCCGTTCTCGAGTTTTAGCGAGACAAACGAACAGCAATTCATTTATATATACACACTAGTCGTATCATAAGAGATACTATAGTTGCACCCACAAACGATAACGGGTCGCGCATATCTAGGCACAGACGGGAAAGCATTATTGCCGGTTTCAGCCAATAATTGCGTTATGCATATACATAAGTTTCGCGCTTGAAAAAAATCTTCTATCCCTTGCTTTTCGCATACCAGAACCATCAGTGATTACAAATTGCAACAAATATATGAAATCCACTAAATAACTCGCTTCAATCACGTTATGTGCTGGCACTGTTTGTAGCGTTCACAGCAGAGCGCTCAGAGCAAAGTGAACCCTCATTGGACGTCGGAGAAGGACGACGTACGTGCCTAGAAGCAGCCTGAACTCTACCGCCGTCGTTACTGGTTCCGACTATAGACAGAAGAATTTGGCGGAGCACCGAGAGACAGAGACCCACGCCAAAGCAAGGCCGCTGCAGACTGGAAGAGCCAACGATGACAAAACTGTTTCAGTCTGCAGACTTTGAGAGAAATGTAATAATCCCTATTCCAAAGAGCAGGCACAGACAGGTGTGAAAATTGCAGAACCACCAGTTTAATGCGTCATGGTTCAAATTTTAAACTCTTAGTATTTACAGTAGCATGGAAAAGCTGGTAGAAGCTGACCTCGGGGAAGATTAGTTTGGATCCAGAAGAAATGTAGGAACACGGCAGGCAATACTCACTTTACGGCTTATCCTAGAAGATAGATTAAGGAAAGGCAAACCTACATACCTAGCTTTTTTAGATTTAGAGGAAGCGTTTAACTATATTTATTGGAAAATACACTATTCCAAATTCTGAAGTCAGCAGAGGTAACATATAGTGAACGGAAAGTTATTTACAACTTATACAAAAAACAAACAGCAGTAGTAAAAGTGAAAGCGTGTGAAAGGGAAGCACTCGTTGGGAAGGGAGTAAGACAGGGTTGTAGCCATTCCCCAATGTTATTGAACTTTTACATCTAGCAGGCTGTGAAGCAAAACGAGATATTTCGACAAGGAGTTAATGTTCCGGAGCAAGAAATAAACACAGCGTATTCCTGAAGACGTAATTGTTTGACGTACAGCAAAGTACCTGGAACAGCAGTTTAACAGAATGAAAGGAGCGTATAAGAACATTAATAGGAGCACAACAACCGTAATGGAATGTAATCTAAGAAAATGAGGTGATGTTCAAGGAATCTGATTAGGTAACAAAACAATACAGGTGATACATGAGTTTCCCAACTTGCGCAATAACATATGATACTCGCAGACAAAGAATATAAAATGCGGAACGGCGATGGGAAACAAAACGTTTTTGAAAGAGTTATGTTAATATCAAATATTAATTTAAGAGTAAGGAACTCTTTCCTGAAGGCATTTGTGTAGAGTGTAGCCCTGTTCGGGAGTGAAACATGGACGATTAACAGTTCAGACAGGAATAGGATAGAAGCTTTTGAAACGTGGTGCTACTGAACAATGCTGAATATTAAGTGGGCAGACTGCGTAACTAATGAGGTGGTAATGAATAAAACTGGGGAGAAAAGGGATTCTTGCATACCTTGACTAACGGAACGGATCGATTGGTTGGACACATTCTTAGACATAAAAGAATCAGAAATTTAGCCTTGGAGTATCGTGTGTAAAAATCTTCGAGGGAGACTAAGATACTAATACAGTAACCAGGTTAGAAAGGATGTGGGTTGGCATTCTTATGAGGAGATGAAGCTTTTTTAGGCTAGAGGAGGGTAAAGAGCTGCATCAAACCAGTTACCGACATGTTCCACATCCACATCTCCTCAATACGCACCTATAGAAGGAACAGCTAATCTAAAGTCTCCAGACTAAAAACTACAACAACAGTACTTCATCAACCTTTTAATAGCGTAGATTTTCCTGACTTAATAAATGTTGACCTCTTCAAGTTTATAAAGCCGTATACCTAGATCACAAGGTGAGGAGTGTGATTGAGTGGTTCGAGTAGAACAGTGGCGAGCTGCAAGTAATGTGCTCCTCCCCTCCCTTGCTCATGTGATGGAACGTACCATGACAACTCGTGACCCCTCCCCCACTACACGAATTTAAGACAGTTGGGTGACGTGCAGATGTGGTGCAAACGGTCTCCAGCGACTACCAAGGCCTCACTCCTTGCATGGAAAGACGCCTCGCCGCTATTATATGTGCCAAAGGTGGACATACTGGCTATTAGCATAGCTGACAACCTTCAGGAGCGGTTGTCAGTAATCACACATCTGACCAAAGAGGGGGTAGTCGGGAAGGGACGAGGTGTCAGAGAGAACTGGGAGTGACGCGCTATAGATTAGAGGGAAAACGCTAGAAAAATAGTTTGTTAATATCAAGGGTGGCTTAGACACATTCCCGTAATTTTCAAAAACATATCTGAAATTATTACTGAAAATAAAAGACAGAATCAAAATCCAACCACTTTACATTATTAAATGAGAGGCCTGGTGTGTGTTTTACGGATAAGATATTTACAGTCCTCCATCCGCTGCCTCTTCATCTTTTACTACCTACGTTTGAATAACTCAATATTGGTTTTCATTGCTGAATGAAGACCTCTTGAGCGATAACGTTGTTGCATTCTTAGTAGCCCGAATCTGATCCTTTGTGAAAGTATTTTGGTAATGTGTCAGGGAGACTTACGACGAATAAAACCACCGAACACAGATGTCACCAATCGCCGAAATTTCAACACTCATTTAGTTCTAGCTGCGCAACACTGCTATAAAAACAAGGACACGCGAAAAACAGAACTTTATTATGTTTGGGAACGAATTGGCTAACTACCGACGCCCGATAAAAACACGAACTGTTACGTTGGGACGAAAGACTATGTACCCCTTGTAGACTGAAGAATTTACGTAGCTGTTGGCGAGTGAGCTTGCAGTCAGCAGCTGTGGAGGCGGATGAATAGGAGGGAACGCTATCGTTAAAGTATTCTACAGCTTTGCTACGTTTCAGGAAGAAAATCATTACGATCTATAAAACTTTAGTGCTTTACGATTAGCAATATGTTAACAGTATCTTTTCCGATTGTTAATAAAAACATCAGATTGTAAAATGCTTTATTTCCGGGTTTTTTTTTTACGAACTTTAAGTAACTCTGTAAATATGGTGATAAATCTGTAACTACGGACAATTCGTAGAAAGATGTTAAAACATTCTGGACTGATCATAGTAAATTCAGAGGCGCATTCAATGTTAGGTAGGTCATCCGTCTTCGAAGTTCATATAACCTCCAGTCACACAAGAGTAAAGGTTGGATATGGCTTTGACGGGAATGTGGGTGCTATGATCTGCGTGCCTTTACTTGAAAAGGACACGTTAATAATGGCAGGCTGTTACTAGATGTATTAAAAACAAATCAGCATCCAGTAGCGTCCTTCAGCTACCCACTACAGAGCGAGAACTGGTAGCGACTGGAGCTGAGTGACTAGTCCTACCTTTTGACTCTTGGGTAGCGCTGCGATGGCTTGACTTACACAGCTCTGTGACAGGAAACTTCCTAATCGCGTGGCGGAAGAAATGCTCATCACTAGTAACTAAAATATGCAGGAAAGGAGGCATCGCACAACACCCTCACCATACTGTGAACCAATCTCCTGGGTTAAATCACCAACATCTCCACGGCGCGTCACGAGTGCGTGTGTGTTTGACTACTGGCTGGCTTGTCAGAGGCCATTTGTGCTTTTGACGAAGCATAGAGCTTTGGATGCATTGTGTGTCAGAAGTTTTTTACTACTCTTGTTCCACGCACAAATTAGGATTCTTGCGACCCCTCTGTACAGGGTAACAGTTTTATCCAACTGTTCTTTATACGCTGTATATGCTTTGTTAATCGTGTTACAGTGTAACGTCTGTTTCAATAGGGTTCAATTTTACTCTTCTAATAATGGATAATATCCGAGCCCGGTAAAGTTTTAAATACAATAAACAGCTGATAGTTGACTATGCAGTTTTTAAAGTATATTACGGCTGTTGACTCACACCTAAGTAAAAATTTGAACATACTTAGTAAATCACCGCGATATTCAGATTAACTTGGTGGAAACATTACCTCTGTATTACGCATTAAATGTGACACATGACGTATACTGTCTCGCATTTTATATTATGAGGGCTAAAATGGATTGACTTTATGTAATATTTCAATCGATGGGTAGGTAGAGCTCGAAGCACTGAATTAAAATGTGTGCCAGAGCCGGGATATTGGCCTGTGTCGTCAATATTGATTGGAATTATTGAGAGGAACAACGATGACGACGACATTGAGGCGGACTGATATTTGTGTTGGCGAAAAAGACTTTTTAGATGGTCCGTGCGGTTATTGTATCCAATTACGTTAAATAATTGAGATAAAATTGTCTCGGTAACAAGATGATTGTGTGGAATTTCTGGCAGCTAGACCCCAACTGGGGTCGTTTTCACCCTGCCTGGTGCTAGTCTTTTTATCTGACGCCACTTCGGCGACTTGCGTGTCGATGATGAAATGATGACAACACCCAGTCGCGGGCACAACATTCAGTCCCCGAGCGGAGAAAATATCAGTCCCGACCGGGAATCTAGCCCACTGCGTAGTAAGCCACTACGCTGTTCACTACATTACGGAGGCGGACTGTCCGGAAAATATTACATCTATTTTGTTTAATGTACTTCGGCTACCCTGACAGTGGATGGTAGCTGCAGTTCAGTGCTGGAGATCATATTGAAACATTTCATTTCATCGAAAGGCATTCTAAAACGGCTTTCAATCGTCTTCTCCAAAAAGGTATTAATCGGTTCAAAACTAATTTCTTATTTGGGTTGTCATATACTGATCGTTCAGTCGAAAGAAACAACAAGAACGTTTTCATCTGAGTTTATGTCAGACGCAATGTGAAGCTTTTAACTCCACAGATGAATCATTACAGGGCGACTTCTTGCTGTGTGATGTCTACTATTAGGGACTTTGTCCGCCTCCGTAGTCTAGCGGACAGTGTGGTGGGTTGCCACGCAGGCGGTCCGGGTTGTATTCTCGGTCGGGTCGCAGATTTTCTCCGCTCGGGGACTGTGTGTTGTGTAATCATTTCACCATCATTCAGAAACAAATCTACGAAGTGGCGTCAGCTAAAGGGACTTGCACCAGGCAGACTGAACACGACCCGAGTCGGGGGTGTAACGGCCATAAATGCTACGCGATCATCGTACTATGACTTTGTGTAAAGCACACATATTTGCGTCGCTGGAAGGAATTGTGTGCATCACATAAACGCAGCGGAACGAAGGTATTGGAACGGACTGCAGGTGATTTGTGTAACATGCAACGTCACCCTCAGTTGACGCCTTAAAAAGAGTTACGGTGGACGGTAGCCCAACGGATGGAGATTTCAAGTCGGGTTCTGGTGCAGTAATTCGGCTTTAAACGTGTTCTGGTGGGCATAATCCGTAGAACATCACAGTCCATAGCAGTCTAACTACCAGCCGACTAGCCACATTTGAGACAGATCGCCAAGTGACAGTAGCGCAACAGTGCAACAAATCTCGGGTCAGTTCAATAGGTGCACCAGATATATCCCCCAGGGAACAATCCATACGAAAACGCGTTCTACGGGTTATGCCCACCAGCATACGTTTGCCACTTTTCATTCAACGTCATCACGCAGAAAATCTTGCATTTGTAGCCAATCGCTACGGATAGAGGCAAGTAATAGTGGAACGACATATGGCCGGACGAAAGACGATTTCACTGCGCCATGGAGCTGGGAGGCACCGTGAGTGGCGCAGATCACGAAAAGCGATGGATCCTGTCTGCCAAGAAGGCATGAAGCAACGCAGAGATGTATCATGGTCGGTGCATGTTACTGCTATGGAATGTGCTTCGTTCTTATAGGGGGGAGGGAGGCTTTGAATGCTGCGCGTTATGTTCAAGAGCTTAATTTTGGCCTTCCAACACAGTGACGGTTTGACCTGTTCCATGTTGACAATGTCCCGCCACATTGCTCCCTGGAACATGCAGGGCAGGTCGTAAGAAAGACATGGCCATTCTGGGGCCCAACTTTGAACCCCATCAAGTATATTGAGGATATACTGGAACGCAAGCTCCGTGCTATGTATCCTGCACCTGAAAACAATTTGGTGTCAGCTGCGTCCAGTAGAGCACCAGGCACCTGTAGACTCACTGCAGTCCGCAGAGCCATAGGAGGTTAGGTGCCTGTCCCACGACATTTACTGACTAGGTGTACCCGAGCTGTGTGCCGCGGCGTAGTTCCTGCCTGCTTTGGAGTCTACCGAAATAGAACGCGGACCGGGACCTGTAGCTGGATGCTGCGCAGACGCGGCGCCCCGTGCTGTGTCATGCTCAGCTATTCCGCTAGCTGCGCAAAAACGCGCAAAACGTGCTGATGGCTCTGCGGCAGTGGCCCACTTAGGGCCGCCCCGGTGGACATCGAAACTGGCAACACCTCCCCTAAGGCACCTTTCACACGGGAGGCCGTGCATCCAGCTGCAGAGAGCTGAGGCATTCGCGTTATATTGGGCCTTATCCGGCCTTTCACGCGAGAGACGCAGAGCTTCGACTTCGGCTCAGTGAGCCGCAGTGTGGCTTGTCAGGTGAATCGTCTGCTGCTCGCATTACACAGGCCCTTACGGGAGCGTTCACACGGGATACAGGGAGCCGCTTGTCGGCCTCCACGCGCAGTTTCGTTACACGTTGATTTAGCGTCTCTATTCTTTGCGTTCATTTACCACTGTATATCACTAGCAAATGTCTGTCGTGTGCCTCCGTAACTAAGGAGAAAACAGAGTGTGTTCCAAGTAGAGGGCAGCTTCGTCTAATGAGGACCAACTTTTCTTTATTATCTTTGGTGAAAGATTTGGAAGCTATTACAGAACACAGAAAACGTCAAGAAAATGTGGATAAATATAAGCTAACAAATTCTACGACCTTGCGTAAGCCAGGTTAACCCAA
This sequence comes from Locusta migratoria, assembly GCA_026315105.1. Taxonomy (NCBI): domain Eukaryota; kingdom Metazoa; phylum Arthropoda; class Insecta; order Orthoptera; family Acrididae; genus Locusta; species Locusta migratoria. Next base: position 668,063,419 of record CM048744.1, read on the forward strand.
TTTTGCAGCACACATTGGCGCAACAGTATGATTTTCGTTCTCAGCTCCCCCCCGCCTCCCCCAACTTCCTCATTCTTAGTAAATGGCAGTTACACACAACATCCCTATCAGCCCACTCCAGATATCGATAACCAATCTGATAATTCAGCATTTTGGAGTATCTGAGAAGATATCGTACTTCTGTAATTATATATATATATATATATATATATATATATATATATATATATATATATATATATCATACTTACAATGTCGTACTATTCGGAAAAACTTCAATGACATGAAATTCTATTAAGTTCATCGATATATTTGTATGGATCCTGTTAAAATTATAATAAAATGTTCCATATTTTTGCCACAAAGAAGTTGTTTTGCACTTGCAGCTGTTACATGCTTCCAGATGTTTGTCCACCATGTGAAAAATACCAAGTAGCACCGTGGTTCGGAACCCACGTTAAACTGTATGTCTCCCTATAACTAGGGGAAGTCAGTTTGAAGATCGGAGGAAGGCAATGGCATACCACCTCCAAACAGGACCATGCCTAGTAAAGCACTGTGGTGTTGAAGCCAATCTTCGGATTGTTGACTGCTTTACCTTTTTTTTCCTATCGTAGATGCCACCTAGGAGACAGTATATGTACCATCAATGGGTTTCAATGTCGTCCGCCAACATACAGTGAACTGACACAGCTGCCAGGCCGCTGTGTGTTCACGTCAATGGGGGACATGTACAGCCGTAACTCATCTGGTACCAACGTGTGAAATCAATGTGTCCCAGGCAACGGAGAGAATCTGGTGCTTCCTAAAAGCAACTGAACGAGTCTGAAAGGGGTCAAATTACGACCTACCGAGTGGAGGGGTGCTCCTTTTGGAGAACTGCCCCACAAGTTGGACGTGCTGCATTGGTTGTGCAACGATGCTGGTTAAGATGTTCGAGTGAACTTTCTCACCCTCATAGACGGGGTTCTGGACAGCCCAGGCAGCACAGATGCCCGTAAAGAGCGTCGTATTGTAAGGCCGGCAGTGACAGAGCACAGCACAGGTAAGAGTGTTTGTGCGGCCAGAAGTGTCGACACGGACAGTTGCCAACCGCTTTCCAACACTGGCACAACAGGCACGCACACTTGTAATCCGTCTTTCACTCACGCCACAGTGTACGCGTGCGAGGCTCTGCGGGTACGGGAGATTGAAGGTCGGCTCAGCTATGACAGCGGATTCTGTGCTGAACGTTTCCGCGACGAAGATTTGGCCAGCGCTCTCTCGTAGACAGGATTCGTCCAAGACGCAGTCGCCCCACTCCAGGGCAGGCCTCACGGTCTGGAGAGCAATAAGCTACAACTCTCGTTTACCTCTGCCGTTTGTGGATAGAAAACTGACCGTGTGCAAAATTTTTGAAGACGCGTTTTATTTGCCATTCTGTCAAGGAAGCGAGCTGTTGTTTTAAGAGGGTAACACTCACCCACACACTTGGCGAGAAACTCTACGTACTCTGCAAGATGTGCAGCAACTTCCCTGGCCGTCAAGATCTGTTAACTAGTCTCCAATCGAGCCCATGTGTCTTGTGAACAGGTCCAACAGGCGTGGTATACTGTACCCCAAGAGATATTCACCATCCAGATGTTCGAATAGATTCCAGAATCAGACCTGTAATTACGCCCGTGGAGGCTCCAGCACGTGCTAATAGCGTGTTTCAACACTGATCGATACTTGGTATCTCAGTACCGCTTGAGCAACTGATCTGTAAATGTAGTAATTTCATATATTCCATTTGCAATGATTCTACAATAAGTCTTAATTGGAAAGCCTACCACAATACGACTGGTCCACGGCGTGGAAAAACTTAGCTAACTCCGTTATTCCTGAAGACGTGTGCGCAACATGGTACAAGGTCATAAATCGCACCATTCCGATCAACTCCAAACTTTTCGCTAGTAATATGATCCGGTCAAGTGAATGTGGAACATGCCATCAAGAGGATACCATTGAACACCGATTTCACTGTCCCAAATTTATCGACGTTTGGAATGTTGCAAGAGACATGCTGCGACTAATGAACAGCATCGACATACGTCAGTTGACAGTAACGGACGCCATGGTAAATCATACCCCACCACGTAACGCAGTGTTTGTCTATGGATTCTTGGACATGTCGTTCATTCAATTTTTTCCCTAAATCTGACACACTCCCTGACTCATTTTCAAGAAAATCACTTTTTCAGTATTACATTTGCTTCATTTTATGCGAAAACAAGTCGAGACTTGTGACTTCAGCGAGGAGAATTCCGTGGAAACGGTGGGAGGGTGTAACTAGGAGGTATGTACGTATTTTCTGCCTCGTAGCCCCATACGAATAAATGATAATTTTGATGACAGATCAAGCATTGCTCGCATGGAAAGACGTGACTGCGTGATGTTCAAGAGTGGAAGACAGAGCCACTATCTATTGGTGGTTTGATAAAACCTCTATCAAGCATGTGCGTATGACATGCAGATTATTACACCTAAATAACAAAACAGTGAGGCTTATAATTGCATCTCTTGTTGAATCAAATGGAATATCTGCATATGTCGCAATATAAAAAACACGAGAAAGAAATTTATCACTATTACATATATATAAGGTGGCCAATGATCCTTTACGTGTAGATGCACACCACACATGAAATCTCACGATAATCGACGAAACGCCGAGAATAACTAAGATTATGGGTAATGGCAGTACTTCACTGGTGTATGAAACTTAGCACTTTATTTCGAAGGCGAAACTTTGTTAAAAACTTTCCACTTATAATAATTTGAGTCACTGACATACGTCATATATAAAATAGATCTTTGAAATACATATCCCCAAACTAGACCTCTTTAGGATAAAGACAAGTGTACTTGTCTAAAGAAATGGTCTACGATATGTATTTTAAACATATATTGACGTATGTCCGCGACAAATTATTTTAAGGGGCAAATAATAATTTTTAAATAGCTTTGCCTTCGAAAATCACGAAAATTCGAAACGAATAAGGCATAAATAAAGTGCTAAGTGCGGTCGAGACATTTATATTATTTTGAAGTTCTAAATTTGAGTTTGGCAAAAGATGTGCCAGGCTAATCTGGCTTGTTGCGGTGATCACTTTGTCCGGATGGCATAGAGGTCAACGCACCTGACTCGTTTACAGAAAACCCGAGTTCTAATCTCGGCCTGGTCCGGCACGGCACGGCACAAATTTTCAGCTTTACTTGTTGATATGGCTACTAGCAATTTCTTTGTCTCTTTGTCTTCTTCGTCGTTGTGGCGAGTTCTATTTTCGAAATTTGAATCACAGACTTTTATTTCTGAATGTGAAAATATTTTGCTAGCACCCACCTACATAGGGAGACATGACCATCCCAATAAAATAAGAGAAATCAGATTTAAGTGTTCTTTCTTCCCGCGCGCTATTAGAGAATGGAACGGTAGGGAAAGGTTATGAAAGTGGTTAATAAACCCTCTGCCAGGCACTTAAATGTGACTTGCAGAGTATCGATGTAGATGTAAACGTATATTTCCTGAATCGATTTTGGAGTGCTTCCATACCAACAAAAATTGGGATTGGGAAATCTGTTTACGAAATTCGGCTTTGGGAGCCCATGTAAACGGGGTGATGTAGAAATACGTACGAATGAAAAACGGAGAAAGTTGAAAGGACACACAAATGTACTTTTGTATGTCTGGCGTCAAATTGTGAACAAGGCTTTTCCAGGTGGTGGTGTGAAGTGGCGCAACAGCTGCGCACGCACAGACAAATATATGTTACTCTGTGGCGCAGGGCGCCTGCAGCGCTCTGACAGGCGTCGCCAGAGGGCCTCGGGCGCCGAGGGGAGCAATAACCGGCAGATTACGGCGACGGAAGTGTGCTTTCCGAGTAAGCGCGCCGTGGCCAATTGTGCGCCGCCGCCATTCACCGCTGGGAACCCGGAGACTGGACGGCGTCCCACGTGGCACAGGCTGCCTGCCTGCCGACTGTCGCCGCTTTTATTGCCGACCGTTGACCGACAGCGGCCAGGCCGGCGACGTCGTAAAACTGACCGGCGCCGCGGGCCGACGCCGAGGCCGTAGCTGGCTGACGGACTGCGCTCTGGGGAAGGAATCGCAGGGGGCGTGTTTTATTGCCGAGGTAGGGACCCGCTGCTGAACGCAACAGGAAGGAGCCTACTAAACGCTCACCCTTTCTCTCTCTCTCTCGTAATCACAGCAATGTGCCCAATGGATTTAACAATACACTTAGGGTTACCAGATGCCAGTGGACAAAAAAAGAGAACACTTGCAGAGTTATACAAATGACCATAAGGATCAGTGGCGGACTGTCGGAGGCCTGGGGCGGCGGCAAAACAAAATGACGCCCCCCGTCCACTTGGAAATACGTCTATTATTATATTAAAAAAGTTTGGAGATTTGGAGCCCTCTTCGGCGAGGGCACGGAACAGTCGAATATTCGACATTTAGACGCCTCAAAACGAGAGCCGAGAGTATAAAAAGACATTTCCCATTTTGCAGATAATCCGCCCAGACCATTTTTACGGTCAAAAAAAAAAAAAAAAAAAAGGACATGTCCGGGTAAAAGAGGACATCTGGTAACCCTAAATACACTGGCCGACATAAAAATCTCACTTGTGTTTTACGGCACACTTTAGATCTTCCTCAATTTTTTTTTTTTTTTTTTTTGCAAACATTTTCAACACAATAAATATAATATAAAATTTAAAAAAATTATGGACGACACGATTACCATTCTACTATTTTGATAATATCTACGAACTCAACACGTAATATTCTTTCTGACCGTATTTTTAACAAACAGCCTAACGTATTTGAGTTTAGCTTTGACAACTTTTAACTTTCATCTTTTTAAATTATTATTTCAATATCTTACCACATACTATGGCCTATCGTAACCTGATAGTTTGCCCTCTCTTTCTTTGTCTGTCACTTGATATTACGTAAACCAGTACAATGTCAAGTAGCCGTTAAATTGGGGCACATGGCGTGAATAATGGACTTAACAAAATGGACAGTTCATTACCTTCACTATAAAGGCAGGTTCTACTACGAACAAGACTGTGTGACAGTGGCTCTCGTGAAGAAATCTGTTGGGCGTCGGGCTTGTGGCTTTCGATAGGGGAGAAGGGTGGGAGGGGGAGGGGGAGGAACGAGGGAGGTCGCTTAACGGTGTTCTGGCAATGTGTTGTATTGTGTGCGTGTGTTTTCCAGGAGCTAAACTAACATCGGTGTTTTCAATAATCCATCTACAGTTTATTCAAATGTTTGTAGAGCTTATGGGACTTAACATTCCGGGTCATGAGTCCCTAAACTTACAAACTACTTATGAACTAGCTAACGCTAAGGACGGCACAAATATCCATGCCTGAGGGGGGATTCCAACCCCCGACCGTAGTGGCCGTGCAGACCGTGACTGGAGCGCCTCAGTCCCCTCGGCCACCGCGGCCGGCATATTAAATGTTTAATACAGTCGTGTAAGCAATAATACGCTCACGCGGAACTCTGAAACAACAATCAAACGCAAAGCGTTGGAAACCGAATCAACAGCTTAGCAGGCGGAAGGCGAGGGGATGGACTGGCAGCGCGCATGCGCACTGGCAGGAGCTGTGAAGCTTCCAGGACGTAGCAAGCTGAGTCAACGTCCCGGCGGCTGGCTGGCAGCAGCAGATGGGACAGACTATTGACTATAGTATATGGTACAGAAGAATGAAATTATTATGATGTCGGTTCCAAGGGAACAGACGTTGGCGGTAATCCGCAGCAGAGATAAGTATATCCGTCTCTCTCCCTCTTGCGGTACTCACACTATAACGTGTGCGAGCATGTGAGGGAAAGAGGCAAGTGCAACACATGGAAGTTTGGGTCTGGCCGGGGGAGCGTGCGCGGGTACCCGAGTAGTTAAGGCGACCGCTCGCGAAAAGCGGAAGACCCGGCTTCGAGTCCCGGTCCGGCACAAATTTTTGTGAGTTGCAGATGGTTTGTCCATCTTACAGGAGCAGCAGACATCGGGATATTTCGCGATTTGCGAAGTATATACACGGATATATGAAATTATGACAGTAAAACACACTGAAATGAAACAACCTGTGAAAATAGTCTTAATTTTTTAATCGATCCAACTTCGACACAGAGGAATATTGGCAGCGGTGCGCGACTACTCGCGCCCAGCTGTGTACTTGCGCGCCGCCGGCCTGGCCTTCCGCGGCGCCTACCTGCGGCATGCCGTGGCCCGCCGCTCCCACGGCCCGCCGCTGCGCTACGCTGCCTCCGCCCAAAGACCTCGTAAAAGTAACTAGACTCCCTAACGGGATAATTTCACAGTCTAACATAAAGAGTCACCAAACTCCCGCTAGTTTTCTGCAACCTGGCGGCTGCAGCGCTGACAAGCGGCCGGGTCGTAAGAACATACCGAGAGGCGAGAAACCATTGTGGGTTAGGTATGGAGTCGAACGACACGTTTAAAATGCGACTGCATTTCGGAGCTTATTGCGGCGCGATAGATTTTAGTTAGAGGAAAACTGAGAAAATGTAAATTTTCTGAAATATGAAAAGGTCTTACATTGTAGGATAGAATAGTGTGTGTTAAATTTTAATGGTGGAGAGAGAGAGAGAGAGAGAGAGAGAGAGAGAGAGAGAGAGAGAGAGAGAGAGAGAGAGAGAGAGGGGGGTAACTAACTTAAGGCGCGTTCACACGAGTCTAGTTAAAAGAGTTTACTTGATCAACAAAAGCTGAAAGCGACTTGAATCAGTTTTCGTTCACACGTTTCTACTGAAATCGATCAAAATGGCTTTGAAATTAGCGTTGCGCGAAGTCGTTTTTGGGTGCGTTCAGTGGATATTAAGAAGTAACAGACTGGGAGCGTCGGAGGCTTTGTTAAAGGGGACTATCTTTAGGGGACATGGAAGAATATCGAAACCGTTTGACACTGTCGAAAGAAAAATATGTAACACCATTCAGAAATATATCTGCTCTAACCAGAACAGTTTGGACACACACAATTCCTCCGTTCCCACTCAACTCTTTTTATTGTGACACTAATGAATATTCTTTTTGTACATTTGATTGTTTTTATTTTGTTTTTTACGTTGTCAGTGGTTAAACCGCTAATGTCCATTTCTTTCACGATACCTCGCAAAGCATTTACCCGCACATCTTTGTTTGTTTTTGTAAGTATGCATACGACGATTCCACATGCATTCGCGCTTATGCTACAGGGCTAAAAAAAATCCACGCTTTCTGACCGCTTGACACTCATTCTGTGAGATATTTGAAAGGGCAATACTTTAAGAATACGGAAAACACCGGCACTAAATCCGCAATGAAGTTTTAAAACAGCTAGTGGGTTTACGTATAGCTAAATCGAAGTTGAATCATCACTTGCACGGAAAAGTTTGACTGTCAATCTTTTCTTGATCCACTAAAAAGTTGATCAACTCAATTGAAACGAAGGTTCACACGAGGTTTTTCATTCAGCATTTATTGATCAAGTAAATTAGTTCAACTAAACTTGACCCATGTGAACGCGCCTTTAGTATTTTTCTTCAAAGCTATTTACGATAGCCTACTGATAGCTTTGTGGAAGTCAAAACAAATTTTTGCACAGTAGTCTACTATTGGTGATGCAGCAATGATAGTCGAAAGTTAATAGGGATTTGTTTGTACAAAATGTAAAATAAAACGTAACTAACTGTAATTTAACGTGTACAGACAAACAGATTTTAGCAGGAAAAGATTCTTAAAGATTTACAGTACCTTTACATTTCTGGGGAGTAGGTACGATGAAAACATGACAGGAACGGCACATGCAAGCCATCTGAGCAAGAATAAAGCGATAGGGCTTTTATAAGACGTAACACTTAGTCTCTAAGAATGTAAAAAAAAATCGTGTATTAAGATATTCAAAATCTACAGAAAAAATGTGGAACGTGAAACTATATAGTATTAGTTGCTTTTGAACTTAAAAACACCAGGTTACAATTCGCTTGTCGTCTTAAACCGATTTTGGATGTTATGATTACGACCGTGCGAGTGTGAGTCAGTCATATGTATTACAATGCACTGGCATATTATATCAAACTGACCAACACGAAACGGGATTTTCGTTTAATAATGTTTTCGTATTTTTGTCACGAAATACAGTACCACGTTTAATGCCTAGGAAATATATGAACAACAGCAACAATGAATAATAAATTCTTGGTTTCTGTAGTGCCATTTTCTGTTACTGAGCTTGCTACCCAGCCGTTTGGAGCGCTAGTATCGCATCAGCTGTCAAATGGTTGCATTTTTCCCCTACTGAGTTTCGCGACTGTTTGTTTTAGACTGTGATAATTTCAAGCCCCTACCACGCCTTAGCGGAGAAGCGAGGCAGCTGTCCCCGAATTGAAGCATCTGACCCCCGCCATTTGCAGGGAAGAATCCTAGTACTGCGGTTCTCATTTGTAGTGTATGAGACGTAATAAGAGCAAAATAAAGCACAAAAATAGGCATGTTTGTTTTAAAAAAAAATTCTGATTATTGCAGACTGTTTAAAAAGTATTCTTACATCAATGACGTTTCCTAATTTCCGAAATACGTCTGTATAGAAACACGAAATGTTAAGAATATAAGGCTGTTTTCTGAGAAGGTGGAGCGATTATGCATCGAGATATTTGCACAAGGCGATTCCATGACAATTGTACAGTAGCAGAGTGCGATTATTATTTAATCCACGTAACTTTCCGTCAGGTCATGTTTACTTTTTGCAGACTACTCTGTACATTTTGCACGCTTATTTTTCTACACCACATTTTTGTCTACATTCCTTTCCATATTACATAGAATTTTTCTTTCGACTTCCTCGAATTTGAGTATGAATAATTGTAATAACCCATACAAATTTAAATAGGCATATCATTCGCACATTACTTTTTAACAGAGCTAGTACTCCTGAAAATGGTTGAGTATGCAACATTTGATCAAATAATGACCATTTACGAAGTACAGTGACCACCTGTTAAGTGTCTAAAAGCAATTATTCGTCCTACTTCTGCATCATACTGATACATATGATTAAAAATCTAAATACCTTTAATACACCTAGTTCTTCATTCAGCTCAACTTAGTATTTGTATTAATTAATATGCAAATAAAATGTAAGTACCTGACATGCAACAAATTAGTTTTCTCACTATTAGTCATTTGTAACAGGAAACACAAAGAAAAACAAACGCTCATGATTTATTATTTCTGCAAGAAAATAATATATGGTATACGAGTAATGATGGATCTGTGAAATATAACACTGTTCCCGTCTTCGTCTTTGCTTCAATTCTTCCCGTTATTATTAAAAGTAGCACATGAACTAACCATGTTTACGCACGGTTTCCCTGCAAATGGCGGCTTCTGTCACATTCAATGTGGTGACGAGACACTAGCTCCAGCGAGGGGTCTAGTTTTTATTTAGTAAGTATATGGATAATTTGAACCTTCGCCCGGCCGCCATGGTAGTGGTAAGCGTCACATAAATACGAGTGTTGTTAGCAGGTAAATCGTGTATTATATAGCTACTGCGGGATATATACACAATTTATAGTCACGTCTGTACTGTTTGACTATTGAAGTGTACATGAAGCACGATGGTGAAGAGCTGCTCAGTGTTCAAATGCATACATCGCTTTAAGAGAGGAATAAAAAGATCGAATACTGTTTTCCATTTATATTTGTCAGGAATACAAGTAGCCCTACTACTTATGTTCAGAGATACTCTTGCTTAACAGGCCGTTAGTCAACACAATATTGGATTCATTCAAATGAATACAGGCTTTTATAATACTGGTCGCTCTTAAAAAGGAGCTACTTTAGACACTACTGGTGAACAGGAAGTTCAAAAAGTTTCATTTTATGATTGTTTAAAATAACTATTGGGGTCACGAAAGTAGTTGCCTCACTGCAGTTTGAATTTCTGTTTATGAAATTAATATTAGCAACTTATAACGCAAAATTTAAAGGTAATCTGCTTTACATATAGGTATAGCAACAGGAAGGGGTTTGCAGAACTGTGTATAGTTAGATATATGAATGACACACATCCACATTAAATGCACATTTTGAAGTTGAACCCTATGATATTTGTTGTCTTTTGAGCAGTTCACGCTACTGTAAGGTACTTGGCTTAAAGCATTAAAAATTCTAATATTCTTGCTAGATACCCTAATGCTAATGTTAGATGCCTTAAGAAAAAGTTACGGCATACATACTTCGGGTTCTTAAAAGAATTTGGTAGTGGCTGGTTGCTGCATTCACAGGGTAATACGCTATTTGTCAGTTGTGTGTCTGATGGCACATTTCACTTTAGCAATCGATTTTTAACATTAGCTGTTTCAGGCAGCCCTTTTTGATTATTTTATGCTATGCAATATGTAAATATTGGAGAATACAGTACTAAAGCAACGACGTTAACTGTGAAACTCTTCCGAAATTATTGTTTGTACAAAGTTTCACAGTTGTAGAATATACTCAGAAATTACAGAAAACAATCGTGTCTAACGGTAAATTCCGTTCATATGCTGCACTTAGAATGCTAAAAAACTAAATGTTATGGTTCGGTTTCGTTAGGAAGAGGAAACGCTGTTGGCCAATTTCTACACCGCACGTGTAACAAATTTACACACAACCTATAGTTACTGTATATTCAAGGAGTCTGAAGCTGTTTTGTAGTTATATATTTAAATGAGACGGTTTTCGCGACTTAAGTCAACACTCCCTCCAATCAAAAGAATCTTAAGTATATTTATAGTTCGCGCGGAAGTTGCCACTGCAATGGCCCCCGAGGCGCTCTTCAATTTGTCCGCTGATGGCACTAGGCCGCTTACGCGACTGTGGGGGCTTGCCTCCGCCTTTGCCGCACCCAGACGCTGTGCCCACGCGCCCACATAAGGGAGTCAGCTCCGCCTGTCATCGCTGCTGTCTACCAGCGCCTTCACTCAATCATATGTAGGGCGGTCCACTGATAGCGACCGGGCCAAATATCTCACGAAATAAGCATCAAACAAAACAACTACAAAGAACCAAACTGATACAGACTGCATTTTTTAAAAATAGGTACCTCCATTTTTATTACATATTCGTCTAGTACGTAAATAAATATGAATATTCAATTTGAAACACTTTTGTCGCTTTGTGATAGATGGCGCTGTTTTTTTTTTTTTTTTTTTTTTGTGGTTTTAGGGCGCACAACTTCTACGCTCATTAGCGCCCAGACAAGTACATACATTCGCTAGATCTCAAAAAAATTGGTGACTGTTAGAACATCAAGAAGAGGCTAAAAACGAAAGATAAGAGACAATTAAAAGGGTTAAATATCCCTCGATAAGTTGGCCAAGTTGATAAAACGCAAAACTCGAGCAGCTGCTCGTGTGTCATCAGCTAAAATTTCCTCCAGAGTAGACGGAAAGTAAAGGGCTACACGGAGATGTTTAAAATTAACACAAGACAGTAAAACATGTCGCACTGTCAGCAGTTCACCGCAGGAGCACAGCGGTGCAGGGTCGGCGGATAGCAAGTGACGGTGGCTGAAACGGCAGTGACCGATCCGCAACCGGGCCAGGATGACCTCCTCCCGCCGAGAGGTGCGTGAGGAGGTCCTCCAAGCGGTCGGGATCGGTTTTAGAGTTCTCAATTTATTGTTGTACAGTGAAAACCACGCACTGTGCCATGACGACACAATACTCCGGCGAAGAGCCCGTTGAACATCGTCCGATGGGACGCAAAAGGTAGCCATGCGAGGCAAAAGAGCTGCGGCCTTGGCTGCTATGTCGGCGGTCTCATTCCCGGGCACACCCACGTGGCCAGGGACCGACAGAAAAGAAACGTGACAGCTGTCATCTGCTAGCAACTGGAGGGAGCGTTGGATCCGATACACGAGAGGATGGTTCGAGAAAGGGTCCTTAAGACTCTGCAGGGTACTAAGGGAGTCCGAACAGATGGCATAGAAAGGTTGGCGGTGGCGGCAGGTATACAAAACGGCCTGGTGGAGGGCAAAAAGCTCAGCCGTGAAATTCGAGCACCGGTCAGGGAGCTTGTATTGGAAACGGTTGTCCCCGACGACGAAGGCAGATCCGACACCGGCAGTGCTCTTGGAACCATCAGTGTAAATAAATATCGCATTATCGAACCGCGAACGGAGTTCGACAAGCCTCAGATGGCGCTGTAATAGTCACAAACGTATCGCGTAACATTGGGTTGGCTTTTGGATGGCCAGCATTGTAGTTAAATGTGCTATAACCACCAGAAAAGAAACCTTTTTTTTAATGCGCTATTACATGTGCGTGTGTAGGTGACATCGTCATACGTAACGGACTAAGTTACGACACCGGCGCGCTGGAACTGGAGAAGCGGCGACGTTTTGGTCTCGTTGTCGCGAGCTGAGGTCGACTGCAACGTTAATGGAAATGAGGCGGTCGACAAAGTGCTTAGCGTTGGGTTTCCGTATAAGCCGGCGAGCGGGCGGCGGCCAACGCCTCGTGTAAGCGGGAATGCCTGCCAGCCGGACACGTCATGAAGCCACACCTGCAGCATCACGACACGGGCCGCCACTGGCGACACCACTCTACCGTAACACCAGCCATAACGCGGTCCTACAGGCACAAACTCGTCGCCGGCCGCGGTGGCCGAGGGGACTGAGGCGCTTCTGTCACGGTCTGCACGGCTACTACGTTCGGGGGTTCGAATCCCCCCTCGGGTATGGATATTTGTGCCATCCTAGTTCGTGGGGAGTTCGTGGGGAGTTCGTGGGGAGTTCGTGGGGAGTTCGTGGGGAGTTCGTGGGGAGTTCGTGGGGAGTTCGTAGGTTTAGGGACTGATGACCCCGTAGTTAAGTCCCATCAGCTGTAAAAAAAAAAAAAACCTCGTCAAAGATGTCCGCGACCAAAAATGTTCAAATGTTTGTAAAGCTTATGGGACGTAACTACGGGGTCATCAGTCCCTAAACTTACCAACTACTTACGAACTAGCTAAGACTAAGGACGGCACAAATATTCATGCCCGAGGGGGGGATTCGAACCCCCGACCGTAGTGGCCGTGCAGACCGTGACTGGAGCGCCTCAGTCCCCTCGGCCACCGCGGCCGGCCGTTAATTGCAGCTGGAAGCCCAAATGCGCTGTAAGCGATGTACATACCGAAGTCCAGAGGTCCAATCAGATAGCTAGACAGCTTTTAGGTATATGGAAGTACAGTGAACTTTAACCCCATCAGACTGGACAGTATGCAGTGCACACACGTAACCAAAGAGGTATATAAACAACAGAGAGGCTACATGCAAACTACAGCGCTCTGGGTGTCAGCCGTAAGCAACACTAGGCGCCATATTTGAGAACGTCATTTTGTAGCAGCGGACGCTGTTTGTAAACTAAACTAACGTGTAAGCTCTATTATTAGTGGTAAATCAAGCCCAGTGTATGTTCGGCGCACAATTGCAGCAACCGCAGTCAAAATTGTTGTAATACCATACATAAAGAAAGAGATATGTAATTACATAGGTCGTTGTGTAACAGCGTGTTTTTGTCTATAAACATTTATTATACTTAACTTTCGCATTTACCAAGTTTCAAAATTTTGTTTACCTTACGACCATCAAAAAGCTAGGCAGAGGACGGTTGTATTTGGTGTGTTTTAATGTAATGACAGTTGTTTAGATAGTGTACAAAGGCATAATAACCATTGGGTAATAGCCTAGGTATATGAACTGTAATTAAACTATTCTTTATACAGATTTCTTTTGAAAAACAAGGAGTTGCTGACCCAATGGGTAACCAGTATGAGGCGTGAAAAGTGGCAGTCTACAAAGTATAGTTACATGTCCTATTTTCATTTTGAAGAAAGTTATGGATGCTACCACCGATCGAATGCGGCTACTTTTAGATGCCATTTCAATACTATTTTCGTTTCCTGAGCACCTACAGAAACCACAAGCTGTAAGGAGAGTACCAAGGAAACGTCAAATTGTGGAGAGCTTGATAAATACGTAATGTACTTCAAAGCATGAAATTCATTTGAACCATAGGCAGAATAAAGGTAATTAAAGAGAATTTCTTTAAAGAAATTCGCCCCTATTTATAGGGAAGATAGGTCGGCAAATACAAACGATTGTCATTATAGTAACATTAAATAATGCAGCAGTTCGACAATTGTAAACATTACACTTAGGATGCTGTAGTAAACGAGAAATTCTATTCGTACTGGGAATTACTTTCCGAAATGCGCCGCCCAGAAATTAAGAAAAAATCAAGAGTGACAATGATTAATATAAAACCTATGATTCAACATTAGAAGACGCCCAGTAACACCTGGCGTGAAACTGACTTTCTCAAAGATGGCGGCAACCTTTCCAATTGGCTTAACTATGGCGGCGCTGTGGCCAGTCTATGTTGTTTATATAGGTCTTTGCACGTAACCGAGGCCTGCGGTGCGTTGCATAATTTTTCTGGCGCGCAGCACATCACCAACGTAAAGTAGATTGCGGCGCGGCCACCGGTAAATTTACGCGCCACCACGGTAGCCCGGATGAGCAAACAGAAGAACTCCCAATTGCAACACAGGCGTGCCGAGAGTAATGTCTCTCCGCTAGCACGTCCAATTATAGCCGAGACAGTTGACTGGTTGGGCTTCCGCGCACGGTGCTACTCCATAATTACGAGCCAATCACTCAACTGCCGAGGTCAAAGTTGACAATATCTTCGAGTGCGGAATCACAAATGTCAACTTCAATTTAGCTAACCACTCGATTACATGCTTCAATATCCACTGTCAAACGAGTTACATCATTTTCTATAATAAAATGAATCATTTACATGCATCTGGTCTAAAGGGAACACACAAACTCGGGTCACGTCAGAAAATATCTTCTCGTTGGGATACAGTGGCTTCTTTCCTGTTTTTTACCGGAAGGCAATAAGGGAGAGACAATACAATGCACACTGCAACACAGTCATCTATTCTACTCCCGTCAGCGTATAATCCGGAATACAAAGAAACAGCGGCAAGGTAAAGCAAGAAGTCCATCCGCCAGAAACAAAAGCAACTTGCACAATATGCATTCAGGAAATTTGTTGACTCAAAGCTGTTATCTAACCGAAGACTGTCAAACCCCACTCAAGGCATAAAAACGATATTCCCTTGCAGATGATTTGCAACTTATCACCTCATACCTCCACTATTTCGCTTTTACTGGAACAGTCTCTGAAAATACACAAAATGCTTCCAGCGGCATAGTACCATATGAGTGGCAAAAGCTTTGTACGCCTTTTCTGTACCTCACTTCTGTCTTACAATAGAATCATCTTTAGGACATTAACTGAATTTATAATATACTGGGAAAAACCTCTACGCTCTTCGAGTCCTTTCAATAGTCACACTAGAATTAAATAAGCTGTTGGCTAGATGATGAGCCTTTTTCCTAATATCAGGATGAAATTATCACAACCTAAGTACACGGGAAAGCAATACGTTGCTGTGAACGTGATACATAAAATAGAAATAAGAACCAACGACTTGTCAGTGCTGTAAACACTACTAGGATGTAGGTGCTCGTAACATCATGTACCCAACTACATGCATTAATAATAGCTTCAACCACCAACATAGGGAACACAAATCACTATATAAACCAAAGAAGTTAGCTGGAAAACACTGTGTTCACAGGTGTGAAAATAAAACCAAGTCCCTACTACTGCGCCAAAAGTGAAGTTCAACAGTGCCCGAAAATATATTAAGTCCAAACTGCTCTCCAATATTTTTAAGTGCCGCTGGAAGTGGAACATTTGGAACAACTAATAACAGCGTCCCTGTTATCACCCAGCTGACGAAACGTCCTCCTAACAGAGTCTCCACTTAAGAGTCAAGCTCATCTCAAAATTCCGATGTTACACAGCAACTGTCTTTGCCACCGGAACTCTGCTTACCTTCCCCAAATATTAACACGTCTGTCCCAAAATAGCGTGAATTCTTATCACCTCATGGCCTTAAGCGATCATCAGTTTACATACACAACTTTTACTCTAACATTTAATAAAAATTCGGTTTGCGCCTTCAGTTGAGCGCTGAAATTCTACTTTAACAGCATACACGAAAATTTTTACGACGCTTAGTTTGCCAGTAACTAAAATGTTAAATGTTTCAAATTTACAGTTGCTCGGCCGAGAACTGTACACACTCATGGTACCCTTATTTGCGGTGGAAATATGAATCTCCTATTTCATAGTATTTTTATTCTTCTTTCAATTTGTGTTTACAGAATGTGTGCCTCTTTTAACTGTAATTTAAATTATGGGAAGCACTGTGAAAAAAAATGTGCAATAGGAATAAATAACCTTAACATCTAAATAGTGTGTTCATTGTATCTGCTGCCAAGACCTATTATATTGCTGTTTGTTTCTGTGTTCGTTCAAAGCTCTGCTGATTTAGATTCACCCTTCGAATAAAATATCTTTCAACTTAATTACCAGTTATTAAACATGTAAATAGTTTTGTTGTTAAGTCTTGACAAGCACTACAATTTTAGGGCTTGATCAGTTTAATATAAATTAATTATTCCACGGTGTTCAATTATATTTGGTATCTTCGATCTTATCCGACAATCAGGTCACGTCTGTATATCATTGGGTTTGTAATTCAATCTTTTATTGTCCACTATGTGCTGCGCTGTATGTATCACGGTTCGCAATGCACGCTTGGAACATTATCTATGCTTAACTGCCATTCTGGCCGATGTCTCGTCCTCAAATGTTCAAATGTTTGTAGGGCTTAAGAGACTCAACTACGGGGTCATCAGTCCATAAACCTACGAACTACTTATGAACTAGCTTATACTAAAGACGGCACAAACATCCATGGCCGAGGGGGGATTCGAACCCCCGACCGCAGCAGCCGTGCAGACCGTGACTGGCGCGCCGCAGACCGCTCGGCCACCGCGACCGGCTTAGTCGTCCGCCGGCGCTAAGCACTCAATGGCCACGTTGTCAATCACAGCAAGCCGCACTAACTGCTGGGCATGTTTCAAGAACACACACATACAGGGTGTTTCAGAAGAGTAGTACATAATTTAGGAAGTCGGAGTATAGTTTGTAATAATAAAAAGACCATATAACGTGTTGACTTGCATACAGTGATACCGCTGTATGGAATCAATACACATGTAAAACAAGGGCGAATGAGGACATTTTTATTGATTCTTTCGCGGATTCTTGATCAGCAAGCATACTGTATTATGTTCTACAAGTTTGTTTTTTTATATTCGTCAAAAATGAAACGCCAATTCGCGAATTAATAATTTATGTAATGACCACTGGTTTCGGAGGACTGTGCCACCATCATCTGGTCATATACATATTACTAGCTGAAAACCCGAGTTTGCCCGGGTATTTATTTATTTATTCCTGCCATTTTCCAGGTATATATTCATTTGTATCCAGGCTGTATGTCTGTAAAATCTCTTGGGAGTAGAATTAGTAGTAAAGAAGTAATAGATTAAAACTTTGTGCACGATGGGACAGTTTTCCAAGACCGTTAATGTTTATGTGCTCATATCTCATGAACTACGTGTCGTACTGTGATACAATTTAGAAGGTACTTTCAACTTTATGTGTGTATACTGTCTGTAAAATTTTCTGCTGCTACAATTTGTAGTGTACAAATTATAAATTGTAACGTCCTACCGAACGCCGTACTTTCACTCCATAAACAGCGAAAAAGTAGTAAGCGAGAAAAAGTTTAATAAAGGTTTGAAATTATGTTTAAAGTTTGTTGCAAGTCGCTAAGTACTGTCATTCTCATACAGTGTATTTCGAAAGTCTCGCCGCATAATATGGCATTTTTGCCATTTCTATTGGTTATGACGTAATATCTTTTGAACCATGTGCCGTATGTGATTCTTAACAATGCAGCAATTGTTACCTCACGGTAAGGAATGTGTGTACCAAATTTGGTTGAAATCGGTCCAATGGTTTAGGAGAAAATGAGCAGCATTGTCGTAAAATGCAGCAGTTTTTCGCGCATCTCATTGTTTATGACGTCATATGTCGTGAACTATATATCGTATGTGATTCTTACACTTACGGCGACCGTCCTCATGGATTGAAGCTCACTTGTACAAAATTTCATAAAGATTGGAACAAAACTGTAGATTTGTGTTGAACACGTACACACATACGGACACTCTGCTTTATATATTAGAAGATAAGTTGGTCATCTTATTTAAAAATGATATAAAATAATAACTGCAACATAACACTTACCACATTACATGATAGCTTACAAGATACTGACAGCTGCCATGTTTTAACTTATGTATTTCTATATACATGTTTTAAATAAGATAACCAACTTATAAAATGTATACGACCAGCTGATGGTGGCACAGTCCTCCGATACCGGTCGTCATTAAATTATTAATTCTCGATCTTGGCGTTTCATTTTTGAACAATATAAAAAGATCAGTTCGCCTCCTAAACCAGCAATGGCAGATGATGCTAGTATGTTTTTATTTAGTTAAAAGGCTTACAAGGCCAACATCAGACTTTGAAAGTGACTTCATATGAGTTGCATCTGAGTACAGATGCGGGCACCTGACTGTAGTCCCGACGCCCCTAAGCAGTCCCCGATGAGCTAACAAACATTTTGTAAAGCCTTTGTGCCTCTTTCCAGCAATCGTTGTCCATGTAGAGAATTAGTGAAACCCGGTGCAGTTGCAGGCTGCCGGCACGAGCTGCGCCGCCAATGAATGAGGAGCGGGACAAATGACGTAGCTGGGGCAGAACTGCGGCGCGCGTCAGCAGCAGCTGTAGCGGCGCCAGGCCATCGATCCACCAGCCTGGTGGTGATGGGTGGGGGGGGGGGGAGAGGGGGGAAGGGCGGTTACGTCAGAGGCGACCTCCCGCGCTGCCCCCGCCCGCCTCTCATTGCCGCCTTCATTAGGGGCTCACTATACGGATTACACGCTCTGCCGTCGCAAGGGCCCAGCTTCACCCGACAGGAGCTCGTGGGCAGAAAGCTATTTCACGGCTATTATGTCGACGTGTAACGCACACGCCGCGTGTTTACCGCTTAAAACAAATTAGATACACAGCCTGAATAGGACAAGACGCAACACAATCTTAGTTTCGCGAAAGGCGCTCGAAATACACAGTTTCTAGCAAATGTAGGCAGAGTGGCACGCAGTAGTCCTATGGACTTTAGAGAATGTTCTTACAAGTAACACTGCCAAAGTGTCAATTACCGGTTCCGATACACTTCGGATATGTCCTAGTCTAGATCAAAATAATATACATGTGTTTCTGTATACGTGCCCATAGGTCCGTTAAAGTGGTGAAAACCCTCCTGAAGAGAAAGCGATCGTTATATTTGTGAGCACATATCGTTTAAACGAAGTCCATTATTGCTATTGTACAACCGTACAATCACACCTTTAAGCATTTTGATACATTTAGAAATCCTTCTCTTACCACGCAATACTTTTAAATCGGTAAAAATTTTCTGTCTAATGGAGGAAAGAAGGAAGATTGCTGTTCAACACCTCCACAACATTCTGTGTAATAAATCTAATATTTTAACAACTAATTCAACGATATTAAGCTACATTCCGAAATCACATAAGTCAGATGTAGGTCGGAAATACCTCTATACACGATGATACGCCCACTCTGTCAGTCATATTACACATTACATATTATACACACATGTATATAGAAATACATAAGTTAAAACATGGCAGCTGTCAGTATCTTGTAAGCTATCATGTAATGTGGTAAGTGTTATGTTGCAGTTATTTCACATGTACATTGGGTTAGGCCCGGATCCCACAGACAGACATTCTTTCAATTAAATCCTTGCGAAGCCCGTCTTTTATAGTAGCATTGTAAGATTTCAAACACCACTATCGTCATGAGTGACAAGCGTCATAAGGCGGACACAGCGCGTGTATAGCGAGATATTGCAAGGAGTGTTCAAATGAAAAGGTACGAAATGACGCTGTGGGTATAATTGAAGTCTCTATTAAAAAGTAATCACCTCCCACAATTCCCACTGTTTCATGAGACGGAGGATTCCAATTTATGTGACTGACAAGAGCCTAACGTGTAATGCGTCCCGCTAAAGTCTTTTTTAAGCGGTCCTAACATGAGTCACAGGGCGATTGTCCGGCCTGTAGGGCGGATGATCAAGCTTCTCCCACTTCAACTTGGCCAGTACCAACACCACCTACAGAGAATGCCATGCGCTCTCTCAAGGCCAACGAGAAAGACAGGTCGCGGCGCGCACGTCATGTCCCGCGATCAAGTTAGGCCTGAGCAGACGCGATCGCTAGGTGATTGGCCGGCCGCTGGGACACAGCCCACTGCCGCATAGCGGCCAGCCACTCAGCTAGCGATCACGTTTGCTGAGGCCTACCTTGATCACGGGACATGACTTGCGCGCCGCGACCTGTCTTTCTCATAAGCCTTGGGCACTCTCGTGTACCGTCATGCAGAGTAGGGTGCAAGCGCGTAGCTCACTGGGTAGTCGCTGGGACATGGCCCACTACGCTGCAGCAGCCAGCCAGTCAGCTATGCGAGTGCAGCCTACAACGCATGACGTCACACGAGAGAGCCCGAGGCCAACGAGAAAGACATCATGGCACGTAAGCAAGGTAGTTCCGAGCCGGCGCGATCGCTAGCCAATTGGCCGGCCGCTGGGGCACTGCCCACTGCGTCATAGCGGCCAGCCACTGAGCTAGCGATCGCGCCGACTCTAAACTACCTTGCTTACGTGGCATGACGTCTGTGCTAGGGCCTGTCTTTCTCGTTGGCCTCGCGAGTGCCGCGGCCTTTCAATGTGGGTGGTGTTGTCAGTACAAGCGTGGACGCCCATATCATGGAGGAGAATCACTCCCTCCATGGCAGATGGACTTGCGTACGCTATGGAGTGCGTATCAAAACACGTCACAATGATTTTTCCGTGTTCGAGAAAATCAATGAGTGAGAGCACAGTCTTGTATTTATTATTTTTTTAAATATATTTTTCATTTTCGAGACGGGGGGGGGGGGGCGGACGCTTGCTTCGCATGATTAGATGTCGCACTACGTTATCGATAGGGGCGTATTCAAATCTGAACCGGTTTGGTGTTTAGACGTTTGGTTTCTTTTCACTTGAACACTCCTTGAACTTCACAGTTTTATCTGACGACGACCGCGACTAAGATATATGGCTGAATTGTTGACATACTATTAGAATTTCTACACAGAAAACTTCACAGTTTCAGAAATTGTGAGGCGAGAGGGAGAGTTTAGAAATATACCAAAATGTTAAAAGACGTGATTGCACAGTTGCAATTAGGATAGCAATGGAAATTATGTATCAACACTTTTGTTATATTTGCAACAGTTCCGATGATATGTGCTCAGAAAGGCAACCGCGTTTCCTTCAGGAGAGTTTTCACCAATCCATAGCCGTATGGAGGGCACGTGTGGGTATATATATATATATATATATATATATATATATATATATATATATATATATAAACCTCATATTTTGATCAGGACCCACATTACCGGCTGGCCAGCTGCGCCATCCTCAGATTTCAAGATAGGAAGATTGTAACTTTGTTTACCGATATAAATACAAAGAAAAGATAGTGATCTTGGTTAAGATGATTTCTTCTAAAATCGCAACTTCCTCTCGCAATAAGAAAATCTGATATGGCTAATCGTCGTATCTGCTGGGATACTGCAGCAAGCGTGGTTGTTAAATTGAACTATATACCATTTACGTGGCATTTGAAAGCTCAAAGAAGACTTCAGATGCAGACAGAGTTAATGATGGCATTGAGACTTTTTGCATTTATCAGAGAAACGAGGTAAAACTAACAGCGTTTCCCCATTCTTAAGAAAAATGTTTGAAAAGGGGGAGCGCAGAGTCGCTGTTTGGACAGGTCTTGGTGCTTGCTTCCTGTTTGATCTAATAGCGTGGGATACGAAGTCTGACATACATCGTACTAGCGGCCATTTGAACAAGTGTCTTATTGTAGTCACGTTACAGTACAAGAGCAAAGTTTGAACGGCGAACTGAGCTGCCGCCCAGGAAAATTATGCGAATCGATTTTGCGAAAGATGTAAATTGAGAGAAAATTAATGTTCGGCTAACGACACCACTTTTATGCGCATCGTCCGGTTTTTATGTGAAACGAACTGTTAAATCTGTACGGATTGGATCAAACTTTGCAAAAACGTAAATAAATGGATGAAATAGTACCAATTTTTAAAATATAGTAGTAGTTATACTTTGTCGAAATGTCATGGTCTAAAGTCTAGATGAATTAGAACATGATCAGAATCGGATGTCCGGGAAGAGGTGGACTTAGAAGTTGACAGTATGTCGTCAGTAAACTATCCTTTCGTTTGTAGATAAATTGCAGTAAGCTTTGAAAGTACAGTACAAAAATCGCGGCGTTTAATTTTTCGTGCAGGAAGTTTAAAGACCCTCTAATTAGCAACCCCGTGTAGTATGCCAGCCAATTAACTATGGTAGGATAAAAGTTGAGAACAAGAATGAAAAATGTTATCACAGAACAAAAAGCGTAGTATTTCGTGGACAACATCCCCGGATCTATGGGGTGGGGCGCAAGTCATCGAATGGCCAGGGTTGGATGCACTATTATGTTTGGGGAAATGGCGTAGATTCGCCACTTCTAGACAGAATCTGTGGTGTAATAAAGGAGAACTACGTTTCTTATTTATGTCTCAGTGCGAAAAACATTTGATTCGATAAATCCTGACGTATTCGCCATTTGTTACTAGTTAACTGTAATTCCACAAGCGAGGTGAGCTCAGGACGGTGCGCATCTGAAATAACAAGTACCGCTGAGTGGCGGTGTATGCACCCTGAACTTCAATGTTAAGTTCAAAATGTTCAAATGTTTGTTAAGCTTATGGGACTTAACTACGGGGTCATCAGTCCCCAAACTTACATACTACTTATGAACTACTTACGAACTAGGACGGCACAAATATCCATGTCCGAGGTGGGGGATTCGAACCCCCGACCGTAGTGGCCGTGCTTACCGTGACTGGAGCGCCTCAGTCACCTCGGCCACCGCGGCCAGCTCAATGTTAAGTAGCGTCATATTGCACGACATGAGAAATACAACTTTGGATCACATGTCTTGTGTTATACGATCTTACATTGCCAATCACGAATGTGTTAGGATGATTTTTTTTTCATTCAGAGGTTTTCGTAGCTGCCTGGTAAGAAGCTCGTACGCCTCTTGTACATTTTTGGCTCTGGCCAGGACATATTCGCCTTTTGTTGTGATGTGATAGCATTATTTTTCATTCCGGTAACCCGCATTTTCCGGAAACTGCCTAACGTGAGGTGGAAATGTTTTCGGCAGCTCAGAACGGACGCGACAGCAGGCAACGGCAAGCGTTCTCTGCTGTGCCACGTGCAACTGATGTGTTGGGCCCACGGCTGTAGCAGACGAGCGTGCCTCGCAGCGAGCCGGAGCCGAATTCACGGAAATTATTATTTTGAAAATGCAACGCATTTTCGGTTTCTATTTCCTGTAGTTTTCCATATCATACACAGTATAATGTAGGGCTCTACAAAGGAAATGAACTCCGAGACAAAGGGCCGTATGAATAAAATGGAGTATCTACTTTATACTCTGGATTCCAGAGAACATACTCAGATTCGCATGAATAAAGTGAGTCGGAGAATATACTTCAGCCGAGTATGTTCTCAGCGTGAGTAATGGGGTGGGAGAAGTTACTCACAACAGAGAACATTCTCCAATTTCATATGAATAAAACTGCAGAAGTTTCTCACGACGGGAGAACATTCTCAGATTTCTGGAGTGAGCTCTATGGCATACTCCGTGCTGAGTAACTTCTATTAAGGTTACGTTTTACTGAGGTTTATAATAAAAATTACAACAATTTTGTTACTTGGAAGGCAAATATTATATGTAGCCTTTAAGAAATACGAGGCAATCTATAAAGTTAATACAAATAAAAACATTTTGTTGACGAGTATCTTCCTTCGGAAAAATCGTGTGACACTTCCAGCATTTTATACAGTGACGAGAGTGATGTAAGAGGTGTTTTCATTACCGACATAAAAATGAAACACAAATGGATTCAGCTGCGTGTTTACTCATTTGTTTGGCGTGTATATTTACAGTTGTAAACAGTCACATAGCAAAATAATATCGTTTTAAAATAGGATCTATTAGTAAGACCTTATGATGTTAGTTCCAAATAAAGTGTATCCCAGGATTTCACAGTTTCTATCACAAAATAAATGTTGCTGCAATACCAGGTAGGCCTACTGAGGTAGCTACTCTTTCTATCCAAACCGGTTGGCTATTTATGATGCGTTTTCTGACTTCGTAATCTTAACTTCTGTCATGTTAGAAGTACGTAAACACGACAGGAAAATTAGTAACTGATTAATTACATACCTAGCAGCGTGTTTCTTGTTCAAAATCGCATGGCCTAACGCTTATGCGCAAACCATTGGGTGTCATATTTAACAAGGCGTATCTCATGTTAGAACACTCCTACAGCATTCCACGTTGTGACAGATGAATATGTGATGCATTCTTATTATATCGTTCGCAAATTGTGCTAACCCTACTTGATTAACAAACGAGTTTCTCGCGTGACGAAAATTTTGTATCGCCAGCAGAAACATTTTCGTAAATAGTGCATATTTAGTCTTTATAATATGCTCCTTCACAACAAACTAATATCTAAACACAGTCCAGTTCTTTCTCAACACGTCGATGCCTTCTCCATATTTGTACACTTAATAATTTGCCTAATTGGGCTAGTTTAAAGAAATACACGATTGGACAGCTGATCTGTGGCGGACATGACACGCGGAGAACTTACTCAAGGAGGAGGGGAGGTAGTGAGAATAAACTACCTGCTCAGAGCATATGCTTTGAAGTTTTTATTCATACGAATTTGAGAACTTGCTCAGAGAACGTTCTTTTGCTCTGAGCATCTTCTCTTAAGCATATGCTCAGTTTTATTCATACGGCCCAATATCGTAGGACGGGAAGAGGAAGTACATGAAGATGAAATAGGAGATACTATTGTGAGAAGACTGACAGAGCACAGACACACAAGTCTAAACATGGCCCCTGGAGTAGTGACATTCCCTCAGAGGTACTGGAATCTGAGCGAAACAGCCATAACTATTTCACCTGGTGAGTAAGATATATGAGAGAGGCGAAATGCAATAATACAAATTCCAAACAAACGCGCAAGCAGGTGTGAAAGAAAATTACAGATGCATCAGCTATTTTTATAAGACATGGTTGTACAATTTTAAAACGAATTATTTACAGAAGGATGGAATAGCTGGTAGAAGCCGACCACGGGGTAGATCAGTTTGGATTCAGGAGAAATGTAATAACACGGGAGGCAATACTCACTTTACGGCTTATCTTAGAAGATAAAGGAAAGACAAACCTACATTTCTAGTTTTCGTAGATTTGGAGAAAGCTTTTGACAATGTTGATTGGTATACACTCTCTCAAATTCTTCAGTCAGCGGGGTAAAATATAGGGAATGGAAGGTTATAACTTTTACATTAAACAGATGAAGGGGAGGAAAGTGATGCAGTGGTTGGCAATTTGCATTTATTATACGTGAAATTGAGAACTCTCATAGCCATGTCCGAGTATTTGATCCATTCACTACATCACAAAGAAAAACTCTTAAAAATATACTTATTCACCAACATGATTGTCGGCTTGTCATAATACGAACAAAATCTGAAAAGCCTCATGCCTGTGTTGTCACACTAAGTTGAAACAACTGACTAAATTAGCTGCCTACCTTACAATGTGAAAGAAGTGAAGATGGCAGTTTAATCAGCGGAAACCGGTCATATAAATAAAAATTGCGAGCGATCTTGGCTGATTTCCATAATAAATTTAGTATCACCGTTACCGATTTCGAACTCAAAAGGTTTATCATGAGACAGCTCTTTACATACAGATAGATTTGTTATTTACTTTTGGATTGTACCCCTTTTGACCAAAGAGTCTTGGACTTTTGGCAAACGATTATACATAAGAACAAGAAAAAATTATAGGATTTGCGATGTAAGGAAAAAAGAAACAGCAACAGTAAGTGTGAGGATCTGTTGATGGTGTGCCCCACTGTGTATAGTTTCAGTCATCATCTATAGAATATTTCGTCACAAGGGAGCTAAAATGAAGATGTAAATAACACTGATGTACTTGGTCGTGAACAGCCATTTTATGGTGAAGCTTTAGGTCCGAAAACCGGAGACGCGGCCTTTTTCTTTTTTTTTTTTTAAATAAATAGCGCTATTAATCGTGGTAGGTTCCTCTTTTCTTTGCAAGAATCTAACTGCATTTTGTATATAGCTACCATCTCTAAAAATGACACTTTTCGACAAAATAGCAATGTAAATGAAGTTTTCTTTAGAGATGAGGCATCTTAAAAAAAATTACGATTGTAAAAATGCAGCGTTAGCACAACGTGGTGGACTTTCTGAAAAATTTTCAATTTTCTTCCTTCCATCCAAAACCGTCCAGCATCTTTAATAATTGGAACCGCAATGTTTTTTAAAAAGTTATTTTAAACGTTAATTTCATGCACTACCCCGGTGAATCGTGTTGCTAAAAAAAGTCTTTAGTCACTTACCAAATGTCTAACAAATAGCCCACTAGCATTTAAAAACAAAGAATTTCTGAATGTCAACTCCTACTCAGTAGATGTTTTACATGGAAATTAGTACTTAGAGAAAAAAAAATGTCATGTGATATCTTTTACGAAACCCGGGTAGTGCGCAGAAATAAAAATTATGTTTAAAATTAACAACATTTGCGGACGCAATTATTGAAGATGGCCTTGAAAAATACTGATTTTCATTTTTTTTCCGTCCTTGTACAAAGAACCAACTGCTAAACAACCACCGCAACCAACATTTGGCAGAGAATCAGGGCGCGTATTTACTTGGCTCGCCTGCCACGTGCGGCCACGTGTCTTACCGGACGCAGGAGACGTGCGTGTCGCCGCGGCAGAGGTCGCCTTCGCCTCTCGTATGCACCAGGCCGCCTGCGCAGACGCACTGCAGGCCGGCCTGCCCCCAGCGCAGTCCCCGCACACACGCCTGATTAGATAAACACGCCTCGCCGCCGCTTGTTACCTCAAGTGGCGGCAATACACATCATATCTGACCGTCCCATCTGCGACCGCTGCCCACCGTGCTCCCGGCCTCTCTACTAGTGTGATTACAGTTCCCCAGTATTCTAGCGATGTTCAGTCAGTTTCATTTGTACAATCTTTCAAGAGGGATTGCTTTAAATTCGGCTTATTTGAAGTAAAATAAAATAGCCTTTATGTCGCCAACTAATTCTTTTACTAGCCACATTTAATCGCCAGTCGCCAATAAGCTAGAATGGCTATTATTCTAAGAAGAAGAAAAAATAGCCAAGAATGCGAAAAATCTCCACACCTGGCAACCCTGCTCTCAATTCCACTGCCGCAACGTGATAACCGACGGATGCCTTCTCCACGTGTCGACGCTCCGTATCACTCAGCTGGACTCGCTTCGCCAAGACAGCCCTCCTTGACCAAGGGACAACATACCACTTCAACATGCGTCTCCGTTACAGTTAAAACAACTTTCTCCCGGTTTCACTTCCCAATCACGTCATTTTAATGATTTACGTGTTTCTTCTCATTCACTCACTTTATAAACGTTGCCGTAATAAGGATTGCTTTGTAAAAGCAATTGTGTATCATTTACAAATCAACGCGAAAATGCGCCACGAGCGTGAAACGCGTCTTAAATTTTTTTAACTCCAGCAGGGACGCACATTTTTGTTCTCACTGAACTGAAATAATGATCCGGTACCTGGCCGTGGAGTGGACGAAATTTCTTGCTCTAGCAGGGAATGGAGCCAACGACCGGGCCGCAGTGGATACCACGGTTATGGTTAGATAACAGAAGTTAAGCACTGACTAGTACACTTGCGCAAAATACTTCGCGATCGGGAGCGCTCACTTTAGTTCGCGGCTCTGCCGCGAACTAGTTCGTTCTTTTAGTTCGTCCGCTCCCAGTGACGGCTGAGTGGCGTGGTATGCGCATGCCGGTGGAGGGAGAAGTTCCCCCACCTAGTTGCTTCATGCGCTTGCTACTTGAGCCGCTAACGATATCACGCAAACCAAAAGAAACAGTTTGTGGATAATTTCTCGCGTTAAAGTTTAGAGTTATCTCTATATCTTGGCATTATGGAATTTATTAGTCAGATATTGCAGAGTGCAAAGCAGAAATTTTGTAGTACTGAACTATGTTATCTAGTACGCAGACGCAAAACCTCGAAATGGCTCATCAGCAGAAGGCAAACACGTGATTTTTAATTCTGTTCGCGACCCACCGCGCATCTTTCAGTTCGCGACCCACCGCGCATATTTTAGTTCGCGACCGGTAGTTCGCCTTTTAGTTCGCAGCTCGGCCGCGAAGAAGGTCTCTTTTTAGTTCGTCCGCTCGTTTTGGCTTTTGCTACCGCTTCTAAAACTACAGCTAAGCTGCATTCAGCTCGAAATGACGGCAACTGCCATTAGGGAATCACGCGATACTGCGCGCTCTCGCGTCCTCTGGATGTTACCCGTCAATCTTCGGAAAAGAAGCGGACGAACTAAGAGGCGAGGGATCTGCGAACTAGTTCGCGAAATTCGCCTCTCAGAGCGCTCTTCCGAACTAGTTCTTTCGCGAACTACACAAGACTACTGTCCAGCGTGATTAACACTTGGGTGGGTAACAGTCCAGATCTGCCGAGTGGTGTGGGCAAGCGGGATCACTCAGCCCATGTGACGCAAACTGATCAGCTACTTGATTTAGAAATAGCGGCTCCGGTCTGGAAAAACGAGTCAACAGCCTGGAGTGCGGGGCGCTGACCACGTCCCCCTCCACACCGCATCCGATCCGGTGACGCCCACGGGCGCAGCCTGTGTGTCACGGAGTTTGGCTTAACAGGGAATGGAACCCAGCTTCCCACCTGACAGCATCGACAATTAGTACCGCCTCACGTGATCTGGCACACCACCCGAAAAAAAATTATGGTTTTATCTGTAGCCTGACTTAATCTCTCTCTCTCTCTCTCTCTCTCTCTCTCTCTCTCTCTCTCTCTCTCTCTCTCTCTCTCTCTGCCAAACGCACGCACGCATGCACGCATGCACGCACGCGTGTCCGGAACCGCTTAATTTCCATGTTAGAGCTCATTTTATTACTTCTCTTCAAATCACATTAATCATGGAATGGAAACACACAGCAACAGAACGTACTAGCGCGACTTCAAACACTTTGTTACAGGAAATGTTCAAAATGTCCTCCGTTAGCGAGGATACATGCATCCACCCGCCGTCGCATGGAATCCCTGATGCGCTGATGCAGACCTGGAGAATGGCGTATTGTATCACAGCCGTCCACAATACGAGCACGAAGAGTCTCTACATTTGGTACCGGGGTTGCGTAGACAAGAGCTTTGAAATGCCCCCATAAATGAAAGGCAAGAGGGTTGAGGTCAGGAGAGCGTGGGGGCCATGGAATTGGTCCGCCTCTACCAATCCATCGGTCACCGAATCTGTTGTTGAGAAGCGTACGAACACGTGACTCAAATGTGCAGGAGCTCCATCGTGCACGAACAACATGTGTCGTACTTGTAAAGGCACATGATCTAGCACCACAGGTAGAGTATCCCGTATGAAATCATGATAACGTGCTCCAGTGAGCGTAGGTGAAAGAACATGAGGCCCAATCAAGACATCAACAATTCCTGCCCAAACGTTCACAGAAAATCTGCGTTGATGACGTGATTGCACAATTGCGTGCGGATTCTCGTCAGCCCACACATGTTGATTGTGTAAATTTACAATTTGATCACGTTGGACTGAAGCCTCATCCGTAAATACTAAAATGAGCTCCAACATGGAAATTAAGCGTTTCCGTACACATGTCCACATAACATTTTCTTTCTTTGTGTGAAAGGAATGTTTCCTGAAAGTTTGGCCTACCTTTTTGTAACACCCTATATATATATATACACACACACATACAAATCGGCCCCTGCTTCGTAGAGGGAACTAGGCTGAAATAAGCGTTCCCGCGTGCATCAGTCTACCTTTTACAGAGATCTGTATCAAATTCCAGACGTCGTTCCTAAAAATGTTCTACACGCAAATAAACGCAATGGGGGTCTTCACTATATTTTACTAATGAGGTGGTAACATAATAAATGTATCCAACTCATCTACATCTACATAAATACTCTCCAAGCCACATTGAAGTGCATGGTACAAGGTTCACCGAACAGAATGTTTCTCTACGTTTCCATTCTCTAATAGCTCGCGGTAAAAAGGAACACATTTCTCATTAATTCATAATGTCTCTTGCGCTCATAATTATCACATTTCAACTACCTTTCGGTTTGATAGTACGAGAAGGCTCGAACAACAATGGAAATGAAAATAAATTGTGATTTGTGCAACTGGTCAAATTGAACGCTTGTATTTTCTCTGAAATGGTCACAAAATACATCCAGATAGGTGGATGGTTAGTTTAATGCAATCACTTTATATCTCTGAATGACATTCCAATGTTCGGAAGTACTTTTAAAAGTTACGATAGAAATGGTTCGAGTTATGCCGAAGAAGGCGAAAACTGAAGTGTAGAAGGCGGAAACGGAAATCATGGGGGTTTAGATTTGATACTTGTTCCATAAATCATGAGTACGAGATTTCGTAATGATGTGCAAAGTGTCAGTTTAATAAATTTTGTCTATACATGACAATATTTTAAGCTTTTATTTTCGCGAAATTATTAAGTTTTATCTAAACATTCATCTAAAGTGTAGAAGGAGTTGCCATTCAGAAACACTTTGAATTTCTTTTTAAATACCAGTTGGCTATCTATCAGACTTGATGCTACTTGGTAAGTGACCGAAGACTTATGGCAGCATAATTCACCCCATTTTTTTGTGTGTGTCAAAGTTAGATCTGGACTGCACTAGTTCGTTATTGTTGACTGGATTTTAATCAGCGTGACAAAACACATGTACATAATGAAATGCAATAATCCTAACTGCAATGACTGGATAACAGAACGAATTGAGGCTTCGAAAACAGTCTAGTTTACAACAACTACATCTACATGAAGCGTCTACTTTATTCAGTTGTATCACTTAAAGCATGCTCAACTGTTATTAGTTTCTTCTTCCTTCATGATTAACTCCTAGTTTTCATTACAGGCTACTTCAAAATTAATACGATAAAGTTACAAAACAACACTATATTTTCATTTGTATCACGAATCATTAGTAGCTTTTCTTTCCACTGTTATTGAGGAATGAGTATTTCAATTCAAAATAATTTTAGATTATCTCCTCTATAACACAAACTATGGTCTCAAAACCGACACATCGCTCATATCAGACGTTCTTAACGTAACTGAAAAGTTTTAATCTTACTTCTGTCTACGCATTATGTTCACTGCTGAAACATTTCTAAAGAAAACACAGCACGCAAACGAAACAGACGGCCAAAGTTTAGAACAAGTACTTTGTCTAACGAACTTCAAATTTTGGAGGTGCCTTCTGGTTTAAAAAAAAAAAAAGCTGTAAAATTTCATAAAAACTGCAATAAAACAATATGAATTACAAACGGACACTATATACATATGGATGAAGAGTAGGAGATAATCTGAGCAGCCCTCGGAAATGTTTCCAGATGATAGTGTCCTCTACAGTGTCGTAAAGTAATGAGAAGAGCACACCAATTGTAAAATCGTTTGGTAAAAATCTGCACGGTGCGAAATCTGGCAATTTAAATAATACGTTATTCACATGAATACTGAAAGGAATCCGTTCCATTTCGATCGCACGATAACACAGACGAATGTGAAGGCTGAAAATTCAATTAACCCTGCGTTATTAACATCTGGTTATAACGCTACACCCGTCTTTCAGGGGATTTTGAACTTTTGTTACTAACACCCGTCAATTCGGCGAGTGTGATTTCAAACCAACACTCTACCCGTGTACACTTGTTCATCAATTGTTCCTCGAAACGTCACAGCTCACTGACAATTTGAACGTAGCCGTCGTTTTGACGGATGTTACCAAGCTAGGGTTAACACGTTGGCTGCCGCGATGACGTCAGAGGCTTATCGGTGGCCACACGGCAGCCAACGTGTTAAATACCTGGAGATTAGAATTACGAAGAATTAGAATTGAAATAATCACGCGAATATTGTGCTTTATTGGCAAAACAAATGCAAAAGGTGTACTGGAAGAGGCTGCTTACAGAAGCTTGGCGTTCATTTTCTGGGATACCGCTATGCACGGTGAGATTTTTAACATGTAAGATAGATGGAGGACATTGGGAATACCGAGCGAAGGGCAGACAATTTTTTGATATCGCGAAATAGTGGACAGAAATCGTAGGGGTATAAAGAAGTTGGGGCCAGTAATTTAAAAAAACGCATGGCTCATTGCGGCGAGATAGTTTCATGAAATTCGCAAATTCCTCCTTGGAAGGTGAAAAAGTTTTTCTAGCGCTTATTGGAGTAGAGCAAATAACTGTAATCAAGTAAAAGACATCGGAGCTCGCACGGAAAGATTATAACGTTCGTTTTTTGCCTCGCACTGACCGGGAATTGAACGGTGTATTTATAGTGTGAAGGTAGTTCAACGAACTCTCGGCTAGGCAATTAGTGTGAATTGCAGAGTAGACATCCATATGCAGAAGTACCCGCACGACATGCCGGTACTGGAGAGCAGATGAGGTACGAGGAATCACTAAGCGAGTTCCACCCTACCCTCAGACGTACCCTCACCAACAGAGCGACAAGAACACGATTTAATATATTGCTTTGTTCTCCAATTCTAAGCTGTGAATTTCAATTGTCTGTTCCCGCAAAGTTAGAACAAGCGACCACGGCAATGCTTTGCAGCTACTTAATATATTTGGGGAACTGGATATGCATCCTACACTCCATCCCCTAATCTCTGTCCATATCTGCTTCCACCTCTATGCTTTTAATTCTTGTCTTCTTTTCCTCATAGGCCAAGTGTATTAGCTAACTAGAAACCCGGCGTTTCTCGGGCGTTTATTTATACCCTTCACTACTCTGTACCCATATCCTTCTCTACCGACTACACCTTTTTGAACGCATGACCGCCCCTCCCCCTCCCCGGGGCCGTAATGAAACTATATCAGTGATTTCTTTCTTACATGTATCTGCTGAAAGCGGAAACGAATAAAAACTGAAAAAAAAAGACTTTATGAGACAAGCATTTGATGTATGGTTTTGCTGCCATGAATAATAAACCGTAATGTTTAATTTCAGCCGATGTGTTGTATTGCGCGAATTTAAAACCATAGCTGATTAGCTGATGCATCACTTCTTAATATTGCAAGATTGCTCATAAGCATTGGATTTTTTCGAAAGGGTACTAAAATCCCTTAACTAGCAGCAAAATACTATGATCCAATAATAAAAAGGTATTGACATTAAGGAAATTAACTGCGGGGTCATCAATTCCTAAACTTGCAAACTACTTATGAACTAGCTTATACTAAAGACACCACAAACAGCCATGTCCGAGGTGGGATTCGAACCCCCGACGGGGAACGGCCTCGCGCATCGAAGCATACCGCCTCAATGCGCTCGGCTGTAGCTCTGTTACTTCCGTGTGCCCCCTCTGCCATAGTAATTGTAAGTCACGGAAGCTAGATTTGCTACCGAATATACCGCTAGTGCATCCTTCTGCGACCGCAATCCCCGCACAGGTTGAAAAACACTCAAATACTCCATACGGTATCAAACGTAGATGCGCAGATGGTATACGCCGCCTTCCAGACATTCGGCAAATGCTCATAAATAACGGGGGAGGTTATATTGAAACTGTGTAACGGGAGGCATCTCTGTCAATGTCAGTTGCGAGAAAAATAGTCGTCGTCACTTTTTCTCCAGCCCATGTATGAGTAAAAAAATTAATTTCCGAACATGAGTTCATTATCACAATCATACTGCCAGCTTTTGAAAAGGGCCAGAATAAAATTCACGTGCTATAACATGTCTGACGAATGCCAATCTACGAAAATAATAATACTTTTGGGTTACAAAATAAAATACTTCATACTTTGAATAGGATTCTTGAGTGAAATCATATCCACTTACATCCTACGCCAACGTTTCTAGATGAACGAAACAATCGATAAGAAATACATGTTAAATTGCAGCAGGCGCGGTGAATATTGTTTTCGAATGTACATAATAATACTTCCTTTACAAATTAAGCAGATATGCAATAGCTGAAAAAGGCTTTACACAATAATACTAGTTTAACTTAACAGAGGCAAGATATAACACACACTGCAAATCACACGCTAGTTGGACTTTGAAGTCATATTTGTGATCTTAGCTTCCTGCAAGACATCTTGAGAAAATGTTTTGCTCTCCAAAATACAAAGATTGATTGTACATGGATGATTTAAGTCGGTTCTGTTTTTCTTCTAGCAAAGTGGACAACACATTCGTGTTTTGCATTGCTATGGGCTACGGTGAGGTAAGAGAGCACTACTTAAGTATAACCGAACTTCTAGAAAACTTCGTCGATTCCATGAATTCTTCGTATTACTGTTCTACTGGAATCATCTGCAGTGCCTTGATTTGCAACCGAACTGTTATTTACGTGAAGAGCTGTGAACTGCCGCCAAAGCTCATTCAGCATCTCATATTAAGTTTGATTTTCTTCCTTGCGTAACACGATAGGAAACGTTTCCAGGGAAAAACGATTGGAAGAAAACAGCGCGTCTTCAATTTCGTCAAACCTTGAGTGCAAAATATTGATGTTCTCACAGGCAGTACGTACAAAAGTACTTTCTCACTGATGAAAAAAGGAATTTTCTATATTCTGGAGATCGATCACTGCGTTCTAGGTCTGAATGCCAAAAACTAAATCACCACTTCTTTGAGTTTGCGGTGCAGAGCCTGTCGAATCTTGAGATGCACATAGAGGAACAGTTATCCCGACTTTAAATTCAACTCCAATGACGACACAAACTTCACAAAGCATCAATCTTATCATAGAACTTGTTATCCACTATCTTAAGACTTGCATTCGACCCACGCCAAGAATTGATTGTACGAAAGTGGGGTGATTATCAAATGTTAACGTCTCGTATTTTTGCCCTCGAAGTCGTAAAACCGTAAAATGCTGCAATTTTCGTAAACTTTACGGAAGGTTGCCAGCTCTGCACAATGTCAGCCTCTTGTACAACCCCTAGAAACCGGGTACTGCGATCCTGAATTCCTCAGAACAAGGAACTATTTACCTCTCGCCCTGGCATATTACACGCTCCCCTGCATCTGCAGACTACTTACTGCAGGCATACACTTACCAACATCACCATTTTTCTTTTCACAAAATAGAATATTCTCAAAGTCGAATGTAAATGTGAATATAAACAATGTTCCATATCTGATTTAAATTTTAACATTTTAATGCAAAGCTCTTGTATGTTCAAAACCGTGGTCCCGTTTCTGCCCTGTTTCGAAATGTAGCACTTTGGCAATAGTCGTGGAACGAGAAGACAAATTTAATACAACTCACCAGGTAAGACTTGCTTGGTGCAGAGGCATTCAACACTGGGTACTCACCTGGAACAGAAGAAAACTAAAATTAGTTTCAGAACACGGGTATCGTTAAAACAGTCATTTACGTCCTCTGAAAACATCACCTAAAACCAAACTATGATCAGATCACATCCCCACACTATAACGACAGCTTTTAAGCAGACTTCACCTGTAAACTGTGTAACACAAGCATCACACAAATTCAATAATTTGACACATACTGTAGTCAGAGCAAAGCAAAGCAAACGCAGTGCTCTCTATTGTTTACGTGCGACATATTCACTGCTTATGGGGGTCACAGATTACTGGTTATGTTTCAGTTGTCGTTTGTGTGTAAATTACGGTTAGCAACGACTTCGAAAACTATTGCTCGTGTCAGTGCAGGATGTAATTAGATTTTTATGTAAATATAAGGAAATGCCCCGCGTTCCCATATGGCAGTGATTTTCAACCTTTTCCAATATCGACTCCCAATTAAAAATATTCTGGAAACCCCCATGACCTCCTCAACACGAACTCGAACAAAACTATGTTCCTTATCTTATAGGTAAACGATGTAATGTTCTTTCTGTTGATACAGCTTTCTTCTAAATTGTTGTACGTTGTTTTTTGTATATTTTCGGAATGGAAGACATTATTTTACATTTTTTCCGACAAATGTATATTCTCCATAATGAACTTGAACAAGAACGGAATTATGCTGATTAAAGAAGGTCCCACTGTATAGACTATTTTTAAAGATTGAAAGAAAGTAGCAGCAGTTCTGTTTATTTCTAATTAATTAAGCGACCGATTTCGGTGCTATATTCGCACCCCGTTGCGTAACTGTCTCAAGCAATAGCGCATTTAAAAGGGGGTAACATTTTTAAATCGTAGCCTTTGTTAAAAAAGAAAAAATCAAGTTTATTACGAGAGAGGAGCTGAATTTGCAGTGTTCGATTATTTACATTGTCGTCGTCTAGGAAAACTTCCATTGCATTATTACAGTTACAATGAAAATAAATTGAATAGCTTTGTTAAGTAGGACTATGGCAGCCGCTCAGACCGATGTTCCGTTCAGAGGGTTAAACCCTAACATTTCTTCCTGCCTCTCCTCCTGTCCCCCCCCCCCTATTCACCCACCCATCTCCCTGTCTTTGGCATCAACTTCTTTCCGTCTCTGCCATTATGCTCCCTCTCCCCCCCTCTCTATATGCAAGATTACATGTATTTGCCAAATTGATCGGTCAAACGTTGTTGGTCTGGAGTAAGGTACCACCCACGATGCACCGCACGAAATTGTGTGTAGAAAGTGATGTTTCTTTTATTCTGAAAGTCGTGAGTGCAAAATTTCATCAAGACAGGAATACAACTAGATTTGTGTCGGAGTTTGTTATGAACTACACTCCGCCACTTACCTTACGACTTGCATTGTAGACAGTGCCATTCCTGTTGATTTTAAGGTCAAAAGTGCAATATTTTATCGCAATCGTATAAAAGGTATGATAGTATCAAGTACGAATCTAATTCGAAGTTGCGATTCACATATAAAATTACCGATTTCAATTTTTCAGCTGCTCCTTTGGGTTTTCCTTAATTTTCTCTCTCAACGATCGCTGAATTAAAGCAAACAAAATGAAAAACTATTCAAATAGGTCAAGCCACTACTGAATTTTAGTTAAGCTAACACATAACAATTGATTTTTACTACTAACGCTCACGGTCGAAATTCAACCTTTTATGTTTGGAAAGTAAACTAATAGCGAAATTGCGACTCCAAGAAATGTTATTCCGTTACCACAAAATGTTCGTTTCCACTGCTGTAAAAAGACTGTTGTAACTGCTTAGCTCAACCCCCTTAGTTCGACCCATTCTACCGCGAGATGACTCAACTAGACCTGTACCTGAGAGCCTACATAGGGAGAGAGCGGCCAATCGACCGGTGTCCGCCACGTTTTTACGACATTGCACGAGGGACGCGTATTCAGATAGTGGCCCAAGCAGAAATGCAGCCACTTAACGATTAAAGTAAGGCATCAGTTCGACGTATGAGACCAAGTCAGATCTTATAACTTAATACCCAGCCAGTGTTTGACGCAAATCCCATTCTCGTCTATTTACGAGAGATGGAACTCAAAAGTGGCATCACTGCTGTGGATACAATGCAATGGAATCTACTATAGTCGCTGATGATAGCACGCATTGTTGACATATCTACCGCACATCCGAGCAATGGACTCGCTCATCCCACGTCACCGGCGTGCGCACAATCGACGGAAACAGTCACTTGTAACCTAGCAATCTAACCTAACAGTGTCACTAAGTTTTCGAACAAGGATGAAGCTTGAATGTGCCAGAGGTCTTGCAGCACGACAGTGTCATCAAGGTCTTCAAGAGGCTTGCGGTGAATGGGCAATGCCGTACAGAACAGTGGCACGTTGGGAAAAAGCCTTCAACGAAGGTCGGCAAACTGTGGCAGACATGCATCGGGCAGATCGTCTAGAGTCTCTGAAGAAGTACTTTTGCTTCGAGAAAGAAGAGGCAACACTTTCCGCGCAACCGCCCTATCATTTTTAACAACGCGCTGGCGCATACACTGCAAGCTGTGGCTGCTCTGTTCGGTCGATGGAAGTACTATACCATCCGACATACTCCTTATGACTGATTTAATTCCGAAGATGAAGGAACCAGTTCGTGGCATTCGCTTCAGAACTGTTCTAGAGATTCGACAGGAGTAGACCGCTCCATTCACAACATGAACGGAACAGCCTCTGCTTTCCACATTGCTGGCAAAGGGTTCTATACAACACTGGTGACTACTTTGAAGTACAATAACACGTGAAAAAATGTAACGATTTTGTATCGGTTGTGAATAATTGCCACTATAAGTATATAGGTCTGATAAATTGGTGAGCAAATTGAAGTCTCGCGAAGCATTCTCTCTGTCTCCTGAATGCTAATAGCCGTATTTTAGGATATTCTGGTAACATCGACAAGGGGCTGTTGATGAATAACAGAACGATGTTTCTTGTGATATATTTAAAAGAAAATGCTATTTCCGTTTTTTCTGTCGGGTATCCAGCGCTGAAATTACTGAGATCTTATTCCTTAGGCCCCTATATAATGCATTTTACATGTGTTCCTATCGATCTTATAACGTTTTTTCCTATACTAGAAAATATAAAAAATACAATTCTCTACATTCTTTGGCACACTGTGCATCATAAAATCGGAAAAATTCTGTACTTTCACTACTGAAACAGCAGAAACTGACTCAAGATAGGTAACTTAATATCCACATCGAATCTATATTCCCCCTTTTTTGAAGTTAAATACCTTCACTGTCCGGCCCTTGTTAGTTCTACTCAGTAAATCACTTCAAATCAACGTTTAATCTTAAAAATTGTCGAGGAGTTCTACAATTATCACACACAGTACGTTTACTGAAATACGTTAATTTACGTACACAACCGACAGAGTACGTGCAAAAGTGCGGCAAGGCTACCGTAATACAAAGTGTATATAACTGTACAGTGAAATCGCCGTCAGAAGCATTTAAAACTCTCTACGTAACAAAAACGTACGCTGTGGCTATTTACACGTATACAAAGCCCGCCATGTTTGTCGAAAACATGGTGTACTGGGCTCTCAGCCGATCGGCGTGGGTATCAATGGCCACTCTTTTCCTACATAGGCTCTCTAACCTGTACCTTTCGCGCCGTAACTTCGTCTAATTCTCCTCTTTAACTATCGAATCATCCGCTTACTTTAAAGTCTAATGGCTACGTATGAGGGTGGTTTGATAAGTCTGATAAATTTTTATGAAAGAGCAGGAGTTTTTCGGAACCTGCACTGTTGTTGGTAAGCCTGATATTTTCACGGATATTACAGCAAGTTTCGAACGGCAACTGTTATTAGCTGATTGTTGGCTGCCAGCTGAAGTAGTAAAAGTATAGTTAATTCCTTAGGATGGAGAAAAATTTCGTGCGGTTATTGAAAATTTCCATTTGAAGGGTTGACAGCTGCACAGATCAAATCCGATTTGGATGAAGTGCATGTGGGTTCTGCACCAACAATGGAGACCATTTGCTTTTGGATCAATGATTTTTCACGCGGTCGAAAAAGTACGGAAGATGGAGCCCGCTGCGGTCGGCTCGTCTAATTCACCACACAGGAAACCATCGATAGGTGCAATATATAGTAATAAAATATCGAAAATAAGAAGTTCGCGAGATACCTAACACGGTAGGCATCTTAAATGAACCAGTGCATTACATCCTTCGTGAAAAAATGGCCATGAAGAAGGTCTGAGAGATGGGTGCCGCGCTTGCTCACTTTGGACCAAATGCGAAAACGAAAGAACATTTCTGCTCAGAATCTCTCACTGTTCAGGCGCAATCCACAGGACATTTTTCGCAGATTTTTAACTATGGATGAAACTTGGATCCTCCTTTACACTCCACAGACCAAACAATGGACGAAGAGTGGGGAGTGTACCGAAAAAGACGAAGGCTGTTTTGTCAGCTGAAAAGGTGATGGCCACAGACTTTTGGGATTCCCAGGGTATAATCCTGATAGATTATTTCTACAAGGCAAATCCATAACTGGGCCCTATTATGGTGCTCTGTTGGATCGTTTGAAACAAGAAATAATTGAAAAACGCCCAAGATTTCATCAGGACAATGCTCCATCGCACACAGCAGTTACCGCAATGGCAAAAAAACATGGGATTCGAATTGGCTCCTCATGCACCCTATTCACTATACTTTGGAAGGAGACTATGTCGAGAAATAAAGTGGGTTTTCGCCTTTAAAACAATTTTTTTTAAAAGTGCAAATGTTTGTAAACCTAAGGGAAGGTGGTCATTAGTCCGTAAACTTGCAAACCACTTACACTAACTTATGCCACGGACACCACAAACACCCATGCCCGAGGAGTACTCTAACCCCGATGCGAACGGCCGCGCGCACCGCAGCTGGGCGCCTTAGTGCGCACGGCTATTTTTTAATTCTATTTTTAGGAAACTTATCAAACCGTCCTCGTACACACATCTTTGTTTCGTGCACATCTATGGCAAAGCTCCTCTAGAATTGTGTTTCATTACCCTCGTTTTATAATAAATACCGAAAATTGTAGTCACAACTTGGTGGCTTCTAGGAACGCGCATGTGAATTGTGTTGCAGTTAACGACACGACAATGAACGCAGGCCCACTAGAGGCGCGCCGCTCATCCAGGCTAATGCGCGACAGTCCGGAGACGGGGCCTCGCCTCGTGCGCAAACAGCCGGGCGCCCGCTAAGTGGAGCACCACAGCGCGCCGCGCCGCTGCACCATCGATTCGTCTGCAGAGTCCCACCCCCACAAACACAGGCTCCTGGCTGACCACCGCTGCCGCCTGCTCCTGGCATATCGGATGCGCTTCGCTGCCCACGCCATTCGGAATAACAACCCGCCCATATATCACCCTGCCCTCTGACGCACGGTCGGGCGGTATCTGACACTGCCACAAATTCTCTCTCTCTCTCTCTCTCTCTCTCTCTCTCTCTCTCTCTCTCTCTCTCTCTCTCTCTCTCACTCACACACACACACACACACACACACACACACACACACACACACACACACACATTCTAATATTGTTTCAAAATACAAACGCACTCATTGTCAATGCGCGATAGAAGTGCCACAACTCTACGGCACGTACACGCAAGTGCCGAAGAACTTCTGTATGGGCATGCATATGAAAAAAATCATCACCATAGGTAAACACAGTGAGAACAGCACTGCGATAGGCAACGCCTATATAGGGTGTTACAAAAAGGTACGGCCAAACTTTCAGAAAACATTCCTCACACCCAAAGAAAATATGTGGACATGTGTCCGGAAACGCTTAATTTCCATGTTAGAGCTCATTTTATTACTTCTCTTCGAATCACATTAATCATGGAATGGCAACGCACAGCAACAGAACGTACTAGCGTGACTTCAAACACACTGTTACAGAAAATGTTCAAAATTTCCTCCATTAGCAAGGATACATGCATCCACCCTCCGTCGCGTGGAATCCCTGATGCGCTGATGCAGCCCTGGAGAATGGCGTATTGTATCACAGCCGTCCACAATACGAGCACGACGAGTCTCTTCATTTGGTACCGGGGTTGCAAAGACAAGAGCTTTCAAATGTCCCCATAAATGAAAGTCACGAGGGATGAGGTCAGGAGAGCGTGGAGGCCATGGTATTTGGTCCGCCTCTACCAATTCATCGGTCACCGAATCTGTTGTTGAGATGCGTACGAACACGTCGACTGAAATGTGCAGGAGCTCCATCGTGCATGAACCACATGTGTCGTACTTGTAAAGGCACATGTTCTAGCAGCATAGGTAGGATTACCCCGTATGAAATCATGATAACGTGCTCCAGTGAACATAAGCGGAAGAACATGAGGCCCAATCAAGCCATCACCAACAATTCCTGCCCAAACGTTTACAGAAAATCTGTGTTGATCACATGATTGCACAATTGCATGCGGATTCTCGTCAGCCCACACATACTGATTGTGAAAATTTAAAATTTTATCACGTTGGAATGAAGCCTCATCCGTACTAAAATGAGTGTGGAAATTAAGTATTTCCGCACACATGTCCACATATTTTCTTTCTTTGTGTGTGACAAATGTTTCCTGAAAGTTTGGAGTTTGGCCGTACTTTTTTTGCAACACCCTGTATAAGACAACAGGCGTCTGGCTCAGGCATTAGATCGGTTACTGCTGCTACAATGGCACGTTATCGTGATTTGAGTCAGTCTGAATGTCGTGTTATAGTCGGACACGAGAGATGGGATACAGCATCTCCGAGGTAGCAATAAAGTCGCGTATTTCCCGTACGTCCATTTCACGAGTGCACCGTGAATATCGGAGCCCCGGCAAAGTATCAAATCAACATCGCTGAGGCTGGAAAAATATTCCTCAAGGACGGAAATAACAACGATGAAGAGAATCGTTCAACGTGACAGAAGTCCAACCTTGCCGCAAATTTGTATTGTAATAACAGTGGTAAACCGCCAAAAGACCCTAAGGATTAAATTAGCTAGATTAGGCCCCAAATGGAGACTTAAAGTGAAACATTTACATGCTATATAAGTAATTACATATCTTTCTACCACTTTCAAACATAATACTCAGATTTTCAATGTCGTGATGTATGGGGGTTCTGCTCGTTGCAACAGTATTCTCCTGGGGCGTCGTGGTAGAAATAAATACTCGATATGTACAATTTTCACTACTTCTTTAATCTGAATCAAAGTTCTCCACCAAAACAATACAACTTCACAATGTATACAATGCTACAGAACTTAGCTGATAGAACTTCCATTTTAAAACAACAGACTGAGATTGCTTCCAGAGCACTTTACAAACGACTCAAACTCGAACTCCCCAAGCAAGGCGGCGAGGCAAATATATAACATCGACAATAATGACATTACATCATGCATTGTTCATAACAATTGAATATACTAATTTACAATTACCGAACACAACCGAAAAACATGTCATGTACACAAAAATAATCACAAAAAATGAAAACTATACATACAATAATTTTAGATGACATGTTTCTTTTTTAATTGAAATCTCCGATCTTTCTGTTGACAAAGTGCGTTGTTAAATGTCAGTTAACGAGTACACCATACATGTTCCTAACATATATTGAACTATCAATTATCTTGGCAATTCTCAAAATAGGTTCAAAATCTCACGTCAGTCAATATATACAAAGAAATGCAATACACAAATCTCGGCAATTACAATAATTAACACAATTAGCTGGTCAACACAACTTGTTTATGAGCCTAACATATATACAATACTATTCATTTTAATGTTTTTATGTAGATACAAAAGTTTTTACCATTTGTCTATTTATTGAAAGAACATACAATGACAAAACTATTTTTTATAGAACTGTCTGGAAACGTCTTATACAAATCTCTTAATGAAATCTATTCACTTGTTTTAATCACAGTATCGCCGAGACACTGTCCTACACTGATTCCTAGGCTGGCTATTTCGTTTGTAACTTCACACGCAAAATATATCACTATTGCACCACACGATTCCGGGTCCGACGCAGGCGGTGTCGTACAATAACATTGAGATGAGAGGGCCGGCAGTATCGTCACACCAACCAATCGTTTTTCCCGCAAAACAGATTGTAACAGGGAAATGAGGGTATGACACTAGTAGACAAGGTACTTTTCGCCACATACCGTGGGGTTTGTTGCGGAGGACCATTGTAGAATGTTATTTTGTCAAGTAGGCTCAACCACATAGATCGTGTATAAAACACTATAATATGAAGCGTTTCAAGGGTCAAGCCCTCATCATCAGATAAAATATACAAGAATCTTTAAAACCCGAGACAAATAAAATCTAAAACGTAAAAAAAGAAAACGTGGTTACTTCCCTTGTAACCGTGTCGCTTTCTACGGAGACACGGTTACAAGGGAAGTAACCACGTTTTCTTTTATT
This sequence comes from Locusta migratoria, assembly GCA_026315105.1. Taxonomy (NCBI): domain Eukaryota; kingdom Metazoa; phylum Arthropoda; class Insecta; order Orthoptera; family Acrididae; genus Locusta; species Locusta migratoria. Next base: position 668,107,652 of record CM048744.1, read on the forward strand.
ACGTTTTAGATTTTATTTGTCTCGGGTTTTAAAGATTCTTGTATATTTTATCTGATGATGAGGGCTTGACCCTTGAAACGCGTCATATTATAGTGTTTTATACACGATCTATGTGGTTGAACGTACTTGACAAAATAATTAAGCATACAACCACGACCTCAAATCAATAATGGATATAATTAAATTGTAGAATGTGTTGTCAGTATGCAGGACGTGTGTGGAAACACGGGAGGCTGCACAGTTTGTACGCTGGATGGGAGCACGTAACTGGGGAGTAGTGCGCCTGCAGGGAGTTAGGCAGTAGGCGAGTGTGTGTTAGCGGGAGCCGGTGTCCCTTCAGCTCTGCTGCACGGTGGCGCTCTCCCAGGGAGCGCAGACGAGGCGTGCCTCTGGGCTGCAAGTAACGGCCGGCTTCGCACGCCCTCAGCTTCCCGGAACCTGGCGCCCGCTCACCACCCCTTTACGACCATCTGTGTCCGCCACCGGATGAACATGAGGACGTGCGTTTCATACTGATGTACTGTACTTCTCCTGCTTCAAGCCTCACCCTTTCCCACACTACTCCATTACTATGGACTCTAGAGATGATCTCTAAACTGAGTGACCATCACATCTCCAAGTCACATTATTTGTTCACAACAGTAATAGGTCTAGTTTTACGGGATGACAGTTTTAGAAGATTCTTAGACAACTTAAAAGCTGTGTGTGTGTTGTGGATGTTGAACCTATCGTTAAATCAGACAACAAATTGTTCATTAACACAGCAATTTGGTTTAATTATGGCCCTGATATTGATGTATATACTATTAAATAAGAAACAGTGCATTAAACTGATTATGTGCGCAACGGACATTTTAAACACAAAACAACTGTGACAAGTCACTATTTGAAACAGACACTGATTATACTCAAAAATTTTGACTGCGAGAAATATATTAAAAAACCACAAACCACTTTCTTAATGCTTGACTGAGATTTTTATGCAGATCAGTTTCTGATTATTGAAATTTAATATCATAGTCAATTAACTATCATTTACTATGGCACCAATAACGAAATCTGTTCAACAATATTATCAAAATCAATACTGCACTTTAAATCCACTAATAACTAATTATCAAATGAAGCAAGTAGGTTAATTTTCTAATTACGTAAATGAAACAGGAAAGAAAGATCAACTTTGTTACTTATTATTAATAATCAGCATTACATTACCTACATAATACAACTTCTGACTTGCTGGCAAAGCAGCCTCTGCTCTACATCGGAGCCATACACACAACTCAACCGCTCTCTAAGCGAGCTGAACCACAAGTACTACTCTCTCTCAGTGCGAGCTACAATGCTATGCAATACATGATCTTTGGTAAAGATGAAACTTCGCAGAGTTAAGTACACATATCGATACATACAGTAGAAGCAATATTATACAATTTCTTGCAAGCAAGTTACTCGATACAAAGCAGGAGGCACAATATTAGACATTTTCTTACAAAAATAATTTTTTATCGACACGTTTCAAACTGACCTCTTACATATTCAATTTTGTGAGTGTAATCTCTTCTACATCTACATGGACACTCTGCATATCACATTTAAGTGCCTGGCAGAGGGTTCATTAACCACTTTCACAACCTTTCTCTACCGTTCCATTCTCTAATAGCGCGAGGGAACAAAGATCATCTAAATCGTTCCGTTTTCGATCTGATTTCCTCTTATTTTATTGGGATGTCATGTCTCCCTATGTAGGTGGGTCATAGAAAAATATTTTCACATTTAGAAGGAAAAGGCGGTCATTAGAATTTCGCAACTAGATCTCGCCGCAACTAATAAAGTCGTTCTTTTAATAATTTCCACCTCAAATCGTGCAACATTTCCGTGACGCTCCCCCCCCCCCCCTCGTAACGTGATAAAACGAGCTGCCCTTCTCTGAATATTCTCAATATCTTCCGTCAGTCCCACCTGGTGAGGGTCCCACACTGGGCAACAGTACTCCAGGAGAGGACGCACAAGTGTGATGTAGGCAGTCTCTTTGGTGCAGCAGGTGCATCTTCGAAGCGTTCTGCCAATAAAACGTAACCTTTGGTTCACCTTCCCCACGATACTTTCTGTGTGTTCTCTCCAGTCAAAGTTGTTCGTAATTGTAGCTCCTAGGTAAAATTTAGGACCTTAAGGTTTGACGAATTTATCGCGTAATTGAACTTCAGCGGATTTCTTTTAGTGGTCATGTGTATTACTTCACACTTTTCATTACTTAGTGTTAATTGACAATTTTCGAACCATGTGGAAATTTTGCCTAAATCGCTTTGCAGTTAGTTTTGATCCTCTGTTGACTTCACTAACCGATAAACGACACCATCATCCGCGAACAATCTAAGAGAGCTATTCAGATGTCTCCTAAATCGTTTATAAAAACAAGGAATACTAGGGGACCTGTGCTTTCCTGGGGAACGCCAGATATCACTTCTGTTTTACTCTATGACTTTCCGTCAATTACTACGAACTGTGTCCTTTCTCATAGGAAATCGTGAATCCAATCGCACAATTGGGGCGATATTACATAAGCACGCAATTTCATTAGAAACCACTTGTGACGTACAGTATCAAAAAGCCTTCCGGAAATCGAAAAATATGCAATTGATTTGAGATCCCTTGTCGATGGCACTTATCACATCATGTGAACAAAGGGCAAGCTGTGCATCGCAAGAGCGATACTTTCTAAATCCGTGTTGACTATTGGTTAATAGGTCGTTCTCTTCGAGATAGTTCATAATGTTGGAATAAAGTATATGTTCCAAAATCCTATTGCAAATCGACGTCAATAACATGGACCTTTAATTTTGTGTTGTACGTGATAGGTATGGAGCTATTGCATCAGCATACTCAGAGGAATCTATTTGGTATACAATCTGGCCCGGATGATTTGTTCTTACCAACAAATTCTGAATGTGTTACATCATCGACGTCTCTGGTGTGAGAATTTTAACTGCGCCTTGTTTCCTGTTTCCTGCCATGAAATGTATCTTTGAAGGACATTAGGCCTATGAGAAAAAGTCCAATACCACTCCTTGTAAGTTTATTAGTTATACAGAACAGCTGTTTTGGCAGTCTGCTATTATCCAGTGCCTGCATAAATGTAAGTATTACATGCAGGAATTTCCATATTCATGCATCTTAATTAACGAAATAATGTATTTAAATTGACGCACGTATACATTACCCTGACCTGCGTATCTAACATCTGACGTCACTATCTCAGGTATATCACATGAAATTATCCTGAAGTTTTCAATCTAAGTCGATTTCCGTATTGCTGTACTTTTATCGGGCGTGAAACAGTGCTTTGGTCTTACAACTTTTAAACTGTTTTATGACTACTGAAGACACCTAAAAATCTTTCACGACAACTTATTACTCCGGAAATATATCACACATATGGTTGCAACTGACATAAAATATTTAAAAGTTGTAAAAAAAAAGAAAAAAAAAACACACTACGTCTAGCTGCATAAAAGCATACCAGCACGTAAATAGAATCGAAAAGGTCATGAAATATACCTGAGACAGTGTCACCCGATGTTGTAAATGGCGCAACAGCTGTTGTTAACCACTTATTTATAAGCAGTGGTAATTGCACCTGAAGTCCCATCGATGCACCATCGCACCTGCCGGCATGGCTGGTTTGAAAGGACGCCCCTGGTAGCTAAATTTGAAGTATGCTTCTTGCTTGGCAAAATGTTTTAATGATAACCGGTTACTTCACTACAGATCATATGATATCCTAAATCAACGAAATCGTCATTAAATAACATGAAACCAGGACTGTTTTCATTTAAAAGAAAGATGAAGAACAAATCAGAAATACTGCAACAGGCAGTTCACGTCTTCAACGCAAACCTTTACCGCTGTGTATACTAGGGGTTTGCAGTACTTATGCATTTAGTTACAGTGGAAAAACAGTCATTTTTGCGTGGAACTGATTTCGTATCGCATCAGAATGTAACGATCGCCAAGAGAGTTTCTGTCAGTCATTGCTTGTTTTTGCACGATTCGCTAACTTTTCCTAAAAGTTTACTATCATATTAAATAGAAGTATGTTCGTTAACAGTAAACACGGAACCAATTAACAAGAATTTCTATCTGAATCTGATGTACGGGTTGACCGAGAACGAAATCAATCACCGAGGCGTTTGTTAAGAATTGAATATGCACTAACAAGGAGAGCACACGGAAATAGGTCTTTCGCCATTTTTAAAAATATTTATCGAACGTGAAATTCAGAACTGAAACAAAGTCATTCGATGCAACTCTCAAAAATCTTAGAGAAAATCGACTGATTTTTCTTTACGCCCTTTAATTACGTATAACAGTAATTTTCTGACAGTCGCTGTGTTTCACCGGTAGCGTTATAAATTCATAATCAAGAAATCGTTGCGTCGAAGGTTCGAATCCTGCCCTGCTTTTTATTTTTTTCCTCGTGTTGGAATATCTACATTACCTACCATTAACATATCGTAATTAACACCTAATTGTTATTTATTAAAAATTTACGTTGCTTTTATTCTTGATTTTCAATCCTATACATATTATAAATGCGAAAGTATGTATGTTTGTTACCGCATCACGCTAAAACCACAGCACTGATTTAGATGAAATTTAATATAGAGATTTCTTATGTCTTGGATTAGGACATAAGCTACTTTTCAAAATGTTTATTACAAGTTATTTATTTGAAGTATATCCATAGAAATACGTAACGGTTGTAAGAAGTCTGTAATACAGCAGGAGAAATGCCTTGCAGAGCATGACATGTTTAGCCGCGAGGGTTAACGCGGCATGTTATAAATTATCCGTTGTTCGAGCAATGGTTCGTATCTTCCTATAGTGAATTTTTTTTTCTTTGTTATTCTTATCTTTTTTACTTTCGAATATACAATAAGATTCTTGGGGACTGCCAAAACGGCTTAACTGATATATAATTACATACACAAGAAATCTGAATGTTGGCGTTTATGCCGCATTCATTTTCATTTGTTGTAACAAATTGAAGACTTTAAATAAAATATGCTCTAAGTACCATGGCAAGAAAAAACATTGACGTTTTGTGTAGAATGGGATCTCACGTATAAATAGCGTACGTAAACTGCAACAAAAGTAGTAGCAGATGCACTCAACAGATGGCAGGCGGTACGCTGCAGTTACCATATGAAACGTGTGTTCCGGCCAACTGCAACGATATATATAATTGTGAATGTCTGTTCGGTGTACGCTTATCACGTCCGAACGACAAGACGCAGAGACTTAAATATTTGTACCGTTACTAATTTACACCTGATGAAGGTTTTAGCCACGGTTTTATAGCCATCTGATAAATATTTAGCAATTTGAAGAATATAACGTGATGCGGAACAAGAATTACTCTGAAAATTATATTTACTCTTTGAAAATTGTTTTATTGGTTGCATTGTTGCTTGAGGGTTGGTAATGATAAAAGGGTGGAGTATATTGGAATGGAATGTTATCGGTGTATATAAAATTCTACGTGTGTGTGTGTGTGTGTGTGTGTGTGTGTGTGTTTTAACATTTCGCTCTGCAGCAAAAACTATATAACGCAAACGAATGGTCTGCGTGTAATTGTTGTCCGAAGTCTCCCGTTGTACATCATAGATCATACCAGTTCCATGCCGATAGCTATAAGGGGGTGGAAGATATGGTGGTTGAAATTCGTCAAATTATTTTAAAAAATCGGACTGAAGGTTAGCGATGACGTTTGCGACTTTACAGCAAGAAGGTTACATACAGCGAAATGTGATGCCACAGACCATATATTTGGTCTGTGTGTGCTACAATTTCTTCTCTGTAAGGATAAGCGTACGAATAAGGAAATATAAGAATAAATAAATAAAGCAGTACAAAATAAATTTCTTTTCATACATCTCTTTAAAAAAAATCTATTTAACTTTTCGAGCATTACATCAAGTGATCGATCTGTGATATTACAATCATTATTGTTGAATTTCGTGATCGGATTCTTCGAAACGAGTGCATTTTTACCTGTGATTGGCTCTACACTACTTACGTTCCTGATAAATAGAAAATCAACCAACACGCGAGCAGAGCCGCGGGTTTAAGCTAATATTTTATAAAAGGCTGTTAATAATTATGGTTTCAATGACGTATAGTCACAAAATACATTTTTGGGGCAATACTGGTAAACTCTCCACACCTTGGACGAAGAGAGGAAGACGCCGTCAATAGTAAAGAGCAAACTGTAAAAAAAAAAAAAAAAAAAAAATAATAAATAAATAAATAAAAAAAAACCCACACTGATTTTAATTGAAATCTTTCCTAAAATAATGAAAATTAAGAATAAATTGAAGACTTGGATTTTTCGTCAAAAATTACGATTACACAGGTGTTAATTATCATAATATATGTAATTTGAATTTAAATCGTGTAGATATTTGAAGAAACCGAAACAATCGATACATCTTATAAAATAGGCTGTGTGTGTGTGTGTGTGTGTGTGTGTGTGTGTGTGTGTGTGTGTGTGTGTGTTTTCAACCGATTGTACACATGTTGCTTATTATCAGGCAACAACCGCTATCGGGGTAAGAACCACCTACGACACATACATAAGGAAATATGTCAAACAATGCAATCGTGAAAAACGGTTGCATCATGCGATAATATTCTACATTCGCTCCTTAACTAATGGACCGATTTCGACCAAATTTGGTACAAATATTCTTTAAGGTCAAGAATCATTTGCTATGGTTGCAAAACCACCTAAGATAAGTATTTCATATGATATAACGTCATAAACAAGGAAAACTGTCCCATCTTGCGACGCGTGATAGCGTGATTTTATTCATCAACTATTTGACAATGAGAGCATTCAGCAACTTGCAATAAACTTTGAATATTATTTCAAATCTTTACGAAACTTTTCCCACTGACAACCCCAACAAGATGATAAAAGGAAAAAAGTTTATCACTTACTACTTTTCCGATGTTCATGATGTATATTTACGGCATTTTGCTTGACTTTATTACTTCTACACTGTAAATTGTATACGGGGGACAATTCACAGCCAGTACACACACATACCATTGAATGTTCGACACTATATCACAGTTCGACATATATAGTTCATGAGAGATGAAGTCATAAGCAATTTGGTTCATGAAAAACCACATCACGTATGAAGCTTCGATTTATAACGTCTTTACTGCTAACAGCTTTCACGACATTTTTCAGACATTAGGCACATATACCACTGAATGTAACTCGAATTTACATCATAGTACGACATGTATTTCAGGAGATATGACGTCATAATGACATTTCCGAATAACTACTACGTCATGCGCTAGTTTTCCACATCTCCTCCTAAAATAACGGACCTATTTCAACTAAACTTGGTCCACATATTGCTATCGGGCAACAATCGCTGTGGAGTTAAAAACTACCTACGACATATAGTTCATGAGATATGACGTCGTAAACGATGAGTCACAAAAACTTTTCTATCACGCTTGATTTACGAGACTTCATTTGCCCATTTATTTATCGCAGACAGTTTCCTAATATTACATGTTACAAATCTAAAAAATTATATAATTGTAGTACATATAGTCAAGGATATATGTCGTAAGTATTGAGTTGCATGAAAACGAACTTAAATGGACAGATAGGTAGAAGCCGGTGGACAGGAAGGGAAGAACGAGATGGACTAAGATGAGAAGTTACATTGACTTATGCATTTTTCTTTTACGATTTCATAATTTCTAAGTTTTTTTTTTTTTTAATACATGAGGATGAAATCGTTTCCGAATTTTTATTTTCATTTCTAATATGAGACTGGAAAATGCATATATACCTGGGGAATACCGGGTCTATCAGATAGTTATAATTAAAATGGCAGGACTCGAACCGTTGACCCTACAAGTCAGCGCTCGTGACGTGGCACGTCGCACCAGAATCCCACGCACTACTGTTTGCAGGGCAATAAAGCTTAACTACAGTGCTATCCGTACGAAGTCCATGGTCATCACTAACATTTAGGCACCGACTTCTACTGCTTTTTTATCATATGAAGCGGCATCTGTTGATCATTTTGTCCACTTTTTTGGCTTCACTAAAACATCCTGTTATTTAAAACGCGTGTTAATTTCTTACCTATCTACATAATTTAGTCTAGTACTGACTTCTGAAACACCATTCGGTACTTCGCAGATACATCGAGCATTGGCTGTAAAACTAGTTCTGTGTTACTAGCGATCGGTGTATGAACTGTTTTTATGCGCATGCTTTTAACTGAGAAGTGTCTAGCCCCAATTTTATTTGTGGTCGCTTATAAATGTTAAAGAAGTTTTTGACTACTCACACTAACTTTGTCCACCCCAACGAAAATCAAGACCCACCGTCCAGCACTTTGAAAATCGTCTTGACGTCAGCATCTGCGATCATTTGGAGCAGACGTCACGCCGGCTCAGTTCTGCCCTGGCAACTTCAGACAGCGGCAGCGGCATAGGTCAGAGGTTAATGAGCAAAAGATTTGGCTGACCTTCTCACAGACGGGGCTCCTTCGATCGGTTGCAACCACTCTGCGATGAAGGCAACAGGCACCAGGGAAGACTGCTCCCCAAAAAAATCCTTTAAATAGTTGTGTTTAACGACGCTCTAACATGATTATCCCAGATGTTTTAATGCTGATTAAATGTGGTGTGTGTATGTTCAGCGGGGTTTTTAATGTCTGTACAATTTGCGTGTAATTTATCTGCGAAACGTCAGCTGTTCTCAGAGATTTCAATTTCAATGCCGCAAACAATATATACTATTTACAATATTCGTTAAATAGCAGTCCTTTAAGATTTATGAGAAAATTTATTTTCTTAAGAAGATGTTTTCTCTTTCTTAACATATGTTATAAAGAAGCGCACTACTTAATCAATGGGTTGTGCAGATACACACTTGTGAAATGCGCGAAAATTTTCAGTAAACTCTAAGTGCAAAGGAAAAGTGGAAATTTATGGAACTGCGAGGAGCGAAAGCGTTCCACTGAAAATAAAGCGTTGGTTTTTGGCTTTATGAGAAACAGTAGTACCTAATCGCTGCACTACTAGTAAATTGGTCATCACTCTTGACCATCCACTAAAAAGCTGTCACTAGGTAGAAAATGTGCTATTCACGTTCCTTAAGACATTGCGTATTTAAGGGCGAGCATATAAATTTCTTCCAGATTTGAATTCAGTTCCTCAGTTTTCCTCGTCTCAATTACTGACAAGCTATAAATCTGTTAATCCTCTTAGAAGCCGGTGGATGTCTAGCAGAAATGACCAGGTGGGGACACTCCGTTCCCTTTTAGTTTCTTTCAGTAAAAATTCAGTTCCGCAGCAACACCAAACTTGGTAATCAAACCACTGAAATCAGGCTCAAAAATAAGGAGCTTAAATAATAAGACACCAAGTGTACTGCCAATTCAGTTTCCAAGGAGGAATAAAATGTTATTAAGAAGTATCGCAAATTAGGGTGCAATATCACATAGAAACGTTCGAAAGACGCACAGGAAATATTCACACACTTTATACAGTCCGTAAACGCACGTACGTTTTTAGACCTCATAAACCAGAAAATAAAAAAAATAAAAAATAAAAAAATAAAAATAAAAAAAAACCTTACCACGCACCCCATCAAAATAATCGCACTAAATAAACTAAAAATAACAAAATGATAAAAGAAGAAAAGCGCAGGTAAAATTCCTATTAATCCGTGCTTCGAACCAAAGGGTACGAAGAAACACTTTCCTGTCTTTTACAGTTCACATGCGAAAAGTAAGTAAATATAACAAAAAGATCCAGAGATTATACACATGTGACGGATTCAAAACTTGTAAGATGGATTGTCAAAGGAGCCTCTCCTGGCACCCTTACAATCTAAAACTAATCACTAATTCCCCCTCTGTGAAATCGATGTTTTATCTCTTTATCGACAGCGAAGTAGGCAGACACGTAACGGTAGCAAGGTTAGTCACGGACTTGTTAAGTGTGCCTTCTGGCAGTGCCGTGAGTCACAACGGAAACCCGTGCGAGCGTTACAAACGCCATGAGGGTGGTTGTGTGAGTCAAACGAGATGAGTGACGACAGGGTAGAATTACGTTCACTGTTTCACAATTACTTTAGTCCTAATGACGATATTGAGATTCTTAATAAAAGCGTTAGTGTGACTTCCATCAGAGGCACCACTACCATTCAAGCAAGCAAGAAAGAAAACATTCTGTTTTATTAACCGTAGCAACGACCGAAATTATTTACCTATGAGGAACGCTGCAATTTGACTGGGATACAACATTCCTTAAAGACGATATAAAAGCATATGAAGTTTCACTAATATTGATTGTAATTTTTCAATGTGCTTTTCGTGCTATGACAATTTTGAATCTGCAATTAAAAAATTGTTACAACACTGCAGAGAAGAGTTTACTTAGCATCAATACAGGCACAAAATTCTAATAAATTTTGGTGACGCATACGCGTGGGCAGTATGTTTCGGCATTGAAATTTTAATTAAAGTTTAACTGGGAGTAAACCCGTGGGGATGTGTTACGCGTCAATAGATACTGGTCTGACGGATCACTTAATATCAGTATACTAGGGTTGGGACTTAAATAGGTACAACTATTTACTCACAACCGATTCAAAATCGTTACATGTTTGTACCTGTTACTGTCCGTCAAAGTAGTCACCAGCGTTGTGTGGCGATGTGGAAGGCGTAGTATACGGTTAGCAGACCCTGTTCTGTTGATGGTGTGAATGGAGTGGGCTACTGCCTGTCGAATCTCTGGAACAGTTCTGAACCGAGTGCCACTAAGTGTTTCCTTCGTCTTCTGAATCAAATCCCAGTCCCATCCACCAGAGCAGCCATAGCTTGCGCTGTATGCCCCCGCGTATGGTCGTGCAAAGGTGAGCTCTCGAATTGCCTGGCGTCTATTACTGTCCACTAAAGGGGGAACAATATGCACTTCTTCAGACGCTAGAATGACCTGCCCGATGAATGTCTGCCACACTTTTCCGACCTTCGTTGAAGGCTTTTACCCAACGTGCCACTGTTCTGTACAGCAATGCCGATTCCCCGCACGCCTCTTGAAGAAAATTTTCAAATGTTTTTAGAGCTTATGGGACTTAACTACTGGGTCATCAATCCCTAAACTCAAACTACTTACGAACTAGCTTATATTAAAGACGGCACAAACATCCATGCCCGAGGGGGGATTCGAACCCCCCGAATGCAGCGGCCGTGCAGATCGTGACTGGCACGCCGCAGACCGCTCGGCCACTGTGGCCGGCCCTCTTGACCTTTATGATACTGTCGTGCTGTACTACCTCTGGCACAATCAATATTGATCCTTGTTCGAAAACGTAGTGACACCGTTACGTTATACCGCTCGCTCACAAGTAACTGTTTCCCTCGATAGTGCGCACACCTACCAACTGGTTCCTTAAAAGTTTTCAGACAGATTATTCATCGTTAGCACGCTGTATTTACCACAAAACATTCTACGTTCTATTCCATCCAGAATCAATGTTAAAATGTATTACACACTTTTAATATAAAATAAATTTCGCTTCAGCCTATGTCCTGTATTATGGAACCCGTAGTATACAGACAGGCACTGGTCCGGTCGTTTTAAGGAGCAAATACTTCCTCCTGTGAAGGCAACTCTCCTCCTCCCCCCCCCCCCCCACCCCACCCGACAAAGTTTTCGCGACCTCCCTGGGGGTTGCGATCCACAGGTCGGAAAAACACTGATCAAGGTTAAATCTAACTTTGTCACAGACGGGGGAGGAGTAAATTAAGAGTCCACAAAGTCTTTGGTTACTTACCAAGTAACATCAAATGTCTAGCAGCCAAACATTTAAAACCAATTTCTGAATGATAATTCGTTCTACTCAGTAGATTAATATCTACAAAATTGTACAACGAAAATTAAAAAAACGAGAGATTATGTCATGTAATGTTATCTTTTACTACACTGACACGTTCCACATCATTACAAACTCTCGTGTTCGTGCTCTATCGAACAAGTTTTAATCTAATCCTCGTGGATATAAGTGTACCATGTTTGGGTCCTGGAAACCTGTCCCACGTTCCCACCAGTCGAGAAACACGCTTCAGACCATATTGGGACTCACATGTAAAGAGATTGTTGACAAATCCCACTCGAGACATTCCCTTCTGTGAAGATGCGTCATGGATACGCATAAAATAGGTCGCTGACAATGTGAGCACTACCGAAGACGTCTCAACACTGTCTGCCTCGATACAAATCTGCGAAATCAGATGCCAGTCGCCTTGCAATGCTACGGCGACACCACGACACCAACGATTCATTAAGCGTATACCGCTCCCTACCCCCCTCCCTCCGTCCCTCTCACCGTTGTCACACATGGTCGGCCCTACCCTCGTCTTTGGAATACAGTGTTGGCCTCTGAACTGTCTTACGAACACATCCGACAAACAGAAGGAAACATTACGTCATCTGGTCATATCGGGTTCAGACCGCCCTGCTTCCATTCTTCCTACGGCCCTCCAGTTCAGGGTGCCAGACAGCACAGTCTGAATGTGTACACAGCGATAGTGGATGTGTGACTACCCAGCAAATACTACCCCGTTTATCATACAATGTAAACTTTCACGGCTTGCTTTATTTTAGTTACATCTTCCAAGCTGAGGGGCCGCGGTCGATGTACGCAACTTCTTCCTGACGTTTCGTCTTCAAATGCGGGGAACATTTTCTGAGGTCTTTTGGCTACTGTTACAGCGCTTGAGGCACTACATATTCTACAAATCACATTTAAGTGCCTGGGAGACGGTTCATCGAACCACTTTCAGTCTTTCTCCACAATTCCACTCTCGAATAGCGCACTTTTAAAAGCAACACCGGTCTTTTCCTTTTTGTTCTGATTTATTTTATTACGATGATGTCTCCCTATGTAGTTGGGAGCTAGCAAAATATGTTCGCATTCGGCGGAGAAAGTAGGTGACAAATTCCCAAAAGTATTTCGCCGTAACGAATAACCCCTCCCTTAATGACTCACCCCAACTCTTACATTATTTTCCGTGGCACTATTTCCTGTATCGGCGTAGTACAATACGAGCATTGTGTGGTGGTTTAGCACCTCAAAGGAAATGGAATCAAACCTCAAAACTGTAGAATTAACGTATTATGCCAATAATGTTGTACTTTATTAATAAATGTTTTTTAAAATGAAATATGGTTAATTATTAAGTAAATGGTCCTACAAACAGTTTTTTATTCACTTTGGAGGAAAATGGGGGCAGCTCCAAGATTCAAACTCTATTGCACGTACCTGACTGCATGCATTTGTGTGTATTATCGTCTGTAGTATTAGATACCCCAAAGCGTAAAACAAGACTGGCAATATTTTCGTTCTGGTGAAAACGAAATTTTTAAATCTTTTTTCCTCAATTTGCCACAAACTGAATAAAGTGGAGCGCCTCCTCCTTACACCAAACCCTTCAGTTATAAAGATTGCTGAGACCCTAGACAATACTGTCGAAATTGTTTTGTAGTTCATGATGTTCGAAAAAGTATATGTTGGAAAATTTCGGGTAAAGGAAGTCAGTAGAGTATTTGACGGTGCTGCATACTGTCAGTAGGTTTTCCGCGCTGCGATGCCTGGGAGCTGGCAGGCGCTGGCAGCAGGCCTGCCTGGTGGCATCTGCAGCGACGCGTGACCCACATACCCAGCGCGCCGCCTCGCAACCAGGTGTAGCTGCCACTTCTCTGCCTATGGCTGTGTTAATGCAACAACTCATAATTGCTGTATTCATCGTCATGCCATGTTTCGTAAGCCTCTTTACAACATGTATAACGGTTAATCCACTCTGCTTATGCTCGTCGAATTCAACAGGCGCCTCCAGTTTGATTACCATTCTACATCTACACAGATACTCTGCAAATCACATTCAAGTGCCTGGCAGAGGGTTCATTAACCACTTTCATAACTTTTCTCTGCCGTTCCATTCTCTAATAGCGCGGGGTAAGAAAGAACACCTAAGTCGTTCCGTTTTCGATCTGATTTATTTTATTGGGATGGTCATGTCTCCCTAAGTAGGTGGGTGCTAGCAAAATATTTTCACATTTAGAAGGAAAAGTCGGTGATTGAAACGTCGCAAACAGATCACGCCGCAATGAATGTCTTTCTTTCAATTATTTCCACTTCAGTTCGTGCAACATTTCCGTGACGCTTTCCCCCCCGTAACGTGATAAAACGAGTTGCCCTTCTCTGAACCTTCTCAATGTCTTCCGTCAGTCCCACCTGGTGAGGGTCCCACAAGGGGCAACAGTACTCCAGGAGAGAACGCACCTCATCTCTATTTGCGCAGACTCATTTTCTTTGGTATCTTCGATTTCGCCCTACTATCCAGTTCCGAGTGCAGATGTTTGCACTTGCTTTTAGAAATACAGTTTCTCATCCTCGTCGCGTGACTTGGTCGTCACTTCACTATGTGACAACTATGTGATCTACTGATCGACACATCTAAACTCCCTGCTGTCTACGTTTTTTCAGAAATAATTACTTCTGTTTAAGATACAAGTTATTTAGAAAAAAGTATTATTTCGCTTAAAAGTTTGATGCAAGCAAATGTTCAAATGTTTGTATAGCTTATGGGGCTTAACTACGGGGTCAGCAATCCCTAAACTTACAAACTACTTAATAAATAGCTAATACTAAGGACGGCCCAAATATCCATGCCCGAGGAGGGATTTGAACCCCGACCGTAGTGGCCGTGCAGACTGTCACTGGCGCGCCGCAGAGCGCTCGGCCTCCGCGGCCGGCGCACGCAGATGAAAGTGTACTTATGTTATACAGGGTGTCTCAAACCTTTTGGGTATAATTGAAACAAGTGATACTGCGTGCACAGCCGGCTACATTATTATGTTATGGACATTTGTTTCTATGGCGGTTTCATACCGACTTGACATAACCGCAAGGGGGGAGGGGGGAGTCAGATTCGGTGATGGCCCTGACCATGGGATAAGACCTCTCTTCCCAATCTAATCTTCGGGTATGTCTTTAACCTTTATCTTAATATCCGTCACAGTTGCATTAAAAAATCTTGTCGACAAATTTCGTATTGACAGTCCATTTTCAAATCTGGCCTAAAGTGTAAAAGTATTCACACAATTTACTAGTTCCTTACATCAATCACATAGGTTTCATTGTTGAGATTATACAAATGTTACAATATGTTTTGGCGCAAATGTAGCGCCCCTCCGGTAGAACGCAACCATGAGGGCAAATGTTTTTCAGGCGCTTCCAGATATTAGTATCGAAACCGGCTGGTGCATCGTTATGGTGAAACGAAATCCAATTATGGACAACAGGGGGTACAGTCTGCTAAAACTTCGGCAGCACATCTCGCAGGAACACAATGTAACGTCCACCTGTCAAACAGAGGCAGTAAGTAAGAGCCTACATTTGATCTTGCGTGATGATGCCCGTTTATACGTTAACACAGAATCGTTGCGGATGGCCACCGACGTGTGTGATGTCACACTGTCCTCCAGACTGCTGGTCATCTCTGAACAATTACCATGAGCTACAATATATAACATACTGTACGTACGTCAATAAAAATATTTCCTATCGGCTCACTACCAGTTGTTTCAATGTGACCCAAACAGTTTGACACACACACACACACACACACACACACACACACACACACACACACAAGGTAGGACTAACTTCTAGCGTGAACGACCGCCCAGTCTGTAGCATGACGCCTTAGAACACGCGGCAAATAATTTGTACAGAGGAAAATGGCTGCGTGACAAATAGTACCAGATGCCCAGTTAGAAAAATTTAGAATAGACATACTTAAATGAAATTTATATCTAGGGCCTACGTTGCACGGTAAAAGAAACATGATAGAAGAAACGTTTATTTGTGATAGGATGCTCAGTATCATTCTCATCACTTATGTACTTTGTTTGGCGATTACAATTTGCCCATTTCAGAAGTGGAGTAACTGCCCATGCCTACATGGGTTCGGAGTAAATTGACCACATCCTATTGCCATTATCCCATCATCTGAATATCCCACCGAAGACAAAATATAGGATGTGCGCTACGAACAAATTTTATCTACCATTCATACCTACGAAGTTTTCCGTGGCGCAATTCTAACGATTACATTTATTATTGCTGCTTACCAGTGTCTAAGATTATCTAAGTTTGCATACAATGCACATACAAAAGTTTTAGATGCAGTTTTTACTGTCTTGTGTTATTTAATTTGCATGGTTACTGTCAGGACAATGAAATTATTCATTAAACAAAATAAAGCAGAGTTTCTTCCAGTACCCGAAAATCTACTTAACGGGCACAGTATTTGCAAATATTTTACCTTTTACCCATCACCATAGCAACTCAAATTTTTAATCGCGTTAGGCTGGCAATAAAAACTCTCCATGATACGTGGTTTTACATATAAGACAATTCAAATAAAAAGGAATCGTATTTCCTGTATCTGCTGCTGACGTGACTGAGTTTACACCACAGTTCAGCGATCATTTTCGGCTACCTGATGGCTGGTCTGATAATGTTGACGCACCAGGCTTACCCAGTGAACCGGAAGTGAGCTTGAAGTGCTAAGTCCGAAGGGTCACGGACAACAGTTTCTCATTAGCTATTTACTGCCAAGCTGCCTCTGCTCTTACTCTGGCATCTCCAAGCCGAAGCCCGTTCACAGAATGGACTTGTGCCAGAGACCGACATACATACATTTCTCACCGCTGTTTAGTCGATGGCTTCCACGTCTAGTCACTTATCTACTACAATAACAGCCTTCATATACTGAACTGGCAACACCACCACTTTACGATTATGTTTATACGGCGCGGTTCAGGTCATATTGCAGTGTTTTTCCGTACTCGTTGTATAGAGCAACTAGCTTTCCTATGCAGCAGTCCCTGTATTCCATCCCTTCCTGCTTTGCTACCGTCCTGTAAGTCTCTACGAGCCCAAACTTTCTGGTATATTCTGTAATTATGCAGAAACATCGTATGGCTATTTCTAGCCACTAAAGTAACGCCGAGCCTTCTTTCATTTCCTCTATGAAGAATGAACAATTCTAACTCATATGACACTATATGTCCAACAAAAAGATTTGTTCATTTTCACAGAATACATGACAACTGCGATTGGGCAAAGCTGAAAATGTGTACCCAGCCGGGATTCTAACTCGGGTCTCCCGATTTCTAGGCAGTTGCGCTGACCACTACACCAATGGGGACACAGTGATCAGCAAACACTACCTAAGCACGCTTCCCGTCAGATACCAATTCCCGGCTGGGTACACATTTTCAGCTTTGCCCAATCGCAGTTGATGTCATATATTGTCCGCAAACAATTACGCAGCCAAAGAGTCAGTTTCCACCGGTCTATACCAATTACAACAAATTACGTCCTGGAGGAACGGCGGTGGGGTGGGGGGGGGGGCGTGTGAGGGAACGGCAGTGGTTGTTGTTGTTGCGATGGTCGGTGTGGGGGTATAAATTAAGACGGTACGAACACCTTGCCACATGTCTTCCATTAATGTTACGAGATTCATATTAACACGCTGATCCCGTGAACAACACAAAATAAGCCAGGATAAAGAAGAAAATGCAATCTTGTCGTCTTCAAACCGGTATCGTTTATTTTGTTCCCAGTATACCGTTCTTATAGTTACTCGAGTGTCTTATCGACAAAGTGCAACGACGGAACTGCTTCAGAACGGCTGACACTATGTGGAACATGCTCTTTGCTGCTCATGCAATTATAAGCGAAGTTACGATTTACAGACACTTTGTACTAGTAGAGATTCGATATAATGCAGGATACTAAAATGCAACTACTGAAGGCTGATGCAAGAAGCTACTTCGGGCCCGCGTTACAAAGACAATAATAGGATGGATCAATTAAAGGCGGCTCGGGCGAGTTGAGATTCAGATGAGATTCGACGTCAATGTATGCATAGAACCACACCCCGCGCCGTACACACTACGTCTACGCCCGCTGCGTGACGTAGCCGTTCGAACCTTAGAGGGCATTTACCCAAGCCTGGCAGCTGTTGGCGGAGGCCAGTCTCGCCGCAGCCCTAACTGACCAACCAGGTCACCAGATCTACGACCGAATTTGTTTATCTTATGCATGGACGCTAGAGCTTAAGCTGTATATACATCAATGAAGACAACACCACCGTCAGTCGTATTTTCAAATTGTTATTTACTGGCAACCAGTTTCGACGGACCACGACATTATCATCAGGCCCTTAATATAGAGTAAACTGTATTTTGCTGCATAAAAACAAGTTTACTCTATGTTAAGGGCCTGATGATAATGTCGTGGTCCGTCGAAACTGATTGCTAGTAAATAACAAAACGAAAATACAGTTGATGGTGTTGTTATTCACTGTATTCATTGATCTAAAGTGTATCAGAACAACCCTAAGTCTTCAAGAATTACAGCAGAAAATTTCGGATGAGGCGGCAGCGATTACAGCAGTTGACTGAATTTGCTGAGCTGGACCCAAAAGTGCCAACAGGGGCATGGTGGTCACTTTCTACACCTGCTAACGTCACGTTAGTACTGTATTCCCTTTCTTCGCGCAGTGTTTGTATTTGTACCCTGGAGCTGTTCTCCAGGTCACTTATTTGCCCCTTCCTGTACAGTCAATTTTCAACATCGGCGATGGGCTCCGCACAGAAACTACCGTCCTAAGCTATTAAACCATCTGTCCTTCGGACCACACGGTCACAGTCTACGAAGAACGCAGAACAACATACAGAATGTGTAACCTTAACATTTCCCGACGAAATGAATTTTCAAATTTATGGGTATGCTGCCAGGTGACGTCGGACTACCCTCGATATTTCGACAGGAGCACACCCTGCCATTCTCAAGGCACAACTGCACTTAGGGAAGCAATATGTGAATGAATTTAATACCTCGAGTTGCACAGGAAAAGAAAAAAAAAAAAAAAAAAAAAAAAAACACACACACACACACACACACACACACACACACACACACACACAAGTAACCGCAGAGTCAACAACCAAACATGACCGACCAACTTCAGAAATATCGCACTTAAGTTTCCGCTCCAGTTGTCACAATGTAAAACTGTCCGAACAACATGTTTCGGGCCTACATTAGCCCATTCTCAAGTTCCAAAAAAAAAAAAAAAAAAAAAAAAAAAAAAAAAAGCTAACATGTTATACTGCGAGGAATGTTTATCTGTTGATATTGCGCATAAGCCGCAAATATTTTACGCTTGACGTTGCCTTAGGACATATGTTTTAGAATTTAAGGTAAGCCAGTCTAGGATGAACATACTTTGTTATACTGACATGGATCGTATTTAAGGTTTTAGTGTTTTCGTTTTAATTTAAGTTTTCCTTTACTTTCTTCGTTTAGAACTTGAGAATGGGCTAGTGTAGGCCCGAAACATGTCGTTCGGACATTTTTACATTGTGACAACTGAAGCGGAAACTTTAGTTCATACAGTTGTGAGATGGCATCCAAACAAACGATTCAGAAATATCGATAGTGACTATTAATCAACAGATGTGGCAGCATCAATTCTGTCGCTCTGTATTTTGACAAGACCGGATTCCAAGTAGAATTTAAACAAAAACCACCATCTCTTTTTATAAGGTCACTTCCTATTTTAATTTCAACAGCTTCGTTAATAACACTATCCCACACCAAGTACCGGCCAGAATCTGTGTTGTATTCCATAGGATGACCGGTGCCGAGACAATGTTCTGCAACAGCGAATTTTCTCGGCTGTTTATAAGCGTGTGACACGTGTGTTCAATACACCCGTCTTCCACAGTCCTCACTGTCTGACCAATATATGACATGCCCCAACTGCAAGGAATACAATAGACACCAGCACTACGCAAACCAAGATCATTCTTTGCGAACCCCGACAGTGCTTTTATCTTAGGTGGTCGAGAAACATGACATATTTTCGCAAAATACGACAATCCTGTTGGAAATGCTTCCTGCGTAAGACAAAAATGTCATAGATTTACTTGCCAGTTCGTTACTATCGTAACTCGCCCGTTGCACAGTAGGCTGATAACACAACGAATGTTTTTATCTGCCTCTCACTATAACCATTCTAACGAAAGGTCAGCTCGAGATGGGACAACTGAACTGACAAACTTCCAGGGACTAATGACATGGACCCTATGAACCAAGGTACGAAGTACTCCTACACGCTGAACTGATGGTGAAAACTATCAGCTCGCAGAAACAAATTAGTGTGAGTAGGCTTTCTAGAAACAGCGTGTCCCAACGTGCCATCAACCTTCCTTTCGACCAACACACTCAAGAAAGGAAAGGCAACAATTCTTTTCCACCTCCACAGTTAACCGAATATTCGGGTGGATAGAAAGCCGTTTAAATTCTCACTACCATGAAAAACGACTTGTTTAGTTGTACTGTGTGTGTTATCTTCCTTGTTTACTCTTTGCAAAACGAGGTATTAAATTCACTTGCACATTGCTTCCTTCAGTGCAGTTGAGCCTTGGAATGGCAAGGTGTACTTCTGTGCAAATATCGGCGGTGGTCTAGGAAGTCACATGGCAGCATACCCGTAAGTTATTTGAACGTACAGAGTCTTCAGCTGTTCCGTAACATTTTACGCATTATCGACGTTCGAAGAAAACTTGCCTGATCTATCAAGGTGGGAAAAGGCAGCAAGTTACACGTAAAGTAAACTAATCTAATCTATGGACGTGCTGGTTCTTTAATGTATTTCGAAGTCGGCTGTAAACGAAAACTTTAGGCTGAGAAAGGGAGTTTTAAATCTTAATGCCTAAGTTGTCGGCGCTACATCGAGCCATTCAATACACAAGTTGCGCCAAGCATGCAACCAATTTCTCGCCAATTATCCGGCTTTACTTAGTATCTGCTTTCTGTAATCACTCAGTGAGATAAGATACAGATTTCCACCGGCGGAGCAATATAATACACTGCGGCAGTAACGTAAACGAAGGAGAGACGGCAATTCGCAATAAACGTGACCTTCGCACAAGTTCATAGTTGAAAGGGTTAATGTTTTGTTTACGTAGTATGGACAAAATGCGTTTATTACTGAATTACAAAAACGAAGAGACGTTGGAGTTTAACTTCTCGTCGACTGCGCTGAGAAAGAGCGCACGAACTGCGACTGTTTTTGGTAAGGATGGGGAAGGAACTCGGCCGTACCCCCTTTGAAAAAAAACATCCTGGAATTTGGGCAAATCACTGAAAAAATGTGGATGCCCGGAGGCGGATATGAACCGCCATCTTCCCGAATGCGAGTCCAGCACGCAAACCACCGCGCCATATCGCTCGGCGCTGAATTACAGAAAAAGTACTGCATATTTTTAGAATTGTCTATTTCCTAAACAGCTAAGAAGGGCAATTCTTAATCTCCAGCTCTGTATTGCTAACCGCGTAGTAAATGACGCGAAATAAAAATAAAAGAATAAGTAACTAGTGTTCCGTTCGGACTTATTAGAAGTTTATAACGGGCATGTAAAACAGGCGCGCGCGCAGTTAAAGCCACGTTTGTGAGGAGACAGTCTCTGCAGTTTCATTTATGAATATCTATTAGTTTTTCAATAACAATGACAACCGCCGCGGAAGACTTCGATTACTTCGATCTTGTTTCAGAGCTGCTTCTTGTTTTTCTTCTTCCTTCCTCCTGGCCTTTACCTCGTATTTTCGCGAGGTCAGCGTGTAACAGATTTCGCAGTGTTGACGGTAGAGAACAATCGAATGCACCTCATGTCACGCCTCCCCGAATTCTGTAAACGGTGCGCTGATGCGGCGGCTTTTCTGGCGAGCTATTTCAGAGAGTACTGTTTTTAGTTTTACCGTATAGTCGTAAATTACGTAAGACTACCGTGATCGCTAAATACTACTTCAGTGAAAAACAGTATTCTCCAAACTAATTTTGAAATGATTTCCAGTCCATGGTGTACAGCAATCAGTGAGAATAAATATTCCTTCAGTAAAAAAACTGTTGATTGCAAATTATTTTATTAATTAATGACGCGTTTCGCGTATGTCACTCCCTACCTACATTCCCTTAGTCTGTACAATTCGGCGGAGCAGCACACCCCGCCCGCCCACCGCCCGTGAGCGCAATTGTAAACATGGGCTTATCTTGTATCACCAGAGACCACCGCTTCTATTAAGGTGATCTTAAAAATCGGTTTTGTATTTCTCACATATTTACCGAGTATGTTCCAACTGTAATTCGTTGTTACCCGATCATTTGTAGGGCGACAAGGAAATCCAAAAATTCCAGAAAAATAGAAACACCCGATCATTTGTAGGGCGACAAGGAAATCCAAAAATTCCAGAAAAATAGAAACATCGAAAACAAAGGTGTCACACCACGGAGAGCGCATTGTAAGCTTTGTTTACCATTTATACTGTCTTCTTAACACAAAATAAGCCCATGTACCATTATACCCGTTTTTAATTCTGCCTTGTATTTTTGTGTAAATTCTGTCACGCAGTTAATCTATAGATGCCCTCCTAAAGGGCGAAACGCTTCATTAATTAACAAAATAATTTGCAATCAAGACGGTTTTTTACTGAAGGAATAATTTTTAGTACAATCGCCCTGAATCACTAAACGTCCGGTCCCGATGGGAAGTGTAATGTTTCTGCACTCTTCACTTTATGTACGTAATTATGCAGTGTAGCCTACGAATTCATGATGAGGCGAAGCTCGACTAATTCTTTGTGACATCAAATCAGCCAATATCGGCTGAGAATAAGTATTCTCAACTCTTCTATGTGCTGTGCAAGCACTTGGCTGTTCTCTTCAGTGGAAATTACTACTTCTCATTTTGTCAAGGTCATTGATTCCTAGCGCAATTGCAGATATTTTCAGTCTATCTTTACCCTGCTCGTACGCCTGCCATATAAGCCTCTAGCCTCTCATATAAACAGAAAATAATTGCACAGGTACATTCGTCCCTTATTACCCGTTATTCGTATCTCCACTGCTTTGATTCCACTGAATCATTTTGCAAAGTAATGGCAGCATTATTTCACAATGAGTACCAAGTATTTTTAAGTTGCATGCATTACTGACGTTAAGGTTTTCCTAGATCGTTCTACGCACAAAAAAGTCTTTCGATCAGATTTTTGTCGCCTTTGTTTTCCGAAGATACTTAATGACAAAACCAACACAAACTGTACGAAAACGCCAAAAGTGAACGAGCTTCAACTGGAACCAGCTTCAACTGGAACCATGTTTTACCTCAGTACCACCTGTGCGATTTTTCTTATTGTTTCTCTTAAGTGTATGACCCTCATGGTGCAATTCTTCGGAGGCCGTTTACTGCATGTAAATATTTTGTGACAAACTTTTTTTAATATACAAAACATGTAAAGTGGATTGCAGTGCGCAACTGACTCAGCTACAGGCTTCATCAGTAGTTCTATGAATTGTGAACGTACGACTTTGATGGCAAGCTGCACGCAAGTTTACAACGTATGCAATAGCACACAGTCGACAACACGTTATCTAATTCACATAACTCCATACATAACTCCAATCCAGTACCTTGCTTTCAGCTTTCAAACCCCAGAGGAAAGAACTTTGCCCAGTCATTTATGGTATAAAATGAAAACATCATATGGCATTTCGGTCGCCTAGTGCAAATCTTAGTTGACGCCACTTCAGCGAAATGAAAATGATGACACCCAGTCCGCTGACGGGAATCGAACCCGGGACCCCTGCGTGGTAGTCAGCGACGCTGCCGTCTGAGCTACGGAGGTGTGGGGGGGGGGGGCGGACTTGGTTTCTTCCGGTCTTTAAACATTTCACTCAAAAATCAATCAACAGCACAGCCAAGACGAAAGCTGTTCTCCAGTCATTTATTAATTACAATGCCACCTGCCATGCTTACAGATAAAATCTTCGTTTAAAACGTAGTTCTTTTTATCATTAAAAGTTCTGTTATTCTAGATCACACGGTGTGCACATTATAATTGCAGAAAATATTTGCGTGTAATAATAACCATTGTAATATGTGGTCAAATTATGCGATATTATTAGTTAATTGAAAAAGTTTTTCTTACACGATATTTTTATAAAGTAGTTACAAAACTCCATATCTGTAGAACGTAACGATCAGTTGCAACAAATTACTGTATTTTGCACTAAGTGTGTGAGTGTGTGTGTGTGTGTGTGTGTGTGTGTGTGTGTGTGTGTGTGTGCGCGCGCGCGCGCGCGCGCGCGCGCTTGTTCATATGTTTGTTACGCTTAAGGGACTTAACTGTGGGAGGTCCTCAGTCCCTAAACTTACAAACTACTTATGAACTACCTTATACTAAAGACGGCACAAACATCCGTGCCCCAGGGGGGATTCGAGCCCCCGACGGGGAACAGCCTCGCGCATCGAAGCACAGCGCCTCAATGTGCTCGGCCGCTCCGCCGCGGCTTTTATTCCTTAATATTGGTTATAGAAGAGAATAAAAATTACCGTAATCTGTGTTTCCTGGTAAAATGCTGCAGAATGTAATAGAAACAAGCAGTGTTCAAAATCGCGATAAATTTTCAGAAGATACGTGCAGAGAGCTTTCTCTTGGACACCCGTCATCCTTAGTGGATGTGGGCACGAAATCCGCATTACCACTATTGACTGCAGTTACTGCGGGAAATGCCGCACTACATTCTTCCCTCTAGAATAACTTTCGCGCAATGCGATGTTTACAGAAACAATGGCATGTCGTGTCTGCTGAGCGGCAGGATCGGAGAATCAAACCTTTTACTAAACAGTAACAATGTTTTCGGGCGTACTTGGGCTTCTCTCCAGATTTAGGGGTATTGGATATAACACTGTGAAAAATGACATAGGAAATAAACAGTATTACCCAGATGATACAGAATTCCGTAGAAGGTAGAAGAATGGGATGAATGATTGTTACTGTTCAACACCGAAGTGCCTCAATAGAGCAGCTCGCACGAGCACAATTCGTCGAGTGAAGTTAGAGTTTGTTTTGATGTTGGTATTTTGCTTTCTACGAGTTCATTAGTACTGCTAATTTTTATTTGCAATTCCATATTGCTATTTGAGTTTTGTACATAGTCTTTTTGTGATTCGGAGATAGTGAGTGGATCTGTGAATTCGAGAAAATCGAGTACCAAACAGGGCAATCTCAAACTTTCAGATATATTCTTCTGTTCGATTTTTGCTTTCTGAAGATACTTTTTTTTTTCAATTTGACTTCTTTATTCCACTAACTAGATTTTGGGGCTTTGGTCATTTCCAAGTGCTACAGTGGACTGTATGATAATCGTCAGACTCATGTATGACTCAAATCGTTGACGGAATGACAACCTTAAACTGTTTCTTGCTATGTCTTGCCTCATACACAAGCCTAATTATGAAATATTCCAGTGCAGCACTTGAAAATGGCCAAATATAATGCAATAAAGAACACTTAGTCAAATAGCGGAAAAATACTTCTATTTGAGTTGAACAGAGTGACAACAGCGGACGCAAACAAAAACATTTGCGCCGTGTATTGGGATAACACCACTGAACAAGGCACGGCAAGGTTTCTCAGTTTTCAGGAGAACCGTTTTGACCTAGGTCTGCAGATTCAGAAAGACTTCAAAGATTTAATGACGATCGTTTATACGCATTAATCGACGAAAATAAATTGTTATTAAATATGTGGGGCAAAAACTACGAAGTTGTGTACAATCTAATTAGGTATTATGCAAAAGTGTATAGTGTTAATGTACGATAATGTGTGAAACGCCAGCTACGTATTCCCAGTAGCATACATAGGCAACACATTTAACAGTAAATTGTGTAATGAGCGTGAGAATTCCTTCATTGAGTGCACATTCTATTTAGTAATCGGCAATTGTGAGAATGGCGCAAAAAAAAAAAAAAGTACAGCGTATTTAAGGAAGAATAGTAAAATTTTAACGAGTTGGTAATATAGAAGATTTGTAATAAAAATGCCAAATTACATATGTCCAATTTATAGAGTGCAAACAGTTGTAGGTATGTAACCAAAACAAACTTAGGGTAAAGGCATATAATTGATTCTTTCGTTGTTTCTTGGTAATTATATTATTGAATTACAAGCACAATTTTGTGTATATTCAAGAAGTTTATTTAGTGAACCAGTTTTGGTCTTACAAGACTATCTACAGATTTTAGTCTCATGGTAGACTCAGTAAACATTAATGCTGAATGATCTCTGGTGTGATATGTAAATAAATACAGTGTTTGGACTATTCTTTCGCATTATGTCAATATACATTTCTAACACTGTGGACCCGAGATATAACAAGTTATTGACATTATTGTCATATGATATAAAGGGAAATATTCTGCAATACCTAAGACTGAAGATAAAATTAGACATAAGTTTGCTTTAAGTTTGTTTGAGCGACATACTAACAACTGTACGGAGACATGTTATATGGCATTTTTTTACTGCAATTAGTATATACTACAATTTCATAACATATTTACTATTACCCCGCGTCCACACATTGGAACCAACGTTGGCCAATGTTTTTGAGACAGCGTCCACACAATGGAGCCAACATTCAGTTGAATTCGTCGAGAGCCAAAGTAAACACATCTGACGCTCAAATCGCGGCCAATGCGTTAACGCTTTTGAGTGTGAATAATTACATTTTTTCATTGTAAACCAAAATGGGAAACACGTAAAAGATGATGGGGTGTTTTATCACTTCCTACGAAACAATTACGGTACGAAATCATTATTTTTTTAAAGTCCGCTAAAAGTAAACGATACATTATTAAAACTTAGACCTGCTACTTTAAATGATTGAAATAAAAATAAAAAAGATGTTTTGGAGCAATGCTATTCTTTTGGTATTACGCTTCTTTTTGTTGCTAAAGGAGACAGTTTTAGAAGCCTCCACTTCCCTTTTAAAATAACCATGTAATTGATGTCACTGGTAGTGCTTGAAGTTTGCAAAACAATATTTAAAACTTGACAGGAAATATTGAGTACTGTACTGTTAATTTTAAAAATTAGATTAAGTAATGGAGTGTGTCGACAGTGTAAAAAGTTTTTAATTTCACAGTTTTGCTGTGGCATTTCGTTTTTTGGGGTTGCTTTCACAAATAAATCACTTTGATACAGTTCTAATATTTACAATGGCATTTCTAAACTTTAAAACGGCGACGAAGAACGAAGGAAGAAAGAAACAGTTTCGAGACGAGCAGACGACAAAGACAGAATGAAACGTTGGCGCCAATGTGTGGACGACGTACCCACATTGGCCCAACGTCCTTTGATGTTTGGTCGAAATACCGACAAGTAACGGAGCCGTACCAACGTTGGTTCCAACGCTATTTCACCGATCCACACATTGGACGAACACTGTTGGCGCCAACGTTGGGTCCAATGTGTGGATCCGGCCTTAAGCTTGGAATACGGTAAAGAAGTTTCTATATGCTTGCGACGTGTAGTTCCTCAGTACAGTGGAAGGAGAATCAACGCTTGAAAATGTGAAGCAATGAAATGACATGTCAAGTAGAGTGCGAAAGTAGAGAAATGCGGATGAGAGAGAGTGGAAGTGTGAGTGCGGCTCGGAGCTTACCATATTGTCGCAATCTGAGACGGCGCCGACGGCGACGTTGTTATTGTTGATGGCGCTGACGCAGGCCATGAAGGGAGCAGCGGCGAGGCAAACGCCTGGCGGTCAATATGACGGTGTCCGGGGCCTACAGCTGACGCCTGTCTGACCCTCTTCGAGAGTGGTGGTAGGTGGCGCGCAGGTCGACTAGGACGCGTCAGTGCTGCGCAGAATGCAGCTGACAGCTTGCGAGGGTCGGCGAGGGTCCCGAAGGCTGAGGCGACGGGGTGTCGGGCTAGGTGGTGGTCGGCGCAGGCAGGTGTCGACGCCGGGACTGGCGCTGCGGAGGCCGGCTGCGGTGACGACCCGGCCGTCGCCGACCGCGGCGGCGATCGATGGCGGCTCGCGAAGCGTCGGAGGGCGTCGGGCGTCTGCGCGCCCGAGGGATCAATACCCCACGTGTTGTGGCCGGCGCCAGCAAGGTCGCGGTTGAGGCGTCGGGGGAATCCCTACCGGCAGCTGGCGCCTGGCCGTGATTCGCGACCACAACACCCCACACTGCGCGCCCGTGCGCCTCGCCCATTATCGGGGAGGACGTCGTCATTACACATAATGATATTCTCGAGGCATTGACGCACCGTAGACAACGTCAGCGCGACGTCTACCCCTCACCTAGCGTGCCATCCAACGGCAGTGCACATCTGGCATCGTATTGTATAAAGAGAAATTATTTCTAATACAGGGTGTCTCACGAAAGACGCCTGCCAGGCGACCGCGGATCGCGCGGTACGGCTCCCGGCAGCTGCCACCGCATCAGCCGGCCACGGCAGCGTCCGATTCTCGGACTCTGTTGTGCCACGGTCGCATACACTGAGTCTAAAAAACATTGCCATCTGAGTAACCAAAGCTTGTCTTTATTTACAGTAGATGTTCAAAATGATGTCCCTGTATGGAAAGAGCGGCCTGACATTTCTTGAACACATTTGCGAACACTTTACGAATTTCGGCTGCCAAAAACTGGGAAGTGACTAGTCGAATCTTTTTTTCACGAAACAAATTCTGACAGATGGTGGTGTTGTCTTCAGTCCGGAGACTGGTTTGATGCAGCTCTCCACAATACCCTATCCTAAGCAAGCCTCTTCATCTCCACATAAGAACGGCAACCTACATCTGTCTGAATCTGCTTACTGTATCCATCTCTTGGTCTTCCTCTGCGATTTTTTCCCCACACACTTCCCTCCAATGCTAAATTCACAATTCCTTGATGTCTAAGAATGTGTCCTACCAATCTGTTCCTTCTTCTAGTCAAGGTATGCCAGAAATTTCTTTTCTCCCCAATTCTGTTCAGTACCTCATTAGTTACGCGATCCACCCAAGTAATCTTCGGCATTCTTCTGTAGCACCATATTTCAAAAGCCTCAATCCTCTTCCTGTCCGCACTGTTTATCGTTTATGTTTCACTCCCATACAAGGTAACACTCCATACAAATGCCTTCAGAAAAGACTTCCTTACGCTTAATATTCGATGTTAGCAAATTTCTCTTTTTCAAAAATGCTTTTCTACCCATTGCCATTCTGCATTTTATATCCTCTGTACTGCAACCATCATTTGTTATTTTACTGCCCAAGTAATAAAACTCATCTACCTCCAAGCATAAATAATATTTTAATTTAAAGAGTTCTCGGGTGTTCGGCCGGGTCATGTAATTTGTTAATTTGTGGAAAAATTACGACATGACCCGACCGAACAGCCGAGAACTCTTTAAATTAGAATTACACCGGGAAAATATCAGATCGCACATCCAGTACGTCTGCGGGGAAGAAATGCTACAAAAGACGAAGCTGTTGGACAAGCTACGGAACAAGGAGCGCCTGCTCTCCTCGCTTGCATTTCTATTAAGATATCGGGATGGCGCCATCATACCACCATTCGCCAAGATATCCCACCAATATTACTGGAGAAATTACGACATGACTCGGCCGAACACCCGAGAACTCTTTAAATTAGAAATACGCCGCGAAAATATCAGATCGCACATAAAAATATTGCCAACTGAGTAACCTAAGTTTACCTTTATTTACAGTAGATGTTCAAAATATTGTCCCTCTATGGAATGAGCGGCCTCACATCTCTTGAACACATTTGCGAACACTCGAAGAATTTCGGCTGCCGAAATATGGAAATGACTAATCGAATCTTTTTTTCTTATTTTTTTTCCCCACGAAACAACAAATTCTGACAGGTAAGTGAACAATATCCTGAATCCATTTTTTTTTCAAGAACTTTCACCCAACGAAAAGCTGTGCGGTTATTTCTTGCATGTCAATTCAAAACCACATATTGCCAATGCTTCTATGGCAGCAATAAGAAGTGTTTTTGATGGTAGGATAGTTTACCGGCCGCCTCGTTCTCCAGATCTAAATCCCTGTGACTTTTATCTTTAGGGAATGTTAAAAGACAAGGTGTATGCAAGCAATCCCCATACACTCGAAGATTTGGAAGACAGGATTCGACTAGTCATTTCCCAGATTTCGGCAGCCGAAATTCGTCGAGTGTTCGCAAATATGTTCAATAGATGTCAGGCCGCTCTTTCAATAGAGGGACATCGTGTTGAACATCTACTGTAAATAAAGGTAAGCTTAGGTTTCTCTGAAGGCAATGTTTTTTTACACTTTAACTTAGTGTATGCGCCCGCGGCACAATGGAGTCCGAGAATCGGGCGCTGTCGTGGCTGGCGGATGCGGTGGCGGCGGTCGGGAGCCGTACTGCGAGATCCGCGGACGCCTGACAGGCGTCTTTCATGAGACACCCTGTATTTAAGTCGAAACCGCTTAGAACTACATCGAAGGGAGCGACGGATTCCGGTCGTTATAGCCCATAATCGCACAAACTTCGTTTTAGGGATTTTCCACAGTAGCTTCGTATCTTCAAATTTTAGGCTGCCACATAGTCAAAATTTCATAAAAGCACAAAAACGCAGTACACTTTCAATATTTGTAACCCACTATTTGTGGAAATGAACTGAACAGGCACTCTTATGTGAAACAGTATTGCCTGCCTTCGAAATCCGACGAATTGTGTTTACGAAGTAACGAAACTAAAAAAAATTGTTAAAACTGGAATTAGTTGGTCTGCAGAGGCTTAGTTATAAATAGACCAACACGCACCTTCAGCAGTTACCGTTGCAAACCCTTTATTACTAGTTTCCGTAACTCACTGTTACCCCATCTTCAGACCCATGTTAAGTTGACCATCACATAACCAGGATCGATAGAGATCTCGTATGTTGGTCTATCCTTAATAACATTTTAGTGTGGCTCATTGGCCTGGTGCAAGTTTTCAATTGGACGCCACTTCGGCGACTTGTGTGTCCATAGCTTACCCCAGTTATCCAACCGGGGAAAGGAAACCTACAGCTTAACATGGAATGCTAACCACGTGTCGTTTCTGGCGACTCCTCACATCGTTGAGAGGTGAAGGATGGGTTAAAGCGCACACTGAAAACATCCGATGTCAGACCGAGTTTCGAACCCGTGATCCTTCGGTTTCCAGTCGAGTGCTATACCCCAAGACCCCCGGGCCCGACGACTCATCCTTTATACCTGCCTAACAAACTTGCACTATCATGTATCAACAGAAGACTGTCGGCTAACACTCGTCTATTGATACCTGACAGGTGTCTTTCTTACTTGCCTAACAAAGCTGCACTGGCAGTCGTCTGTTGATACCTGAATGGTGCAACTTCATTTAACAGGTATAAAAGATGGGTCTACACACGACACCTATATCGATCTTGGTCATATGATAGTGGTCAACCAAACACGGTCCTGAAGATGACAACGATGAGTTAACAAAACTAGTAGTAAAGGATTTACAACATTAAAGACTGGAGGTGTTTGTTGCTTGTTTATAAGATAGCCCAGTCAGCTTAGGCAAGATGGACATACAAAGTGGGAAGTCATAGCTATTCAAAATATTTGAAAATTATGAAATTGCTTGAAATCACTGATAGTAGTAGACGACCACAAAGTTATTTTTTCAAGATAAAACGCGAAACAGCAACGCCAGCGAATAACGTTATTCCGTTACTGCGAAATTTTGATTTTCATTGCCGATAACACCGCCGGTCTCGTAGTTCCACCCGTTCTACCGCTATATGGCTGCCGTGCTAGACGTGTACCTTATGCGGCGTATCGTTTTCTAATACCCCTGTAAATATCTAAATATCCATTTTTAACCAGTCGTATAATTAACACTGAAAACTGGTATTTCAATTTTCGTGTTCATGTATTTATTTAACGCCAAAAAATAACGATATTCGGTTACCATGATATGTTGCTGACAATATGATCAACCTAGTAGATCCACTCTCATACCACTAGATGGCTCTCGCACTAGACTATACCTCTCGCGCCGGATCATAGTCTAATACCCCCTTAAAACTACTTTCTATAAATCACTCTTAACGGCTGCGTACACAAATTTTGTTTTGGGAATATCCGTGGCAAAGCCTCTTTCGATTGATAAATTTCATTGGCCGCCTTGTGTAATTCAAAATCAGTACTTCAACTTTCGCGTTCGCTTGTTTACATAGTGATATCCAGTAGGCAATATAGCTATGCTAGTAAAATGTAAAAATGGTTAAAAAGTGAGGCAGGAAGTAGAAACAATGCTAACTGTCCGATAATGTCGAACACGTACTTAGATACTGCACGATAAAATATTGACCGCGTATAAAGCTTATTGTAGGTCCCATATAGAATAATAGTGATGAATAGTACAACTTCGTTCCATATAGTTCATTTAAAAAAATAACAATTCCAAAATGAAGGAGTGTTCCACAACACACAAATACTTTGTCCTGTCGAAATTGAGTTTACTGTTTGAATTGACAGAACAAACAACGGAAAAAATACAGATACCGTCGTAGTGGCAGGACTACTCACAATCAGTGAGCAAGCAGATAAGAATGCAATCAACAGCAGCTGATAGAACAGTGCACAGTTGACAACAAGCATCCGCAAATCAGTACGGCACGAAATCTCCTGATTGCTACCGATTAGGATCAGGGAGATGGCAGACCATCAACGTCGTCATCAGAGATGGAGCACAAGGGTGTGAAAGGTAATCAGCCGTGTCCTTTCAAGGGATCCACGAAGGTATTTGACTGGAGCGATTTAAAAATGTCAAACAATACAATGTTGCTTGTTTCAAGGGGGTGTTATCAAATGTTTTCGATAACTACTTTCTGAGATACTTTTTAAGAACCTACTGCACCACTTTTATAATACGCACATGGTTGTATGATGTGTGCTCTGAATTCCAAAACACAATTATGAAAAATAGAACAGTATAGTATTCTGCGCAGTCAGTCATCCACGCGATGCAGGCCGCACAGGTCTGAGGAAGGCAATGGAAAGCGAAGTCCTTTGCGCAGCCAGAAAGGTAGTGAGTGATTTTTTTTGCATCTCCTCCAACGATCATTTCCTCAATATGAGACTATGCCCTATCCGCCACACAGCCTGCAGTGATTTTCGGAGTGAATGTGGATGTAAATACATACAGTTGGTTGCATGCATGCACGTATGTATGTATGTATGCATGTATGCATGCAATGGAATCTCAACCGCTTCTCTTTTTAATTTTTTTTACAGGTATTACGTGCCCCATCACGACCAATTTATTCCTACATACGACGCAGACGTGGAATGGAACGAAGGAAGATTAGTATTTAACGTCCCGTCGATAGCTAGGCCATTAAGAGATGGAGTTCACGCTTGTGTTTTTGGGTAAAGATGGGGAAGAACATCGAGCGTGTCATTTCAAAGGTACCATCCCGGGATTTACCTGGAGTACTTTGAGGAAAATAACTGGAAACCTAAATCGGGATGACCGGAGGTGGATTTCAACCACCATCCTTCCGAATGCGAGTCTAGTGTGTTAGCGCTGCGTTCGGAAGTGAAATACCACGGCGAAAGTAAAGGTGATGATTTCTGTAGCATCACACATCTGACGACATTTAAGTGTGCTGGAGAGCATATGAAAATCATTAATGTAACAATTAAGAGGGAAAGGGGTAACGACACAAGTCTAAGATTACTGCACGCATCGCGAACAACGGAAATTTCTTTGATGTTTGACAAAATTGTAACAAAAACGATTAAGTGTTATACTCTGATATGCAGTCGAAGTTCAGGTCCAGAGAACAGAGGCACTAGTAATAAAATAATTTCGTGAGTCTCAGTCCTGATGCAAGTCTTTCAATTGCACGGCACTTTGGCGACTTGGATGTCCCTAGCGTACCCCAGTTATCCACTCAGGGACAGGGGACTTTGAGTTTAACGTGAAATTCCAACGTATCGTTCCTGGCGACTCCCCCTCACATCGTTGAGGGGTGAGGCTGGGTTGAAACGCAGACTGAAAAATTCCGTGATCCGATCGGGTTCCGAACTCGCGACCAACTGGGTTACCCCGAGACCACCAGAACCGACTACACGTGGGGGAAAATTTTAAATATCACACGTTAAAAATGTGAAGCAGACAGATAATCCGTGACACCTGCCTCCAGTGAACCTCACAGTTTCAACTTGTTCGTCAACTGCACTCTCTCCACTTTATAACTCGTGATAAACCCCGAATAAAAATATCGGAGTACTGAATCTCCAAAATGAAACAGCAGTTCGGATTTTGGAATGCATCCCAAAAGTGTCTTTTGGAACGTTCATGGTGCTTTTATGTACATGAGACACTACAGTGTTGCACAAAGAAAGTGCCTTCACATTAATAACTTGATTTGCAATTTTTCGATAAAATTGTGTGGACAGGTAAACAAGCTGTTGGAAAAATTGAGCATTACACGCGGATTAGAGGGTTAGGGATGAAGAGAGAAACTTACTTAAATGAAAGAAGCAAAACAGTCGTGCGGTTAGATAAAAACGAAACAACGAGCAAAATCAAGGCGCTACATTAGTTCGAAATGAATGCTTGCTAACGATCTGCACCGCGTTGTTCAACGAAGTAACCAGTTTGCATCCTCCTCTGCGTGCTAACGACAACATGGTCGGGACGTTTCTGCTTAAACCAGTTATACTCTTCGACGACAGCCTAGAGCGGTTATCTAGTGTGTAAGGCATTCAACAGGTCCGTCCCAGACTCGCTCAAATACTGATCACTGTCGTAGGTACCTCATTTACTGCCGCTACCGTATTACTGACGTCCATGAAGATACTCTTGCATTGCGAACCCAAAGTCGTAATGCCGATCGCAGGCCTGGAAAATACGTTCATATATCTGTTCCACCCCGCAATTTATTCACACCCGTACAAGATATGAGCCTACGACTCACTTACCAGTTTCCTTGGCGATCATTTTTGAGATGTACATGGTCGTTTTCACACATTACGCTCAAGCACCCATCATGAAGATGACCCAAAGCCCCCCCACCCCCCACCAATACAGTGAGGTTTGTTTTATAGGTACCAATATACGCTTAGAGATCCATTTCACGGTGAAAATATAAGATTACAAATTATCTATGATTCGGTGAGTGATATTATTATATATATATATATATATATATATATATATATATATATATATATATATATATATATATATATATAATAATATGTGTGTGTGTGTGTGTGTGTGTTCTTGCGGACATGTCCGAAGGAACAGTCACCACTTTTGATCCTGCAGTTATTATCTATTGATATTCACGGAATATATGACATTGACTGCGAACTGATAAAAGTTGAAAATTTGTACCCAGCCGAGATTCGAACCCCGGTCTCCTGCTGTGTACGCAGTTGCGTTGACTCCAACACCACTAGGGACATAGCGATCATCACACTTGCACGGAGTACTGAAGTACGCCTCCCGTCAGATACAAATTCGCAACTTCATCCTGCTCGCTATTACTCAAACTCGCGGTTTTTCAAACTCTTACATGAATGTTTGGAAAAACCGCGATTTTGAATAATAGTGAGCAGGATAAATTTGAGAATTTCTATCTGACGGGAGACGTACTTGAGTACTACATGCAAGTGTTATGATCGCTGTGTTACTGGTGTAGGAGTCGGCGCAACCGCATACACAGCAGGAGACCGGGATTCGTATCCCGGCTGCGTACACATTTTTAACTTTACCCATTCACAGTTAATGTCATACATTCCGTGAATATGAATCTATGATTCTATTTCAATACATCACATCTAGTTACGTTTCAATTAAATGAAAGTAGTGTTCTTGATGAGGAGTCTGCTTTCCAAATAAAGAAACACGAGAATGTTAGCATAGTTGCTCAGTGACTTGCATATGGATCGTAAGTCTCACCCATTTGGCTCAGTCGACAGGATTCACGTATACACGGACAGAACCTACATCCAGTTCGGCACAGTTTTACCCCAATGACCTGTAAATATTCCTAAGCTTTGCAAAATTGCGACGTAATCAGATAAGTTTCGGCGCGCTTTTCTCAAATCTAGTGAGTGCTGTACGTTGACGACATCCTGAACCGTTTGGCTGGACAAATCTGTACGATGAAAAATTAACCACATTACATTTGGTCGATAGGCTCACAAAAGATTTTACAGGAGGGGGGTACACAAGCACGTTACGTCTCGGAAATCGATAATTCGAGAATTTCTTTTCTTGAGTAATACATTTGTTAATCGGGTTTCTGAACTATGATATGCAGGAACGACACTGCCAGCTAAGAACACAATTCTCAATTGTTGACTGTACCCATATGTGGCATTACAAATTGTTTATCTCCATTATCACCGTTAACAACATATCGTCAACAAAAAAATGTGAGAGTCAAGTAGGCCAATGATACTGATATAAAACTCAAATTCTGTGCACAATCTACAAAATGTTTGCGACTGCGAACCCAAACTCCGTTCGTACAGCACGGTCGAGGGGAGTGTTCGTCTGGAAGGTACAACCGTACTACAGTAACGACAATAGAGACCCTACATGGTCCTGTTGAAAATTACGTGCGGAAGTATGTAAGAATTTACATGCTGATCAACACACGCTGTCAGTAGACTATGACATTTTGGACATGGATCTGTCCAGCCTAAAAATTCTGCACCTACTTTGTTCATATGATTACGGTACCCGATTCCGATTCATAGCTTTCGAAGAGATATTTCCATCGTAATCGGAATTAAAGGCTATAAATGTCTCATTTTATTAAACTCGATAAAACCAATAACGGCTTTCTCGTTGCGAAACAGCTGAGCGTCATCGATTATTCGATAACCGAGTTATTGGAGGCAATCCATAGCTAATAACGGAAGCTCCCCGTTGAAACTCCCCAATTCCGCCCCATCCCCACCCACCCATCTGTGTGTGTGGGAGGAGGGGGCGCAAATTAAACTCTAGCAAGGGTAGCGGTGCTAATAACAATGACGAAAGCACCCATTTGATGGACTGGTGCGTGACCACGTTCTAGCGTAAGTTCAGCTTCTCGAAAAGGACAGGGATACAGATAACAGTTCAGTTATTTTATGTTTTGCCTAATATTCGTGTAATCACATGGCATCATTTTTCTGGCTTTTATGTTTTACGTAATGCACAACATACTGCAGAGATTTTTCTAGAATACCGTTTTTGGTCGGGACGACAACGCGAGAAATTCCTCATTAGCGAAGCCGGGTAATAACGCCGCAGCTCCTCTTGGACAATGCGAGATCTTGTCGTATGGTTCTGCTATATAGCGACTCATTTCAACAGCACATTTTATCCCATAGTTAAGGAGTACATCACTAAATATTGAGCCAACACAAAGCAAATGTCACAACACGCTTCTGTAACTTAACACCCATTGGCATGTCAACAGTCGTATAGAAAACGTTTAAGTGTAGGTCTTCCGAATCACACAATTCAGTATTTAAATAGACAGAAGAGAGAGAGACAGATCTACACAAAAATGTATAAACAAAATTTAATGCCTTTTCGCTCCGTCAAATAATATTTAAGAAGCTAACGATGAGGGTGGGGAGAGGAACTGGGTCAGTTGGCTCCACGTCTTAATCCCCCCCTCCCCCCTTCTCTCTAAAAATGTTTGTATAGCTTATGGGACTTAACTACGGGGTCATCAGTCCCTAAACTTACAAACTACGTATGAACTAGCTTATTCTAAGGACGGCACAAATATCCATGCCCGAGGGGGGATTCGAACCCCCGACCGTAGTGGCCGTGAAGACCGTGACTGAAGCGCCTTTGAAGTTTTGTGTAACAAATAGGTACGTTGCGAGATTAAGTCTTTCGTAATTGTTATTTCCACGTGTTCAGTTGAGCTCACAGATTTTAGATTAAAGTCAGAAAGGAATTCATGACGTCGGCAACCGGTGGGCGCTAAATTAAATGAATAAGGATAGTTGAAAATTTGTAGGTTAGCTAGGCGGGATTCAAACCATAGCCTCTAGCTTACTAGGCAATCGCGGTGACCACTGTGCCGCCGGGGCACAGTGATCACAACTACAAAGGTTATCGCAAAATCCGTCTCTACGTAGCCAAATTTTCAGCTTGTCCACATGCTACTGCCAATTTACTCATTACTCGCCGCATTTCACAGATTCCGCACGGTCAGCGCGACGGCCTAGTAAACAGGAATCTCGGGTTCGAATTCCGGCCTGGCACAAAGTTTCGGCCTTCCTAATTGACCGACGGATTATTACCATCGTCCGATGGAAAAAAAAAAGTTTGCTTATGGAATATCAGACTAGATTTGTGACTGTACTGAAGAGTTTCAACAGATCGCATCAAGACATTCTCAAATTCGAATTTTCTAACGTTAGTACATCTAAGAGACTTGACTACGTTGGTCATCAGTACCTAGACTTACAAACTACTAAAACTCCGACGGTGAGCAACCGTGCGCCCCGCAACAACCCTCCTTAGAATGCTTGGCTACTTCAGCGCCGCATGTCGTTCTCAACGGAGAGAAATTTTCAGACGTGAACATTATTTCAGGCGTGCTCAATGGGAGTGTTATAGGACCGTCTCTTTTCACAATGCATATAATTTGCCACTCAGATATTTGAAGTTAAATGAGGCTTTTGCGGATGATGCTGTACTGTATTGATAAATATAAACAATGGAAAAGTATAGCGAAATGCAAGAGGATCGACGCTTGGTGTTGGAACTGGGAATTGAGCATCACTTATAAATGTAAAGTACTGTGTTCGCAAAGAATAAAATATAATTTATTGTATAACTATGCGATAGTAGGACAAACAATGGACGTAGTAACTTCCATATATATTATGGAAGTAGAAATTAGGGGCTATTTGAAGTGGAACGACCATATAAAATCAATCGTGGGTAAAATGTTCGACTAGAGTTTGAGTATTGATCATCAATGTGGGATCAGTACTAGCAACGATTGATGACACTGAGAAGATCCAACGGAGAGCAGTGCGCTTCGTTGCAAGCTCATTTAGTAAGCGCAAAAGCGTCAGAGATGATCAGGAAAATCTGTTGGCAGCCGCTGGAAGAGATTTCTATATATCGCGGTACGAGCTTTTGTCGAAGTTCAGAGAGCATAAGTTTCTCGAGAAGTCAACCGATATAGTGCTTCCTCCTACGTTTATGATGGTTTCAATCAAACAAACATAACTTACACTTTTTACAGTATTGCCTTCATTATTAGTTGACGACGGTAGCCTTTGATTAGTTTGTGAAAAGCTGCGACACCGTTTTTGGAAAGTCATATCCATACCTGCAAATGGCTTTCCAAGCAGCTAACGTACTCTATCATCGTTTTACTTGACAAGGTTTTTCAGCTCATCTACATACACATGAACAAGAAGTGACACAAAACGTGGAATTAGAGATCAAAAAATGTTTAATATAATTGACTTCGAAATCGAAATATATATATATCACAGAGGGATTCGAACCACCAATTCTATGGTTGCGAGGACGGAACGCTACCACCTGACCTACACCGACAGATGCTGCAACTGTTTTCATTATTGGTACTTACGTGTACCTCGCAAAACTACGAAGCCGATTTTCTCCAGAATTTAAGAGAGTTGTGTCGAATGGCTTTGGCTGATTGTTCTGAACTTCACGTAGCATAAATATAAAGAAATTCTAAAATCCTATACCTACGTGGTCTCCTTGTAAGAGTCGAACAAGGGGCCTCAGAAAAAAAAAATGCCAGCCGCGTGCGTGTATCGCGTATATTCTGTTATACAGTTGTGGCTTTCTGTATAGGAGCAGTGAAATATAAATAAAGTAAGGAAAGCCACTGGCATCTCGAAATTTGGAATGTTCAAAAAATGTTCAAATGTTTGTAAATCTATCGGACCAAACTGCGTGGTCATCACTCCGTAGCTTACAAACTACTTAAACCTAGGTAAACTAACCTACGGACAAACACACACACCCATGCCCCAGGGAGGACTCGAACCTCCACGGCGAGCAACCGCGTGCTCCGCAGCGAGACGCTTTCGACCGCTCGGCTACTCTACCGCGGCCATCTGAAGATCAAAACCAACTGCAGAACGATATAAATAAGATATCACTATGGTAAAAATTGGCAATTGACTCTAAATAATGAAAAGTGTGAAGTCGTCCACACGACTACGAAAAGAAATCGGTTAAACTTTGTTTACAACATAAATCAATCAAAAGTGAAGGCCGTAAACTCCACAAAATACCTAGGAATTACTATTACTTCAGACTTAAACTGGAAATAACACGTAGATAATATAGTGGGAAAGGCGAATCAGAGACTGCGTTTTATTGGCAGAACTCTTAAAAAATGCAACTGAACTACTAAAGAGACTGCATACACTACGCTTATCCGTTCATTTATGGAGTACTGCTGCCCAGTGTGGGATCCTTATCAGGTGGGTTTGACGGAGGACATCGAAAGTGTCCAGAGAACGGCAGCTCGTTTCGTATTGTCACGATACAGGGGAGACAGCGTTACGGTAATGATACAGGATCTGGGATGGGAATCATCACAACAACGGCGCTTATCGCTGCGACGTGGGCTACTTACGAAACTCCAATCGCCAACATTCTCCTCCGAAAGCGAAAATTGTTGACTCCCACTTACATAGGTAGAAATGATCAGAATAAAATACGAGAAATCACAGCTCGAACGGAGAGATTCAGGTGATCTTTCTTCCCGCGCGCTATTGGAGAATGGAATGGGAGATAAATAGTACAACGGTGGTTCGATGAACCCTCTGCCAGGCACTTAAATGTGATTTGCAGAGTATGCCATGCAGATGTAGATGGCGTAATGTGTTTGAGCCGTGTGCAGGCACTAGATGTTCTCAACCTTGCACCCACTTGCGGCGACGCCACCTTTTCTGTTATGCTGGGCGAGTATATCACCACCACTGCCGTCATCAGTGATTTAAATCCCGCTCCGCTAACTCCTGGTGGAGTAAATTATTGCAAAGTGGTTAGTCGGCAGCCGCTATTACTGGCCTGCCCCAACTGCGCCGCACTGGCGATGCAGAGGCGGCGGTCGCTGCGGCCGTGAAGTGTGCGGACGTGAGCAAGGGCGAGCAGAGCGCCTGTGTGTTCCTCAAACAGCGGGCCGCTCGTTACGGCCCGGCAAACACCGGCCGCGCTAAACCAGGGCTTAACGACGCGCCCGCGTTCAGCCGCCCGCCGCCTCGCCTTACATCTGCGTGGATCTATATTCCGCAGCACGGCTCACGGGTGTGGCGGAGCTGTTAAAGTCGGCAGCTAACGTCGGCCGCTCCAGTCTTCTGAACTCACGCGTCTGTCTTATTGAATCCATAATTGGTGGTGGAAACGGGACAGCGGCTGGTCAAGAGTATGAAGGAACTGAGATACCAACAGCCGTATGTATAATAAAATATTTATTGTATCACAACCAATTTCGGCATTCCAATATGCCATCTTCAGGTCCCTACATCGGAGCTTAATATCCATTAAGTAGGGATATAAAAATTGGTTTCGTGGACTTCTGTCTCTTAGTGGGAACCAACTTCACAGTTGTTGTTGTTGTTGTTGTTGTTGTTGGTGGTGGTGGTGGTGGTTGTTCCCACTAAGAGACAGAAGTCCACGAATCCAGTTTTGATATCCCTACTTAACGGATATTATGCTCCGATGTAGAGACCTGAAGATGGCATAGTGGAATGCCGAAACTGATTGTGATAGAATAAATACGGATCTTGGTATCTCAGTTCCTTCATACTCACGCATCTGTTTCTGGCCACTACACATCGCCACTGGCTCCAAACAATTTTAGCACGCGGACCGCTTTGATTCCTTTGTTGTGAGCAGGAACCACAAGGTTCAACGAGGAAACTGTACCAATCTAAAAATACTTTAATGGTTGGTTGGTTGTTTGGGAGAGGGTGACCTAGATAGGAAAGGAAGGGGGGGGGGGGAAGGGAAAGGAAACACAGTCAGGAAGGAAGACTGCATTACCTCGGGGCCCAGTGCTCGTCACGTAGCAGTACAGAAATTTTTTGGAGTGCATCATGACTTCTGGACGATAGCAAAACGAGAGTATATTGCATACAACTTAGGTTGACGAAATTGTTTTGTTTATGTGAATGGTATATTTATACCTAGTAATTTTTATTGTTGCATGTTTTCACGTGAACGCACTGGAGCAGCGGGATTTAACCACAGTAAGATGGCATACACTTCCCTGGGCATACTAACAGCGTGGAAGCAAAGAATAAACGGGTCGCCCGCGGAGCATAGAAGCGTGTTACAAAAAAAAGAAACTCTATGTAAAGGAAAAAAAATGAAGGTGTCGGTAGGTCAAGGTTTTGCTACCAAAAGTAATGTCGATTATTATAAAGAAAAAGTAAATCAGCCATCTAAATGTGATTTACATGATGAATTGATGCATTCTGGAGAGCCGAACGGCGAATTAACGGAAAAGGCAGCCACTTTAAGATGAGATATCAAGGGTAACGTGCCGTAATTTAATGTTTATCGAATTCTTGTTGCATGCTGGAATGCACCAGTTAGTAATTTATGCGGTATCTTATGTGGTTTTATTCCACGAGTAATTAATTAATCAGTAATATAACATATCCTTCGTCTTATTTTTTACGAGAATTTACTCGTAAATCAAGGAAGTATCTGGTCATGAAAGTTATATTTCATGCATATGGTTGAATTTCTTTTGTTATCAGTTTGATGGTCCACAGAATAACTTCTCTTAGCCAGGTGTATAATTACGATCTATTCGTAATGGAATTTAATAGTTACCCTGTATAAAACAGTGGTAAGTTGATTTTATTAAAATTTTTGGACATAGCAGATAGTCTGATTTTTGTAGTTGGGAGTTAGTGTGGATGGTAGATACTGTCGGAGGCTGCGTGTTGTCCGAAGTATCGTGAGTGTGACGGAGTTCCACTCATATTTATTATTGATAAGTTGGATCTATACTGCTTATGGTCCATATTTGAAAAATAATGCGTGGAAATAGTATGATTCACCGGCTAAGAGCAAGAAGGGCAATTAAATGTAAAGCTACTTTCATGACCAATACAAAGCTTTTCTTATTAAAGTGAAAGGTTGTTTTTGTTTATTAGATGCCGCATAAGGTCTACAGAACAAAATAACAGTGATTATTCTATTCGAAGTAATTACGGTACTCCATTTGGGTAGTAACTAAAGTAAAACCTTACCTATTGACGACTACATTCATTGTTTTTCCATAGGCTGTTATTAAAGATCAACAGGCAGACTCTATGGGTTGTGGGAAACCAGACCTTTTGAATGATTAATTTCGCCCACACCTGAAAAACGGCCCTCGCCTTTATTTTGTAATTTTAATTATGAGAGGTGTCCGGAAAGTGGTGGTGGCACTGTAGGTTATTTTCTGTTTTTGTTGTAAAAAGATAGCATAACCAGTGAGGATAGGTATTTGCAAATTTAGAGTCTGGCCAGGATTTGTATTGAAAAATGTAAGACTTTTCTTTTAAATAAATCGATCCCTGTGGTCGAATTTAAAGTAAACTTGCAGTGTAACTTATTGTAGTAGTTTACAAATGGTTGACCTACGATCGCTAATGTTACGTGGAAGTTTCATTAGCGAGCGTAATTTGTAAAAGGAATATTTCTTGTCTATATTAAAAAATTTTATTATTATTTGTTGCTGCGACCGAGCAGTATTACTGGTCGACCGCAGCAACAATAAAGTGTGTCGAATTGCAGAATTTTTCAACTCAATTAGTATATATTACTCTTTGAAGATAACGACTAAATGAACTATGTTCGAATGATTAGTC
This sequence comes from Locusta migratoria, assembly GCA_026315105.1. Taxonomy (NCBI): domain Eukaryota; kingdom Metazoa; phylum Arthropoda; class Insecta; order Orthoptera; family Acrididae; genus Locusta; species Locusta migratoria. Next base: position 668,151,589 of record CM048744.1, read on the forward strand.
ACAATTTTTCTGGACACACGTTGCGACCAAAAAGGCCCACTGAACTGAGTTCTTCTGATTATATATTTTGTTTATCAGATGCGTTGACTTTTATTTGGGTGGCGCAGCGATTTATATCTATGTGTTCGCTGAAACGAAAGACTATCGGGATGGCGACACAGGGCTGAAAACTTTACCACCTAAGTCGAGCAACACCTTAAGTAAATATTACTCCACTCAGCAAGGGTAACGGAGTATTCGACCTTGGTAATAAAAAAAAAAAAAAAATATATATTTTCTCCCGATTGTTACAGCGGAACAGAGATTGTAGGCGTTCAGAGACTTGTACCACTGAACACTGAGGACAATACAAAATATTTTTTTTTATTAACTTGAACTGAGAATCTATGGTAGTAAACTTTATCCTATGATTTCTAGTACAGGTCACGACGAACTGCTACATATTTGGCGACCCTGTGTGTCCAGGATTGTGAGAATCGTACGAACATAAGAGATATTTTTTAATTTTAATTTTTGGTTATTTAGGCAGGTATAGTATAACTATACATCTAGTTCTAATAAATTTTGTTTAAGAGGGGTGTGTGTTTAAGGCGAAGAATTGAGACTATTAACGGCTAGTGAACCATCCTGAGTGCGAGTGAGCTGACAATTCTTAGGACTGTGAGCACAGAGAGCAACAGAGAGAGACAAAGTGGGGTAGAGTGCTGCTAAACTAATCCAAGGGCAACACTTTATCTTTCAAGACTACGAGAACTCATGTGCTGTTTATCGATTTTGTGAGTAGACTGAGGTAAAAACAAGGTACGAGGTTTAGTGATAAGATTTTTTTTGTGTGTAATTGTTTTATAAATTATTGAGAAGGTCACATATAATAGTGAATGTTTATGGTGTATTAGCGTATCTAGTTGTGTATAAACTTGGAAGGTACTGACTACAGAAGTGGTTTTTTTTTTAGACTGCGGTAGAGTGTAATAAGATTATTTTTTTATTGTATTAGGATGTATATTAATTACTATAACCATGAATGAGGAAAGTTTAAGAGTGTTATTGGAGAGGCTTGATAGTTTAAAGGATGATATTTTGGAACAGAAGGGTGATCTTTCAAAGCAGATTCAAGAATCTAAGGATGAATGTAAAGCGGGTTACGAAAGATTAGATAAACGTTTAGCAGAGAGTGAGTCTAGGCATGATGAAGCTTTGGAGAAGGTAACGGAGGAGTTAAGGATGAGTCGAAATGAAATGAGGGCTAGACTTGGAGTAATTGACAGAGATATAGAAGCTATCAAGAAGGTACAAGAAGATGTTACTGAGAGTTATGTTAAACTAGATTCGAGATTGGGACAGGTAGAATATACATTGAATGATTTGGGAGTGCTGTCTGACGTTGGAGGAAGGTTTAAAGAAATGAAACAAGCCGAGTATGATGGGTTATTAAAATATATGGACAGAAAAATACATGAGAAGACCGAAGTAGTCTATGAAACAGTTGTTAAAGAGGTGAAGGAAGAAATGAGTGAATGTAATTCGAAGTTGAAATCGCAGGTTCAGGCGTTAAGTAAGGAAGTAAAGGAAAATATTTTTCCGGTGCAGAGGTGGTTAGCGGAACGGTTAAGAGATGTTGAATTGAAAGATGGTAAAGAGGTGACGGATTCTTCTATGAATACTGATCAAGAGGAGGTAAATTGGTTGGGAGATCAGGTTAGTTCTCATCAAATAACCCCAGTTAAAACTAAGAGAGATATGGGAGTTCAAGGAGATGTACATAGTCAGGAGGTATGTTATGTGGTATCACCAGATAAGAATAAAGATGTTAGATATTGTAGGAAGATAAACAAGTATGACTTAGCAGAGGAAATAAAAATTGGAATGAAAACAGGTGGTCAGCAGTTCCCAAAGTTTAAACCAAAGGGGGAAGTACATTCTGTAATTTTTCTTAAGGCTTTTGAGGATTCACTTCCAAGTAGCTGGGATGAAGAAAGAAAAGTAAGATTCATAATAGGACAACTTGAAGGAGATGCTAGTCAGTGGGCTATACTGAATCGTCATAGGTTTAAAACAGTGGAGGCATTTTCTACAGCTTTTAAAGCAAAGTTTTGGTCAGAGGAAGAACAGAGAAAGTTAAGAATTGATTTGTTTCGTCCAGTAGCTTATAGTGAAAAGTGGGGAGGATGTAGGAATTTTATGGAGTATCATTTAAATCAAGCTTTATTTTTAGGTAAGTCTGTTGGGGAAGAACATTTAATGGAAGTTCTAATTTCTAAGTTACCTAATAGAATGAAGGAGTTGTTAGCAGGGAGAGACTGGTCGAAGGTGCAGGAGACTTTGGAATATATAGGGCAACTTGACCATGTGAATAAGGGAGAAAACACAAAAGTGAAGACTGCATGTTGTGTAAATATAAATGATAATGTTGATGGTGATAAATGTGTCAATAATGGCAATTTTAGACATCAGAATGGGAGACAAGAGAAATGGAATAATCATAGAGGTGGTTACAGAGGATGTTGCAATAGTAATGGTAGAGGATATTATGATAACAGTAGAAGAGTCAGAGGAAATGGAAATGGACAGGTTAAAATGGGTAGAGTTCATGAGGGGTCTACAGGAGATTCTGGCAACAATAGTAATAAGGGTAGTACTTCAGAAGTGAAATCAGAGGTACTGGAAAAAAAGGTAGGATCAAAGGAAATGGATCCAAAGAATTATAATCCGTTGACTAGTAACTCAAGTAATGAACAAAGATTTAAGACGGCATTTCTTAGATACCAAGGAAATTTACCAATAGAAGAGGAATTACTTTTGGAACAGGAGGAAAAGGAAAGTAACATATCAACTTTAGTAGTTAAGGGAGATGTATGTGGACAAACTATGGAATTTTTATTAGATACAGGTAGTCAAGTAAGCTTAATGGCAAAAGAAGTGTGGGAGAAAAACAAACATGTGTGGCAATGCCCCACATTCCCTGTTACCAATGTACAAGTAATTGGTTTGACAGGTTCAAAAGGGAGAAAGGTAGAAGAAGAGGTACTGTTAACATTTAAATTAGGAGGAATTACGATACAGCAGTCAATGCTAGTTGTATCCAATATCAATTTACCTATATTGTTAGGTTTGGATTGGTTTGTGAGCAAGAAGGTTATGCTTGATTTTCTAGATAATAAAATGAGGTTATTGGTAGATGATAGATTGGTGTGGATTAACATCAATCAAAGTGATAGTTGTGAAGGTATGAAGGATAGGATAGATTCATGGCAAGTACAATTAGATACACGTAATTTGTCTGTATGTTATTCAGAGAATTTACAAGAGGTTAGTTGTGAGGAACGGTCGGACTGGTCAGAACAAGTAAGGAATAGGTGTCAGGAAGCCAGTAGTTTGACTGATATTGAGGAGGAGGATTTAGAGAAGGTTTTATTCAAATATGAACAGCTCTTTGATAGTAAACCTGGTACCATTAAGGATTATGAATGTAGGTTAAAGATTAAAGAACATGTACCATTTTTCAGACCACCCTATCCCATAGCACTTAGTATGAGAGAAGCCGTACGTAAAGAAATAAATCGTATGGTGGAATGGGGTATAATTGAGCGTTCAACTAGTGCTTATGGAAACCCCATCGTGGCGGTGAAGAAACCCAATGGGGATATCAGGTTGGTGTTGGATGCTAGAACTGTAAATAAAATTATTGAAATTGAGAGAGATAGGCCATTACCAATGGAGGAGATCTTAGCAAGGTTTGAAAATGTGAAATACATGAGTTCTGTCGATCTTACTTCGGGGTACTGGCAAATAAGGCTTGCAGAAGAGTCAAGACCATATACAGCTTTCTTATTTGAGGGAAAATGTTATCAATTTAAGGTTCTGCCTTTTGGGCTTAACATATCTGTATCAGAATTTATACGGGCATTAGATTCAGCAATAGGACCCGGATTGTTAGAAAAGGTTTTTATATATGTTGATGATATCATGGTGGTGACAAAGTCGTGGTCAGAGCATTTATCGTTGTTGGATGATCTGTTTGAACGGTTGTTAGAGAAAGGAATAACTTTAAAATTTGGGAAGGCTCAATTTGGATGTAGTGAAATGAAGTTTCTTGGACATGTAATAAATCAAGAGGGAATCAAACCCACTGAGAATAAGTTAAAGGCAATTAGGGATTGTCCCACTCCAAGGAACAAGAAACAATTGAAATCAGCTATAGGGTTGATTAATTTCTATCGACGGTTTATTCCGCCTGAGAGTATGAATTGCATTCATTTGAATAATTTATTAAAAGCAAGAACTGTATGGGCATGGACAGGAGACTGTCAGAAGGAATGGGAATCTTTGAAGCAGGCAATGGATAATCCTAGAATTTTAGGTCATCCAAACTTAGACAAGGAATTTTGTATAGCAGTTGATGCATCAGGATATGGAATTGGGTGTCATCTGTTTCAGGAATATAGGAAAGGAAATGAAATAGAAGTAGTTACCCTCGGATTTGCAAGTAGAATGTTAAACCCATGTGAACGAAATTATTCAACTACGGAGAAAGAGACATTAGCAGTTGTGTGGTCTGTGAAGAAATTTAGGTATTTAATTTATGGTAGGAAAGTGATTGTATACACGGATCATAGAGCTTTGTCATTCCTTATGACAAGTAAATTGCTTCATAAACGGCTGATTCGGTGGGCGTTAGCCTTACAGGAACATGATATTGAGATTAAATATATTAAGGGATCTGAGAATACGATACCTGACGCTTTATCTAGATTACCAGTAGGTTTTGAAGAAGAGGGATTGAGTATTGATTTAGATCAGAATTTTAAGGTTTATCCAGTAATAGTAAAGACAGCGAATAAAGAGCTAAGGAAAGTGTTTAGAAACATTGGTGTGGAACAGAGAGAAGATCCATGGATAAGGAAAGTCTTAGATAGATTGGAGAATCCTAATCATGTGAGGAATGGTTGGAGAAGACAGTGGGTATTGTATAATAATGTGCTTTTCCATAAATCAATGAAAGATGTGGTTAGATGGCGAGTGTGTGTGCCCAGCAAGTATTTGAGAGAACTAACTTGGTACATACATAAATTATTTGGACATTATGGAGCAGAAAAATGTTTAATGCATATGACAAAATTTTATTACTGTAAGGGTATGTCCCGGGTAGTAAAACAAGAGTTACGAGGTTGCTTGGTGTGTCAGCAAACCAAACCTGTTAACTATGGAATAAGAACCCAGTTGTATCCTATAGTACCAAAGAATATGTGGGATATCTGTGCTATGGATATAATGGGACCTCTTCCGAAGGGTGCTGGAGGAGTGAGGTTTATATTTGTTATATTGGAATTATGGTCGAAGTTTGTCAAATTTTATTCCATTCGTGTGGCCAATAGTAAAACAATTATCAAAATTTTAAGTAAAGATTATTTCCCGCTGGTTGGAAAACCTCGGAGAATAATATCCGATAATGGAAACCTTTTTACATCACATGAAGTTAAGGATTTTTTGGCTGAGAATAACATACAACATCTTCTAATCGCCTATTACCACCCTCAGGCAAATCCTTCGGAAAGGGTAATGAGAGAAATAGGTAGATTAGCCAGAACCTATTGTTACAGGAGACATACATCTTGGCCCCAGTATGTTAGTTATTTTGAAAATATTATGAATGAGATACCACATGGTAGCACTGGATTTTCTCCAAAGGAATTGATTAAACAACAACTAAAGTGTGATAAGTTAGTGGAATATGTTAATTTTCCTCCAAAGGGAATAGATTTTGAAAATAATCTGTTTAAGTTTACGGATGTAAATTTACATAAAAAGGCTCAAGAGAGAATTAGAAAATGCTCAGTTAATGGAAAGCAAGATCAATTAAGAGAAGGTGATTATGTCCTGATAAGAACTCATTATAAGAGTAGCAAATTAAATAAAAGGATGAAAAAATTTGAACATTTATATGAAGGACCTTACGTAGTTAAAGAGGTAATCCATCCCACAACGGTGATTGTGAAGAGACCGAATTCTGACCAAGTATTAGGAAAATATAATATTAAGGATGTGAAAATATATTATCCAGTGAAGAGTAGTTTTTGTAAGTTAGATTCTGATAGCGTGTTAAAGAATATGAAGATATTATTTACTGATATGGGTGAAACACAAATTCAAGATAGAAAGAACACAACAATGAAAAAGGAAGATAATTTACAATGTACATTTAATGTAATTAATAACAATATGAATCAGGAGATGTATTATTATTGGAAGGCTAGTAAAAATTTGGTAGATTGTGCCGCATGCTGTAATATTAAAGACAAAAATGGCATTGTGAAAAAGAAAGAATAAAGATATCATAGGCAAAATGGGCATGAGATCACAAATTATATGTATATATGTATAGTTTAAATACCATATTAATTTTTTGATAGTGTCAGACTGTTAGAAACTGAGAGTTCATTTCTTTGTACTTAAGTGTAAGATTTTTTATGGAATTGACTGCAGTGATGTTTGTAATTTAGAGTAAATCATTTCATGTATAGGAAATACTGATTACTTTTAGCAAACTTGGTCAAGAATCAAGTAAAGAATTTCTTTATATCATAGAAACACAGTGTTTCTTGTCAACCTAAGTTGATGCTAAGGGGAGGGCACTGTAGCAGTACAGAAATTTTTTGGAGTGCATCATGACTTCTGGACGATAGCAAAACGAGAGTATATTGCATACAACTTAGGTTGACGAAATTGTTTTGTTTATGTGAATGGTATATTTATACCTAGTAATTTTTATTGTTGCATGTTTTCACGTGAACGCACTGGAGCAGCGGGATTTAACCACAGTAAGATGGAATACGCTTCCCTGGGCATACTAACAGCGTGGAAGCAAAGAATAAACGGGTCGCCCGCGGAGCATAGAAGCGTGTTACAAAAAAAAAAAAAAAGAAACTCTATGTAAAGGAAAAAAAAATGAAGGTGTCGGTAGGTCAAGGTTTTGCTACCAAAAGTAATGTCGATTATTATAAAGAAAAAGTAAATCAGCCATCTAAATGTGATTTACATGATGAATTGATGCATTCTGGAGAGCCGAACGGCGAATTAACGGAAAAGGCAGCCACTTTAAGATGAGATATCAAGGGTAACGTGCCGTAATTTAATGTTTATCGAATTCTTGTTGCATGCTGGAATGCACCAGTTAGTAATTTATGCGGTATCTTATGTGGTTTTATTCCACGAGTAATTAATTAATCAGTAATATAACATATCCTTCGTCTTATTTTTTACGAGAATTTACTCGTAAATCAAGGAAGTATCTGGTCATGAAAGTTATATTTCATGCATATGGTTGAATTTCTTTTGTTATCAGTTTGATGGTCCACAGAATAACTTCTCTTAGCCAGGTGTATAATTACGATCTATTCGTAATGGAATTTAATAGTTACCCTGTATAAAACAGTGGTAAGTTGATTTTATTAAAATTTTTGGACATAGCAGATAGTCTGATTTTTGTAGTTGGGAGTTAGTGTGGATGGTAGATACTGTCGGAGGCTGCGTGTTGTCCGAAGTATCGTGAGTGTGACGGAGTTCCACTCATATTTATTATTGATAAGTTGGATCTATACTGCTTATGGTCCATATTTAAAAAAATAATGCGTGGAAATAGTATGATTCACCGGCTAAGAGCAAGAAGGGCAATTAAATGTAAAGCTACTTTCATGACCAATACAAAGCTTTTCTTATTAAAGTGAAAGGTTGTTTTTGTTTATTAGATGCCGCATAAGGTCTACAGAACAAAATAACAGTGATTATTCTATTCGAAGTAATTACGGTACTCCATTTGGGTAGTAACTAAAGTAAAACCTTACCTATTGACGACTACATTCATTGTTTTTCCATAGGCTGTTATTAAAGATCAACAGGCAGACTCTATGGGTTGTGGGAAACCAGACCTTTTGAATGATTAATTTCGCCCACACCTGAAAAACGGCCCTCGCCTTTATTTTGTAATTTTAATTATGAGAGGTGCCCGGAAAGTGGTGGTGGCACTGTAGGTTATTTTCTGTTTTTGTTGTAAAAAGATAGCATAACCAGTGAGGATAGGTATTTGCAAATTTAGAGTCTGGCCAGGATTTGTATTGAAAAATGTAAGACTTTTTTTAAATAAATCGATCCCTGTGGTCGAATTTAAAGTAAACTTGCAGTGTAACTTATTGTAGTAGTTTACAAATGGTTGACCTACGATCGCTAATGTTACGTGGAAGTTTCATTAGCGAGCGTAATTTGTAAAAGGAATATTTCTTGTCTATATTAAAAAATTTTATTATTATTTGTTGCTGCGACCGAGCAGTATTACTGGTCGACCGCAGCAACAATAAAGTGTGTCGAATTGCAGAATTTTTCAACTCAATTAGTATATATTACTCTTTGAAGATAACGACTAAATGAACTATGTTCGAATGATTAGTCACAATTTTTCTGGACACACGCTGCGACCAAAAAGGCCCACTGAACTGAGTTCTTCTGATTATATATTTTGTTTATCAGATGCGTTGACTTTTATTTGGGTGGCGCAGCGATTTATATCTATGTGTTCGCTGAAACGAAAGACTATCGGGATGGCGACACAGGGCTGAAAACTTTACCACCTAAGTCGAGCAACACCTTAAGTAAATATTACTCCACTCAGCAAGGGTAACGGAGTATTCGACCTTGGTAATAAAAAAAATATATATATTTTCTCCCGATTGTTACAGCGGAACAGAGATTGTAGGCGTTCAGAGACTTGTACCACTGAACACTGAGGACAATACAAAATATTTTTTTTTATTAACTTGAACTGAGAATCTATGGTAGTAAACTTTATCCTATGATTTCTAGTACAGGTCACGACGAACTGCTACAGTCACGCAAGTATTCACGAAATAATTGTGAGCCCCCTCCATGACGAGCGAGTTTTCCAACGGCACTGGCATTTTTCCAACAAGGCCATGAGTGTGATGAATCAACACCACCTAGAAGACAAGGCCGTAGCCACGTCACACCGAGAGGCCGCGAACGCTACCTGACTGGCCGGCCGCTACAACGTGGTGGGCGTGCCCCAGCGGCCAGCCAGTCAGCTAGCGGCCGCAGCCTCTCGGTGTGATGGTTGGTTGGTTTGGGGTTCAAGGGACCAAACTACACTGGTCATCGGTCCCTGATTCCATTCAGAGAGCGAGAAGATAAAACCAATAACTGTGTAAAATTCTAAAACAACGTGGAGACCACAATGATACACAAGCTGTTAATTGTCAAAGAGATAGAAAGGAAATGAATAACTAAAATGATAGGGGGACGAACATTAAAAAAAAATTATTAGAGTTTAGCTGGAGCATCAATAATAAAATGATGATATAGCCACTCAGGTACGTCTTAAGTTCTCTTTCCTGAAAGTAAGAGGCAAGATAAAAGGAGAAGGACGAACACTAAACTTCAATATAATGATAAAAACCACTCGCACGAATAAAATTTAAAACTATCAGCCATTATGGCGTTGTCAGCAAGCACTAAAGGCAACGGATCAGGGATGTTAAAATTCCGTCTCAAGGCTGACAGTTCAGGACAGTCCAATAAGAAATGTGCCACTGTCAAATGTGAACCGCAACTACACTGTGGAGGGTCCTCTCGGCGAAGAAGGTGGCCGTGTGTAAGCTAGGTGTGGCCAATGCGGAGCCGGCAAAGGACGACAGATTCCCTGCGGCAGGCTCGCATAGAAGCCCTCCATACATTGGTATTCTCCTTGATGGCCCGTAACTTGTTTGGTACAGTCAAATGTTTCCATTCGGAGTTCCAGATCCCAGACACTTTCAGGCGTAAAACTGATCGAAGATCAGCGACTGGGATGCCAATCTCCAGAAGTGGTCTACTAGCAGCCTGGTAAGCAAGCCCATCGACCAGTTCGATCCCTGGAATTCCGATGTGTCCTGGTGTCCAAATCGGTGTGATCCGCGCACGGCCAGTTGTGAGGCCTTGTCTTCTAGATGGTGTTGAACGGATGGTTCGAGGAACAAAGTGGCAAGTTGCAATTGTGCTGGCCTCCAAATCGCCAGATCTGAACCCGATCGACGGTATTTTGACTGTGACTGAACGTGGCGTCAGAGCTCACCGTACCAGCTCAGAAATTTACGGGAATTAGGCGTCGTCACTGTGTGTAGATATCGCTCCAACCCCCTCCAACCTCACTGCTTCCATGTCAAATGTGGGCATGCCGGCTATTCTACATCTACATGGGATACTCTGCAAATCACATTTTAAGTGCCTGGCAGAGGGTTCATCAGACCGCATTTATACTATATCTCCCATTCCATTCTCGAATACCGCGCGGGAAGAAAGAACACCTGAATCTCTCCGTTCGAGATATGATTTCTCGTATTTCATTCTGATGATCATTTCTGCCGATGTAAGTGGCAGTCAACAATATATATTCGCATTCGGAGGAGAATGTTGGAGATTCGAGTTTCGTAAGTAATCCCACGCCGCAGCGATAAGCGTCGTTGTTGTAATGATTCCAATCCCAGATTCTGTATCATTTCCGTAACGCTGTCTCCCCTGTATCGTGGCAATACAAAACGAGCTGCTATTCTTTCGACTCTTTCGATGTTCTCCGTCAAACCCACCTGATAAGGATCCCACACTGGGCTATTAGGTAGGTGGCCGTAATGTTCCAGCTTAGCAGTGACTAACCCCCCACATAATCATACCTAGATGACCACGACAGGGAAGAACGATAATTGACTTACGTTTGCAATACACAGACTGTCATCTGTACCTCTGATACCAGTAAAACAAGCTACACACATTGCGTATCAGAAAAAGTCATGGTAATTAAAAATGGAACGGGAGTTCAGCCGAAGAGTGTCATGGTACAGGTCTCTAATGACATCTGACGCCATACCTTGCTATATTTCTGACGTCTACTACTATGTATATTGAATACTGTCTTCAGTCAAAGTATGTAAGAGGAAAACATAAAATAATACATTTGATTCTATATTGGATCACCGTGCTAAGCGACTGTTATAGTACGTAATTGATAAGCTACAATCAGTCGCAAATATTTGTTATCATAATGCTTTAAAAACATGGCTTAAAACATTTTTTTCTTGTGAACGTAATCTTCAACGCGAAGATAAAAAAATATTACATCTTTTCAAAAACTTTTTAAAGGACTGATAATATGCAATAACAAATGTTTGCGACCGATGCTGCTCATCAATGACAAAATGAGAAGATTAGTTCCAATTGCTGTGAGCAGCACAATCAGCAAGAGGGACATTAAAATCTCTTTCTACTCCATGTTAAAGTAGTCCACATATTTACTGCTTTCTTTATCAGAGAGCCCTGGACAGTGCGTTTCCACAACCGCATATTCTGTTTTGTCATATGTGGGTTAAGAAAAGTACTCCAGCGTAGGTACTGCACAGTACAAACCATGCGAGAATAAATTATTGAATAATTGCCATAAGTAACCTTTAATGCATCCAAAATATGTAAGGAAACCCGATGGCAAACCCATCAGCTATATCTTTCAACAGCCAATGACACCCCTCATTTTACTGATAACGGAGCTACCAACACCTCTTTCACACACTGAATTTCATGAAGCAATTTTTGCGAATGAATCCGTCCTACAACAAGAATTAGCCAGTTAAGTTCCAAGAAGCATGCTGCCGAGATCGATTTCGTGGGCACTCTTTCTGTTGTGCGTTGTTATGGTCTTCAGTCCGGAGACTGGTTTGATGCAGCTCTCCAGCCTACTCTATCCTGAGCAAGCCTCTTCTCCTCATAAGAACAGCAACCCACATCCATTTGAATCTGCTTACTATAGGCGTCTCTTGGTCTCCCTCTGCGAGTTTTACCCCACACACTTCCCTCCAATGCTAAATTTACGATTTCTCGATGTCTAAGAATGTATTCTACCAAGCGATCCCTTCTTTTAGTCAAGGTATGCCAAAAATCCCTTTTCTCCCTAATTCTGTTCAGTACCTCTTCATTAGTTACGCGATCTACCCACCTAATCTTCAGCATTCTTCTGTAGCACCACATTGCAAAAGCCTCTATTACTGTCCGCACTGTTTATCGTCCATGTTTCACTCCCGTACAAGGCAACACTCCACACAAATGCCTTCAGAAAAGACTTCCTTACGCTTAATATTCGATGTTAGCAAATTTCTCTTTTTCAAAAACGCTTTTCTTCCCATTGCCATTCTGAATTTTATATCCGCTGTACTGCAACCGCCATATGTTATTATACTATCCAAGTAACAGAACTCATCTACCATTGTTTCGTTACCTAATCTAATGCAGCATTCAGCATAGCCTGATTTTCTAAGACTGCATTCCATTATCTTTGTTTTGCTCTTGTTAATGTCCATTTTATACGCTGCCTTCAATATACTGTCCATGCCATTCAACTGCTCTTCCAGGTCCTTTGCTGTCTCTGACAGAATTACAATGTCATCAGCAAAACGCAATGTTTTTATTTCTTCACCTTGAACTGTAATCCCTACTCCAAATTTTTCCTTGCTTTCCTTCACGGCCTGCTCTATGTACAAATTGAAAAACATCGGAGAATGGCTATTATAACTATGTCTTACTCCCTTCCCAACTAATGCTTCCCTTTCGTGCCCTTCGAGTCTAATAACTGCCGTCTGGCTTTTGTACCAGTTTTAAATAACTCTTCGTTCCCTGAATTTTACTCCTGCTGACTTCAGAATTTGAAAGAGTGTATTCCAGTCGACATTGTCAAAAGCTTTCTCCATATCTACAAAAGCTAGAAATGTAGGTTTGTCTTTCCTTTATCTTCTAAGATAAGCCGTAAAGTGAGTATTGCCTCCCGGGTTCCTACATTTCTCCTGAATCCAAACTGATCTTCCACGACGTCAGCTTCTACTAGATTTTGTGTTGTGTACCACCGCGATTTATCACTGACACCGGGGCTGTGACGCAGGGCATACAGCTCCACGCGGCGCGGCTCTCTTGCCAGAAGAGCTCCTGAAACTGATCTCCAGCACAGAAGCCGCAAACAAGCTGCGCTTCTCTCCTTGCGAGGGGCGTTCTCCGCAAGCGCGCTCGTGTCGCGTTATACGACACTGACGAAACCCTCCGTGTTTAACGTCCCTCACAGGGCAGAGAGACGCAATGGCAGTTTCAAAAACGTTCTGGCTACCGTAGCATTAGAGACTCTTTTCTAAATATCCGGATACATATCCTCGTTTTCCCTTAGAATGATTTATCGAAGTGACACTTAACGACTTCAGTTTGGTTAAAGCAGTAAGTATACCACGAAAATACGACAATTACATGTGGTAAAACCAGGAGGGCGCAATAACTCCTGCGCAGAAGCAAGCGCATTTCAGTCGTACTGCTCATGACGCCACGAAGGAACACTTCCCACGCACCCAGAGCTGTTTGTTCGAGGCTTTGTGTTTCGTGAATGCTATCCATTTCGCTGAGTTACTATTGTTTAGTGAATTAAGTTGTACGTGATGTTTAATGTTGAATCTATCGTTCAATCAGACAACAAAAGTAGTTTATTTTAAAGTTACTCATTTAAAACCTGATATGGCATTAGTTGCAGTCCAAATAGTTATATATTTCTGTTTAACAGTCAAGATCACTAAGTCGTCAGATAATTTCATCAAAATTTAACTGAACACGTACATTGTTCATTAACACAGTAATTTGGTTTACTTATGGCCCTGATATTGATGATGTATATACTGATAAATGAGAAAGAGTGCATCAAACTGATTATGTGCGCAACGGATCTTTTAACAAAACAACGGTGGCATGTAACCTGCATGAAACACACACTGACTATACTAAAAAAAAAATTGACTGCGAGGAAGATATTAAAAACAAAACCACTTTCTCAATGTTCGACTACGAGAATTTTATGCAGATCAGTGCCTGATTATCAAAACTCAGTATCATACTCAATTAACTGAAGTGTTGCTTTATTACGGTACCAATAAAGAAATCTGTTCAACAAGGTTACCAAAATCAATCCTGCATTTAAAATCCACAAATAACTAATTATCAAATGAAGGAAGTAGGTTAATCTTCTAACTACGTAAATGAAACAGGAAAGAAAGGTCAACTTTGTTACTTATTAATAATCACCATTACATTACCTAAATGATACAACCTTTTCATAATTATATGAAATGCCATTACCTTTATTCCACAGATGGTACAACCTTTTTCACGATTATATGAAATGCAATATATGCAGTTAAGTCCCAAACGCTTGACAAACATTTGAACATTTTTTCTTCATTTCCTGTGCGAAGGTGTTGAATGAGCTGTAAATGATTTGGATGGAACCCGTGCATACGTAATGTCTACCATACTCATGTCTGTGGAATACCGGTATGTACAGAAAGTCAACGTGTGCTTGCTGAAGGAGTACGTACTACCGACTAAATAATGTATTTCACTTCTTCCATGGTGTGTTCATTTACACGTTCAGATGCAATATGCCAGTGTCACGGAATGTACTGAACACATGAGTGACCACCCTTCAATCTGGTCGTTGTAGAAATGAATGCGTATGCCGTGTTCTCTACAAGCAGCAATATTGTGTCGACTAAAAACCCCTTACACAATTACCATATCGGCATAGTCAGCATGTGTTAATGCGTGCGGCTTGATTACACGCTACAGTACAGTGGAGTTGGCTAACAAATCACAATGTAACTAAAGCACGACTTCATTATCAACACTCTACCGATCATATTCGATAAATACGCCCGTAGAAACCCGTTTTTCAACACACGAAATGAAAAGGCATCAAACTAAGCTGTATATGTGTACTCAAAGAAAAGTTGCTGTTACACACACACACACACACACACACACACACACACACACACACACACACACACACACACACACACACACACAACAAACAAACAAACAAACAAACAAACAAGAAGCTCTTTGCAACGTAGGCAACTTACAAGTATTGGGTTCGTAAGAAAAGTTTAACAGCCCGTCGACAACACGATCATCCCAGAACACGTAAGATTACGTGACCTGGGATAATATGTTTATGTCTAGCTACGTCTGCACACGTAGTGCAGCTGCATATCTCGGTGTCTCATGCGAACTGCATTGCACCAAAAGGACGTGCAACAAATTTGAAATGCGAACGAGAAAACAAAAAAGTCACCCTGTGGTTACAGCCACGGTCGTTATGAGGATTTATCTTCAACATGACATGTTTTGATATACTGCATCATTTTCGCATGTAATACATTATTATTGGCTCAAAAATAGCTTAAGGGAAGAAATCTCCTTATTTCCTAATAAGATGTCTTTCTGGTCAATCTGATAACCACTTTGACGCAATACGGAATCGACTCCATAGATATATTTATAAAGACTTTCATATCTAGCAATATCTGAATTATGAAATCTAGTTTCATTTTTCTTTAAAGGATGTATAAGAGAAAATAAGGAACTCCAACGCAGTAAATAGTATTACTGCGTTGATATCAGAAAAGAGTTGATCCGTGCCCATCGCATCAGACTTAACACAGTAACACTATTTAGTGTCTTGGAATTCTTTATTTTCTTATACATCGTTTAAAGAAAAATGAAACTAGATTTCACATTTCGAATATTGCTTAATATGAAAGTCTGTACAGTCGATTGGTTACTACATCAAGGTGGTTATCTGACTGACCACAAAGGCATCTTTTCACCAAATAAACATGTCATGTGCGAGATAAAACAAATTTCCTCATAGCGGATGTTCAAATGTTTATATAGCTTATAGGACTTAACTGCGGGGTTATCAGTCCCTAAACTTACAAACTACTTATGAACTACCTTATACTAAGGACGGCACAAATATCCATGCCCGAGGGGGTATTCGAGCCCCCGACCTTAGTGGCCGTGCAGACCGTGGAGCGCCTCAGTCCCCTCGGCCACCGCGGCCGGCCCTCGTAGCGACTGTGGTTGTTACCACAGGATGACACTGGTTCTTCCATGTAATTTCAGTCGCACTTCTTACTGATAGTGTCAAGAAAAAATAATTAAGAAAGGATTGAAGACATAATACGAAGCTTCTGGTGTGAAGTGTCGAGTATGTGAAAGGACCTTAAGGGTAGTTCACAAATTAAATTTATCCTCAAATCGTCCCACAACTTTAACCCAAAACATGTACTCTCTCATCAGTAGACCCTTTTCTTGGTTCCTTGTTGTATCTTAAAGTGTCTTAATGCATGAACGATTACAATTATTTCTGGAGGTGGTA
Organism: Locusta migratoria; assembly: GCA_026315105.1. Classification (NCBI taxonomy): domain Eukaryota; kingdom Metazoa; phylum Arthropoda; class Insecta; order Orthoptera; family Acrididae; genus Locusta; species Locusta migratoria. The sequence continues at coordinate 668,167,865 of CM048744.1, forward strand.
ATGAACCTTCAGCAGATAAGACAGTTGTTTGTTGTCAATCTGTGAACAGTGCTTGTGAAGCTTAATTTTGTAATTTCCAAAAATGTTCAAATGTTTGTTAAGCTTAAGGGACTTAACTGCGGGGTCATCAGTCCCTAAACTTACAAACTACTTATGAACTACCTTATACTAAAGACGACACAATCATCCATACCCGAGGGGGGATTCGAACCCCCGACCGTAGCGGCCGGCTTTGTAATTTCCAGGCGATAAATAATACGTATGACTGCATAACAATTTTTTTAACACGTCGCAGTACGTATCTTGATTTGAAATGCGTAGCCTTCAACCGAAAGCTACGTACTGAAATAAAAATTACAATTTTGCGTATGTTCCTTAAGTTTATTCTAATTCGTGAGAGCGAACGAGGTGGCGCAGTAGTAACACACTGGACTCGCATTAGGAAGATTGGTGGTTCAAAAATCCACCTCCGGCCATCCAGATTTAGGTTTTCCGTGATTTCCGTAAGTGACTCCAGGCAAATGCTGGGATGGTTCCTTTGAAAGGGCACAGCCGATTTCCTTTCCTATCCTTACCCAAACACTCCCAGCGTAAGCTCCGTCTCCAATATCCACGCTGTCAACGGGACGTTAAACTCCAAGCTTCCTTCCTGTAATTCGTGAACCGGTTTTCGGCTTATATGGCTTATAAGGCCATCTCCAGACTTTTAAAGCCTCAAGATGGCCTTATAAGCCGAAAACCAGTTCACGAATTAAAATTCAGGTAACCGAGCGTTAATCGGAAATGCCTTTTCTGTTGTATAGTGGTACATAGTGTCACTCTTCGCATTTTCGAGGCTAACATGTCTTCTGTGATCCGAAAAAAACGAGATTTTTTGACATAGATAATTGTGGAAAATTACGTTTTTTACGAAAAATACAAGCATGTAAGTAAACTTAAAAAACAGTGAATACAAAACGTCATCGAAAACTTTATGGCCGTTTCAGAGACAGCGATTATATACACAAGGCCGTCTATTGATAGTGACCGGACCAAATAACTCACGAAGTAAGCATCAAACGAAAAAAATACAAAGATCAAAACTTTTCTAGCTTGAAGGCGGGAAAACAGATGGCCCGCTAGATGGAGGTGCCATAGGTAAAACGGATATCAACTGCATTTTTATAGGCACCTCCATTTTTTATTATACATTCGTCTAGAACGTAAATAAATATGTTTTATTTCGAACACTTTTTTCGCTTTGCGATAGATGGCTCACGATTTTTGACGAACAGTGGGTAACAGGTAGGTTTTTTTAAATTAAAACACAGAACGTAGGTACGTTTGAACTGTATTTCGGTTGTTCCAATGTGATACATGTACTTTTGTGAAATTATCATACATCATGAGAACGCATGCTGTTACTGCGTGATTACCTATAATTACCTCTGGACTTCTATAAATGCTCAAAATGATGTCCTTCAACATCAATGCATTTGGCAATACTCGTAACGAAATTCCTCTCAACAGCGAGTAGTTCGCCTTCTTTAAATAACGAAAGGTCCGGACACGTGGACGATGTCTTTCAGGGTAGCGATCAACAAACACAGGACAGGCCCGTTGGGCATTTTGATCATAATAGCCATACATAAATACCATATCGACCTTTTCTGCAATTGGTAAACGGTCCATTTTAACACGAGTAATGTATCACGAAGCAAATACCGACCGCACTGGCGAAATGTTACGCGATACCACGTACTTATACGTTTGTGACTATTACATCGCCATCTATCACAAAGCGAAAAAAAGTGTTCCAAATGAAACATTTATTTACGAAAGAGACGAATATGTAATAAAAATGGGGATATCTATTATTTTTAAGCTGCAGTTGATATCCGTTTGACCTATGGCAGCGCCATCTAGCGGGCCACCCCTGGCGCGATCTGTTTTCCCTCTTCAAGCTAGAAAAGTTTTGTCCTTTGTAGTTTTTTCGTTTGATGCTTATTTCGTGAGATATTTGGTCGGGTCACTATCAATGGACCACGTTATATAATATGCGAATTGAGTGGGCAGAGATACGCAGCAATGCTTTGTGTGCAGACGTAGCTGGAGATACCACAAATTATGCACAGCGTTTAGTCGCGACGCCAGTTTGGTGAGCTTGAAATGTCCCATTTTATTATGAGTTACGTATGCGGCGTATCACGAGTCAGGGTGGAAATCATTAAAACAAAGGCTTTCTTCTTTGCTGCGAAATGTATTTGCGAATTTTTTTTTTTCACCAACTTTCTCTTCCGAATGCGAACGTGTTAGCACCCACCTACATGGGAAGACATTATCACCAAAATAAAATAAGAGAAATCAGATTTTGGTGTTCCTTTTTGTTGCGAGCTATTAGAGAAATATTGTCGCGTTGAAAGGGGAGCAGGCTTGACTTCGAAGGCGACTGAACACAGCACGTATACTGAAAGCACGTTTATTACGAACTCACAGCACTGACTGCCTCTCAGGTAGAGTGCTCTGCTATTTATACACAGAATTTACCAGAAATTAGAAGAACAGTTAACATAAGAAACAAGTAGAATTTACAAGTGAACATAAGAAAGATGTAGAACATTCTGGAATTGTTAATTACAAAGAAATAATTTTTTGCCGGTGGGCGGGATTGAACCGGCGACCTTCAGCACCGCAGTCCGTGACGCTATCCCCTGCACCACGCCGGCAGTCCGTGTTCGTGGTCTCTCGCGGAAATACCATAAAAGTGGTTCGAAGAACCATCTGCTATGCTCTTCAATGTGACTTGCAGAGTATGTGGATGTAGATAAACCACGGCATCATCAACTAACAACCGCAGATGACAACTCCGTCCATGAGATACGGCGGTGTGACTTAAGAGAGCGATGCCTGTGGATATGGAGACGGGAGGTGGCGGGGAAAAGTTGAGTACGGTTTTGCGCTCTGGCTGGCGACTGCCGCGGGCGCTGAGGGGCGGTTGCTGTCGCCTGCAGCAGCCGCTGCCCCCTCTCCCTGACCACTTCAGCTGCTGCCTCTGCACACTACACCATCAGCACGCCTGTCCAAACAAAGCCAGCGCAGTCACCCCTAGCACGTGTAATTATCTTGATAATTCATACATCTACATCTACAACCATAGTCCGCAAGCCACCCGACGGTGTGTGGCGGAGGGTACCTTGAGTACCACTATCGATTTTCCCTCCTATTCCAGTCACGTATTGTTTGCGGGAAGAAGGATTGTCGGTATTCCTCTGTGTGGGCTCTAGTCTCTCTGATTTTATACTCACCATCTCTTCTCGATATATACGTAGGAGGGAGCAATATACTGCTAGACTCCTCAGTAAAGGTAAATTCTCGAAAATTCGACAAAAACCCGTACCGAGCGACAGAGCGTCTCTCCTGCAGAGTCTGCCACTGGAGTTTATCGATCATCTCCGTAACGCTTTCACGATTACCAAATGATCCTGTAACGAAGCGCGCTGCTCTCCGTTGGATCTTGTCCACTTCCTCTATCAATCCCAGCTCATACGGATCCCACACCGGTGAGCAGTATTCAAGCTGTGGGCGAACAAGTGTACTGTAACCTACTTCGTTTTCGGACTGCATTTCCTTAGTATTCTTCCAGTGAATCTAAGTCTGGCGTCTGCTTTACCAACGATTGATTTTATATGGTCGTTCCATTTTAAATCCCTCCTAATGACTACTCCCAGATACTGTATGGAATTAACTGCTTCCAGTTGCTGACCTGCTATAGTGTAGCTAAATGATAAAGGATCTTTCTTTCTGTTTATTCGCAGCACATTACACTTGTCTACATTGAGATTCAATTGCAATTCCCTGCACCATGCGTCAATTCGATGCAGATCCTACTGCATCTCAATACAATTTTCCATTGTTACAACCTCTCTTTATAGTACCGCATCATCCGCAAAAAGCCTCAGTGAACTTCCGATTTTATCCGCAAGGTCATTTATGTATATCGTGAACAGCAACGGACCCACGACACTCCCTTGTGGCACACCTGACATAACTCCTACTTCGGAAGACTTCTCTCCATTGAGAATGACCTGCTAATTTCTCAATCCAGTCACACAATTGGTCTGATAGACCATATGCTCTTACTTTGTTCATACCACACTACCTGACCAGTTACCGATAAACTTGTCACCCCTCCTCTCCGGACACCAATTCCACTCCTCTCGTACAATGTAACACCTAACTCCCCCCTTCGAAAAGTCAACTCCACAGTACGTAAAGTTCAAATTGCGTCTTGTTTTACCGGAAGCTCAAAACAAAGACACCGGTGACCAGAACTTAAAGAACGAAATAACGTCCGCGTGTGATGTGTCACTGCAGAGTAACAGCTCAATAAAACCTATATCGTAAACAGACGCGAATGTTAACAGCATACACAAGGGTCACTGAAGTAATGGGATTGCGATATGCAGAGAGAAAGACAGTGGCCGTATTGCGCACACGAGGTATAAAGTGCGCTCATTTCTGTTGGGTGACTGATGTGAGACTACCTGCTAATGAAGGTACGAGTGTATGGAATAGGTACCCACGTATTTGAGTGGTTCGAAGACTACTTAATAACAGAACCCAGTATCGTGAGGGAATTTGTGATAGCACCGTTTTTATTCTCGTCTATAAAAATTATCTCATGGACGGAGTTGCAATCTGCGGCTGTTTGCTGATGATGCTGTGGTGTATCTACATCTACATAAATACTCTGTAAGTCACACTGAAGTGCATGGAGGAGGGTTCTTCGAACCACTTTTATGATATATCCCTATAGTTCCATTCTCTAATAGTTCGCGACAAAAAGGAACGGCAAAATCGTTCCGTTTTCGATTTGATTTATTTTATTATGATGATTATGTCTTCCTATGTAGGTTTATGCTAACAATATATGTTCGCATTCGGAAGAGGAAGTTGGTGAACGAAATTTCACAAATAGATCTCGCCTCAACGAATAAAACCTTTCTTTCAATGATTTCCACCCCAACTCGTGCATCATTTCCGTGACACTCTCCCCCCCTATATCGCGAAAATACAAACTGAGCTGCCCTTCTCTGAATTTTCTCTAAATCGACAGTCAGTCCCACAATGCGCAGCAATACTCCAAAATAGGACGCACAAGTGTAGTGTAGGCAGTTTCTTTAGTAGAGCTGTTTCACCTTCTAAGTGTTCTAAGAATGAAACGTAATCTTTGGTTGACCTTCCCTACTGTGTTTTCTGTATGTTCTTCCCAATTTAAGTTGTTCGTAATTGTTACTCCAAGGTATTTAGTTGAATTTACAGCCTGTAGATTTGACTGCTTTATGGTGTAAATGAAGTTTAACGGATTTCTTTTAGTTGTCATATGGATGACTTCACACTTCTCATTAAGGATCAATTGGCACTTTTTGCACTCTACTGATATCTAAATCATTTTGCAGTTGCTTCTGATCTTCTGGTGACTTTACTAACCGATCAAGATAGCATCATCCGCGAACAGTTTAACAGAACTACTCAGATCGTCTCCTAAACACTTTATAAAAATAAGGAACAGCAGGGGCCCTGTAAAACTTCAGTTCTACTCGATGGCTTTGGTCAGTTACAACGTACTGTCTCCTTTCTGACAGGAAATCACGAATATAATCGCACAGATGTGGCGATATTCCATAAGCACGCAATTTGATATCAAGACGCCCGTGAGGTAGTGCCAAAACCCTTACGGAAGTATAAAAATACTGAATCTATTTGACATCCATTGTCGATAGCACTCATCACATCATATGAATAAACAACCAGCTTTCAGAAGAACGATACTTTCGGAATACGTACTGACTATGGGTCAATAGGTAGTTGTCACTGAATAACTATAATACATTCCAGGATAACTTGGCTCAAATTTCTAGGTGTTGCGAGGAATTGCAGCTAGCTCTAAATGTAGAAAATGTAAGGCGATGCAGATGAGTAGGAGAAACAATCCCGTAATGTTCGAATACAGCATTAGTAGTGTGCTGCTTGAGAGAGTCGCGTCAAATATCTAGGCGCAACGCCGGCCGCGGTGGCCGAGGGGGCTGAGGCGCTCCAGTCACGGTCTGCACGGCCACTACGGTCGGGGGTTCGAATCCCCCCTCGGGCATGGATATTTGTGCCGTCCTAGTTTGTAAGTAGTTCATAAGTAGTTTGTAAGTAGTTCATAAGTAGTTTGTAAGTTTAGGGACTGATAGCCCCGTAGTTGAGTCCCATAGACTTTACAAACATTTGAACATTTTCTAGGCGGAACGCTGCACAACTATATGACATGGAACGAGCATATGAGGACAGTCGTGGTTTATTGGGTTTTGGGAAGGAGACAGCATATAAAACGCTTGTGCGACCCCGTCTTCAGTATTGCTTAAGTGTTTGGGATCGCCACTAGGTCGGCTTAAAGTACGACATAGAAGCAATTCAGAGGCGGACGACTAGGTTTGCAACTGGTATGTTCGATGAATGAGTCAGTGTTACTGAGATGAGTCAGGAACATTTGAGATTCGCTGGAGTTTCTTTTCGAAAATCACTTGAAAAATTTAGAGGGCTGAAACTTGACGCGGACTATAAAATGATTCTACTGTCGCCAACTTACATTTCGCGTCAAGAACACAAAGATAATACCTGAGTTTAGGGCTCATACAGATGTATACAAGCATTCGTTTTTCCTCCGCTCGACATCGGAGTGGAGCAGGAAAGCAAGTAACTAATAGCGGTACTGGGTAGCCACCGCCACGCACTTTTAGGTGGACTGCGGAGTATGTATGTAAATTATAAGAGCAAGGCGAGAGTTAAAAGGGACTGGACGCACGGTTCCTACCATTTCCGAAATCGTTTGGAAATTCAATATTCAGAGATCCACAGTACGAAGACGGTCAATAATACCAAATTTCAACCGACCGCATGTACTTAATGACCAAAAAATGAAAGGAAGAAAGAATAGGGTTTAACGTGTCGTCGACAGCGTGGTCATTATAGACGGAGGTCACGCAAGGATTGTTTGCATAAGGATGAGGAAGGAAAATCGACGTGCTCTTTCAAAGGAACCATCCCGGCACTTGCCTGGAGTTATTTAGGGAAATCTCGGAATGCCTATATCTCGACGGACGGAGGTAGATTTCAACCACCATTTTGTACGAATGCGAGTCCAGTGTGTTACCACTGCGTCACTTGAATGATAACGACGAGAGGCTTTTGTGTAGAGTCGCCAGCGCTAAAAATCATCAGAAGCGTCAGTTGACTAAGAGAGATGACACAGGAACAATTCATAGAATTAACGCATTGTGAGTGGAGGCGCCCCCTCGACGCTAGACCATTAGCGCTAACGTAGCCTCATGGAGCAGAGAGAGAGAGTCGACACACCATTCGACACTTACGTCATCAACACGTGAACAAGCCACTCATGTGACGTGTTGTACGATTTTCGCCAGTATAACTGGCAGGTACGCAACATATCTTAGAAAGCCTGGGATTTTATCAGAATTTCAAAAGATCAGTTAATAGATAACTTTTTACTCAACAATCGCGAAGGATGAATACGCGCTGATGGCTTGCAGTAAGGTGTCAGAATTTTGATAAACAGTGTCATCTCTATCGGGTGATAAGGAAAACTGACACTACAGTGCTTATTGTCTGCGAAGAGACAATACACTGAAGAAGGCGATTGCTCCCTTTGTTTATACACTTGTAAAAGCCTTCTTCTCTATTGCGATGGACTGACTCATGACGAAGAGGATGGAAGATACTGACGAAATAGTGATTTTAAATGTCCAAATTGTTATACAGAAACATACCAACACGGCAAGTGTTCTGCTACTGCCCGATCCATAGCAGAAAAAAAAGAACTTATTGATACATCTACCTAAATACTCTGCAATTCACGTTTACAGTGTTTTTAGCAGAAATCTAAAAATAGAGACTTAAGGGACCAACTTAAAAAAAAAAAAAAAAAAAAAAAAAAAAAAAGACCTAAAGAACTTCTAAGAGACCAACAAGTAAATAGATGACTTTCCATCATTTCCTAAGAATTGTGTTCTTCCTGATAGGAAATCGGAAAACCCAATCGCACAGTTGAGACGACATTCCATAAGCACGCAATGTGATTCGAAGTCGCTTCTGATGTGCTGCGTGGAAAGCCATCCGTATATCTAAAAACATGGAATCGAATTTAGATCCCTCGTCGATAGCACTCGTCAATTCATGTGAATAAAGAGCCAGCTGTGTTTCATAGCAACGGATGCTTTATGTAGCCGTGTTACTATGAGTCAATAGGCCATTCAATTCGTCGTAATTCACAATCTTCGCAAATAGTATTGTTAAAATCCTACTACAACCGACGTCAATAATTCTGAGGATCACTCCAAAATGTTCATATGTTTGTAGAGCTTAAGAGACTTAACTGCGGGGTCATAAGTCTATAAACTTACAAACTACTTATAGACTACCTTATACTAAAGACGGCACAAACATTCATGCCCGAGGGCGGGGGGGGGGGGGGGGGGTTCGAACCCTCGACGGGGAACGGCCTCGAGCATCGTAGCATAGCGCGTCAATGCGCTCGGCCGCTCCGCCGCGGCGAGGATGACTCCTATTGCCTTTCTTGAATATTGAAGCCCTGTGCTACTTTCCAATATTTGGGTACGGATCTATCGCCGAGCGAGTGGATGTACGAGGCGCCTCCAGAAAGTAAGTTTCGTTTCAATTTATCTCCGCTGCAACGCTGCGATTGCAGTTCCGCACATGCGCTGTAGACGATGTGTATCAAGGCGAAGAACGTGCGCCATTTGGAGATCGCTGTCAGTTACGTACGCTTTGTTGTGCTTGTTTGAAACGTCAGCGTTGATTGAAAATCCCGCCGCCTGTGAAATCAGGTCGGTGATTCGGTTTCTGAATGCGAGGAAAGTGAAATTTATCGCAAATTTGCGATGTTTACGGACCAAATGCGATGAGTGATTCGATGGTGAGAAGATGGGCCCGACAGTTCAATGGCGGGCGTAGTGATGTGCACGATGAAGAACGAAGTGGGCGTCCACCTTTGAGTACAGAAGAACTGGTTCACGCGATTGATGACAAGATCCAGGAAAACCGTAGGTTTACAACTAGTGCTCTCGCTATAGACTTCCCCAAATTTCACGATCACTGATGCATGAAATTGTTACCAAACAACTGAAATTCCGTAAATTTTGCTCACGTTGGGTATCAAAGATTCTCACTGAGCAACACAAAACACAACAGATAGGTAGTGCACTTCAGTTTTTGACCCGTTATGCTGAAAGCGGCGAAGAATTTCTGAGACGGATAGTCACAGGAGATGAAACGTGGGATTCTTACGACACCCCTGAGAGTAAGCGGCAATCAATGGAATTGAGGCACACTTCATCCCCACCAAAGGTAAAGCCGAAGCAAATCATGACACCTCGGAAAATGATGTGCACAGTGTTCTGGGACTGGAAAAGCATCCTACTCATTGACTGTTTCCAACTGGTTGAAGACACAGGCGGCAGATTTCTATGAAGAAAGTATACAAAACCTGGTGCCAAGCTATGACAAATGCCTGCAAAATTTCGGCAGTTATGTGGAAAAGTAGTTTAAGAGTTGTAGAATTTTGTGCAATAAAAACTTCCTCTGTATCTGTGTACAATTTCATTTTATTACCAAACGGAACTTACTTTCTGGACGCGCCTCGTATTATGATAACTAGATATGAAGTTAATCCATCAGCATACTCTCAGAGGGACCTAATTGACTTCTAAGTTACGTATCTGGCAGCTGTTCTTGATTCGAAATAATTTACTGCAGCTTTGGTGCAGTAATTTTGGAATTATAGGTTCAGTAAACTCCGCTGTAACTGCACTGTGATCAGTATCATCACCATTATTATCGCGCAATGAAGGTATTGAGTGTCTCTCTCTCTCTCTCTCTCTCTCTCTCTCTCTCTCTCTCTCTCTCTCTCTCGTGGCCAGACTTCGTCACAGGGTATCGTCGTGGAAACTATAAGCTTTAAGCATTCAAGCTTGCAACAAATTTTAAGTTTCTGTAAAAGATAACCGATTTTGGATATTTTGAGTTCGTTTAAATTTAGCATGCTTTCGTTATTTTCTAAGTGACTTTAAAATTTCTTTTCAGTTGCAACTGGTTTCGAGTATGTCTGTAGACTTAGCGCCAATACTATATACTACAGTTTCGTTGTTTTGCGAGTGTTGTAGCTACCGTAGAATGAAAGTTTTGGTAGCTGTAAGTGTTGCGGCGGAGCTATTGCTTCTCTGTGTGAAGTCGCTGCATAAGAATAAACATAAAAAGAACAAGAAACGTGGTTGCATTCGTGACTGGATTAAAAAAAAAAAAAAAAAAGACGTCAGCTAGGTTGCTCAGCGACCTTGCTGAAAGAAATTGTGCTTGAAGACCCTAGAAGTTATTTTAATCAAATTAGAATGTCACCAGACTAGTTCACGTTTCTATTAAACTGAGTTAGTAATGCAATAAAGAAACAAGATACTCTTATGCATGAAGCATTGTTACCAGAACTGAAATTACAAATTACGTTTTTCAAGTGGAGATTCCTATTCGTTTCTACAGCATCTCTTCCGTGTTCCGAAATCCACAATTGCCGTAATTCGTTTGTATAGATATTTCGAATTGAATGTATTTTAGTCTGAAATTAACTAATCGTTAATCCAACTATAATTCATAAATAATTGCTTCAAGAGCGCCAACACGCCGCTGCTTATTCCTAAAATTTTCATCGTTAAAATCTCACAAACACCTATGCATCGCATATATGTCAAAAACCGAACTATTTCTTCGGTTCCCCCCTTTATGTTGTGTTTTGTTCTGTTTTGTTTATAACCTAACCAATAAACGCGCGCAATCAGTTTCGCCGGAGTTGGAAGGAACCTTTCGACCTGGTTGCCAGAAAGAGACTGATGTGGAGTAGGAAGTGCTGTAAGTACACCATTTTATAGCAAACAACGAACTGTTTTAAATCAGAAACGAAATGTTTTGTACATATGTAAGAAACCTAACCTTTGTTTAAGAGAAATATGTAAATATGTCAGGACATCCACTGATGCCTTGTGACAAAGGCGAAACGCGTATGGGTGACTTATAAAAGTAAAACCCTTCATTGCAGTAGCAAAAGGCGTTTCCTTTAAGAACATAACAGTGAAATACGAAACTGCTTAGTTTCGCGAACGAGTTGCGTGTACGCCTGCCGCGCATGCGCACTGGCCAGTAGCGCAGTTTCATGAAACGTAGTGTCGTCGTGTAGACTAGCCTTAACGGTCACGTTTGGTCGCATAATTAAATTGACGTCAGATAAAAAAAAAGGGGGGGGGGGAGGGAGTCTGGGTTCAAAGTTCCGTCGACATCGAGTCATAAAAGACGTAGCATGGAGAAGGAAACTCTCGGACGGAGGTGAACCGAAGAGTACACTAGGTTAGCTACAATTCCGCTGTGGATTTTTCTCTGAGGTCGCCGACCTGCCGTCGAGCGCTCGCAAGAAATGACGCACAACCCTTCCTCCGAGAAAGCGGTGCGCCGGCGTGCGCCTCGGCCTGGCTTTGATCACAGGGAGGGCCGCCGGGCTATAAAACGGGGGAGGTTGCAGACTGGCGACGGGGGCCATACGGTGCGGGTTTACTGCGGAGGAAGTGAGGGAAAATAAAAGCTCCGCGCCAGCGCCGGCGCCGGCGCCGGGAATCGATCCCCGTACGCCGATGGAGGCAACTAGCGCCGCGCTCAGGGCCCAGGCGGCCAACTCGCCACGTAGTTGCCGGTCACGCCACGCGCTGCGCTATACTGCAGCACGGATTGTGAGCTCCAGACGCAGTAAAACCAAGGACAAGACTCACACCCACTGGTGTACAAATCTATTACCGTCTGACAGAGGGGGCGACTCTAGCGCTCCAGGCGGTGAGGAAGGAAGCTTAACGTCATATGCATCGAACGAATAGCAATTCGTATTTCTACATATACATAATTACTCTGCAAATCACATTTAACTGCCTGGCAGACGGTTGATTAACCACTTTCACAACCTTTGTCTACCTTTCCATTCTCTAATAGCGCGCGGGAAGAAAGAACACCTAAATCGTTCCGTTTTCGATCTGATTTCTCTTATTTTATTGGGATGGTCGTGTCTCCCTAAGTAGGTGAGTGCTAGCAAAATATTTTCACATTCAGAACTAAAAGTCGGTGATTGAAACTTCGCAAACAGATCACGCCGCAATGAATAACGTCTTTCTTCTGATGATTTCCACCCCAATTCGTGCAGCATTTCCGTGACGCTTTCCCCCCGGTAACGTAATAAAACAAAACGAGCTGCCCTTCTCTGAACCTTCTCAGTATCTTCCGTAAGTCCCACCTGGTGAGGGTCCCACAATGGGCAACAGTACTCCAGTAGAGGACGCACAAGTGAGATGTAGGCAGTCTCTTTGGTGGAGCTGGTGCATCTTCGAAGCGTTCTGCCAATGAAACGTAATCTTTGGTTCGCCTTCCCCACAATATTTTCTGTGTGTTCTCTCCAGTATAAGTTGTTCGTAATTGTAACTCCTAGGTATTTGGTAGAATTTACGACCTTAAGGTTTGATTTATCGCGTAATTGAAGTTCAGCGGATTTCTTTTACTGGTCATCTGTATTACTTCACACTTTTCATTATTTAGTGTTAATTGCCAATTGCCGTTCTTACGAGGAGATGAAGAAGATTGCTCAGGATAGAGTGGAGAGCTGCATGAAACCAGTCTCCGGATTGAAGACCACAGCACAACAGGGAGGTTCGATCTGTTGAGAGGTAACTCTTGTGTAAAAGCAAATAACAATCCTGGCCGAATTTAAGTGTACGCTATGTAGGCTGCAGGCTGCTGACCCGCACAACAATATAAAGCAGGAAATATCTGCTGTGCTGTGGGACCTTTTGTAATGGCAAAAGACGTATGGGCTCAGCATCTGATGGTAATCAACCTTTAGATGCTCGCACCGTCTGAAGCAACGTAAACACTGGCGCAGCGGCTCTCATACCGCTTTGAGTGGGTGTTCGTTTTTGAGTGACCATTATTACATTGGGCTGTAGGGTCAAATCAATTAATATCGTGAAGAAACTAATTAGGTTAAAAGTAATTTTACTTACGTAACAACTGTGGTTCAAAGTTACGGTATTACCACAGTCTGACAAACACAGTCACGTCACACACACTGATTTTTGTTATACTTTGTGACAGTAGCGCTCCAAGCGGCCGGTAAGCTACCTTTCTGATTACGGTATCACATGAGTGCAAATAGTATCGTTTTTACTGATTTTAACATACTTTTTACAAAAGAAAGTATGTAGTGCGATAATCGATAATGGCAAAAAATAACTCGACATTTGTCATATATATATATATATCCCTCACATGACATGGAAATTTATTTGCGATTCTTTTTTAACCTTCGGGCATTAACTAAAGAATTAAATTTTCCATTAAAAGTAAAAAGGCTAGGAAACACCAGAAGACCTGCTCTTTGGCAGAAAGATGTCGCTATCTACTCAGAAATGTTACGGTTTCTTCACTACAATTCCAATAAAATCGGTGAGTGTTGAACGTAGGAAACGTATATAGAATGCAATACTTATACTATTTCATGTACCACATCAGCCTCCACGGCTGTAGCTGAAGGAAAAACGCAACAGACGTGGCAATAAAATGGCAAAAGCAATCAAACTGCTACCCAACAAAGAAGAAACCAATTCAACTGTTGCTATAACTGAACCAGAAGGGGCAAAAATCTTCAAGACGTTGCCTCGCTAAGCACAAGTAATTGCACATAAGGTGTATGCGCGTATAAGAAAGATGAGTGAAACGTAAATATATGCGAATCATTAGACTCCATACCGAATTGATGTCCGTAAAAACTGCCTGTCATAGTAAGAACGGTCCGTAATAGCAATTTATTTATTGTGGTATTACATCACAAATTTATCACATGAAGAAACTGTTACATCATGAAATCTTTTACACGAGATCCGTTCGAAAAAAATGCCGGAACTTTGTCCACTAATTTTTCTGCGGTTACTTATAGTGCATGGTCTCTTTCGAAGTAGTCCCACAACGGATTCACCGCTCCCATGTTTTTCTGTTTTCGGAAGCAATCTTGGAACACCTCTTACTGTGCGAGGCGCCTTCTGCTAATTTTGTGTTATCTCGTCTGTCATTGCAAATCTTCGTCCTTTCAATGGGGTTTGCAACTTCGGCAAACAAACAAACAAAACCTGCAGAGGCCAAGTCGTTCCTATTTGCGCGATCCAAAAGTTCTTCAGAGACTGCGAGGCGACCGTGTTTCTTGCCTAGACTCATGCGTCGTGGATCGCCAACACGATGCAGTTCATTATGCTGAGTCAGGATTTCCTGACCTGATGCAACCGAAACGTTACATTCTTCTACAGACCCTAAGAGTCTGCCATCCACTGGCACGCACAACTTCGTTGACGTTCTATGCAACAGCGTCGTCGGTAGACAAGGGTCATCTTTAACTTCCACCCGGCCGATTTTAAACGGCGTTATCCATTCGTAACATCGCGTCTTAACCACTCTTCACCGTAGGCGTACTGCATCATTTAGTGTCTGGGTTTCATACAAAATTTAATGTATACACGTTGCTACTCTTAACTCCTCGAAAATCGTGGACTGCGTCACGCAACGTTCTACTTAATACAGTACTGAACAATAACAGACACACTAATGAAACTTATGGTAGTTATACAATCAACAGAGGAATCCACAGTGGTGCCAACCGAATTTCACGCCAGCTCTACATTAGCGCGTAATTATGAATATTCCGGAATTTTAAATCGGGCCCCGGAAAAAATTATATCATCATAAGACTTTCAGCAAAAATCGACATAATTACTCTGCAACTCACATTAAAGCGCATGGAAGAGGGTTAATCGAACCGTTTCTATGATATTTATCAAATATGTTCTATAATAGCGCTCGAGAAAAAGGAACAGCTCAGTCTTTCAATTTTCGATCTGATTTCTCTTATTTTATTATGATGATCACGTCTCCCTATATAGGTGGGTGCTAGTAAAATATGTTCGCATTCGGAATATAAAGTTGGTGTACGAAATTTCGCAAATAGTTCTCGCCGTAACGAATAACGCCTTTCTTTTAATGATTTCCACCCTAACTCTTACATCATGTTCGTGACAGTCTTTTCCTATATCGCAATATAAAACCACCTGTCCTTCTCTGAACTTTACATCCACCTTCAGTCCTACTTGGTGGTGATCACACAATCGCAGCAATATTCCAAAATAGGACGCACTAGTGTAGTCACTTTCTTTAGTAGAAGTTCCTAAAACCTCTCAGAAAAGGTACTAAATAGAAACATGAAAGCAAAATCACTGTGCAATGCAAAAAAAGAAAAATCATTAATTCTTTCTCAGTAACTCTAGTGTCACAACCCTCGTTCGTAAAATGTAGAAAATGACTTTTAGCCAATCTTCAGATGGGCTATATCGGTCCTTCCTTCAGTGGTTAAAATCAGAATGTTGAAGGGAATGAGAGGTAGGGGAAGGTGGACAAAACAATTAGGGGAGAGAGAGAGAGAGAGAGAGAGAGAGAGAGAGAGAGAGAGAGAGAGAGAGAGAGAGAGTAAGAATTCAATAAAGGAGACTAGTAGACAATAGACTGTGCGGCAGTACTTGCTCCGACTGTAAACCGCTTAGCGACACCACTGCTCGGACTTAACTGAACGGTTAACCTTTATTTAGCAACTGATTTGTCACGGTCGCATACCTTTCACAGTCAAAGAGGCCGGCGCCGTATGACGAAGCGATGGACAAGCAAGGAATTATCCACGTCGAAACACCAAATCACTCCCACATAATTCTTCTGTATGAGTGTATGTCACTGAACTACTACTAAAACGCTCGACTGAATTTGATGACGTGCGCGCGTGGTTTTGATTGATAATTGGACCCGTTATGTGGCGCTAAAATCTAAAAAATTGAAATTGGCAATTTTGTATGGGCATTGCCACTTCCGATTACATTCGTATTTTGAACGCTGTCATGCCCTTCACGAGCCAACGATAAAATTTTGTACACTTGTCCTTCAAAACACCAGGAAGGATACTGTCTACATAAAATTTCGTACGGTGCATGGTCGAGGGTATTTAACAACAGAGATCGAGACCAACCTACAATTTTATTGCAGTCTTGATCAGTGAGAAACGTGACTACATAAGTAGATAAAAGTTATTTAAACAACAACAATTACAATTGAGATCAGTTTTAGGAATTAACAGACGAGAAAAATTATTTATATCAAAAGGTAGAAATTAGTTTGAATTATATTTCGGAAAAGTCGCAGGTAAAATGCTCTCAGATAGTTCCTCAGAAATACTGCGTTACCTGTAGCACGCATACTATTCCACCTGAGTAAATACTAGTACAAACTAAATTATCTTCAGCTTTAGTATTCTCCTATATTTATATTATTAACAGATACTCCTAATTTAGGCTCTGCGGGCTTAAATTCATAACTTGTAGCCTATGCAACAGGAACAATTTTTTTTAACAGCTGGGTTCTTTGTTAAAACTGTACTAAAAATAACTAGCAGTGATATAGGTGCAAGCGAGAATAACATGCTACGCTTCTCATAGAACCAAAAAACATAGCAGTATTAATAAAATAATTAAATAAATTCACCTACATCAAGAAATGTAAATGGTAAACCAGATCCTACACTTATCTTACATTAGTCACATATCTGCTATCACAAGAAGCGATTACTTTACCGATAACACCGTTGCGACTCAAAACTGTATTTAATATCGATTTAAACCCATTCGGTTAGCCATCACGACGTTTTGGGTCGCGTTGCACAATTATGAAAAGAGGTGGGAACTAGCAGCGCGTTTCATGCTGTCATTTTCAACAAACGTGGTATAATTATGTCAATTCTATTTCCGGATCTACGTCTGTTGAACAAAATCACTACCAAGCGAACCGCGCGAAGAGTTTCGACTCACTTCCACTTATTGTAAATGTGTGGCGGGCGGGGATTCTAAAATATGTCCCCGGTGTTTCGAAAATTAAGAATGAGTGAAAATGGAGAGCCTGTTATGCGGCTCAAGTAAACGTACGGAAGTTTCACAATACGATTTTTCTGAGGGGTATGTTATATGAAAAACTAAGGGACACGAATTGTTTTAGCCGCGAGTAAACACATTTAAGGGGTAAAACGCTCTCTCTAAAATGGAAAAAATTGCAATGACTTAGAGATTCATGAAGCGATTTTAATCATTTTTGTTATGAAAGTATCGGTTTATAAAAGACGAAAAACGTTCTGGGTATATTGGAGGGGAGAGAAAATTAGGGGGCCAACAACCCCGAAAGATAACAATTTTTTGCTACAAAAATTAGTTTTTTAATCGAAGTAGAATCTATTAAATCTTCAAGAAGGAAGGTTAATTTTTGTTTTTTCCGGAATGAATGTTGAAAATATTATTCGGCATTTGATCAACTGCAGTAGGATATTGTGTGTGTTGTGACTGAGGCAAACAATCTTTGTATATCATATATCTTTTTAACGAATATTATGTATGCAGAAATGGCAATTAGTACTTTTATCTCCAAATCAGCAATTTATAAAATAATCGAAATAAACACACAAAAGTAACATTAGAACAACAAATACATTAATAATAGACTCGACAAAAAAATCTTTGATTACCTCTACGTATGGGTTCAAATAAAAGCATGTTTTGCAGTGGTGTATCCAGGAAGGGGGGGGGGGGGGGAGAACAGTCGGGCCTCAGACACTTCTCGAAGCCCTCTAGACCAATCCCCCAATATGAGTAAAGGCGCAATGCTGTACGGCGGCGACCTTTCTTCTCCTCTCTCTCTCTCTTTCTTTTTTCTTTTTTTTTCTCCTAGAAATCACGTCAGCTCGGATTGACCTCCGCCCTCACCAGGTCACGATCCTGGATACGGCACTGATGTTCTGACACACGGAAAGCCATGAGAACTCACTCTAAAAATGTTCAAATGTTTGTTAATCTTATGGGACTTGACTTCGGGATCATCAGTTCCTAAACTTACAAACTACTTATAAACTAACTTATACTAAAAACAACAGAAACATCCATTCCCGAGGGAGCATTCGAATCCCTGACGGGAAAGGGCCTAGCGCACCGGAACATAGCGCCTCAATGCGCTCGGCTACTCCGCAGCCGCGACTCACCCTAATCAAGCAGTTGGAAGATACGTAAATCTGGCCATGCGACCTCCACGCGCTACATCACGGGCAACGCTATTGACGGCGGTTAAAATCAATATATATTTTTTGCACGTTTTATTCACTTTTATTCACTATAATTTCAAAAGTAGATTTTACAGTATTCTGAAAGTTGCATGTTGAGCTACTGTCTACTCAAGCATTTTTTTCGAGTTTTTGTCAACTATAGTGGATTAGCCATATTGAATTTTGAGAATCTCATTTGAATTTCGGGTTCAGCGACTTTAAATATCGATATATTAAAGAAATGAAACAGTTCAAATATATATATACTGTGTAATATAATGCATAGGCCTATCTATTATATGAATCGTAAAACATAAAATACGTGTTTTTTAATTAGCCTTCCTTTTGATTCTACTTCGATTAAATCAAAAATTTTTGTAGCAAAAAACCTGGTCTCTTTCGTGGTAGTTGGACCCCTACTTTCCACTTCTCCTCCAATATACCTAGACCGATTTCCGTCTTTTATGACAAGATACTTTCATTAAAAAATTCATTAAAATCGCTTCACTAATCTCTAAGTTATCGTAATTTTTCCATTATTGCTCCCATTCTGGAGGGACCGTTTCATCTCTTAAATATGTTACACTGTCGCTATGAAAGAGACGCGTCCCCCAGTTTTTCTTGTATAACATATCAAAATTTCAGAAAAATCGCAGAGTAACATTTCCGTAGGTTTACTTGTCAAAGGCACAGTTTTCAACCATCGGAAAGTTAAATTACAGCTTATATTCTGCATAGAGTGAAAGAAGTCAGCTTCACCACACTTCTAGAGATAAGTACAGAACGCTGAACGTAATCCGTCAATAATTCCATTTTAAACTCTCCTGATAGTTTACAATTCTATTTCCTTGTATACTTATGCACGTCAGTCTGTAAAAACGAAACTCTTATAGTATGAATTTGATATTAATCTATCTAGGAGTCCACTGCGCTGGAAAATAAATTAAAAAAAAATGATGATAAAATCAGGCTTTTAAGTCAAAGCAATCATAAGATGCGACAATTTACGTAACACAGTTTCAAACTCGTAAAGTCACTCATCAAAACCTATAGGACACTTCCCGATGAACCAGAAATTAAGCAAATGCTATTTTTTACAGTGCAAGTTAAAGAAAAACTAAAAAAAATCGTTCTTTTGTAATATCACGACACAAAAAAAAATAATTTTTTTTTTTACAAGTTTACAATGCATTGTAATTTGTCAAAACTGAGGCACTGGAGTAGGGATTTAGATACAGTTTTCAGTAATGAGTAGATCGAGGGAGATTTGTATAGATGATTTACAAATATTTCGTTTCGTACCAACTGGCCGAGCATCCATGGACTGAAACCCCCTGGCGCCGTGAAAACGATGCCTTTGCCATCTAGCGGCGAAGGGTAAAACTTCGCCCGACAACTGCGCCGACAGTCTGTTTCAAAGCAAAGTAATACTTGTTATTGACGCACGTTTGCACTCCCTTTGTTTAGCGGGAGGTTCCGATATCTCATAAAATATCGCTCTATGCGTCCCACAGAACAATTCGTCGTTTGTGTAATATGAATAGCCATGCGGCTAATCTTACCAGCAATCTCAACAAGCACGAGAGCAGATGAAGTCAATGCAACAGCAAATGTCGAATCGCATAGCATACAAATATAACTTCAAAATTATTTAAACGAAAGAAAGTTACATTAGCGATGTGAAATTAAAATGAAAATTGAAAAATTCTCGGAAGTATGGGAATTCCTGGGAACGAATTTGGCAGCATAGACATCGCTAACAGGCAAAATCATCGAGACTATTGATTGCTGGCGTGGGTGAATTGGCTAAACAATGTACATAAATTTGTACGAAATCCTTAGTTTTGCGAATAATGCAAGCACAATTCGAATATATTTTTAATAGCCTTAGTATCCAGCGGTAGTCTGTATTTACACTGAAGGGTGAATAAACTTGTATACCTGCCTAATGTCGTATACGGCCACCGCGAACGCAGAAGTGTCGCAAGAAGACGTGGCATGGAAATGTTCAAATGTTTGTGAAGGTAATGGGACTTATCTGCGGGTCATCAGTCCCTAAACTTACGAACTGTTTATAAACTGACTTATACTAAAGACAATACAAATATCCTACCCGAATCCCCGCCGGGGAAAGGCCTCGCGCATCGGAGCATAGCGCCTCAATGCGCTCATCCGCTCCAACGTGGCATGGATTCAACTAATGTCGAAAGTAGTGATGGAGGAACTGATAACGTGTTCCTGCAGGATGTACATAAATCCGTAAGAGTACCAGAGAGTGCAGATCTCTTATGAATATTACGTTTCAAGGCATCTCGGATAATGTTCAATCATTTTAACCCTTTAGCGGTCGCGCGGTCAGTCATACCAGTCATCTTTGTCAATGGATTATTACATAATGGATAAGAGTATAACGTCATGTTCTTTGGTACCTTTCTAGGATGCAATATGAAAGTTTTGAGTAGCAATAGAATCTAAAATGTAAGCGCAAGTTTCAAGAAAACGCGCAACAATGTGCCTTGGGGTGTTGTCGGCACCCCGCGCGACTCTTTATGTTGCAGTGCTGGGAGAAAGCTCACAGCTGTTGTGTTCCGTAGCAGCTGTTTGTTTTTTGTCGCTCTGTGCAGCTAAAACAGCTATGGATTATTATGAAGAAGAGTGCGGAAGCTTCTGGAAGAGGTCTTAGACGAAACTGTTGAAAGAGGAGAAGGGGATGAGGAGAAAGCAGACAGCTGTGAAGTTCTCTCTCATCACAGCGACACGGAAACGGAGGAAGCAGACAACCTGGAAGTCGAACTGCAAGCAAGTGCTGCGGATAATGAAAGCAACCATGGTTTTCTATTGGAAACGATAAGGTTACAAAATGGATGAAACACTGTCCTAGTCGCAACGAAAGGACTAGAAATTTAGACCTTGTTATTCATCTCCTGGTGTGGAAGCTATTGGAGAATCTGCGGAAACTGCTGTGGACTGTTTTTCAATATTTGTAAATGACATAATAATGAGTGATTACATCGTGCACAAATATTGACATACAACACATTGAATCAAATTTCACAAGATACGTTATGTCAAAGCAACAAATGAAGATGAAATCAAATGGCTTCTGGGTCTGTTCATACTGGCTGGGCATTACAGGGCAGGACACCAAAATCCGGGACAAAAATGGTTTTGGAATTGCAATATTTAACGCAACTATGAGTTTACGACGCTTTCGTTTCTTGTTGCGTTGTTTGAGATTCGATGATATTCGAGACCACATCGTAGAGAACTATGTCGCCTAGCTGCGTTCAGAGAAGTGTTTGAATTATTCGTGTCAGGCTATGTCAGTAATTGTTGTACGAGTTGACTTAAAAATGTTTAATTACATCTATAATGTCTTATGCAATATGAAATACAATATGAAAAAAAGAGAAATAATTAAACAAAATATTGTACGAAAATGGGGATTATTGCATATGTTTCATGTACCACAATTTTATACTAAAGTAATATTAAATAAAACGATAATGTACCAGGAGATAACATTCTAAATAGCCATTTGTGAAGTAAATATATTCATATCAGTGATATGTTGCACGACAAAGTCATTACAGATAATTTTATTTGGGGTGTTAGCAACACCCCGCGCGGCCGCATAAGGGTTAATGTGTGAGGAATTTTGTGGCCAGCGGATATGTTTAAACTGGAAAGAGAGGCCCCATGATATGTTTTAACTGGGAAGAGTGTCCCCGAGGCCACTCTGTAACAATTCTGGACGTGTGGGGTGTCGAGATGTCTCGCTGTAATCACCCAAGTCCATCGGAATGCACATGGACGTGAATGGATGCAGGCGATGAGCCAGGATGCGTACGTACACGTCACCTGTACGAGTTGTATCTAGACGTTTCTGGTGTCCCATATGTTTCCAATTGCACACCCCCCACACCATGGTAAAGTATCCACGAGTTGGAACACTCCCCTGATGACATTCAGCGTCGATGTATGTTGTCCATCTGGTTAATACTCTTGGAAGTGATATTCATCAGACCAGACAATGTGTTTCCATGCAACAGCACAACGTCGGTGTTGACGGGTCCAGGAGAGGTAAACCTTTGCGTTGTGCAGTGAGTAAAGGTATACGAATGGGTCTTCGACTCCGACAGCCCGTAGCGATGATGTTTCGTTGGATGATCCGCACGCTGACATTTCTTGATGGCCCAGCATTCAAATACGCACTTCTGTCACACTGAACGATTCTCTTTATTTGTCGCTGGAATCGTTCTTGAAGGATACTTTTCCGGCCGCATGATGCGGAGGTTCGACATTTTAGCGGATTCTCGATGGTCACAGTGGTCTCGTGAAATTGTCGGACAGGAAAAGCCCACCTCATTGCTACCTCTGAGATGCCGTGTCCCGTCTCTCGTACGCCGACTGCAGTGTCACGTTCAAACTCACTTAAATCGTGATAACCTGCCAATGTATCAGCAATAACTGATCTAACGACTGCGCCATGCAGCTGCTGTTTTATATAAGCGTTGCCGACCGAAGAGCCGTCCTCAAAAAATGTTCAAATCTTGGTAAATCTATGGGACTCAACAGCATGGTCATTAGTTCCTAGCTTACAAACTACTTAAACTACGGTACAGTAACCTAAGGACAACACAAACACCCATAACCGAGGGGGGACTAGATCCCCCGACGGCGAACGGCCGCGCACACCGCAGCCCCAGTGCTTACGGCTAATCCGCCGCGGCAGAGCAGTGCCCTGACTGTTCACGTATCTCTGTTTGCATATGCATGCCTATGCCAGTTTATTTGGCTTTACAGTGTATTTACTCCAATGTTGTATCAGCCCATCACCTCTCCTCACCTTGTCCATTCCCCCTCCTCGCATCTACCACCACCACCACCACCACCACCACCGCCGCCGCCGCCGCCGCCGCCGCCGCCGCCGCCACATCTACATCTGCATCGGATACTCTCGCAGAGGGTTCATCGAACCACCTTTATACTATTTATCTCCCATTTCATTCTAGAATAGCGCGTGGGAAGAAAGAACACCTAAATCTCTCCGTTCGAGCTCTGATTTCTCGTATTTTATTCTGATGGTCAATTTTACCTATGTAAGTGGGAGTCAACAATATATTTTCGCATTCGTAGGAGATTGTTGGCGATTGGAGTTTCGTAAGTAGCCCATGCCACAGCGATAAGCACCGTTGCTGTAATGATTCCCATCCCAGATCCTGTATCATTTCTGTAACGCTGTCTCCCCTGTATCGTGACAATACGAAACGACCTGCCCTTCTTTAGACTCTTTCGATGTCCTCCGTCAAACCCAGCTGATAAGGATCCCATACTGGGCAGCAATACTCCAATAAGGACGAACAAGCGTAGTGTATGCAGTTTCTTTTGTAGTTCTGTTACATCTTTTAAGGGTTCTGCCAATAAAACGCAGTCTCTGGTTCGCCTTTCCCACGATATTATGTACGTGTTCTTTCCAGTTTAGGTCTGAAGTAATAGTAATTCCTAGGTATTTTGTGGAGTTTACGGCCTTCACATTTGATTGATTTATCTTGTAAATAAAGTTTAAGATATTTCTTTTCGTACTCACGTGGTCTACTTCACACTTCTCATTATTTAGAGTCAATTGCCAATTATTACACCATAGTGATATTCAGATCGTTCTGCAGTTGGTTTTGATCTTCAGATGATTTTACTACACGGTAAATGACGGCGTCATCTGCAAACAACCTAAGGGAGCTACTTAGATTTTCCCGTAAATCGTTTATGTAAATAAGGAACAGCAGAGGAGCAATAACACTACCCTGTGGAATGCCGGATATCACCTCTGTTTTAGTCGATGCCTTACCATCGATTACTGCGAACTGCGTCCTCTCTGACATCCAATCGCAAATTTGGGGCGATATACCATAACCACGCAATTTGATTAAAAGCCGTATGGCCGGCCGCGGTGGCCGAGGGGATTGAGGCGCTCCAGTCACGGTCCGCACGGCCACTACGGTCGGGGGTTCGAATCCCCCCTCGGGCATGGATATTTGTGCCGTCCTTAGTTGTAAGTAGTTCATAAGTAGTTTGTAAGTTTAGGGACTGATGACCCCGTAGTTAAGTCCCATAGACTTAAAAAAAAAAAAAAAAAAAAAAAAAAAAAAAAAAAAAAAAAAAGCCGTATGTGAGGTACGGTGTCAAAAGCCTTCTGGAAAACAAGAAATACGGAATTGATTTGTGAACCCTTGTCGATAGCACCCATCACTTCGTGTGAGTAAAGAGCTAATTGCTTTTCGCATGAACGATATTTTCTAAATCCCTGTTGACCTTGGGTCAATAGATCGCTCTGTTCGAGATAATTCATAATATTTGAATACGGGATATGTTCCAAAACCCTGCTGCAATTTGACGTCAATGAAATAGGCCTGTAGTTTAGTGGGTTACTCCTACTGCCTTTCTTGAATAAAGGTGTGACCCCTTCCACCACCACTTCCTCCTCCTCCTCCTCCTCCTCCTCCTCCTATCCCGTCACATCCATCTGTTATTCTTACCTTAGTACATCTTGTCCTTCACCCCCTCTTTTCGTCCATCTCCTCATAATTTTCTACTTTCGCTATATATCCTCTCCGCCTCCCGCCACTCTATCCATTCCCTCATCTCAGTGCATCTCCTGCTGCTTCCCTACTGACACAAGTAATGGTGTCTGTACTGAAGAGTACCATTCCTTCAGCATGAACTTGTCTCAATCTCGCCCTGTCTGTTCATCTGCTCCACTCACTTGTCCGTTTCTTTCCTCGCTTTCTGCCATTCCCCTCCTCTTGCATTCCTCTCTCGGCCCATCTCCTCGCCCGGCCCCTACTTTCCATCCAACTCATCCCCTTCCTCTTCTCAAGCCATCTCTTCCAATGTTGTAAGCTACTCTAAGCCATGCACCTTAACAAATCTTATGTACACAGTCGCCACCTCTTAAAGGTGAATTACGCAAAATGTCATCAAGAACGACATACAAGTTTATATTGGTATCGAGGGCCTCTTGGAAGGTACCCTACGCCATTCACCATATGAAAGTTTATGTAGACAACAATGTTACTCTTGTTTTGAAGATCAAATGTGCAATATTTCATTAGACAGCAATAAAACTGCAGTTTTGTATGTCATACAAGCAGCTCATAAATAGAAAGTTTTCTACGCTCCTGACAACGTTTATGGAAGAAAAAAATTCATTATGATCGGTAGTGTAGTCAAAGGTACGAAAGTGAAACAAACATTAACGTTTACATTATTAACTGGATTGCATTTATTTAGCCCTTACCGGACACTTTAAATACTTTTCAACATATGAGACTATTTGTGAATGAGAAGACGAAGTGAACACTCCAGAATTCAATCCAAGAACAGCTGCCAGCATGCGAAACTTAGAAGTAGATGTTCCTGGAGTAGTAAAACAACTTAAGTCACTAAACAAAAAGAAATCTTCCGGGCCAGATTGTATACCAACTAGATTCCTCTCAGAGTATGCTGATGAAATAGCTCCGTACTTAGCTATAATTTACAACCGATCACTCAGCGAAAGATCCGTACCCAAAGACTGGAAAGTTGCCCAAATTACTCCAATATTCAAGAAAGGCAATAGGAGTGATTCCCAAAATTACAGGCCAATGTCATTGACGTCGGTTGCAGCAGGATTTTGGAACATATACTTTGTTCGAATATTATGAACTACCTCGAAGAGAACGACCTATTAACCAATAGTCAACACGGATTCAGAAAGTATCGCTCTTGCGAGACACAGCTTGCCCTTTATTCACATGAAGTGTTAAGTGCCATCGACAAGGGATCTCAAATCGATTCCATATTTCTGGATTTCCGGAAGGCTTTTGATACTGTACCCCACAAGCGGCTTCTAATGAAATTGCGTGCTTATGGAATATCTCCCCAATTGTGCGATTGGATTCACGATTTCCTATCAGAAAGGGCACAGTTCGCTGTAATTGACGGTAAGTCATCGAGTGAAACAGAAGTGATATCTGGCGTTCCACAGGGAAGCGTTATAGTTCCCGTAATGTTCCTTGTGTTTATAAACGACTTATGAGACAATCTTAATAGCTCCCTTGGATTGTTCGCGGATGATGCTGTCGTTTATCGGTTAGTGAAGTCAACGCAGGATCGAAAGCAACTGCAAAGCGATTTAGACAAAATTTCTACATGGTGCGAAAATTGGCAATCGACACTAAATAAAGAAGAGTGAAAAGTAACACACGTGACCGTTAAAAGAAATCCGCTGAAGTTCATTTACACGATAAATCAGTCAAACCTTAAGGTCGTAAATTCTACTAAATACCTAGGAGTTACAATTACGAACAACTTAGACTGGAGAGAACACAGAAAATATTGTGGGGAAGGCGAACCAAAGGTTACGTTTCTTTGGCAGAACGCTTAGAAGATGCACCAGCTCCACAAAAGAGACTGCCTACATCACACTTGTGCGTCCTCTCCTGGAGTACTGTTGCCCAGTGCGGGACCCTCACCAGGTGGGGCTGACGGAAGATATTGAGAAGGTTCAGAGAAGGGCAGCTCGTTTAGCTTTATCACGTTACGGGGGTGGGGGGGGGGGCGGGGGGGGGGGAAGCGTCAAGGAAATGTTGCACGAATTGAGGTGGAAATCATTAAAAGAAAGACGTTATTCATTGCGAAGTTTCAATCACCGACTTTTACTTCTGAATGTGAAAATATCTTGCTAGCACCCACCTACTTAGGGAGACATGACCATCCGAATAAAATAAGAGAAATCAGATTGAAAACGGAACGGTTTAGGTGTTCTTTCTTCCCACGCGCTATTAGAGAATGGAACGGTGGTTAATGAACCCTCTGGCAGGCACTTGAATGTGATTTGCGGAGTATCGATGTAGATGGGCAGAAATAGGCGCCACGTGGAGAGGAGGGGAGCGCTCTGCCCGCCACGGGACGCAGCGCTGGCTTCGCGGCCCCGCCCCTCATCGACCGGGCCGGTCTCCTTTTAAAGGGAGGCAGCGGCACTGATTCCAGCCTCCGTTACGCCAGGCGGCAGCGGGCAGCAGGCAGCGCTAGGCCGCCAAATGCGACCGCCGCGGACCGCAACACCGGTACTCCGGCGTGTGCATTACGAGGGCTTCCAGCAGCACTGTACACCTGGGCAGCCGAACTAAACGACGGGGGCAAGGCGGTATCACTCCAATAGTGGCCATTACACCCTTGTAAATCGTCCATATTACACTGTAGGCGCGAGTTTGGTTCGGAGCAATTAGTTCACATTTAACAAGGGGTACACCAAGTATGGCACCAACGGATTTGGATGGGTCGCAGGTATGTTGTGAGGGAATTCCTCCAGAACATCAACCAAAAAGGATTTATTCCAATGGGCCTTCATTTCTAAGAAAATCGAGATCAAATTCGCAGCAAATTACCACGCATAACGTGCCTACTTATACATGGCGGTTACCGCTCAGCGAGACAGCGTGGTGTAATCGGCAAGGTGCTAGGCTCCCCTGCAGGAGATCCGGGTTCGATACCTAGCGGCAGAACAATTTTTAAAAATTGTAATAGCTACTTTAAAAAAAATTAAAATAATTAAGTAAACAAAAAGATATAAAGAAAGAAAAACAAAAATATTGAAGTCAAAAAATAAAAACATCATCATCATCATCATCATCATCATCATCATCATCATCATTATTAGAGACTGCCTTTCAGCGTTCAGTCTGCAGCATAGTACCTCTAATAAAATTCCTCCATGATCCCCTATTCAATGCTAACATTGATGCCTCGTCTGATGTTATGCCTTTCACTTCAAAATCGTTCTGCACCGAATCTAAGTACTTTCTTCTTGGTCTACCTCGACTCCTCTTACCCTCCACTGACGAGCTCATGAGTCCCTTAGGTAATCTTGCTTCTCCCATGCGTGTAACATGATCCCACCATCTCAGCCAGTTCGCTTTAACTGCTCCATCTATGGTGTTCATTCCCAGCTTTTCTTTGATTTCTTCATTACGGACACCCTCCTGCCATTGTTCCCATCTATTGGTACCTGCAATCATTCTTGCTACTTTCATATCTGTAACCTCTACTTTATGAATAAGGTAACCTGTATCCACCCAACTTTCACTCCCATACAACAAAATTGGTCGAAAGATAGTACCAAAACTAAGTTAGCAGTGCACCGCTCTAACTTCCTTCTTGCAGAAGAGAGTAGATCTTAGAGGAGCACTCACTGCATTACCTTTGCTGCACTTCGATTCCAGTTCTTTCACTATGTTGCCATCCTGTGAGAAAATACATCCCAGGTACTTGAAACTGTCTACCTAACTTTGTTCCTCCTATTTAGCACTCAATCTGTTTAAATCTCTTTCCCACAGACATTACTTTCGTTTTGAAGATGCTGATCTTCATATCATAATCCTTGCACCTCTGATCGAGCTCTGAAATATTAGTTTGCAACCTTTCAATCGAATCGGCCATTACAACTAAGTCATCCGCATATGCGAGACTGCTTATTTTGTTTTCACCTACTTTAATCCCGCCCTGCCAGTCTACTGTTTTCAACATATAATCCATGCATAGTATGAACAACAGTGGTGACAGGTTACAGCCTTGTCTTACCCTGAATCTACCCTGAACCATGAGCTTAATTTGCCATCTACTCTAACTGCTGCCTGACAGTCTACGTAAAGCCCTTTAATTGCCTGCAGAAGTTTGCCTCCTATACCATAATCTTGTTGAACTGACAGTAGCTTCCTCCTAGTAACACGATAAGCCTTTTCCAGATCAATGAAACATAGATACAATTCCCTGTTACACTCATAGCACTTTTCCATTACCTGCCGTAAGCTTAAGATCTGGTCCTGACAGCCTCTAAGAGGCCTAAACCCACACTGATTTTCATCTAATTTGTCCTCAATTGATACTCGCACTCTCCTTTCAACAATACCTGAGAATATTTTGCCTACAACGCTAATTAAAGAGATAACTCGATAGTTGTTGCAATCTTTTCTGTTTCCATGTTTGAAAATTGGCGAGATTACCGTTTTCGTCCAGTCAGACGGAACCTGTCCCGATTCCCACGCCTTTTCAGTAATCCTGTGTAACCATTTGAGACCTGATATTCCACTGTATTTGACAAGTTCCGGCTTAATTTCGTCCACCCCTGCCACTTTATTGCACTGTAATCTACTGACCATTTTCTCCACTTCCTCAAATGAGATCATGTTTCCATCGTCGTTCCTATCCCATTCTGCCTGAAAATCTGATCAAAATACAACAAAGAAAATAAAAAATCTTCCACTTTGAGTCATTTATTTTTCACTTTTCTTCGCTTCTCTTCTTTTATTGTGCATAATTATATGCATTTATATGCACTCCTATGTTACAGCTTGAGTAAACAGTCAGGATGATAGCAAATAACACAGTAGCAACTGATTATTTTACTTATTGCACAGTGTTATTTACTCACTGTCGCCATCGTCACTATCTTTAACACCTGTACAGAATTCTGGGTGATAACTGTCATAGAAGCACCGAAAACACAGAACATTGTAGCACCACGCACATCTAATAAATGCTACCGCTTTACAAGCGCAAGGTGTTTTCATCAGCGATACTGGAAAACACTGGTCGTTCACATTCAAAAACAATGTTCGCTCGTCAATTAATTGCGATGCAAACCTGGCATATTTAATCATGGGAACGAAAACTGGTGCGCTGAACTGATGCAATAGTAATGAATGTTTTCGAATCGAGTCTTCTAGTGAAGCGATTTTGCGATTAGCTGTTAATAATTCAGGAGCATGTTGTAGTCGTTTAATGAAAAGTCTTGCCTGACGATAAAAATACACATTGCATGGTTGGCACAGAGGGTACACACGTCATAGGAGCAGATAAAAACAGCACGGTCAGGAACTGTAAACATAGGTATTAAATGTGGCCCAAATATTATAGATATTAACAAAAGACTGTTTACTGATTTCGAAATATGCTTCAATAGCCTTAAAAGTGCGCTTCGAAAAAACAAAATGAATAAAATAATCGTCGCGCAATACGAAACATATTGAGAGAAGGTTACATGTTTTTATCCTGACCATTTACTGCAAACGTTTACATAAGAATGGTTATAAAATACATAATTATGCACAATGATCGGACAGGTGTGAAAAGTAATTGACCCATGTCGGACTTGAACCCAGGTCGCTTGCATGGCAGCCTCGCTTCTTGCCGATTACACCACGCTGTCTCGCTGAGCGATAACCGCCATGTATAAGTAGACACGTTACGCGTGGTAATTTGCTGCTAATTTGATTTCGATTTTCTTAGAAATCAAGGCCCATTGGAACAAATCCTCTTAGCTTGATGGTCTCGAGGAATTCCCTCACAACATACCTACGACCCATCAAATTCCGTTGGTACCATACTTGGTGTTCCCCCTGGTATATATTCCTTTCCTTTGTTGACGAACATACGAATAAAGCAGAAGCACTATGGTACCTGAAGTTCTTAGCATTGTATGTATCAGCAGGGAAACAGCATACGATGTGTACGAGCTTTTAAGACATCCACAAAATGCTACAAAGGTGCAAGGAAATGCATCCACATTTAACACTTAACAATGAGACCCGATGAAAAAATTGATTTCCTCAAAAATTTCTACGTAAATTTGTTGAATAAGACAGTGGAACACGTTTCAATTCTGTTCTTGTTTAATTACTGAGCAATGCTGGACATTGCTTTTTAGAATGAAGACGAGTATCCAGTGAGGCCATAATCCCTTTGATTGGGACTCTTCGCACAAGTATTCCCTGTTTCATTCAGGTCCTTTAGCGCTGAATTCACTCGTACTGCCGATCTTTTGCTCGTCTGAATTAAGCAACCCAGTTTTCCGAAGTTCTATCACCAAAGAAACTGAAGCAAATAGTCCAGAATTCGTAACAAGAACAGCTGCCGGCATGCGTAATTTAGAAGCAGATACCCCTGGAATATTAAAGCAACAAAAATCACTTCACAAAAGTAAGTCTCCAGGGCCTGATTGTATACCAATCAGGTACCTTCCAGAGTATGCTGATGCAGTAGCCCCATACGGAACTATCATATACAATCGATCGCTCAGCGAACGTTCCATATCCAAAGCCTGGAACCCTGCATAGGTCACTCCAATATTGAAGAAAGGCAATACGAGTGGTCCGCAAAATTACAGGAATATATCACGTCGCTTTTTAGCAGTATTTTAGAACATATAATTTCCTCAATTATTATGAACAACCTCAAAGAGAATGATCTTCTAAACCGATCCAGCAAGTTTCGTTCTTGTGAAATACGGCTAGCTCTTTACTTACGTGATGTGATGAGTGCTATCGAGAAGGGATGTCAAACAGGTTCCGTATTTCTAGATTTCAGGGAAGCTTTTGACACTGCACCTCTCAAGCGTCTTCTGATCAAATTGCGTGCTTATGGAATATCGGCACGTTTATACGATTGTATTCATTAAACTTCAGTTACACGATAAATCAGTCTACTGGCTGAAAATTCAACTGATTACCTAGGAGTAACAAAGAACAAATCGTAGAATGCAGGCTTTCACGGCCGGCGTCTTCATTAATTAAAACTTCCGGGCTAAGTTGCCGTGGTCCATCCATAAAACGAACTCCCGACGTTTCGTTGCCTACTGCGGTCGTCGACTCACCCTTGAAGATGTTGCCCGCAGTAGGCACCGAAACGTCGGGAGTTAGAAGTTTTATGGATGAACCACGGCAACTTAGCCCGGAAGTTTTAATTAATGAATAACGAATAACTTCAACTGGAAAGAACACACAGAAAATATTGTAGGGAAGGCGAATAAAAAGACTACGTTTCATTGGCAGAACACTTAGAAGATGCAACACTTACACTAAAGGAAGTGCCTATACTACACTAGTGCGTCCTATTGTGGACTATTGCTGCGCATTGTGACATCCACACCAGGTGGGACTGACGAACGATTTAGAGAAATTTCAGAGAAGGGCAAATCGACAAAATTCTCCTCCGAATGCGAAATATATTGTTGACGCCCACTTACATAGGTAGAAATGATCGTCAGAATAAAATACGAGAAATCAGAGCTCGAACGGAGAGATTCAGGTGTTCTTTCTTCCCGCGCGCTATTGGAGAATGGAAAGGGGGATAAATAGTATAATCGTTGTTCGATGAACACTCTGCCAGGCACTTAAATGTGATTTGCAGAGTATCCCATGTAGATGTAGAATGCAGGGGCAATTATCGTGCACTTTAAGACCGAGAGCGTATATTTGTCATTGCCAAAGAGACAACGGCAGTAATCAATGTGGTAGATACCACAAACATACCCGTAAGCACACTGCTGCGCAGTTCGCTGTTAATGGGTTATGACAGCAGACGGTGGACTCGAGTGTCTTTGCTTATATGACACCGTCTGAAGTGTGTCTCCTGGGCTTGTGACCATAAGGTCTGAACCCTAGATGAGTGGCAAATCATGAATTTGGCAGATGATTCCCAGTTAGTTTCGCAGGACTTGTAGTAGGGATCGACTGGGACGTTGACACCTCAAAGTCATCGCCCCAAGTTGTCAAAAAAGCACTGTGGCTCATAATTGTGTGGGCTATTTTTACATGAAATGAACAGCAACCTCTGGTGAAAATGATCCGATGAATGGCTGGACTGGTTATGTTCGGCAACTTGCAGTCCATTTGCAGTCACTATAGAGTTCATGTCCTCAAACAACAATGGAATTTTGGATTTATGACCATGCGCAATGTTACTGGGCCACAATCTTTCGCATTTGGTTTGAAGAATAATTTAGTCAGCAAGATCGACCAACCCGAGACCTGTTGAACACGTGTGGCACATACAAAAATAAGTGTAAGACGATTATAAATTTGAAGCATAGAATTAAAATTTGTGATGCTGTCGAAAATCGAACCCGGACCTCCATGCTTACTAGGCAGACGTCTTACCGTTAGATCACCACACCACTAATGATTAAGGCGCCTCGGAATAGTCTAAGTACGATTTCACTCCACGTCACAAACTTTTAATTCAGCTTCTGTGTTCCAAAGATAAATGCCCGGCAGCATCACAAATTTTAATTCTATGCTTCAGATTTATCGTTATTGTCTTTAACATATTCGAAACGAAAATCAGTCTCGGGGATTGTTTATTTGTATTAAAAATAAATATGTTTATGCAACGCTTTCGGAACTGCGGGCGGATATACAGCATGGCTCAAAATTTCTGCAGGGGAATGAGATGCGTCGTTTACTGGGTAATCGTGGTAGTGGCGGCGGCAATCGTGGTGGTGGTCGTGGTGGTGGAGACAGTGGCGATCACGGCGATAATGGAAGTGGTAGTAGTGTTCACAATGGTTGTCACGATCATGAAGGT
Organism: Locusta migratoria; assembly: GCA_026315105.1. NCBI lineage: Eukaryota > Metazoa > Arthropoda > Insecta > Orthoptera > Acrididae > Locusta > Locusta migratoria. The sequence goes on from CM048744.1 coordinate 668,201,571, forward strand.
GGTAGTGGCAGTGGGAGGGGGGGGGGAAGGGTGGAGGAAATCGGCGATGGAGATCTTGGTGGTGGTGGTGAACGCAATGGCAGTGGTGTTGATTGTGATCATGGTGGTGATATGAAAATCAGTTCCAAGTGGAATAAAGCAAACATATCTAGACAATGTGATGAAATATAGAACAGAGGTTTCATCGTGAAACACACTGAATAAACTGCACAGTCTTGCGGGCATTGCACCTCCCGACATCTGCCGAGAGGTGGCAGCAAAAAGTGAGAGGGGAAAATCAGAAACTTCTGAAGCCCATCCCCTATATGGACATCAACCAGCAAACCAACGACTAAAATCCAGAAAGAGCTTCCTTAAATCTACGGAGGCTCTAGTTGGGACATTGCAGCAATGCCTAACGGAACTATGGCGTGCAAGGTATACCATTCTGGTTTACAAATGTTTGTATAGCCTATGGGACGTAACTACGGGGTCATCAGTCCCTAAACTTACAAACTACTTATGAACTAGCTAATACTAATGACGGCACAAATATCCATGCCCGAAAGGGGGATTCGAACCCCCGACCGTAGTGGCCTTGCAGACCGTGACTGGAGCGCCTCTGGTTTACACCATGTGAAAGACTACCACCCGGCGACACAGAGAAGTGGAGTACATGGAGATCACTCAACAGACTACGTTCAGGTGTCACAAAATGTAAGCGTAATCTGGTTAAATGAGGCTTCCTAATGGAGTGGCCACTCTGTGAATGTGGAGCAACGCAGACGATCTCACACCTGCTCCAGTGTACCCAGTGTCCAGCAACTTGTACACCAGAAGATCTACTACATGCAACACCAAATGCAATACAGGTCGCTAACTTCTGGGCATCAAAAGTGTAAATAATTGTCTTGTAAATATGATGTATTCACATAACATGTAAATATTGGACATTAGTTTATACATTCTAAGTGCTTCTGACACGAATAAATAAATAAACCTTCCCTTGGCATAAGTATAGTTTCGCTACAGTTTGATGTTGGGACGGAGGTGTCCACAAAATAAAAAGACAAAACGGTCGTGACTTGCACGACTAGAGACAGTGTCAAAAGTGCCGAGTGGTTCGAGATTTGGGATGAAATATCAGCACCCAACGTCGGTTTCGATAATGAAATTCTCCAGGAATATGTAGACTGGCGTAATTTACAGCTGTTAAACGAATATATACTACAAAATGGTGCGCCTCGGTTGCACTGTGGCAGAGTGCCAGACTACAAATCCAAAGGTCGCGGGTTCGATCCCCGCCAGGTCCTAGGATTTTTATCTGTCACTTTCCACTTCTTTCACCTCGAGCAGTATTGCTCAAGTGAAAAATACCGAGTAGCACCGTGGTTCGGAACCCACGTTAAACTGGCTGGGTAAGTCAGTTCTGAGGTCGGAGGAAGGCAACGGCATACCACCCCAAACAGGACCATGTCTAGTAAAGCACTGTGGTGTTCAAACCAATCTTCGGATTGTTGACTGCTTTACCTTTGGAGGAAGGCAACGGCATACCACCTCCAAACAGGACCATGCCTAGTAAAGCACTGTGGTGTTCAAACCAATCTTTACTACAAAATGAGTGTCAAGCGGCAGATTTAAGCAGGACATGGCGGCTGCAGGTCCAGCGGCGAGTATCTGCTGCTGGCTGCTGGTGGCAGGGACGATCAATAGGAGGCGCGCCGCCCACGAAGGCCTGGACTGCCGCCGAGCCGCGCCGGCACCCGACACACGGCCCCACCGGGGTACACCCAAGCCTACACACTGTGACAATACTGCTGGCCCTCTCATCTCAGTGTTATCGTACGATACCGTCTGCGTCGGATCCGGAATCGTGTGGTTCAATGGTGATACAAGTTGCGTGCGAAGTTAGTTAAAAACGATATAGCCAGCCTAGATCAGTTTGGATTCAGGACGAACATAGGAACCCGGGAGACAATACTCACTTTACGTCTTATCTTAGAAGATAGATTAGCTTTTGTAGATTTGGAGAAAGCGTTTGACAATGTTGACTGGAATACACTCTTTCAAATTCTGAAGTCAGCAGGGGTAAAATACAGGGAAAGGAGAGTTATTTACAACTTGTACAAAACCCAGACCGCAGTTATCAGACTCTAAGGGCATGAAAGGGAAGCATCAGTTGGGAAGGGAGTAAGACAGGGTTGTAGACTTTCTCCGATGTTCAATTTGTACATCGAGCAGGCAGTGAAGGAAAGCAAGGAAAAATTTGGAATAGGGATTGCAGTTCAGGGTGAAGAAATAAAAACATTGCGTTTTGCTGATGACATTGTAATTCTGTCAGAGACTGCATAGGACTTGGAAAAGCAGTTGAATAGAATGGACAGTGTGTTGAAGAGAGCGTATAAAATGAACATTAACAAGAGCAAAACAAAAATAATAGAATGCGGTCTTAGAAAATCAGGCGATGCTGAAGGAATTAGATTAGATAACGAAACAATGAAGGTGGTAGATGAGTTTTGTTACTTGGGTAGTAAAATAACATGCGATGGTCGCAGTACAGAGGATATAAAATGCAGAATGGCAATGGGAAGAAAAGCATTTTTGAAAGAGAAAAATTTGCTAACATCGAATATTAATTTAAGGGCAAGGAAGTCTTTTCTGAAGGCATTTGTGTGGAGTGTTACCTTGTACGGGAGTAAAACATGGACGATAAGCAATGCGGACAGGAAGAGAATAGACGCTTTTGAAATGTGGTGCTACAGAAGAATGCTGAAGATTAGGTGGGTAGATCGCATAACTAATGAAGAGGTACTGAACAGAATTGGTGAGAAAAGGAATTTTTGGCACGCCCTGACTAAAAGAAGGGATCTCTTGGTAGAACACATTCTCAGACATCGGGGAATCGTAAATTTAGCATTGGAGGGAAGTGTGTGGGGTAAAAATCTCAGAGGGAGACCAAGAGACGCGTATAGTAAGCCGTTCTTATGAGGAGATGAAAAGGCTTGCTCAGGATAGAGTAGAGTGGAGAGCTGCATCAAACCAATCTCCGGACTGAAGACCATAACAACAACAGGAATCAGTGTAGGATAGTGTCTCGGTGATACTGTGGTTAAAACAAGTGATAGATTTGTATAAGACGTTTCCAGACAGTTCTATTTACTTTTGTCATTGTAAATTATTTCAATAAATAGACAGACGAAGGGTAAAAACTTTTGTAAAACAAAGAAATGAAAATAAATAGCATTGTATATATGTCAGGCTCATAAAAAAGATGTGTTGATCAGCAAATTGTGTTAATGTAATAGTCGAAATTTCAATGTTGTGATTCTTTGTATATATTGACTGACGTGAGATTTTGAACCTATTTTGAGAATGGCCAAGATATTTGATAGTCCAATTTATGTTAGGAACATGTATGATGTACTCATTAACAAATTAATTGACATTTAACATCGCACTTTGTTGTCAAACAGCAAGATCGGAGATTTCAAAAATGTTCAAATGTTTGTTAAGCTTATGGGACTTAACTACGGGGTCATCAGTCCCTAAACTTACAAAATACTTATGAACTAGCTTATCCTAAGGACGGCACAAATATCCATGTCCGAGGGGGGATTAGAACCCCCGACCGTAGGGGCCGTGCAGACCGTGACTGGAGCGCCTCAGTCTCCTCGGCCACCGCGGCCGGATCGGAGATTTCAATTCAAAAAGATAGGTGACATGTAAAATTATTGTATGTATAGTTTTCGTTTTTTATTGTGATTATTTTTGTGTACATGAAATGTTTTCTTTGTGTGTTTGTTAATTGTAAATTAGTATATTCAACTATTATGAACAATGCATAATGTAAGGTCATTATTGCCGATGTTATATATTTGCCTCACCGCCTTGCGTGGGGGAGTTCGAGTTTTGGCGTTTGTCAAATGCTTTGGAATCTATGTCACTGTGTTGTTGTGGTAAATTGTTTACGCATGTTATAACGTTGTAATGTTTTGGTGGAAAAGTAGTTTGATTGCAAATTAAAGAAGAAGTGAAAAATTGTACCTATGAGTATTTATTTCTACCACGACGCCCCAGGAGAATACTGCTGCAGCGAGCAGAACCCCCATACATCGTAATGTTGAAAAGCTAAGTATTCTGTTTGAAAGTGGTAGAATGAAAAGTAATTACTTAAAAATATAGTAAAACATAACATACAGTGAGCTGCCAAACGTCGAGCAATACCTCCCTAATGCCTCCTTTTGTCCGGAAAAGAGCCGACAAGTCCATGTTGGATGGACTCAGCTTGCCATTGGTACTCCCATGTGGGAATACTGAACAGACAGTAACTTGAAAGAGTTGCCAGTGCAGCATTCTGTGCATCAACTCACTTCTCAATTATGTCCCAAAAACGTTAGATGGGATTCGAGTCGGACGATCTGGTTGGCCGAATCACTCGCTAGAGTCATCCACAATGTTCTTCAAACCAATCGCGAACACTTGTATGTTTGTATGTCCCCTTTGTGTTCATAAACCATTCATTCGATTGCAATGAAACTTTGGTGAAATGTTCACCGTACTCCCACGAAGGTTCCCAACACAAAGACAAACACGACACATAACAAGAGACGTCATAAATAATAAGACCACAACGTGAGAATACCCAGATTTATGCGTCAATTATTGGAAAATGGGAATAGTTAGGAACCTGCAGCAAAGTTTGCATGTAATTTTGGACGTTTATGAAGCGTTTTGTAACTGACCCCACCGCCACCCACTCACCAAAAAAATTATGAAACGAAGTGTACCCCTTACAACAGTTTACTGTAGATGCCGTAAAACAGTCGCATTAGGCATGACCTTGTATCAAACTTAACATTACAGATTTGCATGTTACTAATCATTTTTGTCTGCAAGTTTCCCGTAATTCTCTTGCTTGCAAAATTAAGCAATCTAAATTTGCTTTATAGGTAAGGTCCGCCTTGAGCAAACACAAATGTTTTTTGATTTCTCCCATACATGTTTCGCTGGCGTTGCAGCATCATCAGTGGGATGTTTAATTCGTATTGTCTGTCAAATTAACGTTGGAATGATTGTTACTTTTGTACATTAACAGTAAAAACTACAGATAATTGTGAGACTACTATACATCGTTTCTTATTTTTATAGATATGCTAGGCCTACCGTAATACCACATGTAGTTATGTTCGTGGTTCTTCCACTCACAAAAGTCACTGATATTTTTTGACAGTTTGTCATCTGCAAACCAAAATGTGTGAATTTAATGTGGTGAATTGTTAGCTTGTAAATATCGGGATTCTTATGAAAATACAGGACGTAGTTTTTGTGTTTTGGTTTGATTTTATTGTAGCTACTGCTTCTATAACAAAATGTCTAAGTGTTTACAGAAAGTTTTTGTCACTTACTTTGGTGGATATGCGCTTTATTTCGTGTTGTGGACAGGCACTGTGACACATATCCACCAAAGTAAGTGGCAAAAACTTGCTATAAACACTTAGACATTTTGTTACAGAAGTAGTAGCTACAACAAAATCAAACCAAAACAAAAACTACGTCCTGTATTTTCATAATAATCCCGATATTTACAAGCTAACTATTCACCACATTAAATACACACGTTTTGGTTTGCAGATGACAAACTGTCAAAAAATATCAGTGACGTTTTGTGAGTGGAAGAACCACGAACATAACTACATGTGGTATTACGGTAGGCCTAGCATATCTATAAAAATAAGAAACGATGTATAGTAGTCTCACAATTATCTGTAGTTTTTACTGTTAATGTACAAAAGTAACAATCATTCCATTGTTAATTTGACAGACAGTATGATTTAAACATGCCACTGATGATGCTGCAACGCCAGTGAAACATGTATGGGAGAAATCAAAAAAACATTTGTGTTTGCTCAAGGCGGACCTTACCTATAAAGCAAATTTATTTTGTAAGCAAACACGGAGATTGAAGAACTTTTCAAACCTCAAGATGAATTAAGCAATCTGTTTTCTTAATCTCTATCTAATAAAAGCCACACACTAACTAAACATGAAATCAGGAAAACTACTTCATAGTTGAAAATAAAAATTGGCAGGAATGTACTTCATACGTAGAAAACGCGAGCTAAAAACGTATTTTGTGATAGGTGCATGGCAGACCATACTTCTCCTGCAGATTCATGAAATCTACAGTTTCATTCCGCTCTTCACGAAAATTCGCATACTTTACTTTCAAAACAAGATGAAGGTCACCGTCTACCTTAAGTTTCATAACAGTGCATGGGGGAGGGCACTTTGCAATATAAAAATGGATTCCTAGATACCTTGGTCCCGCCATAACATGAGAACGGCTCTACCGATTTCGTTATTCTCAGAACAAGGGTTGTATAAAATAAAACTGGATTATTTGAGAACAACAAAGTGCGTTTTTCAATGTGACCTTATTTTCTATTGCGTAGAAGTCTATAGTTTTGTTCCGATACTGCTGAAATTTTCCACACTCTACCTTAAAAACAAGAGGAATGCCACTGTCTGTATAAAATTTCCTTCAGTGCATGGTGGAGGGTACTTAACTTGCAGAATTTTACAAAATACATTGTTTTGCTCCAATCTTTATGAATTTTTGCACACGTGACCTTCAAACCAAGAGGAAGATCACTGGATACATAAATGTTTGTATGGTACATGACATAGGGTACCTTGCAGAAAACTTTGCCGAGAGAGGGAAAGGTGGAAACCAACAAAGAGATGGGACAGAAAGAGGTGGATGCAGAGAGAGGGGGGAAGGGGATGTGGACTACGAGGTGTAGCATAAATAAACACCCGGGCAGCGCCGGGTTTGCAGCTAGTCATCAATAAAAATACCATCTTGGTACATAAAATTAATTAATGATTGCAGGTCGTCTCAAAGTAGCCTAACGTAACGATTTATAGCCAGTGGTCGATTGACATTGACCAGAGGGTCCAGTTGATTGCATGTAAGAACAGCCCACAGCATTATGTAGCAGCTACCAGCTTGCACAATGCCTTGTCGGCAACTTGTGTCCATGCCTCTTACTGGCTGAAATCGGGACATCTGACCGACGCACTATTTTCCAGACAACCGATGTGGTCACGAGCCCCAGACCGGCATTTCAGCTTATGCCGTAGCGATAGTTGAGCATTAATGACAAGTAGATGAGGATCGCTGGTTGCCACACTAATCAATTATTCACAGATTGAATCCTTTGCTTACTGTTCTTTCATTTTTTCCTTGTTATTTCTGTGCTGGGTTCCGTGTTAATTAAAAAAAAGTTTAAAGACTCCTTACACGTTTCTGTCAGTCGCTATTAGTTAAAATCGCTAAGTGCTGTTACCAAATGCAGTTGAGTCGGTCGTCAGATCCCATAGTCAGTGGCTGACTAAGGCTGTCGGAGGCTGTCGGAGGCCCGGGGCGGCGGCAAAACAAAATGAGGCCCTCTGTTCACTTGGAAATAGATGTCTTACAATAAAAAAGCAACTTTTACTTTTTGGAGGCCCTCCCAGGACGAGAGGTACGGACCAGTCTACAAAATGTTCAAATGTTTATAGAGCTTATGGGACTTAACTATGGGGTCATCAGTCCCTAAACTTACAAACTACTTATGAACTAGCTAATACTAAGGACGGCACAAATATCCATGCCCGAAGGGGAATTCGAACCCCCGACCGTAGTGGCCGTGCAGACCGTGACTGGCGCACCTCAGTCTCCTCGGCCACCGCGGCCGGCGGACCAGTCTACAACAAATAGCTTTCGAGGTTCGGAGGCCCCAGAACGAGAAGCGAATGTAGCTCCAACGAAAAAGAGAGAAAAAAAATCTTTTTTGAGTATTTGGAGGACCCACAAGACAAGAGGCCCGAGGCGGACCGCACCCCCCGCCCCCTTATTCCGCCACAGGTCACGGTCCATTAACGCTAAATTGGGGCGCACTGTCATAATGGCTACGTCCCCCTTACGTCGCACATTGATTTCTGCGGTTACTTCAAGCCGTGTTGCCTGATTCAGCAATGACAACTCGATGCTCTCCTTCAATAGGTGCAAGCCACTGTATTGTCCGTATTGCGAGGTATTCTCGACACACTCCTGACACTGTGAATCTATAATGAATTCCTGACGATTTGCAGAATGGAATGCCTGATGGGACTAAACCCACTCAGTTGGGCGTGCCGTCTAACGCACCGCTTTCCGAGACGGGGAGGCGTACCGGCCCCGGTTCGATTCCGCCCGGCGGATTAACGAAGGTAGCTCGGAGTGCTGGCTAGCCTGGATGTGGCTTTTAGGCGGTTTTCCACATCCCCTCAGGTGAATATCGGGCGGGTCCCCAACTCCCGCCTCAGTTACACGATTTGCAAACTCTATACACAGACATTTGGGGTACACATTCCTCTGGGGGGGGGGGGGGGTCATAAAGTGGCGACAAGAAGGGCATCGGTCCACCCTGTAAATATTAACAAACGCCAACCGACATCACCAAAGCCGACTCTGCATGTGCAGGAACGTGGCTCAAGAGAAAGAAAGAACAGTACCTGATGGGTCTAACTCCAAACTTTGTTAAATGTTTGTATAGCTTCTGGGACTTAACTACGGGGTCATCAGTCCCTAAACTTACAAACTACTTATCAACTAGCTTATCCTAAGGACGGCACAAATATCCATGCCCGAGGTGGGGTTCGAACCCCCGAGCGTAGTGGCCGTGCAGACCGTGACTGGAGCGCCTCAGTCCCCGCGGCCACCGCGGCCGGCCCAAACTTTGTTAATTAGCGTAGTTTGGCCATAGTAATGACTTCAACCGTTTCATACGAATCATCTGAGTACAAATGACAGCCTTGTCAATGCACTGCCCTTTTATATGCGATACTACAGAATCTGTATACGAGCAGATGGCTCACCTGCGAATTTTGTCATCTTCTTGTATTGACATCCAAAGACATACATATAATGCGGAATTGCCAAATACACGGCACAAGAATCTCATCCGCCAGTATGGGACTCGGCGTCGAGTTCTGCGTTACCAGAGAATCAGTTGCAGCGGAACGGTTGAGTGCGGAGAGCTGACAGACTTCGAACATGGACTGGTCATGACACCAGTGTGATAAGTCCTTTACGTACATTTCCACCCAATTAAAGCTGCCGAATTTCGACTGTTTGTGATTCTGACTGTAGTGGAAATGGAGCTGAAGCAAAACTCAGAAAATGCGAGGAGAGTTCAGATGAAAAAATACCGAAAGTGTCAAAAACCAAACCAGTTGAAATTTCAATATGCCGTTTTGGGATAACGTAGTGCGACATCCAGGAAAGCGAATGTTGTGTCGTCAGCTCCCCCTAACAGTCAAGGCTGTGTCGTCAGAAGGCAAGGTGAAGCTTACAGTCTTTTTCGACGTCCGAGGTCCGATACTCAACGAAATCCTCGAGCACGGAAGAACCATTACCAGTGACATGTACTCTGAGACACTCCGTACTCTACCTAAGTCCATCAAGAGCAAATGGCCTGGGCTGCTAACAGAGGGAGTGATTCTGCTCCATGATAACACTGGTCCACACGTCTCCAGGGACATTGGACAAGTTCAAGTGGTAGCAGCTTTAGCATCCGCCCTACATTCCGGATGTCACACTGTCATTTCCATCTATCTGGTTTGCTAAAAAAAAAAACGCTTCAAATGGAAGGGCTTCAACTCGGACGACGAACTGAAGGATACAGTAGAGGACTGGTTCTTGCACAACGACAAGAATTCTGGGAACAAGCAATCCTTAGGCTCGTTAAACAGTGGGGGTAGTTGTGATCAGGCCTCTGGTGATTACTTTTCAATAAAGGCTTCAATTATATCCACAGTATCGTTTCGTACCTTTTCATCTGAACACCCCTCATATCTTGTACGGCTGGGAAGAGGCCTTGAGGAAAGAAACTATTGGAAGGAATCACTCCAGAGTTCCACCAGAAGAATAGCACATTTACTGTGCGCAGCTAGTTAAAACAATTGGGTACAATAATCTAGATCTACGCCTACATCCATACTCCACAATCCACATCAAGGTGTTTGGCGGAGAGTACTTTGTGTACTCCCTTTTCCTATTCTAGTCGTGTATGGTTCGACTAAAATGCACTGTTGCCAAGCAGATATCAGAAAACAAGCGACTTTAGTGGTGCAATCACTCTTCGTCGAGTGGCAATCCTATGAAAGTACGACGAGTTCACTTTGCTACTCAAGTTATATGGATATTTACATGCAGAAGACCTCAAAGTTGTTTACAAATACCGAAAAGAGAGAGACGAGCAGTGCAGCTGCCTAACAGACGGCGGCCGTCAGACGTGTTGAGATAGTCTGCAGCTCTTACCTTGGTTTCCGCGATGGGTAGCACGTCGTCCATAGTGCAGTAGGACTGGAACCTGTGCGTAGCCGGAGAGGTGGTGTACGCATATGCTTCCTTCCCAGCCTTACACGACATACATGAGCCCATAAATGACTGCTTTTTTGGCACCGGCAAACGCTGCAACACCAACCATACAATGCGGTCCATTAAGTAACAACCAAAGAACTGTACATCGCAAGGAAAAAAACACTTAATTCAATCTTCTATGTCTACTTTTTAATAATATCTGCTCAAAAACCTTATAATATGCTAATGTAATGGAGCTCAACTGTAACAGCCACTTTACAGATAACACAATCTTAAAAAAATCTAGAAATTTTATACTCATATTACCCAATACTTAAATCTTTAACTTGCATAGTGTCAGTCTCTCTCTCTCTCTCTCTCTCTCTCTCTCTCTCTCTCTCTCTCTCTCTCTCTCTCTCTCTCTCTCTCTCTCTCACACACACACACACACATACACACACACAAACGAAAATTCTCTGTTCTCATATGATCGGAAATAACACACCTGAATTAAAATTGCTCCTATCACAGTACAAGAGGCGATATGTCTTGGACAGAGTCAAAGATGTAGAAGAGGGAACTAACTTCTCGACTCATCTGGAAGCTAGAAAAACGTTTAAATATGTATGTTAACACGATTCGTAATGTTGTTGTTGTGGCCTTCAGTCCGGAAACTGGTTTGATGCAGCTCTCCACAATAACCTATCCTGAGCAAGCCTCTTCATCTCCACATAAGAACGGCAACCTACATCTCTCTGAATCTGCTTACTGTATCCATATCTTGGTCTTCCTCTGCGGTTTTTACCCCACACACTTCCCTCCAAAGCTAAATTCACAATTCCTTGATGTCTAAGAATGTGTCCTACCAATCTATCCCTTCTTTTAGTCAAGGTATGCCAGAAATTTCTTTTCTCCCCAATTCTGTTCAGTACCTCCTCATTAGTTACGCGATCCACCCACCTAATCTTCAGCATTCTTCTGTAGCACCATATTTCAAAAGTCTCAATCCTTTTCCTGTCCGCACTGTTTATCGTCCATATTTCACTCCCATACAAGGCAACACTCCATACAAAAGCCTTCAGAAAGGACTTCCTTAGGCTTAAATCAATATTCGATGTTAACAAATTTCTCTTTTTCAAGAACGCTTTTCTGCCCATTGCCATTCTGCATTTTATATCCTCTGTACTGTGACTATCATTTGTTATTTTACTGCCCAAGTAACAAAACTCATCTACCTCCTTTATTGCTTCGTTTCCCAATCTAATTCCTTCAGCATCACCTGATTTTCTTACACTGCACTCCATTACCCTAGTTTTGCTCTTGTTAATGTTCATCTTATATGTTCCTTTCAGCACACTGCCCATTCCGTTCAATTGCTCTTCCAGGTCCTTTGCTGTATCTGACAGAATTACTATGTCGTCGGCAAAACGCAATGTTTTTAATTCTTCACCCTGAACTTTAATTCCTTCTCCAAATTTCTCCTTGCTTTCCTTTATAGCTTGCTCAATGTACAAATTGAATAATATCGGAGAAAGGCTACAACCCTGTCTTACTCCCTTCCCAACCACTGCATCATTTTCATGCCCTTCAACTCTGACAACCGCTGTCTGGTTTTCGTACAAGTTGTAAATAACCTTACGCTCCCTGGATTTTACTCCTGCTTGCTTCAGAACTTGAAATAGTCTATTCCAATCAACATTGTCAAAAGCCTTCTCCAAATCTACAAAAGCTAGAAATGTAGGTTTGCCTTTTCTTAATCTATCTTCTAGGATAAGCCGTAAAGTGAGTATTGCCTCCCGTGTTCCTACATTTCTCTTGAACCCAAACTGATCTTCCCCGAGGTCGGCTTCTACCAGCTTTTCCATCCTTCTGTATATAATTCGTTTTAATATTTTGCAACCATGACTTATTAAACTGATGATTCTGTAGTTTTCACACCTGTCTGCACCTGCTTTCTTTGGAATGGTGATTATAACATTTTTCTTAAAGTCTGAGGGTACTTCACCTGTCTTATACATCTTACACACCAGGTGAAACAATTTTGTCATGGCTGGTTCTCCCAGAGACTTCAGTAGCTCTGAGGGAATATCATCTACTCCAGGGGCCTTGTTTCGACTTAGGTCTTTCAGGGCTCTGTCAAATTCTTCTCTCAGTACAGTATCTCCTATTTCATTTTCATCTACATCCTCTGCCCTTCCTACAATATTGTCTCGAAGTTCATTTCCTTTGTAGAGCCCCTCTATGTACTCTTTCCACCTTTCAGCTTTCCCTTCTTTGCTGGGAACTGGTTTTCCATCAGTGTCCTTGATATTCATAGCGCTGTTTTTCTTATCTCTAAATGTTTCTTTTATTTTCCTGTAGGCGGTATCTACTTTTCCCCTATTTATACATTCTTCTACATCCTTGCATTTGCCTTCTAGCCACTCCTGCTTAGCCATTTTGCACTTCCTGTCAATCTCATTTCTTAGTCGTCTGTACTCAATTTTGCCTGTTTCATTTACTGCATTTTTATATTTTCTCCTTTCATCGATTAAATTTAGTATTTCCTGTGATATCCAAGGATTTTTGTAGGTCTTGCCTTCCTACCTATTTTGTCCTCTGCTGCCTTCACTATTTCATCTCTCAATTTTACTCATTCTTCCTCTACTGTTTTATTTTCCCCTGTTTCTGCCAATTGTTGCCTAAAGCTCCCTCTGAAATTCTTAAGAACTTCAGGTTCCTTCAATTTATCCAGGTCCCATCTCCTTATTTTACAACCTTTTTGTAGTTTCTTCAGTTTCATCCTACAGTTCATAACCAACAAGTTATGGTCAGAGTCTATATCTGCCCCTGGGTATGTCTTACACTTTAAAACCTGGTTCCGAAATCTATGTCTTACCATTATAAAATCTATCTGGTATCTCCCGGTGTCTCCTGGTCTCTTCCACGTATACAACCTTTTTTGTGATTCTTAAACCAGGTGTTTGTTATAACTAAATTATGTTCTGTGCAAAGTTCTACCAGGCGGCTTTCTCTTTCGTTCCTTTTGCCCAGACCATATTCACCTACTATCTTCCCTTCCCTTCCTTGTCCTACTACCGAATTCCAGTCTCCCATAACAATTAAGTTTTCCTCTCCCTTAATTGTCTGAATAATTTCCTTTAGCTCCTCATATATTTCTTCGATTTCCTCATCATCGGCAGAGCTAGTTGGCATATAAACCTGTACTACTGTTGTCGGTGTTGGCTTCGTATCTATCTTGACAATGATAATGCGATCACTGTGCTGCTCATAGTAGTTTACCCGCATTCCTATTTTCTTATTCATTATCAATCCTACTCCTGTGATACCCCCAATTGATTTTGTATTTATAATCCTGTACTCACCTGACCAGAAATCCTGTTCATCCTGCCACCGAACTTCACTAATCCCCACTATATCTAACTTCAACCTATCCATTTACCTTTTTAAATTTTCTAATTTTCCTACCAGATTAAGGGATCTATCATTTCACGCTCTGACCCGTAGAATGCCAGTATTGTCTTTCCTGATGATCACATCCTCCTGAGTAGTCCTCACCCGGAGATCCGAATGGGGGACTACTTTACCTCCGGAATATTTTACCCGAGAGGATGCCATCATCATATGTTCATACAGTAGAGCTGCATGTGCTCGGGAAACATAACGGCTGTAGTTTCCCCTTGCTTTCAGCCGTCCGCAGTAACTGTGTGGCAAAGCCACATTATCTAATGTTACAAGCCCAGCTCAGTCAATCATCCAGACTGTTGCCCCTGTAACTACTGAAAAGGCTGCTGCCCCTCTTCAGGAACAGCACGTTTGTCTGGCCTCTCCACAGATACCCCTCCGCTGTGGTTGCACCTACGGTACGGCTATCTGTATCGTTGAGGCACGCAAGCCACCCCACCTCGGCATTGTCTGTGGTTCATGAGAGTGGCGATTCGTAATGTCATGTCTTATAACATCGCACTTGATATAATATGACCTTTATTCTGTTGTGCAGTATGAGGCTATACCACTGCAGGTCAGGGCGTATCATTCAGGGACACTTAATATGAAATATACAATACCCCCTTCACGAGTTCAATGCGATGGCGAATTAAGGTTAATTCGTAAGAAACAGCGAATGTGTACATGTTTTTGACGTAGGCAGATAAGCGAGAAGCTAGGTACCTCTCCTCTTTTATATCTTTCAGTCTCGCCAGGATATCGCCTCTTGTTGTGCAGTGATGGGGGTATTTTTCATTCTGGTTCCCAAATTTTCTCTCATAATTAGGTCTTCAAATTTTATTCAATAAAAATTAAATAAACGGTTTTTGGCTATCAGTTCACTGTAGTTATTTCAAAGCTTGCTGCAATTAACATATGAACAATGAAACGATGATCAACTGTCAACAATTTAAGTCCACCACACAATTTTGACGTCCGACGAGTCTCGGAAAGAGAAAAAAGTTAGACTTTAAACCATGATACCTCGACAACGGATAATGACTACTCGATATATATTATCCAGGTATCTGTCTTCTTGCAAAATTTAAACCGATTCGTGCAAATTGAAAGTTTAAAAGAGACGCTACTAAAACTCAGAAAACGGTTTTTTGTACGTATAATCAATACGGTTCACTTCATAATGGTGCCTTTAGCCGAGCATGTCCAATTGCCATGTTCTGCAGAAGTAATTAATCTATTCCCATAATTTGCCTACGCGCTAGCTGCGGATCGTCGATCAATATTTCCCTATATACTGAAACATGACACGGTAAGACAAACGTTCCAAATGCTATCCAAATGGACGCTGGTCCTTGATATACCAAAACTTTACCCCATAATCCTAACCGACACATTCAAATTTGAGATTCTGCACTCAGGCTTCTCAAACCTATTTCTTACAGTGCTACCACACTGTAATAAAAGTATTATTATTATTGGACAGCACCACACATTATTTGTAAAACGTCTCAAATACACTACTGGCCATTAAAATTGCTACGCCAAGAAGAAATGCAGATGATAAACGGGTATTCATTGGGCAAATATACTAGAACTGACATGTGATTACATTTTCACGCAATTTGGATGCGTAGATCCTAAGAAACCAGTACACAGAACAACGACCTCTGTCCGTAATAACGGCCTTATACGCCTGGGCATTGAGTCAAACAGAGCTTGGATGACGTGTACAGGTACAGATGTCCATGCAGCTTTAACATGATACCACAGTTCATCAAGAGAAGTTACTGGTGTATTGTGACGAGTCAGTTGCTCGGCCACCATTGACCAGACGTTTTCAGTTGGTGAGCGATCTGGAGAAATTGTGCTGGCCAGGGTCGCAGTTGAACATTTTTGGTATCCAGAAAGGCCCGTACATGACTTGCAACATGCGGTCGTGCATTATCCTACTGAAATGTAGGGTTTCACAAGGATGGAACAAGGATAGAGCCACGGGTCGTAGCATATGAGAAATGTAACGGCCACTGTTCAAAGTGCCGTCGATGCAGTGACCGAGACGTGTAACCAATGGCACCCCATACCATCAGGCTGGGTGATACGCCAGTATGGTGATGACGCTTCCAATGGGCGTTCACCACGATGTCGCCAAACACGGATTCTGATGCTGTTAACAAAAACTTGATACATACGAAAAAATGACGTTTTGCCATTCGTGGACCCAGGTTCATCGTTGCGTACACCATCGCAGGCGCTCCTGTCTGTGATAGGGTCAAAGGTAACCGCAGCCATGGTCTCCGAGCTGATAGTCCATGCTGCTGCAAACGACGTTGAGCTGGTCGTGCAGATTGTTGTTGACATTGAAAACATCCACATCTGTTGACTCAGGGATCAAGACGTGGCTGCACGATCCGTTACAGCCATGCGGATAAGATGCCTGTCATCTCGACTGGTAGTGATACGAGACCGTTGGGATCCAGCACGGCGTTCCATATTGCCCTCCTGGATCCACCGATTTCATATTCAGCTAACAGTCATTGAATCGCGAGCAACGCGAGCAGCAATGTCGGGAAAAGCCACAATCCGACCTTTATCAAAGTCGGAAACGTGATGGTACGCATTTCTCCTCCTTATTCGAGGCATCACAACAACTTTTCACTAGGCAACGCCGGTCAACTGCTATGTGTGTATGAGAAATCGGTTGGAAATTTTCCTCACGTCAGCACGTTGTAGGTGTCACCACCGGCGCCAACCTTGTGTGAATGCTCTGAAAAGCTAATCATTTGCATATCACAGCATCTTCTTCCTGTCGGTTAAATTTCGCGTCTGTAGCACGTCATCTTCGTGGTGTAGCAATGGTAATAGCCAGGAGTGTATGTTGCTGCCACTACTGTGGAACAAGAATAACCTAAAACTATTTATAAATGTTGTCCGAATGTAAGCCTGAAGAAAGGTTATTGTATATCTGGGAGCAGATAACAACAATTTTCATTTACATTTTTGCCCATTTTTTTCTCACCTGATGGACATAGCGACACACGCTTTAAATCAAATGCAAACCCACAACCGCCTGAAAACAGGGATTAAATCACAACAGGCGATGCACAGTACTAATAAAATTTACCTGTGGTCACAAACTTTTATTGGTGTTTTTATACTCAGTTTTACCAAGCCAGGTTCAGCCAACCTTGAAAAAGTCTGCTTTAAAAGTCAAAGACATTCCTTTCGGGACTAGTAGCGTCTTGTTTAATTCCCATTGAACTCTCCAAATGTATGTTTCGCACGATTTTCGTTAAGCTGTTAAGTAGTTCCCGACCTTTTGTTACAAGGAAGGTGTTTCAACTGTATTAAAAGTACTTGGCTGAAACTCATAAAAGCTCATTTAGAGTCAATAATCACAGTGGTAAACATCCCCTGAAAGGGAAATGTGTAGTTTTTTAGCATTCATGAACGGATGTGAGCGTTTAGCAAGCAGACAATAGTGTTATCTGTTTAAACACTAACGGACCATTTCAGTTTCGTCACTGAACCTGTGTAGAACTCAAAACACCGTAGTAGAGATTTTTGTAAATAACTTTCGTTAATGCTTTCATATTTCCATTACTTTTCCGTAACAATTCTAGATTTGCTTCAGAATCGCCGCGCGGAATGGCCGCATAGTCTAAGGCGTCATGCTATGATCTAGACGGCCGTTCCCGCCGGAGGTTCGAGTCCTCCCTCGAGCGTGGGTGCGTGTGCTGTCAATGTAATTAGATTAAGTAGTAAGTCTAGGGACTGATGACTATAGCAGTTTACGAACATTTTACTGCTCCAGAATTGGTAAACTGTCTGACAGGTCTGCTTGTGCAAAAAACGGCGAAAAATACAATGGTCAAAACAATTAACACGTTGACTGTCGAGTAGCCGGCAGTGGCCACAAGCCCATTCTTGTTGTTGGTTGGAGTTTAAGAGGGACAAAATTGTATTCCATCACTATGCGTCACAAGTAAACCCGTAGACGTGAACGAAAAGCGCCCAGAGTTTAAAATTGCAAAGTGGGAGGATACTCTCTCGGAGTCCACAAAATATCGACTAAGTCGACAAAAAACAAAAAGAAAAGACACGATCACATTAAAGACGATTAAGAAAGAAAGGAAGTAAATGTCTGTGGTTGGCCGACCATGAGATTAAAAAAGGAAAAGTCAACCACATGGCAGCACAAGCAAACCTCAAATTAGAGAGAATGATGAAAAAACACTGCTCCAAACTGACTGCCGTTGTAGCATCGTCACATAAAACATCTGATAAAACGTCAGGAAGGTTAAAACTCCGCCGCACGGCGGCTACAACAGGGCAGTCCAACAAGATGTGGGATATTGTCAAGCGGGAACCACACTGACACTGGGGCGGGTCCTCACCACGAAGGAGATGTCCATGAGTGAGCCACATATGGCCAATGCGGAGCCAACACAGCAGCACAGAGTCCCAGCGAGAGGCCCGCATGGAGGATCGCTACACTGCCGTGGTATCCTTGACAACCCGGAGTTTGTTGGGCGTGGTCAGGCTATGCCACTCAGCAACCCAAAGCCTAAGTACCCGATGGCGCAACAATGAACGGAGATCAGAAACCGAGAGACCGATCTCCAGTACGGACGCACCGACAGCCTGCTTGGCAAGCCTGTCAACACATTCATTGCCTGGGATACCCACATGACCAGATGAACACCACTGATCGCCCAGACAGTTCAAGGGCACAAGTGTCTCATGTATGGCCAACACCATGGGAGAGTGCGGGTAACACTGGTCCAAAGCTCTAAGGCTGCTCAGGGAGTCGCTGCAAATAAGGACTCACCTGAGCAGGACCAGTTGTGCTTGAGAGCTTGAGAGCTTGGTGAATGGCTACCAGCTCTGCAGTGTAAACACTGCAGTCATCCGGCAAAGAGTACTGTTTCACATGATCACCATGAACATAAGCAAATCCCAAGTGGCCATCAACCAGAGAACCATCCGTGCAGATCAGGTCATAACTAGGGAACTCTGCTACGACAGCCGAGAACTGACGGTGGAGAGCCTCTGAGGGAACTTTAGTCTTTGGGCCCGTGGGCCAAGTACAGCCGAGGAGATGGCCTTGTCAAGCACCACGAAGGCATAATACACAGACCCGATATGGAGATGGAAGGGGAAAAGACTCAAGCTCCAACAGGACGGACCAAACTCTAAAGGCAATCATAAGAGCTGATCGGGGCCGTCGTCGTTGGAGACAAGACAACTATATCAGAAAAGGGGAGACAACGGTTTGGGTGGCCTGGGGAGCGATGTACATTGGCTGCATAACCCGCAAGCAGGTGTTGGCGGCGGCCTTCAAAGGTGGGATCCCAGCCTTCACTAGTAAGCTGTTCACAGGGCTGGTGCGAAAGGCACCCGTTGCAATGCGAACCCCACAGTTGTGAATGGGGTCTATTAGGCGTAGTGCCCAAGGTGACATAGACCCATAGACAGTGCATGCAAAATCGAGACAGGGCTGCACCAGTGTGCAACAGGGCTGCAACAGTGTGGTGCGGTTAGCACTCCAGGTTATATGACTCAGCTGTTGGATAATGTTGAGACGGCACCAGCACTCCCGTTTCAGCTGCCGAATGTGGCGAAGCCACGTCAGCCAGACGTCGAAGACCAGCCCTAAAAACCGATGGGTTTCTACTACGATAAGTAGTTCACCGTCGAAATAAAGTTCAGGATGAGGGTGAACAGTCCGACGCCGACAGAAGTGCATCACTCTGGTCTTGGTGGAAGAAAACTGAAAGCCATGGGTAATCGCCCAGGACTGCGCCTTCTGAATAGCGCCCTGCAACCTGCGCTCGACAACTTGGGTGGAACCGTTAGCCAGGTTAATGGGACGATAGCTATCCAGGGAAAGAGGACGTTGGCCTGGTTTAAGCAGCAGGATGTTGATACTCTCCCGCCATTGTGACGGGAAAACGTCATCACACCAAATGCGGTTATAGACCGCAAGAAGATTAGCCGACTTTCTGCTGAGAGGTGCTTCAGCAGTTGGCTATGGAAGCCATCAGGCCCAGGCGCCGTGTCAGGAATTGTGTAAGAGCACTGAGGAGCTCCCACTCAGTGAAACGAGTGTTACAGGATTCAGAGTGGCGGGAGGTGAAGGAGAGGGGCTAGAAGCCTCATTCTGTTCAGTGCTGTATAGCATTGGTTTGCTTGTTTCCAATACAGACACAGATACGTGAAACATATACTGTGGGTCAACGTGACCTGAAAGACGATATGATGAGTGTATATGAGTTTAGTCCTGGTCGCCATGCCCGGCCTGGCCCGGCATGGAGGTGAAACATCCATCGCTAAGCGTGCGGCAGCCAAGAAGGCAAGGCCAAGGTCGTCCACTGGCAAAATCAGCAAGAGATGACCGTTAAGTCCGATTAACAGCCCTTTGCAATAAATTATGATTTACTGAGAAAACTTTTTCTATCTTTCCTTTCATTCAAGTTAACCATAGCAGGGTATTAACGTGATTGACGTATTTTGTCTAATTCTATGTCCGCAAGAAATGTTTTAGATCTCCCTTCATTTCATATGAGACTAATTATTTTCCTGTCAAATCTTGGCACCATTACCTTAAGTAGTGTAAGAATGAATATCGTGCCTGGCGGGTGACAATTTCGCAAACTTGTGTACACCATAACGCAGATTATATAGCGTTTTTAACAACTAAGCAGGTGGTTGTGTGTAGTTTAAATAAAAGAAAACTGTTGAGACCTTTCGTCCTCATCAATGGAATACATCTTTGCACTGTTCCACAAGCGCTGCAGCTCATTCTGGCCGTTACATTTTACAGGCACAAACACTGGATAAACTCCAAATGCTTGAAGTCCACTATTTTACCCAGGACTGTTCTTTTACTAGCAAGGAAAGCAATTTGTACTCGCTACATAGACATGCGTCAAAATTTCTCGATAAAATGTAATTACCCTTCTTTGGGGAAAAAAAAGAAAAAAATGCTGGAAAGTCAAACCAAAGCCAAGAACGAACGAAGAGTGCTAATTCATTATTGATTTAAAAAAAGAAAAACAGCTGCTGCTCTCATATACATGCAGTAAACAGACCAACAAGTTAAAGTTCCATCTATAACACTAACAAGCCAACTTACATTACAACGTTAGAGCTGGGAATGCTAAGTATTAGGAAAGCATGTAAGACACTAAGAGAAACACAGTATCGTGGAAGCGCAGAGTACAAACCAACAGATTTTTCTGCTGAACAGCCGGCCGCGGTGGCCGAGGGGACTGAGGCGCTCAAGTCACGGTCTGCACGGCCACTACGGTCGGGGGTTCGAATCCCCCCTCGGGCATGGATATTTGTGCCGTCCTTAGTTGTAAGTAGTTCATAAGTAGTTGTAAGTATAGGGACTGATGACCCCGTAGTTAAGTCCCATAGACTCTAAAAACATTTGAACATTTTCTGCTGAACTATCCACGGCATGGAAAGGAGCAACAGAAGCGTATTAGAAAGCTCTCTACAGCCTTATCTACAACCTTTGATAAAACTTAGGTGAATAGTCTTAACATGAACGTAGATTACATCTACATGGATACTCTGCAAATCACATTGAAGTGCATAGCAGAGGGTACATCGAACCATTTTTATTGTATTTCTCTATAAAGTTCCACCCTCTAATAGCTCGCGGGGAAAAAGGAACACCTAAATCTTTCTGTTTTCGATATGATTTATTTTATCATGATGGTCATGTCTCCCTGTGTCGGTGGGTGTAACAATATATGTTCGCATTCTGGAGAGAAAGTTTGGTGAAAGAAATTTCGGAAATAGATCTCGCCGCAACAAGTAAGGCCTGCCGCTTTTCTATTCAGGAACATGAAGGTTTCTTCACTACAGTTGTAGTCAAAATAGTGAGTACAGAAAGTAGGAACTGTGTGTGTAAACCTACATTATTTAATGTGTCAAATCACCCATCATAACTGTATCTGAAGGCAGAACACTTCACAGCCGTGGTAAAGCGTCAAAGGCACAAAAGCAATAAAAGTATTTTCCAACAAAGGAATGATTAATTCGACAATGGTTGCCACACATTTGACCCAAAATGGCATAAATCTTTAAGACACTAGTTTTTTTAAGGAAAACTAATTACATTCAAACGTATATGCACGTATCAATAAGATGAGTGAAGTGTAATTAAAATGTGCGTATCATTAGAGTCCATGCTGAACTATTACCCGACAGGCACTTTATCATAGTAAGCAAAGACCATAACAGAAATTTATGTTTCTCGTGTATCCTCTTTCAGCGGAGTAAGCTGCAAATGCACCAATATTTGTAAGTATTTCTCCTTCAATAAGTTGTTTATATTACTGAATCTGTGAAACTAAGATGTTTTTACGTTTATTTCGCAATGATACGAGCCTCTTGTAATTTTACTAAGGCTTGGAACGCAAAAATTATACCAACTATTTCGTGAACAATTTAGATAAACAATTTTCAAGAATTATTACTCTTAACGAGGCTTACCTACCGCCATCATCGCTAGTGTCATTGCCATTATCAGTCCATAACTTTCATAGGAGTGAGTATATTCGTCAAACTACCCTCTGCTATGCACTTCAGCGTGGGTTGTAGAGTATTTATGTAGGCTGAAATGTAGATGTAGACTGATTCTATTGGCTATGGTCACCTCGAGCTTTTTGTGACAAAATAATAATAATAATAATAATAATAATAATAATAATAATAATAATAATAATAATCCTCGTAAATTATGCATCCTACTGAAAATGTTACCCTACCAAAATGAAAGAGCATTAAATTTCGCGTCGAATGGCCTACTTAAAAGTCGAAACCGGTGCAGCCTATTGGTCACAACTACTTATTAAGGTTCGGTAATTTTTACCAACTTAGCTAAAATGTTGGTTCCAACGCCTGTATCTAAGAAATGACTACTCCAAATGGAAATGGTCAAGTTAAGAAAATTGTAAGGCATGAAATTTCATGTTAGAAAAGTACGTATTTGTTAGCTGTAGGCAATATCAGGCACTTAAATTCGATGCCTAGCCAAGTTATGTTTCACAAAAGGGAACGAAGTCTTTTGAAACGTCTTGTCGTTGAAAAACAACTTTTCATCGTATACAGTGGGGGACTAAGGCCGTCGGAGGCCCGTGGCGGCGCGAAACAAAATGAGGCCCCCCATCCACTTGAAAATAACTGTATTACTAAAAAAGCATAGTACCTTTTTTAATTTGGAGGCCCCGAGGACGAGAGGCATGGAACAGTCTAAATAAATAGCTTTCGAGATTTGGAGGTCCCAGAACGAGAGGCCAAAAGCGCTCAAGAAAAAAAGCTTTCGAGGTACACGGAGCCGCCCCCCCCCCCCCCAAGTCGACCGCTGATAGTATATCATTTTCGATGAAGATACTTTTGTGTCCCAGCCTCGTCGCCACTTTTGTGTCCCAGCCTCGTCGCCACTTTTGTGTCCCAGCCTCGTCGCCACTTTTGTGTCTCGTTTCCGCCGGTGGTCCTGGTTCGGTGGCCGAGTAGAAAGAGACCGACACAGGAATAAAGGATGCACGCATGTGCGGGTACGGAGGTGACCAGCCAGTGGAACAGCAGAAACTAAAAACACTAGAGTAAATTAGAACTTTTACATAGTTCTTGACTGCAGAATGTTGATACATAGATTAGATAGAGGCCTGCCTACTGATGATTCCTAGTTCCTATCCGATAGCCAAGTCTTAACTGGTGCCTAGCTGATTCCCAAGTGCTAACTGGTTCCTATCTCAGTCCCAAGTGAACGATGCAGCAGTCGTGGCCACGATCGAAGTTGCAGCAGAGGGCGCTCGTGGCTGACGTCGTAAGAACGCCGCGCTGTGCGTGCATGGCGGCGCGCGGCGCAAGTACGTGGCGCGCACTTCATACTTGTGCGACACCACAGACACAAATGCTGCAGTCGCACAGGAGAAGTTACTGGCAAATGAGAGCAACAAGAACCGGCTGATTTCGATGCTCATGCGAAATTTGAGAATGGTACTATTCGAATGCTACAGGCAGAAGACGATGCGGATTCTTTGATTGTGCAAACAGCTATTACCCAAGTTGCTGAGGCTCATACTGTGGCAGTCGTGAGAGAGGACATTGACGTGCTGGTTCTCCCGATGGGTCGAGGAAACAACTTATATACTTCCATAAACCGGGAAGAGGGAAACTATCAGGTGTGTGGCAATCCAGTAGTTCTTTCAATTTCGATCGTTCATTTGCCCTTTTCAACCATGCCTCCTCAGGATGTGATATTACATTCTCTCTCTTTTTTATTTTTTGGTCAAGGTAAATTACTAAATCTTATGGAGCGACAGCCACACTTCAAAGTACAAGATGCTGAAATTGTCAAACACTCAGTCTCTCAAGTCATTACAGCACAGAGAGGACAATAACTGATTTTAGCACTGCACAGGAATTCCAACTGCGCGCCCAGGTACGAGATTTTTGTAAAGTCTGCCCCGAGAATATCTTTCAAACTTGAAAGGCTACCGCCAACATCGGACGCAACAAGATGGCAATCTTTGAGATCCTACCATCAAATGCAGTCTTGGCTGACGAGGAAAATTCATTCACGCCCGTAGGGATGGGAGATAATCTTAACAGGTTTGTTTCCTATGACGACGACGACGAAAGATTGGGCGTCACAATACACAGTACTGAAGATGTTTCCTGTGCATGAAAACCAGATTACACAGCGGTATATGGATGTCGCCAATATGGACTGAACCGCCCCTCGACGTGCAAACTCTGTTGTGTCTTATTTTGCGATAAAGCCCCAAGAAATTTGAGCTCGACGAGGAAGAGCTCGAAGATATGTTCCAGGACGAGAAAGCTAGTGGAGGTGACGCAATGGATACAAAAGGTAGGATGCTGGACCGGAACCTGCCATAGTCTACCAAGCGATCTCGACCGAAGACAAATCTGACAAAATGTGTATCTCTGATGTATAGTGTTTTTAATACTGTCACGTCATTTTTTTAATTCGTTTGTACAAATATATACATCACTAGAACGGATACAACTGGAGGATGAGTGTTCATCGCTGTGGACAAAGATATTTTTTCAACTGAGATCGAGGTTGAAAGTAACTGTGAAGTCATCTGGGCACGTATAACAGGTCTAAAAGGAGTAAAGTTAATAGTTGGATGTTTTTACCGGACCCCCAGTGCTGCTGTAGCAGTTTTAGAGTCATTCAAAGAAAGTCTACACCAGATAGTCCGTAGGTATCCTGGCCATGTAATATTAGTCGGGAAAGACTTCAACCTTAAGAGTACAGATTGGGACCTCTCTAGTTACATTTCCGGCGGTACAGACAAGCAGTCTTGCGAGCTACTTTTGGACACATTCTCCGAAAACTGTCTTGGGCAGTTAAACCGGCAACCCACGCGCAATGGAAATATTTTAGACCTTATAGCCACAAACAGGCCTGACCTTATTAACGATGTCTCTGTAGAGACAGGAATTAGTGATCATGATATCGTCATAGCGTCGATGGTGACCAAAGTTCATAAACCAATCAAGAAGGCTAGGAGCGTGTTTTTGTTGTGAAGGGCCGATAAGAAAAATGTTCAAATGTTTGTTAAGCTTATGGGACTTAACTACGGGGTCATCAGTCCCTAAACTTACAAACTACTTATGAACTACTTACGAACTAGGACGGCACAAATATCCATGCCCGAGGGAGGATTCGAACCCCCGACCGTAGTGGCCGTGCTGACCGTGACTGGAGCGCCTCAGTCACCTCGGCCACCGCGGCCGGCGGCCGATAAGCAAAGGTTACGATCGCACTTAGAAAATGAATGGGCATCGTTTAATTCCGGGACTATGGATGTAGAGGAATTGTGGACTAAATTTAAGTGCATTGTAAATAAAGGGTCAGAGAAATATGTACCAGTAAAGACGATTAAGGATGGAAAAGATCCACCGTGGTATAATAATAATGTTAGAAAGCTGCTGAGAAAGCAAAGACTGTTGCCTATGTAAAATCGATAAGCGGGTCGAAGCCCAATGTCCAGTCACTCGATCATTCCAGGGCAATAATAGAAGAAAGCAAACGAAAAGCTTCTGTGAATCAGCACGGGTTGAGGAAACATCGTTGAAGTGAAACTCAGCTTGCCCTTTCGCACATGTCATCTTGCGAGCCATGGATGAAGGGCAACAGGCGAATTGTGTTTTTCTTGACTTCAAAAAGGCGTTCGACGCGGTGCCACACTGCAGACTGCTAACGAAGACACGAGCTTATGGAATAGGTTCACAGATTTGTGACTGGCTGGAAGACTTCCTAAGTAATAGAACGCAGTACGTTGTTCTCGACGGCGAGTGTTCATAAGAGACGAGTGTATCGTCAGGCATGCCCCAGGGGAGTGTGATAGGACCGCTATTGTTTTCAGGCGTGCCCCAGGGGATTGTGATAGTACCGCTATTATTTTCTATCTATATAAATGATCTGATGGACAGAGTAACTTGTAATTTGTGGCTCTTTTGCTGATGATGCTATGGTGTATGGGAGGGTATCGTCTTTAACTGACTGTAATAGCATACAAGATGACTTAGAAAAAATTTCTAGTTGGTGCGAAGAATGGCAGCTAGCTCTCAATGTAGAAAATGTAAGGTGATGCGCATGAGTAGGAAAAACAATCCCATAATGTTCAAATACAGCATCAGTAGTGAGCTTCTTGATGCTGTCGCGTCGTTCAAATATCTAGGCGTTACATTGCAGAGCGATATGAAATGTAACGAACATGTAAGGGCAGTTGTGAGTAAGGTGGACAGCAGACTTCGGTTTATTGGGAGAATTTTGGGAACATGTACTTCATCTGTAAAGGAGACCGCGTATAAAACGTTTGTAAGAACCACGTCTTGAGTATTGCTCAAGTGTTTGGGACCCGCAGCAGATCAGTTTAAAGGAAGACATAGAAGCAGTTCAGAGGCGAGCAGCTAGATTTGTTACTGGTAGGTTAGACCAATGCGCGAGTGTCACGGAAATGTTCCGGCAACTCAATTGGGGATCGCTGGAGGAAAGACGACGTTCTTTACGTTAAATTCTGTTGAGGAAATTTAGAGGGCCGGAATTTGAAGCTGAGTGTAGCGCGATCTTGCTGCCGCCTACTTACATTTCGCGTAGTGATCACAAAGACAAAATAAGAGAAATTAGGGCTCGTAGGGAGGCATATAGGCATTTTTCCCCTCGTTCTATTTGGGAGTGGAATAGGAAAGGAAATGCCTAGTAGTGGTACAGTGTACCCTCCGCCACGCACCTTACGGTGGATTGCGGAGTATGTATGTAGATGTAAATCAATATTGGTCATTACTATATATTTGATTTTCAAGTACAATCTTACCAATTAAGGCATGGAGAAAATGGAATGAAAATACACAAATTGAAACTATATACATAAAAAAAAGTTGTGTGCATATTAGAGAGACGGCCTCCCACGGGAAATTTCATTTCATTGGATAACTTTGAATTTAAAACAAAATGAAACTACTTTGGTTTTAATGTGTATGAACGCCTACTATTGCGTTAAAATGTAGGTAATTTTCCAACATGAAATTTCATGCTGTACAATAATCATACCTTGACTTTTTTTTTTTTTTTTTTTTTTTTTTTGGAATATCCGTCTCTGAGTTATAAGGCGTTGGAGCCGACTTGTTAGCCAAGCTGTTAAAAATGACCGAACTTTGACAACTGATTGTAGTTAAACGGCTGCGCTGATTTCGACATTTAAGAAGGCCTGTTATGTGTTGTTATGGTCTTCAGTCCGGAGACTGGTTTTATGCAGCTCTCCACTGCATGTCCTAGAGAAAAGTAACGGCTGTAGTTTCCCCTTGCTTTCAGCCGTTCGCAGTAACCGTGTGGCAAAGTCACATTAGCTGATGTTACAAGGCCAGCTCAGTCAATCTTCCAGACTGTTGCCCCTGTAACTACTGAAAAGGCTGCTGCCCCTCTTCAGGAACCACACGTTTGTTTGCCCTCTCCACAGATACCCCTCCGATGTGGTTGCATCTACGGTACGGCTATCTGCATCGTTGAGGCACGCAAGCCATTTGTAACATTTTCAGTAGGATGCATGGTCTCCGAGTAATATGAGACTGTAAAAAGTGCCCAAATTTGAGTTTTTTTTTGGGGGGGGGGGGGGCACAAAAAGTTGTCCACAGGTTTTTGAAGGTCGAAAACTTGGATTCTACGTACTCTCAACCATATACACTTACAACGATACAATCTTTAATTTTTTTGCAAACAAAAGGCCTTTTTTGTGACACCGTTACTCGACTATGCTGCCTCGAGGCAGCTCTAGCGTTATGCGCATCATGGAGGTCTTTACGAAGTTAGCATACACGTCCGGAATGAAATTGGACGTGTACTCGGTATGTCTGCTAGGCGACCTCATCCGAGATGCAGAGGGCTATCGAGCGCGCGGGTTGCAGCCGTCTGCAAGTTGCGCCACACGTGACACCAATGACGCCTCTCGCTTGGGTCGGCTGTCGGAATTGGTGGAAGTCTGCTAGCTTTGCCTGAGGGGTTCAAACGTAGCTTTCAACTTGCAGCCTTGTATCCGCCGTTGATCGGTTTGGAACCAAAATCTATGGCGATTGTTGTAATGGCCTTGGTAGCAGATTTATGGAGTTGCGATATCGGGCGGAGACTTTAGGGAGGGACATTAGGGTTTAACGTCCCGTCGACAGCATGGTCTTTAGCGGTTGAACACACACTCAGACTGTTAGGTAAGGTGGAGAAGGAAATAGGCCGTGCCTTTTAAGAGGCACCATCGGCATTTGTCTAGTGATTTGAGGAAACAGCGGAAAACTTACATCGGGGGTGGGTTTGAACCACCGTCCTCCCGACTGCGAGTCCAGTAACCACGGCGCCACTTCGCTCGATGAGAATTGTAGGACTCCCCTTGATAGGTGAGGGTGCATTATACGACGGAGGCGGCGACTCGACAGTGGACAGGCAGTGAAATCAGGCCACACTCACAAGGGGAACACCAAGTATGGTACCAACGAATTTTGATGAGTCGCAGGTATACTGTGCGGGAACTCCTCCAGACCACCAAGCTACAAGGATTTTGTTCCAATGCGCCTTGGTTTCCACGAAAATCGCGATCAAAGTCCAGCGCGTAAAAGCTATACCTGTACTGAGTCATCACGAGCACGTGAGCCAGCATGGTGTAATTAGCAAGGCGCTAGCCTGTAGCGCATACGACCCGAGTTCAAATCCTGCTTGGAACCAATTTCTTTCACTTGTCTGACGATTGATTGTGCATAATTATATGTTTTAATAGCCACTCTTATGTTAATTCTTGAGTAATTGGTCATGACAATAGCTTATATTAATTGCTCAATATGTATTGCGCACGATTATTTTATTTTATTCCTTATTTCGAAGCATACTTTTACGGCGACTGAAAGATCAGTAAACCGTCTGTAGATATCAGCTTTAAAATTTGTGCAGCGTTTGTAACACCGTCGAATGCAGTGTGTGTCCATTTGACGCGTCCCAGCGGCTTATTTATGCTGCGGCCAGGCGGGTAGTCATTCGTAGCGTATCGGTCACATGTAACTGTAATTACCTGATAAATTGGAACAAATCCTTTTAGCTTGGTTGTGTTGAGGAGTTCCCGCACAATATACCTGCGACTCATCAAAATTCGTTGGTACCATACTTGATGTTCCCCTTGTCAAACGAAAGACGCGTAGACTATCAAAATATCAGCAGTAAATTTGTTTTGCTCAGATAATTCTCGGGACTGAGAGCTGGCTGAATCTCGACGTAGGAAACTCTGAAATATTTAGCAAAGCATAGAATGTATATCGAGAGGACAGATGAGGCACTATTCGAAGACGTGTTTTCACTGCAGTCGACGAAAGTGTGGTCTCGACTGAGGATGAAGTCAAGACTGACTGTGAAGATATCAGGACGTTCGTAACAGGTGTAGGAGAAATGAAGTTAATGGTTGGGTGTTTTTGCCGGCACAGTTCCACCGTCACTGTCTACGCCGGGTATGGGGAGTTACCCGGAGCATGCAATATTAGTCTAGGGCGACGTTAACCCAGCGAGTATAGGTTGGGACATCTACAGTTTTATTTCGGCTGATACAGGAAGGCAGTCTTGTGAACTACGATTGATATCTTTTCCAAAAACTGTTGTGAGCAGATAAATTAACAGTCCAATCGCAACGAAAGTATTTTAGAAATTTTAGCTACAAACAATCCTGACTTTATTAACGATGGTGGTGTAGAGAGTGGTTACTGATCATGTCATACTAACAATGGTTAGCAAAGTTAATCAGTTAATCAAGAAGGTTAAGGAGAGAGTTTATGGTAGAAAGAGCTGATAGGTAATTGTCAGCCTCACAATTAGAGACTGAATGGATATCGTTTGGTTCCGGTACGATCGACGCATAGGAATTATGGGAATTATTTAAATGCATTGTAAATCAGGCGCTGGAGAAATATGTGCCGACTAAGTGGATTCAGGATGCAAAAGACCCGCAGCTGTTTAATAATAATACTCTGAGAACGCAAAGACAGTTGCACTCTATATTTTAAAAAATGAAGGCAAATGTTAGTAGAGATTCGCATGTCTATAAAAATATCAGTGCGCGACGTATATAACTACCACCGTCACACCTTAGCAACAGATCTTGCAAATAATCCGAAAAAACAGCAGCTAATTTAGTCAGTTGTTTTAACTTAGTGTGACCACATCACATTAAAGCATGGAGGTTTTGATATTTTATCTGCATTATGGCAAGCCAACAATAATGTTGGTGGACAAGTATGTTTTAAAAGCTTTTCTTTGTGAATGAACTTAAAGATCCGATGATCGTCGTTTAATCTGCCGAAACCGGTCATGTGAATAAAGATTATAAACGATATTGGCTGTTTCCTATAACACATCAAAGAGATCCCCCCCAGGTATGACAAACTTTTAAAAAGAAGAAAGATTGTCGTTTGAACAAGGTTACTGTGTAAAGGTCTAGTCAAGAAAGTACCAGAGGCCCGTCTTATTCTACAATAATGGGATGGGTTCAACAACTTCTGAACTGTAGTTGCTGACGAGCCGTAAACGTATTAAACATAGTCCAGCTGAGATGAGATCAGTGCCCAGTGAATATAGAGGAGGGTTTAATAACCCACACCCCAAGAAGCGTGGCCACGAAAGCAGAGACAGTTACATTTCCACAATGGCTAGTCTTTAGTTGCCAAATAAGAGTAAATCACTGTCCGATTTTTATCCAAGAGTAGTCCCAAAAAGTATAACAATGTCCAAGCATTGAGTAGCCAAGTAGTTTTGGGTCAGGATAGAGAAAATGCACAAGACTTTTTTCTAGGAGAGAACTGGAAAAAATTGGGAAGACCCATTTGTAGTTGGCCAAGCTACAGGAAACGCAAATATCTCCAACAAACAGAGCAGGGGTGACGGGTGACCAGTGACCTAGCCTACTGATGGCGATGACACAGTGCAAGGATGGAAAACTAGTAGCATGTGTGCCATTACTGGTACACGATCAAATAATGTGGACACGGCATCAATTTTAAGAATTTACTTCCGTAATTGAAACGCTGATTTCTACATTTGAAGACATAGTTCCGAAGTTCGTCAATTAATGTAGGAGCACGTCTTGAGCACATCAAATGCATTTAAAAAAATGGCACGGCTATGTACAAATGTTCGCCACTCCTAACATAGTGTAACATTCAGAATGGAGTCCTGAAGGATACAGTTTTCTTGGACGTGTGGGTAGCTCAGTGATTTTTTATTTTATTTATTATGTTCCGCAGGATTGAATTGATGAAGTCACCAGGGTCATGGAATGAGTCAGTACGTGAAATTGTAAGGAAGAGACAAAATAAAGCGTTCAGGAATCCGACACAGACAAGCAGTAAATTTAAGTAGTCTACAACGGAAATTAGCCTAATTTAATTTTTCCAAGAGTACCTCGAAGAATAGAAAGAGTAAGCCACCAGGAAAATCTTTGTTTTGAATTATTTTCGCAGCTTACTGAAAATGGATGCAGCCGAATACTTCTTGTCTTTCCGCAGAAGAGTGTCATGAGATTTGATTTCTGCCTATATAAAAAAATAGTATTAAAAGGATGAAGCTGGGAATAAGCTGATATGCCATGAACATATGCCTTGAACTGCTTCATTTGATTCTTTGACAATATTGCACAATTATCCTTCGTTGCCAAGCTGGTGTCATCAGCAAACAGAAATACTTTAGGATCAGCAGTAATACTACAATTGTCACAAATGAAACGCTGAAAGACAGGAAGAGTGTGGCGTAGAGGATCAAGTGTTGGACGCTAATGCATGGGCTCGTGACCGACCTCGTCCGTACATTTGAATTTCAGTATACAGTTCCTGTACAATGACATGCAGAAATAGCAGAACACTGCTCATGCCCAAGTTCGTAAGTGCCAGTGTTCCCAACTGCGGTCTGTAGCGCTTCAGCTTTGTGTTTAAATCGTTCTAAAAGGAATAGGATACAGTAAATGTCAAGATTCATTACAATTTAACTCATAGTGTCATTTTTTGGGAAAAAAATTATTCGAGAACGTAGCAACGGTTCAAATACAAGAATGCCACGTTGGTATAATTACTACAATGTCGACCATATATCTGTTTCAGTGGCTAAGTGGATAAGCTGACGGTTTAAGAAATTAAAGTACAAGAGTTCGAATCCAACTGGAGTTTTTTTTTTTTTTTTTTTTTTTTTTTTTGACCTGACTAGGTAATATTTTAATCCTTGATTCGTTAAAAGTTGTGTAGTTGTAGGCGTTTTAGGTTCATATTCTTTCAAAGATGTTCAAATGTTTGTAGAACTTATGGGACTTAACTACGGGGTCATCAGTCCCTAAGCTTACAAACTACTTATGAACTACCTAAGACTAAGGACGGCACAAATATCCATGCCCGAGGGGGGATTCGAACCCCCGACCGTAGTGGCCGTGCAGACCGTGACTGGAGCGCCTCAGCCCCCTCGGCCACCGCGGCCGGCCATATTCTTTCAATGAATTACATTTTATAATAGTATAATCTCGAAACACACCAATTGTCATTGCAAAATTATTAAAAATTGATGTAATTATTAGTAATTACTTCGACCAACACCTAGAGAGTCTACCGTTCTGAGCTAAGAGAAGCATAAGGTGATCGGCCTACGTCATAGGTCTGCTTCAAAATGACTGATCTGAAAGTCCGCGATCGAATAACGGTGTTGAAGACGTTGTTAGTGTATCTGAGGCAGGACGTGGAGTTGGATTACACGACTTAGAAGTGATGGTGAGGTAGCGAGGCATCCAGAACGTGGAAGATGACTCTCTACAAGGAGACAAGATGAATTGCTCAGGGTGGCCAAGGTTCTTCATTTTTCTATCATCCGGAAACATAGGAGAGGTTCTCATGTCCCAGGCTAGTAGAGAGTTGCTCTCAGAAGGTTGAAGGACCTTAGAATCAGGTCGTGCTATTATCAAAAAGCAGTTTTCTGGATAGATTACCAACTGAGTTCTGAGAATATGTCGACTGGAGGGAAGTCTCTTTCTCCTACGTGTGCACGATTAAGTCCACGAACAAAGGTCCTGTTATTGTTTACCGCGCAGATGGTCAACGATATGACGCGCGCTTCGTGTCCACACGCGCTAGAAGCAGACACGAAAGTGTGAAATGTTGCGGCTAGATGTTTTACAAGAGTACATGAACTATGGAACGTATCCAAGGTAACTTCATACTTCATACCAGCATACTATTAACATTTCCTTGAGCATATAAGAAAAAAAGTTCAAATGTTTGTAAGTCTATCGGACAAACTGCGTGTGGTCATCAGTCCGTAGCTTACAAACTACTTTAACTGAGCTAAGCTAACCTAAGGACAACACACACACACACACACACACACACACACACACACACACACACACACGCACGCACGCACGCACGCACGCACGCCCCAGGGAGGACTCGAACCTCCACGGCAAGCAACCGCGCGCTCCGCAGCGAGACGCTTTAGACCGCTCGGCTACTCTACCGCGGCCAAAAAATGTAAAATATAGTAATTCCTGAAGTACGACTTTGGTACCCTGAAGGGCGTCTTTCTTACCAATATGATGGTCATCCATCACACACTAGCATTAGGATTCAGAGCTGGTTTCAAAGGAAGGAGAATATTATTCACTGCCTACAGTCTACTTTGACCTCCAAAGTCACCTGAATTGAATCCTATTAAACACGTATGGACGTCAGAAGACTCTGGGACTACGCGGACTGCGAATTGCCTACTGGATTTCGTTCATTCTTCAAGAGAGACAATTACCATGGAATTGTAAATTCTACGTCTCCAAGATTCGAGCTATTCTTGATGCCTATGGAATGTGGACAAAACATTGAACCTATATTTAGCTTACTCTTATTTTGTTTCATTTTTCTGTAAAAGACCCACACGGTTATTAGGACAACAATGAATTTCAGAATACAGTTGTACTTTTTCTACTATATTACTTGAATTTTTACGGGAGTTCGGATGCAAATCACCCTCCAATGACGATTACTTTTTTTACGGGAGATCAGATAAATATTACCTTTCAAGAAAGAATTTTTAGACATCAAATTCAAACATCAGAATGAGACTCCGATTTTTTTTAAAGTTTCTAACACAAATTCAACACAACTGACATTTCAATTTCATGGAATAGACGTGGTGCGTGGATTGTGGATTAACGACAAAATTCGGGCGCGCCCCGGGCAGCTCTGAATTAACAGCGGTCGATCGTTCCACCACCGAGAAAATGTCTTCAAAAACAAGAGGTAAACCGCCTTTCTCAATGATAATGACGACTTCCATCAATATTGAAGGATTTTCGACGGATAAAATAGCTCTATTATCTGACATGCGCAAGAAATACAAATGTTACATATTAGTGGTACAAGAAACTCATCACAGAGGAATGACTAACCAAAGACCAGTCCTTGAGGGAATACAAAGACCAGTCCTACAGGGAATACGATTAATATATTGGAGACATCATATGAAGTATTCGGTGAAGCATTTTTTGTCCGTCCCGATTTATACGTGAAATCCTCTCGTTTGACAGAAGCAGGTAACATCGAAATCATGACCATTGAGCTGCAGGTATGTATAGTGACATTTTACAAACCACCTAATGCTGTTTTCAAAAGTTTGTAGAGCTTATGAGACTTAACTACGGGGTCATCAGTCCCTAAACTCTGATTTCTCTTTAAATGAAGCTATAAATTTTGATTTACAGAGAATATAGATTGTAGCGGGTGACTTCAAACCGTCACTGTCAACTGAGGCTATTCAGATACTGACGAACATATAGGGGAAATATTAGCTACATCTAATCAATATGAAGCTTTTGTCGACCTTGTCCAGAGAATCTCAAGACAACACATCCCTCGGGGATACACACCACAATACATTGCTGGTTTAAATCAGGGAGCAGTAGGTATACTGTAAGACTACAGCGAAAAATATTAACAAGATCCTGTCGCTGAGGTCGCTTAGATCAACACCACCTAGAAGACAAGGCCTTACAACAGGCCGTGCCTACGTCACACTTAGAGGCCCCGGTCGCCATCTGACTGGCCGCCCGCTGCGCGGCGGTAGGCGTGCCCCAGCGGCCAGCCAGTGAGGTGGCGGCCGGGGCCTCTAAGTGTGACGTAGGCACGGCCTGTTGTAAGGCCTTGTCTTCTAGGTGGTGTTGCTTAGATGCAGGAGACCAACTGATGCGCTGTATTGCAGATATTTCTTAAGTAATCGATAGGATGAACAATCACAAAAAGAATGGCGTCGGTTGCATCGCGATGCGTCAATTACATCCGGAGAGACTGCGAAGCGAAGTTGACGTTTTAAACACATGAGGCGTGGTGCTAGCGCGTGTCCGAGACTCAACCGTGAGTCTCGCTTGAGCCTCGGACACGCGCTAGCAGCACGCCTCATGTGTTTAAAACGTCAACTTCGCTTCGCAGTCTCTCCGGATGTAATTGACGCATCGCGATGCAACCGACGCCATTCTTTTTGTGATTTTTCATCCTATCGATTGCTTAAGAAATATGGGGTATCTATTTTAAAAATGTGTTGAAAATAATATTTCTTGTCGTTTTAGACTGTCTCATAGTACCTACTTTCATAAGCCCCTGCCGTACGTTCATGTTTTTCAATATCTCTTGCAGTTTCAGAGATATCTGGGGTGAAACAGTTGAGTGGGACACCCTATATATACTGACGATACCGCTTTAACAGCGCAAGACAAGAACTTTGAGGAGATTGAAGAAAAACTGGCAACTGCTTTGCATCTCTAGCTGTATATTTGGGGAAAAACGACTAAGCCGAACCCGAACAAAATGCAAGTGTGCGCATTCGACTTACGCAAAAGACGCCCAGAGAGAATGAGGTATTCAGCTGGAAAGGAATACGCCTCGAGCATTGGCAGGCTCTCGGGTGTCACACTCGATCGCACGTTATCTCAAACATTCCAAATTACTTTAAACGAAGCTCGCTAAAAGGTACCGTTTGCTCAGAAAACTGACAGGATCATCGTGTGGTGCTCAGCCAGAAGTTCGCAATGCAGCGCTAGCGCCATGCTTTGCGGCTGGGAAGACGCAGGCCACTCGAAACTGGTGGACTCCACTTTGGGCGTAAAAGCTCGAATTGTAAGCGACTCCCTAACGCCTACACCAGTTTGATAGGCATCGCTCCTCCAAGAATAAGGCGGCAAAAAAACACACAGAAAAAGAATTCCTTAAACAACTGCCATAACAGGCGTCCAATGTACCTAAAAGTAAGAAGTCAGCCGAAGGCTAAAATCGAGGAGTAGTTTTCTGAGCAGATTAGTGCCGCTTGTGAAATAGCCTCCTGCCTGTAGTTGTGACCTGTGGAGGAAAGTAGATGGCGAGGAAATTAACTTGGCAGAAGAATTTGCCCCAGGACAATGGCCACCATACCCCGTTTCGAGAAGCCTAAACATATTAAGAACGGGTGTCAGCTGGTGTGCTAAAAATTTGAAGAAATGGGGACACAAATAACACGACAGTTTTGAATGTGGCGCTGTTCAGGACACCAAATCATTTACTAATATGTATGCTGCTGAATGACTCAAGAGCATTCGATTTTAGGGACTGTCTAATCCATACGAGCGGCTCAATTTTGGAGCAATATTTAGCCCAGACACTAAGTAAAAATTATTTCTACGCGATCAGATAGCTAGTAACCTGTCGTGGAAAGCCCATGTTCAGGATCTTGTTTCAAAACTAAATGCTCCGTTGTTTACCACTGAAACAGTTTCTAAAGTGATAGTTCAACACGAAAAGTAATTTACTTTTCATTCGCTTTGGGGCAGTTCCTGATTTAAAAAAAGTATATAAGAGCAGAAACGGGCAGTTCGAGCAATAAATGAGGTAAGCTCTTGTCCATCTCTGACACTGGCCTCTCGATACATACTACCTTCAGTGTCGTTTGTTGTTAATCATCATCATCAGCAGCAGCAGCAGCATCAGCAGCAGCAGCCATTTCAATCATTTAATGATATGGCCTCTTCGAGTCGTGGATTTAGATAGGCTTTCAGCAGTCTTCTCCAAGCTGTACGGTCTTGAGCAGTTCTCTGCCAGATGCTACCAGCGATCTTTCTGATATCTTTGTCCCATCTGTTCGGTGGTCTTCCTCTAGGCCTCCGGTGCTCTGTCGGACTAAACTCCAGTGCTATCTTCGTCCATCTGTTGTCTTTTCTTCTTGCGATGTGGCCGGCCCACTGCAATTTCAAGGAGCCTACGGTCTCTAAGATGTCCTTAACCTTGGTCACAGATCGGATGTCATTTGCCCTTTTCCTATCCTTTCTTGTATAGCCCAGCATTGCTCTTTCCATGGCTCTCTGTGCTGTTCTAAGTTTCCCTTTTATAAATGAGTTCAGTGTCCATGTCTCGCAGCCATACCCCAGCACAGGCAGAAAGCATTGATCAAACACTTTTCTTCAGATTTACCGGCATTTTTGATCTGAATATTGTAGAATTCCTCCTAAATGCTTGCCAGCCAAGCTTGATGCGCCGATAAGATTTCGGGCCTTATATCTCTCTTCATGTTTACAATCTGGCCAAGATAGATATATTCACTGACCTCTTCTAATGGACTGTCCTTGACTTTCACATCACCAGCTGGGACCCATTTGTTTGACATTACTTTTGTTTTGGAGAGGTTCAAATTCAAGCCAACTAACTGACATTCCGAAGCAAGATCCGTAACTAAGTTTTGGAGCTCTGTGAAGTCGTTGTTAATAATATTCGGTTATTCCCAAGAGTTAGCAGCTTACACAAACTTAATACAAGCAGAAATAGAATCTGCATTTGGATCACACCTCCTGACACTTGAGCGGAAAGGTATGCAGTATTTTTAATAAACTGCCACAAGAATTCAAGAAGTTTAGTAGTAATTCGCGCACTTTCAAGGCTAACCTGAAAAGTTTCCTCGTGGCTCGCTCCTACTATGTCGAGGCATTCTGGAAAAATTAAAAAATTAAGCTAATTTCTTTGTTATGTTGTTGGGTTTTTTTTTATTTATGCTGTCCTGTTACGTGCGTAGGATTGAAATGTGTTTCACTTTGTCTATTACTATTTTCCCCAGTCTGATGTACTGACTCGTTTCATCGCCATGGAAACTTGCTCCTCAATTTGGTCCTGATAAATATGGTAAATGTACACAAATAAGAAAATGCAAGGCACAATGGTCCTCCACATGAACAGGGTAGCCAGGAAGAAGTGTAGCCTGAAGCCATTTCTACGATTGAAAATCACTATCAGATTCCAGAAGCAAGGTCCCATTATGCAGACGACAGCAACACTTAACAAAACCTGCGAGTGCAACAACGCCCTTCTGAATGTTGAACGGATCGACTGTAGAGAAATCTTTGCAATCTGCTGTCCGTGGCACCACGATAGATCGGTGTGCAGCTGAGAAAGTCGCCAATTCCTTAGTTTCTTTCTACTTTATTAAAAACGCATCGCGAGGAGACCCTCCATGAATGGCAGAGTCTCCAATAGCATACATCTTTCTACTGGGAGTTCACCTGCCTACGGTGATTTTCAAACATCCCAAACTCCAGGCAGAGCAACCAATTGGCATTTGGGAAGGTCACAGGTCACGTATTCAGCTCTCCCAGGGCCTGACCTTTACTAAGGGTATATACGACCCCTACCTGTCGATTTTTTGCTGGGAATACGCATAACTAGTCACCTTTTACACGTCAAACGCGTCAAATGTTCAAATGTTTGTAGAGCTTATGGGTCTTAATTAAGGGGTCATCAGTCCCTAAACTTACAAACTACATATGAACTAGCTGATACTAAGGACGGCACAAATATCCACGGTCGGGGGGGGGGGGCGGGGCGGAGATTCGAACCCCCGACCGTAGTAGCCGTGCAGACCGAGACTGGCGCGCCGCAGACCGCTCGGCCACCGCGGCCGGCGTCAAACGCGTCGACCGGCTTTCCGGAACGCGCGGGGAGAAGACGAGAGAAGCCTCAAACGCCGAAACGGAGGAAGGGCAAGGAAAAAGAGAGTCGGAGCACAACTCTGAACTACGAAAAGTTCGAAGACTACGATCTCCCACAGAAGGAACAGGGCTCAATTTCCAAGGAACGGGGAGAAGAATAGCTGGGGACAGCCTTGGAACATGGAATAGGAAGTATTAGTGCAAAGGCCTGCGTCCTGTGGTAGCCAAACATGTACTCATTAAACAGTGGTGAGCACCCTTGTGAGATCCACAGGTGTCGAACCCTCGTCCAAACCTACGAAAAGTAGGTGGTAGTAGTAGTAATATTAGTAGTAGTAATATTAGTAGTAGTAACATAACGTTCCCTGAATTCTTGGCCGGCCCCAGTGGCCGAGCGGTGTGCGGCGCAGCAGTGAAAGTCTGCACGACCGCTACGGTCAGGGGTTCGAATCCCCCTCTCGGGCATGGATGTTTGTGGCGTCTTTAGTATAAGCTAGTTCGTATATAGTTTGTAAGTTTAGGGACTGATGACCCCGCAGTTAAGTCCCTTAAGCTTAACAAACATTAGAACATTGTTTTTTTTTTTTTTAATTCTTGTTTTCATTGTAAAGAGGCAGTTCTACATTTGGAGCATTCAAAGTCAGTGACGTGTTCTACATCAACATACATACTCCGCAATCCAGCGTAAGGTGCGTGGCGGAGGGTACGCAGTATCACTATTAGGCATTTCCTTTTCTATACCACTCCCAAATAGAACCAGGAAAAAAAAATCTATATATGCCTCCGTAAGAGCCCTAATTTCTCTTGTCATTGTGATCACTACGCGAAATGTAAGTAGGCGGCAGCAAGATCGCGCTACACTCAGCTTCAAATTCCGGCCCTCTAAATTTCCTCAACAGAATTTAACGTAAAGAACGTCGTTTTTCCTCCAGAGATCCCAATTGAGTTGCCGGAACATTTCCGTGACACTCGCGCATTGGTCTAACCTACCAGTAACAAATCTAGCTGCTCGCCTCTGAACTGCTTCCATGTCTTCCTTTAAACTGATCTGCTGCGGGTCCCAAATACTTGAGCAATACTCAATACGTGGTCGCACAAGCGTTTTATACGCGGTCTCCTTTACAGATGAAGTACATCGTCACAAAATTCTGCCAATAAACCGAAGTCGGCTGTCCGGCTTCAGCTGTCCTTACATGTTCGTTTCAGTTCATATCGCTCTGCAATGTTACGCCTAGATATTTGAACGACGCGACAACATCAAGAAGCTCACTACTAGTGCTGTATTCGAACATTATGGGATTGTTCTTCCTACTCATGCGCATTACCTTACACTTTTCTACATTGAGAGCTAGCTGCCAATCTTCGCACCAACTAGAAATTTTGTCTAAGTCATCCTGTATGTTATTAGTCAGTTACAGACGACACCCTCCCATACACCACAGCATCATCAGCAAACAGCCGTAAATTACAACTTACTCTGTCCATCAGATAATTTATATAGATAGCAAATAATAGCGGTCCTATCACAATACCCTGGGGCACGCCTGACGATACACTCGTCTCTGATGAACACTCGCCGTCGAGAACAACGTACTGCGTTCTATTACCTAGGAAGTCTTCCAGCCAGTCACAAATCTGTGAACATATTGCCTAAGTTCGTATCTTCGTTAGCAGGCTGCAGTGTGGCATCGCGTCGAACGCCTTTTTGAAGTCGAGAAAAACAAAATCCGCATGTTGCCCTTCATCCATGGCTCACGAGATGTCATGTGAGAAAAGGGAAAGCTGAGTTTTAGATGAACGATGTTTCCTGAACCCGTGCTGGTTCGTAGATAGAAGCTTTTCCGTATCAAGGAAATTTACTATATTCGAACTGAGAATATGCTCCATAATTCTACAGGAAACAGATGTCAACGATATTGGCCTGTAATTATGTGGGTCAGTTCTCTTTCCTTTCTTATAAACGGGAGTCACCTGTGCTTTCATCCAATCAGTAGGAACTTTACGCTGAATTAAAGTTTCACGATAAATGCAAGTAAGGGGCCAATGCCGCAGAATACTCTTTGAAAAACCGAACTTGTATTCCATCCGGACCAGCAGACTTTTTCGTATTTAGCTCTCTCAGCTGCTTCTCTACACCGGAAATACCTATTACTGTGTCCTCCATTTCGGAATTAATACGTTGATCAAATGATGGTATATTTGTGTGGTCCTCCTGCGTGAAAGATTTCTTAAAGGTTAAATTTAGAACTTCAGCTTTCCGTTTGCTTTCTACTATTATTGCCCCGGAATGATCAACAAGTAACTGGATAGTGGACTTGACCCGCTTATCGAATATCGCTTATCGCATAGGACCAGAATTTTTTTGGGTTCTCGGAACGATCCTTTGCTAAGGTATGGCAGTGGTAATTATTGTATGCTTCGCGCATCGATTGTGTTCAATTTAAGGCTGTCTTGTATGGAGTTGGAGAACCCTTGGCGATCTATTATGGACGCGGCGATTCACGAGGTCGACCAAGGTACTCGTTTCCGATGGAGGGTTATACACCTAATTTCAAAACCTATTGTATCACACGATTAAGAAAATTTTCAATATGTGTCTTCTCCCTACTGCACTTATTACGCTTTTGCTTCTTAAACAGTCTTCGTCGAAGTTACTCATCTTTTCACTTCTGCCCCCAGTCTTCCTAAGGATTTGAATAATAATTCAACATTAAGAAGTGCATTTTACCCCCTTCCAGTATTTGGCCCATAAGTTGTTCTTGTATTCCTGAATGTGGCCATTTATGGTTTGAGCTGCCAGTTCTTAAGAAATTATTGCATCCAGCCTCCATTCAGTATGAACGCAACTACTCTCCTTAGAAATCACCTCCAATGTTTGTATTCCCAAGTTTTATTAGAAACATTAAATCAAGAAGCAGCATTGGCCGTAAAAATCTTTTCCATTTGCTGTCGCAAATCGATTACACAATTCACAAAAGATGTTACATCAATTCTGGCATTACACATATATCTGACGTATTCCACAATACACTTTCATATATTGCAAGCTATTATTTTGTATGTCAGACACAGAAAATGATATCTGGAAAGTGTATTATGGAATACGTTAGATACACGAGTAATGGCAAAATTCATGTAACAACTTTTGTGAATTTCTGCAGAGGATGGTTACTAAGATAACTGAAATCGATTTGCAACAAATGCAAAAGATTCATTTAATATTTCTGATAACTATTTTGTGGCTGTTGAGCACATCATTCCATATAATAGAATCAATTCTTTGTTTTGTTTCGTTACAGTCAACGACTATTTCCAAATGTCCTAGTTGTACTAAAACTACTCTGCAGAGCTTATATTTCCTTTTCTCACCTTAGTTCTAAAGATTATATAGATTGCACTATTAATGCATGTATGTCCATTTGTTATGAATAAGAAAGTATTTTCGGAAAAGTTGAATGGGATTACGATTTTTTCTGATTATTATTATTATGCTGGGAATTCGCTATTGACTCCTGAAAGCCATTAATTTCTGTCTTGTTTAAGGTGAAAGGGATTACACTCCTTAGATGTGGATAAAATATTAACAGCAGTCTGTAATGTATTCTCAGTTCCAAGGAAGTAACAACGTGGGACGAACAGAAAATGATAAACAAAAAATGTTCAAATGTTTGTTAAGCTTAAGGGACTTAACTACGGGGTCATCAGTCCCTAAACTTACAAACTACTTATGAACTACCTACAACTAGGGACGGCACAAATATCCATGCCCGATGGGGGATTCGAACCCCCGACCGTAGTGGCCGTGCAGACCGTGACTGAAGCGCCTCAGTCCCCTCGGCCACCAAATGATAAACAACGCAAATATTTTCTCATGCATATTTGACTAGAAACGGTGAGAAACCATAAAATTTATGTATCTAACTTTATAGCAATTGTTTCTGGAAACATTATGTGCCCCAGCTTCGTCAATTCTTTGTGAGCGTATCTTTCCTAAAGCAGGACAAATATGCACCAAGAAAAGTGACATTCCGATTACAGCAGACCAAATTTTATTTATAAATCATATAGGAAGCGACCAACAAAGTTTCCGTTTGAAGCCTGTAAAGTCTAGAATAATTATAAAGCTAAAGCAAAATCATCCCACCAATGCACCAGGTTCAATATACTCATGCTGCACCGAATATTCGTTTCACCATGGAGGTGAGAAAGAATGGCTGCATTTCGTTCCTTAATGTGTTCGTCGAGAGGTTGGACGCTATTTATAGGAAGTCAACTCATACCGAGTTATATCTGTAGACTGATAGTTGTCACCATCCGACTCAGCGTGAAGGGGTTCTTCGTACCTTGGTGCACAGAGCGCAAGCCGATTCAGACCCTCGAAGTTTGTCAGCTGAGTTATCCTATCTGGAAGTCAGAATGGTTGTAATGAACGGCTTATCAAACAAGCGTTGCGCTATCGACCAACTATGAAACGGATGAATGATACCATCAGCTGGCACCCACGTCAATGAATGGCATTTTTGCCTTACGGTTGGTTGGCTGGAAGCATCTCCTACAGGACTGGCCTTATTTTGTGGAAATATTAAGTACGTTTTTTAACACCATGTAATATTAAGAGAATTACAGGGTACGCAAAGAATGATCTGGTTTGCGTAAAGCGGGTGTCTATCGTACCCCATGCAGTTGTGGCCTGTCATATACTGGTCAGATCACCAGTACCGCACACAAGCGGCACATACGTTTACAGCAACTTAGCACGTCTACTGTATAACTTTTTCCTGACACTGGTCACGAAAAGAAATATAAAACCACGGAGATTCTGGCATACACTTCCAGCTATTGGAAATATGTTATTAATGACGCTGTTGAA
Organism: Locusta migratoria; assembly: GCA_026315105.1. Taxonomy (NCBI): domain Eukaryota; kingdom Metazoa; phylum Arthropoda; class Insecta; order Orthoptera; family Acrididae; genus Locusta; species Locusta migratoria. The sequence goes on from CM048744.1 coordinate 668,245,789, forward strand.
ATTCAACTAGCGAGTAATCTTTTAAACAGAGGTCTTTTTTCCCTTAGGTTGTATGAAAGTTACCTAAAAATACCGAGAGAAAGAATGGAAAAATGTGGAGAAAAAGAGGAAAATCGGGAGTAACACATCGATAATGAAGAGCAAATGTCGTCGTGCTGTGTTCCAAAGGCCACGTTAAATTGCAGGTCGCACTGTAATTTGCTACATAGGTCACTCACACCACACTAACAAAGACCACAGCTAGCAAAACACTTTTAGCCCAGGAAAACATTGACAATTAGAAGGCAAAGGAGGAGAGGACATGTGGTAAGACATCAGGTAATGACCTACATAGTACTAGGAGGAATATTTAGGGTTTCAAGTCCAGTCGATACAGTGGTCATCAGATACGAAGCAGACGATCGGATGGTTTTTGTCAGGGTTGGGAAGGAAACCTGCCGTGCCCTTTCAAAGGAACCATCCAGGCACTTGCCTGGAGTGATTTCCGGAAATCACGGAAAATCTAAATATGGATGACTGTAAGCAGGTTTGAACCGCCGCCCTTCCAAATGTGAGTTCAGTGCGTTACCATTGCTTCACCTCGCTTGGTCTTTGTACTAATGGAAATGTAGAGGGTAAAAGCTGCAGGGAGGACTAGAATACAACCAAAAAATAAATGAGAACTAACGGTTCAAACGCCACTCTGACAAAGAGGTTAGCACAAGAGAGGAATTCATGGCTTAACGCTTCAAAGCAGTCATAAAACACTGATGAGATAGGGAAGAACGAAAAAAAGCATCGACTTTAGACATCCCAAATAAAATTTAAATGAGTTTGCGATGGTTTTTTTAATTATTGATAACTTTCGAGGCTCGGAAAACCACGAAAGTTTTGGACAGTTTCGTTTTCTCGTATATAGCTAGAAAAATTTACAGCATACCAAAATGAAGACAGTACATTTTGTACAGAATTACCCACGTAAATGTTAAAATCGATTGTGTCGTTTAGCCACTACCGATCGTCAAAAATCGGTATTTTTTAACAATTTGGAGGAAAAGTGAGTTACGCTCACGTTGCAACGACTGAACTCAAAAGCAGCTACTCCATAGGAGAAGTAGCACGGATGCAATCTAAACTATTCGTAGCACTAAATTCCTGCTAACACATCATGTGAAGACAAATTACTTTTGAACAGCGAATAAAACACAATCGTTCAAATATTCATATGTAAGGGCAATTCAGTGGTTACGTATGTAAGTCTATGTATCAATATTTAATAATTGCATATGACGTGCAATGATACTGTAAAGCTGGGGGAAGGGAGAATGAGGATATTAACTGCCAAGAGGCTGATGAGGAGGGAAACAGTTATGGAGAAAATTTAAAAATTCTAGTACCTAGAACCGAGTAGTGCCCCTGCGAGCCGTGAAGTGTACAGCCAAGATAGTGAATCAGACCCATTCAGTCTTGATACAACTTTTCGTTGAATCCCATTCCATATGAAGTCATCACAGCATCTCGAGCCTTACTTTGCTTTTGAGTTAGCCCTATAGGATACCACGTTTTCATGACAGAATAATATGCGGGACAAGAAAATCAGGCAGCTTTAAACTATGCAAGCCTACCCAGTCACAAGTAATTCCGACTTTGTCTTTGACGGTTGGTTTCTCTAACAGACGGTTGTGTGGAATACTAAAGAAGTGTTTTCCTCAATCTCTGAAAAAGTACATGTACTACGTGAAAACATTTAGAGACCCACTGTACCACAGCATTTGATTGATACCCCGAAAAAGCATAGAATCTGCTGAAAGTGCCACACCATTCAAATCTTTTTATTTGATGAGACAATGTCATCAACGATACCGAAAGAGCCCTTTTCACTAAACCAAAGTTTTTCCCCCTCAAAGCTGACAGAAATATTACGTGGCGAATGGTGTCAAGTCAAGCAGGTCATTGAGGACACAGACTCCTCGATTGGAGGAACAGCCTGTTAGGTCCTACTGACTAACCACATAGCTCATATTAGTGGGCAAGACGAGCATGAAACTTCCTGGCAGATTAAAATTGTGTGCCGGAACCGGGACTCGAACCTGGGACCTTTGCCTTTCGCGGGCAAGCGCTCTACCACTGAGCTACCCCGACACGACTCACGATGCCGCCTCACAACTTTACTTCCGCCAGTACCTCGCCTCCTACTTTCCAAACTTCACAGAAGTTCTCCTGCGAAACTTGCAAGACTAGCACTCCTGGAAGAAAGGATATGGTGGAGACATGGCTTAGCCACAGCCTAGGGGATGTTTCCAGAATGAAACTTTCACTCTGCAGCGGAGTGTGCGCTGATATGAAACTTCCTGGCAGATTAAAATTGTGTGCCGGAACCGGGACTCGTTGTGAGGCGGCATTCCAGGAGTGCTAGTCTTGCAAGGTTCGCAGGAGAACTTCTGTGAAGTTTGGAAAGTAGGAGGCGAGGTACTGGCGGAAGTAAAGTTGTGAGGCGGCATCGTGAGTCGTGTCGGGGTAGCTCAGTGGTAGAGCGCTTGCCCGCGAAAGGCAAAGGTCCCAGGTTCGAGTCCCGGTTCCGGCACACAATTTTAATCTGCCAGGAAGTTTCATATCAGCGCACACTCCGCTGCAGAGTGAAAGTTTCATTCAAGACGAGCATGTCTGCAATGAACCCTGCAAAAGGCAATCGAGATACACTCATTTACAGCTGCTTTTTCAGTAAGTGAATTCTTCAATCCTTCACTGACTGTGGCACCACTTCTGCGTATGTAAAGAGCGCGAAATAAAATTTATAAACCAGTTTCCACAAGTCGCCTAAGATTTTACGGCTCAGTATCACTCCTTGTAAGGTTGCTGAGGCAGGAGGGCTGTTTTCCGCCACTCGCTGGCGCTCCCTCAGGGTCTCCTGAGTGCCGCGATGGTCTTTTCGGAAAAGAAAACCTGTCACATAACTTGGTAGAAAACCCGAAGAAATTCGGCTCATATGTATACTAGCGGCAAAACACAAGCAATATCTTCAGTAAGCGATAGCAATGCTGATGCTACTGACGACAGTTCTGATAAAACAATTGTTTAACACAGCTTTCCGAAATTTCTTCACTAAAGGCGACGACGCAAATACTCTAAAATTCCTATCAAGAACAGATGCCAGCATGCGTAATTTAAAAGTAGATACTCCTGGAGCAGTGGCGGCTCTCGCTCAGTTTTGTTGGTGGTGCCCAGACAAAAAGTTAGTACTCAGTATAATGGAATCAGTCTGAAGTGTTCATTATATAAACTCCATTTATGTAACATCTTTTAAACACATTCGAAAGATATTAAATATGCTCATTATGCAGTAATTAATATAATCCACGAAACGCTGTAGCTAATAAAAATTTATACAAATATGCAATAAACATTTTTATTACTACCTTTTTTTATTGAAGAACTTTGAGGTGTTTGGATTCGAACCGAAGTTCCTTAGCTTTCTCATGCTGAAGTTCGCACTTACTGTAGTTCTGCTTCTGTGTACTGATTGTGACGTCAAAATCAGGGGCGGATCCAGGACGTACTGTTGGGGGGTGGGGGAGGGGCGGTGAAAGAATTCTCATCGTCAACTACACTCTGGCTCAGAGGAAAGACTCTAGTACCGGCCATCCCATTTTACCCCACGCCCAATCAAACAAAAATCTCACAGTTTTGAAGACTCAGTGCAGTGATAGCACGCTAGCTAAGCGTTCTTAAAAATAAATAAATAGGCTAAGTATTAAAAAATTTGCTAATATTCTAAAAAAGCTGCTGGGAGCGGGGAGGGGGGGCCAAGGGTCGTTGCCCCCCCCCCCCCCTTGGATCCGCATATGGTCAAAATGAACTGTGGGAGGACGTATGAGTTCTTCCCCATTGGGAATGTAGCATAGAGACAACAGGGACCCTCCTGGATTTTGCCTTACGGCCAAGATAAAAACTCTGGGAAAATCCTTCGCTAGGAGCAGTATCATGTGTATTTTACCTAACTAGCTCGTTAACTAATGAGGTCTGTGTTCCGACAGGTTATCTATACAGTAAATTTGCACGTCTGTTCTTCTGACTGGCAAACTTAATTATTCTATTGTTGAAGTTTGGAATATTACTGGTTTCCTCTTTGTGAATAAAACAAACAGCCAGTGAATTCAGTCTCCTGACTCATACTATTCCTGAAGAAGCTTTTGATTCATGTTAAGGAGCTGAAACTGCACTGTCCTTCTGCTGTTGAAACTGGTGTAGTTGGGGCAATTTGTAATGTTCGGTGCACTTCAGTAAACGATTCTTCAAAGGAATGTTCCACTAAGAAAGTAAACGGCTCACAAACCGATGTAATGCCTCTAAATGTATCATTGCGATGAATCACTGGCAATTCATTTCTCAATTTATCGTGGCAAATAAAAGGACTGTAGTTTAATGAAAAAGTATTGACCAAAGTGGCTGGGAAATGTTCTCTAAAAGAAGCAAACTTTTTGGATCAATGATTTCGAAGCTGCTAAATACATGAGAGTTTTGAAATCTTTCTTTCAGTTGGTTGGTCATAATGTCACACACTTCTTTGGCTTCTGCTGTCAGATTAAGTACACTGCTACATTTGGAATGTTTTCTTGGAGAAGCAATACAATCGTCAGAAACTCGAAACCGTTGAATGTTATCTCGTATTTCAGATACAGCACACACAAAATGTTGTAATGTATTGGATATGGTAACGACATCTGCAATATGCATCTGAACTGCGTTATAGAAAACATCAACGTGTTTCATGATATCGCAGAAAGAATCAAGAAGTAAGAAATAGTGTGGATAGTGAATTAAACTTCTTAAGACAAATGGTTCTCTTATTGTATCATCCCAGGAATCCTCTTCTTCAGTCTTTTCAAACCATTCCAATAAGTGCAATTTGTTTTCTTTGACAGTATTTACAATGCGGGACTGGAAGTTCCATCTAGTTGAAGAGACTGAAGGAATTCTCCTGTTGCAGACTGACTGTAACAAATCACTTACCTTGGGAGGTGAAGAAAAAATCGCACTGACGTGTTTTACGGCCCATTTTAGATGTGTAGTTTTATAAGTTTTTGCAAACATTTTGTACAAACATAATAATCTAAATAATAAAAAATTAATTAATAAGAGTGTCTGAAACCCTTTTAGGGGAAAAAAACTTTTAGGCAGTGGTGGGTTTCGAACCACTGACCTTCAGCGTCACAGTCCAACGCATTGCCCGCTACGCTACACATACGTGTTAGAAGTTGCGTTCTTTAATTCTCATACTATTGATGGCCGTTGTTAACTGATGCTAATATGGCATTTGTAGACACTAGATTATCATTGCTTCGAAATGACAACGGGTAAGTTACAATTAGAAAATTATCAAATACGCAACGCAAGATGACGTATGCCAAAGAGTTCTGTGCGAGGAATGTCACGTGACATCTGCGAACGGCTGGTTTTAATTCAATGGAGGGTGTCAAAACTCCGTTATTTTTGCAAATATCTTTCAAACGATACGAGATATAAAAAAAAAAAAAAACGTAAGGGAATAAAGTTGTAGAGAATTTTCTCCTCTACAAATTTGTTTATTCAATTTTCGCGCCAGATGAACAGTTTATTTGAAGTTAAAATTACATTACAAACTGCTTCTTTTATTAATAACGTATTTCTTGTCCGACATATTTCAAAATGCGAGGTTCTGGTCTCTGGTAGCCAACAATTATGTCTGTAAAATTTGGTGCCGATCGGTTGAACGGTTCGACCTAAAAAGTGGGAACACGTTACAGCCAGACAGACATCGTCAAATCGCCGTTATTTTTGCAAATATCTCTGCAACGATGCAAGATATGAAAAAAACATAATAGAGCGACAATGTAGAGAATTTTCCCCTCTACCTATTAGAATATTCAATTTTCCTGTCAGATGAACGGTTCGTTTGCAATTACAAACGGCTATTTTTGGCATTACTAGCGAATTTTTTGTCCGAAAAATTTGAAAAAGGGAGGGTCTGGTCTCTGGCGGCCTACAATTGTGTGTGCAAAATTTGGCGCTGATCGGTTGAACGGTTCGTCTTAAAAACAGGGAACACGTTACGGACAGACAGACATCTCGAAATCGCCGTTATTTTTGCAAATATCTCTGAAACAATACGAGATGTGAAAAAAAAACATAAGGTAGCAAAGTTTTAGACAATTTTCTCCTCTACAAATTCGATTATTCAATTTTCGTGTCAGATACATGGTTAGGCCCTTATTTTCATCTGAATTTCGAGCTGTCAAAAGACGATCGCAAAGGCCAACTTTTAGTGTTACTACCGTAACCTAAAGTGGGCCAAAACATTGTAAAATCAGTAAGGCACTTGACGTAGGTGCTGAGGGGCGCAGCGTCACCGGCCCCAAACTCTGCGAACCTGTGGACAGGTGCCCGAAGGGTGGGAGTGGGAGCAATATTCAAGAAAGGCAATAGCAGTGATCCCCAAAATTACAGGCCTTTATCATTGACGTCGGTTTGCAGGATTTTACAACATATACTTTCCTCAAATATTGTGAACTCCCTCGAAGAAAACAATCTACAACACCGATTCAGAAAGTATCGTTTTGAAACACAGCTAGCTGTTTACTCACGTGATCAGCACTATCGACAAGGGATGTCAAATGGATTCCGTGTTTCTAATATTGGGAAAGGTTTGACACTGAACCTCACAAGTATCTTCTAATCAAATTGCGTGCTTATGGAATATCGCCACAGTTGTGCAATTGGATTAGTGATTTCTTGTCAGAAATGACGCAATAAGTTGTAACTAATGGTAAGTCATTTAGTAGAAGAGAAGTAATATCTAGCGTTCACCAGGGAAGTGTTAAAGGGCCCCTACTGTTCCCTATAAACTATTTAGGAAACATTCTGAGTAGCTCTTAGACTCTTCGTGGATGATTCTGTCATTTATCGGTCAGTAACGTCAGCAGAAGATCAAAAGCGACTAAAAAGATTTCGAAACTGAACCTAAATAATGAGAAGTGTGAAATAATATATATGACCACTAAAAGAAATCCGTTAAACTTCATGTACACGATAAATCAGTCAGATCTGCAGGCTGTAAATTCAACCAAATACCTAGAAGTAACAATTACGAAGAACTTAAGTTGAAAACACACTGAAAATACTGTAGACAACGCTAACCAAAGGCTGAGTTTCATTGACAGAACACCTTAGTTCTACTAAAGAAACTGGCTACACCACACTTCTACGACCTGGAATATTGTTGCGCATTGTGGTAGCCATACAAGGTGGGACTGACGGATGATTTAGAGATAGCTCAGAGGGGCAGCTTTGTATTATCACGATATAGCGGAAAGAGTTGGGGTGGAAATCATTAGAAGAAAGGCGTTATTAGCTGTGACGAGATCTATTTGCGAAATTTCTTTCACCAATTTCTCTTCCGAACGCAAACATACCTAGTTACCACGCACCTACATAGGGAGTCATAATAATATAGAGCAGATCTAAAACTTTAAGATTTAGGTGTTGCTTTTTTCGCGAGCTAAGAGAATGGAACTGAAAAACACCATAAAAGCACTTCAATGTCGCATGCAGAGTATTTATGTAGATGTAGATTGTTTTCAACATTAACTTACAGTTTTTTAACAGATTCCCCAAATTATATCTCACGCAATCAATAGCATGAAAAATCACAAAAAGACTGGCATTGGTTGCAATCCAATGCGTCAAATACATCCGGAGAAATTGCGAAGCGAATACACGATGTGCGCTGCTAGTGCATACCCCCGAGACACAACCGTGAGTCTCGAGTTTTGGGACTCACTAGCTGCTATATTCCATGTATTTCAGACGTCAACTTATTTACGCATTGGTATGTAACAAACGCCATTCTTTTTGTGATTTTATGCTATTGATAGCGTAAGAAATAATATGGGGTATAGAGTTAAAAAAAGTTTACATTGAAAATATTTGTTTACGTGTTACACGTCTCACTGTACTTACTTTCATACGCCCCCGCCGTACGTCCAATACCGTTAAATTCGTATTTCAAAATCTATTATAAAGTACAACTGCAAGTAACAGATTTGTATCGTTAAAACTCCAAAAGAACAAAAAATAACGGATAGCTAATGAGCTACAGTGAACACACACATCAGTATGCTGTTCTCCAGTTTCCAATGAAGTTAAAGCGCTGTATACAAATTTGGTGAAGGAATTAAAGTTCAGGGGGAAGAATTAAAAACATTGGGTTTTGCCGACGACATAGTAATTCTGTCAGATACAGCAAAGGACCTGTAAGAGCAATTGAACGGAATGGGCAGTGTGCTGAAAGGAACATATAAGATGAACATTAACAAGAGCAAAACTAGGGTAATGGAGTGCAGTGTAAGAAAATCAGGTGATGCTGAAGGAATTAGATTGGGAAACGAAGCAATAAAGGAGGTAGATGAGTTTTGTTACTTGGGCAGTAAAATAACAAATGATAGTCACAGTACAGAGGATATAAAATGCAGAATGGCAATGGATAGAAAAGCGTTCTTGAAAAAGAGAAATTTGTTAACATCGAATATTGATTTAAGCCTAAGGAAGTCCTTTCTGAAGGCATTTGTATGGAGTGTTGCCTTGTATGGGAGTGAGACATCGACGATAAACAGTGCGGACAGGAAGAGGATTGAGGCTTTTGAAATATGGTGCTACAGGAGAATGCTGAAGATTAGGTGGGTGGATCGCGTAACTAATGAGGAGGTACTGAACAGAATTGGGGGGAAAAGAAATTTCTGGCATACCTTGACTAAAAGAAGGGATAGATTGGTAGGACACATTCTTAGACATAGAGGAATTGTGAATTTAGCATTGGAGGGAAGTGTGTGGGGTAAAAATCGCAGAGGAAGACCAAGAGATGGATACAGTAAGCAGATTCAGACAGATGTAGGTTGCCATTCTTATGTGGAGATGAAGATGCTTGCTCAGGATAGCGTATTGTGGAGAGCTGCATCAAACCAGTCTCCGGACTGAAGACCACAACAACAACACCAACAACATCTGTACACACAATTTCTGTGCCACGCGGGGATCTCCGCACGATCTGGGGTACGCGATGTCCTTAGCGTAAGTTATAGTCTAAGTCAATTGTTAAGTCTAGTGACCGATGGCCTACACAAAAACCAGACAGCAGTTATTAAAGCCAAAGGGCAAGAAAGGGGCGCAGAGATTGGGAAGGGAATAAGACAGGGTAGTAGCCTTTTCCCCGTGTTATTTAATCTATACATTGAGGAAGCAGTAAAGGAATGCAAGGAGAAATTTGGAGAGGGAATTAAACTTCAGGGAGAAGAAGTAAAAACTTTGCTATTTGCGACGACATAGTAATTTTGTCAGAGACTGCAAAGGATCTGGAAGAGCAATTGAATGGAATGGACAGTGTCTTGAAAGGAGGATATAAGATGAACATTAACAAGACTAAAATGAGGGTAATTTAATGTAATGCTAGAAAATCAGGCGATGCTGAAGGAATTAGGTAATGAGACAGTAAAAGTAGTAGATGAATTTTGTTATTTGGGTAGCAAGAAAACTTCTGATGGCCGAAGTAAAGAAGATATAAAATGCAGAATGGCTATGGGAAGAAAAGCGTTTCTAAAGAAGCGAAACTTGTTAACATCTGATATTAAATTAAAATCTTAGAAAGTCTTTTCTGAAAGCATTTGTCTGGAGTGTAGCATTGTATGCGAGTGAAACGTGGACGATAAGGAGTTCAGTCAAAATGATTCTAGAAGCTTTTGAAGTGTGGTGCTACAGAGTAATAATGAAAATTAGATGGTTAGATAGTTTGTGGCATATCCTGACTAAGAGAAGGGATAGGTTTGTGGGACTCATTCTGAGACATCGAGGAATTGTCAACTTAGCATTAGAAGGAAGTGTGTGGAGTAAAAATCGTAGACGGAGATCGAGGGACGAATACAATAAGCAGATTCAAAAGGATGTAGGTTGCCGAACGTATTCTCAGATGAAAGAAACTTTCACTTAAGTCCACAACAATTCGAAAACGAGCCGCAAGATCATTATGGGAATCTTATTTTCTACTACATATTCCGCCTCGGTACTTTACTATAACCGTTAAATAACATTAAAGCAATAAATGATATTTCAATTGGAATCACACCACTCAGACTTATGTTTGACAGCGTAATGATTTGGGAAATTTACAATGATAATACCATCATCATAATTGTTGTTAAGGACTTCGTTTGTTTGAAATCTCACGTTCGTGAGATCATTCATTGGTGAACTCAAGTTCACAATGCTCCCAATGGGACACTCTCTCTCTCTCTCTCTCTCTCTCTCTCTCTCTCTCTCTCTCTCTCTCTCTCTCTTTCTTTGTATCGCTATTTTCATTGTTTGTCTTCCCTGACCCTAACTTTGTCTTCCTCCCACCCTTCGGGTTGTTCACTTTTAATAAGCAGTTCTATTTCATTTCTCAGTTGACTCTCCATTACGTTATCTAAAGCTGAAATAGTTGCATTCCTTGAATCCTCATCAATCAGATTTGTGGCGGCGGGGGAAGGAGGAACTGCTGACATCCACGATATCATTTTCAAGTATCCTCAGACTCTGTCAAGACTGAAAACCTAAAGTAAAAGAAATAACAGAAAATTCTCTTTTGGTGTAAATTAATCCTGTTTGTAAATCTATCGGACCAAACTACTTGGTCATCAGTCCGTAGCTTACAAACAAACCTAGGTAAACTAACCCAAGGACAAACACACACACCCATGCCCCAGGGAGGACTCGAACCTCCACGACGAGCAACCGCGCGCTCCGCAGCGAGGCGCCTTAGACCGCTCGGCTACTCCACCGCAGCTAAATGAATCCTCTTTGTGACTATGTCATATATGTAGTACGGCAGTATATAATATTACTGCGGTTCATTATTGACAATAAGCTAGTTTTACACCATGGTATAATACTTTACCTTGTTTTTTAGCTCTGTATATAAACTTGGTAGTTACAAATAAATATAATGCATATTACACTAACCTTTAATAGACATTGTCAGAGCTTTCTACCATTTTTCAAAGCACTGGTATATGAACACAACTTTCCAGTCAGAAATACAAACCAGTACTGCAGGATTTGATTGTTGATCCAAATTCAAACTTCTAGCAATGACTTTCAGTAGGTACGAACTCGTGATCACATAAGCGTACTGCACGTCACTCTTATCAGAGTTAAGTGTATCTGAATAACTGACGTCAGGAGGAAATTATGTAGCTAAACCACAATGAAACAAATCCTACTTCAAGGTGAAGATGGCCAGGGAGACCACGTCATTAGTGTTTGGATAATTTGTAAATGTACGTCTGAAGAGAGACATACCAGGTAGTTCTTGCGTGTGTGGTGACTACTGCGCCTAAGCTGGAGACCCGGGTTCGAATTTCGGCCCTGCACAAATTCAGTGCGCACAGACAAGTAAAGAGCATCATTTTGTGTATTCAAATCATAATGTCTGCGACTTTCCAAGTAAGTAATTGCAACGCCGAGACTTCGGATCGCACCAGTGTGAAGCCGTTTTGCCTGCCGCGGTCTGCGCGTGCCAGTTACGCTCTGCACGGCCGCTGCGGTCGAGGTTTCGAATCCCCCCTCGGGCATGAATGTTTGTGCCGTCTTTAGTATAAGATAGTTCATAAGTAGTTTGTAAGTTTAGGGACTGATGACCTCGTAGTTAAGCTACACAAACTCTACAAATATTTGAAGCCGTTTTAATTACAAACAATTCTAAACGGTAACACCACAATTGTTTACAGAATAGCAGTCCCATGTATAAACACGAAACTTCTGATGACAATCGAATCAAGGTCTTCAATATTTCACAAAAAGCATGTAAGACAAACTTTGAGTTGAAATAATGTTTAAAGACTTTTGGAAGTAAGTAAATGGTCGTAGCAAAACGATGGATAAGTAATCTTGGTCATTTTCTCTACGTTTCACGCAAAAAAACTAGTTTTCCAAAAATAAAAAGTGTTTGTGTAGCTTAACTACGGGGTCATCAGTCCCTAAACTTACAAACTACTTATGAGCTAACTAAGACTAAGGACGGCACAAATATCCATGCCCCAGGGGGGATTCGAAACCCCGACCGTAGCGGCCGTGCAGAGCCTGACTGGAGCGCCTCAGTCCCCTCGGCCACCGCGGCCGGCACTAGTTTTCCACACTTCCCATTATTCATGACGTGTCTTCGGAAATGTGTTGTGAAATGTTTTAAAACGCCGCATGCGAAAATGCATTCTTTGGAGGCCTGTATCTCGGGATCTTTGGATAACAAAGACAAGGGTCAAAGTATTTTGGATCGCCGATCACACAGTGATCGTGTAAATACATATTAGAAACGGCGTACTTTTTGCTATCCTACAGAACAACGTTAATATTTATACATCACACATGTCCTGGAGTCCAGCAAAACTTACCGAATCTGTTGCCTATGGACATTACCTGTTGCTCAGAGTGGGCTTTATAAAAGTCTCATTTCTTCCTACAGTAGATGCTGAGAAAAATACGAAAAACGATGACTGTGATTAAACAAAACTTCGAATTACGGGGATGTGCACTTTTTAGAGAAGCAGATTTACGTTATTGAACTGCCACTTCCCAATTTGATACTATTTACTGCGGGAGGATGGCGTCAAGTTTCGCCACAATGTTTAATTCCTTTTGAATGGACAGTTTTTTTAAAGATTTTATATAAATTTCAGAAGCCTGGAAGTAAATGAGAGGGAATGAGCTCCATCAGACTGCGTATCAGATCTTTTAACTGCGAAACTGTTCATGCGTCCAATAAAGGACACAGCAGTCTGTTCTTTGAAATATCACTGCAAATTGTCGAAGCTTTTGGCATATATTCTTATGGTGTCATTCTCCAACTATTTTTTTTTACATAAAACATTAAAATTCATACAAATTGATCAAAATTAGCGAGATCCACCCACTACCTTCATTATAAGTAGTGTTTCCGTATTCTATTTAGGACATAGGAATCAATCGGAATAATTCGTGACGAATGAAAGTGTGACCGATCACAGTAGTAGCACTATCGCACTATCTTTGCAAGCAGTGGGACTGCTGTACTGTATTGTGAGACAACAATTAATACATTCATAAATGAAAATGTGTAAATAACTTCTGAGTAGCCTACTTTTTACAAAACTTTTTTTATAGTAGACAAGATAAAAAAATTAACCATTAAACTGAAATCTTTACGGGTAACAAATGCAATAAAAATATTTTGCGTTAAAAGAGGACGTTAGATCATAGAGGATTAAACTGCAATCACAGACCAAGAAGTAGGCCTATGTATAAAAACAGAAATAACCATAAAAATCTTAGAGCTATACAATATGCCCTTAAGTTCATCATGGATGTCTATATAAGTTAATCATCTCATAATACAGTATCACAGAATATACGAATTCTCCATATTAGTTTTCGCTCCACAGTTCGTATCGATACGGCAGATGCGAGTAACGAAATGTATTATGCGTAACAATTCAGTATTTCGTATCAGCCAAAGTACTCGTTACTCAGTACTGAATATATAGTTTGCTACACCTGTAATTTTAGGTCATACACAGCAGCGTATGAAATTCAGAGGTGGTGCGGTATATTTCATTTCAAGAGAAGTATCCTGTAAAGAAACTTTATGTACGACACTGTAGAGTCCAATAAGTGATTAAATTTACTTTTGTTTTTCGTCACACTCTGCACGTAAATGTGTTCAAGCACATTAACACAGTGCCAGATCTGTAAAATTAGTCCCATATAAGCAGCACATCCTGATGTAGCGAAGAGAACAGGGATCCAGCTGAAAATAATTCTGCTGCAGCACGAAAAAGTGAAATATGTTCCTGTTTTAGTCCTCATACGTCATTCTCACAAGGAATTTTTGCTTCTGAAAATATTCACATTATTTCCATGAAAGAGAGCACCAGAGAGTAACGAAGAAAGAGGGAAGATACGGTGCCAGTGAGAGCGAAAGGGAGAGCAGACAGTCTTTGAGACAGCAGCACTAAACAAGATAAATGCATGGAGATGCACTGGGCAAAACAATCAGGGGATCAGCTGAGATATCTGAGTTCTGAAGTATTGTCACCGACAGTATGAACTAAAATGGATCGACATATTTCTGTTGGTTCTACGGAATGGAAACAACAACAACATCACAGCAAATTATATAGAGGAAATAACAGAAAGTTGCTGCAGAGGCGTTGGGGTTGACTTGTGTTTCCTGTACCAAACGAATTACACAAGCAGTGAGTAGGTATTGCAATGCAACAAAATGTTACGCGAATCTATGGCATGGAGAGCCATAGGAAGGTTGGAAGGTGGGCAAAAAGATGGGAGGTGGCTGCAGCTACTGGAGTGTCACAAAGTGTACTTTCACGGACATGGACGCTATTTCAAACAGGAACTACTAAAAGATGGCAGGACCAAGATCATCCACGGGTAACATCAGCAAGAGATGGCCGTTAAGGCTAGTTTACACGACGACACTGTTTCATGAAATTGCGCTACTGGCTAGTGCGCATGCGCGGTAGGCGTACGCGCAACTCCTTGGCGAAACTAAACAGTTTCGACACCTTCCAACTTTGACGAAACTGATTGCGCGTGTTTTTAGGTTAAGTTATACCCAAAACAGAACAAAATTAAAAAAAAGAGGGGGGCGTAAGAAATAGTTCGGTTTTTGGACACGCAGGCGATGCTTGGGTGTTTGCACGATTTTAACGATGAAAATTTCAGGTATAAGCAGCGGCGTGTTAGTGCTCTTGAAGCAATTATTCGTGAATCAAATATTGATGGGTTAACGATTAGTGAATTGCAGACTAAAATAAATTCAATTCGAAATAACTATACAAACGAACTATGGCAATTGTGGATTTTGGAACGCGGTACAGATACTGTAAAGACGAATATATCTACTTGACAAGAAACGTAATGCAATTTGTAATTTCAGTTCTGGTAATATTCCACTAATAACAGTATCTTGTTTTATTATTGCATTACTTATTCTGTTTAAAAGGAACGTGAACTGATCTGGTGACATTTTAAGATTATTAAAATAGCTTCTAGGGTCTTCAATCACAATTTCTTTCAACAAGATCGCTGAGCAACCGAGCTGACTTTTTTTTTTTTTTTTTTAAACCAGTCACGTACCCAAACAAGTTTCTTATTCTTTTTTATGTTTAGTCTTGTGCAGCTAATTCACACAGAGAAACAATAGCTCCGCCAAACTCCTACAGCTACCAAAACTTTCATTCTACGGTGACTATGGCACTCAAAAAACAACGAAACTGAATTGTGTAGTATTAGCGTCATGTCTACAGACATACACGAAAGCAGTTGCGCACAATTCATTTCACGCAACGAGTGTCGCAACCTGATGTCGTCGTGTAGATTAAAGCACTAGATATACCGAGCTGAACAATCCGCCTTTTTAAATCCCAGTCCGACGACAGTTGTATGCTTTGCCTGGTGCAGCGAAGTGAATCAGCCAACAGTTTGTGATTTTATTGTTTCGCAGTGTGAAATGGTTGGTTCTGTATCTCCAAACGGCTCAAATAATAGCAGACATGGTCGCTATAAGTTTTATAGGATTTCTAGGCATCCGTGCGTGGAGGCCACGTCCTTGAGGGCGATTTTGGACTGTTTGTGTTGATATTATGCATCCTGTTGCTGCCTAGAGGGTGAGTATCTCCAAACGGCTCAAATAATAGCAGACATGGTCGCTATAAGTTTTATCGGATTTCTTGAAACACAGATCGACGTAAAAGGTGGCTTGTAAATTCCAAATGCCAAGTATGGGCGCCAAAATAGAGTAACTATCTGTTAACCTTGAGAATTAAACCTTCTTTTATTTGTATTAAAATAGTTATGCTGACAGAGAGGTAGTAAAGAAAATATAGACCTATACATGTCAGCAGTGGTTTATTTTAATTTTGATAGGTTGTTAATATATCACGACACAGTGTGTTTAAGGTTGCTTTTCTTGATATTATTTAGACCAACTAGGTACTTATTCTAAGGTCTATTAATTGTATTTTTAAGTGATGCATGAGTGCAGCTGACTTTACCCAGTTATTGGTTTTTAAATTATATTATTTCACATTTGTATATTGTTTCAATTAAATATGACTCTCAACACTGGAATATGTAGGCCTAAGACGAGCTGTGAACAGGATGTCTGAAATAGAAAAATAATAAATTGAACTTCGCAAAGAATTGGAACAGGAAAGACTTAAAATCATCTCTGAAATACGGTGTGTGTAAAATATGTGAGACACTAGAAGGGGGCAATACGGGAAGTACAGTAACGCAATTTAATATTATTCCGTAACTGTTTTCGTATGCAACTTTTAGTTACCGTAAACGCATGTGGATGTACTACTTCTAAACTAGAAAATACGATAATTGTAACGTATTTTAACTATATTTAGTACATGTTTAGAACGGCAACATATGCTTTAATATGGAATGTACGTGATTATATCATATCACTAAATAGCCCTCTAATCACTAACTTTAAGTTGCTTGCCTCTTAGTCAAATGTAAGCCAATAAATTTACTGTGCTGTAATATTTCTGTGCTAGGAAAGTATATTTAATGGCCTTAAGAGCGTATTAAAAAGCCTAAGTGTGCCGTAGCCTTTAAATGCGCACCTACAATGTGGGATTCAAAATGGCGGATTGTTCTGCTTGTACTATACAGTGCTCTAGTGTAGACTAGCCTTTACCTCCGGTTAACAATCTGCCGAGACAAAGGCTGAATGCAACCCAGTTGCACTCACCCTCTAGGCAGCAACAGGATGCATAATATCAACACAAACAGTCCAAAATCGCCCTCAAGGACGTGGCCTCCACGCACGGATGCCTATAGCGAGTGTCCCCTTACAACCACTGCACCGTTTAGCCCGCAGAAACTTTGTGGAGGTACATGAGGATTGGAGTCGTAAAGAATGGCGGATTTTGTGTTTCGCTGGACAATCGTCGTTCCTTCATCCGGAGAGAACGTGGAAATCTGAACAATCCTCCTTGTGTGAAGCAAACATCATCATATCATTGTGGTGGACAAATGGATTGGTCAAGAGTCAGTATTGGCAGGCTGCTCAGAGTTTGAGAGACGGGATCGTTCAACCTTTTGCTGTGTCCTACACCCGGGCCGCTGTAACTTTGCACTTGACGTTTACAAATAACAAGTGAAGAGCAAGAAGCGCGAGGCGCTAGTCGCTAGGAACGATCCAATCACAGCGCGATAAACACTTCCAGTGATCACGTGCCGTGACGTCAACGTTCCCGCGTTCCCGGCTTTGTTCAGTGCTACCGTAAACAAAGTTGTGTATCGTGTTTACCGCGTGTTTATATTGTGCGTGCTTTTTTCGCTGCGATTTGTTTTACCGTGAGTTCAAGTAATTGGACAATGTCACCGAAAAGACGTTTGTCTAGTGACGTTTTCTAGAAATATTGCTGCAGATATGTCAATGTCAAAACTTCTTTTATATTCGCTCGTGAAACAAAATAAGCCTATTACACCGACATATGCAGTGGACGAAATCGCAAAGGAGCAGCGTCACAAAGTAAATCTGTCCCCATATCACTGCCGTTTTAACCCTATAAAATTGGTATGGTGTGACGTCAAGAATTACTTACGGAACAATATGACTTTCACAATAACAAGGTGGAAAAGCTGTTGCCAATGTGGATGCTGTCTTGGGGGGGGAAAAAAAAAGAAAAAAAAAAAGTCGAGCACGTTGGAAAACTGATTCGGGCAGCGCAAACAATGGAAGGGATCATGATTTGTCTTGGTGATGACGATTTTGGCAGTGACGACAACAATGAAGATGGGGAGCTGAATGTAATTGTACCATTATCGCCGTAAATTGGTGAGTGACAAGCATTCTTCTTATAAAACGTAGAGAGAGCAGTTACTATTTTTATTACTGTTTATTTCGTATCTGTCAAGATCCAATGCTTATTTTCTATATTGCTTTGTTCCGTTATTGAAAGCGTGTGCATTGTTGTGCTCTGGTCTTCATTAATATGCCGTTAATTAATTGCTGCTCAAGAACGAATTATTATATGCACTTTTGTTGCTCAATAGCTTACATTTACGAGATGTAACTGAAACCCGTTTCGTCTGCTGTGTTTATAGAGGCTAGTGTTGCAACGACGCTAAAGCAGTGTAACCAGCGAAACGTCAAGTGCAATGTTTCAGCGGCCCGGGTATATAGTGGTGCCGTAGGAGATGCATTCCATTTGGTGGATGATAATGCTCGTCCCCACAGAGCTGCACTAGTGGACAACATGGATGAAGCTGAGGGAATTGAATAAATGGAGTGGTCAACTTGTTAACCAGAATTAAACCTGAATGAGCATGACGGATGCACTTGGCAGACACATTGCTGCCAGACCAACACCACCTACAGCAGTTACAGAGCTGGTTATTACACTGTTGAAATAATGGTCTAACATCTCCTAACGGCTGATTGTTGACCTCATACTGTTCAAGCTACGCAGGTATGCAACTGTACTTACCGTCTGAGGTGATCACACACCATATTACAGCGAAAAGAAAAATACTTTTTCACTATTACGGCACCTCGTTCTAAGTAAACACAATGCAAACCTCAAGTGAAGTGATGAGCGAGCAAAACTGTATTACACAGAAATTACAATTGTAACCAATATCTGAATAAATTCATTACCACACGTACAGTGTGTCCAGAAAAGGACTCCCTGATTTCAAACTTAAATATCTCGAAAACAAAGATCGATAGAGGAATGTAGTAAAAGGTATGTTTATTGTGAAAGCTGTAAGAAGTTTATACGGCAGTTTGAAATAATAGTTACAAAAGCTGCTAACAAATAGCGCTGCAATCGCCATACGTAATGCCTAGTATAAATAGTGATCCGAAGCCCAGAGCGATCAGTTCCACTATTGAAGCGTGAAAGGAGGTTATCATACCGAAGGAAGAGATTAAAACCATGTACTCCACTGAACGCGTTTTTCTGGTGCTAGAGCACCACAGGTTAGAAGAGAAGAGAGTCCTACGGCAACAAGGAGAAGTTTTCAAGCACGATTTAATGTTCCAAAAGGACCCGATGCGAAAACCATTCGTACGCTCTTCGCAAAATTTCAACGAACGGGCAGCGTAACTGCTGATCTAGTGAGGCATGTTGGCCGCAAGCAAACCGCAGTTACGCCTGAAAATATCGCCACGGTTTCTGGAAGTATTCAGCGAAATCCAATGTCATCCAACCGTAGAATTACATCTGAGACTGGTTTGAAGCGTACCAGCACGCAGAAAATACTGAGAAAGATCCTACACATGTTTCCATTCAAAATTCAAACGCACCAGGCCATACCCGTACGAGCTGTGCAAGGAAGTGTTGCCTTTGCTAATCAGTTGCTCACAATGATTGATAGTGAAGGATTTGATGTTGGCTGCATCTGGTTTACAGATGAAGCACACGTCCACCTGAATGGATACGTGAATAAGCGGAACTGGCGATTTTGGGGTTCCGAAAAACCATATTGGTGTGAAGCAAAAACCCTTTATTCTCATAAATTTACTGTGTGGGCTGCAGTATGCATCAGAGGCATTATTGGCCCTTTTTTCATCCGAGAAACGGTCACTGGTGCACGTTACATTGCAATTTTGGAACAATTTGTTGCCCCACAACAAGCATTAGAGGATCGACCAGGTACTGAATGGTTTATGCAAGATGGAGCCCGACCACATCGGACCGAACAAGTGTTTCGCTTTCTTGAGGAATACTTCTGGAATCGAGTCATTGCTTTGGATATCCCAAATTTACTGGTGCAGGCATGGATGGACTCCATATTCGCGGGATTTGACTCCTTGTGACTTTTTTTTGTGGGGCACAGTGAAAGACATGGTCTACCCGAAGCATCCCGCCACACTGGACGAGCTTGAATCGGCGATCTCTGTGGCATGTGAATCCATTTCGGTTGAGACACTACGAAATGTGAAGGCGAATTTCATTCTTCGTTTGCGCCACCTCTGTAGTGCCAATGGTGAACATTTTGAACACATTGTGATGTGATTGTTTGCAAAGAGTGTTTTCATACGATTATTTCACTTATGTATGCTGTTATGAGCTGTACAGCGTACAGCGCCATCTGTTAGCTGCTTTTGTAACTATTATTTCAAACTGCTGTATAAACTTCTTACAGCTTTCACAATAAACATACCGTTTACTGCATTCCTCTATCGACCTTTGTTTTCGAGATATTTAATTTTGAAATCAGGGAGCCCTTTTCTCGACACCCTGTATATTGTATATGATATCTAACCTGATCCAGTAATTCTTTTGAGCAGCATAGGAACAATGGAAGCAAAATAGAGAAGATAGTGCACAGAAAGTGAAGACCCTACATAAACTGTGGGAGCCTGGATCCCATAGAGCAGCAAATTTCAACAATAAAAATTTCGTCCACTTCCCCATCCCCTAAATACACACACAAAGTTTCTGAGTCTAGGGTTTACAAGCCCACCCCATCTGTCCACAAAGAGTTGTAGAGAGGAGACAGAAGAGGCAGAAGACTGCGAGAAAGAAAAATAATGGGTAACAGAATGGTAGAAAGATGATGGAAAATGGCAGTGACAATGATAAGGAAGAACAAGGAAAGGGGATGAAGACAGGGACAGTAGGAGAGAAAACTTTAGACAACAGCAATGATGGGAAGCTGCTGTGTATGGAAATTTCATTATAAGAAAGACTGGGTAAAAGGTTCAGCACAATCTAATGAAAACAATCGATTCATTCGGTTGTTGAAAAAATCGATCATTCGGTTGTAGTTTCTCGTATCGGTCGAATTATTCATTCATTCTTCTGAGTGAAACCAGTCGGTGGGACCAACCGAATGAAAAAACCGATTCAGTCGGTTGGACGATTCATTCGTTCTTTTGAGTGAAACCAGTCGGTGGGATCAACCGAATGAAAAAATCGACGCAGTCGGTTGGACTACTCATTCCTTCTCTTTAGGGTTAAATCAGTCGACGGGACCAACCGAATAAAAAAATTGACAGTACATTGGCTTTTTCATTCGTTTGAGTGGAACCAGTCAGTGGGAGCAACCGAATGAGTCGGTCGTAGTTTCACGTGTATGTTGAATTAATATTCGTTTATTTCTTTCGATTGAAAGTAATCTGTGAGAACAACCGAATGAAAACATGCGACACTTTTGCAGTTTTGTACTTTGACTGAATTACTCATTCTTTCTTTTCAAGTGAAAACAAGCAGTATGTTTTTCTTGTCGGTAGAACCATGTAATCATTATTTCAACTGAAACGACTCGTTAGTGTTTTAGCTTACAAAGCCATCCATTTATATGTATGAATGAAACTGGCATGCACTATCAGATAATTACAGCAATGCTACATTATACCGCCAGGGAAAAGGGGTATACCAAAGTTAAAATGCGTATATTCAGTAACAGTGATTCATATTTTGTTGTAGATTAAAATTGTTCGAGGTGCCATCAACGAGTAACTAATTAGATGTCATATCACTGTAATTGCCCATCCTAGACTTAAAAAACGCCAATCATCTGAGCCCGATCAGATTACTTTCGCAGACACCCACAATCTGTAGAAGGTAAGTGGCCGATGACCACGAAGTACCGCGGGGAGCGGGGACACGAGAGGGGTGCTGCCTCGCTTGCGTTTTCACTGCTGCCAAACTCCACACCCAGTGTCTGGCCAGGGGGCCGTTCCTTGCCATCGCCGATTGTTGTCGGTTTCTTACCGTCTCAATAAAGAAGCGTGGAAACTACAGGGTGTTCCAAAATGTTCTCTACAAGTTTAATCTCGCATACTGTATCTCCGAAGTGGGAACCAGTAGAAACGTGCGGTTTGCGGCGTATTGTTCATACATATCTAAGGTTCTAGTAGGGCAGAGTTCAGTATGTTAACTTTGAGCATATTTGCTAGATTCAAATTCGAAAATCACTAAAACATTAGGTATTGTTAAAAATAACCTTCATTAAAGTAGTTTGTATAAAATATTTTTTATAAAAAAATTCCTTCTCATTTGAAGGAGTACTAGCAGAAAACCCGGCGTTACCTAGGTGTTCAATAACCCTTCCTTACTGTATTTCCTCTTCTTCCCTCTCTGTTCCTTCCTCTCGGTCCATCTCCCTCCACCTTCAATTTCCTCCTCTCCTCTGTATTTCCTCCTCAGCTTTCTCATGCCATCGACTCTTCCCTTGTATATGAAAAAGGTTATCGGTGAAACGGTGTGGAGGTTTATTCCATTGCCGCGGTGGAGTAGCCGAGCGGTCTAAAGCGTCTCGCTGCGGAGCGCGCGGTTGCTCGCCGTGGAGGTTCGAGCCCTCCCTGGGGCATGGGTGTGTGTGTGTGTGTGTGTGTGTGTGTGTGTGTGTGTGTGTGTGTGTGTGTGTGTGTTGTCCTTAGGTTAGTTTACCTAGGTTTAAGTAGTTTGTAAGCTACGGACTGATGACCACGCCGTTTGGTCCGATAGATTTACAAACATTTGAACATTTGATTTGTTTATTTCATCCCTCCGCCATGGACTACACAAAATCTTAGATGAACAGTGAACTGCCACTTTTGAAAGTCGAGTGTGCAAAATTTCATCAAGATCGAAATAAAACTCTATTGGCGTCAAACTCTGGAATACCTTCTGTCATGCACCGAACGAAAGTAGATGTAGACAGTGACAATTCTCTTATTTGGAGGTGAAGAGTGAAAAATATCATTAAAATCCGAATACAAACGGAATTTGTCGAAGTCAGTAGGTAAAGTACCTTCCGCCATGCACCTACGATATTTAATGTACACAGTTACCTTCGCAAAATTTCATCAAGATCACGCGCCAAATTGCGGGTTTTGTCGAAGTCAATATGTAAAGTACCCTCCACCATGCACCAAACGAAAGTTAATGCAGACCATGAATTTTATCTTGCTTTGAAGATCACAAAATTTCAACAAGTTCGGAGACAAACTGTCGTTTTTGTCGAACTCCGTGAGTAAAGTACCCTCTGCCATGCACCATACAAAATTTATTGTACAGTCACCTCCGTCTTCTTTTAAAACGAAGTGTGTAATATTTCATCAATATCAGAGCAAACGGTGGTTTTTGTTGAAGTCAGTAAGTAAAGTACCCTCCGCCATGAACGAATGAAATTTGATGTAGACAGTGAGTTTCCTCTTGCTTTGAAGGTCAAGTGTGCAAAATTTCATCAAGATTGGAACAAAACTGTAGATTTGCATGCAATAAAACACACACACAGACACACTGTTATATTTATAAGATTTGTCCAAGAAAGTTTCAAGCTTAATCACGCTTCATTTATACCCGTAAAGGCTGAAGAAGTATGCAAATAAAATCACAGAAACTCGGTGAATGAATGAAAACATCAATATAATTGCAGAAATCGACAGACTTTTCCAGTCAGTTGTATTGCATCGACTGAAACCACTCAAACCCCGCCAGTGAGTGAAAACATTCATACGGCCATAGAGACTATTTTCATTCGGTTGTTTCATTCGACTGAAAAAACCGACTGAACGAAGAAACAACCGATTGACCAATCTGTTGTTAAAAACAGTCGGTTGTCCCATCACTAATTTAGCATATTATGTGATAAAAGTGTGTGGCCCTGTTTATGTGCCAAAATATTTGGAGATGAAGGCAGAATATGACTGAGGCAGACATTCCCCATTTTTTGTCAGTCTTTTAAGCACTAACATATTTGCCTTTTTTATAGTCCAACAGGAGTATCTGCCAGCTGGTGCAAGTTTGCATTTACATTCAGTCACATATACAGACACAGTCTGCATAATGCGTTTAAAATAGTGTTAGAAATGAAGAAGAAAATTGTCATGTCCGTTGTGGCATTTTCATTGCATGGAATGTGGAAATATACTAATTATAAACTTTTTACCTAATTTCATTATGTAAGTTGTGTGTAGGAGGGGGGAGTTATTAGATTTTAATAAATGTTTATATATAATGTCCTGAGATTAGTATGTGGAAAGTCTTAATATAGCACACACTGTTCTTAACTGCCATATGCTTAATATAGGTTTATGCTTGTTGAAGATCAGATTATGACAACTTTAAATTTATTCAGTTAATCATATCATGTGAATCTGAAGTAGTTAGTACATCACTATGAACCATGTTAGCTGATTGCTAATATAAATGTTCAAATGTTTGTAATTCAATTAATATGAATAAATGATCCCTGAGACGGAGTTTCGTCTCAAATATGTCAAAGACATTATTAATTGATATTTATATCACCATAACGGGTTTGTTCCACCATGTCCATTGCTGAGGTGCTATTCCGCTGCATGGAGAGCCTTGGCAGTAGTGGCAATTATCTTTGGAACAAAGAAGCTGAATTAAAGTTTGCGTTGTGGAGGGAAATCGTACATAGACTATTCCGAGGCGCCTCAATCGTTAGTGGTGTGGTAGTCTAACGGTTAAGACGTCTGCCTAGTAAGCATGGAGGTCCGGGTTCGATTCCCGGCCGCACCACAAATTTTAATTCAATGCTTCACATCTATCAATAATGTTTGTAATTCTATCGGACCAACCTGCGTGGTCATCAGTCCGTAGCTTACAAAGTACCTAAACCTAGATAAACTAACCTAAGGACAACACACACACCCATGCCCCAGGGAGGACTCGAACCTCCACGGCAAGCAACCGCGCGCTCTGCAGCGAGACGCTTTAGACTGCTCGGCTTGGTAATATAGATGGTTCAAATGTTCACCATACTAAAATGTTCAAATGTTTGTAATTCTATGGGACCAAACTATGTTGGTCATCACACCAAGTAAAACTAATCTATGGACAACACACACATTCATGCCCGAGGGAGGATTCAAACCTCCGACGCGGGAGGCAGCGCGATCCATAACGTGGCGCTCCAGATCACTTGGATACTCACGTGCGGCCACCATAATAGTCTACCTCTAAAATCAGAATGAAGCAAGCCCATATAATGAAACAAAATAAGCAGTCTCGCATATGTGGATAACTTAGTTGTAATGGCCGATTCGATTGAAAGGCTGCAAACTATTATTTCAGAGCTCGATCAGAGGTGCAAGGATAATGATATGAAGATCAGCATCTCCAAAACGAAAGTAATGTCTGTGGGAAAGAGATTTAAACAGATTGAGTGCCAGATAGGCACAAAGTTAGAACAGGTAGACAGTTTCAAGTACCTGGGATGTATTTTCTCACAGGATGGCAACATAGCGAAAGAACAGGAATCGAGGTGCAGCAAAGCTAATGCAGTGAGTGCTCAGCTAAGATCTACTCTCTTCTGCAAGAAGGAAGTAAGCAGTGCACCGCTCTATCTTTTGACCAACTTTGTTGTATGGGAGTGAAAGTTGGGTGGATACAGGTTACCTTCTTCATAAGGTAGAGGTTACAGATATGAAAGCAGCAAGAATGATTGCAGGTACTAATAGATAGGAACAATGGCAGGAGGGTGTCCATAATGAGGAAATCAAAGAAAAACTGGAAATGAACACCATAGATGAAGCGGTTAGAGCGAACAGACTGAGATGGTGGGGTCATGTTACACACATGGGAGAAGCAAGGTTACATAAGAGACTCAGGACCTTGGCAGCGGAGGGTAAGAGGAGTCGCGGTAGACCAAGAAGAAAGTACTTAGATTCGGTGCAGAATGATTTTGAAGTAAAAGGCATAACATCAGACGAGGCATCAATGTTAGCATTGAATAGGGGATCATGGCAGAATTTTATTAGAGGTACTACTCTCCAGACTGAATGCTGAAAGGCATAATCAGTCTCTAATGATGATGCATTTTTTGCTAAATTGTAAAAATTTGTTTAGTCACCAATATCGGAGTGTTAGGCCTACACTACTTTAGGGGCAATGCTCAAAATGACAGCTTGGTCATCCAGGCAGAGAATTATGCCAGCTTTCATGAAGTTCAGTTGACTTTCTTAATACAAAAAGAAAGGTAAAATATTAGGCCCCCAAAAAATATCTTCAATTTACAGTATTTTTCTTATTGTTCCGATCCCTTTATTTCACCGACTAAGTTGGACATACCATACAAGATGAAAATCCTCTGCCAAGTGCAGCACTGAGCAGCAAATAATTTTCAGTGCTAAATAAAAATATGTAAATGAATTACTGTGTACTGGATGTAAACAACACAACTGCACAATGTTAGCTGTTATAAATACAAATTACTGTCAGGGTTGTACATTCTATAATCATTAAGAATGTCCAAATAGAAAACTTATTAAGAACAGGGGGGGGGGGGGGAAGTAAAGGGCCGAGGGACAATACACAATAGCACCTCTCAAATATAGTTTTGTGTAATACTACTCCACATCATCTGTGACATTGCCTTTCTAGTTCAGCTTCTACTAATTGAGATAATTATGCCTTCTACATAACCTCAAATTTGCATAAACTAGTCTCTGATACTGCTTTGACCAATAATGTCACATATGATGTCATAAATAATCGAGAAAGACTACAAACACATTTACCACAACATGGTATCAGTAGTTAGATTTCACCTAAATAGGTCACATCTACTTAATGATACCACCGCTTCAAAATACATTTAATACTTAGGTAACTTTAAAGAAAGCTTGTACTCCAAGTCGTATGGCCTGAAATAATATATGTATGTCGAACATACAACTGTAAATCGATTGAGTGTTTCTGAACTGGAGATTCAGGCACCATGCACACCCACGCACTTAAAAAATTCTCATTTAACTTATACCTCACATTCTTAGGGCTACGCTACAGTAACTTTTTTTTTTTTAAAAATTGGAAGTTAAGTTAGGTATAGATCAAACAAAGCCTAAATGTTGCAAAAATAGAACAACACCAAAAGAATAATGCAATGCCACCTAGGTGTCTTCAGAAATATCAGACACACAAATAGTGAGTATTGAAACCAAGCGTCGGACAAAATGACATAAAACATGTCATCATTAGTCAAAGTGGTATCGGAGACTAGATTTGACCCTCAAATTCATGTTAAGAATTCCAATACATCTCACCTGGTCCGTGTTAAACACACCTGTTTCGTGTTATCGAAAAACATAAGTATTAAGATATTATCCTGTATAGGGGTTTAATGACCTGTTGATGATTGGCAGTATCCTGATCATCAGTTACACCAGTAGAAAATGTTCTTAATGCAAACACGCACATCCATTGTATGTCTGTACTAGCACTTTTTTCATTTGTGAGATATCTAGACTTATATCTACATTTCAAAATCCTATTTTTATTCCCTCAGGACCTGGAGAATAAGTTGCATTGGAATTAAATATAGTTTGTTAAAGCTCTTACAAATGGAGGAGAGATAGAGTTAGGGAAATGGGAGAGATAATTAACCATATTTTTATTTTTTTATAGATTTTATTAATATTTTTCACATGTACAAAGTTTTAAATGCTGAATATTTTCTTTCAGCCAGGTTCGAAGACTGATTAGATATGAATTCGGCCACAAAGCTGGAGATGAGGGTCGTGTGCATGGGTTATGTCCAAGTTAGTGTGTTAATGCATGTATGTATTGTACTGCTTCTGATGAATGCTGTGGCCAAATATTTAAGTTGTGTGAATGTTATTATCTTTTCGAAGTTCCTTGGTATGTTTCAGCATTTTGTCTTTGTGGCTGAATATTTTCTGTTCTTTGTTTTAAAAAGAACAATGTTTTGAACATAAAAAATGTTCAAATGTTTGTTAAGCTTAAGGGACTTAACTGTGGGGTCATCAGTCCCTAAATTTACAAACTAATTATGAACTATTCTATACTAAAGACGAACCAAACATCCATGCCCGAGAGGGGATTCAAACCCCCGACCATAGCGGCCATGCAGACTGTGACTGGCGCACGGCAGACCACTCGGCCAGCTTGAACATTAAAATCAGATGTGAATGTAACAATTGTCTTATAGGCCCTACTGCAGCATACCAAGTGTAATCCCTTAAAAATGTTTCAGCCTGGCTTATTGTCGCCAAAGTCAGCCATGCAGTCAGCTTCTTACCATTGCCAGCCTATAGACTTTTTTTCTCCTTCTATAAACGAAGATTGTGGATAATTCTTTCCCTGCTAAGTATGGCTAGTTGTAAGTGTGTTAATGTACGTATGTACTGTACTGCTTCTGATGAAGGCTGTGGCCAGTAGACACACACCTGACTACATAAATAGTTTTCCTTTTTGAAAAAAGTGTAGAAATCAAAAGCCAACACCAAGCAGGAAGGAAAGAGAATAGTGAAATGCCAGACTCATACTGAAGTTATTCATTTTCTCAATTGAATGAAAGATTTCAGAAGGAATTTGAACCCATTAACCCTAAACAGCATCACTGTATTACAACAGTACCAGCACAAAATGAAAACACAAGCATTCTCATAGTAATCTAAATGGGCAGTACAATGTGGTGTGTTCACATTTTACAATACAGCCAATGCAGTGTGCTTCAGATATGCTTGCATATCTTTACACTGGTTATGTAATAAACCACAAGCATGAAAGCATGTCTGAGGTACACTGCATTGCTTAGATCATAAAACACCGACATACTGCATCACAAGAGCCACAATAAGACAGAAAGATAATCTAACAGTTAAGGCACATCATCCAATAAGTTGGAAATAATTCTTGGAACTGCAGCCTGCTACAAATTTTCACATGACACCAACAAATTCTACAGCTGAAGTACAAACATATTCACAACTATCAATGCATTTCTCAACAAGCAACTCTATATGTAATTAACAACAGATTTTTAGTGCACAGACAATGTCTTTGTTTACTACAAATATGGTTCTTTTCCAAATTGTGGCAATGTAAGTCTAACAGCGTATCAGCCACATCATGTATCCTATTCCAAGAAAAGCCATTTTGCAATCATTTTCGATTTCTCTCCAAATAGATTTCAGTTTGGAATTATACCAGTTTTCGTACAAAGGAAATAACTGCGGATTTTTTTTGGTGGGGGGGGGGGGTGTTAAATCTGGCTAACACTTGAAACCAACAATGAACCAAACAGAACAATTTAGTCTGATTTAATATGGTCTATAACAGGATACCTCTAGTTTCTTTTAGCTACAGCAAAATTGAGTGGAGTGAAGCTTGAAATATGGATAACAATATCCCCACCTCACACTAGATCTTAATTTTTGACAGAGATTGTGCGGACTACAACATTGGCTTTCAATGATATAAAAGTGCCAGTATTATGGGCACAGGAAGTTGTTTTAAAAATGATAAATTCTGCACATAAACATGCAAATTTCCTTCAGAGCACTCAAAAGAAGGCTATGATACTACTGAGAGTTACAGTATTGATTATCTGTTGTGTATCTGCAGTACAAAACAGAGCCATTTTATTTGTATAACTTCATGAGCCTTTAAATTGTTAGATATCAGATAATGATATTCTCTGTAACAGTGGTTGTATGAAATACATGTCAAAATAACATCACCTCCATAGAACTCAATAGTAACACCAGAGTTTGGTATGTGAGGAGGAGATATAATCATATTAATTGGCTATTGTTCCAATATTTTTGTTGCAGTTTTATAATTGTATTTGTCTGTAGTGACTTTTCAAGGCCATGCACAATATATAAGAACAGCATGGACGCTGTAACCACAACGTACCTGAAGATTTATTATAAATCTGAATAAAACCGGTAATCACTTTCGACAAATCTGACAAAAAATTCCATAAAAATAGCTTATTTCTTATTTTAGGGAAAAGCCTATCTTTCTCTTAACACATTACATTATTACTGTTTTGGTCAGCAGTACGATCTATTCTGTAACAGTTAAGAAAATTGCTGGATATCCACATGAGTAAAAGGTGGATGAAACATTAAGTGAAAGAACGATGACCCATTAGGGTACTTTGTTTTTATAATATGAACTAAAGATGTCTAATCTACTTTTATTGATTATACATTCTATCTTTGTTGCCCCTTAAAATAAGCAAACAGCACACCTACAATAAGTTTCCAGTTCCCCCCCCCCCTCCACTGTGGCTTAATCACTTTTAAATTACTCAATTTCAATAGGCATATGTCACTAGCATAATTTATATTTTGTAACTAATGACATTCCATGCATCATATTACAAGATGGAAAAAATAGCATGGCAGCCTTAGGACTTCACTAGCTACAAGTTCCGATCTATAACTACAATTACTTTAAATGGAAAAAGGAAAACCTGAATCCAATTTCAGTAAAATAATGAAGGTATTTTTAGAAAACCTGAAGTCGATGCTGTAAAGAATAAGAATCGAAGATTCAAAGATCACCTTTATTATCAATGTTTGCATCACACAAAGTACAGAAACAGTAGCAGCACACACACACACACACACACACACACACACACACACACACACACACAGACAGAGGAACACAGTTTCATTATAGATCATGGTACACCCAGCACCTGCAAAGAAATATCCACCAATTATGACAAGCAGTGGGTATCGTCTTCGATCTCTTGGCAACAACAATTAATTTCAACTTACGGCCTCTGCTGAGTACTGTGCTAATGTTGGCAACAAAATGATCAACTTTACGAGGGAAATTAATTTCCTTACGGGACAAAGGTACATACAACAATCAGTCAACCTTATGGCAAAGAACAGAATTATTTATTCCACACAAAAAATTATCTCCCCCCATTCTATGTGATAAGTCATAAGTGATAGCCAACATCAGGGCATAACTGAAGACCGGGATACCGCCAATCAACAGGGCATCAAACCCCTATACGAGATAACATCTTCATACTTATTTCTTTTTTTTTTTTTCGATAATAAATAATCTGTGGTTATCCCAGTAAATTACAGATTACAACACAGAATGTAACATCGATCAGAGGTCTCAGCCTAAAAATTCACACCGACGGCCACTTGCAGTAAAAAAGAGAAAAAATCTGTTAACCTACACGACATTATCAGAGTGAATCTACAGATCACTTTGTAAACACAAAATCTTAATCTATGTTTTTCCTGTAAACAAACTATCGACTTCAACTCAGCCGCCACCTACAAACACGCGTGCACACAACACCACGCCGATTTCAGGGATCAAAACCGACGGGCGGTATTCCCCTCTTCAGATGAGCCAACATCAGCGCCCCACGCTGCCGCCGCCGTTAGTGTAATACTACTACAGTAAGGCGAAAATACGTAATAATGAAATGGTTCATTTCTGTTGGAACTTGTAATTTAATGATCCACCGCACCACACGCCTCCACCCCACCCTCCAAAAGTTATGATGAACACGATTTTTCACTTCAACCAAACATTCAAACCTACAAATGTAATATATGACCAAAACCACAGAATTACATCAGGGCAAATTGATTAATCCATAATACAGACAGACACTGTAAGTAAGTCTGTCAATTTTATGAACATAACTAATGTGACAGACATGCTACAACGCAGCTGCTACAAACTGACGAAAACAAACTTATACTAAAGTGATGAATCCAAGGCATCACCAAAAGAATTATCCAGTTGAGATCGAAAACGCACCACACTCAATTCAAAATTCAATCATTATCTTTATTTCCACATGCCCCTTCCAAGCACCCATTCCTCCACCATGCAGCAGACACTGATGCAGCAGGCTTGACAACTGAAATAATACTCACAAATACGAAAAATTAGTAACTCGTATTGGACTCTTGGGAGTCGATTGACAATGGCACGCTGTAAACAAGATTTTTTTTTTTACAACTAGCTATACATACAAACTCCACATTCACTACCATTTCTAATAAAATAAAGTTGCCTACACACTAATTATCCATCTTTCTAAATCATGGGGTGCTAAGCAGGATCCAGAAATTGTAAGACCGATTCAAATTAACAGCCAACTTTGCAAAATACGGTGTTAACTGATAAAACTTTTCTGAAGTAAACAAATCCATGCCAATAAGTTTGTAATCAAGAAAAATTCCATAAGGTTTACTTACATGTGGCAATTAATGAGTTGTGAGCACATAAAATATGACTTTCAAACATATTACACATAGCTCTGTGCTTTATTGACCATGGGAAACAAAACTTCGCCACCGCACCTCAAACACACCCTTCCCGTCTTTCACTCACAATACAAACAGACCACCTGTCACATAGCATTGCATCAAAGATCTTACAGTAAAGAGAAAACAACTGCAATGTAAACTCACTGCATCTATACTAACGAACTTTGAACTGGCGCCAGTTTTTCAAGTACGAAACTTGCATAGTTTATTAAGGGCGATCTGTGCAGATATTTGTCAAAAATATGTGAATACGTGCCCTTCCGAAGGTAATTTATTTTTATCAGTGCTGTAGGAAATTAATTCTGTTATGGTCGCTGTTTGCAACGTATCTGCCGATAAAAAATAGCTCGAAACGGAAATGCTGAACGAAATGGTGTAGGCAGTGGCTGCTGAGGTCTACAGATTTGGTCTACAGACTTTGTTTCCTAATACGCGCTAATGAAGAAATTTTGAAAATTTAGAAAAATTCTTACGATAGCCTACACAACATATTTATTTCTTCTTCTTCTTATTATTATTATTTTTTTTTTTTTTTTTTTTTTTTTTTTTTTTTTTTTTTTTTTTTTTTTTAGTGACAGGTTATCTGTTAGCAGCTGTTTACAAGATAATTGTATGCAGCTGTTTTTTCTGTCTTTCATTATGTTCTTTACTTTTCCCTTTCCTTAAACAAGTATTGCTTCGATAAATATCAATAAACTCTGCAGTGAATTCTGTAGACCATTAGCGTGTGTCAGCCAGTCTCGTTCACTGTGCACACATACGGCATACTGAGATTTGTAGCGATCTCCTCTTCACAAGTTCAAACTTGTCTGTGCGGATGTGATTGGGTCGCCTCAAATGTTCAAATGTTTTTATTGCTTATGGGACTTAACTACGGGGTCATCAGACCCTAAACTTACAAACTACTTATGAACAAGCCTAAAGACGAACCAAACATCCATGCCCGAGGGGGGGTTCGAACCCCCAACCGTAGTGGCCGTGCAGACCGTGACTGGAGATCCGAATGGGGGACTATTTTACCTTCAGAATATTTTACCCGAGAGGATGCCATCATCATATTTTCATACAGTAGAGCTGCATGTCCTCAGGAAAAGTAATGGCTGTAGTTTCCCCTTTCTTTCAGCCGTTCGCAGTAACTGTGTAACAAAGCCGGATTAGTTGATGTTACAAGGTCAGCTTAGTCAATCATCCAGACTGTTGCCCCTGTAATTACTGAAAATGTTGCTGCCCCTCTTCATGAACCACACATTTGTCTGTCCCCTTCACAGATACCCCTCCGCTGTGGTTCCACCTACAATATGGCTATCTGTATCGTTTAGGCATGCAAGCCACCCCATCTCGGCAATGTCTGTGGTTCATGGGGTATCAATGTATCAGTTTGAATTGTAGAAAGTAAAGACATATTTTACCAATAAATGCAAAAGACCAATGTTTCGAATAATTATTATCTTTAAATTAAATCATTTAGCTCAGTAGGTGGACTGGTAAACGTAAATGGATAAGGCGCTATTTAAAAAAAGGGTAGCGGTCTTGTAGGGCGCTGATGTTCATAACGACCATTGAAAGCTCTTTTAAAACTGTCACATAGCATGAGGACTAGCATTTTGTGTTGACCATAAAATAAATGTTATTGTTCCTTCTCTACAGTTGACAGGTTCTTGTATGTACCTTTATCCTCGAAAACGAACATTAACACACAGAGACGCTAGTGTTGCTGCAAGTAACATCTTAGTGTAAGAGTAATGACACATCAGCAACATAACAAATATTATTTATTTACTATATCTCGCAAAAGACAAACCAAACTGTAGCTTTAATTCCAGCACTATAAACACAACACATTCATGCTTTCCTCGCCTCTCACTCTTTATGTCAAAGAGACACACCATTATCAGGTCGAAAGTAATGCATTTCCAACCTCAGCACGCTACGAAAGAGCCGCCAATGGCTCCTTGTCGTTGATTAGATAAAGTGATCACATTCTTATGGTTGACTAGGGCGCTACAGTCGCTCCAAGTGTCAGATGTGAAGGCTACACAACTTCACTATATTACCAATAGAAAATTCTGTGTCTTGTAATGTGAATTTTGATGTTGCCATTGACACTTTTGCTGAACAGAAAGCATGGAAGAAGAACTCCTAATAAATAAGAATAAACATTTGGCTAGAAATATTTTTTCTTTACTTGTAATATGTACATTCTTTAACTAAAATGTACTAAAGTTGTCGCACTTTATAACAGAATAAATCCTTTCATTAATTTTTGTTATAAACAATAGGTTCCTCTTGTGCTCATCGCCTCTTGGGTCAGGGGCCCGTGGCATTTTGCCCATTCTGCCACCCTATTGTTATGCCACTGGTTGGCGGGTAAATATCTGATTTAGTGTTGACTTTCCTCGTCTGAACCCACATTGATAGCTTCCAATAATTTCTTCTGCTGTAGGTGAAAGTATACAAAATATTTCATTATACTCTATATGTAACATTTAAGAGTGTTTTGTCTCTGTAGGTGCTGCATTCAGATAGGTCTCCTTTCTTGTGCACCACACACTATCCTTACATTCCATTGTTTTGGCATCTCTTCCTTTTCCCAGATGAAAAAGAGTTGAGCTAAATCGTAGGATCTAAAAGATAGTGTACCTCACCTGGGAAAAGGAAGAGTTGCCGGAAGAAATCAATTTGAGTGCACAATTATTGTGATACAAGAGTTGACAGGAGAGGATGAAGTGGCATTGAAAAACAATTTTCCCCCAACAGACAGAGGACAAATTCATGGATGCGAGATTCTATTCTAGTATACATTACATTACAGATCGCATTTAGGTACATCACAATGGGGGAATCTCTATCCACACTATAATATTCATACCAAGTTCAGAAATCAACAATTTTCAAGTTTTGAAGTGAAGAGTTTGATGCCATTCATAATGCACCCAAAGAACATTTAAAAGTAATCTATTACATGACAACTGTCTTTAATTATTAACGTATCTGAAAGACAGCAATTCCTTTCAATATAAATTTCTAGTATGTCGTTATTACAATAGAATGTAATTGAAATACATTTGCTATGTCAATAAGAACAGTTATAATTCTTGATTGGATTTGATGTCTGGTCGTAATTATCTATAAATATCTGTAGGCACTATGAAATGTACACTACCAAATAACTGTAACAATATCCCTCATCTGAGACGAAAATGTATTAGTATTCAGGCAACAATAAAACTTCAAACTGATTACAGCTGTACTATTTTGTGAACTTTTCCACTCTTATATTTAGTGTTTTTCAAAAATTAAATTACTCTTTACTACTTAACGATAGATTTGTTCACATTTCTTGCATACACACTAGATTCAGTAGGGAGACAATAAGAAAATTTCGAAGGATGTTAATGAAAACATTGAGTGACATTACATTCAAATGGGCAAAGGCTCACATTAAATATAACGTCAATATGACGTCAATTCATGTAACTCAGTACCAAACGAAAAAACTCAATTTACGAAATACAGCTCATGACACAAAAGTCAAAATATAACATCAGGATAACTATTAATGATGAAACGGAGTTTATGAGATGCCACCCATGATACAATAGTCAAAGTATAATATTGGGACTAAGGAAAACAATAACAATGAATTTTACTAATTATCAAAACAAACTTTTTCTGTTGTTTATGTTGAATTTCAGGAAAATGACACACTTAAAAACAGTGGAAATACATAGGACTGTATAACTGCATAGCAATTTCACTGTAGTGGCTTGACAGCAAATCTGAAGTTCTATCAACGAAAAGACTCTTTCAAATTTATACCGTGTAATTAACTAAATATGATACTTTTAAGGAGTTGGAGGCAACCATTTGATACAAACAGAATGTAATCATCATCATCATCATCATCACTAGAGACTGATTTTGCCTTTCAGCGTTCAGTCTGGAGCAAAGGCCCAATCATAAAATTCCTCCATGATCCCTTATTCAATGCTAACATTGGTGCCTCGTCTGATGTTAGGCCTTTTACTTCAGAATCATTCTTCACCAAATTTAAGTACTTTTTCCTTGATCTACCTCGACTTCTCTTACTCTCCGATTCTTCTGTGTGTGTAACATGACCTCAACATCTCAGGCTGTTCTCTCTAACTGCTTCATATATGGACCATGTTGTGCATCACAAGACCAAGCGCCATTACTTTATATTTCTGATGTGAGCGCAATTAGTGCTGTTTAGTAGTTATTTACAGTGAGATTTCACTACTAAGTGAAAGAACACTAACCCTTCTTTGGTACAAAATGTTAAGAAACATTCATAAATAAATATATTTTAAGAACATATAAAATTTAGGTTCCATTATGTCGGTTATGACATATGGAGCTTGAACTAGTGATGCATAACACTGTCCATATGGTGTTCATTCCCAGTTTCTCCTTTATTTCATTACGGACCCCCCCTGCCATCTATTAGTTCCAGCAATCGTTGTTACTACTTTCATATCTGTAACCCCCACCTTATGAACAAGGTAATCTGTATCCATCCAGCTTTCATTCCCATACAACAAAGTTGGTCGAAAGACAGACCAATGTACTGCTAACTTTATTCTTGGCACTGACATCCTTCTTGCAGAAGAGAGTAGATCTTAGCTCAGCACTCACTACATTACATTTTCTACACCTTGATTCAAGTTCTTTCACTATGTTGCCATCCTGTGAGAAAATGCATCCTAGGTACTTGAAACTGTCTACGTCTTCTAACTTTGTTCCTCCTATTTGGCACTCGATCAGTTTAAATCTCATTCCCACAAACGTTACTTTTGTTTTTGGCGATACTAGTCTTCATATCATAACCCTTACACCTCTCATCGAACGCTGACATATTAGACTGCAACCTTTCAATCGAATCTGCCATGACAACTAAGTCATCTGCATATGCAAAACTGGTTGTTTTGTTTTCACCTATTTTAATCCTGCACTGCCAGTGTACTGTTTTAAATATATAATCCATGAATATTAGGAACAACAGTGGTGACAGGTTACAGCCCTGTCCTACCCCTGAATCTACCCTGAACCATGAACTTAATTTGTCATCTACTCTAAATGCTGCCTGACAGTCTACATAAAGATCTTTAATTGCCTCCAGAATTTTGCTGCCTCCTATTCGACAATCTTGAGGAACTGTCAACAGCTTCCTTCTAGGAACACGCTCATAAGCCTTTTCTAGATCTATAAAACGTAGATAAAATTCCCTGTTCTACTCGTAGGACTTCTCCATTATCTGCCATAAGCTGAAGATCTGGTCCTGAAAGCTCGAAACGCACACTGATTTTCATCCAACTCGTCTTCAACTAATACACGCACTCTCCTGTCAACAATACCTGAGATTATTTTACCCACAACGCTACTTAAAGAGATACCTCGATAGTTGTTACAATCTTTTCTGTATCCATGTTTGAAAACTGGCGTGATTACCGCTTTCTCCTAGTCAGGCGGAACCTACCCCGACTCCCATGCCTTTTCAATAACCCTGTGTAACCATTTGAGACCTGACATTCCACTGTATTTGACGAGTTCAGGGTTACTTCCATCTACCCCAACCTTTTTAATGCATTGTAGTCTATTGACCATTCTCTCCACTGCCTCAAATATGATCCTGTTTCCATCATCATTCTTATCCCACTCTACCCCAAAATCTGACACATAACTGAACGTTTCACCTACATTGAGCAATTCTTCAAAATATTCCCTCCATCTGCCCAAGGCATCTACAGGATTCACTATCAACTTTCCTGACCTGTCGAAAACACTTGTCAATTGCTTCTTCCCTTCCTTTCGAATTCTGCTAATTATGCTCCATAATGGTTTTCCTGCAGCTTGACCCATATTTCCAAAGTCTTCCCATGATTTCTGCTTGGATTCTGCAATTATCCCTTTGGCTTTGTTTCTTTCTTCCACCAACTTTCTCTGTCTGCCTGATTGCTAGTATGGAGCCATTTTTTAAAATGCCTTCTTTTTCTTTTTACAGACTGCCTTGACTGTGTTATTCCACCAATCTGTCCGCTTCGTCCTGCCTTTACATACTACGTTTCCAAGACATTCTCTAGCTACTTCTAGTAGTGTGTTCCTGTACCTTGCCTATTCCTCTTCCAGTGACTGTAAATGACTACATTCAACTAACTGATACCTTTTTGAGATCATTGTTATGTATTTGTGCCTAATTTCCCTGTCGTGAAGCTTCTCCACTCTTATCCTTCTGCATATGGAACTGACTTTCTGCAGTTTTGGCCTCACAAAACCAATTCCACTGCAGATTAAATGATGATCATTATCATCAAAGTATCCTTGGAAAACACGTGTGTGCTTGACTGCCTTCCTGAATTCCTGATCTGTTATTATATAGTCAATGACATATCTGGTTCCCCTGCCTTCCCAAGTATACCTGTGAATGTCCCTATGCTTAAAAAAGGAGTTTGTGATAACTAAGCCCATAGTGGTACAGAAATCCAGGAGCCCTTTTTTTCGTTTCTGTTGGCCTCCATATCTTCTCCAAACTTACCCACAATCTTCTCATACCCTTCTGTTCGATTTCCTACCCTGGCATTGAAGTCAGCCATGAGCAAACCACTGTCCTTGTCCTTCACTCTAAGAACTAAATCACTAAGTATGTTGTAAAATCTGTCTATCTCATCTTGATCTGTCCCTTCACAGAGCGAATAAACTCACGCAATCCTAATTTTCTTGCTGGAGATGGCCAAATCTATCCACTTCAGTCGTTCATTTACATGCCTTATTGCAATTGTGCTAAGTCCTTTTACTTTCCTGATGTATGCCTTACACCCCACTGTGCTCTTCTTACTTTGACTCCTGACAGGTAGACCTTGTATTCTCCGACTTCATCCTTTTTCTCTCCCCTTGGCCTAATTTCACTACTTGAATCCTTGCGAGCTCTACCTTCTTCCCATTGTAACCACCATCAATATTAAAAGTTCCCCATCTCATTTCAGATCGTTTGCCGAGTCTTATCTGAGGAGTCCCACGTCTGTCAATTAGAGGTGGGGGCCCTGTCACCTCCAAAGGTATGAGGCATTTTATTCTGATTGTTACCAACAGCATACTGAAGTATCTCGGAAGCAGTATGCTAGCCTTACTTGACCAGGGCCCCACTGAATTTTACCCCTAACGGGTTAGGGACTAACGGTGCATTTGGTAGTCTTTGCTGTCTGAGCACCACTTTTTGGCCACTCATATGTTGCCCATAGTTCATGAACTAGGACATGAGTACAGGAACTCTCACCTCAGAGTTTCCGTCGCATTGCAATGGAAGCAGGCTTGACTTGGAAGACAACTGAACACAGCACTTATACTGAAAGTACGTTTATTACGAACTCAACACACACGCTCCACTGACTGCCTCTCGGGCAGAGTGCTCTGCTATTTATACACAGACAGAATTTACCAGAAATTAGAAGAACACTTAACATAAGAAACAAGTATAATTTACAAGTGAACATAAGAAAGATGTAGAACATTCTGGAATTGTTAATTACAAAGAAATAAATTTTTGCCGGTGGGCGGGATTGAACAGGTGACCTTCAGCACAGCAGTCCGTGACGCTATCCCCTGTGCCACGCCGGCAGTCGGTGTATGTGGTCTCTCGCGGCATTGCTCCCTCTCCTGGAAAAACAGCGACCCGCTGTTACGTTCCCTGTGGAGCTAGCTCCAATGTCCTGGATCTTGACCTTGTCAAAGGTCCTCTGTATGGCAATTCAAGGGGATCCTTCCTTTCTCCACGATTATCGACGATAGACGTTCCTGTCGTGGCATCATCAGTAACATTACCGTCCTTAGCATCCTTGAACAAGAAGCCATTGTCGTCTACCTGCTCTTCAGGATCGTAGTAAGGCTTCATGCGCAGGACGTGAACAATGTCTCTTCGCTTTGGTCGTTTCGACGACGGTTTATAATCCTCAACTTCGTATGTGACATCTGACATGCGGCATTTGACGGACCAAAGTATCGCTTCAATAACTTTTCTGACAGTCCAACCTTCCGTACAGGGGTAAAAATCCATACAAGATCTCCTGGGCTGTACACAACAGGTCGGTGCTTGTCGTTATACCGCTGACGGTCCTTCTCCTGGGCGTCCAGTGTCCGTATGCGAGCCAGCTATCTTGCTTCTTCGACCCTGATGATGAGCTGTTTAACATAGTCATCCTGTTGGCGTCTGGTTGGAAAGGGAACAGCGTATCCATTGTCGTCTCAGCTTCACGACCATGGAGCAGGAAAAACGGCGTGAAGCCTGTGGTGTCTTGTCTTGCGGTATTGTAAGCAAATGTCACGACTGGCAGAATTGTATCCCAATCCTTCTGCTCAACATCGACGTACATCGACAGCATATCGGCCAACGTCTTGTTAAAACATTCCGTAAGACCATTTGTCTGAGGATGGTATGCAGTTGTCATTCTGTAGACAATGTCGCACCGTGACATTACTTCTGATACTAGTTTTGACTGGAATACTTTTCCACGATCAGATATCATCAC
Organism: Locusta migratoria; assembly: GCA_026315105.1. Classification (NCBI taxonomy): domain Eukaryota; kingdom Metazoa; phylum Arthropoda; class Insecta; order Orthoptera; family Acrididae; genus Locusta; species Locusta migratoria. The sequence continues at coordinate 668,286,424 of CM048744.1, forward strand.
ACGTGGTGCTCCGTCCTTCAAAATAATTTCTTCAACAAGGAATTTTGCGATCTCTGGAGCTTCTGCAGTCGGCACAAGTTTGGTGACAGCGTAGCGTGTGAGGTAGTCAGTGCAGACTATTATCCATCGGTTACCGGTTGTCGACTTCGGGAACCTCCCTAAAAGATCAATCCCAACTCGGTGGAATGGAGCTGCTGCCGGCGGAATCGGTACGAGATGCCCTGGAGGTAACTGCAGCACATGCGTCCGTCGCTGGCACTCTTTACAGTGACTCACATAGTGCTTGACAGATCGGTAGAGACCTTTCCAGTAATACCTGCGTCTGATTCTGTCTAGGGTCTTCACGAATCCCAGATGACCGGATATTGGAGCATCATGGAAATATTTGAGAATAGCTGGCTGGAGATGAGATGGAACGACCAGCAGCCATTTGGGGCCCAGTGGATCGTAGTTGCTCTTATACAATGTTCCGTTTATAAGTTGGAAATCTCCATTGGTCGGTTCTCCTTTCTCTGAGGCCTCTATCGTTTTTAATAGTGCTGGATCTTCCCTCTGTTCAGCTGTAATGTCATCTAATTCAGTGAGGGCTGAAATTTCGTTAATGCTGTTGTGTTCCACTAATGGATTCCTTGAAAGGCAGATGGCATCCTTGTGTTTGAGCCCGTTCTTGAATACCACGGTGACATCGTACTCTTGGAGTCTTAGTGCCCATCTTGCTAGTCGACCTGATGGATCCTTCGGATCCTTCAAGTTAGTCAGCCAACACAAAGAATGGTGGTCTGTCACGACGGTGAATGGTTTGCCGAATAAATACGGCCGGAACTTGTTGATAGCCCAGATAACTGCGAGACATTCTTTTTCAGTTGTAAAGTAGTTTATCTCTGACTTTGAGAGTACTCTTGACGCATAGGCAATCACTTTTTCCGCACCTTCCTGAACTTGTAGAAGCACTGCACCAATTCCATAACAACAGGCGTCTGTGTGAAGTTCCGTTTCCGCATTCTCGTCGTACAAGGCTAGCACTGGGGCGGACGTTAGAGCCTCCTTAAGTGCCCGGAAAGCTCTTTCTTTTGTCTCATCCCAGTAAAACTTGGCGCCTCCCTGCAGAAGTTCTTGTAATGGACGTGCCTTGTTACAAAATATTTTTATGAAACGTCGGTAGTATGAGCACAGCCCGAGAAAACTTTCTCACATCACGGATGTGCTGATGAGTTGGAAATTCTGTGACTGCCCTTACTTTATCTGGATCAGGACGGACACCATCTCCGTTGACTAGGTGCCCCAGGATTTTTATCTCCTTGGCGACAAAGAGGCACTTCTTTGGATTGAGGCGAAGTCCTGCAGTCTGAACACACTTCAACACAGTTTACAGGCGACTCAGATGTTCTTCAAATGTTTTCGAGAAAACGACAGTATCATCTAAATAGCAAAGACACGTCGTCCACTTAAGGTGTCGAAAGAAGTATGTTGCTCCTTTCAAGCAGTCTAAGGTGTCGTCAATGCGCGGCAATGGGTAGACATCTTTCTTTGTGATTCTGTTCAGCCGCCGAAAGTCGACACAGAATCGCCACGTGCCATCCTTCTTCTTTACGAGGATCACCGGAGACGACCAAGGATTCTCCGAAGGTTGAATAATGTCATCTCGCAAAATCTTCTTCACTTCCTCCCGAATTATCCGTCTTTCAGCTGGCGACACTCTATACGAACGCTGGCTAATTGGCGGATGATCACCAGTATTGATACGGTGCTTTATCGTGGGCCGTTTCGTCTGATGTTTTCCCTGCTGAGGTGTGAATGCGCCCGAAAATTGGCGTAGTATACCTAACACCCGCTGGCGTTCTTCCTTGGTCAGTCCAGGCCCTATTGGCAGTTCCACATTTGTTTCCTCCAGCGTGTAGTCTGTACTAACAGCAGGGCATGGGTCTTCATTGATGACGTTGAGCTCACCGTCCAGGATTGGTTCAGCTGTCCCGATACACATTCCCTTGGGAATAAGTTGTGACTGCTCGTGACAATTTGTGATCCAAATCTCTCCTTTACCACTGGTAATGCTTATGATAGCCGCTGGTATGTAATTTTCTTTTGTGAGCCTGACAAACTTTTTACTATCAACAAGCACTCCACAGTTTAATCGCCCATCTGTATTTGTGACAGCAACTCTTCTCGTCGTCAACGGCGGGATCGTCACATTGTCAACGGCAAATAACTTCCCAGAAAATTCTGTATTACATGTATCTGTCGGAACAACTTCTTCAATTTGCATGGATGACATTGTGAATACATTCTGTTAACACGACAAATTCAAATGGCTGCGTCCTGTTGTTGATGGTTATTCTTGCGACACAAGTTCCTGCTGGCTGGACGTACTTTCCATTCGCGACCTTCAGCACAGTTGCCCCAGTATCACAGAACATTGTCTTCTTTAGTGTGCGGCGGTAATTATCCGACAATACAGAGAAAGACACTTCTGAGTCAACAAGTGCCCGGACAGGTTGGCCGTAGATTATGACGTCGATAAGATTTCCCGAAATCTTAGCGACTGTCGTCCATGGAGGATTTTCATCTGCGGCGGACTCACCTCTGTAGATGGTCGCCTCGCTTAGTTTTCCTGGGTGCGGCGGCTAGGGGAGCGGCTGGTACCTCTGAACGGTGACGGTGAACGGCTGCAGCGCGTCGGGGAGCGACCTCGTCTAGGGTACGGCGATGGGCTTCTTCCCATAGGTCGACTGAACATAGCGTACGACATGTCCAGGACGCCCACAGTGGAAACAAAGTGGTGTGTTGTCTTCTGTCCTCCAGACGTCTGTTCTTCTGCGGGGCGTCATAGTTACCGGGGGAGTTGGTTGTGGTCGAGTCGGCCGGTTCATGGACTGCCGTTTGGCGGCTGCAGCGTAAGTCATAGCAGGGCGACGCCATTCTTAACGTCGGGTGTGATTGACGGGGCAGACAGGAGCTAATGTCTGAAATACCTCTTCCTCGGCGACTTCGGCTCCCTCGTGTCTTACAGGGCTTACATCCATGGCCATAATCTGATGATCGCTCGGTCTAACAGTCCTGCTTGCCATAAATTCTTGTAATTCTTCTCTTACAATTTGTCGTATGAGAGAAGCAAAGTCATGCTGGTGTTCCACAACGGCCATAGGGACTACATTGGGGAGTCTCTCATACTTCTTGCGTCCAACCCTCCTTTGTTGCATCTCTTCAATACGCTGGCCCACTTAATGAACTCTTCTGTCATAGCAATGTCTTTTATCAGAAGAGCTTGATACATCTCTTCTGCAATACCCTTCATCAGCTGCGTGATTTTGTCCACCTCAGTCATGTTCGGATTGACTATGTTACACAGGGCCAGAACAATCTGTATGTGCAATTGTGTCGGCTCACCATGTCGTTGGGCCCGGTTTTTCAGTTGTTCTTCCGCCGAGCGGATTTGTCGCTGGCAGGTCTCCAAACGTCTTCTTCAGTTCCTCGTTTAATGTCTCCCAGTTTTTCAACTTGTCTTTGTTGTTCTCGAACCATTGCTGGGCTGTTCCATGCAGGTAGAAGTAAACATTGGCCAAGCACATCGTTTGATCCCACCTGTTGTACTTAGCGACTCGGTCGAACCCTTTTAGCCATTTGCTGGGGTCCTATCCAGCGTCTCAAGGGAACACCGATGGGTGTCTGATGTGTAGCTGGCTTACCGCTGGTTTCGTTTCCATGGTTATTCTAATGATACGGTCTTTTGGAAGGACGTTCTCGGTGTATCCCTTGTATTCCGGTTCCAGGCCATGTAAGCGACGGCTTTTACATAGCCTAATCGGAGCCACGGTGATGCAGCTGTTGCACAGGATACCCGGCGCCTCCACAAAACAATGTCGCATTGCAATGGAAGAATGGAAGAAGGCTTGACTTCGAAGGCATCTGAAAACAGCACTTATACTGAAAGCACGTTTATTACGAACTCAACATAGACACAGAACTGACTGCCTCTTGGGCAGAGTGCTCTGCTATTTATACAAAGACAGAATTTACCAGAAATTAGAAGAACACTTAACATAAGAAACAAGTAGAATTTACAAGTGAACATAAGAAAGATGTAGAACATTCTGGAATTGTTAATTACAAAGAAATAAATTTTTGCCGGTGGGTGGGATTGAAATGGCGACCTTCAGCACCGCAGTCCGTGGCGCTATCCCCTGCACCACGTTGGCAGTCGGTGTACGTGGTCCCTCGCGGCAGTAAAGAATATATGGGTCAGTTCTAGTTCTCGATACCACCCTTCAGCTTTGACCAAAGACAAAATGTGTTACCTTTTAGTCACTCTCTGAGGATTAGAGCATGGGGCTAATCGTATGAAAGATGTTATATATTATGGGATTCTAGGCATGGAATTGGTCACTACCAGCTTTTCATATTCTCTGCAGGAGTAGTTGGAAGCGGTAAATAGAAATCACCTATATAAGTTAATTCTAGTTATCAAACTCAGTTTTATACAGGATTATTTGGTCGGTTTTGGTAGCTGGAATTGACCTAGCCCTATATGGTTCAGTTACCGACACTAGATTTGATATTTTCTGCAGGAATGGTGGGATCAGTAATAGACATAACTTGTAAAGGTTAATACTAGTTACCAGGTACCAGATTTTTCTCATTTATATATAGGAATATTTGGTCGGTGTCAATAACTAGAACCTTTATGTATAGAGCATGATGTCCGTATGTTTATGTGTACATGTTGCATACAGATCTACAGTGGCAGCGCTAGACGAAAACTGGGCGTCGGCGAACTCGTCTTTGCGAGGCCCCTTTCATTTTGTCATTAATGAATTAATGGAGAAAATGTTAAAAGAGCTGAATTATACATCAATAATCATTATACTAAAATTCTACTAGTATAATATACGAGTCCACCCCCATGAACCACAGACATTGCCGTGGTGGGGTGGCTTGCGTGCCTCAACGATGCAGATAGCCGTACCGTAGGTGCAACCACAAGGAGGGGTATCTGTGGAGAGGCCAGACAAACGTGTGGTTCCTGAAGAGGGGCAGCAGCCTTTTCAGTAGTTAAAAGGGCAACAGTCTGGATGATTGACTGAGCTGGCCTTGTAATATCAGCTAATGTGGCTTTGCCACACAGTTACTGCGAACGGCTGAAAGCAAGGGGAAACTACATCCCTTACTTTTCCCGAGGACATGCAGCTCTACTGTATGAACATATGATGATGGCATCCTCTCGGGTAAAATATTCCAGTAGGTAAAATAGTCCCCCATTCGGATCTCCGGGCGGGGACTACTCAGGAGGATGTCGTCATCAGGAAAGACAATACTGGCATTCTACGGGTCGGAGCGTGGAATGTTAGATCCCTTAATCGAGTAGGAAAATTAGAAAATTTAAAAAGGGAAATGGATAGGTTGAATTTAGATGTAGTGGGGATTAGTGAAGTTCGGTGGCAGGATGAACAGGATTTCTGGTCAGGTGAGTACAGGATTATAAATACAAAATCAGTTGGGGGTATCACAGGAGTAGGACTGATAATGAATAAGAAGATAGGAGTGCGGGTAAACTACTATGAGCAGCACAGTGATCGCATTATCATTGTCAAGATAGATACGAAGCCAACACCGACAACAGTAGTACAGGTTTATATGCAAACTAGCTCTGCCGATGATGAGGAGATCGAAGAAATATATGAGGAGCTAAAGGAAATTATTCATACAGTTAAGGGAGAGGAAAACTTAATTGTGATGGGAGACTGGAATTCGGTAGTAGGAAAAGGAAGAGAAGGAAAAATAGTAGGTGAATATGGACTGGGCAGAGGGAATGAAAGAGGAAGTCGCCTGGTAGAATTTTGCACGGAACATGATTTAATCGTAACAAACACATGGTTTAAGAATCACAAAAGAAGGTTGTACACGTGGAAGAGACCAGGAGACACCGGAAGGTATCAGATAGATTTTATAATGGTAAAACATAGATTCCGGAACCAGGTGATAAACTGTAAAACATACCCAGGGCCAGATATAGACTCTGACCATAACTTGTTAGTCATGAACTGTAGGCTGAAACTGAAAAAACTACTGAAAGGTAGGAAAATAAGGAGATGGGACTTATATAAATTGAAGGAACGTGAAGTTCTGGAGAAATTCAGAGGGAGATTTAGGCAACAATTGACAGAAACAGGGGGAAATAAAACAGTAGAAGAGGAATGGGTAGCATTGAGAGATGAAATAGTGAAGGCAGCAGAGGACAAAATAGGTAGGAAGGCAAGACCTACAAAAAATCCTTGGATATCACAGGAAATACTAAATTTAATTGATGAAAGGAGAAAATATAAAAATGCAGTAAACGAAACAGGCAAAATGGAGTACAGACGACTAAAAAATGAGATTGACAGAAAGTGCAAAGTGGCTAAGCAGGAGTGGATAGAAGCCAAATGCAGATCTGTAGAAGAATGTATAAATAGGGGAAAAATAGATACAGCCTACAGGAAAATAAAAGAAACATTTGGAGATAACAAAAACAGCTCTATGAATATAAAGGACTCTGATGGAAAACCAGTTCTCAGCAAAGAAGGGAAAGCTGAAAGGTGGAAAGAGTACATAGAGCAGCTCTACAAAGGAAATGAACTTAGAGACGATGTTGTAGGAAGGGAAGTGGAAGTAGATCAAGATGAAATAGGAGATATTATACTGAGAGATGAATTTGACAGAGCCCTGAAAGACCTTGGTCGGAACAAGGCCCCAGGAGTAGATGACATACCCTCAGAGCTACTAAAGTCTCTGGGAGAGCCAGCCATGACAAAACTATTTGAACTGGTGTGTAGGATGTATGAGACAGGCGAAATACCCTCAGACTTTAAGAAAAATGTAATAATCCCCATTCCAAAGAAATCAGGCGCAGACAGGTGTGAAAAATTACATAACCATCAGTTTGATAAGTCATGGTTGCAAAATTTTAACACGAATTATCTACAGGAGAATGGAAAAGCTGGTAGAAGCTGACCTCGGGGAAGATCAGTTTGGATTCAGGAGGAACGTAGGAACCCGGGAGGCGATACTCACTTTACGACTTATCTTAGAAGATAGATTAAGGAAAGGCAAACCTACATTTTTAGCTTTTGTAGATTTGGAGAAAGCATTTGACAATGTTGACTGGAATATACTCTTCCAAATTCTGAAATCAGCAGGGGTAAAATACAGGGAAAGGAGAGTTATTTACAACTTGTACATAAGCCAGACCGCAGTTATTAGACTCGAAGGGCATGAAAGGGAAGCATCAGTGGGGAAGGGAGTAAGACAGGGTTGTAGCCTTTCTCCAATGCTATTTAATTTGTACATCGAGCAGGCGGGGAAGGAAAGCAAGGAAAAATTTGGAATAGGGATTAAAGTTCAGGGGGAAGAAATAAAAACATTGCGTTTTGCTGATGACATTGTAATTCTGTCAGAGACAGCAAAGGACCTGGAAGAGCAGTTGAATGGAATGGACAGTGTGTTGAAGAGAGCGTATAAAATAAACATTAACAAGAGCAAAACAAAAATAATGGAATGCGGTCTTAGAAAATCAGGTGATGCTGAAGGAATTAGATTAGGTAACGAAACAATGAAGGTGGTAGATGAATTTTGTTACTTGGGTAGTAAAATAACATGCGATGGTCGCAGTACAGAGGATATAAAATGCAGAATGGCAATGGGAAGGAAAGCATTTTTGAAAAAGAGAAATTTGCTAACATCGAATATTAATTTAAGTGTAAGGAAGTCTTTTGTGAAGGCTTTTGTGTGGAGTGTTGCCTTGTACGGGAGTGAAACATGGACGATAAGCAGTGCGGACAGGAAGAGGATAGAGGCCTTTGAAATGTGGTGCAACAGAAGAATGCTGAAGATTAGTTGGGTAGATCGCATAACTAATGAAGAGGTACTTAACAGAATTGGTGAGAAAAGGAATTTTTGGCACACCCTGACTAAAAGAAGGGATCGCTTGGTAGGACACATTCTTAGACATCAAGGAATCGTAAATTTAGCATTGGAGGGAAGTGTGTGGGGTAAAAATCGCAGAGGGAGACCAAGAGACGCGTATAGTAAGCAGATTCAAGTGGATGTGGGTTGTCGTTCTTATGAGGAGATGAAAAGGCTTGCACAGGATAGAGTAGGGTGGAGAGCTGCATCAAACCAGTCTCCGGACTGAAGACCATAACAACAATATACGAGTATTATTGGAATGACAAAAATTACAATAAACAAACACAAATTAGAGAAACTTTTCAGCTTTTCATCTCACAGAATTTTTTAAAGATCACATTTTAATATTAGCAGCAATTTCGGCTTCAGTTGATAGTACTGACAATGCAGATTGTCTTTCTTGGCTCATGTGCTTTTCAAGTTAGTCTTAATCAATTTTAACTTTGTGAAGCTTCTCTCGGCCGAAGATGTACCGACTGGAACTGAGTATGATTCTGATTGTTATATAAACATTTGGATATACATATTCCAAATCGTTTTCTAAAATGTACTGAAGAAATTGTTTTACAAGTATTTAACTAAAAATTGCATCACTGCTGCACTCATACGGAAATAAATACGGATAACTAAATAGCTGCCAGCCGCGAATGGCCGAGCGCACTAAGGCGTCATGCCACGGTGAGCGAACCGAGCGAGGTGGCGCAGTGCTAAAGCACTGGACTCGCATTCGGGAGAATGGTGGTTCAAATCCACCTCCAACCATCCAGATTTAGGTTTTCCATTTTCCTGAATCACTTCAGGCAAATACCGGGATGGTTCCTTTCAAAGGGCACAGCCGATTTCCTTCCTCATCCTTACCCAAATCTCCGAGTGTAAGCTCCGTCTCCAATGACCAAGCTGTCGACGAGACGTTACATCCAAAGTTTTCTTCCTCCTTCCACGGTGAGCGAGGTCCCTCTCGTCGTGGGTCAATCCCACCCTTTGATACGAAGGTTGTGTTCGGCCATTGGTTGAGCTAGAGTAAATTAGATGTAGGTCGTCGCTATATAACCTAGCAGTTGGAAAGCGCCGTTAAACATCAAATATAAATAAAATAAAATAAAATAAAATTTTAACAATGTTTTGCGAGGCCCTCACAGGCGCGAGGCCGTCGGCAGTGGCCGACGTCGCCGACGCCTAGCGCCGCCACTGCAAATCTACAGTTTAGATTCAATGTTGCACACTTGACCTTCAAACCAATATGACAGTCACCATAGAATCTGTATGGAAATCATACAACACGTTCATGAGATACGACATCATAAAGTCAGATGCACGGAAAATTACTGTTCACATTACAAATTACTGTTGGACAGATTACAACCAAATTTGGCACAGATGCTCCTTATCAAGAGTTAACAATTGCTGTATTGGTAAGAACCATATGACACATGTCTCAGGAGACATGATGTCATAAACATAGGCGTTGCAAAAAACTGACACATTATGTGATGAGACTTTATAGATACACTATAAGAGCATGAGAGTACTTAGTGACTTGCAACAAACTTTAAAGACAATTTCAAACCTTTACTATACTTTTTTTCACTGACAAACACAGTAAAATAATGAAAGGAAAAATGTTTCTCTCTTACTACTGTTCATGGAGTAATACTACAGACCCCTGCAGCTCAGTTGCTAAAAGAAAACCATGACCGTTTGTAACTGTTCACTTTCGGCAGCAAGCAATCACCTCCTTACACAACCTCTCCCACCCTGGAATAAGAGGCACAACATACTTGGTGAAGCAGAGTTTTGTGTGGCAAATATGGACAAAGATTGTAAGAAGTTTGTGCGTCAATGTGTGGCCTGCCAACGCAACAAAGTTAGTCGGCATGATTGGGCACCTCTTGGCACGTTCATATGTAAACCAAAGATTTGGACACGTCCATTTAGACACCTTAGGCTCGCTCCCACAATATGAAGGCTATACATACTGCCTTACTGCCATTGATCACTACACTCACTGGCCAGAAGTTTTTCCAATGGCAGACATCACTGCCGAGACAGTGGCAACATTCTTTCGTGCATGGATCACCCGTTTCAGCGTTCCACTTCGAATTACAACTGATCAAGGACGACAATTTGACTCATTCATATTCAAGACATTTTTACTAGGTATGAAATGCATTAGGACCACAGCTTACCACGCATCAGCAAATGGGTTAGTTGGAGCCTATACATAGGCAATTAAAAGTGAATATCCGATGTCATGACATGCAGAGATGAACAGAGACACTGTAGCCAGTACCTCGCCTTCTACTTTCCAAACTTCACAGAAGCTCCCCTGCGAAACATGAAAGACTAGCACTCCTGGAAGAAAGGATATGGTGGAGACATGGCTTGGCCAGTCTGCCGCGGCTGCGTGCTCAAATTCGACAGCTACATCCTGTTACGCCATGGGACTGGCAAGGTTGCTGCGCTTCATAAATGTCACTACGTTTTTGTATGACATAATGCAGTACACAAGCCACTACAGCCACCTTACAATGGACCTTATTGTGACATCTGTAGGGACGACATGATGTTCAAGGTCGACGTGATGGGCACACAAACCACCATCACCATCGATAGGAACAAACCAGCTTTCAGCACACACTACAGTGGTTGTGGACTCATCCAAGGTCACACCCTCGACCGACGCAACAGTCGCACCAGTCACTCCTACTCCTGTAACAAAGCAGCCACAACGGACATCAGAGACTACCACTGATGACCCAGCAGCAGCAGCAGCCTTTGCAAAACATGTTATCTCGATCTGGACGACATGTCTGATTCACCGTGGAGGTGGGCATGGGTGTGTGTGTTGTCCTTAGATTAATTTACCTAGGTTTAAGTAGTTTGTAAGCTACGGACTGATGACCACACAGTTTGGTCCGATAGATTTACAAACATTTGAACAAACATCGTCTGATTCAACATGAGATATCGTAGACACAAAATGGGGGAGCGGGGAAGTGCAATGTTGATTTAACACGTTCGCTGCAGTCACCAATGCGGGCCGCTAACGCTCTAGGCCATTGACCTCTATAAAAACTGGATGTATAACTCTAGTGTCTGAGCATAGACCTACAGCGTGCCTGCACATTCAGATGTTTTCCACACGTTTTCGCATTATCCGCCATGTTTAAATTTTGGCATACTAATTTCTATCAGTTATTACATGACCAAGAATTGCTTACTTACCTCTTGATTTGAAATTGTCAATTTACGGTGTAACAGGCTAATATGGAAGCGTAATCCAAACGTATTTTCTTCTTGTTTTCTTGTAATACTTCATAGCAGCCATATTTGAATTTGGCAAGAAACGAAATAGGAACATCTCTGGCTGGCACGCTCAGACAACTGAAGTTCAACATCCAGATAGTATAGAGATCACTGCTCTAGTCGGACGCCTGTAAGCGCTTGTGCGCTCAGAGCTGAAATCAGACCCCTGCGAAACCTGTAATACTGAAAGCGAATATAACGTCTGCACAAGAGGTGGTGCTAGATATAGAAATACAAGTACGCTTTAGCTGCATGTCGATTATGTGACAAATGGTGCAACCTGTCTGGCTCTTAAAAGCGTCATATGCATTTACTTCAAACAATTCTCACAACGCCTCTGATTTATTGATATAATTGCAAACTGGAAAGAAAATGAAATTCAAACAAGCGATATATCCGCTTCATTGAGAAAGAATTAGTCTGAAGACACCAAAAGGTTTATCAAACGGAGAAAAAGAAACAGGTCTCCTCATCTGCAATGTGGTGCTATGGAAACCCAATCCCATATAACAAATAAGTTTGCAAGGTGATGTTTCTATAGTAAACCACTAAAGACGAAAACACGCGACTGCAGATAGGAAAAGTTACGTGATATTTTTAGGTGGCTTGTACTAACATGAGTGCACAGCCAAACAAACTAAACTGAGTACTCAGCGCCACTTATAAGCGTTACCTGCACTGGCATGTTGATCGCGGAAATGCTTATAAGCGTCGGCACCAATGGCGTGTTGATTGCGGAAATGCTTATAAGCGTGAGTCGGAGCGAACGTGATAAATCTATGCATTAATATCTCAGAACTGTATTTATTCTCTGCTTTTAAAATTATTCTGTTATGTGTATTCAGTTTTCTTTAGTTACACGACATTTTCTAATGTAGTTAAAGTTACTAAACTTGCAATAGAACAAAACTGTAGATTTGTATGCAATATGTACACACAATGATAGGACGGTCTTCTTTATATATATATATATATATATATATATATATATATATATATATATATATATATATATATAACTAGCTGAGAACCAGACGTTGCACGGGTATTTTTTTATTATTTTCAAACCTTGAGTTAATACTTGCCCTATCGCTTCTCTCTCTCTGTCCATCTCCTTTTACCAAAAACATGTTTATAGGAGAATATATGAAGAATAGGGCTGTCTTACATAATGTACAAAATTATAAATGCAGTATCCAAACAAAGAAAGGTAGTAATCAAAATACAAACGATATGTAACTTTAATTCGAAACTCGACTATAAACAAAATTTCTTGTTACCTGCCCAGGATTTAATTTGAATAAATTCCATGGCGAGTCTGAATGTGTGGTGCTGTGTGAGAACACGGTGCGCCTCCCACTACAACTGCCTTACTCCGGCCCACACCACGTCATCTGCAAGTCCACAAACACATTTGACATTTATGTCAATGGACATGTGGTTACTGTCACCATCAATCGACACCCCACAGGTAGAAAGAGAAGACACATAGGATACACAGTGTGATGATCCTTCACAAACTCATACTGCCCGTGTGTGTGACAACTGTTCGGCGAGTGAGAGTTCCAGCATTGATCATGATACAATAACACTTACACCGTAGCAATCGCCGACCCTTCCCTCCAACAGCTGCCATCTGATACAGCCCAAGACTTCAATGTCTCCTGGCTCAGCTCCACACCTGCGAGATCACAAGTCACCGATTTACACGCTAACGACCCAGACACCTACATCACATATAACATGGACGTCTTCACTTACCCACAGGAGAATGCTATGGTAATCATCTGATGAAACATCTCCTTCCCCCACCTCTGGTGACACATCAAAGATCTCTGCATACTTAACCATATCAGGTGTATTATATCTAACACCCTGTTCTGTCCTCCTTCCTTCCTGCGCTGGTCCTGATCTCTCACAAGGGATAGCCCCTTGTTGGTTGAAGGGCTACATCATGTCCTCCCTGCCGCTGGACCCGCCCTGGGAACACTACCCACAATGCACTCCATCACCCAGGACAACGCACACACTGAAAACGCATGGCATTGACTTAGACTCACCAAGCACACTGCAGCCTGTGCGGACAGTACCCAAGAAGGTGTGCCTCAAGACCATGCCTTGGCATCAACACTATGTGGCGTGACCTCAAAACTCTTCATGTGCCATGCCCTCTGTTGGGCTATGGACCAGCACCACACTAGCACTCGCCTCGACATTGGGTGATGATACACGTGCACCGTTGATGCCAGTGGTTCCCCTGTGCTCCACACACCACATACAGATGTCAAAGGAACATCTTTGGTTGATTGTTTTTTTATCACTGCCTCGGCAGCCATTATAGTCAGGGTGTCTCTGTACCTACTTGTGTTAACTTCTCCTGCAGAAGTGGCTAATAAAAGTACTTATCTACCAACTCTAGTGTATTGTTTGCATGTAGTGTTGATAGAAACTACAAGCTCTTTCACCCACCCCAACAGCTCCTGCTACGTCTATTCTACATCTCTCCCAATCCTCGTATATCCTCCCCCCCCCCCCTCTCTCTCTGTGTTTGTGTTTCTGTGTGTGTGTGTGTGTGTGTGTGTGTGTGTGTGTGTGTGTGTGTGAACTTCTCTACTATACTCCTAAGCCACATATCTTTCCACCCATCTGATACCTACATGCTCTGTAAGCAAAAACTTGCAACACCCCTGATCTCCCTCCCATCTCATCCCTTCTCTGCAGAGCGTTACTTGAGACACAGCAGCCAGAGATGACAGTTGCGGGTATCAGTGAAGTGTGCCTGTGTGATTTATCTACATCTTGGAACTGTATGAAGGAGAGCATGTGTCTCTTTCTGACATAGGCTATGGCTGGACAGCTACGTTACGTTTATATGAGTGTGTCTGTTATGTTCCTGTCGCGGCTCGACAAATGTCTATGCAGTGAGTTGCAAACTATTTTAATTATGTTGTTCACAAATTTATAAAGTTTTGTCGCGCCGTAAATAAACTTGTGTGATCGATACTAACACACGTACGCTTGTTTTTGTAACCATTTCCTTTGGGGGCAGCTGTTTGGTTTCAGGATCTGCCACTCTTTCTCTTGACAGTGCTGCTGCTCATTCACTCGCCATAACGTTCTCACCAGGGACACCTGCCGCGCGTGATTAAAACCCCACTTCAGCAAATGTGCATCAAACAGACTGTCGGCGAGACTTCACCTTTTGCACCTAATCCACTGCTGGCTCCGCCTCCTGGTCGACTGCCCAAGCAGCCGCCTTTCTCTATTTAGGCTCCCACAACTTGGATAGCTCTCATCGAGCAAATCTTCGGACACTATTTGCTCGATGACGCCACAGGCTGTCTATGTCTGATCACTCATCCACGACATGTTGATCTGTGACCTCTCCTCCATCCGCCAATCGCTATGCCGCCGTGAACAAGACCATCCTGGAAAGCGTCACCTGCAATTCTGATGAGACAGTCAGACACATTCTCCAGGAAGAGCATTAATAATTATAAATTCGTGTGGTCAGTGGCCTGGTGCAAGTGTTTCGATGTGTGTCCCTAGCCTACCCCAGTTATCCAGACGGGGATAGGGGACCTACAGTTTAACGTGGAATATCGTCCACTTGTCGTTTCTGGCGACTCCTCGCATCATTGGGAGGTGAAGGCTGGGTTAAAATGCAAACTGAAAAATTCCGAGATCTGATCAGGTTTCTAAACCGTGACCTTTCAGTTTCCAGTCGAGCGCTTTACCCTGAGACCACCAGGCTCGACTATGAAGAGTATTTAGGAGATATGAAGGCTTCACAACTGTGGTGCCGCCTCCGATTGCGAGTCAATGAATATGATATGCCTCACTCCACTCTCATGGCTTTCTGGTCAAGCAAACTCCCACTCGCTGTGCAGACAACCCTCACCTACAACATTCTTCAGCCTCTGAGTGAACGCATCTGCATCGCTGCAAGGGTGTATGATTCCTATCTTGTTGTTGTGAGGGGTTAGAGGGGACTTAACAGCTCAGTCGTCAGTCCCGATTCCTATCTCCGTGAGGCATGTCAGCCCTGTTTCACCTCCGAGTCTCAGTGCTCGCAGCAACAATACAGAAGCCATTTGCAAGCAGTCGGGCATGAATTGTCACGTACATGCCAAACAAGTCTCAGCTTCACCTTCTATGCCTTCACTGCTGGCGCTGCCAGCTGGTAGCCCGCCCGACTCTAACAAGGCGACTCCTCTGCTCATCTGCGTCCCCCAAGAACAGGTTCCTCATTATCCATACTGTTATTACCATAGTCGTTTTGGTGATACAGTGAAGATGTTTCGTCCACCGTGCCTTCACTCAAACACAGAGTGCAGGACGATCTAGGCGCCGTCTCCTACTCTGACAAGTACAGGTGCCATCAAGTGCTTCATTCTGTTTGTGATGCCTCACCTTTGTGCAGTCACCTTTATTTACATGACTGTGTTGCCGGTGCCCTTTTTCTCATGGACACCAGTGCTGATGTCTCTCTGTTATCCATTTCTGTGGCTACCGGTCCCCTTCTCCCACATCACACTCTCCTTTGGGTTGCCACACAGTTACCATGTGCTGGATCAATAACCTTCACTGCTCACCTGTCATCGAGCTGCACACTCAAGAGGAACTTTCTGGTGACCAACATTCCAGAACCTAGCGTAGGCATTGACATTTTATCTCACCACAATCTTTCTCCTAATGATGTGCACCGCTCGGTGTTTCATCACCCATTGAACAAACATTTTTTGTATGACCCGTAGAGCTCTGGCTCTTCTGTTGCGAGTGCAGATATTGTCTGCGAGGGCATTAAAACTATTGACAAGTATGAAACTCACCTGTCAAGTGGTCTTGGGAACACAAACAAGTGTTTCAGCTGCAGCACGAGAGAGAGAGGACTTTGTCCACCATCTCACTGACACAGCGACTCAATTGACCTCCATTAAGCAAGACACTGTAACTCTTCGAGCACCTCTGAAGGATAAGCACTCCAAGGTCAGTACTTATGTTCCTCCACGAGTGTTATCAGTGACGTCACGCCAACGCACAAGATTGCCAGTGTCTACAGTTCACTCCTGTGTGGACGTTGTAAACAAAACTTGGTTGCCATGCCAACAACTTGCTCGTCGTCCCACTCTAGTAGCTGCCTCCCATACTGCTTCTCCCCACATGCATGGCGATCTTTTTCTGGTTCACCTGCTCCATGGGTCGAGTACGTGCCTGGAACTTCTCCAAGTCACACACTACCACCTGCATGTGGTCTCCCTAGGAGCTACGCGAACAGATTTCATGCACCGCCACTTGTGCATGCACTACAGTGCCTCACTCGCCTGCACGTGCAGCCAGCGCAGCTACTACTTTGGTGCCTCGGTTGTCACAAACTCTTCTGAGACACTTCCTGCCACGGTGCGTCTTTCGGCCACTGCCCACCTCGGTTCTCACACAGTGCCACGTCCCCCGATGATACGCATTTCCTTATGCCACCCTGCGCCACCGCAACAAACGTTGCATGTGCTTGTAAGCAAACACTTGCCTCCACATCCACTAATGTTTCTGTCGTCACGAATAGAACTGTGCATAAGATTCATGTAATTGACGCCCCCCCCCCCCCCAATCTCTAACATACCGTGTTGTCTTTGCCCTGAGAAACTTGCGGCCGTCAAACAACAGATCGCCAAACTTTTGGATGCTCGTGTAATTGAAACCTCGTCCAGTAACTGGTCGTCGCCTATTCATTTAGTGTATAAGAAGGACAGTACTTGGTGCATGTGCAGCGACTACCACAGACTCAGCACTAGGACTATAATGAACAACTATCCCATTCCCAACGTTGCTGATTTCACGCAAACATTGGCAAGTGCAAAAGTGTTCTTTAAAGTGGACTGCAAGTGAGCATATTATCAACTTCCAATGGCTCCTGAGGACATTGAAAAAACTGCCGTCACTACCCCCTTCGGCTTGTTTAATTATCGTTTTATGCCGTTCGTGGCAACGTTTTATCAATGAGACCCTTTTCCCACTGAAATTTTAGCTTTCTCACCTTGATGACATATTAGTGTTCAGCAATTCAGTGAAGGAGAACAAGAAACAGGTGCAGATCCATCTCGACAATCTGTCCTCAGTCAGCAATGAACTTAATGACAAGAAGAAACAGTCACACCAATGCTCTGTACTGTTCCTAGCTTTCACTGTTTATGCGGATGGGATCACTACTCCCCCCCCCCCCCCGAAAATTTGACTACGTCAAGAACTTGTCCCATCCCTCAACCTTCAAAGAATTACAGTGTCTTCTAGGGAAAATTAACTATTACTGACGCCACTTACCTGGTGCTGCTGAGCTCCAAGCCCCCCCCCCCCCCCCTCTGGTAAAGATACATCTGGCACTCGCCCCCTTCCCTGGAATGATGCCATGCCATCTGCTGTCTCTGCTCTCAAGGATCTCTTAGCAAAGGCCGTCACCATTGCTCATCCTCATCTCGATGCTGAACTTTTCATCATGATTGACAGTGCCATTAATGGTGACACTCTTTCCTGCAATTCTTCTCAAAAAAGCTCAGTAACGCTCAAAATAAATATCCCACTCTTGACAGAGAGCTCCTGTCGGTATACGAGGCTATCAAATACATCTACATAGATACTGTGCAAATCACATTCAAGTGCCTGGCAGAGGGTTCATTAACCACCTTCATAACTTTTCTCTACCGTTCCATTCTCTAATGCGCGCGGGAAGAAAGAACACCTAAATCGTTCCGTTTTAGATCTCATTTCTCTTATTTTATTGGGATGGTCATGTCTCCCTAAGTAGGTGGGTGCTAGCAAAATATTTTCACTTTCAGAAGTAAAAGTCGGTGATTGAAACTTCGCAAACAGATCACGCCGCAATAATAACGTCTTTCTTTTAATGATTTCCACACCAATTCGTACAACATTTCCGTGACGCTTCCCCCCCCCCCCCCCCACCCGTAACGTGATAAAACAAAACGAGCTGCCCTTCTCTGAACCTTCTCAATGTCTTCCGTCAGTCCCACCTGGTGAGGGTCCCACAAGGGGCAACAGTACTCCAGGTGAGGACGTACAAGTGTGATGTAGGCAGTTCCTTTGGTGGAGCTGGTGCATCTTCGAAGCTTTCTGCCAATGAAACGTAACCTTCCCCACAATATTTTCTATGTGTTCTCTCCAGTCAAAGTTATTCGTAATTGTAAGTCCTAGGTATTTGGTAGAATCTACGACCTTAAGGTTTGACTGATTTAGCGCGTAATTGAAGTTCAACGGATTTCTTTTAGTGGCCATGTGTATTACTTCACACTTTTCTTTATTTAGTGTCAATTGCCAATTTTCGCACCATGTAGAAATTTTGTCTAAATCGCTTTGCAGTTGCTTTTGATCCTCTGTTGACTTCACTAACCGATAAACGACAGCACCATCCGCGAACAGTATAAGGGAGCTACTCAGATTGTCTCCTAAATCGTTTATAAACACGAGGAAGAGTAGGGGACCTATAACGCTTCCCTGTGGAACGCCAGATATCACTTCTGTTTTACTCGATGACTTACCGTCAATTACAACGAACTGTGTCCTTTCTGATAGGAAATCGTGAATCCAATCGCACAATTGGGGAGATATTCCATAAGCTCACAATTTCATAAGAAGCCGCTTGTGGGGTACAGCGTCAAAAGCCTTCCTGAAATCCAGAAATATGGAATCGATTTGAGATCCCTTGTCGATGGCACTTAACACTTCATGTGAATAAAGAGCAAGCTGTGTTTCACAAGAGTGATACTTTCTGAATCCATGTTGACTATTGGTTAATAGGTCGTTCTCTTCGAGGTATTCATAATATTCGAACAAAGTATATGTTCCAAAATCCTACTGCAAATCAACGTCAATGAGATAGGCCTGTAATTTTGGGAATCACTCCTATTGCCTTTCTTGAATATTGGAGTAACTTGGGCAACTTTCCAGTCTTTGGGTACGGATCTTTCGCTGAGTGATCGGTTATAAATTATAGCTAAGTACGGAGCTATTGCATCAGTATACTCTGAGAGGAATCTAGTTGGTATACAATCTGGCCCGGAAGATTTGTTTTTGTTTAATGACTAAAGTTGTTTTACTACTCCAGGAACAACTACTACTAAGTTTCGCATGCTGGCAGCTGTTCCTGGATTGAATACTGGAGTGTTCACTTCGTCTTCTTTGGTGAACGAATTTCGGAAAGCTGTGTTTAGTAATTCTGCCTTAGCAGTACTGTCATCGGTAGTATTACATTGCTATCGCGTAGTGAAGGTATTATTTGTGTTTTGCCGCGTTGTAATTCACATATGACCAGAATTTCTTTGGATTTTCTGCAAGATTACGAGACAGGATTTCGTTGTGGTAACTACTATAGGCTTCTCGCATTGAAGTCCGCGCTAGGTTGCGATTTTAAGTAAAAGATTGCCACCCTGTGTCTTTTTAAATTTTGCATGCGTTTTTCTTTGTTTCTGCAACAGTTATCTGACCTGTTTTGTGTACCACGGGGGTCAGCCCCATCTTTTATTAATTTATTTGGTATAAATCTCTCGATTGCTACTGATATTATGTCTTTGAATGTAAGCCACAACTGATCTACACTCGCATTTTTAGTTTTGAAAGACTGGAGACTATCACTGAGGAAAGCGTGAAGCGAATTTTTATCTGCTTTATTGTATAGATATATTTTTCGTTTATTTTTGGTGCATTTGGGAATTTCGACATTCAGTCTCGCTACTACAGTTCGGTGTTCGCTAATCCCTGTATCTGTTTTGATGCTCTTTACTAGCTCAGGATTATTTGTTGCTAGGAGATCAAGGATATTTTCGCAACCATTTACTATTCTAGTGGGTTCATGAACTAACTGTTCGAAGTAGTTTTCAGGAAAAGCATTCAGAACTAGTTCGGACGATGTTTTATATTTGCCGCCGGTTTTGAATACGTAATTATGCCAACATATCGAGGGGAAATTAAAGTCGCCGCCGATTATAACAGTATGCTTCGGATACCTATTTGAAATGTGATTCAAGCTTTCTTTGAACATTTCGGCAACAGCATCGTCTGAGTGGGGGGCCGATAAAAAGATCCAATTATTGATTTATTCCGGTTGTCAGGTATAACCTTTACCCAGACCAACTCACAGGAAGTATCTGTCTCAATTTCGCTGCAGGATAAACCGTTAGTAACAGCAATAAACACGCCACCCCGTTTTTTATTTATTCTATCCTTTCTGAAGGCCATTTGGCCCTTTGAAAAAATTTCGGACGAACTTATCTCAGGCTATTGTCAGTCCCTTTTTTCATGCACTAATAGACCAGAAGCCTCTAGCAGCTGCCATCTGGGACCCTCCTGCCACTCAGGTTCCACGGACTTTATTTTCCAGTTTACCACTAACATTAGTTACATTAAAGGAGCTGATAACGTGGTAGCTGAAATCTTGTCTCGAGCCAATTTGGACCAAGTTTCTGGGAGTGACAGATGAAATTTGGTGCATTGAGTCCACAGGAACTCTTCGTCTTTTCATTCCATAGCCGCTTCAGAGGGAAGTCTTCAACAAGCTGGTTTGTTTAGTGTATCCTGGTGTCAAAGTATCCACATGTTTAGCCACCAAATGCATCGTATGGCGAAATGTCAAACTGCCAAGCATGGGGTCGTACATGTGGCATCTGTCGAAAAGGAAAAATTTCTTAGCACACAAGCTGGCCAATTCCAGCACGTCCACATAGATTTGGCAGGACTCCCAACGATGGTTACCGATACATTCTCTCGGCCACTAACTGGAAAAAACGGTGTGTGGAGGTCACACCTTTACATAACATCACAGCTGGGACTGAAGCACTTGCGTTCATGCATTTTGGGATTGTCCCATTCGACTGCCTAGTGGTAAGGGCCAACAATTTGAGTTGGACCTGTTCAATGGCATCTGCATGCTTTGTGGAATTTGACACATCTTCTCCACCGCCTACCATCCGCAAAGCAATGGCCTGTAGAGTGGTGGCATCAGACTATGAAGTTAGCCCTTCCCTGTCATGACTCATTGTGGACTGAGGCATTACCTTTGTACTTTAATAGAACAATCGTGGAGTTTGTATATGGCAGACGCTGGTGCTCCCTTGGGAACTGGTCTCCTCTGTGGCACACACAGTTCTCACCGAATTGCCTACACTACTTGTCCGAGTACACCTACAAATGCTAAAATCAATCCCCCTAATCCGTCAAGTCACACACTACCTTGCTCTTACATACCACACACTTTAGACACTTGCAAATACATCATGCTGTGTGATGACACTGTTAAAGCTCCACTTCAGCCACCATACATTAGCCTGCACAAAGTTCTTTGGTGCGCACAGAACTGATGATGGCTCACGTCGAGCCAGCAAACCGATGATGTTGACACACCACTAATCACACAGCACACACCTTCAACAGACAATCCGTCGAGTGCTGCTCACAGCCAAGCACGCCTGCTTTATCTTTATCATGCTCACCCAGCCCGCAGTTGAGACACAGACACTCTGCTCTCAAGCCGAGCAGCAATAGCTCAACGCTGAGCGTTCTTCCTGACCACTCCTCTCCTCACATCTCACTCAAACCTCATCATTACGAGGCTTCGCATGTCTCCCCCCTCCTGTTTTCCTTGGCCCTGGAATATGGCATTCCCATTGCCCCTTCTCTTTCAACAGACATCTCGATCGCATTGCACAATCGCTCAATTTTCATTTCATGTAAAACTGCAAGTGCTTTGTCAGCTACCACTCCTTTCGAGTTCCATTTGCTCCGATGCATAGACCTACCTGATCAGAGCACTCTTATGTGTGTGTGTTTGTGCTGCCCTCCAGTGAAATGCTTAGTCTATGCCGCCCCCCCCCCCCCCCCCTCAATCACCACCAACACCCCTCGACCTGACCAGAGAGCGCATCGCCCACGCCTCCTCCAGAATTATGTCATCAGTGGACCTCTGGTCGTCGATGCTGCCCACTGATGCCAATTCCAGAAAACACTGTCGAGCTACACGGTTCGCATGCCGTGACTCACACCTGTGGATGCCGAAGTCGCACCACCTCCTCCCCTCGGCTCAACAGGACTATTCCAGGAAGTGAAAGGGGGAGGGGGGAGACAGAGTGGTGCCGTAAATAAACTTGGGAGATCAATACTAACACATGTATGCTCGTCTCTCTGACCATTCTCTTTGGGGTAGATTTCCGGCCCCAGTATCTGCTGATGTTTTCAGTTTGGACTTTTAACTCACTGAGTTAACAATAAAGGTTATAAGTTGTCTGTGTATGGTGTTTATCTGGGACAATAACACCACCTATTCCCAGAGTTTTATCTGTGTATCTGACCTTGGTGTATTGTGGAATGTTCTTGTAACGGTCCTGCCCATGTTATTAAATTTATCAATTTCATGATTAGTATCTTTTCCACAAGTATAAGATAAATGATTCCAGGAGATTAAACTATTTATTTGTTCTATGATGTAATCTTCCACCCACCTTTAATTTCATAGCCTTTTTCACACCAATGCCATCACTTCAGTTCTCTTTTTTGAGATATTTAAATTCTTATCTTTCCTCATTTTATGCAATTCCCTTTAATAACATATCATCGTCCCTAGCTACAATAGCTTACCAAAAAGGTATTTTTGCTGTTTTCTTTTCAAATTGTTTTTCTCTCTCACTGTGTATTTCAAACAAATCTATATAAAATATTACGTGGTAAGACAATCCAATTACTTTTAAACCATTTATGAAATTAATTTATATTTTTGTCACCTGTTAGGCTACAGTTGTGTATGAAATCTCAAAACAAATTCCTTATTTACATATGAATTTAAGCATCTTTCTGCTATTGATGAAAATTCTGCTTCTATTTAGTGAGAGTCAACTGATGAATGAGATGTATTAATGTCTTCTTTCTGGGACTATCTGATCACATTCCTACAATGTTATCAAAGAGTAAGCTGAGGTTACTGCTTGATCTGGATCTTTAGATTGTACTAAACATTTAGTCTGGTGCTGATATCTTAAATTTAGCTTTGCACTTCAGTTAAGTCTCATTCAGTAGATACTCGACTTGTTATTTACACACGTTCTTCATTACACCTTGCTTCATTATTTGAAAAAGGAAATTCACAATTTAAAGATAGTGCAAAGGATTTTTATGCATGAAAAATAATGGATAGTCAGAATTAGAATTGTAACAATACTGCCAATGAGAATAGTTCCAGCGGCTATTATATGCTGCTGAGACAGTTCAGGAAGAAATGGAGACTGTAGTGGCTTCGTCTACGCATGGGGAAGTCAGAGCTCATACAGTCGCATGTCACATTGGCAATCCATACACTACTGTTTGGTTGGCACTTAGGCGTACCCTCCTTACAAAATCCATCGGCATCATGAACTGTTACCTGGCGATTTAGTAAAGCGGAAGGCATTTGCACTGTGGGGATTAGGTGTACCCTCCTTACAAAATCCATCGGCATCATGAACTGTTACCTGGCAATTTAGTGAAGCGAAAGGCATTTGCACTATGGGGGTTTTCAAAAGATGGCGGAAGATGACGATTGGTTGAGTAACATGTTGTGGACTGACGAAGCTCATTTCATGCTCCAAGGGTCTGTCAACGCCCACACCTGCATTATTTGGGATACCAAAAATACTAGAACTGTTGTGGAAACTCCGTTGCATGATGAGAAAGTCACAGTATGGGTTGGATTTACCACATCTACTGTTATTAGGCCTTTTTTCTTCAAGTAACTGTGAGATTCTGATTTTGTGACTGCTATTCTGTTGGGTGAGAGGTACACCAATATGTTACAGAATCACATCATCCCAAGCCTGGCTGATAAACACCTGCTGGAATGTACGATTTTTATGCAGGATGGCGCTCCACTCCATATTGCATGAAAGATTTCTTGCACACGTCGTTTAGTGATGATTGTGTGCTCGGCCACTACTTTCGTCATGCTTGGCCTCCCAGGTCCTCAGACCTCAGTCCGTGTAATTATTAGCTTTGGGGAACCTGAAGTTGCAAATGTATCATGATCGACCGACATCTCTAGGGATGCTGAAAGACAACATTCAACGCCAATGCCTCACCATAACTTCGGACATGCTGTACAGTGCTGTTCTCAACATTACCGTATACCCTGACTATAGCTACTGTTGAGGAATGATGGTGAATATATTGAGCATTTCCTGTAAGGAACATCATCTTTGCTTTGTCTTAATTTGTTATGTTCTGATCAGATGAAGCACCATTTGCTGGACATTTTTTGAACTTTTGTTTTTTTGTTCTAATAAAACCCCATGTCATTTCAAAGCATGTTTGTCAATATTTACCTCTCTATCTACATTATTCCACGATTTATTAAGTTTTCAAATTTATACTGACTTTTTGATCATCTGGTATAATGCTGAAACAGAAGATAACCTGTATTGCAGTGCAAATGTGAAGTTTAGGAAAGTATTAAAATATAACAAACTGAGTCAGAAGTTTCAATTGAAACAAATTTTAGGGTCCAGCACTTAGTTTATTAGGATATTGCCAGCTGTCTCATCCACCCAAGCTGTCAAAAGGTAAGACAACTTGCGTTTCATGGAATATAAGTGTCCCATGATATATGAGCATCTAAGAGCATTGTGATCATGTGATGCACTGACATATCTTCTGCTTTTACATGGGGGGGGGGGGGGAGGGGGTGTCCAGTACTGCTCTTTAGAAAGGTACACTATTTTTTTTTTTACCTGTAACTTCATTCACACTATAAGGTATTACTGTTAACCCCAATAAAATCAATTAAATAGAAATTAAAAATCCTACAAACATGTTGGAACCTATAAATATACAAGTAAGCCAGCAGACAAATACTAATTAATCTAAACACCTTAGCAGAAACAAATGGAATGTACATATCAACAAAGTTATTTTTAATTAAAGTAACAAACCTAAACAGTAGGTAACTATATGTTATTACATTACTGCATGTTTATATTTAAGTTTGTGACACTTTGGCATTCAGCTATAGCTGTGTGTCATACATTCGTGAACTTTAAAAATCGTAATTTACATAGACAACTTATTGTTTAGGATGAGGGCAACTGTAGCTTTGGCAGTAAATTTTTTTAGGAAATTCGTATTAATATTGATGGTTGGCCCTTCCCTGTTTTAACGGTTGTATGCACATGATGATGTGGATCTCGACCACGAAACCGGCAGTTTCTGATTAATAATGCTTCTAGGGACAGCTGTTCACCCATGTGGTGTGTACTTAAAAAAGCGCCATACTTTTTATATTTATAATTTATTCTGAATCACAATGAATAACCATTGGTGCAAAATTAGAAAGTCTCTCATCTACCATTTTATTTTTAATGTAAGGTCTTGACCTTTTTAGAATGTAAGAAATATTTTTCTTAGGACACTGGGAATTTATATATACAGTATATAATCATTTTAGTCAAAAGGATAAAAACACTGTTCAATAGCTCCAACTGCAGTGGCAAGTTTTTGTTCCAGACATTTCCAGTGATTATGCTGTATTTCACATTCATTTAGAACTGCTGCTGCAGCAGAGCACCCGAGTGCATTGAGGCCCTATGCTGTGAAGCGTGAGGTCGTGCCCTGTCAGGGGTTCGAATCCCCCCTTGAGCATGGATGTTTGTGTCATCTTTAGTATAAGGTAGGTCATATGTAGTCTGTAAATATAGGGACTGATGACCCCCAGTTAAGTCCGTTAAGCTTTACAAACATTTGAAGATTCACAACTGTTGTAGTTACATGTTAGGGGGGAAAAAATAATGATACCTTTTTAATACTTCCTTTTGTGCTGGATTCATTACTGGTTTTCTCAGGAAGAATCATCCCATCCAAACCCACATGATCGTTTTTTCATGAGGTTCAAAAATGAGCAATAAGTTCTGGAATTACATGTGCAATAAGGGGCGAAAATATGTTTCCACAGTAATATACATATGTTAGCATTTTCTCCTATTATATTACTGTCATCTGCTCGTTCTTCTAACAACTATGACACTAATCTGCTTTACTTGTTCTCATAAGATTGTGAACTGATTTTGATTTCAATTATTTTGGTTTTCATAGTTTTTGCATGACTGCGTTTGTTAAACGAGCCCACATTGCCCTTCTACATTACTTCGCCTATGTTCATTGTTGAATTTCTCTTAGAATAATTAACAACATGATAAACTGCCTATTTTAAATGCTGGTCTTTAGTTGTCATTGTTGGGAGGGGACATCCCTGTTAGCAGCCCCAAGTGTTGCACACACTACAGGAATCATTTTTGTAAGTATTTCCGCAATCAAAAACTTCCGTGCTTCATGTGTCACAAAATGAGAATAATGTTCAATACAAATTCGATTAATGATGGAAATTCTCCTCAGAGAAGATAAATTATTTTTCAAAAGAGAGAGATTGGCTGACCAATACTTACCTTTGTGCTGTACTGCCGATAGTGACACAAATGAAGAAAAAGGACAAGCTTTTGGAACACAGTTCCTTCTTCAGATGGAAGAGAAGGGAAGAAAAAAGGATGGGAATGAAAGGGAAAGGTAATTCACAACCTAGGTCATGAGGAAGGTGTTTGAGGACTGTGGAAGTCAGAGATACTGCATAGTAGTACTGAGCCAAGCCAGAGAGGAAGAGGAAAGATCAAACAGTAAAGAGAAAAAAAGATGATTGAACTGAATGATGCTGAGGGGTGTAGGAGGGGGGGATTGTCTAAAACGTTTTTGATTAACAGGGAAAGACACACACACACACACACACACACACACACACACACACAGAAGAGAGAGAGAGAGAGAGAGAGAGAGAGAGAGAGAGAGAGAGAGAGAGAGAGAATGACTTTGTTGGTATGAAACTTGATGTAGTTTGATTTTGTAGTGGGAAACCACATACTAAAGACTGTGATTTTAAAGTTATTTGATAAAAACACAAAATCATGTCTTCAATGCCCCCACACCCAAATGCTCATGTCCCATCACTCAGGATTTTTATTTTGTTCACGAAACTTCATGTTATATGTGTGAAAAAATGTGTGACAAGATGTATTCTTCTAGTTTTCTGTTGTTGATTAGGATATGCTCCAACATTATAAAATGTTTTATTAGGGTCTGTCCTATGTTTTACAGAGGCAAAAAAGTTGCTCTTTCTCTATATTGTGTAAATACTGACAGAATTTAAAATGCTTGCAAAAGCTACTCATTACGAGATACACCCAATGTTAAAATTATCATGTTAAGTATTAAAATTAGAAACTCGAATTCGAAATATTGAAACATTTTGACTATTCAAACCATTCTAGAAACATCCCTTAGGCTGTGGCTAAGCCATGTCTCCACCATATCCTTTCTTCCAGGAGTGCTAGTCTTGCGTGTTTGCAAGAGAGCTTCTGTGAAGTTTGGAAAGTAGGAGGCGAGGTACTGGCGGAAGTAAAGTTGTGAGGCGGCATCGTGAGTCGTGTCGGGGTAGCTCAGTCGGTAGAGCACTTGCCCGCGAAAGGCAAAGGTCCCAGATTCGAGTCCCGGTTCCGGCACACAATTTTAATCTGCCAGGAAGTTTCATATCAGTGCACACTCCGCTGCAGAGTGAAAGTTTCATTCTGGAAACATCCCTTAGGCTGTGGCTAAGCCATGTCTCCACCATATCCTTTCTTCCAGGAGTGCTAGTCTTGCGTGTTTGCAAGAGAGCTTCTGTGAAGTTTGGAAAGTAGGAGGCGAGGTACTGGCGGAAGTAAAGTTGTGAGGCGGCATCGTGAGTCGTGTCGGGGTAGCTCAGTCGGTAGAGCGCTTGCCCGCGAAAGGCAAAGGTCCCAGGTTCGAGTCCCGGTTCCGGCACACAATTTTAATCTGCCAGGAAGTTTCATATTCAAACCAGATTTACCGCTTTGGGCCAGCAGTTGCCTTAACCAAATAGGCTATCCAGGCACGCTTCTGTTCTAACCCGAATTCTCAACTTACAGCACATTACAAAGGTACTGCCCCCAGCCCTTTAGTTCATCTTGTTCACAGCCTCTACTGGATTCCTCGAAGGGATCAAGCATACTAATGCATCCATTTTGAAATTGTTAATCTCTTTGAGATCACCATGAAATTTAGTAGATATATAAAAATTTTCTTACACAGGGTAGCACGGAAATGAACAGAGTGATGGAACATGAGGAGACACTCAGTGAGCAGGGGAGGTAATGGCAGAGGCAGGGAGGGGTATGGATGGGTGGGTAGAGGTGGCAGGGGGGGGGGGGGGAGCAGGGCCGTTGCAAGCCTGCCCTGCCACTTTGTGTCAGTTGCCCTCCCATTAAAACAGAAAGGAAACTGTGTAATGTTAAAAATCATCCAATTTTCTTGTATAACAGTTAAGCTGTCATGTTTTCACAATGAAAAAATGTTTGATAGTTATATAAAAGACATAGAAATATACGTGTAGGTCTAACATATAAAGGGAAAATGTTTTTACCAAAAATCATGAAAAGCTCTTGACTGATTTATTATACTTTTTATACCATACACAGATAAACATTCAGAAGGACATGGCCAGTATATTGTTGAAGTTTTTGGAAGTTCCCATTATAAAGTTTGAGCATCCTGGCTTACGAGTAGGTGAGTATTTTGATGAGGAGCTCACGTCTGCAAAGTGTCATCAAGTGACGCCATGAGCACTTCTTTTCAAATCTTTTCTACTTCAAGATCTTTGCATCCATATTTTGGGAGGAGAGATCAGTGACAGGGGAGGGGGGATCTATTGAATATGGATTCTACAATAACTTAAGTGCTCACAGCACTTTACCAGTAGCAGAGACCTGTTAGCATTGGAGAAGAGTGTATGAAGACATGCTGAAAGCCCTAAGCCATGCAGTTTAGAGCCCGTGTTTACCAGACATTTAGTTCCTGTTTTGGTCCATACTACATCTTTCTAAAATATGAAAAACAAAGAGCTTACAGATTACACATTTGTTTCACAGTGTCAAACAGTACTGAAATGTTCATAGTGTGGATGGCACTCTCTTACTTGAGTTCCTTACCAAATTATTTCCATCCCCATCTTTACCTGGAATCCTTCCCCCTCCACTCCCCACCTCAATCATAGTCTAGATGCTCGTGTTCCTGGAGTGGCTGGACATGATGGTTGTGTGTGTATAGTTGGTTGAATGATTGCCTAACTGTATTTGTTTCTTTTTCTGATGAAGGCCATGGCCAAAAATTTAAGTTGTTTGAATGTGATTATCTATTTTCATGCCTGTCAGCAGCTCAGCGAACCTCTTTAAGGTGAGTTGTTATCTATTCTCCACTATTGACATTCCAATTGGATTTTCTGTTGTTAAAATTTTACCACATTATTATGTATTCATTCTCCTTACAAGTTCTCAAAGATTGTAACAGGAATTTCTGAACACCCCATATATAAGGAAAGAGTAGCTATCTCAAATCTGGAAATAGACAGGAAGGAGGAGGTTATGCACAGTGACATGAGAGGTTACTTACCTGCTACAAGCCCATTACGGTTCACTGCCTGAAGACATCTGTTACCAGTACATACACTCATCAGCTTTCCCCTATTTTGGTTGAGTTCTGCTGCTAAAATTGGCACTGATTTGAAGTGGTCACATTTACTATGTGTTTGTCCTCATTCTTTGAAGAGATTTTTGGCCTATCCTTTCGAAGTCGGTCAATATTCTGGCAAGTATCCACAAGTTTCTGCAACGTACCATGTTATTTCCGTATTCTATGTCTTACTCTCTTGTCCTGCTTTTCGTTGAGGTAATAATATTCTTGTGTCAGAACATATATTTCACCACAGACACACAAAACATGAACCCAGCAAAGCACATTACATTTATATATGTATTTTATTATATTTAATACAATCCTTAGTAATGTTCATTTTATGTGGTAGACTTGTCACTTAAATATTTCATGGCCTACTAAAAAGTAGATATGCAGCAGATAATTTATATATAAACAATTATAAGAATTTATATAAAAAATAGAAAATGGATGACTTACCCAAAGGAAAGGCTCGTTGACAGACACAAATAAGATCACATACAAACACACATACAAGCTCATAACCATTGGTCGCTTCTTCAGGAAAAGAGGAAGGAAGGAGGAGAAAAAGGGAAGGATATGGGTTTTAAGGAAGTGGAAAAGGAGTCATTCCAATCCCAGGAGTGGAAGGACGTACCTTAGGGGGGAAAAAAAGGAAGGTAAACAATTACACACACACACACACACACACACACACACACACACACACACACATCCATATGCAACACACCTGGACAGACATTTCTAGAAAGCCATTTGTGGACAAGAACTGAATATATTTGTATAAAAAGCCATGATAAATTAAATATTAATTTTGTAACTATATATCGACAGCGGCAGTATATTTGAACAGTGAAACGCCACGCTTAATGGCTATCTGAGCAAAGAGCTTCAGTCTCAACCATTTTTTAGTATTGTTAAATATGTATGTTTTTGTTAAACGTAAACATCATTTGTAGGGAGGTGGTCAAAGCAATTAATTCTGTGATATTCAAATGTATAATATTTTGGAAGGGAAATTATATTTTGAAGATGAGGCGTTAGGATGCACGGAAGGATACAATTTTGGGAGCAGAGAGAGTACACTTTCGAACACTTGGGAAGGGACTCTTAACTAGGACTTGGTGATGAAAGGTTGTGACGCTGGGCGGTCTGAAGGCGCGTTACAAACTTGTGATTTGAAGAGATAGGCATGTGTGTACTTAAAAAATTTACTGGACTGTGACTGCAGAACTTAGTCTCTAGTGAAAAGTGATAAACTATGCATGGTAGTAGGACTGTGGAACTGTGATAAATCAGCAATCGTATACTCGTGTGATTACAAAGTGTGTTTTATAACAAATACTTTAATCACGGATTAATTTGGAACTAAAATGTTCAATGGACTTCACTAATTTATGAGTGATAATTTGGAACTTTTACTCTCGAATGCGTGTGATACTTATTGTGCCTCTCATGAACAGTAGTTTGGGAAATTTTCAGTTATTTACCGATGTATAAAATAGAACCACCTCCGCATTTTCATGTCCAGAAAGAGAAATAAACTCTATTTATAAGGAATTAATTCGTGTGTGAACCACTTATTTATCTTAGAATCCATTTTTTCTGTCATTCCGAAGTTTAATTTATGTTTGTTTAAATATATTTTCACGTCACCATATGCAGATTAATAGACTGGCTAAACTACAGATTAATTATCGATCTTGTTTAAAGAGATTGGGTAGCTGTTTAGGGCATAGAATCTGACATACATAACTCACCCCTAAGTACAAAACAACGAACCATAAACTTTTACTACCCGAGTTATGTATTGCCCAATTCTTATTGGTGAATACCGATAGGAAGGTCACAAGTTTATATGTAAGTTACCAATTATCCCTGTAGTAGCATAGCTTTCCATAGTTTCCTGAGTCTAAGTCCCAATCTAGCAGAGGCGAGTGCACCAGATTAAGTGTCGACTACGTAGAAATGAGCCTAAGTCCCATCGTGGTAACAGAGCATGTCCACAACCTCACAGCTTCATACTCCAGCTAGACCACCTCTGATGACTGACCAACTTTCTCCTACACTGTGTCACTGCTCTTCTTTTTATAGGTGGTTGTGCACCTGGCACCACTTGTTCTAGAAGATTCCAGTACTCCAGAGCATTGCGTGGATGTTACGAGGCAGCCTATGTGACGAAATGGCTGTCACCACTATGCTTGCTGTGTCCAAGGGTTGCGGATAGTGCTGGCATCTCAAGCCTCGTGATGTGGCAAAGTCCGCTCTTGTTAGTAGAGTAAATATTACGTCTGACATGCTATCAGCAGCAACTTTCCAATCCTGCATCTTAAAATGATTTTTGTAACCCTGTTTTCTAGTGACCGTGACACCTCCCTTCCCCAGGGGAAATTTTGTAAGCTGGGCCTCTCGAGGTTACAAAATTTTCGATCTCTAACCACGGTGCCAGTGAAACTTGCCAGTCTTTATTTTTAAAACATGATTTCATATTTGATACATGTACATGTCCTAAAAATTTTTGGAAAGCACAAGGAATTAACACATTTGCTGCGGCTGACGCTTATAAGCATCCGCACTCACTGTAGGATAGTGTAAGCCGCAATGAAAGTGTTAAACTGACAAAAGATTTTACGTTGTCGACAGCCACTTCTATGTTCCTATTCTATATCACTCAGTCAGTGTTCATAATTCACACAACAACAAAGTCTTGGATTATATAATTCAAAATTTTAGAGCTTTTACAAAGGTTGCACATAACATAAAATTTATTACAAACCGCCTTATAACGTATGACTCTCATCTGCCATTCCATTCTCGAACAGCGTGCAGGAAGAAAGAACACCTGAATCTGTCTGTTCAAGCTTTGATTTCTCGTATTTTATTCTGATGATCATTTCTACCTATGTAGGTGGGAGTCAACAATATATTTTCGCATTTGGAGGAGAATTTTGGTGATTGGAGTTTTGTAAGTAGACCATGCCACAGCGATAAGTGCCATTGTTGTAATGATACCCATCCCAGGTCCTGTATCATTTCCGTGATGCTGTCTCCTCTGTATCGTGGCAATACAAAACGAGCTGTCCTTCTTTGGACTCTTTCAATGTCCTCCGTAAAACCCACCTTATAAGGATCCCAGACTGGGTGGTAATACTCCAAAAAAGGACGGACAAGCGTAATGTATGCAGTGTCTGTAGTAATTCTGTTGTATCTTTTAAGGGCTCTGCCAATAAAATGCAGTCTCTAGTTCACCTTTCCCATGACATTATCTACATGTTCTTTCCAGTTTAAGTCTGAATTAATAGTAATTCCTAGATATTTTGTGGAGTTTACGGCCGTCACGTTTCATTGATTTATCTTGTAAACGAAGTTTAACGGATTTCTTTTTGAACTCATGTGAACACTTCACAGTATTTAGAGTCAATTGCCAATTTTTACACCATAGTGATATCTTATTT
Source organism: Locusta migratoria (assembly GCA_026315105.1). NCBI lineage: Eukaryota > Metazoa > Arthropoda > Insecta > Orthoptera > Acrididae > Locusta > Locusta migratoria. The sequence continues at coordinate 668,319,693 of CM048744.1, forward strand.
AGATCGTTCTGCAGTTGGTTTTGATCTCCAGATTATTTTACTAGACAGTAAATAATGGTGTCAACCTAAGAGAACTACTTCGATTTTCTTCCAAATCGTTTTTGTAAATAAGGAACAGCAGAGGACCAATGCAATAACCTGTGGAATGCCTGATATCTCTGTTTTAGTCGATACCTTACCATCGATTACTACTAACTGTGTCCTCTCTGACTGGAAATCCCCTATGCAGTCGCAAATTTGGGGCGATACACCATAACCACAAAATTTGATTAAAAGCCGTTTGTGAGGTACGGTATCAAAAGCCTTCTGGAAATCAAGAAATACAGAATCAATTTGAGAACCCTTGTCGATAGCACTCATCACTTCGTGTGAGTAAAGAGCTAGTTGTGTTTCGCATGAACGATATTTTCTAAATCCATGTTGACCTTGGGTCAATAGATCATTCTGTTTGAGATAATTCATAATATTTGAATACAGGAGACATTCCAAAATCCTGCTTCAAAGTGACATCAATGAAATAGGCCTGTAGTTTAGTGGGTTACTCCTACTGCCTTTCTTGAATATAGGTGTGACTTGTGCAACTTTCAAATCTTTTGGTACAGATCCTTCTTTGAGAGAGCGGTTGTATATGGCTGTTAAGTAAGGAGCCATCTCTTCAGCATAATCAGATACAAATCTAATGAGTATACAGTCTGGACCAGAAGACTTGTTCTTGTTAAGTGATTTAAGTTGCTTCACTACTCCAAAAACATCTACTTCAATGTTACTCATTCTGGGCTGTGTTTGTAATTCAAAATCTGGAATATTGGTTTAGTCTTCTTTGGTGAATTTGTTTCTAAAAGCTATGTTTAGTAACTCTGCTTTTGTAGCACTATCATCGGCAGAATCACCATTACTATCACATAGCGAGGATATTGTTTGTGTTTTGCCCCTAGTATATTTAACATGTGACCAAAATCTCGCTAAATTTCGAGCATCAGTGTAGGATCCCCAATCCTGGGGATTTTGTGTTCGTTTAAATTTAGCATGCCTTTTCTGTTGCTTTTTGCAACAGTGTTCTGACCTGTTTTGTGTACCCAGGGGGATCACCACCTTCTTTTATTATATTATTTGCTATAAAACTGGCAATTGCTGTCGATACCATTTCTTCAAATTTGAGCCACATTTGGTCTACACTTATGTTTAGTGTTAGGAACGAGTGGATACTGTCTTTCAAGAAGCAATGTATTGCATTTCTATCTGCTCGCCTGAACAAATATACTTTTTGTCTATTTTTGGTAACTTTGGGACTTTCGATAATTAATCTTGCTATGACAGCTCTGTGTTCTCTAATACCTGCATCTGTTTTGATGCTCGTTATGAGCTCAGGATTATTTGTTGCTAAGAGATCAAGTGTGTTTTTACAATTCTAGCTGGCTCATGAATTAATTGTTCGAAGTAATTCTCAGTGAATGTATCGAGTACAATTTCGCACAATGTTGTATGCGTACCTCCTATTTGAAAATATAATTTCACCAACAGATTGAGGGTAAATTAAAATCACAGCCTACTATTATTGTGCGAGTCGGATACATGTTTGCAATTAGACACAGGTTTTCTTTGAACCTTTCTGCTACTGTAGCATCAGAGTCAGGAGGCCGGTAAAAAGAACCAATTATTAACTTTTTATGTTTTCTAGGTACAACTTCTACCCATAAGAGCTCACAGTAACTATCAACTTCAACTTCGCTACACGAAAGACTACTATTGACGGCTACAAACACACCTCCACCTTTTTGTTTAATCTATCCTTTCTGAACACAGTTAGGTCTTTTGTGAATACTTCTGCTGAACTTATTGCCAACTTTTGCTACCTATAATGATATGTGTTTTGGTGCTTTTTATTAACGCTTGGAGTTTGGTACTTTCCCGACGCACCTACGACAATTCATAACTGTAATACCGATAGTTTCTAGATCTATATTTCTCCTGTGATCAGCCTGCACCCTTTGAGAAAGCCTATTTGCTGTTTCCACAAAGCCCTCTACCCTAAAAAAACCGCCCAGTCCATTCCACTCAGCCCCCGCTACCCATGTAGCCACTCCCTGTGTGTAGTGGACTCCTGACCTATTCAGCGAAACCCGGAACCCCACCACCCAATGGTGCAAGTCGAGGAATCTGCAGCCTACGAAGATAAGTGAGGAGACACTGCAACTATGAACGCACTCAAGGACTCAAGATAAGCGGGGGTAGTAACACGTCCCACATAAACAGAAATGAGGTTCTGAGCACAGAAGATAAGTTACTAATTCTAAAGCAGATGCACACATCTGCCATAGGAGGTCATCAAGGAATGGGAAGGAAATATGAATGAATAAAACGGTATTATACATGGCCAGGTATGAAGGCTGACTTAGAGTAGTTCATAAGGACATGCGAAAGCTGCCAAAAGAATAAGATCACACAAAATAAGACTAAGCAACCATTAGAGCTAACTCCGATCCCAGAGTTTACATTCGAGCGCTGTGACATTGATATAGTAGGTCCATTACCAGTTACCCAGTCGGGGCAGAAATATATTTTGCACGGAAATTAGTATAGTATTATTTTGAAATTTGGAATCCTGACAGCTCTTTTGAGTGACATGGGGAGTAATTTTATAGGAGATACCATGAAATGGAACTAAACAAAACTCTAGTTTCTACAGGTAATCATATAACGTTTTTACAAAATGCCTTTCCAAGGCTGTTACCTGAAATGGTACTTTGTGATACTTCCATAGGACAGATTGAGTCAATAATTAAATCACTAAAGACTAAGGGGACTCTTGTGGATACGATGGGGTATCTAGCAGAATTCTAAAGTACTGTTCTCCATATGTTAGCCCAGTACTAAGCCATATTTGTAATTTTTCCTTTCAGAATGGTCAGTTTCCTAACAGATTAAAGTACTCAGTAGTGAAACCACTTTTTTATAAAGGAGAAAGGGATAATGTAGACAACTATAGACCTATTTCTATGCCATCGGTTTTTTCTAAAGTTATTGAAAAGGCCGTATATTCAAGATTAATTGATCATTTCAGTTCACATAATTTATTGTCAAACGTACAGTTTGGTTTTAGAAGTGGTTTAATGACTGAAAATGCTATATTTTCGTTTCTCTGTGAGGCACTTGATGGGTTAAATAAGAGGCTATGGACTTAAGGTGTCTTCTTTGATTTAACAAAAGCGTTTGATTGTGTTGATCACAAAATATTGTTGCAGAAGTTGGAACATTATGGAATACGGGGAATAGGCCACAAATGGTTCACCTCTTACTATAATAATACACAACGGAAGGTAATTTTTCGCAGTATAGAAAATGGCTATGACGTGCAATCCCAATGGGGCACAATTAAGTATGGGGTGCCCCAGGGGTCTGTTTTGGGACCACTGCTGTTTCTTATTTATATAAATGATATGCCTTCGAGTGTAAAATATTTTTGTTTGCTGATGGTACCAGCTTGGTAGTGAAGGATGTTGCTTATAATATTGACACAGTATCAAATAATGCCGTTCAAGAGATAAGTTCATGGCTTGTAGAAAACAAGTTGATGTTAAATCACAGTAAAACTCAATTTTTTACAATTTCTAACACATAATTTGACGAAAGCTGACATTCTGATTACACATAATGGGCATGTGATAAGTGAGACTGAACAGTTCAAATTTCTAGGTATTCATATAGACAGTAAGCTGTCATGGAAAGCCCATGTTCAGGATCTTGTTCCAAAACTAAATTCTGCTAAATTTACCATTAGAACAATATCTGAGAAGTGATTTATCAACACGAAAAGTAGTCTTATTACGCTTACTTTCACTCACTTATGACGTACGGCATTGTTTTTTGGGGTAACTTGTCTGACGAAAAAAGGATATTTCTGGCTCTAAAACAGGCGGTTCGAGCAATATCTGGTGTAACATCACGAACATCATGTCGACCCCTTTTCAGTAGTCTGGGAATTTTGACTCTGGCGTCACAATACGTTTTTTCTTTAATGTCGTTTGTTATTAATAATACCAGCTTATTACCACGAGTTAGTAGCTTTCACTCAGTGAATACTAGACAGAAGTCGAATCTACATTTGCATCACACCACCTTAACACTTGTGCAGAAAGAGGTACAGTATTCTGCGGCATCCATTTTCAATAAGCTGCCACAAGAACTAAAGAATCTTAGCACTAATACACACACTTTCAAATCTAAATTGAAGAGTTACCTCATGGCTCACTCCTTTTATTCTGTCGAGGAGCTCCTAGAAAAGTTACCTTGCACTCTCCAGTGTTTCAATTTCACCTGATTCAGCTTATTCAAGCAATGTGTTACCGCCCTATTGGCAACCACTTGCATGTCCTCAAATTTGTCACGCAGTTCCTTGAGGTTAAAATAGCTCACCACTCTCCATGTTGTGCTGTATAGGTTCACGCTGCCCTGGTTATCATAGTAAATCCCCAGTGTTGACTGGAATTTGTGCATTCGTACATCCGGCGTGGCGCTTCTCGTCCCGCGAGGCTGATTTGCAAGGTACTCCCAACTATCACAGTCACCCAGAGGGCCTTCACCCCTGGTATCTGCAATAGAAACATACTTGTCACTCTGCTGCTCCTCTATCGCCTGCTGCCCCTTCTATCTTTTACATCAGATCTTCTAACAAAATGTCCATATTTTCATTTAATAAAATTCCTTTAACCTATTAGTGTACACTTTAATACATTTCTTTCCTTTTAGCCTAATTACCATGTTAGGCCCTTGCATATCAACCACAGTGAATGGCCCTTGCCCTGAAGTTTTTCATTCGTCCCTGATGCACGCCCTCATCGTACAGCAACACTCTATCATTCCTTCGGGTTTTGTGTTCTGTCGTAGTGACTCTTGTTTCCTTGTTTGCTCACTTGTGTTGCCTCCCAGGCACCTTGGTGTAACGTTTGTAATCGCTGTCGAATCTCCGTCACGTAATTGTCATAATTGTAGACTATGTTGGCTGGTTTCTTTTGTAGCCATCCTGGCAAATTACACTTCCTGCAGAAGAACAATTCAAATGGTGTGTATCACATGGTACGATGAGGGGTAGTATTGTACACAAAACATGTGAATGCAATCCATTCATCCCAATCAATTTGATCCCAGTTCACATAGTGTTGCAGCATCTCCATCACGGTACGGTGTGTGCGTTCTAGCGCTCCATTGGACTGCGGATGGTATATCGTTGTTTGTATTTTTTTTCTATTCTTAGCAATTTGCAGACTCATTTCATGGTATCTCCTATAAAATTACTCCCCATGTCACTCAAAAGAGCTGTCGGGATTCCAAATTTCAAAATAATACTTTCCACTTATTTCCGTGCAACTGTATCAGCGTCTTGCCAGGCTATTGGTTCGGCTAGTACAAACTTATTGAGTGAGTCTTGAAAAGTCAAAATATATTTCTGCCCCGACTGGGTAACTGGTAATGAACCTACTATATCAATGTCACAGCGCTCGAATGTAAACTCTGGGGGTTGGAGTTAGCTCTAATGGTTGCTTAGTCTTATTTTGCGTGATCTTAATCTTTTGGCAGCTTTCGCATGTCCTTATCAACTATTCTATGTCAGCCTTCATACCTGGCCATATATAATACCGTTTTATTCGTTTATATGTCCTTCCCATTCCTTGATGATCTCCTATGGGAGATGTGTGAATCTGCTTTAGAATTACTAACTTATCTCCTGTGCTCAGAACCTCATTTCTGTTTATGTGGGATGTGTTACTACCCCCGTTTATCTCGATCACGTCATCCAGTTCTTCTGGATCTGCTACCTTGGCTGTCACCTCTGTCTCCGTTATCTCATCACTGCTCGAGTCCTTGAGTGCATTCATAGTTGCAGTGTCTCCTCACTTATCTTCGTGCCTGTCAGTCTCATTAATGTCTATCTTTGTATCCTGTTGTGTTTGCTGCTCACTATCCTGTAAACACTGAATGCGAGATAGCGCGTTGGCCGCATGATTTTGCTTTCTTTCCTTGTACACGATTTCGTAGTCGTATTCTTCCAATTTTAACCGAAGCTTCTTTAATCTTGTTGATGGGATCCGTAATGCTACCTAGCCACATCAGCGGTTTATGGTCCGCAAGTATCATGAACTTCCTTCCGAAGAGATATGGTCGAAAGTACTTGACTGCCCAAACTATGGCAAGCAATTACCCTTCTATCGTACTATAATTCAACTCTGCCTTGAGAGTACGTGATATGTATGCAATTGGTAAATCCTTCCCCATTGGTCCTCGACTCAAATATGCCCCTAACGTGTAATTACTGGCGTCAATTGTTAACAAAAATTCTTTAGGCAAGTCCGGGTACCGTAGCATTGGTGGCTTGTTAACTTTTCTTTCAATGTTTGAAACGCCTCTTCTTGCGTTTCCGCCCAGATATATGAAACTCCTTTCTTTAATAGTTCGTGCAGGGGTTTTGCAATTTTGCTAAAGTTGCTCAAGAATCGTCGGTAGAATCCAATCATTCCCAAATAACTTTTTAATTCAGCAGTTGTCCTTGGTTGTGGATACTACTCTATTGCCGCTACATTAATAGCTTTGGGTTTCAAACTGTCCGGTGTTAACATGTGTCCAAAAAACATAACTTCTATCCTTAGGAATTCACACTTGTCTACTTGCAATTTTAAGTTTGCCTTCCGTAAGCGATCAAACACTTCATCCAGTCACACATTATGGTTCTCAAGTGATGCTCTCACAACGACAATGTCGTCTAGGTAAATGAACACTATTTCCTTGTACCCCATCAGTATGGTATTCATTAATCATTGAAATGTGGATGGAGCCGTCTTCAGCCCCATTGCCATACTATTGTATTCCTAATGGCCTGTAGGTGTACTAAATGCCGTCTTTGTGCAATCTCTCTTGTCTACCAGTACTTGATAGTATCCTCTGCGAGGTCCAGAGTTGAGAAGTACTTAGCCTTCCCTAGGCTGTCTAGGATTTCATCAATTCTGGGAGTGGGTAGACCATACTCAATGATATATCATTTAATTTCCAATAATCAACAGCCACTCTCCATTTTTGCGTGCCACTGGCATCAAGCTTTTTAGGTAGTAATAACAAAGGGAAGTTAAATGGACTGTTACTAGGTGACATGCCATCATTCAGCATGCCATCTATCTCCTTTTTCAGTGCTTCCTGCTGCGCTTGGGGGATTCGGTAAGGCCTCTGATTTATGATCGTCCCTTCTGCTTCGGGTACTAATGGTATGTGGTGCTTTACTACAGTAGTGTTAGTGAGCACGTCTCCCAGTAAAGTAAAGACATCATTATACGCCAAATACAATTCCTGTATGACCTCTTGCTCTTCTTGACTCAGATGTTCTATGCGCAGGTTTGCTTTCAACAAGCTCTGCTGTGGTTCTCTCCTGTTTCTCTTTTCCTGCAGTGCAAGTCCAATTTTATAACTACTCGGTGTCTGAATTCATTCTGCTTTAATACCTCTTGTTCCCTCGTGTTCATCATGCTTGTTATACACATCCCATCTCAGATAGTTACTAGGGCTTCGGGTATATAGACCCCTAGTCTAATCTCATTTCGGAATTACAGCTTCACTTCCTAGTTTTCGTGTCACGCAAACTTTTATAAATCTTTCTTCTCACGGCCCGATTCTTATTTCCTTCAAGTCCTCTGGGGCTGGGGACACCTCATTCTGACTTCTTGTGACTTTACATTGATTTTTCACTCCTCGGTTAGGACATGTACTTAGCTTAGCTTCATTTTCCCTTGGTTCTGTACATCCTTCTTGGTTCGGCGTATGCGTCAGCCGGCTGGTGCATCTCACCGTGTATTTGTCTGGATTGATACCGTTGTTATCTATGCGGGTTGAGCATTTATCTCCCAGTTGCATAGTGGCAACTGTATCGGAATGTGTGGCAACCATGGCCAGCTTCTGTCCCGCCTTAATTACCGATGCATAACATGCTCATAGTGTTTTCCCGGTTCTGTTGTTTTGTACCGTCAATCTATTGCCGGCTACTTCCTCGTATTCTTCTCGTAACTTTATCCATTCACCTTGTACCTCCATTTTTCTATGACCATAATCCAACACAACTTTATTCTTGTCTAGGAACTCCAGTCCCAGTAGCCCATCAAACGGCAAATCAATACAGTCATTTACAACCTGAAACTGTGTGACCAGTTGTTTCCTTCACCACTGTTTAAGCGTATGGACACAGGACCCACTGTCCTGACCTCTTCGTTCACGATACTTTTGATCGTGACTGCCCTTCTTGGATCCCACTTCACGTTTTCCTTCAAAACCTAGGACTGTATGGGGTTAATATGGGCAGAGCCTCTTACATCATTGCTCTGTATGCATACATAATCATTTTTTTCCGGTGCAATCAGCAGCTCTTATGATCCCAGATGCAGCATAATGAAACTGCAGCATTACGCCCACTGCTTGTTTCCCTGTACATTTTTCCGACGTATGTTAGCCCATTACTTTCGCGACAATTGCGAGCATAGTGTCCCGCTTGGTGATACGTGATGCATGTCACTGGCTTTGCTTTAGTACACAGGGGCGAGTGCCCCGTCAGATTGCAGGCCGTACATCGTACTAGTGGGGGACACTGCGACCATGATCCAGTTCCTTTGAATTCACGAACATCGATTTCTCTGATGGGTACCAGAGTACGTTCTGTCTTTTGGGGAATCTCCTTTACAACGTCTGTCTTCCGGACAGTATACTTTTTCCTGCATTCACGGGATATGTGTCCCTCTTTTCCGCAGTTAACACATCTTACACTAACTCTCTTTTCTGGCAGGGTTACAGCAGCTACGCGACACATATCTCTTTCCGAGCTTACCGCACACTCCTAGGTAGCTGCTAAATCAATAGCTATGGACAAAGTGAGCCATTCACCTTGGGCCCTATTACTGTATTTATCCTCTTATCATACAACCCTTGTATAAACATGGCCAGTCCTAACTTCCCTATGAACGCATTGCAATCCGCAATTTCTCCGTCATCCGTGATCCTCTTCATTGCCTCTCGAAAATGGAATTACATGAAATCCACGTAAGAGCCCCACTTTCCCCTTTTTCTTGTCTACTATTGAGCACGGTACAGACATAATAATCAATAGTACATTTACTTTCATAATTCTCTAATAAAATTGACCTCACGTCAGACCAAGTTTGTGTGTGATTTCTAACTAATAGCTTACTGCGGGCGGATCCCGTTATTTGGCCAATAATAAACTTCAAAAATATGGGCTTATAACTAGGATCTACTAGGTTGTAAGTGTTGTCACAATTATTAATGAACTCTTTGACAGTTTTTCTCTGTCTCCCTAAAAAATTTATATGGTACTTACTTAGTGGCCTCACTATAACTAAAATATAGTCTGTTCACAATGGGCGGTTCCTTGCAAGTTCCCAACTGAGTTTACTGCATCAGCATTGCCCATCTTTCCTAACCTTGTTTCTAGTGGTCTGCACGGTAAACTCAGCCCCCTCGATGGTGGCGCGTGGTCCTGCCCGCAACGAGGGCGGTGCGAGATAGGTCGGCTGCTACGACGGGACAGACCTGCAGCCTTCCAATTGTGCGATGGTGCGGTGTGTTGCTGGTGCTCTGGAGCGACGACCCCCATGTGTTGGCGCGATGCGACAACCCTCTGGCTCTGTGTGGGTGCGGTGTGATGATCTTCTGGCTCAATGTTGGTGTTATCTAATGCCCCTCTCCCTATTCTGGTATTTCTGCTGATTCTCCACCCAAATACCACACACCTGGCACCAAATGTTTCTCTCCTGTCGTGTCCTATTGACAATTGAGAGGGAGTGGAAGGACTGCTAGAAAGCACATCAAGGACTTACTTGGTAGGAGATCTCGTAGTTGTGGGCAGTCTTCTGCTGAAAAGAAGGCTGTAGGCGGAGTTAGAGTACGGAACTCGGATGGGATCTCGGGGTATTCTGGATGCCACTGTAACTCTGAGGATGAAAATATAGCACTTTAGCAATTATCCCTGTAGTAGCATAGTTTCCTGAGTCTAAGTCCCAATCTAGCAGAGGCGAGCGCACCGGATTAAGTGTCGACTACGTAGAAATGAGCCGAAGTCTCATCGTGGTAACGTAGCACGCCCACAACCTCACAGCTTCATACTCCAGCTAGACCATCTCTGATGACTGACCAACTCTCTCCTACACTGTGTCAGTGCTCTTCTATTTATAGGTGGTAGTGTACCTGGCACCACTTGTTCTAGAATATTCCAGTACTCCTGGGCATTGCCTGTTTGTCACGAGGCAGCACGTGATGCTTACATGATGAACAGGCTGTCACCGCTATGTTTGTTGTGTCCAAGGGTTGCGGGTAGTGCCGGCATCTCGAGCCTCGTGCTGTGGCAAAGTCCGCTCTTGTTAGTAATGTAAATATTACACAGAACCTACGTCCGGTCACATCCGCATCGCTGTCAGCAGCAACTTTCCAATCCTGCATCTTAAAATGATTTTTGTAACTCTGTTTTCTGCTCTCCCCAAGACATGTGTTTTACTGATTTGTTGGTGTCCTCCTAACACCTTCTAGTGAGGAAACATTGTATTATGTGAGCAAAATAAAATATTGGTGGCATGCAATACTTGGAACCTCAACATCACAATATGGGCAGGGGGCAGGAACACTACATTAATGGTGTGTGAATAAAATGCAAATTATGATGTGGCAAGAAACGTGCTGGGGTAGTTGGTGCAGATGTGACTGCTGTTTCCAGATGGTTTAGTGGTTAGCACGACTGCCTACTTAGCAGGAAACTTGGATTCTAAACATGGCTTATCACAAATCTTCATATTTCTCCATTTATTTAATTCAAAGTGCAATGTCAGCTAAAGTCGATATTCCTTTAATAATGGAAGAGTTCATTATTACATTGAAATTTGAAGCAAATTCTTTGAATTCCAAATCTTTTCTAAATACTATTGCAGGGTCCAAATTAACCGGTTCTGTAAAATTCAATACCAAGTACAAATGGGAATGTAGGAATTAAACACAACTTTTGTGTCAGTAGTGTTAAGACTCTGTAGGAACTAGACCTGAAAAGTAAAAAATTACATCTTTATTTATAACATTAATTTCTAACAACCAAAATTCCGAAATCCCAACATTCTGAAGTTTATTCGAGACATTTTACTCTTCCAATTTGACAATTCTTATTGTACTGCACGTGAATAACACTTCCCTATTACATCAATGTGAATCATAACCTATAATCGCAAGTTACAGCAAACTGTGGTGTGCCTCTTTTTCCAACATAGGAAAGCAATAAAATTGTGTCTGATCAGTCTTGACTCCATCGGACAATTGCCAATAAAGATTCTGTATTTTTCATTAATAAAAAAATGCAACGACAATTATAAGTGTTCTTATAAAAATAAAGGCAACAATTGAAAAAAAAATAGCTTTGACAGTCAGTGAACACACAAACACCCCTGTATCAGAAGGTAAGAAACAGTTTACCTGTGTTCAGTATTTTCCTTTTGATATCTTTGTACTTCGTACATTTTTAATGGCTGAATAACAGCAACTATATATACAGATACAAAAAATAAATAAATAAAATTACAGCCAACCAGCTTTTGTAATAATAATAATAATAATAATAATAATAATAATAATTATTATTATTATTTTATTGTGTTTGTAGCATCACAAGACAACTGAGTCAACATTATTTTATCACAACCCACTAGGCTAACATTTAAATTAAAATAAACAGAAATATACATCTCTCTATTCATTTGTTCTTTCCTCTCTTCAATAAGGGCTCCACTGGTATATGAAGAAATAGAGCATGGGGAAATATTAAAAAGAGAGAGAGAGAGTTGTTGGCCATACACTTACTTCAGCTGAATACCACAGATAGTCACACACAAAAAGACAAAAATAAACTTTTGGGAACCTTTCCCTTCGTCAGGTAGGAGAGAGAAGAAAGTCTTATTTACAACTTAGGCTGTGAGGTAAGGATGATGTGAAAGGTGATATGTGAAAGTCAGAGATATTTTTGTCTTTTTGTATCACTCTCAGCGGTACTGAGCTAAGTACTGGCCAGCCACTCCATCTCTTTGTAGTGTAACAAATTACACTACATTCCTTCTGAATGATCCAAGATGAGCAAATAATTTATTTTTGTGGTAATTTAGAAGTTATAAGGATAAGTACTGCCCCGGATATTTTGTTTGTCCAGGTGGATGTCCAGGCTGTTAAACCACAAGTTCTGGTGATATTGATCTATAACAGGAATAATCTTGGTGACAAAGAAGAAATACCTTGGAGTTATTTGTGTGATCCATGAACTTGAGATGTATGTTCTCTCTTGATACTGATTGTTGTTATTGGGTTACGGACTCTGAACTAGCGTACCATTCAGAATATGATAGAGACCTGTTAAAAACAGTTTAGTCTTTGTGAAATGTATTAGTTGGGTTCGAATAAACCTTACTCATCACTATAAACTTTGAAGTTTTGATTTAATGGTGAAAATATTTAGTACATAGATACAAGTCTGCTTCATTATCCAGCTGATAAGGTCTGTGATCAATGTCCGAGCCTGGGCAAGAAGAAGCTGTTTTAAGAGCAACAGTATTATTGGGCCACTATTCAATAATTATAATCCATAAATCTGGGCAGACAAAGCAAAGATAATTTTGTGGCGGTTCATACTACAACTTTTGAATAATTTTTTCACATCTCATTGGAGAATTTGTAAGATTAATGAAATAGAGAATGGCCCTATTGTAAGAAGATATGTGGACATTTGTTGCCTGAATTTATTTATTAATATGAATTATATGGTGAACCAGTTTTGTCAGAGAGGGATTTGAGCTTCACTTATTTGTAAATGTTTACACTAATATACTCATATTTCTCTCTCTTTTTTTCAGAATTTCTTTGAAGCTCATGAGCTGAAAACCCCACTGCATTATTATTTACATCAAGTTAATATGTACATAACTAATCATCAGAGAACCAATCACCATGAGACTCTAGTAAATATAACTGCTGCCACATATTACTTAAAAATTTTCTTTATTTTCCTAAAAAACAGAGGCTAGGGACTGCATAAATCACTTCTGTGTGACACACACTTCTCTAAATGTTACAATATAGTTCAGTACCAACACTCCTTCCTTTGTACTTTCAAGCAAAGTCACTTGTAAATCTATACTCATATTACAATTGTACACTCAAAATAGTATCAAGGATATTTACATATAAAAACATTTGCTGTAATAAAACTCTCCACAGTACACACACAAAGCATAGCAAACACACATACGCTAATACAAATTTAAACAAGTATTACATTTCTTTCAACTTACACATTAAGTAGCTAATATTTATATTTTCTTTCTCTGCATTAATTATTGTACTTGACATTGCACATTCTGCATTTGTGTCATATATCTTTTAACAAATGCACGTGAAACCAGCCCACGAAAAACTTATTTTACATTGTCATTACTACCCTCAGTCAAAATAATCTAGGAAATTAAATATAACCTCTTTGCAGACACGTCATAAATAAATATATACTCTGCAGGAATGTTTCTCTTTGTGGTAGGGTGAAAGGTGACACTACTTCAGTTCCAAAAACAAATTTCCCACATGGATCAGTCACACTCCATGGGAACTGTACTATTTGAAGATTCCCTTGTTTCATTTTCTGTACTCTCCACAGTTTCAGACTGCTCGCGAGACTCACTTTCCTCTTCAGTATTTTCACTTTTCCCACCATTGTCTATTTCACTTTGTTCATCAGCATGTGTATCTTCTTCCTCTTTTGTAGCCTCAGGAATCTCTTCAGTTTCGGGTTTACTTTCTGCAACTTGACTTGTGGCCTCCACTTCCACACAGTCAGGACTCTGTGCAGCAGCCAGGGAATCTTTTTCTGGACTCTGAATACATGCTGTGGCACCATCTTCTGAATCCTGCGTTTTTAGGACAGAATCTGTTTCCACACTGAGTGCACTTTCTACAGTTTCAGTTACTGTTTCCAGAGTAGGTGTGCTTTCTTTAGTTTCACTCACTGTTTCCTGTCCTTGCTTAACTGACTCATTTTCATCCAGCTCTATAACATCATCATCCAGATGAATACAAATATCAGTCTCAGAATGACATTCAGGTTGTACTGGGTGCATTGGGTCCTTATCTGGGGCGTCCGATTCCGTAGAACTACTCGTCCCATAACTTACAATGACTGGACCAGTATTAGGTTTATCCTCCTCCTTAACAATTTGCTGTGGTTTACTTTCAGCCTCTTCTTCTAATGTTGATACACTCACTCTAGGCTTCTCCATTATCTTGGTAACTGTTGCCAGTTTTGCCCCAGAATTTTCAGATGCATTTTCTGATGCTAATACTGGTGTAATTCTCATTTGGACATCTTTTAAGGCAGAATAAAAGACATCAGACTTCGCCTGGAAATTGCAAATTAGTAAGTAAATTTAAAATAGCCAATAAAAACAACATAAAAATGTAGTGCACTGTAATCTAACTTTGTAATAAATACCATTCTTTAAATATTGCATACAACTAATTGTGCTTGGGATAAAATTTTATCTACCATTCCGGTGGCCTCAAAGATTATGTTGGCAACATTAAGAAAATCTTTGCAAGGGTGTTAAATTCTTAGCAATCCACAGAAAATGACTTGATTAGTGTTTTGTACAGACCATGCTGTTCCTGCTCTATGGTTGACAGGTTCTTGTATGTACTCTTGCTTGATCAGTCAAAGTAATTGTCCTCATAAAACGAAGAATCAATAACAAAACATTTGAGAATGCATGTGATTGGCTAACGCCATGCCAACATTATCACATGAGGCTGCCACATGGTATAACTTTTTTTTCTACTGAACATGACAGACTTATTTTAAATAAATTGGTGTGTGTGTGTGTGTGTGTGTGTGTGTGTGTGTGTGTGTGTGTGTGTCAGTAAGCACATAAATGTGAAAGAAAATAGTTAAGCAAATAATACTAATACCTGAAACAACTGTAAAAACATGCACCATGTAATAGCTTCACAGAAGAGATGAATGGATTGTAAGCTGCAGCAAACAAGTAAAAGATCACATATCCAATCAAGATTTGTCAATGAAACTTTGGCCAGATCAGATGTGTGTTTTTTGATGAGAATTTCAATAATATATTGTTGGTAGTATGCACCTAGCTCTAAAGACAACAGCTGAGCTGCAGAATTGCACTTAGAAAAGACAATCATACACAACTAATGTTTTTGGTCACAACCTTAGACAGAAAAGGAAGCACATATACACATTCATATAATCACATAGACACAACTTATGCAAACATGACTGCTGCCTCCAGTCATCAGGCCCCTAGTCTTGGGGTGGCAGCCACTTATGTGAGAGTTCTGGCTGTGTGATTGTGTGTGCTCTTTTTCTGAGGAGGACTGAATGGACTTTTGTTACTGTACTATAACTAGAGACTACTAATGATAGTGCAGCAACAGATTTTGACTATCCAGTCACCCACAGCATGGTCTAGCATACTGATGGTTGTTATACATTTTGGGGGAAAATGTAGCAGCTTCGAATATATTGACATTTACCTGGCATAATTTGGAGGAACCGACAGAGGTTCATTAAAAAATAAGAAAAAAATAAACCTCAATTATGAGGTGTAACGGAAGAGGTTTAACAAGGAGACCATTTGGGTATCGGATTGTAGAATTTTTTTTTTATATTTATGCTACATGAAGTTTAGAACTTAAATAACAATCAGCTAAAGCCATTTGACCCAACACTCAAAAATTCTTGAGAAAATCGACTTGGAAGTTTTGCAAGTACTCGTAACTACCAGTAATGAAATAAATTGCAGCATCTTTTGGTGTAGCTTAGGTGGTAGCATTCTGGCTCACAACCATAGGGTCGGTGGTTCCAATCCTGAAGTGACCCTTTTTTTTTTTTTTTTTTTTTTTTTTTTTTTTTTCTCGTTATTTTAAATTGAATTACGTAACACATTTTGGGATCTCTAATGTCATGTGTTGCATCAGTTTTTGTTTATGTATATACAGACGAACTGAACACTTTGTCATCACCTAAAACAGGCCACTCTAACACGAACATTCGGTGCTTGTGCGCCCCGATGCTGCGCCGTGCGGCACCGGTGCTTTCCCCCCGCCACTCTTCCCTCGCTGTGTGGCAGCACGTGTGTGCTATTTTTATTGCTCACTGAGATTATTTTAAAGCCTGATACTAAAGCACAATGCTTAATATGGTACTATACTGTAAATATCAAAGCGCCATCGCTACGAAAATAAGCATTCCGTCACACACGAGGGGATCGTCGGGCCACACAGAAGGGAAATGATTACTAAATTAAAAGCAAAACTAACACAATCTGAAGAGACAAGTCTTGTTTATTTTAAATGAAAAACAAAAATATACCTTTTTAAAAATTTTACTTATTACAGATCATGTGTCCCTCTTGTCGAAGGTTCGAGTCCTCCATTGGGCGTGTGTGTGTGTGTGTGTGTGTGTGTGTGTGTGTGTGTGTGTGTGTGTGTGTTTTGTCCTTTGTATAAGTTAGCTTAAGTTCTCTGTACGTCTAGGGACTGATGTCGACAGAAGTTTTGCCCTGTAGGATTACAAACATCTGAACATTTGATCGCCAATTTTGCTTTCAAGAAAGACATTGCGGTTTATTTACATGACTTTAATAAATCATTCAGGGTAAAAATAAATTAATCGGTACTATATGTGATCATATTGGGAATTCGAAATTGCAGGTTTTGTTTTCTAAAAGTCAGCTTCAAGAAGGAAATTTGGAAAATTTTGCCCTCTCAAAATCCTTCAATTGAAGTACTTATGTCCACACCAAGGAGTACACGAAAGGATAGCATTCATTGCTTAAACATTATGAAGATGGGTTTGAAGACATAAAATAACTAAACCTGCACTCAAAGGTTTTTATGATGCCTTTTTCTGTGCATCCAGAGGATGTTCCATCATGTCTCTAAATTGAACTGATAAAACTACAGTACGATTAAATTTTGACAGAGCACTCTACCATTACAATAGTGACTTCAATTACTTTTTATAAATGCGTTGATCAACAAGAATTTGCAAGGACTCCATGTCCATCTTCTAAAATGCATTACAATGTTCTGAACAACATTCACTTGTTAACAAATATTTTCAGTTATGAATATTAACATAACAAAAATAAGATCAAGTTTAATGCATCGATGCAAGCTGTATTTCGGATTGCAACTGCCAAAACTATTGTGCCTAATATGAGAAAATTAATGGCTTCAAAGCCATGCCAAATATCAACAAAGAATGTGAAAAATTTGTGCATGATAAGGAGCACAATAAAACTATTCTTTCTGTCGATACACAAAAATTGGCATTATTATTATTGGATTTAATAATTCACAAACACCATGACTCTCGCCACATTAAGCACTTCGTCAAGACATTCCCCTCTCCTAACAGTGGCATGCCAGCGGTGTGCCTGCCCAGCTCATGTGCTCCACAACACCGGTGCTCACAAAGCACCCGAGTTGGAGAGGCCAGACCTAAAATGATGGCTGAATAGGTTAGCTCTTGGAAAGCCATTCGTAACTATGGAGATGACTTTCAAAATCATCATCATAGCTCTTTAAAAATGGAACAATCAAAGTCACATGTTTTTTGATGAAACCATCATTATAAAATAAAGAAAATTACAAATAAACAAAAATACATGCAATTTTCGTAAAAATTACCATTAGATATTAAAATTGTGTAAGTATTTGAACACACGCAAAAACACATATAATAATAATAATAATAATAATAATAATAATATGCCATGTGCCATGGCAAGTTTTGAACTACCGATTCTATGGTTGTAAAGCCAGAACAGTACCACGTGAGCTAAACTGCAGACACTGTAACTAATTTAATTACTGGTACTTACGTGTACTTGCAGAAGTTCAAATTCGATTTTCTTGAGAATTTTTAGAGTTCAGTTGATGGCTTTGTCTGATTGTTATCTGAGTTCTGAGTTTCACATACCATAAAATGTAAAAAAATCCTTAAATCCAATACCCCATATGGTCTTCTTGTAAGTATGAAAAATGATTAGTCTTTTAATTGACAATGTTGCACTTCAGTTTTAAAGTTGAAGTATTTTGAAGACAAGAAATAAACTGTTTAGAGCAGATTGGGAGGGAAGATGATCATGACTTTTTTAAAAATAATCTATGCATACAAAAGGCAATGTACCCCTTGACACACTGACTGATCATTGCCCAGCCAAAACCACACATGACAAAAACTTAAAATTGGCAGAGGGTACTGATCTTATTCTGTAGGCAACATTTAAGAAATGATTTTTTGATATAGCGGATGGAAAAATTTTGAAAGTATGTCATTATTAAGGCAATTTTGAAGCTACAACTATGAAAATGGGAATTTGGATTCTTGGTGAGAATTTAAAAATTACAAGTTTTGGCATTTTTGGACAGCCAACCCCTAAGGAGGAGAAACGAGTGATTTAACTTATGTTTGAAAATAAATCTTAATTAAAGAAACACTGAAGCATTTGAAGGGTACATCTTTGAGAATTATTACTTCACTTCTAGGTTAGAACTAAAGAAATGTGTTTTTGGATATTCAGCCCCTAAGGAAAGGTGAATACTTTTTAAGGATTTTTTTTTTATTTGAAAGCATTTCTCATTTAGGAAAAAAGTTACACAGTTTTTTGAAATTTCACCGCAAAACCATGTGAAATGGGGAATGAAAGGTTCTTGAAACTATATTGGTATTGAGGCAAATTTGAAGGTAGTACACTATGAAAATTTCTATTTGGCTTGCTTGTCAGAATTAAAACTATGCTTGCTACAGAAATTTTGGAAATTCAGCCACTATGGTTGTGCAACCGAAAAGTTAACTTTTACCCAATTTTTTCATTATGTAAGCATTTTTTACAGCTAAATCTGAAAATTTATATCTGCCATCTCAATTAAGAAAACAAGAATATATGATTCAGCATATCTGGAAATTCAATCTCTAAGAGGGTGACTTAGGGGATGACAGTTTAAGCAACTGTGTATGGAAACTTGAACTTCTGAGAGCTTGCATCATGTAAGAAGGGACTTTTATGAAATTTCATCTTTAAGTGAATTAAAGTTTCATTTGAGAAAATTTCTATATTGTTAATTTGAACATGATCAATACCAAAAATATAAAATAGTGCACCCTCTTATAGTTTTTCAATTCACTCAAGATTTATTGTTGAAACAGAACATATGGAGTATGAACTGGACTAACGTAGGGCCCACAGTTGGAGCAAGTGCTTACAACCTTCATAGGTTGGCAAAGCATTACATTTTCCATAGCCAATAGTGTGGTAAGTAAATGTTGTGTTCATTAAAATTTTGCATCAACATGGCAGGTGATTCTTTTACATGGTTGGACTTGAGTGATGTTATACAGGGCGAGTACATACTGCAATCTGCACAATATTCAACTTTTGTCACAAAAGAAATTGCTGGAGAAGAAATTAAAGTACACTGAGAACCAGTCACTGCAAGAGAGTAACAGTTTGTTTTACACAGTGTACAATGACCACATT
This sequence comes from Locusta migratoria, assembly GCA_026315105.1. NCBI lineage: Eukaryota > Metazoa > Arthropoda > Insecta > Orthoptera > Acrididae > Locusta > Locusta migratoria. The sequence continues at coordinate 668,339,315 of CM048744.1, forward strand.
TCTTCAGTTATAACTCTTAATCATTGTCAATTAAAAGAAACTTTTCAGTGATAACAGCACAATTAAAAACATATTAGCCAACCATAACTTCAATTTCTCACTGCTAATACTAATACCTATTAATCTGGGCATCTGTGTGATTGGAATAAAACATAGATCTATCCAGATCCTGAGAGTTTTGTTTATTGTTGTTGTTATTATTTTAAAAGCAACATATTGATTTGGGTATACTTTTGAGTGCAATAAAACATAGATCTGACCTTATAAAGTAAGATAAAACAAACATTAATCTGGCCATCCATGTGAGTGCAATAAAAAAATAGATATGTGCAGATCTTGTTAATTTTTTAAAAAACAAAATACTAATCACTTGAAACAGTGGCAATTTTCAAGGGAAACTGCTGCATGATGGAAATTAAATATTTCATCGTATTTTTGTCAGAACATGGCTGTCTGACTCTAGCACAGACACAAACAACTTTTGTACCTGTATGCCACACGACTGCAGCCAACATTGCCACATTTCTGACTGTGTGCCCAACTTTTACCCATGACAGGATTACATTTACAGATTAGATTAGTTGTTCATTCCACAGATCCATGTTGAGGAGATCCTCGTGGATGTGGAACATGTCAAAAACATTTGTTTTTCTTTTAAAGCTAATAATGTATACTCGAGTAACGCGTGCAACCCAAACTTTTGACAACGGGGTTTTGGGGGAGGGGGGGGGGACACGGATTTGTGTAGATGAGGATACCACCCTTCGGCTTTGAACAAGCAATACGGTTTGCATTTCGTATAAAGAACTGATGCCCGATCACGTGACTACTAATGTGGAAACTGTGTTCTGATTCGTTTGATACTTTTTCTATTATCGCTACACTGCAATTCGATCTATACACAGCCCACGTTGATCGAAAGAATTGATTACTTACCTTTTCCTGCCAACGTACGGTTTATGACACAAAGAAAGAAACTGAAATAAATTGGAAACTCGCTTTCACAAGTTAGGAATTTTTTAAAAACGTGATTTTAATTTGAAGAAAGTTTCATCTTTATTCCTTAAAAGCGGGTTTAGTTTTAAAGCGGAATTCGTTAAAAGCAGGGGAAAATTACATTGTTCTTATGGGAGTTCTGCCGGGACTTATGGAAATATTCGTTAAAAGGGGGTTCATTAATTCGGAGTTTTACTGGGAGAGAGAGAGAGAGAGAGAGAGAGAGAGAGAGAGAGAGAGAGAGAGAGAGAGAGAGAGAGAGAGAGAGAGAGAGAGAAATTGAAAAATATTTCATTCGTAATGTATTACATTCACACTGTATTACTGTGAAAACGTACTCACAGTAACACACACTGAAATGAACTCTTATAAAATCTAAACAGTTTATAAATAAATGTAGCTGAGACTGGTATTACACGGTCATATATATTTGTCATAGTAGATATGTCATCTATTTACATCAAAGGTATTTGATAGTGTAATACAGAACTTTGACACACAGGTATCTTTCATCAAAGAAATAACATCAAATGTAGTGCCCTCACCGTATACATACCTGCCAGCTTTCAAAAACAGAAATCCAGAAGATCCCAAAATGCAATAATGCAATGCCTGTATATGTTGCAACGTTTTTAAACATAGCACCAGAATGATCACCAGCAGCTAACGGAATATTATCATCAATTAAAAATTAAGTGAACAAACATTACATTAATATCAGGACCAAACGTGGTAGCCGGCCACGGTAGCCGAGCCGCGCCAGTCACGGTCTGCACGGCCACTATGGTCGGGGGTCCAAATCCCCTCCCCCCTCAGGCATTGATATTTGTGCCGTCCTTAGTATTAGCTAGTTCATAAGTAGTTTGTAATTTTAGGGACTGATGACCCTGTAGTTAAATCCCTTAAGCTCTACAAACATTTGAACCAAACGTGGTAAAAATGAATCAATTTCACTACTGTTATCCTTCATTTTCGTGTTAGAGACGTTTAACGCATTTAATATGATTTATTAATTCACTTCTTCCTTCCTAAGCAATATTTATATCACACGGACACATGGATCAGAATGTGAATGTTTCTCCTTTTCGCGATCGCATAATACACGAAAATTCAGCAGAAAATGAGGCCCTGAAAGACTTATTATATCGTTTATTATTTAAACATGTAACACAGAGACTTTTTGAGGGCACACACTGCACGGCCGCAACGGCTGTGCCATAAGACAGAAATCGGAGCAAAATAAAATTAAATGTTATTCCGACCACGGATTCGAGTTGCCAGTAAAATTACAAACTCCCTGATACCAATGACAGACCGGATGGATCCGTAATTAAAAAGTAGCAAAATTAAATCAATTAATTTAGGACGGTTTATTAATTTTCACCAACCAAGGAGCATCACAGAATGATTGCTTATTTAGAGGACAATCGAATGGAAGGGACAGAGTAATTTCTACATTACCCGTTTGGTTAGTGTAGAAATTGCTCAAAATGGAGAATTTCCTGTAGCCGTTAAATTTAAAAGCAACCGGAAGCGACGCCGTGGCGGAGGCATACCAGCTTTGTCCCGCGCTTCAAACAGGTATCCCAACCTGAGTGTCTGAGACACAGTGCCGACCGCAAGGGCTAAGCTTCCCCAACGGTTTCTCCCCTACCTGTAAGGTTGGCTACAGGTACTACTTTTGAACAGCGGAAGCACACTGCGGTGCCGTGCCCGGCTAACAGACACGCACCGCCATTCGGTTGCAGAGCTTCTAAGTATCCAACTCGCGGACAGCCTAGGGCGGAAGTTACCGTTGTATTAGTAAAGTGTGACCTTGAGGACCGTCCACGTCTGTTACAATGATGGCGAGTGGAAGCATCCGGTACACTTACCATTCAGTTTGGCCCCTGCTCTGATTTTAGTATTACGACTTCAAGGCTAGCAACATTCTCTCTGATTCAACCACTCTGCGCTCTCTCTAGGGGCTGCAAATGTATCTGTTTTTAAAGTGTTGTTTAATTATTGACTATTAAGTAATTCCTTGTCCTACAGCAAGGTGGTTTTGTGGCAAAATAATCTTATTTGTGAAATAATATTAAACATGCAACCTCACATTCGTCATATATTTATGAATACAGATTTCACCACAATTCTGCCTATTTGTTCTGTAACATTCCCACTGTCCTCTTTTCAATTAATGAATCTTCAATAAGGTGACGAAACACCTGCCAAGAGAAGTAGTCCGACGCCTTTACGGTCCAAGGACAGCAGATCAGCAGGTGAGTGTAACTTCCTGTCTGAAAGGAAAGGCTACAGGCAGCAACCCTTCTTGCTTAATCTTCTTTAGAAAAACTTCACAAGTTACGAACTCATCATCACAAAAACAATGAAGCATTCAAAGATTCATCCCACAATTACACGATTACCAGAACCACAGCAAACACCGCCTAACAGCAAGCATAAACAAAAGCTTTCCTGCTAACATGCAATCGATGCACAAGGAGTCGAGAGACGTGTTTATTGATAGAATGTTCGACTGACTCTGGTTGGCAATGTTCCAAACACAAAGAGTTAAAGACAAAAGCGCAGCGATATTCTGCGAGAAGAAATTATGGGTAATATTATCGGGTGACTTTCGGTCGAATTTCAAACACTCACCTATCAGAATGACAGCTATTATCGAAAGTCAAAAGTGAAATGAGATATGAATGCAGAGGGCGGGAACAAACCGGGAGTTGAAAATCCAGAAAAGAAACTATGTTCATCCGGAAAACCGGAAAACTACCTCAAAATCCGGAAAACGTGGCAGGTCTGCGTATATTTGATTATAAAAGTTGCGTGTTTTCTGTTTGCTGCAATGCAAAATGTAACCACTCTGAGTGCTAGCATCGCTGTTGCTAATCGACGTGTGTGTTTGTTTGAACGTAGTGGCAACACCACAACCTAATTAATGTTTACAACAATAGAAAAAAATTGCTGTAACCCTGCCCTCTCCACATATAGTGTTTGTCATGTGCCAATACCAGTGTGGGTAATGTGGTACTGAACTGAATAATACCCAAATTATTCGATTAACGATGAAAATTCTCCTCAGAGATGATAAGATGAGAAGATAAGTGAAATGAATGATGCTGAGGGAACCCCCCACCCCTCCTACACCCCTCAGCATCATTCATTTCACTCATCTTCTCTTCTCTTTACTACTTGATCTTTCCTCTTTGGTTATATTTATCCTCTCTGGCTTGGCTCAGTACATATATGCAGTATCTCTGACGTCCACACTTCCGAAACACCACCTTCATGACCTAGGTCATGAACTACCTTTCCCTTCTGTTCCCATCCTTTCTTCTTCCCTTCTCTCCCACCTGATGAAGGAACTGTGTTCCGAAAGCTTGTCCTTTTTGTCTCCTTTTTTCTGTTTCTTCATTTGTGTTACTATCGGCGGTACAGCACAAAGGTAAGTACTGGCCAGCCATTCTATCTCATTTCAACAATATTTAATACCCAAATTAAGTAGATAACATAGTTTATTCCTCCAAAAGATGGTATCACAAACAAATGCAACTAGTCATTCTTACATCAACAAAGCAACTAGAATGAAACTTCACTCTGCAGCGGAGTGTGCGCTGATATGAAACTTCCTGGCAGATTAAAATTGTGTGCCGGAACCGGGACTCGAACCCGGGACCTTTGCCTATCGTGCAAAGGTCCCAGGTTCGAGTCCTGGTTCCGGCACACAATTTTAATCTGCCAGGAAGTTTCAACAAAGCAACTGTTTGTATGTGCAAGCCGTGCTGTCAAAGAAACTGATGGAAAGAGACACTTGTCTCCCACACCGGTTTGTAACGAGAGGAGACCCTTTACAGTGAAATTACTGATACATTGTGTCACTGTCATTGTCAAATAAATTATATGAAGTTTTGATAGTGGCTAAGGCAGCACACAATAAAAAGTTATTATTATTCGCTATCTTGAAATATGATAACTATAATACCCCTTTATAACACCACAATGAAGATTTATGTCTAAGAAATATTACGAATATTTGATAATATTTCTTTGTCAAAGATTTGATAGAAAATATTATCATGTAATACCGGACTAAAGGGATCTATTTTTTTAAAAGCAGAGTAATACCCGCCTTGTGTGTTTTGTTATTGCAGATGGAATAATAACAACCTAAACTGGAGTAATCCGCAAGCACCGCAGTTTTTCGTTCATAACTTCAGGAAAAAATATGCGCAGTTTACTCGAGTATATATATGGTAATAATACTAATAGTATGAAAAAGAAAGATACATACATCATTTGGTTCTATTTAAAAATTCATTAGTGGAGTAGAAGGAGTTGGCCACTAGGAGGTCTTAAGGTTCCTCTTAAACTGATATTTATTTGAAGCGAAATTTTTTATGGTTGCTGGTAAATTAGTGAAAAGTGTGTTCTGAGTAGTGGACCCCCTTTTTAAACTAAAATAAGTGCTTTTAAGTCCTTGTGTAGATCACTTTTGTTCCTAGTATTATATGTATGAGCTGAGCTGTTTGTCGGGAGAAGGGATATATTATTTATGACAAATTACATTAAGGAATAAATATACTGAGAGGCAGTAGTTAGTATACCCATTTCTACAGGATGTCTGTGAATTTACTCCACAAATAATACAAATTACATGCTTTTGAAATCTGAAAACTTTTGCTTGAAGTGAAGAGTTACCCCAAAATATTATACCGTATGACATTATGGAATGAAAGCAAGCAAAGTATACAAGCTTTTTTTTATTGTTATGTTTCCTATGTCTGTTGACACTGGTACTGCAAATGCAGATTTGTTAAGTCTGCTTCTGCAGTTCTGTGGTGTGCTCCTCCCAATTGAATTTATTATCAAGCTGTAATCCCAGGAATTTAATACTGTCAACCTCTTCTATCTGCTCTTCTTCATACTTTATGATGTGTTAGATGGAAACCTCTTAAATGTTCTGATCAGTATCTCAGTATCTGAGATACCAGGTGTTAATCCATACTGAAGCACCCATTTTAGTATGTAGTTTAGCCACCACAGGAAGCAAATGCAGATGCTGACTCTGGCATCAATAGATGGTGAATAGTGTCTTGGGATACATTATTCCAAGACTGTCGACCTGTTTGTGTAGTTGTGCAAAAGTTGCGGGCTGACAAATTGCAAGTGTCAGTTGTCAGCCCATGATATCCCAGTTTTCCAAAAGGACTATCCCACATCTTGGAAGGCCACAATTTCATCCCTTTCAAACCTGCTCAGTTAGCTCTAGGAAGCACGAATGTGTCTACATGCCGTGGCGACATATTTGCTTTCACAGTGAGCCTTACACAGATGGCAATTTGGCAAATATGTCACAACCCTATCTGTTGGCTGATGATGTTGAAACCATTGATGTCATCTTTCCATGTGTACTACTTCCCTCCTCCCCCTCCCCTCCCCCACCCCACCGCAGTGTATAAATTCAATTACATGTTTAGGAAAGTGTGCAAATCTACATGAAGATTTGCTGTATTACATTTTAATATCTTGTTTGCAGCTTAATTTATGCAGACCTGATACACTGTCTGCACAGGGTGCAGATTTACACATTATTTGATAAACTTAAAAATTGCAAATTTGATTAAAATAATATCTTTGGAGACTGTACACTCTATGGGAGCAAAGAATCAGGTGTTAATGTAGTTCAAGATATTACGGAAACCTTTAAACTGCATCACCAGACAAAGTCAATTTGAAAAATGTATAGTATTACCGGAAGAAATCTGAAAATCAGTCTAGATGTAGCATCTGTTTCACTGAAGACAGAAATGGACATTAAGGTGATGTGATCAGAAATAGGATTTTTACAACAGACCAAATGACTTTTTATGAGCCAGAATTAAAAGTGATGCTATCCTCTAGTAACATAAATGACCTATTAATGGTTATGGGTGCCTCAGGATTCTCTCCCACAGCAAGTATTATTTCATAAAACCATAGGAAGACAAAACATCTGATGACTGTTAGCAAACTGTAATCAGCAGCTCCATTAGTTACCAAATGACATTTTTTACTCAATCTTGTTTGGAAGAAGAAGAATGTATTTCTCCATGAAACTTACTTTCATATGTGATAATTCCTCTTCGGTTTCTGCTAGTTTGTTTCTATAATCTTGAAGTTCCTGAGTTAGCTCCTTTGCAGTACTTGTTAATAGCTTTGTATGTTCTTTCATCACACCAAGATCGTGTTTAATATTCATCATTTTGTTTTCAGTATCAAGGCGTGCTTTCTCACTCCTCTGAAGCTGCTGCATCAGCTTCTCTATATCCAGAAGACAACCTTTGTACATTAGGAAACCTGTAAATAACAAAAGTAAATTGTGTTAATAGGTTGGTTATTTCAAGATTCTTATAAGAAGTTTCACATATTGTGAATGTGACAACTGCAGTTTACTACCTATAGGGGTGTGATATGTATCTTCACCCAGGATATTTTACAAAAATCATCGTATCTATAGTAATGGTTATTAGCGTGTAAATGGCACAACATTTCTACAAAAGAACTATTGCCATCACCAAGTATGAAGAAGAATTGACTACTGTGTATGGTTGCTTGGATGCAATCAATAAGAATGGTTCCTGAGAATTCAACAAACAGCAGTACAACCCTGCATTATTTCCTTAAGGGGATTAACTTTTATTGAGCAAGTAGATAAACCGGTGAACTTATCACTTACCTCTTAACATAAAGCATATTAATTTAAATCAGATATATTTTAAACCCAGTAGTTTTATAAAGGCATCATCAGATAGCCTAAGTATCGTCTCGATAGTGGGTGGAAAGAGTGGGCAAATCACGCACGCACGTCCAGGATAATGTTCATGTCACATTCGTGGAAGTTCAGAGAAGATTTTAATGGTGATAAAATATGGAAATATCTCGAGGGAAATTTAGATTTAAAACATGTAAAATAATGACTTGGTTGTTGTGTTGGGTGCGTTCAGAAATATACTTTGAAAGAGTAAAGTTCACTTTACACGATCTGAACCCGTATATGAACTGACAAAGATAAAAATGAATTGCTGTTCCTTAGTCTCGCCAAAACTCGACAACGGCTGAACCGATTTGGCTATATATCGTTATATAAACCACTGAATCTACTGTGATGAAATCTGGTGTGGAGATAGCTTGAGCACTGAAGTACAGGATAAGATACTTTACAAAGTGTGTAATTTAAGATATTTTTTTTTATTTAAAGTATATAACGCAAAATATTGAACAATAATTGAGTAGCTTGTTATGAAAGGCGGACGTTTGTTGTTTGCAAATAACTGAGATAAATGCCACTTTTATTACAAAATGTGGAGTTAATAAGTATGCATGCTAGTTTGGTGATCATTTGCAACTAAAGTGGATATAACGGAGGAACAAGAGAAGTACCTGTCAGTATTTTACACGTTTTAAATCTAAATTTTCCAAATTTTATCACCGTTTAAACCTTCCCTGAACTTCCACAAATGTAACATGAACTTTATCCTGGACACGTGTGCCTGATTTGCCTGCTCTTTCCGCCCACTATTGAGCTGATACTTAGGCTATCTGATGATGCCTTTATAAAGCTACTGGGTCTGAAATACATATGATTTCAATTAATATGGTTTATATTAAGAGGTAAGTCATATGACGTACACCGGGTCATCGAGTCAACCTGGCAGTGCTTCGCAATTGCTAATATATATGTACTCTTGCTTTGAACGTCAAATGTTTAACATTTTGTCGCAATCTTAAGAATGATATTGATATCCTAAAGAAAAGAGCTCCTTCACTTTTCCATAAATTTTCCTATTTTCTGGCTAACTATTCCAAACTTACTTCACTCAAACCTTTCTCTCACTTTGAACGTCGAGTGTGCAAAATTTCATTGCAATCAGATAAATGGTATTGATATTTCATAGAAAAATCTCTTTTTTATTTTTTCTGAATTTTAAAATTTTCTGGGAAACATTTAAAGATTTTTATTTCATAAGAACCTTACTCTTGCTTTGAACGTCAAATAGGCAAAATTTTATCGCAATCAGACGAGTGATGTTGATATCCCATTGAAAAAAAGCTTGTTTCAGTTTCTCGAGAATTTTCAAATTTTCCGGATAACTTTCCCAAATTTTTAGTTCATAAGAACGTTGACCGTCAAATGATCAAAATTTTATCGCAATCGTATGAAAGGTTCTCAACTTATAGTCTGAGTACATTTAGAAACATTGAATAAGGAACTTAGTTAAAATTTTGTGACTTTCCTTTTTTTTTTTTTTTTTTTTTTTTTTTTACTGACAACTTTTCCAAGACCGCAATGAACAAAACAAAAAAAGAATTATCCCTCTCCATCGTGCGAATAGTTATACTGCTGAATTCAATCAAAAACACATTGAAAAATGCACTTTCAGTTTTTCTCAAATTTTCCAATTTTCCGGTAGATTTTCAGTTTTTTAATACATTTTCCTACTTTTCGGGCGACTTTTCCAAATTTTTATTTGATGCAAACCTTCCTCTTGCTTTTAACATGAAATGTACAAAATTTTATCGCAATTGGACGAACGGTATTCATAGCTCACTGGAAAAAGCTGTTTCAGTTTTTCAGCCAGCCGCAGTGGCCGAGCGGTCTACGGAGCGCCAGTCACAGTCTGTACAACCGCTACAGTCGGGGAATCAAATCTCCCCCCTCGCATGGATGTTTGTGTGTCGTCTTTAGTGTAAGCTCGTTCTTATGGAGTTTGTAAGTTTAGGGACTGATGACCCCGCAGTTAAATCCCTTAAACATAACACACACTTGAACATTTTGAACGTTCAGCTGCTGACACACACACAAATAGATAATCACATTCACACAACTTCAATTTATGGCCATGGCCTTCATCAGAAAAGAAACACATACTAAAGTAACACACAAATTCATACAATCACTCAGACAACTATACACACATCAACTACAGTAAAACCCCCTTTTAACGAATTATTCCTTAAATAGGGGTTTCCTTAAATGGGGGTTTTGCCTAAGTACACAGGAGTGACTCGAGAGACATAATTCAAACATGTGTAGGTGTTGTAGGAGCTATTTAATTACTAACATACCAATAATATATTACAAATTTAAATACATCATCGCACTTTCTGCAGAAAAAATAATATTTTTATTAAATCAAAAAGAATGACCATTTCATTTTTCCAGCATACTGTAATAATCAAAGTTATCACTATGTGGTTGATGTTTGTTTTTATTGACTCAGCTACTGTAAAAGAGTTGACTATAGATGCAAAAATTGGCGCCGTACATCAGCCTTACAAAACGCTATACCCGAGTACTGACTGATTCTCGATGTATTTTTTCTAAAGTTCCGCAATTTTTACTAATGCATAAATTTCAAAATTTTTGTCGTCATCGTCGTCTCCCTGGTTAGATGTATAAATTACATTTTTAACAACCTGTACCTTCAATGCAAAACACTTCTCCAAAGTCAATTTCGATTGTTAATTCGTCAAAAACATTTTCTACAAATATTGATAGAGAGTTTAGGCGCACGACAAATAGGTCTTTAGTGCTTCTACAAATCTATTAAGATCTTCGATTAAGTCGTTACCCCGGTAACTACAATAGTAGCACAGTTTTACTTTTTGCAAGTTAAAGGAGCAGCAATAACATTACAATATATATTCGTCAAAACTTTAACGGACCCTCTACAAGTGTGTCACGATTTTGCGATATATTACTCGTAAAAAAATAACCCACAACACCAAATTGTTTACAAAGAGAAAAACATAGCCTTAAGATGTTGTTATTAGCTGTTTGCATGTCTTCACTGAGGGTCATCATCGCGCCGTAACATTCACCCGTCTTTGGGGCTAAATACTTGAAAATTCAGTCATCCAGGCATTTGTTGTAAGAAGTAATTTTTTTAATGCATTGAAGCTTTTAAGTTCCGTATTATACATAGGGATAACTTAATGTCTGGCCTTGTTATTAGTCGTAGTTTTCTCCAATGGTTCAGTTTCAGTATCCACAGCTCAACTCTTTGCACTTAAAACTCTGAAACGAGAGATTATTAAGTTTTCTACGCAGTTCGAAAGCACTGCATTTTCCACACCAATCTAGCAGGGCGATTTTCGAACTCCCCCCCCCCCCCCCATAAGTTTCTCACGAATGCAGCTACGATATTCGCACTCTTTCGAAACATTTAATAATTACAGCTAAACATTGTCACACGAATATTCGTCTTTTTGCAAGCACAGTTACCGCTAGATTCCGCATATAACGATGGTCCCTGTTTCTAAAAGTCGTTCAACGAAGATAGTGCTAAATCGTATTCTTTGCCATTATAACACAGCCTAATGTTACGATAATCTTCGAAAGCCATGGATGGTCATCAGCTTCTCTCCACTCTGAAGTTTTCTACGTTTATAGGCTACAATTCTCAAAGAGTAAATCTAATAAGAAAATAACACAAGGCAACACTTCACAACTCGCGCTTCGTAATTTTCAACTGACGTCAGAACACGTGACCATAACATATGGGAGACATGAGGGAAATTGTTTGCTTTTTCTGGTATCGCTGCACTGGTATTCGATATGATAACCTATCGACGGAAAGAATCGATTATGGTTGCTTATCGCTGCTAAGATATTCGATATGCATTGACTTAAAGAATCGATAACCGACATCACTTAAACACAAACTCTTAATTGTGTAGAAGAAACAAAACAAATTAACTTGCCCACAGTTAGGAATTGCGTAAAAACAATATTTTAATTTGTAGAATGTCTCATGTCTGTTCATTAAACCGGGGTTTTCCTTAAAACGAGGTTCGTTAAAAACGGGGAAAAATAACCTTATTCTAATGGGAGTTTCGCCAGGACTGACGGAAATATTCGTTAAAAGCGGGTTCGTTAAATCGGGGTTCTACTGTATCATGTCAGGCCACTCTAGTGCCACCAGCATCTAGACTGTGAGTGGGGGGGGGGGGGGGGGGGGGATGGATGCCAGGTAAAGGTGGGGGTGGGAAGTGCCACGAGGTGCAGATGGAAATTCCCATGTGCATGATGGATTGTAAAAGCTCTGATAGGCAGGAATTTGAATTGCAGCAATGAATACAGCAAAGGAAAGGATCAGGGAAGGAAAAAAGGGAGGTGTAGAGGAGTGTGGAGGGAGTGGGGGGGGATTTGAAATGATAAGAATTGCAAAGATAATTAAAAACAGGAAAAAAAGGAAGAAATAAAATTAGGAGAAATAGGAAAAAATAAAAATAAGTAAATATAAAAAATAATTAATTATGGGGGTATTGTAAATGGCGACATACAGTTGCAAGGAAGACGTGTGATACATGATAATGAGTGGGGGCGGAAGAGGGGGGAGGGGATGTTAGCATTGGGTTCAGGGATGGGAAGTTATCTTAGGTTGATGCCAGGATGGTTGCGGGACCGTAGAATGTGTTGAAGGGACAACTCCCATCTGCCCAGTTCAGAAGAGCTGGTGCTGGAGGGGAGGATCCAGATGGCCTGGGGTAGTGAAGCAGCCGTTGTTCAGCTGCATGCTGTACCACAGGGTGGTCCATCTTGCTTTTTGCCTCAGTTGGCGGTGGCCATTCATCCTGATGGACAGCTGGTTCATCATAATAGCAGTATTAAACACTGAGCAATGATTTCAGCACAGTTGGTATATCACATACAGTAGCTGCTTTCACAGGTGTCAGAGTTACTGTATTTACAATTGTTGACAAGGTTTAGATGTATGACTTGTACACTTAACTGTACAGCTCAAATTACTTGTACAACATATGCGTAATAGGTAATGACAATTTTGCCCTAATTCAAATAAAAAGTTAGAAGAGTTCTTTACACATACCCTCAGGAGTTGATGAGCTCTCCTTTCCTTCATCAGGTATGTCCCTCCTCGCACGTTTTGAAGGCGGTGAACCAGCAGATCCAAAGTGCGTGAATACAGGCAGGAACCTCTTATTTCCTACAATATTATGTTGAATTATCACAATAAAGTCATTTTACAAAACTTAAAAATATCATATAACATGAATGTTGAAATGGACTAAGAATTTTAATGATAGTTGAAAGGAAGTGTATTAGGCTTTCCTGCTCAAAATTAGTAAATTTATACACCAAACAAAAGGGAAAACCTGCTGTTTTTGTTGTGGCAACCTACAGAATTTAAATGTATAATTTTATTAATAAAGTCAACAATTATAATAATTGCACAGTGGAATGATGGACTTCAATTAAATGTAATGTGTTTCAGGTTGTAATAGATTATAGAAACAGCAAAATATGTTACGAAATTCTTCATTAACTTTTAATCTATGATGAATGATGAGAAATTTTTGTGTTTATGGTAGTGATTTTCATGTACTACATATGCATCAACTTCATTATTTGTGATGGTTGAGCATACAAGTTGGATTAGCATGACAGTCTGCTCAAGATTATCAGCTGGGGGGAAAAAAACTTTCAGACACTTTCTGAACAGAGCACCAACTCATTCATAGAATCTCACGGGCAGAGCACACTAACGTAGGACCATCCTCTCCAGCCATTGTATTCTGACATGCAGCAGTAGGAGATGACAATCATGTGTTAGTGAGTTGTGCGTCTAACGAATGAATAAGTTTGTGTGTGACAGTCATCTTTACATGCCTGTCTGTAGCTCGACGGTTGTCTTTGTGATGTGTTTGAACTTACCATTATTAGATTAAACACATTAAACACAGTCATTCACGTGTGTGTGTGTGTGTGTGTGTGTGTGTGTGTATTTTGTATGTGCCCGTCACAGCTCGTCGCCACGTCTTTGAGGTGAGTTGTAAACTGTCCTTATTACTGTATTATGGATTTTAGACTAATTTTGGAGGTCTGTTCTTTTGCCCATCTTATAAACAGCCCCCCCCCCCCCCCATATTCACTTATGACATTGCACTTATGAAATTCATAACATATGCAAACTAAGTAAGATACCAATGCCGAAGAGCAGCAACATCCGACACATGGCTTGTGGCCCACCTGTGGGCTATGTGGCACAGGGCCATGAATACTGGTTGAGAACTCAAGACAGGATAATAAATTATCACGACCTTCAGGGGTCACTTGTCTGTCACCTAAGTCGCCAAGTACACTCACTGCCGTAAGGTTAATGGTCCATACAGAAACAAAACTACAAAGATGGATTGTTAGTTCTTCTGCCCCCCCTCCCACACACACTATTGAAAATTAGCAATAGTGTGTAGCATTAGGTGGTTGAAAGTGTATACCCCTACAAACTGCACTAAAGGGCTGATTGTGGCTTTGGTTGGCTATTCACTGCATAAACACATAACATGACACAATGTGATTATGGTTTCTTGAGTTGGTAGTTTATGGGACGCAATTATTCACAAAACTACTCTTTTGTATTTGTCATGAAACACACACACACACACACACACACACACACACACACACACAGGGCACCTGTGCATTCATTTAGTTTTATTTTATTTACCTCCACTCACCCACCTCCACACTTTATCCCTAAGTTACATCTCATTCCTCCATCTAATACGTGCATACTGTGCTGTATCCATTCCCACCATCGTGATGCAACCTTCCTATCCACCTCTCCCAATAGACGGCAGAGTGTTATTTGAAGTGCGGCAGCCGATGACAGTTGAGTGACTGTGTTGTGTGCCTGTGTGAATGTTCTTATTTCTGAAGAAGGCCATGGCTGATAGCTGGAAAGCGTTGTATGTGTGTGTGTGTTTTTTTATGTGCCTGTCGCAGCTCGTCAGCACATCTTTGTGATGAGCTGTATACTCTCCTATTACTATATTGCAAGGAAAAAGTTTCATATTGATGTGAACTGACTGATCTGATTTAGTTTTAAGGTATTTATCTTGTAAAAGGTATCTTCGAAAATTAAGACTGATAGACAAGTCATAAAAAATTGTGTGTTGTGAAAGCTGTAAGAATTATCTAAAAAGGGTCAAAATAGTTTGAATAGCTGCCAACAAATGGTGCTGTAACTGCATTATGACATGCTTACATACAGTTTGCCACAGCTCTAAGCGATTAATTCCACTACTGCAACATGAAATGTGGTTAGCGTACTGAAGGAGGATGTTGTGCTCATTTTTTTTCCACTGGACAACATGTTTTTCATGCAGTGGAATACTACAAGTTATAACATAGTC
Organism: Locusta migratoria; assembly: GCA_026315105.1. Lineage (NCBI taxonomy): Eukaryota > Metazoa > Arthropoda > Insecta > Orthoptera > Acrididae > Locusta > Locusta migratoria. Next base: position 668,354,501 of record CM048744.1, read on the forward strand.
CTATGCTAATGAGGAGCAGTTTTCAAACACAATTTAACAGGTCAAATGGACCTAATGTGAAAACAATTTGCAAACTCCTTACCAAATTCCAATGAACAGGAAGCATTGCTGATGACCTGACAGTGAATGTTGGCCCCAAGAAAACTGTACTTACTCCTGCAAAATTTTGCCACTATTTCTGGAATTATTCAGAAAAATCAAAGGAAATCTCTCCATAGAATTGCGGCAGAGCTAGTTTGAAGTGTTTCAAGATGCAGAAAATATTGAGCCAGAGCCTACACTTGTTCCCATTCAAAATCCACTGCCATCAGGCCATATCTATTAGAGCAGTGTGGCATAGGGCTGTCTTTACGAACCAGATTCTCAGAATGGTTGATAATGAAGGATTTGATGTTGGTACATCTGCTTCACGTGTGAAGCACGCTTTGACTAGAATGGACTTGTGAATATGGAAACTGGCAATTTTGGGGTTAGGAAAAATCTCCTATTTTTATTAGGGATGGGTCGAATCCCAATTTCACCGAATTGAATCCGAATACCGAATCTTAAAAAAAAAGATGCACTGAATTCCGAACCCAAATTGAATCTTCTGAATCTCGAACTCAAATAATCTGTCAACTCAAATGCATGTATCTAAAAAGAATTACTACCCTATCACAGCCAGTGATGAAGATAAAGCCTTCCGGGATGGATCCCAAATGACAATATTACAGTAAAATTTAAGAAATTAAAATTTCATTTAGGTTTTTATTTTAAATCTTAAGGATTTTTTAATACCCCCTTATCCTCTTAAAAGAAATTTGTATGAAACATTTTGAGATATATGTTGTTTAGATGCTCTAAAAGATAATAAGAAACTCTCTTCACTCTATTACCAACTGTTTCATCTTGATGAAATAAAAAATAATTGCATAATGAAGTCCTACAAATGAAAGGATTACTTCCCCCCCCCCCCCCCATTTTTTTTTTATAAAGGTGAAGAATCAAAAATAAAACCTGAAAAGATGAGTAGATATTTTGGAAGTTAGAAGAATAGATTCTCAAAAAATTGGATGTGTAAATGATTTTACAGTGACATATATAGGCTATTATAAAATTATACATACAAAGCTAATTTATTTTGTTAGAAAAAAAATTGCAGCATTTCACATTAATAAATAAATTTTCAATGTCCTTAAAATTATTCTGTAGCAATTCTTATTTTAATTTAAAACAATATTTTAGAACAATTAAAAACATATTATTTTAAAAGAAAGTGCCATTTCAAATTGACATTGTCAAATAGACATATTTTAAAAATTAGCCTACACTAAACACAATTACATTAAACAAATTACAACAATAAATTTGCTGATAAGACACCCTACTCATTAGTCGATAATATACAAAGCTTACTGTTGTTTTTTATTCTCTCATACTTGCTCATTAGCTCTCAAGTTTTTGTTCTGAAATACCAGCATTCTAACATGCTCAGGGTCTAATCGGTTTCAGCATTTATCAACAATTGTCCCTGCTATACTGAACACACTTTCAGATTCTATACTAGATGGACACAAACACACACACACACACACACACACACACACACACACACACACACACACAGGTAATCTCTACAAAGTCTTTTCAGTCTTTCATATTTTATGTTATATTTCCAATAGCGCATCTCATTTTCTTCAATATTCAACCTTTTTCCATCAAGTAACTATTTACTTCCTGCTCAAAAGTGTCTTCACTCATTGTAGGCCTATCACTCTCATCATCGTCGGGAAATATATTGCCATACATAGTGCATTTCTCCTATTATGGTTTTGGAACAGAAGGTGGTTTATTGTCGTGTACTGGTGTCCCTTTTCTTCCTAGCTCTTCAATCAACATTAGCTTTGCTGCAGCTTTGTCAGTAAATATCCCGTCTTTGAACCTTGGATTTAACAGTGTAGCAAGAACATAATTCTTTTGCTGCTCCATGTTTGCAAAGCGTGTTTTCATTTGAGACAAAGTTTCATTTTTTGCTGTAGCTACTGATGATCCAAGGTGATTACCAACTGAAGTCAACATGTTTTTAATGCTAAAGACTATGGGAATTGCTTCAGATGCAGTGGTTTCAATCTTACTTATGGTTTTTGTTGCATCATAAAAACATATGACAATTTTAAATAAATCAGAAAGTTGTTTACACTGCTGATTGTTAATCTCCACAGGCAATGAGTAATTCAACTCTTCAACAAGGTACTTGAGGGCATAAGGCTGTTCAACAAGCCTTGATATCATAAGACTGTTCAACAAGCCTTGATATCATTAGGTAAGTGGAGTCCCATCTGGTTGGTTCGTCTTTAATTAAGTGGTGTTCAGGTACACTTAATGCTATCTGTGCAGCTTTAAGCATTTTGCATGTTTTTGTTGAGTGCTTGAAGTGCCCTACTACCTTCCGACAAAGTGCAAGAATATTGGATAACACCTTTTTCTTTCACTCCAGCCAACACAACAAGTTGAAAACTCTGTGTGAAGTATGACAGATGAGTCAATCCTGATTCATCGAGTTCTGCAACAATATTTGCTGCGTTATCATGGATCACACATGCACCTTAATTTTTGATTCCCCAATCACTAAGTATTTACAGCAGCATTGCTCTAATTGACTCTGCAGTATGGCTTACTTCAGGATATGTCAATACCTCCAATGTTGCGTGTTTAAGTTTAAAATCATTTGTAATAAAATTACACGTTATACTAAAGTAGTCATTATTAGCAACTGATGACCACATATCCATTGTAATGCACATTTTACTAACAGCAGATAATAGCAAGTTTACTACTTCACCTTGAACTGTGCGAAACATATCTGGGATGACAACATTTGCTAGTTACCATCAGGTAACGCGGCTACAAATATTCAATTAGTTCTTTGAAATCAACATTTTCTACAATTGAGAGTGGCTGAAAGTCTAAACATATAATCTCCACAATAAGACCAGTTATTCTTGAACATCATGAATCACCTACATCAAATATCTTTTTTTTTTCTCAAAGCAATCTTGCATTGTTACCTGTTTTGGGTTGCCTTTTTTTAATAACCCTAAACTGTAATATTTGGGTTTGCCCCTCGGAAGTGCTGTATATGAAAGTCGCGGAACTTTTGCTGACAAAGGAGTAGAGCAACTTGTACTAGTAGAAGCTTCGTCATTAGAGCAGCTGCTAGGCAAAGATTCATCAGTATTACTACTGTCACATGCGACTTCAGGTTTATCGAGATTTTGATCTGCAAGCTTAAGAAAATTACTAATTTCATTGTTTGAGTGACTTCTAAAATGTTTCCAGAGAGCACCCTGAGAAACTCCTTCCAGATCCATATGATATTCTTCGTTCACACAAATAGCAAATCGCAAAATGACAGTCACTTGGGTCAACAGAAAAGTATATCCATATTCCACTCTCAGTTGAATACAGGGCGTCCAACAATTGAATTTGAAATATTTACATAAAAAAACTATAGGTTTTATATATATTTCTCCCAGGTTGTGCAACGACTTTCTTTGCTGAGTTCCACATTTATTCCACGTGTATGTACTTGTTATTGCCACAAACACATTTCAGACCTGTGAAAAGTACTTAAGATGCAGATTGCGCATTTCGAAGGGTTAATCCCGGGTATTTTGTAGATTTGTTTATTCTTTCAAACAATTAAGATCATGTAACTTGTCTGCACAGACTTTATATTTGTAGAAGATTTAAAAATAAGTACTAGAAGTCAGTTTCCGTGCTACATTTTAACTATTTCCATTCATCATAAGAATAATACAAATGTAAACATTAATGTGATACATATATTCTCCCGTGTTCGCCTATGGCTTTTGGGTTTGTTAGGCAGACGGAATTTAAATGTGGTAAGACCTAACACGGAAGAGTACATGGTGTAATGTTTAAATTTGTATTATTCTTATGGCGAAGAGAGTGTGGAATTTACGAATCATGATTCATAGGAACAATCCCTTGCCCCTAGTAGAAAAATACGTAAGTTGTAGCACGAAGGCAATGGAGGTACCATGAGGCATACTGAGGCAACACAGGCTTGCCAGTAGGCTTCACATAGTAGCTTTTAGGTAAGACTTCAAATGTATGGCTATTGTAGCAACACTAATCACTTACTACATAAGAATGGAAATAACTTTGAAACTAAATGTGGAAATATAACACAATTTTATTAGACTTATAATAATTTTTTTAGGAAATATTTATAATAGCAATTGATATCTGCATGGTAATTCTGAATCACTATCACTTGATTCCTTGTTATTCAGTTCCTTCGTACAGAGCATTATCCCTTGTACAATCTAGTGCATTTGATAGTGAACATTTTTAAATACCTGTTACCAATACGATTTGGAACTCACCTACATGTATCATAATTCCATTGGAATATTTGCGCGTTTTACATGACCCGTTGGTGTCATTTGTCAGTCACTTTTCTAATGGCAGTTGGTGTACACGTGTTTAAGCTTGACCTTAAAGGATTTATTGAAACAGATGTCAAATGTTTGTTGAATTGACATTGTCCCGCCTGAATGGCACACAATTAGAACTTTTTTTCCCACATAACTTTCTTCTTAAAATCCTAGTGCTTCACTATGGTTCACATACCCCAGCACTTCACAAAATTTGACGAAACAATATGTGAATTCAGAATGAGGCAACTCGTGCAAGAATCGTAGGTGATGTCCTAGGAGCAGTCGACACCGAATGGAGCGGCAGTGCGATTCATATATCTTGGAAAGTGTTTCATACAGAAACAATAGGTATCTAAGAAGCAAATGTTATGAGGCTTATGAATATGTCATGATTTTAAAGGATGTGGTTAGTCAGGAACCTAAGAGTACAACGTAACTTGTGAGTGAACAAGTTGTAATCTTAGGTTCCTGCCTAACCACATCCTTTAAAATCGTGACATATTTGTAAAAATCATAACATTCGCTTGTTCGAATACCGGTACCTATAGTTTAGTCTAATGACATAGCTTTGGCTGAAAAGTCTGTTTTCATTGACAACGAATTAAGTTTCTCATTACTGCTAGCGGAGCGAGAGTTGAGCGTCTGATATATATTGATTGCATTGCCGTTTTATTCGATGTATACGGTTACTAGGAAATTACTGCTACCAACGTGACCTGCTACATTTGAAGTTGAGCAATACTAAAGCTCTATTTTCTTTGTTGAATGTGTATTATAATTCAATAGTCGAAAATAAAGTGGAAACTAGACTAGACTTCCTTTTATTTATTCTTACGAGTGCAAAAGTTTTTGCGCCAGTATTTACATTTGCGCCTACAAAGCAAGCCTGTATAGCATTGCTTAGGCGGGCCGGAAACTTACTTGTGGCTGCTTCTAGCGCCATTTTTCAGAACTTTGTTCAGTTTGTACTCGATTTAACCCCATTTTATGACGTCACGTCTTTCAGCGGATCTATGGAAAATAATGTAAATAATGCAAACGAAAGTGCACTGTTATGCAAAGTAAGCTACGACATTTGTAACTGAAGGTTTCCATATAAACTTTGGATTCGAGATACGGTAGTATTCGGCCATTATGTATTCAATCTCGAATCCGAACCCATTGTGCTAGATTCGGAGAATATGGATTCGGCTGAACCACTCGGACACAACCCTAATTTTTATGAAGCAAAGCCACTGTATTCTCCTTAAGTTATGGTGTGGTCTGTGTTATGTACCGGAGGCATTATTGGTCCTTTTTCAATGCAAGAAAGAATCACTAGTGAACATTACATTGCAATTTTGAACTTTTGTGAATTTCTGTATAACACACTTATGTTTTTTTCAATAAAAATGCTTATGATGCATTCATCTATTGTCTTTGTTTTCAAGATATTTCATTTTTAAATTATGTACTCCTTGCTGGACCCCCTCTATGTAATGTTGTAGGACACAGGTATCTGATAGAACAATGGTCTGAACCCAGCAATACTTTATGTAACACTTGTTCACATGTAAAAGAGCATAGAATGAACTGACTCCAGTCAGAAATTTACACACATATATAAGCGGCTTAAGTGTGTGTCAGTTTGTCGCTGATAGCTATTATACACATTTTCCCATGAAGTGAAAGAGTAATGCTCCGTGCTAAGCAAAGGGGCGTCCTCGCCGTCTGCTCTGGGTAATTCAGTTTGAATTAGCAAAGACCTTTGCACAGATATTCTTAATATCTAGAACAGCAGTCAATTCTGTTGACTGCTAGACTTTTTCTCATTCACGCGTGCGCGCGCGCACACACACACACACACACACACACACACACACACACACACACACACACACACACACACTCTAACAGAAACTTCAGGGATATAATTTTTCCACAACATCTAGAAGGTACTAGAACACTATTTACTGATTAAACTGTCCAAACATGGTAGGTTTTGGACTGAAGACCCTTTGTTTCATACTACAACACTTTACCCAAGTTTTAATTTATTGGTAAACTGAGAGTCAAGTGTTCAAATGTTTGTAGAGCTTATGGGACTTAACTACGGGGTCATCAGTCCCTAAACTTACAAATTACCTATGAACTAGCTAACACTAAAAATGGCACAAATATCCATGCCTGACGAGGGATTCAAACCCCTGACCGTAGTGGCCGTCCAGACTGTGACTGGCGCGCCACAGAACGCTCTGCCACCGTGGCCGGCAACTGAGAGTCAACTTCAAGTCAAATCAAAAGTGTACTAGTAAAATCTTGTAACTATAAATTATAATTTTTTATTCATCATCACTAAAATTTCACTGATTGGTAAGAAACAATTCTAGTTGCTTACCATAGGCTAAGGCAATCAAGTTTTCACTAGATGGAACGGATGTGTGTTCTTCCTTCTGTTTATCATGTTCCTTCTCTTTTCCTTCTTCTTGCTTGCAAATTGGCTTATCTGTCAACTTTCTGTAGTGGAGGGAATCCCTTGTCACAACTTTCTGAACAAGTTTTCTGACCTAGAAAAAGAAACACTGTTCCAGCAATGCAAATCCAAGTACAACATTTCAGGAATGAAACAAAAAAATAATAAGTTTTATTTATCATTTTTTGGTGCAACAAAAAAAAAGTACTAAGAAACTGATAAGTTTCTTATTGAGACTGTTTCCACTGAATCACGCCCATGCTTTCAATACTATCCAGTCCAATGATAAGCATTAGTGTGTATATAATGTCAACATTGAGATGGAGTATAAGCTTGAATTGCATCAGGATATGGAAGGAAATAGGCTGTGTCTTTTCAACACACTTAGACTAGCATTTACAATTTATGGAAACTAGGGAAGACCAAAAGCTAGGTGGTTTTTTGGACCATTGGTTTTTCTGAATGTGAATTCAGTATCTTATAATTGTGCCATCTCAATCTCTGTATGTGTTAAGTTATATACATTTCCAGAATAAATTTTCACTCTGCGGCACAATGTGTGTTGATACGAAACTTTCTGACAGATTAAAATTCCAATTTTGTCTAATTTTTCATTCATGATTTCAATTTACATATAAATAAAAATCTATCTTTTGCCCAGTTATGGTAAGTATGATACTATCAGTCAATCTAAAACTTATAATGCACGATACACACTTACAAGCATACAAGGATGCAAATAACCAGCTGGAAACAACACTGAAGCTTTTTACACTTTACTCTCCTTTTCTAGCTGACCAACTTCCCCACGTTCTACACAGCAATTAGGTGCACTAGTTTCGTGCAGAATGGCAGTCCTCACTACATTCCCCCCCCCCCCCCCCCTTTCAATCTCCACGCATCATGGAATCAAATGACATGAGTACCTCCCTGCAATCAGCAGCATTACGATACACCCTTGTTTCATCTGCATTAGAGTAGTGAAATTGAAGACAAACTGTCCCCTGTGAGCAACAATGTTTTTGAAATCACATTTGATTTTGGTAATCCATTATAGGCCATATTACGGTTTTTTCTCAAGGGGTTTTTCCATTATTGCAAAATTACTTTCTATCAGTTGTGATGTTTCTTATGGCCATGTTAAATATTTATTCAATTTAAATATTTATTTTGCAGGATGGATCCATATGAAGCAGCGTTTGAGACAATTAGAAACTTGGTTGCTTAGATTTTGGCAGTGTGACATAACAAACAAGAGGTTAAAAATTAAGACCACCAGGTACTGTTGCTGCAAATGAAGTAAATATATCTTCCTTTGGAACTGAAGTGATGTTTGTTCAGAATCTTCAGAAAGGGAAGACTGACTGGATTTCTCAAACTGAAGAACTGTAGTAACCAATGTCGCATTTCTGTCTGTTTTCTGTGTTATTTACGGCATTAGTTTTTGGGAACTAAACATTGTACCTGCCAACTTTCAAAACAGAAATCCAGTAGATCCCAAATTGCAAAAATTTAATGCATGCATATGTCATAAGGTCTTCAAATATACAAAAAAGACTACACAGAAAGAGATTACATATAATGTTAACACATATAATGTAGATTATTTTTTAATTTTGTGATATTCAAACTCTGAAGTTATATACTTAGACAAGTTACTTTCTGATGACTGTTCATTTATTATTACTTACATTAGTAGCAGTTCACACACTACACAAAAATGAGCTTTTCTGCCAGCCACAATATGAACACCAGTGTCAAATCTACTAAACTATACATTTATATCACACAAACACACAGAACAATACAAATATTTCATCTTTTCGTAATCACATTATATACGGAAATGAAGCAGTTGTGCATCCCTGTAACACCGATGATATCTTCTTTTAGCTGAACTCATCACTAAAACTCTAAATAAAAAAAAAAAAAAAAAAATTAGTCACACAACTGCATGAAGAAAAGAACCACAGCAAAAACTGCATAAAAGGAAGCATACTTTCACGCTAACTTGTAGTCAGAGCACAATGTGTGAGAAGTGATTATCGATAGAACATTTGACCGACTTTCAGCGGACGTGTTTCAAACACAAAAAGTTAGTGAGAAAAGTGCGTTGATATTCTGCGAAAAGGGATTATCGATAATATTATCAGCTGACTTTCAGTCAAATTTCAAACACTCGCATCTCAGAATAGCAGCTATTATTGAAAGTCAAAACTGAACTGCGATTTGAATGCAGAGGGCGGGAACAAGCCAGGGAGTTGAAAATCTGGAAAAAACTATGTTAATCTAAAAAACCAGAAGACGATATTAATGCACTTACAATTTGAGTGAAAGGGACAGTATTTATAGCTCTATAAAAGGTATTGAAATATGGACAGTGAGGAAAATGGAACAGATAAAAGCATTCGAGGTGTATTGCTACAGACAAAGGTTGAAAATTTGGTGGACTGATAAGGTAGCAGAAGAGAAAATTCTCAATAGAATCTGTGAAAAAAAAAAACCACAAGTAAAACACTGATAAGAAAAATATAGGGTAAGGCTGTATACAGGATAAAACTGTAAGGGACGACATCCCGCAAGTAACTGAGAGGCTAGGCCTACTGGTGCTGAAGACAAATTTGTGGCATCTGTGTTAAAGCAGTCATAAGACTGATGACTCAAAAAACTACTTATGCTAAAATTTACAAATTAGACATAGAAGACCGCATTTTCTCAATTACTTTGTCAATTTTTACTGATAAATTTATACATGTAGCTACTGTGATATGGACTGACAGCCTGCAGAGACTACTAGCAGCATGAAAAATTGTAAGACTCCTGCAAAGTTAATTTCTAGAATTCTTTTTTTTTTTTTTTTTTTTTTTTTTTTTTTTTTTTTTTTTTTTTTTTTTTTTTTTTTTTGTGGTTTTAGGGCGCACAACTGCTATGGTCATTAGCGCCCAGTCAAAAACATAGATTCGCTATGGCCTAAAAAAAAATGGGGACTGTCAGAACATCCAGAAGAGGCTAAAAACGAAAGATAAAAGACAATTAAAAGGGTTAAATATCCTTGGATAAGTTGGCCAAGTTGATAAAACGCAAAACTCGAGCAGCTGCTCGTGTGTCATCAGCTAAAATTTCCTCCAGAGTAGACGGCAAGTGAAGGGCTACACGGAGATGATTAAAAAGTCCGCAAGACAGTAAAACATGTCGCACGGTCAGCAGTTCACCGCAGGAGCACTGCGGTGCAGGGTCGGCGGACAGCAAGTGACGGTGGCTGAAACGGCAGTGACCGATCCGCAACCGGGCCAGGATGACCTCCTCCCGCTGAGAGGGGCGTGAGGAGGTCCTCCAAGCGGTCGGGATCGGTTTTACAGTTCGCAATTTGTTGTTGGACATTGAAAACCACGCACTGTGCCATTGCGACACGATACTCCGGCGGAGTGCCCGTTGAACATCGTCAGATGGGACGCAAAAGGTAGCCACGCGAGGTAAAAGGGCTGCGGCCTTGGCCGCTATGTCGGCCGTCTCATTCCCGGGCACACCTACGTGGCCAGGGACCCACAGGAAAGAAACGTGACAGCTGTCATCTGCTAGCAACTGGAGGGAGCGTTGGATCCGATACACGAGAGGATGGTGCGACAAAGGGTCCTTAAGACTCTGCAGGGCACTAAGGGAGTCCGAACAGATGGCATAGAAAGGTTGGCGGTGGCGGCAGGTGTACAAAACGGCCTGGTGGAGGGCAAAAAGCTCAGCCGTGAAGTTCGAGCACCGGTCAGGGAGCTTGTATTGGAAACGGTTGTCCTCGACGACGAAGGCAGATCCGACACCGGCAGTGCTCTTGGAACCATCAGTGTAAATAAATATGGCGTTATCGAACCGCGAACGGAGTTCGACAAGCCTCGAGCGGTATACCAAATCCGGAGTGCTCTCCTTGGGGAGCGAACTAAGTTCGAGGTGAGTGTGAACCGGGGCCCTATGCCACGGTGGCAATGGGCTTTCACTCAACCGAAAGGTGGAAGGAAGGGTAAAATCGAGCCGCTGTAGTAGGCGGCGAAACCGAACTCCAGGTGGAAGCAAGGCAATCGCAGACAACTGATATTGGCGATCGAGTGAGTCGTCAAAAAATAATCTGTAAGATGGATGGTTGGGCATCGACCGCAGGCGGCATGCGTACCGAGACAAAAGTATGTCACGCCGAGTGGTCAAGGGTAATACAGCAGCCTCGGCATACAGACTTTCAACAGGGCTAGTATAAAATGCACCGGTCGCCAGACGTAATCCCCGATGGTGGATAGAGTTGAGACGGCGGAGAATCGACGGCCGTGCAGAGGAGTATACAAGGCTTCCGTAGTCGAGCTTCGACTGAACAATGGCCTGGTAAAGGTGAAGCAGGACGGTACGGTCCGCTCCCCATGACGTGCCACTGAGGACACGAAGGACATTAAGGGATCGGGCACAACGGGCAGCCAGGTAGGACACGTGCGTGGACCAGCAAAGTTTACGATCCAACATGAGTCCCAAGAATTTCGTAGTCTCCACGAAAGGGAGAGCAACAGGGCCGAGATGTAGAGAGGGTGGAAGAAATTCCTTGTATCTCCAGAAGTTTATACACACAGTTTTCTCAGTGGAAAATCGGAAGCCGTTTGCGATGCTCCAGGAATATAGACGGTCAAGACAGCGTTGAAGAGAACGCTCCAAGAGGCACGTCCGCTGGGCGCTACAATAGATTGCGAAATCGTCAACAAAAAGAGACCCGGAAACGTCGGCTGAAAGGCAATCCACGATCGGATTGATTGCAATGGCAAAGAGCGCCACACTCAAGACGGAGCCCTGTGGTACCCAGTTCTCCTGGCAAAAGGTATCTGACAAAACAGAACCCACCCGTACCCGGAACTTGCGATCCGCCAAAAACTCTTGAATGAAAAGAGGAAGGCGGCCCCGAAGGCCCCATCTGTGCAATGTGCGGAGAATGCCTGCTCTCCAACAGGTATCGTATGCCTTCTCTAAGTCGAAGAATACTGCTACTGTTTGACGCTTCCTTAGAAAGTTGTTCATAATGAAGGTCGACAACGTAACGAGGTGATCAGCAGCAGAGCGGTGTCGACGAAAACCGCATTGGATATTAGTCAGGAGGCGGCGAGATTCGAGGAGCCAGACCAACCGAGCGTTAACCATGCGTTCCATCACCTTACAGACACAGCTCGTCAGAGAAATAGGACGATAGCTGGAAGGAAGATGTTTGTCCTTCCCTGGTTTGGGGATGGGGACAACAGTGGCTTCACGCCAACTTGTGGGAACATGACCTTCAGTCCATATGCGATTGTAGGTACTGAGAAGAAAGCACTTGCCCGCAGGAGAGAGGTTCTTCAGCATTTCAATGTGAATGGAATCGGGCCCGGGAGCAGAAGATCGGGACAGGGCGAGAGCACGCTCTAGCTCCTGCATGGTGAAGGCGACGTTATAATTTTCACGATTAGAAGAGTGGAAAGAAGGCGGCCGGGCCTCCTCTACCTGTTTGCGAGGGAGAAAGGCAGGATGGTAATGGGCAGAGCTCGAAACCTCCGCAAAGAAACGGCCCAATGCGTTGGAAACGTCATAGGGGTCCACGAGGACTGCATTCTCCACGGTCAGGCCAGGAATCGGGGAGTGGACCTTAATGCCGGATAGACGGCGTAGGCCACGCCAAACAAACGTGGAGGGAGTAAAACGGTTAAAAGAACTAGTAAAAGCAGTCCAGCAAGCTTTCTTGCTGTCGTTCATGATACGACGACATTGCGCTCTCATACGTTTATAATGTATGCAATTCTCCAAAGTCGGGTGGCGGCGGAAGGTGCGTAAAGCACGGCGCCGGGCTCTAAGCGCGTCGCGGCAGGCTGCAGTCCACCAAGGGACCTGGACACGACGTGGAGAAGAGGAAGTACGAGGTATGGAACGTTCGGCAGCTGTGAGAATAACCTCTGTGAGGTAGTCGACCTGACTGTCACAGGTGGGAAAATCCCGATCGTGAAAAACAGCCATGGTAGAATAAAGCCCCCAGTCGGCTTTAGAAACGTTCCAACTGGTGGGACGAGGAGATGGGGAATGATGCAGAATGTGGATGATACAGGGGAAATGGTCACTCGAGTACGTGTCAGAAAGTGCATACCACTCAAACCGACCGGCAAGCTGAGGAGTGCATATTGCGAGGTCTATATGGGAGTAAGTGTGTGTTGTGTCAGAAAGGAAGGTTGGTGCACCGGTGTTGATGCAGACAAGATCGAGGTGTTGGAGAAGGTCCACCAAAAGGGAGCCTCTCGGACAAGGTGCCGGAGAGCCCCATAAGGGGTGGTGGGCATTAAAGTCGCCTATCAACACGAAGGGTGAAGGGAGCTGATCAACAAGGTGTAGCACATCTGCCCTAGTAAGGGCAGATGATGATGGTGAATAAATATTACAGAGGGAAAAGGTAAATGTGGATAGGGTGATGCGGACGGCAACTGCCTGTAGGTGAGTATGCAATGAAATGGGATGGAAATAGACATCGTCTCGAAGGAGCATCAGAACCCCTCCATGGGCTGGGACACCTTCCACGGGTGGCAGGTCAAACCGCACAGAGGTGTAGTGTGGAAAGTCTGCACGATCACGTGGACGCAACTTAGTTTCCTGGAGGCAGACTAGAAGCGGGCAGTGCAATCGAAGGAGTAGTTTTAACTCCTCCCGATTAGAACGAATGCCGCGAATATTCCATTGAAGGAGCGCCATGATAAAAATGAGAGAAAAAATAAGGATAAAAACCAACTAGCAAGCGGGGTCACCTCGACGGCCGCGGAGGACCCGATTTCGAGGGAGCACTGCTATCGCTATCCAGGGGCAAAGGGTCGTGGTCCATAGGTTCGACCGACGCGCCTGCCACCTCCCTGAGTCTATCAGGAGGGGCAGTTTCCGCCGCCGGTAGAGGACCGGGTGCCCGGCAGACGGAGCGACCCGGTGAAACAGAAGACGGCCGAGGCCGGCAACTGTTGGACGGCGTGACGGATGGGTCACGCCTCGGCGGGGAAGGAGAGGAACTCTTTTTCTTGTCAGCTCTTCTGGAAGAGTGACGGCGGGAAGAGGCAGTTGACGGTTGGGAAGCCTGAGAACGCAGAAAATCCTCACGGACGGGTTCCTTTTTCAAGGTCCGGGCATCTTGTTTAGGTGCTCGCGGTTTACTAGAGTTTGACGAAGACTGTACCCTAGAAGCAGCAGGAGGAAGCAGGGACGTGGAACGGGCAATCTTCGGGCTGGCGGATCGCACAACCGTGTCAGCGAAAGTGAAGTCACATGTCTGGGTACTGGAATCCTTGGTAGGTCGAGTTGAGGTGAGTACCTTACAGTATGTACCCGCTGGGAGGACAGTGGGCTTTCGACTCGCCAACAACTTACGAGCGGCAGATGTTGATACCTTCTCCGTAACCCGAATTTGCTGGATTACCTTCTCATCCTTGTATACAGGGCAGTCGCGAGAGGAAGCCGCATGGTCACCGTTGCAGTTTAGGCAGTGAGGGGACGGAGGTGGGCAATCCCCCTCATGGGCGTCCCTACCACAAGTGACACACTTTGCTGCATTTGGGCAATGTTCACGGGTATGGTTGTACCTGTGGCACTGAAAACAGCGCGTTGGGTTAGGCACATAAGGTCGGACGGAGATGACTTCATACCCTGCTTTGACCTTCGACGGGAGGTCAACTCTGTCGAACGTCAAAAACACAGTACGAGTCGGTGTCAATTGGTTATCGACCTTTTTCATCACCCTGTGGACGGCTGTCACACCCTGATCGGACATATACGATTGGATGTCTTCATCAGACAACCCGTCAAGGGATCTCGTAAAAACTACCCCCCGTGACGAGTTGAGTGTGCGGTGCGCTTCTACCTTAACTGGAAACGTGTGCAACAATGTAGTACGTATCAGTTTTTGGGCTTGGAAGGCACTGTCCACTTCCAGCAACAATGTGCCATTGCGCTGACGTGAACAGGTTTTAACAGGGCCAGCAATTGCATCTACACCTTTCTGTATAACGAAAGGATTGACAGAATTGAAATCCTTTCCGTCGGTGCGAGAGACAACCAGAAATTTAGGTACATGAGGCAGAGTCTTTTTAGGCTGAGGCGAGTCTAACTTACGTTTCTGGGTCAACGTCACGAAAGAAGATAAGGAAGTCATCGCGGAAGTGTCCCCCGTGATTACCGGCGTCTCCGATGGCGCGCTCCTTCCTAGTGGGGGCCCTCTCCGAGGGCTTACCCGCCTTAGGTGATTGTTCACACCTCAGGTCACACCTCCCGAGAACTGACGGAGGGACCAATCGGCACGTTCGGAAGGTACCAGCTCGGGTAATCACCCCTCCCTGGGCCTGGCCTTTACCAGGGGGTACGTACGTGCCCTACTTGTCTACCCGGGGCGGGGAATTACGCGTTACCCCGTCACCTGCTACGCACGATAATGCGTGGGTCGGCCTTCAGACACGCACAGGGAGGAAAGAAGAAGAGGATAGGAAATGAAGAGAAAGAAGGAAGAAGTGTCTCAAACGCCGAAGCGGAGACTAATGAGGAGAAGAAGGCTAGGAGAGTACAAGGAGAGAAAGACAGAAAACAAAGGGTAAGAAAGGAAGGAACGAAGGAATAAGAGAAACGACAACAAGAACCACCGTAGCTCACTAAATATGCCCGTCTCCGGGCGAAGGCATAAACCGGGAGGGTAGGTGAAGCAGCCTGGGGCAGAAGAAAGGCTGCTCCGGCTCGGGGCCCCGTGCGCGCCACACACGTACCCACAAAAGAACTGTGGGCCCCCTGGGGGGATTCTAGAATTCATGCATTTAAGGTGTTAGTGTCATTATTAATCTACTATTGCTGAACATGTGTCTTAACATCAAACAACTCACCTGAGCTCTGGAGAGATTTAAACCTAACGTATACAATAATTCTTCTATATCCTTATCAAAAATATAACCACAATGTGATTGATCGAAATAGAGAAAAGCAAGAAGCAGCAATGGATCTTCAGTATAAAGCTTAACTTTATCTTTTTTCTTCTTGTCTTTATCTCGTTTTCTATCCTTATCATCTTTGTCTCTGTCCTTTCTGTCATCTTTCAAGTCATCATCATCCTGTAACATTAGAAGCAAGCAAATTCATGGCTATGAAAAATCACATTTACTGTCTTTACTGCCTTAGACAAGGAAATAACACACGTGATAAGATCTCTGTAAATGTCACATTTTCCACTATAAACAATGTACTGCTTGCTGTCATCATTGTTATTTCACATTAAAATCAAAGATATTTATTTTAATTTCATGTAATTAGTATCAATAAGGTCTGTTGTCAAACCTAGAAAGTAGTAATAATTTAACAATAGAAAATCCAGGCTGGAATTCAATGATATAATGAGAATAGTTTACAATTCATAGCAAAGACACACATCAAGCTGTACAGGAACACGAAAACACACACACACACACACACACACACACACACACACACACACACACACACAAAACTCTATAGTTTTCAGCCATTAGACTTCGCCAGAAAAGACGTCACTCATACAATCAAAAAGGCACACTTCACAGACACACAGCTGTGCCCCCTGACCGCTGCACTCTTGAATCACACTCCGAGGTAAGGTGAAGACAGGAGAGACAGGAAGGTTGGTCGATGCCTGTATA
The DNA here is from genome assembly GCA_026315105.1 of Locusta migratoria. Lineage (NCBI taxonomy): Eukaryota > Metazoa > Arthropoda > Insecta > Orthoptera > Acrididae > Locusta > Locusta migratoria. The sequence goes on from CM048744.1 coordinate 668,371,066, forward strand.
ATTTAGTACTGCAAGAATAATTCCTAACTGTGTAGTTCAGAAAAACTGGTTGATGGGAGGTGGGGAGGATCCAGGTGGCAAGGTTAGTGAAGCAGCTGTTGAAATCAAGCATTTGTTCAGCTACATGTCGTGTCACAGGGTGGTTGAGCACAGTTTGGCAAAGCTTAATCTCTTTCCATCAATTTATAGTTTGCATAATGTAGGAAGGGGCTTCCGGGCATAGGGACGGGGCAATAGGGGAAACATGGAGTGGAGGAGCTATGGCCGAGTGCCAACAGTGGAGCCTGCAGAAGAAACAATGTCGCTGCTTGTGGCTAGCCACGTGCCAAGAGAATGACTGAGTGGTAATGGAGGGGGATACAGACTGGCTGAAAACTGGGCTGTCTTCCTATGTGAAGCCGACTATAGTACTTAACATTCTCCATAAGGCTGTGGTGTATTCATCCCCACCACTGCCTTGCATCCATCCTGCCCCCCCCCCCCCCCAACCACTCCTCTCACTCTCTTCCCTCCTCCTATGCCGTCACCACAGATCATGATTTGGAGTGCAGTGGCCAGAGATGACAGGTGTGCCTATGTGATTTTGTGAGTCTTTTCTAGCAAAGGCTCATGGCCAAAAGCTAGAGTTTTGTGTGTATCCGTTTCTCTTTTGTGTGTCTGTCACAGGTTGACATGCATCTTTGCAGCGAGTTGTAAACTAGAAGGTAATTATGAACAAATAAAAGTTACCAAATGACTCCACAATATGAGGTAATTTATCAGTTCCATAGTGGTGAAAATGATAACTAATTTGTCTCACGGAAATTTTCTAAAGAGGTATGAAAAAATTATGAAAAAGAGATAGGCTACCCAGTACTTAGCTCAGTACCGTCAATAGTCTCAAAAGAAAAAAAGACAAAAATAGATGTTTACACAAGCTTTCAGAAGTTACTTCATTTGACATGTACGGGAGAGGATGTAGGAGAAAGGGGGACAGAAAGAAAGGGTGAAGGGTTTCTCACAACCTAGAACACGAGGTTAGGATGCAGTGCAGTCAGAGATATTGCAGGCCAGTAACAGACCAAAGAGGATAGATTAAGGAGTAGAGAGAAGTGAACTGAATAATGCTGAGTGTGTGGGAGGGGGGGTAGGGAGGTGGGGGGGTTCATATATAGGGGGTTCATTGATAGTGACCAGGCCAAATATCTCATGAAATAAGCATCAAACGAAAAAACTACGTAGAACAAAACTTTTCTAGCTTGAAGGGGGAAAACAGATGCTGCTATAGTTGGCCCACTATATGGCGCTGCCATAGGTCAAACGGATATCAACAGCATTTTTAAAAATAGGTACCCCCATTTTATTACATATTTGTCTAGTACATAAATAAATATGAATGTTTTATTTGGAGAACTTTCTTCACTTTGTGATAGATGGTGCTGTAATAGTCACAAACGTATAAGTACATGGTATCGCATAACATTTTGCCAGTGCGGGCATTATTTGCTTCGTGATACGTTACTTGTGTTAAAATGGACAGTTTACCAATTGCAGAAAAGGTCGATGTGGTATTTATGTATGGCTATTGTGATCAAAATACCCAACGGGCCTGTGCTATGTAGTTGATCTTTATCCTGGAAGACATCATCCATGTGTCTGGATCTTCCGTCGGATAGTTATGTTATTTAAAGAGACAGGAAGTGTTCAGCCACAAGTGAAATGTCAACTACAACCTGCAAAATATGATGATGCCTAATTAAGTGTTTTAGCTGCAGTTGTGACTAATCCGCACATCAGCAGCAGACAAACTGAGCGAGAATCAGGAATCTCAAAAACGTCGGTGTTGAGAATTCTACATCAACATAAATTCCACCCATACCATATTTCTATACAGCAGGATTTGAATGGCAAAGACTTTGAATGTCACATACAGTTTTCCCACTGGGCACAAAATAAATTATGGGACGATAACTGATTTTTTTTCACATGTAATGTTTAGTGACAAAGTGTCATTCACAAACAGAGGTAACATAAACCAGCATAATATGCACTATTGGACAATGGAAAATCCACGATGGCTACGACAAGTGGAACATCAGCGACCTAGGCGGGTTAATGTATGGTGCGGTATTATGTGAGAAAGGATAATTGGCCCCTACTTTATCGATGACAATCTAAATAGTGCAATGTATGCTGATTTCTTACGTAACGTTCTATCGATTTTATTACACTGCATGACAGAATGGTGATTTAGTTTCAACATGATGGATGTCCGGCACATGGCTCACGTGCAGTTGAAGCGGTCTTAAATGGAATATTTAATGACAGGTGGATTGGTCGTAGAAGCTCCATACCATGGCTCGTACATTCACCGGATCTGACATCCCTGGATTCCTTTCTGTGGGGACAACTGAAGGATATTTGTTATCATGATTCACCAACAACACCTGAAAACATGTGTCAGCACATTGTCAATGCATATGAGGAACATTACTGAGGGTGAACTACTCGCTGTTAAGAGGAATTTCATTGCACATACTGCCAAACGCATTGAAGTTGAAGGACATCATTTTATTGAAGTCATGAGGTAATTACAGGTAATCAAGCAGTAACAGCATGCGTTCTCATAATGTATGATAATTTCACAGAAGTACATGTATCACATTGGAACAACCGAAATAAAGTTAAAACGTACCTACATTCTGTGTTTTTAATTTTTGAAAACCAACCTGTTAACCATTGTTCGTCTAAATTTGTGAGCAATATGTTTGTGAATATTACAGCACCATCTATCACAAAGTGACAAAAGTGTTCCAAATAAAACATTCATACTTACTTATGTACTAGACGAATATGTAATTAAAAGTGGGGGTACCTATTTTAAAAAATGCAGTTGATATCCGTTTGACCTATTGCAGCGCCATCTGTTTTCCCCCTTCAAGCTAAAAAAAAGTTTTGTTTTTGTAGTTTTTTCGTTTGGCGCTTATCTCATGAGACATTTAGCCCGGTCACTATTAATGGTCCACCCTGTATAATTGAGTAGAGAGAAATGCACACACATACACATGTATAATTACAAGACAGAAGAAGAGGGTGTGAGAACTGAATAATGATTAAGTGAGTTGAGGATAGTGGAGGAAAAGAGGCTAACACAGTTTTAAGCCAGGATAGTGGGAGGAGAGGATGTGTTGGAGGACAAGTTATCCACTCTGACAGGCAGGTACTGCATGAGAGTATCCAGATTCTCTCAGGGGAATGATTCACCTATGACCAACCACACATTCAGCCAATTTATTGGTGGTAATACCAACATAAAAGGCTGTGTAATGGACACATGTCAGTTGGTAAATGACATGTGTTACTCTACATGTGGCTCTGCTTTGAATGATGCAAGTTCTTCCTGTGGTGAGGATGGAGTAGTTGGTTATGAGAGGATGCATTTGACAGGGTTTTACAGTGGCATTGGTTATGGCAGCAGGAAGCATTAGGTACGGAGGGCGATTTTCGGACGATGAAAAATTTGACAAGGATTTGTAAGGTTCAACGAGGATGATGCGGAGGTTGGGAGAATGGTGAAAAGATACTCTGGGTGGCTTGAAGATACTTTGGAGGAATGATCTCATTTGAGGACATGACTTGAGAAAGTCATAGTCCTGATGGAGCAATTTGTTAAGTCATTCTAGATCTGGATGGTACTGGGTGACTAATAAAAGGGTGCTTTTTGGTCTGGGGTTAGGATGATTGTTACTGGAAAGAGGGTAGTGGGCTGTTTGTGGGATGTGTTTGCAGACAAGGTCTGTAGGGTAGTTGCATGAGAGGAGAGCGTTGGACAATTTGACAGGTTGTCGGTATGGGTGGTGAGGGATGTGTTTGCCACTGATGTCTAGGTTGTAAGGAAGAGATCATTTGATATGATCAAGGGATGCCAGCTATTAAAGTGGAGGTACAGTTGTTTGTTTATGGGTTTAATGTGGACCGAATTGTGGATGTGGGACTCAATAAGGTGGAGGTCAACATCTATGAAGGTGGGTTGGATTCTGAAGAAGGACCGAGAGAATTTCAGGTCTTGAAGGAAGTTCAGAAGACTTTCACTACCTTGAGTCTAGACACAAAGATATCGTCTATGAATCTATACCAAGCCAGTGAATGCAACTGCTGCATCTTATGGAATGCTTCTTCTATGTGGCCCACAAAGAGGTTGGCATAGGAAGGGGGCCATCCTTGTTCCCATAGCTGTTCTTCCGATTTGTTTGTAGGTTTGCTTCTCAAAAGTGAAGTAATTGTGGGTGAGGATGAAATTGGCAAGTCTGGCGAGAAATGAGGTTTTTTGGGGTGCTTTTGGGTGGGTGTTAGGAAAGGTGGTGTCTGGGGGATGTTGGTGTAGAGGGTTGTGGCATCTATGGTGACAAGGACGTTTTCAGGAGGGAGGGACATGGGGATGGATTAGAGGCAGTCCAGGATGTGGTTCATGTCCTCGATGTATAATGGGAGGTGGTGAGTTATAAGTTGGTGTTGGACTACCAGAGCTGAGGTAAGTTCTGTTGGACTTTAAAGCCTGCTACAATCGGGTGGCCAGGATGATTCTGTTTATGGATTATAGTAGTACGTAGAAGGTGAGGGTGCTTGGTTCAGGTGGAGAGAGATGTTTTATGGCGGTGTTGTGAGCTCTTGTGAGTGACCAAAGGTTTTCAGGATTTTCTGTAACTCGGCCTGGATGGAGGGAATGGGATCATGATGACCAGATCTGATACTCCTCTTGGTCGAACACTACAATTGTGGAGTCCTTGTCTGTTGGGAGAATGATAATGGAGCAGACTGCTTTTAGCTCTCAGATGGCATAGGATTCAGCTGGGCTGATGTTGGAAGCACCTGATATGAAAATTATAACTATTTACCTCATCATCCTCCTCCTCCTCATCCTCCTCTTTCTCTTCATTCTTCTCCTTATCGCTTCTACTTTTGTCTTTTGAATGTCTGTCATCTTTCTTTTCATCCCTTTCTTCTCTTTTGCCATTCTTCTTGTCAGACTTCCTATCTTTGTCATCTTTTTTCTCCTTCTTTTTGTCCTTCAGCAGAAAAATTAATAATGTAAGTAACACACTGGGGGGAGGGGGGGGGGGGGGGGGAAGATCAGTGATTGAAATATATAGCCCAGTACAAACCTTATCTTTTTCTTCTTCTTTTGGCCGCTCTGGAGCATCATGTAGAGCTCTATAGATTCTAAACCCGAAATCTCGCATGAGCATCTCATTGAAGAGTTCTGCAAATAACGATACTTCGAAAGAATGTTCCTGAAAAATGGGTAAAATCATAGTTTAATATTTTACTTATTTAGCTCAGCCTTATAACAAAGTATGTATAATTCAATAATAATAGTCTCTGTATTCAAAATGATACAATTTAACTTGGAATATTAAGCAAGTTCTACAACAAACCAAATGACTAGAAATTCTTACCTTTGTGTCCTCAGGTCTGTAGTCCAGCAACACAGATAATGACATTACTGTGCAATCAAATTTTCCAGATTTTGCTGTACGCGAGGGGTGCACAAGGATATGTGGCGCATCGGGTAACGTGTAACGCTTTTCGCGTGCCAGTTTCTCCCGCTCATCCTGCTTTTTTCGATCCTCCTCCTGTTATGTTTATCATAAGAAATCACTTTCTGAACATTTAAGTTCACAAAGAAACACATTAAGAAAATGAAAATGAGAGACAATAAGTTCAATTCCTATTTTATGCATTTAAGTTGTGAAGGAACTGAGTACAAAATATTGTATATTTTTACTATTAAACAAAAATTATAGAGGGAAACTTTCCCGGTGGGATAAACAAAAATAAAAATAGAAAACAGATGACTTACCAAAAGGACCGGCTCGTCGATAGAAACAAATAAAATAAATAAAATCACACACAAACACACATACAAGCTTTCGCAGCCTAGCTGCTTCGTCAGGTAGAAGGGAAGGAGAGGGAAAAGGAAATGATGAGGGTTTCAAGGGAGTGGATAAGGAGTCATTCCAATCCGCTAAATTTGAATTCCCACCCACCATCTTAACATCTTTGCCTTGGTTCTCTGGACAGAGCCTCTGCCTCAAGTGGCATCTCTGTCTAACTTCTAACTTCTTTGCTTTCTACAGTTCTACAGTGTGTCTGCCTAAGTGTACTTGCGTCTGTGTAAATGTGTGGGTGTGTGTGTTTTTGTTTACCCTCTTTTTTTCCCCCCAAGGTAAGTCTTTACTATTAAACATTTACACCTAGCAACTCCAAAATTTATCAGCAGATGTCACAACCAATTATGAAGTCCTGTACAACACTTATGGAAAATGGATTACAATGTGTCTGTTTCAGCACCCATAATATTAAAATGGCTATGTAAAAATTCTAGACTTCTTGTGCATCTTCAATACAATCAGATTTGGTTCCACTGTGCAGTAACTGTGCAAATGGAAAATGGGACAGTGGAATAATAATAGTTCTCTTAAATTATATGTGAGGGACATTTCATAATTAATGAACAGATTAGTATTACTGTGGTATGTTTAATGGAACAATAATGAAAATTATGTCAGATGCTGAGGTGAGTTTGAGGTATAAGCACATGTTTGTGTTTTTTTTTCTGCTGTGTACTCTACAGGTGGGACTCTCCCTACAATATATCCTACCTCCTGCAATCCCCCAGGCCTAAACCTTTGCTAGTTCTTGCCCCAACCACTCTCCTCTCCCCTTCCTTTACTTACCCATACTGCAGTTTACATACATCTCCCTTTCAGCCACATAATTCAGCCCCTTCCTATCTGTCAGACAGCACTGACATATTCCTCCATTCCCATCACCATCCCTTCCCTCCCTCCTTTCCTGGTTCCCTCTCTATGCCACTTCCTCACCCCCACCACTGATTGCTCTCGCCTCGGCTGTGCTATGCGTAGTCTGACCACAACAGCCAGAGACAGCGGTTGTGTGTGTGTGTGTGTGTGTGTGTGTGTGTGTGTGTGTGTGTGTGTGTGTGTGTGTGTTTTTTATGGCAGATGAAGGCTTAACAGCCGAAAGCTTCATTTTTTTGTTTATTCTCATATGTGTTCCTTTCTGTGACTCATTGGGTGTCTTTGTGGTGAGTAGCAACCTATCCTTTCCAAAATATTGTTGAATCCTTCAAGGTATTTTCATTGTTTGATTTTGCCTAACATAAAATTGGTAAAAGATAGAAACAGACCCTGCAAGGGTCTCAGGTAGTATGACTGTTGAAGATCTGAAATGCCAAAAATGTCACCCGATGAACGAAGTATGAAGCTTGTGACAGAGACTTTTAACTAAATTTGAAATGACAGTCCAATAAGTGAAGAGCTTCACTTTCTCCACATCCAAACAATTTTGACTTAATCAATCAAAACTGAAGCAAATGATTTCTGATTATGATCACCAAGGAATCATCAAGATGTGAAAAAAGTGTCACAACAGAGTATTATCATAACTTCATGCAAAACCTGCACACAGATAAAAGTACAAAAACTGACTTAAGTTGCTCGAGGCTAGGCCCCTCATTTTCTACAACAATTGTCACCTCCATATTGGAAATGTTTTGGCACAAAAACTGTGTCAATACGTCCCTACATAGTCCAGATGTAAGTTCACAAGACTAAGACTTGGCCCCAAAGCAAGGAGGGAGAAAAATAACCCTTTGTGTGAGCTTTCTACCACCATTACCAAAGACATTTGACAGATGAACAGAAGTGGTGCCCTGGATGGGATAATAAAGTCATTGGGATTCAGTTAGAGAGAAGCATGGAGACTATACTGAAGGACTGTAAGGAGATATTGAGGGGAAAACTGTGAGAGTAAAAAGTTAGTTTGCATTATTTATGAAATGTTGCCATACTGCAGTTTATTCAGCCTTCCAAGAGAAAATGTCTATGCTGAGTAATATACAGTATCGATAAATTTGACAGTAAAAATGAGAAATGCTTGCAACTCTAATAGCTTGTAACTCAAAAAAATTATATTCCCAACATTGTCTTCACCTTTGACCGACTTTGCTGTGCTTTTTTCGGTCATGGTGAACCTGGAGACAGTAAAGACTGGAATTTGGTTTCGGGATCATATACATACACCCACGATTGGTCACCTGTAAGTACCCTATTTAAAAATATCTGGGTCATTTTCAGTCTGATTAATCAGTTCTTGGCACACTTCAAGTCAATATTGTCTCTGGTCAGTTGACAACACTTTTGGAATGAATTTTGCAGACACTATAACATGTTTCGATCTTCAGTTAAAATTAGCTGAACTGCATAGAAACTTAATAAGTTCACCAGTCACCTCACTAATTATAAATCTACGATCAGAGCACACTAAGATGTGAACTTTCCCAACATTTTTGTTCATTTTTGTCATGGAAGGATGACCAAACTGTAGTTCATCTTCAAATGATTCACGGCAATTTTTTAATCTGTTGAACCAAACAAAAACATTTGACTAGCTCATACAATTATCTCCAAAATCTGTTTGTAAGTCTCAGAAGCAGATTTCCCAGTTTGAAACAAAATTTCACCTAAACTCGTTGCTGCATTTTTAAATCCATTTTCCTGCAGACAGAATCCTGCAACAAGCCCTAACAGACCCACACGCAACCAGCTACCACAATGAACTGAATAAAGGAAACACAGTCTCCTGTCAGAGTGCATTCAAGGACAAGGCAATGAATCACTCCCCACCCACCGTGTACCTGCCTGCCAAACTAGTAAGCAGTAGTGGATTCATTCTTAAAACTTTTCAATCACACCTCATATGTGACTGCTTACTACGAATACCATACCAAGGTAAATTATTTAACAATGATAATGGACAATGAGAAAAGCCAAAATTTTGTTATTTTCCTTTCCTTCACATTGTGTACTCATTACAAACTTTGTTTTAGATATTTGACTATTCATATTATGAGAAATATACATATATTTTCAGTCAAGAAAAACTAGAAGATGGAAATACTTGGAACTAACTTTAAAGTATAGTCTTCCTCTTTCTTTGTATACTATAATGAACAATCATAAAGTAACTGTTTAAATACCATATGGTCCAGAGTCAGTACGCTAATTAGGTTCAATTTCCTTGAGCATTGAAGCAATCATCCCAACAACACACAGGGTTGAAGATACTTGTTTGGTAATACACAGCATGGTTCTGCTTCACAAAAAACTCTGTAACTGCCTGCAGCATATCTTCACCCAAAATGAATTGCCCACCCTTCAAGGCATTTCTTAAGTGTGCAGAATAGATGGGAGTGGTCAGTTGAGATGGGGGCAGTCCCTCGGATATGAATAAAAAATATATAAAAATAAATATTCTTTTATTGGCTTAAATAAGGATACAGAAGCACCTGGGAGGTTACCTCTGGCTCAGAGTAATTAGTTATATGGCAGAGGAAGCACCCTTAGGTGGGCATCTGAACAGATCTGAGGTCAGAGAGGAAGAGAGTATTGCCTTCAGGGCTAGAGCCTGTAGACGCTCGCCCCAAAGTCTCACGGAATTCTGTCCTGAGCCTGTCATTGGCTCCTTGTTATCAAACAGCAAAGTTAAGTGTCTCGCAAGCTTAGAAATACTTGCTATGATGTAGCTGAGTGGCATTCACATGATCGGCTTGTGGCTTGGCCACGGTTGGTGACCAGATCAAGTTGGTTGGAACTGTGGCTTCTGCTTGTACAGAATTAAGAGGCAGTAATAAAATTTATAAAAATTGCACGTAATGTCTTATTCTTTTGCATTCTGAATCAGTGGCCCTGAATATAAGAGATCAAACATGTTCTCATTACACAGGAATCGATCAAGAGTGAGAGGAAGGTGCTCGAGTGTATACCACTCAAGTTGACGTAGCTTCTACATAACATCATTTGCAATATGGAATCAGAACCAGCAATAAATTCACACTCGTGGTTTCAAAAGACATGGTGCCCCACATATATTCTTCATTCTCTGATTGATGTCTACTGGTGTCTGTCCTTCAGCAACCAATAAAAGAATAACAGCATGTTGCTCGTGTTTGGACATATTTTGGTAATAACATAGCCATTGTTCATGTTCACATATTCAGAACACACGATTTGTGAAAGACACAAATGGCATGTTTTCATAATTCAACTGAATTGTGTTCTGAGTGTGGGTTGTATACACCACAGAATGCTGAAACTTTGTGGGTATGTTCAGTAATCAGTGCACTCATGGAGTATGATGAAACCCATGTAGTTCCCCTTTATACCAGCAGGTGAAAATATGGCACTGTAGGCAACCAGAATGTGAAAGGTTCCCTGGTTTGACATCAGTATATTGTTGGTAGCTTGGCAATGCTTTATGATGATGTTGGTGAAATGACTATTGGTGTAAAGGATTACTGAAGTGTTCACTATCGGGAAGAAAGACAGTGCACTAAAGGGAAAGATGTTTTCTCAAAATGGCAGCAACAGCACCATTGCATTTCAGCAATATCACAGACAGAAACAGCTGCTAAGAGGCTCCATGGTAATGAATGGGTCAATGGATAAAAAAGGTAAAGCAGTCAACAATCCAAAGATTGGTTTGAACACCACAGTGCTTTACTAGGCATGGTCCTGTTTGGAGGTAGTATGCCGTTGCCATCCTCCGACCTTCGAATTGACTTACCCAGCCAGTTATAGGTGGACTTACAGTTTAACGTGGGTTCCAAACCACGGTGCTACTCGATATTTTTCACATCAGCAACACTGCCAGAGGTTAAAGAAGTGGAAAGTGACAGATAAAAATCCTAGAATGTGGTGGGGATGGATATGCTAAAGAAATTAGAAGAAATAAGTGAATTAGGGGGTGGTGCAGAGAAAGGGAGGCATCAGCATTCACATGGCAGTCCTTCTTGAAGTTGCTGTAGCTGTAAGCCAACCGTGCAGCACAAGCTTCAAATCCTGCAGCCAGTGCTCGAGCTATGACACAGGACTTATCTCTCCCCTGGAGAACAGCTCAAAATACTTTGCAGCACATTTTAAATTGGTATATAATACACATTAAATGCAGCTCCAGCATAGGCTACAATGGTGTGACTTTGCCATTCCTTTATTTGGCATGCTTGGAAATGGATGACATAAGTCTTGGGAATATTCTTCGCATGGTTGAAGCACATTTTACTCTGCATGGTGCCATGTTGTTGTTGTTGTTGTTGTTAGGTTGTTTAAGGGGGACAAAACTACAATGGTCATCAGTCCCCCATTCCACCTCTAGGCGACAAAAGTAAAACCATACACGTGAAAGATATCACGCACAGAGTTTAAAATTGCGATGTGGGAGAGGAGTCCCACCGAGTCCATAAAACATAATCAAGAATAACAAGACAAAACGAAGAGACGGTCACACAAAGACAACTTACAACAAATAAACCGATGGCCGTGGTTGACCGACCATAAGAATAAAAAAAAAAAAGGAAAAGTCAACCACTCGGTAACACACAGAAATCTCCAGTTAGAGCGAATGATAAAAACCCCCTGCTCGTATAAAACGTAAAACTGTATCTGCCATTGCAGCATCGTCACCTAAAACATCTGATAAAACGGCAGGCAGGTTAAAATTCCGCCGCAAAGCAGCTAAAACGGGGCAGTCCAAAAATATGTGGACGATTGTCAGACGGGAGCCGCACCGACATTGGGCTGGGTCCTCACCCCGAAGGAGATGTCCATGGGTGGGTGAGCCATGTATGCCCAATGCGGAGGCGACACAAGACCACTGAGTCCCGTCGTGAACTGCGCATGGAGGAGCGCCATGCAACCGTCGTTTGCTTGACCACCCGGAGCTTGTTGGGCGTGCGCAGGCTACGCCACTCAGTATCCCAAAGCTGACGTACTCGCTGGCGCAACAACAAACGGAGATCAGAAGCCGGGAGGCCGATCTCTAGACAGGACAGACCGACTGCCTGCTTGGCAAGCCTGTCAACACATTCATTGCCCGGGATACCAACGTGACCTGGAGACCAGATGAACGTCACTGATCGCCCAGACAGTTCAACGGAACGAAGCGTCTCCTGTATGGCCAACACCAGGGGAGACCGCGGGTAACACTGCTCCAGAGCTCGGAGGCTGCTCAGGGAGTCGCTGCAAACAACAAAAGACTCGCCTGAGCAAGACCGGATATGCATGAGAGCTCTGTGAATGGCCACCAGCTCTGCAGTGTAAACACTGCAGCCATTCGGCAGAGAGTGCTGTTCCACATGGTCACCATGAGTATATGCAAATCCCACACAGCCATCAACCATGGAACCATCTGTGTAGATCAGGTCATATCCACGGAATTCCGCTACGATAGCCGAGAACTGACGGCGGAGCGCCTCCAGTGAAACTGAGTCTTTGGGCCCCTGGGCCAAGTCCAGCCGAGTAGACGGCCTTGGCAAACACCACGGAGGTGTACGGGCACGGACCCGATGGGAAGATGGAAGGGGAGAAGACTCAAGCTCCTGCAGGAGGGACTGAACCCGATAGGCAATCGTATGACCTGATCTGGGGCGTCACTGTTGGGGACGGACTACCACATCAGGAAAGAGGAGACGATGGTTCGGGTGGCCTGGGGAGCAATACACATGGGCTGCGTAAGCCGCAAGTAGGTGTTGGCGGCGGATCCCCAAGGGTGGAACCCCAGCCTCCACTAGTAAGCTGTTCACTGGGCTGGTGCGGAAGGCACCCGTCGCGATGCGAACCCCACAGTTGTGAATGGGGTCCAGGAGATGCAGTGCCGAAGGTGCCGCAGACCCATAGGCAATGCACCCAAAATCAAGACGGGACTGCACCAGCGCCGTGTAAAGCCACAACAGTGTCGAGCGAGCAGCACCCCAGGTCGTATGACCCAGGTGGCGGAGAAGGTTGAGATGGCGCCAGCACTTCCGTTTCAGCTGACGAATGTGGGGGAGCCACGTCAGCCGGGCATCAAAGACCAGTCCTAAAAAACGGTGAGTTTCCACTACCGTAAGTGGTTCGTCATTCAGATAAAGTTCAGGGTGTGGGTGGACGGTCCGACGCCGGCAGAAGTGCATCACTCTGGTCTTGGAGGCAGAAAACTGAAAGCCATGGGTAAGCGCCCAGTTCTGCGCCTTCCGAATAGCACCTTGCAACCTGCGCTCGGCAACTTGGGTGCTGGAGGAACTAAGAGAGAGACAAAAGTCGTCAGCATAAAGAGAGGGGGACGCCGACGATCTAACCGCTGCGGCTAAACCGTTGATGGCGATTAAAAATAATGGGACGCTTAAAACGGAACCCTGAGGAACCCCATTTTCCTGGACATGAGAGGAGCTCAGAGAAGCACCAATTTGAACACGAAAGGTACGGACGGCTAAAAAATTCTGAATAAAAATCGGTAGGGAGCCCCTGAGGCCCCAGTCATATAAAGTGTTGAGGATGTGGCGTCGCCAGGTTGTATCATATGCTTTGTGCATATCGAAGAAGACGGCAACGAGGTGTTGGCGCCGGGAAAAGGCTGTGCGGATTGCAGACTCGAGGTACACCAGATTATCGGTGGTAGATCGACCCTGGCGAAAACCGCCCTGGCGCGGAGCCAATAATCCCCGAGTCTCAAGAATCCAACACAACCGCCGACTGACCATCCGCTCCAACAGTTTGCATGGCACGTTAGTCAGGTTAATGGGCCGATAGCTATCCAAGGAAAGAGGATGTTTGTCGGGCTTAAGCACTGGGATGATGATACTCTCCCGCCACTGTGACGGGAAAACACCATCACACCAAATGCGGTTATAGACCGCAAGTAGATTACGCCGACTATCTGCTGAGAGATGTTGCAGCATGTTGCTATGGATGCTATCAGGCCCAGGCGCCGTGTTAAGACATTGTTGAAGAGCACTGAGGAGCTCCCACTCTGTAAAAGGAGTGTTGTAAGATTCAGAGCGGCTGGTACGAAAGGAGAGAGACTGGCGTTCTACCCTCTCCTTTACTGCACGGAAGGCAGGTGGATAATTTGCAGAGGCAAAGGCACGAGCATAATGCTCGGCAAACATCTCTGCAAGAGTGGCCGGGTCCGTACATAGGACTCCATTTGTGGAGATCCCAGGGATTCCCGATGGAGTCTGTACTACCTGTAGCCGCCTGATCTTACTCCAGACCTGCGAGGCTGAGGTACCTGTCCCAATAGTGGAAACGTACCTCTCCCAGCACTCCCGTTTCCGTCTTCTTATAAGCTGGCGAGCACGAGCGCGAAGCCGTTTAAAATTGATTAGGTGCTCCTGAGAGGGGTGACGCTTATAGCGCTGTAAGGCCCGCCTGTGGTCTTTAATGGCCTCAGCGATCTCCGGCGACCACCACGGCACTGTCTTACGCCGTGGGCACCCTGATGTACGCGGAATGGTCGCGTTCGCAGCAGAAATGATGGAATGTGTGGCGCTCTCGACCACCACATCGATTTCCTCGAGTGGGGGAGGGCCAACGATGGCAGCAGAAGCATAGTCTTCCCAATTAGCCCTGTGCAGAACCCACCTAGGTGGGCGCGCTGGGGACTTGCGTTGTGGGAGTGACAAAAAGACAGGGAAATGGTCACTGCCACACAAGTCGTCATGGGCTCTCCAGTGAACAGATGGTGGAAGGCCGTGGCTGCAGATCGACAGATCAATGGCCGAAAATGTGCCATGTGCTACACTAAAGTGTGTGGGGGCACCTGTATTTAAGAGGCAGAGGTCGAGTTGAGTTAGGAAATCCTCGACAACCCTGCCGTGACCTGAGATCGTAGAACCACCCCACAAGGGACTGTGGGCATTGAAGTCGCCCAACAGTAAGAAAGGTGGGGGTAGTGCAGCCAAGACGTTCACAGATATGTCACCATCTGGCGGCAAGTAGATACTGCAGATGGTCAACTCCTGTGTGGTCCTCACCCTGACAGCCACTGCTTCTAATGGTGTTCGAAGGGGCATGGGTACACTATACACAGAGGTGAGGAATAAACACACACTCCACCTGAGACCCTGTTATATATGCTACGGTTGCAGTAAAATCCCCTGTAGCCACGAAGGGTCCGCATTGCTGGAAACCAAGTTTCCTGAAGAGCAATGCAGAGAGCAGGTGTCGTGCTCAGAAGCTGCCGTAGCTCAGCCAGGTGGGGAAAGAAACCGCCGCAGTTCCACTGGAGAATGACATTGTTCGAGTGCTGGGAAGACATGAATGAGACAAATGAGCGGGTCATACCTCAGCATCACTTGCATCCACCGATGGAGGTTTATCAGTTTCAGTCACCGGTTTGTCAAGGGCGTCCCCGAGAGCGAGGTCCTCGGGTGACGCAAGAATCTCCACCTCATCCTCAGAAGTAGAGGCGGAGGCAGAGGGGAGTGGTGGCACTGAAGCCACCGTGGAATCTCGTGATTGGCCTTTCTTTGGCCTTTGTTTTCCCCTCCGTTCCCTCGGGGGCTTCGCCGGTGGGAGGTGCTCCTCGGACTCAGCCACAGGGACTGAGGAGGAGCGCGAAGCCCTACGACCAGCAGTCTGCGAGCGCGCCCACTGCTGGTTAGTGTCACTACCGACACTGGCGGAAGGGAGCGTCCCAAGGGACCCCTTCCGTGTGAGGGAAGGCGGAGAAGGTTGTTCTTTCTCGGCGGAGAGGTGGTAGCTGATCCCGAGGCTTTCACCTTGGGAGCTTTGGAAGGATGGCCCCCAACCTCCGTGGGGGCAGGCTTAGGTTGGCGGCCCTGGGGGCCCACAGGAACAGAGGGAGTAGAAACTACTGTCGCCACCAAGGAGAGTGGCGACGACGTCACTGCTGCGAACGTTTTTGCCATTGTTACCGGGTGCAAACGATCGAACTTTTTCTTGGCCTCATTATAGGATATACGGTCCAGGGTTTTATACTCCGTAATTTTCCGCTCCCGTTGAAGTGCGGGACATTGCGACGAGCAGGGAGGATGGTTCTGACCACAGTTGACGCAGATGGGAGGTGGCGTACATGAGGTGCCCGGATGTGCTGGACGCCCGCAGTCCCTACATGTAGCACTGGACATACAACGGGAAGACATGTGGCCGAACTTCCAGCATTGGAAGCACCGCACAGGGGGAGGAATATAAGGCCGCACATCAACACGGTAAACCATCACCTTCACCTTTTCGGGCAATGTATCACCCTCAAAGGCCAAGATGAAGGCACCAGTTGCGACCCTATTATCCTTTGGGCCCCTATGGGTGCGCCGGACAAAATGAACGCCTCGTTGTTCAAGGTTCGCCCGTAGCTCGTCGTCTGTCTGGAGCAACAAATCCCGGTGGAAAATTACTCCCTGAACCATATTCAGCGACTTGTGGGGAGTGATGGTCACCGCAATGTCACCCAGCTTGTCACAAGCGAGTAGCGCCCGTGACTGGGCCGGGGATGCTGTGTGAATGAGTACAGAGCCGTTGCGCATTTTAGAAATTGAGTCCACTTCCCCAAACCTGTCCTCCAGGTGGTCAACAAAGAACTGAGGCTTCATTGCCGTAAAAGATTCCCCATCAGTCCTTGTACACACTAAATATCGAGGTGAATATTGCTCATTTCCGGTAGCAGCCCTGCGTTCCTCCCAGGGCGTGGCCAAGGAAGGCAACGACTTGGGGTCATAAGAAGAGGCATGAAACTTCCCACGCTTAGAGACGGTGGTTATATGTCCACCAACGTGTTCTTTTGCTCGTTTCATTTCGTTCCCACGAGCAGCTAGGGATCTAAAGGTCCACCCAGACAGAGCCCCGCTTGCCTGGGTAAGCCTTATACAACTGAGGTGCAGCAGGTTCCTCAGAGGTTGCTCGCTAGCGGCTGTTCAACCTCAACAGCCATGCATCTCCTCGGCACGTAGCACACCTTGAGATTGAGGTTTTTTTTTATAGAGGTTTGTACCGTCCTCGCGACCCGGGCGATTAAGCCAAGATCCCCGGGCTCTGAAACGTCCAGCGTTCCACCGTCGCGCCGAACGATGGTCGTTGAAGCACGCACAGAGCTTACGGTGTTGCGGGCTGTTGGCGCGACACAGCCCACAGCTCAGGACCCCGGGTTCGCCAAGCCCGTACTCAGCAAATTAATGCTGAGCCCCTGAGGGGATGGTGCCATGAATACACAGAACTGTCACATACGGGGTTCTACTCCCCCACATGTTGGACAGGAACATCTATTGCACACAGCTTATGTGACTGTGTGGTGTGGTTTCACAAGTCCCTTCATTCTCAGTCCATTTTACTTCAAAGACAAGATGTCTTGTGTGGTTCTTAGGTGTACAGTAAAAGCTACATGTTATAAGGACTTCTTGATGTCTTACACGATTTCAGATTCGCAAGAACGGAACTGTATCCATGTCAATATGTTGATGCACACCACACGAGAAGTCGCCAGGTGAAAGATATGCTTCAAGAAACCTTACATAACAATCACATAATCTCTAGGCACTTTCAAGATTTATGGCCTTCCATATCACCTAACCTAAATCCATGTTGGTTGCGGGGATATTTCACAGATCGTATCTATCGGTTATGTATCTGGATGCTTCCTAAACTGAAGGAGAGCATCTGAGGACATATTGCCCACATTATATCAGATATGTTGCGGGCAACTGCTGACCATGCTGTGTTACAAATGCAGCATGTTGCACACTCAGGAGATCATACTGAACAAACATGGAAACTTGACCATATCCTAATAAATGTGCCAGAACCACCATTATCGTGTTTGATCATTTCTTCCCTATTCCTGCACCCACATCACATTACAGAGCCATATTTTTACCTGATGGAAAGAGTTTTGGGTAAAGGTGGCAAGAAGTAGATTTGAACCACCATCCTCCCGAATGTGAGTCCAGTGCCTTACTGCTGTGCCACCTTCGTCAATATGGTAGCAAACAGTGGAACTATAATTTTTTTCCCAGCATACTCCTGGAGCACACCAATTACAGAACATACCCATGAGGTTTCAGCATCCTGTGATGTATACAGCCTTCACCGCACCTCCTGTAACACCTTCAGATTAATTATAACCATCCTGTACCACTATGTTGCTGCTTATATACCCGCATTACAGATGTACTACACTGCATATACACTGCAGTATTGCCCTCAAATGGAAATCTGGCATATTAATAACCCTGATAATTTTTTACAAGTATTATAGTCTGCGTGGCAAGGTAGTAGTAATCACTTAATATTGTATATTGTTTTCTTTACAAACTGTGTCATCAAAAAATAGTATTATTTGTTGACTTTTAGTCAATAGCACTGCACATGGGCATAAAAATATAGCTCTTAAACTTCAATACAATTAGTTATCTCATATAAAGTGATCAATTTTGGAGATATAATTTGATTGGGGGGGGGGGGAGGGGATTTACTCACCAAATGGCAGCAGAAGAAAAAACACAAAAAGATAGGAAAATGCATAAATTTTCACAGTCAGTGGCTATTTCTTTCGGCAGGAGCAGAGAAGGGTTGACAGAAAGAGAAATAGCAATGAAGGAAATGGTGTGGACTTCCCCTCCCTTCTACCAGAAGATGAAGTCAATGTTTCTGAAAGCTTGTGTTATTGCTTACCTTTTTTATGAATTTTCTCCTGTCATCGTTTGATGAGTAATTTTTCCTCTAGCAAATTATAAAATAGTTAATTTATAAAATAATTAGTTACAAATTTTTGAAGTTTACTGTAGATAAAATCCCAAGTATAATTGTGCACTGGACTTTGAAAGAAGTATCCCCAAATTTAAAACCATTTTTTACTTTCTGTGTAGATATGAAGTTGAACCTTGACTTTCATAGTGGGTTTAAATGTTTTTATAAGTGTGAAATGATAGCAAGGCTACATCATATTTTAACTTTGATTTCCTTTCCATATCTTCCTCACCTATATCATGAAAACAGCTGTACATGGCACGAGCCCTTATTCAGATGTTTCTTTACAGTGGGTAAAATTAATGGAACATGTTAGCCAAACAGATGCATGGGGTTGGTGCTTGAAGACAGATGAATTATGACCAAAGGAAAGTCTCCTTCTATTTTGAAACATTCTCAGTAACAACAATAAAAAAGTCACAAGGATTTTTATTACCTCATCATTTTTTGAACAGGACATACATGTTCCACAAAGCAAGTTGGATGAGAAGTTTTACGAGTTGTTGGTTTGTTAGCAAACTGCTATGAGAGCTACTCGCTTCCTAACTCATTTTCTTCACAGCTTATATTTAGGCACTGTGAATTGTTAACAAGCTCTTTGACCTTCCATCAAAAAGCTGTTGCTCTTCCACTCCAAAAGCTTGAGTGGACAGTGGAATGTAATTATACATTTCACTGAATTTTGTTCCTTTTCCTGTGTGTACAATGTAGGTCCATACACACCAATGGACTGAGCAGTTTTTTTTAAATTTTTATTTATTTATTTATTTATTTATTTTTTTTTTTTTTTTTATAGGTTAGAGGGCTTTGAAGATGCAAGAAGGGCTTCTGTCACAAAGAGTACAGGTCACAGATAGGTGTGTCGGGGAAGTACCAGAGCACCAAGTGCTAATAGGAAGTACTGAAGATCAAATCATTATAGGTAGCTAAAGTGGGAGATTTATTCAGCTAAAACTATTACAAAGGAACAAATGGTATTCAGAAATGATAGACTGCATAAAATTGGTGGTGGTGTATTTATTCTGTCACATGTGGTTTATCCTGTAGCGAAATTGAAGTAGATTGCTCCTGTGAGTTAGTATGGGTAGAGGTTATACCTGACAACCAAAATAAATTAATAATTGGATCTTTTTATCGACCCCCTGAATCAGACGATTCAATTGCAGAAATGTTCAAAGAAAGCATGGATTAAGTTTCAAAATCCTACCCAAAGCATACAGTTTTAATTGGTGGTGACTTTAACTTACCCTCAATATGCTGGAAAAAATACAAGTTGGAAACCAGAGGCAAGCATAAAACAACATCCAAAATTATACTGAATGCATTTTCTGAAAATTATTTTGAACAATAAGTTCATGAACCCATTAGAATAGTAAATGGTTGTGAAAACATAATTGAACTCCTCACAACAAAAAATCCGAAGCTGATAAAAAGCATCAAAACAGACACAGGAATTAGTGAACACAGAGCTGTAGCAAGACTAAATATCAAAATTCTGAAATCCAGCAAAATTAAAAGAAAAATACATTTATTCAAAAAAGCAAATAAAAATTCAGTTCACACTTTCCTGAGTGAGAATCTCCAGTCTTTTAAATCTAACAATGTGATTGTAGATCAGAGTGGCTAACATTCAAAGAAATACTTCTGACAGCTATTGAGAGATTTATACCAAATAACTTACAAATAGGGAGATGACCCACTGTTGCATACAAAGCAGGTTAGATCACCCTTGCAAAAGCGAGGAAAAAAAGCACGCCAAATTTAAACATACACAAAGCCCCCAAGACTGGCAATCTTTTACTGTTATATTAGGTTGAGTCCAGGACGGTTGCAAGAGCATAGAATGTGTTGAAGGGACAACTCCCATCTACACAGTTAAGAAGAGCTAGTGGTGGAGGGGAGTATCCAGATGGCTCAGGTAGCGAAGTAGCCACTAAAATTCAGAGTGCTGTGTTCTGCCACATGCTGTGTCACAGTGTGGTCCATCTTGCTTTTTGCCACAGTTGGCAGCGGCCATTCATCTTGGTTGACATCAGGTTTGTTGTCAAACCAATATAAAACACTGTAATGATTGCAGCAGAGTTGGTAAATCAGTTTGCTGCTTTTCAGGTGGCCTGATCTCTGAGGGGGTAGGATAATCCTATGACAGGACTGGAATAGGATATGCTGAGTAGGTGGATTTGGTCTTCCGTAGGGATACAATCCCTGTGGTAGGGGGTTGGGGTTGGGAGTGGTATAGCGATGGACTAGGACATTGTGTAGGTGACAAACACCACTTTATGAGGGTTTGGAAGGATCTTTGGTAGGATGTCTCTAATTGCAGGACATAACAGATAATCAAAGCCCTGACGAAGGATGTGATTTAGTTGTTCCAGTTTGGGGAGGTATTGGGTGACAAGACGGACACTTCTTTGTGACTAGTTACCGAGGTTGGAGGGAGCATTGGTAGTGTGTGGGGGTTGTTGTTGTTGTGGTCTTCAGTCCGGAGACTGGTTTGATGCAGCTCTCCACAATACCCTATCCTGAGCAAGCCTCTTCATCTCCACATAAGAACGACAACCTACATCTGTCTGAATCTGCTTACTGTATCCATCTCTTGGTCTTCCCCTGCGATTTTTTCCCCACACACTTCCCTCCAACGCTAAATTAACAATTCCTTGATGTCTAAGAATGTGTCCTACCAATCTATCCCTTCTTTTAGTCAAGGTATGCCAGAAATTCCTTTTCTCCCCAATTCTGTTCAGTACCACCTCATTAGTTACGCGATCCACCCACCTAATCTTCAGCATTCTTCTGTAGCACCATATTTCAAAAGCCTCAATCCTCTTCCTGTCCGCACTGTTTATCGTCCATGTCTCACTCCCATACAAGGCAACACTCCATACAAATGCCCTCAGAAAGGACTTCCTTAGGCCTAAATCAATATTCGATGTTAACAAATTTCTCTTTTTCAAAAACGCTTTTCTACCCATTGCCATTCTGCATTTTATATCCTCTGTACTGCGCCCATCATTTGTTATTTTACTGCCCAAGTAACAAAACTCATCTACCTCCTTTATTGCTTCGTTTCCCAATCTAATTCCTTCAGCATCACCTGATTTTCTTACACTGCACTCCATTACCCTAGTTTTGCTCTTGTTAATGTTCATCTTATATGCACCTTTCAGCACACTGTCCATTCCATTCAATTGCTCTTCCAGGTCCTTTGCTGTATCTGACAGAATTACTATGTCATCGGCAAAACGCAATGTTTTTAATTCTTCCCCCTGAACTTTTATACCTTCACCAAATTTCTCCTTGCTTTCCTTTATAGCTTGTTCAATGTACAAATTGAATAACATTGGAGAAAGGCTACAACCCTGTCTCACTCCCTTCCCAACCACTGCATCCCTTTCATGCCCTTCAACTCTGACAACCGCTGTCTGGTTTTTGTACAAGTTGTAAATAACCTTACGCTCCCTATAATTTACTCCTGCTTTTTTCAGAACTTTAAAGAGTTTATTCCAATCAACATTGTCAAAAGCCTTCTCCAAATCTACAAAAGCTAGAAATGTAGATTTGCCTTTTCTTAATCTATCTTCTAGGATAAGCCGTAAAGTGAGTATTGCCTCCCGTGTTCCTACATTTCTCCTGAACCCAAACTGATCTTCCCCGAGGTCGGCTTCTACCAGCTTTTCCATCCTTCTGTATATAATTCGCGTTAATATTTTGCAGCCATGACTTATTAAACTGATGGTTCTGTAGTTTTCACACCTGTCTGCACCTGCTTTCTTAGGGATGGGGATTATAACATTTTTCTTAAAGTCTGAGGGTACTTCACCTGTCTCATACATCTTACACACCAGGTGAAACAATTTTGTCATGGCTGGTTCTCCCAGAGACTTCAGTAGCTCTGAGGGAATATCATCTATTCCAGGGGACTTGTTTCGACTTAGGTCTTTCAGGGCTCTGTCAAATTCTTCTCTCAGTACAGTATCTCCTATTTCATCTTCATCTACATCCTCTTCCCTTCCTACAATATTGTCTCGAAGTTCATTTCCTTTGTAGAGCCCCTCTATATATTCTTTCCATCTTTCAGCTTTCCCTTCTTTGCTGAGAACTGGTTTTCCATCAGTGTCCTTGATATTCATAGAGCTGTTTTTCTTATCTCCAAATGTTTCTTTTATTTTCCTGTAGGCTGTATCTATTTTTCCCCTATTTATACATTCTTCTACATCCTTGCATTTGCCTTCTAGCCACTCCCGCTTAGCCATTTTGCTCTTCCTGTCAATCTCATTTCTTAGTCGTCTGTACTCCATTTTGCCTGTTTCATTTACTGCATTTTTATATTTTCTCCTTTCATCGATTAAATTTAGTATCTCCTGTGATATCCAAGGATTTTTTGTAGGTCTTGCCTTCCTACCTATTTTGTCCTCTGCTACCTTCACTATTTCATCTCTCAATTTTACCCATTCCTCCTCTACTGTTTTATTTCCCCCCGTTTCTGTCAATTGTTGCCTAAAGCTCCCTCTGAAATTTTTAAGAACCTCAGGTTCCTTCAATTTATCCAGGTCCCATCTCCTTATTTTCCTACCTTTTTGTAGTTTCTTTAGTTTCAGCCTACAGTTCATAACCAACAAGTTATGGTCAGAGTCTATATCTGCCCCTGGGTATGTCTTACACTGTAGAACCTGATTCCGAAATCTATGTCTTACCATTATAAAATCTATCTGATATCTTCCGGTGTCTCCTGGTCTCTTCCACGTATACAACCTTCTTTTGTGATTCTTGAACCAGGTGTTTGTTATAACTAAATTATGTTCTGTGCAAAATTCTACCAGGCGGCTTCCTCTTACATTCCTTTTGCCCAGACCATATTCACCTACTATCTTCCCTTCACTGCCTTGTCCTACTACCGAATTCCAGTCTCCCATAACAATTAAATTTTCCTCTCCCTTAATTGTCTGAATAATTTCCTTCAGCTCCTCATATATTTCTTCGATTTCCTCATCATCGGCAGAGCTAGTTGGCATATAAACCTGTACTACTGTTGTCGGTGTTGGCTTCGTATCTATCTTGACAATGATAATGCGATCACTGTGCTGGTCATAGTAGTTTACCCGCATTCCTATTTTCTTATTCAATATCAATCCTACTCCTGTGATACCCCCAACTGATTTTGTATTTATAATCCTGTACTCACCTGACCAGAAATCCTGTTCATCCTGCCACCGAACTTCACTAATCCCCACTATATCTAACTTCAACCTATCCATTTCCCTTTTTAAATTTTCTAATTTTCCTACACGATTAAGGGATCTAACATTCCACGCTCCGACCCGTAGAATGCCAGTATTGTCTTTCCTGATGATCACATCCTCCTGAGTAGTCCCCGCCCGGAGATCCGAATGGGGGACTATTTTACCTCCGGAATATTTTACCCGAGAGGATGCCATCATCATATGTTCATACAGTAGAGCTGCATGTCCTCGGGAAAGGTAACGGCTGTAGTTTCCCCTTGCTTTCAGCCGTTCGCAGTAGCTGTGTGGCAAAGCCACATTAGCTGATGTTACAAGGCCAGCTCAGTCAATCATCCAGAGGTATGGCATGGGAAATCTGTTTGTGGGGTAGGTCAGGAGGGTACTGTATGTCTGTGAAGGCCTTTGGCATATTGGGTAAGGGGCTTCTCATCATTGCAAATTTGCCGTCCACAGATAGCGAGGCTGTATGAGAGGGATTTTTTTTATTTGGAATGGATGGCAGCTGTCAAAGAGCAGGTACCGTTGGTAATTAGTACGTTTAATGTGGGCAGAGGTGTGGATGGAGCCATCGGTGAGGTGGAGCTTAACATCCTGGAAGGTGACTTGCCGGGTTGAGAAGAACCAAGTAAAACTGATGGGAGAGGAGTTGAGGTTGTGAAGGAATGAGGATAGGTCTCCTTTACAGATGAACTACATCTTCCCAAAATTCTCCCAATAAACCGAAGTTGGCCGTCCGCCTTACTCACATCTGTTCTTACATGTTCGTTCCATTTCACATCGTTCTGCAATGTTATACTTCGATATTTGAACGATGCGACTGCATCAAGAAGCTCACTACTAGTGCTGTATTCGAACATTATGGGATTGTTTTTCCTACTCTACATTGAGAGCTAGCTGCCACTCTTTGCACCAATTAGAAATTTTGTCTAAGTCATCCTGTATACTATTGCAATCAATTAAAGAAGACACCCTTCCATACACCACAGCATCATCAGTAAACAGCCACAAATTACACGTTACTCTGTCCATCAGATCATTTATATAGATAGAAAATAATAGTGGTCCTATCACACTCCCCTGCAGCACACCTGACGATACACTCGTCTCTGATGAACACTTGCCGTCGAGAACAACATACTGCATTCTACTACGTAGGAAATCTTCCAGCCAGTCACAAATCTGTGAACCTATTCCATAAGCTCGTACCTTCGTTAGCAGTCTGCAGTGTGGCACAGTGCAAAACGTCTTTTTGAAATTGAGAAAAACACAATCCGCCTGTTGCCCTTCATCCATGGCTCACAAGATGTCATGTGAGAAAAGAGAAAGCCGAGTTTCACACGAGCGATGTTTCCTAAACCTGTACTGATTCATATAAAGAAGCTTTTCTGTCTTAAGGAAATTTACTATATGCGAACTGAGAATATGCTCCAAAATTCTACAGGAAACTGATGTCAACGATATTGGCCTGTAATTATGTGGGTCAGTTGTTTTACCTTTCTTATAAATGGGAGTCACCTGTGCTTTTTTCCAATCACTAGGAACTTTGCACTGAATTAAAGATTCACAATTAATGCAAGCCAAGTCAATGCCGCAGAATATTCTTTGTAAAACCGAACTGGTATTCCAACCGGACCAGCAGACATTTTTGTATTTAGCTCCCTCAGCTGCTTCTCTACATCGGAATTAGTATGTTGATCAAATGATGGAACATTTGTGTGGTCATCCTTCATGAAAGATTTCTTCTATTACTGCCCCAGAATGGTCAACGAGTGACTGGATAGTGGGCTTTGACCCACTATCGATTTTACATAGGACCAGAATTTTTTCAGGTTCTTGGAAAGATCTTTTGCTAAGGTATGGCTATGGTAATTATTGTATGCTTAGTGCAGCTATCTTTTTATAGATGCACGAATCTCTACTAACTTATGCCTGCCATTTGTGTGTTCTTTTTTGAACCGAGAGTGCAACAGTCTTTCTCAATACCTTTCTAACAAAATTTTATTATACCACACTGGATCTTTTCCATCCTAAATCACTTTACAGACACATATTGTTATAACACTTTATGTACAATGCATTAAAATTTAGTCCACAATTCCTCTACATCCATTGTACCAGAATTAAACGATGTCCATTCATTTTCTAAGTGCGATCTTAACAACTGCTTATCGGCTCTTCCTAACAAAAACACACTCCTAGCCTTCTTGATTGGTTTATGAACTTTGGTCACCATCGAAGCTATGATGATATTGTGTCATGTCTCTACACAGACATCGTTAATAAGGTCAGTCCAGTTTGTAGCTATAACGTCTAAAATATTTCCATTGCAAGGGGGTTGCCGGTTTAACTACTCAAGACAGTTGTGTAAGGCTGTCCTTTCCTCTGCCAAAATGTTGGTATTCTTAGGAAGGGACCTGGGAAAGGATGGCGATGTCAAATTGGATGTGAGGAATTCCTGGAAGATGACCAGAGGGTGGTTAGGCAGGAGTGAGAGAGGGTCACAGTTAGATGGTGGTATGAATTGGGATAGGCAGGGTTCAACGTTGGAATTAGATTGGCTATAATTGGAGGGATTGGTGGCAAAATAGTTTTTCCACTGTAGGGATCGGCACAAAGAGAGATGGTCTTGTTTAGGCTTTGGATATTGTAGATTATTGATTAATTCCTTTCTAATATTTATTTATTTAATAATTTTTCCTGTTTTATTTCTTCTTTATTATTTTTATCGTTTCAAATCCCCCCCCCCCCCCCCCCCACACACACACACCATAACACCTTCCTTTTATCCTTTCCCATCCCTTCCCTTCACTGTACACTGTATTCAATGTTGCATTTCAAATTCTTGCCTCCCAGAGTCCTTACAATCCTTCATGCAACACAGAACTTTCCATCCCAACCCTTACCCGGCATCCTTTCCCTTCTAATCCCCACCTAATTCACAGTCTAGATGCCTATGGCGCTGGAGTAGGCCGACATGGTAGTTGTATGTGTACAGTTGTGTGAGTGGATGTGTGAATACTGAATGTGTTTCTTTTTCTAATGAAGGCCACAGCAGAAAATAAGTTATGTAAAAGTGATTGTTTATTTTTCATGCTTGTCAGCAGGGTTGGTGTTTCAGAAAGTTATACAAAATTTCAACAGTGTGCCAGAGGAAACACAGGTGATGCAGTGGTAAAAGTGATTGTTTATTTTTCATGCTTGTCAGCAGGGTTGGTGTTTCAGAAAGTTATACAAAATTTCAACAGTGTGCCAGAGGAAACACAGGTGATGCAGTGGACACACATGGTCGGAGGTGTTTATTTACCCACAAAATTTTATTGACAATACATGCAATGCAGACATGAGCTACTACTTACATTATAAGAATTGTTTTTTACTTGAAACCATCGCCACTATGAATACTACTTTATTAGTAGCTTGCAGGTAGACTATAGCTCTCCAGTACTCCCTGTATACCTTGCTTCTAACTAATGTTGACAGTGTACAGTAAAGCTATGTAACTGAGTTACAGATAATTTGTAGTGCATTAACAAATGGCTAGTAAGTTAGTGCACTTCTATTACAGGTAGGCTGCATTCAGAAATTACCGGCTTTGGTAAAGTTGGCTGCACTGAGTGGAATCATAGTGTAGCTTACATAGGGTGAAGCGAATCTGTTTCATGGAATGGAAGTGATGTGTATACGAAATTCCATAACACTTAAGTTGCAGAGGAATGAAATTTCTGTGGATAGTAGATGATGATGTTGATTGGTGTTTTAGGGCACTCAACAATGTAGATAGTAGAGACAATAACATCACAATGCTCAAATATTGACAGCATGTTACAGTTATAACAAATTCTTCAGTGTGATAGACAGTTAACAGCTCCAGCAGTTGAAATTTGTTTACACAAAAGCACATTAAACAACTGCAAATAAGTAATCACTTAAACTGAAAGTAACTTCATTAAAAAAGCACAAGATAAGTGAAGTTATTTTGTGTATTCAATAAGAGAAATGGGCAGGAAATACTAGGGAGGTATAGTCTACTTGTAAACTTCAATATGAGTGTGCGCGCAGACAGACACACACACACACACACACACACACACACACACACACACACACACACAGAGAGAGAGAGAGAGAGAGAGAGAGAGAGAGAGAGAGAGAGAGAGAGAGAGAGAGAGAGAGAGAGAGAGAGAGGGGGGGGGGAAGGTGGTGGTAACTCAGAACTTTTTATCCTAATCAGTTAAGACAATACTATAGCAATCAAAATACAAGGGGGTACTGTCTTTAGAATGACATACTTCTCTATTCCTCTTCTCGTCTTCCCTGCTATCCAGATCCTGCTTTGGAGGTTCTGGCTCAGCCTTCTTTTTCTCTTCTTCCAATTCTTCTGCCTTCTCTGCTTCCGTTTTGATTGCCTTTGTAAGCCTAGCTATTAGCTGTGATTTCAGTCCCTTAGGACTCAATGTACGTGCCTCTAGCTCTTGCCTCAGCTCACTTACCTGCAAAGTGATTACCAAATGTTATAAGTAAGTGGATGTTAGATTACAGGAAGTATAGCACAGTGACCTTGAACAGACAAAGCTAACTCACTATGTCATCCTTAACAAAATACTAGCGAACTCTGGAAAATTCATCACTATGCCATGCATAAACTCCATTTCTGTTGCCAATGATATAAATATTAAGCCTTCATTCTCCATTCTACAAAGCTCCAGCTTTTTCCTCCTAGTGATAAATGTTGATGAAATAAAAGGGGGAGATTTTTGGGGTTAAACTGATCTCCAAGAACACTGAAGGAAGGGAGGGGGGAAGAGAGAGGGGGGATACTGTATGGGTGAAAGTACTAGGTGCATATGTGCAAATTGGCTTGTTACCTTCAATTAAAAACCGATGAACGTAAAACTTCAATTTGATTTGACAAATAAATATGGTAAAATTCCTTAGAAGGTGTAAAGCATATGTCGGTAAACTGTGGAAAAAATATTGTGGATACTAAAGTCACCAACCTGTCATCAAAATGATACAAAAAGGATGTCTACTTAAATCCCTACAAGAGACTAGGCATCCACTATGATCAAGTTGTTTCTCGGTCTTATTACTTGTGCATATCATACTCTTCAGCCAACCTACAGTACAGCAAAACTGGAACAGAAGTAATGAAGTCTGAAGATTTTGTTGTTCATGAAATGTGACTGCTATGATCATACCTATGAACTTTTGGAATATTCTATCAGTAAAAATAATGCACGGGTTAAGTCTGACGAATTTGGACATACCCCGCCTTGACGAAAATAAAAATAGTTCTGGATGACAAAAGACAATAATTCATAATTCAGTGATATCATATCTACTTAAATCATTGGCTAATGTTCTACATTAATATAACAATCAAGAAGAAATACATGTTAAATAGCAGTAGGTGTGGTGATTTTTGGTTTTGATCATACATGACACCATCACTATGTTCTAGGTCTGAATGCCAACAACTAACTCCTCATCAATTCTTTGAATTTACGGAACAGGGCCTGTCAACACCTAAGATTCACATGGAAAAACTGTTATCCTGACTTTACTCCAATTATGATAACAACATCATATTGTTTCGATTGTATGGAAATGTTGTGAATATGAAGTGTTAACGTTTCAAATTTTCGGCCTTGAAGTATAAAATAACACCACACAACCATAAAACCATAACATTCAGCAATTTCCATAAATTTTATGGATAAACCATAATAATGGTGGTAATAATAATAATAATAATAATAATAATAATAATAATAATTTTGTGTGGCTCATTGGCCTGGTGCAAGTCTTTCAGCTGGACGCCCCTTTGGTGACTTGAGTGTCCAACCGGGGAAAGGGGACCTACAGCTTAACATGGAATGCGAACCACATTTCGTTTCTGGCAACTTTTCACTTTGTTGATAGGTGAAGGATGGGTTACAATGCAGACTGAAAAAATCCGAGCTCCGTCCAAGTTTCGAACCCATGACCATTTGGTTAAAAGTTGGCAAATATGTATGACGAATATACTGATTACGAAATAATAATTTCACACACAATTTCAGTAATGCACATGAGTGTTATGATTTAAAAAAATACTCAACTCACAGATAAACATTTCCTAATTATTAATCAAAAAATTATTCAGATGATATAACAAATGTTAGAAATCTCTGAAGCACTTTGTCATGCACCTACACATTTTTTCCAGTGATTTTGCCACGGTAGATGGCCTGGAATACCTCAAAAGGAAACTCCTTCTGAGCAGTTATGGCTTTGATTGGATTGTCTCAATACTGTCGAAATTAAGTTCTTCATATTTAGAAAGAAAAAGTCTTCTGCTGAAATCAAGTAGGTACTGTAATGAAATTGGGGCAGTCTTGCCAAGTTGTACTTCATCAGACACTTGTAGAAACCACACCTGTGAACATTGTCACAATGGAACAATCAAGTGGGGGCCATATTCTGCATGTTGAGGACCCGTTTTATTAATCTTTCTAGGGCATACACATAACAGGCAGCAATAATGATGGTCTGGACAGGATGCATTAACTACTTGTGTACTACAGCTTTTCGTGTCAAAAACGACATCCAGCATTGTTTTCACTTTTAACTAGCTCATTACCTGCCCCCCTCCCCTTTTTAAGGAAGTCAGCTAGTGACTGTCAGGATTCTGGTGCTTTGTCTCAGAGTTTTACTCAATTTCCAGGTGTAGTCCCATTAGAACACTACCTCAAAAATCAGGCTCACTCTGAACAAGTTCCAAAAGTTCATTCAGTACTGTCACTCAACATTATAGAGACCAGCTTGGTACACACCTATTGCATGTCGAGGTCATTACTTATAATAGTGTTGCACTGTGATGGCATTTTTAATTCTGATTCTCAACTTCTTTTCTCCCACGGTAGAGTTGCCATTGTAGACTACAAGGGTTGTTAATAAGATGATGTTTAAAATTTCTTCGCAAATAATTTAATGAACACCATCTTTCTATTATTTATTATTTTACTGTACTTATTTAAAAGATTACTGTAATCAAAATAGAGTATAAATAATGAAACTGTGGCATACCGCATATCAATATCACACATGGGAGCCAAAAGTAACCTCTTTGGTCAAGGTACACAATCGCTGCCTCAGCAGCAAGACAGTCAGTGTTGCTCAAGAAGTTGAAAGTGTCACACCTCTGTTGTTATAGTACGTAAATAAAGTTACTTTCTGCCAGTATTTCCGGTGTTATTCAATCGTAATGTTGGTAGAAACCACAGTGATGACTCCGACATCGTTCGTCAACTGCGTCACGCGTAAAAAACTTCATTTTTTTGTGTTTTTTGCTGTGGAACTGTATCCGACAACAATACTGGTACGGCCAAACAATGGCTTTCAACAGTGGACAAATTTCACCAGATCCTCAGGAGCCTTCACAATTTTCGGCACAGGATGAACCACTCATTAAATTCAAGGACGATTTAATGAACGCATCCGACTGTTCACCTCTTGCAACCACGCCACGCAATCTTTTTCAACAACTGGCATGGATTTCGGCACCGAATGCTCCTGCCGCCACGTTGCCTCATGCCGACAGGAAACCAGTGTGCACCCAAGGACAAGAGTGTTTCACACAGTGTTTTAACGCCAAGTACTTCGATTCCTGCAAATATGATGCCATATCGGTCTGCCTGTGCCTGTGACAAACAGTTCAGTGAACATGCTGTACCCAGCGCCTCAACGCAGCCCGCTACGCTGCCACAGTTGTTCGCGTGCCCGTTTTCCGATTTGCTCACGACACCAAGCATCTTCGTGGCGACACCGTCTGCTGCGCCACCTGCGGCGTGCTTACTAGCGTGCATTCCGCAGGTCGAACCAACGCGTGCGCCGCCATACAACCCGCACTCGACAACCGGTGTCATCGCCGCGACGCCGCCTGCCGCGACGCGCGAAGCTGCGTGCACACCGACATATGACACACACACACTCGACGTCGCTGCTGCAACGCCTCTTACCGTGCCTGCCGCGTCACGTGACGCCGCACTTGTGTGACCGTACGCACCGCTAACGAAGCCCGGTCTTCGTGATCAGTGTCCCTTGGTGGGACCACAGTTGGACACAACTGCCACCACTGGACAAATCTTATCCTATAACATGGTTCACGTTGGTGGAATCTATCTTTGAGTTACACAACGTCATGAGCGAGGATGCTCGATTCTTGTGTTTAGTCACACACCTCCACGACCAGACGGACTTGGCCAGTGATATCATTCTATCGCCTCCACCCGCACCGAAGTTTCGCAACGCGAAGGAGATTCTTCTACGACGCTTGACACGCTCGCCGAACGAGGCATTAATTCACATTATCGAGGAGATAAACATCGGCGACTCTAACACTGGCCAGCTCCGACGCCGCCTGTAGTCTCAAGTGGTCTGCCTGTGCCTGTGACAAACAGTTCAGTGATCACTCCTTTCTACCGGATCCAGCGCTGTGGGCTATCTGGTCACTCAAACTGCCAGCCGAACTACAAATCCAGCTCTCAGCACTGTCGACACAGCCACTCGACACTCGTCTGGCATATGCTGACAGGATGTACCAAGTGATGCGCCACGCCAGTTGATTTCTGATTCACCGGCATGTGGAGTTCAACAACTGGACACGCCTCTTCCACTTCACTTTCCGGCGATTGGACGTTCCAAGTGGTGTGCCATTTAATAGACATTGGAGCAACCTGTCGGCAACAGGCCGCTACCATCACCGTCTTTGGCCAACCCCACCTCCATGCCTTCACAGCCGGGTATGCCATCTGCCACGTACACTATAACTACTCCCAGCACCGGCACGACCGGTCCCCCACCCCACCTACCTGCTGTGCTGGTTCCACGTAACGCACGAACAAAGGCGCAACTGCAGGCCACCGTGCGCTGCGGCGTCAAACTCTCGGAGCGGGGATTAAACAGTGCCACCTCCCGCGCGACTTCTCACAGGCGCCACTTGACTGCCCCGCCTTCGTCTTGTCTGGACACTACTTCCGGTGGACTCTACATTACTGACGTGTTCTCACAAACCCCTTTCCTGGTGGACACTGGCACTGAGGCCAGCGTTATTCCTCGCAACCTTGCGCCATCAAATATCAAACCCGGCTCAGGTCTGTTACGAGGTGTCAACAACTCGCCCATACGAGTTTATGGCACTACTGAACTCCAACTACAGTTCGCAAAGGACGCTATATTTTCTTGGACTTTCTACGTTGCCGAGATTGACATACCTGTTTTAGGAATTGACTTCATAATGTTTCAGGAATTTTCGTTGAACCTTCAGACGGCGTCCATTTATCATGCACCTTCTCAAAGATGTTTCCGCGGACAGTACAAAGTCCCAGTATAATGTACAAGATGACCCTTTAGCAGCTACTTCCGAGTGCGCTCGCCTCTCAGCGAAACTGGCTAATGTTATAATGGTTATAATGGACATCACTCGTGCCCACACCGAGTGCGACGTTTTACGATGCGACAATGACGTCACGCGCCACCAACTTGACATCATCTTCAGCGCACTGGCGAGCTATCACGTGAGGGCTTCTACACCTGCAGCAGCCTCAGAGCGTACTGCCACTTCACCCGCCTGTGCCGCCAACACTCCTGACGCCACACAGGTTAGTGATTCGCTTGCTACAGGCAACCACTAGTATCCAGTGTGACAAACGGCACCCTACATAGACTTAATATGACCGAGGGCCCCCCGGTGCGCCATAAGGCAAGACGCTTATCAGCACATAAACTACATGCCGCGGAAATTATAGTGCAGGAGCTTCTAGACAGTGGAATACTGCATCCTTCTGACAGCAACTGGTCGTCCCCCATTCATTTGGCAAAAAGAAAGACGGAAACTACCGACTGTGTGGTGACTACCACAAGCTAACGCCAGAACAATAATTGACAATTACCCGATATCCCACACTCAAGACTTTGCACAGCAGCTTCACAGCGCTAAAGTTTTCTCAGTAGTCGACTGCCACAAGGCATACCATCAGATTCTGATGGCGCCGGACGACTACAAAAAACGGCTATCATTACTCCTTTTGGACTTTTTGAATACTGTTTCCTGGCTTTCGGCCTAAAGAACGCAGCACAGACATGGCAGCGATTCATTGATTCTGTCCTCTTCCAGTTCCTTTTTGCTATGCTTAGCTTGATGATATTTTAATTTTTTCATCCTCCCAGCAAGAGCACAAGGAACATCTGACGCGCATACTAAAGGCATTGCAAGAGAATGGCGTCCGTATTAACGACGACAAGTCCCAACTGTGCAAAGAAACTGTCATTTTCCTTGGACACAAGGTTTCAGAGCAAAGCATGTGCCCCAGCTCAGATTGCATTTCACTCATATTATAACTCTCACTTCCAGAGACATATAAATAGCTGCACCATTTCCTGGGAATGATTAATTTTTTCAGGTGCCACATTCCACATGCGTCTTCACTACAAGCATCGTTAACTGATGCACTAGCAGGCAACAACATGACAGGCGAACACAAGGTCCCTTGGATGGGCGATATGACTGCGGCGCTCGAACAATTAGACAGAACTTTCTTGTGCAGTCACTTTGGCACATCCTATACTGGATGCTAAAATTTCAATTACCACGGACGCTAGCGACTCTTCAGTGGGCGCCGTGCTGCAACAACATGTTGGTGACCATTCTGAGCCGTTACGTTTCGTCTAAAAAAAATTAATGTCCTCCCAACGTAAATGGTCTGCGTTTGACAGGGAACTCTACGCTATTTACGCTGCTATCAAATATTTTAGAGAGTACATTAAGGGCCGACTTCTGACTGTCTACACCGATCACCGGCCACTTGCCGAAGCTATACGCAACATGTCAGGTGATCCCCCTCCTTGGCACTGGCGACATTTTGACTTAATTTCACAATTTACAACCGACGTAAGATAGGTGCGTGGCGCAACCAATGTCATAGCAGATTATATGTCGCGCATCTGCATTATTGCAGCACCCATGGATTTTGACAGACGCGCGCACCTGCAGCAGATGGTCGACAAAATACAGAAGCTGCTCCGTTCTCCGGACACGACACTGCGCATTGAACCGCACTCATTACCCGGATCAGGCATCCCAGTTTTTTGTGACATTTCCACCGACGTGGCATGGCCCCTGGTTCCTACAGCGATGTGCACGGACATTTTCTGTTCTCTTCATGGCCTTTCCTTCCCTGAGGTTAAGCCGTCCTTAAAGTTTATTTCCGAACGATTCATTTGGCCGAATATGCGACGTGACTGCCAGTCGTGGACTCAGGCATGCTTATCGTGCCAACGCAGTAAAGTTGACAGGCACACGCAACTCCCACTAGGCAGTTTCGAAGCCCCCACAGGCCGATTTAAACATATTCATTTGGATCTCATGGGCCCCCTTCCCATTTTGGACAGGTTTCGTTATATACTAACAATGATCGACCGTACTGCTCAATGGGTCAAAGCCGTCCCACTCAAAGATGTTTCCGCAGTAACTGTCCCGCGTACTTTCATTGACGCGTGGATATCGCAGTTCGGCTGTCTGTACTCACTACGGATCAGAAGCGACAAATCGAGTCAGCAGTTTTCAATAATTTATGTGATCTGTGCGGCATGAATAGGTTTCGTACGACAGCATACCACCCACAGAGTAATGGGATTGTAGAGAGGTGGCATCGCACTCTCAAAACGGCCCTCACGTGCCACGGCAGTAACTGGACCGACGCCCTCCCGTGGGTTCTTCTCGGCACCCGCGCTGCACATAAGAAAGATCTATGTGCCTCCCTGGCCAAAGTAGTTTATGGCAAACCATTCGTACTTCCCGCGGATTTCGTCGCCGAAACTGACCACTCCTCACAAACCGATTTGCCAACGCTTGTCGAAGGCATACGCGACTATATCACGCGCATGAGGGTACCCCCACCGCGTGCCCATTGTACACCGCATGTGTTTGTACACAAAGCGCTGGAGGACTGCGAGTTTGTAATGCTGCTTGACGACACCGTGCACCGCCCACTACAGCCCCCTTACTCCGAGCCGCACTGCGTCCTACGCAGATCCAAGAACACATTTGACATTTTCCTTAACGGACGCGTGGTTACGGTCTCCATCAACCGGCTGAAACCCTTGTGGACGCTTTCCCCTATGTGTGACACCCCAAGGCAGGAAATTATGACGCAGACAACCCCTCCACAAGTACTCTTACAGTGTGTGACGATCTTTCGCCTACACACGAGTGCCGAGCATGCGTGTGATGATCAGGTTTTAGGCAGTGATCAGGCAGACTCCACCCCCCTGCAGCCACCTCCCAGTGCAACGCAAGTCGCGCCACATATTACGCCGGACGACACACCAATGTTCGCAGGTTTTTCTCCGACTCCCAACTTTGATGCTTCCACCCCTGCACAACACCGACGACAGTGCACCTCGCTGATTCCCACACCCCTGACGCAGACATCACATACACCGTGGATGTCTCCGCCTATCCACAGGATGATGTGACCATCCAGCTGTGGAACAAAACGTTGTTTGTCCTTTACCCCCAGCCCTGTTCCGACACCCCCTCCGCTCCTGTAAACATCACATTAATCAAACACCTCCCTTTACCCTCTTCCTCCGACGCCTCAAGATCTTGGTGTCTTTAAGCGCGTCAGGTGTCCTACATGTGTCCATTCCCCTCCTTCCTCCCCCTTCCCCTCCCTCTGCTGTTCCGATCTCCCACGCCATTGCCCGTGCTGGTTGGAGGACTACATAAATTGTCTTCCCCACCTTTCACCTCTCCACCAGATCGGCACCCATGACATTCTACACCCCCAGTGTCATCACACGTGCTGGAAGCGCGTGCCCTTCTGGCTGCACAGCTTGCGCTAACAGCCCCCCCAACACACCACGCTGCCATGGCCATGGTCCCCTTGGCGATCACACCACACTGGGCGGCCTCACCATGGTGTGCGCTCCATGCCACTCACCGGACTACGGGCCAGCACCACGCAACAACACACCGACGGCATCCACGCAGATGCCTCCCTCGTGCGCCTCGGGCTCTGTGCGTATCAATATCACACATGGGAGCCAAAATTAACCTCCCGGTACACAATCCCTGCCTCAGCAGCAAGACAGCCAGTGTTGCTCGTAAAGTTGAAAGAGTCGCATGTCTGTTATAGTATGCAAATAAAGTAACTTTCTGCCAGTATTTCTGGTGTTATTCGATCATAGTGTTGGCAGAAACCACAAAACAATTGTCAACTGACAAAATAAATCATTTTTTAAGAGAATATGTCCCTGAATGGTCTGTATTTTTGGCACTCTCTTTCTTCCTCACAGTATTACTGATCTATAAAGCTGTGGTAGCTCAAAATATGTACACAAATTTAGTGTTATTAGTAGAATAATTTCTGAGAAAATAAGTTAGATGTCTACTATATTGTGATGTTGACAAAAACAGAAACCGAGGTACCACTGACAGCATAGCTTCTAAAACATTACCTGTTTCTTTGTCCTTCATTTATCACAACCTCCTTGGTATCATCTCCCTCAGCTCTCTCTGCTTCTGTTACTTGCGGCTAATCACTAGCAGTTG
This sequence comes from Locusta migratoria, assembly GCA_026315105.1. Lineage (NCBI taxonomy): Eukaryota > Metazoa > Arthropoda > Insecta > Orthoptera > Acrididae > Locusta > Locusta migratoria. The sequence goes on from CM048744.1 coordinate 668,408,478, forward strand.
AGAATTGAAACTATTTTACTTCCATTCTGGATAGATAATTTCATCGGAGTATGAATCCTACAAGTTATACCATCACTGAAATTTATTACTGACTACACTTCTCTTCAGCGTGGTCACACTGACAATTCAGTTTTTGGAATTTACTCCACCATGCAGGTGTTAAAGCTGTTGTTGGGAATCTGTGGGAGTCCATGGAGATACCCCTTAAAAATATTTGTAATTGCCCGCTCCATTTATTTAGAATTAATTACGTCCATGACACCAAGGAATGCCTGTCAGTTTTTGTAGGCCTGTAACAGTATTTTTATAGGTGAGTGTTGAACCAAATGGTGTTTTGTATTATTTGACGCTACTTTAAACTGGTTGTCATGTGCACTTGGACAGATGTGAACACAAAGCTGTGTGTTTGTTGAAACCATTATCTCAAGAATACAATGACATATTGTTGTAGTCTCAATTTTAAATGAAATTCAGTATCTCCTCCGAGTTTCATACAGCTATGTATGAGCTAAAATCAACTACATGTAAAGTTCACATAATCTGTTTATTATCCCTGCCAGCCTTTTAAAATATGTTGAAATACTTTACTTAATTTGATGCTGCACAGTAACTGTGACAAGTAATGAAAATAAAATCAAACCGTCATTGAGCAAAAATATTCCGTCACTTGTTGTTGTTGTTGTTGTTGTTGTGGTCTTCAGTCCTCAGACTGATTTGATGCAGCTCTCCACTCTAAGATTTTTACTCCACACACTTCCTTCTAATGCTAAGTTGACAATTCCTTGATGTCTCAGAATATGTCCTACCAATCTATTCCTTCTCTTAGTGAGGATATGACAGATAACTCCTTTTCTCCCCAATTCAATTAAGCACCTCCTCTTTAGTTACGTGATCTACCCATCTAATAAACGATTTTCTTCCATAGCCATTCTGCATTTTATATCTTCTTTATTTCAGCCATCAGAAGTTATCTTGCTACCCAAATAACAAAACTCATCTACTACTTTTATTGTCTCATTACCTAATCCAATTCCTTCAGCATCACCTGATTTTCTGCCATTACCCTAATTTAGCCTTGTTAATGTTCATCTTATATCTTCCTTTCAAGACACTGTCTATTCCATTCAATTGCTCTTCCAGATCTTTTGCAATCTCTGACAAAATTACTATGTTATCAGCAAACCGCGAAGTTTTTATTTCTTCTCCCTGAACTTTAATTCTCTCTCCCATTTCTCCTTGCATTCCTTCACTGTTTGCTCAATTTACAGGTTGAACAACCCTGCCTTTCTCCCTTTCCAACCTCTGCGTCCTTCCTTGCCCTTGGACTCTAATAACTACTGTCTGGTTTTTGTATAGGTTGAATGTAACTCTTCACTCCCTATATTTTACCGCTGATACCTTCAGAATTTGAAAGCGTGTATTCCAGTCAACATTGTCAAAAGCTTTCTCCAAATCTACAAATGATAAAAACATAAGTTTGCCTTTCCTTAGCCTATCTTCCAAGATAAGTCGTAATGTGAGTATTGCCTCCCATATTCCTACATTTCTCTTAAATCCAAACTGATCTTCTCCAAGGTCGGATTTCACAAGTTTTTCCATTTGTCTGTAAATAATTTGTGTTAGTATTTTGCAACCATGACTTATTAAACTAATAGTTCTGCAATTTTCACATTTGTCTGCACTTGATTTCTTTGGAATTGGAATTACACAATATTCTTCTTGAAGTCGGAGGGTATTTCCCCTTTCTCATACATCTTGCATACCAGGTGGAGCAATTTTTTCATGACGGAATATCATCTACTCCAGGATCCTTGTTTGAACTCAAAACCTTCAGCGCTCTATCAAATTCTTCTCGCAGTATCATATCTCCTAATTCATCTTCCTCCACTTCAACTTCCATTTATAGAATATTGTCTTCAAGTTTATTTCCTTTGTATTGGCCCTCTATATATTCCTTCCAGAGTTCAGCTTTTCCCTCTTTGCTTAGTATTGGTTTACTGTCCGAGTTCTTCATATACAGCTCCTTTTCTTGTCTCTAAATACCTCTTTTATTTTCCTGTAGGCGGTATATACTTTACCCCTAATTATACAGTTTTGTACAGTTCTGCATTTGTCCTCTAGCCACTCCCGCCTAGCAAGTCTGCACTTCCCGTTAATCTCATTTTTCAGACGTTTGTACTCCCTTTTGCCTGCTTCACTTCCTGAATTTTTATATTTTCTCCTCTCGTCAATTAAGTTCAGTATTCCTGTGTTACCCAGGGATTTCTATTAGGCCTTGTCCTTCTACCTATATTATCTTCTGTGGCCTTTACTACCCTATCTCTCAGAGCAGCCCAGTCTTCTTCTGTATTACTATCCCCCGTTTCAGCCAGTCCTTGCCTAATGCTCCCTCTGAAACTCGGAACCACTTCTGGGTCCTTCAATATTTCCAAGTTCCATCTCCTAACTTTTCAACCTTTCTGCAGTCTCTTTAAGTTTTAATCTGCAGTTCATAATCAATATGTTATAGTCAGAATCTATATCTGCCCCTGGATTTGTCTTACAGTTTAAAACCTGGTTTCTAAATATGTTCCTTACCATTATAAAGCCAATCTGGTACCTTCCAGTGTCTCCTGGTCTCTTCCACATATACAGTCTTCTTTCATGATGATTAAACCAAGTGTTGTTGATCATTAAATTGTGCTCTGTACAAAATTCTACCAAGTGATCTCCTCTTTCATTCCTTTCGCCCAGTCCATATTCACCTATTACATTTCCTTCTCTTCCTTTACTACTACCGAGTTCCAATCCGCATCACAATCAAGTTCTAATCTCCCTTAACTTTCTGAATGTGTGTGTGTGTGTGTGTGTGTGTGTGTGTGTGGTTTTTATATATATATACACTCATACATTTCTTCGATATCCTCATCATCTGCCATGCTAGTTGGCATATAAACTTGCACTACTGTGGTCGACGTTGGTTTTGTGTCTATCTTTGCTATGATAATGCATTCACTGTGCTGTTCATAGTAACTTACTCACATTCCTATTTTCTTATTCATTATCAGATCTACTCCTGTAATACCCCAACTGATTTTGTATTTATAATCCTGTACTTGCCTGACAAGAAATCCTGTTCCTCTTTCCTCCGAACTTCACTAATCCACACTATATATAATTTTAGCCTATCCATTTCCCTTTTTAAATTTTCTAACTTCGCTACTCGATTAAGGAATCTAACATTCCACGCTCCGACCCATAGAATGTCGGTTTTGTTTTTCTTGACGATGACATCCTCCAGAGTAGTCTCTGCCCAGAGATCCGGATGGTGGACTATTTTACCTCCGGAATATTTTACTCAAGAGGATGCCATCATCATATATTCATACATAGAGCTTCATGTCCTTGGGAAAAGTAACGGCTGTAGTTTCCCCTTGCTTTCAGCCGTTCGCAGTAACAGCATGGCAAATCCATGTTAGCTGGTGTTACAAGGCCAGATCAGTCAATCATCCAGACTGTTGACCCTGTAACTACAAAAAAGGCTGCTGCCCCTCTTCAGGAACCGTTTGTCTGGCCTCTTGACAGATACCCCTCCACCGTGGTTGCACCTATGGTATGGCTAGCTGCATCGTTGAGGCATGCAAGCCACTCCACCTCAGCAATGTCTGTGGTTCATGGGGGTGGACTGTCACTTGTATATTTATTTAAAAAGTGGCCTGCTTAGTTGCCTCTTTTGGTACCCATACATCAGGGTTTTTCAGGTGTAATTTGATAAAGGATGATGATGTTCAAAAATGGGAAAATTGTGCTCCTAGATAAATGTCAACACAATATATTGTTTAAATTTCAGCCTTTTTCAGTGTTTTGTTATTTTGATATATGCGGTCCTCCATACAAAAAAAGGCTAAAAAATTTTATTTTATATTAAGTACAGTTACTTGGTAACAGATGTGGAAAAAATAGGTTGAGAGTGCCATTTTAAGAACACATGGTAAAAATTTCAGTGCTCAGTGCTTTGCAATCAATAAAAAAATATAGAAGTATATCCCAACAATTTATAGTTGTGGTACCCAAAAATTTTAGTTTTTTGTGGTTTTCCCAAGAATCAACCATGAACAAATGGTGCTTTTATAAGTTCTATCAAGCCCAGCCAAGATCACATATAAAGTACAAAAACAAATTGATGTGCTCAATATGGTTGGCCTGCAGCAAGTGTGTAATGTTTCAAATTTGACCCTGTAATGTAGCATAGCTAGACTGTCTAGCTTGTGTTGCTGAAGTGGCCAGACATGATAGTTGTGTGTGTTTAGTTGTTTGAGTGATAGTGTGAATGTATGTGTTTCTTTTTCTGATGAAGGCCATGGCCAAAAATTTAAGTTGTTTGAATGTGATTATTTTCGTGTCTGTAAGCAGCTCAGCAAGCCCCTTTATGGTGAGTTTTTACCTATCAACCATTACTGATATTCCTATCAGATTTTCCATTGTTAAAATTATTTGTACACCTAGCAGAAGAATTGGTATACATTAGCTATACTACAGCGCATGATCAAAATTTATATATTGCAAATTCCTGCAGCCCACCAAAATTAAGTAAATTGGTTCATTTTTTTTTTTTTGTATATTAATTACATTGGTTCATTTTTTTGTATATCACATGTAGTGCTAGCCCCATGAACTACAGACATTGCCAAGGTTAGATGGGTTGTGTGCGTCAATGACATAGAAACATAGAAGGCCATACCATAAGTGCAACCGTAGTGGAGGGTTATCTGAGGAGGGCCAGGTAAACTAGTAGTTCCTGAAAAGAGGCAGGCAGCAGCCTTTCCACTAGTTGCAGGGGCAACAGTCTTGATGTTAACTGAACTGGCCTTGTAACATCAGCTAATGCAGTTTTGTCATACAGTTATTGCAAACAGCAATATTTTTCAAGAGGACATGCAGCACTACTGTATGGGCGATGCTGAAAGAACTAGATTAGATAACAAAACAATAAAGGCGGCAGATGAGTTTTGTTATAACATATGACAGTTACAGTAGAGAGGATATAAAAAATGCAGAATGGCAACAGGTAGAAAATCATTTTTGAAAAAGAGAAATTTATTAAGACAGAATGTTAATGTAAGTGTATGAAAGTATTTTCTGAAGACATTTGTTGGAGTGTTGCCTCGTACAGGGGTAAAACATAGTTGATAAATAGTGCAGACTGGAAGAGGATAAAGATTATGTGGTGCTACAGAAGAATGCTGAAGATTAGGTGGATAGATTTCACAACTAATGAGGAGGTACTGAACTTAGGAGAAAAAGAATTTCTGCCATACCTTGACTAAGGAAAGGGATAGGATGGTAGAAGACGTTATTAGACACCAAGGTATTGTGAATTTAGCACTGAAGGGAAGTGTGTAAGGGTAAAAATAACAGAGAGAGACCAAGGCCTGAATACAGTAAGCAGATTCAAATGCATGAGGGTTGCCATTCTTATGAGGAGATGTAGAGGCTCGCTTAGGAAAGAGCAGGGTAAAGAGCTACATCAAATCAAGTCTCCGGGCTAGATAGTGGGCAGGGAGAAGGAGGGGAAGGTGTGGCGGCAGCAACTAGCAAAGGTTTAGGCCTGGGGGATTGAGGGAGAGGATGATATATTGTAGGGAGATTTCCACCTGCAGAATTCACCGAAGCTGGTGTTTGTGGGAAGGATCCACATGGGCAGCCTGTGTAGCAGTCATTGAAGCAAGCCACATAATTCATGGATGCATGCTCTACAACAGGACGCTCCTGCTGTTCCCTGGCTACAGTTTGCAATGACCATTCATGTGGACAGACAGCTTATTACTAGTCATGGCTACAAAGAATGCTGTTAGCTGCTAAGTTTTTAGATCACATGACTGCTTTCACAGGCTGCCCTGCCTTTTATGGGATAGGAAATGCACGTGACGGGATTGGAGTAGGTGGTGGTAGGATGGTGGTTAGTACATGCTTGCATCTAGCTCTATTGTAGGGATATGAGCCATGGAGCAAGGGGTTGGGAGTAGGGATGGATGACGATATTACTTAGGTTTGGTGGGCAGCAGTATACCACTGTAGGAGGGGTCTGAAGGAAATCAGGTAGGATATTTCTCATTTCACAGCAGGGTGAAAGGTAGTCAAAAACCTATTGGAGGATTTGGTTTAACTGCTCCAGTCCTGGGTGGTACTGGGTCACAAGAGGGGGTCTTCCTTTGTTGCATGACGGTACATTTGAGGGAGGTGGTGGGTGATTGGACAGACAGGGCAGATGAGATCTGTTTCTGGACAAGGTTGGGAGGGTAATTACGGTCAGTGAAAATCTCAGTCAGACCTTTGGCATATTTGGAAAGGGAGTGCTTGTCATTGCACATGTTATGACCATAAGTGGCCAGGCTATATGGAAGGGACTTTTTGGTGTGGAATAGGTGTCAGCTGTCAAAATGGAGATACTGTTGATGGATGGTAGGTTTGATGTGGGCAGAGGTACTGATGAGGCCTTACTTGAAATGGAGGTCAACATTAAGGAAGGTGGCTTGTTGGGCAGTGTAGGAGCATAGTGGTTATGAGCATCTGTATAGCACCTTCCTTTGTTAAACTGTTCTTGCTACATTTAGAGGAATCCTTCCTGACTACTCAGAATCCCATATCCCTCATTTGGTTCAATGATCTGGGCTGAAGGTGAGGATACATTATCCACATTCCTCCAAAGCCTCAACACTTTCTCCACATTCAACTTGGTCCTACTCAACAATGAGCCCCTTCATCAAAGTTGACCTCCAGGCCTCATCAGTATCTCTGCCCACATCAAACCCACCAACCATGAATAATACCTCCATTTCGAGCGCTGACACCAATTCCTCACCACAAAGTCCCTTCCATACAGCCCAGCCATCCTTGGTTGTTGCATCTGGAGTGACAAGCAGTTCCTCTCCATATATGCCAAAAGTCTTACTGAGGCTTTCACTTACTGTAATTACCCTCCCAACCTTGTCCAGGAACAGATCTCACATGCCCTGTCTGTTCAATCACCTACCACCTACCACACACCCACTGTCCAGCCGCAAAGGAGCACCCCTCTTATGACCCAGTACCACCAAGGACTGGAGCAATTAAAAGGTATTCTCTGCCAGGGTTTCAACCACCTTTCATCGTGCCCTGAAATGAGAAATATGTGACCCAATATCCTCCCTACCCCTCCTCCAGTGGTATTCCACTGCCAACCAAAGCTAACTAATATCCTTGTTCATCCCTACTCCATCCCTGCTCCCAACCCCTTGCTCCATGGCTCATATCCGTGCAATAGAGCTAGATGCAAAACCTGCCCAATTCAGCATCCCACCACCAACTACTCCAGTCCTGTCACAAGCATTTCCTATCCCGTACAAGGCAGGACAATGTGTGAAAGCAGTCATGTGATCTACAAACAGAACTACAGCCACTGTGCAGCTTTCTATGTAGGCTTGATCAGGAGCAAGGTGTCAGTCCACATAACTGGCCATTGTCAAACTGTGGCCAAGAGACAACTGGACCACCCTGTTGCACAGCATGCAGCCCTGCATGATGTGGCTTACTTCAAACAGTGTTACACAACGTATGCCGTATGAATCCTCCCCACAAACACATCTTTCTGAATTGCGCAGGTGGATCTCTCCTTACAATATATCCTACACTTCCGCAATCATCCAGACCTAAATCTTCACTAGTTCCTGCCCCAATCATCCACCGCTCCCTGTCCCTGCCCACAATTCTGCCTCACATATGTCTTCTTTTCCACCACACTAGTTTCTCCCCTTCACTTCCTACCTGACCGTCAGACAGCGTTGGCGTAGTCCCCCACCACTGCTGTGCATCCAACACCTCCCTTTGAACTTCCCTATACATACTGTATTCTCAGACCCACCACTGGTTGCTTTAGCCTTGTCTGGCTACATTGGCGGGAGACGCCGGGTGTGTTTGATTGTGTGTTAGTAAGAGAGAGAATGTGTGTTTGTATGTATGTGTTTCTCTGCCTGAAGAAGAGTGTAAGAGCTGAAAGCTTTGTAGTAAGTTGATCTGTTATATGTGTCTTTCTGTGGCTCAATGGGACATCCCTGTAGTGAGTAGCAACCTATCCCCCCAAAAATACTGTTGAAAGGTTAGTACTTGTGGACAAAATTATAAAAATATGTGCCAACTATACTGTGAGATGATGTTCTGGCCATTTTCAACCTTCCAATCTGATCTTAAGAAATATACTCGGTGAACATTCTGATACTTTTTGCTCAACGACTGCTTAATTTTTTTCATCACAATCAAAGAAAGTACAGTATTGCAACATATTGTAAACAGTTTACAGAGATAAAAACACATTACCTGGGTTTTGTATATGTTTGATTTTTGCTCATATATAGCAGCACATGAAGTTCAGAGCAGCATTCTCGAGATACGGGTTTCATATCTGGTGGACAAATTATATACAATGTGTTAAATGTTTACTGATCTGCAGAATTCTTTTTGTATAAGACGCACACCCTGCTGTGGCAAGGAAATAAGGGAACCCGCTGAAAAAGTGGGGAACCAGTTACATTCTCATTCCACATTTCTTACCAAATATTTTGCTGTGAATACTTATTCACGCTGTTTCTTTTTTTTTTTTTTTTTTTTGCTGAAATAGGTTAGTTGAGACTGGAGGTGGAAGAGAGAAGAGATAGTGCCAATGGGAGTGCAAGAGAGGACAGTCATGGTAAGAGAGACTGGAAAGAAAAAAAGGAGATAGCATCAATGGGATCAAAAGAGAGAGAATACTATAAAAATGAAAAAGAAAGATGAGTGGAGACCATACATGAGCTTTGGGGGTTTGGATCTCCCAGACAGGTGAACTTCCATAAGAAAAATGTAGTCAAATTTTCCCCATTCCCTATTCCCATGTGTAACAAGTTTCTTGGTACAGGGGTTAGAACCTTGACCAAACCATCTGCGAGGATGTGTGTAGAGAAGAAATGGTGGTGAATGAAGAGACAGACAGTAGAATATGAGAAAAAAGAGAGATACTGGAAATGAAAGAAAAAAGAATGGGACATAAGACAGACAGTGGCAGTGAAAAGGATGGTGCATTGCACGAAAAAGTTCAGTAGGATGAGAGAACTTATAAAAGAATTTAGCAACTTCTATATTAACCCTTTCACTGCTAAAGTCATACATCCTGCCAGCCAGGTTGAGCACACCCTTGAGACCCCTAATCCCGCTATCTGCACAATATGGGGGGGGGGGGGGGGGCGCACTGACTGCTGCCTGCGCTGAACCCACCACTCGGCCTCCCTCACCCTGTGCTGCCAGCGGTTGTTTGTCTTGCCTTCAGAATGTAATCATCAACACACAATTTATCTGCATACTTTTTAAGTGGCTTTCAATCTGCTGATATATTACTGGACAGACTGACAGATTTATTTGCATTTAAATTGCTTACCAGTAAGGGCCAGTCTACATTAAATTGCCTAATTTTGGAATATTTTCCTGCTCAAACATCACAGATTTCGTCCTCTATGAACATTGGTGACGTTTAACTATCATCAAAATAATACTAGGTGAGATGTAATCACTTGCTCGATTCCATTCGTAAAGTTTCTGCGCAAGTAAGTGTAAATATCTGGTGAATTTGAACTGTTATATCTTGGGCAAGCTTTTATTAGAATAAATGAAATCTGGCCACATTGTAAAACTATAAGCATTCTCTTAGGAATAATGAAGAAAAGAATTTTATGAGCCATATTCGGCCAGAAAATGTTAAGCAAATTTGTTAGAAAAAATCCGTGCCAGAAAAAAATCTCAAAGTTCGGCTTCTTATATCTGAGGGACTAGAAATATGACGAATGTGAAACTTGGCAAGTAGTAGCCTAACATCACAAGGTTCTCAAATTGAAAGTTTCACTTATGTACCTCTTTCCTACACAAAGCAAATTTAGTTTAAATTTGCCCATCAAGTCATACAAGTGAATATTAGCAGTGTTTGTACTTTCTGAATATATTTTCCACCCTTCTTTTTGATCTGGGCTTTCAACCAGCACTAGTGAAGTTAAAAATAAATTTTTTGTTTTTACTTTATTTATTTTTTTGCTCATAGAGTTCTTTTTATTTCAATTGTTAGTAGTTCATTGAGAGTGTCAATAAATTCTCTCTGATTTAGTTCCCAATGATTAGTAATGCTTCTTTGTATAATACAGCTCTAAGCAGGGTACAACACATAATGGAACATTGCAAGTTTTCCATTGATATCTAGTTTCCCGGCGCACTTTCTATTTCATGCAAACAACGCATCTGTGCATTAACATACTTTTCTATGAATGTTCACTCACAATAACATCTGGAAAATGCGACCCTGTGAAATGCAGAGGATTCGAGGACTCTCGACATCGTAACACCTTCCCCTACCAGCTTTTTTTCCCCATCCAGTGACATATTTTTATACAATCTCCCTTATGAGATAAAGCTGAAACTCTGTGCTATTTCTCGCCCTGTTACCAACCTACGGCGAGCGTGAGCATTTAAAATGCACAAATCCAGAATGTGAAAAACATATTTCCTGCACCACTTCACAGTCTTACGGACTGATCCCACTGAGCTCAATAACATGTCTTAATGGTCAATTGAACCCATACTCAAATTGTAATCTGCAATACATTGCGGTCTCCTTATTTTCTCGCCAGTATTTCTGTCAGTCTTCTCTGTTTCAACCACCTGTGGTGTGTGACGTGGTCAACATCAACACCTCTGTATTACCACACCACTTGATAGCAAGGATCTCATCTGTGGGCATAAACTCAGTTTCTCCTTGTTTTTATTTCTTCTGCAGTTTTGGCATGTTGCACCTATTCCTATGAACAATGCCACATGCGGCTGTTCTATGGTTGTGAAGCCAGAGGAACAGGTCTGGGCAAGAGTACCAATTATCAACAAACAGAATACGACCCTTTTCCAAATATGGTCCCATAAGAGTTACCACTACATTGCCACTTTTCCCTAAATTGTGGAACCCAATTTCTGTTGTTGAGCCTGCATATACAATAAATTCCAAAATGTACCCACTCTGACAGTAACACAGTACAAATGTCTTTATCCCAAATCTACTTTGCTTGGATAGAATATATTGCTTAAAAGATAATCATTCTTTGAACGGGAAGAGACTTTCATTTATACAAAACTTGTGATATGGACGAAATGAATTGTGAAACATCTCACATACTTTGTCAACAATCATCATAATTTTAAACAGACTATCACCTCCGGTATTCACAAAGTTATCATTGAAGTGTAGCGTTCTCGGAAGTAGAAAAAAATCAACATCGGGACAATTTCATTGAAAACTGGTGTGTTCAGAAGTGTATCTCTGGACCAATAATCACTTAATTTTATCTTCTTAACTTGCACCTTCAGAAGTCAAACAGCATGCATGGATAGCCTTGGGAGTAATGACAATTATCTATGGAACACAGAAGATGAATTAAAGATTGTGACGTGGAGGAAAATCATACTTAGATTATTCCGAGGCGCCTTAATCGATAGTGATGCGGTGGTCTAACGGTAAGATGTCTGCCTAGTAAGTGGGAGGTCTGGTTCGATTCCCGGCCACATCACAAATTTTAATTCATGGCTTCACCTTTATCTTTAACGTCACAAAAGTAGTTACATAAATATTTTCAGTTCACAATGAGAATAAATTCATTCCCAAAACTTTATTATAATAAACGGGTAAAACAACATCTGAATAAACGTAGGTGTGAAGGCCTGACGCAAGCAATCTTAAATTACAGTCGCGCCAATCAGTCACTGCACCGCAAATTAGTGCAAACTATAAACAAGAAAACGTGAACTATGCATTCCAATAAATGCAAAAAAAAGTCAAGAAACTCTACTGCGCAATGTTTTAAATTCATCTTGAAAGCGAAAAATCATGCCAGCATCAATTTATGTTAATTACATAAGTTTTTAACTCCTCGAACATGGGTTCATAAAAAATACAGTAAATTGCGGGGAAAAATAGAAATATCTTAAAAAGCTGGCGCGAATTAAAATTGTGAAGCAACAAAAAATTGTGAAAAAGGCGGGATAAAATCCAGGATCATAAAAGCAGGATGATACTGGAGAAAATATTAAACATTCAAGGTTTTTGAGTAAAATTCAAGGTTTTTTTGCTGTTTTTTTCCCCCGATTTCTAAAATTCCTGATTTTCAAGATTTCAAGGTTCACTGGACACCCTGTGGTTAAACTACTCATTGGTCTCTTCTACAATAACAAACTTTCTGGAAAGCAATCTTTGAAAAACTTTCTAGTGCACTAGTGATTTTTATAAATGCAAGATTAACATATGTTGGGCCTGGTGGTAAAGCGCTCGCCTGAAAACCGAAGGGTCACGAGTTCAAAACCCTGTCGGGTCTTGGAATTTTTCAGTCTACGCTTTAACCCATCCTTCACGTCTCAACAATGTCAGGAGTTACCAGAAACAATATGTGGTTCGGATTCCACGTTAATCTGTAGGTTCCCTTCCACAACAGCAAAAAGTAACTTTCTTGCATCCATTGTATCAAAGGGCAAGAATCATCAAGAGGACAAGTTCCTTAGTTTCAAGTAAATAAGGGAATTCTCTCTCAGTTTAATCTTCCAGAAGAATACTTTCTCAATTCTTGTATGACACCACATACCTACACATCTAGTAATGTCAAGGTTTAAAATGAGGCACGAGTCTGACAAAGTGTTGCTTCAAAATAAAGTTCCTGCCATTAATTAGACAAAGGAACTGCTGGTAATCATAAAAAGTTCTTATAGTGTTACAAATGTTGTTGGGGCACAAACTAAAGTATTGAAGACTGGTTCACTCAGCTATTGTGACATACAGGGATTGATCAATAAGTAGTAGGACTGAATTAATTAAAATTTTTTATTTAACTAAGTGTTATAAATTCTTATTATTTCTGAAAGCAGCAAACTTGTGCTTGGACACAACAAACATAGCACAATACCCACTGCAAGTATGTCTTCCATGGAGCTGAACTTGTGTTACTTGAGGTCCCACATGAGCCAGGCGAAGAAGAACAAGAAGTCCATGGGCGACAGATCTGGACTGTAGGGAGGGTGAGCCAACATGAGAACACTGTACACCCGCAGTGTGCAGTGGTAAGGTGCATTGTCATGGTGCAGCTTTGAACAAGTGTTGCTGTCCGGCTGTATTTGGAGGAAGCATTTGTGCAACCTTTCAAGCACTTACATGAAAAATTTATCATTCACAGTTTGTCTAAGGGGCACAAAATCCCAGTGAACCACACCAAGATGGTCAAGAAAAGCAGATGAGCATAGTTTTGAGCCTTGACTTGCTCATTTTGCCCCCCCCCCCCCCCTTTTTAACATGGAGATTGGCAGTGGAGCGCTAATCACCGTGATGTTTGATTTCCGAATTGTACTCAAAACACCACGATTCATTACCAGAACTCACTTTAAGAAGAAAATTACGTTTTTCTTGGATATAGCTCAATTTCCTGGGAAATTGGTACACAATTCAGTTTTTGTTGTTCAGCACACATTTTTAATTGCCAAATCCTTAGTAACTATTGTTTGGTAAGATTCAGACAGATGTAGGTTGCCGTTCTTATGTGGAGATGAAGAGGCTTGCTCAGGATAGGGTATTGTGGAGAGATGCATCAAACCAGTCTCTGTACTGAAGACTACAACAACAACCATACTAAATCCCCAACTAATCAGCCATCAGAGGAATGTTTAAGAACTGGCTGGAGTCCAGAAGTGCCTTCACTTTCGCCACAGTTTCATCAATCCTTGAAGTTGATGGGTGACCAGTGCATATTCACCTTTGAACCCGGAGCAGATTGTGACAATCTAACCCTGTTGAGTGACTCAAGGCAGCATCCCATCCCCATAGGTGTCCTTAATCATTCAGAGCACCTCCATCACATCCCCCCCCCCCTTTCACAGAACTTAATGTTGTTGCGCTGCTCAAGATTTTTCTCCATCTTGAAATGCGACTGCACTACTGCACGGAGGACCACAAAAAGTGATGTGCTCACTCTCCATTTACCTGCAGGTGACCCGCAAAATATAAGTCTCTCTGGAAGACTCCCCACCATCACACCCAGGAAGTCCGATGTTACTGTTCAGTTGGTGCTAAAGAAATTTATTCCTACTGATAAAGCCCTGTACCATTTGAAACACAAATTGTGCACAAATACATTATATCTAGCAGTTGAATGGGTAATAATAAAAATAAATGGAACTTTATAAATACTTATGAGGATGGACTCATATGTAAGTTACAAAGGGAGGTAGAATATGTTCACACAAGTGTTAATTTATATGAAGATCAAACAAATGAAAGTCACTTGATGTTAGGCATCTTGCAAGAACAACACACTTCCAGTGAGAAAATTTATATTGCTCTGTTATTCCTGTACACTTAATACACAAGAAGTGTTAAAGGTTTTAAAATATTCTGGTTCTTAATTAAGCTCTGAAAACAAAGTTCTCAATGACAACACACTATAAGTTAACAAACCTTAAACTCTGTAATCCTGTCTACGGGTCAACAGAAAATACAAACCAATAAAAATCATTTCCACAATTACAAAATTAACACCTGTGATTGAAAAGGAACTTCAAAGAATCATTATTCTTATATGTTAAAGTAAGAGCAAAAATCATCAACACTATTATGTGTCATTCATGCATGGAACAAGTTTTGACTTACCTTCATTGTTTTTGGGTCGAGTTCCGAAAAATGTGTTGGTTCTCTTTTGACATCTTGCGTTTCTTCCCCAACTTCCTGCAATTAAGTACTGCATGTTTTAATTCATTCTTGCACCTTTGATTCTAGCACAGCACTACTGCAGGACTGGATTAATGGTGTGAGCAGGGAGAAACAAAAAAGCTAAAAAGCATTGATTGGGCAAATGAATAAAACTCAAAAAGTGAAGAAAAGAAGTGTCAGCAATAAAAAATAATTTTAATTTTGCCAGCATCTATTATATGCTGTCAAGTTGCCATCCGGGAGACTGAATTCTCAAAACAGCATTTTTTTCCTTCAAAGAATGTAATCTCCATTAACAAAACAGCATACAACTGCAGCATAATATGTAAGATAGCAAATGCTGGGTAAGAATTCAGTATCCCTTGAAATAATAAACCAGATGACAAGTTAAAAGGGAACAGCCAACTGCTCTAATCTTCTAATAATGGCACAACACCATAATTAGGCAGCAGTTAATAAATATAACTTACGACAAAACACAAACAACTGGAACATTCTGTGAATTCCTTACATCACTCGAAGCTCTTGCACCTGCACAGCTGGAATCCGCCAATTGGTTGGTCATCTTCTGTTACCTACAGCTCCACCTCCAGGAGTAGCACATAATGAAAATAGATCCTCCATATAGGAGATGCTTCCCTACTATGCACATGAACTGCAGCAATCTGTAATATTCTGTTGACTGTCTACCACAGAATAAACACCTTGGGGTTGAAGATGAGAATTTCATGGCTTCACCAGCGATGGGGAACCAACTATGTCTAATAGTTTGCAGTTTTGTCACAACAATATGAAACTGTCAGCAGGTTGGAGGAAACTGGCCTTCTTTCCATATTTTGATTAATATACAAATAATTAAACTCAGTCAAAAGTAACAACTCAGTGAATAAATAAAAACTAGTTAGATCAAATTTGGAAACACCTAATACGCATGTGGACCTCTGCCTGCACAAAATATATTTGTTGAACCGGTTCTAAATATTTAGTCAACTGAATGACATGCACAGTTATCAGTGATTAATTTCCCCGCCGCGGCGGGTTAGCCGCGCGCATTGGAGCGCCGTGCTGCGGTGAGCACGGCCATCTGCTGTCGGGGGTTCGAATCCCTCCTCGTGCATGGATGTTTGTGTTGTCCGTAGGTTAGTTTACCTTAGTTTAAGTAGTTTGTAAGCTGCGGACTGATGAAAACGTAGTTAGGCCTGATAGATTTACAAACATTTTGAACAATGCCGCCCCCCCCCCCCAAATTACGAAACTAATACTCAAAGAAGATAGTGTATATTTATCCACAATGAGAATGACAAAACAATTAACAATTTAATGTATAACCTTATTGTGACTTTCCACAAAACTGTGATATAACCATGATCAAGAGAAAACTTTGTTCTCAGCAGTAAGAGGTGGGCAATTTAATAAAAAAAGAGGGAGGGGAGAGGGTAGAATTCAATTATTGCATATTAGTTCAATGTGATATTTTCTGCAAGCTGACAGTCCCTATGGTGTGGAAAAAAGAAAAAAAAAATCTCACAAGTGTAAAGCAGATCATCTGTAAAATAATGACATAAACTTAAAGTTTGGACATAATGTTTCCCCAAAATGCTGGCTCCACCTCGATCCGCTGTCACATGACTCATTCCACACTGTGCTGCCTGATAAAGAAAAACAAGATATGGTATACATTATGTTTCCAGAATGGACACATCACTCGAGGCAAGGAACAAGGGGAAGAGAAAGAGAGAAAATAGGGTTGATTGCTGTGCCTTTTCATCGCCCGTAGCGCCGTTGGCAGCGTCTTGGTCAGCCTTCTGCTTGCGTTCCAGTTGCTTCTTGTAGTTGAGATGCAAGCCATCCCATTCAAGACGGGTTGGCACACAGCTCCAAACATCTGGGAGAAATAGTACCACTGTTTCAACCCGCGCCGCCACCGTTCGACCCTTGTGCGTGGTCTCTCCGCGTCGGTAGTAAATCTCCAGGAACCGATACCTGTGAGGGCCAAAGTAACCCTCTAATTAAAAACAACAAATGCCCATACAGGCCAACTGATATCACCGTAAATAGTGGGCAATACCAGCAAGGTGACACTTGCATGGCATTTCTGACATAGCAAGAAGCAAATAATGTTACTTGCATCCCTCACAGAACATTTTTCCTGTGACACCTGGAGCTAGAAACTGAATAATTTCTAAGTAGTCAGAAGAAACGATACTGGTACAAAAATTTGGAAGCTATCTGAAAAAAAAAGTGCCTGTAAAAACAGAAAGTAAAAAATTTCTGAGCTGCAGCTTACCTCAGGTTGAACATCCTGCAGTGGCCGTGCTTTCCCAGAACATATTCAGTATCAGTACAACAACATGGAGGGATTACAATAGTTAGCTTATCTGTAGAAAACAGTTGCAGAATACTTACTTCTTAATTCATTAGTGGGAATAAAGAGGATACTTTTCATTTGTTAATATACTACATTTGACTAAACAGATGAATATGACTTCTTAAAAAATCAAATACAACATGATGGTCATAAAAGGATTTAGGATGAAGAGTTACTGACACACTGAGTGATTAAATTTTGGGTATACTTCAAAGTAACACTTAAAGTGTGTCAGAGAAAGTGTTCTTTTATAGTGTTCTAATAAATATTGAGTGAAACACTGTTTTGTTTGTAGTAAAGTACAGAGAAATTTATGTTTAAATCCTTACATTTTTTATGTTTCAGCATATTCTCAAAATGAACTGCAAATATAGCACAGAGACTGTATACAGTATTAACAGTAATTTTGCACTGCGCTGGTAACACAAAGTTTGGAAAACTCTGCTGCCATTTTCTTACCATCTCTTGACAGTAATTACTAACAGATCTTTATATATCTAGCAGCATCAGAATTGCATGCCACAAGGCTAATAAAAGAGATTATCTAATTACCTAGCAGTCTGCTCCTCCAAATTATTTATTTAATAAATTTGTTCTATAATTCCACTTTGAACTGCCATTTCATTTTCCCGAGATTATTCAACTTTCTGTTCTGTTCTCTTGAAGCACATTTACTTAAAAGACTTTTCACAAACTTTTATGGTTGTGGACCAGATCATCTTGTTTACCTCCTCAAGACTGTCTCATATCTACACTTGCCACATTAACTGCTCAGTTATTAAGTCAATGTAGAGAGAAACACAAGGACAACAGACCAAAAATCTGCATAAAGGCCAGATACATGTTACTCAATAAAATAAAAGATTAAAGGAAAATGTGAAAATATTTGTATTATAACCGAACAGTGCAGCAACATTGTGTGTGAACTGATAACCACAATAACAAAAATAGAAAATGACTTATCACAAAGGATTCTTTTTCAAGGCAAAATTTACAGAGGTTTAAGCATGAAAGAAAGAACAAACAAGGTCCAAGACTTTTCTTTTCAGTGTACTTCCACAAATAGTAAAGTAAGGACAAGAAACAAAAGACACTGTGAAATGGGGGCAAGAGGCAGAGGTCCTGGAAAGATGTGAATGAAAGCTTTAGGAAACAATAGGAACAAGAAGATACAAGGAAACTAAATATTGACTGAAGGCCAGTGAAAATTCACACTTATCAAAGTGTAGGCCTAGCTTATTAACCACACTGAACTCAAAGTGAAGATAACAATACTGAAAACTTCTCTATTCAATTTTCTTACTACATCCTCCACAAGTTTTTTCTGTTTCTTTCTCAGTGTGATAACTAAATGAGTTTCAATGTAAATTTCCAAAAATATTCTATTTTTATTTGGTGAGCATAAATATAAAAATGACTTAAGAGAAAATAGTAGTAATTAAGATTGTGAGGCTACTGGCATCTTTAGA
This sequence comes from Locusta migratoria, assembly GCA_026315105.1. Lineage (NCBI taxonomy): Eukaryota > Metazoa > Arthropoda > Insecta > Orthoptera > Acrididae > Locusta > Locusta migratoria. The sequence continues at coordinate 668,427,079 of CM048744.1, forward strand.
ACGAGCAAAATTGCTTAGGCCTTCACAGTCTTGCTAGTTATTAGCCATAAAGGCAACACATGTAATTGTGCTAACAGTCAAATGTGTAAAATTACTACACTATTCAATACTTGAAATAAATTTTGTTAACACTCATTTTTACAACTGAAACAGAACTGCTACACTCATATCGCATTTATCATGCCTGAAATGCATCACCTCTTAAGAAATCTGTCTTGTTTGCCTCCACATTGTTCTTTAAGGCCTTGCATTGTCTAAACACATTTATCTGTAATTTTTCTACCTTCCAACATACTCCCCCGTTCACTCTTTCATGACAAAAATGCATGTATGTGCAACACATACTATTGATTAAAGGATAAACCAAAATGGGGCAATAACAGTAAATACATTAAGCAACAATGCACTCTGTCACTCAGATGAACTAATGTAATCTGAGATGAACATTAAAATCTGATTTTTTATAGCACATAACAACTTAATGTTAAAAGGTTCATCAATCTGTTGTATGTAACATGCACACAGATGATTTATTTCCTTGCTGCATTATTATGGAATAAGGTAGAATGGCTGTATTTTGAATTAACTGTGATTCTTATGAGACACTAAGCAGTCTGTAATGATAGTGAATGACTACTTGAAAGCTTTTGTTGAAATTAAGCACTCAACTATCTGCTAAATTCTGAACAATGGCACTGAAATAAAATTAGACCATTTAGAATGAGAAACATGCATTGCCTGAGACTGAATCTTTATTAGCATGCATCATTAAAAAATAATAATAAAAAATAATCTGCATATGACAATGTGTATCAGCATAGCATCCAAATATGACAAAAGGAACTAAAATATCTATCTCACAGAGGTTTAAAGACAACCTGTAGGAATTTACTTCTTGCTACAATACAAATGTCATGCCCATCAGAAAACTGGGATTTAAAGGGCACCTAAGAAGATTTTTTTTTAATTTTTTTTCCTTCATAGTGTGGTTGCAATTCCAAACATTGGTCTCCATAAAAAAATAAACCATCGGTTATAAAAACAGAAAGAATGTTTAAAAAGAAAGAGAAAAATTAGAGTTAGTTTTTCAATAAACAACATGCAAAGCCAAGATTTAAAGAAGTGGAAAGAATGGAAACAATATCATTACTAATGTCTTTTTTCAAGACCTTATTGTAAATGTACTCCACTGTATACTACAATATATTTCACTCGATACAAATTCTTGCTTTTCAGTGATCCATTTTGCTTCACTATATTTTATGTGTAGTTTAATTATACATCAGCATTTCATTAGTATATTCTACATTTCCAAGCTTACTTTTATGAACCCAATTTTAAATTACATTCATGTGCTCTATCAGAATTATCAATTGTCCCACCAAACCTCCTTACATTAACCAAATAAAATTATTTCCAACAATACTGTACATGTTCCTTTATACATTCTTAGTATCCTAAGTAAATGCAGAGTGAGCCAAAACTCACCTGATAAACCTCTAGATGTTTACTGTACTATGATTGTACAGCTTTTTCATAAGGGCTTGTTAAGAGAGAAATATTTGAATCTGTTATTCAAATTAGTTCTTTCACTGCTTGTAGTGAGAAAATCTGGACACAGTAAAAACACAGATAAGAAGAATGTGAGTCACATTTCCCCTGACAGAATGCTAACACGGCTGAAAGTTCTCCTGTCTATATAGGCTCCTATTTGAATCGTTTAAAGTTCAGTACTGTTTATTCTTGTGTTCAATTAACACTGCTGAAAAACAAATATGTAATGCTGCAGGGACACTTTTTTTTATAATTAAAAGTAACTTCTTGTTATCACATGTAACTGTGCTAATTTGCAGCTCTTATTAAGTGAGACATAATCAAAAATACATTCATGTTCAGAAAAAGAAACCTTGAAAGACTACAGATAGAAAGTTCATATTCAGAGGACATACACATTAGTACTTTCTTCAGGAATAAATCGCATTTGAACCACATTGTCCTGCAGGTTCAAGGTTAACACTGATATAATAGTGTAATACGACTAACTGATAAAGTGAGCCTGCAGGCATTATTATAAAAAGTAATGGACCAGCGTGACTTGAGCAGACATGCAGTATGCTTCTCAGAAGTATACGTTAACTGTACTGTCAACACCCTGTCCACATCATTCCAATTGTGTTGCAGGCTATGTGCTCTTTGGCTCTGGCCCAGTAGTGGAACATTTTAACACATTGTGCAATGTCGGGGGTGACAGTCTGCCACCATTTATTATGGCATGGTTTACAGGTGTGTAGTCCACTTCTCCACCTACATTTGCCTAACATTCAGAAACATGCTAGATGGCAATGGTGTCTCGAATTATGTCACTGAGAACAGGAGTGGCTTCAAGGGGGGGGGGGGGGGGGCGGCAGAGTGGCGTCACGGTGACTGTATTCACACACGACGTACACCAACTTAACGCCTTAAGAGTATGTGGTACTATTGAGTACAGTTAGTGCAAGTCCAAGGTACCGTGACTAGTTTGACCTACATGAACGACATCTTGCGACCCGTAACCACTTCATTGCTGCACATCACCCCCACAGATAGTTCTTCAACAAGACAATGCATGACACCACATGCTTTCTTGATGTCATAGGATGTCAGACTTTTGCCTTGACCAGTTAAAAAAATGTGTAGAATATTATGAAATGATGGGTGCAGCACTGTGACTCAGTGCCAACCACTGCAGATGAATCTGAAATCTGGTGAAGGCAGCAGACATTGTTATACCACAGAATGTCATTCACATCTTATATGCACAGATGGCACCAAGCACAGAACAAGTTATTATGGCCCATGACAGAACCTTTGCCTAATAGGCAAAAGGACACAAGGTGAATGAAATGCTACTTATTTTTTTTTTTTTTTGTAACATAATAATGAACATGTCTTGTGAATATGAACATCCTACCTCTAGTCTTTCAAGGCTCCATTCTGTTTTCCCTGAACATGAGTGTATTTCTGTACAAAATGAACAAATTTCCCTTAAATTATTCATTTGAGAAGGAAGATGGTTTAATATCTCAACAGACTCTAGCTCAATAAAGATAAGAGCTCAAAATTTAGGTGGGGCAAGAAGAGGGGTAGGAAATTTGCTTTGTCCTTCTTCAAGTAAACACCTCTAGCTTTACCCTGTTTTGGAAATGAGATCAATCAATAATTTCATGTGGCATAATGATCAAAATGAAATACAAGTCTTTCAACTGGATGCCACTTGGGTGACTTGCGTGTGCCTAACTTACCACAGTTGTCCCACCAGGGAAAGAAATCATACAGTTTAATACAGATCAGAGGAGGATACTGCCTACGAGTTTTGTTTATGAATAAGATCTATGGTGCAGCTGCAACAGAGGAAAGCCTGGAGTAGATGGATGGATTACGTAATGAGGTGCTCGACGACTATTATTGACCAGCAATTGTATTAAATGATTTTATTGTTTATTGAAGTGAGTTTTCCTTGAAATTATTGTACCTATTTACATTGTTATACTGGAATGGGAGTTGTTTATAGATGGTGCAACTTTTACCTGCTATGCCTTTCCTCTACTGTCCAACAATCCATTTCTATACGATTTTCCTTCTATGCCCATTTTTTCTCAAGTTTCTGACTGGTAGTTTTCATGCTTTATGTCTCTAATATTCTATTTAGTTGGTTACATTCCTGCTTTGATGCTTCAACTACCACTGAATGGCCTGAAAGCAAGATCGCCTTAATACATTTATTCCTCGAATGTGTACTTTTTGGGTTCACCTCTATACATATCTAAAGTATTTTACAGATGAATTCATCAAATGCTGAAGACAACCGGCACCAAGCCTTAATGCTTGATAAATTACTGAGAACACATCCTTCATACTGACTGTAATTATTGTACTTTTTCAATAATATAAAATTTCGATAGATGGATTATATTTGTTAGTACTTTATGTTCCTTTACTATTTTGCATATCCTTGGTCAGCTGACCTCATTATATGCCTTCTCAAAATTGAAAAATGAAGTATGAACTTCTGTGGATATAAATATTATCTAAAGTACTGAATCTATGCACATTTTTTCTATTAAAAACTGGGTAGGGGATGAGAGAGGAGGGAGCAGGAAGGATTAAATTTGAGGGAGGGCATAGATATAACACTGTTTTATGGAGCCACTGAGGATGTAGGTAATATCGGTGGAAAGAGCTGCAGCTTGGGAATGCAGTTGAGGTGAGTGGGTTGGAGACTTATTCCTGATAACCTTTATCCTAACAAAATATTACTTTTCCTTTGAGGCGAAGGTATTCAAACAAATCCGTGGCATGGCCACTGGTACCTGCACGGCACCCTGCTCTGTCAACCAGTTTATGGGCTGTATAGGAGGAAACTTCCTTGCACTGCAAAACCTGAAACCTCTGGCCTGGTTTCAGTCCATTGATGATATTTTCGTGATTTGGACTCATAGGCAAGATAACCTATCCTCCTTCCTCCATAACCTAAATTCCTTCTCTTCCATTTAAGTCACCCAGTCTTCTTTAAGACAAATAAATAAAAACAGTAAATAGAATTTTATTTTTGTTCAGATATTACACCAATCAACAATGTCAGCATGCTACCTTCCTGACATTAACCTAAACTGCACCTCACTGGCAGCTCCACACACACTTCTGTCTCCATTAATCCCCCAATCAGCAACTATACCTACATTTTGACAGTTACCATCGATTCCACAGAAAAATATCCCTCACATGTAAGTGGATGAAGAATTTGCAACGAAGAGAACTCCCTTGCTCAATATCCTAAAGGCCTCACGAAGGCCTTTACAGACAGACACTATACCCCCAGACCTAGTCCACAAACAGAATTCCTGTGCCATATCCCAAAGCACCCTCTACCCTTGATCCATCCTCAATAATAAGCTATAAAAGAGCCCCCTGCCCTTCATCATCTAGTACCATGCTGGACTGGAACATCTAAACCATATCATTTGCCAAGGTTTTTCTTGTCACCATGCCCAGAAAGTAGGTACATTGTGCCCAATATCCTCCCCGTCCAACCCACACAATCTCCGTAACATTCTAGTCCATCCCCATGCGATGCCCAAATACAGCCTCCTATTACAGGTATCATACCCATGTAGAAAACCTCATTGTAAGACCTGTCCAATTCCTATTCCAGTCATGTCATATGCTTATCCTACTCCCTCGACGACCAGGCTACAGTGAAAGCAGCCATGTAATTTATCAACTCTTCTGTAATCACTTCATAGCTTTTTATATTTGTATGACTACGAAACAGCTGTCAATCAGGAGGAATGGCCATTGTCTAACTGTGGTGAAAGCACAGGTAAACCACCCTGTGGCACAACATGCAGGTGAGCTTAACTAACTAATATTACCCTTACAGTACATTCTCAGGCCTTAAAATTATCCAGTGCAGAACATACTGTAACCAATTGTCCTCACACACTCCAAACCCAATGGTTCCCAACCCCTTCTCTACACCTCTCACAATTCTTGTCACATTAGGCACTATTTCAACTATTCATATTCCCATACCCCCCCCCCCCCTTTTACCCCTGCTAGTTTGCTCCTCCACTCCTACTCTCACCTTACATCTTTTCCTCTCCCCTCCGCAGTAAGAGTTGATATAACCACAGGGTGTTACTCAAACATAGCAGTCGAGCAGTCGGAGATGACGGTTGTGTGTGGGTGAGTTGCGCCCATGTTATTGAATGGATGAGAGAGAGAGATAGAGAGAGAGAGAAATCCCCCCCCCCCCCCCAGAAAACCGACGAAGGCTGTGGCCAAAAGCTAAGTATTTGTGTGTGTGTGACTCGACGATCATCATTGTGGCGAGTTTCAAGCTATTCTCATTATATTATTTAAGCATTTCTTTTACTTTCATTTCCATTTTTACATCTTTCACTTCCTTAGTGCTTCGGTCATCATAATCTGTAACAAATCACTCTTTTTCCCTACCAAACACCACTATTTCTAGAAATAAAGTGGTGTGTGTGTGTGTGTGTGTGTGTGTGTGTGTGTGTGTGTGTGTGTGTGTGTGAGAGGGAGAGGGGTTTAAGAGAGAGAAGGGGGGAGGGAGGGAGGGAGGGATGAGGGGATGGCAGGGGAAAAGGGGAGGGAGGATGTTAATAAGGGAGCGAGCTTAGTGGTAAGAAACAGACAACCATATTAACTATCTGACTCCTTTCAATGTTTTCTGCACATGAAGCAGTTCAAATGAACTGCTTTCTGGAGTGTCAATAGTACATTAAATCTTCCTGTATGTTGATGTTGTGGTCTTTAGTTAAAAACTGGTTTGTTGCATCTCTCCACACTGCTCTAATCTGTGCCTGCTACTTCATCTGTAAGTAACCATTGCAACCCACATCCATTTGAGCCTGCTTCCTGTACTTGTCTGTTAGCCAGCCTCTGTGATTTCAACCCCCACCCTTTTTCCCACCACACACACACACACACACACACACACACACACACACACACACACTACTCCAATATTAAATGTACAGTTCTTATGTGTCTTAGAATGTGTCCTACCTGTAAGTTCCTTTGTTTAGCGAAATTACTCTACAAATTTATTTTCTCCTAAATTCTGTTCAGTGCCTTAGCATTGGTTAAGCAATCTATCCATCCAATATTCAGAATTATTCAATAGCATCACATTTCAAAAGCTTCTATTCTCTTCTAGTCTGAGCTGGTCACTACCAATTTTCACTTCCATAACAGCGACACTCTAGACGAATTTCTTTCATGAAGACTTCCCAACATTTAAATGACACAGAAAAGATTTTCTTTCTTCCCCAACAACTTTAATCCCTTCTTTAAACTCTTCCTACTATCCTTTACAACTTGCGCAATGTACAGAGTGAAACTGCTGCTATTTCATCCGTGCCATTCAGATCACAACAACTGCCATCATCATCATCATCATCCCACATCATTCTACTTATTTGACGGGGAGTAAATGAGGCTTCTACACCAATATCAGTGGTTGACTCTCTCTCCTCCTCCAAAGTTTGCCGAGGTATATTTTCACTTTTGATGTCAAGTTTTTATCATGTCCTTGAACCTCACTCTTCGTCATTCTCTTGGTAGTTTGCCTCATAGTTTTAGATTGCACATTTGTTATGGTAACCACACAATTTAAATGCCTATACAATCTCAGCTGATGTGAGATTATTCGATAGAGTAATTTTAAAACATGAGCCTGGTTACATATTTGTACATTCAAACACACACTCACTCACTCACTCACTCTCCCCATCTTTCTGAACATTCCATGAACAATGAACAAATGTAATCTCACACGCCTAAATCCTAATGATATCCTTACTTTTCATAATCCACATTTCACAACCAAAAGCAGTAAGTAACAGGTTTCATAAAGGACTCTTATATTTTATTTTTCCATTATTGGTCTTTGATAATACATAGAAGCTTCTACCTACTTTAATTTTGTGTGTGATTTCTTCATCTACAGAACCAGTAATGGAGAAAATGTTACAAATACACTAGGACTGATGAGTCAACTGTATTTTATTCCCCTCCATTTCAGTGTGTCCTCTTGGTTGCCCATATCTTTTCACGACTGTCACCTCACTATACTCTTGGCTGAAGATAAGACAATCTGAGATTGAAGCTATTTTTTTCCACAAAAAATAAGATGGCTGTCACCATGTATACTATTCTATCAATCATGTTCATTACGATGATGAGAAGAAGAGAAACAGAACTCCACCCTGCTTTCTCAATGAACACAAATGTTAACTACAGGTCTTTGTAGAGTTTATAGTATTTTACCATTAACTGGCAAAGTACAAATATTAAATCTGTTGAAAGTTCTCAGGCTTCTGTCCATATCAAGTGATTAAAACTCCATGAACTTTCAGCCAAGCACTCCTTAGCCATTGTCATGTGGTATGATTGCATGATGGCAGTATTCACTGGTCAATGTTATCACTGTGAGTCTCTGCATTCTACATAAATATTAAATCTGTTGTTGAGTTCCCTTTCCTGGATCAACACCATCTAGAAGACAAGGCCTCACAACTGGCTGTACCTACGTCACGCCAAGAGGGTGCGAACACAAACTGACTGGCTGGCCACTATGAGGCAGTGGGCGTGTCCCAGCAACCAGCCAGTCAATTGCCAGCCACGGCCTCGGTGTGACATAGGCACGGCCTTGTCATCTAGGTGGTGTTGCCTGGATCCACATTGATCCTCAAAGAGATTTGATTCAATAAAAGGTCTTCTCTTATACTTAATTATTCTTTCATAGAATTTACCCGCTTGATAGACTAAGATGATACTCCAAGAGTTATGGCATTTCTTTCCATCTCCTCCCATGAAAACTGGAAGTATGATGCCCATTTTCCAATCAAAGGATACCTCCCACTTCTTTTAAAATCTCATAAAAGAGTCTTTAGATCCAAACCCATAGCTTTGATCATTTCTCCAGTTATTTTATCAACAACAGTTGATTTTCCAGCTTTCATTCATTTCCATTCATATTATATGCCATTCCATGTTAAGTCCATCACATGGATTGGAGACAGCATTATCATCTTGTGTGGGGTGAATATAACTCACTTTTAATTATTTATATAAGTAATTCTTTCAAGTTTCTTTAAACTTATCAATGTCATTGACATCATCATCATCATCGTCGTCGTCATTATCAGTGGTGAGATTTTCAGTATCTTCTCTTAGATATTTGGAATATTCTTTATGACTTTTTCTGTTTTCAACACCCCATATAACATTTTCTCATTAACAGTGACATCCTTTTTCAACTCATCACTTCACCTGCTCGACCACTTTTCTTTTTCTTCCATAACAACTTACTTGGCTTGTTTCTTTGCAACTCTGGTTAGCTTCTTGCTAAGTCAGTTAGGTCTATGATGTATTTTCCAAACATATTCTTATTATGGAATTATGGACAGCAATTCTCTCTCTCTCTCTCTCTCTCTCTCTCTCTCTCTCTTTTCATTCCATTATGGAGTTTCTTTCCATTTTCACGTGACACTGGTTCATCCACAGATCTTCACAATTGTTTTTAGGTTTTCGTATATGCATGTCTCTTGATGTTTTACTAATGCTTGTAACACAAAACATATAGTAACTGTATCGTTAATTATGTACAAAAATAATTATAAACAAACATCACTCCCTCGGCGGCTTGCCCACTGCTAGGAGCGCTAGTGTCGTGGCAACTGTCACTTGGCAACAACTTCCACAGCAATGAGTGTCACAACTGTATGTGTTAGACTGTGGTTAAACTTTATTCCATTATTTAATACACTGTCAACAGAAGAAATTGTGAAAAGAGCTCTAACACTAATGTCATGCATTACTTTCATAATACATGATTATTGTTATTTGTAATGGAGTCATTTCAAGATAAGAGAATAAAAAGTAAATTTGTGTTTTCTTTTATAATCTTGAGTCCTGAAAGCAAACAATGCATTGCTTTGAGATTACTCTCATGCAATGATTTGATAGCATGATTTCTTGCGTGTGTCACATGTCAGTTGACTTGTTCTTTAATGTTGATATTTTGCAATTGCATTAATATTTCTTATTATGAAATTCATCTTCATTTTCATTTACTGTTCATTAAAAGAAGTTTTTTGGCACCTATTTTTCACATTTTTATTAATAATTTCAAAAAACAGCCAAAGTTGCACAGAGCTGGTTCTTTTTATTGATGACTGGTTTCATGCTTACCTGAGCCCATTATCAAGTCAAACCAACTCAATGTCATTACCAGTATACAAACAATACATCACATGTACAAAAAAAAAATTACATTCCCTTTTTTGAAACATGTCATTATTCCTCTTTTTGTACATATGATGTATCGTTTGTATATTGGTGATGACATAGAGTTGGTTTGACTTGATAATGGGCTCAGGTAAGTCCGAAACTAGTCGTCAATAAAAAGAACCAGCTGTGTACAACTTTGGCTGTTTTTTCAAATTATTAATAAAAATAGTAAGTTGCTGTCCTGAAACCATCCAACATGTCGGAAATTCATATTTTTCACACATTGAGATGTAGCAGAAACTATGTAAGGCTCATAAATTACCCTATAACTGCACTGGAAGAAATTATGCATTTATTCTGGCAAAGTTCAGGAAACCCTTTGATATGCCAACAGCAGAAGGCTGATTACACTTCATAGTCTTAACACCCACTTGATGTTTCAAATTATTGTCATTTTTTTTTACAACTGAATGGAATGTACTGAGAATGTAAGAGGTGGGAAATAAAAATGTTCTCAAACGAACAAGGTTGTGAGCTTCCACACTATTTTGTGCAAAAATTGTACACACACTACACATGTTCCACATCATTATGAAGTGTTGTATTCATGATCTATGGAACAAGTACTAATCTAATCTAATATAATATAATCTAGCATATTCATAGTTATGGAAAAGTACTCTTAGTAAAAAATTGTAACTATTTTCCAAACAGAATAATTATTTATAATCACGTGTTTATGTGGTCTATATTTACCCATCTACTTTAGATAATTGAATGTTAAGAAAAAGTATAATGAGAGCCATTATTGCAAGTTCATTGTATTTTCAATAATTAAGATTTAGTGTCAATTGGTAACCAATTTTAGTGCAATGAAAGGAAAAAATTATTCATAATCAGAGGAAAAATACTCAAACTCTGCGAGTACCATCTGTAATTAGTATAAGCAACCAGTGTCTTCATGTAATCATATTCTTGCCAGCATTGGAATAGGCCTTTAATGTGATTATGTTAATGCTATGAAAATGTCCAGTCTTAATGCAGAACAAAAGAAGGAACAAGATACATAAGGTGTAACAATTCTGTAAGGTGACAGTCTATGAACTCCATAGTGTATTTAGAACATCTTTCTTCTCAATTGTATCTGATTGCACAATGACTAACATATATGTTTCATATTTGCAAGACCAAATGCCTCTGATTGGGATAGTCTTTGAAGAGAAAATCTTCTGTGTACTCCTCTTCAATTTAAAAGTGCTCAGCTAACTAACTGGGAACATCAAAGAAACTGCCTAAAGACCTAGAAGACAAGGGCTACAAATATATGCGTACATCCATCTTTACATGGGTTATGGGATAGTAGCTAATAAGTTTATTTGAAGCAATGAATAACACTATGGATTTTTTTTATTGCTTTACATTACACAGAATAGGGTTAGCTGACAACTATGTAACACTTCATCAAGCAACACCCTAATTACATAGAGCATGTCAACCAATGGGATTTGGTGGAAGTCAAAATTTAACAATCTTTAAGAGAAACTTAAATACAGTTATTAAAGTTGTAATGAATAATAAATTTTCATCTTACTAAAAAGCAGACACATGAGTGCAACATTAAGAAAATATATAGTACTTCTTTGGAATTAAGTAAATTCACTATGGAATGGTGAAAATGGTTAACACCAACTTCTACTTCAGTACTGATACTTGCATTACACATTCAGAAGGCTTAGGTAGGCATTTATTTCTGATGGCACAAACATTATAAGCATGTCTGATGAACATAGTAATTTAGCTATAGAAAAGACAATTGACATTAACCTTCAAAACAGTAACTAATTCTTGACAAAGGAACTGTCACTAACATTAGATAAAATCTAATTATGGAAACTGCAGGTTGGAATTCAACAATATTATAGGGATAGTTTACAACTCACTGCAAAGACATAATGCCGAGCTCTGACAGGCATTTAAAAAAGACACAAACACACAAAACTTAAGCTATCAGCCATGGCCTTCTTCGAAATAAAGATTATTCACACAATTACACTGGCACACTTCACACTCAAATAACCATCATCTCCGACTGCCACACTCAGAATCTTTCATTCAGAGTGCAGCAGCCGGAATTGAAGGTTGTGTGTATGTGAAGTGTGCTTGGGTGAATGTTCTTTACTCTGAAGGAGGCCGTGGCTGATAGCTTAAGTTTGTGTCTTTTTTATGTGCCTGTCGCAGTTCACTGTTACGTCTTTGCGGCAAGTTGTAAACTGTCCTCATTATATTGTTAATATTAGATAAAACAATTCTAAACTTCACCAGACCTAACATGACCCTGAACAGTCAATTGTGAGCAGAGATAACTATATGAAATTATGTTTTTTAATATTTGCGGTAATTCTTACCCATAGCTATTTCAATTATCATTATCATGCAGGTAGGAATGAACATTACATGTCTTTTAAACTGAATGCTTATTTTGTTAAGCAAACATGTTTAATATATTAGGCATTAGCAGAGGTTTTTGTGTCTTCTTCATGTTTGCACATAGGTTTTTGTGTTATGGTGCAGAAGAACATGGCATGTTTCGAATTGACAGTATGTCTCAAATATGAATTTCATTCATATTGCATACTGCATGTGGTATTATTGTAGGGAATGTGACTGATCACACTGATAAAAACTTAAAGTGCATATCACATTTCACAAAACTAATTATCAAATGCTGTGAATTGAATAACTTAAGCATTTTGAATGATACAAAACAATGAAAATAAGCTGCAAAGAAAACTGATTTAGTTTTATTTTAATTCATTTGTTTCTTATTGCATAAAATTCATGGATATTCTTCTTGAGAAATAAAGAGTGTCCATTATTCAGAAACATGCAGAGTAAATAATATTAATTGCTAATTTTTGTCCCTTGGAGACAGCTTTTTATAATGCTAAGAATATTGACCTTTGCTGTCATAACAGTTCAAAGACAACCATATCTCTTTTCCGTAAATATAAATAAGATATTTATTATTTTTTTTTGTATAGGATGTGGGACCATCTTTTGCAACTGTAAATTAGTCTACTTTAGACCAAAGTAGACGAATTTACAGTTGCAAAAGACGGTCCCACATCCTATACAAAATTGTATAACTGCAACTGCGGAAGACAAGGCCAAAAAACCGAAGGAAGATATTTATATATCTGGTCAATACACTACAGAGCCTTTTCCTTATCAGGCAATAACAGATACAAATGTGTTTCTCTGTACTGTTTGAACATAAAATTACTTAACACACTGTGTGGATAAAGGTTCATTTTAAAAATCTATCTTTTACTGACTTATTGAAATGATCTACATCAAAATCAATTACTGTACCTAACAACCTTTAGAATAAGTAAGTCCTTTGGTGCCATACTGTGACAAATTTATTTATTAACTTGGGGTCATGTTGTGGCTTGTTTCAAACTGAATGGAACAGAAATAAAAGAGAAAGCACACATTTCTAATATATGTAATTCCAAAATATTTTGTGAATGGGTGTAGAACATAACTCCCACATTCACTGCTGCCATTGCCTCTGTTCCTCTCTCTACCCATCCCCTCTCTTTACCCAATTCTCCCTCCTCTCTCTGTGCATCTCTTCCTGCCCCTATTCCCGTTCATTCCACCAACTCCTCAACCCTCTCTTTGTCCACCTGCTGCTCTTTTCTCCTCTTTCTGAGGGTCTTCTACTCCTGACTCACCCTGTCCAACTCACCACCTTCTTACTCTTTCTCCTCCTCCTTCTCTGTGGTACTTTCCTTCCCCCTTGTCCACATGTGTAAGTTAGAGCCTTGTTTCGAGTTATGTTCAAATACGAAGAGATCTTGACCAAATTCTTTGAAATATTGACACAATGCTGCATTATAATATGGCCATCTGTACGCATATATTGTATATAAATTTTATAATGGGGAAACTTTGTTAAAAAAAAGGTTATGTATCATATATTAAAATAATATATGACAATGCAAGCCCAGTTTGCAATGCTGATTATTCACATTAATGAAGTATGTATATAAATTCCCCCATATAGTAGAATGCAATAAACCATGAAATTGTGGAGATCACCGATTTTGAACAAAATAACATTTACATTATATAAATTAATTTACAGATTAACAACAATTCTAGCCTCTTGTTATAACCATGGTGGGGTGAGGTATAAGTATAGAGTTATAATATAATTAAACTATTATCCTCATGTATGTAAAATAATATCAGCATTAATAATAATCATTATTATGAAATTGTCATCAATAGAAAAAACAAAAAACGAGCAAGATCAATAATTATCTTTATTTAGATGATTAGTTTATGCAGATTAAACTGTCATCATTAGATCTTTCATTTACATGTACCTCATCACAGAGAAAACATTTTTAAAATGTTTTTGTTCACCAACATTATTGTTGGCATGTCACAATAAAAATAAAATGTCACTCACATCTTGCCAACTACTGTATACGGTTGGTGAACAAAAGTATTTTTAAGATGTTTCCTCTCTGATGTGATGCAAGTATATGAAAGATTGGCAGTTTAATTCGTGAAACTGGTCATCTGAATAAAGATAATTTGCAATCTTGGCTTGTTTAACATAATAAATAGTTCTATAATAATGGAAAGTCCAGGTTGGAATAAATAATATAGTGAGGACAGTTTACAACTCACCGCAAAGACGTGGCGACGAGCTACGACAGGCACATACAAAAGACACACACATACAACACATTCAGTTATCGGCCATGGCCTTCTTCAGAAAATCACACAGGCACACAACACAGTCATATAACCATCACCTCCGACTGCTGCACTTCGAATCACGCTCTGCAGCGAATCGGGGACGGGAGGGGAGGGGAGGGGGAGGGGATAGAAAGGTTACGACACGGTGGTGGGGATGGGTTAGCTGAGAATAACGAGATGCAGCTTAGGAATGGAGTGGCGAGGCGGGTGAGAGGAGAAAATAAAATAAAATAAAGTAAAATAAATAAATAAATAAATAAATAAATATATATATATATATAGAAAATGCATGCACACTGCAAGTACACAAGACCACATACACACACACACATACACATGCACGCGCGCGCACACACACACACACACACACACACACACACACACACGATCACACACCACTCAAAATAGGCGAGGTGTGGGATAGAGAGGTAGGAACTGTGTGTGTGTGTGTGTGTGTGTGTGTGTGTGTGTGTGTGTGTGTGTGTGTGTGTGTATATATATATATATATATATAGAGGGAAGTTATCGTAGGTTGAGGCCTGGTTGATTTCAGGATCGGAGAATGTATTGTAGGGATAACTCCCATCTGTGCAGTTCAGAAAAGCTGGTGGTGGATGGGAGGATCCAGATGGCCCGGGCTGTGAAGCAGCCATTGATATCAAGCATGTGCTCCGCTGCATGCTGTGCCACAGGGTGGTCCACCTTGTTTTTGGCCACAGTTTGGCCACAGTTTGGCGGTGGCCATTCATCCTAATGGACAGCTGGTTGGTGGTCATGCCTATATAGAAAGCTGTACAGTGCTTGCAGTGCAGTTGGTAAATTACGTGGCTGCTTTCACAACTGGCCCGGCCTCTGATAGGGTAGGATAAGCCTGTGACAGGACTGGAATAGGAAGTGCTGGGTGGGTGGATTGGACAGGTCTTGCAGCGGGGTCTTCCACAAGGATATGATCCCTGTGGCAGTGAGCTGGGTTTCGGGGTGGCATAAGGATGAACTAGGATGTTGCGAAGGTTGGGAGGGCGACGGAACACCACTTTAGGAGGGGTGGCACAGCGGAAAGACACCACCACTTACTCCAGTCCTGTAACCCGGAGGGTGTACACGATCAAGGGCAGAGCCACTTGCAATAGCACCCACGTGATTTACCAACTGACATGCCTGCACTGTGAAGCGTTCTATGTGGGAATGACCAGCAACAAACTGTCCATTCGCATGAACGGTCACAGGCAGACAGTGTTTGTTGGTAATGAGGATCACCCTGTGGCTAAACATGCCTTGGTGCACGGCCAGCACATCTTGGCACAGTGTTACACCGTCTGGGTTATCTGGATACTTCCCACCAACACCAATCTTTCAGAACTCCGGAGATGGGAACTTGCCCTTCAACACATTCTCTCTTCCCGTTGCCCGCCTGGTCTCAACCTCCGCTAAATTCTAATTCCCGCCCGCCATCTTTAACATCTTTGCCTCGGTTCTGTGGACAGAGCCTCTGCCTGAAGTGGCATCTCTGTCCAACTTCTTTGGTTTCTACAAATGTCTGCCTAAGTGTGTTTGGGTGTGGATATGTGTGAGTGTGTGTGTATTTGTTTACCTTCCTTTTTGTCCCCTAAGGTAAGTCCTTCCACTCCTGGGATTGGAATGGCTCCTTTTCCACTTCCTTAAAACCCGTATCCTTCCCTTTCTCCTCTCCTTCCTCCCTCTTTTTCCCGAAGAAGCCACCACTGGTGGCGAAAGCTCGAATGGTTGTGTGTTTTTGTGTGTGTTTGGTGTTCCTGTCGACGAGCCTGTACTTTAGGTAAGTCAAAAATCTTTATTTTATACCATTTTCCCACCTAGAAGGTCTCCTTCTATATATATATATATATATATAATATATTATTTTCTCCCCTCACCCGCCTCCCCACTCCATTCCTAAGCTGCATCTCGTTATTCCCATCTAACCCATCCCCACCACCATGACTTAACCTTTCTATCCCCTCCCCCTCCCCTCCCCACCCGTCCCCGATTCACTGCAGAGCGTGATTCGAAGTGCGGCAGTCGGAGGTGATGGTTGTATGACTGTGTTGTGTGCCTGTGTGATTGCGTGAGTGCTCTATTTTCTGAAGAAGGCCATGGCCGATAGCTGAATGTGTTGTATGTGTGTGTCTTTTGTATGTGCCTGTCGCAGCTCGTCACCACGTCTTTGCGGTGAGTTGTAAACTGTCCTCACTATATTATTTATAATAAATAGTTCCATATAATTACTGTATAAAATGTTGAATGATTCCAGTGTAATATAATGAATGGAAAACACAGCTTAATCTTAAGAATTGGAACAAATTTATGTTAGTTTTTAGATGGGTATCACAAAAACTCCTGGATCTAACTTTGAAACCATTATACTGTGTAGCTTAACTCTTCATCTCTTACATTTTTACAGTGCAAACACATCTTATAGTAACGATAACACAATTTGTGAATGGGAAAAAAAGAGAAAAGAAAAAGAGCTGGCACTGTGTTGTCCTGTTGCTGATACAGCCACTACAGGCAGAGGACAAGCTTGAAATGAGAAAAAATAATTCTATGCTTTCTAAAGGGGGGGGGGGGGGGGGGGCGTGCATATATGTGTTGACTATTTTGTTAGCATAATAAATCTCACACCCTCTGTCACCCTTCAAATACTAGCTAGGCCTCTCCACTTCACAATGTCCCTGCAAAAAGTAATGGGTGGTTCTCTTCTAAATTTTTCTGAATTTAGACACACACACACACACACACACACACACACACACACACACACACACACACACACACACACTTACTTCTGATTTCAGGTGAAAGCAAGATGCACACTGTGTCACTTCCTGTTGTTAGTGTCTCTTTTATCCTCGCATGTTTGCTTCACTCCATATTACTTTGCAAGACCACACCTGGAAATTTCATCCATGTGACCTGTATGAGACAGCACACTACCAATGCTGTATTTAAACAACACAGAAATGTTTTCCCTACACATATGCATCGACCTCCCCTACTCATGCACAACAACTTATTTTCTCATCCTTCTCCTCCTCCTCCTTATCCTCCCCCCCCCCCCCCAACCCCATACATTTAAAGCAGGCTGCCATCCTACCCACTAACTAGAAATTTTGTCAAAGTCATCCTGTACCATCCCACAGTCACTCACCAATAATACCTTCGAATCAACCAAACAATCATTGGCTCAAACTCATACATTGTTGCTTATCTAGTGTTTCTGACCATTTATGTATGTAAAGAACAACAGTCTTATAACATCTCCTTGGGGCACCCCTGACAATACACTTGATGAACACTTTCTGGTTCTAGCGGTTAAAACATCTTTGAGCTATTCTCATATCTAGGAATGTAACCCATAGTCATACCTTAATTAAAAGTCTCTTTCCAACTATTGTAATTGATTTTCATTGCCAGGAATGATTACTACTATATCCTCCAGACAGAAGTCTGTGAGACTCAAACAATAGTATGTTTACAAAATTTAAATATTGAAACATTTCTACCATTTCGGGGCATTGAAGCATCGGACCAGCAGTAACCTCAACCAATTAGGCTATCCAGGCATGCTTCCCTTCCAATCCAAATTCTCAACACACAGCACAGTATGATTGTAGTGCCCCCTGGCAATTGGTTCCTCTTGCTCGCAGCTTATACCGTATCACTGCAAGGGGCCGAGCATATGAATGTGTCCACATTGAAATTGTCATTTCCTATTGTGGGCATAATTACAATTATTAATATGTTATCTGTTTTTTTTTTTTTTTTTTTTTTTTTTGACATGTCCAAAAATTTTCAACTTTGTCATTCAACTTCCCGAAAAGGTCAAAATGTTTCAATATTTCAATTTTGTGAATTTACAGCTGTTACTGTCAACTAAAGGTGTCTGTTCTTTTGGAAATGTCCAAAAGGACAGACACCATATCAATATCATTATGTTTGTATGATCCTCCTCAATGAACAATTTCTTACATGTGAAATAAATTTTAAACTTCAGCCTTCCCTTTGCTGTCTTCATGGCGCATCAGAGTGTCCTAAAAGGAGCTTTTAACCAGGCTAACAATTTGTGTGTGTGACAAATTTTTCAGGATCTCAACAAGATACTTTGCTAAGATATGACAGAGTAAGTTGTTGAAAGCATCTTTTTAGAAATGCATGAATATCTACTAACACTTTACCTTTTGACATTTGTACATACTTTTTTGAACTACGAGAGTAGGTACTTTGCCTGATGACATTGGCAGATTCTATTTTGAACTTTGAGTGTAGCTAGTCTCTGCTTCCTTAGTAACAAAATTTGGAAACAGTGTGGTCATTAGAGATGGACAAACATCCCAATCTAATTTGGTAGGTTAATGTTGCCTCCAACTAATAGCATGATCTGGGTATTTCCATGGAACTGAGCTTTCTTTGAACAATTATAAAACTGGCTGCTCTCAACATCTGATGAGTAACTTTAGTAAATTTACATGGTTAGTTATTTCCAGATAACTTCACAGTTAAATCTCAATTTCAACCACAAAGATTTTTATTTTCAACTGTTATCATCACTCCCACCATCATATGGTCAGTTTTGGACAATTTACTGTTAACATTATGATGGAACATCTTTACTTTCTATGCCATCTGACATCACTCTCTGCATAATCGACTGGTGACCTAATCTTCACTAGGATACAAGAGTGTGACGTAATGATTAATCTACAAAATATGTCTTCAGCAAGATGGAAGGAAAAGTGATGGGATACCTATCAATTTACAATAAGCTATTTCTCAGTATCCACAGCCCAGTCAATTATTGGACTCTATGAATTTTTATCAACATTTTGTGTACAATCATGTCTTTCTGGCAAAACCTCTCAAGAAAAAGTTAAAGGTTAATCTATCTTGGAGGATTGCTAAAGTTCATTGCTGAAAAGAACACATCCTTCACCAAACTGAAAGTTCTGCAATTGCAGAGGCTGCACTGTTAGCTTATTCTCTTCCTGAAACACCTCTCCCACTTATGGTACAAACATTGTGGCATATGTGCCAATCAAAATAGTTAGGAATATGTTTGAAGTTAAACATTTCACACTTCTCAAAGGCCATAAGCCACTTGGGTTCACTTTCCTTCAGAAGCCAGACAAGGCATCACATCAATTGTGGGGTACTTTAATTTCATTCCACAGTTTAGTATGGTTATTTTGATATGCTGAATGTGAGCAGAATGAACTATCTCACATTGATACCATCACAAAGGAACTTAAGGACTTAATAACACTTGCCTCTGCTCAGGAGGAAGGTAATGAGTTGAGGGTATGCCTTTGCGACATTACACATTTTCACATGTGAAAGGTTGGTTTTGCCAGGCTGTTGGGTTCCCCAGCCGGCCGGCCAACAGTTTGGACCTAGTAAATGGAATACAGGTAGTCAGGGTTTTCCTAATGTGTTCGGAAACAGGAAGCGACTGTCTTGGATGAGCGAGGGCAGTTAACCCAGATTGCAATTGAAATACAATATAACCACACACATTATGCTAAAAATCCATATAAAATCAGGGAATGATCTTACAGCAAATATAATTGTATGAATGGATTCAGGAGACTTGGGAGAATCAAATGCTGTAATTACAATTTCAATATACCTTACAGATAAAAAGCCGACAAATTTCAGTACTATAATAATAATAATAATAATAATATAAGTCTAATAGTTAAAATTATTGATAGGTAGTGTTTATCAGTAACAATTTAAGAAGCAAATGGGAAGCATTGCACCACGCTATCTATCTAAAAAGATGTACCACGTTATTTCCGTATTCTTTCAATACACTTTATTTTACTCCTTGTTGTGCTTTTCGTTGAGGTAGTAATATTCTTGTGTCAGAACATAGATTCCACCACAGAAACACAAAACATGAACCCGGCAAAGTGCATTAAATTTATATATGTATTTTATTATATTTACTATTCTTAGTGACATTCATTTTCTATGTTGTAGACTGTCACTTAAATATTTCATGCCCGACTAAAAATAGTAGCTATGCAACAGATCATTTATATATAAACAATTATATGTATTTGTGGACAAGAACTGAATATATTTGCATAAAAATTCATGATAAATTAAATATTAATTGTGTAACTACATTTTGATGGCAGCAGTATATTTCAACAGTGAGACGCCATGCTTAATAGCAAAGAGCTTCAGTTTCAACCGTTTTTAGTATTGTTAAATATATATTTGTTTGTTAAATGTAAATAACATTTGTAGAGAGGTGGTCAAAGCATTTAATTCTGTGATATTCAAATGTATAATATTTTGGAAAGGAAATTTTATTTTAAAGACGAGGCATCAGGATGCTTAGAAGGATACAATTTTGGGAGCAGGGAGAGCATGCTTTCGAACTCTTGGGAAGGAACTCAACTTGGACGAGGTGATGAAAGGTTGTGACGCTGGGCAGTCCAAACCACATTATGAACTAGTGATTTGAAGAGATAGGCATGTGTGGACTTAGAAAATGTACTGGACTGTGGCTACAGAACTTAGTCTCTGGTGAAAAGTGGTAAACCATGCACCGTAGTAGGGCTGTGGAACCGTAATAAGTCAGCAGTTGTGTACATGTGTGACTACAAAGTGTGTTTTATAACAAATACTGTAATCGCGGATTAATTTGGAACTACAATGTTTGATGGACTTCACTAATTTACAAGAGATAGTTTGGAACTTTTACTGTCGAGTGCGTGTTCTACTTATAGTGCCTCTCATGAACAATAATTGGGGAAATATTCAGTTCTTTACCAAGGTATGAAGTAGGACCACCTCCGCATTTTAATGCCCAGACAGAGGAATAAACTCTATTTAGAAAGAATTACTTCATAAGTGAATCACTTCTTTATCTTATAATCCATTTAGTTGGTTATTCAGAGATTTAGTTTATTTACGGTTGAAATCAAAACAAACTGTTTTTGTTCTACTAAATTTTGTTTATTTACTAACTAGTTTTCGGCTTATTAGGCCATCGTCAGGTAAACTGTTGACATGCGTCGACAAAGACGCTATTGCTTGGTTCTCAAAGATGGTAAGACAAAGATACAATACACAGATTACTTGGTCTTTGGATTTGACATTTGTTGGAATTACAAACAGTATCTGTTGCCATGCAGAATTATGTTCACATAATCAGTGGCCTCCTTAACATTTTTACATTTTAATTTGCAAGTAAACAGGGTGAAACACATTACATTTCAAATATTATTGAATTAAAAACTATATTAACATTATTGGTACTGTAGCATATGTTGTGATCATCACTTAAGGTGTACATTAAATTCGTTTTCTACATTGATTTTACTTTTTACTTACATGACAGCATTTGGCAAGATTCACATATTTAAATTACCGTACATTACATATTACTGTGCAGTTATTATATATTGTTGTATTTTAAAGACTAAAAGTAAACATGGTAGGAAAGGGTACTCTACTTGTGACATTATGTTGGACTGTGGTGGGTGGCTGTTTTGTTTACATCATGTGAAGTTTAACAGTGGGGATGTGTTCAACTGTACCTGGTCATTAAGCACTAGCTGGGGATTTTTAGCTAAATGTTTGTTTATTTCCAGTGCTTCTAATAGGTTTAGTTTTCTGCCTTTGTTGGCTACGTGAAGCACTTCTGTGTGGACCTGGTAGTATACCACTATCAAAACAAGATTTCCAAGCAGAATTAAATACCATTAAATATATTGCATGCAACAATGGTTATAGACCTCAACTAATAGATAACATTTTAGAAAGAAAACAAAGAAAGAAAGTTCTACCCCTCCTCTATTCCCCCACTTCAGAAACAGTAATTACTAAGACTAACTGGTGTACTATACCATATTTAGGAAAATTATCTACCAAAATTGCCAGAATTCTCAAATCATGTAAATACAGAACATCATTTTATGTAAGAGGCACTGCAGCTAACATCCTATTTAACAGCAAAGGCACAAGGGCTCCATTAAGTAACAGTGGGGTTTATAAAATAACATGCAATGACTGCAACAAACTGTATATAGGTCAGACAGGCAGGGCAATTCAAATTAGACTGAGTGAACATGAACGTAGCTGGAGATTACAGAAAACAGACTCCACCTTTGCTGATCACGCTCTGAAAGAAGGACACAACTACCAGGTCCACACAGAAGTGCTTCACGTAGCCAACAAAGGCAGAAAACTAAACCTATTAGAAGCACTGGAAATAAACATTTAGCTAAAAATCCCCAGCTAGTGCTTAATGACCAGGTACAGTTGAACACATCCCCACTGTTAAGCTTCACATGATGTAAACAAAACAGCCACCCACCACAGTCCAACATAATGTCACAAGTAGAGTACCCTTTCCTACCATGTTTACTTTTAGTCTTTAAAAAACAACAATATATAATAACTGCACAGTAATATGTAATGTACAGTAATTTAAATATGTGAATCTTGCCAAATGCTGTCATGTAAGTAAAAAGTAAAATCAATGTAGAAAACGAATTTAATGTACACCTTAAGTGATGATCACAACATATGCTACAGTACCAATAATGTTAATATAGTTTTTAATTCAATAATATTTGAAATGTAATGTGTTTCTCCCTGTTTACTCACAAATTAAAATGTAAAAATGTTAAGGAGGCCACTGATTATGTGAACATAATTCTGCATGGCAACAGATACTGTTTGTAATTCCAACAAATGTCAAATCCAAAGACCAAGTAATCTGTGTATTGTATCTTTGTCTTACCATCTTTGAGAACCAAGCAATAGCGTCTTTGTCGACGCATGTCAACAGTTTACCTGACGATGGCCTAATAAGCCGAAAACTAGTTAGTAAATAAACAAAATTTAGTAGAACAAAAACAGTTTGTTTTGATTTCAACCGTAAATATGGAAGCGTTCTACCAAGAAGCGACGGAAGAATCCATTTATATGATTTAGTTTATGTTTGTTTAGATACATTTTCACGTCATCATAAGCAGATTAATAGACTGGCTAAACTACAGATTAATTATTGATCTAGTTTAAACAGATTGGGTAGCTGTTTAGGGCATAGTAGCTGACGTAGATAACTCACCCCTATGTACAGAGACAACCTTTTACTACCCTGAGTTATGTATTGCCCAATTCTTATTGGTAAGTACCGATAGGAAGATTGCACCTTGATGTATTGTCCAGCTTTCAAGTTCAATGTATTTGATTACAGTAGTATACCGGGACGTCTTAACACCACAAGGGTGACTGTTTATTATGGCAAATCTTCATATACAAGCAATTTCCTCTCTTAAAAGCCTTTTTAGTCCAACTGTATGACTTGTGAAGAGAGTTTTAACAAACACTGAGAAAGAATGTAAGGCATTTATTTACCAGCACTATTTAGCTGTTTCACCCCTTGAATATAACACTTTGAAGATGACCATATCAACAACAATGGACTTTTACCAATGTCAGAGGGGTAGCAATAGTGCCTGATTATGTCTTACTATTTCTCTCGCTCGCATGAATTTTGTTCTATAAACAATGCTACACTGCAACATTACTTTCCATGTCACTTCCATTTACGTCAAGCAAGTTGGGTTGTAACTATTTACAGTACTCTCAGTATTGTTAGTTAAGAACTGTATTTAAACCTGCACCTCTGCTAATGGTTTCATGAATTGGTTCCAAAGGTAAAATTTTATTTACCGTGATTATGTTGAAAACATCAACAACAGAGTAAAAATTCATTGCCAAAATGCTTATATTCTTAGAAATCCACAGAGAATGAGTTGATTCTTGTTTCTTGCAGACTGTGAAGTAAATAAATAATGCTTTTACTGCTCTATGGCTGACAGGTAGTAGCATGTACCCTTCTCCATTCAATAAAAGTAATTGCCCTTGTAAAACGATTTCATTACAAAACAGTTGCACTGTTATGTGATTGGTTAATGTCAACATCACATGATTACCAACAACATCATGCATGGCCACCAGGGCGGTAGTTAAAATTTAATTTTTTGAACAATTTTGTATATCAGCCAGTTGTGTAATTTTTTAGGTGCTTGACCTAGGTTTCATTGCCACTAGGGACAGCTTCATCACTAGAATAAAAACCATTACATGAAACACAAGCCGTCAAAAATATTATGAGCAGGATTGCTCAAGTCAATGTCATGTGTTTCATGTAACTGTTTTTTCTTCTTCATATAGTAAGGACAGCTTACAACTCACCGCAAAGACGTGGCGACAAGCTGCGCGACAGGCACATACAAAAGAACACTTTCAGCTATCGGCCATGGTCTTCTTCAGAAAATAGAACACTCACGCAATCACACAGGCACACAACACAGTCATACAACCATCACCTCCAGCGCGCACACACACACACACACACACACACACACACACACACACACACACACACACACACACACACACACAGAGAGAGAGAGAGAGAGAGAGAGAGAGAGAGAGAGAGAGAGAGAGAGAGAGAGAGAGAGAGAGAGAGAGAGAGGGGGGGGGTAGGAACTGTAAGGTATGGAGGGGGAAAAATATTGGGAAGTTATCGTAGGTTGAGGCCTGGTTGATTTCGGGATCGGAGTATTTATAGTAGGGATAACTCCCATCTGTGTAGTTCAGAAAACCTGGTGGTGGATGGGAGGATCCAGATGGCACGGGTTGTGAAGCAGCCATTGAAATCAAGCATGTGCTCTGCTTGTTTTTAGCCACAGTTTGGCTTTGGCCATTCATTCTAATGGATGGCTGGTTGGTGGTCATGCCAATATAGAAAGCTGTACAGTGTTTGCAGCACAGTTGGTAAATTATGTGGCTGCTTTCACAGGTGGCCCGGCCTCTGATAGGGTAGGATAAGCCTGTGACAGGACTGGAATAGAAAGTGCTGGGTGGGTGGATTGGAAAGGTCCTGTGGCAGTGAGCTGGGTTTCAGGGTGGCATAAGGATGAACTAGGATGTTGTGGAGGTTGGGAGGGTGACAGAACACCACTTTGGGAGGGGTGGGAAGGATCTTTGACAGGATGTCTCTCAGTTCTGGGCACGAGGATAGAAAATCAAAACCTTGGCGAAGGATGGAATTTAGGTGTTCGAGACTAGGGTAATACTGGGTGACAAGGGGAGCACTCTTTCGTGGATGGTTACTGGTGTTAGGAGGAGGATTTGGGGTGTGTGAGGATATGGCACGGGAGATCTGTTTGCGGACAAGCTCTGTGGACGTAGTTTATGTCTGAAGGCCTTTGTGAGACCTTCAGCATACTCAGAAGGGGAGTTCTTGTCACTGCAGATACGCCGTCCTCGGGTGGCCAGGCTAAATATGCTGAAGGTCTCTCAAACTACCCTACAGTCCTAGTTCACAAACAGATCTCCCATGCCATATCCTCACACACTCCAAATCCTCCTCCTAACACCAGTAACTATCCATGAAAGAGCGTTCCCCTTGTCACTCAATATTACCCTGGTCTCTAACAACTAAATTCCATCCTTCGCCAAAGTTTTGATTTTCTATCCTCGTGCCCAGAAATGACACACATCCTGCCCAAAATCCTTCCCACCTCCTAAAGTGGTGTTCCGTCGCCCTCCCAACCTCCACAACATCCTAGTTCATCCTTATGCCACCCCTAAACCCAGCTCACTGCCACAGGTATCATATACTTGTGGAACACCCCACTGCAAGACCTATCCAATCACCCACCCAGCACTTCCTATTCCAGTCCTGTCACAGGCTTATCCTACCCTATCAGAGGCCGGGCCACCTGTGAAAGCAGCCACGTAATTTACCAACTGTGCTGCAAACACTGTACAGCTTTCTATATTGGCATGACCACCAACCAGCTATCCATTAGGATGAATGGCCAAAGCCAAACTGTGGCCAAAAACAAGGTGGACTATCCAGTGGCACAGAATGCAGCAGAGCACATGCTTGATTTCAATGGCTGCTTTACAACCCGGGCCATCTGGATCCTCCCATCCACCACCAGGTTTTCTGAACTGCACAGATGGGAGTTATCCCTACTATAAATTTTCCGATCCCGAAATCAACCAGGCCTCAACCTACGATAACTTCCCAATATTTTTTTTCCTCCATACCTTACAGTTCCTACCTCTCTGCGATCGTGCGTGCGTGCGAGCGCGCCCGTGCGTTTGTGTGTATGCGGTCTTGTGTACTTGCAGTGTGCACCCATTTTGCATATATATATATATATATATATATATATATATATATATATATATATATAGAAAAGAGATGACTTACCAAAAGGACCGGCTCGTCGAGAGAAACAAATAAAATCACACACAAACACACATACAAGCTTTCGCCACCACTGGCAGCTTCTTCAGGAAAAAGAGGAAAAAAGGAGAGGAAAAGGGAAGGATATGGGTTTTAAGGAAGTGGAAAAGGAGTCATTCCAATCCCAGGAGTGGAAGGACTTACCTTAGGGGAAAAAAGGAAGGTAAACAAATACACACACACTCAGACATATCGAAACGCAAACACACCTAGACAGACATTTGTGACAAGTTTCCCTCTATAATATATATATATTTTATTTTCTCCCCTCACCCGACTCCCCACTCCATTCCTAAACTGCATCTCGTTATTCCCATCTAACCCGTCCCCACCACTGTGACGTAACCTTCCTATCGCCTCTCCCCTCATCTCTACTTCCCTCCCGTCCCCAATTCGCTGCAGAGCATGATTCGAAGTGCGGCAGCTGGAGGTGATGGTTGTATGACTCTGTTGTGTGCCAGTATGATTGCGTGAGTGTTCTATTTTCTGAAGGAGGCCATGGCCGATAGTTGAAAGTGTTGTATGTGTGTGTCTTTTGTATGTGCCTGTCGCAGCTCGTCACCACGTCTTTCCGGTGAGTTGTAAACTGTCTTTACTATATTATTAATTCCAACCTGGAGTTTCCATTATTATGTGTTTTTATTCTTGTGATGAAGTTGTCCCTTGTGGCAACGAAACCTACGTCAAGCACCTAAAAAATTACGCAACCAGTTTGGTGATATACAAAATTGGATTACAGTTGCTGTTAATCAGCCATGTTCAAAGCTGTAGATAAAATTTAACCGATAGCAAATACAATTGAAGGCTTCATCCAGATGCCATACTACAGAGCACTGGACTGACAGCCTGCATATTGGTCTACTAGGCCTGCAGACAGCTATAAAAGATCTCCATGCATCAATGATGAAAATAGTGTAAGGACACATACTTTAACTTCTAGGACATTTCTCTATTGACACATTAAACCAGTGTAACTGAAGCCTCTAATTTTGTATATCTTCAGTTCACAGGTACATAAACGCTGTAAAATAATATTCTACCCAGTGTCCGTTCATTTTATGCAACTTACAAACAAGCTATTTCTCCAACATGGCAAACCTAGAAAATTCGTACATTGTTTTGGCAAGTGCAGTGTAACAAACAGTGTGAAGTTACACTGCATCCATATCATGCCTTGAAGAGTGTGGATTCGCCTGAAATTAGTTTAAAATAAAGGTGAACAGATACTGTGTGCCATCCATGCACTTGTGTATGCAGCTACTCAAGAGCAGTTGAGTGCAGCCTTGTGGAATATAGTTGCTGTGATTGGACAGGAAAATCTACTTGTCATGGAATAAACAAGTAGTGAAGGTTAATCTGTGTGGAGAAACTCTGGATCTTCTTTTGTTATAAACAGTTGAGGTTATTCTGGATTCTTTGATGTGAATGCACTGTGTTAAGATGTGTTCTGAACGCTGCTAAGCTGTTCATGTGTCATACTGCACAATGATGTAATAAATGACACTACAGTTGTTATTTAACTTAAACTACGGTTTCAAATATATAATTTATCATGAGAGAATAATCATTATATTTTTCCTTCTGCTGCAATCTGTCAAATGTGCCTTATCCTCAAATTTTGCAGAGAATTGGCTGAAAGAAGAGAAAATCAAAATAGGAAGAGCACTCTGAGTACCAAAAATATTTTATTTATAAGATACTAGCAAACCCGCAACACTTCACAGTAGCTTCTCCCTGTGTCTATCCCTTCCTTTCCCTTCCTTTGTCCATCTCCCCCTCCCCTACCTTCACACCACTCCCTCTTATCCCACACCATATCCAACTCCTCCTCTTCCTCTCTGCATCATCTCCCCTTTTTAAATCCAGTTCATTCCCCCATACTCTGTCTCTTCCTTCCCAGCTTTCTGGTCTTATTTATTGTTATTGCAATCGGGAACTTGATTGGAGATAGAAGTCAAAATGGACAGGTAAATCAATTGGAAACAGGTTATTAGAGAGATGTTTCGAGCTGCTCTATCTGTGAGGTTAGTAGCTTCAATACCCACACGTTTAATGATTGCATTGTACGAACAAGTATGATTATAAGTGTAAGCATAAAAACAACTTTCCTATTTTATGTTAAAAATGACTGGGAAGAAAAAACAAAACCACACATGTTTACAGCACAGCTTACCATATTTTTCTTGCAGTGTGCAGGATAGAAATGTTTCTTATAACACATGTATATCTTCTTAAGAGTTTTTGAATTAGATACAAAATAATTGTAGCATGATCATACTTTAATGATAAAAATTCCATATGAAACAAAACAATTAATTGAAATAAAATAAGTGGGATGGCAATACAACATTTTGAAAGTCTGTGTTGCGTTCATGTGTTGTCTTATTAGGAATCTAATTGAAACACGATTAACAACATTGTTACATACTGGTAAAATTTTACAATCCGCGACACATGCTTGGTTTAGCTATGCTGGCAACAGCTGTTGGATCGAGGGAATGAAGCTGACCAATCATGGCAAAGCTTGAGATAGCCAATGAAATTTTAGATGGTGCCATCAGCCAGGTGTGTTGGTTCCACGTGACACACAGTGAAAGGTGCACAACTGTAGGCCACCGTGCATGGTGATGTCAAACTTTCGGACAGTTAGCATGTGTGATGTCACAACAGTGTACCAGTCGACCTCTTACTGATTGCTTCCAAGTGTGCACAGCTCTCCTCCTAGGTGGCTGGCTGCTGTAATTATAGACTGTGTCCATTGTTAGTCCGACACCTTATGACACGACAATAACGTCATCCACAGCAGGCTTGAACATCAACTCCAGTGGCGCGTCAAGTGCCCGCGAGAAGATGTCCACACTCACAGCAACTTCTGAGCCTGTCCCTTGGCTCCAACAACTGTGGCAGCAATAACAGTGCCTTCCACAAACTTAATTCAACCGAGGGCCCTCAAGTGTGCCACAAGGCAAGACACTACTTATGAGCATATAAAGTGCAGTCCACAAAAAGTTCAGGTATTCATAGATAGTGGAATCTTGTGCCTCTCTGATAGCAGCTTGTTGTCCCCAATGCATCTGGCTCAAAAGAAAGATGGCATTTACAGACTTTGCAGCAACTACTGCAAACTTAATGCCAGAACAGTTATTGACAGTAACCGAATTTCCCACATGTTAATCTGCAAGCGATTTGTTCGGCCTAATAAGTGACACCATTGCGAGTGTGGATCTAGGTGTGCTTATCGTGCCAGTGCAGCAAAGCCAAAAGAAACACACAACCGCCACCAGGCAGTTTCAAAGTCCCTATGGCCCATATTAAACATATTCACTTGGACCTTGTCGGGCCTCTAACCATTTCAGATGGGTTATGTTATGGATTGACTGCACTACGGGATGGGTCGAGGCCGTCCCCATCAAGGACATTTCCACAGTGATCGTCAGGTGTGTCTTTGGGAAATTTGAAAGTTTCCCAGTGAATCAAATGTTCGAAAAGTTTTGGGTTTGCAGCTGGTCATCGTAAACTTACCGGCTGCAAACCCAAAATCTTTTTGAACAGGTGTGCCTTTATCAATGCACGGATCTCATGGTTTGGTTGCCCGTCCTCCCTCATCACTGACCAAAGGTGACATATGGAGTCGGCACTTTTCAGCAACTTGTGTGATCTGTGACGTACCAGTAGATTCTGTATGACAACCTACCACCCACAAAGCAATAGTCTCATGGAGAGATGGCACCACACTCTCACATGCCATGGAGGCAAATTGACCAACGCCCTCCCTTGGGTGCCCCTAGGCATCAGCACAGCACACAAGGATGATATATGCATCTGAGGATCTGGTTGAGGTGGTTTATGGCAAACCACTTGTCCTCCCTGTGGATTTCGTCATAGACACTGATCATCCCACACAAACCGATTTGCCTAGGCTCGTCGAGCGGGTACCTCCAATGCATGCCCACTGTAAACTGTGTTTGTTTATATACTAGGCACTGGTGGAATGTGATTCTGAAGCTCCGCGACAACACGAGAAAAAATAGAAAGAGATTTTTATATGAAATTCAGTACCATTCATCTGATTACGATAAAGTTTTTCCATATTTTATCACCATTTAAACCTTCCCTGAACTTCCACGAATGAGACATGAACATTACTCTGGACATGTGTGCGTGATTTGCTCACTCTTTCCGCCAACTATCGAGCCAATATTTAGACTATCCAATGATACCTTTATAAAGCTACTGGATTTAAATTAATATGGTTTATTTTAAGAGGTAAGTGATACGAACTTCACCGGGTCATCTAGTATGAAATACAGTGGAACCCCTATTTAATGTTTCTCATGGGATTTTAAAAAACGGTGTAAAATACGGAAAATAACTTTTTTAGCACTAAAATTTGCTTATAGGATCACACTTGCATTTTTGTAGTTTCTATACGATACATAATGTAATAGACATCACAATACTAGGAAGGGCCTGAGTTTATTAAATGTAACAAACATTATCTGAATTTCAAAGCATAACTAAAAGTGGTAACTTCATAGGAAACATGTGACATAATTTTATTCATCATAATTGATGTTTTCGTGAAGGCTGCAGCTGTGTCTTTCATTCTTTAAATGATGAAACACTGCACATGTTTCTTTTTTCACCCCCCCCCCCCCCCCCATGCTTCGGATGACGATTTTTGAGAATTTAATCGCATTGTCAAGTGCAAATATGTGTTGCACCGGACTACCTTTTTGAGGTTATAACATACTTTCCCCCTTCCAATGTGCAAAAACACATACGCAAACTATGGCTCTCACTGTTTATAGAACATCACAAAAGTAGTTACATAAATATTTTCAGTTCACAATGAGAATAAATTCATTCTCAAAACTCATCATAATAAGCGTGAAAAACTACATTTGAATAAACAGTACATGCGAAAGCTGATGGGAACAAAGGTAAATTACAGTCGGCCCATCAGTCACTGCACCATATGGCAACTTACCGCGAACTGTAAACAATGAAATGCAAACTATGCATTCCAATAAATGCAAGATATGTCAAGCAACTTTACTGCGTAACGTTTTAAACACAACTTGAAGGCAAAAACCATGCCAGCATCAATTTATTTCAATTAGCTAAGTTTTTAACTCCTCGAACATGGTTTCATAAAACATAAATCGCTGGAAAAATGTAAATATCTTAACACAAAAGCCGGGGCGAATTAAAATTGTGGACTGATAAAAAAATTGTGTAAAAGGTGGAAAAACGTAAACTACAGGAATGTAAAAGCAGGGTTTCACTGTATGTGGAAAAAAAAAAAAAAAAAAAAAAAAAAAAAAAAAAAAGTTTCAAGGTTTTTTCCAGATTTCAAAAATTCCAGGTTTTTAAGATTTCAAGATTCGTTGGACACTCTAATACAGCAGACTACACTGCCCAAACAGTGCAGATGAAATAATTGCTACAACAGTGTTAATGGAAACACTTCTCTGTAAAGATAAAAAAGTTGAAAGCAAGACGTATAAACCAATAATCTAAATTGCACATTAAATTAATCAATCTTGCACCATAGCATCACATGATGTTAAAATTATATACACTAACATACTCACTGACGATACAATTAATATAATTACTGAAACTTGACAAACAGAATTCTACTTATTCAACTAATGGTGGAAATTCTCACAGAGATTTTAAATTATTCTTCAAAAGAGATAGATTGGCTGGCCAATAATTACCTTAGTGCTTTACCACCTATAGTCACACAAAGAAGAAAAAGGATGAAAAATAGCACTAATTTTTAGAACAGGGTTCCCTTCATCAGGTAGGAAAGAATTGCCAATCCCCAAAGATCATCTCGTGGCCTAGGTTGTGAATAACCTTCCCTTTTCTCCTACCTGATGAAGAAACCCTGTTCCGAAAGCTAGTGCTACTTTTTCATCTTTTTCTTCTTTGTGTGACTACCGGTGGTACAGCACTAAGTCAAGTGCTGACCAGCCAATCTATCTATTTTGAAAAAGAATTCTAATTATGAAATCTGACAAACTCCTGGGGAAGGAATCATCTCATCCTGCAATTATTTCTCTTTTATATTTAGATCCATGTTGCACATGTCTAGATAAAGATGGGAAAAGCATCTCTGCCGGTTTCAAGTGACAGTTGAAACATGTATATACATGTTTTGTACTTTAAGAAACCTTACAACCTGCAAATAATGACTCTCTCATGTCAAATTAAATTTTGGCAATACTTACAACAATTGAAGCAGAGAGTTCAGGGCAATACCAAACACTCATTGCCTGTCGAAAAATGTGTGATGTAGATGCGCAGACCATGCCTAAACTCAACTGTTTTTGTTCCTGATTCCAACTATAATGACTGCATGTGTTGAAGTCTTCAGTCTGAGTCTGGTTAGATGCAGCTCTACACGCTATCCTGACCTGTGCAAGCCTCTTTTTCTCTGACTACGAATGGCAAGCTACATCCTTTTGAAAATTCTAACAACTAATTGGTACGCTGCCGGGTGACATCTTCAACCACCGCTGATATTTCAACAGGAGCACACCCAGCCATTCTCAAGGCATACCTGCACTCAAGGAAGCAATGTGGAAGTGAATTTAATAACTCAGTCCACAAAGGGTAAACATGGAGGATAACATGCACAGTACAAGTAACTGCAGAGTTAACACAACCAAAGATGACCAACATCAGAAACATCAGTAGTAACTATTAATCGACAGGTGAGGCAGCATTAATTCTGTCCCTCTGTTTTTGATGAGAAACAGGTACAGATTCCAAGCAGAATGTAAACAAAAATCACTATCTCTATTTATAAGGTTACTTGCTACAGTAGTTTAATTTCAACAGCTTCCTTAATAACATTATCCCAATACATGGAAGTGCATGCCAGAATCTCTATGTTGTCGTATTCCATAGGATCCACAGTCCTGATTGTCTGACCAATATGACATGCCACAACTGCAAGTAATACAGCAGACACCAGCCTTACGCAAACCAAGGTCATCCTTCATGAACCCCAACAGTGCCTTCATCTTAGAAGGTGGTTGAAAAACACTTTATAACACATTTCTGCAAAATACAACCAATCCTGTTGGAAATACTTCTTTCGTAAGGCAAAAAGGCCCTAGATTTGAGTGTCACTTTACTACTATCATCACTCACCCATTGTACAGTAGGCTTATAACACAGTGAACGTTTTATCTGTCTCTCACCATAACCATTCTGATGAAAGGTGACCTTGAGATGTAACAACTCAGCTGACAAACTTTCAGCATCTGAAATGACATGGGCTCTGTAACACTGAGCTGGATGGTGACAACTATCAGCTTGCAGATACAAATCCCAATATACCATCAAACTTCCTTCTGACCAACACATCAAGGAAGGGAAGCCAGCCATTCTTTTTGGCCTCCACAGTGAACTGAATATTCGGGTGGATTGAATTAGACATTCCAAAAAGCTGTTTAAATTATCACTACCATGAGACCAAATGACAAGAGTATTGTTTACATATCTGGGGAGGGGCAAACACAGGTTTCTAGTTCGCAGACTCCAAAGCACATTCCTCTGAATCCTCCATAAACAAATTGGTCACAATAGGTCAACACACTTTCCATTGCAACTCCATCAGTTTGATAATAGTACTGACCTTTGAATAAAATGTAAGTGGAAGTCAGCACATGTCAAAATAAATTTATTAACTTGACACCAAATGTAACCTCAATTAGGTGCAAAGAATCAGACAGACGAATGCGAGTGGAGAGAGGAACCATGTCAAAACTCACTAGGAAATCAGTGTAATTCAAATGCAATCCCTACAATTGACTTAATAAACCTGCAGAGTTCTTAATGAGGTGTTCACGTCTATTCACTATTGGATTCAACAAACTAGCAAGATGTTTAGCTACACGATATGCCGAAGCACCATTGGACCAAGGGACTTTCCTTCAGGACATTATTAGTCCTTCTCTCAACACTCTTTGTAGGGTCAGCACCAATCCTATGATATGCTGAATCAGAAAGTAGAAATTGCATCTTTTGAATGTAACGACTTTTTTCAACAAAACTGTGGTGTCCACCAGCAAGACAACAATATCAGGATCCATTCTGAGAGAACGTAAAGCAGACATCTCAGTTGCTGTTACATTACACTTTGGTGGATGGGCCCCAGTCAACAACTGACAAGTTTCCCTCCTAGCCTCTTCTGCAGCATTGGAAGGTAGTTTAGAGACAGCCGGTTCAATATAACTTACGAAATCAATGACCAGTAAACTCTTAAGTGTCAGTGTGAAATTCAAACCTTTCCCCAACACAGATAAAACTGCACTGTCAAAAGTTTTCTCCGTGAGACTGATCACAGACTGTCGTGAAATAAAATTAGAATCAGACTCTGAGCAAAGGAAACATTCAAATTTCCCCAAAAGGCGAGCAGTTACAGATTGAAATTCCCAGTCAGAATGTGACCAAGAGGCATCGTCCAGCCAATCGTAAGAAAATTCAGAAACATTAGAAGCAATCATTAACTGGAGCCGAAATAACTCCTTGGAAATAAAATTTAATTGACAGCAAGTATAGTGAATCCTTTCACGAACAAGAGCTAAGCCAGCAACATTGTTTTATACAATACTTTAGCAAATGTTGGAACAATATTATGATTTTGACACTTCAACAAAAATGATAAAGCACACTGCACCCTTACTCTACTGCTGCGGAGTTGGTAAACTATGTGAAACTTTAACTTTTCCTGATGTAATGACTGTACAAACAACATACGGGTATGCTGCTGGATGATATTGTCGACCACTGCTGACATTGCTTCCTTGTGTGCAGTTGTGCCTTGAGGTCGGCATGGTGTCCTGCTGTTGAAACATCGGCAATGGTCAACGACGTCACCTGGCAGCACACCCATAAGTTGTTTGAACATTCATTATGCGGTATTTGTCTCTTTGTCTCCCTCTGTAATTTTTACCCTACACACGTCCCTCAAATGCTTATTTCACGATTCCCTGTTGCCTCAGAATGTGTCCCACCAATTTATCCCTTCTCTTGGGTAAGATATATCAAAAACTTCTTTTCTCTCCAATTCCGTTCAGCACCTCCTCATTAGTTGCATGATCTACTCACCTAATCTTCAGCATTCATCTGTAGTACAACATTTCACATACTTCTATCATCTTTGTGTTGGAATTAATTATCATTCATGTTTCACTCCCGAACAATGCAACACTCCAGACATCTTTCAGAAAAGACTTTCTAACATTTAGATTAATTTTGGTTGTCAACAAATTTTGGTTCTTCAGAAATGCTGTTTTTCCCATACCCATTCTGCATTTTTTATCTTCTTTACTTCGGCCATCAGAAGTTATTTTGCTAGCAAAATAACAAAACTCATATTACTTTTATTGTCTCATTACTTAATCAAATTCTTTCAGCATTCGCTTATTTTCTTACTCTACATTCCATTACCATCATTTTACTCTTGTTAATGTTGATCTTATATCCACTTTTCAAGACATTGGCCATTCTGTTCAGTTACTCTTCCAGGTCCTCTGCTGTCTCTGACAGAATTACAACAATATCAGCAGTTCAGACTGAATATAATATACTCCAGGGGCCATGTTGCGACTCAAATCTTTCAGCGCTCTGTCAATTTGTTCTCACAGTATCCTATATCCTATCTCATCTTCCTCTACTTCGTCTTCCATTTTTAGAATACTGCCTTCAAGTTTATTTCCTTTGTATAGGTCCTCTATATATTCCTTCCGCCTTTCAGCTTTCCCTTCTTTGCTTAGAACCAGTTTTCCATCTGAGTTCTTGATATTCATAGTTCAGATTTTCTTGTCTCTAAATGTCTCTTATTTCCCTGTAGGTAGTATCTAATATTCCCCTAGTTATACATTCTTCCGCGGATTTGAATTTATCCTCTAGCCACTCCAGCTTAGCCAGTCTACACTTCGTCAACCTCATTTTTCAGCCGCCTGTACTCCCATTTAGCTACTTCACTTGCTGCATTTTTATATTTTCTCCTTTCATCGATTAAGATCAGCATCTCCTGTTATCCAAGGATTTCTATTAGCCCTTGTCCTTTTACCTATATAATCCTCTGCAGTCTTAACTACTTTGTTTCTCAGAGCTACCCATTCTTCTTCTACTGTATTACTTCCAAACACCCCCCCTCCCCCTGTTTCGGTCAATCCTTGCCTAATGCCCCACCTCTAACTATCAACAAGCTCTAGTACCTTCAATTTATCCAGGTTCCATCTCCTTATGTTTCTAACTTTTTCTAGTTTCTTAAAATTTAATCTACAGTACATAAACAATAACATGTGGTGAGTGTCATTACTTAATTTACTCAAATCTAAACTGCACATTTTTTCCCATTTTCAAGATTCAAAGAACTGGATGTGGCTTTAGAAGCGAGTGCAAAGCAAACTGAAGTTCTGAAAGTGTCACTAGGGCCCACAACAACAAACTTTTCTGTCGAACATAAGCAGTGCTAGGCACAATTTGCAGACTCAAAGATAAATAGCCCTATTGGTGCCTAAATTCTGCACTAACAAAAATATAAATACAAAGGATACTGTAGAAGAGGTCTACTTTATCTGAGTTTCAGCCACTGAACCAATGCAACACAACTAAATCAATGCATTGAAGAAAAGAGAAATTCATTATTGCTCATCTTTGAATGTATCAGCATTTCACCTAAATGTAGCAACAAAAAAATAATTTTCTTTTCATGAATACTAACAATGCAACAAGGCTTTGTTGTTTTTGTATGATTTGGTAGTTTTCGAATATGTAATGATCTTTGATTATGTGATTATTAAGGAATGTAGTAGCACATTTTTAAAATACAATGTGTTTCTACATATTTCACATAACTAATGAGGGAGCAAGAAAAGATGGGAGTAAATTCATCTGAAATTGAAGAGAGTTTTTGGTTTGGTGTTTCTGGCAGTGCATACTAGCGATTGTCATAATTCCCTGTGATATGGTCACAATACAAACTGATCCACTGATGGTCTATTCATGACTTAATTACAAAACACTAATCATTGGAAACATCGCTTATTAGACATTACGATCGCTTGGCGGAGCGTAGTGCCGAAGCAACGTTGTCTTCTTGCATAAACAAAATCTCATATTTAATTGCATTTTTCTTCAGAATGCCGTATCTGTCTCCTGCCTCATTACAAGCTTAAGACAGCAGACACATTCACAGATTCACTTGACAGAAATATATTTACATATTTCTATGAATATTTCATGATTTTCAAGTTTGTGGATAGGTTGAACGTAGTAGCACAACTAAATGAAGACAGAAATGCAGATTTAAAGACATTCGGAAAGACACAATGGCTGTCTGCAATGCCACCTGATTGATTGAGCATGCTTCCCAGATTCCCTGTGCTATTACCAAAAACTACTGCCGACACTTAAAAAAAAATATTTTCACCAAAAACCTGACGACTAAGCTTAAGAGTCGAATCAAACCACTGTAGCTGTATCATCATCAATTCTGCCTAATTTGTTAGAAAGAAACACCTTTGTTTCGATTTTGAAATGTGGCCTATAACTTTTTCCCTCTGTGAACTTTGAGTCTTATTTTTTGGGTGCGGCTTGGATTCGAGTAAATCTATGCCTGGTTATTTCTTACAATTTAAAACCTGGTTCTGAAATCTATGTCTTACCATTGTTAAATCTGTGTGTTACCGTCATGATTCTTAATTATGTCCCATGAAAAATTCTACCAAGAGGGATCATCTTCCATTCATTCCAACTTCATATTCACATATTTTTCCTTCCCTTCAGTTTCCTACTACCGAGTGCTAGTCCCCCACCACAATCAAGTTCCTCTCCTTTAACTGTCGAAATGACTTCTTTTATATCATCATACATTTTTTCAAATGCCTCCTTGACAGAGCTACTGGCATATAAACTTGTACTACTGTTGTTGGTGCTGACTTCGTGTTATCTTTCCTACGATAATGCATTCGCTATGCTGTTCACAGAAACTTGACCTCATTCTTATTTTCTTATGAATTGTTAGACCTACTTCTGCATTCCCTCTTACTGGTTATTTTATTTATGACACTGCCACTGAAAATCGCTAATTCCCACCATATTCTTCTTAAACCTACCCACTTCTCTTTCCAAATTTTCTAACTTATTACCTGATTAATAGATAGAACATTCCAGACTCTGATTCATAGAATGGATGATTCCCCCCCCCCCTCTCCCTTCACCCCTTTATAATGATATCCTTCTGGGTGGTCCCTGTCCAGACATCCGAATGAGGGACTACTTTAACTCCAGAATATTTTACCCAAGAAGACGCCATTTATAAAGTAGAGCTGCATGTCCCCGGGAAAAGTAATGACTTTAGTTTCCTCTTGCTTTCAGCCATTTGCAGCAACTGCATGGCAAGCCATGTTAGCTGATATTACAAGTGTACAGGATGACCAGCCAGTCTAAAATAGGTTAGGAAAAAATTCAAAAAATTTTATTCCAAAACTTCGCCTAAGTTTTACAAGTGTTCTTCCACTGCAACATATGCCTTGACTACGTGACCAAGCCTGTCCACCTTGCAGGACAGAGCCGGCGAGAACCAGTATTGAATGCTGATTCTAAAATCACGCAACCCTTCTGGTGTCCGTGCTGAAACTACTGACGTTTCCATGATACCGTGGAGCCAATAGCAGACATCCACGTTTGATCACGTGCGCTACTGCTGCAGGACGCAGAGGTGCGAGAATCAGTTGCTTCGCTCTCTTCAGTTTGAGTTCTCGTAAAGAACAGACACATTCCAGAGGCTCAGCCTCTGTGCGGGGCGAACGGCTGCATGCCGTTCGCTCCCGCCTAGCGGCTGCATGCCGTCCGCTCCCACCTAGCGGCTGTTCGGCATCAGCCACCAACTGTGTGAACCGTAACCATTACCGTAACC
The DNA here is from genome assembly GCA_026315105.1 of Locusta migratoria. Classification (NCBI taxonomy): domain Eukaryota; kingdom Metazoa; phylum Arthropoda; class Insecta; order Orthoptera; family Acrididae; genus Locusta; species Locusta migratoria. The sequence continues at coordinate 668,466,918 of CM048744.1, forward strand.
TTCTCCGTTTTCTAATTCGCTAACTTAGACTGGCACTCTTTCATTGCATCCTACCTCAGGGCGAGCCCCGATATGTATCCCGTATTTCAGAATATACTAAATATTAACTTCAATTCTATCTTTTATTTGCCATTCAGCCACCCTTTCCTAGGGCGCCCACAAGCCTTCACCGCTCCGCCTTCCATCCTGACAATGCTTCCAACCCATTTTATTTATGCAGCACTGGGATGGGTTGTATAATTTTCCTATCATCCGTGAGGTAAAGATCAAGTGCTGTACACAAGGCCAGCTCAGTTAATCACCCAGACTGATGCTCCTTTAATGACTCAAAAGGCTCCTGCCCTCTTCTGGAACCACACGTTTGTCTGACCTCTCCACAGACATTACTCCACTGTGGTTCCACTTACGGTACAACTGTCTGTATTGTTGAGAAATGCAAGGCACCCCACCTTGGCAATTTCTGTGGTTCATGCATTAAGCTCTGATTCCTTAGAGAGTGAGCTGAATAACCTTCAACACATCACATATTCTAATGACTCAAAATATTTTTTGAGTAGGCATTCAAACCACTATTACCCTGAGTACTTCTTGGTCTTGTATTCACATTACCTTACCTTTTATATGCAAGGTATCATACAGACTCGCCAACCTCTTCAAAGGTTATGACATTAAAATTTTCTCTTCAACTTCTAATCAGGTACGATGTCAACTCATTCACAATCTCTTGCTAATTTTTTTCTTTAATTCAGGAGTTTATAAGCCCAAACATGACCAATGCCATCACACATACATTGGGCAAACAGGAAGCACTATGAGAACATATTTTCAAGAACATTTTCTCACTAAAAATGGCACTTCTTTCGCAGAACATCTGAGAGGTGATACACACATTCAACCTACTCTTGAATCCCTCCAGATCACCTAAGGGGAAAAAATTAACCCTCTTGGAAGAATTTGAAATAATATAATTTTTCAAGCAGTCAAAAAATTTAGGCTTAAATTCTCAACTGATCACAAAAAATCAGCTATGATACCAAGATAGTAGCTTTAATAAAATGTAATCGAGCTTGTTCGTTGGCCATTTCCTATTTCCGTGGCCTATATCCTCCACCTCCCTTATGTTCAATATCTTTTTTCATAATCCACATCTCAGTTTTATTTTTAAGTCTCATAGCCAACCCTTTTTCCTATTCCCTTCCATATGTTCACCCCCCCCCCCCCCCCCCCGGCATGCTGCTCCTTTCTCCACCCAGTTTTACACCACCACTGGTTTTGCATTGGAATGTTTTAAAATGACTTAAAACAACAATATTATATCACACACTTTTAAATGTCATATTTTAAGAGGATTTTATTGTTTTCAGTTTATTGAGCAGCTCTGTATTTCATAATTCACATATCAGTTTTATTTTTAAATCTCATAGCCAACCCCTTTTTCCTTCCATACGTTCACTCCCTTGAGTTATAAGATATTGGCAATGCACTACTTTCATACTTTTTTAAATCTGGTAATTGATAGTGCTTGGAAAGTACTCAGCTGAATTATTGGAAGATGAAGTGGAGATGCATCAGACTCGTGCCAGAAAAATGTTGAAGTATTCTACTTCTTGTGAAAATTTCAAAAACTGTTTGAGATGTGCAATTCAAGGATGTTTCAGAAGAACTAGTAAGTATTTTAGGTGACAGTATAGACGAATTGCAATAAAAAATGCCATACAACATAGGTCCAATTTTTATTGAGTACAGAGATTAGTACGTAACCCAAATAAGGCAAAGGCAAACGAGGACATTTTCACTGAATTTTATGTTTTAGTTCAAAGCATTTATTTTTTCACTGACATAAATTTATGTTTATTTCTTCCTGTAGCTTAGTTTGACAGTTGCTGTCATGTGTGTGATGTAACACTTTGGTTCAGCAGCAGGGGGAAATATTACAAAAAAACTGGTTTATATGGTGTTTTTCACTGTCCACTTGAATGGATGATGTTATGACATAGAATGAAGACAGTATTAATGTAACACTGAAACTGGTTGCATAAATAAAACAACATAGTTTTAAGGCTGTTGGTGGATAAATAAACACTTACAATTAAAACTTGCTCAGCCACAGCCCCGAACTTCATTACATGATGGAGCTACATCGATATTAGATCATCGTAATATTGAACTAAAAGTACAATTAGTGTATGTTCTAAAACTTTATTTTTTTAGTTAACCAATTATTGGCTTACAAGATCATGTCCAGGTTTTAAAATTTAGTTAACTGGTTTTCCACTTACAAGCCCATCTCCAGACTTTAAACCAGTTAACTAAATGAAAATAAACTTGCAGAACAGTCACAAAATGTGCTTTTAATTAAATAAGTCAATGTTCTACTAAGAACCAGTGGAGGAATCAATGAAAGTGTCATCATTTGCCTTTATGTCTATTTGGGTTACATCTCTGTACTCAATAAGAATTGGACATGTGTTATATGGCATTTTTATTACAACTTGTCTGTATTACCACCTCATGTGGTACCCCGTACATTCATATATTCACCTATGTTTTACATTGCAATGCAAACAATCTCCTTGTGATAGATATATCAGTAGCATTTTCCCTAATGTCATTTTTATCTGGACATTAATACTAAGGTCTGTTGATAAAAAAAATTCTATTAAATAATAAGCCAATTTTATTACTAGGATGGTATGAGGGCCCAATTTAGTCGAGAACTGACAAAGCAAAAATAATAAACACTGAATTAACAGAACCCTATATCCAACAGATGTTTTTATTTCAGCACATCTTAAGTCAGTTGTTGTTGTGGTGATAGTGTGAGTGAGTGAGTGAGTGTGTGTGTGTGTGTGTGTGTGTGTGTGTGTGAGAGAGAGAGAGAGAGAGAGAGAGAGAGAGAGAGAGAGAGAGAGAGAGAGAGAGAGAGAGCACTATTCTGGTTGTTTGTACCTTAGCAACTGATAAGCCAGAGTTCTTTTTTTGACTCATGTTGCATCAACTTATATTTTTAATTTCTATATTTTAAATTAAGTATACTGTATCTTTCATATGGCAGTATTGGCTTTAGCAGGTGCTCGTATCTTACCCTCCATTCTGCAGCTTCAATTTTATTTTCCCCATTTCAGGCGCAGAACTGAAAAGCTAAAAATTCCATCTCATGGCACATACCTTTATTCTCTGTTGCACATCTCTGGAAGTCTGTTACACTGACATTAAATCGTAATTCTTTTTCACCTTTCTTACATTCTACACAGTGGTAATAAAATTGCAGGGTTATACAAATACCATATATTTCTAGAAGTAGCCCCTATCACAATTTGGTGTCCAAAACAAAAATATCAAAATGGTAGAACTTACCATTGTGTGCAGCTGCTCAGATTAACACCAGTAAGGGCCTGACACGTGCGAATGGCTGTGCGAATGAGAACTGCAGGGTCCTTGTCAGGATTTGGACCATCAAGTGACGGGCTCCAAGGACCACCTACTGCCATAGTTTCATTCTTGCCACGTAGTCCAACCAGAAAATTGATGAGCCGTGTTGGGTGTACAAAGTCACGCCCATCATCCGAGTCCTTGTCTTTTTCTTCTGCAAGTTGACAACATTTACGGAACACCTCTTCCATCAATGGCATGCTCATTAACATCACCTGCAGAAATTTTTTTTTTTTTATGAATACTAGAAATTTTGTGGCCACTGCAAAGAAAGGTTATATTGAATGAGAGAAGTGCATCAAATAAAAATATGTTAAACACCTGCTTAAGTCTCAAATCTTGAGAAAGTTCTTTGCATACAAATTGTTCGAAAAGAAGAGAAACCACAATTTTTATAATAATTCTGTTATTAACTTTTTCAGTTGCCTTTAATCTCTATTGTTACAGTCTCTTTACTGATTCCCATTTAGTTTTTATTACTGCTACTCCCCTAACCATATTTGTCTCTCTTTATCAGTCTTTTACCTATACTGTTATAACTCTCATCTTTTGGTTTTGTGAGTACCTACTTTTTCTTTCTTAATTTCAGTCTAGTTACTTTTTAATCTTTTAATCTTGTCTCAATACTCGTGAATAAATTTTCTGCACTTTTCAGGAAAAGATATGACAATACCTTCCCTAATAATTGTAGTGAAAAAACAATGTTATATTTCCAGTAATTATGAGGTATGAAGAATAACACAGAAGCTGTTATTTTTTAGGATCAAAATGGATTTAGACCAGGTCATTCATGTATAACTTACGAGTTTCTAAACAAAAACATTACAGAAACCCACACACAGAATTTAATACAGAAAATCATATGGCCTTTATCAACATTCAAACAGTGTTTGAACATGTGAGCCATGATATCCTATGGAAGATTATGACTGAATGTGTCACCTAATACAGATAAAGTCTTTACAAAAATAGAGGCATTGTAGTAAACACAGGTAACAAACAAAATGAAAATAATAATAATAATAATAATAATAATAAAGATCGAAGCATTAAGGCAATGATGTAGACCACCAAATACTGTTGTTTTAGATAGTTACACTGAATTCATTCCTTGAAAAATATAAATGGGAAGTAAACTCATGAACTAAGATAGCGAATGAAGAATGCCTGAATATGCTTCTGTTCAAATGATGTGATTGGTTTTCAAAAGAATAAAGATAACTTCCAAAGATCAATGTACAACTGAATGAAATAGGCAAATATAAATTTTGTTTAGTAACAAAACAAAAACAATGGCATTCCATACAAATATGCTGTCTGATCAAAAATTGTTTTGGCTAATTCAGTTCTAAAACAAGTAGGCCTGCTTCAAATCTGATATTTAGGCTGTGACAGAAGCTCTGATTTTGACTGTGCTTTGTAAGTCAGGATTAAAAATAAAGATTCTAAAAGAAAATTAAATATGTTCAACATGAATGGAAAAAAAATTATGAATATCATGAAGGGTAATATGACAACAAGCACACAGAGAAACCAAATATTTAATTATTGGTGAACAGACAGAACCAATGAAAATATACATAAATGGTAATTTTGGTACTTGTGACATTAAAGATCAAAGTTTAATTCTGGTGCTGCACTGTAAATTTATATTTTATAATTAAAAAATTTCTTTTAAACATGTTTCTCCTAGAACTCTTTGTTCAGTAGGAATTTTGCAACTGATTTTAAACTAACTTTAGGTTGTTTTTTTGTGGTACAAATTTTGCAATTGATTACAAACCAACTTCCTGATGAGCTAGATATTTGAAACTTTCAGCATTATTCAGAAATGGATGGGAATGCAACAGTCGATTGCTTTTGTTCTGATGTGTGGCACATTGTACTTGGTGTGCCAGTGCTGTTTCCCTGCTCCAGTCGTGAATGTTCACAATTAAGAATGAATATTGACAAGCTCAATTTTCTCTCATTTTTAAATTTGTGGTCATGGTGTGAGATGTATATAGAAAAAAGCACTACATTAGTTGACTCAGTTGAAGACAGACTTAAACAAACCTGAAAATTACCGTAATCTCTCTCGAAATCTCATAAAAATGTTTGAACAGTTTTTCCATACAATAAAGTATAACTCGTGCTACTGTGCACAGAGTGTGGAGTGTAAATAGCGTATAAATGTGCTAAGTGTTTGTGGGCTTCATTCAAATCATTTTTAATTTGTGATCATCATCACTTCACCAAATCTGAATATTAACTTTTGCTCGAAGTGGTTCCTCCTCTTTTATATATGCTTAACGATAAGGGGACTATTATGCTCTCTTTTAGTACCCCAACTACATCTGCAATATGTCCAGTTTTCCCCAGATTGGTCCTTAACTTTGAGGAAGTTCAGATTATACTGGAGAGATTTATATAAAATTGTCTGAGGTAAACCAGGGTCTGTTTTCTTATTTGGGGAAAATCAAGTTACTGTAAATAAACTGACTATAAAAAAACCTTACCTAAAATTAATCAAATGAGGACTGACATGTATGCAACTAATTCATTATTTAGCCTATTGGAAAAACAGTACCTATATTGAAGGTAATGGGGATAAGTGGAAAGACAGGGTTTAAAGCATAGTGTTCACAAATGTGTATAGCTGTTTTTTCTTATTTTTCTATGTTAGTTAGTTAGTTACTTGCCACATCTCAGCAGTCAGCACATGTCTGGAATTATTATGAGCATCAATAGCACATGTTAATGACTACATACTAGATGGGCATGGAACTGAAGTACCTTTTAGAGGTTGTGTGTGCTACATATGATACACACATTTAAGGTGACTATCACCCCCACCAAACACCCTGTTTTTGTGGCCTCTACTATTTTTCTAGTTCTGTCCTGAATATTTTCAGAAGTAATTTGGGACACCATTTTGATCCTGATTTAACTTTTATGAAATAATTAGCTGTTCTTTTCACCTGTATCAATACACTGCTGCCGAAAAACTATTTTTGAAAGTGAATTAAGCATGACGGAGTGATTAACACTTTGTACCAACAACGAAAGCAGTAACAATGACTATAATGAATAATGATGAAACTTGAGATCAATGTTTTCATATGCCATTGAATACAAACTTACTGAAGAAATTTTACAACACTGACAATGTTATATTTCTTTTTGCATCCCATCATATTAGAAGATATTAATAAATATAAATTTTATAGGAAAATAGGATGATGGTTCGCATAACAGAGTGTTTTGATGTTTTCCAAATTTGGAAAATGTTCAAATGTTTGTAAAGCTTATGGGACTTAACTACGGGGTCATCAGTCCCTAAACTTACAAACTATTTAACTACCTTATACTAAGGATGGCACAAATATCCATGCCCGAGGGGGGATTCGAACTCCCGACCGTAGTGGCCGTGCAGACCGTGACTGGAGCGCCTCAGTCCCCTCGGCCACCGCGGCCGGCCCAAATTTGGATCTAGAAAATATTCTCATGTTAATAAACTGTTCTCTGATTTACTAGATTATTAGAAACTTAGATATGCATGAACATTAAGCCCCAAACCACATATTTCTATATCCCCACTTCAGAGATACAGTATATGACATCAAAGTGATGGACATCATTTTGGACCACCATGTAGTTTTCAAACTACTTTATTAAGACAATAAGAAGTTGCCAACAATTGGTGATGACACTGCATGCACCATGATTTGAAAGGTTAGAGGCGTGCACTCACTGGCACTGTCAACAATGAAAATGCAAGCAAGAAGCATTCCCCTCCCATGTCCTTTCTCCCTGCGGTACATCATCGTCATCAACCAACTTATCTTCTACAGAGTGTGGGTGCCCGGGAAAAATAATCTGATCTGACCAAGATGATCAGTGCTTTCGAAGTCTGGGGTCTGCTGTTAAGTGACTGCAGTCCTACCTCATCGATATCTTAGAGTAATTAGTTGTGCTGATAGCCACTGGAACCATTTAGCAATTTAAGTTACAACAAAATATTAGTCAGTTTTCCCGTATATACTGAAAAGTTACTTCACTTACAAGGGAATGGTCAGACTTGTCATGCCGAAACATGTATTGATTTTTTTAGCACTGTTAGTTAACTTTGAAGGAAGTCTGTATGCAGAATGTTAGCTGCGGACATGACCTGGAAGTCACCTAAAAAATTTCACGAAAATGGCTGTTTTCCCTGCTGGACACCCCAGGAAATGGTGAGTTGCAAGCTGTTGTTATGGTGAGCGTTGTGCACATGGTCTGGAGGTGTGGCCGTCTTATCGCGGATTTCACTAAAGAGGAATATTGTTGCACGGTTTTGGTGGAAAGGGGAAACAAGTATTCGATTCTGTGGCATGCACTTCCTTTTCATTTCTGGTACATATTTCGAAACATACCGTCCTGAAACTGGTTAGAGATGTGAAAGATATTCTGTACATCTACATCTATATTCCACAACCACTTTACGGTGAACGTTCAATCTCCCCTCACAGGTGAAGGCAAACCCTGTCAATGTTTTGCTGCTTGCCATGGAGATATACCACAGACGTCAAATGAAGCAATCAACAGAAAACACGCGTGAAGACTATGTGATGTGTGACATGGTAGTTAAACTTCTAGACGAGCGTGTAAATAGCGCAGACATGTGGCTAGAAATGACTGAAACACTCAATATTGCAGACTGTGAATCTACAGACAGTGAAGAAACACAAGAAAGTTGCACACATGAAGACTCTTCAAGTGATAATGCCACATACCATCATCAATTATCTCTGAAAGCAACACCAGCAACTACAATTACATTATCAGACAAAGAAAAAGCGGTGAAGTATTGGTTGAACAAAAGTGGTAAGAAATGCCTACGTGTCAGTACGGTGCAAAATAGGTATTGCTTTGTCCATTCTGAATGTGAATTGTATAGATGGGAAAAGGAAGTCAATGGACGATGTAAGAGTCGACTGGAAATTGCAGCTGAGATAAATGCACGACTTTTTGAGCAATTTACCGATGCCAGATGACAGTCATTGAGCGTCAGCGACATAATTTTTGGTATACTTTGACTACAAGAAGGGATCGGATCATAGGCCACATTTTTAGATAGCACTGAAGCGTGATTTAGCACAGGACAGAAGTGTTTAGTGGGAAAAAATCACAGAGGGAGACGAACAGACAAATACAGTAAGCAAATTCAAATAGATGCGTGTTGCCGTTTTTATAAGGAGATGAAGAAGCTTCCCAAGGATAGGGTAGAGTGGAGAGCTGAAGCGAACCAGTCTATGGACTGAAGACAACAACAACAACAGCAGCAGCAGCAGCAGCAGCAGCAGCAGCAGCAGCAGAAGCCAAGTTGATATTCTAGTCTGAACTCAGTTGGACTTCATGTTAAGAATTGAAGTAGTATTAAAGAAAATTTTATCCTGATTTGTTTCAATTGGGGTGAAATATATTAATAGTATCTTACAGTAGCTTCATGGTGAAACGTGCTATGCAATTGGAATTTTAGTAAATTGAAGATGTGATTTAGATGGAAAATGGAAGAAAACTTCCAGTTCCTGTGAGAGAGTTACCTATCTGCTTACAAGAGGCTTTCATTTCTTATTTGTCTGGTGTGTTTCCAAACTGTTATGAAAATAAATAAATAAATAATGTACTTAATTTTTTTTTAATGTTTACACTTGCTTCTATAATTCTTCAAAGGCCCTGCAGATGCAATCTATGTTACTCATCCTCTATAAACATTTCCCCTACCTTCTCAATGTAATACACACAGGATACAGAACTTATGTATTTTACATAACAGCAGTCATAAACAGTCAATGTAACTGTGGTACTTACCTTTGCAGAGAACAAGTAGTCAGCATCTGGTGGTTCTAGTACAGCCTTATTGTCAAGAACAGCGTCCACTTCTTTATGCATGACATGAAAAGAGCATGGTCGATCCAAAGTGAATGGGGTATTTGGAGGGAAGGCGTCAACCCATCGAAAGTTGGCAGAGAAAAAATCAGACGGAACATACATGTTTGAATACCTGCGGCGAAGTTCCAACACATCTGCTTCAGGACTACAAGTAAAAAACAATTACAATACTATTAGTAAATTTGAGAGTCAGGAAATCTGAAAGACATGTTTACTGTCAAAAAAGAATCAATTCTGTTTGTGTATTGTTAATCTAGCATCAACAGATCACAATTTACAGTAGAACCTTTGTTTTACACTTGGGTCATTCCATGTCAAGTGGACTAAGGGTCCCCACTCTACTCTCTCCAATTGTGATGAAATTTTTACATAGGACATACATGAAGCATTGCCAATTTACAGCTCCATAAGTAGTACAGTTGGGCCACTAGCCACCTTTTTGACAAGGCTAGTATTTTTTTGACATTGCGACTAAAATGAATAAATCGTCAACTTTGTTTAACCATTTCTCAGAGTCTAACAGACCTGTCATGCTGAAACCTTGTGACCCTCTTCAACGTTCTGGGTACAATAGCTTAATTATAGCACAAAAGTCAAACTATAGTCAATTCATCATAATGTGCTGTCAAAGTGGCTCATAAATCTTGTCGTACAAAATTTTGATTACACTTTACTGCCATGTATCTACTGAGCAAATAACTTTCTGAAGCTGATTCTTTAGTTATATGCAGCCTGTCAGCATGTCAAAAAGCTCTGCAAGTGGCATCCAGATTGTTCAAATAATAATTGAGTTATCAGAGTTTAAATTCTGATCGAAAACTAAATCAATTTTGGCTTACTTTCAAAAGGTCATATCACAAAAGGTATCACTCAAATGTGATTTACTGGGCATCATTGAAAAGAACATACTTTGTTTGATCAGAAAAAGTTGTTTTTATTTTGGAGACATTGCATTTAAGAATAAATAAACTTACATTCTCATTACATTAAAAAACACACAGGCACACAAGCTTGTGTTGGTCCATTGTAGCTCACTGTTTTATTATTTATGGTTCCCAAGCCATAATATTTCATTCTTATCAATTCTGTTGCTGAAATGTGTTATTAATAGCAATTACAGTTAATTTTAACAAGCTGCAATGTGAGGCTATTCAGTACCATTGAAAAGAGCTCACTTTGTTTGATCAGAAAATGATGTTTTTATTGTTGAGACAGAAGTTTAGTGTCAACAGTGGAGTTTGGAAACACACTTCAACAATGAGCCTGAAGCACACTGCTCTGTAGTGAAGTATGTTAAGTTGTAATGTGTGCCATTTTACATAATGTAAAGTCTGTTTCATTACTGGACAAAGATCTTTTCTGTATGTAAACATTATTTCAAGCTGCCTGGCTTTTTAGAAATGTTTATCTGGGTATTTTTATTTCAGTTTTAATTACAGTATCTATGACTGTTTAATTTCTTCCAGTTGGAAACATACAGCACTTAGAATCTATCAGATATTGAAATAAAAGTCAATTGGAAGTAAAAGTTGAATTATAGTGTAATGGATATCAAAGAGGTTTCAGTGTCATGTATCATTGGCCTTGCAGATAATTCTGTTTGTCATCTGAAAACACACACACATAAACAAGGCTTCATTCCAATCAAAGATTTTTCATTACAACAACAGGAATTAATAATACAAAGAAGTGAAACATGTCTTACTGCAAATGCACAAATATGCTTTCATCATGGAGAAGTATTGTTGGACAAATATGCATTTCTACAGAGATCTTGTTGTAATCCTGTTGCTGCAAAGAACCATTCTGTAAAAAAGGGTTTAGGGATTGTTAATGTGGAAACAGTAAAACAATTGTAAGCTGTGATGAAGAGCAATGTTAAACCTGGTCATAAGATCTGTGAAACTTGCAGAAAACAATTTTCAGCAAAGAAAGCAGAAACATTGCAGAAAACTTCAACCCAGTCAGAAGATGAAACAGAATTATATCTAGTAGGATCAGTCGATACACGTCTAATTGCTTTTGGGGTCTCCCCTAATAAAATTTCAGAGAGTAACAACAAATTATGCAAAACAAGAAATAAGCAAAGCTTAAGAGGCAGTTGTGAATAACATTATCACTGCTGGAGGCTTTGACCCAAAAGATTTTGAAATACCTAGTACAAGCAAGGTACGTCATGACTGAAGACTATAAACAGCTGATTACAGAACTGAAAGGCAAGTTGCAATTGTCAAGGCGGCCTGAAAATTTCAAATTTTGACATTAGTACCTCAAAGCTGGACTATACAAGACACAATGCAAAAATTTGGCATATCAGAAAGGGGATGGTAAAAGCAGCTAGGAAAAGAAAAAGTGTGACAAGAATATTTTAGAAGCTGTAAAAGAAAGAAATATAGCATTTTTTCAGAATGAAGAATTTAAATACGCTGTGCAGTGTCCGTGTTTATTGATATAACTAAGCAAATGTCCTTCAGACATGCATGCATGTCTTGAAGGAATGGACACTGCGGTGACTACAGCTGCTAATGTAAATACAAGAAATGTATTCACAATTGCGAATAGTAATCAACATCAGCTGGATACTGTAATGATGACATGTGAAAATTTTAGCCAGGCCGGGACTCGAACCCAGATTTCCCGCTTATCATGAGCGGTCGCGTTTCCATTACACTACCCGTGCATGCTTACCAGAACGACCCAAACCTTCATATGCCACACATTGTCAACTGCCCATGAGTGCTCATACGTTCTATGATGTAACTCTTATATTTGTCACAAGCCTCTCTATGACTGGCTTGTGACAAATATAATAATAAGTCTCACCCTGTGTGGAAATTACATCATAGAATGTACGAGCACTCATGGACAGTAGAAAACATGTGGCATAAGAAGGTTTGCGTCGTTCCGGAAAGCATGCATGGGTAGCGTAATGGAAATGCAACCACTCGCGATAAGTGGGAGATCGGAGTTCAAGATCCGGCCCGGCACAAATTTTCATATGTCACCATTACACCATACAGCTGATGCTGATTACTATTCACAATCGCGAATACATTTCTTGTATGAAGACGTTAGCTGAATTAGCCAATACATTGCCTCTATGGTGGAAAATAGTGGACTGGTAATATCTCCAATGTTTCAGAAGTTGAAAATGATGCCTTAGTAAGTTTCATACACCCCACTGGACCTACACATTTATTCTACTGGCTAGTCAGGCAGGACACTTGTTGGATTCCAAACAAACACAATCTTACAGTCATTAGCTACATTAGCAGCATGACTGGGCCAACAATATATAGAATGAATATTAAGGCTTGGGTATCATAAATAATAAAACAGTGAGCTACAATGGACCAACATAAGATTGTGTGCCTGTGTATTTTTTTACTGTAATGAGAATGTAAGTTTATTTATACTTAAATGCAATGTCTCCTGATCAAACAAAGTATGTTCTTTTTGATGATGCCCAGAAAATCATATTTGAGTGATCCTTTTGTGATATGACCTTTTGAAAGTGAGCCAAAATTGATTTAGTTTTCGATCAGAATTTGAACTCTGATAACACTATTATTCAAAGAATCTGGATGCCACTTGCAGAACTTTTTGACATGCTGACAGGCTGCATATAACTAAAGAATCAGCTTCAGAAAGTTATTTGCTCAGTAGATACATGGCAGTAAAATATAATCAAAATTTTGTACAAGATTTATGAGCCACTTTGATGGTACATTATGATGAATTGACTTTAGTTTGACCTTTAGTGCTATAATTAAGCTATTATCCCCCAAAAGTTGGCCAGGATCACAAAGTTTCAGCACGACATGTCTCTTAGATCCTGAGCAATGATAAAATAAATTCGATAATTTATTCACTTAAATCGTGATGTCAAAAAACTATTGTTTATGAAAGTGGCTGGTGATCCTACCATACTACTCGTGGACCTGTAATTTGGCAGAGCTTCATGTAAGGCCTGTATGTACACTCTTTGACAAAAAACCTGGCCGCCGGCCGGCCGCCGTTGAGCCTAAGTTCGAGCCGATCGCGACATGGGACAATAAAAGTGGCCGCGCTGATTCGCTCTAAGTCCGGCTCATTGCACAATCTGGCAGCACTGTAGACTGCAGGAGTCCATACAGTACTTCTTGTGTGCTGTTTGAAGTTCTGTAGGTCAGCTACATCCGTGGTCCCGCGGTAAAGTGCGTGGCTTGCATGGGAAAATATTAGCGATCAAAACCGAGTGTTGACAAAACTTTTTAATTCACCTTCCTCGTGCGTACTGATGCCACATCTGTAAGGAAAGCATATGCGTAACGTATATCATTTTTTGATACACTGGTAATAACATTTCAGCCCAATAACATCGCTGCCTCTGGCCGCAGCACTTGGCAGAGCACTCCGCGGCCCACTCGCCGGCAGCAGCGGTGGCGGCGCTACACAGCGCTGCCTCGCCCTCTGCCCACAGCGCCTGCTGCCGCTCATCGCCCTGGATATGTAAAACGCTTGAGTGTTGCTGTGTGGTGATAAAAAAAAAAAAGGTTGCGATGTGTATTTCAGACACGATATCAACGGAGCAGACCACTCATTTTGAATGATGACCATACTATTACACTAATACATAATACATTAGAGAGGCAAAACATTTTCATAGTCATTGATCCAATCAAATGGCACTCTACGATGTTTAACACTCATTTCTGGTTTAAATCGCGATCCTTTTCTTTTCAGAAAAGCCCTTCATGTAATTTGTTATTGTCATCACTTCATATGTTTTGATCAAGACACTGTGCGTAACTGCACTACAATGTTTAGTGCCTTTGTTTGATTCCTTATGGTAAATGTATGAGCTAAATTATCTGAATAAGTTTCAGCGCACGTTATAAAGCAACACCGCCACACTGAAAGGTGTCTCATTTCTACAGTAGATATTTTGCATGAACGAACTGTATTAATCATTATGTTCACTTCCTCTGTAAGCATCCCCTAGCATGTGGGTCCTAAGGAAATAGTAAAAATTCCCATCGAGGGAGGTCAATTCGAATTCCTTCAAAGGTATGGTGAAGCAAAAAAGACATCTAATACCATTTCCGTAATTCGGAGTCGACCTTTCTGAAAGCCTTATTGTATAAAGCTTTTCTTCTGATTCCATTAAAGAGTTTCTTCTTGCAATCTGCAGCGTATAAAGTAAAATAAAACAAAGTAAAACGGCATACCACCGCCAAACGCACTGTCTCCAACCAGGATTAGAACTGCCGACCCACAGCTCAGTTGCATCGCGAGACACGAGCAGAACCACACAGCCAACCACACGCTGCCAGCTGGTGCCCTCAGTCTCTTAGACATTTAATGCTGAGCCTCTAACGTATCTCGAAAGTTAACCTGAAAGTCACCTATGCGAATAAAAAAATTCCTTGAGTGCAAAAGTTAAATTTCTGTCTCTCATATCACATGTGCATTATACAGCATGAGTCATGAAAGTAGAAGAGGAATGTCAAGTGAACTTAGCTAGACAATTCAGTACCACTTGCGGAAGTAACTGCACTGTCACAGTGTTGCCAAATATTAGCAACGATGTTGCCAGTTCTTAGCTGTAGTAGGAAGACCTGTGTAGCGATAAACGACGCGAAATCGCCCTCGTCTCATACGGGCTTCAAGAGGGAAGTCGCGGATTTTGGTTAATGCGCGGCGCAATCTGCTGATAGTTTCCATCGTCACTCTTTAGGATGCAGATATTAATTCGTCCAATGAGGCCGTAACCAGCGTTCATATATTTCGAAACTTAACAGCATTATGATATAATTTCAGCAAATGACTAGAGAAGTGAAACATAGTGATATTGTTCTTGAAACATACGGCAGATCAAAGACTGAGATATGTAAACTTACATCACGATTTCAGTTTCACCTCCCCCCTCCCCCCCAAAAAGACTAAAACAATTACTTTGTTAGATTTCAGCAAAAGCTACTATGTTTTTAATTTTTCGTGAAAAGTTACTGTAAATCAACGTTGCCTCATCCGCCACAAAAAACTTCGCATCTTGAAAGTGACTGCGTTTCAAAATGCAGCCTTATGACCGCACAAGTAATATTTCACGTGTTGGTTTGTTTGAAAGCCAGAAGAAACAATCAACTGATTATGTGTGCACAGTAATTAGTTCATTTGGGGATTCAGAAGATAGGATACTTAAAATTACGGCCATGAACACAGAAACTAAACTGTGTATGTGTGAAATGTGCAATTCTGAGGTTTTTCATCTGCAAACATATACATATCATCCATAGACTACTAACCAGCTTATTAATTTCGCAGTGTTACAGCCTTGTTGGCCCAACAAATGATGATGAGAATCCGAATCCATGTGTATGATGGATTCTTCGAATTATGCCACCCACGACTTGCATGTGTTGTTGCTTACTATCTGTCGTCACGATGATAAATCAACAGAAATTATTACAAAATTTTTGCCTACTTTTTCATATAGTTTTATTTTCCGTAAAACCACACATTCTTTCCGGTCTCTTGGCCACATGGGAAAGAACGCTTTTGCAACTGAATTAATGATAATAATGATAGTAATCAATGGCGTTTACCTCTTTACAGCAGAATGATAACGATTACAATAACAACAGAAAATGCCGATGTCTTGCTTGACACACTGAAATGAGTTTTAGTATTTAGTTGCTGAATACCGTTTAGGACATTTTTCAGAGGAGAAAAATAGACCTAAAGCCACACACATCACTAGTACAACGATATGTCACTAATCAGCTATGCTTGCTGTAGATCAGGAGACAAGAATAGCGTCACCGACCTAAATTGAGAGTACTGGTTCAGTTGTCTGACATTTGTTGGCAGTTAATACAGTCCCGACATAACCCACAAAATTGTTTGCAATTTAAACAGGGGCCGACCTTCCTGTGGTCGAAAATTTAATTCAGGATAACAGAGTCATATTAAGTCAATGAGCAAACTCATATCCTCAAGAATATTGGAAAATACCTCGAATGGTGGAAATGAGGGAACGATCAGAGTTGTCTAGCGTTGTAAGCAATACTGCCAACCAATAGCAAGAACTACTTGGGCATCCCACAATATCCTCATTCCTACAAACATGCTAACTGGCTTTTAGCCATGCTGCGCTACCAAACGCCATTCTAAGTAAGGCTTCAGTCCGAAAGCAGACAACAGCATTGAAAAATGCTAATGAATAGATGACTTACACTCATCAACTTCCGGGGAGAGTTTCTTTTAACAAAACGAAGAAAGTGCAAAACGACTACTTTCTCCAAAATTCCTGCGGACTTTTGTCCCAAAATGGATGTATATACGTTCAGTCTTGTCATACGCGGCTCACATTCCAGGAATATCACAAAAAGGAGTATCTGGCGTGTACCGTCTTAGAGCAGCTATTACGCAAGTTTTTACCGATAATCATAAAACTGACCAGATAGGTTTTGCTGCAGAATATAGCGACTTCTATTAGATCCGCGTAACCTTTCCCGACAAGAAACTGTTTTCTTCGTATAATGATGACCCTGTATAGGTGAATTATAATGTTACTGTTTAATGTTGCTTCAGAGGAACGTTTTGCATTAAATATATATATATCTTTGCAGGTGCTTCAAAATAATTGTAATAATTAGTTTCCCTTCAAATTAATCCATTTATTCGATGTATTATTTGTAAAGCAATTGCAACCGCGAAATCTGAAATTGTACTATAAACCAAACAGTTTGGTTACTTTAGGTCTATCGTCCGAGGGCAGAACGCTTCCATGTGAAATATCTCCACGAAAGGCAGAGAGGCGGACGGTTCT
Organism: Locusta migratoria; assembly: GCA_026315105.1. Classification (NCBI taxonomy): domain Eukaryota; kingdom Metazoa; phylum Arthropoda; class Insecta; order Orthoptera; family Acrididae; genus Locusta; species Locusta migratoria. The sequence continues at coordinate 668,484,076 of CM048744.1, forward strand.
CTTTCTTAGTACAGTTCGGCTCGGATAGCCGGTCCTCTGTGGAGAAGAGATGTAATTGTATGTTGAAGAAAAAAGTCATATCTAAGAAACCTGCCCATTAATTTTATTTTTCTCCTATATTTATATTTTTCAGGCTTATATTCGCCTTTACTTGTCACAAAATAATGACATATCTTTTTCTCTGCAAGTAGCATTACATTTTCCGTTGTCTCTAGATGGATCATACTTTGTCTCTGTCGGCTCCAGATCTCACGTCGAAAGAAAAATGTCCTCCACATCATTCATTTCGCAGGAGGCGGTCGTATATTTACCATTGGTATATTTACTTGTACGAATATTGTTCGCAAGCGTAAATAGTTTGCTCTTGCTGTTCGTCTCCAATTCCCTGTAATTCTCCTCGTGAAGTGGATGAACTGTGCTTTATTATTGTTAGTATCATTAGTTTTTATTTCAAGTTGAGCTTTGAATTTGTATTTTTTATTACTGTTACATTTGTTTGTTGAGTATGTTTGACAGTATTGAAGGTCAACAAGGTCTCATATCCATTACCATAAGCGTGTTAGAGCTAATGTATAACGATCATTTTTGTCTTGTTTCATCTGTAAAACTTCCTCTCAAAATGTGGAACACTTCTTTTAACACCCTTCATTTGAAACCGATATGTAGGCAGTGGACATTCACGGATTACTCATTTATTAACGTCATTGATAATGATAATTAGGATAAGATTAATTTACAAATTTTGTACTCAGTCCATTTAATTAAATTACAAACAAATGTTTCAAATGTTCAAATGTTTATTAAGCTTATGGGACTGAACTACGGGGTCATCAGTCCCTGAACTTACAAACTACTTGCGAACTAGGACGGCACAAACATCCATGCCCGAGGGGGGATTCGAACCCCCGACTGTAGTGGCCGTGCAGACCGTGACTGGAGCGGCTCAGTCCCTGCGGCCACCGCGGCCGGCAAATTACAACCCTCCGCATTCTACGGCAACTGTTCTAAATCATTGAATAAGAGATACGTCAATACGTTTATTTACTATCTTTTAACAAACAACAGTGCAATTGCTTTCCATAATACTGATTTAAACCGTGGCACAATTCATCGATCAATTTTAATTTTAATCGTTGTAACACATATTTATTAGGTTGCTTTATTGTCTATTGTGTGTTTCTTACAAATTTTACAATTGATTTTATACTAACGATAGGCCAGAAACTTAATTAACGTAACTCAGAACCGTGTGACAATGTAATATCTACTCACGTTCATTTTCGCGAGTTGGTGCAGTGGTAACACACTGGATTCATATTCGGCCATTTGGATTTGAATTTTCCATGATTTTGCTAAATAAGTCTAGGAAAATGGCGGAATGGTCCCTGCGGCAGTGTGCGGGCGATTTCCTTCCACATCCTTATCACAACAATCCGTAACCTTCCTTCTTTCTTTCGTGTCTCGTGTGCAATATTTTGTTTATGTTTCAGTGTATTGGTACAAATTTTGCAGTTCATTTCAAACCTAATTCCCTCTGAACAAGAGACCTTAAACTTTCAACTCAACTTAGAACTGGATGGCACTGCTACATTAAAGCCATTTCTTAACTGGTGTGTGGTGGAGGGCACTTTTTATACAACTGCTGTTTCCTCCTGTTTCTCTTCCAGTCGTGAATGGTTCGCCGTTAAAACAATTTCTGGTAAGACTTAATGTAAGTTTATATGGCCCTATCGTTTACCTTCGCTATCTTTCCATGATTAATACGTACGAGGGGTAAGGTGAATTAGAAATAAAACAGATTTATCGAATGTCTCTGTTGTATTCTCATGCAAACGTTTGAAACTGAATGAAAAACTTCACACATACAAAATTTGAAAAGTGCAAAACAATCATTTAAATTAAAAATGCTTGTAAAATGGTTTTAAAATAGACTAAGACGTTTAAAGTAACTTTTTCCACTTGAAAATTGCTACCGCGTTAAAGATAGTTCCAAAAAAGTTTCAAATTTTTAATAGCTACGTCAGTCATCATAGTAACACTGGAACGTAAAGTGTTCTTGCTTCATGAGTAACGCTAGCAGTAGCGTTTAGTCGCCATCGACTTGAAGGGTAATTTATTTCACTAACATTCTGAAGTCGACAAGAGGTATGACGCGGTGGCGGCAGCCACGGTCGTTTTGGTAAATGGGGCACAACGAGCGAGCGAAGGCGCGCGCATCTGGAAACGGAGAAGACGGAGCGCGCCTGCTGGAGGGAAAGGATAGTTGTCGTTCTGAATAGACGAAGCCATCAAAGTCTAACAGATGTTTGGTAGACCTCCCCGAACTTTCGCAGTTTGACTGTAACATAAGAAATAAATGAAATTCACGAATTGCATTGAATGGTTAGTAAATTAATGTCGTCCACTATCTGCCGACGATACCGCTCGAATGATAATCTATCGACGTGAAATACATGGAACCTAAAAGTCGCCATAAAGTTTGTACTCTGAAACCTATCACCGCGCTGTAGCGAGCAAATTGTAATTAAAAAACTATGTCTGCAACGAATTCGGCCATCAGACTACGTAAAATTTTATGAAATCAACGAGGCAGGCAACAGTAAGACAGGTTCGAAATCTATCGAGCATATCAAGGAACGTGCTAAAATTAGCGTTTGATTCAAATGGAACGCTATTTAACGTAGCAAGATGTTCTATCAATAACAGGTCGCTTGTAATTTCCATATTGACCTACCGACATTTTATTTTATCAGGAAGCAAACTCGAAGGAAACTGGACAGAATTTGAGTATTTTTGAAGACTTTTCTGCGAAAAATTGTGCGTCTTTTTGTTATTTAATGGAGTAAAGTAAACATAACGATAAGGCCTACCTAGAATACAAGCATAAACCGAGAAACAAAACTGGAAAAACTCTCAATGAGGTATTCATTGATATTTTTTCTTTACTCTTTTAAAATAGCTGGCCACATGGCACATATGCAATTTGGAGGGCACAGTGTCTCGAGCATGAGTTGAATTACGGATCCTAACATGCAGGACGCCAGCTACAAAAACTCGTTCATCAGGCCACCAATGTAATCAAGATATTCCAACGTCGTAGCTAGCGTCCATTGTTTCGCAACTTTGGCATCATGTAGACGTGAGTCTGATTTGTAAATCTACAAACAGTTGACTTTTTCTCGTCACCTCCATTAAATATTCTGTAAAATTAATATCAGAATATGCACATTGTAGTAGCTGAATTGTGTTCAAGAAGGTCGTTTCATACATTAACTATTCCTACTCTCTTTCACGTTGCGAGCAATCTGCCTCAGCTTGAGTAAATCAATGAGGTAAGGTTTACAGCAGTAATGTCTAGCTGTATAATAGTCACTTTCTAAACGCCTAGGTTATTTCGAAATCGGGTCAGTTTTGTTGCAAAAGCTGGATCTTATCAATTCATCTCGTTATGTCTTTCAAATGTTCAAATGTTTGTCAGGCTTAAGGGACTTAACTGCAGGGTCATCAGTCCCTAATCTTACAAACTATTTTTGAACCACCTTATACTAAAGACAACACAAACAGCCATGCCCGAGAGGGGATTCGAACCCCCGACGGGGAACGGCCTCGCGCATCGTAGCATAGCGCCTCGATGCGCTCGGCCGCTCCGCCGCGGCGTTACGTGTTTAAATTATCCGCTTACTGTCAAACAAAACCATTCGTGCCAACTGTCTCCTGGCAATCTCATACTAGATGCCATAGCCACCTACTTCAAGAATATCAAGTGACATCACAAACAAAACGACAGACCATTTTCTTAAATGAATTTATCTGTTGTTCTAAAATGATGGTAAACTTTTAAATATTGATAAAACAACTTACTTGTAAATTACTTCAAATGTTGTCATCACAGAAAGTAAATAATAAATTCTGAAACCGCATCAGCTGTTTTTTAATTAAGATCCTTGGTTTACAGGTCCACGACCATTTTCATTTTAAATATTTTTTCTCATATGAAAATTCATTACAGAGACCCAACGTTCAAATCACTTTCATCTGTCATGGAAATAAAATATTATTAAATAGGCCCGGATGTATGGAACCAGTCCAACAGAAATTATTACTGTCGTTCGGAATTAAATCCAACGACGTTAAAATGTGGGACAAATAGTCGCGTAATTTTGATTACTGTATTGTCCAAGAAACCAGTAGATTGCCGACGAAGTGAAGGTGTCGAAACTAAAGAAGACTGTATAAAGAATCGAGAAAAGCGATAGATGACGCATTTGTATTTTGTTCATCTTTGCATCAAGTATTACGGGAACGTAAAAAACTTACTAATATGCACAACTACCCACTTTCTCTATTTTGTTTCAGTTTCAAGAGGACTAAATTCAAAACATGCTTATCTAAACATAATTTGTTTATTACACTGCGTCGATGCTTTCGGTACATTTCCCTAATAGCTGCTTATTTAGGTAACATACCTTAAATGTGAGACGCGCATGACAAGACACAAGGTAGATACAGTCCGTTTTCAAACTACAGTGCCTAGTATCTTTGGACAAAATGATCGTTCGCAGTACTTTTTCGTTTTGTTACAAAAAGCTCTCACTGAAAGTTGGTGAGGGTAAGTGTTTGATACCGTTCATATCCAGTAACATTTAATGAAATGTCTAAATCTAACAAAGTAATTGTTTTAGTCTGTATTTTTTTTGGGGGGGGGGGGGGGGGCAATATCAGTATGTTTCACTTCTCTAGTCATTTGCTGAAATTATATCATAATGCTGTTAAGTTTCGAAATATATGAACGCTGGTTACGGCCTCATTGGACGAATTAATATCTGCATCCTAAAGTGTGACGATGGAAACTATCAGGAGATTGCGCCGCGCATTAACCAAAATCCGCGACTTCCCTCTTTAAGCCCGTATGAGACGAGGGCGATTTCGCGTTGCTTATCGCTACACAGGTCTTCTTAGTACAGCTAAGAACTGGCAACATCGTTGCTAATATTTGGCAACACTGTGACAGTGCAGTTACTTCCGCAAGTGGTACTGAATTGTCTAGCTAAGTTCACTTGACTTTCCTCTTCTACTTTCATGACTCATGCTGTATAATGCACATGTGATATGAGAGACAGAAATTTAACTTTTGCACTCAAGGAATTTTTTTTATTCGCATAGGTGACTTTCAGGTTAACTTTCGAGATATGTTAGAGGCTCAGCATTAAATGTCTAAGAGACTGAGGGCACCAGCCGGCAGCGAGTGGTTGGCTGTGTGGTTCTGCTCGTGTCTCGCGATGCAACTGAGCTGTGGGTCGGCAGTTCTAATCCTGGTTGGAGACAGTGCGTTTGGCGGTGGTATGCCGTTTTACTTTGTTTTATTTTACTTTATACGCTGCAGATTGCAAGAAGAAACTCTTTAATGGAATCAGAAGAAAAGCTTTATACAATAAGGCTTTCAGAAAGGTCGACTACAAATTACGGAAATGGTATTAGATGTCTTTTTTGCTTCACCATACAAACGCCTTTGAAGGAATTCGAATTGACCTCCCTCGATGGGAATTTTTACTATTTCCTTAGGACCCACATGCTAGGGGATGCTTACAGAGGAAGTGAACATAATGATTAATATAGTTCGTTCATGCAAAATATCTACTGTAGAAATGAGACACCTTTCAGTGTGGCGGTGTTGCTTTATAACGTGCGCTTAAACGTATTCAGATAATTTAGCTCATACATTTACCATAAGGAATCAAACAAAGGCACTAAACATTGTAGTGCAGTTACGCACAGTGTCTTGATCAAAACATATGAAGTGATGACAATAACAAATTACATGAAGGGCTTTTCTGAAAGGAAAAGGATCGCGATTTAAACCAGAAATGAGTGTTAAACATCGTAGAGTGCCATTTGATTGGATCAATGACTATGAAAATGTTTTGCCTCTCTAATGTATTATGTATTAGTGTAATAGTATGGTCATCATTCAAAATGAGTGGTCTGCTCCGTTGATATCGTGTCAGTACGCACGAGGAAGGTGAATTAAAAAGTTTTGTCAACACTCGGTTTCAATCGCTAATACTTTCCCATGCAAGCCACGCACTTTACCGCGGGACCACGGATGTAGCTGACCTACAGAACTTCAAACAGCACACAAGAAGTACTGTATGAACTCCCGCAGTCTACAGTGTTGCCAGATTGTGCAGATAGCCGGACTTAGAGCGAATCAGTGCGGCCACTTTTATTGTCCCATGTCGCGATCGGCTCGAACTTAGGCTCAGCGGCGGCCGGCCGGCGGCCAGGTTTTTTGTCAAAGAGTGTACATCCTGTAAAAATTTCATCAAAATCGAAGATCGTTGAGTTGGGAGCTTGTCTAAATTTAGGCCACTTGATATGGAATGACCCACTTTTCAAGGGCCATATAAATAAATAAATAATTTGGTGTAAAATGCGGGGGAAAAAGTATACTTCCCACCAACAATCTACAATACCCAAATCCTCAACAGTGCCAGAACATTGTTGTTAACCTTTTTGCCAAAAACCTCAACCCCTCAGTCTTATCCAAAAGTCTCACCTTCAGTCTCAAACCCAAATTTAACCATGTTGGTCTTGTTAAAGATTTTCTCTCCTTTTGCCAATCCCTACAGTGGAAAAACTACTTTGCCCCTAATCCTTCCAATCAAAACCAATCTAATTCAAACATTGAACCCAATTCATACCACCACCCAACTGTGACACTCCCACCTCACCACCCTCTGGTCACCTTTCAGGAATTCCTCACTTCCAACTTGGCATTACCATCCTTCCCAAAGTCCCTTCCTAAGAATATCAACCTTTCAGCAGAAGGAAGGACAGCCTTACAAAATCACCATCTCATGAACCTACACTTGATGTAAGATAAAATAATGCTTCTGTAACTTATCCACTGATGACAAGCCTGCAGTGGCTCTAAAACTAGTTATGGACAAATAAACATCCTTAAAAGCAGTTGGTTGCATATTTTTAGCAAAATAAATTGACAAGTCGTGGTTTCTGTGGATGTCACAAAGAAAGTAAATTCCCATTTACATGAAGCACATGCTGCGCACAACTTCAGCATCTTCTAGTAAATATGGAAGGAGTTTCTCATGTTACTTAATATAGGTCATCTATACTTCTGCATACAGCTTCTGCACTGCTGTTCATCAGGATTGTAGGGCCTCCTGTCAATCATCTCAACCTTAACAAATATGCAGATTCATTGCTCCTACAAGATCATCATTCTGCAGTTTTTAGCAAAAGCAAGAAGCATGGTGAATTGACATTGAAGAACATGTTAAAACTGTTGAACTTACAGGTCGAGTGCCATTTTTGGTATATGAACCATGTAACGTGGAACAATTCGCTGTCTTCTGCGAGGTCTTGGGCTTTTGCTCCGTTGTCGGACGGAAGGGCTTCTCTTTTCTTTCTCCTCTCTCTCCCTAAAATGAAAGCATTAATTAATTAATTTTTTTTTTACCTAGCTGGCTGAAGGGATAAGAATGTTGGTTTGAAATTGTATCGAATAAAGGCAAATCATGAAGTGAACAATATTATCTGCTTTAATACCTTATTCTTTCCTCCCTCCTCTTCTTTCTATCCACTTCCTCATCATCTGTTTCTCTTGCTCTGTCTTTTCTATCCTGACGGCTAGATTTGCGCTGGTTACTCCGATTTCCATAATTGCTTCCACTTACTGAATTTTCAGCTACACAATAAGGAAACAAGATACAATGTAATATGATCCAAATCGACAAAAACCTATTACGTACTCACATATTAAAAGACTATATCTTACACCAGAATATGTTAAGTAGTTCCACTACTAAAATAATTTGAGAGAAATAATACTTAATAATATATTAAGTTTTTCCTCATAATAAAAATGTAACACATCTGATCCCACAATGTGCACGTGCACAAGCACGCACGCACACACGTTCTTTGTCCTCAATGTTAGCTACTCCAACAACTACAATGGCTATTCAGAAATTAGGGAACATTTTGGCGTTAAAAAACTAAGTACAAGAAAATATAGTAAGGACAGTTTACAACTCACCGCAAAGACGTGGCGACATGCACATACAAAAGAGACACACATACAACACTTTCAGCTTTCGGCCATGGCCTTCTTCAGAAAATAAAACACTCACGCAATCACACAGGCACACAACACAGTCATACAACCATCACCTCCGGCTGCCGCACTTCGAATCATGCTCTGCAGCGAATCGGGGACGGGAGGGGAGTGGAGGGGAGGGGAGAGGGGATAGGAAGGTTAGGTCATGGTGGTGGGGACGGGTTAGATGGGAATAACGAGATGCAGCTTAGGAATGGAGTGGGGAGGCGGGTGAAGGGAGAAAAATAAAATAAAATAAAGAAAATAAAATAAGTATTAAAAAGAAATGCATGCACACTGCAAGAACACAAGACCGCATGTACACACACACACACACACACACACACACACACACACACACACACACAATCGGAATAACTCCCATCTGTGCAGTTCAGAAAAGCTGGTGGTGGATGGGAGGATCCAGATGGCCTGGGTTGTGAAGCATGTGCTCCGCTGCATGCTGTGCCACAGGGTGGTCCACCTTGTGTTTGGCCACAGTTTGGCGGTGGCCATTCATCCAAATGGATAGCTGGTTGGTGGTCATGCCAATATTAGAAAGCTGTACAGTGATTGCAGCACAGTAGGTAAATTACTTGGCTGCTTTCACAGGTGACCCAGCCTCTGGTAGGGTAGAATTAGCCTGTGACAGGACTGGAATAAGAAGTGCTGGGTGGGTGGATAGGACAGGTCTTGCAGCGGGGTCTTCCACAAGGATATGATCCCTGTGGCAGTGAGCTGGGTTTCGGGGTGGCATAAGGATGAACTAGGATGTTGTGGAGGTTGGGAGGGCGACAGAACACCACTTTAGGAGGGGTGGGAAGGATCTTGGGCAGGATGCCTCTCATTTCTGGGCACGAGGATAGAAAATCAAAACCTTGGCGAAGGATGAAATTTAGTTGTTCGGGTCCAGGGTAGTACTCGGTGACAAGGGGAGTGCTCCTTTGTGGATGGTTACTGGCGTTAGGAGGAGGATTTGGGATGTGTGTATTTTTTTTTATGTACATTTAATTTATTTTTCTCCCTTCACTCGCCTCCCCACTCCATTGCTAATCTGCATCTCGTTATTCCCCTCTAACTCATCCCCAACACCGTGACATAACCTTCCTATCCGCTCTCCCCTCCCCTCCCCACCCGTCCCCGATTTACTCACCGCAGAGCGTGATTCGAAGTGCGGCATCCGGAGGTGATGGTTGTATAACTGTGTTGTGTGCCTGTGTCATTGTGTGAGCCATTTTCTGAAGAAGGCCATGGGCGATAGCTGAAAGTGTTGTACGCGTCTCTCTTTTGTATGTGTCTGTCGCAGCTAGTCACCACGTCTTTGCGGTGAGTTGTAAACTGTCCTTACTATATTATTAATTCCAACCTGCACTTTCCATTATTATATAATGTTATTTTCTTTGGGCAGGTCTATATACATCAATAATAATTTTGTAATGTTGATTAATCAGAACATAAGTAAAATTGTATCAAGCAGACCTTTAAAAAACAGGATCATCGTATACTCTGGTAAATATGGTAACAATATAAATATATGTACTAACCTGGTGGAGGAACTGCATTATACGTATTCTGGTTAGGGGTGGCAGTGAAACCTTGCTTATTTTGGGGTCGTTGAGTAGTGTTTGCAGTGGACATTGGTAAAACTTGGATTCTGGTTGCATTCCACTTAAAGGGCATATTTGGGTTGTATGATGCTTCCACAAGTACTCTATCTCCCACAACTGGATTTGATCCCTTGACACAGCAACTGCAAATTTAATAATATAATTATTTGTATAACATGCCATAAGATGTATTTATGTCTTACATGATAAAGCTAGTCAAGGATGGATGAACGAGAAACTGAAGATCCAGAATATACACCAAATCCACCACCAACATTATGAAACTTAATTAAAGTTGTGACTAACTTAAAATTTCACCATTTTGATGAATGAAATTGGCCAGGTATCAAAAACGTGCATCCACATGCCACTTCCCATACCAAGAAGCTAAGATTCAGCACTTTCATTAGGAACTTTTCAACCATCTACCCATACGACTCAACCTTGTACTTAGTAAAAATTATCTGTTTACTCTCAAGTTTGGTGGACAACATTATAGCCATGATGAGGAACTTAAGATGACTATTGTCAACTGATTCAATTACCATGTAGGAACTTCGATGCAGAAGTGTTAAAGAGATAGTGTAATGCTCTGAAAAATACTTGGATGTGAAAAAGTGAATTATGTTTGTGTGTAATACTATAACTACCAATTAAAGTTTTGGGAGTCCTTACTAAAATAAATAAATAAACAAAAAGAATAAAAATAAAAAATTGCAGATTTTATTCATATATCTCTTTCAAAAGATCACAGCAATTTCTGTTTATAAGACAGACAATATTTGTTTCTTTTGAAAGTGATAGGAGGTCAGGATTGATTTGAAGAATGTGTCTCAATAGCTTATCATGAATAGCAGCTGTTTTCTTCGGTCTTAATTTTAGAACTCAGAAACACAATTCTTGTTATACTCTTGCAAAACAGGCACTGGAAGACAGTGACAGTATAGTGTAGTGACTTTTAAGCGAAGGCTCTTGGGTTTGAATGGCACCATGTCCGTATATTTTAAATTGTAAATGTGTTCTACTACCTTCATGTATTGAGTAATAATGTTCCAGAAGTTTCTGTTAGTGTATATCTATACTGAATAAACCTCCAGTGGCAGTTAGTTCATTCTATGCTCTTTCATGTGTGTGACAAGTGTTAAATAAAGTACCAGTGTTCTTCAATCAACTAGCTACATCCCAAGACATCGCAACATGACAATATAGATGAAACATTTATTATTTACTAGCTATATGCTTCTGGTTCGTGCAGCATCACTTTCTTGGTGTTCCATACTTCAGCTGGTACAGATGATCCTTATTAGGATCAATTTGTCAATAAATAAAACATAACAAAAGAGGCAAAGCAACTTTGTTATAATTTTTAACACACAAAAGGAAATAAATAAATCTGTATATTTTAGACAAGTAAATTCAATGTCAGTGGGTATTTGTAAAGATAAGATTGTGGTGCTTAAGACTGTCAGAAAGTTACCCTGACTGAACACACTGCAGAAAAAAATAAATAACAGCTTAAACCAGGGGACTCCAAATTATAAGACCATGAGGGCCACATGTCAAGTTTTGATTCTCAGTGGGAGGCAGAGGATACAGTTTGGGATTACCAAAAATAGTAATACCAGCAGTATTATTTTACATGTGACATCATCAATATGGCGGACACCTTTGTTTCGAGCTTATACCATATGGCTATCATGATGTTCTTTAGAAAAATATAAATAACATGCAAATTAGTTAACTCCACAACATGCTTCAAGACATCATCTATAGACATGATCTGCTTAATCTCAACTTTTATTTGACCGCACATTTCTGCATAAGAAGAAAACTACAATGAAATTTAATGTTTTTAAAGATAGGCACAAAATGCAGGTTATCATTATTATTATTTAGTCCACTTAGTCGGAGGTATGAAATTTGTCCTTCAAATTGAACATTTTCTCTAATTGTGGCTACCACATTGTCTGCTGCACGAGTAAAATATTTATTAAACCTTCAACACTCAAGTAGCTTCTCTATTTAGATTTCGTAAATATCAGCAAAGAGAATTTTTATTCACAATTGTTTGTTGTGCCCAGTACTGACAAAGCTTGTACAAAGTCTTTGATTTCAGGGTAGTATTCTTCTGCAATAAGCACAATATTTAAAATTCTTTAAACTGATCCTGCTTTAAGCACATCGATGATTTGTATTTGCAGTGCTGTCTGAAAATCTGCTTAACACAAAAAGGGTCCTGGAAAATTCAGGTTACTTGGCATGCGCAAAAGAACTTATTCTTCAGAAGACTATATCAAAACAGTGTGAAAGACTGGATCATATTCACACTTTATTTAATAGAAATTTGTGAACTGCGAGAAAATTTTATGTCTAGTATTGTTTTCAAATATATCAGTTGCTGCCTGAAAGCCTTGACACCTATTTAAAGGTCAAAACAATATTGTCCTGCTTTTAAAAAATTTACCACAGGTTAAACCCTCTACTTCCATGTGGTTGGGGAGCTCGTTTGATAGTGGTTCCATCTTTTGTAGCAAAAACTTGCAATGGCTGTGTTTTGAGTATATGGCTTTGAATAAAATTGACAACAGAAATTTCATTTTCCATCACACACGACATATCTACCGACTGCACAATGTGATCCCAACTGAAGAATATAGGCTATTATCAATGGTTTGGTAACACCAGTTGTAGCATATACTGAATTTATTTTAGCGATAACCCTGCATATATGCCACATACATTTCTGCCTCCAACAGTTGCAACATGTTTCCGAGAAAGAGAAACTACTTCACATTGATCCGTTTTGTCAGGGAACATACAGCTTTGTTTAACACACAGCTCTTCATATAAACACTGTCAGTGCATGGCTTCCTTCTTTTTGAGATGTCATGGGCAATTATTCAACTTACACTTGTAACTTCTTCACACATTTCCTAAAGATGTTTTGTTTAAAACACAGTTCATATTTTAATGTGTTGAATTTATGTTCTCATACATTGTCATTAAATTCAATAAATCATGTTCTTTTTTTCCCCCCTCCTCCATAACAACGACAAATATTATGTTCCTTCAGTTCGACAATAGCTTCAATTTAAAAAAAGTTTTCTTTTCTTTCTCTATGAGATCGGATTTCATGCCCCACATTTGACTGCAAATATGACTATTAATTCGGAATGTTCTCTTTTCAGCTTCAACCAATATACTACACAATGAACAGGAACATACAAATATTCCCAGTACATAAATCATGAATATCAACACACTATAACAAATCAAACAAGATGAATGCAGCAAAACAATAAAGAAAAAGAAATCACTGTCACCTGGAACAAAGACGATCAATTATTTATGAATAAATGGAGACAATTTTGACCTGCTTGTAGTGCTGCAATACTCTAAGCAGCCTCTCTCAGAATGAAGCAAGTGGAAAACTTGCGCTAAATTAAAAAAAAAAACCTTTTGCTCAAGTGTGGGCCGGATTGAAAATTTTGCAGTCCACATCCAGCCCGTGGGCCATATTTTGGAGACCTCTGGCTTAAACTATTGGTTCTTTGATGTACTACAACTATTGTGTGACTAAGGTAAACATCTGAACAACTAAGCGACCAGACTTAAATCTTCCCCCTTCTGTGACTCAATTATGCAATACTGCCCATATATAGCCCCAAACAATTTGTCAAATTGTTTTGGAGCTTTAGTCTTTCAAACGCAAACATTCAGCTATGACAGTTTTTCAGTTTCATTATTAGTTTAGATTTTTGATACAGTAAACTGAATTTGCTGGTATCGTGGCATTCTAATACGAAATCTGAAAAACTATTTTACTAATTATCCTTATACTTTTAAGTTACAATAAACATTTCCACTAAAGAAAAGTTTCTACCTTGTTTGGAAGAAAACATCTTCATCTATAAAGCCAAAATTGTCATGGACTTTTGTAACTGTTCCTGTAAATACTCTCTGCTTAGGTGAGGGATTAGGATTTGCAGGTGGCACTGGTGGAACAGCTGTCACCGGTGCACTCTGGAAAGCAGTAGGATTCAAAGACCGTGGCGTTGGGTAGCTAACAGTAGCAACCTGAGGAAACATCTGAAACACAATAAATTAATTTAGTGACAGTTATGGATTTTCAAACCTAGTGACAAAGTTCTGAAATATGCTCTAAATCTTTACAATAAAGCCTCTTGGAAGGAATGATGGAATTTACACTGTACATTGTGTGTCACCTATCAAATGGGGATGACAAGCTATGTAGCACAAGTTGTGTTGCTTTCAGAAATGTAGAATGGCTGCTGCCACCAGGATTCACTCGCTTCCTTTATTCTAATTATCAACAAAAAATTACAAATATGACACTACATTCTTTGCGTGCACACACACACACACACACACACACACACACACACACACACACACACTAAGAAAGCACTGACAAAGTAATATGTTCAAGGTAGTCAAAATGTTCTTAGAAGCCATTACTATATCATCTTCATACCTTGTATGAAATGTAGTGTTAGCTTCACATGAGTGTTGTTACTAGCATTAGTATTGTCTGACTTGAACTGGTTGATGAGCAACTTACAACACTCAATTATGTATTTAAAAATTATATATACTGATAACTACCTGGAAAATATGTTTATTTACATTTTTTGAGGGGGATAGGTTGCTACTCACCACAGAGACATCTCAATGAACCGCAGAAAGGCACACACAACAGACAAACTTACTGTTACAAGTGCTTTTCTGCAGCTCAACAGAATGTCACTGTTGTGAGTAGCAAAAATATTGTTGAGTCCTTAATAAAATTTCCATTGTTTTATTTACATTTTGACAGAACTGTTCTCACTTTATTAACAAACTGTCATTTCCTTTGATGCAAATTCTCCTAATCTTAATTTGTGACGAACAAAGTTCTTTTTATTGGAAATCTTTAATACTATATGCCACAATGCTGTTGACTATTACCATTCAGTTAAACTTCTGGAGCATAACGAAGTGTGATTATTCCTGCATGGTTACTTCCATGTAATTCGGTAATAGTGGTGGTGTATGACCATGTAACCAGTGTAGTTTTGGACACGCCCTTTAGAATTCTATGCATTTCAAAAGTTTAATTTCCATGTATGTGCCTTCAGTTTAAGAAACCGAGCATATTTAAGATTCTAAATACTTTTCAGAAAAGCAGTTCTTCAAATGGTGCTTCAGGCACTGGGCTTCGTCTGGCCTTTTCTAGGAGCTCTACATCAACGAGGAGGAGGGAACATGATTAGGGTTCAACATCTCTTTCACAATGGGGTAGAGCTTCAATTAGGGAAAAACAATGGGGGAAGGAAATCAGCCATGCAGTTTCAAAGGAACTGTCTAGATACTATCTTTAAACATTTAACAAAAAGCACAGAAAAATCAAATATGGATGACCAGATGGGAATTGGAACTACTCTCCAGTACCTTTCCACTGCACCACCTTGCTCAGTATGGCAGATAGAAGACTGAAATACTGGTAATGTACAGACAACAGTAACTGTGTCTGATATTTGTAGACATAAAACAAAGATTATGTATACATCTGATTCCATTGAATAAATTAGTCAACAAAAGAGGAAAATGACAAGAGAATTGGCATGAATATCCAAGAAGATTTGGTTGGTTGGTTTGTTCATGTTTTGAAGAGAGCCATCTACAAACGTCACAGGTCCCTCAAGATTTCCCACAAACAAGATTTGTGCTTTTGTACAGCAAAGGAGTACTTTCTAGTTCACAAAGGTGTAAGCAGGTGAAAAGCGGAGCAGAAAATCCATAATGTCTCGCATGCATTTGTCCTGTCATTATGAGCAGAGTGTAGTCTCCAGGTGAAGTTTATAATGTAAGGGTACAAATATACAGATTTGGTAGTGTGCAATAGCACCCTTGGCTACATCTATCACAGCTACATCTATCACAGCTCCAAAATTAGCATAGAATATACTTTAAAGTTTTTGCTGACAATTCCTTAACACAGGATGTGTTTGCTCTACACCACCACGAAGGTCAACAACAGTAACTCCTGAACAAGGGGACCAATTATTTTGTCTTAACTATATGTGGAAAACAAACAATGTACACAAGCTATTTCCAGAATTTTAGTTTTTCAGTGAACTATCCGACAGAGACTATGATGCAATTTGTTGAGTTGGAATGTCTGGCAGTGAACTTGTCACCAATACCATTGTAGACTAAATTTAAATGCATTGTTAATGAAGGGTTAGAGAAATATGTGCCAGTAAAGACGATTAAGGATGGAAAAGATCCACCGTGGTATAATAATAATGTTAGAAAGCTGCTGAGAAAGCAAAGGCTGTTGCACTCTCGATTCAAAAATGAACACGCAAATGATGACAGGCAAAAGTTAGTAGAGATTCGTGCGTCTATAAAAAGATCGATGCGTGAAGCATACAATAATTATCACAGCCATACCTTAGCAAAAGATCTTTCTGAGAACCCGAAAAAATTCTGGTCCTATGTAAAATCGATAAGCGGGTCAAAGCCCACTGTCCAGTCACTAGTTGATCATTCCGAGGCAGTAATAGAAGAAAGCAAACGGAAAGCTGAAGTTCTAAATTTAACCTTTAAGAAATCTTTCACGCAGGAGGACCGCACAAATATACCATCATTTGATCAACGTACTAATTCCGAAATGGGGGTCATAGCAATAGGTATTTCCGGTGTAGAGGAGCAGCTGAGAGAGCTAAATACGAAAAAGTCTGCTGGTCCGGATGGAATACCAGTTCGGTTTTACAAAGACTATTCTGCGGCATTGGCCCCCTACTTAGATTACATTTATAGCGAATCTTTAATTCAGCGCAAAGTTCCTAGTGATTGGAAAAAAGCGCAGGTGACTCCCGTGTATAAGAAAGGAAAGAGAACTGACCCATACAATTACAGGCCAATATCGTTGACATCGGTTTCATGTAGAATTTTGGAGCATATTCTCAGTTCGAATATAGTAAATTTCCTTGAAACGGAAAAGCTTCTTTCCATGAATCAGCACGGGTTTAGGAAACATCGTTCATGTGAAACTCAGCTTGCCTTTTTCTCACATGACATCTTGCGAGCCATGGACGAAGGGCAACAGGCGGATTGTGTTTTTCTCGACTTCAAAAAGGCGTTCGACACGGTGCCACACTGCAGACTGCTAACGAAGATACGAGCTTATGGAATAGGTTCACAGATTTGTGACTGGCTGGAAGACTTCCTAAGTAATAGAAGGCAGTACGTTGTTCTCGACGGCGAGTGTTCATCAGAGACGAGTGTATCGTCAGGCGTGCCCCAGGGGAGTGTGATAGGACCGCTATTATTTTCTATCTATATAAATGATCTGATGGACAGAGTAAGTTGTAATTTGCGGCTGTTTGCTGATGATGCTGTGGTGTATGGGAGGGTGTTGTCTGTAACTGACTGTAATAGCATACAGGTTGACTTAGACAAAATTTCTAGTTGGTGCGAAGAATGGCAGCTAGCTCTCAATGTAGAAAAATGTAAGGTGATGCGCATGAGTAGAAAAAACAATCCTATAATGTTCGAATACAGCATCAGTAGTGAGCTTCTTGATGCGGTCGCGTCGTTCAAATATCTAGGCGTAACATTGCAGAGCGATATGAAATGGAACGAGCATGTAAGGACAGTTGTGAGTAAGGCGGACAGCCGACTTCGGTTTATTGGGAGAATTTTGGGAAGATGTACTTCACCTGTAAAGGAGATCGCGTATAAAACGCTTGTACGACCATGTCTTGAGTATTGCTCAAGTATTTGGGACCCACAGCAGATCGGTTTGAAGGAAGACATAGAGGCGGTTCAGAGGCGAGCAGCTAGATTTTTTACCGGTAGGTTCGACCAATGCGCGAGTGTCACGGAAATGCTCCGGCAACTCAATTGGGGATCGCTGGAAGAAAGACGACGTTCTTTTCGTGAATTTCTGTTAAGTAAATTTAGAGGGCTGGAATTTGAAGCTGAGTGTAGTACGATCTTGCTGCCGCCTACTTACATTTCGCGTAAAGATCACAAAGACAAGATAAGAGAAATTAGGGCTCGTACGGAAGCATATAGGCACTCTTTTTTTCCTCGTTCAATTTGGGAGTGGAATAGGAAAGGAAGTGCCTAGTAGTGGTACAGTGTACCCTCCGCCACGCACCTTACGGTGAATTGCGGAGTATGTATGTAGATGTAGATGTAGGAAACAGATGAATTTTCTTATTATAAAGGTGCAATACTGTTATTTTATCATGACTGTAGGGATAAATGAACACCTCATATATGTGCTGGTTCACTTTACAGAAAAATTATTCCAAATTCATGGGGTGGAAATGTGGTAGTCATTATAGTTTTTATAAAATCATTGAAAGACACAAGTTTTTTGAGGGAAGTTTATTTTCATTTAATGCTGCTTGGGTTTTATTTAACTCTTCCCATAGCATATCAACTTTATGACCAATAAAACTGTATTCTAATTGTCGATTGTCTGCTGTGAGTGGGTGTGTATTACTTTCCCCAAGGTTTTTACTAATTAAATCTTCCACCCTCTGTTCCCAATTGCTATCAAGTCTCCCTCTCTCAATGTGGATGAGTTTATTCTCTGCCTTACCTGCCCTTTCATTCAATTTTAAAAATTCTACACTGGAAGTTTCCTCAGGGTGGCTACTCAAACTGTCCCCAAAAAATTCCTTGAGAATTCCAGGTAGGTATTCCAAATTTCCAGCTGAATATATTAGGATTTTTTCCCGGAAGCTAAGGGGGGAGGCATATAGTCAATACAAATTGAATTATTTAAGCAGTAAAGAAAAAACTATACAAATTATTAATGTCTATTACATTCCAATTTCTGAAAAAAATCACAATGACATTGAAACATTTCTACAACATAGTTTTGGGCTTAAATAATTCCCAAGATTGTGGGATTTTTATGAAATAAAAATATTAATAGATGAATGGATACACGAAAGGAAATTATCACAATTAAAAAAAATGGAGATAAAGTGTGTCATTTCAAGTGGATACATTCAGGCCTGCAGCCACTGCTTCAAATTTCCATGAAAGTTTACTTGTTACTTTTGCCATTAGAACAACCAGTGTAAAATTTCTTCCACAAATTTCATATAGTTTTGAGGAGGGGAATGGTTTTTCTTTTTTCAAAAAATACACAAAAATGGTGGCTGATGCTTGCCATTTCAATTGCATTACTTTTGGGGAAAATGGTAACATAGCTTATTTTCAACATATCAGTCATACTTTTCCAGATGCCAGAAAAAGGATGTGTTTATGGGAAAAATATGTAATAACTATCCTCAGCTTATGGGAATAGAAAATCTGCACAGGGATTTCTTAAATATGCAAAATATTTCCAGACATAGTTGTGTCTGGCCTTAA
This sequence comes from Locusta migratoria, assembly GCA_026315105.1. Taxonomy (NCBI): domain Eukaryota; kingdom Metazoa; phylum Arthropoda; class Insecta; order Orthoptera; family Acrididae; genus Locusta; species Locusta migratoria. The sequence continues at coordinate 668,503,204 of CM048744.1, forward strand.
TTTTCTTTACTGACACAAACATGATATGGTGTGATTAGCACGAAAAAATAGCATCACCTACAGATTTACCATGGCTAGTAGCAAAAATTGAATGTTTAGCACCATCACTTACAAAGCATGGTTATTATTACCAATTTATGTTCCTTATTTGTATAACAACTCAAATAGGACGGATTGTACAGCTGTTGCTTGACCAGTGATAACTCAGAATTTGTTTCTGAATTACAAGACTGTAGTTTTCAGCAAAGTTCATTAATAGAATTAATTCTTCAGGGCTTATATTTTGTATAAAAAATTTCAGGATCTTGCCTGACAGCAGTTTAACTGCCTATAATTTTGCTATCAACAAGTCTAAACTGTCAATGCCTCCAATATGAGGTACGGCATCATATACTTGCCTATGCACATATTTTCAAAGAGGCATTTACCATTAACAGAGAGAAGCTACTTTCAATGTTAACATTCTCATGTGAAAGACTACTAACTAATTTAACAATAACCATCAAATTTTGTTATTTATCATCAAGTATATCCCGCCAAAAATGATCAATTCTTTTTTCAGAATGATTATACCCATTAAAACAGTGATACTTGCGTCTGTGTAAATGTGTGGGTGTGTGTGTATTTGTTTATCCTCCTTTTTTCCCCACAAGGTAAGTCCTGTCCCGGGATTGGAATGACTCCCTACCCCCTCCCTTAAAACCCTCATCATTTCCTTTTCCCTCTCCTACCCTTCTGCCTGAGGAAGCAGCTAGGCTGCGAAAGCTAGCATTTGTGTGTGTGTGTGTGTGTGTGTGTGTGTGTGTGTGTGTGTGTGTGTGTCTGTGTGTTTATTTGTTGCTATCACTGCCTGTGCTCCTTCGCCTGGTAAGTGGAATTCATCTATATATATATGAGAGAGAGAGAGAGAGAGAGAGAGAGAGAGAGAGAGAGAGAGAGAGAGAGAGAGAGAGAGAGAGAGAGAGGTTAGTACTGTCCTTGTGACCCGGGCGATTAAGCCAAGATCCCCAGGCTCCGAAATGTACAATGTTCCACCGTCACACCGAACGATGGTAGTTGAAGTACGCACAGAGCTTACAGTGTGGTGGACTGTTGGTGCGACTCAGTCCACAGCTCGGGATCCCGGGTTCGCTAAGACTGTACTCAGCAAATTAATACTGAGCCCCCTGAGGGAGAAAATTGGTAATGTTGGTAAAATAGGAGACTCAGAACTTTGAAAATGTTTAGGTAATATTGAATTTACTATTTTGTGACTGATGACTGTTGTACAGTGTGTTCTGTTGTATACACCAAAGTCTTGGTCAGGATGAACACTGAACCACCATGTATGGACAAATAAGGTGCAGTCCACATTTGGTGTGTTCAACATTAAAAGTGCTTACACCAGAAACATCTTCAACCAGAATTTTTCCACTGTAATTATAAAACTATGTAATTTAAATGATGCAGCACATTGAGAACTCTCCTAAAAATGTTGTATATTAGTGTTGGGAAATAATGAGTTAGTGATTAAAACTATTAATGGACTGAGATGTGGGTAGCAGAGTATTTTTCTTTGGCTTCATCTCTAGTCATTGGAACTCTCAAGAATTCTTGTTCCACATGGGCCAATGAGGATTTCCCATGGGCTCTGTAGAGCTGTTGATCTTTAGACGTTTTAAGGTTATACACAATTCTCAGTATTTAAAAAATTAATCCAAAACCCTCTTTCAACATGTAATAACCACCAATTTATCACAATATTAGTGAACTGCCACACTCAGATTTATATTTTTACACACGAACAAGCAAAATACCAAACTTCACAACAGTTTGTAAAAACAACCTATTTCATGATACGTCACTAAAGATTACAGATTTTGCATTATTTTTCACTTCACTGGTTATTCGAAATCTTTCTGTTCCTAGCTATTTGTCCTTGAAAGGTCTATCTCTAGTTGCATAACTTTTTATTTGCATCTTATGGACACTACTAAGTGTCTTGCAAATGTAATTTTCCATCTTTTGTAAATCTATTCATATGCTGTTCGGGAAATAAACATACATTTCTTGTATGTGTCTAGCGAGGAATAATCATGAAGCTTCTATGCCACCAGACATAAATTCCTAATTAAAAATAATCACTTGCTTTTTTCCCACTACATTCTACACATAATGATTGCTGCCCCCCCCCCCCCCAATTTGTTTTACATTTGTATATAATTGAATTTACCCATATCCCACTAAAGAGTGAAGTTGCTCTTCTTTATCTTTGCCAATGATAACTAGAAACTGTGACAGGCTCAAGTGGGTAATAATGAGGCTTCAACATGACTTGACTTTCTAAAGAAAGTCTTCATACTTTCTTTGTTAAAATATACTAACAACAATCTAGCTTAGAGTGTCTGAATAAGTTATTAAGTACTATTCCTATCAAATAAATGTTCTGCTATCTTGCTCAAAGCTTTAGAAACCTTCCTTAAAAATTAAGCTGACAAAAGTGAGAAATTAAAATATTCCCCCCTTTTTCAGTGTTTCCCACCACTGAAAAACATGAAGTGGAGCAAACAGATGATTTGGCACACTTCGGGTCCTTGAGGGTTCCCAGAATTAGAGTAGTAGTTTGTTGTATGTAGGGAACCTTCGCTCATTGGATGTTGAGTTCATATGGTATAAAATACTTGTTCTAATGAGAAAGATAAAGCCTACAACTGGAGTATAACAACATAATACAGTTCCCACAGAGTGAAAATGATAGCGCAAATAATACTGCCTTTTGGCCAGAGTTCAAAAACAGAAAATTAATATGAGCCTGAATAAAATAATGGCAGAAGAAGATGAAGGAATAGAGTGAAAACACTATTCATACTTCTTGTTGCTGAATCAGAACAATGAGGATCCTCAAGAACACACTGAAAGTAACTAGTGGGTAATTGTGCCTAAAACTAGGTGGTGATCTTTGGACCTCTCAATGTGAACACTCAGTTCATTCGTTGTAGTTGAGATTGACATGATCAGACAAAGAAATTTATGGCTACTGGTATTAACGCCTACCCTGTGCAAATGTGCCATTAATAACAGTTACACAACAGGGGCCTGAAGATGGTGTAATTGAAACACTGAAACCAGTCGTGCAAAATTGAATTAATAATTTATATACAGCTGCTGGTACTTCCTTCCACCTTAAAAAAATGTAATAATATCTCAGTGATGATTTGGAAGGTGCTGAAATTCTATAAAGAGTGCATTCACTAGGTTTTAAGATCATGTAATATCTGATGTACAGAAAACTCTGTGACTTTCTAAGGCCTCATCTTTCATTTATGTGAGGTTTCATCAGAAACAACAAATGGTTCAGATTTCATGTTGTACTATAGTTTCCTGTTACCTGGGTGGTTTTACAATTGTTCTTACTTGCTTGTTCCACTTCATATCAGTCTGCAACTTTATGTGTAGATATTTAATTGACGTGACTGTGCCAAGCACCTCACTACTAATACACTATTATTGTTTTTGGATAGTAGTACATACAAATTGAAAAATGATTTTTTGAAATCATACCTGTGTGTTTCCGAGAGCTGTCTGCATTGCTACACCAGCTGTGGCCATTCCAGTAGGCATTGTTGTCATTGCCATACCAGGCTAAAACATAAATGATACAGAATAATGCACTTTCATGTCTTTTATTGGAACAAAACAAAAATTACAAATTATGAGGGTTATGTACAGCAAAGAGGGGTAATTTCAGTACAAATTCAAAATTTACTTTACTATTTAAATAACTATTATTAAGTATATGTACACACTAAAATGAATTAGCTATTAAATATCTAGAGGTATGTGTTCAAAATATTTAAAACTCAATACTCACAAAATATTCAAAGGAAAGTTAAAAACTACAGTAAATGCTTGAAATACAACAAAGAAGGGGAAGTCCAGAATGGTATAACAACAAGATGGAAAGAATCTAACAATGGAAAATCCAGGTTGGACTGTCAATAACAGAAGATAGGTAACTCACCGCATAGACAATCACTCAGCAGCAAACATGTGTGAATGTGATTGTCTATTTTAAGTGCCTGGTTGCAGGTTAGTGATTGTCTTTATGCTAGTTGTTATCTATCCTATGTTATTAACATTAAGACGAAAAATTACTAGCAGGAAAAATTAAATATAAAAAATAGACGAAGATTACTCACCAGGCGAAGGAGCACAAGTGTGACAACATCACAAATAAATAAATGAATACACACACACACACACACACACACACACACACACACACACACACAAACGCAAGCTTTCGCAACCCAGTTGCTTCTTCAGGCAGAAGGGAAGGAGAGGGAAAAGGAAATGATGAGGGTTTTAAGGAAGGGGTAAGGAACCATTCCCCCAAGGTAAGTCTTTCCTCTCCCGGGATTGGAATTCCCCAAGGTAAGTCTTTCCTCTCCCGGGATTGGAATGGCTCCTTACCCCTTCCTTAAAACCCTCATCATTTCCTTTTCCCTCTCCTTCCCTTCTGCCTGAAGAAGCAACCGGGGTGCGAAAGCTTGCGTTTGTGTGTGTGTGTGTGTGTGTGTGTGTGTATTCATTTATTTAATACACTGACACAAGCACAATGCACACAACTATGTCTCTGGGCACTGGAGCTTGACTCCACCTTGTCAGTGTTTATTGTCGGCAGCAATCTGCTGGGCTGGTGGAAGTATTACAGGAAAACAGGTGGAACTGTGCTGCATATGGGGGTGTCAGGAGATGATGTGGGGGAATGATAGGGTTGCTAGGTGCAGTGTCGAGATTCTGTGTGGAGTGGTGGTGATGAGGATGGGGGAGGAAGGGGGGGCAGCACAGAAGTGCAAAACACTAGCAAGTGTGTTGGTGGAATAGAAATTGTGTGTAATGCTGGAGTAGGGGCAGGGAAAGGGGATAAGGCATGAAGTACAGGATCTAACAAAGATTGTAGGGTGGTCAATTATTTCTTCATTTATTTTCTCTCTTTCTGGTGCTTTTACGTGCACTGTGTGTATTGGGAGTAATTTGCTAATCCTCTTTTTTTTCCAAAATTTATTCTTGCATGTCATAAGGGTGTGCCTCAGAATGTATTGTTTGGTGAATCTGCAGTGTGTGTCTTGGGTGACAATTTTCTCATTGTTCTTGGGAACTGTATTTGTTAGCTGTTAGGTGCTGTTCCTGCCTGCGGAAGGCAGAGCTTGGCTGGCGTTGGTCGTGGGAGACTGGTCTCTGACAACAAGTTTGCGAGGCAGGACCTATCTGTCTGGAGGCTCACTACCTGAGGTGGCTCCACTCTCTGGAAAACATTTGATAATGTATCGCTTCCCTTTTAGATAGCGGGCAGTGTGGGCTGCATTCCGCGGGGTTCCTATCATCACATGGCAGAGGCTATGAAGCAGTAATTAAAATGAAGCATTTTTGCAATGGGCTGCATGTTCAGCAATTGTGCAGTCCAGTTGTCCCTTGTCCAGTTTGGTGTTCACCATTCAGATGGTTACAAATTAATTTGTTGATGACGTGGTCCTTCCACTGAAAGGCCTGCTTTTGATGGGAAAGGAGATGTCTGTGACGAGTCTGTAGTAAATGATAATAGGACGTCTGGAACAAATTCACAGAGTTGAAAGCAGGAATGAAGTACAAACGGACAAGGATATTTTGTAGGTTTGGTGCTCACTGAAATACCACTGTGGGGGGGGGGGGGGGGGATGGAGGATATTCCTTAATTCAGTCAGGACACAATGAGAAGTAATCAAAACCAAGTGGGGAAGGTAATTCAATTGCTGTACTCCTTGGAGGTACTGAATTTCAGGAAAAGTGTTTATTTGTGGCTAGACAGTGCATATGTGGGTGATGGTAGGAGACTGGAGAGAGAAGGCTGAGAGATCTGTTTCTGGACAAGGTTGTCGGTGCCTCACTCTCACCAATCTGAACATTTATAATCATACACAAGTCCAGACATACATACCCGTCTCTATCCCTTCTGCAAATTTTTTTTATTCTTAACCACAACTTCCTGAATGCCATCACAGCAACAGTAATCAGCCATCTCTTTCAGTACTACTGACTGATAAGTTAAGTATTTTAAATTTTCCGTATTTTTCTTAGTAGTTAATTCTTAAATTTCGATAGTGTTTTTTTTTTTTTTTTAAGAGTTTTATTCTCACATTTTTGTAACTTTGAGTTCAGATAGTGTGTGATTTGTTTATTTGAACATTACTTAAGATATTCAAGCAGTCAGTATTACACAAAAGTGAGGAAATGGAAATAGCTGGATAGAGCTGGATTGACACTGTACCTGTTGAGGAAGAATTCAGGAGGAAATGGCCACCATCCATGAACAGCTAGAAGCTCTGTTAATCTCAATTGGCAGGTTTTGGTCTGGTGCCCCAGACTACAGAGGCAATGGGCTAACTCTGGTGAATATTTTAGTACCTCTGGAGCTAATATTGTATACCGGGATTTCTGAGGCCCCTGAGCTGTCCGATTCCAGATTTCCAGCCCATCAATGGTTGTCTACAGTATGACAGTGATTGATGAACTGTGGCAGTATTTCTGATGCAACACAGACTGCTTCGCCTGTTCTGGCAATGGCCAATCTTCCTGAGTGGACTGGATAAGCACACTGGGTTTGCTACTCACTGGGAGCTTCAAGGTCAGGCAGGTGATGGTACCCCTTTGGGAAATGGTGGGAAGGTCAGGAAAAGGATAATGTCCTATCTGATTTGCTTGCATGTGCAGGTATATTGAGGGGGGGGGGTCTTGTCTGATAAGTAGAGGTGGTTCTATCGGCAGCAATAGGGAACACTTGATGCACCACCTGCAAATCGTGGCTCATGTCAGCATCAATGAGTCTTGCTCCCTGGGTTCAGAGGCCTTCCTCAGTTGCTACAGGGGATGACAGATTTGGTGAACACAGCTAGTTTTGCTTTTGGGGAGGAAGCAGAGCTATCGATCTATAACATCAATCCCAGAACTGATCACAGTTCATAGTTTGGAGCCGACTGTGCGGAAGAATAAACCAAAGGCTCAGACAATTCTGTGGCAATCTTGGATGAAAATTTCTTGACCTCCACTATTGGATGGATAAATGTAGGCTCCTCCTTAATAGGTCAGGTATTTACTACATGCAGGAAGCAGCTGCTAGGGTAGCGGAGTATAAGAAGAATTTTTAGGTTAGAGAATTCCTGCCAAAGGACAAAACATTTAACAACTTTTCAAGCCATTTCCCAAAGGAAGGTTGCACTCTAATTCCTCCTCTAAATCATCTCACAAACAACAAAATAGCAGATATTGAGATACATGACAGAGGGATAGAGAAGGAATTTAAATCTCTCAACAGAGGTTAGGCCGCTAGACCGGATGAAAAACCAATTCAGTTTTACAGAGCGTACATTAAGGAATTTGTTTCCCTTCTAGCAGCTGTGTTCTGCAAATCTTTAGAGGAGGGAAAAATTTGTAATACTGCAAAAAAGTGCAGGTCATTCCAATTTTCAAGAAGGGTTGTTGAACAGATGTACAAAACTGCAGGCCTTCATCTCTGATATAGATTTTTGGAATATATTTTATTTTAAAGTATTACGACATTTCTGGAAACCAAAAATCTCCTCTGAAGGGATTACCATGGGCTTCAAAAGCAACCAGTTAGCACTATTCATCCATGAGACCCAAAAAGCATTAGTACAGTCTCTCTGATAAATGCTGTGTTTCTTGTCTTTTGGAAGGCATTTGATATGGTTCTTCAAAGTTGCTTGATGAACAATATTGAGCTTGGGGAATATCCAATCAAATTTTGACTAGATTAAAGAGTTTTTGGCTAACAGAACACAGCATATCACTCAACAGAGGTAAGTCTTCTGATGTAAAGTGATTTCTGGTGTGCTGGTTTCAACATCATCTGCCAGATAGCATAGTGACATGGCTGCCGGAGAACCATCTCTGTGTCACAAAAGTTGAACATGCTGCGTCAGCTGCACAATGACGCAATGGTCATGTGGACATTAAAAACCCATAGACGAGTTTCTGGACATCCATGAAGCACTGATGTCCTCCAAGATTGTCATATCATAAGGGTAGCAGTGGTGCACAGTACAGCGACCACAATAAAAATATGAAGTTTAAATAAAGCAGCAACCAGTTGCAGTGTCCCAGTTTTTATTTCTAATTGGTTTCGAGCAATTATTGCCCTTCTTCAGGTGTATAATTGTGTCCTGTATGTTCGATCTGAACTCTTGTTCTATCATGTCCTGACTGAACGTATAGGACACGATTATTAACCTAAAGAAGGGCAATAATTGCCCAAAACTGTTTGGAAATAGAAACTACGACCCTGCAACTGGTTGCTGTCTTATTTACAGTGGTATTAACTAAAATTGCTGCAATGGATAAAATACTCAGAGATAAGAGGGTTTGACAGCCAAAAACGTGTCAACATTAACTGTAGTAGAGGCGCACGCATACCTCTAGCCCATCTTACACTCCCACCACAGTATCAATGTGCATAGCTCGACTAGTGCTGTCAGAGGATCACTCTGAAGATGTAATAGCAGGTCATGACCTTCAGAAATGAAAGCAGATTCTGCCTGAATGTGAGTGATAGTTGTTTGTGTATGGCATAGACCTGGCGAGTGCTGTCACATAGAGTACTTTGTCAAAGAAACACTGGCTCCACACCAGCCTTTGTTGGGGAGCTCAATGTGTGCAGAATGTCATAAGAGACAGTCTTTTAGCATTTTTACTACAGGAAGGTGATGTGTTCTGCCAACAGGATATGACTCCTGATAATAAGTCAAAATGTTCTGCAAAACTTGCAGTATCTTCCCTAGTCAGAAGGATCTCTGGATTAGTCTCCAATAGAGCAACTGCGGGATGTGATGAGACAACTCACATGTGCAGCTTGTCAACCCACAATTACAGAATTATGTGAGCAGGTCAAGCAGGTATGGAATAATGTATCCAGAGAGAGAGTATTCATCATCTGTATCATTGAATAGATGTCAAAATTGGTCCTGCAGTGCTGCCTGAGGAAACTACACCATGGACTAATATGGGTGTTTCAGCATGGATCCGACACACTAACACCCCAGTACTGCTTTATCTATTGATCTGTAAATGAAATCATTTCATGGTACTCCCAGTAGCACCATTTCAACAATTAATATGAATGAATTAGAAAACTCTAAGATGGTGTCTTAATTTTTGTTTCCAGACGTGTATAAATGACCTCATAGATAATGTCACAAGTTTTCACTAATGATGATGTGATGTATTGAGTATACACAATGCTGGGAAACCGTAGCAAAATGCAGCATATTGACACTTGGTGCAGTGAGTGACAATTGACTTTCAATGTAAACAAAAGTCATGTACTATGGATTCATAAAAAGGAAGATACTTTATTATATGATTATGAAATTACAGAATAATCACTGTAATTAGTTACTTTCATTAAAAATCTAAGAGTAGGCATTATGAGCAAGTTGAAGAGGAATGACCATATAAAATTAATCGAGAATAAGGCAGATGCCCAACTGTAATTCTTTGGAAGAATTCTCTTCAACTTGCTCATAATGCCTAGCTACTTATCGATTTTTAATGAAAGTAACTAATTCCAGTGATTATTCTACAATAGCATAATCATAAAAAAATATCTTTCTTTCTATAAATCCATCAACAAAGGAAGAGGCTTGGAAAACACATCTTTGCCCATTACTTGAATATTGCTCACCAGGTAGTGTTGATAGCAGAGACAAGCTCTAAAAAAGAGCAGTGTGCATCACCACAGATTTATTTAGTAAGCATGAAAGTGTCAAAGAGATGATCAGCAAACTTCAGTGGCAAATGCTGCATGAGAAGTGTCCCACCATACAGTATGTTACTTAAAGAATTAATCAATATATTGGTTCCCTATAGATATACCATATTTCTGCAAATATAGGCCATGTGAGAACATAAGACACACCTAAACTTTTGACACGAGATTATGGGAAACAAAACAAAAAAATCTCGAGTATAAGCCGCAGTCCTTTATGAAGATCAGGAAGCTGCTCTGTAGTCGCGATTTAAGCCTGGACCTAAGAATTCGGATGCTCAAATGTTGTGTGTTCCCTGTGCTATTGTATGGAGTAGAAGCTTAGACCCTCAACATACATTGCGAATGTAAAACAGAAGCCTTCGAGATGTGGACATACTGTAGGATGTTGCGGATATCGTGGACAGAACATGTTACCAATGTGGAGGTTCTGAGAAGAATGGGGAAAGGCGTAGAGATCCTTCAGGAAGTGAAAAAAAGAAAACTACAATATCTTGGCCACATCATTAAAGGTCCAAGGTATGAGACTCTGTAACTCATAATACAAGGGAAGATAGAAGGAAAGAGATCTGTTGGAAGGAGAAGAATGTCTTGGTTTGGAAACCTGCAAAAATGCATTAATGTCTCAACATCTGACATATTCAATGCTGCAGCTTCCAACACTGAAATAGCTATGATGATAGCCAACCTACGAAATGGAGACAGTACATGAAGAAGAAGATAGGCCGCAGGTTTTTTAAATTAATTAATTTCTTTATTTTGTCTAATAGAACTTTCTTGTAATCAGAAACACAATGTTAACAAAATAATGTTTCCTTTTCAACTAATTCCAAACAAATTTGGCAAACTGTAAATCAATGAATAAGGAAGAGAGATGACAGGCCGATTGCCACACAGTGCTTCAAGTGAGGGGAGGACGATCGGAGTGTGTACGCATGTCACGATGTTTTGTCTTATAAGTGGTAGTGGGAAAAGAATGTACGACTTACAACATCAAATGTAAGCTTCATGTTGCCTAGTCACAGTAAGGAACATGTAAAGCAAGAAGCTGGATGTAATTTTGAGGTTGATTAAAAAAGGTTTGTCACTAGTGTAAGTGAGGGCAAACTATTAAAATGTTCGAAGAGTAGTTCATTTTGAGGGCAAAAATGTAAATATCCCAATGTGCAAGAAGCCTTGCTCGACTTCATAATTCAAAACTGCAACTGCGGTTTTGCTATTAGAACAGAAATGATTCAAATGTCACAGCAGTCAATCTGATTGTGGTAAAATAATATATTTTAAAATATAGCATTTTAACTCAACATCGGTATTAGCTACACAAATCAATTGTTCAACTATCTTAACCTCCCATCACTGCTCGCGGTACGCATTACCGACATAAATGTCACGGTAATAATTTCCTCAACAAACATTAAATGTTTATTGGGAAGATTAGTTTCATTGACCACATAAAATTAAAATCATTTCTGTGGTTAGGAAGTGTGTGTATTACTTACTGATTTTGTTTAAGACCACAAAGATGTGCGAAAAACAGTCGACTACTATGGTTGGCTGCAGTACTGAATGACACCATTCAATTTATATTGACACATCGACTTTCACGAATTGCTGCGCCTTTCCGTGAACATGTACAAAAACGTAGATGCAGTTCTGCAATACAGTAACTGTACCATCTTTTGAAGACTATCTAGTTTATTACGTTTCTCAAACCAAAATAAACATTACCATGTAATTTGTGAAACTAAGGACTTACGGGAAAGTGGGGGGGGGGGGGGGGGGGGGGAATGATTTTGCAAGCCAAAATTTGGAAAAAAGTGTGGCCTATATTTGAGCAAGTACGGTATATCGCGAATAGGCCAGGAGGATAAAATTAGTGAGATTGGAGCAAATACACTTCTGCAGTCGTCCCCCCCCCCCCCACACACACACACAAACTAGAATAGAAAAATGAAGAAGTGACAGGATTACATTATGTACCCTCCACCACACACTGAGATGGCTTGTGGAATACGGATATAAATCTATACTCTTACCATTCAACAGTTGGAATGGCATTTCTAACACCATCTGAGAAGCTGCCCAGTTACTTTTCTTTTATGCATATAAGACTGCCTGTATGCAAGAAAAAAGTTTGCTCCAACTTCCCATAACTTCCTGAACATGCCTTGCTGACTTACTCCACCTTCCACATTCCCAAATACTTCCTACACCATCTGGGGGACTGATGACCTTTGCAGTTTTGTCCCCCTAAAACATCCACACAACAACAAGACCATTTGTGAAACATGCTGCTGAACAGTCAGTCTGTGAAACTGTTGACTATCTTTCTACTGTAAGTCTAATCTTTGCAGAAGTCCCATAATTTTTAAAAGTCGTCATCTTTAGTTCAAAGCCTAATTTCAACCACACCAATCTTCTGAAGGACCTTCTGCCATTTACTCATTGTTTATCGTGGGAACATTTCTCCACTACACAACCTACTGGCAACACCAACTAAAACCTGTTTATAGTACCTTGTTCAAAACAGTTACAAACACCCTCAAAAATGACCCCCCAGCCATCCCATGGTAATCTTTCAGGAATTCCTCACTTTTAACCTGATCTCATCTTCCTTTCCTAAATCTCTCCATGGTGGGTCCACATCACTCCTAAGGAAGATACTGCCATCAGTAACCGGAAATGCAATACAGATCAAAGATTGATGAATCTTATGTGGCTGAAGTCACGCCAATATTCAACACCTCTGCATACAACAAACTTTAAACACATGATTCCATCCCAAAAGTCCAACATCAGCTTAAGCAGCTTCTAAAAGCCTGGGGTCCACCTCAAAACTAGACACTGATATCCATCACACTCCTCACACCAGCAAACCAGCCACCCCCTTCTTGCCCTAACTTTTACTCCAGGGTATACTGTTTAAGCAGACAAGAAAAGAAATTCCTGAATTTTTCCCAGTTAATAATTGCACTGTTTCAGGGATGAAAATACATTTTTACCAAGTAAAAATACACTTTTCACTTTGAGCTTTAAAACTTATTGGTCCTTAGAAAGGTAAAGGTTTTATACATCGGCATAGAATTTTCCAGGTTTAAAAAGCAATTACAATGCCACAAATTTTTTCATGACACGTAAATCCTCATAACCATGTGATGATAATGTCACCCCCTCCCTCTTTGTGTTACATATGGGTCATTCCATATCAACTCACCTAGCACTCCCTGCTCAACCATCACAGATTTTGTTAAAAGTTTATGTGAACATTTGCACTTGTCCCCAATGAACAGTGGTAAATTTTAAGGCTCATTGAAGCAATACTGTCCGAGATATAGTCAGTTTTTTGACATCATGTGTGACTTTGCGCAGGCCGAGCATGAAGTTTTGAAGAATTTGAGTTGTTATAACTTGGGCCTTATTTCGGCCACAGCTGATCAAACAAATCGGCACCCAAAAAAACTTCCAAGTTTGGCGTCTTGGGAACTAAAGCTATGGCGAACCTGAAACTTGGCATGTGGTAACCTAACAATACAAGGATCTCGTACATAAAGTTTTGTTTAGGTACTGCTTTCCAATACTGAATTAATTAACTGCAAAGTTGAAGATTTTAGAAAAAGATAAAAAAAAGTGGTATTTTTGACCTTATTTTGGAAAAAACCATCTTCTATGAAACTTTTCAAACTGGGCTGACTAGAAAGAGCATTATTTTAACTGCATAAAAAAGTGTATTTGATCATCCATCACGGGCTAACAATGCTAGATAATTTGAATCAAATTTGAACAAATAAATCACGGTACGAAAAAAGTATTTAACTTTGGATTCTTATATCTGCTAAACTAAATGCATGCTGAGCATGAAACTTTTTACTTAATAGCTTGGCAGCACAGACATGCAGCATAAAAAAAAATCAGCCTCCTACTATATTTCCAATATGCTACAAAACTGTCGTAAACATGACGATTTTTGTGAGAAGGTGAAAATAGGGTGTATTCGGTACTTCTTTTACAAATCACGGTTTCTACTAAAGCTTTGAAACTAGTCTCATGTGAATCAACATGTTTTAAGGAACCAAAGACACATGGGTTTAATTCCCACCATTGACAAACAATGCTACATAAATTGAAGCGAACTAGGCAGAAAACTAGTGCTGCAAAAAATGTTTTACCTTTGGCTTTTAATATCTCTTTAATGAAAACCACAGTAAATGTGAAATTTTGCACACAACAACTTAGTAACATAAGGTTTCCCAATGTAAAATATCATTCACACACTGCTTTCCTGATTTCTACAAAAATGAGTTGAAACTTTCGTTGCTTTTTGATTATTTGTTTTTCACAATTGAGTTGAATCGATTCACAGTTGGAATGAGCACGTTATCAAGCATCCAGAAAATCATGTTCAGTTTTCCAATGTGTGCTAACAAAATCTAAAAATGACAGACAAATCTGAAGGAAGGCATGCTTAAGTAGTCCTTGCAGGTGCGATGATCACTGTGTCACTAGTGGTGTAGTGGTCAGCACAACTGCCTAGAAAGTGGGAGACCTAGGTTTTAATCCCGGCTGGGAACACATTTTCAGCTTTGCCCATTTGCAGCTGATGTCATATATTCTATGAATATGAAAGAAAACAACTGCAGGATCAGAAGTGACATCTTTTCTTTCGGAATGGATGCCACATGTATATATAGAAAGATTTAAGTTAGCGAGAGACGTTCTAATGTCAAAACAGTTTGCAGACCTGAAAAAATGGAAGGTCTGTATATTTTTCAACCTGCTGGATACAATTATTGAGAAATAATTGTATCATACTATTTAACAAACTGGGTGAATAAAAAAGGATTTTTAGGTCCTTATATGCATCAATATTTGTAGTTAAAAATATCTTTTTCAACACCTATATCAATTTTGACCCACCCTATCTTAGGAATAGTATAATTTTTAACATACCATTGTAAAATTGTTAAATATGTCAAAAATACAGAACCAAAAATGGGAAAAGATTATGAGAAAATAACACCAAAAATACAAGGAAAAAAGATTTTGGCCATAAAACAACAATGATTTTTTCCTGTCCTTACTTACAATAGAAGATGAATGGGTAACTTTGAGGGATGAAATAGTGAAGGCAGGAGAGGACCAAATAGGAAGAAAGACAAGACTTACCAAAAAATCCTTGGATACCACAGGAAATACTGCAAAATGGATAACCAGGAGTGGCTAATGGAAAAATGCAAGGCTGTAAAAATTTATAACTAAGAGAAAAATTGATCCCGCCCACAGTAAAAGAAGAGATACATTTGGAGACAAGAAAAGCATCTGTATGAATAAGAAGAACCAGAAGGAAAAACAATTCTTAGCCAAGAAGGGAAAGCTGTAGAATTCGTAGAGAGGCATTCGAGAGAATATTGTAGGAATGGAATAGGAAGTAGATGAATAGGAGGAGTACACTGAGAGAAGATTTGATAGAACACTGAAAGACGCAAGTCAAAACAATACCCTGGATTAGATGAAATTCCCTCAGAGCTACTGAAGTCTCTGGGAGAGCCAACAATGACAAAATTATTTCACCTGGTGTGCAAGATGTACGAGACAAGAAAAAAATCCTCAGACTTCAAGAAAAGTGTAATAATCCCAATTCCAAAGAAAGTAGGTGCTCACAGGTGTGAAAATTACAGAACCATCAGTTGAGTAAGCCGTGGTAGCAAAATTAAACACAAATTATTTACAGAAGAATGGAAAGTCTAGTATAAGTCGACCTCAGGGACAAGCAATTTGGATTTAATAGAAATGTAGGAACACGAGAGACAATACTCACCTTACAATTTATCTTACAAGATAAACTAAGGAAAGGCACACCTACATTTCTAGCTTTTATAGATTTGGAGAATTCTGAAGTCAGCAGGAGCGGAAGATTATAAACAACTAGCTTAAATCGTGCTGCTTCGCATGCATAGACTGGATGGTCTGCTTTGGTTGTTCCCACTTATAAATATAAATTTTCATAGATTTAGCTTTAAAAATGCTTTCCTAATAAAGTATTTTGATACAACTTGCCACCCCCTATTGCACAACTGATGGCAGAATTCAAAACATCCCAAAACATTTTTTTTTTTAATTCTAACTATGGTTCCAAATTTTTGTATTTCTAGCATCAAAATAGTCTTAGTAGCATCCTTCAAAATATTTTGCCTTATTTCACCCACTTAGTCATTGAATTTACAAAAATATCGTAACATGTGTTTTTAAAATTACAATCAAAAATCTAAATCAGAAGTTTTGTCTATCATGCTTCAAAATTGCCTGAATAACAACGTAGTTTCAAGAAACCATTCAACCCCCATTTCACCCCCTTAGGGATGGGAATATTGAATAATTGCTGATGCCTACAGTGTAAGATAGACACTTGAAATTTGTAGACATTGTTTATCATATGTAGATTCACTTTTCAGCACCATTTTCTTTTAGAAACTGATTGAGAATGGGAAATTTCATTCTTACAATCTATCTTGGTAGTTTTACTTTTCCAACTGCGAAATTCACTTATTTTTCTTTATTCGTACACTAAACAACTGAAGAATGTGCATTACATTTCGCTGTAGGTAACCTCCTCGCTGTTATAGTGTCAAAAGTTATTGCTGGTCATCAGTTGGAATTTTATATAAGCTGACGACTTTCAACTACTCTATCTTCCACCCTCTTAAGCTATCGACAAGGAACTGCTATGGAGTACAACAGAAGACTTTTTACTACAACAACACAGAGAGATCATTCATCTCTATTGTGTAGTTTTTGCTGAAGAGCAAAATATTGACACCCACAAAGAGAATTTTATATAAGTTGGTAACTTTCAACTCCACAACTTCCACACCCTTCTCGTTATCAACCCTCTCCCACTACAGTGCACAATAGGAGACTGATACCTACTACCACATAAAAACACTATTCATTTACGATTTGTAGTTTTGGCTGCAGAGTGAAATATAGGCACAAACACCTCAATTTTTATATATATTAAGATTACTCACGTAACTGAATGGTATTAATCTGTTAGTAACGCGATACTGTCTGCTAAACCAAAGTAACGTATGACTTAACGAACTTTCTGTCACAGACATACAATAATGTACATCTACAGTCTGTGTATTGCAGTGAGCTCAAAGATAATATGGAAATGGTACTATGTATTATGAAACCGTGACGCTCGACATATATTTGTCTCTCTTAATCAAGTTGTCAGTATTTTGATACTAAGCACTACAGTTCTTTCCTGTGTTTATACTGAGATTGTTAGTGTATTGCCAATGTATTTAATGATCAATTAATGTATGTCTGTGTTTCCCAGTGTTTTATCTTTGAGTCTTTATCTTTGAGCATCTGTTGATCATCGCATTGCTCCACATTTTAAGGATTTTTGTTCGCCACATCCACCCACCGCCACCACACCACGACCAAAACACCATAGTGCACACCGCAAACCTAAAGGCTACTCTCATGCATAACTGACATTGGTCTGCAATGAATAATTTTGGCTACCAAGTGAAATATACGGACACATGACCCACATACCATTTTTATATATGTATATTGATTTGTACAAAAACCAGACAGCAATTATTAGAGTCGAAGTACCGGTTGGGTAGGGAGTAAGACAGGGTTGTAGCTTTTCTCCAATGTCATTCAATTTCTACATTGAGCAAGCTGTGAAGGAAAGCAAGAAGAAATTTGGAGAAGGAATTAAAGTACTGGGCAAAGAAATAAAAACATAGCGTTTTGCTGATGAGACAGCAAAGAATCTGGAGGAGCTGTTGAACAGAATGGACAGTGTCTTGAAAGAAGTGTAAATGATTAATATTAAACAAAAGCAAGGGTAATGCAATGTAGTCTAAGAAATCAGGTGTTATTGAAAGAATTCAATTAGGTAACGAAACAATACAGTGGTAGACGATTTTTGTTACTTGGGCAGTAAAGTAACATATGATGGTCACAGTACAGATGGTATAAAATGCAGAAATGAACAACAATGGCAAGAAATGCATTTCAGAAAAAGATAAATTTGTTAACATTGAATATTAATTTAAATGTTAGGAACTTTTATTTAATTTTACCCCCTGAATGCATTTGTCTGGAGTGTCATTTTGTTTGGTAGTGTAACATGGATGATAAATAGTTCAGACAGGAAGAGGATAGAGGCTTTGGAAATGTAGTGCTACAGAAGATGCTAGATATTAGGTGGGTACATTGTGTAACTAATGAGGTATGGTACTGAACAGAATTGGAGAGAAAAGGAATTTCTGGCATACATTGACTAAAATAAGGGATCCATTGGTAGCTCACATTCTTAGACATCAAGATCAATATATCATAAATTTAGCACTGGAGGGAAGTGTGTGGGGTAAAAACTGCAAAGGGAGACCAAGAGACAAATACAGTAAGCAGATTAAAATGGATGTGGGTTGCTGTTCTTGTGAAGGGGCTTGCTCAAGGTAGAGGTGGGTGGTGAGTGGCATCAAACCAGTCTCCAGACTGAAGACAATGACGACAACAACAACAACTTAAATGAGAAATAGAAGAATATTCAGAGTTAGCAAACTTTAACAAACAAATATGGTTTGTTTGTTGTTAAATTCTGATTTTATTTCTGCTTATTTTACTAGTTTTTTTGCAGTTCGTGAAAACACATTACAAACACAATGTTAAAGAATTTAGAGAACTACTGCAACACAAAAAAGGTTCAACTATAATTAAAATGTTGCTACACAATTTCTTAAGTTGTGCGTATATCTCATGAAATTTCCTCTGTAGCACACTAATATTTATCAACGACGACGATGTCGTCGTCGTCATCAGAGACTGATTATGCCTTTCAGCGTTCAGTCTGGAGCATAGTACCTCTAATAAAATTCCTCCATCATCCCCTATTGAATGCTAACATTGATGCCTCATCTGATGTTATGCCTTTTACTTCAAAATCATTCTGCACCGAATCTAAGTACTTTCTTCTTGGTCTACCTCGACTCCTCTTACCCTCCGCTGCCGAGCTCATGAGTCTCTTAGATTCCTTGCACCTCTGATCAAACTCTGAAATATTAATTTGCAACCTTTCAATCGAATCGACCATTACAACTAAGTCATCCGCATATGCAAGACTGCTTATTTTGTTTTCGCCTATTTTAATCCCACCCTGCCAGTCTTTTGCTTTCAACATATGATCCATGAATAGTATGAACAACAGTGGTGACAGGTTACAACATTGTCTCATCCCTGAAACTACCCTGAAGCATGAGCTTAATTTGCCATCTACTCTAACTGCTGCCTAACAGTCTATGTAATGCCCTTTAATTGCCTGCAGAAGTTTGCCTCCTATACCATAATCTTGAAGAACTGACAGTAGCTTCCTCCTAGGAACACGGTCATAAGCCTTTTCCAGATCTATGAAACACAGATACAATTCCCTGTTCCACTCATAGCACTTTTCCATTACCTGCCGTAGGCTAAATATCTGGTCCTGACAGCCTCTAAGAGGCCTAAACCCTCACTGATTTTCATCTAAATTGTCCTCAATTAATACTCGCACTCTTCTTTCAACAATACCTGAGAATATTTTGCCTACAACGCTAATTAAAGAGACACCTCTATAGTTGTTGCAATCTTTTCTTTCCATGTTTGAAAATTGGCGTGTTACCACTTTCATCCAGTCAAACGGAACCTGATCCAATTCCCACGCCTTTCCAAGTATCCTGTGTAACCATTTGAGACCTGATATTCCAGTGTATTTGATGAGTTCCGGCTTAATGTCATCCACCCCAGCCGCTTTATTGCACTGTAATCTACTGACCATTTTCTCCACTTCCCCAAATTAGATTCTGTTTCGACTGCCATTCCTATCCCATTCTACCTGAAAATCTGACACATCATTGAATGTTTCACCTACACTGAGCAATTCTTCAAAATATTCCCTCCATCTGCTCAAGGCATCCACAGGATTGACTAGCAGCTTTCCTGACCTGTCCAAAACACTTGTTAATTCCCTCTTCTCTCCCTTTCGAAGATTGTTAATTATGCTCCAAAATGGATTTCCCGCAGCTTGACCCAGAGTTTCTAGCTTATTTCCAAAGTCTTCCCATGATTTCTGCTTGTAGTCTGCAGTTATCTGTTTGGCTTTGTCTCTTTCATCAACATAACTTTCTCTGTCTGCCTGATTTCTAGTATGGAGCCATTTTTGAAATGCCTTCTTTTTCTTTTTACAGACTGCCTTGAGTGTGTCATTCCACCAAGCTGTTTGCTTCTTCCTGCCTTTACTCACCACTGTTCCAAGACATTCTCTAGCTGCTTCCAGTAGTGTGTCCTTGTACCTTGACCATTCCTCTTCCAGTGACTGTAAATCATTACATTCTCCTAACTGGTACCTTTCCGTTTGTCTAAAAAAAAATTCATCATTGGACATCTGACAGTTCACATCTCTTGAATTTCATATACTTTGAATATCTATACATTAATATCTAAAGCACATTTTTCTGTGCTTTCAAATACATTAGTCACATGAAATCTCACAAATTACAGAAGACGACTGAATATTCCAATCTTCTCTCCATGACTAGGGTTAATGACTGTTCTTAACCAAGAACATTTGAATGCACTGTATTTCAGGTTCAGAACACCAGTTTTTAGAAGTGAGACAGTCACCACATGTTCACTTTTGAGTTGCAGGAAACATGTCTCATGGCCGAGACAAATATTTAGCCTCAAAAAGACATTTTCATAATCGCTGTGACTCCAATTTTTGTAGGGAATATTTATGTAACTGATATAGTTCACAGAAACTTAAGAAACCCCCTTTTTTAAAAATCTGTCAGAACAATTTAATCAATCAATTAACATTTATTAGGTCATAGAAATTAGCTGACTTGGATAATACAAAAACACCTAAATATAGAGACCACAATATCTCACCTGTTGCATGCCAATTGGAGTTTGAAAGACTGGTTGTTGCTGTTGCTGATATTGCACCATTGTAGGGGTTCCTAAAGTTCCCATCGTATTCTGACCCATCATCTGTGTTTGCATTTGCTGCTGCTGTTGCTGTCCAACACCCGTCGCAAGTGTTTGTGCTAAAACAAAATAGAAAAGTGTTTGTCAAAGGTATGAGAGAAGGCAGGAATTTCATACAAGCTACAATTTAGTTAACTATTGTTCAGTGCCTTCACGAGTCACAAGCATGAATCTTTTGCTTTGAATTGTAATGAACACTTTCAAAACAACTTGCTCTCCTCTGCAGAATGAACTATTCAATTATGGAAATTATTTTGATACTGAGACAATGGCATTCTTGTCTCCATGAGTGCAACCTTTTATGGGATGTATGTATTACACTCCACAGAATGGACATAATCGACATTCAAGAAATGTTCAATATAGACTATTAACTTGCACCATGAACAATGAGTGAAAAATGGTGTGCCACAAAAGTTTGTAGCATCAAGATCGAAGGTTAATTCATTGGGAGTTGCAAACTCTACACGACATTCGGCAAGGTACCTATTCTTAAAAAATGCATACAGAATCACACTTGTTTGACGGAGTGATGGAATGAAGCTATACCTTGGAGCACAGCCAATTTCATGGTAAGCACCATGACAGATTGTTTTGCATTTGGTTGTATATCAGAAAAAAAAAAAAAAAATTCAGGGCTGACATTGGCAAAATACCTATACAGATTTCTGCAGCTGTAGACCATTTCATCATTAATCTAGTTGTGAGCAAGTCAATCTCTGAGGCCACATCTTAAGCCAATTTAATTCATTGCAAGCCTTTGGAGGCAACAAATAGTCCAACAGTTGCTAGATTTACAATGGCCAGATTGTGTAAAATGTGAGTGCCCTATTGTTGTAAACAGATGCAGCACCATATACATTGAAAGTAAGAAATTCACTTACTGTATTTTATCCAAACTTGTACAATTTCGTACACTGATACAACTGGCAGAGACAGTTAGACATCAATTCCCAACAGTAAATACACTGAAATCAGCAATAAATAAGGTTTTCTTTAAATGTCAGCATCATGGCACATAAGTACATGATGCCGACTTTTACTACCTTACTTATGCAATTGCACCAAAGCTCAAAATTGGCAGTACACTACAAGCAACAACTACTGATGTACTTTAGCCTCTGGAGCCAGGACAATCCGGTGGGCAACAAGAAATTAAGGAGTCATTTTTAAAGCAAGCACTTTGCAGCTGTGAAGTCAGCAATGGGCATTATTTTTCCTAATTCCAGTCAGCATTCAACAGTCTTGAGGTGCTTAGTTCAGTTTCATACATTATACGTCCCTTCAACTGGCTTCCTGACTGTACCAAAAAACTGGAAACTTCCAAGAAACTATGGAAATTGCAGTTACCCTGGACACCCAAATATATTTATTTTATCTCACTTATTTAATAGTGAAACTATTGAATCCCTTGAAAATATTATTCATAGCATAATCCATCAGTATAAATACGCACTCTTCTTGTGAAGCACATGACGACAAAATAGTTTAAGTGTACTACACTTTACAGTGTATCTCATTCCAGTGTGACTTAAATGCTTACATTAGCACTTCTGTACTTCATAGCATGAGTGAACTGATTAAGAATTAACATAAATATTTGACCATCTTACTAGTGAGCCAGCTTTCTGTAACTAGTATTACGTGAGTTTTGTTGTGATTTAGGAGTGTTTAAACTCTGTCACTTTATTGCTAATACTTCAGCAGTTAACTAATGGGATTTTAATACTCACCTATGTGGGGGCATTTCTTTGGATCTGATACTTATATTCTCCTTTCAAGACTCTGTCCATTCCGTTCAACTGCTCTTCCAGGATCTTTGTTATCTCTGACAGAATCACAATGTCATTAGCAAACCGCAAAGTTTTATTTCCTCTCCCTGAACTCTAATTCCTTCAACAAATTTCTCCTTGCATTCTTTCACAGCTTGTTCAATATACAGATTGAATAGCCTTGGGGCAAGCTACAATTCTGTCTTACTCCCTTCCCAACAATGGCATCCCTTTCATGATCTTTTACTGTAAAAACCACTGTCTGGTCTTTGTACAAATTGTGTACAACTTTTTGTTCTCTATATTTATTTTACCCCTGCTACCTTCAGAATTTCAAAGAGTGTATTCCAATCTACATTGTCAAACATTTTCTTCAAATCTACAAATTATTAAAAATGTAGGTTTGCATTTCCTTAACCAAAGTTCTAGGATGACTTGTAATGTGTTGCCTTACATGTTCCAAAATTTCTCCTAAACCTAAACACGGATCTTCCCTGAGGTAATATTCTACCTTTTTTTTCCATTTGCCTGTAAATAATTTGTGTTAGGTTTTTGTAATCATGATTTATTAGATTGATAGTTCTGTAATTTTCACACATACCTACACTTGCTTTCTTTGGAATTCAAATTATTATATTCTTCTTGAAGTCTGAGGGTATTTTACATGTCTAGTACATCTTACACACAAGCTGGAACAATTGCTTCAAGACTGGTTCTCCCAAAAATGTCAGCAGTTCAGAGGGAATGTCGTCATCTACTGCTGGGGCCTTGTTTGGACTCAAATCTCTGTCAAATTATTTTCACTCTATTGTATCTCCTATCTATCTCTCTCTACTATCATCTTTGCTTGGTACTGGGTTTGCGCCTTAGTTTTTGATATTCATGCAACTGCTTTTCTTGTCTCCGAACATCTCCTTTGTTGTCCTGTTGGCAGTACCTATCTTTCCCCTAGTTATACATTCTTCTGCGGATTTGCATTAGTCCGCTAGCCATTCTTGCTCAGCCACTCTGCACGTCCTGTCAACATAATTTTTTAAGCTTTTTGCCTGCTTCACTTGCTGCATTTTTGTTTTTTCTCTTATCATCAATTAAGTTCAGTATGTCCTATGTTATCCAAGGTTTCTATTAGGCATACTCTGTTAACATATATGATTATTTTCAGCCTTTACTACTTCATTTCTCAGAGCAACCAATTCATTTTCTACTATATCAGTTTCTTTTGTTTTGGTAAAATCTTGCCTAATGCTCCCTTACAAAATATGAACAACCTCTGGTTACTTCAGTTTATACAGGTTCCATTTCCTTACTAGTCTACCTTTTTTCAGTTTCATTAGTGTTAGTAAGTTACAGCCAGAGCCTATATCTGACCCTGGATATGTCTTACAATTTAAAATATGGTTTAAAAATCTACACTACTGGCCATTAAAATTGCTACGCAAAGAATAAATGCAGATGATAAACGGGTATTCATTGGACAAATATATTATACTAGAACTGACATGTGATTACATTTTCACACAATTAGGCTGCATAGATTCTGAGAAATCAGTACCCAGAACAACCACCTCTGACCGTAATAATGGCCTTGATACACCTGGGCATTGAGTAAGACAGAGCTTGGATGTCGTGTACAGGTACAGATGCCCATGCAGCTTCAACATGATACCACAGTTCATCAAGAGTAGTGACCAGTGTATTGTGACGAGCCAGTTGCTCGGCCACCATTGACAAGATTTTTTCAGTTGGTGAGAGATCTGGAGAATATGCTGGCCAGGGCAGCAGTCGAACATTTTCTGTATCTAGAAAGGCCTGTACATGACCTGCAACATGCAGTCTTGCATTACCGTGCTGAAATGAAGGGTTTCGCAGGGATCGAACACATCTGAAATGTAAAGTGCCGTTTATGCAAACAAGAGGTGACCGAGAGGTGTAACCAATTGTACCTCATACCATCACGCCAGGTATACGCTTCCAATGTGTGTTCACCGTGATGTCACCAAACATGGATGCAACCATCATGATGCTGTAAACAGAAGCTGGAGTCATAAAATAAAAAAGAATAAAAATAAATAAAAAATTGACATTTTGCTATTCGTGGACCCAGGTTTGTCGTTGCGTACACCATGGCAAGTGCTCCCATCTGTTATGCAGCATCAAGGGTAACCACAGCCATGGTCTCCGAACTGGTAGTCCATGCTGCTGCAAACATCATTGAACTGTTCGTGCAGATGGTTGTTGTCTTGTAATCATCCCTATCTGTTGACTCAGGGATCGAGACGTGGCTGCACGATCCATTACAGCCATGCGGATAAGGTGCCTGTCATCTCAACTGCTAGTGATACGAGGCCATTGGGATCCAGCACAGCGTTCCATATTGCCCTCCTGAACCCACCGATTTCATCTTCTGCTAACAATCATTGGATAGCGACCAACGCGAGCAGCAACGTCGCAATACGCTAAACCGCAATCACGATAGGCTACAATCGGACCTTTATCAAATTCGGAAACATGATGGTACACATTTCTCCTCCTTACATGAGACATCACAACAACTTTTCACTATGCAACACCTGTCAACTGCTGTTTGTGTATGAGAAATCGGTTGGAAACTTTCCTCATGTCAGCATGTTGTAGGTGTCGCTACTGGTGCCAACCTTGTGTGAATGATCTGAAAAGCTAATCATTTGCATATCACAGCATCTTCTTCCTGTAGGTTAAATTTCATGTCTGTAGCATGTCATCTTCGTGGTGTAGCAATTTTAATGGCCAAGAGTGTATGTCTTACCATTATGAAGTCAATTTGGTACCTTCTGGTGTCTCCTGGTTTCTTCCACATATACAACCTTCTTTCATGATGCTTAAACCAAATGTTTGTGACAACTAACTTGTGTGATTGAAGTTTTCCCGGCATAATGAATATTTGATGAAGTCTTGGGATTGCAGCCACATAACGCTGACTTCCTGGCACGATATTTTGGCTGCCAATTGTTCAGCTAACTTCAGATGAGTGCCAGCCACTGGAGATTGCTAGTTCACATGTACACCTTTACAGCCAGAGTTGGCATGGAGACGCATGCATGAAAGTGGCTGTTACCGAGTTCCCTCTGTCAAATTTCACACTCTCTACGTATTTAGATCTAAATGTGGCACACATGTACAAAGGTGACTCTCTGACTGCGCAGTAAAGACCAACCGAAGATTCGGTTTCTGCCAAAATATTGGTTTTGGTCAGAAATCAGCTAGATCTTTTGCTTGGCCAAAACTAGCTTTCTTGGACTTACTGATGAAGTTGGGTTGCATTTGGGATGATTCAGTCAACAATAATGCTTTACGTCAGTTGAAAACACACCGTTTCACTCCGAGGAGTCTCTCCTCACATGTAAAAATTGTGGGTATTTTGTTGTCAAGCTCCATATAACACAATATTATCTTGTAATGATATATTAATACCATGTTAGTTACTAACGTATTCAGCATTGTACGTAACACAACAGGTTATCATATTTTTATGCTGAAAAGTTTTATTAATGTGTTTCCTTGAAAGCAAAGAGCTTTTTTAATAACTAATGAGGATTTAGGTACCACTGATTATGTGGTACACAGTTTTTACTGTTCAGTTTGCCTTAATTTGTACTGGCAACAATCATGTAAGCTGAAACTGTGTCATTTTTCGAAATACTGATAGAAGCTAATTTGCTGACTGTAACTAATATGCATTGTATTTAGGAATACCAAAAGGAGATACATTAAGTTGTTTGTAGGTTGCAAAAAACAGTAGTAAAGATGGCAATGTAAAGCTAGTGCTAAAAAAAATGTAAAGCTTCTTAAGGAGGCAAACACATTATTACTTTTTGTGTATTTGTATTGTGGTAGTCATACTGAGGCTTTGGCATTTTGTAGTTATCTATTTGGCATGTTTTTTCCATGCCTGAATACTATCTTTCTACAAGAAGATATGCAGGACTGTGGAATTTGTGGTAGCTATATGGTAGTCACGTTAATTTGAGGTGAATGGGACTGTGGCTACCTTAAACTAATGAAATTTGTCTGTGCCTTCAAATTTTAAATTATTTACCTCTAAATAGCCTGTGAGTATTTAACATAAAAAGTCCAGTAAACATAAAAATGTTTTAGAATGCTAATGACAGTGAGCTGTACAGCAGTAAAAAATTACAGAAAAACACTTCTACCTAAGAGTGAGTGGGCAGTTGTTGACATAAGAGGGAAGACAACAAACAGAATTGTTTCCACATCTACAATGGATACTCTGCAAATCACATTTAAGTGCCTGGCAGAGGGTTCATCGAACCACCTTTATATTATTCATCTACCATTCCATTCTCAAATGGCACACGGAAAGAAAGAACATCTGAATCTCTCCATTCAAGTTTTGATTTCTCTTATTTTATTCTGATGATCATTTCTACCAATGTAGGTGGGAGTCAACAATATATTTTCGCATTCACATTCGGAGGAGAATGTTTAGTAACTGCGTTATTCATACTGGCCTCTGTTCGTAATTTGTAATCTGGAATATTGGTTTTGTCTTTTTTGTGAATGAGTTTCAAAAAGCTGTGTTTAGTAACTCTGCTTTAGTAGCCCCATCATCGGCGGGATCGCCATTTATATCACGTAGTGAAGATATTATTTGTATTTTGTGTTTAGTATATTTGACATATGACCAAAATTCTTTGGGTTCTTAGTTAAATTTCGAGAGAGATTTTCATTGTAGAAAGTAGACCACAGCACAGCAATAAAGAACACTGTTGTAATGATTCCCATCTCAGATCCCGTATCATTTCTGTTATGCTGTCTCCCCTATATTGTGACAATACAAAACGAGCTGCACTGCTTTGGAATCTTCCGATGGCTTCCGTCAAACCGACTTGATAAGGATCCCACACTGGGCAGCAATACTCCAAATGATGATGGACAAGTATTGTATATATAGTCTCTTTAGTAGTTCAGTTGCATATTTAAGTGTTCTGCCAATAAAAGTCTCTGGTTCGCCATTCCTATGACATTATTTGTGTGTTCTTTTGAGTTTAAGTCTGATGTAATAGTAATTCCTAGGTATTTAGTGGAGATTATGACCTTCACATTCGATTTAGTTATCTTGTTAAGAAAGTTTAATGAATTTCTTTACGTACTCATGTGGTTGACTTCACACTTCTCATTATTTAGAGTCAATTGCAAATTTTTACACCATACTGATATCTTATTTACATCATTCTGCAGTTGGTATTGATCTTCAGATGATTTTACTAGACAATAACTGATGGTGTCATCTGCAAACAACCTAAGAGAGCTGCTCAGATTTTCTTCCAAATTATTTATGTAGATAAGGAACAGCAGAGGACCAATAACACTACCCTGTGGAATGCCGGATATGATCTCTGTTTTAGTCAATGCCTTATCATCTATTACTACAAACTGTGTCCTCTCTGACAGAAATCCCCTATCCAGTCACAAATCTGGGGCAATATTCCATTACCACGCAATTTGTTTAAAAGCCATTTGTGACGTATGGTGTAAAAAATCTTGAAATATAGAATCAATTTGAGATCCCTTGTCAGTACCACTCATCATGTTAGTAAAGAGCTAGTTGTGTTTCACATGAACAATATTTTCTAAATCCGTTTTTTTTTTTTTTTTTTTTTTTTTTTTTTTGTGGTTTTAGGGCGCACAACTTCTATGGTCATTAGCGCCCAGCCAAGAACATAGATTCGCTATGATCTAAAAAAATGTAGACTGTCAGAACATCAACAAGAGGCTAAAAACGAAGGATAAAAGACAATTAAAAGAGTTAAATATCCTTGGATAAGTTGGCCAAGTTGATAAAACGCAAAACTCGAGCAGCTGCTCGTGTGTCATCAGCTAAAATTTCCTCCAGAGTAGACGGAAAGTGAAGGGCTACACGGAGATGATTAAAATTAACACAAGTCAGTAAAACATGTCGCACTGTCAGCAGTTCACCGCAGGAGCATAGCGGTGCAGGTTCGGCGGATAGCAAGTGACGGTGGCTGAAACGGCAATGACCGATCCGCAACCGAGCCAGGATGACCTCCTCCCGCCGAGAGGGGCGTGAGGATGTCCTCCAAGCGGTCGGGATCGGTTTGACAGTTCGCAATTTATTGTTGTACAGTGAAAGCCACACACTGTGCCATTGCGACACGATACTCCGGCGAAGAGCCCGTTGAACATCGTCCGATGGGACGCAAAAGGTAGCCATGCGAGGCAAAAGAGCTGCGGCCTTGGCTGCTGTGTCGGCGGCCTCATTCCCGGGCACACCCACATGGCCAGGGACCCACAGGAAAGAAACGTGACAGCTGTCATCCGCCAGCAACTGGAGGGAGCGTTGGATCCGATACACGAGAGGATGGTTCGAGAAAGGGTCCTTAAGACTCTGCAGGGCACTAAGGGAGTCAGAACATATGGTATAGAAAGGGTGGCGGTGGCGGCAGGTATACAAAACGGCCTGGTGGAGGGCGAAAAGCTCAGCCGTGAAGTTTGAGCACCGGTCAGGGAGCTTGTATTGGAAACGGTTGTCCCCGACGACGAAGGCAGATCCGACACCGGCAGTGCTCTTGGAACCATCAGTGTAAATAAATACGGCATTATCGAACCGCGAACGGAGTTCGACAAGCCTCGAGCGGTATACCAAATCCGGAGTGCTCTCCTTGGGGAGCGAACTAAGTTCGAGGTGTGTGTGAACCTGGGCCTGATGCCACGGTGGCAATGGGCTTTCGCTCAGCCGAAGGGTGGAAGGAAGGGTAAAATCGAGCCGCTGTAGCAGGCGGCGAAACCGAACTCCAGGTGGAAGCAAGGCAATCGCAGACAACTGATATTGGCGATCGAGTGAGTCGTCAAAAAATAGTCTGTAAGATGGATGGTTGGGCATCGACCGTAGGCGGCATGCGTACCGACACAAGAGTATGTCACGTCGATTGGTCAAGGGTAATACAGCAGCCTCGGCATACAGACTTTCAACAGGGCTGGTATAAAATGCACCGGTCGCCAGACGTAATCCACGATGGTGGATAGAGTTGAGACGGCGGAGAATCGACGGCCGCGCTGAAGAGTATACAAGGCTTCCATAGTCGAGCTTCGACTGAACAATGGCCTGGTAAAGGTGAAGCAGGACGGTACGATCCGCTCCCCATGACGTGCCACTGAGGACACGAAGAACGTTAAGGGATCGGGCACAACGGGCAGCCAGGTAGGACACATGTGTGGACCAGCAAAGTTTCCGATCCAACATGAGTCCCAAGAATTTTGTAGTCTCCACGAAAGGGAGAGCAATAGGGCCGAGACGTAGAGAAGGTGGAAGAAATTCCTTGTATCTCCAGAAATTGATACACACAGTTTTCTCAGTGGAGAATCGGAAGCCGTTTGCGATGCTCCAGGAATATAGACGGTCAAGACAGCGTTGGAGAGAACGCTCCAAGAGACACGTCCGCTGGGCGCTACAATAAATTGCGAAATCGTCAACAAAAAGAGATCCGGAGACGTCGGCTGAAAGGCAATCTACGATCGGATTGATTGCAATGGCAAAGAGCGCCACACTCAAGACGGAGCCCTGTGGTACCCCATTCTCCTGGCAAAAGGTATCTGACAAAACAGAGCCCACCCGTACCCGGAACTTGCGATCCGCCAAAAACGCTTGAATGAAAAGAGGAAGGCGGCCCCGAAGGCCCCATGTATGCAATGTGCGGAGAATGCCCGCTCTCCAACAGGTATCGTATGCCTTCTCCAAGTCGAAGAACACTGCTACTGTTTGACGCTTCTTTAGAAAGTTGTTCATAATGAAGGTCGACAACGTAACGAGGTGGTCAGCAGCAGAGCGGTGTCGACGAAAACCGCATTGGATATTAGTCAGGAGGCGGCGAGATTCGAGGAGCCAGACCAACCGAGCGTTAACCATGCGTTCCATCACCTTACAGACGCAGCTCGTCAGAGAAATGGGGCGATAACTGGAAGGAAGGTGTTTGTCCTTCCCTGGTTTGGGGATGGGGACAACAATGGCTTCACGCCAACTTGTGGGAACATGACCTTCAGTCCATATGCGATTGTAGGTACTAAGAAGAAAGCACTTGCCCGCAGGAGAGAGGTTCTTCAGCATCTCAATATGAATGGAATCGGGCCCGGGAGCAGAAGACCGGGACAGGGCGAGAGCACGATCTAGCTCCTGCATGGTGAAGGCGACGTTATAATTTTCACGATTAAAAGAGCGGAAAGAAGGCGGCCGTGCCTCCTCTACCTGTTTGCGAGGGAGAAAGGCAGGGTGGTAATGGGCAGAGCTCGAAACCTCCGCAAAGAAACGACCCAATGCGTTTGAAACATCAGCTGGGTCCACGAGGACCGCGTTCTCCACGGTCAGGCCAGGAATCGGGGAGTGGACCTTGATGCCAGACAAACGGCGTAGGCCACCCCAGACAACAGTGGAGGGAGTAAAACGGTTAAAAGAACTAGTAAAAGCAGTCCAGCAAGCTTTCTTGCTGTCGTTTATGATACGACGGCACTGCGCTCTCATACGTTTGTAATTGATGCAATTCTCCAAAGTTGGGTGGCGGCGAAAGGTGCGTAAAGCACGGCGCCGGGCTCGAAGCGCGTCGCGGCAGGCTGCAGTCCACCAAGGGACCTGGACACGACGTGGAGAAGAGGATGTACGAGGTATGGAACGTTCAGCAGCAGTGAGAATAACCTCTGTGAGGTATTCAACCTGACTGTCACAGTTGGGAAAATTCTGATTGTGAAAAACAGTCATGGAAGAATAAAGCCCCCAGTCGGCTTTAGAAATGTTCCAACTGGTGGGACGCGGAGATGGGGAATGATGTAGGAAGTGGATGATACAAGGGAAATGGTCACTCGAGTACGTGTCAGAAAGTGCGTACCACTCAAACCGACCGGCAAGCTGCGGAGTGCATATTGCGAGGTCTATATGGGAATAAGTGTGTGTTGTGTCAGA
Organism: Locusta migratoria; assembly: GCA_026315105.1. Lineage (NCBI taxonomy): Eukaryota > Metazoa > Arthropoda > Insecta > Orthoptera > Acrididae > Locusta > Locusta migratoria. The sequence goes on from CM048744.1 coordinate 668,534,792, forward strand.
AAGGAAGGTCGGTGCACCGGTGTTGAGGCAGACAAGATCGAGGTGGTGGAGAATGTCCACCAAAAGGGAGCCTCTCGGACAAGGTGCCGGAGAGCCCCATAGGGGGTGGTGGGCATTAAAGTCGCCTACCAACACGAAAGGTGAAGGGAGCTGGTCAGCAAGGTTTAGCACATCTGCCCTAGTAAGGGCAGATGACGATGGCGAATATATATTACAGAGGGAGAAGGTAAATATGGATAAGGTGATGCGGACGGCAACTGCCTGTAGGTGAGTGTGCAAGGAAATGGGGTGGAAATAGACGTCGTCTCGAAGGAGCATCAGAACCCCTCCATGGGCTGGGACACCTTCCACGGGTGGCAGGTCGAACCGCACAGAGGTGTAGTGTGGAAAGTCTGCACGATCACGTGGACGCAACTTAGTTTCTTGAAGACAGACGATAAGCGGGCAGTGCAACCGAAGGAGTAGTTTTAACTCCTCCCGATTGGAACGAATGCCTCGAATGTTCCATTGAAGGAGTGCCATGATAAAAATGAAATAAGAAATAAGGATAAAAACCAACTAGCAAGCGGGGTCACCTCGACGGCCCCTGAGGACCGGATTTCGAGGGAGCACTGCTATCGCCATCTAGTGGCAAAGGGTCATGTTCCATTGGTTCGATCGACGCGTCTGCCACCTCCCGGAGTTGATCAGGAGGGGCAGCTTCCACCGCCGGTAGACGGCCGGGTGCCCGGCTAACGGAGCGTCCCGGTGAAACAGAAGACGGCCGAGGCCGGCAACTGTTGGATGGCGCGACCGACGAGTCACGCCGCGGCGGGGAAGGTGGGGGCTGTTCTTTTTTGGAAGCCTTCTTAGAAGCATGACGGGTTGAAGAAGCGGTTGACGATTGAGAAGTCGGAGCCTTGAGAAAATCTTCGCGGACGGGTTCCCTTTTTGAACTCCGGGCAGCAGATTTGGGTGCCCGGGATGTGTGTGAACTGGTCGACGAATTCAGTGTAGCACGGGTAGAAGGCATTGGAGAGGTGGAACGAGCAATTTTCGGGCTAGCCGATCTGACGACAGTGTCACTGAACGTTAAATCGCAAGTCTGAATGCCCACCTCCTTAGTTGGTCGAGGGGAGGCGAGGACCTGGCTGAAAGTACCTGACGGGAGTACTGCGGGCTTCCTACTAGCTAATAACTTCCGAGCGGCATAGGTCGAGACCTTCTCCTTCACGCGAATCTCTTGGATGACCCGCTCTTCTTTATAAACGGGGCAGTCCCGTGAAGAAGCAGCATGGTCACCCATGCAATTAATGCAGCGAGGGGATGGAGGTAGACATTCACCCTCATGAGCGTCCCTGCCACAGGTGGCGCACTTGGCTGCATTTGGACAAGATTTACTGGTATGATTGTACCTTTGGCAATGGAAGCAGCGTGTAGGATTTGGTATGTACGGGCGGACCGAAATGACCTCGTAGCCCGCTTTCACTTTCGATGGCAGGTCAACCTTGTCAAAAGTCAAGAAGACAGTACGGGTTGGCACGAGTTCATTGTTAATCTTTTTCATCACGCGATGAACATCCGTGACTCCCTGATCGGACATATAGTTCAATATCTCCTCGTCCGATAACCCATCCAGTGATCTAGAAAACACTACCCCCCGCGAAGAGTTGAGGGTGCGGTGAGCCTCCACTTTCACAGGGAAAGTATGTACAAGGGTAGCTCGAAGTAACTTCTGCGCCTGGAATGCATTTTCTATTTCGAGCAACAAGGTCCCGTTGCGCTGCCTAGAGCAGGTCTTCAAGGGACCAGCGATCGCATCGACACCCTTCTGAATAAGGAACGGATTTACTGCAGAAAAATCCTTATCGTCGGTACATGATACCACCAGGAACCTAGGAATGTTTGGCAATGCTTTCTGTGGCTGAGAATCATGTTTCCGCTTATGGGTCAAGGTTATAGATGATGTGGAAGGTTTCATAGCGGAGGTGTCCCCCATGATTACCAGCGTCTCCGATGGCGCGCTCCTTCCTTGTGGGGGCCCTCACTGAGGGCGCACCCGCCTTAGGTGACTGTTCGCACCTCAGGTCACACCTCCCGAGAACGGACGGAGGGACCAATCGGCATGTTCGGAAGGTATCAGCTCGGGTAATCACCCCTCCCTGGGCCCGGCCTTTACCGGGGGGTACGTACGTGCCCTACATGTCTACCCGGGGCGGGGAGTTACGCCTTACCCCGTCACCGGCTACGCAGAGCGTGGGTCGACCTTCAGACACGCACAGGGAGGAAAGAAAGGAAATAGGAGAGAAAGGGATGAAGGAGGGAGAATCTCAAACGCCGAGGCGGAGATTAAAGGGTGAGTCAAGAAGAAGGAGAAAGGAAAAATAGGAGAAGGCTGAAGAACAAGAAAGGAAGAGGACCAAGAAGAGAAGACAGGAAGCGAAAAAGAAACCTTTGACTGATGAAAAACGCCCGTCTCCGGGCGAAGGCACAAACCGGGGGGGAAAGAGGGAAGCGGCCTGGGACAGAAGAAAGGTCGCTTCGGCTCGGGGCCCCGTGCGCGCCACACACGTACCCACAAAAGAGCTGTGGGCCCCCTGGGGGCTTCTAAATCCGTGTTGACCTTCTTTTCGAGATAATTCATAATATTTAAATACAGAATATGTTCCAAAACCATGCTACAAATTGATGACAATGAAATAGGCCGGTAGTGTAATGGGTTACTCCTGCTGCCTTTCTTGAATATTGGAGTGACCTGTGCAACTTTCCAATCTTTTGGTACAGATCCTTCTTTGAGAGAGCGGTTGTATGTGACTGTTACCTGAGGCGCTATCACATCAGTAAATCAAATAGAAATGTAATGGGTACACAGTCCGGACCAGAAGACTTTTTCCTGTCAAGAGATTTTAGTTGCTTCACCAATCCGATGACATCTACTTCTATGTTATTCATTCTAGCCTCTGTTCATAATTTGAAATCTGGAATATTGGTTTTGTCTTTTTTGGTGAATGAGTTTCAAAAAGCTGTGTTTAGTAACTCTGCTTTAGTAGCCCCATCTTCGGCGGGATCGCCATTTCTATCACGCAGTGAAGATATTATTTGTCTTTTGTGTCTACTATATTTGACATATGACCAAAATCTCTTTGGGTTCTTAGTTAAATTTCGAGAGAGATTTTCATTGTAGAAAGTATTGTAAGCATCTTGCATTGAAGTTCTCGCTAAATTCTGAGCTTCCATATAGGATATCCAATCCTGGGGATTTTGTGTTCATTTAAATTTTGAATGCATTTTTCGTTGTTTTTGCAACTGTCCTGACCTGTTTTGTGTACCAAGGGGGATTACCACCTTCTTTTATTAATTTATTTGGTATAAAGCTGTCAATTGTTGTCCATACTACTTCTTTGACTTGGAGCCACATCTGGTCTACACTTACGTTTAGGGTTTGGAATGAGTTGGAAGTGTCTTTCAAGAAGCAATTTAGTATATTTCTATCTGCTTTTCTGAACAAATACACTTTTCTTCTATTGTTGGTAACTTTGTGTCTTTCGATAACAATCTCGCTGTGACAGGCCTGTGTTCCTAATACCCGTATCCATTTTGATGCTTGTTACGAGATTGGTATTATTTGTTGCAAAGAAATCAAGTGTGTTTTGACATCCATATACAATTCTAGTTGGATCATGAACTAATTGTTCGAAGTAATTCTCAGAAAATGCATTTAGAACAATTGCACAATATTTTATGCATACCTTCTGATTTGAACATATAATTTTGCCAACAAATCGAGGGTAAACTGAAATCACCGCCTACTATTATTGTACGAGTCGGGTATGTGTTTGCAATTTGACACAGGTTTTCTTTGAACCTTTCTGATATTGTATCGTCAGAGTCGGGAGACTGGTAAAAGGAACCAATTATTAACTTCTTACGATTTTCAGGTACAACCTCTACCCATAATAGTTCACAAGAACTATCAACTTCAGCTTCGCTACACAAAAAAACTACTTTTGATGGCGACAAACATGCCTCCACCCATTTTGTTTAATCCTTTCTGAACACAGATCTTTTGCAAAAATTTCGACTGTGCTTATTTCCGGCTTGAGCCAACTTACACTGCCTATAATGATGTGTGTTTTTGTGCTTTCTATTAACACTTGGAGCTCTGCTACTTTTCCGACACAGCTACGACAATTTACAACTGTTATACTGATAGTTCCTAGATCTACATTTCTCTTGTGATCCACCTGCAACCTTTGAGACCGTCCATTTTGTTTTTCCCCAAAGCCCAAAACCCACCCAGTCCACGCCACACAGCCCCTGCTACCTGTGTAGCCACTTCTTGCATGTAGAAGACTCCTGACCTATTTAGCAGAACCTGAAAACCCACCACCCTTCGGCTCAAGTCAAAGAATCTACAGCCTACATGGTCACAGAACCACCTGAGCCTCTGATTCAGACCCTCCACTCAGCTCTGTACCAGTGGACCACACTCAGTCCTGTTGACGATGATGCAGATGGAGAGCTCTGCCTTCATCTCACAAGGAAGACTGGCTGTCTTTACCACCTTAAGATATCTGCACAAATCTAGGGAGAATCTCTTCTGAGCCAAAGCGACAAGTGTCTTTGTTACCAACATGAGCAACCACCCGCAGTTGGCTGCACCCTGTCCCCTTCATGGCATCCAAAAGAACCCATTCCACATCTGCAATGACTCCCCTCGGTATGCACATGGAGTGCACATTGGCATTCTTCCCCTCGTTACTGGCCAAATCCCTACGGGGCCCCATTATCCGCCTAATGTTAGAGGTTCTTACTACAAGCAATCCCACCCTCTGAGATTGCCTGGATCTTGCTAACTGAGAAGCGACCTCAGGACTAGTGGCACCAACTGGCTCAGAAACACCATCCATCTCCGACAGTGCCTCAAACCTGTTTGTAATACGAACCAAGAAGGCCTGACGATCAATCAACTGGAATGTCTTACACCGTTTGCCGCATGCCGGGGAGACCTCTCAATCAACCATGGTTAGAGCAGCAGTGACCAGACTAGTCAAAGCTGCAGACCAATCAGCCGGCACATCAGACACACAGGGCGACTGTTGGCCCCCCGCGACTGACCAACGGCAGGAGCATCTACCGCAGCCTGAAGCTTCGCAACTGCAGCCAATGTTGTTTGAAGCTGGGAGTGAACAGTCACCGACTCAGCCTTGTCTAGGCTTGTCTCCTACCAGATATTGCTGATGTTAAAAATGATAATACAGTGAGGACAGTTTACAACTCACCGCAAAGACGTGGCGACGAGCTGCGACAGGCACATACAAAAGACACACACATACAACACATTCAGCTATCAGCTATGACCTTCTTCAGAAAATAGGGCACTCACGCAATCACACAGGCACTTCGAAGTGCGGCAGTGGGAGGTGATGGTTGTATGACTGTGTTGTGTGCCTGTGTGATTGCGTGAGTGCTCTATTTTCTGAAGAAGGCCATGGCTGATAGCTGAATGTGTTGTATGTGTGTGTCTTTTGTATGTGCCTGTCGCAGCTCGTCACCACGTCTTTGCGGTGAGTTGTAAACTGTCCTCACTATATTATTAATTCCAACCTGGACTTTCCATTATTATATGATGTTAAAAATGTCTTTTTGACTCATGTTTGTTATTTATTTATTATTATTTTTTGTACTTCCAACTGAATCTCAAAGTTGAAATTTATGATGAAATTTTAATATCAAAGGTCTATTACCTGTGATTTTTTTTATCTGGTCCTGCAACGATATTGCAGGTAACAAGTCCATTTGTTTTAAGTGTAAGCTACTCACCATCGATACTCTATAAAAATTAACAGTACTATCCAGTGTAACAGCACAAAGAAGGCGGAGAAAATACTTCTTTGGAACACCAATGTTCAGAAACTGACTTTTTATTTGTGTTTGATAACAATGATTAATTAAAATATATTAAAGAATACACTTAGCCAAGTAATGAAGTTAATTTTTAGGTCAGAGTGTGTTGAAGTTTATATATTTTATCTGAAAGGATGAGAACAACCACTATATATAAATTTAATGCAGATGTTTGGTAGAAAATATTTACATATACTCTCGAACATAAACTGGCCAGTTTCCAAATAATAAACAATAAATATCTCTTGAATTACAGAAAGTCTTGATTGCAAATAATTTTTATGTCAATGATGTGTTTCGTCCGGTTAGGGCATCTTCAGATGCATGACTTGAGAAAGTCATAGCCGTGTTTGAGGAATTTCCTCAAACCCCAGTCCCTCAGAGCTACGGAGGTGGGAACTTGCCCTCCAACATATCCTCTCCTCCCGCCACCCCCCCTGGCCTAAATCTACGCTAACCCCTCCCCTTCCTCTATCCTCAGCTCACCTACTCATTATCCCTTCCTTAGCCCCCCCCCCTCTCTCTCTCTCTCTCTCTCCCCCCCCCCCCCCCCCGCGTGTGTGTGTGTGTGTGTGTGTGTGTGTGTGTGTGTGTCTCCATCTTTCCCTGTTAATGAAAAACATTTTAAACAACCCTCTGCCCCTCCTACACCACTCAGCATCATTCAGTTCACTCATCTTATCTTTACTACTTGATCTTTCCTCTTTGTTTAGATACATCCTCTCTGGCTTGGCTCAGTACAAACATGCAGTATCTCTCACTCACCTTCATGACCTAGGTCGTGAATTGCCTTTCCCTTCCGTTCCCATCCTTTCTTCTTCCCTTCTCTCCCACCTGATGAGGAAACTGTGTTCCGAAAGCTTGTCCTTTTTCGTACCCTTTTTTTCTGTTTCTTCATTTGTGTAACTACCGGCGGTACAGCACAAAGGTAGTACTGGCCAGCCAATCTATCTCGTTTGAACAAAGATAATTTTTTTCAATGTTTTCATTATGTATGTGTCAATAACCATCAAACACTTTATAAAATGCATTTTATAAAGTCTGCCCCCCCCCCCCCCCTCGTATGACTAACCCTTAATTGTAAACTAGTTTGCACAACATATAAAAATTAATGATTTAATTTGCAAAATACAGCCTAAATCTGATAATATTACTGTCTGGACGATTAAACAAATCATTTAATTTTGCAAATGATTGTATTAGCACAGCATTTTGCACTGAGTGAGAAGATTCAAGTCTTCCAAGCAATTAGGACAAATCCCATGTAGATGTGGATACTTTTAATTTTTTCATCCAACATACAACTTTAATTAATCCTCAATATTCATTTTCTTTTTTTACTCTTTATTAGCTTGGAATGTTTCCACTACATGACATCAAAGCATTCATCACAATTAACAATCTTTATTTCTGTAAAATTTCTGAAGTTATCTGAGAATGAAGAAACGGGTTTAGGAAACATCGTTCATGTGAAACTCAGCTTGCCCTTTTCTCACATGCCATCTTGCGAGCCATGGACGAAGGGCAACAGGCGGATTGTGTTTTTCTCGACTTCAAAAAGGCGTTCGACACGGTGCCACACTGCAGACTGCTAACGAAGGTACGAGCTTATGGAATAGGTTCACAGATTTGTGACTGGCTGGAAGACTTCCTAAGTAATAGAACGCAGTACGTTGTTCTCGACGGCGAGTGTTCAGAGACGAGTGTATCGTCAGGCGTGCCCCAGGGGAGTGTGATAGAACCGCTATTATTTTCTATCTACATAAATGATCTGATGGACAGAGTGACTTGTAATTTGCGGCTGTTTGCTGATGATGCTGTGGTGTATGGGAGGGTGTCGTCTGTAACTGACTGTAATAGCATACAGGTTGACTTAGACAAAATTTCTAGTTGGTGCGAAGAATGGCAGCTAGCTCTCAATGTAGAAAAATGTAAGGTGATGCGCATGAGTAGAAAAAACAATCCTATAATGTTCGAATACAGCATCAGTAGTGAGCTTCTTGATGCGGTCGTGTCGTTCAAATATCTAGGCGTAACATTGAAGAGCGATATGAAATGGAACGAGCATGTAAGGACAGTTGTGAGTAAGGCAGACAGCCGACTTCGGTTTATTGGAAGAATTTTGGGAAGATGTACTTCACCTGTAAAGGAGACCGCGTATAAAACGCTTGTACGACCACGTCTTGAGTATTGCTCAAGTATTTGGGACCCGCAGCAGATCGGTTTGAAGGAAGACATAGAGGCGGTTCAGAGGCGAGCAGCTAGATTTGTTACCGGTAGGTTCGACCAATGCGCGAGTGTCACGGAAATGCTCCGGCAACTCAATTGGGGATCGCTGGAAGAAAGACGACGTTCTTTTCGTGAATTTCTGTTAAGTAAATTTAGAGGGCCGGAATTTGAAGCTGAGTGTAGTACGATCTTGCTGCCGCCTACTTACATTTCGCGTAAAGATCACAAAGATAAGAGAAATTAGGGCTCATACGGAGGCATATAGGCATTCTTTTTTTCCTCGTTCAATTTGGGAGTGGAATAGGAAAGGAAATGCCTAGTAGTGGTACAGTGTACCCTCCGCCACGCACCTTACGGTGGATTGCGGAGTATGTATGTAGATGTAAATCAATTTTTTTAAGGAAATGTCATTAAGGAAAGGTTACTAACAGTTTTAATAACATTTCATACAGCACGTAAATTCCAAATCAATAGGTGTAGATGAATGGGGAAAATATTTCTAATCATGTGACAGTTATGGTTAAAGTCTAGATTACAGATCAGGGTCAGTGGCAGCCTCAGTAGTGTTGCCCCATCGTAATGCATCACATTTTGCATAGCCAATAGTAGGTTACTTTCCTGTGACCAATGAGAGGTGAGAGAAAATGGAACAAAAGTGTAGTGGTAAAAATTGAAGTGATTTTCTAGTTTGGTATTCCTGGCAATACATATTTGCTATTATATGCTACAGTTTTCTTTTATTATGGTGACAATACAAACAGACCCACTTAATTTCGCCCATCTTCCTACCTAACCCCACAATTTAATTAAGAACCACTTAGCATTTCAAATGTAGATTGCTCGGCAAAGAATTACTACTGAAAATATCATCAAGCCAGTTGGTAACTATTCTTATGCAGTCATCATTTTACACATCAGGGGATGCAGAATTATTGACTTTTTCTCATAAACTAACAATGTTATTGATTCTGGATGCAAAAATTGAGAAGTGTTAACTACTAATAAGTAAAACATCTTATACATATTCCTGCATGCTGTCCAGCACAGAAAAGCAATAAACAGATGAAGTGTCTTACCTGTAGTCCTCACCCATGGTGGGTTTTTTGTCGTTTGGCCAAACTGTGACATTTCAAAAATCTGTTCCTAGAACAAATAAGTACATATAAGTAACTAATTATATAGAAATGTGTTTCACTTATGTAATTCACAACACAAAGGCATGTTTTATTTAAAGATTTTTTGTGTGTTTCAAGATTTTAGTTTTAGAAATAAATTGGTTTTTGTTCACAACCTCTAAAAACCTAGGGCCAAAAGGAAATAGGTTTACATCTTACATCAGCATCATTAGATCATGTAATTGCATTTTCAGCACATTCCTATACAAGATTTCATTCCTGATGCTATCATTTACATAATTTGATTAACCAGCTGTGAGACTGAGGAAACTACATCACTACAGTGGCTGAATTGCTTCCTGTTACTCAGACACTTTGAGTTTTTCACGACTGACTGCGTAAGTGGCAGTTTTTTCTTATGTTGTTAACACGTTCACTGTGGCTGACACTTATAAGCGTTTCCGGGATCAACACGCCAGTGCTGCCGACCCTTATTAAGCATTTCCGCAACCAACAAGCCAGAGCAGGTAATGCTTATAAGCAGTGCATTTGCTAGCTGAGTACTCAGTTTAGTTTGTTTGTCTGTAAACTCTTGTTAGTACAAGCCATCAACAAAATATCACTTAACATTTTCCTGTCTGCAGTTGTGTGTTTACATATTTAGTCATCTGTGTAGTGCATTGTTTGCAATAAAATCAATAAATCAGAGGCATTGTTGGAATTGTTTGCAATAAATGCATATGACGCTTATGAGTGTCAGACAGCATGCAGCATTTATCACATTATCAGCATGCAGCTATATCTAGCACCACCTCTTCCGCAGACGTTATATTCACTGGCAAAATTATGTACATTCACAACATGAACTTACAGATTTCACAGGGGTATGATTTCAGCTCTCAGTGCATGTGCACTTACAGGCGACCGCCTAGAGAATTAGTAGCATGCACTGGTGTCCGCAGCGAATGTGTTAACTAAGAAATATGTTGTTGGGCAACGGCTGTTATATTAAAGAATACATACTCAAAAATATTAATCAACATTTTGAAAAGCCTCAAACAAAAAGAAGGGGCTGTTAACATTGGTACTAAGAATGAGTAAAGAAGTAGAAAAAATATCTGAAAAACACTTCAAAATTCCAGAAATAGTTTCACTCAAATGACCTGCCACATTTTCTGTAATAGTTTTTATAATCTGGTGTCAGAGCAGTTTAAAGCTCTCATTTAACCAAAAGTGCAAAGTGCACTTTCACAAAATCTTTCTCTCATTACGTGTTCTGTCCAGGACAAATACACATCTTTGATAAGTTGATGCTTGTCAGTGGAAGACATGTGGGTTGGGAAAGAACTTAATGGTATGGATGGGATGGGAACTTACAGTATATGACAGTGTCAAATTGAGGAGTGCAGCAGCCTTTTTCACAGGCCTTTGGATTCGTACACTTCCATGCCAATACATTCAATCAATTTTAATACTTCTGATTGCATTTATAATAAACTGTGAAATTAAACATAAAAATAATTACAACAATGACTTTCTATCCTTGGTTACAATTCAGAATGGAGTTTTATTCAGGGTGTTTCGAGAAGAATTGTAAATATTTTAGGAAGTGGTAATATAGGAAAATTGCAATAAAAATACCATGTAACATGTGTCAAATTTTTATTGAGTACAGAGATACAGCTGTTAGAATGTAATTTAGATTAGTACTTGTTCCATAGATAATGAAAACGACACTTCATAACGACACTTCACGTCAATGAAAGGTGTCTTTACAAATTATTACTTTGTACTAAATATTACATGACATTTTTTTCCCTCCAGATTTACTAATTTATATCTAAAAATTCATCTATAGTGTTGACGAAGTTTCCATTCAGAAATTCTTTTAATTTATTTTAAATGCGAGTTGGCTATCTGTCAGGCATTTGATGCTGTTTGGTAGGCAAGCAAAGATAAATTTAAAGCAAGGCAAATGAGGATGTTCAAAGTTGACTTTCAAAAATTCCATCACCAACTTCAATGCACTTTAGACTTCTCTTGATAACACCACATGTAGCTCTTCTGAGATGGCCTATGCATTCTTTTATGAGGGCTGCATTATTCATAATCTGAATGATCAAATCGTCTCTTCGGTTTACTTTTTCTTTGCAGAGAATGTTAGGTTTATATGATGCGGTCACCTGACGATCTTGATACAACATAAAATGTATTCTTATAACCAAAGAGTCTCTTCCAATAGTAATGGAAGCTCATTTTAAAGAAAGTGTAGATAACGGGGTCCTGTAAAATGATACTATAACACAACAGGCTCAGTCACCTGAATATCTATAAAATAACACCACACACTTATGGAGAAGCAATGTTGAAAATGTGTCTCCTCAAGGGCATTTGCATTTTCTTCAGAGTGCTTACGAGTGTTACTGATGCAGCCCTGAGTGAAAATGGCTTCACCAGTGAAAACTAAAAATGGGATTACTTGGCGATTTTCAAGTATCCAATGTCCAAATTCCAGTAACCTGTATTCATCTCCCGTTCAAAAGTGACATGTAAGCTATAAATCATATGGATAGAACCCATGCATGTCCATGATACTCATATGTGGAAGACTGTTACGTGCAGAAATTCTGTGTATGCGTGTTTAAGGACTTTGTGCTACTGACCGAATAACATCTACTTTAACCACAATCTGTCCAATTACATGTTCAGATGTAATATGACTGCTGGGCATTGCACCAGTATCACAGTGTATTAAACATGTAAGTAAAACACTCTTGAATCTGATAGTATCAGCCGAATTCTCTACAAGCACCGGCAGTGTTTCCATTACAAAATCCATTCACAAATTCCATATTGTTATAATCAGCACGGATAAATACATATGGCATGTTACACGTTGCAGTACAGCACACAATGTAAACCATAGGATGACTTCACAGCTTGAACATTAACACACTATTGGTGACATTCGATAAATACAACCTTAGTAACTGGGGTACCAACACACAAAATGAAAATGCATTGAATTCAGCTGTATCCCTGTACTCAATTAAAAATGGACACTTGTTATATGTCATTTTTAATGCAATTTATCTATACTACCACCTCCTAAAATATTTACTATTCATCCTGCAAACCCTGTATTCTGAATGTTCAAATGTTTATAAATCTATCGGACCAAACTGCGTGGTAATCAGTCTGTAGCTTACAAACTACTTAAACTAAGGTAAACTAACTTAAGGACAACACACACACACACACACACACACACACACACACACACGCCCAAGGGAGGACTCTAACCTCCGACGGCGAGCAACCGCGCGCTCCGCAGCGAGGCGCCTTAGCCCGCTTGGCTACTCCACCGCGGCCCCTGTATTCTGATGAAATAGTCTAGTTCTCAGAAAACATGCGGCCAAAAATTCTCAGATATTAAAGGAAAATAATAATAATAAACAATCTTACTAACTATTTCTAAAACTTACCAGAATAATTACTCCCAAGCAACTAAATTCTAGTTAACACTAATGGTCATATCAAACATCTTTTAACTTTTCCAAAACATTGACAGCTGATATATAAAATAGATGAAGTACACTTACCAGGCGAAGGGGCACAGGCAGTGATAGCAACAAATAAACACACACACACACACACACACACACACACACACACACACACACAAACGCAAGCTTTCGCAGCCTAGCTGCTTCGTCAGGCAGAAGGGAAGGAGAGGGAAAAGGAAATGATGAGGGTTTTATATATATTTTTTAATCAGTTAAGCTACATAAATGCTTGATTAAGTGTGGTATATAAAAGAAACAGACCAGTGACTTTTTTCAAAGAAGCTATAATCAATTCACACAAGTCTCTCTTAGATTGTCAAAAATTGAAATAAATAAATTTAAGGAGAAATTGTAGTAGCTGAAATTGTGCATATGTTAGCAGTAGTTATTACAGTATATTAGAAAAAAACCTTATATATTCTGCTTCCATCCATCAATATGTAATTTGACTCATTATCTCTCTAGTAGAGACAGAAAGAAGTGTAAGAATGAAGGTTGCACAACTGCAGAAAGCTTAAGGTGGAAAGGGCAGTATGCCAGTCATGCAATTAACTTTTAACATTTCCTAGAGGCCATTTACATAAGAGGACAATTGGTGTAGGTCAACATATTTAACCGTTTAAATATGACATAACTCATTATGTGGATGACCCAACTATGAATGGTATATGTAATTCAGTGGCAAAGATAGGGAAATAAGTCAGTGGGTGGAACATGTCTTGTGATTACTTCCCACTCCAAAGAGGTTATAAATTTTGTGCACATCCATCACTGACTTTTGCTTTCACAATGGGTCAATAAAGATATTCTAGCAAGTAAAGCAGCCCACTCACATGCACATGCATTGAATTGTGAACAGGCACACACAAATAAAAAAAAAAAAAAAAAAAAAAAAAAAAGAGACATTCATGACATATAACTTTCAATTTTTGGTCACAGCCTTTTTCAGAAAAAAGACCACACTTTTATTCATACAATCACACAGGCACACTTCACAAACACCCAACTGTCACTTCCGGCTGTTGCATTCAAACTTGGAAATCCCAATGCGACAGTCAGATCAGATCTCCATGTACCAAAGACATTGCTTAAGTAAGGTGGCTTGCACATCACTTTGAAGGCCTCTTTTGAATTAGAAGCATGGCGCCATGTCATGAATTGCAAGTAGCTGTGCACCATGAACTGAATGACAATTCTCAAGGGGGTTAAGTTATCATGTGGTTAAATTTATCTTGGTCTGTAAAAAAATATCTATAAGTGTGATAGAAGTTGACTGTGTTAAACTCTTGATAGTATATTTAACTTGGAGAAGCACACCACAGAAGTGCCTAAACAAATCCCTATTTGCTATGTTGCTATGCAAATGTTGCAAGTCACAGGTGGTATGAAAATAAAAAAAAATAAAAACTACCGGTAATGTACAAGATTACTTTCATTGCATTATGTCATATGAGATTATTTTCTGGGGCAACTCGCAAGCCAAATTAAAGTTTCTTGAGCACAATAATGTGCAATTTGAATTATTTGTGATGTGAACTCAAGAACATCCTACAAAAGGCTATTTAAGGAACTGGGGAACTAACTACTGCTTCCCAATTTATTTATTCGTTAGAGAAATGTATCATTAAAAATGTATCTGGTATTTGAAATTTATTATTTGATTATCAGTCAACAGTTGCAAAATGTTATTGTATTGGTTTTCTTTTTTGTTTGTTTTATCTTTCAATCCTTCTGGATCATCTTGTAGTTGCGATTGCAAACTGTCTCCTCTATGAAACTTCCTGGCAGATTAAATCTGTGTGCCTGAACAGGGACTCGAACCTGGGACCTTTGCCTTTCGCAGGCAAGCACTCTACCACTGAGCTATCTTGACAACTCACGGTCCATCCTCACAACTCTACTCACTCCTCACTTCCTACTTTCCAACTCCACAGAAGTTCTCCTGCAAATCTTGCAAGACTAGCACTCCTGGAAAAAATGATATTGTGGAGACATGGCTTAGCCACAGCTAAGGGATGTCTCCAGAATGAAAGTAGGAGGTAAGATACTGGCAGAAGCAGAGTTGTGAGGACAGACCATGAGTAGTGTCGGCACAGCTCAGTGGTAGAGCCAGTGAACGTCAAAAAACGAGTTGTTGTACTTGGCGATAGTCACACCACGAAAATCGCAGAAAAAATTAATGAGTACAGTATGTTATTTACGGCAATAGGTATGACGAAACCCAGTGCACCTTTGAAGGAATTAATGAGAAACAGTAACTCACTTAATGAACTATTTAAGAATGATGTCATCATAATCATGGGTGGAAGTAATGATGTATACTTAAATGAAGGTAAACATGCGACCCAGTGCTTAAAAACTACAGTAATTGATCTGAAAGTTCCGAACATCATTTTTACTAGCTAGCCTCACAGATACGACTTGCAGGACAATTCTAACTTAAATCTGGAACTTGCAAAAAATAAACAGACCATTCCACAAAATATGCAAGTCCCGTCAAAATGTAACATGTTTGAGCTTCAAAATGCGAGAGATCTGTTTACCAGACATGGGCTACATCACAACAATGCAGGCAAGTCACACATCGGCAAAATACTAGCAAAACTAATACGGAGCGATGACGATGTTGCAATAGAACCATTTGCTATGCAACCAGTTTCAACTAAGGGCATGGAAAAATGGGAAAACAATGTCTAAACCAGGAACATAGTCACAGCCACAGCATCAGCTCCAACAGGAATAACCCACCAGAAGATGAAGAAGCACCAGAATCAGCCCCAGAAGAAACAGCATAAAGTGAAATTATCAGTAAGAAAACCGCTCACAAGCAGGGAAACTGATGAAAGGGGCCAATTCATTCCGAATTAGTCCCAACACAACGAATCCAGAACAAGCAGTAAATACCCAGGTGGGCGTTCCATTACTTTATAGTCAGTTTAGTTTTAAAGACCCTCTACCTAATAACATATGCAGTAATAATTTCATTACGCATTTAAACATCAGAAGTCTATCCAAACGAATGATCAGCAAGCTTTATGATATACACATTTTATTAGAAAGTGTGAAACAATCAGTAAAAGTAATATGCCTTATTGAACACTGGCTTAAATCTGAAAATATAAATCTTCTAAATAAAATTGCAGGCTATAAACTGGCTACTAGCCTTTGTAGAACTGATGGGTATGGAGGCATTTGCATACTAGTTCATTCCTCAATAGACTATGATATCAGACAAAATTTTAGCCATCTGAATGAAGAAGGTACATTTGAAAGCTGTTCTATAGAACTTAAAAGAGCATAACATTGTAATTATCAGCATATTTGGCACCACTGGGTACCATATAAGTTCTGTATTTTTAGATAAGTTTGATACATTGCTACATAAATTAAAAAAATGTGAAACCGTGCAAGAAAATTGCTATATGTGCAGACTTCAACATAGATGTAAGAACTGATGACAAATTTTCTTCACACTTAAAGAACCTGGTAGCCACAAATGGACTAAATCTCAATTTTGATCAGTATACAAGAGTTACAGCAACTTCCGCAATATGTATTCATAACAATAACAGTTACAATTATGAAGTAAAAGAAAAGCTCCTTCCAGATTTACGAGTATCAGACCACAAAGCACTATTCACATCACTGCAGAAACAAAATTCAACCTCCACAACAAAAAGATTTAGAAATTTCATTCAAGAAAATGTGGATGTATTTTGTAAAAAAACTATGCCAAACCAAATGATCAGTCAGCAAACACACTTCCACAGATTAAAATTACAATAACTTTTTAACTGAATTCTTAGGTATATTCAACGAATGCTTCAATTTTGTAACATTGAGGTTGAGGTCCCAAAAATGTAGATCATGGATAACAAAAGGAATTAGAGTGTCTAGCATAACTAAGAGGAACCTGCATATGGAGGCAAAAGTACCGTAAATCGAAACCCTGCATTTCTTAAGTATGTAAGCACGCACGCACGTACACACACACACACACACACACACACACACACACACACACACACACACACACACACACACACACACACACAAATATTCAATGAAGTAGTTAAAGTAGCAAAACATACGGCAAATAACAACTTCATCTCAAACGCAAAAAACTAATCAAAAGCTGTCTGGTCAGTTATAAGAAGCGAAATTGGCTGTGAGCCAGAGAGGAAATGTCCCTCTAAAATAGTGATAAATGGTAGAACTGTTACAGACCCAGTGCCATTTGTGAATCCTTTAATGAATTTTACATAAACTGTAACAAAACTGGTGAGTGCTCACCACTGAAAACAAAGACCAATGGGATGGACAAAAAGGGCCCAGGTTTTAAATTTTCTCATGTTTCTATCTCAGGTTCACAAGAATCATAATGTCCATAAAAAATTCAAAATCCGTGGGGTGGGATGAGATCCCCACTGAAATAATAAAAACAGTTCAGCACACTATTGCACATCCACTCTCCCTCATAACCAACCAATCTTTTGATAAAGGATGTTTCCCAGATCGATTAAAATATGCAGAAGTTCTGCCAGTTCATAAAAAAGGCAAACAAAATGAATTGGGTAACTATAATCCAAACTCACTGTTACCAGTTCTCTCAAAAATATTTGAAAGAGCTGCATGTGATCAGATCGAAAATTACAATTCCTCTAAGAACATCATTTTATGCAATCAGTATGGTTTCAGAAAAGGCCGCAGTACAATCCATGCCATTAATGAATTAGTCACAAAAGTTAGGACATGTCTTGATGATAGAATGTGTGTGTCAGGCATCTTTTGTGACCTGTTCAAAGCCTTTGACACAGTAAATCATAATCTCCTCTTGCAAAAATTGGCACTCTATGGGTTTTCAAGGCAAATCTCTTATCTGGATGTCATCAAACTTGGTAAACAGAAAGCAAAGAGTAATTGTTAACAGCAATGGCAAGAAATTTGTCTCTGGCTGGAAACACGCTCAATTAGGCATTCCACAAGGTTTGGTATTAGGGCCACTACTGTTCCTGTATTACATCAATGATATGCCAAGCCAGGTCCAGTCTGGTACCGTCCTCTATGCAGATGACTCAACAGCTATAGTCTATTGTAAAAATGAGGTAGACCTAATTTGTCTTATTGAAAAAACACTTGGGGAAGTAGAGGGATGGGTCAAAAATAATAATCTGAATTAAACCTTACTAAAACAGAAATTGTTCACTACAAAGAAATCTGCACTGTCTATAAGTGAAATAAGGGATATGGACAAAAAATTAGACACTCCAGACAGTGTCAAATTCCTTGGCATATTAGTAAAAAAATAAATAAATAAATAAAAATGTTGTGGAGTCACCATGTGGACAGCATACCAAGTCGACTAAATAGTCTTGTATATATTATGAATATTTTGTAGTGTGTCACTGATTTAGCTATAAGGAAAACTGTATATAACACATATTTTGTTTCAGTTATTAGGTGTAGCATAATTTTCTGGGAGTCTGAAAATACAAATTTACTTAGAGCTTATAGACTAAAAAAGATCATTTGAGCAATGGTGGGAGCTAAACCAAAGCAACACTGTACACCTTTATTTGCAAAACTAAATCTAATGACTATTCCAAGCATGTATATCTATGAAACCTTCACAAAAAGAAACCCACAACTTTTGAGGGCAACTGCTTCTCACATCAATATCAAACTAGGTATACTATATGGACATGAAATTTGTGAATAAAATATGTAAAGGTATGGATGACTCAGGTGTCAAAAGTATCTAAAGAGACCTGGAAAAATACCTGAAAGATAAATGTTACTACAGTGTAGAAGATTTCTTGAACGGCAACAGTTCATTATAATTGTAAGTCCTCTAAAATACCTCCTCGTGATGTAGCACCACATGTGTTTTTAATTTATTGCCCGTATGTAATAGTATTGTATATAGTGTAACATTGACAAGTCACCTATGTCACAATCGTTGATTGTATGACATGTAATGTGATGATAAAAAATGAATAGCATTGAATAGGAAACAAAATAAATGGTGTTACAGAAGATAGCAATTACCTCACTGTGAAAGTTAGGTAAGAAACTTTAGAAAATGTGATATTTTATGTTATTTGTTTAATCATAAAATAGGAGATACTCTATGGATTTTTTAGGAATTCTTATTAAAAATTTTGCATGAAGGACATATTTAAGTCAAATACCATCTACCACACTTTGAGAACAAAGATGACTATACACAAATACTGAGTGGCATTCATCAAAAGGGGAGAGGCAAATAAGCAGTATGATGTCTTTTAGTGCTAACATTAACATATACTCATTATGTTTTCCTCCATACAACAGTGCTACTGATTTCTTGTCATGACATCATCTATGCTTCCTACATATAAAATGTCTGGCACAAATGTGAAAAAAGTAGCTTTATGTATCATATCTTCAGGAAGTACAAATATAATATGCCCCATCAGTTGGCAGAAGATGAAAGTAATTAGCAAGAGCTATGAAGAAAATAACAATGAATAAAACAATAAGAAAATGACATGTGACGTCAATAACCTAGGATATGACTGTCAATGTGCACACTTTACACAATTAATACAGTTGTAATAACACAAACATGGGAACAGTGGACATCTTTGCAACTTTAAATTTAGAAAAGTTTTGAAAAGGTACAGATGACCACTGCATTATAGTCCAGTGCATTAAAAAAAAGAAATGGCACCGAATGATATTTTATATATGTAACAATTGGACTTAAACATTACATCTCTCAAAAAGTTTCAAGTAAAAATAGCTGAAGCATAGAACAGTAATAATATTGAATGATGCATTATATTACTTAATCGTAAAATGGTTATCTGCATTTCACAGAAAAAGGGAATTGTGGAATACAGATGGAAAATCATACTAGGCCTATATTGAGAAATTGGACGATAGCCATACCAAAAATGGTAACTTTTATTTTAGTAATGGAAAGTCTAGGTTGGCAACCTAAGGTGATTTTTGTATGACTGTGTTCTGTGCTTTAGTGATTGCTTGAATGTTTTGTTTTCTGAAGAAGACCATGGCCGATAGCTGAAAGTGTTGTATGTGTGTGTGTGTGTGTGTGTGTGTGTGTGTGTGTGTGTGTGTGTCTGTCTTTTGTATGTACCTGTTGCAGCTCGTCGCTATGACTTTGCAGCGAGTTGTAAACTGCCCTTATTACTAACCTTTATTTTACATATATGTTGTAATACTAAGTACATGTTCAACATAATGCTATAAAAAAGTAATGATTGTGAGCCACTGCACATGGCTAAATATGTGGTTTTGGAAGAAGGGTAGGTGACAAGGAAGAGGTTACTGAATTGAACTGGCAGAATTCAAGAAGGGCTAACACTGGGTGTTCAGGCGTCACTGCGTAACTGCACAGGTGGAAGAGCTGCTATACATTAGCACAGCTCAAGAAAAATTGTCTTATTGAGAGGGTCTAACCACACAGTCACAAATGGCTTTTTATAATTTTTCCTTATAGCCTATCTCTCAGAATTTTAAACTTGTGAACAAGGACCCCATAGTATCACAGACTGCCACATTTGTCGTGTGTTTCACACTTTTGAATTGTGACTACGAAGTAAGAAATTTATGATGATACTGGTTATGTCGTACATGGGTGGAGGAGTCAAGGACTGATTTACTCTAAAAGGATAGAACAAAAAATTGCACTTAAATATCCATATGGAGATTGAATCTAAAGAATAATGAAATGAATGAACATTATCTTCAGTAGATTATTAGGTCAAAACAAAAGATGAGATGGAGTAGTTGGTTGCTACTTGTCAAAATTTAATGGATGCAAATCTGCACAGCATATCATTCTAATAATGCACTAAAATATTTTACGAATTCAGAGTTTAATCATCAAACTGTATCTTACTGCTTATCTTCTAACACCAATTTAATTTATACGAGTTAAATGACAAATTGGTCACAGGAGCATACCATGTTTCCCCGTCCCGTTTTTAAGCGTAATTCTGAAGTTGAAAACCTCTACACATAGTCCAATTACTGAAAAACACGAACATAACAACAACTTGCGCTGTCAAATACTAGAACCGTAGTAAAGCGTCTGCTGCATTTCGATTCCTTTGTAAACGTGCTTGATTTCGCAAACACCACTTTATACAATACTGAACATGGGAATATAATTCACTACCTAGTATCTCAAAATAACACGTTGCAAATTTTTTGGATGAAATTTTATATTTCTCTCTAAAGAGTCAACATAATACGCGCCAACACAATACACATCCTGTAGTGTGATGTACTTCATCAACAGTAACATCAACAACAGGGATATTTACAAAATAAACAGGAAACTACCTGCACCAGTAGCCAGTCTTACCAGTGCGAATCTTTAATTTCTTGGGAAAAACTGCCTAAGTTAAATTCTTCCCGTAATTAATTTTCAGCCATCAACATAAACGGAAATACAGGCGCTGATTTCGGCAGTCATGACAGAGCCAGACTTAAATACAGTTATTAATTTTTACTGTGAATTATTAATTGTTAACAAACATTGGTAGATGAAAAGCGCATAGTGAATGTACATTTATTGATAATCTATAATGCTTGGAATAAAAGTCATGAAACGTATGGTGATATTTTGAATCATGTAGTGCGGATGACTATCCAAATGCGTAAGAATACTACTTATTAAACATAATCATTGATAATTCTGTAAGTAACTGGAGCTATCATAAAAATTTAGTCGATAAAATTTCTGTCCTAATTATTAATTTATGATACAACGCATAAATTCGCCCAAAGCTTTCCGGATGTGATACGGCTGTATACGCAACGGGACATCATATTCATCCGCTTGAAGAAATAGTACATATATTTATTGAGGAACACGACCATATATATTTTTTTACAAATTTAATTTATCAATTTCCTTGTAAAATATATTTTTTTTAAATATTCTACACATGTTTCTATATTTTGTTTTATTCCGTAGTACTACTTCTTCATCAGTCAGTACGTAGTTATGGCTCTCGCAGTGTTGAACTTGTGCCGCCAATCCGGCTTCTCTTTGCAGAGAATCGGTGGCAGTCGAGGTTTGCAGTTGAGCTTGAGCAGTAACGCAACTCGTTATTTTGCTACGAAAATGAGCCGTCCGAAAGTTTTCTTTGATATGGCCGCTGATAACCAACCTATTGGACGAATTGTGATTGAGGTAAGTAGCTGTAGGGTTTAATTTACTTTTATATTAGCGTCTTGTTCGGCATTTCTCCATTGCAGCGTGGTTTTGTAGGTTGCCGGCATGTCGTGTGGACATGCTGGTTCCTTATAGGTTTTGTAAATGTCTTTCTGTGTCGGGTGTTGAGGTTAATTATACCTTGTACTGCCTGTATAATATCTAAGCAAAAGTTTTCTTTTTATTTCTTGATTATACAGTATTTAAAGGTAGATACAAATAATGCCCGGTTTATTGTTAATTTTAGAAAAAGAAATATTTCATTATAGACCATTTCAAAGATTTATAAATGTTAAATGAACTGCATAGAAAGTAAATTTCGTTAATTGACTGGATTTCCCAATTTTTGGATCTGATGGTTGTAAAAAGTTAATAATAGCTTTAATAGATGAATGGCGAGAAACAAGTAAAGTAGAAATTAATATGAAAGCTGAATACTTGAGTGGTCTCAGATCAGTACACGTGCTTATTAAACGTTCATTCGAATTTGTGGTTTTATTGTGTAGAGGTGGATTTACATCTGAATGAAATGCGGGCTTCTTGGTTTGGTAACGTGCAGAATTGTTAAATTGCCGTTAAACCTGTAGCAACTGTTTAACTTGGCCTAGCGGGACACGTGATAGGTAATTGGGAGTTTGCCATCAAATTCCAGCAACGGGCGGAACCGTCTGAAGATTTAGATTATAAAGTGGGTTCGTAATAGTAACAATCAAAGACTAGGCCAACATGTGAAGTTTCGGCGATTGGTGAATTTAATGTGAGATACTGCGGTAAAACATTGCTATATTTATAGGTACTGTTACTGTATGAACTTCACGTGTAGGATTGACTTAAGTTTCGGAACCTAGTAAATCCTCACGAAATGATTCTCACGCTTTGCGCCTATGGTATTTCACTACAGTTACCTAATTGTGGAAACGTGTTAGGTAAAACATTGACGGTGGGTGGTGCCGACAGTGACTAAGCAATAATTTCAAAGGCGGTTTCTTTAAAATGTCAAACCTGCATAACTTAGTAAACATTTATTACATTTTTGTGAGTTACTGAAATGACTAACATTGTTCCAGCTACGTGCGGACGTAGTTCCTAAAACTGCCGAGAATTTTAGAGCCCTCTGCACTGGAGAAAAAGGTTTCGGCTATAAAGGCAGTACGTTTCACAGGGTTATCCCAAATTTCATGTGCCAAGGTGGTGACTTTACAAACCATAATGGCACTGGTGGAAAATCTATTTATGGCAATAAATTTGAAGATGAAAACTTCACACTGAAACATACTGGACCAGGTAAACTCATGAAAATTTTAATATGCTTATCAATATGTTAGTGTATGCATAGGCCTACTAAGAATCTCTCTTATCCAGGAATCCTGTCAATGGCTAATGCCGGCCCCAATACAAATGGCAGTCAGTTTTTCATAACGACGGCGAAGACTAGTTGGCTTGACAACAGACATGTTGTATTTGGGTCAGTTGTTGAAGGCATGGATGTAGTTAAAAAGGTAAATACATTGCATTTAGAAACTAATGGTTTAAAACTAACTTTGAAGTGTCAAGATTGAAACTTAAAATTTCTTTTCAGATTGAATCCTTTGGCTCTCAAAGCGGGAAAACGAGCAAGAAGATTGTAGTAAATGACTGTGGTCAAATTTAAGTATGTTGTCTTCTATGCAGAACATTTCTTTTACCTGCTGCATTTTCAAAAAAAAGAAAACTGGTACTTTATACAAAAGCTCATTTAATATCTTGGAAAGACTAATACTGTTGGACTGCAGCATTGTGTTCAAATTTGAATTCATGGAAGACACATTTTGTCTTATCATTCCAGTAACCTGTTTTAGATGAAATGCCACAACTGTTTATGTATTGAGCTAATGTTTTTGACAGTTTGAAGTTAGCATGTTGTAGATAGCTGTGCAATGTGAACTTAGCTTCTGTCAGGTTCAAACAGTTGAATCTCATCTAATAGGCATTTATGTAATCTATGAAGAGATTTTCATTTAAGACTTCGCATTCCTTGAATTGTTTGTTCATTGCTCCAAAAGTTCATATTGCTTTTTCTGTATTGTTCTTGTCACTAGTTCAGGTGAATAAAAATATATAACAATAATAGTGTGAAATCTTTTTACAGTAATTCCTTGATTAATCTAACAGTTCAGTTCTGTCATTGAAATGTGGACTTCTTAGTATTTCTGAGAGGTAGTATTAGGTAACAATGTTTAATGTAGATGAATTGGAGCTAAGAGTAGTTTCAGTGAATACCATACCATATATCCTTTGCTTTTGCTCATGTGCAATTTGAGTTTAAATGTTTAAGTATGTCACACTTGATTGGTAATACTTGTGTGTTACAAAACTTCAAACTCCATTCCACATGTAAACTTTTTAGGGCAAGTTTGAAAGTAAATCCTACTGTACCACCTGGAGATTTAAAGCGAAAGTAAATGTACACAAGTATGCACTGAAATAGTTTGTCATTTAATGCAAATTAGTTTGAAAGTTTAAAGAATGCACATTTAAATATTGTTGAAATGAGATAGAATGGCTGGCCAGTACTTACCATTGTGCTTACTGCCGATAGTAACACAAAATGAAAAAACAGAAAAAAAGGGGAAAAAGGGACAAGCTTTCGGAACAGTTCCTTCGTCAGGTGGGAGAGAAGGGAAGAATAAAGGATGGGAACAGAAGGGAAAGGTGGTTCACGACCTAGGTCATGGTGGTGTTTCGAATGCACATTTCTTTGACAATTGTTATTTTATGGATTGCATTCTTGCATTTTATTACCCTAATCTGGATCTGTGCCACATGTCAATTGAAGGCTTAAGAGAGGTAACCATTCAGTAGTTAAGAATGTAATTTTGGGAGGATTGGTGTAAACACATACTAATTTGTGGATATGAGACACTGTCCGATGTAATTTCATCAAGCAACAGCCTTTCTAAACTTAAATCATTAAATGTATACCAGTAGTGCTTGGCATATACGCAGACTATAAGCCTAGTTGACAAGTGGTTTTTTGTTAAAACATTTTCAGTTTGAGTGGGGTGCAGAGGTGTGCTTTACATTGATCCAAATAATTTCAGCTTAAAGTAAAAGGAAAGCTTTAAGGTGTTAGATTAATTTGCAATTCCTCCAATGATCATAAGGCATTCTGATCACTAGGCCTATATGAAACTGAAAATGCTGTCAAGGAAATCATATAAAAGTATCTTAATTAAAATTTTCTCATTTTAAAATTGCTCAATGTGGTACTTAAAATTGTAGAATGCTCGAGTCAATTTGAATGTTAGGCCTAACCTGCATGTGCAATACACAAAAGTAAGCAATATTTGTTTGTGAATTTGTACCTCATACAGGAATTCATTGAGATCTTCAGCTCTAATTTGTTTACTGCAGAGCAATACTAAAGTATTGGTCAAATGAGGGATGAAATTACAAACCTACATAAATTGTTAAACTGAAAACTCTGTTGAGTAGAAATAATATAGGCCTGGTGGCTGTCTTATTTAATAAGCATGTTAACAGAAAGACTTATCATGAATAGTGGTATTCAGTTATATTGATGTTGCTATTTTTGAGGAAAAGGGCCTATTTTTAAAGCCAGTTTCAAATTGGTACAGCAGTGCCTCTTCAATGAGGTCCATCTCTGCTTCTATGTATGTCATGTCACAGAGCAGTTGCCTCTGCAAAATTTAAAGAAATTAACTGTTGGAAGAAAATACAAAAAATGCAGTTTTACTTAAATTTCATTAATTTTAAAAAGCACTTCAATTCTTCAGAACTTCTTGCCAATTTCCTACTTGATTAATGATGGAAATTCTCCTTGGAGATGATTATTTTGCAAAAGAGATTGGCTGGCCAGTACTTTGTGCTGTACTGCCGATAGTGACACAAATGAAGAAAAAAAAGGGATGAAAAAGGACAAGCTTTTGGAACACAGGTCCTTCTTCAGGTGGGAGAGGGAAGAAAATGGAAGGGAAAGGGAATTCACAAGCTAGGTCATGAGGGTGGTGTTGAGTGTGGAAGTCAGATACTGCCTTTTTTTTTCCCTTCTCCCCCAAAGGAACTGTTCCAAAGCTTGTCCTTTTTTCATTTGTGTCAGTATCGGTGGTACAGCACAACTTCCTACTTCGTTCATTGTAGACTTTGTTCCATCACTTTCTTACACCCTTGTGCCAGGCAACTTGTACTGATCTCTCAAATGCTCACTGAAGTTGGGTGAGACCTAACTGTAAAGACAGTTTGAATGGTAAATTAGCCTGGGTTTGTCATTCAGTTTCTATATTAAGTATGCATTACTGCCACAATGAGCAGTTCCACTTTTTGAATAGTGTTTATTTACTTCTGTGAAATCTTTTTCATCTGGAAGGTGCAATATTTTAACTTTTGGCTGCTTTTGTGGAAGATGAAGCTTTGTAGTTGTTGGCAAGCAAAGGGCTATATTCTGACGTGTCATTCTGATTAGTTATCAGTTTGTTATACAATCTCCAGTGTAGCCTATGTGATTGTAAAGTGATTCGTGGATATGGGTTCAATAAAATAAGGCTGAAAGCGAACCTATCCTGGCAATTCACAGGATTAAGGTGGCAAAATGGTGAGGTTAGCTGAAGATTAGATATCTAAACTTTGTGGTTGCTAATTTTGCACAGGTAAGAAAGTGTTCTTGATCTAATTTATTGGTGTTGTAAAATGTTAATTTGTGGTGTAATTTCAAATTGATGGGTTAAACTGCAGTGCAGACATTGCTTGTGCTCGCTAGGTTGGGAACGAAAGAGCAGTCAGTCAGGAGTAGTTATGTGGCCAATAAGATTGCATGTTTCATGACGAGTAAATATGGTGTTGATTTTGAAGTTTATTAGATTTCAGTGTGGCAACAGGCCGTGCAGTTTTACCCAATTACTTTCCCTTACTGGACAAGGGTACATAAAAGAACCTGTCAATCGTATAGCAAAGCATGTTTTATTTTATTCTTACTATGTAGTATAGCCAGAAAGCCGCCTTTGCTGGAAACAGGCTCCGAAAATGACAACCAATCAAAGTTTGTCATCTACTTGTCACTATCCATACTGATAGGAACTGTTAAGTCATTGATCGTTAAAAACTTTTGCATACATAACTTAGATTTGTTTACACAGACAGCACAGCTGTTCCTAACCTATCAAAGTGCGAGGGCTAGCTGCTGATGTGTAAACTGCAGTTTTACCCTGATAGGTTTACGTTGTTCAGTGTTTTCTGAGCATATTGTTCTAAAGGAACCACTAAGGTCAATCTTATGTAGGGGTTGCTTCCTTCATTGTTGGGAGGCTAGAATTGTCCCAAAGGTTTTCTGTTCTGTGATAGGACATGGCTAAAAGCTCACTAATGATCATACTAGTTGACTGTTGCTTTGTGTTCTGTGTATTTTACTCCTGCTACGTTCAGAATATGAAAAGAGTACATTAAACACTGATAAAAGCTTTTTCCAGACACAGCAGCTAAAATTGTAGCTTTACCTTTCCTTAACTCATCTTATGGGAACTCTTAATGTATTTTGTTGCGTATTCCTACAATTAGAAGTCCAAACTGATCTTCCCGAGGTCTGATTTTTTTTTGTCTGGGAACAATTCATGTTAGTATTTTGCAATCATGACTTAGTATCCTGATACTTGCGTAATTTTCACACGTGCTTTCTTTGGAATTATTGGAAGTCTGAGGGTATTCCCCCCTCCCCCAGTCTTGCACCCAAGGTGGAACAGTTATAACACATTGGCTGCTGTGTACTGGCAGCAGCTGGCTCTGGTGTTGTTGTGACGGTCAATGTGTTAATTATTGGTTATTCCAATGAAAGCAGTAATTAAGAGGGGATTTCATTTTAGGGGCCTTGTTTGGACTTAAATCTGTCACAGTACCGCCATAGTTCATTTCCTTTGTACAGGCTCTCTATATTTCTTTAAGCTTTCATTTCTTTGCTTCATACTAGTTTTCCTTGTCGATGTAAAGGTAAGTTTACATTGGGATACATGTATTGTAACTTGTATGAACATTGTGATACATCACCTTGCACAAAAGTGCACCTAACTTACATGAAGACTTTCCTGCTCATACATGTCGCTTATACATTTTGTATATAGTTTTTTTTACATATGTGACGTGCCACAGAACTTGAGCATGCACAGTACCAGTGTTTCTTGTCTGCTGCTTATGCCAATGCCGCAGTACCATCTCTCTTGGTGTCTATTGCGTTATTAATTGTTAACTGATTTTTTGTTCATTAAGTAATATATAATGCAACTCGGCCTGTAAGATTGCATTCCTGCATTAATGTTGTTGGATATCTTTTTTGTGCAGAAAGTGTCCTCAGTATGTGCAATATTTTATTAGTGCGTGCCAATTGTTCCAAAGCACTAAAGTGTCACATTTTTAGCAGCATTTGAGAATTTATAGTGCAAGGTATGCGCTGGCTTCCTAACAATGATAAAAAAGTTAAACTTCTATGAGGGAAAGTTTACCATTAAATCTGTGGTACAGCCTTTGGCGACCTTGTGGCACCCTCCTATGCCAACATGTTTATGGGCTGCCTGGAGGTCATTCCTAGCATTCCAAACCCTCGGTCTGGTTCAGGTATATTGATATTTTCATGATCTGGTCTTTGGTCCCCAGGATACCTTGTCCTTCCTTCAAAACAACTCCTCCCCATCCACTTCACCTGGTCATTCTCAACTCACAATGCCACATTCCTGGATGTCAACCTCCACCTCACCAATGGCTATACATTTCTGTCCATATTAAACCTACTAACTACCAACAATAACAAACTTGCCCATTTGCTGTCCTTCCTACATTAAAAATCTCTCCCTTACATCCTGGCCACCCATGGATGGTATATCTGCAGTGACAAGAACGCCCTTTCTCAATATGCTGAGGGCCTCAAAGGTATTCAGACATTTTTTGTATGGCTTACATGCAACATTAACATAAAAACAGATAATACTCTTACAGGTTAAGAGATCATAATATATACACAACAAATTTGTTCAGACAGAATGTACACCACAGGCCTAGTCCACAAACAAATCTCCCTTGCCATATCCCCAGACCCCAAATCCTCCCTCTACCACCAGTAACCATCCACAGGTGCTTCCCTTGTCACCCAATATTACTATGGACTAGAACAATTAAATTGCATCCTTTAAGTTGTCCTCACACCCAGAAATGATACATCCTGCCCAAGAGCCTTCTCACCCCTCCCAAAGTGGTTTTGTCACCCTCTCAATCTTCATAACATCCTGTTCCATCCCTGTGCCACCCTGAAACAGCCCACTTCCACAGGGATCATATCCCTGTGAGACACCCTGCAACAAGACCTGTCCAATCCACTCACCTAGCACTTCCTATTCTAATCCCATCACAGGGTTAGCCTACCCAATTGGAGGCTGTGCCACCTGTGAAAGCAACCATGTAAATTACCAACTTCTGCACTCACTGTGCAGCTTCCTGTATTTGCATGACCGCTAACCAGCTGTCCATTAGGATGAATAGCCAGTGCCAAAATCAAGGTAGACCACCCTGTGGCTCAGCATGCAGTGGAGTGTGGCTTCATTTCAATAGCTGCTTCTCAATCTGAGCCCTCTGGATCCTCCCACCCACCACCAGCTTTTCTGAACTGCACAGAAGTGTTTCCTTGTAGCACTTCTTATCCTGAAATTATCCAGGCCTCAACCTCACCATGATGCAACCTTCCTACCCCTTCCCTTCTATTTCCACACCACAGAGCTTAATTCGGAGTGCAACAGCTGGATATGATGGTTGTGTTGCACTTCTTGGGGTTAAACTTGCATAGTGGCCTCACAAGCCTGAAGTATAATACTGCATATTGAGTTCTTTGATATTCTATGTGAACACACTTTGTGGAAATGGACTCCCTAGTGGGCAAAAGTCGGTGTCTCACTGCCAACTGATCCTCTGCCAGCTGCTTCCTGAAATTGTGTTGGTTCTAGATGAGTATCAACAAGACAACATAATTTTTTAAATAGAAGCTAGTCAATTCTTGAACAAGCATTGAGTAAGCTCTGCGAGTAGCCCATTGGCGAAGAAATTCTCATTGCCAACATCTGTGCTTTCTCTGCTTTTCAACGGCCAAGAGTAAGCAAACTGGCACATAAAAATGTAAAATCTTTGCTATCGTAGTGGAAAGCTATCTAGAACTGATACAAATCAACAGTTGTAAATGTGTGATCATACATGTAGGAGGTCATTACTTGCCAGCTCATACAAGTTGCTATGTGTCCTGAAGTCGCATATATGTCGTGCATACTTGGGCCAATACAAATCCCAGTGTAAATTTACCTTAACATGTTCTCTGCGGCTGACGCTTATAAGCGTTTCCGCGTTCAACACGCCAGAGCTGCCGACAATCATAAGAGGCGCACTAGCTGTATATTCAGTTTAGTTAGTTTGGCTGTGCACTCCTGTTAGTACAGGCCACCAAAAAGCATCATGTAACATTTTCCTGTCTACAGTTGTGTGTTTGTTTATAGTGGTTTGCTATAAAAACATCACCTATACACCTTGTAAATGTTTTATTGCAGATAAGACTTGTTTTTCTCCGTTTGATAAACCTTTTGGTGTTTTCGGTGTAATTCTTTCTCAGTGAAGTGGATTTATTGCTTGTTTGAATTTTCTTCCCAGTTTGCGATAAATCAAAGGCATTTTTAGAATTGCTTGCAATAAATTCATATGATGCTTCTGAGAGCATGAAGCATTTCACATATTCAGCGTGCAGCTTAGCACCACCTCAAAGTTCCTTGAAGTATGCTCTGTGATAGTTAAAATGCAGTGGTGTGCCATTGCCCACCCAGTCTCCACATTGTTGTCCAGCCCTGTGCCACTCTTAAATCCAAACTTCTGTCACAGTGATATTATTGAAGATGTGTTCAGTTGACTAAGCCAGCATTTACTATTTTAAGTCCAGCCATAGGCTTATTGTAACCCATCATGTGCTGGACCACCAGTGAAACCAGCCATGTTAATATGCAACAGGTCATTCTGCACAGTTTTGGGAATAATTTTTAATGGCATTGGAGCAGTCTAGTTGATGCTGCCAAAGGGGTTGCTGCTGTGTATATAAATATGCCTTTCAGAATTGCAGCTGTTACTGACATATTTTTGTTTGCTGTTAACACCATT
Organism: Locusta migratoria; assembly: GCA_026315105.1. Classification (NCBI taxonomy): domain Eukaryota; kingdom Metazoa; phylum Arthropoda; class Insecta; order Orthoptera; family Acrididae; genus Locusta; species Locusta migratoria. The sequence goes on from CM048744.1 coordinate 668,565,979, forward strand.
TTGGCAGTAAAGGCTATTGTCACTGTTTCATATAATGCATTCAGACAAAAGTTCTTGGCTTGTAGCAAATTGATGCTAATTCAGTAAGAAATCTAAAAATTCAGTCTGCATTAGAATATCATACCCTTTGGAATCTTACACATAAGTGTGCAGTGTTGTTGTAGCCATTTAACACTTTCGCTGCGGCTGATGCTATCCTGCATGTAGTGCGGACGCTTAAAAGCGTCAGCCGCAGGGAAAGTGTTAAGTTTCCCCAAGAATTAATAGAATCTTATCAGTAAAGTGCACACACTTTAAAGTCTAAACTGAAGTTTCCTCATGTCTCGCTTTATTGTTGTGGAAAGGCAAGAAAAAGATTAAGCTGATTCCTGTGATTGTTGATTGTCCGTTCATAAACTTCAGATTGTCTACATAGGATTCTTTCATTTTATCTGTTTCTGCTATAGTTAAAATTTCATTTGGCTGCTCCATAACAATGGAGACTTGATCATCTATTGGATCCTGCAGAACATGATACATAAAATTAAATGATTGCACAGGTTTTTTGTTTTTTCCATTGGCATGGCTAAAACTAGATGCCCGTCAGATTGAATGGTTACAACTTGTGCAGCTGAGCATAAGAAGCTACATTTCAATGGCTCCTTCATAACTCAGGGTGACCAGATCCTTCCCTCCATTACCAGCTCTTCTGAACTGATGCTTCCACCCTTATTCTCCGCCTTCTTCCAATTGGTCACTGTCACTTTTCCCCTTCTTTGTGGCCCACTTCCTCTCCAATTTCATTGAATTCCAAGCTGCATCTTATTCTTACCTATCAATACCTGCATGCTCACACAGGTAGGGCAGATCTTCCTGTCACCACACCTGGTCTGCATTCTTCACCATAACAACACTCACTGCTGAAGTTTAGAGTCAAAGCAGCTAGAGGCAGTGCTCATGTGTGCATGATTAACGAATGTATGTGCACTCTTTTTCTAGAGAAGGCTGTGGGTAAAAATTTGAGTCTACACCTCACAGTAATCTTTATACAATTTGTCCACTCTTCAAATGATTTCCTTAAAGAGGAATGAGAGTGCTACATATAATTCGTATGGTTATGCTTCTGTTGAATGTTGTTTTCTTAGCACATTGTCTGTTGTTTGTTTGGTTAATGTTTCACCACTGGGTCAGTTGTACTTTTCTGCTGTGGCTGCTCCTAGCCATATGGCAACAAAGATGTTGAAAAAGTTGTTTCCGGAATGAGACATCCTATAATATCTCTTTGTTACCACTGTACAGTTCTACTTTCCTCTGCTTATGTTATAGAGCCCTTCATGCCTTCTTCCCATGTACAACTTGTCACAGAGTACCACATCCATTGTCTTTCCTCTAGCAGCAACCAAAAGGTTCTGGATCTTTCTATGGGATATTAAATTTCTTTCTTTCTGTACTCATTTTGGCTGTTCATATATTCCCGAGCCTTATTAAATGCCTGTACCACTGTTCTTGGGGCATTCTGATTCAGTCTAAAAGTGATGTTCTGATTCTGGTTTTCTTCCTCATTCATTATCTTCAAAGTGGTGGATCTGAGGCATTTCATACGATGCCTTAGTCTTTTGAAGGTGGATGCTTTGTGTAACTCCTATGGGTATCTTAGTACCCCATAAAAAGGTTTTCACTTGATGGGATTCTGCACTCTGCAAGTAATCTCCTGTCTCATCGAGTTATCTCTGGTGATAATATTTCTGATTTATGGAAAACTGTCTACACTATGTGACTGGTCTTCTTTCTCATTTACAGAGACAATCCATCTTCATTGACTGCCATCACCTCTATTTTTGTCTCTGCTGTGGAGCCTATACTCCTGAAACTGGGATATCCATATCTTTGCACCTGAACTTTCTCTTGTTCCAGCCCAGATTATGTAAGCAGCAAAGGCAACTGCATTAAGTTCAGCAATGCTCTTCGTGCCATTTTCATTTATATCATCCATAACAGTGAATAGCAGTGAGGACATTGCACTACATTGCTGTCTGGAATGATTTTTTTCACTCTCCAACTTGCACACTCCTGGTATAGCATCTGCCTTTTCCTTAACTGTTCTTCAGGTACTGTTTTTCTGAGGTGTTCCCAGAGATTCTGCCTTGCAACAACTACCATGTCATTCTTACATATAAGAACACAATAGATTTCTGTGCTTTTCCCCCTCACTATTTTTCCTTCATCTTGTTGGTACTGAAAATTATATACTGTTGATCTGTTATTTCTGATGCTATACTGGTCTTCTTAGAGCTGTGATTCTATCATTATTCTCGATCTTTGCTCTTAGTGAGCTTATATGTACAGCTTTTTGTAAGCAGAGGAATCGAAACAGCATTGCTGTAGTTTGCAGGTGTCTTGTCTTTCTGTACTGTTGTGAATATTCTGTGCTGTCATTGTAGGCTCTGGGCACCTGTTGCCTTTGTCTGCATTCTTCTGCACCAGGTGAGTTTCCTTTAGTTGTCTCTTTCTCTCCAGGAAATACTAAGCACCTCAGTCTAGGTTTAAATGTCTTACTTTTTCAAAGCCATCAACTGATTCATTCAGTAGTTGATTAAAATGGGCATCTCTGTCCTTCATTATGTAACTTTTTCTAGCCAGGTTTTCAGTTCCATCTTTTAAAGTGCCTTTGACATTCACTGGTTTACATTTACTTATGATGATAACATATTGAAGTTTCTTATTGCCTCTGCTATATCCCAGGTTGCTGTTCAGCTCCCATTCTTTAATTTTGTTCCAGAACTCTGCTCTTCATTTCTATTATATTCTAATTCCATTTTCTCTGTCCTTTTCATACGAGATTACTTTCTCATATTGTTGTTCTCACTCTTACATTCCAGCATGGTGCATTCTTATCCACCCCCCTCCCCCCGTTTTCACACTTGGCTTTCAACAAATGTTTACTGCTTGCCTTAGGAAGGTGTCCATTGTCTGTCTTTTCAGTTTCTCCAGTTTTCGCCCCCCCCCCTTTGTTTTTTGAATGTGTGAATTTGGAATGTAATTTTTTCCCCCCTTAAAGTCCACTACTGATGGGCAATGGACACTGTCTTGGCTGTCACTGTGTGTTCCTCTAACATTTGTAAAAAGTCTACTTCACTATTCATCTTTGTTACATTGCAGTCTTTATGCTGCACATCCCAGCTGTATATGGTTATTTTGTGGTGGGTCTTTATTGAACCAACTATTTTTCTATCATCAATCCACTCCACTCGATATATATAGAAATCCAAACGATGTACACCTATGTTTCTCCACTGCATCCTTATCGTCCTATTACAGGGGTAGTTTGATAAGTGCTTCTTAACAAGCAAGGCCTTTTATACGTTCTCTACCACTGCCTGATGAATGAAATATGATCATATGCAATATCAGATGAGCTGTGTCACTGAATTACAGTGTTTCTATCTAAAAGAATGCACCATGATGTAAAATTTATTCCTGGTGTGTCCCAAGGGATTGGAGTGTTATAAGACCATTGCTTTTCACAACGTGTGTGTGTGTGTGTGTGTGTGTGTGTGTGTGTGTGTTTGTTTGTTTGTTTGTTTTTATTTTGTAGATAAAATCAGAAGTTCAGTGGGGCTTTTGCAGATGATGCTGTAGTATACTGAGAAGTCTCTACTCTGATAAAGGGTAGAAAAATGCAGAATGGTGTGCAGCATGTCGACAAATGGTGCAGGAAATGGCACTTGTCTCCAAAGAAACGGTGCTTCTTTTACATAGAAAAAAAGGTCCTTTATTATATAACCATGCACTAGCAGGACAAACAATGCAACTTCTTACTTCCATAAAAATATCTGGTAGTGGGTGCAAGGAGCAATTTGAAATGCAACTACCACATAAAATTGTGGGTAAGACAGATCCCAGGCAGATTCAATGGAAGAATGCTCAGGAAGTGTACCCCTCAACAAAAGTAGGTTACAGAACACTTCTGACACCTGATTATTGCTCAAAAGTGTGGGATTTGTACAAGGTGGGGGTTCATAGAAGAGACAGCGAACCAACAGAGCAGTGCACTTTGTAACAGGTTCATTTTGTAAGTTTGAAAGTGTCAGATGATTATTTAACTCCAGTGGCAGATCCTGTAAGAGGGGCATTTTACATCACAGTACAGGATTATGTCAACGTTCTGAGAGCAACATTTCCTGAGGATTCGACCAGTATATTTTTTTCCTCCAGTGTATAGGCCTCCTTTAAAATTTCCCCCGCAAATTTCTTGATAAAAATGTCGGGGTTATTGGCCGTAATATCGTGTGGAGTAAGCAGTGACATCAGGCTGAACATCCGACATTATTTTAATCAATTTAATTACATTTTACATCAAAATGTACAATACAATAAATTATGCACGAATATGGTGATGGTATCAAGCATACATAAAGAGCTTGAATTACTGATAATTTTCTTTACAAAATAGTTTAAAGCTAGAAAATGCATTCAAATTTGATAAGAAATACACAAATTGCAAACGGTTTTGCTGTCTTGCACTAACAGATTTTTTTCTGGTTAATATTTGCATGGGTGTAGCCAGGGGGTTGGTTTCTGGGGTTCAAACCCCTCCCCGAACTTTGATGAAGCTAACAAATACTGGCATCATTCTATTTCAGGATAAAGCCCTCCTACATTTTTCTATAGGTGGGAAACTGTCACACATAGGGGAACCTGGCCTAAAATGACACACCCTTAACAAAACCGACTCTGCACACAATATTTATTTATATTTGTTTGTACAAAGTTGCAAACACAAAGTAACATGTTTTAGTACACAAGATATTTTAAATGAGAAAAAGTTTTTTGCAGAATATTAGCATTGAAAAATTACTTCATTGTTTAATTATACCTTAGTTACTATGGGTAAAATGAAACACGTGCAGGTCATTTTACCCCAGTAAAAATATCATGTTATAAAGTATTCAGTCTTTGCGTATGTCATAAAAATCTCTTAGCTGTCCTAGGAAGACCTGCGCATTCACTTTGTGCTCACAAGCCATATTTTAAACACTGCAGCCAAATCTCCCTAGGCTTAGAATGACTAAAAAGGTCATTGCAGTAAATACAAGGAACATCGTCCTCGTTAGCATCTCCACCCAAAATATCTGCTTCGTCTTCACTTTCATCCCTGAATATCAGCTGTCTTTTTGCAATTCTTCTCATTTTTCTCTGTTCTAATGCTCACTTTCCCACAACCTTTGCTTTTAAATTTGATAGATATGGTCTACTGGTTAAAATCTGGGAACCATCCTGTTTTATTTTGCTTCGAACATAAGATCCAGAAGCTGATGGGACTGGTAATATATCCCTGTGGTGAAACTGGGATATGTTGGATCTCGGAACTTAGTTTCCCTTAGATCTGGTTGAGGGGTATCTGGAATATTCTATTTTCATAGGAACCGTATGGAAGTGTAACATCTTCTGAAGTAGTCATTCTGGATATGTTGTTCTTTGAATGTGTTGGCTCGACCATATTCTCCACTTTAACTTCTCCATTGCCAGTCTCTTCGCGTTCGTCATCAATGTTCATCACTAAAGAAGGCAAAAATTCGTGCGCCTGAAATATTTGTGGGTTGAACGGCCAAATTCCGGTTTTCCTGAAACTACTTAAGGCATTGTTAATAGTAACAGATTTAACATATACCTCAGAAAATACTTCAGCTACCTGAAATTGTTATAACTTTTTAACCACATTGTGGTGTACTGATCATAGCAAGTCTTCAGTGACCATAGAAACATACGTCTAGAGGTTGCAACTTGTGTGTGCAATGAGGAGGAAAGAAATCATCATTCAGTTTTCTCTCACATAAGTGACTACTACTAAGCCGTTATGTGTACTGGTTGTCTTTGCTTCCATTTGCATACTTTTGACAATGTTTAAACCAAGTGAGAAATGAATCTCCCGTCATCCAGCCAGACGCGCTAGGCAGCCCTAGGGATCCTGTAGGTGCGCTATCTAAAAGCTCGTGCTTCCATCTTCTCCTTGGAAAAATTAACAGTTGGTTGCATAAAGTTTCCTGATGAATTTATGCAGCTTCCAACAGTAACATGCTGTTATCTCTCTGTACTGGTGATTGTCCCAACTTTTTTTTTTTTTTTACTAACTACCGCAAATACTTTTTGAGGTGCTGATTCGTCAACATTCCATACTCTAGTGGGCTCAATACTATTTTCCTGTAATGTTTATTCAATAATCTTAAAAACACACTTCTCTTGTAGTTTAAGACTGGGCTTTAGCTGCTGAAGTGGGCTCTGGTTTTCTGAGATAAACGTCTGGATTTCTCTTTCGAAATCTCTTAATCCAATCCCAGTCTGCCATTTCAATTTATAAATAATTAGCTGATTCCGTGAGGTATTCTATTTTGCTCTGCTAACTGAAAAGCTAAATTTCGTATATCGTTACATGTAAGACCAAACAGTCGGGATTCTAAATCTTTTATCTGATCGACCAGCAATGTTTCAAGTCTCTTAGGGTGCGTTCACACGGTGTCCTGACTAAAGCACCCAGTGACATTAGCACCCAGTTCTGGTCAAGGGGCGGGCCGCTAATCCCCCCGTCCGGTCTCTGCCCGGCAGGTAGAAGATCCGAGGGCTGTGAGGTCGCATTGACACGGGCCGTGCTTTACGGCAATGCGTGGCCGCAATAGCACTGCTGCAATGTATAATGGAAGCGAGACTAAAGAACAACCAAGACATATTAATAAGATTTGTGACCTGCAAAAAGTCTTCGATAATGTAAGGTGCTGGATGATGTTCGCAATTCTGAGAAAAGTAGGAGTAAGATTGTAGGGAAAGGCGGAAAATACATAGTTTGTATAAGAACGAAGTCGAAACAATAAGCGTCGAAAGTCAAGAACGAAATGCTCAGATTAAACAGGGGGTAAGAAAAGGTTGTGGACAGTCGCCATCACTGTTCAACTTGCACAATGAAGAGACTTAATGTAGAAAATAAAGATGTTCAAGGCTCTTATAAAAGTTCTGGGTAAAATGATATCAGTGATAAGATTTGCTGATGGCATTGCTATCATCTATGAAAGTGAAGGAAAATTACAGGGTCTGTTGAATAGAATGAAAAGACTAATGAGCACAGACCATGGACTAAAGGTAAACCAAGGAAAGATGAAAGTCATAAGAAGTAACAGAAATAAAAGTAGCGAGAAAATAACATCCGAATTGGTGATCACAATGTAGTGCTGCAGCCGGCCGCAGTGGCCGAGTGGTCTGCGGCGTGCTAGTCACGGTCTTCACGGCCGCTGCGGTCGGGGGTTCGAATGCCCCCTCGGGCATGGATGTTTGTGTCGTCTTTAATATAAGCTAGTTTGTAAGTTTAGAGACTGATGACCCCCTTAGTTAAGTCCCATAAGCTCTACAAACATTTGAATTTGATCATAATGTACACCAAGACAAGGAATTCTGCTACCTTTGCAGTAAACTAACTCACGACGGAAGAAGGGACATAAAAAGTAGATTAGCACAAGCAATGAGGGCATTCACGGGAAAGAGAAATCTACTGCTGTCAAACATCGCTCTGGACTTTAGCCAGAAATTTCGCAGAACATAAGTTTGCAGTGAGAACAGAAGAGAATTGAAGCATTTGATATGTAGTTTATAGAGTTGTACAAAATATCACGTAATTTTTTTTGTAGATACTGCTTTTAAGTTTGTTTTAAAGCCATAAATGCCTGGGTATTTATGAATTTTGGGCATTTGCCCAAGCATTCATTCTGGGCATTTGCCCCAACTTGCAAATGTCGAGGCATTTTACATCACTAGGGGAAAAACAGAATGGAAACATCAAGCAAATAATTGAGGATGGAGGTTGCAATGGTACTCTGAAATGAAACGATTGGCTAAGGATTTGGTGGCAGGTCACATCAAAGCAGTCAGAAGGCTGATGACTAGGGATGCAAACGATAAATCTACGTTTTGAAAACATCGACGTTTTTGCCCCAAAACATCGATGTTAACAGTATTGTATGTTACGTTTAGAAAAGAAAGGAAGAAACAAATATTTGGGTTTTATTTCCGAAAAAGTGATAATTTTCGAATGTGTGGTTACGTTACAAAAAAAAAAATTAAATTAAACATATTCACAGAATATATGACAACTGCGAATGGGCAAAGCCAGCTAGCACAAATTACACGAACCGAACACTACGATCTTTATAATCGTACTGACAGCAGTCATCCGCTGAGGTGGGCAAGGACCTCGGGACTGCAGGCAGACTGTGTCGAGAGAGCGTTTCCGGTGAGCGAGGACTGGGCGGCGTGGCATTACCGCGAAAACTGGGACGGCTTAGTAAGGGTACGGGCTGCAGGTAGGCCGTGACGTAGTAAACAGGTCAGACTGGGTGCAAATGTCGCAGATTTGGGTTTGGGTGCAAATGTCACTGGGTGCTTTTGTCACATATCCCGTTCACACTGCCTGCCGAGCCGAGCCGAGCCGGGAAGTGCCGAGCTGGCTGGCGCCTAGTCGGCGCACGCCGCCGGGGGTGTTCACACTCACCCCGTTTACATGGGCTCCCAAAACCGGATTTCGTAAAGCGATTGCCCAATTCCGCTTTTGGTTGGTCATGTAAACACTCCAGAATCGATTCTGGAAATCGCTTCTCTAAAGCGGTTTTCCAGTTCCACGATCGATTTTCGTGCCCATGTAGACGCAACCGTTTTTGAAGCGTTCTTGGCTTGTCAGATTGTGTTTTCTTGTTAAGAATTGTCGGCACATATGGACAGTGATATTTTCTAATGTTAAATAAATGTATAAATATTAGTTAACATAAATCTGTGTATTTAAATAAAGAAAAATAGCGATTGTGCACACTAAATAAGGAACTGAATCAGCTGTTTTCCAGCCGCCATATTAAGTGAACTAGGAAATCCGATTCAGGCTGTGCCATGTAAACACGACAGCGAAAAACGGTTTACGAAAACCGGTTTTCGTCTTCCGGATGATGTGTTCCATGTAAACGTAGCGATTGCCGGCCGAGCCGAGACGAAAAAGAGGGGGGGGGGGGGGGGGGGGGGGAATACACTCTTTTCTATTTTAAAGTTGTAAAAATTTTTGACGGTATATAAGACCACGCCACATCGTTTTATCACCTTATTGTTGCCTTACAAGCCTTCCCTGTGAAAAAATAAAAAGTCTACTCTTCGTTCCACGTGAGTTTTTAGTTTCGTAACGCTCCTAACTAGACTTTGATGAAAGTATGCGGTTAAAAAAAAAAATGATTTTTGGACACGTGGTAATACAACATCTTAGCTTTCGAATAAAACATTCACCTTTTCGAAATTCGTAACAATCGTTTTCAAATGATGTTTTTTGTCAAGTATTCGCACTTGATTTGCAAAACGTGTATTGAAAAAGTTCGATACGAGCAGCTTACTGTTCTATGCATTTTAGACCATACATCATAGCGAGTGAAATGAAGTTAAAAGTATAGAAAAGTTTTTGAAATAGTAGTCGCGCCAATATCTACCTCCTTTCACAAGTAATTGTGATTTATCTGAGAGACGTCATGCCGCGATTGCAAGCCTACGAACTCGGCGGCTGTTGAGCGTAGCGTGAGGCACTGCAGTGTCGAAAAGTTTGAATTGCTGGCCACGTAGTAGGTCCCTCGTGATGTGTTAATGATCCATAACCAGACAACAAGTATGAACTAATTTTTCTTGCGTGTAAGGTTTTACATCAGGTCATACTTGACTTTATGAACAGGCATACAACTGGTTTTTTGTTCACACCAGACAATTATTTCGTGTTTGGAAATATAAGAGAAGAAAAAAATTAATGTAAACTGCAACTTTACTGTTGGACTGAAATTTTCGGACCCTACATACACTTAATGGCTTTCTAGTTGGAGTTGATAAAAGTAGTCCAGAAATACACTTATATTTTTCAGAATTAATACAAGAAAAAATAAACATAGCATCTTTTTAACTAGTTTCATGATCGGATGTCGTATTCATTTCTATACTCGAAGAGACGTTATTTGAAGTACGATAACACGTAGTACAACAAACAGTAGCACTTCTTCCAAGACGAGAAGAATCACTATGGAGAAATTGAAGAAAGGTAAGACGACTGTGAGAAAATGCTTCACAAAGAAGATAAACGATATAAAAGGAATTTTCGCAACAAGTACGTCCCCCGATTTTAATGATGCATTTACGTCAAATTTCAGTGGTTTAGAGGCATTTATGTCAGAGCTTCATGAATTAGATACCAAAATCATGGATGCGCTTTTGAGATAGCAGTGATGATATGACTGTTATTGAATCAGAAAAGGAAACTTCGCAGTACAATTACGAATTTGAGATTGTACATCTACAGATGACTAACGAACTATACGTTTTTTCCCCCATGCTGTAGTAGTTCCTGTTCCAGTTGCAGGAAGGTTGCGCGGAAGCTCCCGTTCTGCTCCGCTGTTTCAGTTCCATCTCAATATCGAGTTGTCAGTTTTGTTCAAAGTACTGCGAAGTTTCCTTTTCTGATTCAATTACAGTCATATCATCACTGCTATCTAAAAAGCGCACCCATGATTTTGGTATCTGATTCATGAGGCTCTGGCATAGATGCCTCTAAACCACTGACGTTTGACTAAGTGCATCATTAAAATCGGGAGACGTACCTCTTGCGAAAATTCCTTTTATATAGTTTATCTTCTTTGTGAAGCATTTTCTTACAGTCGTCCTACCTTTCTTCGATTTCTCCATAGTTATTCTTCTCGTCTTGGAAGAAATACTAATGTTGAGTACGTGTTATTGTACTTCAAATCCGTCTCTTCGAGTATAGGAATGAATACGACATCCGATGCTTTGACGCCACATACATCTGACAATCATTTAAGTGACGTACAAGAAGGGACCGCATATCACAGTCACGATAGGCAGAGAACTTATAAACGTACTAAGACTGAAATTGAGAATTCAGCGGCGATTTACTGGAATAGTTAAATATTTGGTCACAGTTTCGGAAGATTCACGAAGACGATAGTTTGCGTGGTAGTGACAAATTTCAGCATCTTTTGCAAGCCATGGAAACAGGAACTGAAACTTACGAAATTGTGCTTAGTTACCCACAGACGTCAGAAAATTACCCAAAAGTCATTCATACTTTGCAAGAACGGTTTGGAAGAGCGGATCTTCTATTACAAGTGTACATAAGAGAATTATTGAAGTTAGTGATTTCGAATGCGACACAAGGGGATAAGCTTCTATTACCCACGTTGTTAATCAAATTAGTCACACCTTCGATCTCTCAGCAGTTTGAATCTAGCATCCCAGAAGAGAGACTACGAACTCGGCAAAAAGGTCGGGGTCTTGAAACAAAGAAACTGGGTCTAGAATTGAGTGCCTCATAGTTTCTACGTACTGAAGTCCAAAATGAACAGTAGATTCTATTGACACAGTCAGGATTTAGTAATTTGGCTGTGAAAACAAAGAATGAGAAGAAGTTAGATTATTCCAAGACTGAGTAAAAACATAATGTGTAGACAAATCCGTTCCTACTGCTACTGCACTTTACAACAGCACTACATTGTCAAGCATTTTCTGTGGTAAATCTCATGAAAGTGATAAATGTTCTCGTGCCAGGAAAATGAGTGTAGAAGAAAGGAGATCAAGGATGAAAGAAAAAGGACGCTGCTATTTGTATTTAAGACCCAACCATTTAGCTAAGAACTGAGTCTTCCATACACTGCTTACTTTGCGGAAATAACACATCACCGTTATGTGTCCGGATATATCATGTACTGAAAAGAGTGAATCGAAGATTGAGAAAGAAATTCGGCAAATCCAAGTCACGCCCGACCTAACTAACCATACTTGTATTGATCAAGTTGTTCCATCAACATTGATGGTCATATTACATGGGAATGGTAAAAAGAAAATAGAGTATTTTTAGACTGGCTCACAACGAAGCTACCTCTTTCAGAGTATAGTTGAAGAGTTGAGACTAGAACCTTGTGCAGAATAAATAGTATCCGATGTTTTTGTTTGGTGGAAACCATACTTCTAGCATTAAACGCAAGAGAGATAAAATCAACATAGGAAGAAATGACGGAAAATTCAGTTGTGAAATAGAGTTAAGGGATCATTGTAAAATTTGTCAATCGATCCCACGAGTGTCAAGATCTTCAGATTTGTTGCAAGAGTTTGAAAGGAAGAATACTTGGATCTGTGACCTGTGGTATGATTCCCCGAGATTCAGCTCCTCATAGGAATGGATGTATATGCCAAGATACGGGAAAGTTGAAGAATGGATTTATAGCAGTGGGAGCACAACTTGGATGGACTTTGGCTGAAGAGAGGCTAGACCAATCTGTTAGTCTAAGTAACCTAACCATCTCACTGGCTTGTGACAACGCACAAACATTATCTCAACTTTGGGGCGTAGAGACTATTGGTATCTGTGAACTGGTAGAAGACAAAACGAATGTAGAGGTCAAGCAAGATTTCCTCGGCACACGGAAGAGAGATAACAGTGGCCGCTACATAGTAAATGTCCCTTGAAAAAAAAAAAAGGTCAATCTGAGATCAACTGCAATAAGTATATTGCGGAGAAGAGAAATGCTATGGAAGTCAAATCTGTACATGAGTTACAATGAGATTTTCAATGACTGGAAGAAAGAAGGGTTTGTGTGAGAGGTACCGAATGAAGAATTGGAAAGACGGTGCCATTATCTACCTCATCCACCAGTAATTAGATTAACAAGCCTGAAAACTCCAGTTTGTCCAGTCTTTGATGCTTCCTGCAATGTATTTCATTGAATGACTGCCTTGAGAAGGGAACCAATCATGTTCAGTTAATTCCAGATATACTTCTCAGATTTCGAGAGAAGGTAATTGGAGTTTCTTTAGACATCCGAAAAGCCTTACAGATAATTGAGGTTGAGACAAAAGAGCGTGATTTTCTGCATTTTCTATGGTGGGAGAATGGCGACGTGAAAAAAATGAAGGTTACAATCACTGGGGCTCTTTGGAACTAGCATGTAACAATTAATATTTCTGGATTAAAGCCATCATATGTAGATCGAAGTATTGCTTCTGTGCAGCCGGTTAGGACCAGTAGGCGACAGATGGTAAAAGCTGGTGAGAACCACTACAGGTGGAACAATAGGTCGGGTTCTCATGAGAAGGAGAACTAGCAAATTTCCCCGAATTCTAGGGAAGTCCCCGAGCGGCAATCACTGGACGCCGATTGGCTGTAGCACTGCCGGTCACGCGCCAAAACGCATTCATATTTTTATTAATGTTTAATAAACTAATAATATACTCAAACTCGGTTTAGAAATACCCCTCAAAGCCAAGCTATGCCCTGAGTAGGTAAAACATATTGACAATTACTAAAACATAGACAAAACAGTTAATACAAGACGGACGATGCACGGCGGCCATGTTTACGCGCCAAATCGCGGAACGAAGGCAGCCTTGCATCGAGCCGCCACAAGCTTCGGTTCAGAACACGCACTCGGAAGAGTAACATGTGACTTCAGTGCGCGTACTCGGTGAAGTAGTAACCTGCCTATGTAGGTGGTCCTAAAACACTGTTTAATTATCTTAGATCAAGGGAAATAACTTTATAATTACTTTCAGTTAAGAAAATGTATGTCACGTTGATGTTACTATGCAGTTTACTGTTACTTTTTTTTGCGCTGACTTTAATAAAATCAGTTGGCATCCCAATTCCCGAGGATTTCAGTTTGATTCAGTAACTAGATCAGTTCCTACCAACAGTTTAGCAATTTCAGCCTCATTCAAGAACTCCGACCTGTGTGCTATCATCTGCGTGAAGAAGACGTCAGGTTGGTGAACTTTTAGAGTTTTTACTCTTCACACGGTGCAGTGGGGAGTAACTACAACCCTCGTGCACACTGTCATTGCGATACAAACGCAAAGTGTTGTGCGTCATCCATGGCGAGGAAAGGAAATGATATAGGACCGGTTAACATACCCCCTGCAGACATTGTTCCCCGTTGCACGTGGCATCCCTTGCGGGGAAGTACACTTGAAGTTCGTACATTGAATAAGTGAGGCTTAAAATTAGTGGGAACTGTGTACAGTGAATCAATAAAAAAAAGTGACCGTCCTACGCAGATTTTTCGGCGTTGCGTGTGAAGAATGTGCCTAGTAACGAATTGTAGAGAAAGTGATTTGAAAAACAGCAAAGTGTTAATAGTGAGTGCGCGGCTCGTGGGATTACGCCACATCTGTACGTGAACGGCGCGGCTAAGGCTCCTGACGCATCCGCCATTTTCATTCCTGTAGCTCTTAACTTAAACATACTGCGCTGCTATAGGATTTGCGTCACGGCACTTTAGCACGACATTATGGGTGGCTGTGTTGCTATAAACTGCTCAACACATCCCAGAGGTGGCTACAGAACGTTTAGTTTCCCCCGAGAGCTTCTGAGTGTAAGGAAAAAAAAAAAAAAAAAAACTGTCGTCCCAAAAACTGGGGACCCGGACCGAGCGCACAGTTATGTATTATAAATAAATATTTTAATTATTACTTGAAGCAATATTTAATAGAAAAAAATTGTCTGTGATATTAGAAAGTAAGTTTCTGTTTAGCTCTTTTGAAAGTACTACCTCTTAACAGAGAAGATGTCTGTAGGAAATTAGCAGCCGCAGAATATCATATTACAGCACAGAATCCCAGAACATACTGTTTTTATAGCACAATATGTGTGTCTTTAAATGCCAATATTGACGCTTATCTATAAGAGACTATAACATAATTGACAAAGATTACAGTGTAAATTATGCCGGCCGAGGTGACTGAGGCGCTCCGGTCACGGTCAGCACGGCCACTACGGTCGGGGGTTCGAATCCCCCCTCGGGCATGGATATTTGTGCCGTCTTTAGTCTTAGCTAGTTCATAAGTAGTTTGTAAGCTTAGGGACTGATGACCCCGTAATTAAGTCCCTTAAGTTGTACAAACATTTCGAACATTTTTTTTGTAAATTATGCTGACGGCTGCCGTGGCGTAGTGTGCTAATGTTGGCAACGAAATGTTTGCTTTGCAAGGATGATTAAATTACTGACAAGACAAGGGTACTATTACATATTAAATCCTGTCAACCTAGAGAAGGAGCAGAATTATTATTTATTTGTCAACACAAAGGACTATTCCCCTCATTTATACGATTAGTGTTTCTAATAACATTCAACGGTTGTTGCCAACATCGGCACCGTGTGCCTCTACGACCGTAAACTTTAGATCGTGTACAATAACATTCTTTTTCGTTTTGGTGTTTGTAATACGTTCTGAAACTTTTACAATAACGTAATAGAAAAGAAGTACGTTCAGCAATGTGAGTACGACAATCAGATGTGGTGTATTTGCCACAGTGGACAACAAACACTTACTGCAGGACGGCAAACAAACCTCGCATATTGACAGTCATTATTCAAATACAAGCCAAGGTCGCTTAAAACGTTTATCTAGATGATCAGTTACAGCAGAATTAAACGTAGTACATGATTTTTATCACAGAAATATATATGTTTCTTGCGCTTTTATCTTTATTTGGACAGAAGTGAAAAACAGCAATAAAAAAAAAAAACAACAACCGAGATTTTTGTCTAATCCACATATCGATGTAAACAATAGCGGAATGCAAACTCAAAGTAGCACGATCTAAGGCTCTATACCGGCACTTCCAAAATATTTCACTAAACCTGAGCAAAACAACACTGTTCGTATAAGCTGCGTGTTGTGTTGAGCATTCGCATGGAATGAAAATGGCGGATGCGTCAGCCTGGGGTTTTAGGAGCTCTAGCGCGGCTTAAGCTGTAACCAGACGGCGCAACTACCAGCAGCCATGCAAGGCGGCACGGAGCGGATATATGGGGCAGCGTTCGGCGGAGCAATTACGACTGTCGGGCCAGCGGTAGCATAAAGCATCAGCTGGCTACCGAACGCAACAAGCAACAAGAGCGAGGTGTCTACAAGGAGCGGCCGAATAGCAGTGGCTGCAGGCAGGGGTCGGCGACCGCTCAAATCAACAAACAGTAGTGGCCACGGAGCGGCGTTCTCAAGCAGTTTAGGAGAGCGACGCGTAGCTGCCATCGAAAGCAACAAGGAGTATACCAGCATTACAACGATCTACAGCAACGCCCACGAGAGACTACGGCCGCACACACGCACCAGAAGAGAGGCTAATGTGAGTCTGAGACTGGCATTTTGTAGTTTTAGCTTAAGTAAAACAATTTCTGCCTTAGGGCATAAAGTAATTAGTATTATTCATAATAATATAAAGCAAGATAATAAAAAGCAAGATAAAAAAATTGATAAAAAATATTCTCTGACCAAAACCTTCAGATGTCAGACACTCAGATCCGTACCAAACGTTGTATATCGATAGAGTATCAACCGAAACTTCTATTTAATTCGTGATTTGTGCTGCCGTCCAGTAGAACGTGCATAAACTATAATAATAAGTAACAACTAACCTACGGAGTAGAGGAAAAGGATATCTGTGAGGCATAATCATGCGACCCTTCCGTGGGTTAGTAGGTAGAGCATTAGATTGACGTGCAGAGGGTCTTGGGTTCATTTTTCATTGTTTAAACTACAGTACGTTGGAAATGGTTAAAAGGGGGCAACGTGTTCCTCATATGTAAAACGACTGTTTCCATTTTGTAGCAATGTGTTATTGGCAGTTTACTCTTGCTTCGTTTTATTTGAAAGTAGCAAATCTGTAGGGTTTATTCGTAGTTTCACAGAATAAACAAACATAATCAGTACATATGAATAAAAAACAACTCCATCACACATACAGCTGTATTAATAGTAATAACAGTAACAACAATAACAAAAATAATAGTAATGTTAAAAACAATAAGCGTAATTAAAGTAATAACACTTTACAGATTTCCTGCTTTCAAATAAAACGAAGCAAGAGTAAACTGCCAATAACACATTGCTACAAAATGGAAACAGTCCTTTTACATATGAGGAACACGTTGCCCCTTTTAACAATTTCCAACGTACTGTAGTTTAAACAATGAACAAAAAATTAGAGCGAGGTGGGACTCGAACTCAGGACTGTCTGCACGACAAGCAAACGCTCTACCAACTAGCCGACGGTGGCGTGGGGTGATTGATTCTAACGGACAAGCTATTCCTCTACTCCGTAGGTTAGTCGTTACTTATTATTATAATTTACACACGTTCTACTGGCCGGCAGCAAAAATCACGAATTATATAGAAGTTTCGGTTGATACTCTATCGATATACAACGTTTGGTGTGGATCTGAGTGTCTGACATCTGAAGGTTTGGGCGTGAGAAGCAGGGAACGAAATTTTGCTCAAAATACTGGTAATGATCCGTTGAATCACCTACAAATAGAGCACACAGAAAATGTTAGTTTAAATTTTGTCAATCAGTCTTGCGAGGCAAATGATCATGTAGAAAACATTGTAGATGTAAATGCAGATTCTGGTGCTGCAAGTAGTTCTGGCAATGTAGATATTGTAACTAACCAAAATGTAGAACTAATTACCACACAAAATGTAGATGATGCTGCTCGTAACCACAATGAAGTGGAAAATCTGGATGCGAACGTCAGAGACAATGAATCTGACGCTGGCATTTCAGATGAGCAGGCGACAGTGATGAGTAAGGTGAGCCATAGAACTGACTCGGCAGACACTTTGCCAGTAGAAACTAACGGGGAGAAAGAAGTGGTAAATGAGGTAACTTTGCCAGTGTTATTCCAATACATTATTAAATTAGGAACAGAACTTGAAATGAAGTAAAACAAAACACAGCTGAACTCACGCACAAACAAGAAGAAAACGCACATAACCAAGACGAAAACATAAAAAGATTGGAACAAAACACAGAAGTAAACATAAAAAGATTGGAAAACAAGATAGTAGATGGTCTAAAACAGACCTCAGAAAGATTAAATGTAATAAATACCAAATGATTAATATGAATAGAAGGTTGAGGTTTTGCAAAACAGGGCGGAAACTTGATCAGGAAATACTTGGATGGGACGAAAAATTAAAAATAGAGAAATCTTTTGTCAATCACGAAGTTATTGTTCAAGTTAAAAAAATTGACAAATGCGGGCCGGATCAAGAAATTACTTCTAATGATCATACAGAATTATCTGCTTGTAAAGGCAATACAAATGCGCTTCAGAGTAAATTGTGCGAAATTGGACAAAAAGTGAAAGAACTACCTGAAACGTGCAGTGTTGCTAAAGATTTAAGTTCCACGACGCAAAAGTTTGAAACAAGGGAGGGGATTGTCAAAGTAAGTGATGCTGTAAATCACTCAAATACTTACAAATCTAATATTTTTTTAAACCAAGGTAATGAACACTCAATTGCTTTTGTTCAGCACGCCAAGAGCACTACACATATACACTTAACAACTACAGATGTACACTTAACAAAGCAACAAAGGAAAACTAATGGATCTTATCATAGAAAACATTCCAATAAAATGAATTTGCCCCTTGCAATGAAGTTTCATTACATAAGATGATACAAAACAAAGTGAATTCAGTAAAATTGTACCAAACAAATGCACTAAAGGAACATTTTCAGGAGTGCAAGAATGTCAAGATATTGATAAACATTGACTTGACAACCTGCTTCTGGAAGGTTCATTTAGTAGGAAATTCTTATGAGTATTTTTCATTCAGCTGTGAGAGACGAATGCATCAATTCAGGTTTTTTTTTTTATTTTTATTTTTTTTTTATTTTTTTATTTTATTTTATTTTTTTTTTTATTTTTTTTTTTATTTTTTTTTTTTTTTAAAGAGGAGGGGTCAATGAAATACACAACACAGTTAACATCACAAAACATTACCTACGAAAGAAAATACCTCAGGGGGCGATATCATTCTTCACATCGCTAGGTAGAGCTGACGCCTACCAGGAACCCGAGTTAACTAACACCTTACTTCCTTTCTTTCCACGCTGTTAGTTCTTCATCATTCTGAACTATTATCTATCGTCTTTCAATTTCTTCTCTATCACACGAATTGGACACCAAAACATAGAGAATCGATAGTGACGTAAATTAAAAAGACAGAATCAACTAAAAGGTAGAACTACTTTGAAAAGTAAACACAGGCTCAAACGTAAGACTAGGATCCAAGTATAGCACCTACACTTAAATTAAAAGCCAGTACAGAACGACAACAACGAACAGACCAGGTAAAAAGCGAAGCAACAAACGTTACTTGAAAACTTTATAAATAATCTATGATACATTTATAATAATAATAATAATAATAATAATGCAGCTTAGCAGAAGAAGAGGAAGTTTTCGAACAAGGTAAGTGGATAAGCAAATGAAGAATAGTTTCAGTAATCGTGGAGGTAGATGGTCTGCTCTTTGTGTGATATGTTAAGGAACAAGGGATCATTAGATGTAAAGGAGTAAGAGAAAATTTATAAGCCGACAGGAAGTCGGCAAATTTACGTAAGAAAAGTGGTAGTAGCGGTAGTATACGGAGATATACAATGCGACAGTATGTCGAAGAATTATGTGAGGTATATTGTTGTGGAGTTTTGAAGTTTTATGGCGGCAAGAAGTCGACCAATTTATATGTATGCAGTAAGATGGGAGTAGTGAAGTTGTGCCGAGAATCTTTAGGCGACAGTAAGTCGGCCGCACTTGCAAGAATTAAAGTTGCAGTATTAAGGCGACGTAAGCGTCGACCCTAAAAATGCTATAAAGTGGATCCCCTTCCTTTTCATTGAGCACTTGGTAGTAGAAATGATACCTCTGTTATTAAGAACGACAAAGTAAAAATGAGGTTACTTGAAGCACAGAATATAATGTTTCACATAAAATACAAACACGATTAATAAAACAGTGAAACACACACACACACACACACACACACACACACACACACACACACACACACACACACACATATATATATATATATATATATATATATATATATATATATATTTATTTATTTATTTAATTACGTAAAGAAACCTGGGTGTCGAATAAAGCAACTGGCTGTCCATTTTCTGTATGTGTACTGGGTATTATTGATTTAACTTTAAAAAAACGTTCACATTTTCTCAGTATGCAATGAAACCTATTTGTTATGCCTGTATGAGATCATAGAACCACAACATAAGTCAAGTAAACGCGATGTGAATTATTCTTGCGTACAGTAAATGTTACTGCAGGACGCCAATATATTGCAGTAGGCTTGGCCGCAGCGCCAGCTGACGCTGTAAACATGGTAGGTGGAAGGGGTACACCTGGTGGTGCCTGTGCACGCCTCTAGGCGACTAGGTCAAGGCTGGAGGGCACTGACCAAAACACAAACAGATACTAATAATAAGGCATGGAGGTCACTGACCCAGACAAAAACAAAAACACAAATATTACAACAAACATAGATTATCTGTCAACTGAGTCAACATTTATCACCTATTGTATACATATAGTGTACTTCATTCATGAGTCAATATTTAGCACGTATTATTAATTTTGGCACTTCATTTATAAGTCGACACTTATGATAAGACAACATACGTTGACTTATTATGTACTACTATGTTTTATGTATCTAAACTAAATTGACATTCTTTTGCATTATTGTGTGCATTGTAGATTTCACTTATGTATTTCACGGTATTTTTTGTATTTATGTAATAATCCCCATTCCAAAGAAATCAGGCGCAGACAGGTGTGAAAATTGCAGAACCACCAGTTTGATAAGTCATGGATGCAAAATTTTAACACGAATTATCTACAGGAGAATGGAAAAGCTGGTAGAAGCTGACCTCGGGGAAGATCAGTTTGGGTTCAGGAGGAACATAGGAACCCGGGAGGCAATACTCACTTTACGTCTTATCTTCGAAGATAGATTAAGGAAAGGCAAACCTACATTTTTAGCTTTTGTAGATTTGGAGAAAGCGTTTGACAATATTGACTGGAATACACTCTTTCAAATACTGAAGTCAGCAGGGGTAAAATACAGGGAAAGGAGAGTTATTTACAACTTGTACAAAAGCCAGACCGCAGTTATTAGACTCGAAGGACATGAAAGGGAAGCATCAGTTGGGAAGGGAGTAAGACAGGGTTGTAGCCTTTCTCCGATGTTATTCAATTTGTACATCGAGCAGGCAGTGAAGGAAAGCAAGGAAAAAATTGGAATAGGGATTAAAGTTCAGAGGGAAGAAATAAAAACATTGTGTTTTGCTGATGACATTGTAATTCTATCAGAAACAGCAAAGGACCTGGAAGAGCAGTTGAAAGGAATGGAAAGTGTGTTGAAGAAAGCGTATAAAATGAACATTAACAAGAGCAAAACAAAAATAATGGAATGCGGTCTTAGAAAATCAGGCGATGCTGAAGGAATTAGATTAGGTAACGAAACAACGAAGGTGGTAGATGAGTTTTGTTACTTGGGTAGTAAAATAACATGCGATGGTCGCAGTACAGGGAATATAAAATGCAGAATGGCAATGGGAAGAAAAGCATTTTTGAAAAAGAGAAGTTTGCTAACATCGAATATTAATTTAAGTGTAAGGAAGTCTCATCTGAAGGCATTTGTGTGGATTGTTGCCTTGTACGGGAGTGAAACATGGACGATAAGCAGTGCGGACAGGAAGAGAATAGAGGCTTTTGAAATGTGGTGCTACAGAAGAATGCTGAAGATTAAGTGGGTAGATCGCATAACTAATGAAGAGGTACTGAACAGGATTGGTGAGAAAAGGAATATTTGGCATACCCTGACCAAAAGAAGGGATCGCTTGGTAGGACACATTCTTAGACATCGGGGAATCGTAAATTTAGCATTGGAGGAAAGTGTGTGGGGTAAAAATCGCAGAGGGAGACCAAGAGACGCGTATAGTAAGCAGATTCAAGTGGATGTGGGTTGCCGTTCTTATGAGGAGATGAAAAGGCTTGCTCAGGATAGAGTAGGATGGAGAGCTGCATCAAACCAGTCTCCGGACTGATGACCATAACAACAACATCATGTACGATGATAAAATCTTGTAGTAACGAACTTCATGTAACATATGTATATTATTATATGTAACACAACATTTCTTGTACTGTGAATTGGTAGACAGATTAGAACTGTCCAAACACATGATTAGTGCAACGTCAGTGTGGTACAGCGAGTGTTTGTTAAACAAATGGCAAAGAAAGCCAAGTGATAGTGAAAAATTCCCCTATTTAAAATAAGTGATGTGGAGTATTCACTAAAATTTGAACGGCCTAGTGCTGAGTGTGTAGTGGTTTAATAAGCATTGTGGACGGCAAAGTGCCGAATTTTAATAGTTTATACCAGTGTGGACGGCAAAGCGCCATTGTGCGTCATCCATGACAACATGGAGGAGGAAAGGAAATGATATAGGACCGGTTAACATACCCCCCCCCCCCGTAGACATTTTTCCCCCCTGTTGTAACCTGCAGCCCATTTATCCCCGTGCTGTAATAGAACACCATTTTACAAATGTCTGTGAAGAAGACAAGTTAATAGCGCATAAATTGATGGAGCCCATGTATATTGACAACCTGTGTGACAATCGTTGATTCAGGGGAACACTTTGATGCGTTTTGAACTGATTGTGTTAAACTAATTAATGATGCAAAAATGAAACTTAGGAATTGGGAATATTGGGAAATCTCACCGAGACAGGACTGTGAAACAGAGAAGAGACATCACAAAGGTTCTTGGACTACAATGGAACAGAAGATCAGACATGCTGAGTGTCCAATTTAATACAGACTTTTCAGCTTTCCTTAAGTAGTGACGAAGAGAATACTACTTTCCTTCATACAGAAGATTTTTTATGTAATTGGGTTTTCCACACCAGTACTTCTCCCTTTTAAATTGTTATTGCAAAAAGGATAGGGCATAGCAAGCGAAACGAAGAAGGTCAAGCTGAAGTGGGACTCGCTGTTAGCTGAGAGTATTGATAATGAATTTCGCAAGTGTTACCAGGAAATAAACTGATTAAGGGAGGTGGAAGTCCCACGATTTGTCACGGGAGGAGTGAAGGAAAGGAGCCAATGGATACTTCATACCTCCGTAGATGCTGGCCACCAACATACCTATGCTGCTGTGACCTTTTTGAGAACTGAAAAAGACCTGAGAGTTTCAGTGCAACTACTTTTAGCTAAAGCCCGAATGCCCCTCTCAAGAACATCACCATACCCAGGGCCGCGGGGGATTACCCACGCGCACTGGGGCGTCAGTGCTGCGGTGCGTATGGCTGTTCGTCATCGGCCGTTCGAGTCCCCCCCTCTGGCATCGGCGTATGTGTTGTCCTTAGGTTACTTTACCTTAGTTTAAGTAGTTTGTAAGCTAGGGACTAATAACCAAGCAGTTGAGTCCCATAGTTAAAAAAAAGTCCCAGGCTGGAGTTATTAGGTTTTCTAGTTGGAAGTAGACTTGCATCATCAGTTACGTTGGCTCTACATATACAAAATGTAAGAGAATATTTCTGGAGTGACTCTTCAACTGCACTAGCTTGGATAAGAAGAGATGAACCATGGGCTACGTTTTTTTAGCAAAAGGGTAAAAGATCAGAATTTTAACATGTGGACTGGACACATAATACAGTACTACACAATCCAGCTGATTCATATCAAGAGGATGTTATCCGACCCAACTGAAGGACTTGGAATGTTGGAAAGGACTACATCTACATGATACTCTGCAAATCGCATTGAAGTGCTGGACAGAGGGTTCATCGAACTAGTTTTAATATATTTCTCTATAGTTCCACTCTCCAATAGCTCGCGGAAAAAAAGGAACATCTAAACCGTTCTTCCAGACATACACCACTTATTGTTTTAATCTGTCTTGTCAATTCTATTTCCGACTGGCAGTTTTAGTATGTGCAGAATGGCTGGCTCATACATTATTATCCTACTGATCAGCCAGCCAAAATCCTCTGCTGTGATTTTTAGCATCGTTGATTATTTGGTCCACCTGTATTGTGGTTTCCTATTTCTTTTTATGTTGTAATATTTTCCCCACACTGTCTTCAAATAAGTCTATCGGACCAAACTGCGTGGTCATCAGTCCTTAGCTTACAAACTACTTAAACCTAGGTAAACTAACCTAAGGACGACACACACACACACACACACACACACACACACACACACACACACACACACACACACACACACACACACACACACCCATGCTCCAGGGAGGACTCGAACCTCCACGGCGAGCAATCGCGCGCTCTGCAGCGAGACGCGTTAGACCGCTCGGCTACTTCTACACACTGTCTTCCTGTACATCTTATGGTTAAAATACGGGACGTCTGGCCACCCTAGCGTAGGGCGACTAGATGCAAGCATATGAAAAAGAGGGCAAACAAATTCAAAAAGGAGGACAAACAAAGAAAAAGTGGACGCACAAAACATACACTCAAATTTAATAAACGAGTTGACTGTTAACTAGTTGAAAACCCGGCGTTGCTCGGGTATTTATTTATTTAATCAAGCCTTGAGTCAGAACATCTCCTACTCCTACTCTCTCTGTCCATCTCCTTTTTTTCTAATAGCATGTTACATTTATCAGAGAATATATAATAAATAAGACTGTCTTGTGTAATGTACAAAACTATAAGTGCAGTATCCAAACAAAGATAATAATCAAAATACAAATGATATGTAACATTCATACATTACTTTAATTCACAACTTTGCTATAAACAATATTTCTTGTGACTTGTCTAGGATCTAATATGAATAATTTCTTTGATGCGCCCACCCTTGAGAAAGTGACAAAGTTGTCCATTTGACAAACATGGACATGTCAAATCCAATCCACAGTGTTGAATAGATTGCCCTGTGATTTATTAGTCGTGATAGAAAATGCAAGCCTTACTGGAAACTACAGCCTCTGTGAAGTTACAAGCTAGATCCGTCGGAAATAATGTATACTGCTTCATTCTCTTCTTTTCCCTGCAGCTCTATAGAAGTCTATGGCTTTCACCTGCATCCGTGTGCGCTTAGCAATTCAGAGTTGTCAAGTATTCGTTTCGCTTCCATCTACAGCGAAATTCATCCTGTAGTTTCGTTTTCAAACAGCTCAGTGATCATGACGTCGTATCTGCTGATCAATCTGTCGTTCAGTTATATATAGTATTGTAGCTCAAATGTTTGTAAATCTATCGGACCAAACTGCGTAGTCATCAGTCCGTAGCTTACAAACTACTTAAACTAACTAAACTAACCTAAGGACAACAAACAAACACACACACACACACACACACACACACACACACACACACACACACACACACGCCCCAGGGAGGACTCGAACCCCCGACGGCGAGCAACCGCGCGCTCCGCAGCGAGGTGCCTTAGACCACTCGGCTACTCCACTGCGGCAATATTGTAGCTCCTTTCAGTGGTATATTTGGATATTGTTTGCAGCATGTGCTGTGAATGAAGTAATCAAGACTTAACCAAATGTCAAATATAATGCAGTACCTATTTACGGATGTCACATTTATGACTTAATATTTCCTGAATTAGGTGACAAAATAATAATAATAAATGAAAAAAAAATTATTTACCAGGATCGTAGAGCGGAGTATTAGGAAACTGCCTGCGAAATATTTTGTAAATGGACTTTATATTAAAGACTTAGTAAATTACAACCTCACGCTTGTTAAGCCGAATTTTCATGCATTTCATTGTCTTTGACGTCATAGCACCTGAGCTATATGTCGTAATATATTATTTCCAAGGTAGAGCCAGTGGTGTATATGTAAAATGTCTGCAAAAATATGTCGCGAATAGAGTTAGTAGGAAAGACGTAATAAATCAAAACGTCATGCGTGACATGGAGGTTTTTCATTAACCTAATGGTTTGATTCCATATCTCAAGAACTGTTTGTCGTACTATGATAAAATTTCGAACGTTAATTCAGTGATACGTGCGTGTACTGTATGGAACATTTCTCGCGAATGCAGTTAATAGTGTTCAAATAGTAAATTGTAATGTCATGCCAAATGCCGTAATCTTACTACACGTACGCCGAAAAAGTAGTAAGCGAAAAACGTTTTCCCTTTGATCATTTTTCTGGGGTTGTCAGCAAGAAAAAGTTTCCTAATGATTTGAAATTATGTTTAAAGTATGTTGCAAGTCGCTAAGTGCTCTCCTTCTCAAATAGTGGACTAATAGTCACACTATCACGTGCCGCAAGACGGGGAAGTTTTCCTTGTTTATGGCGTCATATCGTCTGAACCATCTTCCCTATCGCAAAATCCTTTATTAACTGACGTTTTCTACCTATAAACTACATTCATGCCAAATTTTAGCTTCATAGATGAAGTTTTCGAGATTTCGTGTTTTGTAAGTGACAGAATGAGTGAATGAGTGTCCTTTCTCTTTCATATAGATAGAGATAGACAAAACATACATTCCTTGAGAATTATTGGTACTATTCTGAAGATCCAATGTTATGCAGAAATTTAGGGTTGCTTAGCAGATAGTTATAAAAAGATACATGTCAAAATTCTTTTAACCCTTTCAGTCCTAAATTATTGCAAAAACAGAATAAAACATTTTCTTGCACTTTTTAATGTCCCTAAGACCCTATCTATTGTATATTTGAACAAAATTAAAAACAAAATCATACTTGGTTCCAAAAAAAAAAAAAAAAAAAAAAAAAAAAAAAAAAAAAAAAAAAAAAAAAAAAAAAAAAAAAAAAAAAATATGCCAAATAAATTGGACACTGGGTCTGGAAGGCAGTTAAGGATATGAAATAAGAAGTCAACAGTTATATATGTCACTCCATATTTATTGTGGAACTTATGTCACAAAGGGGAATTTGTGCAAAATTCATAAATTAATAAGTAAAATCATTTCAACGAATGATGTCAAGTCTGACGCACTTGGCAACAGGTCCGCTGTGTTCAATGTTCACTGTAGCACGCCATGCTGGTGACAGATGGCAGCAATAAGCACGAAACTAAAAGCGACACATGTCACTAAACAGGGTAATGGGTCTTAAAGTAAAGCGCATCCAAATAGTGGTATAAAATTAATGTAAGGTCGGTGTCC
The DNA here is from genome assembly GCA_026315105.1 of Locusta migratoria. Classification (NCBI taxonomy): domain Eukaryota; kingdom Metazoa; phylum Arthropoda; class Insecta; order Orthoptera; family Acrididae; genus Locusta; species Locusta migratoria. The sequence goes on from CM048744.1 coordinate 668,593,029, forward strand.
ATTGTAACGGACACCGCAGCGGTGGCCGAGGGGATTGAGGCGCTTCAGTCACGGTCTGCACGGCCACTACGGTCGGGGGTTCGAATCCCCCCACGGGCATGGATATTTGTGCCGTCCTTAATTGTAGCTAGTTCATAAGTAGTTTGTAAGTTTAGGGACTGATGACCCCGTAGTTAAGTCCCATAAGCTCTACAAACATTTGAACATTTTTGTAATGGACACCAGGTCTCAAAGGGCTAAGTTGTGTTGGGTCATCAACATACTTTTAACTGATTCAAGGTTCAATCAATTCCTGTAATCAGTCCACTGTGTAGAAATGAGTGAAAATGTTCTTTCCGCATTTGCATTGTTCCCTGTCATACTGTAAAAACAGATTTGCAATATTACTCGTAAAACATAATTAAGTCCAGAACATGGAAGTTTACAAACCGAAAAACGTAAAAACCATTCACCTCCCACTGATCATCGCGCCGTTACCAATACCTACAAGTCAAGCAGCATAGGCCGACATGGAAACTGCGCTTTAACCTTCCGAATACAAATTGTATGACCAAGAAACCATGAAATAAAACAATGTGTCGTGCTACTTCTTTTCTTTATTGGCCACTGTGACGTTAGTTACATCTCCACATATTTTAGATTCTTCGAATTATTTGCTTCCTTTATTGATGGTAGGATTTTTGCAGGCAAGAATATCTGAGACTGTGAACTTGCGTTTAGGCATTGCAATATATTTTATGAGACTCACTTGGTTATAATGAACAGCAATTTACACTCAAAAGTCACGCGTGGCCGACATGAAAACTGTAATGACAACTGTCAAGTCAAGCTAATGTGAATCCGCAACTGAAGGTACGGAGCGAAAATTTTGAATCTAATATAAAAAGCAGTGTGTTCGTATATTTGTATGTGTTGCATACAAAGCTACAGCTTTGTTCCAATCTTTATGAAATTTTGTACACGTAAGCTTCAATCCATGAGAACGGTCGCCGTAAGTGTAAAAATCACGTACGATACAAGGTTTACGAGATATGACGTCATAAACAATGAGAAGCGCAGAAAACTGCTGCATTTAGCGACAATTCTGCTCATTTTCTCCTAAACCACTGGACTGATTTCAACCAAATTTGGTACACACGTTCCTTACCATGAGGTACACTTGCTGCGGTGTTAAGAATCATATACGACACATGATTCAGAAGATATGACGTCATAAACAATAGGATTTGCAAGAAACTGTCACATAATGCGACGAGACTTTATAAATACGCTATATGAGAATCATAGTACTTAGCGACTTGCAACAAACTTTATATATAATTTCAAACTTTTATTAAACTTTCTCTCGTGGACAACCATAGGAAAATGATGAAAGGGAAAAAGTTTCTCACTTACTACTTTTCCTATGTTTATTGAGTAAAACTACGGGATTCGGTATGACGTTACAATTTATAATTTGTATAGTACAAATTATAGCCGCAGGAAATTTTTACAGACAGTATACACGCACATAGCTGAGTGTACCTTCTAAGTTGTATCACAGTACGACAGGTAGTTTATGAGATATGAGCATATAAACAGTAACGTTCGTGGAAAACCACCCCATCACGCACCAAGTTTTAATCTATTACTTCTTTACTACTAACTGTATTTCCAAAAGATTTTACAGACATACAGCCTTTATACAAATAAATATATACCTGAAAAAAAATGGCAGGTGTAACTAAATAAATACCTGGGCAACGCCGGGTTTTCAGCTTGTAATTGATATTTCGCACTCATATATATCCATGATAAAATCATGTAGATAAAATCATTGTAGACGGCACGCGACAAAAAGGTCATCAACACTTACAGAACATGTGTGAGACAGCTGTTTGAGTATGCAGCAGCACCTCTAGCGGGCATGATACAAACACAAGCAGATAAACTATACCAGGCAGAGAGACGTATCTTACGCAGTCTCCTAAAGGCGGGTCCAGACTGAGCGCGCCGTGCCGCGCCGCGCTGCGCAAAACTGGTGTGCGAGTCCAGTGTGGACGGCGAACCGCGCCGCGCCGTGCAGTGTTCCGGCTGTTGTCGGTACATCAAAGGCGCTCAGTCTAGACGGGGCTTCGGCTGGCGGGCGCGCTAGTTTACTGCGTGCGTCAATTCGCGGTGACAGGGCGTGTGTTCTCGCGTAGGTGTCCTCGCTATGGAGTGCGACCGGAAGCAAAGTGAGAACCTCATAGAGCAGATACATCAGACTTCTAAAGGAATCTCCAGTTGCCAGAAAGCGCAAAGTTATTGCCAGTCTCTCTCTGGTAGATATAGCATGTATACAATTTGGGTCTCTCTTCATTATGTCTGGTTCGATCACTTTCGACATATATTCGAAGTCTTCGAAAGACATTCGAAAAATGTTCAAATGTTTGTATAGCTTATGAGACTTAACTACGGGGTCATCAGTCCCTAAACATACAAACCACTAATGAACTAGCTAATACTAAGGACGGCACAAATATCCATGCCCGAGGGGGGATTCGAACCCCAAACCGTAGTGGCCGTGCAGACCGTGATTGGAGCGCCTCAGTCCCCTAGACCACCGCGGCCGGCTGAAAGACATTCGACAAAAGTTTTCGATCTGTCCCCTGTCGCCTGCAACTAGTTCACTGGGGTTACGCAGTGACGACGATTCTTCCTTAACTGACGGTACAGCACAATAAATGCGGCACTCACAATCTCGGCTCGCTCCACCTTCAGACGTGCGCGCGCTCCAACTGGAACGACAGTGCGCGCCTCGGAACGGCGCGGCGTGGACGGCGCACTCTACCGTGCTACAGCAGTGCGCGGGCTGCAGCGGCGCGGCACGGCACGGCGCGCTCAGTGTGGATCCGCCTTAAGACACCCACCAACCACCCCCTTCCTTCCCAGAATAGAAACACACGACAAAGCCGAGATCACCATTCTGCAAATAAATACTCTCTTGACTTAGTGGCCGAATGCTCTCTAACCGTCCTAACCTGACACACATTTTTACATCTCATCCCAGATACAAAACAAAGTCAAATACATATGTACCTACCACCCTCCCCAAGAGTAATCATGCACAACACACTTGCGCAGCACCAGGACATATCACAAAATCACGATCAAGCAGCGATCACATAATAGCCAATGACATCCATACACCACGATGTTCCTTGCAATGGATCCGGATCAACTCCCAGTCCTGACCCAATCATAATCCCAGAGCAACCCAGTAAACTGCCTAATCCTACCCCACAAAACGTACTCTCCGAAACTTATTCATAATCAGAATCACTTTACGATTTTATTATATGCTTTTTTTAATAATTTAATACTGTATACGCGGCGCGTCCAGAAAGTAAGTTCCGTTTGGCAATAAAATAAAATTGTACATAGATAGAGAAGAAATTTTTATTTAAGAAAAGATAAACAGAACGGGACTAATTGTAAATGTAATTTTACACGCTCAAATTTGCGAAAAAGGAGGACAATGTAAAAATCCGCCTAGACCCCAGACAAAGAGTGTACATGAGGACATGTCCGGATCAATCCGGACGTCTGGTCACCCTACCCATGCGAAATTCTAGACTCCACTGCCGCCACAGCACGAGGCAGCAGACTAAAGGCCAATTCACACTGTCCGTCACTTCAGGTCACGTCACGTCACCGTCCGTTAGAACATTCCGCAATGTATTTCTAATGGCAGAATTCACATTGTCCGTCACCGGACCGTCACGTCAAGTCAACGTTACATCAAGCTTTCTTGAGAAGAATGTTTTGACGGAACGGCCGTCTGCTAACATCGGAAGTAGTGAACGATTGCACGGTTTATATGCAAATGTGTCTTATTCATCTTTATTTTGTTGTTTTACTTCGTTTTAGGGGTAAATCTCAAATGTTTCATGACGACTTAAATATTTTTGTCAATTGAGTGTTCCCCTAAAATTGGTTTATGTTACGTAACATTGTAACAGAAAAGACTATTTATTTAAAGAAGATTGTAATTTGAATGCGGATTTTTCATTAAATAACAATTTAAACGAAAAATGAATAATGAAAGACAAATATTTTAGTTTTTACGACGGTATTAACAATGTCAGTGGGCTAATCGTGTTGGATAAAGTAAACAGGTGCTATTTATGCTCTTATAAGTATTGTTTGATGTTTTCATATGTTTATTTTTTCGCTTGAAAATAGACGTCGATGTTTTGAAATGTTGTTTCAGTTCCCAGTAAGTTGGCCAAAAACATACTGTAAAGTTTTGTTTTGCCGTCAATAACATTTAGCGTTGTTGTTCCCTCAATTCTGGTATTAAACTACGACTTTCTACATAACAGATCGTCACTCATAACCTCACTTTCAACATCCGCGTACTGAGACGAGCGAATTGTCGTGACGGACACTGACGGACAGTGTGAAACAACTTGACGTGACGGTGCCGTGACGTGACGTGACGTGACGTTGACGTGACGGACAGTGTGAATTGGCCTTAAAGACGGCTGACCGTGGCTAAAAGCACGTTCAGCTGTTTGCGAACAGCGGCCAACTACTCCCGCGTCCGGACATAGCACGCACACACTCTATCCATCCTACTACTGTTACTGAAATCCTTAAACTGAACTCCGTCCGACAGGCCTCGAGAGGCCGACTGGGTACTGACCGGCCGCTGTGCCATCCTCTGCCCCAAGGCGTTACCGGATGCGGTATGGAGGGGGACGTGGCCAGCGCTCCACACTCCCGGCCGTTATGTCAGTCTTCGTGACCGGAGCCGCTACTTCTCAGTCAAGCAGCTCCTCAGGTGGCCTCACGAGGGCTGAGTGCACCGCGCTTGCCAACAGCACTCGGCAGACCTGGACGTAACCCATCCAAGTGCTACCAAGCCCGACAGTGCTTCGGTGATTTAACGTAACCTGTGTATCCACTGCGGCACGACCGTTGGCTGAAATCCTCAAACAGTGAACACAAATAAAGTAGCAAAGTAATTCAATTCGCTACAAGACTTGTGCTTCACTAATTGCGGCCGGCAGCTGATTGAGCTGTGATGAACGGTCCCCACTGTCAAACCAATAGACTGACGATTACAGAACAATATGTAACACTAAGCGACGATAAAGCGTTTAAAACGAAAACACAACTGAAATTTAAGAAACGAGTATTAAGAAAATACACATAAAAAGTTTAATTAGGTCTATGTAACTACGGCGTCCTACGTAGCTTGAGGTCTCACATAGGCGGCAGCAAGCTTCTTACGCCAACAGCTGTACAATTTACTGTTTATTCTCGATAAAGTTTCGCTACTGACTACCATAATCAGGACATTATACGCTGTAAATTAAGTGATCCAAAAATTCTTTCTTGTCAAATGCACTCTCATAAAGTAGGATACTCTATAAATCTCTCTTGTCATGAAATATTAATTAAGGTAACAACCCCAAGTATTAGGCTACAAATATGTGCCAGGACATTTTCCACAACACTGCTCTACAAATGTTTAACATATAGGCAATGCCATTGACCAACTAGTGTAACGGGTATAATTTCCAGAATGGATTGTTTAGTATTTACATGACCAACCAAACGCGGAGTTGGAAAGTCGGTTAGTTATGAAGACCCTTACTTTGTGTATCCGTCCCCGCTAGTCCTTGCACGTACTTCGTGTTTATGAATGCTTCTATGAAGTATTACGGGGAGCATTCCACTAGCGATATTTTATTCCTAAGAAATATATTTGTGTAGCCCTTTGTACTTACACGTATCATATACCTAGAGGAGTTATCCCTAAGAAGTTTTGACTTAAACAAGCTACATTCGATAAGAAAGAAAGAAAAAAAAATTCAATTTTTTTTTCACTTAGGATAATTCATCTCTGACGTCGAGAACTGTAGGCGGATTTCATATTGACTTTTCAACAGTTAGACAAATTTTGCAGAAGTATATAAAGCTGCACGTAAACGAATCCAGAAATATAGATACCTGCGTTAAAAGAGGAAATCTGGAAGACGTGTGGTGAAAAATATGAAACAATGTGGGGGATTTCGAAATTGCTTTGGAAGTATTGACAAAAACGTAAGTATAAAATGTACAAATAACTGATGTAATTACTATTGCTAATTGATAATTAGAATAAAATTTGTAAGTTTGAAGATGAACGTGCCACAAGACATAGACTTTCCTGAACAGAAGTACTTATAGGTGATGAATGTTTCGCATTAACAGAGTCTTTGATGAAACCATTCCTCTTCGGGACAAGGTAAAAGGAAAGAACAATTACCCGACATTTCAGGAAGGAGGCGATCTAATTGAGATTATCAACAACTCCAATAACAGTATATAGCCAAGATCGCTTATTGCAGTCCTTCATTTTTTGACTACCGGTTTCCGTGAACTAAGTCATCGCCTTCAGATCAAATTATTGGTCATTCACTGACACATGTTTGTAGTAATGTTAAAATTTTCATGTGCAAACATTGCACGAAGTTATATAGGAAAATGAAAATTTTTCATGTTACTTGTGCTGCTCGGTAGCACAGTGGCAAAGTGACAGACCACAAATCCAAAGAAGGCGGGTTCGATCCCCGCCATGACTTAGGATTTTTATCTGTCACTTCCACTTCTTTCACCTCTGGCAATGCTGCTGATGTGAAAAATACCGAGTAGCACCGTGGTTCGGAACCCACGTTAAACTGTAGGTCCCCCTATAACTGGCTGGGTAAGTCAGTTCCAAGGTCGGAGGAAGGCAACGGCATACCACCTCCAAAAAGGACCATGCCTAGTAAAGCATTGTGGTGTTCAAACCAATCTTCGGGTTGTTGACTGCTTTACATTTTTACCATGTTACAGCGCCGGCGGTCAGTTACCTACAGTCAGTGCTGTATCGTTAAAACATGCCTGCTTTCAGGGCTGCTTTCAGACGAGACGACCTAGCAACCAATCTGAGAAAGCTACAGCAAACGGTGTTGACGAATGGGGCATTCTGGACCAGTAGTCCCTAGATGATGGAGTGGGCGGTATGCCCCGACCAACACAGGCGTGCATCAGTGCAAAAGGGCGTGTTCCGGTTATTAAAGGTACTCGTATATTCTACAAGCAAGAACACAAATTCAGAATGTCTAGATTATTGTCGTACCAATCAATTTCTGATTTTGTGGGCAACAAAGAGAACTGAAATACTATTTTTCTGTTCAATTTTTATGAAAAGAGGCATGAACCCCTAGAATCGTGGGATGGAACTTTTTTTTTATGTGTGTAGTTATTTTTATACTCACCACTCACTATTCGAACCCAAAAATAAGTAAAAGGAAGGTACATGTAAATGCATTTTGTGTGACCTCGTCGCCTTTTTTTCCCCCCTCGTTGTCTTTTTGTTGTTTACTCGTCTCGGTCTATTTGTTAGGAAAAGGACTGGTGCAGGAATTGATGTAATCTGTAACAACTATTCAGATTAATAATACATGTTTTATTGACTGAAACTGATAATACTCAACTCTGTTCTTGCTTCTCATGGCGTCGTCCGTATGATAATATCTGCACTGTGACCTAGTTACTGCTAAGTTCGTAGCCGCGTTCTGACTTCGTACCGTCCTGAGTTCTTACTTCGTAGCTGCCTAGTAACTGACTGAAATCTCACTAGTAACTGTCAGAGTCCTCAGTAGTAACTGCCCGAGTTCTGAATAATCACTGACGAGTTCTAACTAGTAACTGTCGTATTCCCGAATAGTAACTGCCGGGCGTCCAAACGTACGTCGGCCTAGATATATATACGTTTGTAGAGCGCGCGCATCTTCGGTTACTCCCTCCAGGATGCGCGGCGCCTGCTTGCGATTGGCCTTCGGTCGATTCTGCCTTCTCCACGATCATTCTCTACGTCTGACTTTACGCAACGGCATACCACCTCCAAACAGGACCATGCCTAGTAAAGCACTGTGGTGTTCAAACCAATCTTCGGATTGTTGGCTGCTTTACCTTTTTAAATCTGAGGTTTTCAGGATGCCTTCAAACCACGTTAAGAGGAGTGCTCCTCCGCAGTGCGTCTCGGTAAGGCACGCAACAGCTCAGAATAGAAGCACTCTCATGCTGCCGCTGACACTACTGCTACGAAGACAGCACGCACTGGCAACCCGCTCCCCGGTGCGTTAGCAGCACCACTGACATGGGGAACACCAAGTATGGAAACAACGAATTTTGATGGGTCGCAGATATTTTGTGCGGTAACTCCTCCTGACCTCCAAGCTAAAAGGATTTGTTCCAATGCGCCTTGGTTTCCACGAAAATAGCGATCAAAGTCCAGCGCGTAACATCTATACTTGTACTGAGTCGTTAGAAACCCGTGTTCCAGCCTGGTGTAATTAGCAAGGTGTTCGACTGCCACGCGAACGACCGGAGTTCAAATCCTACTCGGAATTTGTTTTATTTTTTTTTTACACTTGTCCGGCTATTGATTTTGTATAATTATATTCCTTATTTCTTATTGCAAAGATAAAGTTATATCAGGCAATTACAGTTACATGTGAACGATACGCTACGAATGACTACCCGCCTGGCCGCAGCATAATAAGCCGCTGGTACGCGTCAAGTGGACACACACTGCATTCCACGGTGTTAACAACACTGGGGCCGGGGACTGTAAACGCAGATAACAAATGCTGCACAAATGTTACAGCCGATAACTACAGACGGTTTACTGATCTTTCAGTCGCCGTAAAACTATGCTTCGAAATAACGAATGAAATAATAGTGCGCAATACATATTTAGCAATTAACATAAGCTATTATCACGACCAATTACTCAATCATTAACAAAAGAGTGGCTATTGAAGCATATAGTTATGCACAATCAATCGTCGGACAAGTGAAAAAGAAATTGGTTCCAAGTAGGATTGGACCTCGGGTCGTGTGCGCGACAGCCTAGATCCGTGCTAATTACACCACGCGGGCTCACGTGCTCTGGGTGACTCACTACAGGAATAGCTGTTACGCGCTGAAATTTGATCACGATTTTCGTGGAAACCAAGGCGCATTGGAACAAATTCTTTTAGCTTGGTGGCCTGGAGGAATTCCCTCACAATATACCTGCGACTCATCAAAATTCGTTGGTACCATACTTGGTGTTCACCTTGTGAGTGAATGCCGGCACTAGCAGTAGTGTTTCGACAGCGGTGCGTAAGTGGCGCATCTGCACGACATGTGGTTGGATTCGGCCACCGAGCGCCGCTGCATGTGTGAACGCGCCCTGTTCAACTATGCATCTCTAGCCGAAACGCCACCGAGAAGCGCTTCTTAGGCCGGTATTACACTATCAAATTATTGGACAAAGAATTGGACGAAAAAATTGGATGAAATATTGGTCACATTTTTTGACAAAGAAATTGGATGAAACGCAAAAGGGGGTATTACACTATCATTCAATATTTTGTCAAATTTGCTTCAAAATGGCGGTGTAATGCTCAGCTGTTGTTTATACTACAGTTGTGTTGTGTCTGCATTTAGAAGAGAAGGAGGGAAAAAAGAAAAGGAAACGCACTTGGATGAAACTGTGGGTGTCAGAGCGAGATAAATAAAATTTGTTACGGGACCGGGAGGATTTTCTTTTTTTATGCCGTCGGCAGAACAACCAGGCCGTTCACTGCTAATTATTTTGTCGCTCTTCATCCTTCACAGTTTGCAATAGAGTAACAAAAAGGCTGACTCAAACAGTGTATACTAATAAGATTGTTAAGTTGATAAAGCAAGTTTCATTTAATAACGTTTTAAATGGAAAATGTGAGCACTGACAAAGAGGATAATCTAAATTGTTTATGACGTTATTAACAATGTAAGGGGGGGGGGAAACATTGCTGATAAAATAAATAGGCTCTATTTATTTCCTTGCAAAAATTGGCTGACGTATTTATCTGTACATAGATTCGCTTGCAAACAGATGCTGATGTTTTGAAAGTTGTTTCACTTCCCAGAACTTAGCACACCAAGTTACAAAAATCATACATTCTGAAATTTTCTTCGGCCGTAAATAAGATTTAGGGGTATTACTTCTTCAAATCCGATAGTATATAATGACTTTTTTACATCACGGATTGTAACTCAACCTCACTTAGCCGCAGGGTATTGGGCTACGCGAATTGTCGTGACGGACAGTGTGAATTGGCCTTGTCGCCTGTTATACAACGCTCCATCTGATTTTTTAAATTTTGTTGTTGCTAGAAAACACTACACAAACATTCCACTACTAGCCATGTTTACGAATACGAACGTTATGTCCAAGTAATGGCAGATTCTTAACCTCCAAATAAAACAGCTGTAGTGGCAAGGAAGTTATATACTACTAGCGCTCCAAGCGGTCACATATCTCACTGCAGGAAACAGAAGACGAGCGATTTTCTTTGATCAAATCTAGGCCGAGGCCCTAGATTGGATGAAAAATTGAACGATATTCCCGCACACTACGTCCAATATTTCTTTGTCCAATTTTATGTCCAATAATTTGACAGTGTAATACCGGCCTTAGTGCCTCTGTGTAAGGTGTCTTAATGCAGCATTCTGAAGAGCTCCTTCATTTTCTAGTTTTTTTTGTAACTGAGAAAAGATTCATGAATTAGTAAGATAAGCGAGTCTATTTGAGCACTTGGTCTACAGCACATCATTTGGTAGCCTCAGAAATTTTGCATGAGGTGCCGTTGCAATTTATTATGTCACAACGGTAACATTTCAGAACAGATGAGCTACCAGTCACTTTTTCATTCACTGATCACTCACTCCTTAGGAGGATTTGGATCTTTGCATGAATTCAGGAGTGTTCTTCCCATATATCTACATCTACATGGGATACTCTGCAAATCACATTTAAGTCCCTGGCAGAGGGTTCATCGAACCACCGTTATACTTTTTATCTTCCATTACATTCTCGAATAGCGCGCGGGAAGAAAGAACACCTGAAATTCTCCGTTCGAGCTCTCATTTCTCGTATTTTATTTTGATGATTTATTAAGTGGGAGTCAACAATATATTTTCGTATTCGGAGGAGAATGATGGCGATTGTAGTTTCGTAAGTAGCCCACGACGCAGCGATAAGCGCCGTTGTAGTAATGATTTCCATCCCACATCCTGTACCATTTCCGTAAAGCTGTCTTCCATGTATCGTGACAATACGAAACGAGCTGCTCTTCTTTACTCTTTCGGTGTCCTCCGTCAAACCCACTTGATAAGGATCCCACACTGGGCAGTAGTCCTTTTGGACAAGCGTAGTGTATGCAGCCTTTTAGTAGTTCTGTTGCATCTTTTAAGGGTTCTGGCAGTTAACCGCAGTCTTTGGTTCGCCTTTCCCATGATATTATCAACGTGTTCTTTCCAGTTTAAGTCTGAAGTAATAGTAATTACTAGGTATTTTATGAAGTTTACGGCATTGTAAACAAAGTTTAACGGATTTCTTTTCGTACTCATGTGGACGACTCCATACTTCTAATTTTTTAGAGTCAATTGTCAATTTGTACACCATACTGATATCTTATTTAGATTATTCTGCAGTTGGTTTTGATCTTCAGATGACTTTACTAGACTGTAAAAGACGGTGTCATCTGCAAACAACCTAAGAGAGCTACTTAGAGCTGGCCGCGGTGGCCGAGGGGACTGAGGCGCTCCAGTCACGGTCTGCACGGCCACTACAGTCGGGGGTTCGAATCCCCCCTCGGGCATGGATATTTGTGCCGTCCTTAGTCTTAGATAGTTCATAAGTAGTTTGGAAGCTTAGGGACTGATGACCCCGTAGTTAAGTCCCATAAGTTCTACAAATATTTGAACATTTGAGCTACTTAGATTTTCCCGTAAATCGTTTATGTAAATAAGGAACAGCAGAGGACCAATAACACTACCCTGTGCAACGCCCGATATCACCTCTGTTTTAGTCGATGCCTTACCATCGCCTACTAAAAACTGTGTCTTCTCTGACAAGAAATCCCCTATCCAGTCATTTGTGGCGGTATACCATAACCACGCAATTTGATTAAGCCGTTTGTGAGGTAAGGTGTCAAAAGCCTTCTGGATATCAAGAAATACGGAGTCGATCTGCGAACCCTTATCGATAGCACCCATCACTTCGTGTGAGTAAAGAGCTAGATGTGTTTCGCATGAATATATAGTTTGAATGGGGTAGGGGAGTTGGTGATGGATGTGAACTTCGATTTCCGCGGTGGTGCAGGAATTCAGCTTAACACAGTCAAACGGTGTCCATGGTATAATGGTATAATGTGGATAATAAGGACGTCACAGATGAACTATCAGCCTGAACGACTGTGACCAGCGATATCTGAGACAGATTGTCAATACTGTCAGAAAAGCAAGAGTGCAAGACATTATGGCTAAATTCAACACAGATCTAGTCATGCCTGCCAGTGGACAATCCACAGATATGGTATGGTTGTCAGAGCTACGAACAGATGCTGCTATTAACACATCCTTAGGAACAGTTGGCTGCATTAGTCACTGAACACGAGAGATGGACAATGGAACAACGTCAGAACACGATACATTAGAGAAATCACAGTTTCGAATCTATCATGATGATGGGAGGCACCTTGCGGTACAGACAGATCCCGCATGAGGTACAAGGCCGTGGCGTGTCTGTCATCGTGTGGGGAGTATTTTCCCGGAATAGTGAGAGCAAGTAGTTGTTCTGGAAATGACTTTTAATGGTATGCAGAATGTTGAGCTAAATTGGGACAACACCTATTTTTGGCCTTCCAACACCCTGGTGGTTCTTCGGATTTTCAACACCTTGATGAGCCACCACATCACCCACACGCCACCACGGAAGAATTTCAGGAACGCGCAGCGGAGTCCCAAAGACTGAGATGGCCACCCCAGTGCCCAGATTTGAACCCCATAGAGGATACCTGGGACTGTGTGGATTGTGCACTCCATCCATGGATTCTCCACCGATGAACAGATCAGAATCGGCTACCACACTGTAAAATATTTGTTGTCAGCTGCGTCAATAGGAGTACCAGCTACTTGTAGAGTCACGTACGTGATGTGTGACTGCAGTCTGCAGCGCCAGAGACCTCACACGTCATTAGGAGCCTATCCCATCACATTTGCTTCGGCAATGCGCGCTCTTATACTTGAACTGACCTACATAATTTGTTTTATGTACGCAGCAAACCATATTGTAGAGGAGGAAAGAAGAACCAGTTAAAAATGCTCCCGTCGGAGCACAAAAGAGGTGAGTATGTTGTTGATTAAAACGCGGACTGAAATTTGGTGAATCAAGTGCATTAGCTTTCATTGCACCTTCCTTGAAAAAGATTTTGGCAAGCGAATATACTCGAGGGTTTTTTATTTTATTTTATTTATTTATTTATTGCACTGAAAAGCAAAAACTAAATACAAAAAAATAAATAAACAGACAGTGATGGTGGAAGAGCGGGAGTAAACAGTGCCTGTATGATTCAAAGAGAGCCATAAGTGCACCTACAGGACGCGATCGTTATTGGTAGTATTAATAATAAATTTCTGCCGTGATCGCATATTACAGTGAGAAGCCGAAGAGACTGATACACCGGCCTAATAGCTGCGCGGGAATAGCCGAGCTGTCTGGAGCGCCACGTTACGGATCGCACGGCCTCCTGAGTCTGAGGTTCGAACCCCCCCCCCTCCCCCCTGGGCACGGATGTGTGTTTTATTCTTAGGTTAGTTTAATTTAGGTTAAGTAGTTTGTGAGACTAGGGACTGATGACCAACGTAGTTTAGTCCCATAGGATTACAAACATTTGAACTTTTGATTTGAACACCTTCCTAATACCGTGTAGAGCCCACCCAAGCACAAAAGTGCCACAACACGACGGGGCAGAGACTCGACTAATGTCTGAAGTAGTGCTGCAGGCAACTTACACCATGCATCCTGCAGAACTGTCTATAAATCCGTAAGAGTGTGAGAGGGGTAGAGATCTCTTCTGAACAGCACGTTGCTAGGCAACCCACATATGCTCATTAATGTTGATGCCTCGAAGTTTAGTGCCAACGGAGGTGTTTAAACTCATAAGACTGTTTCTGGAGCTATTCTGTAACAGTAGGGTACTGGAAATCGTTTTAATTTGTTAATTGTGTCAAAGTATGCTTCGAACATCCCTTTTTACCTCGCGAATTTCAGTACTTAAAAAAAATTAATTTCAAATACTTTGAAAGCCCGCTAAAACGTGATGCCTGTGACGTCAGAAACCACGATTGTACTCCTGCTCTCGAAGGATACACAAATAGTGTTACATTGTTTGGGCATTCACGTTCGCAAAATGACCCACAAATATTGCGTAGTTCCACACTGTAACAATACGTCCTTAAGAACACAAAAAATTGTTTTTGCAATTTCGAAAAAATGAGATGTGCAAAATGTGGTTGACACTCGCTCGAAGAGGTCCAAATGAAATAGTGGCCACTTCATGTGTTTATTTCTGTATCATTTTGATATAAGTAAACGGTTGTCATGAAATCTTGGGCCGGCCGCGGTGGCCGAGGAGACTGAGGCGCTCCAGTCACGATCTGCACGGTCACTTCGGTCGGGGGTTCGAATCCCCCCCTCGGGCATGGATATTTGTGCCGTCTTTAGTATAAGGTAGTTGATAAGTAGTTTGTAAGTTTAGGGACTGATGACCCCGTAGTTAAGTCCCATAAGCTTAACAAACATTTGAACATTTTGAAATCTTGGCTTTACGAGGGTAATTACTGTTACTGACTGGACAAGGGTACATACAAGAACCTGTCAATCATAGGGCAGGTACAGCCTCATTTATTTACTTCATGGTCTGTACGATTCACTAATCGAGTCGTTACATGTGGTCAACATATCTTGGCAAAGAGTTTTCTATCATGTTGCTGATGTTGCCAACATAATCACTCGAGGCGGCCTGGATAGAGGTAAAATTTTACCCTTTACTGCATAATTTGGTGACTTCAGAGTACGTCTGCTGACACCAACAAGTAGAGTACTTTTTTCAATCGCATAAAATATCTCTAGCAATAATTAGTTTTAAAATGTAGGTATGCATTATTTACAATGCAGTTTTCACTTTTGTTATTTCTGACACGTAAAAATTTGGTTTGTTTTTGAAGTATAAAGATACCATAAATGCATCAACTTTAGGGAGATTTCCACTGTAAGCTTTCACATAATTCTTTTTCATTGTGCCATAAAAGCTGTAAACGCGTTTACATCACGAAAAAACTAAACTTTACGCTGGGAAATCAAGGAAACGCTAACAATGATACAGCTGCGTCT
Source organism: Locusta migratoria (assembly GCA_026315105.1). Taxonomy (NCBI): domain Eukaryota; kingdom Metazoa; phylum Arthropoda; class Insecta; order Orthoptera; family Acrididae; genus Locusta; species Locusta migratoria. The sequence goes on from CM048744.1 coordinate 668,608,297, forward strand.
TCTAGTCGCCGCGTCCTAGTGGTCTGTGACGTCACCAGTACTTCAGCCAATAACAGAGTGTTTTCGATCATGTGATCAATCGTGAAATTTAATGATTTTTAAGCGTTAATTATTTAAAAGTGACATATGTTTTGTAAGAATAATGGGCGAAAATGCTATCTGAATGTTACAATCATTCAGAATAACGACGATTCGAACCACATTTTTATCACAGGGAAATACCCTATTCTTTACGTATGGGGTGTCGCATCGTCCTGCCCGAATTGTCCCAGTCCATCGGAATGCACAACAGAAATGAATGCGGGGCCAGTATGCGTAGTTACATGTCACCTGTCAGAGTCGTATCTAGACATATCAGAGATTCCATATCACTCCAGCTGCCAACGCTCGACACAATTACAGAGCCTCCGTCAGCTTTAACAATCTCCAGATGACATGTAGGGTCCATAGATTCATGAAGTGTTTCCACATCTGTGCACGTGCATTCCCTCGACAGAATTGGGAACGAGACTGGTCAGTCCAAGCAACATGTTTCCAGTCATCAATACTCCAATGTCGGTGTTGACGGGACCGGGCAAGGTGTAAGGCTTTGTGTCGTGCAGTTAGCAATGGCAGACGAGTGGGCCTTCGGTTCCGAAAGCCCATATCGATGATGTTTCGTTGAATGGTTCGCACACCGACACTTGTTGATGACCCAGCACTGAATCCATAACAGTATACTGAACTATTGCACTTCTTTCAGGGTGAATGAGTCTCTTCTGTCGCCGTCTTCGGGCGCAGCGATGTCGGAGATTTGATGTTTTATTGGATTCCCGATATTTGCCGTACGGAAAAAACCTCAGCTCGTCGCTACCTCGGATTGACCTGTGACAACGTTCAAACTCACTTAAATTGTGAAAACCTGCCATTGCAGCAGCAGTAACTATCTAACGCTCGCGTTGTCATATAGGCGTTACCGACCGCAGCGCAGTCCTCTGGGTGTTTACATATCATTCTATTTGCTTACTATACAGTTTCTTCAGCTCTTTACTGTGTATTTCTTTCATTTCCCCATAACTGGTCCCAACAGAGAAGCTACCATCCTAGGATCTTGTGGAATATCTTATGAAGAATGTATCTCACCTCCGTAATGACATCTCAATATTAATGCAGCAGCACTACATCGGTTTTCACCTCCACTCTCTGCACGTCCTCTCTGAGGGTAACTTCCGTCAACTCCCTCTCCTGGATGACGCCCTCCGTCCCGACATCTACCCCTCCTTTCAACCTTAGTCCATTCCCGTATTTGTACGTCTCCCTTCCTCCCCCCTCTCATCCCTTTCCACTCCCTCGGTTGGCTCTCCTCTCCCAGACCCTTCCCTACGATGAGTCCTTGCGCTTTTCCCTCTCCTCCGTCTCCCCTTCCCCTCCCATCCTTTTCCCACCGCGCTTCCCCTTCCTCCCCTTTTCCCATTGTGGGGCCCACATTTCGACATATTTTAACAGTGCGCCGTTTAGTGTTGTGCCAGTGTTTGTGCTTCGTGTCCAAGTGGTATTTTAATACTTAAGCAGCCGCCAATCAGGCAGAATATTAGTGTTGCCATGTGTTTTTAACAGTGTCTTCATCATCGTGTAGTGTGCTCCACCAATGTGATTTTAACTACCCTGGATTTTTAACTTCTATCACTGTGTGATTTTAACCACCGTGTCAGTTTTAATTCTGAATATGTTTTCCTTCAACTTCTTTACTTTATGTCTGTTCTCTTCATTTCAATATCCATTATAGTGTTTAAATTCATCAAATTTTATCACCTTTCTCTTCTTTTTTTTTATCGTCTTGTCAACGTTGTAAATCGCTCGGCTGAAGAGCAGCAATTAAGCCGCTGCCAGCCTGCCACCTCCGGTGGCTTCAAAACACTTTTTTTTTTTTTTTTTTTTTTTTTTTTTTTTTTTTTTTTTTTTAAATTACATCGGTTTGTCGTTAGCGGAAGATACGTGTTGCCTCAAACGCAGGTATAAATAATAGAGAGAAAGTGTTTTCGAGTAAAGAGAAAAGTTCCGGACGGCCGCACACGAGTGAAGAACATTGGCTGTATTCACGAAGCAATGGCCTGCAGTCCAAGATAATCGATTCGCTCAGCAAGCAAAGATCTGCAGATTCCACAAGCAAGCAACTAAGGAAAATGTTAGTGATGAAACGTTATCATCCGAAATAGGTTCGAGGTCTTTCCGAAGGTGGTAAGGCGAAAAGACTTGTTTTCTGCGAGTTCGCCCTGAAGCAATGGAAACAGATTACTTGTTTATTGCCGTGGTGGAGTAGCCGAGCGGTCTAAGGCGCCTCGGTGCGGAGCGCGCGGTTGCTCGACGTCGGAGGTTCGAGTCCTCCCTGGGGTATGGGTGTGTGTGTTGTCCTTAGGTTAGGTTACCATAGTTTAAGTAGTTTGTAAACTACGGACTGATGACCACGTAGTTTGGTCCGATAGATTTACAAACATTTGAACATTTACTTGTTTATTATGAAGCTAGTGTTTAGCCATGAAGCTACATTTCAAACAATCTGCTCAACGTCCTTATATGGGGATTCGAGAATCCACGAAAAGTAATTCAGGATGAACGTGATTCGCCTAGAGTGAACGTTTTCTGTGTCATTACAATTCAAATGTTTGTAAAGCTTATGGGACTTAACTACGGGGTCATCAGTCCCTAAACTTACAAACTACTTATGAACTAACTAACACTAAGGACGGCACAAATATCCATGCCTGAGGGGGGATTCGAACCCCCGACCGTAGGGTGTGCCATTTCAGCCAAATGAAGTTGTTGGTCCTTTTTTTCTTCTAAGGTGCAACTGTAACTGGGCAAACATATGAAATATTGTAGAATTAGCTGTTCCCTCAACTCGAAGAAGCACGTCAGATTATATTTCATCAGGCTGGGGCACAACGCCATAGGCACTTACCTGTCCATGACTAATTGAACGAAAAGGACCCAATGCAACGTATCGGCCGCCAGATAGCTTGTGGCAGAGAACCTCACCATTGATCTCCAAGGTGCCCTGACCTCACTACCTGTGATTTTTTTATGGTACGTACGTTAATAATATGGTGTTTCGACCACCACCAGAAGCTAACACTGAGGAACTAAAAGATGGAATTACTACAGCTATCCAAACTGTTTCGCCTGAGAAGTTACAGAGAGTCTGGAACAAGTTCCGAGTATTGGGTTGATGCCTGGAGAGAGTTATATTAAACATCTATTAACTTAATACGTTGCTTGTAGAGGCCATTTTAGTAGCAGTTGAATACTGTGTATTTTCACAGTAGTATTTTTTAAAGAAAACTCGTTTTGCTACTAGAATAAAGGGTTTTTATTTTTACAAATTTATACAGTAAATATAATAAGAAAATCATGATAGGCCTTTCACTCCTGGGAGTGTCTTTTTTAAAAAAAGAAATCAAGTTCGATTCACTATGGTGAGTGTTCATTTTCTTGTCACCGTTTTAGAGATTAAATATTTGCCACACACTTCGATAAACTGTTAGGGGCATCAACGGGGAGGATGTACTCTTCAGGATAACTGTGTGGAAACTACAACCCGCACTTTACTACTGCCAAGTTGTCGTGAAAAAAGATTCAGCTAGTGTTCGCAAATGTATTCAAGAGAAGTCGGGCCGCTCTTTCCATAGAGGGACATCATTTTGAACATCTACTGTAAATAAAGGTAAGCTTAGGTTACTCAGATGGCAATGTTCTTCAGACTTTAACTCAGTGTATGCGCTCGCGGCACAATAGAGTCCGAGAATCGGGCGCTGCCGTGGCCGACGGATGCGGTGGCGGCGGCAGGAAGCCGTATTGCGCGATCCACAGACGTCTGGTAGGCGTCTTTCGTGTGACACGCTGTAGCTTGAGAATTAAGTGTCTAGTCTCCATAATATGATTTATTTATAAAAGTGTACGGTCATCTAAGAGACCGGAAATATTCTGAGCCGGTGCGATGGAAGTGGAAAACTGAGGAATACTACATTTAATTTTGATTAATTTCTCACCGATTTATTTACACTTTTACAAATGTTATTTATACTGACTGAATGCACTAAACTATGTCCAGAACAGACGCGCGAAACGACGTAAATAATTTTCCCGTGTTAATAGTGACGTTACAGTGTTGTATTGTCTCGCTGTACACCGCACCTTGAGACCGCGCCAACTGATATAGAAAATTACTGTAGTATACAATTGTGCAAACATCAGTATATAATAATATTTTATTGTTGAGCCACTTGTACATAATACCGACTTTTCAATCTTTTCTTCAAACTAAAATTAGTTACCACAATTTTTTCTCTTTTTTCTTGTTCTTATTTTTTCCCTTTTTATTTTTTTTTTTCGACTGCTAGAGGGGCCACGGCCCATTCACCCCCTGCCCCTGGGTATGGACGCCCTTGCCAATAATGAAAATTGTGAAATAATACACATGACCACTAAAAGAAATCCGCTGAATTTCAGTTACACGATAAATCAATCAAACCTTAAGGTCGTCAATTCTACCAATTACCTAGGAGTTACAATTACGAACAACTTAGACTGGAGAGAACACGTAGAAAATATTGTGGGGAAGGCGAACCAAAGGTTACGTTTCATTGGCAGAACGCTTAGAAGATGCAACAGCTCCACCAAAGGGACTGCCTACATCACACTTGTGCGTCCTCTCCTTGAATACTGTTGCACAGTGTGGGATTCTCACCACGTGTGGCTGACGAAAGACATTGAGAAGGTTCAGAGAAGGGCAGCTCGGTTCGTTTTATCACGTTACAGGGGGGAAAGCGGCACGGAAATGTTGCACGATTTGTGGTGGAAAACATGAAAAGAAAGACGTTATTGGTTGGGCGAGATCTATTTACAAAGTTTCAATCACCGACTGTTACTTCTGAAGGTGAAAATATCCTGCTAGCACCCACCTACTTAGGGAGACATGACCATCCCAATAAAATAAGAGAAATCAGATCGAAAACGGAATGATTTACGTGTTCCTTCTTTCCGCGCGCTATTCGAGAATGGAACGGTAGAGAAAGGTTATGAAAGTGGTAAATGAACTCTCTGCCAGGCACTTAAATGTGATTTGCAGAGTATCGATGTGGATGTAGATCCATCACAGACGACGACCGACGCCATAGCGACTAATCCAGCACCTTTCACGTCAATCGAACCAGATGTACTGCTAGAAGATTCTCACCAGCCTAATACCGCTCACCACTTTAATGAGATGAAGACGCCATTTTGTGTTGTGCCAACTTCTGTCTTCATTCTATTAGACAGGAAAGTGGCGGACACGTGACCCCATTACGACTATCTTATCTGCTCAGCATATTGATGGTTCAGATGTGGCGTCTGACAATGAAACATCAACACAGGTGGAGTTGGCACAGCAGACTGGATGTAATCTGGGACAGTTGTGGGAGTGGTTAGTGTTTCTGTATTACAACTACTTGAAGCAGTCGGAGGGTGAGATGGCGGAATATTGCCTTCCAACATCTGCATTTCAGAGAGTCCTTTGTTATCAGACATGGAATCCGCTTCATGTGGCTCCATCCACTGAGAGAGTCGTAATGGAGGCTGTGTCCGCCACTTTCTTGTCTAATGGAATGAGGGCTGGAGTTTCCATCTTATTATCGTGATCAGCGGTATTAAGCTGGTGAGAATCTTCTTCTAGCAGTACTTCTGGTTCGATTGACGTGAAAGGTGCTGGACTAGTCGGTATGTCGTCGGCCATCGTCTGTGATGGATCACGTAGACCTTGTAGAAGATCGGCAGTGGGTGCAGTGGTAGCAGAATAGGTGACAGGAAGCGCTGTGGGCGGCGCAGAAGGGGCGTCTTCACTGATTGGTGTCTGTACTGTCCAACTGGCACAGATACAGGGGTGCATTCTGGCCACTACGGTCGGGGGTTCGAATCCCCCCTCGGGCATGGATATTTGTGCCGTCCTAGTTCGTAAGTAGTTTGTAAGTTTAGGGACTGTTGACCTCGTAGTTGAGTCCCATAACTTAACAAACATTTGAATTTATTTATTTATTTATTTATTTTTTTTTATTTTTTTTTATTTTATTTTTTTTTTTTTTTTGCATTCTGGCGCATCCTGGAACATGCTTTATTATACGAACACCACTGGGAACCGGGTGGTTTCAAATTTTTTTGGTCGTATGTCTTTTACATACAGACCGACAGCCTATGTGACGACTCCCGGCGGAACTTCGAAAGGGAGTTGGAGACCCCTATCGTACTAAGGCCGTACGTTACCTGTGTGGTCTATCACGACGGCAAAGATGTGTTTATCAGTGTGTTTAATCTTGTGGCCTTATACGAGGCGATTCACAATGTCGGTAAACAGTCCGGCGTGCTTCCTGACCGAGTGGCCTTGCTGCAGAGCGCGCGGTCGCTCTCCGTCGGATGCTCGAGTCCTTCCTCTGGCATGGGTGTGTTTTTTGACCTTAGTGTTAAATTATTAGTTTGTATGTCTAGGGACTGATGACCATAGCAGTTTGCAATTTTATGACCAACCGCATCGAACAGTGGTTCTCCCTGTGATGACTGCCGAAACCAGACTGAGTAGAAGGCGCGATCCGCCTCGGTCTTCTGACGCACTAACTAGCGGTAAAACATACGTTGGCTGCATACAGTCCTTTGCTCTGACTTACTATAAAGAAAGTAAATATGGTGGATACAAATCAGAAATATCCAACTGCCACGAGATAATGCCAGGAACGAGAAGTCGCTGCAACCGCTCCAGCGTTCCCGATGGGGGCCGTCAAGATGACCGACTACGAGCACCTAGGTGAACGGTGAATTGCCGTTCCTCGTAAGTAGTTCCTCAGTGCATCCGTTCACTTTATTGGATCGTTTATTTTTACCCGTTCCTTCGCGATCGTTACCCAGCGGCGTGAGTACGCCATGACTCGCTCTTGCAGAGGTCTCAGTACACGACAACTCGCCGCGGTGGAGTGGCCGAGCGCTCTAAGGCACCTTGCTGCGGAGCGTGTAGTTGATCGCGTCGGAGGTTCGAGTCCTCCCTCGGGAAGAGGTGAGTGTGCGTTTTCCTTAGCATAAGTTATAGTCTGGCCGCAATGCGATGATCCCTGGCTCCGCCTACTTGGCTGGGAGACTGCCCGAGCCGCGGAAACAGAATGCAGCCATGTTGCCAAGTAGTTAGTACGCTGCCTGACAGTATAGCTTAACGGTCGCTGCTGTCTGACAGAACTTGCGAGAAGTGTAGAGCGCAGCCGAACGCGCGCATGTGCAGAGCATAGCTCGCGTTTGACTTGCTCCAATGATCTGCTGCCGCAGTCGGCCCTCAAAGCTGATTGGCGAAAGCACCAGGGATCATGCTATTTCGGCTCGACTATAGTTTAAATAGTTTCTAGCCCTCGGGACTGATAACCGCAGCAGCTACGTCCCTTAGATTTACAAACATTTGAACACGATAACTCGGACTGCGAGAAGCAGACAATAAAATGGCGCGCGCTGCTCGACAGACGGGAAACTGGCGGACGTCCTCGCCTGTGGACTGCGGGATGTTACGTAGGCCACGCCTCGTCTCGGCTGCCCGTGCCTGTTACAGCTGCGCATTAAGTATTACATAAATCGCGCAACTAACCGGACTTATCAAAATCTATAAACAAACATAAAAAGTTTGCATCACCACGATTATAGAGTTTCATGACCATTTACATAAAAATTACTGTCCTCTTGTTGCTCAATAAAACAGAAACTGTTCAAAAAGATTTCGGGTTTGCAGCCGGTCGTCGTAAACTTCATTCCACGATATTTCAATTGGGCACCTGCCAGTCATCTTCAGGTGAGCCAACAAGGTCTGACGAAGACGTTTTTTTTTTAACGCCGACAGGGTCGGCAGGCTGGCAGCAGCATCAGGCGCTGCTCTTCAGCCGAGCGTACATGTAAATTACAAGGTCAGATTAAAATAAAACTATCTCACGAGAGTAAAAACAAGGAATGAAAAAACATGGAATGGAGAAAAACATTGATGCATTAAAAACTGGACTCTGGAGACAATAGTGCAGGCTTAAAACACATGAACAGGCGAGAGAGACAAACACATAGACAGTTAAAAAACAGCCTGTGCCACGGCGGCGATAAAATCACATTGAGAAATGTCACTGGATGCACGAAGAAGTAACACGACGACACTGGTGAAGAGGAGATGTTGTTGTTCGACGCACTGTAAAATCACACGAAGACATGGATGCACTGGACACTAGACGACACTGGATCTAAAATGATGGGAGGGGAAAGTTAGGAAGCGCGGGGGGAGTTTGAAGAGAGAGAGAGAGAGAGAGAGGGGAGAGGTAAGACGGGTGTGATCGTGACTCCAGGGAGGGGAAGGGGGAAGGCCAAGCGGGGAGAGGGAGGAGGAGGGGATGGGATGGGGAGAGGGGGCGCTGATGCTACGGGGATAGGATCAGAGTTGATAGGAGAACGAAGACGCTGTCAGCTCCGCCTTATATAGCACGCTGGTGGTATTACCGCGCAAGCTTCGGAGACACGGTGACGGTGACAGAAGAACCACACCGCCCGGCGTCAGCGCCCTCGTTGGTGGAACTGCAGGGATCAGCTTCCATAGTGCCTCTGGCCGCAGTTATCGGAGTCTTCTGGCGTCTTCGTCTAGAACAAATTTTGGAGATGACGGGATACCACGCGTTATTCAGCTGGTAGCCGCTGTCGCGGTTCATCAGATTTTCCGCAATGCGTATTTCAACGGATTCTTTTATAATGGAGTCCCAGAAGGATGTTGTGGCCAAAATTGATGTTTTATCATACTCCATTGTAGAAATACAATGCTCTGCAACTGCAAACTTGCTGGTCTGCAGAAGGCGAGTGCAACGTTGATGTTCTGTACAATGTTCTTCTACGGCGCGTGTTGTCTGTCTTATACAGGCCATACTGCACTCGCAAGGTATTTTATAAATTCCTGCCTTCCGCAGTAACAAATCATTTTTTACTGATCCCAACAAGTTATAAATCTTAGATGGTGGACGGAAAATAACTTTCACCTGGTAACTATTAAGTATTCTTCCTATTTTGAAGGAGATATTTCCAACGAATGAAAGGAAAGCTAGCGACTTAGCTGGCGCGTTTTCCTCTTTATCCACTTCCCGGTTCCTGGTTTTAGGTGAGAAGGCCCTGTTGATTTGCCGAGTATCCATTGTCTCCGAATACTGTCCTTAAATGTGCAAGTTCTTTTGGTAGATTCTCTGTATACGAAACGGTATGGGCCCTGTTCACCGTCACCGTGTCTTCGACGCATGCGCGTTGATACCACCAGCGTTCTATATTAGGCGGATCTGAGAGCGTCTTCGTCCCACCTTCCCCACCCACCGGGGTCCTGGACCGGCAATTTTAACAGTGCTATGATCAGTGTTGTGTGCAGTACTCCAGAGAAATGTGTGTTTTTTTATCTGCGTCCACTGTTACCAAACAAGTGTCTCACCGAGTGTTTTAATTAGTGTCTCCGTGTACCCGCCGTCCTGTGTTATTGTCGCACTATATGGTTTTTATGCCACCGTGGCTCCTCGCTTTGAACAGACTAAATGTGTTTTTAATCATCTGTCAACTGTTTGTCCTCCGAATTGTCTCAACGTCTATGTTACTATTCTCCATTATTTTATCTCCAGTTATAGTTTTCATGTATCTTCATGTCCATTTGTTTTATCTTTCGGCTGAAGAGCAGCCCATGGAGCTGCTACAAGCCTAGTGGCTGTATCGCTGAAAAAAAAAGAAAAAAAAGAAAAAGAAAAAAAAAAACCTTCGTCAGTCCTTGTTGGCTCACCTGAAGAAGACTGGCAGGTGCCCAGTTGAAATATCGTGGAATGAAGTTTACGACGACCGGCTGCGAACCCGAAATCTTTTTGAACATTTGATTCGCCGGGAAAATTTCAAATTTCACACAAATCAGAAATTGATAATCTGTATGACAATAAACTAGACATTCTGAATTTATCTCCCAGGATGCAGTATACACCAGTACCTGTAATACCTGGTAACACGTCCGCTTCCACTGATGCACGCTTTGTATTCGTCGGTGCATACTGTACACTAGACACTTGGTGCAAATTGTCCACTCCTCAACGGCGATTCGGCATAGATCTCTCACGTTGGTTGATGGGTCTTCTCGTCCCTTTTCAATGTATCCCGGGCATGTTTGATAGGTTCAAGTCCGGAGAACATGCTGGACATTCTAATCTTACGATGTCGTTATCATGAGGGACTTCATTCACAATATGTGCACGAAGAGCGCGTTAATTGCCATCCATGAAGACGGTTTCTTGATGCTCTCGTAGATTATGGGGCATAACCATGGCTTTATTTGTGGGGGTCGCGACCCCTTTAAACGTTTGATGACTGTTTACGTAAAAATATTTGTGCGTTTCTATCTAGTCCGCTAGATGTAACTTTCGATGTCAGAGTTCATCGATTAGCTGGGGTGAAATTTCTATTCGACAGAGTTGGAGAAGTATAAATCGACCTATCGATTAAGTTTCATGTAGTCGACAACTCGATAATGAGCAACAGAATCGAAACATTAGACCAAGCCTTTGAACTGCATCTTTGATCGAAGAAATTTTACTCTTCCAGCAGAAAAAAGTATCTTAGTGCCAAATGTTGGCTGCACAGTTTATGTAAAGATCGCTGGATTTTGTCTGATGTTATACCAGTGCCTTTGCACTTTCGCTTGTGTATGACTGTGTTATTGTACGAGTCGTATTGAATAAAGGTGTCTTTCGTGATTTATTTTGAACTTTTAATGCCGTGTGTCGCTTAAAAGAGGCCAAGGGAAGATTGTCTTGGTTATCTGCACACTTGAAAAACTTTGTCAACCGTGAAAACATAATTTTTGTTCCTCTAAGCACGTGGACTAAGCGCTTGGAAATTTAGGCTATTTTTGTGTGATTACTTTTGAAGAATGAAGAAAATAACGCACTATTTTACATCCACCCAGGCATCGAAGAAGCTGTAAGTCGATGATTCGAAATCAGACGATGACGGAGAAACATCAACAGTGTCTAGTGGTTATACAGACGATTCCAACGAAGAGCCTTCCGTCGTGTGTAACAATGTTAAGGAAGATATTACACGAAAAAGCTGGAATTTTGCAGTAAGTACGAGTGGTTGGTGGTACAAAATAAAAAACTTGGCTACAAAATTTGTAAAGAAGTTGGCAACTTGGGAACTGAAAGCACATCACGTGGGATGAACATTTCGCAACAGTGGGTTTCAGTTTCAATTTTTGCAGCTGATGGAATCTAAAATAAGTCACAGCAAATGTATTCCCTGCGCAAAAAAATATTTAAAGAGAGTTCAGCTCATCAGGCTGCAGTGAGAACTATGAAAACTGCAGAACTGAAAACTTTGGAAACTGCTTGCACCAAAGCAAAAAGAAAAGGAAATAACGGCCTACGTATTTCGAACAGCGTAGTTAAGAAAAATCAAGCCTTCCACGATTTCGAAACAAAAATTGATGTGCAGGAGTTGAATGGCGTTAATATGGGCTGCATTCTTCACTCAACTAATGCTTGCATAAATATTGCTTCTCATATAGCAACAGAAATGATTAACAAGGTAGTAAACATCATAATACAGGAGAATAATAAAATTGCTCTCCTTATAGATGAAAGCACCACACTCAGTCAGCTGTCATCTTTAATTGTGTATCTGAGGACAACGCTTCCAGATATCAGCCAGCCAACATTTTTTTGGGGGAATTTTTGAATTGAAAGATGTTACTACTGATGGCATATTTAGTGCGCTGATGACAATATTTAAGAACACTGGGGTTCAATGATGAGTACCTTAAAAATAACCTTATTGCAATTGCAACTGATGGAGCTGCAGTGATGTTAGGGAAGAAGGAGGGTGTAGTTGCTTTAGTGAAGCAACACTTTCCAAATGTATTTTTCTGGCATTGTGCCAACCATAGATTTGAGCTTTCCATAGCATATGTTGTTAGTAAAGATTTCCCATCACATGTTAACCAGTTCAAATCGTTCATTGATAAACTTTATACTGTTTACCACCAATCACCAAACAATGCCAGGGAACTGAAAGCTCATGCTGAGGAACTCGAAACCGTAGTCCTGAAAATAGAAAGGATTCTGGACACAAGATGGGTTGCTTCTAGGTTTAGAGCAGTCTCAGCTGTGTGGAAAAATTTAAAAGTTTTAGTGGAACATTTCAAAACTGCCAAAAAATGATGTAAAAAGAAACAATACCGAGCAAGCCATGTATGGAGGACTTCTTAGACGCATTACCCAAGTTAACTTTATATTGGACCTTCGATTGATGTGTGCTGCTCTTCAGAAGATGGCAGAACTAAGTGTTTACTTGCAAGCTCGTGACATCACAATTTCTTCGGCCCACAAGAAGGTATGCCAGCAAATTAAGGTGTTCTCCGAAAGAAAAACAAAACATGGCACACATTATACTGAAACCTTGAAGGCAGAAGCACTATTGATGTTTAAAGGCGTGAACCTTGACAGAGGAGCAAGAAATAAAGGGAATCCAATTGATGTTGTGAAGTTCTACAAGTGCCTGGGCAGGCGTGTAAAGAACCGCCTTTTAACATCACAGGACACTGAAATCCCAGAATTAGCTTCAGTTTTGGATACTACCACTTGGCCGCATAATCCTGATTTGACATATGGAGAAGTAGATATACGGACTTTATGTAGACGTTTCAAGCTCCATGAAAGGCCAATTTTAAGAGGTTTCCGCGAATATCTTTCTGAGAAGAAGTGCCCTGGCTCTCTCTTGCCCGTGATTAATACACTGAACAGCGTCCCAATTTCAACAAGTGAATGTGAAAGAGGCTTCTCACAAATGAACTTAATCATGCCTCCAACAAGAGCATCGTTGCACCTAAATACAGTGGCAAATCTGTCCATAAAGTTGGTTGGCCCTCCACTAACTATTTTCAGACCCGAGGATTATGTGAATTCGTGGTTCCTGAAAGGAAGACATCTGGCAACTGACATGAACAGCAAGGAGAGGAAGCGTGAAGATGGAAGTGACCAACCCATTTACCAATGTGGAATTTACTATAAGCAGGTCAGCAAACTGAGACACTTCCACATTGTTTGTATTTGTGATCATGTAATTTTGAAATGTTAAATTATTTTAAATACAGAAATTCAGAACCTTCAATTGCACCCAAATAATATGTCACCTCTGACCAATATGAACCACATACCCTCTAATTACATCCTATTAGTTTAATAGAAATATTGCTAAAAATTGAAAGGTCAAACAAAATTTTCGATAGTGGCTTACGAGAGATTACTTTCATTGATACAGGTGTTTTGAATGATTTTTGTGCATTTTGTAATTGTTTTAGTGGATTTTTTTGTATGTGATTTCAATGTCAGCGTGACTGATAAACTTAATTTTTAAGTCCAATCACTGAACCATCAAATATCCTCAATTTCAGTATGTTATCTCCTGCCCGAAATGCCCTAATTCCCACAGTCATCCAATTGGAATGATTTTTCATTGTTTTTGGCTCTTCTTTGATATAATATTGTATTACTCTTTTGTTAAATGTTCAAATGGTTGTAGAGCGTATGGGACTTAACTACGGGTCAACAGTCCCTAAATCTACAAACTACTTATGAACTAGCTTATACTAAAGACAACACAAACATCCATGCCTGAGGGGGATTCGAACCCCCGACTGCGGCGGCCGTGCAGACCATGACTGACACGCCGCAGACCGCTCGGCCACTGCGGCCGGCACTCTAGTGTTAATATGATACCATGGTCGTCATCATGAGTCTACATTAAATAGCAGTGTTCGCCATGTCGACGATGTCATGAGTAGGAGATCACATGCGGTATCGGGCGCTTCAGTAGTCTCGTTTTTGTTACCTACACTGAGAGACCCCTTTAAAAAAATTTGAAAAGAAGCACTGGGCATAACTAATCCACTACAAATAAAGTAGGCAAGACACAGAATTGCAGTTCTTTGACACTTTTAATGATTTGTTAGTGCCCAATTGTCCCCATTTATGGCCAGCTTAATAGTCTCATTAATTACAACCATTATGACCAGGTACGTGTATTCCACACATCAATAATAGGAATTTACGTAGTTCGTGTGTGGAATACTTTTGTCCGAGGTGTACAGTGTGGCACGGAGAAATTTAGCTCTTAATCATAATGGTAGAAACACTTTCCGCTTGAGTAACACTGATCAACTTTTACATAACTGTGCAAAATTACAGAGTTATGTGGGTTGTGCCTCAGCCACATCACAACACAAGACCCCAAACAATAATCGAAACATACGTGGATTGTGCATTAGATCAATGATGAAACAATACTCAATTACATGGTGCGAATACATCCTATTTATATTTTATAAACAATGATACTGGAAATTGCGCATTGTTAATTATGTTCATTACATTAATTACAATGGAAAAGCAAACAATTACATACAACTTGCTATAGCAAAAGGTAGCGCAAATAATACTGAGTAAATCAATATACAAATCTCGCTTAAATTAATAGTTTTTCCTTTACGTATTTAACAAAATAGGTTTATCAGCAATACTTTCGTAATTAACGGTAATTATACAGAAACTAATAAGAGCATAACTTTCCTAACATTACTTGTGAAACATAGTAATACCTTCTTTAATATTGTGAGAAAAGAATTTACTTAGTTTTATCAGAAATACTAATTAGCACACTATCTGGCATGAACTAATTAATATTTGCTAATTAAACAAACTTCTGCGACACCAAATCATAGAAAATAATTTCAGCTAATCACGTTAGAAAAAATAATAGCAAAAGTTTTGAAAAAGAGAAAGATAATAGACTATTTACATTCATATCTATTATTATGCAGTAGTGGTATCGGAAGGTTACGGAATGCAAGCAGATGGGACTAAATCCCAACGTGATTCGTTACAGGATGATGTCATCTCCTTACCGTCTAACCATTTTATTGCCTTCTACAACCAGCAGTGGCGTACGGTGGCTCATAATATGAGCCCAAGACCATTATGGAACCATCACATAGCTGCCCTCACTGGGCGATGTGTGTGACACGTTCAGACTGACCAGGCTGCATCTACATCTATGTGGGATCCTCTGCAAATCACATGTAAGTGCCTGGCAGGAGGTTCATCCAAGCACCATTATACTATTTATCTTCCATTCCATTCACGAATAGCGCATGTGAAGAAAGAACACTTGAATATCTCCATTCGAGCTCTGACTTCTCGTATTTTATTCTGATGATCTTTTCTACCTGTGTAGGTGGGATTCAACAGTATATTTTCCCATTCGGAGGAGAACGTTTCCGATTGTAGTTTCGTACATGGCCCACGCCACAGCGATAAACGCCGTTGTTGTAATGATTGCCATCCCAGATCCTGTATCATTTCCGTAATGCTGTCTCCCTGTATCGCGACAATACAAAACGAGCTGCCCTTCTTTGGACTCTTTCGATATTCTCCATCAAACCCACCTGATAATGAGCTCACTGGGCAGCAATACAATAAGGATGGACAAGCGTAGTGTATGCAGTTTCTTTAGTAGTTCTGTTGTATCTTTTAAGGGTTCTGCCAATAAAACGCAGTTTCTAGTTTGCCTTTCCAACGACTTTATCTACGTGTTCTTGCCAGTTTAAGTCTGAAGTAATAGTAATTCCTAGGTATTTAGTGGAGTTTACGGCATTTAATATTGATTGATTTATCTTGTAAACAAAGTTTAACGGATTTCTTTTCGTACTCATGTGTGCGACTTCACTCTTTTCATTATTTAGAGTCAACTGCCAATTTTTACACCATAGTGATATCTTATTTAAACCATTCTGCAGTTGATTTTGAACTTCAGATGATTTTACTAGACGGTAAATGACGGTGTAATCTGGAAACAACCTCAGAGAGCTACTTAGTTTTTCCCCTAAATCGTTTATTAGATAAGGAACAGCAGAGGAGCAATAACACTACCCTGTGGAGCGCCTGACATCACTTTTTAGTCGATACCTTACCACCGATTACTACGAACTGTGTCCTCTATAACAGGAAATCCCCTATCCAATCGCAAATTTGAGGCGATATACCATAACCACGCAATTTGATTAAAGACCTTTTGTGAGGTACGGTATCAAAAGCCTTCTGGAAATCAAGAAATACGGAATCAATTTGAGAACCCTTATCGATAGCACTCATCACTTCGTGTGAATAAAGAGCTATTATCTAAATCCGTGTTGACCTTGGGCCAGTAGATCATTCTGTTCGAGATAATTCATAATATTTGAATACAGGATATGTTCCAAAACCGTGCTGTAAATTGACGTCAATGAAATAGGCCTGTAGTTTAGTGGGTTACTCCTACTGCCTTTCTTGAATATGGGTGTGACTTGTGCAGCTTTCCAGTCTTTTGGTACAGATCCTTCTTTGAGCAAGTCGTTGTCAATGCTATTGGAGCTATCGCTTCAGCATATTCAAATGAAAATGCAATGGTTATACAGTCCGGACCAGAAGACTTGTTCTTGTTGAGTGATTTAATTTGCTCACTTCTCCGAGGCTATCTACTTCAGCGTTACTCATTCTGGCCTCTGTTTGCAATTCTTAATGTGAAATGTTGGTTTCGTCTTCTTTGGTGAATGAATTTCGAAAATTTGTGTTTAGTAACTCTGCTTTAGTACCGCTATTATTGGCAGGATCGCCATTACTATCACGTAGTGAGGGTATTGTTTATGTTTTTCATCTAGTATATTTGACATATAACCAAAATCTCTTTGGATTTTCAGTCAATTTTCGAGAAAGAGTTTCGTTGTGACAAGTATTGTAGGTATCTCGCTTTGAAGTCCTCACTAAACTTCGAGCTTCTGTGTAGGATCGCCAATCCTGGGGATTTTGCATTCGTTTAAATTTAGCATGACTTTTCCTTTGTTTTTGCGACAGTGTCCTGACCAGTTTTGTATACCAAGGGGGATCACCACATTCCTTTATTAAATTATTTGGTATAAAACTGTCAATTGCTGTCGACATCACTTCTTTGAATTGGAGCCACATCTGGTCTACATTTACGTTTAGTGTTTGGAATGAGCGGAAACTGTCTTCCAAGAAGCAATGTATTGTATTTCTATCTGCTTTCCTGAACAAATATACTTTTCATCTATTTTTGGTAACTTTGGGACTTTCGATATTCAATCTTACTACGATAGCTCTGTGTTCACTAATGCCTGCATCCGTTTTGATGGTTGTTATGAGCTAAGGATTATTTGTTGCTAAGAGATCAAGTGTGTTATGACATCCATTTACAATTCTAGTTGGCTCATGAACTAACTGTTCGAAATAATTCTCAGGCAAGGCGTTGAGTACAATTTCGCACGATCTTTCACACGTACCTCCTGATTTGAAAATATAATTTCGCCAACAGATTGAGGGTAAATTAAAATCACGGCCTACTATTATTGTGTGAGTCAGGTACGAGTTTGCAATTTGACACAGGGTTTCCTTGAACCTTTCTGCTATTGTATTGTCAGAGTTGGGGGACCGGTAAAAGGAACAAGTTATTAACTTCTTACGATTTTCGAGTACAACCTCTACCCGTAATAACTCACAGGAACTATCAACTTCAATTTCACTACACGATAGACTACTTTTGATGGCAAAAACCAACGCTCCACCTATATTGTTTATTTTATCCTTTCTGAACACAGTTAGATCTTTTGCAAAAACTTATGCTGAACTTATTTCTGGCTTATGCCAAATTTCGCTACCTATAATGATATGTGTTTTGCTGCTTTCTATTAACGCTTGAAGTTCTGCTACTTTCCCGACACAGCAACGACAATTTACAACTGTTATACTGATAGTTTCTAAATCTACATTTCTCCTGAGATCCACCGGCGCCGGCCGCGGTGGCCGAGAGGACTGCGGCGCGCCAGTCACGGTCTGCACGGCCACTACGGTCGGGGGTTCGAATCCCCCCTCAGGCATGGATATTTATACCATCCTTAGTGTTAGCCAGTTCGTAAGTAGTTTGTAAGTTTAGGGACTGATGACCCCGTAGTTAAGTCTCATAAGCTATACAAACATTTGAACATTTGCACATTTGAACATTTGATCTACCTGCACCCTTTGAGATTGCCCATTTTGTTTTTCCCCGAAGCCCTCTAACCTAAACAACTGCCCAGTCCACGCCACACAGCCCCCGCTTACCTCTGTAGCCGCTTCCTGCGCTGTCAGCGGAACCCGGAACCCCACCACCTGATGCCGCAAGTCATGGTATCTGCAGCCTACATGGTCGCAGAAACGTATGAGCCTCTGATTCAGACCTTCCACTCGGCTGTGCACCAGAGGTCCACAGGTGGTCCTGTCAACTATTCTGCAGATGGTGAGCGCTGCTTTCATCTTGCAAACCAGACTGGCAGTCTTTACCTCTCCAGATAGCCGCTCAAACCTGAGAGACTCTTTTCAGATCTGAAGCAACACACATCCCTGGTACCGACGTGAGCCACCACCTGCAGTTGGCTGCACCGTGTACCCTTCATGGCATCCAGTAGGACCCGTTCCACATCTGGAATGACTACACCCGGTATATACATGGAGTGCACGTGGCCTTCTTTCCCTCTTTGGCAGCCATCTCTCTAAGGGGCTCCATTACCTGCCTAATGTTGGACCTCCAAACTACGAACAAACCTATCCTCTGTGAAAGCCCAGATCTAGAAGGTTGTGTGGTAACTTCAGGATGAGTGGCACCATCCGGCTAAAGAACGTTGTACTAAACAGATAGCGCCTCAAACCTTTTTGCAAGGCAAACCGGGGAGACCTCACGATCGACCCCCAGAATATCTTGCGCCGCCTGCCAAGCACTAGAGTGACCTCCCACGCAACCACGGGTGGGGTGTCTGCCTCACTGCTGGCAGTATCAGGGCATGTTGCTGGCACAGGCCGATCGGTGGAGACGAGCCTCCAACACCATGTCCGACGATTGTATGGTTGAAGGCAGATGCGTGTCTAATGTTCGAATGATTGTAGAGCTATCGGACCAAACTACTGTTATCATCGCTTCCAAGACTTACAAGCTACTTAAACAAACTTAACCCTCTCCTAAGGAAAGACACACACACATGCCCGAGGGTGGACTCGAAACACCGACGCGCGCCTAGAACCTCACGGCAAATCCTGTGCGACCTGGTTGTCTTATATGTGAACAGCACTTGATGTCAGTTCTGACGAAGCCATTCAGCATCTGCACCGTGTTGCATGGTGTCTGGGTGTCATAGCTGGACCTCATCATGGACGTCGTGAGTGGAGCCACATGTTCAAATGTACAAAAGTTTCTAAATCTATACGTTGTTTATCAGTTCCTAGGCTACTTACACTAAAAGTAACTTATGCTAAAGAGAACATAAACACCCATGCCCAAGGTAGGACTGGAACCCCCATCATCAAGCAACCGCGTACTTTGCAGCAAGGTGCCTTAGAACGGTCACCCATTCCACCGCAACGAAACTGCATGTCATGGAGCTTATTACACATATTTGAGTCGAAACACGACGTCCTGTGGCTCCACGAAAATTATTATTCAACATGATTCCTCTGAACTGAATACTGTAAGTAGGGGTCATCATCAGCTTTGGGCGAGGGAAGTCATCGAACCGGTATCTCTCTACCTCTACCACCTCAGAACAGCATCGCTTTGGTTCACTCCAAGACGTCTAGAAACTACCATCGATGAGAGTCCCTCCTGACACAATGTGGATACTATCAGATTTCAGAATTGACTTTCTAGGCATGGAAGTACTACACTAAAAACAAGCAGTGAACTTCCTTCAGGTGTTACGACTGGAAATGATCGGCCATCTTACTCACTGTGTCACAAGGCACTGTTGATGCGTGGTTCTTTACGTCTGTGCGAGCTGGGTGACATCTGTTGACCATCTAAGGAACTGTGTTCTCGGTGCAGTATACACATTGAAAATCAGTTTCAGGTGATATGAGAACATTATTGGACCTCTTGATAAAACCTCAAGCTTTCGGCGATTACCTCTATCGCCTTCGTCAGGAGCAACTGACTGATTGTGTAGTGTTGCGGTGGTCTTAAATAGCAGCTAGATGGCTTGTGATTGCTCAGATTCTGATTGGCTGGCGGCTACGTAATGCCGTCGCAGATGGTATTTACGTCTGCGCTGGTGGCGCCACCACTCCTAGTTTATCGAGACGCTGTATGGAATGACTCTGCCGCTTCTCTGTATCGCGCGCTCGTTTCCATGCAACGCTAAGATTGTAACCGCTTAACCGCTGTCACGATTAAATCTGTCTTCACAATTCTTATTTCTACAATATCTTCAATTACAGAATCCCAGTATGTGCAGGCCTGGGGAAAATTGTTCTTTCATTGAATAAGATTTTATGTTTGTTTCTCAGGCTGAGGTCAGACGATTTCTCCAGTTCTCGAATTCTAATATACCTTTTGTGTTCTTTACAATGGTCGTCAAAGGTACGGATGGACTGACCAATGTAGTTGCTTACACACTCACATGGTATATTGTAAATACCAGGGATCCTGAGGTCGAATGTGTCCTTTTCCAGGGCGTAGCATCACCTTAATTTTCCTAGGAGGTCGGAAGATCAATTTACTACCATGCCTACCCAGGACTCTTCCTATTTTGCTAGATGTAGTACCACAGAACGGAAGGAAAGCGAACGCTGTCCTTATATCCTGTGGACCATAGCCGATCTTCTGGAACACATACTTAAGATGGTGAATTTTGGATTCCAAGTGATTCTCGTCAGAAACTGTGCTTTCTCTATACATTAATGTGTTCAGAGGAAAGGGGGTAGATAGGTGGTTAGATAGAGGGAAGAGGAGGAGAATTAGAGACAGAGAGGAGGGGTGGATGAGATGGACAGACAGAGCAGGAAGGAGTACATAGGCTAAGTGAATTGTTTAATGATTGGATGGTTTGATTTTTAAAGGGACTAAACAACTACAGTCATCAGTAATAGGCTAATTGAATATTGGAAGAGTAGATACGTAGGTCAACGTCCTGCATGAATTGCATATCTCGTGCATCACTGTGATGCAGCATGTCTCATTGGTGTTATGCCGAAAATGAATGGTTTATTTCGAATATTTCTTGGATATCTATCAATTTGTGAAGTGGAAATACATACATCCCATAAAAGGTTGAGGTGTACCTCCCACACACTCACTTTAAGTCGACCTCCGAATGTACTTGTTTTGTTATTAGCAGGTAAC
This sequence comes from Locusta migratoria, assembly GCA_026315105.1. Taxonomy (NCBI): domain Eukaryota; kingdom Metazoa; phylum Arthropoda; class Insecta; order Orthoptera; family Acrididae; genus Locusta; species Locusta migratoria. The sequence goes on from CM048744.1 coordinate 668,629,570, forward strand.
ATTTTTCCTATCATAATAATTAACACAACACTTCCAAATCTTCCTTACAAGCGTTTGAGCTTGAGACCTGGCACTCAAGGTTTTCTTGTCAGACCAGTGGTGTTTGATGATGCCGAATGATGCAAGGCTTCCAACACTTAGTCTTGGATAACAGTTTCAGATGTGAATAGATTACATGTTCTTAATGCATAATAGGGCGAACCTTCCTTGGTTACTAACATGTGGCATTTCAGAACGATTAGGACAAGCTTCAACATCTCCTAAAAAAAAAAAAAAAAAAAACCCCTTTGTACTGCTCCATAGCTTAGGTGAGTCTGGAGCCTGGGTTCAGTTCACTCTGTTTGGTAACGGTACCTGGAAATCAAAATTAATCAAGGAATCGATCTGAGCCTCTGCGGATTTATGGCATGGTAACATTTCCTCTTTGAAATCACACAATTGTTTTATTCGTAACTGTAGTGTATATTTGCTTAGTTTAGAGACAAAATGATATGTATTTATTTGCGTGATCATCCTCTATAACACACATTATGTTACATTATTATTTTTCCCTTTTTTCTGAAATTTAAGAGGTTTCCATCACATGCAGTTTGCTTACTTACATTTATTGTTTATTGCTACTACAAAACTATTTTCACCACATTTGTTTTACATATATTTGGGAAGCATCTTTTGTCCTCATTAAAGTTTCTTCCTCTTGTTTACATGTTTTGAAGTCTACTGTTTCTTCATTCATTGTTAGCAGAGGATGGAATTAAAAACTGATTTTTGCATAAGTGCTGAGTATGGAACAGGTGGAAGTACAATTCGATATCTGTGAAGATAATGTTTCTGCAATTTATAAATTCCATAGTAAAAAATAAAAATCATGACAAGAATGTGAGTTTATAAACAGCGAGAAATGAAGAAAGGTAAATGTGCTAATATGTTCTTTGACTCTTAGCTCTGCTAACTTCATGAGAAAAAGTAGTCCAGTTAAAAACTTGTAAACAAGGGGGAAAACCCCAGTGAAAACAGAAATAGCGTCGTAAATATAGTGTAAGCAAAATGTGAATGGTGAAAAATTTATCGTCAGTTGCAGCACACTTAAGATGGTAAGATCAGAAACAACTGCAAGTGATGAAATTACTGTGGTTCAATCTTTACTAAATAACATCTCTTCATTCAAATGTCCCACCTGTTCAACATGAGAATACCCATGCTGCTGAAATTACGTTTTGTAGAAATCGCTTTTGTTTGTAAGTTAACTGGATTTCAGTCAATATCTTCAAAGTTGTTGACATGTATCACATCAAATCAAATGTTCAAAACTTTGTAATCTTTATAGATTATGGTCCTAGACTACTTAGATTAACTTACCCATGCCTGAGGGAGGAGTCAAACCGTTGGCTAGAGTGGCCATTCAACATGTAACTCGACACACCAGACACTATGGCCATTCCTGCATGGCAATTATCAATGAAAATTTAAATACTGCAGCTTGATAGCTATGAAGAGAGAATGTTTTCTTATCCATAATGCTCCAGTTGTGAAAATTGATAGAAATAACCATTATATTTACATTGTTCCAATTTTAATTGTAATATACACTTATCTTAAATGTATTATCTAAGAACAAAGAGTATTCATTCACTTTTTTCTTCATTAATGGAACACCTTTAACAATGGAAACTGGGAGGGAAGAGGAGGACAGAAATTATGTATCTGTTACAAATGACAGTGACTGAATTTTTGCAATACTTTAAACAATAATGTTATAGCACTTGGATAAGATTTTCATCACAACTGAGTCAAAAGCAGATAGTAGATCTGTAACTAAAAGTAGCACTTATGACTTATAGTTTTCAATGCCATGTGCCATCTAATGACTAATTTTTGCACTTTATTCTAAGAACATTTTATGTCACACTACGAATGTATAACCTATATGTAGTTGAAGTAATCAACCAGAAAGCTAGTTTTCTTTAAGGAAATTTTTGGACTTGGTGTTTTATTGTGCAGCAGCACGAATATATATGCCTAGAGGGTAATGTTGGAGCACTCAGCGACCACTTCAAAAAAGATCTAGATTGTGTACCACAAACTGAGGTCTATACTGTAGTCTGGCGTTTATGTTCACACCAGTTTCATTGTAAAAACTGAAACTGTAAGGTACTGTATTTGTTTTTAAATAATGAGTAGTGAAACACATATGTCTTCCCTCATAAACGAAGCTAAACAGATGTGAAATACAATAATTCCATCTACAGCTTGTAAAAGTAAGTACAAATTTGTGCCAGGTCACAGGATCATTGAAAATACGTCTACCGGTGTATGTAAATAATGAAGTATTAAAGATTTTGTAGTCTGAACTGCTTTGATCAGAAACTGAGATGAAAGCATATGCAACACCTAAAGTGCAGTTTAGAGGCACAGAAATGTATTTTGGTTTAAATCTTAAATGTATATTTCTATTGTAGGTGTTTATTTCATTCCTTATGTAGTGAAGTCATTGTCAAAACATATATAATAATGGACAAACTGAAGACTTTTCCGTATCCTGCTCTGTGATTGAAATTTGACTGCATGTTTCTTAGGTAAATAGACCATTGTTTATTATCTGATTTTAAAGCAGTGCAATTTTTCTACAGGTCGTATGTTTATTTTTAGAAAATTTTTAGAAATTTGTAGAAAAATTGACTGCTTTAAAATCAGATAATAAACAACACATTAACTACCATAAACTGATTTCAGATCTCTGTCTAATACAGATCTTTTACAGAGGTGCCTTTATTGCTGAATGGAGAATCAAAATGAATGTGCCATTAATGTAATGCAGGAAACAAGTCAGACCAATAATGAAAAAAAGGTAAAAATTAAACCATAGGAGGAATGGTTTACTGACTCAGAAAACATAGCTTATAAAACAAAATTACAGTGAATGTTTAGTAAAACGTTTCAGGCCCATTTTCATTGCATTTGTTTCAAAGTTGTTATTCATGTGACTCAAACTAATCTAGTCTTAAAATGAAACAAAAAAGGTCAAGTGTAAACGTTTTAGGTGTGAATTTCCTTTTTTTTTCTTTATCTATACTGCTATATGAAGACGAGTCATTACTTAATATTGCTACTACTGATTTAAACTGTCAAAAACGTTTCGAGATTATTACTAATACCATGTTCCCCTACATAGCAGTATATATACACCAATGATCCTAACCAGTCTCCCTATTCATTTTAAATGGCTCCAGATCTCAATCTGGGTTTCATTTGAAATAACATTTAAAATGCTAGGGTCAGAGAGGGGTAAGATCACACAGGTAATCAGGTGAGGAGGGGCGAAAAAATGGACATAAAGAGGAGGAAAAAGGAGATGGTGAGAAAGGGATGGAGGGTGCTGCACAGAGATGGGTGGGGAGGAGAAAAATATTGACATAGAGAGAGGGAGGAGGAGTCAGGCAGAAAGAATGGAAAAAGAAGTTATGATGTATGCCCAATTCCAATACGCCTAACAAACAAAAATGTCCATCAGGATGAATGGTCATTGTCGAAGTGTGGGAGAAAGCAAGATGGACAACCCAGTGGCACAACATGCAGCTCAACACAATTTCAATGGCTGCTTTACAACCTGGGCTATCTAGAGCCTCCCCTATACCACAAGCTCTTCTAAAGTGTGCAGATAGAAGTTGTCCCTACAACATATTCTGTGATCCTACAACCATCCCAGTCTCAACTTAAGATAAGTATCATCTTTACTCTCCCTCCTCCCCCACTCACTATACTATATCACCCCCCAGTCCATGTCATCGTTCCAACTTTGTGTTGCCCCTTTATTTATTTATTGTTTGTTAATATTTCAATATCCATTTAATATGTGTTTATTGTTGTACAGTTCTTCACTCCCCCCCCCCCACCAAACTCACACATCTGAACCTTCCTTTTCGCTCTCCTGCTTGTTCCCTTCACTGCATTGCAAGGTCCATCTCACATTCCCCCCTATCAGAGCCTGTACAATCCACCATGCAACACAAAATGTTCCACCCCCACCCTCATCTGACATTTCCCTCCACTTCCCAATAACTGTCAAGTTGCTTGTTGGATCACAGTGGCCACAGATGGTGGTCATATGTGCTTGAGTTATGTCTGAGTGAGTGTGTGAATCTATGTGCTTTTTTCTGATGAGCATGGTCAAAAATTTATAGTGTGTGAATGTGATTGACTATTTTATGTGCTTGTGTTCAGCATAATGATTATCTTAATGATGAGTTGCAATCTATCCTCTATTATTGCAATTCACTTACAAATTTAGCAGTTACAATACAATTTTGTTGTCTTGTACAAACCAAAAGAAAATGAAAGCCTGATTGTTGGAATGTATGTTGCTAGGACATTAAGATTGTAAATTAATGTTTTATTTAACACTCAGTACCTGTTATATGTAAGTAGTTTCTGAAATTGTATCTTTCAATTTATAAATTTTACCAAGGTCATTTTCAAGCCTAAACATGTTGTATTCTGGATTGTTACACCTCCTATCTTCTTTTCAGAAATAGGAAAAATATCTTGGGAAATGCGCTGGATCTGCACTGACTCCAAATATGGGTATTGAAGGGGGTACCTGATAATTAACTTGTCTTTTCATTGTAAATTCTTATTTCCCAAAGAACATATTTCTTTTCAAAGTGGAAATGACATACTAGTAGTGTCAGTATTGTGGTTGTGTAATTATTCTTCATATATAAGGTTACTGTTCTCTTGTAAAAATGCATGACTCCCATCTTAAATGTGAAATATGGGAAGGGAAAATTACGGTATGAAACAATACTTTACAAATCTTGATAATGCAATGCCTCAAGCTAATTAATTCAAAAGGGTAATTAAAGCAGCTGGAAGATGAGAGAATGTAAATAATCCTATAGTAAATTACAGATATTTGATATTGTGGTCAAATATTATCAACTGATAATGGTGATATAACAAATATTTTGGTTGTCAAACATCAATATCACAATATCAGAAATGTTCTACAGAAGTTACTATCAAAAGAGTTAAAATAATTATTGAAAGTACTTGAATCATGTAGTTTTCAAAAACGTTGGTTTTTATGAATATGAACAAAAACGAAATTTCCCATTGAAATTTTATTTGAAGTCAATTTATACCTATCCATTGCTTACACTAGTTTCTTCCTCACTGTTTATCACCTGGAAAGTTAAATATAGTAACTTTTATCCATCCATCATAAATTTGGTACAAAACAATGAAACAGCATTTTATCAGTAAAACATATATGTACTGCAGTGGTGGCTTGTGCTCAGTTTCGTTGGTAGGTCCCAGACAAAAAGTAAGTAACCAGTATAATGGAATCAGTCTGAAGTGTTCATTATAGAACCTCCATTTATGTAACATCATTTAAAAGATATTCAATATGCTAATTATGAAGTAATCAATATAACCCATGAAACATGTAGCTAATAAAAATTTATACAAATATGCAATAAACATTTTTATTTTATTACTATTATTATATTTGGGGGTGGGAGTTATGTGTGTGTAATACTGTAGTTGGTCTGGTCCACCAGCTCCACTGGTTTTTCGTGTACTTTTGTGGGTGTCTGAGTTTATCCTCTGCTGACACAATTTATTGAAGAACTTGGGAGGTTTGGAGGTGTTTGGATTCAAACCAAAGTTCACCAGGTCTTCTCATACTGAAGTTCATACTTATTGTAGTTGTGCTTCAGTGGCCATAATGAAGTAGCTGAGCGGTCTAAGGCGCCTCGCTGCGAAGCGTGCAGTTGTCTCCATTGGAGGTTCGAGTCCTGGGCATGGGTGTGTGCGTTTGTTATTTTACCTTAGTTTAAGTAGTTTGTAAGCTACAGACTGATGACAATGCAGTTTGGAATTGGTTATTTGCACACTCACCTTTGGTTCATACGTGAACAAAGTTACAATGCTTCACTTTTCTGTTAGTGTAGATTTCATTTGATATGTCAAAGGGATATTTACCAAGATTTACCAAGATTCCAACAAAGTCATTGTTGTAGGGGAAGGTAATAGAGAGCAATGATATAAGGGAAGTGCTGGTGAAAACAAATAAACAGTTATGTTACATTTCAAGTATTCTATTTTTGATGAATTAACAATAAAAATCTTCATGGGAAAGTGAAATAAAGCCTTCTTCCACTGATACTGTCTAGTTACTGGGTTCTATTTATTTACATGCATTTTCCTAGCAGACTTATCATCATAGGACTGAAATTTACCATCATATGAGAGGTAAACAAGAAATGGTTTATGTTACTAACAGGTGCATATAAATCTTCCACTAATAGCCATATGAAAATCTAAACTACATATCCCTGAAATATGTAACACATTTAACAGACACATACAGAAAAGAGAGAAGAAAAGTAAATTGACATTCGTTATGAAATGACACACTGCTGGTCTACATTTGTGGGTTCTGTTCTTCACAATTCAGGTGAATATTCCTAAGGTATGCAAAAAGCATAAATTATTTAATTTGCCTCAGGTTTTGCAGCATTGTTGTCATTTCTGAACAGATTTAAGTGACAAAAGAACTCTCTAAGTATCCAACTTGATGAGAGAACTGCAGAAACAAAAGTGAAGTTGTTCTTAAAAAGCAACCAACAATTGTTTATAATGTTGCATTGAAGGGATTATTGTCATCATGTATTATTCTGTGTTAAGTAACAAATTACAGTTAATGACTTGCATTCTTGAATCGCTTTAGTGACATGAAGAATCTATTCCTAAGATGAAGAGTCAGTCATGTCTGCCATATTTTCCTGAATATCAATTACATTCAGTCCAGACTATTTTTGCCTTTTAAATGTTGAAGAACTGTTAAACATATCAAAATCACAATACCCTGTAATACTATTTGTGCAATGTTAATGGAAATGAACATTTGTGTGATACTTTGACTGTCCAGAAACATTAAAATAAACAATAAAGTATACCTGTTATTAGTAGTGAGGCCTATATGGATAGTTTCCTAAAATCCGTTCAAAAAATTGTTAACAGAGATGTTGTAGCAGGGCACAAGAGCATATAATGACTAAAAGAAAATGGAAACGGTTCAACAATCTTTATTTAAAACACACATTCTGAAAATATTTACAGTTTTATACATGAGATAACTGTTATATATTCACAATTATTTTATGAATAGCTTATGAACATAGGCAATCAACTCAATAGCATCTGCACATCTAGCCCTTGGAGATTTTTATTTAGTAACATCCAATTTACTTAAAGTAATGCATATCAAGTAAACAGCAAAACCGACATTTATAATTTTAGTATAAATTGCAACAACAGCAATGTAACAATTATAAATTTTTGTTTATATATATACAGACCATAAACAATAAAATTGGAGTTTTTACTCAGTAATGTTAATATGTTGCATTATAAAGGAATTAAACATAATGAACAACATTATGAATACCAAATTTCAAATTTACATTTCCACATGTAGAGAACAAGTACATTATAGATTACTTTTCTGAAGCTTAAATTAAGTATATTACTATACTCAGACTTTTTCTCAGTATTTTTGTGTAATAATTGTGCGAGTGAACTGTGAATTACTGATTCCTAATATCATCTCACTATTTTTCATTTAAAGGGCGAATCTAAATTATATTCCAGTCACACATCAAAAAGATCTACAGAAAAAGTTTTCTTCTGATTTAATGACAAACATTCCTGATTTTAGTAAGAGATTGTACTTAGAATTTTCTACCGCTGTAGACACACATATGTTACACATTTAATGAACTGACAATCTAAATAATTAAGCTACAGCAGAATTCAGAAACAGATAATAATCTATGACGAAATTACACACACCATTTACTGTTACATGTAACAAAATGCAATTATGGCAGGTAGTACAGAAAGCAGTCTTCTTTCTAATTACTAATTGTTAATGAAATGATAGTCTTTAAACTGATCTGACTCTCGCTTCTTTATAAATATGCTTCTCTTTTTACTGAGGAATGTGTTTGCTATTACTTGATTTGTGTACTGCAATTTTCTTTATGTATGATGCTGACAGACTGTGTTATACAACTTAATTAATTTTTAAGAGCCAAATTTGGTTTCTATTAATAATATATGAGATATTTGATTTCATATTCAAATTTTCTATATGATAATGAATATCATTTTTGACACAATACAGAAAGCCAGATCAGTAAATTGATTGTCACAAGTGGAAATAGTTTTGTACATGGACAATAAGTGGAAATATTTAAACCAGCTTACAATTTAGCAAAAATTTTTCCTGTGATTTCATTCAGGCCTTAGGCTAATGTCACTGTCAATTATTTCACACTTTAAATGTTTTCTAATTGGTATTCATTTCTTATTTAAAGGTCTAATTTACAAACACAGCCTTCTATCACTTTTCTAATGTGTTAGATTCTTATTAAATTGATTCATATTTGGTTAAAAATTAGAGAAATATTGAAAATATTGATTTGATATGACATTTAAACTGGAGGCACAAATCTGATTTTGTGTTTAAATAACGTTTTGGTATTGTCCTGAATTTAGTTACATAAAATAATTTTCAGAGGAAGCATCATACGATTTAGGAAGGTTTTTTTTACTGCCACATGTATAAAATCCGTGTACAAACAGATTTTATATGTTAAGGTTGACTAACTGATTTACAATTTATATTTTCCAACATTTCAAAACGAATTTATAAGGTATAAATGATTCTGATGTACATACATTTTTAGAGTTATATTTATCTTGTAATAAAATAAATTATTGGATCTTAGAGTGTATCATATAAAATTTTGAACAAATTGTCTTTTTATTAATTTATAATTGAGATCTTTTGTGTAACAATTAAACATTTTGGTTTACAAAAATCCTAAAAACATACTTTTGGGGAAGTTTGTCACTAGTATATTTGAATCAATGTCCCTCTGGGAAGCAAAGAACATTTTTTCATGTGCTCAAAACAATTTTTGAAGTATTTCTAGTATTTTATAACTTGTGTTAGAAGGCTATATGTCTTCAATGATTACTTTTTAAAGAAACAGTAAGTATCCTTAAAACTTTACAACTGAAAAAGGTAACACTAATACTGTGTAACCAAAACATTTGCTTGTAAGACACAATACATCTACATACATCTACATACATACTCCGCAATTCACCGTAAGGTGCGTGGCGGAGGGTACACTGTACCTCTACTAGGCATTTCCTTTCCTATTCCACTCCCAAATTGAACGAGGAAAAAAAGAATGCCTATATGCCTCCGTACGAGCCCTAATTTCTCTTATCTTGTCTTTGTGATCTTTACGCGAAATGTAAGTAGGCGGCAGCAAGATCGTACTACACTCAGCTTCAAATTCCGGCCCTCTAAATTTACTTAACAGAAATTCACGAAAAGAACGTCGTCTTTCTTCCAGCGATCCCCAATTGAGTTGCCGGAGCATTTCCGTGACACTCGCGCATTGGTCGAACCTACCGGTAACAAATCTAGCTGCTCGCCTCTGAACCGCCTCTATGTCTTCCTTCAAACCGATCTGCTGCGGGTCCCAAATACTTGAGCAATACTCAAGACGTGGTCGTACAAGCGTTTTATACGCGGTCTCCTTTACAGTTGAAGTACATCTTCCCAAAATTCTCCCAATAAACCGAAGTCGGCTGTCTGCCTTACTCACAACTGTCCTTACATGCTCATTCCATTTCATATCGCTCTGCAATGTTACGCCTAGATATTTGAACGACGCGACCGCATCAAGAAGCTCACTACTGATGCTGTATTCGAACATTATGGGATTGTTTTTCCTACTCATGCGCATCACCTTACATTTTTCTACATTGAGAGCTAGCTGCCATTCTTCGCACCAACTAGAAATTTTGTCTAAGTCAACCTGTATGCTATTACAGTCAGTTACAGACGACACCCTCCCATACACCACAGCATCATCAGCAAACAGCCGCAAATTACAACTTACTCTGTCCATCAGATCATTTATATAGATAGAGAATAATATCGGTCCTATCACACTCCCCTGGGGCACGCCTGACGATACACTCGTCTCTGATGAACACTCGCCGTCGAGAACAACGTACTGCGTTCTATTACTTAGGAAGTCTTCCAGCCAGTCACAAATCTGTGAACCTATTCCATAAGCTCGTACCTTCGTTAGCAGTCTGCAGTGTGGTACCGTGTCGAACGCCTTTTTGAAGTCGAGAAAAACACAATCCGCCTGTTGCCCTTCGTCCATGGCTCGCAAGATGTCATGTGAGAAAAGGGCAAGCTGAGTTTCACATGAACGATGTTTCCTAAACCCGTGCTGATTCATGGAAAGAAGCTTTTCCGTTTCAAGGAAATTTACTATATTCGAACTGAGAATATGCTCCAAAATTCTACATGAAACCGATGTCAACGATATTGGCCTGTAATTGTATGGGTCAGTTCTCTTTCCTTTCTTATACACGGGAGTCACCTGCGCTTTTTTCCAATCACTAGGAACTTTGCGCTGAATTAAAGATTCGCTATAAATGCAAGCTAAGTAGGGGGCCAATGCCGCAGAATAGTCTTTGTAAAACCGAACTGGTATTCCATCCGGACCAGCAGACTTTTTCGTATTTAGCTCTCTCAGCTGCTTCTCTACACCGGAAATACCTATTGCTATGTCCCCCATTTCAGAATTGGTACGTTGATCAAATGATGGTATATTTGTGCGGTCCTCCTGCGTGAAAGATTTCTTAAAGGTTAAATTTAGAATAGAAACCAGTCATAACAATTCTCCTTTTAAATAGTGTTTGTATTGCTTATAACATTTTCTGGTTCCATGTGAAGGAGGAAGAAGTATATTCAGAAGCTGTATTCATCCTTTCAATACTGTTTAAAATGAATAGAATAAATTTATTACAAATCTAATAACTGTATATACCAAGTTATTCATCTACATTAAGAAAACATTATGCTATCTCTTTTATGTGTGTATTTAATGATTTCTGCTGTAAAGTTATTTGAAATGTATGAAAAACAGCAAGTTTTTAATGATTTTCTTATTTCTTACAGTTATTTACAGTGACTAATCAAACAACTTCCTACAGTTGAAGAAGTTTTAACACTTAGAATTTTGCCAGACATTCAACAATCAATTGTAAGATACAGCTAGTAACTGATCTTCATAGTATTAACGAAGATTTAAGTACAGCAATTATATCAGGTGGACAAGAATTCTATGAAGGTTTAACTATGTTACTTTGTGTATATGCTAAGTAATTATTATAGTTTTCTCCAGTAGCAACTATAGACATACTTTCTAAAAGAAATTATTTGAATAAACAACCAGAACAGTTAACGGAACAAGACAGATGTATTTGTTGGGTATATCAACATTAACAACCAACTCTATGACATTATTCATATTGCAAAAAACACTTGCATATAAATTTATATTTTACTTTAGAGTTTTTACGCTTATTGTAATGCTTCTCAAATAAATCAAAAATTAACACCAACACATGTATTTACCTGATGTTCTATATGATCCATAACTACAGATTTATTTACATCAAGAATGGAAACAATGCTTACAATATTTTGTAACCTATACATCAGTGTAAGCCAAATACTCTCTTCTTCTACATACAAATTCTTAAAAGTCCTCTTCAATCAGTCTGCATGCCGAGTGCGTCTTGATTTTTAGTTCTTGTGGATTCCTTTATTTTGTTACAAAACGTCTGAATTCATTATAGTAATATCGTTATTCACAATTTAACACTGTAAAATGTTTGATCACATAAAACAGTCCTTGTTCCTGTTTCGTTCATATCAATTGCAACAATATTCATTTGATAAGGTTTCAGTAGTGTCTGCATTATACATACAGAGTAGAACTTTCTGAGAAATTTGTTGTTATCTTCTGGTATTTTATATCATTCAAAGGAATAATATATGTGTTACTTAAGGTTTTATAATAAGATAAAATGATGGCACCATTTGTATTGGTATTTTTCAGTCATAGGATACACTATCCTCTAAGTGATGTTCTGGTGGTTTTCTTAATATCTACAGATTAATATTTAGAAATAGATTTCTTATCAAGATAACCCACTTTGCTGATGTTTCTTGCATTAGTGATTAAAAATTGATAACAAATTATATAAATTTTACCATTTGGAATGTACACTCACAATATCTGTTAACAAATTTGTAGGTGGTTTTCTATAAACAGATCATGAAATAAAGCTAACCTCTAATGCAACTAGTGCTTGAACTAGGAATGGAAAGAAATTTGTTTCTTTGTGGGTATACTGTGTAAATGTATTTCTCTTAAAGTAGCATTATCAGATTAACATTTGTAGGAAATACAGCTCTAAACAATTTCTTATACAAGGAATAAATTAAACAACATTTATAAATGCTGTGAGAGAAAAAAACCGTTTTACATTTTCTGAAATGTTGCAAGTAAGCACAAAAGAAAGAAAACGAGATGAGTTTTAGAATGTACCTTGATGAAAATAAAATTTCTTTTTCAGTCCATTTCAGATTGTAACATTTATCAGATTTTTCCACACAGTTCTGACTGCATACTACAAGACTATATTACTGATACCACTCTGCCCCAGTGGAGCAGTACTCAGAAACGTTATCAACTAGGGATAGACTGTCATACTATTAATTCAGGAAATCACACATTTTCACAGTCTATGATACCTCTAGTTTTGCAACAAACATTAAAGACTGCATATTTACAGTAGATAATACATATTTTGTGACTTCTTTGATGCACATGGTTGAGTAGTAGGAATGCAGTGATGTACCACAGGCGACAATCTTTACAAAATTGATTTGATCTAAAACAGTGAAGGACATATGTAAAGTGACCAATAAAATTAATTCTCCTGCACTAGTTCCCATGATCCTATTACCTGCCATTGGCAGTATTGGCTATCAACAATATCCACAATTTTTTTTTTTGGAAATTAGGGTGTTGACCTTCCAAAATATTCATGTATATATAATAAACAATGTAACTTGTTTAATCCATTCATAGTACTTTAATGGTATACATCTGAGAAGTAGGGTTACTTCTCATAATGTATATGGTTGATATATGGTCTGCACAACCAACATGCTGAGGATCAATGTTTAATATTGAAGCATAAAATATTAGGGATCTGAGCCCACATGGAGGCATAATGGCAATAGTTTTTTCAACGAACTAAATGCAGCAGAAATAGAATGGTGGACTGATAATGGTAGACAGGGTAACCTCCAACACACACTGTGACATGGTTGTGGAGTATGGATCTAGATGTTAGCAGTTCATACTTACAAAATCAAAATAGACAGTTTAATGTCATGTATTATCTTCTCAAAGTTAGTGTAAAAAAAGTAACTCATAGGCAGCAAAAAAAAAAAAAAAAAAAAAAAAAAAAAAAAAAAAAAAAAAAAAAAAAAACCATTGGTAAAGTGCCAGACTACAAACCCAACGACCTCCAGTTTGGTGCCCAGTGAGTCTTAGGATATTTATATGTCATTTATTATTTCTTTACCTCTAGTCGTGTTTGTTGATGTAAAAATGTGGAGTTGCAGTGAATTTTGTTAGCAGCATTAAATTGTAAACTGCATTAGGACTTTAACTTGATTCAAAGGTGGAAGGCTTACACCTTCAATATAACCTAATAATCTTAAGGCTAAATGCAGATTTACGTTAACAACTGTAGTTATCATCATCTTCAGTTAAAAGTCAATCCCAGGGTATAGCACATTTGTATCTTTTGATAATCTTAAGAATTTTACAACTGATGACTATTATGGGAATCATTCACTGTTATATAAAATAAATTTAGTTGCAGTTTTTATAATACATTTTGTTGAATGCCTTTATTCCATATAAGGAATTATTTTATATGTGTAAAGATATTCATGCAGTTAGAGCAATATAGTGTACATCTGCTTGAAAGCTAATTAATACTTGTACTGATATTTAGCAACAGTAATAGCAATGGAGTGACATTTATAACTTTTCTTCTGTGTAAGGTAGTGTAATTATGAAAAAAATAGGTCAGGAGCTTTAATTACATTAGTAATAAAGATAATAGGGTTTTAAGTTTGAGGTCCGTAAGGCTCTATGAAAGATTTTGCTTTTAATATCTTAGTTACAATCTAAATCCTCAAATCATAAGAACTGAACTGCAAAATGGATTTGTTTCTTTCTGTTATATGAATTGAATGTAGCATAAACTCAAGTTCTGTGTACACTGTTCACACTATTTTTATGGTCAGTTAAGATTCATAGAGAACTTAAGTTCAAGCATTTTCATCACTTACTTTTTGTTTAAAGAACTACATATCTAGTCTGACACACACATTCATGTCATTAATAAGTTTTTATTCACTTGATTTTTGCAAATGCTTTGGTACATGCTCAAAGAGATGCCAAGCAAACTCATCTTGGTACAAAGTCTCTGACTAAGAAATGTTGTCAATGTCTTGTGTAGTGTTAGTAGTAGTAGATTGGTGATGGGAAAATAAGTAGCCATCTGTGTTGCTTTAAGAAAGAAATTGTTAACATTTCAACTTCATTATGATCTAAATGCAAATTGTCCTTTCGTCCTTTCACAGAGGACTCAAGGATAATACAGATATTCATGAAAATTTCACTGCATTCCATTGGAATATTACAGAATTACAAATAGTGGAAGCCAGTGAAAAATCATGCGGTCTGACAGAACAATACCCTGTTGTAAAGTTGTTATCTTCCATCTGGTGTTAGTTGAAAGTCAAGATGGCTAAATGTAAATAGCACTATCTTTTCTGGTCATCCAAAAGTATTAGATTTTGCATTGACTTCACCAAGCTGATGCGTGGGATGTAATGGATGTGGAATAATTCTCTAATTAAAGATAAGACTTACAGGACTTCAAGTCTCAAGTACATTTGTTTTTATTACATTATTCTAATGTAAAGATGTTTGAGAGATTTGTGGGTGTTTTTGCTATTACCTCATAAAGGTGCAGTGAAGTCGAGAAAGAAATTGCTTGATTGTTTTTGTTAGATAGATATCACCATAAATTTGAAAGAATTCTCACAGAATGTTGTCAATAGTTTTATATTTTCCACACCATCTTTCTCTAATTGCTCCTCTAACAACATTTTTTTATCTATAGTTATCAGTGTAATTCAATATGTGTTGGACTTGTGACAGTTTCGAGTGTTACCAGAAATATTCATGACTGCAAATAAAAATTTGATACAGATTACTTTGTAGGTGATAGGAACTATGAACAGTCCACTCAAGACTCATAGTATAACATAATCCCATACATAAATTATCAGTCCACTGAAACATGTAAATTGATGTCATTTCATTTTACTACAGAAATGTCTTAAAGTAGTCACAAAATAATGTAGAAAAAATATTTTCTATCTTTTATGTATTATCGAATTTAACAAGAAACACTACAAATACTTGTTTGTCAGAGTGCACATAACAAGTAGTATTTAATTAGTAATGTGGTTTGTGCACTACACACAATGCATACATGTGTGACAACCAGGATGAGTTCACACCTGTTAACTTGATTTGGCACTGGAATGTTTTTCACAGCCAAAGAAATTAGTACAGACGCACTAATATGTGTACACCTCGAATTTTCATTTCATAACAAAAATTTCAAAAACGAGTTTATTTGTATTCAGTTTTTGTGGCAATAAATAAATTAGAGAAATGGGACATGTCCAACTGAGCAATGAAGAAATTCCTTTTTATGTTTAATTCATAATAAATGATCAGTGAAGACTTACTGGGAATGTAGAATATTGGACAAAAGTTGAATCGATTCACAAGTGCAGTGAATTAGAAGCATGGACATGCAAAAAAAAATGTGCAGTTTATTTGTTTTCTTTGAGCTAAGTGGTTTAAAGAATGTTTACTTGGACATACCTGCATAATGGTAATGTGACAGTTTGATTATACATCTTTCAGCAAGATGGGGCACATAACTTTTGGTGTATAGTGTATCACACATTTTAAATCACCATATTCTAAACTGTTGGTCAGCCATACTAGAAAAGATCACACTTTGTTTACTCTTTGTATTTATCATTTGCAAAAAAAACAAATTCCGTACATTCAAGTGTATATTACTAGAGTATTGTCAATGGTGATTGCATGTATGTTTCGGCATATAGGGCATGAAATTAAACATTGTCGAATCTTGTACAGCTGAATGTGTGTCCACGGTGAGTGTATCTTCACGAAATATATGAAATAATGGAAGTTTCTTTTACATTCTTTGCATTTCTTATAGATGCAACTCTACGAATTAAATAATTGCAGTCATTTGGAAACACTATATTCATTGTGAATTACTCTGTGTGTCCTCAAGCATCAAAGGTTAGATAATGGAATTTGAATTCCATTTTTAGAAAGCTGTATTTTTCCATCCTGGTTTCTGTTACAGTACATTAGTATATAGCAATACTAAATAAACCGATGCAATTATCAATGCTCCACAAACTTTTTTCTGGACCAATCACTAACAGCCTCGCCCGAATAACACATGTTGCAGTGATACTGCTGAGTTCTTGAGACAATGTACTAAATTTTGATGCAATGATGTATCATCAGCCTTAAATTCCTTTTTAATTATTTTTGATACCACAACCGATTCTGAACAATATTAATGTTATATTGAGGCCTTACTGATGACAGAGATCCTGCCATATATGTGTTGTAATGAAGCCGCATTTCTCCAGCTCTGGAGCTTCTATAAATGTGCTCTTTAATACCACAACCGATTCTGAACAATATTAATGTTATCTTGAGGCCTTACTGATGACAGAGCTCCTGCCATATATGTTTAGTAATGAAGCCGCATTTCTCCAGCTCTGGAGCTTCTATAAATGTGCTCTTTGCAAAGTTTAACAGTTGCAAATACCGGAGAATTATGTCATTACAAAAGATAAACGACAGTATGATTGTCCCCAATAAG
Source organism: Locusta migratoria (assembly GCA_026315105.1). Lineage (NCBI taxonomy): Eukaryota > Metazoa > Arthropoda > Insecta > Orthoptera > Acrididae > Locusta > Locusta migratoria. The sequence continues at coordinate 668,646,565 of CM048744.1, forward strand.
GCCTGACACTAATGTGGAGTCGAAATTGGTCGTGAACTCCAAACGAATGAAAAGAAATTAGGGCTGCTAGTACATCTTTGTATTATTGTTCGACCAGCTGCAGTCCGACAGTTCGAGACCGTACTTACTAAACTGATTTATCAGTAACAGGCTTCGCAATTTTTGTCAGTTAATAATTTCTTCCTGAGATATTCGCTACATCTGACGAATGCTCCGTAAAGTCCACATGGCACTGTCGTGCAGCACTGAAGCTCTGAGAATGTAGTTGGGAACTGCTGTTGATCATTTAGACAAGTTAGACATGAGTTTCACACTACAGCATGCATCCACCTCTCGTTCACTCTCGCGATACGCCCCCTTAACGTCAGTCATCGGATCACTGTGCCCGATGCGAGGCCCACAGTGCCCACTCGGATGGCCGGCCGCCTACTTGACGAACAGGTCCTTGAGAGCGGAGCAGAGGGAGGTGTCGCAGGCGGCGGGCTCCTCCTCGTCCTTGGCGGCCTCCTTGGCGGCCGGCCGGTCCGCCGCCGCCGCCGCCCCCGCCGCCTCCGGCTGCTTGTCGCCGCTGCCGCTGCCGCCCCCGCTGGCGCCGGTCCCGTTGGAGGTCCCGCGTTGCTGTGCCAGGAAGGCCTCTATGGCGCCGCCCAACAGCTGGGCGTCCACCACGGAGCCGCTGCGGCCGTCCCACACCACCTGCCGCTCGGGCTCGGGCAGAGCTGCCGCCCCCGCCACGGCCGCCGCCCCCACACTCGGGACCGCCGCCGCCCCCGCGCTGCCGGCCACTGTAGTAGCTGGGGGTGGCGCCGTGGTGCTCGCCGGTGCCGCGGTGTGGCTCGTCTCAGCCGCTAGTGTCGAGTCTGCTCGCTTTGGCTGGTGCCTGCAAAAGTGATCAGTGATAACGACAAACTGAGAAACCAGACAAATGATCTCTACACCTCACGAGAGCTGCTGACTAAGCGCTACAGACATCCAAAATCAAAGACGGAAAAATTACAATAAAATTTTCTCGGTACACAAGTTGTGTCCAGTCAAATAGGAGTCTCAAGCTTTTGATGGCGAACTCTGTCATCAGGAATGAAATCAACGACTGCTGGGACTGTTTTCTTCTCTTTATTGATAATTTCAATTCCCCCTATATGTGTAGGAGAGGGAGGGAGAATGGTAGGTGTTAACATACAGTACATCTACATACGTACTACGCAATTCACCGTAAGGTGCGTGGCGGAGGGTATACTCTACCACTACTAGGCATTTCCTTTCCTATTCCACTCCCAAATGGAACGAGGAAAAAAAGAATGTCTATATGCCTCCGTACGAGCCCTAATTTCTCTTATCTTGTCTTTGTGAGCTTTACGCGAAATGTAAGTAGGCGGCAGCAAGATCGTACTACACTCAGCTTCAAATTCCTGCCCTCTAAATTTACTTAACATAAATTCACGAAAAGAACGTTGTCTTTCTTCCAAAGATCCCCAATTGAGTTGCCGGAGCATTTCCGTGACACTCGCGCATTGGTCGAACCTACCAGTAACAAATCTAGCTGCTCGTCTCTGAACTGCCTGTCTTCCTTTAAACTGATCTGCTGCGGGTCCCAAACACTTGAGCAATACTCAAGACGTGGTCGTACAAGCGTTTTATACGCGGTCTCCTTTACAGATGAAGTACATCTTGCCAAAATTCTCCCAATAAACCGAAGTCGGCTGTCCGCCTTACTCACAACTATACTTACACGTTCATTCCACTTCATATCGCTCTGCAATGTTACTCCTAGATATTTGAAAGACACGACAGCATCAAGAAGCTCACTACTAATGCTCTATTCAAACATTATAGGATTGTTTTTTCTACTCATGCGCATCACCTTACATTTTTCTACATTGAGAGCTAGCTGCCATTCTTCACACCAACTAGAAATTTTGTCTAAGTCATCGTGTTCACTATTACAGTCAGTTAAAGACGACACCATCCCATAAACCACAGCATCATCAGCAAACAGCCGCAAATTACAGGTTAGTCGCTCTATCAGATAATTTATATAGATAGAAAATAATAGCGGTCCTATCACATTCCCCTGGGGCACGCCTGACGATACACTCTGGTAGTGTGACTGGTATGTACATTTACAATAAAACAAGAAGAGTAAGGGAAAAACAGAGAAAACATGTGGAGATGGTAATGGGAGTAAAACCTTGTCGAAGATAAACATCGTAGACAATGACCACACACAGTTCAAAAGACACCAGAATGGACAATTAGTTATATATAAGAAGAAGACAAAACGAAAAAAGATTTATATAAAACGAGGAATGTAAGTGGTGATTTAAAACACATAAATTTGGAGATTTAAAACATAGACAGCAACCACACATATTTAAAAAGTCACCATTTTCGGGTGGCCCTTTGTCAGACATCAAAAGTATCACAGGTATAAGATGTACACTATTGCTCAAACGTTTTCAGTTACCTATACACAAAACTAGGTACTTTATTTCAATGTACAAACACGTTGTAAAAACTAAAAGACTGACAAAAATTACATTTTCTCTCTCTTCAAAAAAAAAAAAAAAAAAATGTTCAAATGTTTGTACAGTCTATGGGACTTAACTACGGGGTCATCAGTCCCTAAACTTACAAACTACTTATGAACAACTTACGAGCTAGGACGGCACAAATATCCATGCCCGAGGGGGGATTCGAACCCCCGACCGTAGTGGCCGTGCAGACCCTGACTGAAGCGCCTTAGTCTCCTCGGCCACCGCGGCCGGCTTTTCTCTCTCTATCATTAAGTACAATACAATATGTTTGATATTTTAGCCTCATCAAAGTATCCACTCTTTGCCCTCCAAACAGCTGCACAAACTCTTGGCATTTTGGAAAAAAAGATTTTGTGGTGTTTGTGCAGATATTGCACTCCAACAGCTCTGTAAATTATTCCATAGCTCTTCAGCATTAGTCGACTTCAGATTTTGGACCTCCCTGTCAAGTTTATCCCATAACAGTTCAATGGGATTTACGTTTGGTGACTAACTTGTCCAAATCATATTTTTCAGTTCCCCACATTGCTCTTTTCTTTTCTCTAGAAAAATGTTTGCGTCATTGTCCTACTGAAGAACAAACCCACGACCAATAAGCCTCTCGCTAGATTGAACTGCATTGTTGATCAGTATCCAATGATATCCTTCCTTCTTTAATGTTCCATTAATCCGCACGAGATCACCGACTTTATCACCCACACCATAACCACCCTCCACTATTCTTCACCGTAGGTGTCACCCACTTCATACGTTCTCCACGAAGTCGACGAACAAGCATTTGACGATGGCTCCCAAACACTTCAAACTTCAATTCATCCATGAATAATACCTTGGACCATTGCTGCTCGCTCCAGTTTTTATGTTCCTGTGCCCATTGCATCCTTACCACCTTATTTTGTGTCTGTAATAAAGGTTTTTCGGCCACTATGCATCCCTTTAAACTTCGTTCACTGCGTTGCACTGTTGAGACGCAGATTGGAGCTGTTCGCATATTATTGACTTCCTCACGAATTTCAGGTACCGTACAAGTCCTCTGACATTTACTCTGTACACATATGAACTGATCTTCCTCCTATGATGTTACACGGGGTCTTCCAGATCACTAAACACATTGGCACTAGTTTGCTTGAACCGCTGCAATGTATGTACTACTGTAGATTGGTCTACGCCAACTTTTATTGCTACTGTTCTACTAGAATAGCCTTCGTGATGCAGAGCTACAATTACAGCACATTTTTGAGTTTCAGTATCCTGCTTCTTCCCATTTGGAAGTAACATTGTATGCACCTGATCAGATACACAAATACAGTGCTACAGAGACAGCAGAAGGAATGAGGCCTATTCGAGTGGACACGTCTTGGGTAGAGACACCAATGTTGTTGTGGTTACTCATCAACGCCCCACCATACGGTGAACAGGTCAAATACACAACAGAGTCGTTCCGTCTTTACATGTTTTAGTATCAGAACAGGACTAAAACTACACATCTATTTTAACCACAAATCTATAGTTGTGATAGTTGATCGAAATCTTTGACTGGTAGTGTATGTATGGCACTTTTGATTTCTGATCATGACCCCACTAACGCGAAACAATGTAACCAATTTCCACCTCATGATGACTTGTTAATTAAGCGATTTAAACAGCGCTTGTGCAGTACTGCTACAGTTACTTACAATGGTCGCAAATTTCGTGTATTGCAGTCACATGTTCAAATGTTTGTAATTCTTTGGGACCAAACTACGTTGGTCAGCAGTCCCTAGACTTACAGACTACTTATACTAAGTTAAACTAATCCAAGGACAACACACACATCCATGCTCCATATTCGAACCTCCGCGCGATCCGTAACGTGACGCTCCAGACCGCTCGGCGACTCCCGCGCGGCGCTGTCACATGTTCAAATATTTTTATGCGAAAAAAAAATAACTAACTTAATATTATTTTTAGTCAACAGTTAATACCATTTTACTACTGGATCATAGTTTCCAATTGGTTAACCCTCGACCGGGCGCGCTGGGGTGTAGAGTACCCCACGTCTTGTTTACCGCTAGTGACAACGCTGCCTCCCGTCAGCCATTACGTGCACGCTAAGTATTACTCTCCTGTTGACGCAGCTACCTAGCGCTGCAATTAGTTTTACTGTGGAGCTTTCTGTGTGCCTATGTTGTCATAACGCTGCTGGTGTATAAAGTACCTCACGTACCTGCTGCTGTAGGTAAATACATGTTTCTTATATACACACAAACGTGCATCGTTATTCATATCAGAACAGTAGTTTGAAAAACTGATTAGCTTCTTACTTATTCAGGAAAATGACTTCTGAGGAAATCGCCAGAAGTCTACAGGAGTTGTCAGATTTGTCGGACGAATCTGATCACGAACTGTGCAGCAGTGACAGTGCTCAGGAAGAGGAAGTAATTCAGGAAAGTGAGCTGGCCAGTGATTCGGAACAAGACGTCCTGTCTGGTACTGGAGGTGACAGTTATTCGAGTGCAAATGTGGCGTTTTGTATAGGCAGATATAACATCACAAAGTGGAGAAAAACTCAATACGTCAAGCGGTGTAATGTGAGAAGTAAGAATACAGTCAATGTCGTTCCTGGTCCTAGAAGCAATACAGATGACCTCATTAGCAAACTTTCTGCATTTCTTAAAATGATAGACGAAAGTATGGTAGATAATATTGTCACCCATACAGATTTGTGTATTCAGAAGAATACTCTCGTGATAGAGATGCAAAGGAGACATCGCGGAGTGTAATACCGGCTGTACTGGGATGTTTATATCTAATTGGAGTAAAGAATGGACACCACACTTAGGCACGCGAGCTATGGAACTCAAACGGAACACGACGGTAAGTTCTAAGATCATGTATGAGCTACAAAAGATTTTTGTTTTTACTTCGATCTTTACGATTTGATGACTAGGACACACGAGCTGAAATAAGAAAAATTGACAAACTAGCAGCCATTCGTCCTTTCTTGCAACCGTTTGTTCTCAACTGCAGAAAGTCATACAACGTGGGACTCTACACGTGACTACTGATGAGGAACTGGAAGCTTTCCGTGGGCGCTGCAGTTTCATTCAATATATTCCCAATAAACCTGCAAAATACGGAATAAATATATTTGCTATGTGTGATTCAAAAACATGTTTTACAAGTAATTTGAAGGTGTACTATGGTAAACAAGAGGATGGTCCATATCAGATTTCAAACACGCCAAGCTTATATATGGACACATTTATTTGTAGCTACTTATTCACGTTATCAAACTAGTAGGTAACCGACAAAATATGTTAGTATACAGGGTTATCATTTTTGTGAAGCTGAGGTACGAACCTAAGCAGTCATTCATACATTACTTTTATTCAACAATAATATTATGAAATAGTAGTCAAGTATTTGAGATTCTCATCAATAGCAGAAGTTTGAAGGTGAATGAATTGTTAAATATTTACTTTATGCCTAAAAGTATAAGTAACCACAGTAAACGAACACCTGTTATTCATAACATTATTCTGTTACTTCTCAGCATCCTTAGCAAATGAGAGATTTCCGAATTATATTTTTGACTGTTGCTACAATTTATAGCGCCACAAAAGCTCGTAAATACGAAGTTATTTTGAAAATGCTGCTTCAGTCCAAATACACATTTATTACTCAATCACTTCATGGTGTGTTTTTACGACCCGGCCGTTTGGTAGCGCTGCAGTCTCGAAGTTGCAGAAAATCATTGGGGTTTCGCGACTCTTATGTTCGACTCTGAAAACGATTCTGAGTGTTTTACAATGTCTATCGCTACTGATCCATCTCAGAAATCGCCTACAATGCCTTGTGTTTGCCTACTGTTCCAGCTTGATATACGATCGACCGAACGAGATGGCGCAATATTACCACATTGGATTTAAATTCGGGAGATCGGTAGTTCAAACTGGCCTCTGACCCCCGGCACATCAACTTATCTTGAAGCCCATTTGCGTGAGCTGCCTTGGACACAAACCCCAGTTTGTCTGCCCCCCCCCCCCCCCCCGCCCCTGCACCTGAGTCGTAGCCTACAGGATGAAGAGCCTGCGACAACTGGCTGGTAGCCTGCGTGACGTCACGAATGGAGTGCGGGAAGTGACTGGCTGGAAGAACGCAGTACGTTGTTCTCGACGGCGAGTGTTCATCAGAGACGAGTGTGCCGTCAGGCGTGCCCCAGGAAGTGTGATAGGACCGCTTTTATTTTCTATCTATATAAATGATCTGATGGACAGAGTAAGTTGTAATTTGCGGCTGTTTGCTGATGATGCTGTGGCGTACGGGAGGATGTCGTCTTTAACTGACTGTAATAGCATACAGGATGACTTAGTCAAAATTTCTAGTTGGTGCGAAGAATGGCAGTTAGCTCTCAATGTAGAAAAATGTAAGGTGATGCGCACGAGTAGGAAAAACAATCCCATAGTGAGCTTCTTGATGCTGTCGCGTCGTTCAAATACCTAGGCGTAACATTACAGAGCGATATGAAATGGAACGAACATGTAAGGACAGTTGTGAGTAAGGCGGACAGCGGACTTCGGTTTATTGGGAGAATTTTGGCAAGATGTACTTCATCTGTAAAGGAGACCGCGTATAAAACGCTTGTACGACCACGTCTTGAGTATTGCTCAAGTGTTTGGGACCCGCAGCAGATCAGTTTAAAGGAAGACATAGAAGCAGTTCAGAGGCGAGCAGCTAGATTTGTTACTGGTAGGTTCGGCCAATGCGCGAGTGTCACGGAAATGCTCCGAGAACTCAGTTGGGGATCGCTGGAGAAAAGATGACGTTCTTTCCGTGAATTTCTGTTGAGGAAATTCAGATGGTCGGAATTTGAAGCTGAGTGTAGTACGATCTTGCTGCCGCCTACTTACATTTCGCGTAAAGATCACAAAGACAAGATAAGAGAAATTAGAGCTCGTACAGAGGCATATAGGCATTATTTTTTTCCTCGTTCTATTTGCCTAGAAGTGGTACAGTGTACCCTCCACCACGCACCTTATGGTGGATTGCGGAGTATGTATGTAGATGTAGATGAGCCGCGGGTTAAGCCCTAGGTATAAGGTGTATCTAAAAAAAATGTATGGGACTTGTTTTTAGTCCCTATGGTTACAACCGACTTAAACTAAATTAAACTAACCTAAGGATAAGACAAGCACCCATCCCGAGGGAGGACTCGAACCTCGAACGGCGCACTGCAGCAAGGCGCCTTAGAACGCTCGGCCACTCCGCCGCTGCTAAGGTGTGGCATTTATGCATTCAGTAAACTTTTGACGACAGTGTGAGCACCAGCGCCTGCAGGAGAGCTTTTCCTGAGTTCAGTTTACATAAAGATTTGTGTTGCAGACTAAGAAACGACAGAAATGCAAGTTCAAAGAGGCTTATCTTAAACTTGAAAGGAAGTTTTTCTAACTTATTTAAACAAAACATGGGCTTGTTAGTTGTTGTAGGTGCTGGAAATTGGATGTACGTGCTGACTTATATTCCACAAAGACAACTCTGTGGTCTCCTCCAGTGCTTTGTATAATATTTCCTCGTGTTGACATTCTGGCTCTACTGACATCACGATCTGAGTGCCATGACAGCCGCTGACACGCAGGCATTAGCTGTTCTCGGTACAATTTGAAAAATTCGGTACAAACGTCTATACCGTCATACATTTTATTTTTCATGCAGATTACACACCAGTTTTTGCAGGAACTGACAAAGGGGAATTAAAATTATAACCACATATAGCAGTAATGCAAGTTAGCACAAAGGAACTTGATCCAAATTAATCTACTGGTTCTTTCGCTAGCAGTGAATTCATCAAAAGTCAGAAGAAGCCCATTTCACAAAAACCTTCATTGCACAACAGCACTCTTAATTTCAGAAGTTTGTATTTTACTTGCATGTTCATGTATATGCTCAAAATTATCAATACACTGGTTCAGCAGGAGTTTCTATAAAACTAAGTGTTAGTTATTTTAAATACAATATTTCAAAGAAAATATCGTTTTAAAACACTCAATTTTTCAATTTCTTTTCAGAAGAAGACATGCACACTGAAACGAACCACACATTTTGTCTGTACCGACCATATCTTCATTCTAGACTCTGGAAGATCCAGGTTAAACTTGCCTAATAAGAAATATTAGTAGCCCACAATAGTGTATTCAGTTAAATTCTTGTTGTTGTTGTTGTAATTCTAGTAGCAAAGAACTAATGTGTTGGGTGTCAGTTTTCCAATACGTTTAGACGGAGGTATAGCTGGTATCAACAACACTGAAAGAAGATGAAATAAATTACAGTATCATTCTACATAAAGACAGGCCGTAGTCTACACTGTCTAGAGACAAGGCACCCTCTCTACTGCCCAGGCCAAACGCCCCAGTTTACGTCCTCCACCACGCCCTATACATCCGGGACTCAACCAGGACAAACTGTGCAAAGATCAGTGAAATATCACCATCAACCCTCCTGTCCCCCTCTGCCCTCTACATCCGGGACTCAGCCAGGACAAAGGTGCAAAGATCAGTGAAATGTCACCATCAACCCTCCTATCCCCCTCTGCCCTAAGAAAAATGGAAAAATTTTGATAACACGTGGCATCAAAAACCGTCTAGAGACAAGGCCTTACCACAGTCACTGTCTCTTCACACCGATAGGTAGCGATAGCTAGTTGACTGGCTGGCCGTTACAAGAAGTGGGTTCTGCTACAGCAGCCAAACCAGTCAGCTAGCGATTGCAGCCTATTAGTGTGATCTAACACGGACTGTCTCTAGACGGCGTTGCTGTGGCGCGTACGTCATGTCATGTTATCAAAGAAGGCTTGAAACAACGCGATCACTAGCTGAATTGCAGGCTGTTATCAGACAGTTGGCTGTGCCCCAAGGTCCAGCCAGTCAGCTAGCGATCACGTTGTCACAAGCCTCCTCTGATGAAGTGATATGACGCATTTGCTACAGCCTTTCTCATTGGCCTAGAACCAGTAACAGGCATCCCTTCTCTTACACCACAGGTGTATGGACAGACTTGACTCTCAGCTCTCTCTCCTTGTGGCAGCCACAGTGTGGAACAGATCTTGATTCCTTCACTATCTGCTCCCCCTCCCCCCATTTGAACTATGCCATCCAAAAGATCATAGGTAGTGTGTCAACAGTGCGTAAGTGACTGGAGAATTTGGGTCTGGCTGAAGGTGTATTAAGGTAGTCTGTGACCATTAGAACTGGATAGCACAATCACTGCCCAGTACGCAGGTGACCCGATCCGAGTCCCAGCGTGGCACAGATTTTTAGCTTTCCCCATTGATCTAATACAGCGCCCAGTGGCAGCTGAAGCGCAGCAGGTGGTACTTGCCTCTTGACGAACCAGCTGGCGGGCCCGGAGCCCTTGGCGCCCTGCCCCTGTTGCTGCTGCTGCTGCTGGGAGGCCTTGCCGGGCAGCAGCATAGAGACGTCGAAGCTGTTGGATCGCAGGCTCTTGAGGCGGCTGCGCTTGTGCTCGGCGACGCTGGACGCCTTCTGCTGCAGGCCCAGCCGCGGTGGGATGGGCGGCGGCTGCTGCGGCGGCTGCTGCTTGCGCCGGCGGCGCGCCTCCTCCTGTCGCTCTTCTTCCTCCTCCTCCTCGTCCGCCTTGCGGTTGATCTCCTGCGCCGACGATGCCAGTGACGACAGGATCGAGATCAGGTCTGTGTTGGTGCACACGATGCCCGAGCCAGACCCGGCGCCGGACGACGTGGACGGCTGCGAGCTCACCATCGGTGGCAGCTCCGAGGCCCGACGCCTTGCCCCGCCTGTGAAAACACCTGTCGCTGGATCCACATCCCTACCAGTACCGCTACACATTGATCAGTGATGTGTCCTAATATGTGCCACATGAAGGCGGTAACACAGTGTTCATGCCAGGAGGATCAGGACACTGATGAGTGTATTGAGCTGATGATGAGGAGGCATTGAGTTTTCTGCCGAAGTTAAGATGTTTAATTCCTTTAAACTGGACTAGAGGGTAAGGGACGATGCTTGTGCTAGCGGTCACTCTAGTAGAGCCAAAAAGTGATCATCTGAATGGTCTGAGGCCGTAGCTCAAGTCCCAGCACCATGTACCCCTTCTCATACCCCTTCTAATACCACTCAGTGTCGAAATTGTCGGCCAATTCCTGCCTACTACCCTGATTAGCAGAACCATGCCACCAAGATGTGAAGAACTGACATAGACATGTCGAAACATGTGGGTCGAATCCTGCATTACCTCAATCGCTATCTTAGAGAAGCCATCAGCCATACATCCTTCCCCTTACAGAGGGATTTCTACTAGCGGTCAAATTTGTTTTCTCTTCTTATAACATAAAAAAAGTCACCACAAACGGATTATTAGGGTGGCACAGAAATGATGTCAGTGCATTTAGAGACAAACTGATCATTACAGTCTCACAAAAACTGGATGATTTATTTAAGAGAATTAGCTTCACAAATTGGGCTAGTCAATAACCTGTATGCCCTAATATGGATCTTGTAGAAAGAATTACTTAGCTTGGCTTTGATTGACAGTTGATATGTGTCCTTCTAAACGATATTGTAACAAATTCTGTCCATCAAATTCAGGAGCTAGTTGAATAATCCTTCCAATAAGGCTCCAGACTTTTTTAATTAGCGAAAGATCTGGCGAACCTGCTAAGTAAGTTAGGGTTTGGCAAGTACTAAAACTAGCAGTAGAAACCCTCACCGTGTGTGGGCAGATATTATCATGCTGAAATGTAGGCTCACGGTGGATTCCCAAGAACGTCTAAAACTGGGGAGTAGAAGATCATCAACATACCTCTCTGCTGCAAGGGTGTCTACCAGGCTGGACCTGACATAAATGAAGACCATTACTCGTGTTTGTCAGGCTGCATGGTGGGCAACAGCCAGGTTGGCATATTACCTCTGTTCGGAATGTATCTGGGCCCGTCTTTGCTGGTAATCGCGAGTCATTTGGAGGTGGGATTCATCACTGAAGACAATGATACTCCATTCAGAAATATTCCGCACGGAATGTACTCAACACCACTTCAAACTGACTTTTTGTTGTACAGACGTAAATGGTAGAAGGCATCATAAACCACCTATTAATGTTCTTTGGCGATAGAAACATCAATTGCGCGTCAGATGGATGGTAATGATAAAGAAGGGGGGATCTGATGCCTCTGATGGTTGCCTGGTCATCACGTTATATCATGCTGTAGGTGTTGATGTGAAAGTTATTGCCAGATTAAAACTGTGTGCCGGACTGTGTTTCGAATGTAGGACCTTTGCCTTTTGCAGACAAGCTTGCTACCGAATGAGTTACCTGGTACACCTCATGGTTCGTCGTCACAGCTTTACTTCCGCAAGCTGTGAGGATGGTCTGCGAGTCGTACCAGGGTATTTAGAAAGGTGAACAGGTGGGGCTTAACAGCTTTGACATAATTGCAAAACGACATATTGACCATAGCTGTTTATTTTTTATCGGTTAGTTCATCATTATCAAGCGTTAGCAGAGTTTAGCTAATAGCTTAACATGTCGTAACACAAAAATTCAAAATTGTAAAATAAGTATTTGTTGTCATTACTCTACTCCTGATTCATATTACCACAGTGGCTGACTGATACCAGGGTATCTCAGTCGTTAGAGCGCTTGCCCGCCGAAGGCAAACGACCCAGGATCGAATCCCAGGCCGGCATGGAATTTTAATGTGTCAGGAAGTTTCGTATTAGCTCACAATCTGCTGCAAAGTGTACATATCATTTTGAAAGTAATTTTTAAATAGAAATTCTCCATAGTATAGAATAATATAGAACTCTTCGTTATTTTTGACGTGATGAACCGTAGCACAGTGGTAGATTGCCAGACTATGAATTGAAGGGTCGAGGGTTCGATCCCCACGAGATCCTTAGATTTTTATTTGTCACTTTCCACTTCTTTCACCTCTGGCAGTGTAGCTGATATGAAAAATACCGAGTAGCGCCGTGGTTCGGAACCCACATTAAACTGTAGGTCCCCCTATAACTGGCTGGGTAAGTCAGTTCGAAGGTCAGAGGAAGACAACGGCATACCACCTCCAAACAGGACCATGCCTAGTAAAGCACTGTGGTGTTCAAACCAATCTTCGGATTGTTGACTGATTTACCTTTTTTGAACTTATGTATGTACAGATAAACCAAGTGTGTGCTCGCAGTTTCCTGTGTGTGACTCACCAGCTGCTGGAGAGGTGGGGCTGGGCACGAACTCTGAGTGTCGGCGGCCGAGCTCCCCGCGGCCGTAGCGCTGCTGCTGGCCGCCCCCGCCGCCCCCGGCCGCCGCCCCCGACGGGCCCGCCGCCGCCGCCCCCGCCGCCCCCGCGCCGTCCAGCGGCTGCACTTCGCACATGCGCTCGCGCGACGGCGTGCGCCACATCTTCAGCCGCACCTTGCGCGCCGCCTGCACAGCCGAGCCACAAGACGCTCCTCACCGTCTGCACGCCTGTCCAGAAACACTGTTGCCATACGTGGAGCATATAACACCTCATCTTTCTTTTGTCTAGACTGGCTACTCATGGAAACATCGACCGTTTAAAATACGCGCGTCTCATTGTGAATGTGTGATAGAGATGGCAGCACTGTGTCACGCACGGAACTCTAGCGGTAGCAGAGAGAGTTATTGATTGAATGGTGACGTTCTCAGTACAAGAACAGCGTACTTTCTCCATTTGCGTGGTGTGCCACCGATTGTAATTTGAGTGATATATGTGATGGTCGTGTCATGGATGTGTCCAATGTGCATTCATATGTGCTGTTGTCCAGAGAAGGCAGAACGTGATGCTCTCGACCTGGCATAACCCGGACTGACGACATGACTGTGCGAGTGGAGAAATTCCGAGGGATCTGTGAACACAATCATGCATTAGGGCCTGAAAATGCGAAAAGAGTCCTACAGGTGGGTGCCTCTGACACTGACAGATAACCACAAGGCTATATGTGTTTACAGACGAATGGAAAAACTGGTGGAATCCGACCTTGAGAAAGATCAATTTGTATTTAGGAGAAATATAGGAACACGCGAGGCAATACCCACATTATACTAAGGAAAGGCTAACCTACGTTTTTAGCACTTGTGGATCTGTAGAAACTTTTAACAATGTTAACTGGATTACACTTTTTCAGATTCTGTAGGTAATAAGAGTAAGATATAGGGAGTGAAGTGTTATAGTCTACTTGTACAAAAAACAGACACTCCTCACCGTCTGCACGCCTGACTAGAAACACTGTTGCCATATGTGGAGCATATAACACCTAATCTTTCTTTTATCTAGACTGGCTACTCATGGAAACGTCGTCCATTTTAAAATACGCGCGTCTCATTGTGAATGTGTGATAGAGATGGCAGCACTGTGTCACACACAGAACTCTAGCGGTAGCAGAGAGAGTTATTGATTGAATGGCGACGTTCTCAGTACAAGAACAGCGTACTTTCTCCATTTGTGTGGTGTGCCACCGATTGTAATTTGAGTGAGATATGTGGTGGTCGTGTCATGCATGTGTCCAATGTGCATTCATATGTGTTGTTGTCCAGAGAAGGCAGAACGTCATACTCTCAGCCTCGCCTAAGCCGGACTGACGACATGACTGAACGAGTGGAGAAATTCCGAGGGTTCTGTGCAGACAATCATGCATGAGGACCTGAAAATGCGATAGGAGTCCTACAGGTGGGTGCCTCTGACATATAACCACAAGACAATATGTGTTTACAGACAAATGGAAAAACTGGTGGAATCCTTGAGGAAGATCAATTTGGACTTAGCAAAAATGTAAGAACACGTGAGGCAATACCCACATTATACTTAGAAGATAGGCTAAGGAAAGGCTAACCTACTTTTTTAGCTTTTGTGGATCTGGAGAAACTGTTGGCAATGTTGACTGAATTACACTTTTTTTCAGATTCTGAAGGTAGTAAGTGTTATAGGAAGTGAAGTGTTATAGTCTACTTGTACAAAAAACAGACAGGCGTTATTAGAGTAGAAGGTCATGAACAGGTCATAGTGGTTGGGAAGGGAGTAAGACAGGTTTGTAGCCTTTCCCCAAAGTTGTTCAGTCTGTACATTGAGCAAGCAGTGGAGGAATGCAAAGAGAAGTTTCGAGAGGAAATTAAATTCCAGGGAGAGGAAATAAAAACTTTGCGGTATGCTGACGACATGGTAATTCTGTCAGACACAGCTAAAGACGTGGACGAGCAATTAAACGGAATGAACAGTGACTTAAAAGGAAGATATAAGATGAACGTTAACAAGAGTAAAACGAGGGTAATGGAATGTAGTGTCAGAAAATCAGGCGATGCTGAAAGAATTAGATTAGGTAATGAGGCGATAAAAGTAGTAGATGAGTTTTATTATTTGTATAGCAACATAACTTCTGATGGCCGAAGTAAAGAAGATATAAAAGTGCGGAATGGCTGTGGGAAGATTAGCGTTTCTGAAGAACCGAAATTTGTTGACATCCAATAGTAGTTTAAATGTTAGGAAGTCCTTTCTGAAAGCATTTGATGGAATGTAGCATTGTATGGGGGTGAAACGTGGATGATAACGAGTTGAGACAAAAAGTTGGTAGAAGCTATCGAAATGTGTGCTGCAGACGAATGATGAAGATTAGATGGGTAGATACGTAACTAATGAGGAAGTGCTTAACAGAATTAGGGAGAAAAGGAGTTTGTGGCATATCCTGGATAAGAGAAGGGATAGATTGGTGGGACACATTGTGAGACATCGAGGAATTGTCAACATTAGAGGGAGGTGTGTGGGGTAAAAATCGTAGAGGGAGAGCAAGGGACGAATACGGTAAGCAGATTCCAAAGGATATAGGTTTCCATTCATATTCTCAGATTTCTGCGGACTGAAGATCACAACAACATATGTGTGTAATCTTGATGCATGTTATATTGATGCGTGGCAAGTTGACATATCCTGATGGTATGAATGGTAGTTCCTTTTCATTGATTGTAACAATAGGTGAGATGTATATGTCATTTTCAAATCCTGAACGAATCACCAGTACTCAAAGCAGCTCTCAACTTTCAACGATGTAAAGAATCGCCAGAAACGAAACGTGTTCAAATTGCATGTTAAACTGTAGTCTCCTTTCCACAGTTGGATAAGTGGGCTAGGTTAGGGATATACAAGGCACTGAAGAACTGGTGTCCAGTTGTAACACTTGTATCAGGCCACTGGGTCACAGGACATTATTATTAGTATACCAAGTGTAGTTAGTATTTTGTCCATTGATGGCACTTTTGGTGGTTGAATGGGGTACTGATGCATTATATGAGTCAAAATTGAGTTTATTTCCTACTAGATGACGCTTCTGCCGATTCTGTAAGCGATGTGAATAAATTTGTATATAACATTCCAAAAATGTATAGTCGTGTTTGATTCACCCCGTATACTGGATGAGTCAGAAGGAATGGTACTGCTTTGATGGATGAAACTACTGATACTGAACCGTTCTTAATCGTTTCTGGGTGAACCAATGAAAACGAACAGGAATGGGAAACGAGCAAGTGACAGTAAATTAAGATACTGTTACGTTATGATTTGTTTAATCCTGTAAGTTTCTTTATAGAAGATGTTCAACAGTCCACCATCAACTTCAATATACTTTACTGCTCTTGCAGGCAGGTGTTGTGTTGCTGACTGGAGGTCAGTTTTGTGCGTTATTCCATATTTTTAATTACATGTATTATGGGTTTTCTAATTTGACTACTTTCATAACCTTGCTGCTGTCCACCTAGATTTCAACCCCATAAAATAAAGTTGGTCGAGAGATAGAACGGTGCACTGGTAACTTACTCTTGGTACTCAAATGTTTGAAAATGTATGGGATCTAACTATTCTGGTCATCAGTCCCTAGGCTTACAAACTACATAAAGTAACTTATGCTAAGGACAACAAATACACCCATGCCTGAGGGAGGACTCCAACCTCCGAAGGTGAACAGTAGCGTGCTCTGCAGCAAGGCACCTTGAAACGCTCGGCCACTCCAGTCTTGGTACTGACTTCCTTCTTGCAGAAGAGAATAGATGAGCATTCACAGAATTAGCTTTGCTACTCCTGTTCTTAAACTATGTTACCATCCTGTGAAAAAATACATCCTTAGTACTTTAAACTGTCCACCTGTTCTACTTTTGTTCCTCCTATTTGACACTCAATCTGTTTAAATCTCTTTCCCAGAGACATTACTTTCTTTTAGAGATGCTCATCTCCATACCACAAGCCTTACACATCTGATGCAGGTCTGATTTATGGGCAATAAATAGTCACCTGCAGTTTTCAAATTCCTAGTTATTTCATTGGTTTACCTGAGAATGCCTAAAAAAAAGGGGCATATCACACAATGTAAGCTTTCACGGCCGGCGTCAACTTCATTTAAAACTTCTGGGCTCATAAGCTGTGGTTGATTTGTGAAACTTTCCCCTAACGTTTCATCTTTGGCTGCGGTAGACATCTTCAGAGGTAGAATGGCGAACTGCGATGAGAACTACATCGCCTATATATATTGTGCCCCTTCAAGTTCTCATCGCAGTTCGCCACTCTACCTCTGAAGATGTGTTCCGAAGATGAAACTGTGGTGTCGCACAAGTATGAAGTGCGCGCCCCTACTTACGCCGCGTGCCAGAATGCACGCACGGCGCGGCGTTCTTACGACGTCAGCCACGAGCGCCCTCTGCTGCAACTTCGCTTGTGACCACGACTGCTGCATCGGCCACTTGGGAATGAGATAGACACCAGTTAAGACTTGGCTATCGGATAGGCACTAGGAATCATCAGTAGACAGGCCTCTATCTAAACTATGTATCAGCATTCTGCAGTCAAGAACTATGTAAAAGTTAAGTATTTCCAAGACTCCACGAAATATATATGTTATTCTAATTTAGCCTAGTGTTCTAGTTTCTGCTGTCCCACTGGCTGGTCACCTCCGTACCTGCACAAGCATGCATCCTTTATTCCTGTGTCAGTATCTTTCTACTCGGCCACCGACACGTACAACAACCGGTGGAAACGAGACACAAAAGAAACTTTAGGGGACAGTTTTACAAATCGACCATGGCTTATGAGCCTGGAAGTTTTAAATAAAAAAAGGGCATATATTTATTATAAGTTTTTTGTTGACATCACCACTACAATACACCTCAAGGCATATACCTCTCCTAGTGATTCACCCTGTATATCGTTCCTTTGCATACCTCGCCGACACAGCAACGGTGGTTGCAGGTAGGTGTGTGTAAGTTACCGTCAACCCTGCCCCCAAGGGGGCTAAGGGTACTTTCGTGAGTACATGAGTGGCAAGCGCGGGGCCCCTTTACTTCCTGGAGTGCATTTCCTTTCCCCCTCCCCTCCTTTCCTATCCTCACTCCTTCCCACTGGGGGGCTGATAAACGTATCAGTTTAGTCCCCCCTATCTCAAACAAACAACCCGACCCAACCGCGTTACCTTGATCTCGGCGATGTCGTCCATGATGTCGAGCTGCAGGTTGAACTGGGAGCCGGTGCCGGAGCCGGTGGCGGGCGGCCTGGGCGGGATGCTGGAGGCGGAGTCCCTGCGGCCGGGCAGGACGCGCGGCGGCGGCCCCGGGAAGGCGGCGATGCTCTCGCGGCGCCCGCGCCCGAACAGGATGGAGGGCGGCGGCGCGCGCGAGATGGTCACCACCGAGTGCCGGCGGCCGCCCGGCGCCGGCGCCGCCGTCTGCGACAGCGTCGCCAGGAAGGCCGCCTCGCGCGCCGCCGCCGCGCCCGTGCTCTCCACGCCGTGCTCCGACAGGCGCCGCACCTGCAACGACGAGCCGCTCACTGCCTGCTCTCGTATCGCACTGGCTGAAAGGCTAGTCTACACGACGACACTATACCCGGGCCGCTGAAACATTGCACTTGACGTTTACAAATAACAAGTGAAGAGCAAGAAGCGCGAGGCGCTAGTCGCTAGGAACGATCCAATCACAACGCGATTGGAAGCGGCTACACGGGTAGCGGGGGCTGTGTGGCGTGGACTGGGCTGTTTTTTTTTTTTTAGGTTAGAGGGCCTCAGGAATACACCAAATGGGTTTCAGTCTCAAAGGGGGCAGGTCAGACACAGGAAGAAAGCAGATCTAGAAACCATTGGTATAACAATTGTAAATTGTCGTAGCTGTATCGGGAAAATTCCAGAGCTCCAAGTGCTGATAGAAAGTACTGAGACACATATCGTTATAGGTTCTGAAAGTTGACGCCTGAGATAAGTTCGGCCGAATTTTTTTCAAAGGGCCAAATGGTCTTCAGAAAGGATAGAATAAATAAAAAAGGGGGTGGCGTGTTTATTGCTGTTACAAACGGTTTATCCTGCAGCGAAATTGAGACAGATACTTCCTGTGAATTGGTCTGGGTTGAGGTTATACCTGACCACCGAAATAAATTAATAATTGGATCTTTTTATCGGCCCCCTGACTCAGACGATGCGGTTGCAGAAATGTTCAAAGAAAGCTTGAATCATATTTCAAATAGGTATCCGAAGCATACTGTTATAATCGGTGGCGACTTTAATTTACCCTCGATATGTTGGCATAATTACGTATTCAAAACCGGCGGCAAATATAAAACATCGTCCGAACTAGTTCTGAATGCTTTTTCTGAGAACTACTTCGAACAGTTAGTTCATGAACCCACTAGAATAGTACGTGGTTGCGAAAATACTCTTGATCTCCTAGCAACAAATAATCCCGATATAGTAAAGAGCATCAAAACAGATACAGGGATTAGCGAACATCGAGTTGTAGTAGCGAGACTGAATATCGAAATTCCCAAATGCACAAAAAATAAACGAAAAATTCAATAAAGCAGATAAAAATTCGCTTCACGCTTTCCTGAGTGATAATCTCCAGTCTTTCAAAACTAAAAATGCGAGTGTAGATCAGTTGTGGCTTACTTTCAAAGACATAATATCAGTACCAATCGAGAGATTTATACCAAATAAATTAATAAAAGAGGGGGCCGACCCCCCCGTGGTACACAAGACAGGTCAGATCACTGTTGCAGAAACAAAGAAAAACGCATGCAAAATTTAAAAAGACACAGAATTCACAAGACTGGCATTCTTTTACTGAAACACGAAACCTAGCGCGGACATCAATGCGAGAAGCCTATAGTAGTTACCATAACGTAATCCTGTCTCGTAATCTTGCAGAAAACCCAAAGAAATTCTGGTCATATGTGAAGTACACTAGCGGCAAAACACAAACAATACCTTCACTACGCGATAGCAATGGTAATAGTACCGACGACAGTACTGCTAAGGCAGAATTACTAAACACAGCTTTCCGAAATTCGTTCACCAAAGAAGACGAAGTGAACACTCCAGTATTCAATCCAAGAACAGATGCCAGCATGCGAAACATAGAAGTAGATGTTCCTGGAGTAGTAAAACAACTTAAGTCACTAAACAAAAACAAATCTTCCGGGCCGGATTGTATACCAACTAGATTTCTCTCAGAGTATGCTGATGCAATTGCTCCGTACTTAGCTATAATTTACAACCGATCACTCAGCGAAAGATGTACCCAAAAACTGGAAAGTTGCCCAAGTTACTCCAATATTCAAGAAAGGCAATATGAGTGATCCCCAAAATTACAGGCCTATCTCATTGACGTCAATTTGCAGTAGGATTTTGGAACATATACTTTGTTCCAATATTATGAACTACCTCGAAGAGAACGACCTATTAACCAATAGTCAACACGGATTCAGAAAGTATCGCTCTTGCGAAACACAGCTTGACCTTTATTCACATGAAGTGTTAAGTGCCATCGACAAGGGATCTCAAATCGATTCCATATTTCTGGATTTCCGGAAGGTTTTGCTACTGTACCCCACAAGCGGCTTCTAATGAAATTGCGTGCTTATGGAATATCTTCCCAATTGTGCGATTGGATTCACGATTTCCTATCAGAAAGGACACAGTTCGTTGTAATTGAAGGTAAGTCATCCAGTAAAACAGAAGTGATATCTGGCGTTCCACAGGGAAGCGTTATAGGTCCCCTACTCTTCCTCGTGTTTATAAACGATTTAGGAGACATTCTGAATAGCTCCCTTAGACTGTTCGCGGATGATGCTGTCGTTTATCGGTTAGTGAAGTCAACAGAGGATCAAAAGCAACTGCAAATCGATTTAGACAAAATTTCTACTTGGTGCGAAAATTGGCAATTGACACTAAATAAAGAAAAGCGTGAAGTAATACACATGACCACTAAAAGAAATCCGCTGAACTTCAATTACGCGATAAATCAGTCAAACCTTAAGGTCGTAAATTCTACCAAATACCTAGGAGTTACAATTACAAACAACTTTGACTGGAGAGAACACACAGAAAATATTGTGGGGAAGGTGAACCAAAGGTTACGTTTCACCGGCAGAACGCTTCGAAGATGCACCAGCTCCACCAAAGAGACTGGCTACATCACACTTGTGCGTCCTCTGTTGGAGTACTGTTGCTCTTGTGGGACCCTCACCAGATGGGACTGACGGAAGATATTGAGAACTTTCAGACGTTCCGTGACGTCAACGTTCCCGCGTTTCCAGCTTTGTTCAGTTCTACCGTAAACAAAGTTGTGTATCGTGTTTATCGCGTGTTTATGTTGTGTGTGCTTTTTTCGCTGCGATTTGTTTTACTGTGAGTGGTTTAACTTGACTTTCTGAGTTTAAGTAATTGGATAATGTCATAGAAAAGACGTTTGTCTAGTGACGTTTTCTAAGTTCTCAATTTCGTTTGAATAAACGAAGCATATGCTCTGAGCAGGAGGTAAATTCTCGCTTCAAACGATCGGAAAGAAATTATGTGTAGTGGTTATAAGAAAGAAATAATGCTGCAGATATGTCAATCTCAAAACTTCTTTTATATTCGCTCGTGAAACAAAATAAGCCTATTACACCCACATATGCAGTAGACGAAATCGCAAAGGATCGGCGTCACAATGAAATAAATCTGCCCCCATTTCACTGGCGTTTTAACCCTATAAAATTGATATGGTGTGACGTGAAGAATAAGTCTTTCACAATAACAGAGGTGGAAAAGCTGGTTAATGATTTGTCTTGGTGATGACGATTTTGGCAGTGACGACAACAGTGAAGATGGGGAGCTGGATGTAATTGTACGATTGTCGCCATAAATCAGTGAGTGAAAAGCATTCAGTTTATAAAACGTAGAGAGAGAAGTTACTAACTTTATTATTGTTTATTTCGTATCCGTCGTGATCTAATGCTATTTTTCTATATTGCTTTGCTTCGTTATTGATAGCGTATGCATTGTTGTGCTCTGGTCTTCATTAAAATGTTGTTAATTAATTGCTGCTCAAGAACGAATTATTATATGCACTTTTATTGCTCAACAGCATACATGTACGAGATGCAATTGAAAACCGTTTCGTCTGCTGTGTGTATAGAGGGTAGTGTTGCAACGTCGCTAAAACAGTGTAGCCAACTTAACACGCCGTAACGCGAAATGTCAAGTGTAATGTTTTAGCGGCCCGGGTAGACGTTTCATGAAACTTCACTTCTGGCCAGTGCGCATGCGCGGTAAGCGTACGCGCAACTCGGGGAAACTAAAAAGTTTCGGCTCCTCCCAACTTTGGCGAAACTGATTGCGCGAGTTTTTAGGTTAGGTGATAACCAAATCACAAAATGAAATGGGGAACGGAAGAAATTGATGCATAGGTGTTTATGAGCTTTTAAAAGCTTTCTGGAATAAATAGCGGCGTGTTGGTGCTCTTGAAGCAATCATTCGTCAATTAAATATTGATGGGTGAACGGTAGCTAATTGGCGGGCTAAAATACATTCAATTCAAAATACCTGTACAAACGAACTGTGAAAAATGCAATCTAGTAAAACATCTCCATGTTGATCAGCGCAAGATAACAAGACCAAGATCACGTGGTTTGAACTTGCAGACTTTTTTAAGGAAAATTGTACACAGAAGAAAAGGTTACACAAATCTGTTATTTAACATTATTTGTATAAAACGTGATAGCTTTTACATTTACAATTCTTTGTAAATATTTATTTAAAACGTGACAGGGTTTTACATTCACCTTTTTTTATGTAAGTACTTTTAAACATATTGTTCACTTTTTCCTGGTTAAGCAATTGTGGATTTCGGAACACGATGCAGGGTCTATAGAGACGAATATGAATCCTCACTTGACGAGAAACGTATTGTAATTTTTAATTTCAGTTCTGGTGACAATGCTATACGCATAAGAGTATCTTGTTTCCTTATTGCATTACTATATTTGAAGAAAACGTAAAATGCTCTGGTGACATTTTAAGATAATTAAAATAATTTGTAGAGTCTTCAACCACAATCTCTTTCAGCAAGACCGGAGATCAACCGAACTGACGTCTTCCATTTAACAACCGAAATACGTTTTTTATTCTTCTTATGTTTAGTCTTATGAAGTGATTTCACACAGAGCAGTAATAGCTCCGCTGCAGCTCTTATAGCTGCCAAAACTTTCATTTTACGACGACTGCGGCACAACGAAACTGAAGTTTCGGTGACGTGTCTACAGACATACACGAAACCAGTTGCGTGCAATTCATTTCACGCAACGAGTGTCGCAACCTGGTGTCGTCGTGTAGACTAGCCTTTACCTACTCCCTCTACAGGACCCTATGCACGTTTCGATTTATCGTCCGTCCAACCAACTGACCAGCCAACCAACGAAATTCGTTGCAGCCTACACACGTTCTGACCAACTGCAGGCAACGATTGCAGCACCTCCCTGTTCTGGTGTCTGGTTGTCGAACTGTTTTTCTTTTCACGTGTTCGCTGTGCAGACAGCAGACGATCGCAGGCAGGAAGTTGGTGGCGTAGTGCTACACACTAGAACACTGTATAGTATATCTAGTGCTTTACTACACACAGTACAGTTTGTCAGGTGGAGTGTTTAGGAGAGGCAGGGGAGGGGGTTTAGGATTTCGAACTGTCAGGCTCGACCAACCATCCGACAAGTAAAGTAAAGCGCCTCCACACGTCCAATTTATCGGCGATCCGATAAATTGAACACGACAAATCGCGACGTGTGTAGGCGCCTTAAATCTACTACTGCATATTTACACATATTTACATCCTAATGGCCACTAAAAGAAATCTGTTTAACTTCAGTTACACCATAAATGAGTCAAACCTTGAGGCCACATATTCAACTAAATACCTAGGAGTAAGAATTACGAACAACTTAAATTGGAAAGAAGACATAGAAAATATTGTAGGGAAGGCGAACCGAAGACTGCGTTTCATTGGCAGGATACTTAGAAGATGCAACATTTCTACTAAATAAACTGCCTACACTACGCTTGTGCGTCCTATTTTGGAGTATTGTTGCGCATTGTGGGATCCACACCTGGTGGGTCTGACGGACGATTTACAGAAAATGCTGAGAAGGGCTGTTCGTTTTGTATTATCGCGATATAGGGGACAGAGTGTCACGGAAATGATGCACGAGTTGAGATGGAAATTATTAAAAGAATGACGTTATTTGTTGCGGCGAGATGTATTTGCGAAATTTCTTTCACCAACTTTCTCTTCAGAATTCGAACATATATTGTTAACACCCACCTACATAGGTAGACATGATCATAATAAAATAAAGAGAAATCAGATCGAAAACAGAAAGATATAGGTGTTCTTTTTTTCCGCGAGCTATTTCAGCGGAGGTTCCAACTTTTGAATATCTCAAATAGTAAGGCCACCAAATGTCTATAAGCGGGATGGGACGAGGGTAGGAAGTAAGTTAATAAGGAATCATCAAAATTGTGAAAATAGTTTCTGTAAGGTTGCAGATAAGGTGTACATTAGGAATGAGGTGGGTGTGTGGAGTTTTGAGGGGGGGGGGGGGAGCAAAACTAATTATTTTCATCCTCAGAACCGAACATCTTAGATTTTGTGATTTTCAGATTAATATTTATTTATATACATATGTATATCTTCAAGAATGTACTTATTAAAAATTGCACACAAACGCCAAGACAACATAAAATCATCAACATAAAATCATCACAGGACATACTAATTTAATTGATGAAAGGAGAAAATATTAAAATGCAGTAAATGAAACAGGCGAAATAGAGTACAGACGACTAAGAAATGAGATTGACAGGAAGTGTAAAATAGCTAAGCAGGATTGGCTAGAAGGCAAATGCAAGTCTGTAGAATAATGTATAAATAGGGGGGAAATCTATACCGTATGAATATAATGAACTCACATGGAAAACCAGTTCTCAGCAGTGAAGAGAAAGCTGAAAGGTGGAAAGAGTATATAGAGGGGCCCAACGAAGGAAATGAACTTAGAGGCCATATTGTAGGAAGGGGAGAAGACGTAGATGAGGATGAAATAGGAGATACTATACTGAGAGATGAATTTGACAGAGCACTGAAAGACCTAAGTCGAAACAAAGCCCCTGGAGTAGATGACAGTTCCTCAGTGCTACTAAGTCTCTGGGAGAACCAGCCATAAAAAATTGTTTCACCTGATGTTTAAGATGTAGGAGACAGGCGAAGTACCCTCAGACTTTAAGAAAAATATTATAATCTCCATTCCAAAGGAAGCAGGCGCAGACAGGTCTGAAAATTACAGAACCATCAGTTTAATAAGTCATGGTTGCAAAATATTAACCGAATTATTTACAGAAGGGTGGTAAAGCTGGTAGAAGCCGACCTTGGGGAAGATCAGTTTGGGTTCAGGAGAAATGTAGGAACACGTGAGGCAATACTCACTATACGGCTTATCCTAGAAGATAGATTAAGGAAAGGCAAACCCACATTTCTAGCTTTTGTAGATTTGGAGAAGGCTTTTGACAGTGTTCATTGGAATAAACTCTTTCAAGTTCTGAAGCAAGCAGGAGTTAAATATAGGGAGCGTAAGGTTATTTACAACTTGACAAAAACCAGACAGCGGTTGTCAGAGTTGAAGGGCATGAAAGGGATGCAGTGGTTGGGAAGGGAGTAAGACAAGGTTGTAGCCTTTCTAAAATATTATTCAATTTGAACATTGAACAAGCTATAAAGGAAAGGAAGCAGAAATTTGGAGAAGGAATTAAAGTTCAGGGTGAAGAAATAAAAACGTTGCATTTTACTGATGACATTATAATTCTGCCAGAGACAGCAAAAGACCTGGAGGAGCAATTGAACGCATGGACAGTGTGTTGAAAGGAGCATATAAGATGAACATTAACAAGAGCAAAATAAGGGTAATGGAATGCAGTCTTAGACAGTCGGGAATGACATTAGTTTACGAATCAATAAAGGTGGTAAATGAATTTTGTTACTTGGGCAGTAAAATAACATGTTATGGTCGCAGTACAGAGGATATAAAATGCAGAATGGCAATGGGAAGAAAAGCGTTTTTGAAAAAGAGAAATCTGTTAAAATCGAATATTAATTTAAGCGTAAGGAAGTTCTTTCTGAAGGCAACTGTATGGAGTGTTCCTTTATATGGGAGTGAAAGACGGACTATAAACAGTGCGAACAGGAAGAGGATAGAGATTAGGTGAGTGGATCGCGTAACTAATGAGGAGGTACTGAACAGAATTGCACAGAAAATAAATGTCTGGCATATCGTAATTGAAACAAGGGATCGATTGGTAGGACGCATTCTGGGCCATTATGGAATCGTGAATTTAGAATTGGAGGGAAGTGTGGGGGTAAATATCGCAGAGGGACGCTGGGATACGAATACAGTAAGTAGGTTCAAAAAGATATAGGTTGACTCTCTTATTGAGAGGTGAAGGGCGTGGAAAGATGCATCAAACAAGTCTGTGGACTCTACATCTACATCTACTTATACTCTGCAAATCACATTTAAGTGCCTGGCAGAGGGTTCGTTTAACCACCGTTATACTATTTATCTGCCATTCCATTCTCGAATAGCGCGCGGGAAGAAGGAACATCTGAATCTCTCTGTTCGAGCTCTGATTTGTCGTATTTTACTCTGATTGTCGTTTCTATCTATGTAAGTGGGAGTCAACAATATATTTTCGCATTCGGAGGAGAATGTTGGCGATTGGAGTTTCATAAGTAGCCCACGCCGGAACGATAAGCGCCGTTGTTGTAATGATTCCCATCCCAGATCCTGTATCATTTCCGTAAAGCTGTCTCCCCTGTATTGTGACAATACGAAACGAGCTGAACCTTCTTTGGACTCTTCCGATGTCCTCCGTCAAACCCACCTGATAAGGATCCCACACTGGGCAGCAATACTCCAAAAAAGGACGGACTGAAGACCATAATAGTAACAAAAGATGAGAAGGAGGAATTGCAATTATAGACAAATGAGTGTGTTACTATTCTAATTTCGAGCTATTCTTGTAATGACATTAGCAAGACAAGATGGCTGGAAGATAATATTCTTCTCGGGTTTCCTGCCGGATAAATACGTCATCTTCACGTCATCTTGTATCAAGATGACGTATTTATCCGGCAGGAAACCCGAGAAGAATATTATCAATCATTACGTATATCTCGCGAAGAGATCGTGAGGATAAAATCAGAGAGATTAGAGCCCACACAGAGGCATACCGACAGTCCTTCTTTCCGCGAACAATACGTGACTGAAATAGGAGGAAAACCGATAGTGGTACTCAAGGTACCCTCCGCCACACACCGTCGGGTGGCTTGCGGAGTATGGTTGTAGATGTAGATACGCCGGGAAAGTCTACGTAGTCACAAGATGGCTGGAAGTGCTGAAACCCTCCCATCTAGGGTTACCATATGCCCGTCTTCAGAAAAGAGGACATTTCTAGATTCATAAAAAAAACCTTCTTTCGCTCTCTCTCTCTCTCTCTCTCTCTCTCTCTCTCTCTCTCGTATTGACAACTCAAGTCCGAGTGATGCCTCTATTGTATTATCAGAGTCTTGTTTGTAATACATCTTAGGGATCTTACGAAATTTGTTCATCTTCTTACAAATTAAGAAGCATGAAATGTTGACTAAATAGCAGTGAAGCCCTAATATTTCATGACTTCACCACTTGTAATCATCGTATTAAGTGCTGAACATTTTTTCCATACTTATAAGATACCTTGCCGATCACCCCTGTTGTCACCTGAAATTTTTTTACGATGCATCATTTACGGAAACCATACAACTGTTGACTGTAAAATCGTCACGATTAAAGTAACTGTAAAAATTATCGAAGCCTACCTTAATATAGCTATGTTCCCATTTCGGATCAGACCGACGTGACTATATACATGGTTAGCATCTATATTCTAGTGCGTGAATGGAATATGTTAGGCCCAAGTGAAAGGAATGAAAAAAATAAACTTTTAATTTACGTACAATGGCTTACAATTAATTATTAAAAACTACTCATTTTTTAGAACAAAATTATTAAATCGATGTTTTCAAAACATTATGTAGTTACGTCTGTTTGGTCCTAGCCGGCCACGGTCTGCACGGATACTACGGTTGGGGGTTCGAATCCCCCCTCGGGCATGGATATTTGTGCCGTCCTTAGTATTAGCTAGTTCATAAGTAGTTTGTAAGTTTGGGGACAGATGACCACGTAGTTAAGTCCCATAAGCTCTACAAACATTTTTCTTTGGTCCTAAACAGGAGAATGGTGAAACAGCAATGGTGACTGTGGCATCTGACCTTATTTGTATGAAGTTTTGAACAAGGATTTAACTTACGTATAACGAATATTGCACTAGCTTTTGATCTTAAAGTCATATGTGTGGTTGACAGACAACACACACAACTGCTGAGTCCCAGCACAAAGACTGAACGTCTTATTTTTGGGTGTCACTCAACACTCCGACCAGAGAAAGGGGGCAAGAGTTTCATATGATACTATGTGTATTGCACTGTCTTGCATTGTTGCAGACGTATGGTTTTAATTGGCCGCCTCGAAGCTCGTATTCCGCGACAATTGCCACGCACTTTCAAGCTGTTGCAGTTGCACAAGGCAAAAAAGAGGACATATCCCCATTGTGTTAACAACCCGGTCGGACCATTTTTAGGGTCCAAAAAAGAGGACATGTCCGGGTAAAAGAGGACGTCTGGTAACCCTACTCCCATCAGACTCGGAGGCAGAGTCTTTTCTCTAAGCGCTGTCACGGGCTGCGACCGAACTTCTCGACGGCGCAACCGCTCCGCTTTCCCGGGCCGCGGGTTTCCAACAGTGCGGGAGAGACGACATCGACCGGCCTTGTCGGCGAGCAGCAAGTGGCCTTGCAGGCCGGGAGAAAAACACGCCGCCCTCGGAGTGGCGAGGTCGGCGCGGATGGTCCCCCGGCATGCGACGGGCGCGCTGAATAAAGGATGGCGGCTGAAACTTGCAGCGGGATCGCGTGACTGCCGCGGCCGCGGCTGCGGTCGATAGCGGGGACCACCGGGCGAGCCGAAGCGCCGGCCGCAGGGGGGCCAGCCAGCCACAGGTGGTGCTGCCAGCCCATTCACTGGCTGCGACCAGCTAACCCACTCCGAGCTGCTCACTCCGACTGGCAAGGCGCTGTTGACAACCGTCATTAGATGTTCAAATGTTTATACAGCTTATGGGACTTAACCCTTTCGTGGTTGTTGGGACATATACGTCCCACTAACTTCGGACCTCATTTGTACTACAAGGTAGCGAGTTGCGTAATTCTGCATAGTGCTGCCATCTACATCTACATCTACATCTACATCTACATAGATACTCTGCAAATCACATTTAAGTGCCTGGCAGAGGGTTCATTAACCACCTTCATAACTTTTCTCTACCGTTCCATTCTCTAATAGCGCGCGGGAAGAAAGAACACCTAAATCGTTCCGTTTTCGATCTGATTTCTCTTATTTTATTGGGATGGTCATGTCTCCCTAAGTAGGTGGGTGCTAGCAAAATATTTTCACATTCAGAACTAAAAGTCGGTGATTGAAACTTCGCAAACAGATCACGCCGCAATGAATAACGTCTTTCTTTTAATGATTTCCACCCCAATTCGTGCAACATTTCCGTGACGCTTTCCCCCCCGTAACGTGATAAAACAAAACGAGCTGCCCTTCTCTGAACCTTCTCAATATCTTCCGTCAGTCCCACCTGGTGAGGGTCCCACAAGGGGCAACAGTACTCCAACAGAGGACGCACAAGTGTGATGTAGGCAGTCTCTTTGGTGGAGCTGGTGCATCGTCTAAGCGTTCTGCCAATGAAACGTAACCTTTGGTTCGCCTTCCCCACAATATTTTCTATGTGTTCTCTCCAGTCAAAGTTGTTCGTAATTGTAACTCCTAGGTATTCGGTAGAATTTACGACCTTAAGGTTTGACTGATTTATCGCGTAATTGAAGTTCAGCGGATTTCTTTTAGTGGTCATGTGTATTACTTCACACTTTTCTTTATTTAGTGTCAATTGCCAATTTTCGCACCAAGTAGAAATTTTGTCTAAATCGCTTTGCAGTTGCTTTTGATCCTCTGTTGACTTCACTAACCGATAAACGACAGCATCATCAGCAAACAGTCTAAGGGAGCTATTCAGATTATCTCCTAAATCGTTTATAAACACGAGGAAGAGTAGGGGACCAATAACGCTTCCCTGTGGAACGCCAGATATCACTTCTGTTTTACTCGATGACTTACCGTCAATTACAACGAACTGTGTCCTTTCTGATAGGAAATCGTGAATCCAATCGCACAATTGGGGAGATATTCCATAAGCACGCAATTTCATTAGAAGCCGCTTGTGGGGTACAGTATCAAAAGCCTTCCGGAAATCCAGAAATATGGAATCGATTTGAGATCCCTTGTCGATGGCACTTAACACTTCATGTGAATAAAGGTCAAGCTGTGTTTCGCAAGAGCGATACTTTCTGAATCCGTGCTGACTATTGGTTAATAGGTCGTTCTCTTCGAGGTAGTACATAATATTCGAACAAAGTATATGTTCCAAAATCCTACTGCAAATCGAAGTCAATGAGATAGGCCTATAATTTTGGGGAACTCTCCTATTGCGTTTCTTGAATATTGGAGTAATTTGGACAACTTTCCAGTCTTTGGGTACGGATCTTTCGCTGAGTGACCGGTTGTAAATTATAGCTAAGTACGGAGCTATTGCATCAGCATACTCTGAGAGGAATCTAGTTGGTATACAATCTGGCCCGGAAGATTTATTTTTGTTTAGTGACTTAAGTTGTTTTACTACTCCAGGAACATCTACATCTATGTTTCGCATGCTGGCAGCTGTTCTTGGATTGAATACTGGAGTGTTCACTTCGTCTTCTTTGGTGAAAGAATTTCTGAAAGCTGTGTTTAGTAATTCTGTCTTAGCAGTACTGTCGTCGGTAGTAATACCATTGCTATCGCGTAGTGAAGGTATTGTTTGTGTTTTGCCGCTAGTGTACTTCACATATGACCAGAATTTCTTTGGATTTTCTGCAAGATTACGAGACAGGATTTCGTTGTATAAACAACTATAAGATTCTCGCATTGAAGTCCGCGCTAGGTTGCGAGTTTCAGTAAAAGATTGCCAGTCTTGCGGATTCTGTGTCTTTTTAAATTTTGCATGCGTTTTTCTTTGTTTCTGCAGCAGTGATCTGACCTGTTTTCAAAACATTATGTAGTTACGTCTGCCTCCTCTTTTATTAATTTATTTGGTATAAATCTCTCGATTGTTACTGATATTATGTCTTTGAAAGTAAGTCACAACTGATCTACACTCGCATTTTTAGTTTTGAAGGACTGGAGACTATCACTCAGGAAAGCGTGAAGCGAATTTTTATCTGCTTTATTGAATTTTTCGTTTATTTTTTGTGCATTTGGGAATTTCGATATTCAGTCTCGCTACTACAACTCGATGTTCGCTAATCCCTGTATCTGTTTTGATGCTCTTTACTATATCGGGATTATTTGTTGCTAGGAGATCAAGAGTATTTTCGCAACCACGTACTATTCTAGTGGGTTCATGAACTAACTGTTCGAAGTAGTTCTCAGAAAAAGCATTCAGAACTAGTTCGGACGATGTTTTATATTTGCCGCCGGTTTTGAATACGTAATTATGCCAACATATCGAGGGTAAATTAAAGTCGCCACCGATTATAACAGTATGCTTCGGATACCTATTTGAAATATGATTCAAGCTTTCTTTGAACATTTCTGCAACCGCATCGTCTGAGTCAGGGGGCCGATAAAAAGATCCAATTATTAATTTATTTCGGTGGTCAGGTATAACCTCAACCCAGACCAATTCACAGGAAGTATCTGCCTCAATTTCGTTGCAGGATAAACCGTTTGTAACAGCAATAAACACGCCACCCCCTGTTTTATTTATTCTATCCTTTCTGAAGACCATTTGGCCCTTTGAAAAAATTTCGGCCGAATTTATCTCAGGCGTCAGCCAGCTTTCAGAACCTATAACGATTTGTGCCTCAGTACTTTCTATCAGCACTTGGAGCTCTGGAATTTTCCCAACACAGCTACGACAATTTACAACTGTTACACCAATGGTTTTTATGTCTACTTTCTTCCCGTGTCTGACCTGCCCCCTTTGAGACAAACCCATTTGGTGTATTCCCGAGGCCATCTAACCTAAAAAACCGCCCAGTCCACGCCACACAGCCCCCGCTACCCGTGTAGCCGCTTCCTGAGTGTAGTGGACTCCTGACCTATTTAGCGGAACCCGAAAACCCACCACCCTTTGGCGCAAGTCAAGGAATCTGCAGCCGACACGGTCGCAGAACCGTCTGAGCCTCTGATTCAGACCCTCCACTCGGCTCTGAACCAAAGGTCCGCAGTCAGTCCTGTCGACAATGCTGCAGATGGTGAGCTCCGCTTTCATCTTGCAAGCAAGACTGGCAGTCTTAACCACTTCTGATAGCCGCTCAAAACCAGAGAGGATCTCTTCCGATCCAAAGCGACACACATCATTGGTCCCAACATGAGCCACCACCTGCAGTTGGCTGCACCCTGTGCTCTTCATGGCATCCGGAAGGAGCCGTTCCACATCCGGAATGACTCCCCCCGGTATGCACACGGAGTGCACATTGGAATTCTTCCCCTCCCTAGTAGCCATTTTCCTAAGGGGCTCCATTACCCGCCTAACGTTGGAGCTCCCAACTACCAACAAACCCACCCTCTGTGAGTGCCCGGATCTTGAAGGCAGAGGGGCGAGTACAGGACAAGCGACACCATCCGCATCAGGAACATCCCCTGCCACAGACAGCGCCTCGAATCTGTTGGCAAGACTAAGCGGGGAGGCCTCCACTTCGGTCCCCCGGGAAGTCTTACGCCGCCTGACACGCGCTGAGGGGACCTCCCAATCCACCACGGATTGGGGGGCTACCTCCTCGCGGGCAGTGAGCGGGCTGGCCACAGCCGCAGGCCGATCGGAGGGCACAACAGACGCACAGGGCGTCTGCCGTACCCCCGCGAGCGGCCCACAACAGCGGCGCCCACCCACCGCAGTCTCAAGCGTTGCCAGCGAAGCCAACGCCGCCTGAAGCTGCGAGCGAAGAGTCACCAACTCTGCCTCCATCCGTTCGCAGCAGTCACAGTTCCTAGCCATTCTAAAAACCTTTGTTTCTTCCAAGTAAGTACGTCAGAGGACTCAGTAGTTTGATAAACAGTGAGCTTTGTAAAGTATAAACCTAACGCTGAACTGTTTATTAACGGCGAATCTGAAAAATATATACGCGAGCTAATAAATAAAAAGTTCAGTAACTGAGCTGACAAATAAACGCGATTCTTAATAAACAAACACGCGAGCACACTAAAGTATAAAGAGCTGCAAGAGAAAGCACACACGAAATGTAAATAAGTCGCTTCTATTAAGAAGCCGGTTACCGTTCAATGTAGAGCTGCTGCTGGTCACGTGTGCACTGGCCGCCGGTCACTGAGCAACCATCTGTTGGTGGCCCTTCAGAACGCGGAAAAAAAAAATCGAGGCACTGAAATTCTTACAGTGTAGGAGGCTGTGGCTCTTTATATGGGCTGCCGCGTGAATTTTCACGCCGTACCATTGTTTATTGTGCCTTGAATCGGTTTTCATCGTTTTCGAAGTAAGTATATTTGCTATTTTATGTTTCTGAGAAGTTTACAAACAACAATTACGCTTTCTAAAACTCATTTTACTTCACACGTTTTTTTCAGTGAATTTACAACTAGTGGGACGCATGTGTCCCAGTGACCATTGTGTTGCCCTATAGTGCCTTTATGTTGCGATATTATAGTACTCATATTTCAAAGAAAAACAGTTTCTGTAAATTTTTGCGCTAATAATACACTTCAAAAAAAAAAAAAAAAAAAAAAAAAAAACCAACTTATTCTTTTCATTCTCCACTCCGAGGAGTGGAGCGGGCTGTTTGAGATCCGGCCCATAAAGAGTCGCGGTTCTATTCAGCCAATTATCAGACAAGCTGATCGTGGGGCAAAGGGGAATCCCAATTGGGAATAAGTGGGAGGGGCTTACCAGCTCCGGCATACGCCTTACAACCAAGGAAAACCTCCCGAAAACCTTGGTCGGAGCCGGGGGATTGGGACCAATTTAATTTATCTGCGGGACTTGCACCGGACTAAAAATGGATTATCGAGAGAGTACTAGTGCACTCACGACAATCAAGGATCGGACGCCCGAGTTACTCCCGTAATCTCGTAGAGATCAGCTCGGCCAACAGTGGACAAGCATCCCGGTATGTAGTTTACTATTATCTGCATTTTCTATTATAGAAGCTGCGAGACAGCTCTCTCGCGCTTTTTTTTTTTTTTTAATATGGTGTGCATTACAAATTTTTGAATCATGTACTTGTTTAGACCCTATGACAGTTAGGATAACTTAAGAAATTATTTTAAAAAGTCTTAGGTAAATCGGTACCAGAAATGAACAGTGGGACGTATGTGTCCCACCTTTTTTTTTTTTTAGGAAAAATGGAATGTGCTAAAATGTTTTGAATGTCATATTTGTAATCCTGACCAAATCAGATTCTGTAACAGCTGAGATAACTTAAGATATTCTAAAAAATGAGTGAAAACCACGTAAGGGTTAACTACGGGGCCATCAGTCCCTAAACTTACAAACCACTTATCAACTAGCTAACACTAAGGACGGCACAAATATCCATGCCCGAGGGGGGGGGGGAGGATTCGAACCCCCGACCGTGGTGGCCGTGCAGACTGTGACTGACGCGCTGCAGAACGCTCGGCCACCGCGGCCGGCCCGTGATTAGAGGGAGAGTCTATTTGCACCCGAACGGGCCAAGGAAGTGACGTCAAAATGACGTAGCCGGCCGCTCCCGTCAAACATTCCGAGGTTTCCAGAATGAAACTTTCACTCTGCAGCTGATGCGCTGATATGAAATTTCCTATCAGATTAAAATTGTGTGCCGGAACCGGGACTCGAACCTGGGACCTTTGCCTTTCGCGGGCAAGCGCACTACCGACTGTGCTATCCCGACACGACTCACGATGCCGCCTCACAACTTTACTTCCGCCAGTACCTCGCCTCCTACTTTCCAAACTTCACAGAAGCTCTCGTGCGAACCATGCAAGACTAGCACTCCTGGAAGAAAATATATGGCGGAGACATGGCTTAGCCACAGCGTAAGGGATGTTTCCAGAATGAAACTTTCACTCTGCAGCGGAGTGTGCGCTGATATGAAACTTTCTGGCAGATTAAAATTGTGTGTCGGAACCGGGACAATGGACAATGGAGGCTTTGAAATGTGGTGCTACAGACTAACACTGAACATTAGATTTGTAGACCGCGTAACTAATGAGGATGTACTGATCAGATTGCAGGAGAAAAGAAAAATCTGGCATAACTTGACCAAAAGAAGGGATCGATTGGTAGGACACATTCTAAGACATCAACGAATCGTTAGTTTAGTGCTGGAAGTGTGTGTCTGTGGGGGGGGGGGGGGGGGAGTAAAAATCGCAGAGACCAAGAGACGAATCCAGTAAGCAGGTTCCAATGGGTGTGAGTTGGTGTTCTTATACAGAGATGAAGAGTTTTTTGCAGGATAGAGTCGAGTGGAGAGCTGATTTAGTGTCCGTATTGAAGACCACAACACCACAAACAACCGGTAATTCTACAATATTTCCGTTCTGATGACAACTTCTCCGTTATGATGGATGTTGTTTGCAATATTGACAGTGTATCAAATAATGCAACCTGTAGAAACTAATTTAATGCTAACTGACAGTTTCTAACACAAAATTTAGCAAAACCTCACATTATGACTACGCAGAATGTCCATGTATTAGTGAGACTGAGTAATTGAGAATTCTAGCTGTTCTGATAGATATTAAGCCTTCGTGGACAAACAATGTTCAGGATCTTCTTCAAAAACTAAATGCTGTGTTATTTACCAACAGAAGAATATCTGAAGTAACAGATAACACGAAAAGTAGTCAACTTTGCTTATTTTCATTCGCTAATTATGTATGGAGTTGATTTTGGGGTAAATCTTCTGAATCAAAGATAGTATTTATGGCGCTGAAGAGGGCGTTTCAAACAGAATGTGGTGTTCAGTAGTCTGAGAATTCTAACATTAGCCTCTCAATACATACCGTATTTACTCAGCTATAATACCCCACCGCCTGTAGTACTTAACTTTTAGGTCAAAATACGAAATTTCAAAAAATCTCAAAAATTCGGCACCATTAATTTATACGAAATTCGGCAACATTGTCTTCCGCTGGCTCTTGAAACTATGGTAACAGCAGTTGAATAGCCCCTCTCAGTAACTGTAACCTTGCGTTTTCCCGCAGTAAGTGTGAATTCAGTTTGATGCTATTAACAACATAGGCCTACGAAAATGAGTACTGGTGATCGGAGAATTAGGTGTATGGCATCGTTTAACTTCAGAGCTGTCGAGTTTGTAACGAATGACGGTGTCCGTGCGGCAGCTCGAGAATCTGAAGTTATCATATTTCAGGTTTTTACTCGTAACTGGACGTGTCTTGAGCTAGCCACGAACTGCAACGTAAGAAGAGCGGATTTTTGCGATTGAAACTGTGACACACTGAACGACATACTAGTTGCATATTTATTATATAAAAAGTTTTAATAAAGTAAGCTTTCCATATAATTCCATATAATTTAACCCATCCTGAACCATCTGAATGCACTATCGAAGTTACGATGTTTCCACCTATAGTACCGTCGTCCCCAATTTCGAAGTAAAAGATTTGGAAAAAAGGCGAGTACTAAAGGCGAGTAAATGCGATATTGCCTGTTGTTAACAATATCGGCTTATTCTCAAGAGATGGCAGCTTCCACTCAGTTAATACCAGGCAGAAACCGAATCTGCATTTGAATCACATCTCTTAGACTCTTGTGCAGAGAGGCGTCCAGTACTCTGCTGCATCCATTTTCCATAAGCTGCCACAAAAATTCAAAAATCTTGAGTCATGACTCCCTGTTTCTATTATGTCGATGATATATATAGTATACTGTTGATTTACATGTGATCATAGTATAGGTGAAAATTTCATTTAACCTATTACTACTCTTCTGTTATAAATTCATGTACTGATTCGCCAATTGGGTCCTGCCGAACACGAAAAACATAATTAGATAGAAAACTTCCACCAGAGCTCATACCGCACTGCACCGTTGCCCTTGTCCCGCTACGTTTGGAAGGGTGGTTATTTTTTTTCTCCTTGTACCTGTTTTTCGATTTGACAAATTTTACATGCGTAGCAGCATGAAAGGCTAGAGACAGGAAGTTCATATTCAAGAACGTCTACATTAGTATGTTCTGCAGAAATGATTAGTATTCGAAACATATCGGCGCGCGATTTTAAGCTCAATATCGCTATCACGCCTCAAAGGCACCTACCGGTACAATGTGGCTACGGCTCTCGTTGTGACTATAAACCGAAGGATATGAATGAGTGTAACTTGAGCAGACATGCGCGAACCTTACGGTCAAATCTGTGAGTTTGAAACAGGGCGTTTTATTGGCATGAGACAATACACACTCCTGGCCATTAAAATTGCTAAATTGCTATATCACGAAGATAGCGTGCTACAGACGGAAAAATTTAACCGATAGGAACAAGATGCTGTGATATGCAAATCATTAGCTTTTCAGAGCAGTCACACAAGGTTGGCGCCGGTGCTGACACGAGGAAAGTTTTCAACCGATTTCTCATACACAAACAGCAATTGACCGGTGTTGCCTGATGAAACGTTGTCGTGATGCCTCATGTAAGGAGGAGAAATGCGTACCATCACGTTTCCGACTTTGATAAAGGTCGGATTGTAGCCTATCAAGATGCGGTTTTATCGTATCGCGACATTGCTGCTCGTGTGGGTCGCCGTCCTATGACTGTTAGCAGAATATGGAATAGGTGGGTTTCAGGAGGGCAATACGGAACGCCGTGCTAGATCCCAACGGCCTCTTATCACTAGCAGTCGAGATGACAGGCATCTGCATGGCTGTAACGGATCGTGCAGCCACGTCTCGATCCCTGAGTCAACAGATGGGGACGTTTGCAAGACAACAACAATCTGCAAGAACAGTTCGATGACGTTTTCAGTAGCATGGACTATCAGGTTGGAGACCATGGCTGCGGTTACCCTTGACGCTGCATCACAGACAGGAGCGCCTGTGATGGTGTACGCAACGACGAACCTGGGATGAATCCGGGTTCTGTTTACTGCATCATAATGTTGGCATCCGTGTTTGGCGACATTGTGGTGAACTCACATTGGAAGCGTGTATTCGTCATCGCCATACTGGCGTATCACCCAGGGTGATGGTATGGGGTGCCACTGGTTACACGTCTCGGTCACCTCTCGT
This sequence comes from Locusta migratoria, assembly GCA_026315105.1. Lineage (NCBI taxonomy): Eukaryota > Metazoa > Arthropoda > Insecta > Orthoptera > Acrididae > Locusta > Locusta migratoria. The sequence goes on from CM048744.1 coordinate 668,684,876, forward strand.
TTGCATCGACGGCACTTTGAACAGTGGCTGTTACATTTCAGATGTGTTACGACCTGTGGCTCTACCCTACATTCGATCCCTGCGAAACCCTACATTTCAGCAGGATAATGCATCACCGCATGTTGCAGCATTTCTGAATACGGAAAATGTTCGACTGCTGCCCTGGCCAGCACATTCTCCAGATCTCCCATTAGTTGAAAACGTCTGGTCAATGGTGGCCGAGCAACAGGCTCGTCACAATACGCCAGTCACTACTCTTAATGAACTGTCGTATCGTGTTGAAGCTGCATGGGCATCTGTACCTGTACACGCCATCCAAGTTCTGTTTGACTCAATGCCCATGCGTATCAAGACCGTTATTACGGCCAGAGGTGGTTGTTCTGCGTGCCGATTTCTCAGGATCTATGCACCTAAATTGCGTGAAAATGTAGTCACGTCAGTTCTAGTATCATACATTTGTCCAATAAATACCTGTTTATCATCTGCATTTCTTCTTGGTGTAGCAATTTTAATGGCCAGTAGTGTAATGAATCCATCTTGCTCCTCCTGTGGGACTGTTATGGCAGTGCAAAGGTGCGTGCACAATGGTTCACCGAAGGCCATAGAACAGGGGGAGACGGGTCATATCGCACCATCCAGGCCACACTCTGAGAAGATGGACACCTTACCGAATGACAAGTCTGGCGCAGCAGTGGAGCAGTGAAACACATCGAACACTACCAAGATGTCAACGCGTCGCCATTTCTTACGGCATGACATAGTGCCCGTCGTCCACTTCTCCGCCTACCTTTGATTAACGTGCAGGCACATGCAAGAAGGCAAGATATAAGAACGTCACTGGGGTCAGGGATTGCGTCAGGTAGTGTTTGAGGACGATGCCACCTTCTCTCTGTTTGAAAATGGTGGCCACATTTTGATTCGCCTTAGAGGAGGTGCAGCATGACTGTGACTGCATTTTCACATGACATACAGCGCCTTATGGTGTGGGCTGCTATCGAGTTCAACCAGGAATGACAGCTGGCGCGTATCCAGGGCGCTGTCAATAGTTTGAACTGCGCGAACGGCATGTTGTATGACACCCCAGGCGCAATTTTTCAGCACTACAATGAAGACCAAAGGATGTTGCACCAACACGTGCCTTTCTCGTTTCACAGGATGTCAGCCTTTTGTGCTAGCCCACTGCATTTCAAATCGTTCTGTATGTCTAGTCCCTGATATGTTACCGAAGTAACTACTTGCAGTATTTGTCTCACAATTGCGCATTGAGTTTCTGTGTAAACGTAGCATTTTATATTTGTTAATGGTAAGGGTCGATTGACATGCTCTACACCATGCTTCCATACGATCCAGATCCCCCTGCATTTTCAAACGCTTCGACAATTTTTGGTACACTACAGCACTAGAAGCAAAACGCGTCACTCCACTTCCGATGTTACCTACGTAGTCATTTATACATTTTGAGATGAAAATTATCCTGATACCTGACTGAAAACGACTTACAAGTTCGTAGCGGCCTTCATCGGTAACGTTAGAATTCAGTATGGTGTTGGCCCACCCTTAGCTTCCACTCTCGCATACATACGTTCAATCAGGTACTGGAAGTTGCCTTCGGGAGTAGCAGCCCATTCTTCACGGAGTGCTCACTGAGGAGAGTTATCTATTTAGCTAGGTGTCGCCTGGCACGAAGTCGGCGTTCCAAATCATCCAAAAGCTGTTCTGTAGGAAAGTTAGGACTCTGTGCAGGCCAATCCATTACAGGGATGTTACTGTCGTGTAACCACTCCGGCACAGGTCGTGTATTATGTACAGGTGGTCGATCATGTTAAAAGATGCAACGGCCATTCCCCAATTGCTCTTCAACAGTGGAAAGGTGCTTCGGCCTGTGCTGCGATAGCGGCACCCAAAACAAGTGTTGCACGCCCGTTCCATGAGAAACACGACCACACCATCACACCACCGCCTCCAAATTTCACTGTTGCCACTACACATGCTGGCAGACGACGTTCATTGGGGATTCGCGATACCCACACCCTGCCATCGGATCGCTACATTGTGTACCGTATTCGTCTCTGCACACAACGTTTTTTCCACTTTGAAGCGCGGCTTACGCGCATCCGCTCGACCACGAAATTCAAGCTTTCTCACCTCCCGCCTGTCACAGTACTTAGAGTGGATCCTCACGCAGTTTCGAATTCCTGTGTGATGGTCTGGATAAGGTGTCTGCCTGTTACACTGCACCGCCCTCTTCAGTTTGCGTGGCTGTGGTATATCGCCCCAAATTTGCGATTGGATAGGGGATTTCCTGTCAGAGAGGACACAGTTCATAGTAATCGATGGTAATGCATCGACTAAAACAGAGGTGATATCGGGCGTTCCACAGGGTAGTTTTATTGGTCCTCTGCTGTTCCTTATTTACATAAACGATTTAGGGGAAAATCTAAGTAGCTCCCTTAGGTTGTTTGCAGATGACGCCGCCATTTACCGTCTAGTGAAATCATCTGAAGATCAAAAGCAACTGCAGAACAATCTGAATAAGATATCAGTATGGTATAGAAATTGGCTATTGACTCTAAATAATGAGAAGTATGAAGTCGTCCACATGAGTACGAAATGAAATCCTTAAACTTTGTTTACAAGGTAAATCAAACAAAAGTGAAGGCCGTAAACTCCACTAAATACCTAGAAATTACTATTACTCGAGACTTAAACTGGAAAGAACACGTAGATAATGTCGTGGGAAAGGCGAACCCGAGACTGCGTTCTATTGACAGAACCCTTAAAAGATGGAACATAACTGCAAAAGAGATTTCATACACTACGGTTGTCCGTCCTTTTTTGGAGTATTTCTGCCCAGTGTGGGATCCGTATTAGGTGGGTTTGACGGAGGACATCGAAAGAGTCCAAAGAAGGGCAGCTCGTTTCGTATTGTCACGATACAGGAGAGACAGCGCTACGGAAATGATACAGGATCTGGGGTGGGAATCATTACAACAACGGCGCTTATCGCTGCAGCGTGGGGTACATACGAAAATCCAATCGCCGACATTCTCCTCCGAATGATAAAATATATTGTTGACTGCCACTTACATAGGTAGAAATGCCCATCAGAATAAAATACGGGAAATCAGAGTTCGAACGGAGAGATTCAGATGTTCTTTCTTCCCGCGCGGTATTCGAGATGGGAGATAAATAGTATAATGGTGGTTCGATGAACTCTCTGCCAGGCACTTAAATGTGATTTGCAGAGTACCCCATGTAGATGCATGTAGTTGTAGAATTGTCGGCGGTCTCTGTCAGTCAACAGACGAGGTCGGCCTGTATGCTTTCGTATTGTACTTGTTCTTCCACATTTGCATTTCACTGTCACATCAGAAACAGTGGACCAAGGGAAGTTTGGGAGTACAAACTGCTGAGACAAGTGACAACCCAATCACCCGACCACGTTCGAAGTCCCTGAGTTCCGCGGAGCTCCCCACTCTGTTGTCTCACGATGTCCAGTGACTACTGAGGTCGCTGATGTAGAGTATCTGGCAGTAGGTGGCAGCCACAATACACCAAATATGAAAAACGTATGTTTCGGGAGCTCCGGATACTTTTGATCACATAGTGTAACGGTCCAAAACAGTGCCTTGGGGCACACAAGGAATCACTTTCACTTCTCTTTGTTGAGTATGATATCGCTGCATGTTTGGCGTGTAATTCTCGTGCGGTCCGCGGCAGCGAGCTGTGCGGCGGCGCTGCAGTATGCGGCAGGCAGGCAGTCAGTGTCCGTGACCGACGCTGAGGCGGAGGCGGAGGCGGTGTGGCCCACGCAAGGCCGCTGGCGTGTCCATAGTGGGAGAGCGGGAACCAGTGGGCCGAGGGCAAGGCTGCCGCTCTGGCCGCCTGCCAGCAGCCACCAGCGACGCGTCACTGGCCGCGCCGGCACGTAGACCCCAGCGACACCGACACTGCACTTCTCTGCTACTGCCGTTTCACACCATCGACGTTCCACTCACTGTCGACACCGGTTGAGTGCTCGTGTCATGATTTAGTGCAGTGATTCTCAAACTGTGTGTCGCGACCATACTTGGCAACCAGTATTCAAGAATTCGTCGCACATCGGATTTCATTGCTGTCTTGGTCTGCCGGTTCTCCAGATGACGTCGATGATTGTGGAACGATTGGCTCGGAAACACCACCTAATGCTTGACCAGTCCAACTTTCGCTATATGTTCCTCCAAATCAGATTCAGAGCCACTTCGATTCAATGACGAAACGTATAACAACGGCGATACCCAGCAGTGTTCGCAAGACTCAATGCTGATTTCCATTATCTTCCGGCCATCCATATTTAGGTTTTCCATGGTTTCTCTAAATAACTCTACGCACAGCTGGTTCCCTACCCTATCCTCACCCAAAAATCTGAGTGAGAACTCCGATGATCTCGCAGTCAAAAATGTTCAAATGTTTGTATAGTCTATGGGACTTAACTACGCGGTCATCAGTCCCCAAACTTACAAACTACTTATGAACTACTTACGAACTAGGACGGCACAAATATCCATGCCCGAGGGGGGATTCGAACCCCCGATCGTAGTGGCCGTGCAGAGCGGCACACACCGAGCAAGCAAGCACACAGCGCCGACACGACCAAAGATGAAACCGGTCAGAATATCGATGATAAACATCAGTTCTGGACAGATGAGGTCGGATTAGTTTTGTCCCTCTGGTTTTTGACAAGTGAGAGAGCAGGATCCCAAGCGGAATTTAAGCAGAAGCCTCTGTCCCTATTCATAAGGTTGTCGCCTAGTTTTATTTCTATCGCTTCCTTGATAACACAGTTCCAGTAGTTGGAAGTGTCAGCGCTCTCACCACAGTTGGGCATGTGAGTCTGGTTCAACACTGTCACTAGACGTCCATCATGATATTTTAAGTTGTAATCAGGCATCTATACCAAGATGGTTGTATTTCCCATCGTTATTTAACATCTTTTGTAAGTATATATGTATTAATGTGTTTTATACTCCTTATAGATATCATAATTACATGCTATAAACATCTAAAATGTAATGTTCTTCTTTTGTACCACAGTCAGATGATGATGTTCTCGAAACGCGTAATATGAATTAAAGCTCATTGCGACCAAGACTTTTCAAAATTTTTTTTCATGCATGCCAACATGGAAGGTCCACAAAATGGAAGGTTTTATGAACCAAGTGATAAATGTTCAAATGTTTGTAAAGCTTATGGGACTTAACTACGGGGTCATCAGTCCCTAAACTTACAAACTATTTATGAACTAGCTAATCCTAAGGACGGCACAAATATCCATACCCGAGGGGGGATTCGAACCCCCGACCGTAGTGGTCGTGCACACCGTGACTGGAGCGCCTCAGTCCCCTCGGCCACCGCGGCCGGCTGGACACAATAGAAGCACATATTTCTAAATAGCAATTTAACCTTGTTTCGAATGCCCTAAGTAACGGCAAAGCAACAAGCATCGATGACATTGACCAGAGATATTGAAGGGAGTAGGAGAATCAACAAAAGAGTCTTGTACAAATTTATCAAAAAATACTATGAAAGAGCAAGAGAACCATTTACAGACACTTAAATAGCAAGACAGTAATGATTCCAAAAAACGAAATGCGCTGGATTGTGGGAACTATAGAACCATCTCTTTATTGTCGCACACTTCCAAAGTAATGTTAAACATAATTAATAAAGAAAATTGAGGGAAACTTAGGAGAAGAACAGTTTGGATCCAGATCTCGAAAGGGAGCTAGAGAGGCAGTACTAGCTCTGTGAATAGTATTAGAAAGACAACTCCGAGTTAATAGGACAACGTATTAACTATTTATTGATTTAGAAAACACTTTTAACGTGGTTGACTGCAAATTTTTGTTCCAAACAATGAGGGAAATAAATCTTTATTGGACAGATAGGAAACTAATTTGGAAACTCGAGAGTCGCCAGACGACTTTTAAAATATCTAGGTACAATGTCTGGTTCACTGCAAAAACATATACGAGGCATGTTCAATAAACAATGCTCATATATTTAACGATCATAATTTCCCTCACTAAAATTTAATTATTCCGTTCACTTAATGTGAAACAAGGTTGAGGCGTTTCGTGAATGAGTCTTCAAACAACTTACCGGTACCTTCGAAGTCTCTGCGGGTTTTCTGCCGGGTAATAAAATCAAACTGATTCAATATTTCGACGGTACAGCTGTCCGCCATCTTCAGGAAACTGCTGCTGCTGAGTCCCGCTGAATACTAATCAAACTGATTCAATATTTCGACGGTACAGCTGTCCGCCATCTTCAGGAAACTGCTGCTGCTGAGTCCCGCTGAATACTAATCAAACTGATTCAATATTTCGACGGTACAGCTGTCCGCCATCTTCAGGAAACTGCTGCTGCTGAGTCCCGCTGAATACTGATCAAACTGATTCAATATTTCGACGGTACAGCTGTCAGCCATCTTCAGGAAACTGCTGCTGCTGAGTCCCGTTGAATACTGTATTCAGCGGGACTCAGCAGCAGCAGTTTCCTGAAGATGGCGGACAGCTGTACCGTCGAAATATTGAATCAGTTTGATTTTATTACCCGGCAGAAAACCCGCAGAGACTTCGAAGATTTGTCACGCCGGGAAAGCCTACGAAGTTACAAGTTACCGGTATGCTGTCGTCGTCGACCACTGCCGATATTTCTACAGGAGCACACCCTGCCATTCTCAAGACACTACTGCGCTTCAAGGAAGCAAGGTACAGCCGCGCGGAAGTAACCGAGCGGTCTGGAGCGCCACGTTACGGATCGCGCGGCCTCCCGCGTCGGAGGCTCGAATCCTCCCTCGGGCATGGGTGTGTGTGTTGTCCTTAGGTTAGTTTTTAACTTCGTTTAAATAGTTTGTAAGAATTGGTAGGAAAAGCAATCCCATAATGTTCGAATACAGCATTAGTAGTGAGTTGCTTGATGCAGTCGCTTCGTTCTAATATCAAATGTTCAAATGTTTGTGAAGCTTGAGGGTCTTAACTGCGGCGTCATCAGTCCCTAAACTTACAAACTACTTATGAACTACCTTATACTAAAGACGACACAAACACCCATGCCCGAGGGGGAATTCGAACCCCCGATGAGGAACGTCCTCGCGCTTCGGAGCATAGCGCCTCAATGCGCTCGTCCGCTTCGCCGCGGTCGTTCTAATATCTAGGTGTAACACTGCAAAGCAATATGAAATGGAACGAACATGTAAGGAGAGCTGTAAGGCGGACAACCGACTTCGGTTTACTGGGAGAATTTTGGGAAGATGTAAAGGAGACCGCGTATAAAACGCTTGTACGACTACATCTTGAGTATTGCTCAAGTGTTTGGGACCCGCAGCAAATCAGTTTAACGGATGATACAGAAGCAGTTCAGAGGCGAGCAGATAGGTTTGTTACTGCGAGTGTCACGGAAATGCTCCGGCAACTCAAATGGGGATCGCTCGAGAAAAGCCGACGTTCTTTTCGTGAATTTCTGTTGAGGAAATTTAGAGGGCCGGAATTTGAAACTGAGTGTAGAACGATCTTCTTGCCGCTTACTCACATTTCGCGTAATGATCACAAAAACAAGAGAAATTAGGGCTCGTACGGAGGCATATAGACATTCGTTTTTCCTTTGTTCTATTTTAGGAGTGGAATAGGAAAGGAAATGCCTAGTAGTGGTACAGTGTACCCTCCGCCACGCACCTTACGGTGAATTGCGCAGTATGTATGTAGATTTAGGTTGTTGAAAACGTGTATGACCCTTAGTTCAGTACACTGGCGCTTCTCAGTCCTGATTGACCAATACATCAAATGCCAAAACTGCACGATATACGATAGACACGCGACTTTCGTAAATCAAGATAATATTTTACGGATCGTAACAGCGCTTTAATCTCCGATGGTAGACGAAAAACATACCAAGTTTCCACAAATAAGGCCAATGCTGTTGGAGACGTTTCACTCGAAACGCAAAAAAGCCATAACTTCCTTGCCACCTCGGTGCTATCATCCGTTACCCACTGAATTGCTGGTCTACAGTGCAGCGCTCGTTTAATCTGTCACTCACTGTGCCCATTCTAACGAAAATTGATTTGCAAATGTTAAGTTTTTAGGATATGAAATAACGTCAGCTCCGTCCTCCAAGGTACGAAATACGTCTTCACGTTTAACCGGATGGTGACAACTATCAGCCAACAGTTACAAGATAGTGTGAGTTCCCTTCCTGTAAACAGCATTTCCAAACGGACTATCCACCTCTTCCTCCTGACCAATACATCAAGGAAGGGAAGGTAGCTATTATTATCCACATCGTGCTGCAACCAATTTTCGGGTGGTTCGAACTTAAATGTTACAAAAAGATGTTTAAATTTTCAGTACAATGAGGCCAAACAAGAAAAGTCTCGACCACATATATGAAAAAAAAGTAGGTTTCAATGCTGCTGACTCTAAGGCATGTTCCTCGAAGACCTTCATGAATAATCTGGCAATGATAGTTGACAAGGGGCTTTCATTCGTAACTTCGTCTGTCTTCTCATAATGCCGGTCATTGAATAAGAAGTAGGCTAGGTGAAAACGAAACTATGTGGAAATCAATACAGTAACACCAAACTAGCCTCAATTAGCTGCATTGAGCGAAGAAAATAGAATGAAGAAAGAAACCACATCAAAATTCTCTGAAATACATGGGAAAAAGCTCGGCTTTCACATTTTCATATGTTGATTGCACGTGAGATGCAGCTGAGGGCCTATGAAACCGGTCATGTCGAATCAATGGAGGAATTTTACAGTTGAAGCGGTTTTTTCTCTTCAACATGAATTTTACCTGTGGTTGATGACCAGAAAGTTTCCGGTATGACGTCATTATGGTTGTGGCATTAGTGTAATGATGTAAATATGCTTGTGGTTGAAGGCAGGTTTGAAAATGGAATTAGTTACAGAAATGTCCTCCTAGAGACACGGTCATAAGCCTTTTCTAGATGTGTGAAACATAGATACAATTCCCTGTTCCACTCATAGCACTTTTTCATTTCCTGCCGTAAGCTAAAGATCTGGTCGTGACAGCCTCTAAGAGGCCTAAACCCACACTGATTTTCATCTAACTTCTCCTCAATTAATACTCGCACTCTCCTTTCAACAATACCTGAGAATATTTCAGAGAGAATGGAACGGGAGAGAGAGGTAATGAAAGTGGGTAATGAAGCAGAATAGATGTAGATGTAGATGTAGATGAAGTTGTGGAGAGACGCCGGCGGCACGTAAGCTTTGTTAGAAAACATGGGAGCCACGGTAGGTTGGTTTGATGCATGTAGGTAACTCTTGAGCTATCAGATTACTTGTGGGGCTATTGTAGCACAGGTGTGGGATGTTATTTTATTTATTTATTTATTTATTTATTTATTTAGCCTGATCAGATTAGGGCCTCTTACATCGGACCAGCGTTTTACACATACAGTATTTCTTTACATATGAGTTACCTATAACATAATAATGATTTTTACAGATGAACAGTTAATAACATTATTTATACAGGTTGATTACATGTAAAAGGATGTAAATAAAAGGTAATAACTTAACTCTACATATGAAATAAATTAACTCTAAAAGGATTAATACTAACAGTACCACTGAGACACCTTCTGCTGCTGGTGTAATAATAGAAGTAACAACATTCTATTAGCAGATACAATATTTACTTTTGAATATATCGAGACTGGTTAACGCATGGCGAATTCTGACAGAAGCTGTACCTAGCGAGAGCAATGGCAGTTGAAGAATATCTGGGAGGAGGAATGGATGTGACGTACCAGGACCGTAGGGTAATAAAGACTGGCGTCATTATTGCTTTAGTAGATAATCCATTAACTGTCGTTTGAAGCTGGCAGTGTTATTCAGTTCTCTGATATACTGAGTTAGATTGTTCCAGAGCCTGTTTCCTGCTACTGAAAAGGATTTTGAGAAACCGGCTGAGTGATGGATAGGGACAGAAAGGGTTTTGCTCTGACAGGAACGAGTAGTTCTTTTATGTTGATCAGATAAGAGTGTTAAGGCCGAGGAAAGATATGAGGGACAGTGTACGTTGATAAGAGAGTAGAGGAAACCGAGTGTATGAAAATCTCTGCGCTTGTCAGCACGGAGCCAGGATAGTTGCTTATAAGATGGTGAAATGTGATCAAAGAGACGGATGTTACATATATATATATCGAACGCAGGCATTCATGATTAGTTCCAGACGTCGTGAGCTTTCCCAAGAGAGACCTTGCAAGATAACATCACCGTAATCAATAATTGGAATTACAAGCATTTGTATAAGTTTCTTTTTAAGATCGAGAGGAAAAAACTTCTTATATCTCTGTAGGGCATGAAGAGATGCTGATGCCTTCCTACACACGTTGAGGGTGGGAGTGCAGAGTGAAGAGTGTGCTGACCTGGGAGGCGGTGATGCCGGAGGTGCAGGCGGGCGTGGGCAGCGAGCGCTTGCGCATGTCGCGGAAGGGCGACAGCAGGCCCGGGTTGAGCAGCGGCGAGTCGGGGTTGAAGCCGGGCGGCGGCGACGGCGGCCCGGGGCTGCCCTCGTCGTCCGTGCCGCCCGACTCCTCCACCACGATCAGCGGCTCGCCGGGGCCCTGCGACGACGACGCCGGCGCGAACGACGCGCGCCGCATCCTGCAACGGCACGCCAACCGAAAGCTGTCAGCAGAGTCTCGCGGGGAGCACAGGGGCTGCACAAAATAATGCAACACACACACTGATACTAAAAGCCTTCATACAGGTCTGCTTGTAATGATAAAAATAATAACTCTCTGAAACATAGCTGTCAACTATTACGGAGTTCCGTAATTGTTGACGATTTATCGGGTTGAACGGGATTTACGGGAAGTTGAAACTTCCTGGCAGATTAAAATTGTGTGCAGGAACCGGGACTCGAACCTGGGACTTTTGCCTTTCGCGGGCAAGCGCTCTACCGACTGTGCTATCCCGACACGACTCACGATGCCGCCTCACAACTTTACTTCTGCCAGTACCTCGCCTCCTACTTTCCAAACTTCACAGAAGCTCTCTTGCAAACACGCAAGACTAGCACTCCTGGAAGAAAGGATATGGTGGAGACATGGCTTAGCCACAGCCTAAGGGATGTTTCCAGAATGAAACTTCACTCTGCAGCGGAGTGTGCGCTGATATGAAACTTTCTAGCAGATTAAAATTGTGTGCAGGAACCGGGACTCGAACCTGGGACTTTTGCCTTTCGCGGGCAAGCGCTCTACCGACTGAGCTACCCCGACACGACTCACGATGCCGCCTCACAACTTTACTTCCGGGAAGTTCGTAAAAAATGATGGAAGTAAGAGATCTTTCGATAAGATGATAAATAAATAAAAAAAATAATAATAAAAAACAAAGAAAGAAACAAAGAAAATCCAAATAGGTACTGTAGGAATGCATTGTCTCGCGGCGATGACTTTGAATAAAAAGTTCTCGGGTTTCCGTCCGCGTTGGGTGGTTAAAACTTCACGAGCTTTCGGCCAAGCACTACTTGGCCATTGTCAAGTGGTACTGACTGCCTAGTGGCTGCAAGTACTGGCTTATATACAATGGCTGCCGGCTGTGACGTCGCTGGTGCTCCGCGACATCGCCATATATGGGCATGTTTTGAGTCGGTGTTCGGTGCGCCTGTTTTAAATGCGCGATCGCTGGATCCCACGCCACGCCTGTTGAAGAGACACAAGATCCAATCAGTCTTCAGGCCCCCGACGAAAATCCGGCATTTACAGAGACCAGTTAAAGACGCAGTAGGTCTCAGAGCACCTGGGGTCTACAAGATACCTTGCGAGTGTGGCCAGTCTTACGTCGGACAAACAGTACGAATTGTTGAACAACGGAGGAAGGAACATGAAAGGTTTTATCGTTTACGGTACTCAGACAAATCTGCTTCAGCTCAGCATGCTTTACTAAACGATCGCCGGCCGCGGTGGCCGAGGGGACTAAGGCGCTCCAGTCACGGTCTCCACGGCCACTACGGTCGGGGGTTCGAATCCCCCCCCCCTCGGGCATGGATATTTGTGCCGTCCTAGTTCGTAAATAGTTCATAAGTAGTTTGTAAGTTTAGGGACTGATGACCCCGTAGTTAAGGCCCATAGACTCTACAAACATTTGAACATTTACTAAACGATCATTGCATCAAATTCGATGAAACTGCTGTCGGGGCTCGCGGGAACGGCTTCTGAGACAGTATTAATAAAGAACCCATCGAAATTAAAACATCGCATAACAACCTTTAACAGAGACGGCGGCCTGCAGTATGACGTAGCACGACCTGTTGTAAGGCCTCGTCTCTAGATGGTTGCCCATACATGGCGATGTCGCGGAGCACCCGTGACGTCACAGCCGGCAGCTAGTGTATATAAGCCCGTACTTGCAGCCACTAGGCAGTCAGTACCACTTGACAATGGCCAAGGAGTGCTTCGACGAAAGCTCGTGGAGTATTAACCACCTGACGCGGACGGAGACCCGAGAATTTATTCAAATAGGTACTGTTTACATTTCGCTAATCTTAATGCTGCTAGTAGTTTTATTGATCATGAGGATTTCCTTCTTTAGAACCTTAGGTAGCAAAGTTGTAGGAAACGTTAGCGACAGTATTTTCACTGGAACAAGTCCCGCCTATTCATCCTGGTGCCGCCCCCCCACCCTAGGACAATGACTCAACACCCAGAAACTACCCCCCCCCCCCCCCCCACACACACCCGTGATATTAGGTCCTGTTTTGCCATTTAATACTAAAATTAAATATCTTTTAGTTAAGTGGCATATTACGCCTACGGTCAGTGATCAAAAATTTATATAAAACACACTTACTTCAGCCAAGATCGCTAGTTTATTTATTTTTTTTTTTTAATACCGGTTTCGATGAACTATGCCATCACCTTCAGAAAAAAAAATTACAATTTTCTCCTATTTTCAGTAAAATAATTACTTCTGAAAATGAAATATAAGAAAAAAGAACATTGTCAAACGATTAAAATTTGCATCACCAAAGTGGATCGCCATCTGTATGTGTAGTAGAGATGTCCACTTTGGTGACGCAAATTTTAATCGTTTGACAACGTTCTTTTTTCTTATATTTCATTTTCACAAGTAAATATTTTATTGAAAATAGGAGAACATTGTATATTTTTTTTCTGTCGATGATGTCATATTTAATCGAAACCGTTAAAAAAAAAAAAAAAAAAAAAAAAAAAAAAAAAAAAAAAAAAAAAAAAAAATGCGAGCTTCGCTGCAGTAAATGTGTTTTATAGAAATATCTTTTACTTCACATTTTGTAAATTGTTTTATAAAGTCCCCCCCCCCCCAGGCTGGCCAAAAGTACTAATTTTTCACCACTACCCCTCCCGGAAACTTCAATGACGCAATTTGTGTTCATGGCCACCGCCTCTCCCCCCCCCCCCCCCCTCTGTAGGCACCTCTCATCCTCTACATCTACATAGATACTCTGCATGCTCCGCAGCAAGGCGCCTTAGAACAGGGTGGCCAGATTTCCAAAATGAAAATAAGGGAAACACATGGCTACAGAAGATTGCTAAACCAAATGATTGCTTTATCTGCGGCGTCATCGACATGACTGTTATCCCTTAAACCTCATTAACGCAAACATTAACACTCGAATTAATGCACACCTAGTGCACTAAGAAACAATGCCATTGTTTCTTTTCCTCCCCTCCCCCGCTCCGCCCTCAAAGATAATATGGCATATTTAGTGATTCTCATATTTACATTTGCTTCTTTTGAAATCACATTCTTTTTCTAGTACTCTATGTTGTGCGCAGAAAGTGCGGCTTGTCACTACAAAACAATTACCACAACGCAAAAAGTATTTAATTTCTGAAAGAACATAAAACCAACGGGACAAGCCGAGAAATTAAAGGTTTTTGGGACGGGACAGCTACATATATGACATCTCAACAAATAAGATAAACAAAGTCAAATGCAAATACAAACATTAATCAAACATACTCGCGCAACAAAAAGCCAAAAAAGTTGCATTACTAATTAAATAAATACTTTATTCTTTAAAAGTTGTCACATGTAAACAAGTAGTTTACTTATGTTTCTCAGATATATTTTGCAACAGAATGTATGTCATTGTTTACGCGGTTCATATACTATCTGTGACGCAGATCGCTCTTTCTACAGCAGCATTTGTGCTATTACAACTTGCATAAACTAAATATTGAGCTAAACTCTTTTGCACTGGTTATGAACAAATACAAGTAAGTTCAAAATGAGAGACCAGTTTTTAGCAACTCGCTTCAAAGTTCACAATTAATAAATATTCTCTTCACATGTATTTTTAATATGGTTCACTACCTCAAAAAGCTGATCATCTCATCTCTCTTTCAAAATATTTTCAACAAATTCCGGTAAAGTTTGAAGACTTTACTGAAGAGATTTCCAAAGAAGAAGATATTTCTGTCGATCCCAGTTAAGTGGTTCCAGCACATGAAATGGGCAAACCAATTTCGTGATTACATCAATTGACGTCTCGCGAAATAAACTTGAAAGGCCCAATAAATCAGACTCTTTCATAACGCCAACTTCCAACAATCAACAGATTGATGACAATTTTTATACATTTGTTTATGGCGATCGTCGACAGCGATATATTTCAGGAAACGCATTGTTCACATCGCTGTCATGTAAAATTTAATTTATTGGCTACCGGTTTCAGGAGTGTCCCATCTTCCAGGCATTTAAAATTACATGAGCAGTTTAGTTTTATACATTTTCTGAATAAGTTGACAGTGTCGTCATATCTACAAAACCAATTAAATACAAGTTAAAAGTGATAGTGATAATGATCCCTTGTTGTTGTCGTTATCACTATCACTTTTAAGTTGTATTTTAATTGGTTTTATATATATGACGACACTGTCAACTTATTCAGAAAATGTATAAAACTAAACTGCTCATGTAATTTTAAATGCCTGGAAGATGGGACACTTCCGAAACCAGTAGCACAATGAATTAAATTTTATATGACAGCAAAGTGTGCAACGCATTTCCTGAATTTTTAGTTGGAAAAGATGGACATACGTGAGAGCATTACGTAGTACCGAACAAAGAAATAAAAAAAATATATGCCTTTTTGAGTTACATCCTAATTTAATTATTGTTCGAGCATGATTCCATTCATCTCAATTTGGTTGCGCTGTATATTACTTAAAACAAATTGCTTCAAAATATATAGGACGGTTAGTAAAAGACGGGACAATACACGTCCCGAATTTACTTTGTCGGGACAACGGGACAGCCGGGCTAAATAAGTGACGATCCCGTAAAATACGGGACGTCTGGTCACCCTAACTTAGAACGCTCGGCCATTCCACCTCGGCACCGGTTATCCATCATTGTTCCAAAACATCCGCCACTTACCGCAACGATATTGTATCTGTAAATCTCATGGTCTCTCTCTAGTGTAAAAGTCCTCATTATGGTCCAGTTGCCACGGAGTAGCCGAGCGGTCTAAGGCGCCTCGCTGCGGAGCGGTCGGTTGCTCGCCGTCGGATGTTCGAGTCGTCTGTGGGGCATCGGTGTGTGTGTGTGTGTGTGTGTGTGTGTGTGTGTGTGTGTGTGTGTGTGTGTGTTGTCCTTAGGTTAATTTATCTTAGTTTAAGTAGTTTGTAAGCTACGGACTGAAGACCACGCAGTTTGATCCGATGGATTTACAAACATATGGTCCAATTATATTGAAATATGGCGAATCAGGGGAAGGTCTAATAATTGTCTGATGCTGTACAAAGACTCGTGAACTTTTTGGCTGTTAGCGAGGGTGAGTTATAATTTTAGAATACGGCCTTGTTTCTTATCAATATGTTCGTTATAGTAAAAAACTTGCTGTCGATGATGGTGAGACATTCATTCGCAGCCGTCTGACCAGTGAGGGTAATGAAGGAAACCAGTACCGGGATAGAGATGCTCCTATCGTTGCGGCATCTCCGCCATCTTTGCCCGTAGGGAATTGGTGTAATACGTAAGTTACTAAAGTGCTGCAGTAAAGGAACACAAGAGGTGTGACGCGAAAACCAGCTCGGGGCATGAGTTCAGGCCCAGGATTGATCGGCAGGGTTAGACGCCAGGCTTTTCGCAGGGTGACCAAATAAGGGCATGAGAAGAAGCCAGCCTTCTCATTGGCCAGAGTTCGGAAGAACACACAGTACTACATTGCGGCAGTTGGGTTGTCAGGAGCCAACGAAGGCGTATTTGTTAAGTGGCTCTTCAACACTGAAGGTAGAAACAATTATACTGTGTGACAGTATAAGCGTTTATAGCAATAAATGAAAATAATAACGGAGTCCCTATAAAAGTGTGCTCCTAAACGCTAGGTGACAAAATGCCATATATTGATTTTACGGTTGGAATTGTTGAGAGGCTGTGAGAGCCACAGGGACGCACTCCAGGCTGAAAAATAGAGACCATTGCAGATAACAGACTAAAACAGACACGTATATCCTACGGGATGTAGGCAGTACAGAAATCTCCCTACGAACGGCTGATGCATTCATCCACTGTCTCAGGGTGGAGGTTACCTTTCGGAGAAGATGGGCGTAACTTCTTACAGCATCTAGACGCTGTTGTAAGACGTTACATTAGTCCTTGGTGGCCAACAGGCACGTTTTAATGTACGTAGCAAAGTTGATTCCAGTCACTTGGAAACAGCAACGTCAGTGGTTTCACGAGTGAGAGGGTAAAGAAGAAAAACTGCAAGTTAGCAGATCCCCTGAGGCGGAGCCTAAGGCGTGGCCAACTGACGTAAAGCATTGTTGTTGTTGCCCATATTGGGTAGCACCGTGACGTTTTTCTTTCAGCTGAACAATGTTGCTACCAGGCATGGATTTTGTTAGTTCACCGGGGAATGGCAGAAGGGACAGGGCTCAAATGTGGTTCGTTAGAGGACTCAGAGAGAGAGGGCAAGCCACAACCTAGATTGGTTGAACAAAGCAGCGGCCAATAGGAAATTGTTAACTGTCGGAAAGTGGGAAAAAGAAATGCGCCCACACCGGCTGTCAAAACCTCCGGTTTTTGGATCAAGAGGGGAGTTCTCAGTCAGACGAGTCGTGTGACAGCCCGTGACAATCGCCGTCGGCCTCGGGGTGCTCCACGACAGTTTTTCGCGCGGGGTGCGTCTGTCTACGGAATGCTACTAGGGAACGTAATTACTAGCTTCTGTTGCGGCAACCGATATATACTTCTTGCTTTTTAAATGCATAACCCCAGTGTAGTAGACTTATGATGGGATGCAATAAATTTAATGCCATGTACCTATGAGTTCCATAAAGTTTCCTAAACAAGTATCCTCTCGAGTCCCGAATTCCGCATCTCTAGTAGATGCCTGTACTGTCTCTCTGCAGTCACTCCTTTCCGCTCGGGATATGCAGACTGACCTTGCTACCTCTTCCCTCTTTCCTATGTAGGACACGACATAAAGTACCCATTTATCACAGTTACAGCCTCAGAAACCGATTCTGAACAAGCCAACAACCAGCGCATCCACTGCAGCTATTGGGACACACTTCTGAAGACGCAAGCTCAGTGGATGTCAGAAACCTTTGCTGGAGCATGCAAGGAGAGTGTTGCAAGGCGTGCCGTATTGTCAGCTTCTTTTTGGTTATTAAGGAACTGCAACCCGTCCATGAACGTTGAGTTTCACCCGTACTGTTCTTATCGAAACAGTATTGAGTTTTACAGTCACTTTTACCATGGCAGTTTATGTTGATTGTCCAGAATTGTTCCTAAACCTCATCTTTCATTGTCAGTTATCTTCGCTTCTCGCCCACTGTTCCTCTTCACTGACATTTTGTGTACTGCCATTGCCGAGGATGCTGCTGCTAGTGAAACGTTAAATAGTGTAGGCGCTTTCGTCATAGATGCTCACAGTAACTGCACGCGATGGAGTTGACCTCTTTCGTAGTCTGAGAGTTACGCATTTCACGAATAATATGTGTTGACTGCAGCAAAACGAAACGAATAATATACTGCAAGGTAACGTCCAAGTCTTCGTAAGTCAATTGTGCACTGCGCAACTTGCGAGACATGATATTCTGCGTATACTTGTCCAGCAACATACTGAATTTTGTGCTATTGCTAATCAGTCTCGACAGGGTGAACCGTGGACCACATCTCCTTTAACAGGAATTCAGAGATCGATCAGGGACACCTCTTTTTCCCTGGGATGCAAGCTCGGTCTTTGGCGGCTCATTAGGGAGTAATAACGTAATTATGACACTTTCACTCTGCAGCGGAGTGTGTGCCGATATGAAACTGTCTGCCTACCGGACTGGCATTCGAACCCGGGACCTTTCCTTTTCACGGGCGAGAACTCTATCGCCTGAGTTACCCTGACACACCTCTTGGCCCGTCCTGGTATTTTTAGTTCTTCCAGTAGCTCGTCTCCTGCCTTTCAAACTTCACAGAAGTTCTGCGAACTTTGGAAGGTAGGAGGCGAGCTACCGGAAGAACTAAAGATGCCAGGATGGAGCGAGAAAGCTAAATATCCTGCAAAACCATTTATTTTTCTTTTTTCGTCACAGTTGCACTATTTAGAAGTTGGTAACTAGTTTCGGACTTGTTCGTCCATTTTCAAACCATATGCCTTATTCCAACCGTAACAATACACTGCATGAAGCAAATAACTGATAAAATCTGTACGTTGTCCACTGTTAAAACATGATTACATTGAAATTTAAAATAGGTTAAAATAGATGTTGCGTTCATGGGCCTCCAACGTGTACATGCAGTGTATTGTTACGGTTGGAATAAGGCATATGGTTTGAAAATGGACGAACAAGTTCGAAACTAGTTACCAACTTCTAAATAGTGCAACTGTGACGAAAAATGAATAATAAATGGTTTTCATTACATATCCAGTTGCTGATCCTGCCACATCTTGACGATGAATTTTTATAAATGTCCTATGTTCGAATTCCGGTCCTGCATATAGTTTTAATTTGCCAGGAAGTAATTACGAGTGTCTTTCTGAAATTAATACAACGGTGGGCTTAACGTTGTGGAAACATGTTGGAGGACTTTCAAATCATGCACATTACTAGAGTAACTTTTCTTTTAATCAATGGCACAATTCAACATTGTCTCCATTACAAGCGATATATTTTCCCCATAGTTGAATCTCCTTCTCCATCTTTCTCTCTGGCCATGTCCCCGCACATGCAGGGTCGGCTTTGTTAATTCGGTTTCTGCGTGTTAATATTTACGGGGTGGCCGGATGCCCTTCCTGTCGCCACCCCATGCCCCGCTGGGAGGAAATGTGTAACGCAAATGTCTGCGTACGGTGTTATAAGCGTGAAAGTGTAATGTTTTACGAAATGCCTGTGAATCGTGTGAGTCGGGACTTGGGTACTAGCCCGGTATTTACCAGGGGGGATGTGGAAAACCACTTCGACCCCCTTCGTTAATCCGCCGGGCGGATTCGAACCGGGGCCTGTACGCCTCCCCGTCTCGGAAAGCGGTGCGTTAGAATCACACTTTCGCCATTGTTTAATCCAACACCCGAATTCTCTTCGAACAAGTTCAGGTTTACACTGTCTTGGAGAACAGGTGTGCTGTTACTCCGACTGATTCTTTGTTTCCGGATCAAAAGCACATACCCATGTTTTTTCCCCTGTGACGAGATCAGAGAAGTGTCTTCGCTAGCTTCGGATACTTGCAGCAGGTCAGAGCAGACTTCCACCTGTCAGCTGCCTCGTAGCCACCTGTCACACACTTTACACGATACCCTACCTCATTCACAGCACTGTGGCCCATTCCAGTAGTGCAGTAGGCTCACCAACTGTTATTCGGCTATCCGCACTAATCAATTGATCCAGTGATTAGCTATTTACTTCAGACGTCATAGTTATGGGTTTCTGTTTCTTCAAACTTCATCCACCTCCGCACATTGCTCTTGCCAGTCGCGCTGTAGCCTTAGATATTTTTCAGTTTCCTGTGAATGAGGAATGAAGTACTTTGTCAAGATTTCGATGACTGCACGCTTGGAATCCATGTCCACTTCCTACAAAAATAAATAAATACATAAATTACGGAACATGCCTATCCAGGAAGAGCTCCTCTACTAACAAGTGAAAATGGCCTACTTACGTCAGAACATAAACAAGTTAGTCCAATCGTAGCATTACTTTCGCAACGGCTCTCGTATTATTTATTCTCTAGGGTACCCTATTTACGTTAGTTTCTGCATAAATACAGCCACAACAATGAAAAACTTTGTAATATCCAGTCACAAAAATGTATCAGTCTTCCTTATAAGCCCGTGTACAGAGAAAAAATGACTGTGATGTGGTTCTCGTCAAAAACAGCCCAGCATACGCGTCTCGCGCCGCACCACAAACAAGAGTTCGTCCCGGTCAACTTTTTTTTTTTTTCTTTATTATGGCTTTTGGTTACAGTGACCATACAGCCAGTGGTTATTACAGTGGCAACATTAGAATGGAATTGAAATTCTTACAATGTATATCACAATATTAGAAGGTATCTAACATCATACAGCCTTACAATAAAAGTAGAAAAATCATATGTACAAGATATAAAAAATACATATTTAACAGTACTAGTGATAGATGTAATACAACGAAAGTGCAAACAGCATAAAACAAAATGATAGTTTCGAAGACATATAAAGGTCAAAATATAAAATAAAATTACTTATACAATTTAAAGCTATGCATGTTCAAGGTAAACACACCAGCTCTTAAGATTAGAGCTGTATGCCGGTGACTTTGAGGTAGTCCTTCAGTAAACTGTACTTGTCGAATCGATGGAGGAAGACAGTGACACTTGTGGCGAGGTGGTAACCCCTCGCAACCAGCTTTCTGTACAAGACACTTTGTGCGGCCGTGTACTTGGTGCATACCAGTATAATGTGGTTGAGATCCGCCACTGCTGTTGGATCGTTGTCGAAATTTCGCGAAGCATTGATTTTCACACGGTGTAGGTGGGCAAGGTAAAATCCATGTCCCAGTCTCATCCGAATGAGAGAACATTACTCAAAACAAGCATGAGGGTGAGGAGTAAAGTGGCCGTTATTGGTGTCAACAGCGAGTACACTGAGTGAATGGATTAGTTGAAGTATTTTATCATGGCAGCAACTGTCCAGGTTATTAATTCCTAAAATGCAGCAACCAGTTGCTTGCGATTATTTACTTTTGACGACCGGTTTAGGGCGCTTGAGTGCCATTCTTCTGGTCTCTCAGTCATCTGCTCCTCTCTTTTCGCTTTTATTGTCAACTACATCGATTATTACTGCTTTTTTCCTTATTTATTTTTATCCTTTCACTATGAGGCTCATCCACAGATACTTCGTTAGGACCTGATTGTTATTCATTGCATAATCTATGCACTTAGCGCTCAGTCTCATTGGATCATTGCCCGTCTTGAGTCTTGTGAGACAGATTTGTACCTTATATATATATATATATATATATATATATATATATATATATATATATATATATATATATATATATATGCCGGTGACGGGCAATGATCCTTTCGTTAGTGGGGAGGTGTGGGCACAAGTTCGTGGCCCTTACTCTTACGCGAATTAGTTTCATAACTACCAGTTTGAGTACCGTAGGCAGGGTAAAGCTGGGAATTTGTGTCTAACGGGAGGCGTGCTTAGGTAGTCCTTGCAGGTGCGGTGATCACTGTGTCCCCAGTGGTATACGGGTCAGCGCAAATGCCTAGAAAGCAGGAGACGTGGGTTCGAATCCCGGCTGGGTACACATTTTCAGCTTTGTCCATTCGCAGTTGATGTCATATATTCTGTGAATATAAAACAATAACAACTGCGGGATCAGAAGTGACGTCTGTTCTTTAGGAACAGACACCACATGTATACAGCATGTTACAAAAAGGTACAGCCAAACTTTCAGGAAACATTCCTCACACACAAAGAAAGAAAATATGTTATGTGGGTACGGAAACGCTTAATTTCCATGTTAGAGCTCATTGTAGTATTTCTCTTTAAATGTAAATTGAAATAATTCGTGCAGTTAATTGTCAAAATACCCAATTGTTTCGTTAGTATGTACTGTACTTCCTCGATTCACCGCATTTGTAAACATTGCACTGACTGCAAAACCACGTTCGTGATGAACAATAACCAGTTGATGCTACGTTCTGATGTGCTTGATGCTAGTACTGTAGAGCAATGAGTCGCATGTCAACACAAGCACTGAAGTCAACATTACCTTCCTTCAATTGGGCCAACTGACGGTGAATCGAGGAAGTACAGTACATACTAACGAAACAATTGGGTACTTTGACAATTGTCTGCACGAATTATTTCAATTTACGTTTAAAGAGAAATACTAAAATGAGCTCTATCATGGAAATTTAGCGTTTCCGGACACATGTCCACATAACATATTTTCTTTCTTTGTGTGTGAGGAATGTTTCCTGATAGTTTGGCTGTACCTTTTTGTAACACCCTGTATAGACAATCTATTTGTTTCAAAACTGCATCACTCATTGTATTATCTTTATAAACTTTCACTCTCATATCGAATACTGTTACACTCATGATTTCAAATTTCAATAACCGACTTTTGTACGTTTTATATCCTTTACTGTAATATCAGTGCACATGTTTGCCTGTATAGAGAGCAGAAGAAGGGCACTCAAGCGCCCGAAACCGGTCGTCAAAAATAAATAATCACAACCAACTGGTTGCTGCATTTTATGAATTAATGAATGGATTAGGTACGTTTCCATACAAGACACACAGCGAATTCCATCGGCATTTTAAGTGCTATGCTTTATTTTCAATGGAAGACAGGTACAAACCTGTTTCACAAGACTCAAGACATACTGATTTTGAGGGACTCCTGGATGACTTTCCCAACGAGGTTTACTTATTCCTGCTGCTAGCGAAGGAACACACGACAGAACTCCACAAACAACGTAACGAATATGTATTTGCAATTCGAGTGTTATCCGATATAGGCGACATAAAAATAAAAAAGCTTACATACTTCGCTTTTAATGTCATGTGTATAATATTTTGGGGTAACTCTTCAAGTCAAGCAAAAGTTTTCATAGTACAAAAGCGTGTATTACGTATTATTTGTGGAGTAAATTCACGGACATCCTGAAGAAGCCTCTTCAAAGAAATGGGTACACTAACTCCTGCCTTCCAGTATATTGATTCCTTAATGAAATTTGTCATAAGTAATATATACCTTTTTCCAGTAAACAGCTCAGTTCGTACATTCAATACTGGGAACAAACGCGACCTACACAAGGACTTAAAAGCACTTTAGTTCAAAAAGGGGTCCACTACTCAGGAACACATATTTTCAATAATTTGCCACCAACCATAACAATTTTAGCCGCAAATAAAGATCAGTTCAAGAGGAACCTGAAAGACTTATTAGTGGCCAACTCCTACTCCATTGACGAATTTCTGAACAGAACCGAATGGTGTATGTATTCATACTATTAATATTCTTATATTAGCTTTCAAAAGAATCTGTATTTATTAACACGTGCCACAACCACAAGGATCCCATCAATATGGATCTTCCAGAATCTTGGAGAGGCTTCTCAGACAGTCAGGCATCGCCTGACTTTGGCGGAATCTTCCTGAAACGCGGCAGCCTTGCCAGCACTTCCTTGTTATGCTCGGCTATCTCGCTTTGGCTACTTCCACTCCATGCAGGCATGTTTACCACTTTCGCCGGCCGGTGTCCGTGTTAGGCGCGCTCTACTTTCCAACTGACGTATATGACACACTTCAGGACTTTCCAGCACAACGCCTACGAAACTGGGAAAATTATACGAGGGTTTGAACTTAGTGACAACACTATGCAATGGAATCTACTATTGTCGATGATAGCACACATTTTTGACATACCTACCTTACCTGTGAGCAAATGGACTCGTCCGTCCCAAGTCACCGGCGAGCGCACAATCGAGGTAAACACAGTCACTTGTGAGCGAGCGGTCTATCGCAACGGTGTCACTATGTTTTCGAAACAGGAACAACGGAGTTGGATCAAGCTTGAATGTGCCAGAGGTCGTACAGTACGACAGTGTCATCACGTCTAAAGTCGAAAGTGCGTCAGAGCCCCAGTATGGTGAAAGTTATGGTGATTTTCGTGAATGACTGTGATGGACTTATCCAAACGCATTACGTTAACACCATGGCAGAGCGTCAATTCACAGTATTACTGTGCGTTTTTTTGGCAAAGCAGGCTACTACCTCCAGTCCGTTGGCCACTGGTCTTCCGGAGAGCGATCACCGACTCGATTTCCATCGGAAGATACTTGGCCTTTGGAATTCCGAGTGGGCTAACTCGGGGCAATTAAACAAGCTCCGTGCCTTGAAGCTATCTACGGCCACATGGAAGTCCTCACTGCGGTCATCTCGTAGGGAGTCGGTTGTTCTTTGCCGCCTACGAATCGGCCACACATGGCTAACGCATGGCCACCTTCTTCGGCGGGAGGACGCACCACACTGTGACTGTGGCGCCCCCTTGACAGTGGTCCACATTCTAGTGGACTGTCCACTTTTAGTTGCCTTGCGACAATCTTTTAATCTGCCAGATGCGCTTTCTTTTATGCTAGGAGACGATGCTGCTATGGTTGAACCTGTTTTACATTTTATTCGCGCAGCTGGTTTTTATCATGTGATTTAATGGGGGGTACCTAAGCCTGATATATCAGGCACCCACCATTCAAACGGTTTTAATCTGTTTTCACTTTCGTCCTCTCAGTCCAATCTTTCACTGGCAGTTCTAGTGTGTGCAGAATGGCTGGCTCATGCTATATTATATTTGCGAACAGCCAGCCAAATTCTACTGCTGTGATATTTTAGTGTTGTTGTCTGTTTGGTCAACTACTTTCGTGGTTTTTCTTTAAATGTTGTCGTCTTAGAACGCATTATCACTTTGACCGTCTCGTGCATTAGACGTGGAGTACTTTTCACCCGCTAATTAAAAGATGTGCTCTCTTGGCTAGGAATAGGGGATTGATAACCTAGCCGTTTAGCTCCCTTTCAAAACCCCAACAACAACAATACTGTGCATTTTTGGAGAATCACCTGCGACCAGCTTTGCGAAGGAAGCGGCAACGCTTTCTGTGCAACCCACCCATCATTTTGCACGACAATGCGTGGGCGCATACAGCGCAAGCTGTGGATGATCGGTCGTTTGGGGCTGGGAAGTACTGCACCATCCACCACACTCCACGGACGCAAGTCCTTTTGACTTTGATTGGATTCCAATGATTAAGGAAGCACTTCGTGGCATTCACTTCAGTACTGTTCCAGTGATTCGACAGGCAGTAGACCGTTCCATTCTCACCATCAACAGAAAAGGCTCTGCTAACGTTATACAACGCCTTCCACATCGCTGGCAACGGGATCTACACAACACTGGTGACTAGTTTGAAGGACAGTAACAGGTCATGTACCGCTTTTGTATCGGTTGTAACTAAATAGTTGCTACTATTTAAGTTCCAGTCCTCGCATTATTGTAAGAGACGTAGTTCAGGGGATATGACGTCATAAATATTGCGCTGTATGAAAACGAAACTGAAATGGATAGTAAATAGGACAACAGGCGATGAACAAAGAGGGAAAAGGAGATGAACTGACGTAAGAATGGAATAAATACAAACCTGAGCAACGCCGGAAGCTAACGCTCGTTACATACTGCATTTCGTTTGTTTTCTTGCCCCCATTAGTTGTCATGTGACGGCATGTCCTACCTACAACTGCATGGAGCGATCAGGACGTGCTCTACAATGTGGGCTATGCACTGCTAAATTACCTACAAACAGTGGCGGCGATTGGACGTTAGAAGTGGGGGGGGGGGGGGCAAAATAAAATCTAAAACTAAAAATGGCATTATAAGAAATTGTTTCATGTTATAGTTTGATTTTTGCACCTACAGGCCTATAATACCAAATGCGAAGGAAAACAAAAGACAATATACAATTGTAATTGCCATAAGTTGTTTAATTAAGTTGTCTAGTAAAATACAACTGTTACAAACAAAGGAACATTAGTTTAATTATAAACAAAAATAACAGACAATAGCGTAATTTAACATGATATGTGCCTTGGTTTCCGCCTGGCATAAATTTCTACACATTTTTCTAATTTGATGTTCTTAGCCGCATCTTTTTCAATGGCTAGTATAGCTAAAGTTCTTGAAGCATAGAATTCCTGAAGTAGTTTTTGATCCGTTTGAGGACATTGAAAGATCGTTCTGCCGTTGCAGTGGACACCGGGATAGTCAAAAACAGTTGCAGTGGCTTGAACAAATTAGGGAATACATACTGCTTGTGAACATTTTCAGACTTAAGTTGTGAAACCAAATTTGGTACAAGATGACGATCTATTTGGTCTGAATCATGCTTCTTTCTTGAAAATACATCGATTTCTGAGACTAAATTATCATTTTCCAAACCAAATGCGGAACTCACAGCAAAACATGCTTCTTTGATACGGTCGTTACAAATTGAGTTGTTCTTCATCGAAGCCGACAGCAGTAGTGTTTCAGAGTAGAGCCAGCTGTTTTTTTTTTTTTTTTCAAATCGTGACCTAATGTCCTCACTGAGTGTATCTAACAGAGGGTAGTAAAATGTTTTTAAAAAATAGGCTTCAGGTGAATCATATTCAGGATTAACATCTCCCACTCCTATTTTTCGTGGAAGTTTTCTTTTGCGTTGAACTGTTGGCCCCTCTAAGCCACGTCTTTCACAAAAATCAATTGCTTCAGTAAAAAAGTTTTGGAACTCTTCTTCATTTCTCAATTAATTTATGGACATAACTACGCTGTCAGCCACCTGGGCTACTTCATGAGTAGATACATCATGATTCTGCATGTACTTTGAAAGAATGTTAGTTTTTTCAAAAAAGTACTTCATAGTATTCAATACAAAAATAAACTCAAACTTCGTAATACATGTGATCAATCCGTGAGCATCTCCACCAGTTTTGGAGTCAGTAGCTTCAATATTTTCCAGAGTGTGCTGTATATCTATTAAGTGTTGTTGAACTGCTCGCAAGCTTTCATATCTGCTGCTAAATCTTGTTTCACTTAGTGCTTTCAAGAACAAATCCTTATTTATTCCTTCTTTGACTGCACATGCTGCACTTTTTACTGTGGCAAATACTGCATGTCTTTTAGGTGAAGCCTCAGTAAAACAGTGTAGTTGTTGGACTGTGCTAAAAACGTTGCGAACAGAAGGAATGTTTTTAGATGCATCGGCAAGTGCAAGATTTAGAGAATGCATATAGCAATGTACAAATATGACATCGGGTTTTGTTCTTTCATCCTCACAGCGACACCCTTGTAAGTACCACTCATGTTTCCCGCTCCGACATAGCACTGAGCAATTATATTTTAAGGTCAATGCCAAGTTCGCCGAAAATTGAAACAAGCAGCTTGTATAACGTTTCACCGTTAGTCAAAATCAGTTTTGTAAAAACCAAGAAAGCTCTTTGATTTCGAGCTTCTCTGTTACATATCTTATAACAAGAGTCAATTGTTCTTGATGTGACACATCTGGAGTTTCATCAACAATCACGGAGAATTGTTTCGATTTTTAAGCATCATCAAATATGTACTGCCTGGCCAAATTTGCCATGATTTCAATCATGTCATTTTGAACATCTTGATGAACATAATTGAAAAACTTATCTCTGTCTAAAAATTTTTGTTTTAATAAAGAGTTTTCTGTTGATTTCAGCTTCAATAACTCGACATAATTACCCCTGTTATCAGAGTCCTCATTTTCTCTATGACCCCGAAGTGTTATTCCCTGCTTGGCCATGAAAAGTAGGGACTGGAATAAAATCTTCAGATAACCACTATTTTTTAACTTCTTCTTGATGATGTGTTGATATTTTGCTTACCACACTTTCTTTAGTTTTAAAACCTTCCTGCCAACGTTGAAGAGCACTGAGGTGAGAAGAAGTTTTTTCTTGCTCTTTAAAGCGTTGGACTGCTTTTTTCCAGTTTTTAAACCCATTAGATATGAATGTTTCATCATAACAACCTGTGGAACCGAACAAACGACATAGGAAGCAAAAATCTTTATCAGTAGCAACACTGTATTCTAACCAATTGAAGTTTGTGTACCACATACTTCTAAAATTTTTACCCTTTGTTTTTGGGTACTTATCAATAATAGGTTGATAAGGACCATTTTAAAAAAACTGTGATGCTACTTGTCTACCATGAATTGGATCTCTTGGTTCCAACTGAAGCTGAGAAGGACTATTAGACTGAATAGTCTTACTTACAGGCAATACACTCTCAGCACTTGAAGGTGTAGGTGTAGGTATACCGGTAACTATTTCAATTGTTGATTCTGTCACTGACGAAATTCTCTGTGGTTCATCTATTGCTGGTGTAACCGACACTGACACATCAGCCAAATCACTATCTGGATCCGGAGCAACAGCAATATTTAGGGCTGTGTGGGACTGTAATCCTTCTTGGGATTTCTGCCTTTTGCTGAAGAAATCGTATAACGTTTCTCCTGAAGAACTCTTCATTGTTAACTAAAAGTGCGTACACAAACACAACTGCATTCGATTCGACCATAACTACGACAAACACAACCTTTGTGCTGGAACAGTACTATCCGCAAACGGTAACCTGACTTGCGGGCCACCTCTCGGAAACTCTCGGCAGCAGTCGGTAGATTTCGTGGCGTAGCGTGTTGCAGATGTTCGTTGCCAACTGTGCAGCGTAGACTGCATTTGTCGTTTCCATTGTTGCTTAGCCGTGCTGTTGCTGTCAGTGTTTATTTGCTGCGTTTACAAGAAAAGGAAGCTTGATCCTGTAGAGGTTGTTGTTGTGGTCTTCAGTCCGAAGACTGATTTTGATGCAGCTCTCCATGCTACTCTATTCTGTGCAAGCCTTTTCATTTCAGAATAACTACTGCAACCTTCATCCTTTTGGACATGCTTACTGTACTGATCGCATGGTCTCCCTCTTACAGTTTTTACCCCCACACTTCCTTCCAGTAATAAATTGATGATATCTTGTTGTCTCAGAATGTGTCCTATCAATTGCTCCCTCCTTTTAGTCAAGTTATGGCACACTGTTCTTTTATCCCCAATTCTATTCAGAAAATCTTATCTTAATTTCAGCATTCTTCTGTAACACCACGTTTCAAAAGCTTCTATTCGGTTCTTCACTACTTATCGTCCACGTTTCGCTTCTATACAAGGCTACACTCCAGACAAATACCTTCAAAAAAGATTTTCTGACACTTAAATCTATATTTGTTGTGAACAAATCTCTCTTCTTCAGAAATGCATTTCGTGTCTACATTTTCTATCCTCCCTGCTTCGGCCATCGTACCTGTAGAGGTATAGCTGATTAATGCACCGCACAGAAAATCTAGTTGACATATGCTCTTTTTTTTCTTTCTTTCTTTTTTTTTTTTAGCGGGATAGTTCCAACTCTGGACTCATTTGACGACGATGAGGTAGTGGAATTTCAGTTAGGGGTTAAGCAATTTTTTTCTGAAATTAAGAAATGTAAAATGTCATGGGATAAAATTAATACTGCCGCTCACCCTAGTACATCACATGCATATGCGTCATGTTTAACCCTTTATCACTAACAAGCACTTAACAAATGCAAAAGAAAAATAATCTCTCACCCGTTACCGACACAAAGCGTTACGAACAAGCAGTGGAGCAATTTTCAGGGACATGTTCCAGATCCTCCACGCCATCACAAATCTCTGAAAATTCATGTATTGGGTCGTTCGATTTTTAACCTATGTTTTACATTTTTTAATATGATTTGAAAAATGTACATTCTTTAGAATAATAAATCTTTCTAAAATTTTTAACTATTGGTTTTTCCACTCATCGGATTGTAATTGCTAACATCTGTATAGAATGGAAACATTCCCAGAGGATGTGTTGCTGTGCTGAATGGAACTCTTCATTCGTGCACTTAGTCATCAAAAGTCCATAAACTCATCCGAAAGTAATTATAAACTTATCTCCCCTTAATTCCTTAAAAAGGACAGAGAATGCATCTACTTTGTCTATTCTCATATTGAGTGGATGCACCAAATGCAACCTTCTTCTTCTTCTTTTTCTTCTTCTTCTTCTTTTTCTTCTTTTCAAACGTCTGTACAAGATAAGCCACGCTAATAAATGATCGTGCTCCATTTGCAGTCTGGAAAGGCAACTGCAGACGGAAGGCAGTCACGACACGGCACGGCATGCCGTGTAGCTGTTGGGTGGCTGTGAAGAGGCGTGGATCTCGTGTCGGCCGGCTTGTCGGCTGCCGGGTTGATGTGAAGTAAGCAGACCACCCGCTCACCAGAAGCCAAGTTACAGTTTGCGTATAGTACTGGCGCGCAGAGAGATATTTACGATGAGGCAGTGCACATATCACTGGGTTTGGCTACGATCGTCAACTGTCGTCCGATGTCGTGTGCGAAATCGGAGTCTCCTTCTCTACTACAATGTCGCGCCGAGCATTTGTACCACCATAATTCCCACTTATAGCAGTTTTAAAAGTATACAAGTGTTACTACGCTAAAAAAGTGAATAATTTTATCATATGTTTCCCAGAAAGTGGGTGGGGGGGGCAGGGGGGGCAGTTGCCACTGCCTACAAAGGAGTGAGCCGGAGAAACTCTCCTAAGATGCTTTGCACACACGATGCTGTAACGGAGAGGAAGTAGGAAGCGAATAAGTGTGCTGACAGTTACGGAATCAATTTGAGACCTCTTTTATTTTCTAGTATATTAGTTATTCAGTGGTGCTTTACAGTGAGTTTTTTCTCGACACATGAACGATTACGTTTTCCTACTCTGTTAAAAGTTAGCCGTTTCCAGTAACCTCCCAGTTCCTGAGTTATATCTAACACTACCAGAAATTACTGCCCTGCTTGCAACTCGTACTCACAATACACGATCAGAAGGGAAAAGAGTGCGAGGCAGCAGTCGGTCCTCTCTCTATATTCTGAAACAATATCGAGGCCAGGTTGTAGTACCGCTCTTGATTCTACACAAACACAGAAACACACACGAACAGAAAGCATACATAGCACACACACGCATTCAACAACTTTTAAATAAAAAGACATTCAGCAGTTGGTAACAACATAAATACATTGGCCTCTGGCTAGTGCTGAGAAGAAACATTCCTCTAACATAACGCAAAGCAGGAAAACACCCAACGAAAGGCAACGTTTTGAACTGTAAGTCTTAACAAAATAAAAATACCGCTATTCATATAAAGAAAAGAATTAATAATTCAGGACTGTTTATAACCTAAACTGCCAGAAAAAAAGATGAAATAACGTAAAACATGCACATGTATAAATTCCAGGCCACTAAAAATTTTAGGAAGTGCTTGTTACTACCCGTCAGTAGATTATTTTACTTCTATATGAAGTATGTCCACGATGTAAGTTCCGTTAGGTTATAAAAAACAAACATGCGCAGTAAGAGAAAAAAATGTTCATTGTACAAGCATCTACAACTGATAAACTACTTTTCTACATAGCTTGTGAAATTTTGTAAGGACTTGTCATAGCGTGGCACACGTTTTTGTATACCTTCTTCATAGAAGGTTGTAGCCTATGTATTCAACCATGTGGTAACGTGTTTTTCAGCTCGTCATCATCATTGAAGTGTTGACCACCAAGGACAGATTTTAGGTGTAAGAAGACATGACTTTTCGAGGCTTCAAGATTTGCTTGGGCTTAATCTTCGTTGGGGATGAAGTGTGCCTCCATTCCATTGACTGCCATTTTGTTTCAGGGATGTCGTACGATACCCAAGAATCATCCCTCGTGACTACCCGCGAAAGAAAACCATAAAAAGATGTTTATCAAGCTTAAGGGATTTAACTGCAGGGTCATCAGTCCCGAAACTTATTAACTACTTATGAACTACCTTATACTAAAGACGACACAAACAGCCATGCCCGAGGGGGGATTCGAACCCCCGACGGGGAACGGCCTCGCGCATCGTAGCATAGCGCCTCAATTCGCTCGGCAGCTCCGCCGCGGCATAAAACCATCGCCTTCTTCATTGTAAAGCGTCAAAAACTGAAGTGTACTGCCAATCCGTTGTTTCTCTGTTGTCGAGTAAGAATTTTGGGTACCAAACGTGAGCAAAGTTTTCGAAATTTCAGTTTTTCAGTAACAATTTCATGAATTAGTGATCTTAAGATTTGCGGAACTTCCATAGCAAGGGCACTATGTACACTTACTGTTGTGCTTAATCTTCTCTTCAATAGTGTGTACTAGTTCATCAGTAACCAAAGACGGGCGTCCACTTCGTTCTTCATCGGGCACTTGATCACGTCCTTTATTGAACAGTCTGACTCCTAACCGTTGAATCGTAACATTTGTCCGTAAATCTCGCAGATTCGCCGATGATCTCCTTGAGTCGGAGTAACTGCCACGCATGCTCTGAACTGCGATGGATGGAAATAGAAACGGAACTTAATTTGTGGATGACCCTCGTACATTGACCGGTTTCGGTTTCAAAGCATCGCCACGGACTGTACGTTACACTAACTGAGTGGGTACTTATCAGTTAAGCAGTTTGTTTTACTTACGGTCCGTGACTATGGTTAAAAACCCAAACCGGTCGATTTACTGTTGTTGTGTTGTTGTTGTTGTTGTTGTTGTTGTGGTCTTCAGTCCGGAGACTGGTTTGATGCAGCTCTCCACAATACCCTATCCTGAGCAAGCCTCTTCATCTCCACATAAGAACGGCAACCTACATCTGTCTGAATCTGCTTACTGTATCCATCTCTTGGTCTTCCTCGGCGATTTTTACCCCACACACTCCCCTCCAACGCTAAATTCACAATTCCTTGATGTCTAAGAATGTGTCCTACCAATCTATCCCTTCTTTTAGTCAAGGTATGCCAGAAATTTCTTTTCTCCAAAATTCTGTTCAATACCTCCTCATTAGTTACGCGATCCACCCACCTAATCTTCAGCATTCTTCTGTAGCACCACATTTCAAAAGCCTCAATCCTATTCCTGTCCGCACTGTTTATCGTCCATGTCTCACTCCCATACAAGGCAACACTCCATACAAATGCCTTCAGAAAGGACTTCCTTAGGCTTAAGTCGATATTCGTCGTTAACAAATTTCTCTTTTCAAGAACGCTTTTCTACCCATTGCCATTCTGCATTTTATATCCTCTGTACTGCGGCCATCATTTGTTATTTTACTGCCCAAGTAACAAAACATTCTACCTCCTTTATTGCTTCGTTTCCCAATCTAATTCCTTCAGCATCACCTGATTTTCTTACACTGCACTCCATTACCCTAGTTTTGCTCTTGTTAATGTTCATCTTATATGCACCTTTCAGCACACTGTCCATTCCGTCCAATTGCTCTTCCAGGTCCTTTGCTGTATCTGACAGAATTACTATGTCATCGGCAAAACGCGATGTTTTAAATTCTTCACCCTGAACTTTAATTCCTTCTCCAAATTTCTTCTTGCTTTCCTTTATAGCTTGCTCAATGTACAAATTGAACAACAATGGAGAAAGACTACAACTCTGTCTTACTCCCTTTCCAATCACTGCATCCCTTTCATGCCATTCAACTCTGACAACCACTGTCTGATTTTTGTACAAGTTGTAAATAACCTTACGCTCCCTATATTTTACTCCTGCTTGCTTCAGAAATTGAAAGAGTTTATTCCATCATCATTGTCAAAAGCCTTCTCCAAATCCCCAAAAGTTAGAAATATAGGTTTGCCTTTTCTTAATCTATCTTCTAGGATAAGCCGTAAAGTGAGTATTGCCTCCCGTGTTCCTACATTTCTCCTGAATCCAAACTGATCTTCCCGGAGGTCGGCTTCAACCATCTTTTCCATCCTTCTGTATATAATTCGTGTTAATATTTTGCAACCATGACTTATTAAACTGATGGTTCTGTAGTTTTCACTCCTGTCTGCACCTGCTTTCTTTGGAACGGGTATTATAACATTTTTCTTAAAGTCTGAGGGTAATTCGCCTGTCTCAGACATCTTACACACCAGGTGAAACAGGCTTGTCATGACTGGTTTTCCCAGATACTTCAGTAGCTCTGAGGGAATGTCATCTACTCCAGGAGCCTTGTTTCGACTTAGGTCTTTCAGGGCTCTGTCAAATTCTTCTCTCAGTACAGTATCTCCTATTTCATCTTCATCTGGATCCTCTTCCCTTCCTAGAATATTGTCTCGAAGTTCATTTCCTTTGTAGAGCCCCTCTATATACTCTTTCCACCTTTCAGCTTTCCCTTTACTGTATATAAGTAAACAGCTGATGGTTAATAAAATGCACGTCCCATAGTATCTCACACGGGTTTCAAGTCATCTCAATAAAAATTTGGCTACTCAAATTGCCTTGTAAATAAAAGGCCGCGGCGGACAGCTGATGGTTAATAAAATGCACGTCCCATAGTATCTCACACGGGTTTCAAGTCATCTCAATAAAAATTTGGCTACTCAAATTGCCTTGTAAATAAAAGGCCGCGGCGGAGTGGCCAAGCGCAAGAGGCGCTTTGCTCCGATGCGCGAGGCCGTTCCTGGTCGGGGGTTCGAATCCCCCTCGGGGTGGATGTTTGTACTGTCTTCAGTATAAGGTAGTCCATATGGCACTGATGACGCCGCACTTAAGTTCCATAAGCTTAACAAACATTTGAACATTTGTAAATAAAGTAAGGTGAAACGCGTATGGCACGAATTTCCCCCCCTCCCCCACCTTTTTTATTTACATGGAAAGACCCAGTAAACGTCTGTATATTATTATACGCAACTGAGAAAGAGGACAGGAAGAAACTAACAATGTTGCTCGTCCTGTGTGTCCCTTACTGCTTTGGTCCTGTGCATTAGGCGCGGATTAAAAGCAAACGGCAACCAACGTGGCACACGACGTACTGAAACGGAACTCGTTACACGGCATCGGGAATGTGGTTCAGAGGCCGGAACATCAAGGACAGACGCCCGTGTTGTTACGACCGGTTATGCAAGACTCTGCCTATAGTAATCTGATGCGCAGGCTGTGGTTAGTGTGGCTTCAAGCGAGTACAATACTGGTTCTCTGCATCAGCGGGAAGAACACTCCGTTTCGACGGCACGAGTACAGTATCGCAAGTATATATATATATATATATATATATATATATATATATATATATATATATATATATATATATATATATATATATATATAAACCAATACCATTCATAAAATTTGTTGTTGTGGTCCTCAGTCTGGTTTGATGCAACACTCCACCCAATTCTATCCAGAGCAAGCCTCTTCATCTGAAGAATGACACTCACATCCATCTCAATCTGCTTACTTCATTCGTCCTCTTGGTCTCCCTCTGAGATCTTTCTCCCACACACTTCCTTCCAGTGCCAAACTTACAATTCCTTGATATCTAAGAATGTGTCCTACCAATCGAGCTCTTCATTTAGTCAAGGTATATCATAAATTTATTTTCTCCCCAATTATGTCCACTATTTCCTCATTAGTTACGTGATCTACCTACCTAATCTTCAGCATTCTTTTGTAGAAAGCCTCTCTCCTTTTCCTGTCTGAACTATTTATCGTCCATATTTCACTTCCGTAGAAGGCAGCATGCCACACAAATGCCTTCCAAAAAGACCTCCTTAAACTTAAATTAATAGTCGATGTTTCCAAAAAGCGCTTGTATTCCCGCTGCTATTCTGCATTTTATATTATCTGTTTTGTGGCGTACAGTCAGCGCCACACACCAGAACGATCGTGGAGAAGGCAGCAATCGACCGAAGGCCAATCGCAAGGAGGCGCCGCGCATCCTGGAGGGAGTAACCGAAGATGCTCGCCCTGTAAAAGCGGCTATATCGTCTGGACAGCCCGTCAGTACTATTCTGGAATGCGACAGTTACTAGTGAACTACAAGGGCAGTTACTAGTGATAACTCAGGGCAGTTACTAGGCTGCTACAAAGACAGAACTAGGACACTACTAAGTAGAAAGTGGCTAGGAACATAGGAGTAACTATGTCACAGCGCAGCTAAGCCTCATACGGACGACGCCGCGAGAAGCAAGAAGAGAGAACAGACTTACGTATCATAAAATTCAGTCAATAAAACTTGTATTATTAATCTGAATAGTTGTTACACATTACATCAATTCCTGCACCAGTACCTTTATAGACAACCAGACCGGGTCGAGTAAACAACAAAAAGACGACGAGGTCCCAACAATTCCAACAATCTGTACTTTATTTTACTGCCCAAGTAACAAATCTTAAGTACCACCTATATTGTTTCTTTACCTAATCCCTTAAATATAGTCTGAATTTTCTTAGACTGCATTCCATGACAATTGTTTGCCTCTACTTAATGTTCATCTTATGCGCTCCTTTCAACATACAGTCCCATTCCGTTCAAGTGCTCTTTCAGGTCCTTTGCTGTCTCTGACAAAATTACAATGTCATCTGCAAACAGCAAAGTCTTAATGTCTTCACCCTGAAATTTAATTCCTTCTCCAAATTTCTCTTTGCTTTCATTCAAAGCTTGCTCAACGTACAGTTTGAATACCACTAGGGAAAGGCTACAACCCTCTCTTACTCCGTTCCCAACCAATGCTTCCGTTCAATGCCCTTCGACACTGGTGAGTACTTTCTGGTTTTTGTACAAGTTGAATACGTCAATATTATATCAACAATCTGAAGGAATGTATTCAAGTTACCAGTGGCGCTAGGAAACGAAGCCCCGCCTCTAGAGGCTAACCTCCGAATAAAAAAAAAAAAAAAAAAAAAAAAAACAATCTTGCTATACCTCTCCTTCTTAAGGCTACGCTGCAGAGAACTTTTTTTTAAAGGGAAGGTTAGGTTAGGTATAGGTCAAATGGGCGGGACTTGGTGTGGGATTGTATCCTGTCGCCAAATCTTCAAGGATGATAAGTCATAGGATCACCATTGCCTCGCGTGTTTCTACATTTCTCCTAAATCCAAACTGAGCTTCCCCTAGCATCTACTAGTTTTTCAATTTTTCTTTAAATAGTTCATGTAATTATTTTTCAATCAAAACTTAGGATTATAATTAAAATTGAAATCATCCAGATCACAAAATTATTGATTTTATTTCATATCCGGTTTCGGCCTATTGCAGACCATCTTCAGATGGATACCACGATGATGGCAGGCGGCACAGACATGCAGGACGTACAAACGTGAACTGCTCCGGACTGTTTTTAATTTTAATCATAACTAATGTATCAAGAGAGCTGTTCACTCCAGTATGCTTTCTAGAATTAACAAATCATAAATCTGATGTTTCTGTGATTTTCAAACATGTCGGCGCCTCTTCCTTTGGAATTGGAATTACTACATTCTTCTTGAAGTCGGAGGGTATGTCGCCTGCCACGTGCCTGTAGAGGCTGTTGTTGTGGTCTTCAGTCCGAAGACTAATTTGATGCAGCTCTCCATGCTACTCTATCCTGTGCAAGCCTTTTCATTTCAGAATAACTACTGCAACCTTCATCCTTTTGGACATGCTTACTGTACTGATCGCATGGTCTCCCTCTTACAGTTTTTACCCCCACACTTCCTTCCAGTAGTAAATTGATGATACCTTGTTGTCTCAGAATGTGTCCTATCAATTGCTCCCTCCTTTTAGTCAAGTTATGCCACACTGTTCTTTTATCCCCAATTCTATTCAGAAAATCTTATCTTAATTTCAGCATTCTTCTGTAACACCACATTTCAAAAGCTTCTATTCGGTTCTTCACTACTTATCGTCCACGTTTCGCTTCTATACAAGGCTACACTCCAGACAAATACCATCAAAAAAGATTTTCTGACACTTAAATCTATATTTGATGTGAACAAATCTCTCTTCTTCAGAAATGCATTGCGTGTCTACATTTTCTATCCCCCCTGCTTCGGCCATCGTACCTGTAGAGGTATAGCTGATTAATGCACCGCGCAGAAAATCTAGTTGACATATGCCCTTTATTTTATTTTTATTTTTTTTTTTTTTTTTTTTTTTTTTTTTTTTTTTTTTTTTTTTTTTTTTTTTTTTTTTTTTTTTAGCGGGATAGTTCCAACTCTGGACTCATTTGACGACGATGAGGTAGTGGAATTTCAGTTAGGGGTTAAGCAATTTTTTTTCTGAAATTAAGAAATGTAAAATGTCATGGGATAAAATTAATACTGCCGCTCACCCTAGTACATCACATGCATATGCGTCATGTTTAACCCTTTATCACTAACAAGCACTTAACAAATGCAAAAGAAAAATAATCTCTCACCCGTTACCGACACAAAGCGTTACGAACAAGCAGTGGAGCAATTTTCAGGGACATGTTCCAGATCCTCCACGCCATCACAAATCTCTGAAAATTCATGTATTGGGTCGTTCGATTTTTAACCTATGTTTTACATTTTTTAATATGATTTGAAAAATGTACATTCTTTAGAATAATAAATCTTTCTAAAATTTTTAACTATTGGTTTTTCCACTCATCGGATTGTAATTGCTAACATCTGTATAGGCTGGAAACATTCCCAGAGGATGTGTTGCTGTGCTGAATGGAACTCTTCATTCGTGCACTTAGTCATCAAAAGTCCATAAACTCATCCGAAAGTAATTATAAACTTATCTCCCCTTAATTCCTCAAAAAGGACAGAGAATGCATCTACTTTGTCTATTCTCATATTGAGTGGATGCACCAAATGCAACCTTCCTCTTCTTCTTTTTCTTCTTCTTCTTCTTTTTCTTCTTTTCAAACGTCTGTACAAGATAAGCGACGCTAATAAATGATCGTGCTCCATTTGCAGTCTGGAAAGGCAACTGCAGACGGAAGGCAGTCACGACACGGCACGGCATGCCGTGTAGCTGTTGGGTGGCTGTGAAGGACGTCACAGTTGTTTGAAGTGAACAGTGAGAGGCCTACATTTACAGATTTATTATTAGTATAGATGACTATTAACGAAATGACGAGCATTTCGTCACAATGCTGACTTATAAAGCTTTAAGTAGCGGAAAAATTAAATATTTCTACCGATTAGTTTTTGCGAAATCGTTTGTGGAAGATGGCAGAGCTGTTAGTACAGCTGTTAGCGCAGCGCGATTCCAACCATGTTGGGGAAAACATGGCGGACGATTCAGCCTGGGTATTTAGGAGCTCTACCCCGTGGCAAGCACTCGGCAGTGAAGACGTCGTCGTGGAGAGGACGGCTTAGTGAGGTGTGGTGTGTCTGCGGCGGGTCGCGTGTGCGGCTAGCGGGCGCGGTTGAGTCACGCGAGGCCTGATCGCGGTGAACGCCGACTCAATCATGGATGCGGCGGCCGACGACAGCGTAATAGGCCAGCTCGCCCCACCCCGCCGCTGCCCGCCTATTTGTGGAGGCGCCGCCACCGCCACCGCCGCCGCCGCGTCGCTACTGTCTCGCGTGACGGCTGCCGTTACGTCACCCTTATGTACAGCCGCTGCCCCGCCGTTTAAACTCTGCCCAGCCGTCAGCTCGTCGGTTATAACAGAGCGACTCAGCCGCGCCTGACAAAGTCCTGCGTCCGCACTTCACTGCTGGGAACGTGCCCCAACTACGAAGACATTTACACTGTGTTAACTGTTAGATGGCAGACCTCGGCCTAGCCCCGAATCGGTACAAGTAGGTAGACGCAGTGGCGGCTGGTGATAATGTGCTAATGTGCTGCAGCACACTGTAAATATATTACTAAAATTATGCCATTTCTCTTCGAATGCAAGCGAGAAATCGCTGTAAAATTGCTTCCTTTCTCTTGGAATTCGAGCCAGATATCACAATAAAATTATGCCAGTTCCCTTCCAATGCGTATTAGAATGCTAGTAATAAGGATGAAAACGCATTTTGGAACGCTCTCGCCGCGATAGCTGGAAACCAGCTCCGTGTGCTGAAGTGGGATTCAGCCGCGCTGGTACGTGCGCAGAGAGGCGGCGCAGTCGTCTGTTCGCTAGTGCGCATGCGCAGACGTGACGTCAGGCCTGGCGACTCAAGTGTGCTAAGACCGACTGCAGCACCAGACCAATATTTCTCTTCGCGCTGCGTGTAACGGTTGCGGAAGAATGGTATATGACGAATATTGCTGCATACCGAGTCAAATAGTGAACTGGCTCAGGCGTCTTGCGCGTTGTCTCTCAAACCTACCTTTGTGAGGCTCGAATTCAAATACCTCCGAGTCTAAATTTTTAATTTCTGTAAATAAAATTAACATTTTAAACGTTATATTTACTACCTGCAGTGAATACATGCAGTTGGCAGCGCTGTTATAGATTCCCCTGAAGATCTTACTGTCAGTACAATATGAATTGATATTTAATTAAAGGCAATCATACAAAGGTTTACTTTTTATTTTAGTATATTTTGTTTCCTATTTATTTTTGTAACATTGTAGCACACTGGTCAAATTTTGTACGAGCCGCCACTGGGTAGACGTCGGGCGGCTTCGGCAGGCAGTCTTTGTTTCGAGGCTGCAGCCAACGTTACTGACTGAAAGTGCTTTGGGAGGCAAAAATAGACGTCTGCTTTCTTATTGTTTGCATACCAGTATTCTGATTTTTCCGTTTTGAGTAACACGTTACTTAAGTGAGTGATACCTGTAGTTGGTATCGTTATGAACCATTCCTTGATTTTCTTAGAAATCAAGGCCCATTGAAATAAATCCTTTTAGATTGATGGTCTGGAGGAATTTCTTCACAACATACCTGCGACCCATCAAAATCCGTTGGTACCATACTTCGTGTTCTCCTTGTTAGTGTACAGGGTGTCCGAAAAGTCTTTCCCTGATTACATAAATTGATAACTCAGGCGAGAAGTAAAATACAAATATGAAACTTAAGTCGAAATGTTTACAAACTATCAAAGTTTTTTTTTTTTCGTTTTAGGTTCGCAATACGTAAGTAGTGGTTGAGGTGCAGTGTCCAAGAAGTCATGTTAACCAATCAGGAGAAGGTACAGTGTGTCCTGTGATACCATGAGACACGATCATCAACCACAGTGCAGAGACAAATCCAGACAACATATTGGAAGGAATCCACCTGATGTCAAGAGCATTAAATCCTGCTATCAGAAGTTCGAGAACACAGGATCGGTTGCTGACCTTCCGAGGTCTGGTCGACCAAGAACCTCAGTAGACAGGGTGGAAGCTGTGAGGCAGTCTTTTCTGCTAAGTCTGAAGAAATCGGTGTGCAGGGCCCCGCATGAATTACAGATGCCAAAAAGCTATCTCCATGACATTTAACACAAACGTTTATTGTTTCGTGCATAAAAAAAGGTAAGGCAGTCAACAATCCGAAGATTGGTTTGAGCACCACAGAGCTTTATTAGGCATTGTCCTGTTTGGAGTATGCCGTTGCCTTCCTCCGACCTTTCGAACTGACTTACCCAACCAGTTATAGCGGGACATACAATTTAACGTGGGTTCTGACCCAAGGTGCCACTCAGTATTTTTCACATGAGCAATACTCCCACAGGTGAAAGAAGTGGAAAGTGACAGATGAAAATCCTAGGACCCGGCGGGGATCGAACCCGCGACCTTTGGATTTCAGTCTGGCACTCTACCACTTTGCAACCGACGAGCACAAAGTGCAAATCATTCAGGCCTTGTTGTCCAATGACAGTACACGTCGATATGACTTCGCTGTCGCTATCCCGTATTGAGGACGATGGTGGTTATCCCAGAAGAATTGCCTTTTCCGACGAAGCGACCTTTTTTATCAGTGGAGTAGTGAATCGCCACAATGTGCACATTTGGGGTTCACAACCCCTTGGCGAGGTCATGGAGTGCACCAGAGGCAGTCCAAAGGTGAATGTTTGGTGCGCGCTATTACACGATCGAATTATCGGGCCATTCTTCTTGGCTGCGGCTACCATCACATCTGCAGTGTATCTGGACATGTTGCAACTGTATGCTGTTCCTCAGCTGCTTCAGTATCACGCCTCATTGGAGTTTGGACGTCCGTGCCTATCTCGATATGACCTTTCCTGGGCGATTAGTCGTGATAGGCGAACGGTTTCGCATCCACACTGACATAACCCCATTACTTTTTTTATGGGGTTATGTCAAAGACGAGGTCTACCGAACATGTGTACCAGATCTTGAAACCCTGCGGCAACGGATAACCACAGTCGTTGAATCGATCCCTCCAGTGATGTTGGCTAATGTGTGGTCGGAAACTGAATATCGCCTAGATGTGCTACGTGCTACCAAGGGTGCTCATGCGGAAGTTTACTGATGTGAGAAAAAAACTTTGATAGTTTTTAAACAATTAGACACCAGTTTCATATTTGTATCTTCCTTCTAGCCTGAGTTATCAATTTATGTAATCAGCGAAAGACTTTTCGGATACCCTGTACATCCTTCGTACTGCTATGAAAAACGGGAAAGCAGCAGGTAAAGAAACGATACAAGGTGAAACTCTAAAATGTCTGAACTATCAAAGACTAATAGAAATATCCACGGAATGTTTGACAGTAACTGCGAATGGGTAAGGTTTGAAAATGTCTACCCAACCGGGATTCCAATCCGGTTCTCCTAGTCTCTAGGCAGCTGCAGTCCTACATCACTTACAAGGAGACCACGTAGGTATCGGATTTCAGAATTTCTTTATACTTATGGTACATGATATTCATAACTTAAATAACAATCAGCCAAAGCCATTCGA
Organism: Locusta migratoria; assembly: GCA_026315105.1. Lineage (NCBI taxonomy): Eukaryota > Metazoa > Arthropoda > Insecta > Orthoptera > Acrididae > Locusta > Locusta migratoria. The sequence continues at coordinate 668,727,601 of CM048744.1, forward strand.
CACAACTCTCAAAAATTCTCGAGAAAATCGACTTTGAATTTTTGCAAACTACCCGTAAGTACCAACATTTGCAGCATCTGTCGGTGTAACTCAGGTTATAGCGTTCTGGCCTTTCAGCCATAGCGTCGAGGGTTCGAATTCCACGGTGTCGAATATTTTTATATTCCTTTTCCAACTTAGTTATATAAAATATTTAGGTTTTCTCTAATTCCACGTGTTGTGTCAGTCTTTGTTTATGTAGACGAGATGAACACCTTTTCGTTTCCTAAAACGATGGTTGAGTAGATTAGGAGTTTGGATAGTAATTAATAGCTATGGAGGTGACTTTCAAAAAACAGCATCGTAGCTCTTTACAAACTGAACAATGACTTCCGTCGTCAACTATTAGTGAAGCCAATGCCGTAAAAGATATAACCTATGTTTTTTTTATTGAAATCATCATTATTAAAAAACTTTTATAAAATGTAGAAAATCACGAGTATACAACAAAAACGTGTATTTTTTGTAAAAATTACTGTTAGCTATTAAAATTGTGTAAGTATTCAAATACAACAAAAAAATTAAAGAAAATATTACGGCAGGATTCAAACCACCGACCCTAGTCTGAAGGGTACAATGCTATCACCTGAGCTACACCGACAAATACTGCAGCTGTTTTAATTATTGGTACTTACCTGTACTTGCAAAAATTCAAAGATGATTTTCTCGAGAATTTTTGAGAGTTGCGTCGAATGGATTTGGCTGATTGTTGTTTGAGTTCTGAACTTCACTTCATAAGAATCGAAAAACTCTGAAATCCGATACTCATATGGTCTCCTTGTTAGGCACAGCGGTCATCACACCTGCATAGACTAGACAGGCACGCCTCCCGTGGGATACAAATTCTCCATCTCACCTCGCCCACTATTATTTAAACTCTCGATTCTTTCAAACTGATTACCGTAAGAGTAAGGGCCAGGGATGCCTTCGCACTGAAGAAATGTTCAAATGTTTGTAAATCTATCGGACCAAACTGCGTGGTCATCAGTCCGTAGCTTACAAACTACTTAAACCTAGGTAAACTAACCTAAGGACAACACGCACACCCATGTCCCAGGGAGGACTCGAACCTCCACGGCGAGCAACCGCGCGTTCCGCAGCGAGACGCTTTTGACCGCTCGGCTACTCCACCGCGGCGCACTGTAGAAATGATGATTGCCCGTCATCGCAAACGAGGGTTGGAACTTAAATAGTGCCAACACTGCTTTGGAGACACTATGCAGTGGAATCTACTATTGTCGCCGATAGCAATTCGACTCGCCTGTCGTACGTCACCGGCGAGCGCACAATCTAGGAAAACACAACACAGCCACTTGTGAGAGAGAGGTCTAACGTAACGGTGCCACTATGCTTTCGAAACAGGAACAATGGAGGTAGATCAAGATTGAATGGGCGAGAGGTCGTACAGCATGACAGTGTTATTAAGGTCTTCAAGAGGCGTGCGGAGAATCGGAGAACAGTGGCACGTTGGGTAAAAGCCTTCAATGAAGGTCGGAAAACTCTGGCAGAGATGCATCGGGAAGATCGTCCTAGCGCCTCTAAAGCAGAAGTGAATATTGTTGCCGTGTTGGCCGGCCGCGGTGGCCGAGGGACTGAGGAGCTCGAGTCACGGTCTGCACGCCCACTACGAATACCCCCTAGGGCATGGATGTTTGTGCCGTCCTTAGTATTAGTTAGTTCATAAGTAGTTTGTAAGTGATGACTCCGTAGTTGAGTCCCATGAGATATGCAAACATTTGAACATTTTTTTGTTGCCGTGTTAGTGGACAGTGATCGACGCCAGACGATTCTTGAGCTTGCCCATGAAACCGGACGACTCTGCTTCGCATCCTGAAGGAACGCCTGTGCATGCAAAAAAAAAAAAAAAAAAAAAAAAAAAAATTGTCGATGGGACTGTGGAGTACTGTGCCATCCACCATACTCCCCGGACTTAAGTCCATGTGACTTTCATTTGATAAATGGAATGACAGATGCCAAGATCGCAATTTCTTTTATTCTATTTATTCACGACGACCGGTTCCGACCCTCTTTGGTGCCATCACCTGGTCTCACTGACAAAAACTGCTTATAACAATGTTCCACATAAAAACTGGTAGGTGAACTGGTTGATATTTATATGCTGGTGGGCAGTCAGAAATAAAATATTTAGTTGGTCGAAGTTAAACAGTACGTAGGTAGTCAACCAGACATGTACACTATGGTGGTCATTATTTTATGTAGATTTTACTGTTTTTTGACATCCAATGTTAGTTGAAATGTTAAAAAGTCCTTTCTGAAAGCATTTGTCTGGAGTGTAGCACTGTATGGCAGTGAAACGTGGACGATAAGGAGTTCAGACAGAAAATATGATAGAAGCTTTCGAAAAGTGGTGCTACAGACGAATGATGGAGATTACGTTTGTAGATCACGTAAGTAATGAGAAGGTGCTCAACAGAATTGGGCTGAAAAGGAGTTTCTGGCATATCCTGACTAACAGAAGTGATAGGGTGGTGGGACACATTCTGAGACATGATGGTATCATCAGCATTAGAAGGAAAGGATGCCGTACGTATTCTCAGATGAAGAGACTTGCACACGACAGGGTAGCGTGGAGGGTTGCAGCGGACTGAAGACCACAGCAACTATATACGCTACAAATAACCGACACACAGTTTGTTTAGTCTTTTTTTTTTTAATATTTAAGGTTATTCTCACATACGCAATCCGTGATGCGTATTGACCCGATACAGTGGATGCGTTACAAATAGAGAGCACTTTCAGTTCAAAATTCGATATTCAGTTAAGAGTTCATGCACTGGTGGACTAAGGGGCGGAGGGGAGGGGCACTTTGTCCCTGTTCTGGGGCTTCCAAATCTCGAAGGCTATTTTTTTAGGCTGCTCCGTGTCTCTCGTACTTGGGGGGCCTCGAAATCTCTAAAATTGTTCCTTTTTTTTAACAGTAATACAAGTATTTCCATGTGAACGGGGGCGTCTTTTTGTTTTGCCGCCGCCCCGGGCCTTCTATAGCCTTAGTCCGCCACTGAGTGTGTATGATTTGATTGTTCAAATGTCCTTTTCGCGAGAATATACTAAGTCCTCATGTATTACTTAGCACAAGTTCAGTCTTCTCAAAACGAATACGCACAATTCTCGCGCTCGAAAATATATTAAAGTTTCAAGTATTAATGACAGATTCTTTGTTTTCTGTGGCGGAACGCATGGAATAATAATAATAAAAAACTATTAACTGCTTTGTGACTTTTTTTATTGTTTTTACTTATGCATAGACTCGTCGTGTCTATAGGATTGCTGTACGTTTCGTTTTATCTCTTCTACACTTTTGTTTCAATTTGATGTACTGACTCGTTTCATGACCACGTCCTCAAATTTGTTCCTGATGTACGTGGTAAATATAAATAATGAAAAAACAATAACAACAAAATGCACCTTGCGGTGGATTGCGGAGTACGCAAGTAGATGCAGCATCGTAGAGTCGCAGGCCAAATCGTATTCGAAATAACATGGAGTAGATCTCAAATCCGCCCAGGTATGTCCTCTAATCTTAGCTTCTGTCCCATCTGCTGCAGCTGGTAACGGGTGCTGGGTCGTCTGCGCCACCTCGGTAAGAACAAGCCGCTGGTGTTCTCTGCTCCACGCGGTGTCGTAAGCCGGTATTAGCAGCTCGCATTACGGTCAACGCTGAGCCCACGCCAGCCGCCAGAGGTACTGAAGCCTGTGGATTAGGAAGTTGGCGCCGACCTGCGCTTATTGTCGCGTAATTAATTTGGCGCTCGCGTATTCAAAGGCCGCTGCTCGGGCCTGCCGGCTGTGTTCTTTCTGGCGCCAGCAAAACGAGAGGCGGTCGCCAGGGGGTGGCAGGGTCGTGAATACAGCTTTTTGCCTGTCTAACGCACAAAAGGGGCGGGGGGGGGCGGTCCCCGCTCAAAATAAACGCCGCCGAGTGACGCAGGCACACGCTGGCCGTCACTACAGTATAGGGATGGGCTAAACCGTGATTTTCCGCTAACAGTGATTTCCGTGATTGCTACTTTTAAATCACCGTGATTCTAAACCGTGATTAATCACGGTTTAGAATCACTGTTTGAGGTTTTCACGACATGTATCCCTCCGCGATTTCTACTCCTCCCGCTATTCCGTGATTTCTGCTCTTTCTGCTATTCCGTGATTTCTGCTCTTTTCGCTATTTCCGTGATTGAATCGTCGCGATTCCGGCGACTTGTATGATTTACCATGGAACTGACAAAAATTGAATTAGATACTTTTGTGATAATGTTTCATCCGCCAGTAATTAATTTATCGTCTCTTTGTTGTTATGAAAGTTATGTTGTGAACCGAGAAAAGTAAATCTCAACAAATCAGTCAATAGTAAGTATAGTTTAAAATAACTGTACAATAAACTTTCTAACCACATCAAGACAATGAAAGAATATTAAATATTCTTAGTAAGTGTAAAAATTATTTGCAAGGTAGGTGTTATTTCATTGTCAATGAATATATGCCCTCAATTTTAATAGCTTGTTTCTTTAATGTAATACAACTGTATGCCGCACAAATTACATTTCGCATAATCGCTATTAAGAGGGGTGAAATGACACCACATCCCGCTCGTCCTCGAGCGCTTCAGCTCGGCAGAAACAAGATATACAGTTTTAGACGACGAACGGCGAAATGGACGAGATATGTTTTTCAGTTTTGAACCTCTCCCTGCCGGGCCCTGGCGATTTTCTAGGAAAAACCCACAAGTTTATGCGAACTGGTCACTGTCCATAATCGGCTTTTAGCCGGTACACCCGCTCTTCGCTTATCGGTGATTCGCTGCTATACTCGCTCTTCGCTAGTCGGTGATTTGCTGCTATACCCGTTCTTCGCTTATCGGTGATTTGCTGCTATACCCGCTATTTGCTACATTGATATTAGTACAGATTTCGACCCACAGATGGATGGCTCTTTTAGCCTTTGCTGGTTCTCTTCCCTCACCTCCTATTCGCTATTCGCTGTTACACCTGCTATTCGCTGCTGCTTTTAGTACTCATTTCGGCCACCAGATGGCTCTTTGTAGTTTGTACTGCTGTTCGCTGCTATTCCTGCTCGTCGCTACCCAACCGTGACCGTGACTGAAATCACGGTCAGATTCCAGATCGCCGCGACCGTGAAAACAGTGAATTTTCAATCACCGTGATTTTTCACGAGTACGTGATTTCTTGCCCATCTCTACTACAGTAGCAGAGGGGGAGGGGGAGGGGGAGGCAGAGGGGGTGCAAATAGCGAGCGGCCCAGGGGCGCAGAGGGGACCAGTGACGTCACGTGGTGCCAGCAACTGCAACCGCCTGGCTCGAGGAGAATAGTGGGAGTTTCAGGAGGAATAGTAAATTTTTAGGAGGTGGCGCAATAGACTAATTGCAATAAAAATGTCATATTACGTACTTCCATTTTTATTGAATACAGAGATAAAGCTGTTAATATGTAACCCAAACAAACTTAAAGCAAAGGCAGATGAGGAAATTCAAAGTCGCTTTTGAGACTTCAATGACTTTTTACTTCTCTTGGTAACACCACGTCTAGCCCTTCTGAAGTTGTCTGTGTTCTTTGGCGAAGACAGGTTTATAATCCGATAGATCAAATCGCCTCTTTACATTTTCTTTGTAGATGTCGCCTTTCAGCAAAAAATCCAAAGGGTTAAGGTTAGCAGGCCTTGGTGGCCCAGAAAGGTACCCATAGATATCGATCCATCTTCCGGAGAAATGCGGTGATGTGTCATCTGACGTCCAGAATGTACAGGAGCCCCGTCATGCTGCAGGAACTTACGCTTTCTTGTAACCAACGGAAACCCTTCCAATAATGACGGAAGTGCATAAGATAACAGAACCGACCATTCAACTGATTGCTTATGAAATCGCAGCACACATTTACAGACAAGCGTTCTTGAAAATTGTAAAAAGATATAAAATAGCCAAGATCGCTTATCATCAGTTTTTATTAATGACGACCGGTTTCACTGAACTATGTCAGCATCATCAGGTCAAATAAAATATTTACAAGGCCATAATCTTGTAATGTCAAATAGTTGTTATATAAAACTTGCTTTTGGCACTCACTGTGTTAATTACGTTTTATTATAATGACATAGTGCACCTATGCACTGTAAATCGTTTTATATAACAACTATTTGACATTACAAGATTATGGCCTTGTAAATATTTTATTTGACCTGATGATGCTGACATAGTTCAGTGAAACCGGTCGTCATTGATAAAAACTGATGATAAGCGATCTTGGCTATTTTATATCTTTTTACAATAATATAAGTGGATCGCCTCCTATAACGTAAACCGTTCTTGAAAAGTGTCTCCACAACGACATGTGAGTTTTCCGGAACACTGACTGTTGACGCCATCAGTAGGGAAAGTGGCTTCATCAATTAAGAGTTAAAAAATGAAATAACTTGGCGATGTTCACAATTTTAACCTGCCAGGGAGGTTCATATCAGCGCACACTCCGCTGCAGAGTGAAAATTTCATTCTGGAAACATCCCTTAGGCTGTCGCTAAGTCATGTCTCCACCATATCCTTTCTTCCAGGAGTGCTAGTCTTGCATGTTTCGCAGGAGACCTTCTGTGAAGTTTGGAAAGTAGGAGGCGAGGTACTGGCGGAAGTAAAGTTGTGAGGCGGTATCGTGAGTCGTGTCGGGATAGCTCAGTCGGTAGAGCGCTTGCCCGCGAAAGCCAAAGGTCCCAGGTTCGAGTCGCGGTTCAGGCACACAATTGTAATCTGCCAGGAAGTTTCATATCAGCGCACACTCCGCTGCAGAGTGAAAAGTTTCATTCTACTTTATAAGTAGTTTGTAAGTTAAGGGACTGATGACCAGCCGGCCGCGGTGGCCGAGGGGACTGCGGCGCGCCAGTCCCGGTCTCCACGGCCACTACGGTCGGGGGTTCGAATCCCCCCTCGGGCATGGATATTGGTGCCGTCCTTAGTATAAGCTAATTCATAAGTATTTTGTAACTTTAGGGACTGATGACCCCGTAGTTAAGTCCCATAGACTCTACAAATATCTGAACTTTTTTTTTTTTGACCTATGACCCCGCAGTTAAGTCCCATAAGCTTAACAAACATTGGAACAAGTGAAAAAAATATGTGTTGTGTGATTGTTTCCAAAAGTGACGAGCTATGGCCTGTGATTTTGAATTACGACTCATCCAGTTTATGTGTACTTAACATAGTAAATGTGACTTTAATAACATAGTCCACAAGCAATGTGTCACATGAGGTGCTCTTTTTTAAAATGTAGTCTCAAGACGACAACTACGTTTGTCGAAACCCATTACCTGAAATAAAATATCCAATAAGCGATCTTGTCATATGTATTTTTCAACAAAAAGTTTATTAGAAGTTTTATGTCCAGAATGACCCCTCAAAGCATGCGCCTTTCCTTCTGATTCTGCTATATAAAGAGAGCCATTCTATGTCGCCCAGTAACACGAGTGAGTATGTACAGACCAGAACTTTTGGCTCCAGGTGCGGAATGGGTCACATGACCACCCGTCTCCTCTCACCTGTGTTTACCTTTTGTAGTTTCCGCCATTTTTGTATCCGCCGAATTTTACATAGCGTGTGCCGGCCACGGTGGCAGAGGGGACTGAGGCGCTCCAGTCACGGTCTGCACGGCCACTACGGTCAGGGGTTCGAATCCCCCCTCGGGCATGGATATTTCTGACGTCCTAGTTCGTAAGTAGTTCACAAGTAGTTTGTAAGTTTAGGGACTGATGACCGCGTAGTTGAGTCCCATAGACTATACAAACATTTGAACATTTGTACATAGCGTGTTTCTGAACCGCAGATTCGGGCACTACGTGCCCTCACATACTAGAGAAGAAGTATTCTTGTTGAACATATACCTAGTCTTATTAAGGCTACGCTACAGGTAATTTCTGAAGTGAAAGTTAGGATGTCTCCAGTACACTTTCATACTATTCTTTAACACAATATCAATGACTTCAAAATAAACAACAGGGCAGCGTGTCTAAGGTTAGGTATCAGTTTCACAAGGTTTTTTAAATTAATTAATTAATTAATTTTTATTAAATACGTGAGAGTGCTTTCTCCGGTTCAGGAACACGCTGCCTACAATTCAGCCGATTCAAAAATGACGGAAATCACTTAAAAGTAAAAACAGGCGAGGGAAGGGGTGGTCACCTGTTCGACTTCGCACCGGGAGCCAAAAGGTCTGGTCTTTTGGAAGGAAGGAAGCTTAGTGTTTAACGTCCTGTCGACAGCGTGGTCAGCGGACGTCGTCCAGAGCACACCTCTCCAGCAGCGTAGCAGTAATTTATCAGTTGTAGTGTAACCGGCTTCTCTCTAGAAGCTACATATTTTTACTTTTCAGTGCGTTTTCCCTTGAGTGCATTAAATTTATTGTGTGCTCGCGTTTTTGTTTGATTTATATTCGCGTTAAATATCTGGTTAGTGTATTATTCCGCCGTGTGAATCGCGTCGCGAGAGTCGTCTGTCTTTGTTTTGAAACAGTTACCGTTTGTTTACTCCAGTCAGTCGCCCAGCGGACGTCGTCCAGAGCACACCTCTCCAGTAGCGTAGCAGTAATTTATCAGTTGTAAGTGTAACCGGCTTCTCTCTAGAAGCTACATATTTTTACTTTTCAGTGCGTTTTCCCTTGAGTGCATTAAATTTATTGTGTGCTCGCGTTTTTGTTTGATTTATATTCGCGTTAAATATCTGGTTAGTGTGTTATTCCGCCGTGTGAATCGCGTCTTGACAGTCGTCTGTCTTTGTTTTCTGATTAGAAGCGACATATAGTATTTTGATTTTCGTCTACACTTTCTCGTCTCAATTTGTAAAGTTATACTGAGCTGTCGTGCGTATTGGATTCACATCAGCGTTCTAACGAACAGTTTAGTTTTCCTTTGAACGCATCGCGACTGTAGTTTTTGTTGGCACTGTAATCATGAATAGGGACTGTGACCGCTGTGTGCGGATGCAGTCTGAGCTGGTGACACTTCGCTCCCAGCTTCAAGCTGTGTTAACCTCGGTTGCACAGTTGGAAGCTGCGATCGATGGGCGTCGTTGTTGTTGGCCGGCGGTGGGGACCGAACGGACTCCCGTCGTCTCCACCGATCGGCCTGCGGCAGCGACATGCCCTGAAACTGCTAGCAGTGAGGCAGACATCCCACCCGTGGTTGCGTGGGAGGTTGCTCCAGTGCGTGGCAGGAGGCGCAAGACATTCCGGGGGACCGATCGTGAGGCCTCCCCGGTTCGTCTTGCGAACAGGTTTGAGGCGCTGTCTGCTCAGGACGACGTTCCTGAGTCGGATGGTGTCTCTCACCCTGTCACCACCCAGCCTGCAAGATCCGGGCTTTCACAGAGGGTGGGTTTACTTGTAGTTGGGAGCTCCAACGTTAGGCGGGTGATGGAGCCCCTTAGGGAGATGGCTGCCAAGGAGGGGAAGAAGGCCAACGTGCACTCCGTGTGCATACCGGGTGGAGTCATTCCAGATGTGGAACGGGTCCTCCCGGATGCCATGAAGGGTACGGGGTGCAACCAACTGCAGGTGGTGGCTCACGTCGGTACCAATGATGTGTGTCGTTTCGGATCTGAAGAAATCCTCTCAGGTTTCGAACGGCTAACTGAAGTGGTAAAGACTGTCAGTCTTGCTTGCAAGATGAAAGCAGAGCTCACCATCTGCAGCATAGTTGACAGGACCGACTGTGGACCTCTGATACAGAGCCGAGTGGAGGGTCTGAATCAGAGGCTCAGACGGTTCTGCGACCGTGTAGGCTGCAGATTCCTTGACTTGCGCCATCGGGTGGTGGGTTTCCGGGTTCCGCTGAATAGGTCAGGAGTCCACTACACGCAGGAAGCGGCTACACGGGTAGCGGGGGCTGTGTGGCGTGGACTGGGCGGTTTTTTAGGATAAAGAGCTTCGGGGAAATAGAAAATGGGCAATCTCAAAGGGTTCAGGTGGATCACAGGAGAAATGTAGATCCGGAAACTATCGGTATAACAGTTGTAAATTGTCGTAGCTGTGTCGGGAAAGTTCCAGAACTGCAAGCGTTAATAGAAAGCACCGAAACACACATCATTATAGGCAGCGAAAGTTGGCTCAAGCCGGAAATAAGTTCAGAAGAAGTATTTTCAAAAGATCTAACGGTATTCAGAAAGGATAGATTAAACAAAATAGGTGGGGGCGTGTTTGTCGCCGTCAAAAGTAGTATTTCATGTAGCGAAGTTGAAGTTGATAGTTCGTGCGAGCTATTATGGGTAGAGGTTGTACCCGAAAATCGTAAGAAGTTAATAATCGGTTCCTTTTACCGGCCTCCCGACTCTGACGATACAATAGCAGAAAGGTTCAAAGAAAACCTGAGTCTAATTACAAAAACGTACCCGACTCACACGATAATAGTAGGTGGTGATTTTAATTTACCCTCGATCTGTTGGCGAAATTTATTTTCAAATCAGGAGGTAGGCATAAAACATCGTCCGAAATTGTACTCAACGCATTCTCTGAGAATTACTTCGAACAATTAGTTCATGAGCCAACTAGAATTGTAAATGGATGTGAAAACACACTTGATCTCTTAGCAACAAATAATCCTGAGCTCATAATGAGCATCAAAACGGATACAGGTATTAGTGAACACAGAGCTGTAGTAGCGAAATTGAATATCGAAAGTCCCAAAGTTACCAAAAATAAACGCAAAGTATATTTGTTCAGAAAAGCAGATAGAAACAAAATACATTGCTTCTTGAAAGACAGCTTCCACTCGTTTCTAACACTAAACGTAGGTGTAGACCAGATGTGGCTCAAATTCAAAGAAGTGGTATCGACAGCAATTGAAAGTTTTATACCTAATAAATTAATAAAAGAAGGAGGCGATCCCCCTTGGTACACAAAACAGGTTAGGACACTGTTGCAAAAGCAAAGGAAAAGGCATACTAAATTTAAACGAACACGAAATCCCCAGGATTTGCGATTGTACTCAGAAACTCGAAATTTAGCGAGGATTTCAATGCGAGATGCCTACAACATTTATCACAACGAAACTCTTTCCCGTAATTTGACTGAAAACCCAAAGAGATTTTGGTCATATGTTAAATATACTCGGGGAAAGTCACAAACAATACCTTCACTACGTGATAGTAATGGCGATCCTGCCGATGACAGCGCTACTAAAGCAGAGTTACTAAACTTAGCTTTTAGAAACTCATTCACTAAAGAAGACGAAACCAATATTCCAGATTTCGAATTACGAACAGATGCCGTAATGAGTAACATAGAAGTAGATATCATCGGAGTAGTGCAGCAACTAAAATCACTTAATATGAACAAGTCTTCTGGTCCGGATTGTATACCCATTAGATTTCTATCTGATTATGCTGAAGCGATAGCTCCTTACTTAACAGTCATACACAACCGCTCTCTCATAGAAGGATCTGTACCAAAAGATTGGAAAGTTGCACAGGTCACACCTATATTCAAGAAAGGCAGTAGGAGTAACCCACTAAACTACAGGCCTATTTCATTGACGTCAATTTGCAGCAGGGTTTTGGAACATATCCTGTATTCAAATATTATGAATTATCTCGAACAGAACGATCTATTGACCCAAGGTCAACACGGATTTAGAAAATATCGTTCATGCGAAACACAACTAGCTCTATATTCACACGAAGTGATGGGTGCTATCGACAAAGGTTCGCAAATTGATTCCGTATTTCTTGATTTCCAGAAAGCTTTTGACACCGTACCTCACAAACGGCTTTTAATCAAATTGCGTGGTTATGGTATATCGCCCCAAATTTGCAATTGGATAGGGGATTTCTTGTCAGAGAGGACACAGTTCGTAGTAATCGATGGTAAGGCATCGACTAAAACAGAGGTGATATCGGGCGTTCCACAAGGTAGTGTTATTGGTCCTCTGCTATTCCTTATTTACATAAACGATTTAGGGGAAAATCTAAGTAGCTCTCTTAGGTTGTTTGCAGATGACGCCGTCATTTACCGTCTAGTAAAATCATCTGAAGATCAAAACCAACTGCAGAACGATCTGAATAAGATATCAGTATGGTGTAAAAATTGGCAATTGACTCTAAATAATGAGAAGTGTGAAGTCGTCCACATGAGTACGAAAAGAAATCCGTTAAACTTTGTTTACAACATAAATCAATCAAATGTGAACGCCGTAAACTCCACAAAATACCTAGGAATCACTATTACTTCAGACTTAAACTGGAAAGAACACGTAGATAATATCGTGGGAAAGGCGAACCAGAGACTTCGTTTTATTGGCAGAACCCTTAAAAGATGCAACAGAACTACTAAAGAAACTGCATACACTGCGCTTGTCCGTCCATTTTTGGAGTATTGCAGCCCAGTGTGGGATCCTTATCAGGTGGGTTTGGCGGAGGACATCGAAAGTGTCCAAAGAAGGGCAGCTCGTTTCGTATTGTCACGATACAGGGGAGACAGCGTTACGGAAATGATACAGGATCTGGGATGGGAATCATTACAACAACGGCGCTTATCGCTGAGGCGTGGGTTACTTGCGAAACTCCAATCGCCAACATTCTCCTCCGAATGCGAAAATATATTGTTGACTCCCACTTACATTGGTAGAAATGATCATCAGAATAAAATAAGAGAAATACGAGCTCGAACAGAGAGATTCAGGTGTTCTTTCTTCCCGCGCGCTATTCGAGAATGGAATGGGAGATAAATAGTATAATTGTGGTTCGATGAACCCTCTGCCAGGCACTTAAATGTGATTTGCAGAGTATCCCATGTAGATGTAGATTAGAGACGAAGATTACGCTCGGAGTTTTGGGGAAGGATGGGGGAGGAAATCGACCGAGCACTTTGAAAGGAACCATCGCGGCATTTGCCTGGAGTGATTTACGTAATAGTCACAGAATATATGACATCAACTGCGACTGGGCAAAGCTGAAAATGTGTAGCCAGCCGGGATTCGAACCCGGGTCTCCTGCTTTCTAGGCAGTTGCGCTGAGCCGTACACCACTGGGGACACAATGATCACCGCACCTGCAAGGACTACCTAAGCACGCCTCCCGTCAGATACAAATTCCCAGCTTCGCCCTGCCCACAGTACTAAAACTCGTAGTTATGAAACTAATTCCCGTAAGAGTAAGGGCTTCAAACTTGCCCACCCCTCCCCACTAACGATAGGATCATTGCCCGTCACCGGCATATTATATATATATACATGTGGCGTGGGAGAATGGAAAAGCTGGTAGAAGCTGACCTCGGGGAAGATCAGTTTGGATTCAGGAGGCACATAGGAACCCGGGAGGCAATACTCACTTTACGTCTTATCTTAGAAGATAGATTAAGGAAAAGCAAACCTACATTTTTAGCTTTTGTAGATTTGGAGAAAGCATTTGACAATGTTGACTGGAATACACTGTTTCAAATTCTGAAGTCAGCAGGGGTAAAATACAGGGAATGGAGAGTAATTTACAACTTGTACAAAAGCCAGACCGCAGTTATTAGACTTGAAGGGCATGAAAGGGAAGCATCAGTTGGGAAGGGAGTAAGACAGGGTTGTAGCCTTTCTTCGATGTTATTCAATTTGTACATTGAGCAGGCGGTGAAGGAAAGCAAGGAAAAATTTGGAATAGGGATTAAAGTTCAGGGGGAAGAAATAAAAACATTGCGTTTTGCTGATGATATTGTAATTCTGTCAGAGACAGCAAAGGACCTGGAAGAGCAATTGAATGGAATGGACAGCGTGTTGAAGGGAGTGTATAAAATGAACATTAACAAGACCAAAACGAAAATAATGGAATGCGGTCTTAGAAAATCAGGCGATGCTGAAGGAATTAGATTAGGTAACGAAACAATGAAGGAGGTAAATGAGTTTTGTTTCTTGGGCAGTAAAATAACATGCGATGGTCGTAGTACAGAGGATATAAAATGCAGAATGGCAATGGGAAGAAAAGCATTTTTGAAAAAGAGAAGTTTGCTAACATCGAATATTGATTTAAGCCTAAGGAAGTCCTTTCTGAAGGCATTTGTGTGGTGTGTTGCCTTTACGGGAGTGAAACATGGACGATAAGCAGTGCAGACAGGAAGAGAATAGAGGCTTTTGAAATGTGGTGCTACAGAAGAATGCTGAAGATTAGGTGGGTAAATAGCATAACTAATGAAGAGGTACTGAACAGAATTGGTGAGAAAAGGAATTTTTGGCATACCCTGACTAAAAGAAGGGATCGCTTGGTAGGACACATTCTTAGACATCGGGGAACCGTAAATTTAGCATTGGAGGGAAGTGTGTGGGGTAAAAATCGCAGAGGGAGACCAAGAGACGCGTATACTAAGCAGATTCAAGTGGATGTGGGTTGCCGTTCTTATGAGGAGATGAAAAGGCTTGCTCAGGATAGAAGAGGGTGGAGAGCTGCATCAAACCAGTCTCCGGACTGAAGACCATAACAACAACAACATGTGGCGTCTGTTCCGAAAGAAACAGACGTCACTTCTGATCCTGCAGTTGTTATTATTTAATATTCACAGAATATATGACATCAACTGCGATTGGGCAAAGCTGAAAATGTGTAGCCAGCCGGGATTCGAACCCGGGTCTCCTGCTTTCTAGGCAGTTGCGCTGACCCCTACGATTTACGTAAACTACGAAAAACCTTAATCAGGATGGCCGGAGGTGGATTTGAACCACTGTCCTTCGGAATGCGACTTCTGGTCTGTGCATAGTGACTGGTCCCAGCAACTTGTGCGGGACGTGTTCTGTGTGGCGGCCGCCACGGCGCGGCCCAGCCGGTGTCGGTAAGCTGTCAGTATCCGGCGGTGTGGAGTGCGGCACCTAGCCGCCTCCTGTGCTGGCGCCAGTAATCTGCGCCTGAGAGCCACTTAGGGCGCGGCAAGTGCAGCCTGCCCGCCGCTGCTGTCCCGGCCGTAATTGAGGCGGCCGATAAGCCTGCGGTAATGGCGCCGTTTGTCTGCGTAATCGCCGTCGATACCGCCGCAGCCGCTACTCGATAGCCCGGCCGCCGACGTCGCTCTCCCGGCTGCTACCCATACCGCATCGCCCCCCTCAGGGGATCGATACACCCGCACATCGGAATTTACGTCCGGCCAAGTTTCCAGAAACTGTTGCACTGTGTCCGGGAATCTAGGCAACAGGTTTGCAGTTACTTAGCTGCTGCCACTTCGAGCAAAGTTGGGGCTGTGACTATGATAACTTGCTACTATCTCAGCTACAAATAATGGATGTGTGTATGTATGTCTTCCCTACAGACTCCAAGTCCCTTGGAGCAATTTTGATGAAATCTTCAGAAAGTCAAAAATACACAAATGAAGAAGTACGAATGAATTAAAATCTGGTCCACGACCTTTTATTTTTTTTTTTTTTTTCAAAATGTTCAAATGTTTGTATAGTCTATGGGACTTAACTACGGGGTCATCAGTCCCTAAACTTACAAACTACTTATGAACTACTTACGAACTAGGACGGCACAAATATCCATGCCCGAGGGGGATTCGAACCCCCGACCGTAGTGGCCGTGCAGACCGTGACTGAAGCGCCTCAGTCCCCTCGGCCACCACGGCCGGCATTTTTCAGGTATTTATTCATTTATATAAGGGCTGTATATCTGTAAAATCTCTTGGGAATACAATTACTAGTAAAGAAGTAATAAATTAAAATTAGAGCTCGATGGGGCGATTTTCCATGAACGTTACTGCTTATGTGCTCATATCTCATGAACTACGTGTCGTACTGTGATACAATTTAGAAGGTACACTCAACTATATGCGTGCATACTGTCGGCAAAATTTCCTGCGACCACAATTTGTAGTGTAGAAATTAAAAATTGTAACATCATACTGAATGCCGTAGTTTTAGTCCACGAACAGTGGAACGTTACTGTTTATGTGGGGACTGATGACCTAGCTGTTTAGTCCCTTCAAAAATCATCATCAACAACAACAACAACTGTTTATGTGCTCATATCTCATGAACTTTGATACAATTTAGAAGCTACATTCAACTATACAAGTGTATACTGTCTGTAAAATTTCCTGTCGCTACAATTTGTAGTGTTCAAATTATAAATTGTAACGTCATACCGAGAGCCGTAGTTTTACTCCATAAACAGCAGAAAAGTAGTAAGCGAGAAACTATTTTCCTTTCATCATTTTACTATGGTTGCCAGCGAGAAAAAGTTTAATAAAGGTTTGAAATTATGTTTAAAGTTTGTTGCAAGTCGCTAAGTACTGTCATTCTCATACAGTGTATTTCGAAATTCTGGCATTTTGTGCGATTTCTATTGGTTATGACGTAATATCTTTTGAACCATGTGCCGTATGTGATTCTTAACCATGCAGCAATTGTTACCTCACGGTAAGGAATGTGTGTACCAAATTTGGTTGAAATCGGTCCAATGGTTTAGCAGAAAATGAGCAGCATTGTCGCAAAATGCAACAGTTTTTCGTGCATCTCATTGTTTATGACGTCATATTTCGTGAACTACATATAGTATGTGATCCTTACATTTACGGCGACCGTCCTCATGGATCGAAGCTTACGTGTACTAAACTTCATAAAGATTGGAACTAAACTGTAGATTTGTATGCAACATGTACAAATATACGGACACTCTGCTTTATATATTATATTTATTATAATTTTTTGTGCATTATGGGTAGTTCTGTTTGTTGCGGACTCTGATCGTGTTCGTTGGCTCTTGTTCGATGTGTTCTTGGCTCAGCTTTTTTTTTTTTTTTTCTTTTTATTACAGAGGGGGCTGAGCCATCTGACCTGACGCGCTGAGCCACGGCGCCCGGCATGGCTTGGATTCGAACCCGGGACCTTGTGATTACTAAGCAAGCACTAAGCCACCGCAACCTAATAATGCATATATCAATTGCACTGACTGTCTTAAAGCCCGTCTCCAAAAATGTTCAAATGTTTGTTAAGCTTATGGGACTTAACTACGGGGTCATCAGTCCCTAAACTAACAAACTACTTATGAACTACTTACGAACTAGGACGGCACAAATATCCATGCCCGAGGGGGGATTCGAACCCCCGACCGTAGTGGCCGTGCAGACCGTGACTGGAGCGCCTCAGTCCCCTCGGCCACCGCGGCCGGCAGCCCGTCTCCGTCCACTAAACAAAATTCAGTTCTGCCTTATGTTCCCCGATATAAATACGTTCATACATGCTTTAAGACAGCCGCCGGCCGCGGTGGCCGAGGGGACTGAGGCGCTCCAGTCACGGTCAGCACGGCCACTACGGTCGGGGGTTCGAATCCCCCCTCGGGCATGGATATTTGTGCCGTCCTAGTTCGCAAATAGTTCATAAGTAGTTTGTAAGTTTAGGGACTGATGACCCCGTAGTTAAGTCCCATAGACTATACAAACATTTGAACATTTGAATTTAAGACAGCCTGTACAATCACCATATTAAGTTGCTGTGGCTTAATGGTTATAGTGCTTGCCTAGTAAGCAGGAGGTCCCAATTTCGAAACCTGGTTGTGGCACAAACGTACTTTTGCAATGGCACTCTACGCTGCTCAATATGCCTGCCCTGTCTGGCTGGAAACTACCCAAGCAAAACAAGTGGACGTGGCTTTTAATGAAACTGCGAGGATAATGACAGGGTGTCTGAAACCAACTCCCACTGTCCTAGTTGGAAAGCGTTGCTTCCCCCTCAAATACGCCGAAAAGTAGCAGCAAATGCCGAAAGAAAGAAAGTGGAAGAAAATGATCTACACCCAATGAACGGACATAATCGTCCAAGATTGAAATTTAGATAGAGCTTTCTTTAGTCAACGCCACTTAAAACACCTGCGAACAAAGCCAGAGACGAACAGCAGGCAGCCAAAATTTACAATCTTCCGACAGCGTTAGTACCAGCGGAATGCTTGCCAGCCAGACATATACTGGACCACATGAAAATCGCTGAACAGATTACGAGCAGGTGTTGTCAAAAATTAGGATAATCCTTGCTAAATGGGGATACCTGCAAGAATCAACACCTTCAGAGTGTGGAGAGGTACAGACTTCAAACGTCTGTCAGTGCTCATGCGACCCTGATTCTTGCCGTGACGAGTTGTTTAAGACTTAAGAAAATGCAATAGCTGTAGCCCGTTTCTGGGCTAAGACAGTTTGATTTTATTATGTGTGTATATACACTCCAGGCCATTAAAATTGCTGCACCACGAAGATGACGTGCTACGGACGCGAAATTTAACCGACTGGTAGAAGATGCCATGATATGCAAATGATTAGCTTTTCAGAGCGTTCACACAAGGTTTGCGAAAGTGGCGACATCTACAACGTAGTGACATGAGAAAAGTTTCCAACCAATTTCTCATACACAAACAACAGTTGACCGTCGTTGCCTGGTGAAACGTTGATGTGATGCCTCGTGTAAGGAGGAGAAATGCGTACCATCATGTTTCCGACTATGATAAAGGTTGGATAGTAGCCTATCGCTATTGCGGATTATCGTATCGCGACATTGCTGCTCGCGTTGGTCGCGATCCAATGACAGCAGAATATGGAATCGGTGGGTTCAGGAGGGCGATACGGAACACCGTGATGGATCCTAACGACCTCTTATCACTAGCACTCGAGATGACAATCTGCATGGCTGTAACGGATCGTGCAGCCACGTCTCGATGACTGAGTCAACAGATGGGGACGTTTGCAAGAAAACAACCATCTGCACGAACAGTTCGACGACGTTTACAGCAACATGGACTATCAGCTCGGAGACCATGGCTGCGGTTACCCTTGATGCTGTATCAAAGACAGGAACGACTGCGATGTTGTACGCAACGACTAACCTGGGTGCACGAATGGCAAAACGTCATGTTTTAGGATGATTGGAGCTTGTGTTTACAGCACCATAATGGTCGCATTGGCGTGTTTGGCGACATCGCGGGGAACGCACATTAGAAGCTTGTATACGTCATCGCCATACTGGCGTATCACCCGGCGTGGTAGTATGGGGTGCCATTGGGTACACGTCCCGGTCACCGCATTGACGGCAGTTTGAACAGCGGCCGTTACATTTCAGATGTGTTACGACCCGTGTCACTGCCCTTTATTCGATCCCTGCGGAACTTTCAGCAGGATAATGCACGACTTCATGTTGCAGGTCCTGTGCGGGCCTTTCTGGATTCGGAAAATGTTCGACTGCTGCCCTGGCCGGCACATTCTCCAGATCTCTCACCAATTGAAACCGTCTGGTCAATGATGGGCGAGCAACTGGCTCGTCACAATACGGCAGTCACTACTCTTGATGAACTGTGGTATCGTGTTGAAGCTGCATGGGGATCTGTACCTGTACACGCCATTCAAGCTCTGTTTGACTCAATGCCCAGGCGTATCAAGACCGTTATTATGGCTAGAGGCGGTTGTTCTGGGTACTGATTTCTCGTGATCTATGCACCCAAATAGCGTGAAAATGTGATCACATGTCAGTTCTAGTATTATATATTTGTGGAATGAATACCCATTTATCATCTGCATTTCTTCTTGGTGTAGCAATTTTAATGGCCAGTAGTGTAGATTCCGTGAGTATCATTTGCAAAGCCGGCCGCGTTGGCCGAGAGCTCTGCGGCGCGCCAGTCACGGTTCGCACGGCCACTGCGGTCGGGGGTTCGAATCCCCCTTGGGGCATGGATATTTGTGCCGTTTTTAATATTAGCTAGTTCATAAGTAGTTTGTAAGTGGGACTGATCTACAAATAATCGCTGTTGAATCTTCCGGGTTATGTGGTCGTGGTCGAAGAAACATATCTGCTCCTGACGTTTCGTCCAGAGGTACTACTGGTTGTGTTGAGTCTTGCCGAGAGGGCGAGACGTCAAGACTCACCACAACCAGTAGTACCTCTGAGGATGTCCAGCGCACCTCTGGACGAAACGTCAGGAGCAGATATGTTTCTTCGACCACGACCACATAACCCGGAAGATTCAACAGCGATTATTTCAGCCGGTCGTGAAAGCCTTCACTGGATGACTGATCTACAAAGCCGGCCGCAGTGGCCGAGGGGACTGAGGCGCGCCAGTCACGGTCTGCACGGCCACTACGGTCGGGGGTTCGAATCCCCCCTCGGGCATGGATATTTGTGCCGTCCTTAGTGTAAGGTAGTAGATAAGTAGTTTGTAAGTTTAGGGTCTGATGACCCCGTAGTTAAGTCCCATAAGCTTAACAAACATTTGAACATTTTGAATTTGATCTACAAACATTTGAACATTTTTTCATTTGCAGAGAGTCGACAAATATATTGCTGCTTTCTTTGTCAAAAAGAAAGGCCGTGAGAAGGAAAAGGTGACCCAGCTACAGAACGACCCCTCCCCCACTGGAGGAGTACAGTGTAGACATTGAACCGTCGCTGACGGACGGCGGCACTTTGCGCTGCGGCTGGGTTTCCGCGCGCCTGCTCCTGCTGGCGAGAACACCTGGGGCCGTGGCGCAGTAAATCAGACGGCACGGCACGGCACGCCACGCGGGGGGGCATCGACCACCGCCGCGGTGGCTCGCCACGGTGTCCTTGTGCCGCGGGTCGATCTCTCGAGGTGACGCCTGACGCTCGACACAGCCACAGCTGACTGCGCCGAGTGCCGCAGCCCTCTCGAAAGCATGCGCCGCCCGCCCAACTCGCAGAACAAAGCTTTTGTCTCCAGCCGCACTTCCACACAGCTTTCATACCGCGCTAATACACTGCCTCAGGTAGGAGAACGTTAAGGACTCGGAGAGGTAAGAGGAATTCAAGTGAAGCTCCATTTGTAGTCAGCGGCCGTGCCGAAGTCGATGGAACAGGCCGCGGCGGAGTGGCCAAGCGCATTGAGGCGCTCTGCTGAGATGCGCGAGGCCGTTCCCCGTTGGGGGTTCGAATCCCCCTCGGGCATCGATGTTTGTGTCGTCTTTAGTATAAAGTAGTTTGTGAGACTATGAAAAAGAAGAAAATGTCAAAAGTTTGTATAGCGTATGGGACTTAACTACGGGGTCATCAGTCCCTAAACTTACAAACTACTTATGAACTAGCTAACACTAAGGACGGCACAAATATCCATGCTCGAGCGGGAATTCGAACCCCCAATTGTAGTGGCCGTGCAGACCGTGACTGAAGCGCCGCAGTCCCCTCGGCCAGCGCGGCCGGCGAGTTTAGGAACTGATGACCTCGCAGTAAAGGCCCTTAAGCTTAACAAACATTTGAACATTTGATTCAACCGTTTCCGTTGGAGCTTCCGCGCCGGCCGCGGTGGCCGAGGGGAGTGAGGCAGTCCAGTCACGGTCTGCACGGCCACACGTTCGGGGGTTCGAATCCCCCCTCGGGCATGGATATTTGTGCCGTCCTTACTGTTAGCTAGTTCATAAGTATAATTTGGTTATTTAAGTAATAGCCTTACATCATGACGCGGTACCACAGCCAGAAAACTTTTATGTCATCAGTTCATAAGTAGTTTTTAAGTTTAGGGACTGATGACCCCGTAGTTAAGTCCCATAAGCTATACAAACATTTGACATTTTTGGAGCATCCGCATTAACTGTCATCGGCCGAACGAGTAATTGGATGGATCGCAGTCCGAGTACCCTCGTGTCGTCAAAAATTTTCCTCTTGTCTAAGGGCAGAGGGGATGGGAGGGTTGATGGTGACAGTCCCTAATTATCAGTCTTTGGCCCATTGTGCTGGATTCATCCCGGGTGTAGGGGACGTGGGAAGGGTGCGCAAACAAGGGTGCCTGGCCCGGGCAGTAGAGAGAGAGAGAGAGGAATGGTACCAAAGTGACGAGTATCCGACGAATGCTCAAAAAGGGGGGGGGGGGTGTCGACAGAGTGTCGTGAAGTCGCGGTGGAGTAGCCGAGCGGTCTAAAGCGTCTCGCTGCGGAGCGCGCGGTTGCTCGCCGTGGAGGTTCGAGTCCTCCCTGGGGCATGGGTGTGTGTGTTTGTCCTTAGGTTAGTTTACCTATGTTTAAGTAGTTTGTAAGCTACGGACTGATGACCACGCAGTTTGGTCCGATAGATTTACAAACATTTGAACGTGAAGTCGTTGCCGAGCGGATGTGACAAGGGCCCCGGTTGGCAAATGAAGGTCCGGAAGTGGCTCGATTAATTGATAACTTCTCTGCATGTCTCATGGAGTGAGGCCACGCGACAATATCGATGCTGATCTGTCCATCAGATTGGGACGTTAAGCTTTAGTGCTTTGCGAGAGGGGTAGACTATGTTCCGCCACCGAGTTTCACCCTCTCCTTTCCCCCGTCATCTCCAATACGACAGTGAATTGTAAAAACATTCCTTACAGTCATCTGCAAATGTTCAAACGTTAGGTCATCGATTCCTAGACTTACAAAGTAAACTAGCTTATGCTACGAACAACAGACACGCACATGCCCGAGGGACTCGAACTTCCGATGGGGAGCGGCTGCTCAATCCACGACAGCACGGCATTCCCGCGCGGCAAAGTCACATGTACACTTCAATATATAATTCGCGACTGAATGGTGCCTGCGGAGGCCAATTGAGCTGCTAAATCTGCTGTCTCCCAGCCACTCATGCCATGAGTTGACAGGGTAGGTGATGTTATTTCAGGGATTACAAAATACTACTAAATTCACAGGAATTTGCCATAAATTCACCCCCTGTGGCCTCTATGCGTGCAATGATTCAGTTGTATCCTCTACTGCAGTGCTTCTTAACCACTTTGAATACGCGAAATAAAAATAGCACTGAATCTCCATCCGAACCTGAAGTCAACTATGAAAGGCAACAAATTTAACTTTCTTTCGTAGATATAACTTTCTTTAGAAAAATGTACAGTCTTTTACATTATAGTATGCATTTTTTGCGTTTTTATCGGGATGGAACACATCCTGTTTTTACATAATTTCCGACAGAAAAATATATATTGCATAACAAGTCTTTGGCATTTCAGATAAGACTTAGAAGTGAAGTGTGCTCGGTGAGCAAGATACCGCTGTATAGTCAAAATAAATAAATAAATTGTTTTCCGAATTTGTAGAATTACGTATTGCATCTAGTTCGTTTAGCTATAGAGTAGTTCCTGAAAAGAGTTTTCAGTCTGTATTCATCGTTAACGCACTTTATGTGTAGAGAAATAAATTAGGGTGGAGTGGGGCTAATTGAATAGAGGCATTGTATGAATAAATGTAAGCTTTCGCGCTTGCGCCGTGACAACAGCAAGTGTTTTTGTCTGAAATCTTTGCTGTCCAGCGAAAGCATCGATTTCTTTTCCTTTTTTTTCTGACTTCAGAAATTTATGCATGATTTATTTAAAGTGGCTTACAACTGGTCATTGTACGGTCTGTGAAACTGTCATAGTATTCGCTGGGAATTTCCTGCAAATTCTAAGAAAACTGCGAAGTGAGGCATGATACAGGAGCCTAAGCCACATTGGTAACTTGTACTGCCATCTGTTAGTGTGTTTGGGACCTACTTTACATCAGCGTTTAAATGTTCTTTGGCGCTAAATGAATAACTAGGAAAGGAGTTTTACGAATAGCTGGTGTAAAATTGGATAAATGAGGAAATATTTCTGAAATGGATCAAACTTTTTCAAGAAAACAGAGTGCCAGGAAAGTATTTCTTACTTTGGATGGGAATCTGACACATTTTTTACTATCAGCACTTGAATTCTTACAGGAGAACAATATAGAAATGTTCTGTTTAGTACATACACTATTCATCCCTAACTGGGATGTCAACTGCATCAGACCACTTAGCTATGAGTGGATTACCCTGCAGGCCTACGAAGATAACCCATTTAACCCATATGCGATTGAGGATTGGTGGTTTCCTCCTTCTGAAGCTTTCACAGCAAATGCGAAAGAAACCACAGAAAATAGTGCAGCAACCCATTATTCGTCACCAGCTATCGCAAAAGACTCAACTTCGGATATCTTTCCTACTCCATAGAAACAACCCGAAAGAAAACCCCAGAGCAGTACCATACCCTCGTCACACAACATTTCCAGTGGATGTTGAGGGAAAAGTGGTAGTGTGGCCTAATGATGCAGAGTGTAGCAAAAAAGAAAGCTTCGGAAAACTAATGGTGACGGAAAGAAAGTGCCGGCACCACTAAGAGAGCTACTGTTGGCCTATTCAAAAAGGAAGCTAACAAAATAAAGCTTAAAAGAAACGTTGTAGATACTGATTCAGGGTATAGCGTCGACGATCTTCTGGTTCTAAATGATTCTGAAGATCCAGAATGAAACTTTTCACTCTGCAGCGGAGTGTGGGCTGATATGAAACCTCCTGGCAGATTAAAACTGTGTGCCGGAACCGGGACTCAAACCTGGGATCTTTGCCTTTGGCGGGCAAGCGCTCTACGACTGCGCTATCCCGACACGACTCACGATGTCGCCTCACAACTTTACTTCCGCCAGTACCTCGCCTCCTACTTTCAAAACTTCACAGAAGCTCTCCTGCGAAACATGTAATTATGTGCCGGAACCGGGACTCGAACCTGGGACCTTTGCCTTTCGCGGGCAAGCGTACTATCTGAATAGCTCCACCAATATGTGTTTGTGTTCATTCGAGATGGTAAATCGAACAATAGCATAACATAAATATTTCACAACCGCCTACTACAAATCAGTAGTGTCAGTGGGATAGGTATACCAGTAGAATTGATAGTCCATGCCTCAAACAAAAACGTAATTCATAATTTTCCGGTAAATTTGATGAAAGTTGAAATTTTTCTAATAGTCCATGGTACCATACGTTCTAGTCAGTTCAGAATTAAAATAAACTAAATTTCGCTTTGATTCGGCTTGTGTCACTGTATTACAGAACCCTAGCATTCACAAACGCACTGGTCCGGTTGTTTTATTCTGCAACGACTTCCTCCTGTGACGTCGACTCCCCAAGCAATACTATGCGACTCTCCTTGTGATCGCGACCCATAGGCTGAGAACCATTGCTCTACTGAATCAAGCTTGCCAACAAGTGTTGTAATAGGTCGATATCCTCGATACTCGGACCAGAACGGATCTGTTGTTCGAGATGAACCCACACAAGCTCCACATCCAGATGACAAAAGTCGTTGGATAGCGGTAGTATCACAAGGTATAAGATGCGGTGCATTGTCACAGCTGTCATATATACGCTTGTGATTCATGTGGAAAGGTTTGCTACATGATTACGACTGCACGACGGAAATCAACAGCCTTGAGGCATCTTTTACGTACTTTACATTTTTCGTCAGAGGGGTTAATATTTCCTTCCATCCAAAATGCTTGCTTAATTTTCCTTTCGTTTCCTTACATTTGTTTTTCCCTTACCTTATTTATTCTCTTTTTGTTTCACTAATTTTCTTTTTTCTTCTTGGCCTCTTTGTTTTGCGTAGTCTGTACCAGTAATAATAATTAAACACTGTCTTACGTAACAGTTTATTGGACGGGCATCCGCAGTCAAACTTCTGCATGTTTAATAAAAACCGCTGCAGGTGTTGTGAATCCTTTATTAAAGGTACGATTTCGTAATTTTATATTACATCGTCAATTCCAATCTGAACAAAAAGAAATCGAAAACAGTATTATGTAAGGGAACTGTGATAAAAGTGATAAAAGTATCAGGAAGGCTAGACGCACTGTGTATTTACGATGAAAACATGGTATTGAAGTTTGGAACGTATGAACATTTGAAACGAAAAAAAGATTATTAAAAGCGCTAAAGAGGGGTGGGGGAGAGGAGGGAGGGAGGGATAGGGAGAAGTCCGAAGCAAGAGCAACAACCCATACGTAATGGTAGTACGCCAGCACGGAACTTTGTGGCTGTCGTGTGCACAGTACGGAATATCAAATGTTGCGAAGAAAACGGCGCAAGCGCGAATAACATCTCGTAAACATTTAGGAATTGATGGAGTACCGAACGTACAAAATGAGTAATCGTGAAAGTCTAGATGGCGTAAATATTTATTAAGAGTTAAGCGGTCACGATCCTTTACAGAATCGTCACGTGGCTGGAACAGGCACCGCAAACTGGCGATGATAAACTGCTGTCGGCAATATATTCTGTATGTAGCCATGGGTCTGAGGATAGTTTTCTAAAGGATCGAATCCGGTCAATTTAATAAAATGTTCAAATGTTTGCTTATGGGACTTAGCTACGGGGTCATCAGTCCCTAAACTTACAAACTACTTATGAACTAGCTAACACTAAGGACGGCACAAACATCCATACCCGAGGGGGGATTCGAACCCGCGACCGTACCGGCCGTGACTGACGCGCCTCAGTCCCCTCGGGCACCGCGGCCGGCCAACTCTTAATAAATATCTATGCGATGCAGACTGTTTCACAATAATTAATCTTAATTACTTTTAAAGATTGCTGTGTCTCAATGAAGTTAAAAAAAAAGAACAGTACAAAATAAGTCATTAAAAATTTAGCAATTTTTTTCGTTTTGAAAATAAGAGCAACTAGTTGCAATTAAAATGATTAGAATTAACCAGTTTCGGACACTATGGGACCTCGTTCATACATTGACTCCATTATATGTTAGTCGGAACATAGTTGAAAGACCCTGAACACTAAGTCGTGTACCTCAACCATGTTCACTGTAAACGTAAAAGGGCACGGTAAATGTCTGAAAGAGGGCACTATGTGCCCAAAACCAGTCTTATCTGGCTCCTGTTATTTTAAAAACCAATTAATAAAAAATATACAAGTGTGAAATGAACAATTCTTCGGTGTGAAAGACAAAACCTGTTGAGGATAATTTATAAACATAGTATTTTAAAAACAAAATATATACAAAATAGTCCTAAATAGGCATCGTGAAGACGGGTAGGGAGAATAGACCTTACCCAAACATTCAGTTCTGAAAATGAATTACAGCCTAAAGCCATGTTGGTTAACTTTGAGTGTTTAAATATAAACCCTGGTTCATAAGCTTTATTTTCCCTTCCTGTTGCCTTTATTAGGACTATTTTTAATTTTTTAAAGATCTTTTGATTTTTAAATACTACTTTTACAAATGATCATCTAAAGACTTAGGTTTCTACGTCGAAGACTTATTGACTTGAATTGCTATTTTTATTCATTAATGACTTATTCTGTACGCCTGGTTTCCAACCATTTCCTGAAAGGTTACAGATGCCACTCACACTTCTGCATATGCGCCGCTTCCTACGCGGCCTGTAGTTCGGATATTCCGTCAGTGTGCGTGGATATATTGCTCCTATACCATAGGATACACTCTACCATTTAGCTGGAATTGCGCTCCAGACATCGGACGCCAGAAAAGTTGCACGCAAAGAGAAGCTTAAGACGTCTGTCTCCCACAAACACCCTTTATGTCTTCATATTTGAAACAGTTTAGTGAGGGAAACAGATGTGCTTCCGGTTGTCTATGTGGAAAACGAGGTCACAACATTACTGGATGACACCGTGAGAAAGTCGAACTTCTGGTTCCATCGAAGAATGACCCGCGACTAGAGTCATATGTAATGAACAGAAATGGGGTTATGGCACATCATGAAACCTTTGTGAATGCGGAGTAAATTAACAGTGTTGATATGACTGCAGTTGTGTAATAGTACATTAGGAAACCACAGTTTTCAAGATCCGTGTTTACTGTGATTATTCGCTAGTTTCATTCTCCTCTACTCCCTCTTCATTAGCACCTACAATATAGGTATACAATTATTGCAGTCCACCTCAAAAAGGCAGTTTTCTAAATTCGCGTCACATAATTTTGTAGAAACATAAACTCCTTTCCAAACGAGTCCCATTTAAATTCCCTGTGCTTATACAATTCTGTAATATCGATCGTCCGTTTAATTGTGCACGCAATAAAATTTGTAAGTGAGGAAGTCTATGCGTAGTCCTGTTCCTCTAGAGAGGCTTTGGTGCTATTGTGTCTGTCGTGGTAGTGACAGAGACTAACAGGCGCTGCTCGATAACTAGTTTGCTGCCTGTCATCGAATAAAGGCCACTGACTGTAAAATTCACAACTAACAATAATTAATTTTGATTAATAATCTCAAAAATCAGCGAAAGTTACACACAGCTGGTTCTTTTTATTGACGACTAGTTTCGGGCTTACCGGAGACCATTATCAAGTCAAACCAAGTCAATTTCATCACCAATATAGAAACGATGGCGTTGAAAGAGGAATAATATGACACTTTTCAAAAAAAGAAATATAAAAGATTTTTTTGTACATGTGATGATGTATCGTTAGTATATTGGTGATGACACTGAGTAGGTTTAACTTGATAATGAGCTCAGGTAAGTCCGTCAATAAAAAGTACCAACTGTGTGCTCCTTTGGCTGCTTGTTGAAATTATTAATGAAAATAGTAAATTGCTGTCCTGAAACCACCCAACAGGTTGGAATTTCATGAATTCATCTTGAGTTATCATATCCACATGTGATTAACTACAAAAAAGTGTTGTAACAGTCCGCTTAAATTTATTATATGAAACTCACTGAAACTTTTTGCAATATTTCGAACAAAGAAATCTTTCACAGAAGGCACAACGATTCACGCTGGAGACTGCAAACCCCGATTCTCTCATATACCTGAGGAAAGTCCCAGGTACCATTTATGAGGGAGTTGGCTACACTAAAATAAAATTATTTGTTATAGTAACAGTAAAAATTGGGGAAAAAACCAGCAATATCGACTCATATCCAAATTTATAATAGAATTTCAACCTATTACTCGTTTAATTTAGTTTGATCTTACAGCTTGATGATTTTATTTGGTAAGGATGAAACAAGATAGTAGACTATTTCTGAAAATAAACTGGATTTAGAAATATAGTATTAATGTCCTCTGACTTTGTTATAATGCTCACATACCACTAGCAATCTAGATTAGGCCCACATTGTTTCTTATAAAATAAATACCGTATTTTATCGCATATGCTCCCCCTCGCAATTCCCCTCCCCTACGATTTTTCATAATTAAAAAATTATTTTATAAATATCGCGCATAATTCCCTCTCCTGGTTCGTTCTAACAGGAGCGGCTTTCAAATAACTTGACAATGGACGCAGCGGTACTGCCACGAACGAATATTTCCATTGTCACAAGGTACCCTAAAATTTGAAACGTTAAGCCGCAGACATATTTCTAGGTCAGTTTGCTACAAGTCGTCATAATGGCGAAATATTCAAAGTACACGGCAAAATTTAAACTAAATGTGTTATCTTACGCCGATAGAAACGGAGTAAAGGCTGAGGAAGGCATTTCTCCGTCGAACCTAATTCAATACGGTATTGGCGGAGACAAAAAGATAAACTCGTGGCTGCAAAGGCAAGCTCCAGATCTTTCCGTGGGCCTTGTGTTAAGAAAATAAATACCGCTACAGTAAGTTTAACATCAGTTGCGACTTCTTTGGCTTGTCGGGGTGAAGGAGACGCCGTTGCCCAGGTAACAGCAATAATGATCCGCCTTTTTCCACTCCCGCCGCCACCTGCTCGGCTTGTGAGGCAACGCTATTGCCAAAGCGTGTGTAAACAGTAGCACGTGGTGTCGCGGTGGCCCTTTGCGTCCTCTACCCTGCATTGTTGTGTCCTACCGACAAAGAATTTTTCCAAGCGCCAGCGTGGCGTTAGATGTTGCCGGCGCGCTCAGCATACGCTGCAAACTATGCGAACCCTCCACTCGCTCCCCACCGACATGTCAAAAGTCACAACTAATTTTAAACGCGCTGCAGGTACCATTTTTTCACAATTTGCCGTATACCGGTATCTTTTACTGCCTAATACATAGTTTTTCTTCCTTTCTGAATAACTACTCGCATAATTCCCTCCATAGTGTTTTCAAGAAAAATTTTCGAGAAAAAAGGGGGAATTACGCGATAAAATACGATAGTTTTCTTGTTGCTGTGGTGCAACGCGATACGTGGTGCAACGAGATACTTGGACGCACTTCATTCTGTGGAAAATAACTGCGATCACTCAAGTTCTGTCGGTTGCTACACATCCGCAGATAAAGGCGCACGGCAAGATTATCGCTTGGCTTCTCTTACATAAGAGCGACATAACAGGTAAACCATTCATTTTGTGAACGGTTCTGCCACAACTTTCCTTACGAACTTTCCCAGTGCCCATTGAAGATGATAATGATGATGATCGTGTGGCATTTATTGCTGTTAGACCCCAAGTGGGGTCGTGTTCAGCCTGTTTGGTGCGAGTCTTTTCAGCTGACGCCACGTCGGCGACTTGCGATTCATTGATGCTGAAATGATTATGAGGACGACACAACACTCAGTCCCCGAGATTATAACATCTCCGACCTTGCCGGGAATCGAACCCGGATCCCTTGCGTACAACCTAACACTCTGCCGATTTGAAATAACTTACAAAATTCATATGCCACGCAGAGGAGCTATAGTAGTAAAGCCTGGATTAAGTTTCCAATAAGCATGAGTGCAGTATCTTTTCTTGCGCGTCTCTGATAAATCGGGAGATGGGATCCTTTAACCGTTTGCCAATGACACGATGTTTCTCACAGCCTCCTTTTTAAATGTATCTGGTCAGAAGTAACATCGAGAGACACCACTACTGCACCAAAATGTCTCCGCTGGCTATATCAGAAACAGCAGTCTCGGTTCTTCCAGTGCCATCGAAGCATCACAGCCGGCCGCGTGGCCGAGGAGACTGAGGCGCTCCAGTCACGGTCTGCACGGCCACTACGGTCGGGGGTTCGAATCCCCCATCGGGCATGGATATTTGTGCCGTCCTAGTTCGTAAGTAGTTCATAAGTAGTTTGTAAGTTTAGGGACTGATGACCCCGTAGTTAAGTCCCATAGACTATACAAACATTTGAACATTTTTTGAAGCACCACACCTGATTATAATCATCAGAAATGTTCAAATATTTGTTAAGCTTATGGGACTTAACCCTCCTTCGGGCGCACCTGCAGATGAAACAAAATCAGGCGCACCCGGCCTGAGAGGCCACCCACATATTTTGTGGACTAGCTCCGTCATGTTAAATCAAATTCAAAATGCGTGTTGGCTAGTCTTGAAGAGAATCTAAAGGAAGGAATTACAGCAAACTTAAAGCATAATAATGGATTTATTGAACACAATACACCTTAAACTAAAGTGACCAAAATTACGAATTTTCCACAAAGAGTATTAAAAATTGGTAGAACAGAAATCCATAAAAGTAATGAAGTTATTTTTAAAGGACATTAGGCAGTCTATTCTGACATGGAATCATCTTTTCTCGCCACATTTGCAGCCAAAAACCGATGCTGTTGTTGTTATGGTCTTCAGTGCGGAGACTGGTTTGATGCAGCTCTCCACCCTACTCTATCCTGAGCAAGCCTTTTCATCTCCTCATAAGAACGACAACCCACATCTATTTGAATCTGCTTACTATACGCGTCTCTTGGCCTCCCTCTGCGATTTTTACCCCACACACTTCCCTCCAATGCTAAATTTACGATTCCTCGATGTCTAAGAATGTGTCCTACCAAGCGATCCCTTCTTTTAGTCAGGGTATGCCAAAAACTCCTTTTCTCGCCAATTCTGTTCAGTACCTCTTCATTAGTAATGTGATCTACCCACCTAATCTTCAGCATTCTTCTGTAGCACCACATTTCAAAAGCCTCTATTCTCTTCCTGTCCGCACTGCTTATCGTCCATGTTTCACTCCCGTACAAGGCAACACTCCACACAAATGTCTTCAGAAAAGACTTCCTTACACTTAAATTAATATTCGATGTTAGCAAATTTCTCTTTTTCAAAAATGCTTTTCTTCCCATTGCCATTCTGCATTTTATATCCTCTGTACTGCGACCATCGCATGTTATTTTACTACCCAAGTAACTAAACTCATCTACCACCTTCATTGTTTCGTTACCTAATCTAATTCCTTCACCATCGCCTGATTTTCTAAGACCGCATTCCATTATTTTTGTTTTGCTCTTGTTAATGTACATTTTGTACGCTCGCTTCAACACACTGTCCATTCCATTCAACTGCTCTTCCAGGTCGTTCGCTGTCTCTGACAGAATTACAATGTCATCAGCAAAACGCAATGTTTTTATTTCTTCCCCCTGAACTTTAATCCCTATTCCAAAATTTTCCTTGCTTTCCTTCATCGCCTGCTCAATGTACAAATTGAATAACATCGGAGAAAGGCTACAACCCTGTCTTACTCCCTTCCCAACTGATGCTTCCCTTTCATGCCCTTCAAGTCTAATAACTGCGGTCTGGCTTTTGTACAAGTTGTAGATAACTCTCCTTTCCCTGTATTTTACCCCTGCTGACTTCAGAATTTGAAAGAGTGTAGTCCAGTCAACATTGTCAAACGCTTTCTCCAAATCTACAAAGGCTAAAAATGTAGATTTGCCTTTCCTTAATCTATCTTCTAGGATAAGCCGTAAAGTGAGTATTGCCTCCCGTGTTCCTACGTTCCTCCTGAATCCAAACTGATCTTCCCCTAGGTCAGCTTCTACCAGCTTTTCCATTCTCCTGTAGATAATTCGTGTTAAAATTTTGCAACCATGACTTATCAAACTGATGGTTCACCGATGCTATAGCTCCCAAATCAACAGCTGTAACACAGGTATGGCACAGAACGTATACGTCGCTCAAGCAGATTAGTTGATGACAAGCTGAACATTCGTGATTCTTCATCCTCCTAACTCTTGTTTCAGCCACGCATGGTCGACGTTTTAGCCATTTGGGAGGTAATGTGGGAGAACTTTCACGTTCCTTATGGGGTAAAAATTTGTTCAGTCGAGTTTGCAGCCGAATCGACATTCCACATATATTCATAGCATACACAGGCTAAATTGTCCAGTTGGAAGTTGATGACACAAGGTTTTGCAATTGGTGGCGTCATTTGTAGCAATATCTTTTACACTGGATGTTGTGTAATAATGATGTGACTCTTCACACTATGAATAGTAGAAGGTATCTACTTAGACTACTTCGTCGTCTTATCGTTTCCAAAATAAAAACTCCTCACATATTTTGTTCTCTTCTTCATATTCCCGAGCTGTTCCCTAAACTTCCTGTTCAGCTGCTGAGTCCTCCTTGCCTTCTCCCACCTCATCCTGAGAGTGGGTGTCTCTCTCATCGACTAAATCTTCGAGTGCCGCTGGATCTTCAGCAGTTTCGTCCTCGAGGAGGCGCATTATTTCCACAAGATCATTGGCTTAGAGGCATAATATACTTTTCTGGACATTTCAGCAGAAAATATGGATGTGATAACGTAGGAAAAGAAAGGGAAACTGAAATTAGAACTCGATCAGGCGCACTCAGTCTGAAGTGCCAGGGTCGTCAAAGTCTTCTTTTTTTCCGAAGGTAACGGTGAAAATCACAGAGGACAGACTTATTTTGAATGAAACGAAGTAATAAAATAAAAATATCTTGAAAAATCTCACCTTAAAAACTATAATGTAATCGGGCGCAGACGGCCTGTGAGGCCCAAGGAGTTCCCCGTGATCCGCATGGAAATCTATGGCAGCCTGCGGATCGGCACTGTGTGAGGTTCCCAAAGTTACGCGAGTAAACGGAGAAGCGGGCCGCTGGGCCACCACTGTTAAGCACGGGAATCAAAAAAGTGTTTTGCTGGCCTGTGAGGCCGACTGCGCCTGACGGAGGGTTAACTACGGGGTCATCAGTCCCTTATCAGTCCCTTATCAGTCCCTTATCAACTACCTTATACTAAAGACGGCACAAATATCCATGCCCGAGGGTGGATTCGAACCCCCGACCGTAGTGGCAGTGCAGACCGTGACTGGAGCGCCTCAGTCCCCTCGGCCACCGCGGCCGGCAGAGTTGCCTCAAGGATCGGCATTATCCACATTAGTCTTCCCTATTTTCACAACAATCATGAGTCATGACATTCTTCGTGTACACTTATTATTGTAATACAACACATCGATGACCGATAAATATACAGTAAAAAATTAAATACGCAAAATTTCCGATTGCTTAGAGCAGATCACTGGTATTGTTAATTTATTCTTCGAGTGGAGAGAGGTGTTCCCTTGTCTTCTTTAGGGGGGGGGGGGTTGGCGGACGAGGATATCGACTCTCAAGTTCATTCCGGTCATCAGGGTCCAAAATGTCTGCAGCGGAACTGTCAAGCCGTTTAACGGGTAAAGAGACACACGTTAATTTTCGGCACTAGATTTTGACGCCAGTGATACGCGATGGTGGTCGACCATATGATGAGTATTATTCTAGAGATGCTGCTGTAAATGTTGCCTTCTGGGTGCTAATGATTGCCTAACGCGTTCAAAACTACCACCCACCTATGTCACAAATAGCTACAGCTTCAGTTAAAGGAGCAACAAGTTCTTCTGCAACGTCTATCTTTTTTTTATTTTTGACCTTCTCAATTTTAGCTCAATGTGGCCATCTACAATACAACATACAATTCAATAAACAGAAGTACATTTTGAAAAATAGGAGAGTGAAAACCAAGCGAACACTGGTGTTCGGGAGGTTAGACAGATACCAAAGTAGTTGAAACTGCATTACAATTCAATTCATTTTTTAAACATTTTCACATCTTCACTAGCAAATCCTTATAATGTAGAATCAACATAGTTATTACTTATAGATTGTGTCCAGTGGTCTTAATAAACTTAATTATGACTTTATACAGACGAATGTCTTTTGTAAGCAAAAGGAAAGAAGCTGACTGAAAAAGGGGATATCCCATCTTCACCAATGCCTGCAGAAAGTTCAAACACTCACGGTCAAATTTGGGACACCTGAACAGGATGTGGTTGACATCAGCTCCCGCTTCAGGTTATCACTCACAAGCCGCCGAATCGTAGAATATTTGCCTTTATCTTTAAATTTTTTATTTTTCTTTGTTGGTTTAAGGATTATGTTTTTTCACTTGTTTAATTAATTTTTTTAAAGAATTTTAAAGTTAATAGAGGAAAAACTTCTGTTCTCATGTTATCAAAACATTTGCTTTTCTTAAGCTAATTAACTTAATTTTCTTAAGATAAATTACTTGTGATCCGATGTAGATATTGTGGATAAGAGGCTTTATTGAAGCGAAGCTAAATGATGGTTGAAATCGCGGGTCGGTCCAGATGAGTCCTCATAAACCACGGCTGCGTAGAAATCCGAGGTTGCAGCACAGTGTAAGAAGCGCCTTTCATTTGTTGGGAAACATTCCACATCTGTTGCCACTGTTGTTTTGCGTGTTCCTTGACCGCAGATAGGAAGTCTGTGTATGGTAGTTGCAGGTCAAGGACAGTGCCTAAGGATGCCGCTTGTTTGGGCAAGGCATCAACTTCAATGTAACAGATACCAGCGTGAGAAGGCACCCACAGTAAATTAACTGTCCACCCCATATTTGTACAGCGAATTAACGTCGAAATCACATCCAGAATATAGCTGTTGGTTTTTTTGTTCCACCTCCGATGTTACAGAGTTTGAAGGACACTTTCAGAGTCAGACACAATATCTTCAGGAAGGAAATGGTAGAAACAAACTTGAGTGCTTCCAGAATTGCCACTGTGTCCACAGTAAATATAGAAGTATTCGTTGGCAGTTTGAAGGTAATCTGAATCTGAGGGCAGAACAAATGCACAGCTTCTTCCACAAAGCGGTATCTATAGGAGGCCAGCAACAATGTTTATCACGGGACAATTTGGAACCGTCTCTGAATATCCAAATGTTCAAATGTTTGTTAAGCTTAAGGGACTTAACTGCGGGGTCATCAGTCCCTAAACTTACAAACTGCTTAAGAACTACCTTATACTGAAGACGACACAAACATCCATGCCCGAAGGGGGATTCGAACCCCCGACCGTAACAGCCGTGCAGACTGTGACTGGCGCGCCGCAGACCGCTCGACCACTGAATATCCACCAAAGGTAGATGATTTCCACCAGAAACATCCAGATGTGGTGCGTTTTGCGGTATATTTTTCCAGATTTACTGGTAGTTGCATGCTGCCGGCAATTTATGGCAGAACTGCATCATTGTCTGCATATAAAGAGACTTGCTGTTTGTTTGGATCCCAAGAGCCTCTTTTCTCTGGTGAGAGGCTTGTACCATTTATCACACACTAGAGATTAAATGCAGTACAAAGAGTGACGAATTGAAAAGGTCTAAAGAAGTTAATGTACAAAGAATTTGTACTAATCTGAACATGACACAGAACAATGATGTGATATACAGCAATACCCAAACGGAAATATAGCCAACATCTCTTTTTTACAGTCCTTTATTTTCTGACTAACACTTTCAATGAAATAAGTCATTTTCTGATCAGCATAGTCTAAGAAAATATCGGTCATTCGCTTGCCATGTTAGGAGTAAAGTTAAAATATTCATGTCACACGAAACATGTGTAACCGAATGACCACTATTTTGTAGACAAAGCTGACCTAAAGTCGATGACTTACTGCACTGAAACCGGTACTCAGGAAATAAAGGACAGCATTCCATTTGGGAGTTGTTGTTTAACTTAATTACGTCGCCTCCTTCCTGAAATGTCAGGTAATGGTAATGATGTGATAAAACATTGAATCAGGAACATACAGACCATCAGTGGAAAGCCGCGTAAAATACCTGGAACTATGGATAGTCAACAAACTGAACTGAATTACATGTATATACACTATAAATGCTGAATAATTAATATGATTTGCAGCATGACGAGAGTGAAAAGAGGAATGGATTGTGAATACTGAATATGATGTTAGTCACTACATATTTTGACTACTGCTACGTACGGTATAGGTCAAATGTTCAAATGTTTCTAAAACTATGGGATCAAACTGCGGTGTTCATCGGTCCCTACGCTTACAAATTACTTGAATTACCTTCTGCTAAGGACAACACATACACACACACACACACACACACACACACACACACACACACCCATGCCCGAGGGAAGACTCGAACCTCCTATGGAGAACAGCCACGCACACTGCAGCAAGGCGCCTTAGCGCACATGGTGAAACGAATATATGTTAGATTGAATATCTCTGACCCATATCTTTGGTTCCGCGAGGGCAGTCTTTGGTTAACGCTATTCCACGTTTGAGCAGTAGTTATTGTGGCCTGAACTCAGACTAGTTCAAAAATGTTCAAATGCTTGTAAATCTATCGGACCAAACTGCGTGGTCATCAGTCCGTAGCTTACAAACTACTTAAACCTAGGTAAACTAACCTATGGACAAACACACACACCCATGCCCTAGGGTGGACTCGAACCTCCACGGCGAGCAACCGCGCGCTCCGCAGGGAGATGCTTTAGACCGTTCGGCTACTCCACCGCGGCACTCAGACTAGTGAACAGGGAGAGTGTTGTACAAGAAGTAATGGAATGAAGTTAAAATGTATTGGACGAGGTTATCTCTTTGCTTTATGTGTTTTCTTTTTACGTAACGATGTAAAGAAAATAACTGATCTGTTTTTGGAACATGGTGAAGATTAGAGGTAAGGAGGATGATACCTTCATTTATTGTACGTGTTGCGTAGTTGTGATCCATGTTTGTCGTTAAACTCAGCAATAGACAAATGCAAAAAATTCAGTATCACCCTCGAAAGCCCAGAAAGTAAGGATGGTTTTGTTTTACAATTGTGGTTTTAATTGGCAAAATTGTAAGATATTGTCTAACTTTATTTTTGCCTTATGTGATAATGGATTTCAGTTAGATAAAGTATTATATTTCAAACTTACTCCATATTTGTGTCGACTTGGTCATTCACCTAAAAAAAGACCTATTAATTTATTTTTTCTTTGAAGACAACAAACATGAACTATATTTGTGTGGTAGTTAGTGAATTCGCATGGCACCTCCGCGAATTCCGTAGTTAGTGTTATGTTACAGTAATTGCAGCTTATCCTTGCACACAGGTAGGCCATAAAAAGGACAGTGTTAACAGTTAAGATAAATATTTCATGAATTATTGTCGTACTTTCACAGTTTTGTCAATCAGTCATTTCTGAACCTATCTTTTATCATATTGTTCAAGACATATTTAACATTTACTACCAGTGGTCAAGATGCATATTTCATGAACACAGTTACAGAATCTGAATTTGCTTTATTGCGTACTTTGTGTTGGCTTTTCAGAGGATAATTTAACCAACTTCATAACAGATTAACGAGTTGTAGTTGAAGTGCAGAATTAGTCTCAGACCTATACACACACAATAAACAATCATATTACACAGCACACATCGAAACTTATTTGAGAAGTTACCAAAGCCGAGTCATTAATAAGCTGCAATTGCAACACTAATAATTTGATAATTCATTCCCATTAATGTGCATGACCTTCTGACGTACCGAATGAACAACAGACCTGCCAAACTAAATTGCCGTGGCGGAGTGGCCGAGCGCATTGAGGTGCTATGCTCAGATGCGCTTGGCCATTCCCCGTAGGGGGTTCAAATCCTCCCTCGGGCATGGATGTTTGTGCTGTCTTTAGTATAAGTTAGTTTATAAGCAGTTTGTAAGTTTAGGGATTGATGACTCCGCAGTTAAGTCCCAGAAGCTTAACAAACATTTGAACATTTTCAAACTAAATTTTTGTGAAGAATTTCTATAAGCTGCTCATCAAAACACAGACTAAGTAAAGTTTTGAAAACATAATGTCATATACGCCAATCTAATGCACGTAACATTCCTGCAACATATAAAATCTAATTATTATACCTTTGCTATTAAAATAAGCAATATCTACCCAATGTAGAAAATATTTTTGTTAATTTATGCTCTTCAAAATAATTTGAAATTATCAGATATTTTCATATATTGCATTTAACATATCAATGTCACAGCAGAAACGTAGTAAAAATATAACTCTGGCCATAGATCTCATCGAAATCAAAGAGCTGTCACTCAGCAACACGGCGGATGGTGCAGTTACTATGTGAAAATCACGAGATACAGTTTGTGCTACAACATCAAATAGAAAACCCACGAACCAACATGTAGAACAGACTGTAAGTACTCTCAAGCACACATTTCGTCAAATTAAATGCACGAAATAGAAGAACGATGAATAAAAATTCGTTACGGTACTTTGCACAGGCCATCTGCAGCTCCCCAACTGATGTTGACATCTACATATGAAACCAACCTGTAATTACGCCAACAGAAGATGGATGAAAACTCGGAAGTAAGTATAACCCACAACCACAGAGCTCAACAAACCAATAATAAAATGGATAAATAATTGCATACGTAAGCTTCATGCAGTTTACAGATATCCGGAACTTACAGCTTACGTCACTCTTGTTTGTCCTTATGGCATTGGGCCGTATGAATAAAACGGAGTATAAACTTTAGACTCTGAATTCCAGAGAATATAGTTACCCAAGAATAAAAGCGAGTCAGAGAAAATACTTCAACCGAGTATATTCTCAGCGTGAGTAAAAGGACGGGGAAAGTTGCTCACAACAGAGAATATTCTCCGATTTCGTAGGAATAAAACTTCAGAAGTTTCTCACGACCGGAGAACATTCTCTGTTTTCTGAAGCGAGCTCTCTAGCATACTTCGTGCTGAGTAACTTCTATTAAGGTTACGTTTTACTGTGGTTTATAATAAAAATGGCAACATTTGTGTTACTTAGAAGGCAAAAAGAGATCCTTTATACGTCGGCTACTGTGAAGAAATACGAGAGGAACTAAAAACATTTTGCTGACGAGTCGCTTCCTTCACAGTCATACCTGTGACACTTCAGGCATTTTATACACTGACGAGAGTTAGTGTTTTAAACAGCTAAAAAGCGAAATACTATTGTATGTTTTCATAAATGGTCTATTAATAAGACCATATCAAATTAATTCCAAATAAAGTGCATACATGACTTCACAGATTGTATCACGAAATAAATATTGCTGCAGTACGAGATAACGAAGTATTTTTGTAGAGCTCTTGTTCATTCTACCCAAATCGGCTGGCCTATTTAAAATGCGTTTTCTGACTAGGTAATCGTAACTTCTGTTATGTTAGATATAATGATACACGACAGTAAAATTAATTAAATATCTAGAAGTGTGTTTCTTGTATCAAAAGCGCTTGGCCTATCGCTAATGCGCAGACCATTGTGTGTCATATTTAACAAGAAGTACCCTGTGTTAGAAAAGCGCGTTGAAACAGATTAAAATGTAATGCATTCTTAAAATTTCTTTCGCAAATTGTGCCAACCGAACTTCAATAACACAGTTTGGCCGCTCTCCGTCGGAGGTTCGGATCCTCCCTTGGGCATGGATGTTTGTGTTGTCTTTAGTAAAAGTAAGTTTATAAGTAGTTTGTAAGTTTAGGGACTGGTGATCCCGCAGTTAAGTCCCATAAGTTCTACAAGAATTTTAAGATTTAGCAAAGTTTTCCGCATGACGTACATTTTGTAACATCATCAGAAGAATATTCAGTGTTAATAATATGCTGCTACACAAAAAACTAATATATAAACATAGTACAGTTCTTCCTGAACACGTAAATGCCTACTCCACATTTCTACACTGAATAATTTTCTGCCGGCCGCGGTGGCCGATCGGCCTGCGGCGCGTCGGTCACGGTCTGCACGGCCATTACGGTCGGGTGTTCGAATCCCCCCTCGGGCATGGATATTTGTGCCGTCCTTAGTATAAGGTAGTTCGTAAGATGTTTGTAATTTTAGGGAGTGATGACCCCGTAGTTAAGTTCCATAAACTCTACAACCATTTGAATTTGAATAATTTGTCTCATTGTGCTAGTTTAAAGAAATGCACGGTTGAACGGCTGTTCTGTGGCGGACATGACACACGGAGAACCTACTTAAGAAGGAGAATGAACGTGCTCGTCAGAGCATATGCTTAGAAGTTTTTATTCATACGAAATTGAGAACTTACTCTGTGCAGTATGTTCTCTTTCTTATTCATATGGCCCATTGTCATTTACTGGATGAGATACTACAACATATCACAAATTTAAACATGTAAAATTTCTGAAATAAATCGCAATTCGTTATGCCTTTACTGTAATAGGTTTAGATGGAGTACCAAAGCGCGGCGAATGAAAATTTGTGCCCGGCGGGGATTCGAACCCGGGATCTGCTGCTTACTAGGCAGACGCGTTGACCACTCCGACACCGAGAACACAGTGACCAGCTTGACTGCAGAGGACTCATCCCTGCTCGTCTCCCGCCACACCCAAATCTCCATTCGCCACGCTGTCTATTTCCTATTACCACAGCTTATTTGTTCTGCGTGGCGATTGGAGATTTAGGGCCGGCCGCGGTGGCCGAGGGGACTGAGGCACTCCAGTCACTGTCTGCACAGTCACTACGGTCGGGTGTTCGAATCCCCCCTCGGGCATGGATATTTGTGCCGTCCTTAGTGTTAGCTAGTTCATAAGTAATTTGTAAGTTTAGGGACTGATGACCCCGTAGTTCCCGTAGTTACGTCCCATAAGCTCTACAAACATTTGAACATATTTTTCTCTTTAGATTTGGGTGTGGCGGGAGACCTGCAGGGAAGAGTCTTCTGCAGTGGGGCTGATCACTGTGTCCTCGGTGTCGGAGTGGACGCCGGGCGCCGTGGCTCAGCGCGCTCGGTCAGGGGGCTAAAACACCGAGAACACAGTGACCAGCTTGACTGCAGATGACTCTTCCCTGCTCGTCTCCCGCCACACCCAAATCTCCATTCGCAACGCTGTCTACTTCCTATTACCACAGCTTATTTGTTCTGCGTGGCGATTGGAGATTTAGGGCCGGCCGCGGTGGCCGAGGGGACTGAGGCGCTCCAGTCACTGTCTGCACAGTCACTACGGTCGGGTGTTCGAATCCCCCCTCGGGCATGGATATTTGTGCCGTCCTTAGTGTTAGCTAATTCATAAGTAATTTGTAAGTTTAGGGACTGATGACCCCGTAGTTCCCGTAGTTACGTCCCATAAGCTCTACAAACATTTGAACATTTTTTTCTCTTTAGATTTAGGTGTGGCGGGAGACCTGCAGGGAAGAGTCTTCTGCAGTGGGGCTGATCACTGTGTCCTCGGTGTCGGAGTGGACGCCGGGCGCCGTGGCTCAGCGCGCTCGGTCAGGGGGCTAAAACACCGAGAACACAGTGACCAGCTTGACTGCAGATGACTCTTCCCTGCTCGTCTCCCGCCACACCCAAATCTCCATTCGCAACGCTGTCTACTTCCTATTACCACAGCTTATTTGTTCTGCGTGGCGATTGGAGATTTAGGGCTGGCCGCGGTGGCCGAGGGGACTGAGGCACTCCAGTCACTGTCTGCACGGTCACTACGGTCGGGGGTTCGAATCCCCCCTCGGGCATGGATATTTGTGCCGTCCTTAGTGTTAGCTAGTTCATAAGTAATTTGTAAGTTTAGAGACTGATGACCCCGTAGTTCCCGTAGTTACATCCCATAAGCTCTGCAAACATTTGAACATTTTTTTCTCTTTAGATTTGGGTGTGGCGGGAGACCTGCAGGAAAGAGTCTTCTGCAGTGGGGCTGATCACTGTGTCCTCGGTGTCGGAGTGGACGCCAGGCGCCGAGGCTCAGCACGCTCGGTCAGGGGGCTAAAACACCAAGAACACAGTGACCAGCTTGACTGCAGAGGACTCTTCCCTGCTCGTCTCCGGCCACACCCAAATCTCCATTCGCCACACTGTCTATTTCCT
Organism: Locusta migratoria; assembly: GCA_026315105.1. Classification (NCBI taxonomy): domain Eukaryota; kingdom Metazoa; phylum Arthropoda; class Insecta; order Orthoptera; family Acrididae; genus Locusta; species Locusta migratoria. The sequence goes on from CM048744.1 coordinate 668,770,236, forward strand.
ATTACCACAGCTTATTTGTTCTGCATGGCGATTGGAGATTTAGGGCCGGCCGCGGTGGCCGAGGGGACTGAGGCGCTCCAGTCACTGTCTGCACGGTCACTACGATCGGGGGTTCGAATCCCCCCTCGGGCATGGATATATGTGCCGTCCTTAGTGTTAGCTAGTTCATAAGTAATTTGTAAGTTTAGGGACTGATGACCCCGTAGTTCCCGTAGTTACGTCCCATAAGCTCTACAAACATTTGAACATTTTTTTCTCTTTAGATTTGGGTGTGGCGGGAGACCTGCTGGGAAGAGGCTTCTGCAGTGGGGCTGATCACTGTGTCCTCGGTGTTGGAGTGGGCGCCGGGCCCCGTAGCTCAGCGCGCTCGGTCAGGCGGCTAAAACAACGAGAACACAGTGACCAGCTTCACTGCAGAGGACTCTTCCCTGCTCGTCTCCCGCCACACCCAAATCTCCATTCGCCACGCTGTCTATTTCCTATTACCACAGTTTATTTGTTCTGCGTGGCGATTGGAGATTTAGGGCCGGCCGCGGTGGCCGAGGGGACTGAGGCACTCCAGTCACTGTCTGCACGGTCACTACGGTCGGGTGTTCGAATCCCCCCTCGGGCATGGATATTTGTGCCGTCCTTAGTGTTAGCTAGTTCATAAGTAATTTGTAAGTTTAGAGACTGATGACCTCGTAGTTCACGTAGTTAGGTCCCATAAGCTCTAGAAACATTTGAACATTGTTTTCTCTTTAGATTTAGGTGTGGCGGGAGACCTGCAGGGAAGAGTCTTCTGCAGTGGGGCTGATCACTGTGTCCTCGGTGTCGGAGTGGACGCCGGGCCCCGTGGCTCAGCGCGCTCGGTCAGGGGGCTAAAACACCGAGAACACAGTGACCAGCTTGACTGCAGAGGACTCTTCCCTGCTCGTCTCCCGCCACACCCAAATCTCCATTCGCCACGCTATTTCCTATTAACACAGCTTACTTGTTCTGCGTGGCGATTGGAGATTTAGGGCCGGCCGCGGTGGCCGAGGGGACTGAGGCACTCCAGTCACTGTCTGCACGGTCACTACGGTCGGGAGTTCGAATCCCCCCTCGGGCATGGATATTTGTGCCGTCCTTAGTGTTAGCTAGTTCATAAGTAATTTGTAAGTTTAGGGACTGATGACCCCGTAGGTCCCGTAGTTACATCCCATAAGCTCTACAAACATTTGAACATTTTTTTCTCTTTAGATTTGGGTGTGGCGGGAGACCTGCAGGAAAGAGTCTTCTGCAGTGGGGCTGATCACTGTGTCCTCGGTGTCGGAGTGACACCGGGTGCCGTGGCTCAGCACGCTCGGTCAGGGGGCTAAAACACCGAGAACACAGTGACCAGCTTGACTGCAGAGGACTCTTCCCTGCTCGTCTCCCGCCACACCCAAATCTCCATTCGCCACGCTGTCTATTTCCTATTAACACAGCTTACTTGTTCTGCGTGGCGATTGGAGATTTAGGGCCGGCCGCGGTGGCCGAGGGGACTGAGGCACTCCAGTCACTGTCTGCACGGTCACTACGGTCGGGAGTTCGAATCCCCCCTCGGGCATGGATATTTGTGCCGTCCTTAGTGTTAGCTAGTTCATAAGTAATTTGTAAGTTTAGGGACTGATGACCCCGTAGGTCCCGTAGTTACATCCCATAAGCTCTACAAACATTTGAACATTTTTTTCTCTTTAGATTTGGGTGTGGCGGGAGACCTGCAGGAAAGAGTCTTCTGCAGTGGGGCTGATCACTGTGTCCTCGGTGTCGGAGTGACACCGGGTGCCGTGGCTCAGCACGCTCGGTCAGGGGGCTAAAACACCGAGAACACAGTGACCAGCTTGACTGCAGAGGACTCTTCCCTGCTCGTCTCCCGCCACACCTAAATCTCCATTCGCCACACTGTCTATTTCCTATTACCACAGCTTATTTGTTCTGCGTGGCGATTGGAGATTTAGGGCCGGCCGCGGTGGCCGAGGGGACTGAGGCACTCCAGTCACTGTCTGCACGGTCACTACGGTCGGGGGTTCGAATGCCCCTCGAGCATGGATATTTGTGCCGTCCTTAGTGTTAGCTAGTTCATAAGTAATTTGTAAGTTTAGGGACTCATGACCCCGTAGTTCCCGTAGTTACGTCCCATAAGCTCTAGAAACATTTGAACATTGTTTTCTCTTTAGATTTGGGTGTGGCGGGAGACCTGCAGGGAAGAGTCTTCTGCAGTGGGGCTGATCACTGTGTCCTCGGTGTCGGAGTGGACGCCGGGCGCCGTGGCTCAGCGCGCTTGGTCAGGGGGCTAAAACAACGAGAACACAGTGACCAGCTTGACTGCAGAGGACTCTTCCCTGCTCGTCTCCCGCCACACCCAAATCTCCATTCGCCACGCTGTCTATTTCCTATTAACACAGCTTACTTGTTCTGCGTGGCGATTGGAGATTTAGGGCCGGCCGCGGTGGCCGAGGGGACTGAGGCACTCCAGTCACTGTCTGCACGGTCACTACGGTCGGGAGTTCGAATCCCCCCTCGGGCATGGATATTTGTGCCGTCCTTAGTGTTAGCTAGTTCATAAGTAATTTGTAAGTTTAGGGACTGATGACCCCGTAGTTCCCGTAGTTACGTCCCATAAGCTCTAGAAACATTTGAACATTGTTTTCTCTTTAGATTTGGGTGTGGCGGGAGACCTGCAGGGAAGAGTCTTCTGCAGTGGGGCTGATCACTGTGTCCTCGGTGTCGGAGTGGACGCCGGGCGCCGTGGCTCAGCGCGCTTGGTCAGGGGGCTAAAACAACGAGAACACAGTGACCAGCTTGACTGCAGAGGACTCTTCCCTGCTCGTCTCCCGCCACACCCAAATCTCCATTCGCCACGCTGTCTATTTCCTATTACCACAGCTTATTTGTTCTGCGTGGCGATTGGAGATTTAGGGCCGGCCGCGGTGGCCGAGGGGACTGAGGCGCTCAGTCACTGTCTGCATGGTCACTACGGTCGGGGGTTCGGATCACCCCTCGGGCATGGATATTTGTGCCGTCCTTAGTGTTAGCTAGTGCATAAGTAATTTGTAAGTTTAGGGACTGATGACCCCGTAGTTACATCCCATAAGCTCTACAAACATTTGAACATATTTTTCTCTTTAGATTTGGGTGTGGCGGGAGACCTGCAGGTAAGAGTCTTCTGCAGTGGGGCTGATCACTGTGTCCTCGGTGTCGGAGTGGACGCCGGGCGCCGTGGCTCAGTGCGCTCGGTCTGGGGGCTAAAACACCGAGAACACAGTGACCAGCTTGACTGCAGAGGACTCTTCCCTGCTCGTCTCCCGCCACACCCAAATCTCCATTCGCAACGCTGTCTATTTCCTATTACCACAGCTTATTTGTTCTGCGTGGCGATTGGAGATTTAGGGCCGGCCGCGGTGGCCGAGGGGACTGAGGCACTCCAGTCACTGTCTGCACGGTCACTACGGTCGGTGGTTCGAATCCCCCCTCGGGCATATTTGTGCCGTCCTTAGTGTTAGCTAGTGCATAAGTAATTTGTAAGTTTAGGGACTGATGACCCCGTAGTTACATCCCATAAGCTCTACAAACATTTGAACATATTTTTCTCTTTAGATTTGGGTGTGGCGGGAGACCTGCAGGGAAGAGTCTTCTGCAGTGGGGCTGATCATTGTGTCCACGGTGTCGGAGTGGACGCCGGGCGCCATGTCTCAGCGCGCTCGGTCAGGGGGCTAAAACGCCCTCTGTAATAAAAAAGTTGAGCCAACCATTCAACAAACAAAAAAAAAGAGTCGTCAACGCGTCTGCCTGGTAAGCCGGAGATCCCGGGTTCGAATCCCGGCGGGTACAGATTTTCATTCGCCGCCCTTTGGTGTTCCATCTAACCCTAGTACAGTGAAGGCATAACTGATCGCAATTTGCGATTTATTTCATTCATTGAACGCTGTTTCATCGTCAAAAATATATTATTGGAAGTAAAATTTCAATTTTGTTGAGATAAAAATTCTGTAAATAGTAATTTTCTTATTAACGTCTTTTGCGATTATTCCAAACAGCTAAGATACCTGCAGTTCCCGGGCCGGAAACCCCACGACCAGAAACCCCACGAAGTCCAGCCGAGAGCAGTGAATGCTTTGGCACGTTGAGCTAGGAGGGGACATGGTCGGCGCCTGTGGCCGGTCGCTTGGCAGCCAGTGAGCCGGTGTGACGGTTCAGCGGAGAACCGCGCTCTGTGGCCCTGAGGGCCTCCATCAGTCAGCCCTCCAGGGCGGCGTGTTTTGTTTATGGGACACCTGCCGGCAGCCGGCAGCGCCGATGGCTTTTCCAACAGGTGGGACGCGACCAGCCGTGCCCGGCACGAGGTCTGCCAGGAATGTGGCGCGCGGACTGCTGCCATCCCACGGCACTGCTCTGTTGCAGATCTACACGGTATCCATCTCCGAATAAGAACGGCAACTTCACTACCGTCCAATCCTAAATTGACGATTCTTGCTGTCTCATAATCTACATCTACATCTACATAGGTACTCTGCAAATCACATTCAAGTGCCTGGCAGAGGGTTTATTAACCACTTTCATAACTTTTCTCTACCGTTCCATTCTCTAATAGCGCGCGGGAAGAAAGAACACCTAAATCGTTCCGTTTTCGATCTGATTTCTCTTATTTTATTCGGATGGTCATGTCTCCCTAAGTAGGTGGGTGCTAGCAAAATATTTTCACATTCAGAACTAAAAGTCGGTCATTGAAACTTAGCAAACAGATCACGCCGCAATGAATAACGTCTTTCTTTTAATGATTTCCACCCCAATTCGTGCAACATTTCCGTGACGCTCCCCCCCCCCCCCCCGTAACGTGATAGAACAAAACGAGAGCTGCCCTTCTCTGAACCTTCTCAATGTCTTCCGTCAATCCCACCTGGTGAGGGTCCCACAAGAGCAACAGTACTCCAAGAGAGGACGCACAAGTGTGATGTAGCCAGTCTCTTTGGTGGAGCTGGTGCATCTTCGAAGCGTTCTGCCGGTGAAACGTAACCTTTGGTTCACCTTCCCCACAATATTTTAATATTTTCTGTGTGTTCTCTCCAGTCAAAGTTGTTCGTAATTGTAACTCCTAAGTGTTTGGTAGAATTTACGACCTTAAGGTTTGACGTATTTATCACGTAATTGAAGTTCAGCGGATTTCTTTTAGTGGTCATGTGTTTTACTTCACACTTTTCTTTATTTAGTATCAATTGCCAATTTTCGCACCATACAGAAATTTTGTCTAAATCGCTTTGCGGTTGCTTTTGATCCTCTGTTGACTTCACTAACCGATAAACGACAGCATCATCCGCGAACAGTCTAAGGGAGGTATTCAGATTGTCTCCTAAATCGTTTATAAACACGAGGAAGAGTAGGGGACCTATAACGCTTCCCTGTGGAACTTCAGTTTTACTCGATGACTTACCGTCAATTACAACGAACTGTGTTTTTTCTGATAGGAAATCGTGAATCCAACCGCACAATTGGGGAGATATTCCATAAGCACGCAATTTCATAAGAAGCCGCTTGTGGGGTACAGTGTCAAAAGCCTTCCTGAAATCCAGAAATATGAATCGATTTGAGATCCCTCGTCGATGGCACTTAACACTTCATGTGAATAAGGGGCAAGCTGTGTTTCGCAAGAGTGATACTTTCTGAATCCGTGTTGTCTACTGGTTAATAGGTCGTTCTCTTCGAGGTAGTTCATAATATTCGAACAAAGTATATGTTCCAAAATCCTACTGCAAATCGACGTCAATGAGATGGGCCTGTAATTTTGGGGATCACTCCTATTGCCTTTCTTGAATATTGGAGTAACTTGGGCAACTTTGGGTACGGAACTTTCGCTGAGTGATCGGTTGTAAATGATAGCTAAGTACGGAGCTATTGCATCAGCATACTCTGAGAGGAATCTAGTTGGTATACAATCAGGCCCGGAAGATTTATTTTTGTTTAGTGACTTAAGTTGTTTTACTACTCCAGGAACATCTACTTCTAAGTTTCGCATGCTAGCAGCTGTTCTTGGATTGAATACTGTAGCCAATTACGCGATCTACCCATTTGATCTGTATTGCCACATTTCAAAAGCATCTATCATCTTTTTGTCTAAACGCCTTATCGTTAGAGGGATATAAAAACAAAATCGCTCAAAACAGGAAAGGCCGCAGGACCTGATGGAATAATAGTTCGATATTAGTACGTGAAGGAACTTCCTGCTGTGATGTGCCGTAGGTCTCTAGAAGAGCATAGCATTCCAAAAAAATTGGAAAATAGCGCAGGTCATCCTCGTTTTCAAGAAGAGACGTCGAACAGATCAGAACTATACTCCTACATCTCTAACGTCCGTCAGTTGTAGAATTTTGCAACACATATTATGTTCGAGAATAATGATATTTCTGGAGACCAGAAATATGCTCTGTACGAATCACCGGGGGTTGCAATAAAGGCAATCGTGTGAAACCCAGCTCGCTCTATTCGTCCACGTGACTCAGAGGGCCATAGACACGGGTTCTCAGGTAGATGCCGTATTTCTTGACTTCCGCAAGGCGTTTGATGCAGTTCCCCATACACGTTTAATGAACAAAGTAAGAGCATATGGTCTATCAGACGAACTGCTTCATTGGATTGAGGAGAACGTAGCATGTCATTCTCAATAGAAATCTTACGAAGTAAGAGTGATGTCAGGTGTGCCACAGGGGAGTATCGTGGGACCGTTGCTATTCACAATATATATAAATGGCCTTGTGGATAACATCTGAAGTTCACTGAGGCTTTATGCGGATGATGCTGTAGTATATAGAGAGGTAACAATGAAAAATTGTAACGAAATGCAGGAGCATCTGAATCGAATTGACGCGTGATGCAGGGAATGGCAATTGAATCTCGATATAGACCAGTGTAATGTGCTACGAATACGTGGAAAAAAATCCGTTATCATATAACTACACTATAGCAGGTCAGCAACTGGAAACAGTTAATTCCATAATAATCTGAGAGTAGGAATTAGGAGTTATTTGAAAGGGAACGACCATATAAAATTAATCGTCGGTAAAGCAGATACCAGACTGAAATTCATTGGAAGACTCCTAAGAAAATGCAGTACGAAAACAAAGGAAGTAGGTTACAGTACACTTGTTCGCTCACGGCTTGAATACTCCTCACCGATGTGGGATCCGTACCAGGTGGGGTTGATAGAGAAGATCCAACGGAGAGCAGCGCGCTTCGTTACAGGTTCTTTTTTATTGCCTTAAAGTGAACAACAGAAAATATTTTTAATTTTTTAACTTATTGGAAGTTCATCCTGTTCATTGTAATGATGTACAAGAATGTCATATATGCATATATACCTCGTTTTACATGTTGGATTTTTTGGTTTTCTTACATCCTCCATGTATGTCTTTGCTTACAGTTTGTCATCTGCAACCATATGGCACTTATATACGAAACTATTTGTTGATGAAATATTTGATTTACTTTCTTGTGTTATTTTAAAGTTAGGTCTACTACATAATTTTATGTGAATGACATCTCTCTCTCTCTCTCTGTGTGTACGTTTTTATTGTCTTCTAATTAAATATGTTCAACTTACATTTGTTGGTATCTTCATGGTAGGAGAACTTTAGTGTTCACTTTTACTGCTTGTGAACTCTTAAATCGTTTATAGCCGGCCGCCGGCCGCGGTGGCCGAGGTGACTGAGGGCTCCAGTCACGGTCAGCACGGCCACTACGGTCGGGGGTTCGAATCCTCCCTCGGGCTTGGATATTTGTGCCGACCTAGTTAGTAAGTAGTTCATAAGTAGTTCGTAAGTTTAGGGACTGATGACCCCGTAGTTAAGTCCCATAAGTTTAACAAACATTTGAACATTTTATAGCCGGCCGCAGTGGCCGAGCGGTCTGCGACCCGACAGTCATGGTCTGCACGGCCGCTGCTGTAGGGTCTTCGATCCCCCTTCGGGCAAGGATGTTTGTGCCGTCTTTAGTATAAGGTAGTTCATAAGTAGTTTGTAAGTTTAGGGACTGGTGGCCCCGTAGTTAAGTCCCGTAAGCTCCACAAACATTTGAGCTCTTTATTATTATTATTTTTTTAATCTTTTATAATCACAAGGAAGAGAAGGAGACCTATTACGCTTCCGTGGCGAACGCCAGATATCACTTCTGTTTTACTCGATGACTTACCGTCAATTATTACGAACTGTGATCTTTCTGATAGGAAATCGCGAATCCCATCGCACAATTGGGAAGATATTCCAGGAGCACGCAATGCGCTCGGTCACTCCGCCGCGGCATGTGGTTGCAGATGATAAACAGTAAGCGAAGACCTACAGAGATGATGTAGCAAAACCAACCAATCCGACATGTAAAACAAGGTATACATGCGTATAACAATTAACAGGATGAACTTGCAATAACTTTAAAAACTAAAAATATTTTCTGTTGTTCACTTTAAAGCAATAAAAAGAACCCAGTCAAGATGCTACAACTGTAGTGAAACATGTATGGGCCTACAGAAACAAAAAAGACTGTGTTTTACTCAAGGCAGATCCTTATCCAAAAGCAACTAACTTATATATTTATAAAGCAAGCAGGAACCAAAAAATTGTCTTAAACATTAACATGATTAAAGGCGTTACTTAGAGAGAGGTACCGCGTTGCTCTCTAATATGGTGTGTGATCACCTCGGAAGGTCAGGACAGTTGCACATCTCCGTAGCATGGCCAGTATGAGGACTTTAATCAGCTCTTGAGGGACATTTTGTCATTCATCCATGACTAAAAAATCCATCTCTGCAAGCTTGGTGGATCTGGCGGAAATGCGTCTGCCAAGTGCATCCCAGACGTGCTCAGTCGGGTTTAGTGAACAACTGGCCACTCCATTCGTTCAGGTCCCTCAGCATCAAGCCTGCTGTTTACCAGTGTAGCTCTGTGAGGACGAGCGCTGTCGTCCACCAGAACGAAAACATCTCTTATGGCACCAGCGTAGGGCACAACAGGTTCAAGTATCTCTATAACTACCAGCAGTAAAACGCCATTCTCAACGACATAGAGATCCGTACGTCCTCCAAAACTCCTGACCACGCCATTCGTCCACCGCCATGATGTGGTGATATTTTCTGCAGATAAGCAGGAGTCTTCTGAGTTCCACGTCCTCTCCATATAGGGAAAGACGATTGTCCAATTGAACACAAAATCGCGACTCATCTGTGAACAGAACCCAGCGCCATTCGTTACGACTCCAATCCTGACGTTCCTTCACCCAGTTTCTGCGGGCTAAACGGTGTCGTGGTATTAATGGGACACACACCATAGGCCTACGTGCGTAGAGGCCACATACTCGGAGGCGATTTCAGACTGTTTATGTTGATAATGCGCGTCCTGTCGCAGCGTGGAAACGACGCAGAGGATACGGTGTTCACGGGTGCGGTTCTTTTAGGGGGATGCTTGCCCACTGTTGGTCGAACTGATCTCTACGAGTTTACGAGAGTAACTCGAGCGTCCGATCCTCGATTGTCGTGAGTGCACTTGTGCTCTCCCGATAATCTATTAGTAGTCTGGGGCAACGTCCCAGAGATAAATTAAATTGGTTCCATTCCTCCGGTTCCGACCAAGGTTTACCTTGGTTGTAAGGCCTATGCCGGAACTGGTAAGCCCCTCCCACTTATTCCCAATTGGGATTCTCCCTTTGCCCCACTATCAGCTTGTCTGATAATTGTCTGAATAGAACCGCGACTCTTTATGGGCCGGATCTTAAACAGCCCGCTCCACTCCTCGGAGTGAAGAATAAAAATTTATTTCTTTATTTCTTTATTTTTGCAGCGTGGAATGTGAGTAGCAGTTATTTTGCCTCATGCCTTGTCGAGCTGCTGGCCGTAGATGACAGATCTTGCTGATGTTACCCCACTGCAGCAACTTTCTGTTGCCGTAATGTCAAATCACATGTTCAAATGTTTGTAGAGCTTATGGGACTTAACTACGGGGTCATCAGTCCCTAAACTTACAAACTACTTATGAACTAACTAATACTAAGGACGGCACAAATTGCCATGCCCGAGGGGGGGGGGGATTCGAACCGCCGACCGTCGTGGCCGTGCAGACCGTGACTGGAGCGCCGCAGAGCTTGGCCGCCACGGCTGCCGTAATGTCGTTGCCACTCCGTAGAACCGACAAGAAAATGCGAACCATTTTAGTTCAATCTGCCGATGTTAATACTAGATATCTTAAGTGATCCCCTAATTGCTTTAACCGGTATACGTATGTCAGAAAGTATTCGTCGATGTGAACAAGTGGATTCCGAAAAAATGGGTGGAAATCCCCAGCCACTGTGTCTGACAAGCTGTGACACATCCATGAATATCACGCCGAATGGCAAGTGCCTGAAGATTCGCGTTGTCATGAATGTGCAGCGCAAGTCTGATCGATGTTGACAGTGCAATCGAAGCACTCCTTATCGCAGAGAGAGCACACAGGAAAGGTTTGTTTGCTGAAGGACATAGCACGGCCAATGTTACTCTTCTGGCATTATCACATTACGTAAAGTGTGTTCTCTAGAGAAGTTATGCAACGCTGCTGTGTCGGCAGTAAACCCTCCAGTGGACTCCCTGTAGATAGTTCATTGTTGTTTCTGCGTTCCTTTCAGTTTTAATATAGGATGTTGTTGACAGCTACTGATACATTAATGAATAATAATACATTTCTGGATTGCGCATAACTTTTGAGGACCGAAAAATAAATTTCTCTGACTACCAAATTGAAAGAGCGTAAAATTTCGCGTAGAGTGTCTCAGTTACAGGTAAAAATCGTCTCAGCCGTTAGCCGCAATCGTCAAAAGTCGGCATATTTACCAACTTCGTGGAAGAGTGAGTTATGCTCCTGTTCCAATGATTTAAACAGTTACTCCAAATGCAAATTGTCCTGTATCGAAGTTGCAGAGCATTAAATTCTGCGTATAAAGAGCTTCTCAATTTTAAAAATTTGCTCTCTCCTGTCCATAGAGCCCAATAAAACAGTCGAAGTAATCGTAGCGCTGAAATCCTGTGAAGACTTTTCTGCGAAGTCAATTTACTCTTGAACTCGAAATTATACACAGGCGTCCAAATATTCAAATTTAAAGACAACTTTTTCAGGGACCTACCAACCTGGTTAGTTTGTGTAATAATGTAATTATTAATATTTATTTGGTGTTAATTTCTTGTTTTAATGGTCGTAAGTTTTCGAAAGGGAGGACGAACATAAAAACAGTGGTCAGACATATGGTGAAACTGAGACATGACGATTGAAAAAGTTTGCACGAGGGTTATGTTCTCTGGCGCTTGTAACGAGGGCGGAGGGTTACAGATGGAATCCTCTCTAGATGGATGGCTCAAATGGCTACATCAGTAGACGCTACAGACCAAATGGAGGAATTTTGTGGTGTATACCTCATCGGATCAACACATTGAAACCATAGTTTGATATTGTAATTGAAGTATATTTCCATTAATAAAATCTTTCATTTTATTTGTTGTTGTTTTTCTTTATCGGTTTGTTATCATTTTGGACTGCGCAACTTTACGTGTCTTTACGTGTTGACCAAACCATGTTGTATTGGCCAAACACAACACAGACATATTGGGCTATCGACGGCTCTGTTTAAAAAAAACTATGGCTCGATGTAGTCTTAGGGTCGAACAGAAAAGTCTGGTTTCAAGCGCAGCAACTACAATAACTTGAAATAGTACCTTGTATCTGTGATACTACAGTGAGACACTCTAAGCATAGGCTAACATTTGCAAAGTAATAATGAATTATAAAATAAAGATACACTATTAATTAATAAAAGTGTATTTGTTCTAACGTTTGCAAATGATGTAAGCAACGCCAGATAACTCAGTTGAATAATGTTTATTGAAACATGTTTTGATCTACTGGAAGTAGCCCTAAACAAACAAAAGTAATAAATTAGAAATAAACCTTTTGAAATTATCAAAACAGATGCGTTTACTGCGTTATAAAAACGGTAGCAAAAATCCACAACTAAGAAATCATTGATGATGCATAGACATTTAGTCCATTTCGCGATAACACAATATGAAATAATCGTCAGCTCAAAATCAAATGTTAGCCTACAAATAATATATCTCGACACTCGTGTATGATCACATGCACCGATTAGTTACAGTTCCATAACGGAATGGGAAGAAGTTCTTAAAGTCCCCACAAAGCGGCCTTGCGCTGCACAGAGTCTAACACTGTCGCAAACGAAGCACTTCAGCTACCGAGATAGGTCTTTTTTTTTTTTTTCTAGAGGAGACATATTGTGTTTTTGTAGTCCCAAACAGCTCTCCTCACGAACCGTCCAAGTATTATACTACACCACAGCAGTTTTCCACATTTCAGCAGGTAAGGGATGTGAACCCTCGGAGTTGGTCATGTTAGCGGTGGCTCTTAAAGTGTCAGCAAAGGCAAGAATGGCGCGCTAAGAGTTTCTGTATCACAGTTCGTGAGCAGAAGTGACAATAAATGGCATCCCTAAGCGTTTTAAGAGTATGGTGAATAGACCAGTAGTACCCAGTTATCACATTTACATCCTCATCCAAGTATTCTGAACGAGCCAGCGACCAGTGCACACACTTCTGAAGACGCAAGGTTAGTGGCTTTCAGAGACAACTGCAAGATGTGACGAACGCATTCTCACGTGTACAGTTCCGTCGTCCAGAGACTCGGGCACATTTTGCTAAGGCAAGGACCCAGATAAATTGGGCTGATACCCAAGGACTCTGATGGTGGTGCGTTTTGCATGACCAACAGTGTAGATAGATACATCAATGGAAAAGGACTAAGAGATGATATAGGGTAAGATGGTATAGATTCGATATAGATACAATTCCGATCAACATGAGGTAAGTGAAGCTACTTAGTCTAAAGCGCTCTTATAAATTTTCTAGTTAAGGGTGACTGGATTCGCTGCCAAAAATGCAATGTTTGGTACCACGAAGTATGGGTTGCTGCCTGAGGAAAAAAAAAAAATGCTTTTTATGTGGAAGATGCCAGTGATCAAAATTTTACCAGGAAGTGATCACAATGGTACCTAGTGTAATACATTTTCGATCGATTTTTCTCAATTCTGTAACCTGTTTTGTATTTATACCAACATTTTTAACTGTCTAATATTTGTGTTACATATTCATTAAACATCTAAGAACAAGTGCCTTAGTAAAAATTATTTCTTTTCTCAATATATTTCCAGTTACAATAACAATTGTCCGAAATGATCGCAATTGTACCACCTTACCCTATGTTTTCTCTGACTTAATTTATTTTTTCAATTCTGTTTAGAACTGTTTGAATTATTTCGAAAACTGGTGCGATTTTGGGTACTATTTTTTTAAACTCGCCATGTGTAGTTTTCTACATTGTAACTTTTAATTATATTTAATTTGAACTCTTGTATTTAATTTAAACTCTATTTGGAATGCGTCACCTGATTATATGTCCAGGTGACCCATTCCAATTGCAATGCACGATACAATAAGAGTTTAAATGATGTATTCCAATAGGATAAGGGGGTACAATTGCGATCATTTCGGAAAATTGTTATTGTAACTGGAAATATATTGAGAAAAATAATTTTAAGTAAGAGACTTCTTCTTGGATATTTAATGAATATGTAACACAAATATTCTGTCTCTTGTCACCAATGAGTTCTTTTCAGAGCTGCCACTTGCTTAAAACGCACCGGCACGTTTCGCAAGCACACGGAAATCGGCCAGCGGGTTCAGGAAGCCGTGCACAGAGAAGTCGCAATTAAGCCACGTGGAGCGACCTGCGATTGCTTGCTCAGTCGATACAGCCGTCGGCGATCGACTTGGTAATGGTCCGCAGTCCCAGGGGCGCGTTATCAATCGATTGTGTGCTTACAGTGTCGCACAGCACGGGTCACACAGACTCTGTAGGGTCGAGTTGCGCGAAACACTGACCCTCGTTAAAAGCTACCGTGGCAATAATAAAGTGGCATCCTGGACAAGCCACGTTAAAAAATTGATTCAAAGGAAATAATGTTGAATAAATTAAGCAGTGAGAAGCATCTATAGAAGGGAAACAAATGGTGGTATCATTGAAGTAATCACGTTACAATGTCACGAGGATTTTTTTCCTTACGCTATTACCACCTGTGCGGGTCGCTTTGTTATCTGTGGATATGGCAGGGTTAGTTTAACTCTTTAATGCAAAGTGTAGCTGAACAGCTACGTCCTTATTTTTCCAATTATCTCTCAAACTACTCAAAATTTTACCACAAATTCATTTGTAGCTGCTTCTATACATATGCTAGTAGCTCCTCCTCGAAATTATGAATTGCACAATGCCACTGAATCAGTTCGACAGTTAGCTGCATTGAGTTACTCTTAACATGTATACGCACTATACATTAATCGTGGTAGTTTTTGTAGCTAGGAATAAAATACATTAAAGGGTTAAGAGGTGGCCGGAAGCCCTTCCTCTCGCCATCCTTATCCTCGCACGCCCCTTTTATGGATGCCTAAGGTGTTGTGAAAGTGCGCCAATGTTTTTCTTAACTCTTACGTGACCAGTGGGACATGTGTGTTCCAACGAGCTATATAAACTACATAGAGTGGCTATCTCTGGGTTAACAGCGCTCTTTGTGGCAGCAGCCACGAACTGTGGCAGCCACTTTTTCCAACGTCTAATGCGCCGAATACGAAAGTTAGGCCGACGAAATTACGTGTTTTGGTTTCACATATTATGTATCGTAGTAAACTTTAAAGGTTATTTATTAAGCTGAAATCGTGCCCAGTGTATGCGCAGCATATAAGTGTACGAATCTCGGTAATAAGACTGTTGGAATATCAAATTTTCAGTTAGTATTTGCATGTTTCCGTTTCTAATATTTCGTGTACTCGTCTTTTGTCGTACTACATTGTGCATACAATAGTCCTAATGTAACTAAAGTAAGCTGTAATTATATTTTTAAGTTTTCCTTTGAAAAATGAAAAACTTACAAAACGATGGTTAGCCAATAACAGGCAAGATAAGTGGAAACCTACTGCATACAGTTGCATTTGTTCATCACATTTTGAGGAGAAATACACGTATGCAACAAATGATACAAAGCGACTTCTGGCTAATGCGATTCCGACGATATTTTCGTTCCCTAAACATCTTCAAACAGCAAAAACGCCAGCAAGGAGATGTCCCCCCCCCCCAAAAAAAAAAAAAAAAAAAAAAAAAAAGTCAGATGTCTGAATCAGCTTCGTTTGAAGATGTGTCATGTAGCCAAGCAGGAGAGATGGAACCTCTTTTATTACCTATAGCAAATCATGATTTAAGTCATTCAGAGAGCAGTAGGCCTATTCATTGTGACCATGACGATGTGGCAGAATACGAAATGCTGACATTATATTCCAAAAAAAGTAGTTGAATATATATATCTGGAAGCATCATTAGGCAAGTGAGTAGAAAGCTTAAGTGTTTAGATTGCTTGGAAGTTCTCCTTGCTCCTAGAAATGAGAATCAAGCAGGATTAATCGGATTATAAGGAATAAAAAACAGCCTGTTCAATCCCGCTAAAGATCTTGTAGAAAAATTTTTGTTTTGCAAATGTATGTAGATTTATTTAGAATTTTGGGAAACAGACCAACTTTATTTACCAACTACGAGCACTTAAAGGTATCCTCGGAATTGTGTGAGGAATCTCATTACTCCAGCCTAATAAAGCTGTTATTAAAACATTACTTCATTTCTAGAATACATCATTTATGTAAAGCCAAATCTGCGCAGGAAAGAGGTAAGCAGATAAGGCAAATGTACACGAAATTAATACTGTTTAAAGAAGAAAGTGAAAAGGCGTGTTTTTTTGTATGAATGAAATGATGTTTAGCCGATGTAGTGTATTTACAATGCTAAGTCTTCTACATTTCTGAAAAACTACATAAAAATCTTATAAGTGCACTCTAACGCATCCCCCATCAATCCTAGAAATAACTTTCGCTGCACTCAGTATTGTGTTGTATATTTGTCGCAAGCAACCAATTTTGTTAAGATTTTTTCTTGCGATATGTCGTGTACATTCGTGAAATTCTTCCTATTCTGAGCTGAACCCATTAATATTGATTTAAAACGACAACTGAAAAACTTTGAAAACTTTGATGAAATTTATAGTGCTTCGTCCTATTAAAAACTGTGCTGGTCACTGTTTCTCAAGGACATTGTGCGCTGTTAATTAAAACGTGGTTTGGTCTATAGGATTCGCAACATAGGAGACATTGGAATACAGAAAGTGTATTGAGTCAAGACCAAGATGTCCTTAAATATTGTGTTCCACCCAATATTGGCTGACAGAAGGTGGTATATCTGCCTGGTTTCACATTCATAAATACTTACTATCTTAATTTTTGTGCATATTACATCGTGTAAACAGCATAACATCGGTACAGTTCACTAAGGTAGGACATCTTAGGACAGAATACCGCATGTGAAAGGTAAACTCTCGATGCAGTTTTTCTCTTTCATTGTCTGTAAATGTTCTGTGTCCACTCAGTAACACTCCACACAGACACACACACACACACACACACACACACACACACACACACGTAATCATCAGTCCAATTGTGTCGGTAACTGACGCAGCAAATAAGAAGTTATAGTGAGAATACTGCTCAATGCGGTTACGAATCTGTGATCTTTGTGGTTGGACGCTTGATATAGACCCACAGGAAAAAAAAAAAAAAAAAAAAAAAAAAAAAAAAAAAAATCGTTTCAAATGGTGGTCACAAATATACCATGTCGGCGTCTCCATTTTCACGTTGCTACATGTCTGGTGATGCCATTTACCTTTCAGGGATAAACTTTGCAGAAATCTCGTACATCGTCGACAGTTGCATATATACTCAAGAGCAAACAAACTGGTATAGGCATGCATAGACACACATACACTACGTTTACATGGAACACATCTTCCGGAAGACGAAAACCGATTTTCGTAAACCGTTTTTCGCTGTCGTGTTTACATGGCATAGCCTGAATCGGATTTCGTAGCTCACTTAAAATGGCGGCTGGAAAACAGCTGATTCAGTTCCTTATTTAGTCTGCACAATCGCTATTTTTCTTTATTTAAATACGCAGATTTATGTTCACTCTAATATTTATACTTTTATTTCACATTAGAAAATATCACTCTTTCCATATGTGCCGAAAATTCTTAACAAGAAAACACAATCTGACAAGCCAAGAACTCTTCAAAACCGGTTGCGTTTACATGGGCACGAAAATCGATTGTGGAACTGGAAAACCGCTTTAGAGAAGCGGATTTCCAGAATCGATTTTGGAGTGTTTACATGATCAACCAAAAGCGGAATTGGGAAATCGGTTTACGAAATCCGGTTTTGGGAGCCCATGTAAACGGGGTGATTGAGATATGTAGTCACTCAGAGGACGGTGCTGCGGTCGCCAAGGAGCCAGTTTTTCATCCAGATCAGTATGCTAAATATATACGCTGGGTCTACACTTCAGTGCTGGGTAATAGGTTGCATTGTGAGCGCAAAACATAAAAATAAATAATAAATAAAAATCTTCCGCATATTATTGCTTTGGGAAAGGTGAGATTTAGATTAGCCATCCTCCAGCCATCACTTGTTTTCTACGTCACTGCAAGAAAGAAAGGAAGTTACGTGAATGTTCAAAAGTTTGTTAACTTATTGGACGAAACTACTATGGTCACCAGTCCCTAGACTTACAAACTATTTAAACCAACTAACTCTAAAGACAACGCAGACCCCCATGCTCGATGGAGAACTCGAAACTCGGGCGGGAGCGGCCGCCCAGTCCGTAGGATGACGCCTCAGACCACGTAGTCACTCCCACGAGGTACTCACGTGAAAGATCTGTAATAGACTATTGTTATCAGGAAATAAAACAGAGAAATTCTATAGGTGTCTGAATTTTTTAAAAATAGGATTAGGGTAAGGTGGTACAAATTCGATGTAGGTACAATTCTGATCAACATAAGGTTTCGTGCCGTTTGTCAGTCTCGTAGTGTTGGTAGCAGTTGCGTTGTATTGTAGCAAATTTCTGCAGCTTCTCCTGCCTTTTCCAAGAGTATACCACTTTGTGCTACGGAGATATACATTTTTTCCTGTTAAGAGGTACGTGAAGCTACTAACGCGATCTTATAAATTTTCTAGTTAACGGTGTTGGATTCGCTACCAAAAACGCAATATTTTGTACCAAAAGGTATGCGTTGGTGCCCGAGGGAAAAAGTGCTTTTTATGTGGAAGATGCCAGTGATCAAAATTTTACCAGGAAATGATCACAATTGTTCCTAGTGTGTGGTACACTTTCGGTCGATTTTTTCCAGTTCTATAATATTTTTTGTGTTTATACCAACATTTGTAATTGTCTAATATTTGTGTTACATAAACATCCAAGAACAAGTGTCACAGTTAAAATTATTTCTTTTCTCAATATATTTACAGTTACAATAACATTTGTCCGAAATGATCACAATTGTGCCACCTTACCCTGTGTTTTCTCTGACTTAATTTATTTTTTTCAATGCTGTTTAGAACTGTTTGGATTATTTCGAAAAGTGGTCCGATTTTGGGTACTATTTTTCAAACTCGTCATGTGTAGTTTTCTTCATTGTAACTTTTAATTGTATTCTTAAGAGTGAAATGCAAATGGTGCATAATTTTTTCTGTATTCCTTTCAAATCAAAAACAGAATGGGCGTCGATTTTCGGGCACTTCGTTCTATCAGTTGAAGAGCAAGTTCCTCTTCTTTACGTACCATGGTTTTCAGAAACACCTTTGTTATCTTTAACTCATTATAAGATACTAGCTTATACCCGCGGCTCCGCTCGCGTGTTGGTTGATTATGATAGATAAGCAATCTTTCAGTAGTGTGCTATGAGACTGGTTTTGAAGGAACTGAAAAATATTCCTATCAGATAGCAGAAGTCTATGCATTTCTCGTTTATCAGGAAAGTAAGTAGTGTAGTTCAAATCACACGTAAAAATGCACGGTTTCGAAGAATTCAATCACAAAATTCAACAATAATGATTGTAATAATATCACAGATTGATCACTTGATGTAATGCGCGAAATGTCAAATCGATTTCTTTTTAAAGAGATGTATTAAAATAAATTTATTTATTAATTCTTATATTTCCTTATTCGTATGCTTATCCTTACAGAGAAAGAGCTGAACCAGTGATCTATAGAGATCAATGAGCTGAACACATTGTAGCACGCATAGACCAAAGATATGGTCTGTGGCATCACGTTTCGCTGTATGTAACCTCCTTGCTATAGAGTCGCAAATGTCATCGCTGGCCTTCAGTCCGATTTTTTAAAATAATTTGATGACTTTCAACCACGATATATTCCACCTTCTTATAGCTATCGGCTTGGAAGTAATATGGTGTACAACGGGAGACTTCGGACAACAATTACCCACAGACCATTCGTTTGTCTTCTGTAGTTTTCGCTGCAGAGCGAAATATTAACACACACACACACACACGTAGAATTTTATATACACCGATAACTTCCCATCCCAATATACTCCACCCATTTATCATTAGCAACCCTCAAGCAACAATGCAACTAGTAAAACCATTTTCAAAGAGTAAATATAATTTTCAAAGAGTAATTATTGTTCCGCATTTCGCGTTATATTCTTCAAATTACTAAATATCTATCAGATCGCTATAAAACCGCGCCTAAAACGTTCCTCAGGCATAAATTGGTCACTGTACAAATATTTATGTCTCTGCGTCTCATCGTTCGGACGTGATAAGCGTACACGGAACAGACATTAACATTAATATATGTAAATAAACAGCCATCCGATCGCCATAAAACCGCGTCTAAAGCCTTCCCCGGGTAGACATTAGTGACATACTAAATTTTAGCTCTTCATGGCTTGTGGTTCAGATGTGATAAACGTACACCGAACAGACATTCACATTTATAGACATAGAAGAGTAGCTTAAACCCGCGGGTTCGCTCGCGTGTTGGCTGATTATGATAGATAATGCGCGAAACGTCAAATAGATTTTTTTTAAAGAGATGTATTAAAAGAAATTTCTTTTTTACTGATTTATTTATTTATTCTTATATTTCCTTATTCGCATGCTTATCCTCACAGAGAAAAAGCTGAAGACATTGCAGCACGCATAGACCAAAGATATGGTATGTGGCATCACGTTTCGCTGTATGTAACCTCCTTGCTATAGAATCGCTAACGTCATCGCTGGCCTTCAGTCCGAATTTTTTTATAATTTGACGACTTTCAACCATATATAACCACTCCTTATAGCTGTCGGCATGTAACTGCTATGGTGTACAACGGGAGACTTCGGACAACAATTAAACACAGACCATTCGTTTGCGTTCTGTTAGGGAAATATTAACACACACACACACACACACACACACACGTAGAATTTTATATACACCGATAACTTTCCATCCCAATATATTCCACGCTTTTATCATCAACCCTCAAGCAACAATAAAACCATTTTCAAAGAGTAATTATTGTTCCACAATATTCTTCAAATTACTAAATATTTATCAGATCGCTATAAAACCGTGCCTAAAAACTTCCTCGGGTATAAGTTAGTAGCTGTACAAATTTTTAAGTCTCTGCGTCTTGTCGTTCGGACGTGATAAGCGTACACCGAACAGACATTAATATATATATATATATATATATATATATATATATATATATATATATATATATCGCTATAAAACCGTGCCTAAAACCTTCCCCAGGTAGACATTAGTGACTGTAAAAATTTTTAGCTCTTTATGTCTTCTGGTTCAGACGTGATAAACGAACACCGAACAGACATTCACATTTATCGATATAGATTAAATATTTAGATGATATTTTATTGCTCGTATAATGACGTTGCTTCTGTTAAAATAAACGGGCAGTCGAAAGCATAATCGTATTTCTCGTTTTCGTTGTGTTTGAACTCAGTATTAAGTTTACTTTATTGAAAAAGTCTGTAAACAGGAGTTCACTGTAATCCGCGGCCATCTCTCTCTCTGTCTATCTCTCTCTCTCTCTCTCTCTCTCTCTCTCTCTCTCTCTCTCTCTCTCTCTCTCTCTCTCTCTCTCTCTCCTAACCCAGACTGAATGAGCGAAAATTTTTAATAACGACGCGCCGTACAGCGGCCTTTTGTTCGCGTTAATATCGCGAGTTAAACAATAAGCGGCGCCAGTCGGGGCAGACAAGAAAGAAATTTCGCAGGCTCGTTGTGCTGAGCTGGCCGAGTTTTTCCCCGCGCGCTGCGCAGAGCCGGCGCTGTCTGCCCAATTTACCGACAAAGCAGGGCATCGCGGCGCCTTGTTTGAAGCCTGCTGGGGTCGCATTCCGCAGCATCTCTTTCCTCTGAGCACCTTTTTACAGCTTGCCTCGGAGGTGGGGGGAGGGAGCTATTTGTGAATTCAGACGACTAATTATGTCTTAATTAAGAATTTTATCCGCAGGAGAGTTGCTGTAGTACTGGAAGCTTACGGGGAACCACACAGTAGTTCAGGTCGAAAAGAAATCAATTTTCGATTTTCATCATATTTCGACAGATTAAGGTTTTATTTAAGTATTCTGAAAAGGATTATGCTGAAAAAAAAAAAAGAAAAAAAAAAAAAAAAAGAAATTCGAACATTTAAAGAGCATTTTCCTACCACGTTTGTTTATGTGTCACGCCCACTTTTCTGTCACCCACTTTTCTGTATATATTTTAGATCTTTATATCCCCAACATTGTACGTTAGGGATTCTTTTTTTACTCCTGAGTGTGTTGGATATCCTTGGAATGCAATAGTCGGTATTCTTTTCTATCTGCTGTTCGTAAACAACACGCTTTCAAACAGGTGTTAGATGTGGAGATAATGTCTAAATATTGCAAATGTTGTAAAGTCAATGAACATAAAAACACAACTGTGTGCTAATTTTATAGGAACAAGTGGTGGTATGGAAGTTCATGGAGTACAACAAATATTTCATTGCTCCATAGAAACAAGAGGTGTACGGTACAGCCAGCCGCGGTGGCCAAGTGGTCTGCGGCGCGCCGGTCATTATCTGCACTTCCTAAAGTAATAGAACGCAGTACGTTGTTCTCGACGGCGAGTGTTCATCAGTGTATCGTCAGTCGTGCCCCAGGGGAGTGTGATAGGACCGCTATTATTTTCTATCTATATAAATGATCTGAAGGACAGAGTAACTTGTAATTTGCGGCTGTTTGCTGATGATGCTGTGGTGTATGGGAGGGTATGGCCTTTAACTGACTGTAATAGCATACAGGATGACTTAGACAAAATTTCTAGTTGGTGTGAAGAATGGCAGCTAGCTCTCAATGTAGAAAAATGTTGCGATGCGCATGAGTAGGAAAAACAATCCCATAATGTTCGAATACAGCATTAGTAGTGAGCTTCTTGATGCTGTCGCGCCGTTCAAATATCTAGGCGTAACATTGCAGAGCGATATGAAATGGAACGAACATGTAAGGGCAGTTGTGAGTAAGGCGGACAGCCGACTTCGGTTTATTTGGAGAATTTTGGGAAGATGTACTGCATCTGTAAAGGAGACCGCGTATAAAACCCTTGTACGACCACGTCTTGAGTATTGCCCAAGTGTTTGGGACCCGCAGCAGATCAGTTTAAAGGAAGGCATAGAAGCAGTTCAGAGGCGATCACCTAGGTTCGTTACTGGTAGGTTCGACCAATGCGCTAGTGTCACGGAAATGCTCCGGCTACTCAATTGGGGATCGCTCGAGGAAAGACGACGTTCTTGTCATGAATTTCTGTTGAGGAAATTTAGAGAGCCGGAATTTGAAGCTTAGTACGATCTTGCTGCCGCCTACTTACTTTTCGCGATCACAAAGACAAGATAAGAGAAATTAGGGCTCGTACGGAGACATATAGGCATTCTTTTTTTCCTCGTTCTATTTGGGAGTGGAACAGGAAAGGAAATGTCTTGTAGTGGTATAGTGTACCCTCCGCCACGCACCTTACTGTGGATTGCGAAGTATATATGTAGATGTAGATCTTCTACATTGTACGTTAGGGTTTTTTTTTACTCCCGAGAGCGTTGGATATCCTTGGAATGCAATGGTCGGTATTCTTTTCTATCCGCTGTTTGTAAACAACACGCTTTCAAACAGGTATTAGATGTGGAGATAATGTCTAAATATTGCAAATGTAGTAAAGTCGATGAACATAAAAAACATAACTGTGTGGCTAATTTTATAGGAACAAGTGGTGTTACGGAAGTTCATGGAGTACGACAAATATTTCATTTGCTCCATAGAAACAAGAGGTGTACTACGCTGTCCTAGTGGTCTGCGGCGCGCTTGTCATGGTCTGCAGGGCTACTACGGTCGGGAGTTCGAATCCCTCCTCGGGCATGGATATTTGTGCCGTCCTTAGTGTTAGCTAGTTCATAAGTAGTTTGTAAGCTTACGGACAGATGACCCCGTAGTTAAGTCCCATAAGCTCTACGAACATTAAAAAAAAAATAAAAAAAAATAAAAATATATATATATATATATATATATATATATATATATATATATATATATATATATATATTATTGTACGGGACATCAACTATTTGGGCGATGATGATAGTTGAAACGAGTTTCAGTTGTTCTCCTTTGTCGAGATATCATGGATTAATAACTCCAGCTAAATTTAGCTCTTGCTGAGGCTCTTTGAACGCCCAGCCAGTTGTAGACTATAGTATTTTGCCGGTTAATTATCGTTTCATTTTTATACGATAAATGCAAATGTTCAAATGAGTGTACACCTATTGGACCAAACTACTATGATCATCAGTCCCTACACTTATGGACTTACTTACACTAACGACAACACACACACACACACACACGAACCTCCGGCGGGAGCAGCTGCTCAGTCCATAGCATGACGCGGCTAATCCAGCGCGGCTCCTAAGCTTCAATGGTGTGTACTGTTAGACTGAACGGTATCAGCAAATACGTAGGGATGCTGAGAAGTAATGCCTCATATTTTTTCCCGGGAATACCTTACGGCTTTTGAAATAAAACAAACTGTATTGCAATACCACATCTTTATTCACAGTTTCTACATATTTATTTCTCAACATAGTCACCCCGGCGACGCACACATTTCTCCCAACGAGAGACCAGTGTGTGGATCCTGTCACTGTAGAAGTTTGGACCTCGTTGTCTGAACTACCACCTCACCTCCGCTCGCACTGCTTCATCAGTTGTAAAGTGGACTTCTTTAAGCTTTGGAAAGAGTTGAAAATCGAATGGAGCCAAGTCTGGACTGTATGGACGATGATCGATGACAGTGTACCCAAGCTGGCGGATCGTTTCAGATGTCGCAGCGCTCGTGTGCGCTCTGGCATTGTCATGCTGAAGGAGAGGATGTTCCATGTGGGGACGAGTTCTTCGAATGCGTGCTTTCAGTTTGCAGAGAGTCTCGCTGTACCGTGTGGAGTTTATGGTGGTGCCTTTAGGCATGAACTCCACATGCACAACACCTCGAACATCCCAGAAAACAGTGAGCACGATCTTGCCTGCTGACAGCATGGTCTTGCACTTTCTTGGGGGTGGTGATCCGTGGTGGCGGTTAAGGAAACAGCAATTGTTGACAGATGTCCAGTATCTGTTTTTTCATGTCAGGGGTGAGCATACAGGGCACCCTTTGTGCACACACTTTTCTGTACTGCAGTTCTGCAATCAGGGCCTGTAAACGCTCCCGTGATATGCCACACTGCAGTGAGAGTTGAGCCTGTGTTATCCGACGATTCTCTCTGATGATTTGATCAGCCCAATTCCGATGAGACTCATCTGCTTCCGTACCCGATCGCCTACTCCGTGCTCTGTCACAGACGTTGAGGTTAGGACCGTGTTTACGAGCACGGTCAGCCCACCGGCGCACATTACTCCTGTTGATGCACTCGTCTCCGTACACAGTTTTCATTCTTCTGTGGATCGCAATTGGAGGCGCCTTTTCTGCGGTTATAAACTCGATTACAGCACGCTGTTTCTTACGCACCGACATAGTCACTTTACAGACCGCCATGTTACTCGGTACTATTCGAAGTCCTCTAGCGGCAGAGGGTTGTACTTTGCGTCAGCTACGCGGCAGGGACAACCGAGTAGTACGCAGGACATGCGAAACCTCAACCATGCTCCAAACAGACGAAAAAGATTTGGAGGCATTTGTTTTCAGCATCCTCTCATATGTGATGATTTTTCATTCAAATGTTTATAAAGCTGCCAGATCCGGCAAGTTTTCGTGTTTTGCACCTTTGTCTTTGTCCAGTACATATTTTCCTTTTGGTGTGATGTGGATTTCATATTCGCAAGAATATGGATATAGTCACAGGTTCGATTTCGGAGCGTATCCACACGGTTGAGATAGCCTGTCGCTCTAGTGTGACTGAGAGTAGCCGAGAAAGAACACGGAACTGTCGTCGCTAAGCAGATGGCGTCGTTATTTATGGAAGCTGTCTCCTTGACTCTCGTGCGTTGTATGAGGACAGTGCTCCATACAGCCAAACAGCACCCGCTTGTGTTCCGAGAGGCTGTCTCACCATAAATCCGAGAGTCGTTACACAGTGAATGTTTCATTGTTTCTTAAGTGCAGCGGCAGCAGGCCAGTTAAGAAGACATGTAGTGTTGCCTACTGAACGCCTACGTTAATATCACAGGAGTATACGGAGAGGAGTATATGGAGTATACCCAGAGGAAACTCTGCTGCAATCTGTGTGCCAATATTTACTGCGCATGCGCGATGTCTGGCACATTCAACCAGAGTAAAGTGCTATGTTTCAGGTGGAAGGCGATCGGATATGTTTTTCTTATTTTGTTGAGCTTACCTACAAAATAGAGAGGATACAAAAGCGAAAGTAGAGGGTGGTTCGCCGCGGTGGAGTAGCCGAGCGGTCTAAAGCGTCTCGCTGCGGATTTATTTAATGTCGCTAGATTATCATTTTATTAAAACTTTAACCCCACTCTTTTCAAGGCTTGAGGAATAGCATTTTTATTTCATGTGTTAAAATATTAGTTAATATTGCTAGGTTTTTCTTATTTTGTTATATTAATAAGTTATTCTTATATTAATTAATGTGGCATAAGTACAGCTTCTCCGCTACGCCACTGTCCCTGTAAGAATGTGCAGTTGTTTTACTTTTAAGTGGATGTGCGAGACTCTATGGCTGTTTGAATGTGGGGAGTGATAGCTCGCTTTGCATCGATCTCTCTGGCTCAGTGTCGATAGCTACTGATACTACCAAAGAGGTTTTTACACCCTTTGGTTACAGTCCAGGCGACGAGCCTTCTCTAGGGCGAGTCTCTCCGTCCCCACCACCGCTGATCTTGGATTTTCCGGCTTCCGGTGGCTTCCCGCATCTCGTGGCCGCTTGGTCTGGCCATTCTGTGCTGATCTTCTGGTGAGGTAAGGTTGGTTCTGCTCTTGTGTTTGGAGATGGTAGCGTTTCATTGTCTAGCACGTTTAACTTAGACTCTTAAACTTAGAATCATTTTTTGGAATATTTTCTCTGACCGTATGTGGAAATGTGTTATCGTTTTTCAATTCCAATTGTGTGTGATTCTAGTGTGTGATTCTAGTTGCAGTTTGATAACGGCCTGGTATGTTAAAACCTTTTGTGATCATGTGGCAGTGTATGAACTCTGTGTAAATACTTTCTAGCTTTGTGGGGCCCGATTTCTAATAGGTGATATGTTCATTTTTGTACAGTGCATGTAAAAATCTTCTCATTGTTTCCTTCCGTGAGTGATATGTGTTCCACCTGGTTGGTTCAAAGAACAAAGCCTTCAGCTTCCACTCTTGTTTGTTCCATGCCCATCAGGCAAGTAACTACACGGGTATCCTTCTGATTTCCACAAACATTTCGCGATCTTCTCTCCCCGCCTATTTTAATTTTTCCGTATCTTCCCCGACTTGTAGTACGCACTCTGTCTTTGTCAGTAATTCTCTCTGAGCCTTGTACAACCTCCTTCAATAGCTTCCTTATGTAATTTCTATGGGTTGCAGGCTGTAATTCTTAATTTTATTTTTCCGACTTTATAATTATTTCATTTTTACGAGTTTTCTGAGACTGGACTTCATCCGTCTTTGTAAGCGCTCCCTATCGCGTGTAGCTACATTTCTTTCGATTCTTCATATAATTCAAAGCATTTCTAGGGGTTGAATGCCGTAGTTCTTATTCTTATTTTTCCGACTTTGTAATTATTTGACTCTTGTGGTTTTCCTGAGACAGGACCTCATCTGTGTCTGTAATCGCCCCCTATCGCGTGTAGCTGTATTTCATTCGCTTCCTTATATAATTCTAAGCATTTCTATGGGTTGCATGCTGTAGTTAATTTTCTTTATTTTTCGGAAACTGAGTTTATTCAATTTTATCGGTTTTCGGAACCACGTAGGTCCGAGTTCCGACTTCCGGGGTTTGCAGCTAGTCGCCTGAATTCACGCCACTTCTCATATAGAACTAGTACCTAGATCGATTTCTAACAGACTGCAACAAGAATCCACCGTGCTTTTGTATAATAAATCCGACTTTCAACCTCTTCACCTTCAGTGGAGTACGTTCATGTAACGTAGCCGTGTGTCGCTGTTAGCGTGTTTGCTCGCGGTCCAATTCAGATGTAATTTAACTTGGCTATACTCACGCACCATCTCAAAACAGGCACGACAGACCAGAGCCAGCTCTAAAGGGTTTGGTATATTGTGTTTTGTACTACCTCCGACTTGCTGAATTTCACCTACGATATCGGCGCCTGCTTCCGCCTCGTCTCAGCACGCTGATTTTGGTGAGTTTCGCTGTGGCATTGCGTGTGTGTGTGAGCGAATGAGTGTTGTTTGTGAATCCTTCCTCCCAGTAGCGTTAAATCATGTTCAATTTAGGCTGGGCACCGTCCGCATTAATCCATCTAAGAGATGCATTTTTATTGTATTAACAAAATTGGTTCCCCATTTTGCTTGTTTTCTATCTGAATAAACAAGTTTAAGTTCAGCATAATCCGTAAGTTGCCTATCAATTTTAGTTTTAGAGCACCTTCCCTCTTTTATTTAATATTGTTCTTCACAAGTCTGAGAACAAGCTCAGATGCAGTTTTTCTTATGTATAAATTCCGTTGCGGCATGAATGTTTTCTTACCTACCTTTCTAAGATAACTTTAATTGTGGTAGCTTGCTTATTAATGTCTGTGTGTAATGACGTGTGAGCTGCTATGTATATTCACCACTGTACTATTAACTTACCGTTACTGAAGTAATTTGAAATGAGTCAGTTCTCAGTTTGGGCCTTGGAACAAGGTTTTATAGCAGGGAGTAACCGGTAGTTCACACGGAACTTATTTGCTAATCTTAGTGATAAATCGAGGCTCTTGTTTCGTACAGGGGTCGACTTTTAAGGTTTACAAACATTTGATCATCTAAAAGTCATCAGACGTTTGAAGATGATTTATCATTGCGAGTTGGATTCTTTAAAGTATTGTGGGTGGAAAGGTTCACATCAACGTTCTAGTGGAGAGAGACTGACCGTGTATGAAGACTTGGAGTACAGGCGTACTACACGGAGGTCACGAATATCTTGGGAAAGTGATATGCACAGATAGAGAAGGCAGTTTTATCGCATACATAAAGTTTAAATAGGCGATGCCGTGGCAGAGCTGTTATCTATACTCCGTGACTCATTTCAAAAGGTTTCCAACGTGATAATGGCAACACGACGGAAATTAATAGACTTCTAATCCAGAATGTAGTTGGATTTAGACGCAACGGATGTTCCATTTTAGAAATTGTTAGGGAATTTAATAATTCGAAAACCACGTGTCAATAGTGTACGGAGAATACCAGATGTACAATATGTCTTACCACGGACATTGCAGTAACCTTTAATGACCGACAGAAGCGCCGTTTGCGTTGATTTGTCAGAAACAACAGCGAAGCAGCACTACTTGAAATAATCCTAAAGGTCTATGTAGGGCGTGCGGCGCATGTATCCGTTAAGCCGTCGGTACACGGAGCGTGTATCTGAACGTGTGGGATCATTCAAAGTGCCGAGTTTCTGACGTCACACCGTGCAAACCGCGCGTTGTGGAGGTTTTCCAACGTGCGGGGCAGTATCAAGCTTACCAGAATTTTTCAACATGCATCTGAACGTTCACCAATGAGATGGGAGAAAGCACCTACGTCACACCAGGCTGTTATTTGATGGGTTTTGTTTATATAATTTATGTCTTACATAAGATTAACACTCAATAATAAACGTCATCGGTTGCAAAGCTAGAGGTTGATTACTTAACCACGCTTCGGCTTCAATTATGGAAGCCTTCATCAGAAGTAGAAACTTTTTTAGTTACATGAAATGGACAGTGGTTCTTGAGCAACAGAGTTCACGTTCAAGTTACAAATGTAAATTACATGCATGAGAAATAAAAAGCGGAAGATATTTAATGTACCTAAACCGCGCCGCTATCGATCGCGTGTGTGTCCAGCACAGTGGGTGGCATCTAACTGACGTTAGATCGTGTAATTTGAACGCGAGCTCTGTTGCTCAAGAACCACTGACAATGCCATGTAACTAAAAAATAAAAAAAATAAAAAAATACTTCTGTTGACTGCTTCCATAGTTGAAGCCGAAACTGTGGTTAAGTAAATAATTGCCGTTCAATTCAAACACACATCTGTGCTGTGGTTCTGAGTGTGGGGTGGGAGAGTCACCAGAATATTTTTTCTTGGAAGGGGTCGGATAAAAAAAAAGTGGTACTTCATATAAATAGAAATCATTTAATTTCTGTCTATCTGGTGGCCATGTTACAAAAACATCCTGTTCAGTTACGCTGACGCCTCGTTCTGCGGAATATTGTCGACGTTTGATCTCTGGTGCGGCACACTGAATCTCTCTGGACACCGCAGATAACCTCTAATGTTCGGGCAAACTCACGGCAAACTTTTCCAATTAGCTACTGAGGGAGCTGCTTCTGTTAACCGATAGCCCGCGCACAACGTTACAGAAGAGAGAAAGAGATAGTGTGTGTGTGTGTGTGTGTGTGTGTGTGTGTGAGTGTGTGAGAGAGAGGTTCAGGAAGGGGGGTGGGGAGTATCTCGTGTGATGGAATTCAATTACGCCTGCCGCTGACTCGACCATTAATAACTCCAAAGCGGTCGAATTAAATGTTGACGAGCTTCAGAATTCCCGCCACAGACGGCTCTCACAGACCCAATAAACGTCTGATTCTCGGCTGCAGAGGCCGCTGCTACCCAAGTGGCCTCTATAATTTTTTCATATGAGTTTTTTTTTTTATTGCTGTCCTGCGTTTCTCATAAGAGGAGAATTATACTGCCATGCATTTCACCTGGACAATATTCGCTTACAGGCAAAAAGAGGACCGGCGAGCTGCTGTTTATTTTTCTGGTTACTGGTTCACTAGCTAAGGAAACGTAACTTGTCTCCATGTCTACATGTCTACGCTTTGCTGACCTGTGTTTTCGTTCAGTTGCTGGCTGTTTTGTTCCCGGAATTGCCACTCCGTATTCTACCTTCTACGTCCTGTAGATTCATCTTCCGTCTTCTGTTATTCCTTTCATTGCTTCATTCTTGTGTGGTGCCGCGGGATTGCCGCGCGGTTCTAGGCTCCATGTCTCTGGGCGGCCGTTCCTGCCGGAGGTTCGAGCCGCAAGTTAGAGTCCTCCCTTCGGGATTGTGTTGCCCTTATGTTAGTTTAAGTTGCTTTACGTAGTTTGTGAGTCTAGGGACTGGTGAACACCGTAGTTTGGTCCCACAGGTTTACAAACATTTGACCGTAAAAAGCTCAGGTGAGGAGTTTTTCTACAGGCGATATAGAGACCGTTAGCAATTAATGTACAGAAAAACCGCCACATGTCATATATAATTCCCTTGCAAAATTTCACGTTAAAGAGAAGATGATCTTAAAATGCAAAATTTCATGCTAAAGAGAAGATCATCTTAAAATAGTTGGCATGACAGAAACATACTACATGTAACGTACTGATGGAAAGTGGATGAATATGTGACGTCTGTCAAGCTAGTAGCTAGTAAATCAAACAATTGTGCTACCCACGTCGGTTAATGTATGCATTATAAATGAAAAGATTCACGGACGTCGATCGAGCCAAATGGTACATTTCTTCGCAAAAATTTACTGGTGCAACTTTATACTCACAAACCACCACAACTACTGGTAATATATTTTTATTTATATATACCAAGTTCAGGATGAAATTGAGGAGCACGTCTCCATGGTTCAGGAAAAGAGTCAGTACATGATATTGTAGTAGAGGTGTAGGAATAGATCAAATCCTGTACTGACAACCAGCCGTAGGTATGAGTAAACATAATCAAAGGCGCCCGCGGCGGATTTGCTGTGCTGACTGGGGAGCCGTGCTGTGGTGCGCGCGGCCGTTCGCCGTCTGGGGCTCAAGTCCCTCCTGCGGTATGGGTGTTTGTGTTATCCCTAGGTTAATTTATCTTAATGTAAGTAATTTGTAAGTTACGGACTAATGACCAAGCAGTTGAGTCCGATAGATTTACAAACATTTGAATCAAAGACGTAACACGGGAATTAATTTAGTAATTTTTCCAGGAGTTCTAGCATAGCATTTTCACTTGTTAAATAATTTCCAGTTCCAATTACAAATAAAAGCAAATGCAGACAAATGTGGAATAATACAGAACTATCAGTTTAATAAGTCATGTTTGCAAAATACTAACACGAATTATTTACATAAGAATGGAAAAACTGTTGGAATCCGATCTCGGGGAAGATCAATTTGCATTTAGGAGTGTAGGAACACGCGAGACAGCAGATATTAAAGTCGAAGGGCATGAAAGGGTCGCAGTGGCTGGGAAGGATGTAATACAGGGTTGTAGCCTTTCCCCAACGTCGTTCAATCTGTATATTGAACAAGCTGTGAGGAATGTAAGGAGAAATTTGGAGACGGAATTGAAGACCAGGAAGAGGAAATAAAAACCTTGCGGTTTGCTGACGACATAGTAATTCTGCCAGGGATAGCAAAGGACCTGGAAGGGCAGTTAAACGCAGTGGTTAGTGTCTTGAAAGGAAGGTATAAGATGAACATTAACTAGAGGAAAACGAAGGTAATGGAATGTAGTGTCAGAAAATCATGCGATGCTGAAGGAATTAGATTAGGTAATGAGACAATAAAAATAGTAGATGGGTTTTGTTATTTGGATACCAAGGTAACTTCTGATGGCCGAAGTAAAGATATAAAATGCAGAATAGCTATGAGAAGAAAAGTATTTCTAAAGAAGCGAAATTTATTAACAACCAATATTAATTTAAATGTTAGGAATTCCTTTATTGAACGCATTTGTCTGGAGGGTAGCATTGTATTGGGAGTGAAACGTAGACTATAAGAAGTTCAGACAAAAAGATTATAGAAGCTTTCGAAATGTGGTACTGCAGACGTATGATGAAGTTTAGTTGGGTAGATAACGTAACTAATGAGGAGGATCTTGACAGAATTGAAGAGAAAAAGAGTTTCTGGCATATCCTGACTAAGAGAAGGGACAAATTGTGAGACATCAAGGAATTGTCAGCATTAGAAGGAAGTGTGTGGGGTGAAAATCGTAGAGGGAGACCGAGGGAATATAGTAAGCAGATCCAAAAGGATATAGGTTGCCGTTCGTATTCTCAGATGAAGAAGCTTGCACAGGACAGGGTAGTGCGGAGAGCTGCATTAAACCTGTCTCCGGACTGAAGACCACAACAGCAATATACCAATTCTAGAAATCGAGCTATATATTTGACTGAAAATTATAGGAAGTTAAATGATCAATTACCTTTTAATATACAATCTGTTTCATAAGTTTAAACACCGATGACATAGAAGAAAGCCAAAAGTTCTCTTTCTACTTTGTTATAAAGTGACTTCTCTATTGAATACTCTAAAATTACAGATATGGTTAAGTACAGAACCTGAACAGTGCTTCTTAATTTGCTAGATACCCCGTCGTACCCATGAGCTTACTTAGTCTTTGGTGATTTAATAGTCGGTATTACGGAGGACCATTTCAGATAACAGTCTCGGAAACGTGTTTTCTAAGTGGGTTATGTGCTTCACTGTAAGAACTAAGGGCCTATTGATTTACCTGCTACAGTCGGAAAATAATTGTTGTGCGTATTTCCACCTTATCAAATGTTCAAATGTTTGTAAAGATTATCGGACTTAACTGCGGGGTCATCAGTCCCTAAACTTAAAAACTACTTATGAACTAGCTTAAAGACGGCACAAACATCCATGCCCGAGGAGGGATTCGAGCCCCCGACGGGGAACGGCCTCGCGCATCGTAGCATAGCGCCTCAACGCGCTCGGCCGATCCGCCGCGGCCCACCTTATCAGTAACAGAATCGTTTACCTCTAATACCTTGTATATTTTGTTGAAATATGCCATTTCCTCCTTACTTGGGTACCTGAACTTTGTTAAATTGTCTTAAGCAGGAATACCTTTCAGCTGACTTCGGTCTATCAAGGTGTAGCTATAATGTAACCTACCTATATCTATCATTCAATGTTTGTAAAAGACACGTCGCCAGCGAATAGCGACCAACCACTACATTTATTGTTCAGACCGCTTGTTCTTAAATAGCTTAAGTGTTTATAATTAACTTTATACAACATAAGCACATAAGCTCTATATGTAAACGACTCATGTTATAGTTTTATTTCTGATGAAGACACTCATAGAGGTGCTCCAAATCAAGATCAAGTTCAATTATTGTAAAGCAACTTGGGGGGGGGGGGGAGAGCATTTTCTGACATATTTGCTGCTTCAGACAGGCGATGTTTAAAATCATTTTATTAACATACTAGCTGCCCTATTTTTTTCTCTAAAACTACATTTATTTTTTATGTTAATAGGTCTTCCCCGACAGACTTTGTTATGTCAAAAGTTATTGGCCCTTCGCAGTAATTGTAGTAGTTTAAATTCAAACGGTAGGTCGGTACCATTGGGATGTGGGGTATCTTCTCCCTTATATTTTCCCTTTAGAATGGTTGCTTCGATCACATTGTTGAGTAGGTTTTTCACTGCTAGTCGTGTGCCGTTACAAAGGCGCGGTTGGTTGATATTTCGTAAAATAATGGGTATGGGACATATACCGTAATCTCTTCTTCCCTTCCTGTCCCCTTCGTTTGTCCATCTCCTCTTCCCCCTATCTTCACAACACTCCATCTTACTCCACACCATATCCATCTCATCCTGCCTCCTCTCTACGTCTATACCATCCCCCCTTTTTAAATCAATTTCATTCTCCCATTCTTATCTTCTCCTCCCCCTCTCTCAGAGCTTATTTATTGTTATTGCAATCGGTTCCTTGATTTGGAATAGAAGTCAAAATGGATGGGTAAATCAATTGGAAACGCGTTATTGACAAACATTGTTCATTGTCCCGAAGCCAACTGATGTATCTGGTGCGTAGTCGAATACTGGATCGGATGTGAACGCAAAACGTTCAGTTCTAATCGTCACATTCTGCCGTATGTTTTTGTCAGCGATCCAAATTGTTTTGTACGTAAACTGCAACAGAACGAGTCGAACTCGACCGCACCCGTTGTTCCAGAGTCATAACGGATCGCGCTTCAGAATTCCTTTCTCGATTTATCTCAAGCGCGTGTACGATCTTCGTCGGTCTCATAGACTCTACGATCACGCAGTAGGATTGCGTTGCGGTGTACGCCGACCGATATTACGACGCCGCAATGGGGGCGTTGTTGTAAAAAAAATGAAAAACACGATATGTACTCAATTTGTTTGTAACACTAAAAAATACCACGAACTGACATCAATTCTATCTTTGCAACGCTCACCACCGAAAACACCATGGAGAATACTGAGGGGCTTCTAAAGAAACGTCTTTTCATGTTAAATCTTTCTGGCTGTTGTAAGCTTGCGTTGATAACGCCATCTCCTTTTATTCGAACTTCCTTGGCGTATTTGATCGCTCCGTCACAGCGTATTTGGTCGCTAAGCGAGTAGCGAATAAATTAGCTGATTGTTAGAGAATCATGAAAAATTATCCGAGCTGGAAGCTTACTTTCAGTTTTTCTCAAATTCTGATATTTGCCGGTAGATTTTCCAAAACTTTTCTCTCATACAAACCTTGTCCCGAGAATTACGAACAGAACAAAGAAAAGATCAGCCGAATCGGTGAGGCCATTCTCGAGTTTTGCGCTTAGCAACACGTTTGGCGATTCATTTTTATTTATTTAGATTAATCAATGTTTTCAAGGCTACTTATTGTGACGTGTAGTCTTGTATAGTTCGCGAACGAACTAGTTCGGAAGAGCGTTCCCACAGGCGAACTACGTGAACTAGTTCGCAGATCCCTCGCCTTTTAGTTCGTCCGCTCCTTTTTCCGAACACTAACGGGGAGCAGCGAGAGGACGCGAGAGCGCGCAGAATCGCGTGATTCTCTTCTGCCAGTTACCGTCATTTCGAGCTGATATGCAGCTCAGCTGTAGTTTCATAGTTCACTGTCACAAATTTTCTTTTCTAAGGTATTCAGCAGAGTCTAAAATTTACCCCTAAACCATAGTGTAAAGAACTAGAGAGAACTCAAAACTTAGCATTGATTGCATTTATGCGCGAGAAATTATGCATCATTGTATAAAAAAGCTGTCATAACAAAAGAAAGAGCCTTTTAATATCGGTAGCAAAAGCCAAAAAGAGCGGACGAACTAAAAAGAGCGACCTACTTCGAGGCCGAGCTACGAACTAAAAGGAGAGCTACCGGTCGCGAACTAAAATATGCGCGATCCTTCGCGAACTAAAATCTGCGCGATCGGTCGCGAACTAAAATATGTGCAATCGGTAGGGAACTAAAATATGTGCAATCGGTCGCTAACTAAAACATGCGTTACCACTCGTGAACTATTATGCCAAACGTATCTCGCTTCTTAGTTCGTAGGATTCTTTTCCGAAGACAGACGGGCAATAGCGAGAGGGCGCGTAGCAGAATTAAAAATGACGTGTTTGCCTTCTGCTGATGAGAGCCATTTCGAGGTGAGCGTCTGCCTGCTAGATTACATAGTTCAGTGCTACAAAATGTCCGTTTTGAAGTATTCTGCACTCTGCAATATGTGACTAATAAATTCCATTATGCCAAGATATAGAGATAACTCTAAACTTACCAAACGCGAGAAATTATCCACAAACTGTTTCTTTTCGTTTGCGTGATATCGTTAGCGGCTCAAGCAGCAAGCGCATGAAGCAGCTAGGTGGGGGAACTTCCCCCTCCACCTGCATGCGCAGACCACGTCTCTCAGCCATCACTGGGAGCGGAGGAACTAAAAGAAGGAACTAGTTGGCGGCAGAGCCGCGAACTAAAGAGAGCTCTCCCGATCGCGAACTATTAAGCGCAAGTCTAGTGAGGTGCTTCCCCCGAACGATAATACAGGCACGGGAAGTAAGTAGATGGACTGTGGCCTTGACTACCAGACACTCAGCTAGCCTCGTCGATTTTAGCTGCCAGAAAGGAAAGGAGAGTGGGAGGCAAGGCAGGGCAGGGAGCGCGGCTGTACCCAGGGCGTTCCGTTGGCGGGGGCGGCGTCCGTGGCGGCGGCATTGTGCGGCTGCGGTTAACGAGCTGCCTGCTGCCTGCTCTGCTGACTACTGACTGCTGTGCTGCCTGCTGACTGCTGCCTGCTGCCGTCTCGTTTGCAGAGCCGCCGGCTGGTAATTGCCGCGTCAGCCGGCAGCCGCTAATTGCTGACGAACAGAACGACCGTCTCCGCGACAACCACTTCCCCCTGCTTCATTCACAGCGATGCCGCTGCCGTTCTTCCTCACGTTCTCCGCTCCGACAACGAAAGGGACAGCCTCCGAAATATGGGCTCGCGGCAGAGAATTCAACAAAACAATTTACATATGCACACGGAAGTGGACAACTGTGCGTCACTCTCGCCAAAAGACACAAATAACTTCACCGATCTGAAGCTTTTGTTCAAAGCCCGACCGACTATTCGGCTTCGGTTGCGGCAGTTTCGGAAAAAAAAAAAAAAAAAAAAAAAAAGGTTAAAAGGTCTGTAAATCTATCGGACCAAACTGCGTGGTCATCAGTCCCTAGCTTACAGACTGCTTAAACCTAGGTAAACTAACCTAAGGACAAACACACACACCCATGCCCCAGGGAGGACTCGAACCTCCACGGCGGGCAACCGCGCACTCCGAAACGAGTCGCTTTAGACCGCTCGGCTACTCCACCGCGGCGCGGCCAGTTTTGGTTTCGCCAATATCTGTCGAATCTTCGCCTTTGCCGAAACTGGGTTTCTGGAATTTACTGATGAAGTCGGTTTTCGCGTTCTGGATGGCGTCCGTCAACAATAACGCTGTACCTCAGCTGACGGCGCACGGTGGTCCCAAATCCCAAAAAGCTGTCCATTAGTCGAAAACGTTATAAAAGCGGCTGAAAATCTGGACTTTGCGGTTTTCGGGGTCGCTGACTACTAATTCGAAGTCAAAATTTAGAAAAACAAAATGGCGGGTGAAATACGATGGAAAATCTCTTCTAGACGTATTTCATTTCGTACCTGTTCACTTGTTGCACGCCATGGTGGAGTAGCCGAGCGGTCTGGGGCGCCTCGCTGCGGAGCGCGCTGTTGCTCGCCGTCGGAGGTTCGAGTCCTCACTGGTGCATGGGTGTGTGTGTTTGTCCTTAGGTTAGTTTATGTTAGTTTAAGTAGTTTGTAAGCTACGGCCTATGATCACGCAGTTTTGTCCGATAGATCTACAAACATTCGAACATTTGATTATGCTTACCGGTGACGACTTTAAAGAGCTCTAATTTTTTGACATTTTAATCGTTGCAGATTAGTCATCATTCCATACCGCTCCGTGTATAGTACGTCTAATAACTGTAAATGATTATGGTTAGCCGCGGTGGAGTAGCCGAGCGGTCTAAGGCGCCTTGCTGCGGAGCGCACGGTTGCTCGCTGTCGTAGGTTCGAGTCCTCACTGGGGCATGGGTGTGTGTGTTTGTCCTTAGGTTAGTTTATGTTAGTTTAAGTAGTTTGTAAGCTACAGATTAATGAGCACGCAGTTTGGTCCGATAGATTTACAAACAAACAAACAAGTTGTTGCACACCTCTTCTTGAATACCGATACCAATCTAGTCATAGCATCTTTCAAACTTTTCGGCAAAATTTATGGATCCTTCAGTTTGTTTCACACCTCCATCTCAACAATGTCAGTGACCACGTTGATATTCTCCTTCAATACCGATTTCACAGATACGAAATGTTCCTTTCTCGTGAAAGAAATGTCTTCATTATTATCCAGAGGTTGTCTAGTAAATGAAGGAATAAGATTAATAGGAGAATTGTTTTGACCAGTTTGCTATAACAAAATTTTCAGACGTAAAAAGCCGACCGCGGTGGCCGAGGGGATTGAGGCGCTCC
Source organism: Locusta migratoria (assembly GCA_026315105.1). Classification (NCBI taxonomy): domain Eukaryota; kingdom Metazoa; phylum Arthropoda; class Insecta; order Orthoptera; family Acrididae; genus Locusta; species Locusta migratoria. The sequence goes on from CM048744.1 coordinate 668,808,710, forward strand.
AGTCACGGTCTGCACGGCCACTACGGTCGGGGGTTCGAATCCTTCCTCGGGCATGGATATTTGTGACGTCCTTAGTGTTAAGTAGTTCATAGGTAGTTTGTAAGTTTAGGGACTGATGGCCCCGTAGTCGAGTCCCATAAGCTATGCAAACATTTGAACATTTTTTCAGACTTAAAAATTTCGAAAAACTCCAAAGAGAGCACACACCGTCGCATAAAAATTATAACTGAAACTGAAGTCGCTGTTAGTTGCAGCTAATTTTTGGATGTGTTTTCAAGAAATGTCTAAGGAACAATTTCCATTTGGTTTGAGAGCAGAAGTCGAGAAGAGTTTTGACTTATTGATGTTTTCCAAGAGGGCTTCTCGGAAGGCAGCTAAGAAAAACACCACTATTTTCATTAATTATGTACTATTTCATACATACAAGATATGAAATTGGTCACTTTAGGGGTAGTTGACCCTCTACTTTTCACTCCCCCTCTAATATACCTACGCCGTATTTCGGCTTTCGTACCGTACCGAAAATAATTAAAATCGCTTCATTTTAGCTCCAATTTTGGGAGGACAGTTTCATCCCTTGAATATGTTTTACCGTCGCTAAAAACTACTGTCATTTAAAGATTACCGGAAAATTGTCGGTTTTGGAGGCGATCTGATAATTTTATAATCTTCAAAATGAAATTCAAGATCGCACATTAATAATTTATTCAACGACGACTGGTTTCAGTATTACAAGATTCTGTAACCTGTCATGTTTTTAACTTGTGTATTTTTATACAGTGACTAAGTGCTATGTTGAACTTATTATTTTACACCCATTTTTTAACAAGATGACCAGCTTGTAAAATATGTTTGCGACCATATGATGGTAACACAGTTAACCGAAAACGGTCGTCATTGAATAAATTATTAATGTGCGATCTTGGCATTTCCTTTTGAAGACTATAAATACTGCCATTTAGTTTTTCATGTATTTTAACATTTCCAAATTTCAGACAAATCGGAGAGTGACAATTAGGTAGATTTAATTGTGAGTCTCTCGAACCACTCTTTAGACTCTTATGGCCCTGTAACAGGGCGCATCATGTTCTTGAAAGATGCCCCTGCCGTAGGGAAATATGAATGACTTGAAGGTGTATACGTGGTCTACAAACCAGTGTATAATACTTCTCGGCCGTCAAGGTGCCTTGCACGAACTCCGCTGGTCGCGTGGATACCAATATGTGTGTTACGCAGAGCATAGCTGGGCCGCCACCAGCTTGACTCCTTGCCGTAATACGGTCATCAAGATGTGCCCTGGAAGAAGACGGAGAGGCACTCCCATTGGCATAAGAAGTATCGGGATTCACCAGACCACATAACACTGTGCCTACCTCCAGTGACGATGGACATGTGCCCACGTCAGTCATAGTTGCCGAAGTCGTGGTGTTGAGACTGGCACATTCATCAGTTGTCGCCTCGTCAGGACTGCTCGGTCCACAGTGTGTTCACACGCTTTGCTCAGCATTAAAGTCTGATGTCAGGGCCGCCACAGTTCGTCGCTTGTCCTGTTTTGCCATTATTTTAAACCGAAGAACGACATCTGTAATGGCTCGCCGCCCTTCCCTCGACGTTCGCACGTGTTTTGTTTGACCTTGGTTTCGCCACTTGTTGAAGACATTTTCATCACGACACACCAGAAATACCCGACAAGTCACGCAGTTTCTGCAATGCTGGTCCCGAGACTCTACGCCATCACAATCTGCCGTCGGTCAAATTCACAAGGAGACCACATGAGTATCGGATTTTAGAATTTTTTTATATTTATGGTACGGGAAATTCAAAACTCAAATAACAAATATTTTATATTTTATAAGTCAATCGACGCAACTCTTTCAAATTCCTTAGAAAATCGATTTTGAAGTTTGGCAACTACCCGTATGTACCAATAATTAAATTAGTTGCAGCATCTGTCGGTGTGGTTCAGGTCAGATATAGAAGAGGTAGATTCGTAAGAGGAAGATTAATAGAATGGTAAGATTCAAAGCTATGATGCGTTCTGGCCCTACAACTATAGCGTCGGTCGTCTGAATCCCACCATGACTTTTTTTTTCTTTTTTTTCTTTTTTTTTTTTTTTCTTTTTTTTTTTTTTTAAATGTCGTTGTTGTGGTCTTCAGTCCACAGATGGGTTTGATGCAGCTCTCCATGCTACCCTATCCTGTGCCAGCCTCTTCATCTGGGGATACGTACGGCAACCTACATCCTTAAGAGACTGCAAAAAGGTAGAAAGGTTAAGAGATGGAACCTGGGAAAATTGAAGGAACCAGAGGTGGTTGAGAGTTTCAGATGGAACATTAGGCAAGGATTGGCGGGGAAAGTCATACAGTAGAAGAAGAATGGGTAGCTCTGAGAGATAGGGTAGTGAAGGCTGCAGAGGACCATATATTATAGGCAGAAAGACAAGGCCTAATAGAAATCCCTGGATAGCACAGGATATACTGAACTTAATTTATGAGAGGAGAAAATATAAAAATTCAGCAAGTGAAACAGGAAAAAAGGAGTACAAATGTCTGAAAAATGAGATTGACAGGAAGTGCAGACTGGCTAAGCAGGAGTGACTAGAGGACAAATGCAGAACCGTAGAAGAATGCATAACTAGGGGAAAGATAGATACCGCCTACAGGAAAATAAAAGATATATTTGGAGACAAGAAAAGCAGCTGATGAATATCAAGAACTCAGACGGAAAACCAGTAGTAAGCAAAGAGGAGAACGCTGAACTGTGGAAGGAATATATAGAGGGTCTATACAAACGAAATAAACTTGAAGGCAGTATTCTAGAAATGGAAGACGAAGTGGAGGAAGATGAGATAGGAGATATGATTCTGCGAGAAGAATTTGACAGAGCACTCAAGGACCTGAGTCGAAACATAGCCCCTGGAGTAGATAATATTCCGTCTGCACTGCTGATGTCTTTAGGAGAGCCAGTCGTGAAAAAAATGGTATCACCTGGTATGCAAGATACACGAGACAGGGGAAATACCCTCCGACTTCAAGAAAAATATCGTAATTCCAATTACAAAGAAAGCAAGTGCAGACAAGTGTGAAACTTACAGAACTACCAGTTTAATAACTCGTGAGTGCAAAATACTAACACAAATTATTTACAGACGAATGGAAAAACTTTTGGAATCCGACCTCGGGGAAGATGTTTGGATTTAGGACAAATGTAGGAACAAGGAAGGCAATACTCACATTACGACTTATCTTAGAAGATAGGCTAAGAAAAGGGAAACCTACGTTTTTAGCGTTTGTCGATTTGGAGAAAGCTTTTGACAATGTCGACTGGAATACGCTTATCCAAATTCTGAAGGAATCAGGGGTAAAATATAGGGAACGAAGAGTTATATTCAACCTATACAAAAACCAGACAGCGGTTATTAGAGTCGAAGAGCAAGAAAGGGCGCAGAGGTTGGGAATGGAGTAAAACAGGGTTATAGCCTTTCCCTGATGTTGTTCAATCTGTACATTAAGCAGGCAGTGAAGGAATGGAAGGAGAAATATGGAGAGAGCATTACAGTGCAGGGAAAAGAAATAAAAACATTGCGGTTTACTGATGATATAGTAATTTTGTCAGTGACCGCAAAAGATCTGGAAGAGCAATTGAATGGGATGGACAGTGTCTTGAAAGGAAGATATAAGATGAACATTAACAAGAGTAAAACGAAGGTAATGGAATGCAATGTCAGCAAATCAGGCGATGCTGAAGGAATTAGATTAGGTAATGAGACAATAAAAGTAGTAGATGAATTTTGTTATATGGGTAGCAAGATAACTTCTGATGGCCGAAGTAAAAAAGATATAAAATGCAGAATGGCTATGGGAAGAAAAGCGTTTCTAAAGAAGCGAAATTTGTTAACATCCAATATTAATTTAAATGTTAGGAAGTCCTTTCCGAAAGCATTTGTCTGGAGTGTAGCATTGTATGGGAGTGAAACGTGGACGATAAGGAGTTCAGATAAAAAGATTATAGAAGCTTTTGAAATTTGGTGCTACAGACGAATGATGAAAATTAGATGGGTAGATCACATAACTAATGAGGAGGTGCTTAACCGAATCGGGGCGAAAAGGAGTTTCTGGCATATCGAAGACTAAGAGAAGGGATAGATTGGTAGGACACATTCTGAGACATCAAGGAATTGTCAACTTAGCATTAGAAGGAAGCGTGAGGAGTAAAAATCGTAGACGGAGACCGAGGGACGAATACAGTAAGCAGGTTCAAAAGGATGTAGGTTGTTGAACGTATTTTTAGATGAAGAGACTTGCTCAGGACAAGGTAGCATGGAGAGCTGCATCAGACCAGTCTGCGGACTGAAGACCACAAAAACAACCTACATCCTTTTGAATATGCTTACTGTACTCGTCCCTTGGTCTCCCTCTACGATTTTTATTCCACACACTTCCTTCTGATGTTGACGATTCCTTGATGTTTCAGAATGTGTCCCACCAACGTATTCCTTCTCTTAATCAGAATATGCCAGAAACTCCTTTTCTCCCCAATTCGGTTAAGCACCTCCTCAAACGTTACGTGATCTACCCATCTAATTTTCATCATTCGTCTGTAGCATAACATCTTAAAAGCTTCTATCACCTTTTTATCTGAACTTCTTATTGTCCACGTTTCGCTCCCATAAAATGCTACACTCCAGACAAATTCTTTCAGAAAGGACTTCCTAACATTTAAACTAATATTCGATATCAACAAATTTCGCTTCTTCAGAAACGCTTTTCTTGCCATAGCCATTCTGTATTTTATATCTTCTTTACTTCGGCCTTCATAGGTTACCTTGCTACTCAAATAACAAAACTCATCTACTAATATTATTGTCTCATTACCTAATCTAATTTGTTTAGCATTGCCTGTTTTTCTGACGCCAGATTCCATTACCCTCGTTTTATTCTTGCTAATGATCATCTTATACGTTACTTTCAAGACACTGTCCATTCCGTTTACTTCCTCTATCCACTGGTAATTTTACGCATAAATGCACGTATTTTTGTTTATTCATAATTTTCTATATTTTATAAAATATTGATAATGATTGTTTCAATAAAAAAATACAAGCTACTTTTTTTTCTTTGAATGTTCAGTTTGTGAAGGGCTACGACGCTGTTTTTGCAAAATCATCGCCATAGCTGCTAATGGCTTTCCAAGCAGCTAACGTACTCAACCATCGATTTGGGTGACGACAAACTGTTCAGCTCGTCCACATGCACATAAACAAAAATAACATGTAGAATTGGAGATCTCAAAAAGTTTTATATAACTGAATTCGGAAATAACGAAAACATATCTGTCACAGCGGCATTCGAACCACAATGCTTCACCTGAGCTACACCGACAGATGCTGGAACTAATTTAACTGTACTTGCAAAACTTCAAAGTGGATTTTCTCCAGAATGTTTGAGAGTTGCCTCGAATTGCTTTGACTGTTATTTAACTTCTGAAGTTCACGTACCACAAATATATAAAAAATTCTAAAATCGGTTACCCATGTGGTCTCTGTCAGGTAAATGGCGTGCCTACCCCATTGTGCACACAGATAGCACACTCGCTGATACTAGATTCACCACGCTTGTGTCTAATTACCAGTCATTCTTCATCACTTTTTTTTTATTGAGATCAGATAATGTCGTGTAGCTGGCCTGTAAACACAGCTATTAGCGACTGTAGCTTTGGATAGTAGCAGCAATGCGCATAACATAATCACTACCAAATAAAGAAATTATCTACGTTTTCTACAAGTTCCTTATACACCCAATATCCATAAATGGAAATTTTACACATAATTATTTAATAAAGTCATCTATACATTTTTCACTCATCACCAGAGCAAAGCAAGGAATAGCAGTGCTTATCAGTACTGCAGTACTTTATACGTGTTCTCACAAAGCAAAGAGCAAAGTTCGCTGGGATGACATTTGACTGCAGCATTGATCTGTCTGCCACCAGCAAACGATGAGAAATGCATGGCTGTCGTCGGGCTTGGTGCTGGCTGTTCATTCCCAGAAATTAATTCTCTACTACCGACGGGGGTTTCGAGTGTTGTTCACTCTGTGAGCTTGTAGAGCTTCCCTACATCAAAGCGAGATATGTTACACGTGCGATATGCTTAACGTCGTCACGCAACAAAGCCGTTTCCAGTGAATCATACAAACAGCAGAGGTGACGCAGAATTACTGAAGAGAATTTAGTAAACTTGTAACTTAACGACAGAGAGGGTGGTTGCGATTCCAGTGCCTTTAGTCACGCACTAAATGTGAGATATAAATGCTGCCAAGCTCGTGATCTCTGATGAACAAATGTAGCTAATTTCCACAGAAATACACTCAGTCGCTTGACTGAAGTGGTTGTATGAGATGTGAAAATTTTACTGGAGATACTTACACACTACTTTTCTTATGTAATTTTTTGAATAAAAGTGAAATTGAAGACGGTTTTTTAATATCAAAGAATAAAGAAAATTTTTTAATATCATAGAAAAGTGTGTATCTCTCTCTGTGTGTGTCTCTATCTCTCTTATATAATATATTTATATAATGTAACTGGGGGAGAGGGATAAATAGAGGGGGGAAGATAGGAGGAGGAATGGACGGAGAGACGAGGGAACAGGACTAATACTCCAGTCACGGTCAGCACGGCCACTACGGTCGGGGGTTCGAATCCCCCCTCGGGCATGGATATTTGTGCCGTCCTAGTTCGTAAGTAGTTCATAAGTAGTTTGTAAGTTTAGGGACTGATGACCCCGTAGTTAAGTCCCATAAGCTTAACAAACATTTGATTTGAACAGGACTAATACAAGATTGAAATAAATAAATAACCTGGCAACGACAGGTTTCAGCTAGTTTATTTTGAAATACAACTAAATTAAGTAATTTGCTTGTGCCCTTCAAAAGAGAATGTCAAATGGTTATTCGTTTACGAGCGTTTGTAACAACTTCGCAGAATACACTACCAAATCCTAATTCATGCTTTCTCTTCTTCTTATTTGATTCTTGGCTTAATTCGAATGCCCAAACTCAATGACAACACAGCCGTTAGAACGTTTACAGTTGACGCCTATTTGAAAACGGTGATATTAGAATTTACGGCATCATACCTGGAAATACTCTGACATCACTGAAGTTGTATTTTTTAACATTTTATTTTCCAATGTTGATTAGACTGGACGCCATGAGAGTCCAATTATCAGAGAACTGCGGCGCGCCAGTCACGGTCTGCACGCCCACTACGGTCGGGGGTTCGAATACCTCCTCAGGCATGGATATTTGTGCCGTTCTAAGTATTAGTTCATAAGTAGTTTACGCACTGATGACCCCATAATTAATTCCCATAAGCTCAACAAACATTTGAACATTTTGATTTATTTTCTTCATTTTGACAAATTTTCTTATTCTAACTTGGTTCTATTTTACTTCTAACAGTGCTACAACTTTTGTTGTTCTTGTTTTGTACCTTACTTTTTTAAACATTATTACATAATCGTCAATTTTGGTTTTGTTTCCTGGTTCACAATTTTTTCTTATTTCTAGCATATTCGATTAACTACTTGTTTTTAACATATTTATATTGTTTACCTTTATATGATTTCATATGCCTGGGAAGCCAAATCAGTTTTGGTCCAACCCGCAACTGCCCGCACCGAAGCTAAGTTTTCTGTGCGGCATCGCTCCCCGTATATCTAATAAAGCCAACCAATGCCCTTGAGCAGTGCAAGGAGTCCCTTTACCAGTTCTTTATTAGACACAATTTCTTCGGGTCTGGTTGTCCCGAATGTTGCTTTCCAATGTAATACATTCGAAGACGTCATGCGGGTTCATTGCATTCGAATGTGTGATGCGGTTTCATTGCCGTCATCACAGATCCTACATTTAGGGTCCTCTCCTGTTATGCCCATTGTATGTAGTTTTAATTTTTTTTTTTTTTTTTTTTTTTTTTAAGTTCCCATGGCCTGTCATCATTCCAGCCATGAGTTTCATCTCTTGCTGTTCAAGGCCTGGATTACAGAGCTTCATTTGAAACATGGCTTTGGCATCATTACCTTGCCATGTGTTTGTTGATAGACTTTGGTCCAATATTCTACGTGCTGTCTTCTGGGCCAGTTACGTAGCTCGAATTTGATCATTGCCTTGGTGATTGTCAGGACAGGTTCCGGTCCAATAAATGGAATCTCTGCGCCTATCCTGGCTGATCTGTCGGCATGTTCATTGCCACTGATCCCACAGCAGGTTAACCTTATTGCTTTCTGCTAGCTCCACCACTACCTTGGGACATTTAGCAACAATTTTAGATATTGTTGCGAGAGCTGCCAGTGATTTCGGGCCTGGCTGTCTGAATAAATATATATGCTACGGTCTTTGTAGCACTTGCGCACATTCTCCTCCATGGCAGTGATTTCGGCCTGGAATACTGAGGCCAGTGTCCCTAGAGAGGTGATACACTCCAGTCTTGGTTGCACCCCATGTACCGCGGCCCCAATTGTTTACCTTGGCAATGTATTCGTAATTTCTTACTTTTATTTTATTACTTTGTTCTTAATATGGTCCTTCTACTTTTTACATCTTATCTGTGTGTGTTTATATCGTTAGGTTTTGGTGTGATTTTCTGAATTATTACTAATTATGATCTTCAAGAGGTAACGTTAGTAGGTATGAGAGTTACATTACTCGTTTTTTCCATGTCTTCTTTACTTCGGCCATTAGAAGTTATTTTGCTATCCAAATCACAAAACACATCCAAAACCTTTATTGCATTATTGCCTAAATTAATTCCTTGAGCATGATTTTCATAAACTACAGTCCTTTAACGCTGTTTTACTCGTGTTAATGTTCACCTTACAAACTGATTTCAAGACAGGTCTTTCTTCTTGCATTCCTTCACAGCTTGCTCAATGTAAAGACTGAACAACATTGGGAAAAGGCTACAACGCTGTTTTACTCCTTTCCCGGCCGAGGGGACTGAGGCGCGCCAGTCACGGTCTGCACGGCCGCTATGGTCGGGGGTTAGAATCCCCCCTCAGGCATGGATATTTGTACCGTCCTTAGTGTTAGCTAGTTCATAAGTAGTTTGTAAGTTTAGGGACTGATGACCCCGTAGTTAAGTCCCATAAGCTCTACACACATTTGAACATTTGAACTCCTTTCCCAACCACTGCGTTCCTTCTAATTCCCTTCGCATATTATATCTGCTGTCTGTTTTTTACAGAATTTGTATATAACTTTTCTGTCTCTATGTTTTACCCCTGCTACCTCCAGAATTTGAAAGAGTGTATTGCAGTCAACATTGACAAAAACTTTTTCCAAATGTACAAACAACGAAGTTTAGCCCTTCTGCAATTTGTCCTCCAGTATTTTTCAACCTTTTCGAATATGTGACCCGTATTCAGAGTAAAAATATTGTTGCAACCCCTTTCAAATAAAAAATATTGTGGTGAGCCTCCCTTCGCGATCTGTAACCAAACTATGTTATCTATATTTTTAGGTTTCAGCTTTCTTTTAAATTGTTGGAGGAAATTTTTTTGTGTATTTTTCGGTCGGAAAAATATATTTTGCTTTACGACTGTTCCGCATTTCAGGCAAGACTGAGAAGCGAATTATGCTCTAATGAGGAAGGTCTAATGAGAAAGATCCCACTGTACAGACAATTTATAAAGAAGTACATTTTTTTTAATTTTTCACAATTACCTATCGATTGGTTCATTAGAAGTTTTCAGACTTAGCGCTGATTCGTAAATAAATTTCACTTGGGGCTAGGTTTTTGTATTAGTGAGCCTCTAGTCATTTTATGGTGCCAGTACTTTCTCCCATGACGGCAACCACTCAGCAATACTTTGCGACCGGCCTGGGGTCTAAACCCACAGGTTGAAAATCACTGCGTCTAAGATAAGTCGTAATGTGAGTACTGCGTCGCGAGTTCGCACATTTCTCCTAAATCCAGATTGATATACACCGATGCGACTGAACAACTACAAAAAGAGGACATTTCCACCGGCTACAACTTGGTGTGAGAGGGTGTAATGCAGTATTATAATGGATGGCTAGTTTTGCATTACTGCACGGATTTTAAAAGTGTCTGAAGAAGAGAATAATGTATTCTCGAAATTAGTAATTAAAAGTCTAAAAATAAACGGCTTAAGGTTTTGCATTTGTCAGATTAATACATCGCCGTCGTCCCATCATCCGTCTAACCAAGAAGGATACACAGAGATTTCCACATGTTTCTAAAAACCCGGCCGGGTCATTTTAGGGTCCGAAAAAGAGAAAATGTACTGCATTTGGTGATAGGATGACTTATTAGGAAATTCTGCTTTTGGTATATTTTCTGTGCCTTCGTAAGTATGTTTCAATAAGTGTAATTGAATATTTTTCGGAGTTCAAGGTGGCAAACATGATGCAATATTATCGAAGTCTATATAAATGTATTTAAAATATGACATGCAAATACAAATCAGCATTCATCTTACTTCTTTCAGAAATGAAAAGGTGGTGAAATTCCGAAAATGCAACAACGACAGTGGGTGAACATTGCGTCTAGTAAGGCACAATTAAACTCTCCACTTCATCGAAAGAACTTCAATAATAGAGTACTTCAAATGGTTTTCAAGAGTAGTTTTTATCCAATTTAATTCGAGGTTATTGCAAAGCATATTTCTTATCAAAATGTGTGGAGCACGATGCTCTAAAAGCTGTAACGAATACAAGTAGTACAGACGAAGAAGGTGTTCGGAAAAACGTAACGGAGAGAGAGTATATAAAAATTGTCAGACAAATTCAAAACAAGAAGATGACAAAATAATTATGAATTGTAAATAAAGGTTTAAAATTAATAATAAAAATGTCACAAATGTTAGATATGATACTTTAAAAGTAAATGAGTAGGCCCATTCTGCTGGCCTAAATTTCTTTCCTAATTTCAGAATAACTGCCACAATGAGTCACGTGATCTTAGTCCTCCTTGACATTCTCGAGATGTCCTGCATTGAGTTTTGTAAACGTTGGCCGCCTTAGGTAACCCTAAGTGACAAACCGTTTTGCTATTAAAAAGAATATAAATAAAAATAAGACCAATGGTGCTCTCTTGCCAGGTTACTAAAATTATTTAGTTGTCGTTGTGCACAAGTTGTTTTGTATGTGTACAGTTGCACGTGGAAACTCGGCCATACGCGCAGCCACAGACAAATTACTCTGTGGCGCAGCGTAGGTTGGCTGTGTTTGTGACGGTTTAACGGTCCGGCGCGGCGCGCTGGCCTTGGGCGGGCCGTGGCCCCTGCTCCTCCCTGGTTCCGCGGGCAGTTTTTGTGCGCACCGGAACGTGGGGTGGCCGCCTCCACCCTCAGCTCGTCAAGGACAACGCAGATAGGCCCGACCGCCGCGCTCCCTGCTACCCGATACTGGCACACAAACAGGGCACCGTCCGACGTTTGCTGGCCGGAAATTGATATCACGTGACCAGTCAACTTGTTTCAAGATGTCATCCATATTCCATTCTGTTCTTTTCATCACTCTGAGCACTCCGGTTAACTGCTTTCTTTCTTCTTTTACGTATGAGCCACTATGGACTCCTTTCTTTTCCTCCATATTTCTCTCATCATTTTCCGTTGTTTCTCTCTTCCTTCTTCGGTCCACTTGGCTCCAGTCTTTTTCTTCGGTTTTTCCTGGAAACATTTGGCATCCTTTAATTTCTTTCGGAATGACAGTCTTTTCTCTGTATCTTGTTGGCTAATTTGGAGCTCGTCCATGTCCCTTCCAACTTCTTTGCACCGTGTATTATCCATTTTTAATTTACTGAAGTAACAGAACAGTCTTTTTGTCAGTCTGTTGGGATTAGTCTTGTGTAGTTCGCGAACGAACTAGTTCGGAAGAGCGCTCCCACAGGCGAAGTACGCGAACTAGTACACAGATTCCTCGCCTCTTAGTTCGTCCGCTCCTTTTCCGAATACTGACGGGGAACTCCGAGAGGACGCGAGAGAGCGCAGAATCGCGTGATTCCCTTCTGCCAGTTGTACGCAAAGTAGTTGAATACCAGTTTATCACCCATTTGTGTAAATAACTGGTGTATTCGCTTAAGTATTTGATGTCTAATTGCCCAAAAACACGGGTAATAGAACACGCTTGGGAAACACTGATCATTATATAAAAAAGACGTCATATCAGAAGTAAAAGCTCTCTTAGTAGCGGCAGCAAAAGCCAAAAAGAGCTGACGAACTAAAAAGAGCGCTACCGGTTGCGAACGATTACGCCAAACGTATCTCGCTTCTTAGTTCGTTGTATTCTTTTCCGAAGACCGGAGGGCTAGCGAGAGGGTGCGCAGCAGAATTAAAAATCACGTGTTTGCCTTCTTCTGATGAGAGCAATTTCGAGGTGAGCGCCTGTCTGCTAGATTGCATAGTTCAGTGGTACAAAATTTCTGTTTTGAAGTATTATGCACTCTGCAATATCTAATACATTCCGTAATGCCAAGATATAGAGGTAACTCTAAACTTAAATGGGAGAATGTAAACGAAGGCTTCCGCGGCCGTTGTCATTGCTGATAAAACTCTTCTGGGTATTGGACCGCATCGTCAATATATCAAATATTTCACCGACGTTTCGGCCACTATTGCAAGCGGCCATCTTCTGGGTGTTACCTTTAATTAAATGGGAGAAATCATACACAAACTGTTTCGTTTGGTTTGCCTGATATCGTTAGCGGCTCACGCAGCAAGCTCATGAAGCAGCTAGGTTGCGGAACTTCTCCCTCCACCTGCATGCGCAGACCACGCCGCTCAGCCGTCACTGATAGCGGAGGAACTAAAAGAACGAACTAGTTCGCGAAGTGAGCGGTCCCGATCGCGAACTATTATGCGCAAGTCTAGTTGGGATCCATCCTTTGAATGAGAGCTTAGAAAGCTATTCTTTTCCTAATTACATCAGTGATTTTTATAATATGTGTATAAATTTCACTATTATAACTTATTCTGTTTTGTATCTACTCCTTAACTGGCTCCCAATATTTTCCTTAATATTTTTCTTTCAGTAATTTGCAGTGATTCCGTCATTGCCTTTTTCTCGAACTTTCTCCTGCATAGAGTGCTTCTGAGCGAATTACTGTAGTGAGCCAGTTTGGATATCGACTTTTTATTATATACGTCCTTAGTGAGGTAGTATGCTGTAGTATTTTACTAACTCTTGCTTTAACGCAGGCATGGCCAAACATTCCCGCGGGCCTTTGCCGCGCCCCTGCCCCGCGCACTGTGCGCAGCGGCGTGTGTAGTGGTGCACTAGCGGCACACGGTCGCGGCCGGCCGTGAACTACGGTGTACTCCGCCATGCATATAAGAACGATTACGAAATGTAGCCCATGTATTAATTTCCGGGTATTAGCTATATTCAAAATGTTCAAATGGTTGTATAGCTTGTGGGACTTAACAACGGGGTCATCAGTCCCAAAACTTACAAACTACTTATGAACTAATACCAAGGACGGCACAAATATCCGTGCCCGAGGGGGGATTCGAATCCCCGACCGCAGTGGCCGTGGAGACCGTGACTGGAGCGCCTCAGTCCCCTCAGCCACCGCGGCCGGCGGTGTTAACCCACTGCAAGATACCCTCCGCCATGCACCGTACGGTAGCTTCCAAAAGGTAACCCAAGTATTGATGCATGGTATGAGCTATGTCCATTCCAAATTTCATTAGCTCCCTTTCAGCATGAAGGAGTGAGATAGAAACAAAATGTTCAAATGCCTGTAAATCTATCGGACCAAACTGCGTGGTCATCAGTCCGTAGCTTACAAACTACTTAAACCTAGGTAAACTAACCTACGGACAAACACACACACCCATGCCCCAGGGAGGACTCGAACCTCCAAGGCGAGCATGACATAGAAACCCATTGTAAGGTACCCTCCACCACGCACTTTACTGTGGCTTACGAAAGGTAGCCTATATAGGGTATAAGCTACCTGTGTTCCAAATTTCATTCATATTCCTCCAGTAATTTCAGCGTGAAGGCGTAAGAAACGAATTAGCTAATTGTAAAGCACCTTCCGCCATACAATTTAGAAGTTAATTTTAGTATGGCTATACCCTTCGCGCGAGTGCAAGCAATGAGTTGACAAAGTTTTATCTTAGTTGGATATACGGTATGGCCTTGCATAAAATACGAACAAAAAGAATAAGAAACATACATTAATTTTTATGTGTAATAATTATTTATTTTGAAATTCGCATTAAAACAATACATTGGCTCTTGGTTTGAAGGCCAAGTGTCCAAAATGTCATGTAGATTTTACGTTGCATAAAGTGTCCTTATTCGCATATCGCATGATGCCACAGGTTTTCAACCATATAATTGTTTATGACGGCTTATCTCCTCAACTATATGTCGTAAGCAGTTCTTATCAGTACGTCAATTGTTACCTCATGGAAGGAATATGTGTACCAAATTTGGTTGAAATCAGTACACTGGTTTAAAAGCAATCGTCGCATGATGAAGCACTTTTACCCGCATTTCGTTGTTTATTACGTCATATCTCCTGAACTATTTGTCTTACAGTCATTTAATGATGCCTACGTCAATGCTGAAGTAATTAGATTATGTAACGAAACAATAAAGGAGGTATATGAGTTTTGTTACTTGGGCAGTAAAATAACAAATGATGGTCGCAGTACAGAGGATATAAAGTGCAGAATGACAATGGGTAGAAAAGCGTTCTTGAAAAAGAGAAATTTGCTAACATCGACTATTGATTTAAGCCTAAGGAAGTGTGGAGTGTTGCCTTGTATAGGAGTGAAACATGGACGATAAACAGTGAGGACAGGAAGAGGATAGAGGCTTTTGAAATGTGGTGCTACAGAAGAATGCTGAAGATTAGGTGGGTAGATCGCGTAACTAATGAGGAGGTAATGAACAGAATTGGGGAGAAAAGGAATTTCTGGCATACCTTGACTACAAGAAGGAATCGATTGGTAGCACACATTCTTAGACCTCAAGGAATCGTGAATTTAGCGTTGGAGGGATGTGTGTGGGGTAAAAACCGCAGAGGAAGACCAAGAGATGGATACAGTAAGCAGATTCTGACAGATGTAGGTTGCCGTTCTTATGTGGAGTTGAAGAGGCTTGCTCAGGATAGGGTATTGTGGAGAGCTGCATCAAGGCAAGTCTCAGGACTGAAGACCACAACAACAACATGACCATCGTGAAAGTGCAAGCAATATATTGACAAAGTTCCATCACAATCGGTTGAACGGTACGGCCGCGCATAAAATACGAAAACACTAACATTCATTTTTATATATTAGATGAACGACTATGGCACAACACGAGATGAGAATTAAACGGCTCGCGCTATACTGAATCCTGCAATAGTTTTAACAACTAATTCCTTCATGAGCAGGACTGCAGCCTTGTGTTCACTTATGGGACAGTCAGGTGACGTAAATTTCCAGCAGCTGAACGTCAGAACAGCCTAGTGCGTACTGCGCGAGTCAGTCACGCAGCGGTGTCCGACATGAGGAAGTACAGTGCAGGCCGGAGGCGCTTCCTCGCGATAAGCCGGTAAGCAATGGCGTGCCGAAATTCCCCCTGCCCGCACATTTTTATCATTGCATTCAGTCATTTTTTGATTGGTTAAAAAAAAAAAAAAAAAAAGACAGTGTGCTCTGGCAACAGCAAGAAAAGCTTTTCCCAAATAGACAATTATATTAACCTTGTTAAAAGATGATTTGTACCAAGGACGGATTTATACATACGACGCTGCTTTTAAATAAACTATTTATTAAGAAAGACCTGTTGTCGCATGATTACCATCGTCAGTTTAACTGTAGATCAATTGATTGGTCTTCTTCTCCATCTAATATCGATTTCTCACCCTGTTTATCTGTTTAGCTATTAAAGTAACATATATTGGATGAACGTAACCTCCAATATGGAAGGCGAAACGTTTTACATGTTTCAACCTTTTCTTTTTTAAGCAATGATAATGACTAGACCTCTGATTTTAGGTAAAAACCTATTTTGTTCCTCATTAAATAAAGGCAATAAAAGTTGTACATACAGGAATCATGCCAATTTATGATCAAAAACGTCAGTTTTACAGCACCTAAAATACTTGATTTTAAAACTCCAATTAAATAAATTGAATTACGCAATTATTCTACCGAAAATTGTAATTTTATAGTACCTAAAATATCTAATTTTATGTTAGAGACTGATCTACATATTTTTTTAAAAAATCCAAGAAATATCTAATTTCATGTTAGAACCTGACTGTATTTAACTTTTAAAAACCCGTCCACATAAAATCTGAATGACTAAAACTTTTTTATTCGGATCTGCTCTATGGGGCACGTCTTGCCGATGCCATGAAGCGTGTAGCCGAGACTATACGTCTCGACTTCACACATGTAGATAGGCTAGTTTCATCCAGTAAAAAGGTTTTTATTGAAGCACGTACAAGAATCTAGTTATTTCGAGAGGAACTTCCCAACACAACACTTCCGCCGGAAACCATACTTATGTGGCTAGAGGCGGTGGAATATTTCAGCGAGCATTTGTAAGACGCTAAGGACATTGTTCTTGAATTGCTCGAGGAGGCAGTGAGCGTTTACTTGAGCTAAAGATCTTCTACAGCACCCAACAATTTGTAACGACATTGCAGACAAATTTGTGGTACCTATTATCAAAGGTCTAGAATGTTTACGGAAATCAGTCAACTTAGAATGCGATTGATAGAAGAGGGGCAGAAAAAATCAACTTGGTCCCAGTTTCTGTTAGTATGAATTTTTGTAAGAAACTAGAAATAGTGTTCCAAATAAATAAATATAAACAACGACTGATCACCGCCTGCACAGTGCGTGACTTCCTATAAGGAAAAACAACGGAACTCTAGTCTGCGGTCCCATTGCGCCTATACAATACCGTCGCTTACAATGCTCCGGTGACATCTGTTAACGTTAAACGCTCATTGTCGGCATAAAAGACGCTATTAACAGAGATGCAGTTTCTCAACGGAAAATCTTGGGAAACTGTTATTTACTAAAATAGTGTGGATTTTTGTCAATCTATTTAGCTTTCTAGACAGTCAAATGTCAGCTTTTGGTCACCTACTTTGCGATTTTACAACCTATTTTTGTAGGTGATTCAACTTATTTTAGGTACCTAATTTAAAATTTATGAAACCTAAAAGTGCGAGGTCTAATAACGACCACACAGCGGTCGTAACCTAGATCTGAATCAACTAAATATTTACACTGATTGCTGAAAAAATTTCTACAAATAATAATTAAAAAAAAAAAACAGTCGTTGAGCACAAGTGCCACTATGGAATCAAGCCTGATATAAAAATGTTGTCGACACTGTGGTGTGTATAAGGAGGGGAGGGCAGGGAGGCACCGCCCCCCCCCCCCCACGAAATAACGAATAGAAAGAAAATTATGGTGTGTGAATTATTTTAATGGATGATGCGTGAAGGCATTGCCGTGGTAGACAGTCATACTTCCCTGTATCGATGACGGGAGTTGTTTAAAGTTCGTGACAGGTGTCTTTTTTTTTCAGTGCAAATTATCCTCTGATCATGAGCAGCAAAATTGATACAAAATATCATGGGATATCCCTCGTACTTAAAATTACTTATCTTGTCTGTAATCTAGTTTCCACCCCCGTCCCCGAAAATATATCCTATATTCGCTACTGTATCAACAACATATGAAATAAACTTTTGATAAATGAACAGAATCAGAAAGAACTACAAAAACAACAGCTCATATATATATATATATATATATATATATATATATATATATATATATATGTTAATCTGACAGATAAAGAGAGTGAGAAATCGATATTACAATTGATGTACAAAGTGACGATGTCATTCACACCGAAACAGGATAACTGATGGGACTTATGTAAAGCAGCGTCCTTGGTATAAATAATGTTTTAACAGTGTCTCTATATGACGCAGCGGCCCCAGAAAAATACAAAATTGTGTTAACATTTAACGTAAGTTAGTGTCTCGACTACAGTCTACAGCCTTATATTGAAAGATTAACGACTTGCGTTACGGACACTCAAGTAAAGAAGCTTTTCAGCCTAGCTATGTAGAACAGGTAGGTCTATTGAATGACCAGCTGAAAAATACTCCCGTCGGAGCACAGAAAAAGTGAATATTGCTGATTAAAAGATTCGGAGAGAAAAGTTCTGAAGCAACTGCCTCAATACTTATTTTGCCTTCATCAACAAAATTTTTTGGAGGCAAACGATTTGCTCCCTTGGAACAATCAACATTCCATCAGTTTCTCTGCTGCGGTGGAATGGCCGAGTGCTCTTAGGCGCCTTGCTGCGGAGCGCGTGGTTGCTCCCCGCCGTGGGTATCGAGTCCTCCCTCGGGCATAGGTGTGTGTGTGTGTGTGTGTGTGTGTGTGTGTGGTGTCCTCAGGTTAGTTTAACGTTCAGCCGGTCTTTTGGACCAGAGTGCCCCCTTCTCTCCATCAGCGCTCTGCCCTCCTCAGCAGCCTCAAGGTCGTTGAAGAGAAAGGCGAGGTAACTGTTGTGCATGTGTCTCAATTTCTGCAATTAACGAATTGTCCACTCCGCTCCCGTTCAAAAAGTCCAAGGTGTACGCGGATGTCTTTATTTTCCCCGGTCGAAAGGACCTCAAGTTGTGTGTTTTTCGCTTCACACTTAACTGCAAATCTGTAAAAATTGGTAGAAATCTGTGTACCTATCTAAATATCAAGTGAGTACGTGCAGTGTATGTCTGTGTTTGCGTGTGTTTGTGTGTGTGTATGTGTGTGTGTGTGTGTGTGTGTGTGTGCATGCTCGCATGTGTGTGCAATGCTCTTTTTGTCAAAGCTGTCAAAAATTATCCACACATTTGTTTTGTTTTTCCTTACAGAAACCCGAAATGGTAAAAAGACTTTGTACCAGTGGAAAATGCAGATTCCGCATTGACGATCCGGATTTCTCACAGAGTTTTGTTTGAAAAGGATCCATACACATGAGGAAAATTACGAATTAGCATCAGATGAAGAAGATGGTGCTAGTGGGGAAGTAGATAAAGACAAATTACTTACTGACTCTGATGTCGATATAGATGATGTTGTTGATCAGCCATCATCGGAAGATGAATATTCCGGAGACAATGCGAGTGACCATGAAGACAGCAGTGGGTACCCACGCCCTCAAGAAGACTATACTGAAGAAGAAAGCGCAAGAGCGGCTGAACGAAATGTTTCCTTACTCATCCCCTGTGAGGCTAAGCAGTTCTGTTTGCACCGACAAAATGTTACTGCCTTTTCGAGGGTGATATGCCAAAGAAGTCTGCGAAGTATGGCTTCAAAGTCCAGTGTCTTACTGACGCAGAAAATTCATATTTTTAAAATGTATATCTGTACACATGCCATGGGACAGTTGGTATTGGACTTACCGCATAAGAAAAACAACTGCCAATCCCAACACAATCAGTAAAAAAAAAAAAAAAAAATCAAATGTTTGTGGAGCTTATGGGACTTAACTACGGGGTCAGTCATCAGTCCGTAAACTTACAAACTACTTATGAACTAGCTTAGTCTAAGGACGGCACAAACATCCATGCCCGAGGGGGGATTCAAACCACCGACCACAGCGGCCGTGCAGACCGTGACTGGCTCAGTCCTACGAATACCCAACATCAAAAAAAAAAAAAAAAAAAAAAAAAAAAGAACATGGTGTAACATAACTGCTGAGATCTGGTTCTGTTCTGTTGAGTTGTGTAGGGAGCTCACAAAATAGAGAGCTCAGTCTCCTCGGAAATCCCCCCCCCCAAAAAAAAAACCAAAAAAAAAAACCTCTAGAATTCCACGCCTTCATAATGTGATCTCCGAAAGATACAAACTTTGGTTTTGCACAGGATATGTCGCTTGTCAGTTAACTGTCGAAAAAAATTAAAAAAACTGCTATTGATGTCGACAATGTTTAATAATAAAGATGTAGGGGTGTATGGAGGGAGGTGCACTGAATGGATTTTAAGATATATTAAAAATGCTGAAAAACGGAAATAATCAGCACCCCGGTCTTAAAGACCGAGTATTCGCTGGGTGTACCGTAAGGGGGTGTAAGGGTTGAAGGTTAAGTTAGTTTAAGTAGTTTGTTAGCCTAGGGACTGATAAGAGTAGATAAGCCCCACAGATTTTGCTCTCTGTCTGTCCTGTGTTCCTCATACCCAACCGTCCTGGATCGTCTCTTTTTCCCCATTGGCACTCCTTCACCCCCTCCATTTTACCAATGTCCCCTTCACTGTCACGCTGCCGTCCTCTTAGCACCATTTCTTTCCCATTGCCAGTGTCTGTCCTTTTGTAACTTACAGTCGATTAAACAACCCACGTCCTTGTTTTGCTTACTTTAGTTACTATCTGTAGAAGCAACTATTCAACAATTTTGACATATATTATTTCTAATTAAATTCCTAACAATTATAGGGACCACATCAAAATCAGACGTCTTTGTTCCTATAACACGGGGAACACTTTCAATTAATTATTGCACATGAACCAAATATTGTACAGATTTACAGATGTCGTACATATGTCAGTTTGAACAGAAAGCCTGTAAGGTTTTTTTTTTTTTTTTTTTTTTTTTTTTTTTTTTTTTTTTTTTTTTTTTTTTTGCTTTTACAACGCAACTAACAAGCCTCAAAGTTTGTCTTATCGATTTTTGTCCTGCATTTGGTAGTTACCACAATCATCGATTGTTATCCTGTAGAGTGCATTTCTATCCATTTTACCTTCTCTGAACTTCAAGAGCGTCTGTCGCCGTTAAACTACACTTTCATATATGTATATATATATATAGCACTTCCTTGCAGAAATATAATTAATTAATTACAAGGAATAGTTTTAAACGTAAATGACTCTTCTTTGGCATATAGTGTTGCAATGCTAATCTCGTAATATAGGAAAAAAGTAAATAAATAAAATAATAGTAATAATTTGTCTGTTTTAAGAAAACAAAAGAAAAAGATTTTCATCATATATGAAGAATCAAATATTTCCAAACATTATTCGGATATTTCTAGTTTTATTAATAAATCTTAATTTATTTATTCCTTTCTTTCTTGACCGCTCGGATACTGCACCGCCGCTTATGTAGACCCTGTAAATCTAATTACTTGGGAATTCTCTGTAACATTATAAGAACAATCTAAATTCAATTATCTATCTATATGACGTAATATTCATAAAGTAACTTACATTGCAATTACCAAGTCATTGGATTTATGATAGAAACAAATAGTCTAATTTTGATATGGGCGTTTTAGACGTTGTTATAGGTGCTTCCAGAGATACTAATTAAAATAGCCGACTTGGCTGTCGGAGGTTCCGAGTGCCGCCAGGCTAGGGCATGGGCGTGTTGTGTATGACTACTGTCTTCGATGACCTAAGCAGTTTGGATCCTTAGGATTACAAACATCTGAACATTTGAAAACATTGTTTGGAAAACCATCAATACGTTACTATGTAGGCCTACTGACACTGTTGTTGTGTGGGCTAATCGTTCAGTGTTATCTGACGATGGCTTAAGAAACCGAAGGCCTATTCATAAAGAAGTAATATTGTGTAACATAAATGCAATGTATTCAAGTCTTTAAAAAAAAAAAAAAAAAAAAAAAAAAAAAAAAAAAAAAAAAAAAAAAAAAAAAAAAAAACGATAACTCTAATGTCGTAACCAGTACCATAGCTACGAACTTCCTTGTGAAGAGGGACTATAAACTTCTCGCAGAGAATCCACAATCCCTCCTACAGCGAGCGGAACGAATTCCACCGCCAATGTTTCAGAGACTGCAGTGAAATTACCCAGAACGGTTCTCTCAGTACAGAGGATGAATGGCGGTCTGTTTTATAAGCTGCCTGCAGACGGCACTCGAATAAATCTCATCGGATGCAGTGCGGTCGATGGAAATGTTGGCGAACGTGGTGCCTGCAGGCAAGTGCTTGGCGGGGGAGGGGAGAGCAGGTGGCTGCGATTGTCTGCTTCCTGCAGCGGACGGAGCTGTTTGCCCACCGCGCTCTTATACAAGCTGAGCTGCCTCTGGAAAGCTCCGTCAAGGGGCTCGCAAAACAAAAGCAGCAGGGATCATTAGTTGTGAAATGGGCTGTCAAGATGTTGGAAACGGTGAGCAAAGGCATATCGTGGAATCGGTACAGTCTGCAGATGGAACTATCCTTTATGCCGGCCAAGCCCCCACAATTCCGTAAGCGGCCGACTGCGAACAGCGGGCATATATAAGTGCGCCTCGGCGGCCATCATGGTGGTAAGCTTCCGCGCGAACTTCAAATGTGTGTAGGGTTACCATACGTCCTCTTTTTCCCGAACATGTCCTCTTTTTGAGGCAAGAAAATGTGTCCGGCCGGAATTTATAAAATTTTACAAAATGTCCTTTTTTTTTTTTTTGGGTTCCGAGAAAGAAAATTTATTTTTGTGTCATTGGCGACAACATGTTCATTCGCACTGCAGTTCGAAATTGTTCACAACCATTACGGGCATACACAAAGCATGCACAGAGTGAAATTGCCGTTCACAATTTCGCACTCCGCATGGGTCCGACAGTTGCAAACGATTCGGATCTTCTCTGCGAAGGAACCCGGTTGTCTATCTTGTATTCAACCAGTGCATTCTGTCTTCTGCATTACGTTCTATGGCGTTGCTTTTGATATACTTTGTGGTTTAGGTTAAAGCTGTATTTGAGATCGTAGGTAACCTTTTGCTTCAAAATAAATTACGAACTTAAATATAACATAATACCGAAGAGAAAGTCAGTATTAAATATGTGCTCCTGGAGAAATACAAATCATTCAAGAGAATGATCAAACGAATGTAACAATTAATGATACATTGTGCTCCGATCAGCTTTTATAATTTTTTTTAAAGATTATCAAAGGAAACAGAACATATCAACAGCTGAAGTGTGTTGTCCATATTTAAATCAGTCATCTAGTGTTGTTAGTTATTCTGAACTGCTGTAAATTATAGACTTCTTTTCCATAACTAGTCATAATGCCGACACAGAACCTGTGTTTTCTCTTGTGAACACACAGTGCACAAAAGACAGGAATAGATTTAAAATATACTGTAATTATACTGTAAATGTACAGTATAATTTCAAACATTTGAAATGCCTTGTTGAGCTGTTGAGAGAGATTTCGTCGTCCACAAACTATAGTTGGTTCAAAAGTGAGTAAGACAAGAATAAGATAATTGACAGTAGTGATGAGGAATAAACTGTCAAGGTTCATAATATTTCGTTTCCCAACAACCACACAGGGTTACTGTTTTAGTTTGTAGTAGTTTTGCGTGGTTCATTAATAAAGTTGTTAATTACATTATGTTAAAGACAAACTTTCCTCTTTTTTATGAACTGTCCTCTTTTTTGGTGATGAACATATGGTAACACTAAATGTGTGTAAGACTCATTTGATTATCGTGTGTATTCATTCGAGTTAAGACGCGAAAACTATGTACCATTTAAATATTCTTGGCACTTTCTCAGTATGTTCTAGGATGGTGAAAGTTTTATACAAACATTAATTTCGGAAGAGTTTCACAACACTTTGCGTCTTTGTTGGAGTGTCTGATGTATTCTCGAATATTTAGATATTTTATACAATCAAAAAATGAAAGACTTGCCTGGAATACCTAACGTTAAATTTCCACTGTGAAAATGAAATGTCCCATCAGATACATAATTGTAAAATAGCTTCTTACCTTGTGAATACAGTAACCTGCCACTACCAAATTCTTCTAAGAACACGAAGTATGCCATAACTTTTTCCTAACTTAGTGCACGTAACTGTAGCATTAGGGTATCTAGCACGAATATTAGCATTTTAATGCTGTAAGCCAAATACCTTACAGTAGCGTGAACTGCTCAAAAGTCAGCAAATGTCATCATATGGTTCAACTTCACAATGTGCATTCAGTGTGGCTATGTGTCATTCATATATGGAACTACAGACAGTTCTGCAAACCCCTTTCAGTTGTTACATGTAAAGCAGATGGCCTTTAAATTCTGTGTTAAATGTTGCTGATATTAATTTCATAAATAAAAATCCGAACTGCAGTGAGGTAACCTATTTCGTGCCCCCAACAGTCATTTCACACATAAAATGAGACCTTTTTGAACTTCCTGTCCACCAGTGCTGCCTAAAGAAGTGTTTTTGACACTTGCGGGGAGTGACACTTGCGGAGAAAGGGAATGTGTAGACACTTGCGGGGAGACCCGGACGCTGCAGGTAGTGAACAGGGCGTTTCAGAAGTAGGGATACACCACCCCTACTCCACTTCCTCCAACCGCTACCTGTGCCGTATTCCGGCTCAAAATTAGCATGGGCCTATATTTCGCATTCATTGAAAAATGCGAATTTTTCCGTTACCTACTCTTTATTTTGTACATATTTAAGAGCATAAAATAAAGTTATCTCGCAATATTTCTGATAAAGTAGTGTTTCACATCAAAATACCATTTATGAAAATTTCGGATTTACTGCATTTTGAGTCAGAATTCGCATCTATATTCGCATTTATCGCAAATGCGAATTTTTCCCGTCCCTGGTAATACATTTAAAAATAAACAGCTGATCAAGGCACTAAAAGCAAGAACAGATGTTTGGGTGTTTTACTACAAATAGCTCAAACACAATTTGATCATGGAATTATATACAATCTCATTATAAAGGTTTTTTGTAGGTGGTTTTGAGCAGCTTGTAAATATGTTAGGAATTGAATTATGAAATATAGACAGCTACACCTTATGTTTATTATGAGATATCGATTTCGGCTAATTTCAGGTCATCTTCAAGTCTCAGACAACAGGTGTTACTTATTGCATTTTTCCAGTGGCACTCATAACGTTTAACTGTTTACGCAGGAGGTCTAACATTGTTAATCGCGTTAGCGATGAAAACAGAACCCAGAATCTTTGCGTCTAAATGATACATATATTGGTGTGATGTCTTATTTCGAAAGAACAGACATCACACCAATAGCTCTCGGTAAAATGGAACGGTACGATGTCGTTATGTAGCACAGCACGGCCGACTGGAAACGCAGAAGTGCAAACAACGTTCTCTCCTCAGAGGTATGATTATAATTAAGGTTCGGCATAGACTTCTACAACATACAGTAATTCGTTTTGGGGTCTACGAATAAACACTTTAAGTTTGTAAACTACTCATTTACTTGTTATTAACATTTTTTAATTAAGGGTTTAAGGTTGCGTCTCCTATTAAAAAGCATAGTAGCTATTTTAAAGAGATGGAAGTTGCGTGATAGTGGGGTAACTACATAGCGGTCAATTACATCAACGTATATGTGCAGGATGCCTAATATATTTATTGCTTGTGCAGGTGTCTTGATATGCTTAGTGTTCTGAATAATATGCTTTTAGGAGGTATGACTGTGGAAAGTCATCGTCTTGTAGTAGCAGAGAATGTCTTAATAACTCTCTAAACATTATCACTATTAAAATGCCTTTTTGTTTTCAGGAGGAACATTCAGCGAATTAATATGTAGTTAGAACAAGTTACTGTATTGCTCTTCAGCTTGCAAAGGGTTGGGCAATTTCACTGAGTTTCGTGTTATGTTGACAGTGTGGAAACTTGACAACAGCAGTGCTAGACTTCTTGGTGCGCCTGTACCCAGGAATAGCCATTAGCCGCCCCAAGGGCCCCGGGTTCCCCGCAAGTGTCACTCCCCGCAAGTGTTCCAACCCCCTAAAGAAGCTCGTTTTAAGAGGTACCATTATTGTAAAAGCTTGTTATTTATTTCATTGAATCCTATATTGTCTTGACTGACAGCCTGTTAAGCAAGAGTAACTAGGCCTATATCTGCAGTTAAATACTGAGCAGCTCTTCACCGTCGTGCTTCATGTACAATGCAATAGTCAAACAATACAGACGTGACTATGACTTGGGTATATATGCCGCAGTAGCTATATAATACACGATTTGTCTCCTAACAAGATCATCATGGCGGCCGGCCGAAGGTTCAAATTATCCCGCGACAGCAGCGCTGTTACGGAGTCTAGTTATTTTGTACCAGGTCTTTGACGCCGGCATAATCGCAAGGGTCGCATTAGACTCTGGAGAAAGAGTTTGATGAAGTATTGAGCTGTTGCGTTATGCATAGCCATACTGGTTCTGCACGCGGTATTACGGTTGTAGGGTCCTATACAAGTTCCAATTTATCGGCTGTCCGACAAATTGGACTTCTTTATGCGCTTCCCGACCAATTTCTCTTGTCGGACGGTTGGCTGGGTCTGAGCATCCGGTTCCCCCACACAACAATCTGGGCCGTGTATAGCACTGACGTCTGCTGTTTGTATGCGCGACTTCAAATATTCGGTTTACTCTATTTCGTCAAAAAACTGCACATTGTGAGAACCGTGGCTGGGGTATTATAATGTTCGTAATTAAAAACAGCGACCAGCTACAAGTATCGTATAAAATGTTTATTTGCAAGTTTAGGGACTGATGACCCGCAGTTAAGTCCCATAAGCTTAGCCGGCCGCGGTGGCCGAGGGGACTGAGGCGCTCCAGTCACGATCTGCACGGCCACTACGGTCGGGGGTTCGAATGCCCCCTCGGGCATGGATATTTGTGCCGTCCTTAGTGTTAGCTAGTATGTAAGTAGTTTGTAAGTTTAGTGACTGATGACCCCGTAGTTAAGTCCCATAAGCTATAGCAACATTTGAAACCATAAGCTTAACAAACATTTGAACATTTTTTTAATGGTGTAGATTTCCGCTCCGTACAGAACTATACTCTCTACGTTCTGTTCATTACATTCCTGCTGCATAGGACTGAGTTGAGCATCCCATTGACTTTCCGTCCACTGCCAATTCTTTTATTGATTTCCGAGTCTGATTTTCCCCCAATTTCTAAAATTGATCTCATATAAATGTTCAAATGTGCTTATGGGACTTATCTACGGGGTCATCAGTCCCTAAACTTACAAACTACTTATCTACTACCTTATACTAAGGACGGCACAAATATCCATGCCCGAGGGGGGATTCGAACCCCCGACCGTAGTGGCCGTGCAAACCGTGACTGGAGCGCCTCAGTCCCCTCGGCCACCGCGGCCGGCGGACCTCATATAACAAAGTTTCTTTCTCCCTCTAAATGTATAATTCTTCAGGACCGTTAGTCAAGTATTCTTTTTTTTTTATTAATCTTCTAAAAATCAGTAACATAATTATTATTGACCCCAATTTCCGTAAATAGCAGTCAGAAATTTGGGTCGGTAAAAATTATTTAACTGATCTGTAGAACCGATTTCGTTCGTAGGAAACTGTAGAGAATACTGCTATTACTTTTTTGGCCCTGAGGTTAATTGAGACGATAGAGCGACCTTTTTGCGGAGAGCGAGAAGGAATTGTGACGCTAAAGAGGCTCCAGTTTCAGGACAGGGAGGCACGCGGCTAATTGGAGAATAACGGGGGCGAAACGAACAGCCGCTACGCTTCGGGGAAAAAACCGCCGCAGAGTTGAGGCGGGTGTTTGGGGGGGGGGGGGGGAGGGCGGTGACAAACGACCAGGCCGGGGAGTGGGGGGATGGGCAGAAAGTGCGCGCGCAGCCACAAAAACCCAGCTGCAGCTGCAGCGCTCGCCGCTAAATACTCAGCAGGGAATAGTGAATACTGCACGAGGCAGGCCACTCCAGACACCTGCGGCCCGCCTGTCTCCAGTGCTGCCACCTGACACCCGACCACCACTCAGCAGACTGCGTCCTAGTTTGATACGAAAATCGCCTTGGTAGCACTGTATTTTAATACTCATCGAATTCGCGTTTCGCCCCTACAGCAGAGCATCACATTCACCCCGTTTACATGGGCTCCCAAAACCGGATTTCGTAAACCGATTTCCCAATTCCGCTTTTGGTTGGTCATGTAAACACTCCAAAATCGATTCTGGAAATCCGCTTCTCTAAAGCGGTTTTCCAGTTCCACAATCGATTTTCGTGCCCATGTAAACGCAACCGTTTTTGAAGCGTTCTTGGCTTGTCAGATTGTGTTTTCTTGTTAAGAATTTTCGGCACATATGGAAAGAGTGATGTTGTCTAATGTGAAATAAAAGTATAAATATTAGAGTGAACATAAATCTGTGTATTTAAATAAAGAAAAAATAGCGATTGTGCGGACTAAATCAGAAACTGAATCAGCTGTTTCTCAGCCGCCATTTTAAGTGGGCTAGGAAATTCGATTCAGGCTATGCCATGTAAACACGACAGCGAAAAACGGTTTACGAAAATCGGTTTTCGTCTTCCGGAAGATGTGTTACTTGTAAACGTAGTGATTGTTGCTGTCGATTATCGGTTAGTGAAGTCTGCAGACGATCAAAAGCAACTGCAAAGCCGGCCGCGGTGGCCGACGGGACTGAGGCGCTTCAGTCACGGTCTGCACGGCCACTACGGTCGGGGGTTCGAATCCCCCCTCGTGCATGGATGTTTGTGCCGTCCTTAGGATTAGCTAGTTCATATGTAGTTTGTAAGTTTAGGGACTGATGACCCCGTAGTTAAGTCCCATAGACTATACAAACGTTTGAACATTTTTTGACAAAATTTCTACTTGGTGCGAAAATTGGCAATTGACACTAAATAAAGAAAAGTGTGAAGTAATATACATGGCCACTAAAAGAAATCCGCTGAACTTCAATTACGCGATAAATCACTCAAACCTTAAGGTCGTAAATTCTACCAAATACCTAGGAGTTACAATGACGAACAACTTAGATTGGAGAGAACACATACAAAATATTGTGGGGAAGGCGAACCAAAGGTTACGTTTCATTGGCAGAACGCTTCGAAGATGCATCAGCTCCACCAAAGAGACTGCCTACATCACACTTGTGCGTCCTCTCCTGGAATACTGTTGCCCCTTGTGGGACCCTCACCAGGTGGGACTGACGGAAGATATTGAGAAGGTTCAGAGAAGGGCCGCTCGTTTTATCACGTTACGGGGGGGAAATGTTGCACGAATTGGGGTGGAAATCATTAAAAGAAAAACGTTATTCATTGCGGCGTGATCTGTTTGCGAAGTTTCAATCACCGACTTTTACTTCTGAATGTGAAAATATTTTGCTAGCACCCACCTACTTAGGGAGATATCACCATCCCAATAAAATAAGAGAAATCGGATCGAAAACGGAACGATTTAAGTGTTCTTTCTTCCCGCGCGCTATTAGAGAATGGAACGGCAGAGAAAAGTTGTGAAAGTGGTTAATGAACCCTCTGTCAGGCACTTAAATGTGATTTGCAGGGTATCTATGTAGATGTAGATATTTGCGTGACACACGAAACACAAGAATTAGAACAGGCACGATTTTGTGCACGCGTCAGTTCCTTCTCTAATTCCTATTATTCGATGACTGGTAGCATAACGAAAAATGCAGAAACGGAAACATTAACATTTAGATGCCATAAACCAGTTATTGTTTAGATAATTATGTTATCCGTCTATGACTAATGAGACATTTTATTGCCATATGCACAGAGGCGGCGGCTTTTGAAAATCATTGTGGGTGCTCATGGTTTCATTTCTAATTACCTTTTCGGCCACAAGGTTCAAAGAATGGGCCAAGCAGTGCTCAATTTTGCTGGGGGGGGGGGGCGGTCGTAAAGTCTTGCTCGGGGGTCGCCATCACAGATGAAAGTACTTGTATCATAATATAACTACGGGGTCCAGATATACGTAACTTTTTAATAAAGTATACCTAAGACAAATATATTTAATGTAAAAACTACTGAGTTAGTTATGAACTGATAAAACAGCGTGTTAATGACAAAGGTTGAAAACTGTTTTCTGGATCCAGTGGATAGATAAAAATAAGTAATTCAGAAAAATTCTGAAAAAAATATCTATTACTTTTCAGATTGTCTATTCAATGGGACCTTTGTTATTCAGCGTAACTCGCCTATGAGTCTTGTCTTGCGAGTCACTTGTTAAGGAAAATTATATTTTTCTGACGGAAATTATGTAAAAATAGGATAATCTATTGCATTCCGAAATACACACAAAAAAACTTCGTCCAACAATTTAGAAGAAAACTGTAGCAAAACAAAGAAGGTTAATATCGTTTCCTTTTAGATGTTCAAATGTTTGTAAAGCTTGTAGCTGCGTGGTCACGATCCCTAAACTTACAAACTACTTATAAACCAACTTATACTAAATACAGAACAAACATCCATGTCCGAGGTGGGATTCAACGAGAACGGGAACGTCCTCGCGTATCAGAGGATAACGCCTCAATGCCGTCGACCACTCTGCGGCGTTTCCTTTTAGATCGCCTCGGTTGCACAGTGATAGAGTGCCAGACTATGAATCCAAAGGTCGCAGGTCAGATCCCCAGCAGGTCTTAAGATTTTTATCTGCTATTTTCCACTTCTTTCCCCTCTGGCAATATTATTCATGTGTAAAGTACCGAGTAGCACCGTGGTCCGGAACCCACGTTAAACTGTAGGTCCCCCTATAACTCTCTGGGTAAGTCAGTTCGAAGGTCGGAAGAAGAAAATGGCATATCACCTCCAAACAGGACCACGCCTAGTGAAGTACTGTGGCGTACAAACCAATGTTCGGATTGTTGACTGCTTTACCTTAGTTTTGTTACGGTTCGTGGGAGGAGGCGCGTGGGTCGCCAGAATATTTTTACTTCCGAGGGCTCGCATATTAGAGAAATTTGAAAAACACTGCCTTAAACTAACGGACGGTGTTACACTACGGAGAGTGACCTGTAAGTGTTTCTTTAACATGTGTCCTTAGCAAAAAATAAGACCATGCCTCCCTTTACACTGTTCTGTTTTGGAATTCTAGTGTTACCTGTCTCACGCAGATTATGTATGCCCTGCTGTAAGGCTGAAACGCGGCGCTTAATCGTGGAGTAACAAAATTGCAATCATGACGGATTTGAAACTTCCTGGCAGTTTAAAACTGATTGCCAGAGGTGGTATTCGAAACTGGGACCTTTGCCTTTTGCAGGCAAGCTTTACTTCTGCCAGTACCTCGCTTCCTGCTTTCCAAACTTCACAGACGTGAGGACGGATCGCGAAGCGTTCCGGGATAGCTGTCGGTAGGGCGCTTGGCCGCGAAAGGCAAAGGACCCAGGTTCGAATCCCGGTTCTGGCAGACAGTTTAATCTGCCAGAAAGTTTCATATCAGCGCACACTCCACTGCAGAGTGAAAATATCATTCTGAAGACGGTTACGATTTCAAGATGTAATTGCACTAGGGTCGTGTTCCGACACCGCGAGGAGATGAGCCGTAACCGCAGCCACACCTGCACTCGTGTGCCACACCGTTCCGCCACAAAGTGGACGCGATTGTGAATGACGCGCTTGTATAGCTGGCGTCATGTAAGAGACGGAGGGATAAGGGAAGCGTGGAGGGGAGGAGCGCCAACAGCTGCGCCTGCGGGAAAAGCACTGCTTGATCCTCACCGACTCTCAAAGCGTGCTGAAAAAATTACAACATCCGACGTTTGACAAACGAACGAATAGATATATATTGGACGTCTTGGAGGCCATAACAAATGCACAGACAGTGGGCATAGACATCCACTTACTTTGGATTAAAGGACATCGAGGTATACCCCATAACGAAACAGTAGACCGCCTTGCCAAGAGAAGTATTACGGAAGGACAACAACGCCCCACGCCGATTCCATATACAGACTTACGAACGACGATTCGGAAAGCTGCCTATCGCACTTGGGACCACGAATGGCACCTCTCTCATGTGTTTAAGGGAGGACACCTGGCAGCTATACAACCAAATGTCTCCTCACGACCGTGGTTTTCATCGATGACGCTTAGTAGACGTCATGCAACGTCTATCATTCGGATGAGACTGGGGCATGGATGTTACCCTGCCCACCTACACCGTTTGAAAATCATCGCTACTCGGCATTGCGACAAAGATGTAACGGCGGTGGCGGATCTCAACCACATCATACTGGCATGCACCAAGTACACGGCCGCACAAAGTGTATTCTACCGAACGCTGGTCGCGAGGGGTTACCCCCTCCCCACAAGTGTCACTGTCCTCCTTCATGGATTCGACAAGCTTAAGTACACTTTACTGAAGGACTACCTCAAAGTCACTGGCATACAGCTCTAATTTTAGAGCTAGTGTGTTTACCTTGAACATGCACAGCGGGAAACTGCATAAGTGATTTTATATTATATTTTGACTTTTATTTGTCTTTGCACCTCTCATTTGGTCCTATGCTTTCTGCACTTTTATTGTATTACAAATAGCTGTCGTACTGTTAAATATGTATTGTTTAATGTCTTTACATGTTATTTTTCTACTTTTATTCTAAGGCTATATGATGTAACATACTTATTAATATTGTGCTGTACATTGTAATGTTGTCAATGTAATAACCGCTGGCTGTATGGTCACTGTCACCAAAAGCCATAATAAAGAATTAAAAAAAAAAATCGCGGCCAGCCACGCTCCTACCGAATGAACGTTATTGGCTGTCATTGCAGTAATGGAGGGGGGTGCGCAGAACGGCTGAGAACTGGGCCGCCTTCGTAGCTGACGTTGACTATAGAGGGTAGTCAGGATCTCTGTCAAAAACATTATGTAAATATGTGTTGTCTATTCCTCATAACTTGTCCAAAAGAATTTCCCTTAGCGCTAGGATTCTGTTGGGCTACAATACCGCAAAGTCATCCATCCCCCCCCCCCCCCCCCCCCCCCCTTGCATGCCTGTCTGTCGAATGGGGTTAGAAAACTTGTGAGGAGCCACACTTGTGAGAAGAGCCGGGCGAGCATGTAGCTGATGATAATAATAATAATAATTCTGTGTGGCTCATTGACCTGGTGCAAGTCTTTCAATTGGACGCCACTTCCGCGACTTGCGTGTCCCTAGCCTACCCCAGTTATTCAACCGGGGAAAGGGGACCTACAGCTTAACGTGGAATCCGAACCACGTGTCGTTTCTGGCGACTCCTCACATCGTTGAGAGGTGAAGGATGGGTTAAAGTGCAGACTAAAAAATCTAACCTCCGATTGGATTTCGAGCCCGCAACCCTCAGGTTTCTAGTCGAGCAATTTACCCCAAGATCACCAGGCCCGATAGTCTACAGAAAGACCAAGCACCTGTTACGAGCCCATCAATTGCTTTCCTGCGAGGCCTTTCTGCGGATGTTGTGCAGATCGAAAAGTTTTCCAGTTACTGTGATTTCGCCCTTCCGTGTAATGGTAACGATTTTGCCGAGTCTACGCTTATTTCTTCTCTCTGTATCTGTGCCTTTTGATGCTTACAAAATGTTTTGGCAATTAATTTGCAACTTCGTCCAGATTATAAATACATCTTGCAAATTTGTACGGAGTGGCTCATGACACCGGTTAGCCGATTTCCTATTACTTTCACCTCTATTAAGTTTATTTATAAGATCTCCAGTGCATTACGCAAGCTGCGACAGAATAACCTTGCGCACTAAAGCGCCTTGTTGCGGTGCACGCTGTGTTTGCTGCCACTTTATTGCAATGGTGAAGAGAGGTCGTTTTTCAGATTAAGAGATAGGACAAATTGCTGTAGAAACTGACGATATTATATGTGACAGTTCTAAGGATTTTCAAGGCCCGTATGTTGAGGCTACTGAAAGTGACGGTACATAGAGCATACGTGTGTGTGTGTGTGTGTGTGTGTGTGTGTGTGTGTGTGTGTGTGTGTGTGTGTGTTAATCAATATTTGATCAGCGATAGTAATGGTACAGTTGTTTCCACTGAGGAAGAGGCGCGCGC
Organism: Locusta migratoria; assembly: GCA_026315105.1. NCBI lineage: Eukaryota > Metazoa > Arthropoda > Insecta > Orthoptera > Acrididae > Locusta > Locusta migratoria. Next base: position 668,842,518 of record CM048744.1, read on the forward strand.
GTGCTAACTGAAAGGGTTTAAACACCTCATGTAGTTATTACAGAATTACTGAAATCAAATTCATCTGTGTATTTTAAAAGTAAGGGGAAAGGCAGTATTAGAGATCGGTGGAGGATACGGTACAAACTCATTCTTTCGTCTCTCCTCTTCCCCATCGCCGCGTCGGAGTGGCCGAACGCATTGAGGCGCTATGCTACGATGCGCGAGGCCTTCCTCTTCGGGGTTCTAATCTTGTCTCGGACATGGATGTTTGTGTTGTCTTTAGTATAAGTTAGTGAATAAGTAGTTTGATAGTTTAGGGACTGGCGACCCCGCAGTTAGCTAAATGTACAAATGTTTGTAAAGCTTAATGTACTTAATTAAGCGGTCATCAATCCCTAAACTTACGAACTAACTTATACTAAAGACAGCACAAACATCCATGCCCGAGGGGGGATTCGAACACCATACGGGGAACGGCCTCAATGCGCTCGGTAGCTCCGCTGTGGCAGTTAACTCCCATAAGCTTAACAAGCATTAGAATAAAATCTTCCCAACCCATCCACCCACTCTCTCCAGCTCCACACACTTCAAAACCGAACCTGAGATCAGACTAATGTGAGAATTGTGCTTTTCTGCTGTTACGTGTGTGGGAGTTTTGCAAGGATGGGCCCCTCCACGCCCACACCAACGTGGTGACCATCACAAAAGTTCTACTGTCACCTCCGTAATTAAGTTAGTTTGCTAAGGTGGATCACGGGATGTGGGAACCGCGATGTTATCCGTACGTGTGGGCGCGATCACCCATTAATACGGTGCATCTGGAGATAGAATTGGTCGAAAGGTATACGAAGGGTAAAGGTATGTAAGGGCAGAGGAAAAAAAGTGCCAAGGCAAGAGCCAAGGGAAAAAAACCTCTGCGACAGTGGGGTAGGTATGAAGGGCAGTAGCGGTATGCTATCTGCGACAGATCATGCAAGGGTTGGTAATGTTAGTGATGGGTATTTTCTCAGTACCATTAACTTTGCTAGGTTCGTCATAAAGAATCAGTCCGTTTTGATGCGAGGTTCTGCTGCAGCTGAGCTCCAATGATGCCTCCTGGGTCGGCTGTGGCAGAATACCTGTAACATAGCCAAGTCTGTCAAGGTAGTTAGGCAGTTCGGTCATAGAACTGGCTAAGTGTGCGGGACTGTTTAGGTTTGTTTGTGTTTAGTGCGATGAATATGGTTTCCCTGCCTTGCCTGTAGGTCGGCTGTGGGCTCAGCTGGCATTGCCAGTCAGATTGCTGTTTTGCAGGGGTTTGCCATGTTCATCGTGTTTGTGAGTTGGTGTTCCCTACGGCCGTAGGTGGTTAGTCTCTGAGAAGAAGTGTTTTTGGGCGATTACGTTTCCACCTATGGTTGTGATCGTAGTTCCCCAAGCGTAGGATGAAGGGGTTGTTCGAGTGTCTCGAGTTTCTGTATAGTCGTGTGGCGAGTTTCTTGAATACCACCGAGAGGCGCTCTAGGCGGTATTCATTGTGAAGGTCCACGGTGCGTGTGTATCGTGGAGCGTTGCTAATGATGCGTAGTACCTTGTTCTGTATGAGCTGCAGGCGGCGCAGCCGTGTTGGCGCCGCGTATGCCCAGCACGGAGCACCGTACGTCATCAGAGGTCTAATATGTGTCATGTAGAGGTTCCTCGACACCCGGCTATTCAGTTTGCTTTCCCTGTTGAGCATCGGGTAGAGTTGTTTGAGCCTCGCGTTTGCTCTGTTGGTCATGTGTTGTATGTGGTCCCCCCATATGAGTTTCCGGTCCAGCCAGACACCAAGGTATTTGACTTTCTCACGGAAGCGTATTGGGCGTGTATGTAGAGTAATTGGTCTACAGTGTTGGTGTTTGCGCAGGTGTTTCGGTCTGCGTGTGAACAGAACTGCCTCACACTTGTCGACGTTGACTTTGACACGCCATTTCTCCAACCAAGGTTCGGCAGTTCTGAGTGCTGTCTGTAGGCGTGAGTTAATGTTTGATGGCTTCCAATCTTGCGCCATGATGGCGGTGTCATCTGCGTAGATTGCAGTCATCGTGTTATGTGTGGATGGAAAATCATTAATGTATAGGTTAAACAAGAGGGGCCCCAGGATGCTGCCTTGGGGTACTCCGGCTTGAATACCATGTCGTGTAGACTGTTTGCCCTGCACGTCAGTGTTGAAGCTTCTGTTGGTGAGATATGAGTGTATGAGATGCACGAGTCCGTCGGGAAACGCGGCGTCGTTAAGTTTGCGTATAAGGCCGTTGTGCCAGAGACGATCGAAAGCTTTTTCGATGTCCAGGAACACCGCCCCAGTGGCTTTGTTTTTGTTGTAGCCGTCTGTTATGTGTTCAACTACGCGGAGGAGTTGTTGTGTTGTGGAGTGGTGATTCCTAAAGCCGAATTGCTCCGGTCTTAGGGTGTCATTGGTGATGCAGTGCCGAGTGAGACGTTTAAGTATTACCTTCTCAACTATCTTACTGAGCGAGCTCAGCAGACTGATGGGTCGGTAATTTTGTGGGAGGGAGTTGTCTTTCCCTGGCTTCCTGAACATCAGGACCTTGGCCGCCTTCCAAAAGGCAGGGAAGTGTTGGTGTTGCAGGATGGCATTTGTGATGTGTGTCAGGTACTCTACTGCTCTATCCGTGAACTCCTGGAGAACCCGGTTTTGAATGCCATCATGGCCAGGCGCTTTTCTGGCTGTGGTGTGCTTGATGGCCCATGTGATTTCATGTGTGCTAGTACGTCTAATTTCGTTGCGCGGAGGCTGGGCCATGAAGCGTGTGATCGCCTGGTCCGTCTCTAGTGTGAACACTAGGTCGGAAGGAGCCAGGTTCGGTGTGAATGACGCTGCTAGTGTTTGGGCCATTAGCTCAGCTTTCTCTTCCGCTGAGTATGCTGGGCCGTTTGGTCCCTGTAAGGTAGGCGTGTAGAGTTTCTCCCTGGTGAAGTGTCTGGCCAGAGCCCACACTCCAGGACGTGTGGTATCAAGTCCAGCGAGTTTCTGGTCCCATTGTGTCGTTTTGAATGTTGTTATTTTACCCCGTATGATACCCTGTAGCCTGTTGACGTGATGTTTATACACCGGACGCCTGGTACGCTGCCAGTATCTCCTGAGTCGGTTTCTCATTGAGATAAGGCCCAGGATTTCCTGGGGCAGGGCCGCTGAGTGTTGTTGTGTGGCACGTAATGGTATGGATTCGGCTATTGCGTCTTGGACAGCAGTTGTGAGGACTTCAACAGCTTCATCAATTTGTTCTGTTTGTGTAATCTCGTGAGTATCAGGAATACGATTATCAAGCGTTTCCTTGAACAGAGCCCAATTTGCGCGCTTGTAATTTAGTATCCTGCGTGGTTCATTGTACTGCAGTGTTTCTTCCGTGTGAAGTATAACGGGGGTGTGGTTGGAAGGCAGATCGTTTACAACCTCAAGGTTGAGGGTAACTGTTATGCCCTTGATGAGAGCCATGTCTATCACGTCTGGCCTTTGATTCCTTTGGTAAGGAATATAAGTCGGTTCAACCGGTGCAAGTGTGATGTAGTTTCTGCCTAGTGAGTGTTCGTACAGTTTTTTGCCGTTGCGATTTTGTCTGATTGAGTTCCAGTCGCGGTGTTTTGCGTTCAGATCTCCAGCGGCGATGACTCGCGGTGCAATGTTGAGTACTGTGCTGATGTCGCGTGTTACAATGTTACCAGGAGCGTTGTAGAGCGACACCAGTGCAGTGTATGCTCCGTTGAACTTGACCCTGGCGGCCGTGGCCTCTAATCTTTCAAGTGCAGGGAGCTGGACATTTGTGTGTTCAATGTCTTTGTGTATGATGATTGCTGTTCCGCCTCCTTCTCTGCCGTCCGCTCGGTCGGTACGATAGACGCAGTAGCCAGTAAAGTTTAGTCTGTTGTGAGGTTTGAGTTTAGTCTCGTTCACAAGGGCAATCAGTATCCCCTTTGCCTCAAGGAGCGCGGCAAATTCTGCCCTTTTGTTGGTGATCCCATCTGCATTCCAGAACAGGATCTGTGATAGTGTTACGTTGTTTATGTGGGGGGGCGGGTGTGGCGTGTTATCCATGTATGGGAGTAAACAGGTTTGTGATCGCTGTTTGTATGACAGTCCAGTACTGGCCGGTTTCGGCAGTCATGAGCTGCGTGAACAGTGTGGTGACGGCTCCCCAGATCTTCGAAAAGATCTGCTGAGTCGTGTGTTGGGGGAATAGTGCCTGCATCACTGCCTGCAATATTCCTCCCGGTGTTGTTGGGATGTTGGGTATGTCGGCCTGTGTTGGCGAGTTGGCGGCCGTTTGTGCTTGTGTTAGCGTTGTGTTTGGGCTGGCTTGTGTTTCAGCTGTACGTATAGCTTCTGTTGGCGCCTGTGTTTCCGGTGTGGTGAGGGGTTGTGTAACGTGTGTTCTCGTTTCCTTTGTTACGTTTTGTGCCGGAGAGTTGGTGTTCCGTTGTTGCTGATTACTTTGTTGTGGTGTGGTAGTGTTCCCTCTCTGTTTTCTGGGTCCCCTTCTCCTACGCTGGGGTTTTGGTTTCCCTTGTGTAGGTGCGTTTATCTTGTCGTGTGTGTGGCAGTGGAGCCGTGGTGGTGGTGGTGGTGGTGTGTGTGTGTGTGTGGGGGGGGGGGGGGGTGCGCGGGGATGTGTCCGAATATTATACGCTTTATCGTGTGTGTAATGCCTATTAACTGAGTACAGCCAATTTGTGATTCCCTTCTCATTGCATCTTAAAACCACATTACAGTTGAGGTATATTTACAAATATCTACTACAATAAATAGTTTGGTTGAAGACACGATATGAATAAAACTGCTCCAAAAGATTCGATTTGTCAGTTGATTTGATTTGGCTGAGACTTTCTACACACTGCTGCATATATTTTTTTCTCCGAACCGATGCAGTGGAGGCCCATATTATGGTTAATTATTGAGGTATGGGCCCAATAGGACCGCGCGAAGTACAATCTGTCACTGTCGCTTTTTATGATTGGTCTTCCTTTGTGCCCAAATAGGGTCCACTCTTCCAGAATGAAGTTTCTTTCCTTCATCAGACCACGTTGTTGCAGTCCTGTTTTCTAATTTCTCTCTGACCAACTTTCCAGTCAAATACCTATATTTTTCTACCTCTAACGTCTGCCTGTTATACCGGCTAATTTGAGATCCTCCACAATCGCAGCGAGACATTTAATTGGCTCAGTTTTGGCCTAACTTCTGTTATTAGTTGGCAACTTAATGGCTGCCATTCTTTTAAAGCGCCCATAAAATTTAAGTCTTCGTTTTCTCACGTTACCAAAATCAAATGTTTGCACAGCTTATGGGACTTAACTACGGGGTTATCAGTCCCTAAACTTACAAACTACTTACGAACTAACTAAGACTAAGGACGGCACAAATATCCATGCCCGACGGGGGATTCGAGCCCCCGACCGTAGTGGCCGTGCAGACCGTGACTGGAGCGCCTCAGTCCCCTCCGCCACCGCGGCCGGCTCTCACGTTACCACGCTATGTTTTCTTCTATTTCCGTATTTCTTCTGTCTAAGCTTTCCCATCAATAATTCTGGGGCCTAATATATTCCTATTCCTTTCCATCTTTTCTATTTCTTCAAGATCCCTCTTTCTGCTCTATAAAAATATTGAGTTTCGATTACAGTGCTGTATTGCCTAAATTTACTGTACTTAAAAAGTAAATTATAAATATTGTGTGAATCTGAATACAGTTGCATTTTTTAACATTTATTGCCCATTTACAGAAATAAAAAGTAGCTTTGAAAGTGCATTAAATTCATGTTCACATTCAGCCGTAAATATTAATATAATTTTGATTGCTTTCACAAGTTATTTTGCAGAAATGGGAATATCTCGAAATGTTTTTTAAGGATTCGAAAATTTTTAACTAGTGATGCACATGTATTTAATTTAACATCTATTTCCTTACTTAAAATAAGAACTGACGGTCATAAATTGATTTTATTTGAACTTTCACTGTCACATACTATCGCACCTGCTTATCACAGTGCAGTATGAACGACAAAAAGCACCGATAAAAATATCTCGAGATTTGAAGGCTTCGCGTCAAATGAGTGACATTTGGGTGAGGAGGACGTATGCGTATCTACCCATCTTTTAAATTTGGTGCCAGTGTGACGTCATCAATCCACCTCATGAAATTGAGAGCTCTGGCCTCTCTGTCGCGTCGACATCTTGCTGTCTCAATGTTTGAAGCAGCGCCCAGTCGATGGGTGAAACCTCAGGGCTGTACACTTTAGCACTAATACAGAGGCATGAACCAAATTTCACACTCCTGCACAAAATCGAAGGCAGTTTAAGGATTTCGAAAAAAGGGTTCTGGTTTGTTGTACAGTATAGGTAAGCTTAAGGTGTGGTAGGTCGCTAAACGTGCTGTTATTAGTAGATGGATGTGACGTTACGCAACGAGTACAAACTTAAAAGTGTACTGTAGTGAGTTCGAAAGCATTTCACAGCCATTTACGGCTGGTCACGTGACAATTACGTAGGCAGCAAAAGTGCAGGAATACGAGATCGAATACCAGCCAGCTCGCAATGTTCTCAAATATATTTTCGCCACATGGTGAGATGGATAAGTTAATAACCACCATACTACAAATTCCAGGGTTAAGTCTCGAGAGAGTGTTTTTTCCGTTACTTATCGCTTCTGTCACTTGTGGCAATAATTTATGTCTATGGGACATGACACTCTGTATCGGGGGCGTTGGTAAACTGAAAAAGTATTTGAAAAATACGGCTTCAGATATTCATCTTGTGTTATTTTGATCTGTCAGTGGATTCCTTGAACTTCTCGAATTCTGTAGTGGGTTCTTTTGTAAAAGAATGGCCGACTTCCTTTCTCTCCTTTTTTCTTGTTTCGTCCCAAGCATAAGTATTACACAGAATTCAGTGACGGGGTTTTGTGAAGCGAAAACAGTAGGACAGGCTAAGTGAGGGAGTCTTTATCTGCCTGTTTATCCCTTATTTCGAGATAGGTTTGGAAGGTTATTTCCCTTAATAACAGTATAATTTAACTTCAAGAGTTTTTTTTTTTTTTTTCAGAAACACAAGGTTGTATCCTAGCTTTGAATGAAGTAGCAAACACGATTCACTTTACTTAATTTATTTGTTTGTATATCTCCGTTATCAGAAAATCTTTTTGAAGTAATAATTTTTTTTAATTTCAGGTCAAGGTGCAGCTTATAATTAAGAGTATAAGAGTATGCGTAACGAATTCAGTTGTCTTTATACGGAGACGACGGCTGGCTGCCACCGTTCCATCTGCTCTGAATCAAACCACCTGTTTTACTGACCCAGTTCCCGCGCTAATGCGTAAGTAGGCCTATGCAGCCTTGCTCTCTCTTTCTGTCGCCCTGCAGTTCGTCTTACTGTAAACAACAACGAACAACTGCCACAACAGTCCTCTCTACAGCTCTAACTGCGTGAAACACATTCTCTCTCTATTGCGCCGTGTGCAACGCTGGGGAAAATGAGTGGAAAGAGACGCGTCTTTCCCTATTTGTACGTTCAACAAAACCGGAGTTGTCATTGGCTGCTAATGACGTTTTAGTCTCTAATGGAAAGTTCCTCCGTCTGTCCTGTCCAATACTGCATCACGCTTAGAGCTTAGCTCTCTCTGTTTGCTTAGGACCTGTTGATTCGGAACACACTGGGGTTGTGACATCCTGACTTCTTATAAATTTCTTAACAAGACTGGGTAGTATCCTCTGGTCGCTACAATCTTTCAAATATATCTAGTCTTCCGGGTCTGAATATCAGGACGACCTCAGTCTTAGCTTGTCTATATTACTATACCCATTAATGCCACGCCGAAATCAGTTCCTAACTGACTAGTACATTGTTGATAATACTCTACTGGGTATTGGACCGCATCGTCAATATATCAAATATTTCACCGACGTTTCTACCACTATTGCAAGCGGCAATCTTCTGGGTGTTACGTTTACTGCTGTATGAGAAAAATCTGGTGTCTTAAATATTGAATGTTACCAGCAATGAAAGAGAGCTGAAACCACCAATCGTAACTGGCAACATTCAATATTTAAGACACCAGCTTTACCTCATCCAGCAGTAAACGTAACACACAGAAGATGGCCGTTTGCAATAGTGGCCGAAACGTCGGTGAAATATTTGATATATTGACGATGCGGTCCAATAACCAGAAGAGTTTTATCACCAATGACAACAGCCGCGGAAGCCTTCGTTTACATTTGACTAGTACATATTTACCTCTTAGATAGCTCAACTTGTCAATAGTAATTATCTGACGGGCCATTAATGACACTGCCAATAGCCAGAGTTTGGTGTACCCTGTTGTTTCAGGCTGAGCTGCACCATGCGAAGCCAGCAACTGGACTCTGCGCTACGACAGCTGGGCTTTATCGCGCTGGCGCATTAAGCGAATTGCGACACAGGACGTGTCTAATCATCCAATCAAAAGCTTGCCTTCCTATGAACTTCTTACCACTATCGCTGGAGGAAAGTTATCCTTTTTATCTTGTTTTCGGAGGAAACATGTCAAGGCGTTCGTGTGTCATGCCAATCTTCTAGATTGGTTCCACTTAAAAAAAAATCTGCCAACAATTCGTTGAAATGAAACTACAACAACTGTACAAAAACGTCCGATTGTAGGTCGACTAGCCGATTTTGTCTTGTAGATCTTAAAAATATGTTCAAAGCTCCTTTTATACTGCTGATTATGGTACGATATTAGTGCTGGAATTGCTAAATTTAAAGAGACATAAAATCCTCAAGACTGGCATTCTTTTACAGAAACTCAAAATTTAACTCGAACTTCAATGCGAGAAGCTTACAACAAATTCCACAACGAAACCCTGTAACGTAATTTGGTAGAGAATACTAAGAAATTCCGGTCGTATGTAAAGTATACCAGCGGAAAAACGCAATCAATACCTTCACTACGCGATAGTAGCGGTGATGTTAGTGATGACAGTTCTGCTAAAGCAGAATAGCTTAACATAGCCTTCCGAAATTTCTTCACGAAAGCAAAAGAATTATCATTCCCTATGTCCTGTTAAATTTTTCCACAATCTTGAACACGGCATAAACGAGGAACACCAAAATCGTGGGCCTTCAGTACCTTCATAGAAGTTGGAGATGGCTCCAGTGATTAAATGTAAGGACACTATTAACTTTTGTAGATAAGCAATTAATCAAAAAAGAAAAAAAAATCTTTGGCGACGGAAACCAACAAAGATAGTTCAAATGTTTGTTAACCTTATGGGACTTAACTAAGGGGTCATCAGTCCCTAAACTTACAAACTACTTATCAACTACCTTATCCTAAGGACGGCACAAATATTCATGCCCGACGGGGGATTCGAACCCCCGACCGTAGTGGCCGTGCAGACCGTGACTGGAGCGCCTCAGTCCCCTCGGCCACCGCGGCTGGCAACAAAGATAGTCTGCGTAATCTCATTTATTGCGAGAATAAATAAAGTTTACAAAATAATAAAAATGGTTCTTATTCAACAATAAACTTAATTTTATTCAAATTATCCCGCCTCCGTTCAACCAAAACACAATGACCGTTCGGTAACAGTTCTGTCACCACTGACACTGCCATCGTCTGGAGAGCCAGTCCATTGTCTCTCTGCAGCTGAGCCAAATGTAGAACGAGGCTGGCACGTAGCAACACGCACGAAACAATAAATGTTTTTGTCAACTTTTGACAGTCGGCCGCAGTGACCGAGCGGTCTGCGGCGCGCCAGTCACAGTCTGCACGGCCGCTACGGTCGGGGGTTCGAATCCCCCCTCGGGCATGGATGTTTGTGTCGTATTTAGTATACGGTAATTCATAAGTAGTTTGTAAGTTTATGGACTGATGACCCCGCAGTTAAGTCCCTTAAGCTTAACAAACATTTGAACATTTTTGTATTGCAAGTATTGTGTTTGCTGCATTTGAACAATTGATACATAGTATCCGCGAAGTCAGTCTTACAGTATCGAACGAATCCCGAACAGAATGTTTATTGCATGTACAATAGCCTGCCTTCGTTGCTCTTCTGTTTCAGTAATTACTGAGGAGATGGAATTCATCTACTTATTCGTTGGTCAGTTAACACGCCGGAACAGACGCGAGGAAGCTAAGAAGGAAAAGGAAATTAAAGTGTAACGGCCCGTCAGTGAAGAAAAATTGGAATACAAGCTCAGATCGGGAAAGGAAGGTGAAGACTGCACCTATGTCCTTTTGAAAGCAGCCGCAGAGACATTTACATTAAGATAGTAGCCTACTTAAATCATGAAGCCGGATAGACATAACGCCAACCTGGCGATCGCTGAGTCCACTTTATCGGTCGAAGCAACGTGGGGCGTTACTGAAATAGCAGTTGCTAAAAACTTGTATAGGTTTCAGATTCAGACTTAAATTCCCACGACGCTGTTATAGTCATTTTACTTTCACTAAAGATGAGCCCGCGTACATGGTCAGTGCGAGTACCTGCACGCTGTACATAAACCACACTCGATAATCCTTTCCCTTTCGTCACGTGCAAATTCCCCTTTGTGGTTCTTTTTATAGATTCTCCTATCTTTCCCACACCTGTTACTATGATTAACTGCAAAAGCATCAGCCACTGGACGTTTGCAGAAATTAACAGTAACCAAATCATACTCATTACTCAATAGCTGTTAATTAACATAATTCGCTATCATCATGCAATTTGTAACCCACTAAAGGCGCGATATGAAGGGGGTAATATAACGTGTACAGTGTCATCTAATCAAGCTAACTTCCGAAATTTTGAATAGATGAGAGTGGTATTCACTTATTCAAAATATTACCCACTGCATGACTATTCAGGTAATAAGGTACTGAATCAAAGGAGAAAGTTGTGAAGAAGTCCTGAACTACGAACACTTGTGTTCTTAATCTGGTGACTGGTTTGATGCAGCTCTCTAAGGTACTCTATTTTAAGCAAGCCTCTTCCAATATCGAAATTGAGGATTCCTCAATGTCTCAGTTGGTCTTTCTTGTCTTCCTATTGTGTGTTTGTTTTGTACATACTATGACATTAAATTAATTATTACATCATATCTTTATAAACGATTTGGAGACAATGTGAGCGGCAGTGATGCTGTCATTTATTGGTAAGTAAGTCATCAGAAGATCAAAAGCAATTGCAAATGATTTAGGCATCTGCGTGATGCAAAAATTGCCAATAATAAGTGTGAAGTACTCCATATGACCACTACAAGAAATCTGTTAAATTTCGTTTACACCATAAATCAGTGAATTATACAGGCCCCAAATTTAACAATATGTCTAGGAATAACAATTACGAACAAATTGAAAGAACACACAGAAAATATTTTAGGAAAGGTGAACCACAAAGACTACATTTCATTGGCAGAACACTTAGAAGAAGCAACAGTTCTTACTATAGAAACTGTCTACACTACACCTGTGCGTCCTATTTTGGATTATTGCTGCGCATTGTGGGATCCTCATCAAATGATGTGGAGAAAGTTAAGGACAGGTCGTTTTGTGTTATCGCCATGTAGCGTAGAGAGTGTCACGGATATGATGCACGAACTGCGGTGGAAGTCATTGAAAGAAAGGCATTACTCGTTGCGGCAAGATTTATTTTCGAAATTTCTTTCACCTTTTTTCCGAATGATAACATGTTTTGTTAGCACCCACCTACTTAAGGAGACATGATCATTATAATAAAATAAGAGAAATCTACGTCTACAACTACATAGATACTTTGCAAATCACATTTAAGTGCCTGGCAAAAGGTTCATTAACCCTTTCATAACCTTTCTCTAACGTTCCATTCTCTAATAGCGCGCGGGAAGAAAGAACACCTAAATCGTTCCGTTTTGGATCTCATTTCTCTTATTTTATTGGGATGGTTATGTCTCTCTATGTAGGTGGGTGCTAGCAAAATATTTTCACATTCAGAAGTAAAAGTCTGTGATTGAAAGTTCGCAAATAGATCTCGCCGCAACGAATAACGTCGTTCTTTTAATAATTTCCACCTTAAATCGTGCGAAATTTCCGTAACGTGATAAAACAAAACGAGCTGCCCTTCTCTGAAACTTCTCAATGTCTTCCGCCAGTGTCACATGGTGAGGGTCCCACACTGGGCAACAGTACTGCGCTGTGATGTAGGCAGTCTCTTTGGTAGTGCTGTTGCATCTTCGAAGCGTTCTGCCAATGAAACGTTACCTTTGGTTCGCCTTCCCCACAATATTTTCTGTGTGTTCTCTCTAGCCTAAGTTGTTCGTAATTGTAACTCCTACGTATTAGGTAGAATTTATGACCTTAAGGTTTGACTGATTTATCGTGTAATCGAAGTTCAGCGGATTTCTTTTAGTGGTCATGTGTATTACTTCACGCGTTTCATTATTTAATGTAACTGTCAATTTTTGCACCATGTTGAAATTTTGTCTAAATCACTTTGCAGTTGCTTTTGAGCCTCTGTTGACTTCACTAACTGATAAACGACAGCATCATCCGCGAACAGTCTAAGGGAGCTATTCAGATTGTATCCTAAGTCGTTTATAAACACAAGGAAGAGTAGGGGACCTATAACGCTTCCCTGGTGAACTCCAGATATCACTTCTGTTATACTCGATGACTTACCGTCAATTACTACGAACTGTGTCCTTTCTGATAGGAAATCGCGAATCCAATCGCACAATTGTGGCGATATTCCATAAGCAGAAAGATTTAGCCGTTCTTTCTCCCGCTCGCTGTTAGACAACAGAACAGTAGATAAACATCAATATGCAAAGTATTTGTGTAAGTGCACATATGCAGTAGGTCAACTGAAATGCAGTCGTTAAAATGAGCTTGCTTGTCAGTAGTTTGGTTTTTCATTTTTTGTTGGTATTCTTAATATGAGGAATGTTAAGTAAGCGTACCATCTTTACAAGCAAGGACACCACACCTCTTTGTTTGTGGTGCATCATTTAAATGACGCCGACATTAAATGCCTCAGAAGCTGAGACGCGTCATGTTCGGCGTCTAAAATGTGACGAGCTTGTGATTTCTTTGATTTTGTTGTTCGAATAGCTGTGGCAGCTCGTGTGCTCATAGAAATACGCCTTATATCAGAGTTACGTCTGTGCGGGATATCGTAAAACAAAAAATAGTAAATTGTTCTGTAAGGATTTTCCGACGTAATAGTTTTAAATACAGGCATAAAGCTTATCGCAGCACTTCCTCACCATTTCGCAGTAAAAACTGTTCAGCTTTAGGTGACGTAGAAATGCTTTTTAAAATTTCAGATACAGCGCGCCGTCGTAAATAATGGATTCGCGTTCCTGGGAGTAATCTATAAACATTCAGAACGATCGACCTCCTGCTCAACTACCTTCGTGAAGTAGTAGCCTACGATTAGTTTCTAGGTTCAAGACAAAATCGGCGAAGTCGTGGAAAGGTAAATGACTGATTATTTGCAAATTAATTTAGAAGTGTGGATTGACAGTGTAACATACTGGGTTTACTGAAGACTGGGATATTAGTCAGCTTTGGCCAATGACGTCATAGACAGACCATCGATTTCACACGACAAATGTTTGAAATTAAGGCTTGTTAGCAAATACAAACAAACAAACAAAAATGTTTGCACGAATAACAAAGATCATAGTCATACTACATATAAGATCGTATTTACAATGTATATCGTGCCGAACTAGGAAAATATTAAATTTACGAGGGAAAACAGAAATTAAATGTGGACATCTAGTAACTAGATAATTTTGTATCTACGTTTAGAAATATCAACGAAACTATTACGAGAACAGTATTTTTATAGGAAAGAACAACTAAAGAATGGGATAGATTTTAAGCACGGCCGAAAATAACTAACTTAGGTATCCTGTTCTTCAGATGACCTAAAATGTTCAAATGTTTATAGAGCTTATGGGACTTAGCTACGGGGTCATCAGTCCCTAAACTTACAAACTACTTATGAACTACCTTATACTAAAGACGGCACAAATATCCATGCCCGAGGGGGGACTCGAACCCCCGACCGTAGTGACCGTGCAGACCGTGACTGGCGCGCCGCAGTCCCCTCGGCCACTGCGGCCGGCCAGATGAGCTACATAGGTAACTGAAGAGTGGGATACAAGTATATAAGAACGGCATAAATAAAAAGACACCTGACATTTGTATCTTGTATTTCAGTTGAGGTCAAGTGAAGATCGTAATTCCGCGCAAAAAGACAGCGTGGTCTTGGGCACCACTTCTCGGACTGCGTGCCTTTATGTGTCGTCCTTACTAACTTTAAGTAGTTTGTGATTCTAGGTGCCGATGAACTTCGCAGTTTCGTCCCTTAGGATTACAAAATGTGAACATTTGAAGATTCGTATTAAAAGATTCGTGTTTAAAAATACATCATTCTCGATTTCATTATTTTTTTTATATGTGTCTCGAGACAGATACCTTACACATATAAAATAAATTATGAAACTGAACAGAAAGCATCCCGGTATTTGCTGGAGTGATGTAGAGAAATCATGGAAAATCTAAATCTGTGGCCGCAGGTAGATTTGAACCATCATCTTCTTAAAAGCGAGTCCAGTGTCTTACTTCTGCGCCACCACGCTCGGTAAATCGCTAGAAACAGCGAGATAAAAGTAAATCTTCGTTGACATTGCAGTGTCTCTAATCGTTAATACAATAATGGTTTTGTGTACACTGTTCTGTTATTTTACGAGGGTAAGTCAATTATTATCCGCAAAGTAGTTATAAAATTTTATTGTAATAAAATACGAAACTTACAAGAACATCACTTTTGACATAGTCTCCTTGCTTTTCAATGCAATTCGTCCATCGCTCTACAGGCTTCCTTATGTCCTCATAAGAGAAGGTTTTTGGTTGAGCTGCGAGCCAGGAATGCACCGCTTCCTTCACTGCTTCTTCCGAGTCAAATCGACGGCCCCTTAATGCCTGTTTGAGTGGACCAAACAAGTAATAGAAGGGGCAGGATCGGGTCTATATGGAGGATGATCCAGTTCTTCGAATTTGAGTTTCTGGAGCGTATTAGCAGTGTGGACAGCAGTATGCGGACGGGCATTGTGCAACAACACAACACCTTCTGACAGCAATCCTCGGCGTTTGCTTCGAATTGGAGGCTTTAGCCTGTTAGTAAGCATCTCACTGTAATGTACACTGTTTATAGTTGTGCCCCTTTCACCATAACGTTCCAGTACAGGACCTCGTCGATCCTAAAATACCGTAAGCATCAGTTTTCCTGCGGACGGTTGGGTCTTGAACTTTTTCTTCCACGGCGAATTTTGATGTTTCCATTCCATACTCTACCGTTTACTCACCGGCTCGGAATGATGGACCCATGTTTCGTCACCAGTAATGATTCTAAGATGTTGTCCCCTTCGTTACCATAGCGATCCAAATGTTTTTTGCAGATGTCGATCCGCGTTTGCTTATGCAACTGTGTGAGTTGTTTTGGGACCCATCTTGCACAAACTTTACGAAACCCAAGTCTGTTGTGAATAATTTCGTAGGCAGATTACTAATTTTAAGACGTTGAGCCATTTCATCAAAGTTAATCGTTTGTCTGAGAGAATCATTTCACGTGATCGCTCAATGGTTTCTTCATTTGTGGCGGTAGACGGTCGTCCGTCTCCCTCATCGTGCTTAACACTAATGCGACCGTTTTGGAATTTTTCAATCCACACTTCGTTGTGGCAAAACACTGCTCCCGTACTGTACTGAAAGTCTTCTTTGAATTTCGGCCCCTGATACACCTTCCGCCCACAAAAAAAGGAACTGAACGTTGCTCTTCTTTGGTGCAAATAGACAGTGGAGCTGCCATGATTAACAGCACGGCAGCGACAACGAAACTAACGTAGCAGCTTGAAAATTTCAAAGATATAACAACAAATAAACAAAGCATGCGTCACCAACGCAAAACGACAGTACTACCAACATAAACAAAAATATAACTAAATTGCAGATAATAATTGACTTACCCTCGTAAGTGTGGAATTTATTCAAAATGTTCAAATGTTTATAAAGCTTAAGGGACTTAACTGCGGGGTCATCAGTCCCTAAACTTACAAACTACTTATGAACTAGCTAATACTAAAGACGGCACAAACATCCATGTCCACGGGAGGATTCGAACCTCCGACGTGGGAGGTCGCGCAATCCGCAACGTGGCGCTCCAGACCGCTCGGCTACTCTTGCGCGGCGCGGAATTTACAACTGTGTGGAAAACTGGCCTATCGTTTAGAGATTCAGACGCTATCGTCTGGTATAAAACATTAAATATCCGCGTGCTGGGGATCTCCTGTATTCACCAGAACAGGCCAATGACCCCTGGCTATAAATTATAGACAGAGGGTACCGTGAGGATAGCACAATAAAACCGCTCATCGTCCACTTCAGGTCTTGTACCGGAAACCATCGACCGGTGCCCTGTACCATGATTAAAGTGCGGCTGTTTGGGAAAATCTTTAGCAATCGACCGGGAATCCAACTCCATCCCATAAATTACTAATCAAAGCACACGAACCGGTCGGTAATATATCCCATACTGTTACATTTTATTTATTTATCACGTTACTTGGAACTACGTGACCCAAAGGTACTTGCTCACGAAATGAGACAGTAGGAACACTGCAGAGTGATGATTAGAAAATTGATAAAGGAAGGTTTCGAAGAATACGAAAATTTTGTGAGACAGTATGTGAGCATCTTGAACTACTGCGAGGAAGTCTAATATATAAAACTATGAGGAGACTCCAAGCTTTGATTTCAATACTAAGGGTTTTTCATTCCCTTGTTTCACTTCTGCCGACACTACACCTACTCTGCAAATAACGCTTATGTGGCGGGAAGAGCCACTATTTATCTTCGATTACATTGTCGAATTACAAGCAGGAAAAAAAGAAAAAAATTCTCCGTTCAAATTATGTTCTCTCCTTCAGAGAAGATATATACACGATGAGTCACGTAATACGTAACATCCTTTTTACATCGTGAACGGTTTCACATATCGAAACACGGTTTTCGGCACATGATATAACGTCGACGGGTACATATGTTTTTGTTTGGTGAACGGTTTTAGCAATGGTTTCAAAAATACGATATTGAAGCACGCACAATTGTTTTTAATGGAAATCTTTAATTTTGTATAACGGCATTGGATAGTTTTCGAGAAGACATTTACAATGATATAACGTTTTGTGATGTTGACGTTGAAACCTGGACTTTAGAAAAGCACATCGCCTTTTTGGTGCATGAACGGTAGCAAAACAAGTTGAATTATGGTTTCAGTGTTCCTTGCACTGTACAATGTTTCCTCGGCGATCCCTATTGGTGAACGGCCAATGTATATGATATGGGTTCCCCACACCATAATGCCAGGTGGTAGCCATGTGTGCCGCTGTCGTATACACTCCAAACTTTCGCGCTCCCCTTAAAAGTTGTACGTGATGTTTACAGTTAGATCTATCGTTTAATCAGACAACAAAATTAGTTTATTTCAAAGTTACTCATTCGAAACCTGATCTGATATAAGTTGCAGTCCAAATAGTTGTCATATATTGATATTAAACAGTCAAGATCACTAAGTCATCACATAACTTCATCAAAATTTAACTGAACACGTACATTGTTAATTAACACAGTAATTTGGTTTAATTATGGCCCTGATATTGATGTATATACTGTTAAATGAGAAACAGTGCATTAAACTGATTATGTGCGCAACGAATCTTTTAACAAATCAACTGTAACATTAACCTGCATGAAACACACACTGACTATACTAAAAAACTTTGACTGCGAGAAAGATATTACAAACACAAACGACTTTCTTAATGTTCGACTACGAGAATTTTATGCAGATCAGTATCTGATTATCAAAACCCAGTATCATACTCAATTAACTGCAGTGTTGCATAACAATCATTTACTACGTTACCAATAAAGAAATCTGTTCAACAAGATTACCAAAATAAATACTGCACTTTAAATCCACAAATAACTAATTATCAAATAAATGAAGTAGATTAATCTTCTAACTACGTAAATGAAACAGGAAAGAAAGGTCAACTTCGTTACTTATTATTAATAATGATCATTATATTACCTGAATGGCCGGCCGCGGTGGCCGAGGTGACTGAGGCACTCCAGTCACTGTCAGCACGGCCACTACGGTCGGGGGTTCGAATCCCCCCCCTCGGGCATGGATATTTGTGACGTCCTAGTTCGTAAGTAGTTCATAAGTAGTTTGTAAGTTTAGGGACTGATGACCCCGTAGTTAAGTCCCATAAGCTTAACAAACATTTGAACATTTTTATTACCTGAATGATACAACCTTTTCATAATTACATGAAATGCTATTACCTTCATTTCAGAGGTGGAACAAACCTTTTCACAACTATATGAAATGCAATATATTTCAAATACAATCAAACCAACTTGCTGGCACTGCAGTGTCTGCTCTACATCGGAGCCACTTACATAACTCAACTGCTCTCTAAGCGAGCTGAACCACAAGCCTGACTCTTTGTCTCTCCGCACGAGTTACAATGCTATGCGATACATAATCTTTGCCAAAGATGAAACTTCACGACCTCACAGATTTATGTACACCTATCGATACACACAGTAGATGCAATATTATACATTTTCTTGCAAGCAAGTTACTCGACACAAAACAGGAGGCACAATATAGACATTTTCTTACAAATTCAGCAATATATATTTTCTATGGACACGTTTCACCCTGCACGACGCTACACGCACGTGAGGCTATCGTTGGTACGGAGGCAGAAGTGATCTCATCACTGCAGACGTTCTTCCATAAGCGCCTACTGCGACACCAATGGAGTCTGGCTGAGCGATGTTGCTGGGGCGTCAGCGGAAGGCGCACTAACAGCGTACATGATCGTGCATCATGGTGTGGAGAGACATATCGTACACTGGGGATCGTTGAGGGAACACTGTACAGTGCACGGCACAACAAAACCATCATTCAGCCCGCATTACTACCGTTCATGCACCAATAAGACACTGCTCATCCACATGTTTTCCATACCACCCAATACGTCTTCGAAGTGTACGTAAAATACCCTTTCCATCACGATTCCCAGATCTGTCCCCCATTGAACATATTTCAGACCGGCGAAAGCCAGGCAGTAGGAGTAACCCACTGAACTACAGGACTATTTCATTGACGTTAATTTGCAGCAGGGTTTTGGAACATATGCTATTTTCAGATATTACGAATTATCTCGAACAGAATCATCTATTGACCCAAAGTCAACACGGATTTAGAAAATATCGTTCATGAGAAACACAAATAGTTCCTTACTCACACGAAGTGATGGTTGCTATCGACAAGGGTTCGCAAATCGATTCCGTATTTCCAGAAGGCTTTTCACACCGTACCTCACAAACGGCTTTTAATCATAATTTCATTGTTATGGTATATCGCCCAAATTTGCGACTGGATAGGGAATTTCCTGTCGGAGAGGACACAGTTCGTAGTAATAGATGGTAAAGCATCGACTACAACAGTGATATCCGGTGTTCTACAGGGTAGTGTTATTGGTCCTCTGTTGTTCCTTATTTACATAAACGATTTAGGGGAAAATCTAAGTAGCTCTCTTAGGTTGTTTGCAGATGGCGCTATATTTACCGTGTAGTAAAATAATCCCCCATGAACCACAGACATTGCCGAGGTGGGGTGGCTTGCGTGCCTCAACGATGCAGATAGCCGTACCGTAGGTGCAACCACAACGGAGGGGTATCTGTGGAGAGGCCAGACAAACGTGTGGTTCCTGAAGAGGGGCAGCAGCCTTTTCAGTAGTTACAGGGGCAACAGATTGGATGATTGACTGAGCTGGCCTTGTAACATCAGCTAATGTGGCTTTGCCATACGGTTACTGCGAACGGCTGAAAGCAAGGGGAAACTACAGCCGTTACTTTTCCCGAGGACATGCAGCTCTACTGTATGAAAATATGATGATGGTATCCTCTCGGGTAAAATATTCCGGAGGTAAAATAGTCCCCCATTCGGATCTCCAGGCGGGGACTACTCAGGAGGATGTTATCATCAGGAAAGACAATACTGGCATTCTACGGATCGGAGCGTGGAATGTTAGATCCCTTAATCGGGTAGGAAAATTAGAAAATTTAAAAAGGGAAATGGATAGGTTGAAGTTAGATATAGTGGCGATTAGTGAAGTTCGGTGGCAGGATGAACAGGATTTCTGGTCAGGTGAGTACAGGATTATAAATACAAAATCAGTTGGGGGTATCACAGGAGTAGGATTGATAATGAATAAGAAAATAGGAATGCGGGTAAACTACTATGAGCAGCACAGTGATCGCATTATCATTGTCAAGATAGATACGAAGCCAACACCGACAACAGTAGTACAGGTTTATATGCCAACTAGCTCTGCCGATGACGAGGATATAGAAGAAATATATGAGGAGCTAAAGGAAATTATTCAGACAGTTAAGGGAGAGGAAAACTTAATTGTGATGGGAGACTGGAATTCGGTAGTAGGAAAAGGAAGAGAAGGAAAAATAGTGGGTGAATATGGACTGGGCAGAAGGAATGAAAGAGGAAGTCGCCTGGTAGAATTTTGCACGGAACATGATTTAATCGTAACAAACACGTGGTTTAAGAATCACAAAAGAAGGTTGTATACTTGGAAGAGACCAGGAGACACTGGAAGGTATCAGATAGATTTTATAATGGTAAAACATAGATTCCGGAATCAGGTTATAAACTGCAAGACATACCCAGGGGCAGATATAGACTCTGACCATAACTTGTTAGTCATGAACTGTAGGCTGAAACTGAAAAAACTGCAGAAAGGTAGGAAAATAAGGAGATGGGACTTAGATAAATTGAAGGAAAGTGAAGTTCTGGTGAATTTCAGAGGGAGATTTAGGCAACAATTGGCAGAAACAGGGGGAAATAAAACAGTAGAAGAGGAATGGGTAGCATTGAGAGATGAAATAGTGAAGGCAGCAGAGGACAAAATAGGTAGAAAGGCAAGACCTACAAAAAATCCTTGGATGTCACAGGAAATACTAAATTTAATTGACGAAAGGAGAAAATATAAAAATGCAGTAAATGAAACAGACAAACTGAAGTACAGACGACTAAAAAATGAGATTGACAGGAAGTGCAAAATGGCTAAGCAGGAGTGGCTAGAAGCCAAATGCAAATCTGTAGAAGAATGTATAAGAAGGGGAGAAGTAGATACCGCCTACAGGAAAATCAGAGAGACATTTGGGGACAAGAAAAGCAATTCTACAAATATCAAGAACTCAGATGGGAAACCAGTTCTCAGCAAAGAAGGGAAGGTTGAAAGGTGGAAAGAGTACATAGAGCAGCTCTACAAAGGAAATGAACTGAGAGACGATGTTGTAGGAAGGGAAGAGGAAGTAGATCAAGATGAAACAGGAGATATTAGAGATGAATTTCACAGAGCCCTGAAAGACCTAGGTCGGAACAAGGCCCCAGGAGTAGATGACATACCCTCAGAGCTACTAAAGTCTCTGGGACAGCCAGCCATGACAAAACAATTTGAACTGGTGTGTAGGATATATGAGACAGGCGAAATACCCTCAGACTTTAAGAAAAATGTAATAATCCCCATTCCAAAGAAATCAGGTGCAGACAGGTGTGAAAATTACAGAACCATCAGTTTGATAAGTCATGGTTGCAAAATTTTAACACGAATTATCTACAGGAGAATGGAAAAGCTAGTAGAAGCTGACCTAGGGGAAGATCAGTTTGGATTCAGGAGGAACGTAGGAACCCGGGAGGCAATACTTAACTTACGTCTTATCTTAGAAGATAGATTAAGGAAAGGCAAATCTACATTTTTAGCCTTGTAGATTTGGAGAAAGCGTTTGACAATGTTGACTGGACTACACTCTTTCAAATTCTGAAGTCAGCAGGGGTAAAATACAGGGAAAGGAGAGTTATCTACAACTTGTACAAAAGCCTGACCGCAGTTATTAGACTCGAAGGGCATGAAAGGGAAGCATCAGTTGGGAAGGGAGTAAGACAGGGTTGTAGCCTTTCTCCGATGTTATTCAATTTGTACATTGAGCAGGCGATGAAGGACAGCAAGGAAAATTTTGGAATAGGAATTAAAGTTGAGGGGGAAAAATAAAAACATTGCGTTTTGCTGATGATATTGTAATTCTGCGAACGACCTGGAAGAGCAGTTGAATGGAATGGACAGTGTGTTGAAGAGAGCGTACAAAATGAACATTAACAAGAGCAAAACAAAAATAATGGAATGCGGTCTTAGAAAATCAGGCGATGCCTAAGGAATTAGATTAGGTAACGAAACAGTGAAGGTGGTAGATGAGTTTTGTTACTTGGGTAGTAAAATAACATGCGATGGTCGCAGTACAGAGGATATAAAATGCAGAATGGCAATGGGAAGAAAAGCATTTTTGAAAAAGAGAAATTTGCTAACATCGAATATTAATTTAAGTGTAAGGAAGTCTTTTCTGAAGGCATTTGTGTGGAGTGTTGCCTTCTACGGGAGTGAAACATGGACGATAAGCAGTGCGGGCAGGAAGTGGATAGAGGCTTTTGAAATGTGGTGCTACAGAAGAATGCTGAAGATTAGGTGGGTAGATCACATAACTAATGAAGAGGTACTGAACAGAATTGGCGAGAAAAGGAGTTTTTGGCATACCCTAACTAAAAGAAGGGATCGCTTGGTAGGACACATTCTCAGACATCGAGGAATCGTAAATTTAGCATTGGAGGGAAATGTGTGGGGTAAAAATCGCAGAGGGAGGCCAATAGACGCGTATAGTAAGCAGATTCAAAGAGATGTGGGTTGTCGTTGTTATGAGGAGATGAAAAGGATTGCTCAGGATAGAGTAGGGTGGAGAGCTGCATCAAACCAGTCTCCGGACTGAAGACCATAACAACAACAACAAAATAATCTGAAGATCAAAACCAATTGCAGAACGATCTGAGTAAGATATCACTATGGTGTAAAATTGGCAATTGATTCTAAATAATGAGAAGTGTCAAGTCGTCCACATGAGTACGAAAAGAAATCCCTCTAACTTCATTTACATAACAAATCAATCAAAAGTGAACGCCTTAAACTCCACAAAATACCTAGGAATTACTATTCAGCGAACAAGAGACTGCGTTTTATTGTCAAAACCCTTAAAAGATGCAACAGAACTACAAAAGAAACTGCATACACTACACTTGTCCGTCGTCTTTGGAGTATTGCTGCCCAGATTGCGACCCTTATCAGGCGGGTTTGACGGAAGACATCGAAAGAGTCCAAAGAAAGGCAGCTCGTTTCGTATTGTCACGATACAGGGGAGACGGCTTTACGTGAATGATACAGGATCTGGGATGGAAATCATTACAACAACGGCGCTTATTGCTGCGGCGTGGGCTACTTGCGAAACTCCAATCGCCAATATTCTACTCCGAATGCGAAAATATATTGTTGAGTGCCACTTACACAGGTAGAAATGATCATCAGAATAAAATACGAGAAATCAGAGCTAGAACAGAGAGACTGGGGGTTTCTTTTCTCCCGTGCGCTATTCGAGAATCAAATGGGAGATAAATAGTACAAAGGTGGTTCGATGAACCCCCTGCCAGGCACTTAAAAGTGATTTGCAGAGTATCCCATGTAGATGTAGTTGTAGATGAATGTCATCTTGGGCGGTCTGCACGACATCTACATCTACATAGATACTCTGCAAATCACATTTAAGTGCCTGGCAGAGGGTTCATTAACCACCTTCATAACTTTTCTCTACCGTTCCATTCTCTAATAGCGCGCGGGAAGAAAGAACACCTAAATCGTTCCGTTTTCGATCTGATTTCTCTTATTTTATTCGGATGGTCATGTCTCCCTAAGTAGGTGGGTGCTAGCAAAATATTTTCACATTCATAACTAAAAGTCGGTCATTGAAACTTAGCAAACAGATCACGCCGCAATGAATAACGTCTTTCTTTTAATGATTTCCACCCCAATTCGTGCAACATTTCCATGACGCTTCCCCCCCCCCCCCGTAACGTGATAAAACAAAACGAGCTGCCCTTCTCTGAACCTTCTCAATATCTTCCGTCAGTCCCACCTGGTGAGGGTCCCATAAGGGGCAACAGTACTCTAAGAGAGGACGCACAAGTGTGATGTAGGCAGTCTCTTTCGTGGAGCTGGTGCATCTTCTAAGCGTTCTGCCAATGAAACGTAACCTTTGGTTCGCCTTCCCCACAATATTTTGTATGTGTTCTCTCCAATCTAAGTTGTTCGTCATTGTAACTCCTAGGTATTTGGTAGAATTTACGACCTTAAGGTTTGACTGATTTATCGCGTAATTGAAGTTCAGCGGATTTCTTTTAGTGGTCATGTGTATTACTTCACACTTTTCTTTATTTAGTGTCAATTGCCAATTTTCGCACCAAGTAGAAATTTTGTCTAAATCGCTTTGCAGTTGCTTTTGATCCTCTGTTGACTTCACTAACCGAGAAACGACAGCATCATCCGCGAACAGTCTAAGGGAGCTATTCAGATTATCTCCTAAATCGTTTATAAACACGAGGAAGAGTAGGGGACCAATAACGCTTCCCTGTGGAACGCCAGATATCACTTCTGTAATGTAATCGGGCCCAGCTGAGGCGCCAGGTGGGAACTGCATAGCAGGCCATTCCGCAAGACTGCATTCGACACCTCTACGATTGTCCCCATGGGAAAATTGCTGCTCGCATTGCTGCAAAAAGAGGGTATACACGGCACTACCGCCGACAATGCGCACGCTCTGGTGCCTGTACTCACGTGCGTATGGCTCTATGTGATCGTGTGCTGTATACATCCCAAGAATGCGTCAATAGATTTTATCCTCTGCTGGGTCTACGAATTGATGGTTTTCTTTTTTCATTTTCAGTGAGTGAATTTTGCAGGCCTCGAGATGGGATCAAGGCACTGGAACAACAATGGACCAAGTGAATTAATCTACGAGGAATAAGGTAAAAGAACTGACCCACAACATTACAGGCCGATATCCGTTGACGTCAGTTTCCTGTGGAATATAACAAATTTCCTCGAGATGGATAAGCATCTTTCTAGCCGGCCGCAGTGGCCGAGGGGACTGAGGCGCTCCAGTCACGGTCCGCACGGCCACTACGGTCGGGGGTTCGAATCCCCCCTCGGGCATGGATATTTGTGCCGTCCTTAGTATTAGTTAGTTCATAAGTAGTTTGTAAGTTTAGGGACTGATGACCCCGTAGTTAAGTCCCATAAGCTATACAAACATTTGAACATCTTTCTATGAATCAGCACGGGTTTAGGAAACATCGTTCGTGTGAAAGCTTGTCCTTTTCTCACATGACATCTTGCGAGCCATGGGTGAAGGACAACAGGCACATTTTTTTTCTCGACTTCAAAAGGCATTTGACGCGGTGCCGCACTGCAGACTGCTGTCGAAGATACGAGCTTATGGAATAGGTTCACAGATTTGTGACTGGCTGGAAGACTTCCTAAGTAATAGAACGTAGGTGTTCTCAACGGCGAGTGTTCATCAGAGACGACAGTATCGTCAGGCGTGCCCAAGGGGTGTGTAATATAGAGCCACTATTATTTTCTATCTATGTAAATGATCTGATGGACAGAGAAAGTTGTAATTTGCGGCAGTTTGCTGATAATGCTCTGGTGTACGGGTGGGTGTCGTCTTTAATTGACTGTCATGCCATACAGGACGACTTAGACAACATTTCCAAGTGGTGCGAGGAATGGCAGCTAGGTCTCAATGTAGAATAATGTAAGGCGATGCGCATGAGTAGGAAAAAACAATCCCATAATTTTCGAATACAGCATTAGTAGTGAGCTTCTTGATGCTGTCGCGTCATTGCAGATGATACAAGTATTACAATAAAAAGTACGTCAAGCACAGAGATAGAAAGGTCTGCTAATGATATTTTCATGAACATTAATAAATGGTTTAAAGCCAACTCATTGTCATTAAACTTTGGAAAGTTTCACTACATGCAGTTCAGAACATGTAAGAGATTTCCTGACAGCATATGCATTAAGTATGAAGAAGATCAGATAGAAGAGGTTGACAGTATTAAATTCCTGGGATTACAGCTTGATAATAAATTTAGTTGGGAGGAGCACACCACAGAACTGCAGAAACGACTCAACAAATCTATATTTTCAATACGAGTTTTATCAGACATAGTAGACATAAAAATAACAAAGCTTGCATACTTTGCTTACTTTCATTCCATAATGTCATATGGTATAATATTTTGGGGTAACTCTTCAAGTCAGTCAAAAGCCTTCAGAGTCCAAAAGCGTATAAAACGTATTATTTGTGGAGTAAATTCACGGACGTGCTGTAGAAGCCTCTTCAAAGAACTGGGTATATTAACTACTGCCTCTCAGTATACTTATTCCTTAATGAAATTTGTCATAAATAATATATCCCTTTTCCCAAAGAACAGCTCAGTCCATACATACAATACTAGGAATGATCTACACAAGGACTTAAAACCACTTACTTTAGTTCAAAAAGGGGTCCACTAACTCAGGAACACAATTTTCAATATTTTACCATCAAGTATAAAAAAGTTAGCTACAAATAAAGATCAGTTTAAAAGGAACCTAAAAGACTTTCTAGTGGCCAACTCCTTCTACTCCATTAGTGAATTTCTAAATTGTACCAAATGATGCATGCACTCATACTATATTAGTATTATTACAGAAAAAAAAAAAAAAAAAAAAAAAAAAAAAAAAAATATGTATGTATTTGTATTTATATTATTAGTATTATCTTTTATTCAACTTGTAAATTTTGTTTCTTCAAAAATGTTCAAATGTTTGTATAGTCTATGGGACTTAACTACGGGATCATCAGTCCCCAAACTTACGAACTACTTGTGAACTACTTACGAACTAGGACGGCACAAATATCCATGCCCGCGGGGGGATTCGAACCCCCGACCGTAGTGGCCGTGCAGGCCGTGACTGGAGCGCATTAGTCCCCTCGGCCACCGCGGCCGGCTTTTGTTTCTTGACATGTTCCACATCCACGAGGATCCCCTCAACATGGATCTACGGAACAAATAACTAATCTAATCATCGCAGAGCGATATGAAATGGAACGAACATGTAAGGACAGTTGTGAGTAAGGCGGACAGCCGACTTCGGTTTTTTGTTGTGGTCATTCCTAGTTGTTCAGATGTTCAAATGTTTGTATAGTCTATGGGACTTAACTACGGGGTCAGTCCCTAAACTTACAAACTACTTATGAACTACTTAATACTAAGGACGGCACAAATATCC
Source organism: Locusta migratoria (assembly GCA_026315105.1). Classification (NCBI taxonomy): domain Eukaryota; kingdom Metazoa; phylum Arthropoda; class Insecta; order Orthoptera; family Acrididae; genus Locusta; species Locusta migratoria. Next base: position 668,869,849 of record CM048744.1, read on the forward strand.
ATGCCCGAGGGGGGATTCGAACCCCCGACCGTAGGGGCCGTGCAAACCGTGACTGAAGCCCTCAGTCCCCGCGGCCACCGCGGCCGGCATTCCTAGTTGCTTTCGCGCAAAACAGTGTGTCTAGTGTTGCGGCTACAGCTGTGGCTCGGCAGCAGGCAACGGAGGCCCCGGTGGTGGCGCCTTGCGGCCCGGGCGCCGCGGTTGTCAGCGTCCGCTGTATCGACCAGAGCAGTCCCAGAGCGCCAAGAGCCGCGGCCAGTCGGCCTGGACAAGGACCAGCGCGCTCTGGCGGCACACATTAACGCCGGCGAGAGGAAGAGGCGCCGCTACCCTGACACGACCGGGTCACAGTCTAACAAATTATACAGTCACGACACTTCCACTGGTTTTCGTTATACTCCACGACAGTAGCGCTTCAAGCGGCTGGCAAGGACATTTCTGAATACGATATCGAATGAGTGTGAGTAGTGGCGTTTACGAAACAGGCAAAATGGAGTGCAGACGACTAAGACACGAGATTGACAGGAAGTACAAAACGGCTAAGCAGGAGTGGCTAGAAGGCTGCTTTGGTTGGTTTGTTTGATATATTAGGGGGACAAAACTGCGGAGGTCATCAGTGCCCCATTCCATCAAAGGGCGAGATAAGTTTGGGAACACTGAAAAATTACGTGAATTTTATCCATTATGGATGTTGAACTCCTTGACTGTTCCTTATAGGTTGTGGAAATAAAATCCGCTACCAGTCACTTTTTTTTTTTTTTTTTTGGCGGTTTATTAGAACACATCCTCAGGTGTTTACATTCAGACAACTGTTTAAAGAAAACGTTAATTACTTTGTGCTTATCATACAGTTATAAATACATAGGTATCCTATAGATATACATATATATAAAACAAATATGGTATATGTGTGATAAGGCTCTAAGTGTACTCACATATAAGTATCCAGTTCGTATTTCTACATTTCTCATGGATATTGGTTGAGAACATTGTAGTAACATGATGCTAATTTACATTCCCATGTTTCAGGTTTTGCACAGTACACTTCACTGTCACTCCAAACATCGCCACAGTACACTTTATCACTGACACTCCAAGCATAACATTGCGATGTATGTATTTATAACTGTATGATAAGCACAAAGTAATTAACGTTTTCTTTAAACAGTTGCCTGAATATAAACACCTGAGGATGGGGACAAGCCCGAAACGGGTAGTGTTCTAATAAACCGCCAAAAATTGTGACTGGTAGCGGATTTTATTTCCACAACTGAAAAATTCACCCAGAGTTAAAACTGCTACGGGAGGAAAACCCCACTCAATCAATAAAATACCAACAAATTCGACAAGGGACAACATGGCAGGAGACAACACGAAAGGAGACAATCACATGAAAACAGCAAACAAGTGTGGAAATGGAACGGCAAAGCCAAAGTTCGTGGTTGACCGACCATGCAAGTAAAATAGGAAGAGTCAGCCACGGGGGCTAGAAGGCAAATGCAAGGATGTAGAAGAATGTATAAACAGGGGAAAAATAGATACAGCCTATAGGAAAATAAAAGAGATATTTAAAGAAAAACAGCTCTACGAACACAGATGGAAAACCAGTTCTCAGCAAAGAAGGGAAAGCTGAAAGGTGGAAAAAGTATATAGAGAGGCTCTACGAAGGAAATGAACTTAGAGGCAATATTGTAGGAAGGGAAGAAAATGTAGATGGGGATGAAATAGAAGATACTATACTGATAGATGAATTTGACAGAGCACTGAAAGACCTAAGTCGAAACAAGGCCCCTGGAGTAGATGATATTCCCTCAGAGCTACTGAAGTCTCTGGGAGAACCAGCCATGACAAAACTGTTTCATCGGGTGTGTAGGATGTATGAGACAGTCGAAGTACTCTCAAACTTTAAGAAAAAATGTTATCCATTCCAAAGAAAGCAGACGCAGACAGGTGTGAAAACTACAGTACCATCAGTTTAATAAGTGATGGTTGCAGAATATTAACCGAATTATTTACAGAAGGACGGTAAAGCTGGTAGAAGCAGACCTCGGGGAAGATCAGTTTGAATTTAGGAGAAATGTAGGAACACGAGAGGCAATACTCACATTACGACTTACGCTAAGGAAAGGCAAACCTACGTTTTTTAGCGTTTGTACATTTAGAGAAAGCTTTTGACAATGTCGACTGGAATACTCTTTTTCAAATTCTGAAGATAGCAGGGCTAAAATATAGGTAGCGAAGAGATATCTTCAACCTATACAAAAACCAGACAGCAGTTATTAGAATCGAAGGTCGTAAAACGGATGCAGAGGTTGGGAAGGGAGTAAGACAGGGTTGTAGAGTTTCCGTGATGATGTTCAATCTGTACGTAGAGCAAGCAGTGAAGGAATGCGAGGAGAAATTAAGAGAGGGAATTAAAGTTTAAGGAGAAGAAATAAAAACTTTGCGGATTGTCGATGACATAGTAATTTTGTCACAGACTGCAAAGGAGCTGGAAGAGCAATTGAATCGAATGGACAGTGTGTTGAAAGGAAAGAATAAGTTGAACATTAACAAGAGTAAAACGAGGGTAATGGAATGTAATGTCAGAAAATCAAGTGATGATGAAGGAATTAAGTTAGGTAATGAGACAATAAAAGTAGATGATGACTTTTTTATTTGGCTAGCAAAATAACTTCTGATGGCAGAAGTAGAGAGGATATAAAATGCAGAATGGCTATGGGAAGAAAAGCATTTCTGAGAAAGTGAAATTTGTTGACATCCAATATTAGTTTAAATGTTAGGAAGTCCTCTCTGAAAGAATTTGTCTGGAGTGTAGCATTGTAGGAGTGAAACGTGGACGATAAGGAGTTCAGACAGACAGATGATAGAAGCTTTTGAAATTTGGTGATACAGGCGAATGATGACAATTAGATGGGTAGATCACGTAACTAATGAGGAGGTGCTTTACCGAATTTGGGAGAAAAGGCTTTTCTGCATATCCTGACTAAGAGAAGAGGTAAGTTGGTAGGACATATTCTAAGGCAACAAGGAATCGTCAACTTAGCTTTAGAATGAAGTGTGTGGGGTAAAAATCGTAAAGCGAGACCGAGGAACGAATACAGTAAGCAGTTTAAAATGTATGTAGGTTGCCGAACGTATTCTCAGATAAAGAGACTTGCACAGGACAGGGTAGCGTGGAGTGCTGCATCAAACCAGTCTGCGGACTGAAGACCACCAAAACAGTGTCGTTTAAACTGATTTTTACTTTTAACGACAGGGAAGGTACGTAGTGCCGTAAGAACTAGAAAATAACTTCACATTTCTCTTAGGTATCCTAAGAACCATTGGAAGCTATGAAACGGTACTTTGCAAGACGGTTTATTTAAGATTATCTTCAATTGTTGGGAGTCAGTTGCGGAGAGTTGCCTGTTGGGTGAAGTAGCGCGAGGACGCTGTTTGAGAAAGCAGTTAAATATGTTGCAGCACGCTATTATTGTAAAGCATGATGATAATTTAATTTTCTGTAATTTTTTTTTCTATTTCATATTTTTTAAAGAAAATATAATTTCTAATATTCAATTTGAGTTCTGCGTCCTCATTTGGTAGTTAGTTTGCCCTTCCTTTCATTGGACTTAATTACTACCCACATATCATTTTTGAAATTTTTTAATACTGAAATACTGCATGACGCGAGCTGCTTGCTGTTTCCTGTTCCCAGTTTTGTAATAAGAATTATTTTTAACAGTCGCAGCGGTGTGTTAAAAAAAATATCAATTCGACTGTGGGTGCCCGAGGAATGAAGTATTGTGATTCTTCCTTGTTTACGTTGTCTACTGACTGTTTAAGATGCCTTCGATAATCGTGAGTCCCGCCTACTGTGAAGTACGGGCTGTTATAAGATTTGATAAGATTTGTTAGTGCTAAAGACCTAAAAGCGATCGATATTCATCGTGAGATCTGTGCAGCTTACGTAGAAAACATTATGGGTGATGGAATGGTAAAAAAGTGGGCGAGAGCATTTAAAGATGACCGCACAAATGTGCATGATGAACAACTGGCCGCGGTGGAGTAGCCGAGCGGTCTAAAGCGTCACGCTGTGGAGCACGCGGTTGCTCGCCGTGGAGGTTAGAGTCCTCCCTGGGGCATGGGTGTATGTGTTTGTCCTTAGGTTAGTTTAACTTAGTTCAAGTAGTTTGTAAGGAGTTTGTGACACTTGCGGGGAGTGACACTTGCGGGGAGTGACACTTGCGGGGAAAGGGAATTTGTAGACACTTGCGGGGAGACCAGGACGCTGCAGGTAGTGAACAGGGTGTTCCAGAAGTAGGGATACACCACCCCTACTCCACGCCCTCCAGCCGCTACCTGTGCCGTATACAGGGAAAGGCCCACCGAGCGAGGTGGAGCAGTAGTAACGGCCCGGAGATATCACAGCCTCATTCAACATGGAGATAACACGTTATACAAATATCACTCGATTTACAATACAGCACCATGTAAAGAGGAATGTGATGAAATCGGAATTGAGCGCAACCGTTGCTAACTACAATTTCGGATTTACTGCATTTTGAGTCAGAATTCGCATCTATATTCGCATTTATCGCAAATGCAAATTTTTCCTGTCCCTAGTAATACCTCTAAAAATAAACAGTTGATCGAGGCACTAAAAGCAAGGGCAGATCTTTGGGTGTATTACTACAAATAACTAAAACACAATTTGATCGTGGAATTATATACAATCTCATTATAAAGGTTTTTGTAGGTGGTTTTGAGCAGCTTTTAAATATGTTAGGAATAGCATTATGAAATACAGACAGCTACACATTATGTTCATTGTGAGATATCGATTTCGGCTAATTTCAGGTCATCTTCAAGTCTTAAACAACAGGTGTTACTTATGCATTTTTCCAGTGGCACTCATAACCTTTAACTGTTTACACACGAGGTCTAACGTTGTTAATCGCGTTAGCGATGAAAACAGAACCCAGAATCTTTGCGTCTAAATGATACATATATTGGTGTGATGTCTTATTTCGAAAGAACAGACATCACACCAATACTTATATAGCTCTCGGTAAAGTGGAACGATACGATGTCGTTACGTAGCACAGCACAGCCGACTGGAAACGCAGGAGAAGTGCAAACAACGTTCTCTCCTCAGAGGTATGATTACGTTCGACGTGGACTTCTACAACATACAGTCTACACGGCGAAGATTACACCAAAAAATTTAACGTTTCGTCTACTTTGGCGATAGCAACCAAATTTTAAAATCGTGTCTACTATGTAAAGATTTAACACAAAACGCTTCGAGTCCAAAACTTCACTCATTTTCGAGTTCTGAATTTTTAATATGTTTTTAATGTTATTACAGAAAAAACAAATTTGGGACTCACACTACAATTTTCATATGGCAGAATTTGTAGGTACATTCACAAGACATAAGTCAACGGTTGTGTGCATTCATCTTATGAGAGATATCAATCATTTGTTTTCAGCGTTTATTTCAAATTTCTCATTTAAGTTTCTTTAATTATTAGTACTTAAATGTGGTTATGAAATAAATAAATTACGTGTATATGTGTAGCCTTATGCGGCCAAACTTCTTAGGTCATTGGTCGCTAGACTTACACACTACTTAATCTTACTTAAAATAACTTAGGCCAAGTACAAACAAACATACCCATGTCCGAGGAAGGACTCGAACCTCCGACTGGACCGGCCGCGCAATTTGTGACACAAATTACATGTTTGATAATATTAACGCATAGAAATATGAAAGCACGTCAAGAGTACTTCCTGCAACAATTTCGACAAAAAAAGCTGTCACTGAGTTTAGAAAAACAAAATTCTGGTATATTGGATTTTAACATTTTATCAAAAAATGAATGTTACTACAAGAGATACAGCCATTCAAATTTACGGCCACCATAACGTTTTCCCTTCCTGAGTAAATGAGCTACTTCTTATAGTTTCAACACCTTTTTCTTGAATGTTCTGAATATAAATCTTCACACAGACTTCTTGAGGAGGAGAGTGATACGGATATCTGATTGTAAACCACTGCCTATTACCTTAGACCTTTTTGAATGTACTGAACAGTAGTTCCGCGTATTCCGTAATTTATATTTATACAGTTAACAGGCAATGTAATTTATAACCAACTATTGGCTGCCAATTTCCCTTGATTTTTTCTGGAAGTCTTGCAACTTGTTTCTCCCTGTTGGCTTATGCCAAGTTCGGAGTAAAAATGGTTCTATATGGCGGTGATGGAAAATAGAATTTATCTTTGGCATTTTTCGGTGTGTGACATTTCCTTACACATTCCGTATTTCATATATTTCTTAGATGTATTTGTAATTCGAATACAGCAAATCGGTTTGGGGTCTACGAATAAACGCTTTAAGTATGTAAAATACTCATTGACTTATTATTAACGTTTTTTAATTGAAGGTTTAAGGTTGCATCTATTAAAAAGCATAGTAGCTCTTTTTAAAGAGATGGAAGTTGCGTGATAGTGGGGTTAACTACACAGCGGTCAATTACATCAACGTATATGTGCAGGATGCCTAATATATTTATTGCTTGCGCAGGTGTCTTGATATGCTTAGTGTTCTGAATAATATGCTTTTAGGAGGTATGACTGTGGAAAGTCATCGTCTTGTAGTAGCAGAGAATGTCTTAATAACTCTCCAAACTTTATCACTATTAAAATACCTTTTTGTTTACAGGAGGAACACTCAACGGATTAATATGTAGTTAGAACAAGTTACTATATTGTTCTTCAGCTTTGAAAGGGTTGTGCAATTTCACTGATTTTCGTGTTATGTTGACAGTGTGGAAACTTGACAACAGCAGTGCTAGACTTCTTGGTGTGCCTGTACCCAGGAAAAGCCGTTAGCCGCCCCAAGGGCCCCGGGTTCCGCGCAAGTGTCACTCCGCGCAAGTGTTCCAACCCCGTTTGTAAGCTACGGACTGATGACCACGCAGTTCGGTCCGATAGATTTACAAACATTTGAACATTGTGATGAACAACGAAGTGGGCGTCCTTCGGTCGATAATGAAAGTTTGATGTAGGAAGTGGACAATAAGGTGCGACTAGCATCTGTTCCTGCACTTGAAGAAACACCTGGGCGGTCAGCGTCTTCAAGACGATGATAAAGTCAAAACAGTTGTGATGCAGTGGTTAACAAGTCAGGCGGCAGACTTCTATGAGGAGGGTATTCAGAAACTGGTACAACAAGTGCTTCAATATTGACGGAAATTAGTTAGAAAAGTAGATTAAGGTACAGGCTTTCATGTAAGAATAAAATTATTCAGATATGTTAGCACGTCTTTTTTTAATTTCAAAATGGTACTTACTTAAAAAAACTCACACTCAGATTAAAACTGTAACCAATATCTGAATAAATTGTTTTGAGCAATATATGTGATGTTCAGTGCTGCCATGTTTATCAGGCATTCACATAGCTTGTGCGCGAATTTTAATACAAACGACATATGCTGTCAGTACCTGTCCTAAGAATAAATAAATAAATACGAGGTATGTCTACAAAGTAAGTTCCGTTTGGTTATATAAAACTAACGTGTACAGATACAGAAAAAATATTTATTGTACAAAAATATTCAACTATTAAACTACTTTTGTACATAGCTTCCGAAATTTTGTAGGCATTTGTCATAGGATGGTAGAAGTCTTTGTATGCCTTCTACGTAGAACAGTTGCCGCCTGTGTTCAACCATGTGATAACATGTTCTTTCAGCTCATCATCATCGCTGAAGTGTTGACTACCATAGACAGGTTTTAGGTGTAAGAAGAAAGTCGCTAGGAGCGAGACTGTACGGAGGATGATCAAACATGTGCCAGTGAAATTCCCGTAAGAGTTGTTTGGTCACATTCGCCTTGTGAGGTCGGGCGGCAACGTGAAGGGAAGAAGAAGACTCCTTTCATCTCTTCTTACACCTAAAATCTGTCCTTGGTGGGCAACACTTCAATGATGATGAGCTGAAAGAACATATTTGCCACATGGTTGAATACACAGGCGGCAACCTTCTATGAAGAAGGCACACAAAAACTTGTCCCGCGCTATGAGAAGTGCCTACAAAATTTCGTAAGTTATGTAGAAAAGCAGTTGAACAGTTGCAGATTTTTATACAATAAATATTCTTTCAGTATATAACCAAACGGAACTTACTTTGTATGTGGACATACCTCGTAAATCAGAGGTGTTACAGCTTGAATGCACCTTGTACACGTACGCACAGGAGGGGCCATTTACACAGAGTTACGGCTGAGTCCACAGTGCCGGTTGTCGGAGAAGCCCATTTGGGAAGAGTAGGGCGCGGTGTTAGACGCGGCTGGCGGGAGTGGCCCGGGGCGTTGATAATTTGGGGGAATCGCGTTAAGTCTGGGCGGCGGTGGCGGCGGCAGATTGGGCCCCCGGGCCGTAATCCACCAGATTAGCCCAGCCGGCGGGGGGGGGGGGGGGGAGGGGGGACAGGAGCGCCGCGGGCACCCAACACCCGTAATAGGCGCGCATTAGCGCCGAGCTCGTGTCTGGCCGGGGCGGCACTTCACACGCCTGCCTGCCAGGCCGCGCCAAGTACTCTACAGAACAGTACAGCCACTAGTACACGTGCAAGGACGGCGGAAGATGTCACCTGGGGGATAAGAAATGTACTGGTCATAACAATTAGGGGATCAGGCGAGATATGATCTCTATATTCAGAGTGTTACAAAAATTGGAGAAAGCGTTTGACAATATTGACTGGAATACACTCTTTCAAATTCTGAAGTCAGCAGGGGTAAAATACAGGGAAAGGAAAGTTATTTACAACTTGTACAAAAGCCAGACCGCAGTTATTAGACTCGAAGGGCATGACAGGGAAGCATCAGTTGGGAAGGGAGTAAGACAGGGTTGTGGCCTTTCTCCGATGTTATTCAATTTGTACATCGAGCAGGCGGTGAAGGAAAGCAAGGAAAAATTTGGAATAGGGATTAAAGTTCAGGGGGAAGAAATAAAAACATTGCGTTTTGCTGATGACATTGTAATTCTGTCAGAGACAGCAAAGGACCTGGAAGAGCAGTTGAATGGAATGGACAGTGTGTAGAAGAGAGCGTATAAAATGAACATTAACAAGAGCAAAACAAAAATAATGGAATGCGGTCTTAGAAAATCAGGCGCTGCTGAAGGAATTAGATTAGGTAACGAATCAATGAAGGTGGTAGATGAGTTTTGTCACTTGGGCAGTAAAATAACAAATGATGGTCGCAGTACAGAGGATCTAAAATGCAGAATGGCAATGGGTAGAAAAGCGTTCTTGATAAAGAGAAATTTGTTAACATCGAATATGGATTTGAGCCTAAGGAAGTTCTTTCTGAAGACATTTGTATGGAGTGTTGCCTTGTATGGGAGTGAGACATGGACGATAAAAAGTGCGGACAGGAAGAGAATAGAGGCTTTTGAAATATGGTGCTACAGAAGAATGCTGAAGATTAGGTGGATCGCGTAACTAATGAGGAGGTACTGAACAGAATTGGGGAGAATAGAAATTTCTGGCATACATTGACTAAAAGAAGGGATAGATTGGTAGAACACATTCTTAGACATCAAGGAATGGTGAATTTAGCACTGGGGGGAAGTGTGTGGGGTAAAAATCGCAGAGGAAGACCAAGAGATGGATACCGTAAGCAGATTCAGACAGATGTAGGTTGCCGTTCTTATGTGGAGATGAAGAGGCTTGCTCAGGATAGGGTATTGTGGAGAGCTGCATCAAACCAGTCTCCGGACTGAAGACCACAACAACAACAACAACAACACAAAAAGGTACGGCCAAACTTTCAGGAAACATTCCTCACACACAAAGAAAGAAAATATGTTATGTGGACATGTGTCCGGAAACGCTTAATTTCCATGTTAGAGCTGATTTTATTACTTCTCTTCAAATCACATTAATCATGGAATGGAAACACACAGCAACAAAATGTACCAGCGTGACTTCAAACATTTTGTTACGGGAAATGTTCAAAATGTCCTCCGTTAGCGAGGATACATGCATCCACCCTCCGTCGCATGCAATCCCTGATGCGCTGATGCAGCCCTGGAGAATGGCGTATTGTACCACAGGCGTCCACAATACGAGAACGAAGAGTCTCTACATTTCGTACCGGGGTTCCGTAGACAAGAGCTTTCAAATGCCCCCATAAATGAAAGTCAAGAGGTTTGAGGTCAGGAGAGCGTGGAGGCCATGGAAATGATCCGCCTCTACCAATCCATCGGTCACCGAATCTGTTGTTGAGAAGTGTACGAACACGTCATGTGCAGGAGCTCCATCGTGCATGAACCACATGTTGTGTCGTACTTGTAAAGTCACATGTTCTAGCAGCACAGATAGAGTATCCCGTATGAAATCATGATAACGTGCTCCAATGAGTGTAGGTGGAAGAACATGAGGCCCAATCAAGACATCACCAACAATTCCTGACCAAACGTTCACAGAAAATCAGTGTTGATGACGTGATTGCACAATTGCGTGCGGATTCTCGTCAGCCCACACATGTTGATTGTCAAAAATTTACAATTTGATCACGTTGGAATTAAGCCTCGTCCGTAAATACTAAAATGAGCTCTAACATGGAAATTAAGCATTTCCGAACACATGTCCACTTAACATATTTTCTTTCTTTATGTGTGAGGAATGTTTCCTGATAGTTTGGCCGTACCTTTTTGTAACACCCTGTATAAAAGGCAATGTCCCGACTGACTGACTCACCATCGCCCAGCCCAAACCACTGAAGACAGAAACTTGAAATTTGTAGAGTGTGTTGATCTTACTCTGTAGGCGTCATGTAAAAAGTGATTTTTTGATATTCCATCCATAAGGGGGTGAATAGGGGATGAAATGTTTTTTGAAACTACGTTCCTATTTAGGAAATTTTGAAACTGGAACTACAAAATTTCGGGTTTTAATTCAGAGTTCGAATTAAAAAGACAAGTGTTACGGTATATTTTGTATTTCAACCAATAAGGGGGTAAAATAGGGGACACAAAAAATTGATTTCCAAAAATATGTTGCTGTTAAATCGAATTTTAAGCTAAAACTACGAAACTTCGGTTATGGAATCTTGGTCAGGAATGAAGAAACACGAGTTTCAGTATTTTTGGAAATTCAACAAGTAAGAGGGTAAATAGGGGATGAAAAATTTGTTTTGAAAACACATTGCTATTCCGACAATTTTGAAGATAGAACTACAAAAATTGATCTTTGTATTGTTGGTTAGAATTTAAAAAAAAAAAAAAAAAAAAAAAAAAAAAAAAAAAAAAAAAATGTTTCGGTATCTTTGGAAATTCAACCATAAAGGGGGTTAAATTGGAGAGGAGATGTTTTTCGAACCCCGTCGGGGGTTCGAATCCCCCCTCGGGCATGGATGTTTGTGCTATCTTTAGTATAAGGTAGTTCAGAAATAGTTTGTAACTTTAGGGACTGATGACCACGCCGCTAAGTCCCATAAACCTTACAAACATTTGAACATTTTGTTTTTGGAAAATCTGTTGCTATTTAGGCAATTTCGACGTTACAACTACAAATTTTCGGATTTGGTTTCAGGGTTCGAATTTAAAAGACGCGTGTTTCGGTATTTTTGGAAATTAGAGCAATAAGGAATTGAAATACAGGACGCAAAAATAAATAAATAATATATATATATATATATATATATATATATATATATATATATATATATACGAAACTTAGGAAATAGACTCTTTATCTCGAGTTTCTGTATTTTTGGAAATTCAACAACTAAGGGGTAAAATAGGGGATCAAAAATTCTTTTCGAATCCACATTGTTGTCAAGGCAGTTTTGAAGCTACAGTTTCAAAAACTGATATTTGTATTGTTCGTTAGAATTTAAAATATACGTATTTCGGTATTTTTGGAAATTGGGTTAAATTGGAGAGGAGATGTTTTTCGAAAATCTTTTGCTATTCAGGCAATTTTGAAGCTTCAACCACATAAATTGGTATATGTTTTAGGGAGGTTATGCAGGTTATGAGTTAAACGTATCATGTACGTAGTAAGTAGAGAACTAGCTGCAACAGTACCTGCACACGCTAGAGCTGACCGGCTGTGGAGTGTTTACTGGCGTGAAAAGCAGTACCTGAAACAGAACACAAACAATTTACTTGTAATGCCAACAGTAACACACGGTTACAATAATGTAAGTTCAAACTAAGCTGTATAAATGTGGCGTTTGTGAGAGAGCGAAATAATACAAGAGTTGGCCTGGTAATCATTACAACAAAGGCGTTTTTTGCTGCGGCGACATCTACATACAAAATATCTTCTCCCCCGAACTCTAAAATATACACGTCAAAGAAAGTGCTTGTCGTGTAATAACAGGCCGTAACAGGAATTTGTTTCTCTTATTTTTAAATTCTATTACATTCAGCGGAGTAAGCTGCAAATATATTCGTAAATATTGCCTCATGAATACGTTGTTGTTTATATCACTGAATGAGGAGAATTCTGCTGTTTTTACATTTATTTCACGATTATTCCTATCTTTGATATTTTACTAATGCTTGGAACGCAACAATTACAGAAACTATTTGGTTAATCACGTAGAAAAGTAGTCATAAACAAACATCACTCTTACGGCGTCTTGCTCAACACTGAGAGCGCCAGTGTCGTTGCAACTGTCAGTTGGTAACAACTTTCACAGTTATGTCGCGAGTGTGCGTGTTAGACCATGGTTCGCGCTGTGACGTACCGTCTACGTGTGACTACCGTCATACTGCTAGGATATAAAGCAAGACGGCAAGTATTCTCAAAAATGTTCAAATGTTTGTAAAGCTTATGGGACTTAACTGTGGGGTCATCAGTCCCTAAACTTACAAACTACTTATGAACTACTTACGAACTAGGACGGCACAAATATCCATGCCCGAGGGGGGATTCGAACCCCCGACCGTAGTGGCCGTGCAGACCGTGACTGAAGCGCCTCAGTCTCCTCGGCCACCGCGGCCGGCGCAAGTTTGCTCCAGCTGTCGATACAGGTAGAGTTTCGCCAGTTGCCCCTGACCTGTTGCTTTCGCAATCGGATTAAACTCATTCTATGTGCAGTAAATTTCGTATCGTGTATACTCCTGTATACCGCATTTGTTCACAAATTGCTCCTGCAATACTCCATACGGGCTATTTCATGTGCTTTTCGTTGTTCAAAATTATTAATATTTGCACATGTGTCAATTAAGGTAAAGAACACCCTCAATAAAGTTAGTTCTTATGTTTACTAGTTTCCGAGTTAAATTTCGGTAGAATAATCTCATGAACTACAGACGTTGCCGGGATGGAGTGGCTTGCATCCCTCAACGATACAGATTATTATTATGACCATGACCTAAGGAAACATATTTGACATTTATCACAGCATTTGAAAATGGTCTAAGGCCAAAACCAGGTTGTGATAGTAAACAAAGCTTTCAGTCAAATGGCGGTCAGCTCTTTTAAAAAAAAAAATTATATGACTCAGGCTTTTGACGCCGACAAAAACTTAGTAGAAAGATTTGTAACTAGCTGTAAACCCGGCGTTTCCCGTTATTTTATTGTATTTTATTTTTATTAAAGCCGCGAGTTAGTTAGATTGATTTGTTTAAATTAAATGTTTGTTAAGCTGTGGGACCAAAATGCAGCAGTCAGGAGTCCTTAGACTTACAAACTTCTAAAACTAACTTGCGTTAATGACTACACGCACACCCATGCCCCAGCCTTGAATTAATACTTATCCCTTCTCTCTCTTTTTCCATCGCCTTTTTTCTAAAAACATGTTTTATTTATGGTAGAATATACAAGAATTAAAGCTGTCCAGTATAATGTACAAAATTGTAAGCAAAGGAAGGTATTAATCAAAATACAATGATATGTAACATTTAATATATTCAAGTAATTCAAAACTTGACAATAAACAATATTTCTCGATACTTGTCCAAGATCTATACGAATAAATTATTTGGTGAGCTCACCCCTGAGCAAGCAACATAAATTTGTCCGTCTGAGCAACATGGATATATCAAATACACTCCGAGGTATTTAATAGAGTGCCCTGTGATTTATTAATCATAACAGAAAGTGCAAGTCCACTGGAAACTGCAGTCTCCAGAAGTTATAATGTAGATCTGCCGGAAATAATGGCTACTCGTAGGATGTACACTAGGGATTCGGTTATTGCTGAAACAACCGGTTTTAGATTATACCGGTTCTTTTCATCTCCAGTTTAACCGCACTGTAAAAATTGCTCAATATAACCAGTTTTTTAAATAACCGGTTTTCGGTTTTTTAATGCTATTATTTCCAGTAGAGTTCGACCGAACTGCCGAAACAGAAACCGTAATCGAATTTTCGGTTCTTCTAATTTCGGCCGAAACCGAAACTTACGAGATTTAGTTAAAATTTAGGTAAATTTACGTTATACGACAAATCACTAGTCTTTCCATGTTTTGCAAGATCCTCTCCCAATACTACACCTTCTTGAGTGTGTGTAAGCCTAGCCAGGAGTTCGTAGAAGACGATATACGAAGCATACAGATTTACTGGCCTAGTATTTCCATCAGGCAGTTGCGAATATTGAGCCAACCACTCCGTAAGTTGGACTTGTGAACCAGCGCATACCAATATCTCGTTATATACACAATATATATATATATATATATATATATATATATATATATATATATATATATATATATGTGTGTGTGTGTTACTTATATGAACTTAAATCAGTGCTACAGAAGTATTTTTAAAAATAAATCACAGTTCAGACTAACAGTATGATTGTTGTCAGTGTAAATTTACGCAAATTGAACTAGAAAAGCTGTGTACCACATGATCAAAAAATGTTCAAATGGGTGTATGTTCTTATGAGACCTAACTGCTTAGGTCAGCGGTCCTTAGACTTAAAACCTACTTAATCTAACTTAAACTAACTTATGCCAAGGAGAACATACACACCCATGACCGAGGAAGGAGGGAGAACTCGAACCTTCGACTAGAGCAGCCGCGCAGTTCGTGACATGGACCATCAGACCGCACGGCTATCTCGCGAGGCACCACATGATCAATGTTACCTAAACCCATTGGTTATTAAAAAGCCCCTCGCTTTCAAGGAATAACATTAACAAAACTTGTTAGTATAACAATATGATAATACATTAAAAGTTATTATTCCAAGCTTACATAAAGGGTACATGAATGGAATTTACCTTCTCTTCCAAGAAACATTTTGGATGCCTTCTCCTTAAATGACACAGCATGTTTGTAGTACCTCCACCTGTTTTCAGTTTTTTAAAGCAAATGGAGCATTGTGCCTCACTGCTACCGTACTTCGTGAAGTACTTCTACTCTCGAGATGGTGCCATTTAAGACACAACCGATGTCTGCCGACGACAGCAAGGAACTGCCGCATGACCAGAAGAAGGCAAGTCTTGTACACTGCCGGTGCACGCGCGTCGTCTAATAGGCCACGCCACACGGCAGCAGGGGCATCGATGCCTCAGTAGCTGCACCAGGTCTTAAGTTCTTAAGTGTGAAATATTTATAAAAATCGTAACAAAACTTTGGAAGAAGATTCGAATACAGACAAATCGATCTGGGATCTATTCTGTACAAGGTAGGTGTTCTAAATAAAATGGTTTTAAAAGGTATGTCTGAAGGTGGCAGAGAAACAAACGTCTCAATCATTTTCCAAATTTTCCACTATGAATATACATTTTTGTTTTCAGGAGGAACGCTCAACGAACTATTCTGTAGTTGCATCAGTGTACTATACTACTCTTCAGCTTGCAATAGGTTGAGCCGTTTGGCTGATTTCTGCGTTATGTTAACAGAGTGGAAACTTGCCTACAACTAGAAGTTGTGAAGGTTGCGCAATTAGTTTCATTGCAAAATTAATTTCGTAGACTTAAGTGTCTTGAATGTCAATTTGAAACTACGATTATATCGATGTTTAGATTTACATGTAAATGCTGTTTGTTTTTAAGTTTAATAGTATTAATTTAATAGTTTAATATATAAATAAATTAAAATGATGTATAAATTTGTGGATTTAAACTTCGTCCTAAAATGGTAATTATCATAATGCTGTAACACTCGTACCTGGCTGCCCCCTGTTCTCTGAATCATCATAATATTAGAACAAAAAATGAATTTCATTGTAAGTTGTGCTGAGTTTCGTTGCCAGTTGTTACCACAACATTAGTAACAAACAAATTTGCCATGAAACGCGTTAATGAGCCATGCTGAAGCGATGTATGGTTGCTTACTAGTGTGGTGTGAGCGCCAGCGACTCGCAGGAGCGGCTGTGCTGAACTGCTGGACTTGTTAGTGTGACTGTACCGGTGGAGAGCCGGTTAGCCCGAAAAGAGTCTCGGGCTCTGTGCATGTGGCACTCCGTGCAAATGTCACTCTGTGGAAGTGTTACAATCTCATGCCGACTCCCTGTACGCCTTTTGAACACCTTGATCGCACTGTCGTACTCTACGACCTCTGGCACGTTCATTCTTGATCGAACTCCGTAGTTCCTCTTTCGAAAACGTAGTGACACCGTTACGTTAGACCGGTCGCTCACAACTGTTTTTCTCTTGATTGTGCGCACGCCGGTGACGTGACGTGGAACGCGCGAGTCCATTTGCTCGGAGGTAAGGTAGGTATGTCAACAACTTGTGCAATCAGTGACAATAGTACCGGGTGATCAAAAAGTCAGAATAAATTTTTAAAACTCAATAAATCACGTAATAATGTAGATAGAGATAAAAATTGACACACGTACTTGGAATGACATGGTTTTTATCTGGTCAGAAAAGTAATAACTAGCATAACAAATTAAGAGGAAGCAAAGATGATGTTAACCTGCCAGGAAGTTTCGTATCAGCGCACACTACGCTGCAGAGTGAACGTTTCATTCTGGAAACATCCCTTAGACTGTGGCTATGCCATGTCTCCACCATATCCTTTCTTCCAGGAGTGCTAGTCTTGCATGGTTCGCAGGAGAGCTTCTGTGAAGTTTGGAAAGTAGGAGGCGAGGTACTGGCGGAAGTAAAGTTGTGAGGCGGTATCGTGAGTCGTGTCGGGATAGCACAGTCGGTAGTGCGCTTATCCGCGAAAGGCAAAGGTCCCAGGTTTGAGTCCCGGTTCCGGCACACAATTTTAATCTGCCTGGAAGTTTCATAACAGCGCACACTCCGCTGCAGGGGGAAATGCTCAATATGTTCACCATCATTCCTCAACAATAGCTGTTGTTCTGAGCAGCATTGTAAAGCATGTCCGCAGTTATGGTGAGGCATTGGCGTCGGATGTTGTCTTTCAGTATCCCTGGAGATGTCGGTCGATCACGATACACTTGCGACTTCAGGTAACCCCAAAGCCAATAATCACACGGACTGAGATCTGGGGACCTGGGAGACCAAGCATGACGAAAGTGGCGGCTGATCACACGATCAAACGACGCGCGCAAGGGATCTTTCACCCGCCTAGCGCGGAGCGCCATCCTGCATACAAATCGTACGTTCCAGCAGGTGTTTATCAGCCAGGCTGGGGATGCGATTCTGTAACATATTGGCGTACCTCTCACCCGTAACGGTAGCAGTTACAAAACCAGAATCAAGCAGGTCCTCGAAGAAAAATGGCCCGATTACGGTAGATGTGGTTCCAATAAAACCACATGTCATTCCAAGCATGTGTCAATTTTTACCTCTCTATCTACATTATTCCGTGCTTTATGAAGTTTTCAAATGTACACTGACCTTTTGATCACCCGGTAGATTGCATTGCATAGTGTCTCGACAGCAATGTTGCCACTATTTAAGTTCGAACCATGCTACATATTTATATAGGGGGAACATGATGCAGAACTGTGTGTTGAGGCGGGAATTGTGCCTGACAATCCTTGCAATCAAAGTATCCGTTAGGTCACGATGGCTTAGTGGTTATAGTGCTTGCCTAGTAACCTGCAGGTTCTGGTTCGAATCCCGGCCGGGGCAGAAATTTTAATTCAGTGCCTCTCCTACATTTTAATATCAGTGCAAAGTGCTGCGTCTAAAATAGTGAACAGGAAAAATTGCCTTCTTTACACTGCTCTGACACTTAATTTCCTTCGAACGTTCATTCCGGGCCTAGACCTTGAACTCATTGACATTTTACGATAGAATGTGACATCGGAATGAGCATTTGCGCTCTGAGTCACTGTATACCGTAGCGACGTTAATCGAAGATTCGACCGCTGGCGGGAGACATAGTACCTTATGGATCTGCCTCGCAGTGGTCACCCGCAGCCCCGAAACCAGAACAGTTACTGTCAACGTATTAGTAAACCACCGAAGCCGTAAAGAATCGAATTATCTTGTATAGAACTGCTTCAAACATCTGACTGCCTTACAAATGAGTTAGTGTACGATGTGTGTGTATTTTATTCCTGTGATGTCTGGAGTGTAGCATTGTATGGGAGTGAAACGTGGACGATAAGGAGTTCAAATGTTCAAATGTTTGTAGAGCTTATGGGACTTAACTACGGGGTCATCAGTCCCTAAACTTACAAACTACTTGCAAACTAGCTAATACTAAGGACGGCACAAATATCCATACCCGAGGGGGGATTCGAACCCCCCGGCCGTAGTGGCCGTGCAGACCGGGACTGGCGCGCCGCAATCCACTCGGCCACCGCGACCGGCGATAATGAGTTCAGATAAAAAGATGATAGAAGCTTTTGAAATGTGGTGCTACAGACGAATGATGAAAATTAGATAGGTGGATCACGTAATTAATGAGGTGCTTAACCGAGACGGGGAGAAAAGGAGTTTCTAGCATATCCTAAGAGAAGGGATAGATTGGTTGGACACATTCTGAGACATCAAGGAATTGTCAACTTAGCATTAGAAGGAAGCGTGTGGGGTAAAAATCGTAGAGAGAGACCGAAGGACAAATATAGTAAGCAGATTCAAGAGGATGTAGGTTGCCGTACGTATTCTTTCACAGGGCAGGGTAGAGTGGAGAGCTGCATCAAACCAGTCTATGGACTGAAGACCACAACAACAACAAGGATGTAATATTTTTGATCATGCAGATATTATGAGCCAAGGGACAAGACAATATAGGACATTGCTACCAGTGCTCTTGGAATTAAATCAGTGCAGAAAGTTAAAACTTTGTGCCGAGCCAGGATTCGAACCCAGATCTCCTACTTTCTAGGCAATTGCAGTGTCCACTACGCCACCCGAGCACATTGTCCTTCATACTTACACAAAGTAGCACACCTTAACACGTCGGGACAAACTGTAGACGCCGCAATTGTAAACTGTAAGTCTCCATGTCGACGACTGACACATAGTTCAGTGCCTATTTAAACGAGTAGCGGACTCCTGGCGGGAATACAGTACCAACAGCGAGCCATGCAGTGTAAGGATCGAAACAGGACGGGGTATGAAAGTTTGCGTCGGACGGAAAGAACGGGAGTCACATTTCTTGGATTATGCATCAAAATCTACATAAATACTCTGCAAATCACGTTGAACTGCATGGAAGAGGGTACATCGCATCGCTTTTGTGATGCGTCCCATTCTCTAATAGCGCGCAGGAAAAAAGGAACTCATGAATCTTTCCGTTCTCGATCTGATTTATTTTATTAGGATGATCATGTCTCCATATGTACGTGGGTGCTAACAAAATATGTTCGTATTTGGAAGAGAAAGTGCGTGAACGGAATTCCGCAAATAAATCTTGCCGCATCTAATAACGATTTTCTTTTAATGATTTGCATCATAACTCGTGCATCATTTTCGCGACACTCTCTCCCACGTATCGTGACAATATAAAACGAGCCGCCCTTTTCTGAACTTTCTCTACATCCCCCGCCCGTCTCTTTTCGTAGGGATCCCAGTGTAGAACTGCAGTACTGCATAATAGGACGGAGAAGTGTAGTGTAGGCACTTTATTTAGTAGAACTGTTGCATCTTCTAAGTGTTTTGACAGCGAAACGCAGCCTTCCCTACAATATTTTCTATGCATACTTTCCAGTTTACTTCTTAGTGAGAGGAATACGAGATAAGACCTCAAAGTAAGTTTATTTACTTATATAAAATAATCATATACAGATACAGAAAAAATATTGTTGTTGTTGTGGTCTTCAGTCCGGAGGCTGGTTTGATGCAGCTCTTCACAACACCCTATCCTGAGCAAGCTTCTTCAACTCCACGTAAGAACGGCAACCTACATCTGTCTGAATATGCTTACTGTATCCATCTCTTGGTCTTCCTCTGCGGTTTTTACCCCACACACTTCCCCCCAACGCTAAATTCACAATTCCTTGATGTCTAAGTGTCCTACCAATCGATCCCTTCTTTTAGTTAAGGTATGCCAGAAATTCTTTTTCTCCCCAATTCTGTTCAGTACCTCCTCATTAGTTACGTGATCCACCCACCTAATCTCCAGCATTCTTCTGTAGCACCGTATTTAAAAAACCTCTATCCTCTTCCTGTCCGCGCTGTTTATTGTCTATGTTTCCCTCCCATACAAGGCAACACTCCACACAAATGTCTTCAGAAAGGACTTCCTTAGGCTTAAATCAGTATTCGATGTTAACAAATTTTTCTTTTCATGAACGCTTTTTTACCCATTGCCATTCTGCATTTTATATCCTCTGTACTGCGACCATCATTTGTTATTTTACTGCCCAAGTACCAAAACTCATCTACCTCCTTTATTGTGTCGTTACCTAATCATCTAATTCCTTCAGCATCACCTGATTTTCTTAGACAAAAAAATATTTATTGCACAAAAATCTACAACTGATAAACTACTTTTCCACATAGATTCCAAAATTTTGTAGACACTTGTCATAACGTGGCACAAGTTTTCGTATGCCTTCTTCATAGAAGGTCGCTGCCTGTGTATTCAACCATGTGGTAACGTGTTCTTTCAGCTTGTCATGATCTTTGAAGTGTTGACCACCATAGGAAGGACAGTAAGTGTAAACTTACGGTTGTGCTTAATCTTCTTTTCATTTCTGTGAACCAGCTGATCAGTAACCACAGAAGGGCGTCCACATTGTTCTTCATCGTGCACTTGATCACGTCCTTAACTGAAAAGTCTGACCCACCTTCTAATTACTGAACCACTCATACCATTTTTTCCGTAAACCTCGCAGATTTGCCGCTGAATTTCCTTTGGTTTAACTTCCTTTGCATTTAGAAAACGAGTGAGAGATCTAATTTCACACGCGGCGGCATTTTCAATTACAGCTGACATTATAAAGAAGAAATACAAAACACACGTCGGGCACCAGACAACTGAAAATGGTGTACATGATTGTGTGAGCCATAAAATCCTTTTAAGTAAATTAGAATTCTATGGGATCACGGGAAATGCTGCAAAATGGTTCAAGTCGTACCTCACTAACAGTAAACAAAGGGGTGCAAGTGACTATTGAATTAAGCGAACAGTCATCATTGAATTGGGAAGAAATTACATGTGGTGTCCCACAAGGATCCATCTTAGGGCCATTGCTTTTTCTTGTGTACATTAATGACCTGTCATCAGTTACACTACCAGAAGCAGAATTCGTTTTGTTTGCAGATGATACAAGTATTGCAATAAAAAGTACGTCAAGCATAGTTATAGAAAGGTCTGCTAATGATATTTTCATGAACATTAATAAATGGTTTAAAAGCCAACTCATTGTCACTAAACTTTGAAAAGACTCACTACATGCAGTTCAGAACATGTAAGAGATTTCCCGCCAGCATATGCATTAAGTATGAAGAAGAGCAGATATAAGAGGTTGACAGTATTAAATTCCTAGGATTACAGCTTGATAATAAATTTAGTAGGGAGGAGCACACCACAGAACTGCAGAAACGACTCAACAAATCTATATTTTCAATACGAGTTTTATCAGACATAGTAGACATAAAAATAACAAAGCTTGCATACTTTGCTTACTTTCATTCCATAATGTCATATGGTATAATATTTTGGGGTAACTCTTCAAGTCAGTCAAAAGCCTTCAGAGTCCAAAAGCGTATAATACGTATTATTTGTGGAGTAAATTCACGGACGTCCTGTAGAAGCCTCTTCAAAGAACTGGGTATATTAACTACTGCCTCTCAGTATTCTTATTCCTTAATGAAATTTGTCATAAATAATATATCCGTTTTCCCAAAGAACAGCTCAGTCCATACATACAATACTAGGAATGATCTACACAAGGACTTAAAAGCGCTTATTTTATATATATATATATATATATATATATATATATATATATATATATATATAATCTTATTTTAGCTCAAAAAGTGGTCTACTACTCAGGAACACATATTTTCAATAATTTACCATCAAGTATAAAAAATTTAGCTACAAATAAAGATCAGTTTAAAAGGAACCTAAAAGACTTTTAGTAGTCAACTCCTTCTACTCCATTAGTGAATTTCTAAATTGTACCAAATGATGCATGTATGTAAGTATTATTATATTATCAGCTAAAAAAACGTATAAGTATTTATATCATTAGCATTATCTACTATTCAGCTTGTTAATTTTGTTTCTTGACATGTTCCACATCCACGAGTATCTCTTCAACATGGAACTATGGAACGTAAAACTAATCTAATCATCCATGAGTCAGGGTAACTGCGGCGCATGTTCAGAACTGCGATCTTAGCGCTGCCTCGGATAGAAACGGAACTTACTTTGTAGACGACCCTCGTATAACAACTTGTTAGGTGTTTAAAATCGCTTAATAAGTACGCGCAAGACTGAAAATCAAGTTGTTCCCCACCCGGGAAGCCATAATATAGGCGGCGTGCAACAGGTAGGAGGAAGTAATAGAATGTCTGACTCCTCCTGAAACGTACGTTCTCGGAACTTTGACATGACCTCGTACCGCGATAAGGAAACTCTCTCTTGCTACTGGCGTTTCCCCATCATCTCCGTCACGCTTTCGTGTTTACGTCTCCTGGGATGGGCTTCTAGTGTCACAGACGTCTCGCTCCCACTGCAAGGGGTACGCAGCGCAACTGCGGCCTGTGGTTTGGCAGCTGGATCTGTGACGTCACAATATTAAAGTTCAAAGGTGAGCGCACACTTTGGCGTAGTTATTAAACGACCGTAATATTAATATGAAAGCTCACTTAACGGAATCGTAATAGATAGTGCTCTATTGGAGCTAGATCAGAAGCGATGCAGTGAATTGAACTTTCGTTGCCGCGGCGTAGTGGCCTAGTGCACTGAGGTGCTATGCTCCGATGCGCGAGGTTGTTCACCGTCGGGGTTTCGAATCCTCCCTCGGGCATGGATGTTTGTCTTTAGTATAAGTTAGTTCATAAGTAGTTAGTAAGTTTAAGGACTGATGACTCTGCAGTTAAGTCCCATAAGCTTAACAAACATTTGTGGGGCTGATGGCCTTGATGTTTAGTCCCCTCAAAACAACAACAAACATTTGAACATTTTTGAATTTTCGCTACTGGACCATGCTGCGCTCCCTGACTGAACGATGCCACAAGCAAATTCTGTGATTACTGTTGACTACTGCAGCCATTATTGTTACTGCTTCTTCTGCTTCTGATATTTGATAGGGTTGGCGCTACTGTTCTAGGCTAATAAATAGGTACAATAAATATTTTGTTTACTTCATTAAAAAAAGCCTTTCCATATTTAATAACTTTTGCAGTACTAAAAGCGAATGATTTGCTGAGAGCCATCTACACTCGGATTTACAGTTCATTTTTCAAAACTTATTAAAATACGAGTGGCATTAAAAATACAAAATTGAATTACCGCTGCTATTACTAAATGTGATGCGCAGTGCTCCGCTCCGGTACCTGGATGTGATTTTATTAATTCCATGACGCGTTTTGGAACCTACAACTCAATTTTTGATTAGTCCGATGCCTTTAATTTACACGATTGCTGTAATTCATAGTCCTAATATGCGCAGCTCTCCACCAGAATCGTCGATCGTAGGTAATACAAATTACAACGCACACCAGGAACGTAAACACTCTTCCGATTTGGTAGTTCATACTTGCAAGCCTTTCACGTTTTCAGATATTTGTTTATGTATTTAGTGTAATTGCACATTAGAAACTATTGCATATAATTTTATTTGTCTTTTCAACTTTATATTTATCCCTCTAGTAAAGGCAATATCTGTAACTGAAACATCTTTGCTCAGTACACGGGGCCGAGCGACCGGACTAATAATGTATTGCCGAACTCGGATGCCTAAGGTGCCTGTCAATATTGGTCCAGCTAAGAATCCGAGAAATCTAGCGCACAAGTGACGACATCGAAATATTTAAACATTTCGACCGTTTCGGGGGCTGAAATAAATTCAGCGTCAAAATTGAATTTTTTTTTATGGACGGGGATTTAAACCCGGATCTCCCGCTTCGGGCCAGCGGTCGCCTTAACCATTTTTTTTTTCTTTCATGGGTCCTCAACCTCCCCCTACAACCCGGCCTTCCGCTCCCCAAAGTCGCCTTCTTCGCCGTCGGCTTCAATCGGCCTTTTTTTGAAATTTTATTTATTTTAATTCTTCCTTACATCTTGTAGTTGCAAATAAAAAAAGTTCTTTTTGCTGAAGTTTCGTTAAAAAAATTTATTTGAAGAATTTTTGTCTTGCTGTGCCACAGCTTTAGAACCAAAGTATACCAAACAAAAAGTACAGCCACTTATTTAGTAGCAAACATACTCTATTGTTCTTCCATTTACAATTGGAGAAAATAACTTTTTACTTCTTTTTCTACGGCCCTTACCAATTAGGCTATCGAGGCACGCTTCCTTTCCAACCCAAATTCTCTACTTCTAGCCCCCTGCCCATTGACTCCTCTTGCTCGCAGCCTGTACTGGATTCCTGCAAGGGACCGAGCGAAAACTTCGTAAAAAGTATTATGTCTTTTGTAGCAAAATGTGAGAATGGCGACATTATAAATGATGAATAAGCGTCTTGCTGCTGAGGATGGCTTCCTTGGAACATACTGTGCCTCAAGTCAATGCACTAAAGTGTTAAAAATGTATGTCAAACGGTAAAGCACGAATTTACAAATACTGTCTTGATCCAAAATATCTGTTTTCAGCTCATAATTATCTTCACACAGTGTCTAACTGATGCCATTGGTTTATGGACTGATGAAAGTAAAAGGTTTAGTATTCAATGTGTTAAATATAAATAAGACTTATGCTTAGGATACTTCATGAGTTAATTTCAACAAAACTGTATTTCTGACTGTCATACTCCTGAATGATATGTATTTTTTTAAACATAGTTGAGAAAGTGAGAAATAAATAATCTATGTATATAATAATAGCTGTCAGCCCGTATGAAAGATGTCGTCGTATAAAATTGTGATGTGTTTGCATGTGATAGCAAAAAAATCTTTACGTCATTAGTAACGCAATGTATTTTTAGGCCTACCTTTTTTGAAAGTGTCTTATCAAAAAGGTGTGGTGATGTATGTCGCTTTACTATGGACCAAATATTTGAACTAAAATCTATTTTACTGATACAGTATTTACGAAGCGTTTAATGTGGCTTAATTTCACTTTCTAATACGTGTCCCGTATTTTGGTTTTGCATATCTGGTCACCCTAACCTAGCCTTTCCCCTTAACCCGACCAAGTGAGAAACTATATCGCGTGCAGTGTGACCACACCGTCGACCGATGATTTCAGCCAAATTCGGTGCCACTGTGGTGAACGCAGCGTAAGAAGTTGGGCCCTTGAGGCCTGTGTAGGACGGAGAGAAGATACGCACTTGATGATGTCGAATTAATTAACGAAACCGGTAGTGCTTGAATAAGCAGGTGTAAGCGGAGTTTCCTCTTTATGTGATGATGTGGTGATGTTTCTAGACCAGCGCGTACTCGCCCTACAGACGCAGTGCGTATACGCGTCGCGGGCTCGCTGGCGCGCTCTTTCTTCGCCGCAGCGGATCCTGCGCGGCTGTTTTCTTCCGGGCGGAGCGGCGCACATGAGAAACCGGTGTCGCATTGCGCGCCGCGGCAGTTCCGTGGGAAGCGGAGGCCGCTGGGTCCGTTACTCTCCGCAGCTGAGGGGCTCGCGCCTCTCAATACCGCACCAGCACCAGCACCAGCACCAGCAACCGTTGGGTCGTCCTCACGCGGACCCACTCAATGGGACAGATGCCAGTGTCGCACTTGTTTTCACCGTTCACGCCGGGGTAAGGTAAAGCAGTCAACAATCCGAAGATTGGTTTGAACACCACAGTGCTTTACTAGGCATGGTCCTGTTTGGAGGTGGTATGCCGTTGCCTTCCTCCGACCTTCGAACTGACTTACCCAGCCAGTTATAGGGGGACCTACAGTTTAACGTGGGTTCCGAACCACGGTGCTACTCGGTATTTTTCACATGAGCAATACTGCCAGAGGTGAAAGAAGTGGAAAGTGACAGATAAAAATCCTGGAACCTGGCGGGGATCGAACCCGCGACCTTTGGACTTGTAGTCTGGCACTCTACCACTGTGCAACCGAGGCGCGGGGTACGAGGTTAGAATACAGGGAGACGCCCTTAGCCCCGTTTACACTGCGTTTGAAACATTGTTCGCAACATTGTTCGTGGCTGCTACTAGTCTGTCGATGTTCACAACATGTTGGCAAAATGTTGCCAACACGGAAACAGTGTTCCGCCGCTGTGTCGGTAGAGATCAAAAGAACATTTGTTCCGTGGCCTGCTACCATGAACTGCCGCTACGAAGCCCTAGTGTTTGGTTTTCGCTCTACGGTACTGATCTACTGTTTCTGTGTGTTCTGCGTAATGGAGTGGACCGGGGAGAAAATCTGCGCACTTATTTCTTTCTATGAGGAAGAACAGAGCTTGTGGAACGTACGTTCCGCAAGCTACAAAAATATAAACGAAAAACATGATTCTCTCCACAAAATTGCCGTGGAGCTGGATACAAACCAGTGATGTCGACAAAAAAATTAAATGTCTCGTGTCGCAATACCGGCGTGAGAAGAGGAAAATTGAAGAAAGCTAAAAATCTGGAAGTGGGGCGGACAGTGTATACTATCCAAAGTGGTTTGGATTTAACATTTTAAAGTTCTTGGACGATGTGCATGAAATAACTATGCAAGACTCTGATAGGAATCTCCCGTTGCGAGAAATCTAAGGGATTACTTTCCTGAAACTAGTGTCCTTTTTGGTAACAACTGGCCTTATAATATTTATCAAAATTTCAAAATCGGATGGTGACATTCGAGTGAAATTCCGAAAGCCAGAACCGTCTTCCATGTTCAGGACTGAAAGCATGTTACTCCCACCACGATTTCTATAATATGTTTTGGTCCACCACCGACGTCGTCGTGTTCGCTAAGAACGTGTAAAATACAATACGTGAAACAATGTGCGTATTTTACTCTAAGTGAAGTGCAAAATGTCTTGTTCATAAAACGAACCCACTCCTCAGAGGGTGCGCACTTATTTTTACATAGCATCGAATATTATGCAGTATACTTCTAAGAAATGTATAGGAAAGTCTTTGAGTCTATCAGAAAACCGAATAAAAGAAGAAAATTTATTTGCTTGTGTGGAGCTTTTTATTTATTTATTTTTTTTTTCGTTCTTCAGGTAGGTCTATACTTTGCGATCGTCAGTTAAGTTCGTTCTTGGTCGTTGTTTGATCATATGGCTCAGCTTTTTTATTACAGAAGGCGCTGAACCACGGCGCCCGGCTTGAACCAACACCACAACCTCTATAACTTCCCAGTCCACGACTTAGCCCCCTATTCTACAGCCAGTTGCATTACCAATGTATCCTCACCTACGGTATTAGACGTGTCGTATATGCTACTTGGCGATATGTCGGTTGCTGACATGTAACAAATGATACAAAGAACTGTTCGTGTTGATAGATCTTCGGTCCGCCTTGCCTTGAAATGGGAGATTACTGTAATATGGAAATTTTTTAACCACGTATAAGACGTTTCCAGTCATTTATTCCAACAAATAGTACCTTAATGGCCGGTTTCCGAGAGATTCTCGATTTACTTAGTTACTTTTACTTGCTTTGAAATGTCATACATTGATAAGACCTAAGTTATATACATAAACGCCATGAAATACGACGGCCAACATGGCGTATTCGTCTCTCTACCGAAAAGAGCTGCCCCCCCCCCCCCTCCCCGGAGAGGCACGCGGTGTGACGTCGGTGGCGTTCTCCCACCTTATTGGTGATCGTTCAGACGCTCGTTGAGAATATCTGCCATGCTTGATGCTGCCCCACACGTTGGAAAAGCCTCGCCAACGTGCGGTTCACACGTTGTGACGTCAGAAACTCGCCCCCTTGGCCACACTCGTTCAGATACACGCTCCATGTGCCGACGGTTTAAGGCGTCTCGCTGCGGAGCGCGTGGTTGCTCGCCGTCGGAGGTTCGAGTCCTCCCTAGGGCATGGGTGTATGTGTGTATGCTGTCCTTAGGTTAGTTTACCTTAGTTTAAGTACTTTGTAAGCTACGGACTGATGACCACGCAGTTTGGTCCGATAGATTTACAAACATTTGAACATTTAGACGCCCTTACTATGAAAAAGTGAAGCCTGCCTCCGCCATATTTGTACGTTTTGGAGAAGTGTTCGTATTGTAGAGCTAATGTTTTATGTCACTTAAAACAGAAATAAAACGTACGACGGTTTTGCCGTGATGTACAACATGTTAAAAAGAGTGCAAATTAGCTATTAAAAATTGAGTTTTCAAATATATTGTGATGAGTATTCATTACTATTTATTCAAGAAAGTATATTGTTTGAAAGTACATACTTTGCAGTGAATGCAGTTAACTGCAGTAACAGTAAGCGGATTGACCTAACGCGGAGAAGTATCATTCCAAAACTGACCAAGATGGCGGACAGGCTTCAACTGACGTATGTGCTCGGCATAGATAATGCCATCTCCCTTTATTTTAACCTACTTGGTAAATACTTTGAGTCTGAATTACATGCGTGATCGACTGTCCAGACGGTACTATGCTACACAATGTTGATACCAGTTTTGAGATACTACAACTTGTGATTTTTCACAATGCGAAAGTAAATCACAGAGACAAATTGCTGCTACGCTCAACATTAGTAAGAGTACTGTGGCAGAAATCATCAGACGATTCAAAAACGAGGACCGTATAGACTCTATACAGCAAAAGGACCAGATAATGTCTACGGATTTATGACCACAGTACATCTACATCTACATGGGATACTCTGCAAATCACATTTAAGTGCCTGGCAGAGGGTTCATCGAACCACCTTTATACTATTTATCTCCCATTCCATTCCCGAATAGCGCGCGGGAAGAAAGAACACCTGAATCTCTCCGTTCGAGCTCTGATTTCTCGTATTTTATTCTGATGATCATTTCTACCTGTGTAAGCGGGAGTCAACAATATATTTTCGCATTCGGAGGAGAATGTCGGCGATTGTAGTTTCGTAAGTAGTCCACGCCGCAGCGATAACCGCCGTTGTTGTAATGATTTCTATCCCAGATCCTGTGTCATTTCCGTAATGCTGTCTACCCTGTATCGTGACAATACGGAAAATGAAAGATACTACGCTCAGTGCACCATATGTGAATAAAGAAAATCGAAACAAGAGATTGGGCTTTGCTGGGTAGTTTATTGCGAAGGATGAAATATAGTGGAAAGTAAATTTAAAGTTTTTGGGTCGGATGGACGAAGAATGGTGTGGCGAAAGAAGAGAGAAGAAGTTACAGTCACAAATGTTAAACCGACTGTAAAGCAAGGAGGTGGCAGTTTTCTTTTCTGGGGCTGTATAGCGACATTTGGACTGGGAGAATTGGTGTTCATTGACCTGTCATTGATAGCTTTGAATTTTTCCCCATTTTTCTGTTTTTATTTATTTTTGATTTTGTGTGGGTACTGATCACCCCCAAAATATCGTGGCGTGTGCACGAGCACCGGACCATCCACGGATTCGTCCTCTGTGAATTGCGATACTCATAGAAAACAGCGTACTGTTTTAACAAGAAAGAGTATAAATGTAGTTGATCTGTAAATAACCATTCCATTGGAATTTTGATCTGATAAGTACGGTCAGAGTTATTACGAAAATGTATAGTTAAAAATATTGAGAGAGATTTAAATAATTAAACAATCATTACATTTGACTGAACAGCAACGGTTTCTGTTATAATACAATTTAAAATTACAGATAAATATGTAGTGAACAAATTCGGCCCCAAATGGCTAATCCATAAATTTTCTTTTAAACTTTATAGACGAGTGGCAGTTATATCTTAAGATTGTTTCAAATATGTCCTCCGTATTTTCGCCCAGAGTCGTAGTTTATCGTACAGCAGCATGAATGTGTTTTGGGTTACTCGCATTTGAGTGCTTTGTGCATAATTTGCATTATGCTGACAACCAGTATTGTGTAAAATAGTCCACACAGCTCACTTCAGTTAGGTGCTAGCTACATCGGATGCAATCCTTGTCAGAAAATCATGCACTAAACGCATTCATTGCTTTCTTCTAACCTAACGTTGGACAAATTCAACTGTTTTAGTTTTGAGGGTGTTTTGCTAGTAGGACCACTCATCTTACTTGTTTTCCCTTCAGTTATAGCTTAATGTTTTTTTAAACAATTCTCACTTTTGATGGACTTTCTGGACTCAAGGAACCTTTTTACAAACTTACACAAAATGACTTGGTTGTCCTCCTTGTTTTTCCTTTACGTCAGTTAGCTCCGTCATGTAAGCAGTAGAAGTGAAACAGCTAATTTGCCTCTATTTGTTCAAACATGTTGTTTTTCTATGGCCGCGGCGGAGCGGCAGAGCGCATTGAGGCGCTATGCTACGATGCGCGAGGCCGTTCCCTGTCGGGGATTCGATTCCCTCCCTCGGGCATGCATGTTTGTGGCGTCTTTAGTATAAGCTAGTTCATACGTAGTTTGTAAGTTTAGGGACTGATGACCCCGTAGTTAAGTCCCATAAGCTCTACAAATATTTGAACATTTTTGTTTTTGTATGCTGTTTTTGGAGTTGGCAATAAGCTCTCTCCATTGGAAGCCTGGAGGCTACAGTCTGGAAATATTCCTACTCCTCAAGGATTTATGTTCGGTGTGAGTGCAGTGTAGGAGTTGTTCCTTGTTGTTCAGTAAAGACGCAAATAAAAGGAACCATTGCTTTTTTTTTTTTTTTTTTTACCATAATGGTCTTTTTCACACGACGCTCTGTTGTGGTTTCAGGGATGTTAAACGGAGTGTCTCCTTTCTTATAACCCAGTCTTTCAGTATTTATAGCTTCTACAGTTATTACAGCTTCTAACGCCTCTTGCTTGTATGTAAATTACGTACTTTGCCTGTGTTATTTTTTTCTTTTGTAGACTACCACCATTATGTACAGAACACAAAATGCATTTTGTATAAAAAAAATCTGAAAAATGCAGATATGATAAACGTGCATAAATTAAGCTGAACAAACTGTTAAGAGATTGGAAACGATTTTGTTTAACTATGAAATACATATGTTTACTTACCTCTGGCATATTAAGATTGAAATATTCTAGAAACGTGTAGGAAAAAGGCATCGTAATAGACCAATCAAAATTACGGAAGTAATGGTTTTAAGTCGTTGTTATGTATTTCGCCTCAACCTCTCGTCATGTTTCTAGGAAAATCTGAAAGATGGCAGCACATACAAGGAAGAAACGCCCCTACCCCGTTCTGCGTGGTTATGGTATATCGCCCCAAATTTGCGACTGGATAGGGGATTTTCTCTCAGAGAGGACACAGTTCGTAGTAATCGAAGGAAAGGCATCGACTGAAACAGAGGTGATATCGGGCGTTCCACAGGGTAGTGTTATTGGCCGTCCTTATTTACATAAACGATTTAGGGGAAAATCTAAGAAGCTCTGTTAGGTTGTTTGCAGATGACGCCGTCTTTTACCGTCTAGTAAAATCATCTGAAGATCAAAACCAACTGCAGAACAATCTGTATATCACTATACTGTAAAATTGGCAATTGAGTCTAAATAATGAGTAGTGTGTAGTCGTCCATATGAGTACGAAAATAAATCTGTTAAACTTTGTATACGAGATAAATCAATCAAAAGTGAAGGCCGTAAACTCCACAAAATAATTAGGAATTACTATTACTTCCGACTTAAACTGGAAAGAACACGTAGATAATATCGTGGGAAAGTCGCACCGAGGGTGTTGCAGGGGAACTGATTCCACCTTAACCAAAACTAAAGTCTCTAGTTGCACTATGTTCCAACACTTTTCATATTTTTTGCACAGGCTTCAGTAGCGTCTATCACTTTAGCAGTTGTCTGCATATGGCTAATTTACAATGAATAACAATGTATTTCTAAATCTGTTACAATAAATGAAGGAAAAGTACGTCGCGGTGGGAGTTATTAGATGTGACAATATTCTGCTGCAGTTGCTGTGAAGTTTATTTGCTTTGTAAGCGGACAGCTTGTCATACGAAGCTGGAAGGAATTTTTTTCTTTGTTCCGTTTCCTTTTTTCTTTTAGACAATGGCTCTAAAATTAATTTGTCATATAAGCTCAACGTTGTGCGTGTACCTAAATGTGCACAATACAAGCGATATTCACTGCTGTTTTCC
Organism: Locusta migratoria; assembly: GCA_026315105.1. Classification (NCBI taxonomy): domain Eukaryota; kingdom Metazoa; phylum Arthropoda; class Insecta; order Orthoptera; family Acrididae; genus Locusta; species Locusta migratoria. The sequence continues at coordinate 668,902,473 of CM048744.1, forward strand.
ATTCTCTGGAATGACTCTTCAGTAGCAAACAACACCACCAATCTGTTATAGTTATGAAAATACTTTATAAACTAATAATGATAATTAATTTATGTTACGTTACTAGTGTTCTGTTCTTCTTTTATTTCTTTTTGGAGCCGCGTGGAAGTAGCCGAACGGTCTGGAACGCCACGTTACGAATCGCGCAGCCTCCCGCGTCGGAGGTTCGAATTCTCCCTCGGGCATGGATGTGTGTGTTGTCCTTAGGTTAGTTTAACTTAGTTTAAGCAGTTTATAAGACTAGGAACTCATGACCAACGTAGTTTGGTCCCATAGAATTACAAACATTTTTCTTTTTGGACCACTGAAGGTTACGGTAGTAACACTAAAAGTGGGCCTTTGCGATCGCCTTTTGAAATCTCGAAAATTAAATGAATATAACGACTTAACTTGGATCATGCTCCTGCACATGCAGGGTTGGCGTTATTAGTTGTATTTGGCGTATTAATAGTGACGGGGTGGCCGGATTCCCTTCCTGTCACCACCCCATGCCCCCCGGGAGGAAATGTGTACCCCAAATGTCTGTGTATAGTGTTATATATGTGAATGTGTAAAGTGTTACAAAATGTTTGCGAATAGTGTAACTGAGGCGGGACTAGCCCGGTATTCACCTAGGGGGATGTGGAAAACCGCCTATAAACCTTATCCAGGCTGGTCGGCACTCCGACCCCCTTCGTTAATCCACCTGGTGGATTCGAACCGGGACCGGTACGCCTCCCCGTCTTGGTAAACGGTGCTTAACACCACACGGCTAACCGAGCGGATCAACGACTTAACTGGTCATCTGACACGAAAATTAATAAACGAATTTGTAGAGGAGAATATTCTCAACAACTTTGCTCCGTCATGTTGTTTCCATAACTCGAACCGTTTCAGAGATATTTGCAAAAATAACAGCGATTTGACACTGTAACTTGATTTTATGTAAACCGCTACAGGCAAAGAAAACAGACTTGAAAAAGAGAACAAACAACCACGGAAAGTTAGGTAATAATATTTTAACGGAAAAAAGATAATGAAAATATGAGAGAGATATTAAAATGGTAAAAATAAAGAAGAGTATCTCTGTCATAGGTAAACTCAAATATCAAATAATTATTGCTGTTTGTTAAAATACGGTCAGAGCGAATATTACGTTGGGTGCATGGATATATCACAATAGTAGAGTCGCAATCGTATCGTCCATAATTTTTCATTATTTAAATTTTTATTATTTTTGTCCGAAAAACCTAAAGTGGGGAGTAAAGCTCGCCAGTGTGACTTCTTTTTTTTTTTTTTGTCGTACTGCTTTGTGTGTGACATGAATTTCTAGAAAGTGCGTTCTTTTGGACTATTGACATGTGTTTATGTGTTTGACGAGGAGATGAGAGAGAGAGAGAGAGAGAGACAGACAGAGTTGGAAAGATGGAAGTTGTTTATGTTGCGCGAAGGAGAACTGATACAAAGGAAGGGCTTGTATAGTTAGGGTATGTCTTCGACAGAAAAAGATATCATTTGCCGAATAAACTTTGTCGTTAAGTCTGGCTGTAAACTTCCCTTCACTCCACCATTCTACAATTAACTGAAAAATTTTGTCTTATTTTCACTATATGTTTCTTCCTTTAGACACCTGCAAATCGTTATTCCGAACCGTGGAGTTGGTATGTTTCTTTTATTTTTTTTTATTTTTATTTTAAGTTTAGAGCTGCTTCTTAATTCTATTCAATGTTCTTCCTATGCCTCATACTTCACAGCGATTCAGATTAGTACTGTCGTTATGCTATAAAGCTTTACTGCAATTCCGACATTTGATTTTTATATTTTAAAGGAACTCTTCAGTGTGTGGGTTAAAAAAATTGGCAATGAATTTATGATAAATCCGTACCTATCCTAGGAATATTTCCAGACTGTAGCCTCCAGGCTTCCACTGCAGAGAGCTTATTGCCAACTCCAAAAGCAGCACAAGAAAAACAACACGTTTGAACAAGTAGAAGCAAATTAGCTGTTTTACATGACGGAGCTAACTGACGTAAAGGAAAAACAAGGAAGACAACCAAGCCATTTTGTGTAAGTTTGTAAAAAGGTACCTTGAACTCAGAAAGTCTATCAAAAGTGAGAATTGTCTAAAAATGTGAAGCTGTAACTGAACGGAAAACAAGTAAGATTAGTAAGATTGTCACTTTAGTACTTGGAAGAGAGGAAAAAGTACATCCACGATGAACGGATTCTGTTACGACGAAAATGCAGTTTCACGCGGCAATGCGACATAGCATCTTCTTGTGCACGAACAAGTCATGTAGACCTGCTATAGTAATTTTTACCCTTTCTTTCACCCACAAATACAGTTATTACGCTATGTGCAAAACCAGTTCTTCTACTAATTTATTTTACTTTCTTGAGTGATTCATTTCACAATCAGACACAGTGGAATATGAAGAACCAGCAGCTGACCGTGACTGTTCGGCAGACGTACTCATCAAACTATCATAACGCGTCACAACATGCCCAGCGCCGCCAGACAGATGACAGTCTGGCCTGGGACTGATTCCGCGGCCAGCTTCCTGTTGGCTAACAGTGGCCTTCACAACGCGATGAGTCAGTCAATGCACCGCCGTTACGACATGCGCCGGGAACTGGCAAGGTTTGAGGAGACCGAAGTTTCAACGACGGTTCTGAACTGCGCCCGGGCACTTTATGCGAATCCATTATTTCCTTCCACAAAAAAACGTCAGTTGGCATGAAATTAATTTCTGAAGTGCACCACTTACGAATCGGTTCTAACTTTGCATAAAGTCAAAACGATTTTTTTTTAAAAATCCTACAAACATAATCAGTTGTCGAGGTATAAAAGCAGAGTTAAAATTCAAATTCAAATGTTCGTATAGCTTATGGGACTTAACTACGCGGTCATCAGTCCCTAAACTTACAAACTACTTATGAACTAGCTAATCCTAAGGACGGCACAAACATCCATGCCCGAGGGGGGTTCGAACCCCCGACCGTAGTGGCCGTGCCGGCCGTGACTGGAGCGCCTTAGTCCCCTCGGCCACCGCGGCCGGCAAAAAGCAGAGTTAAATTTAGAATGTACTGACAAGGATACCACATGGATATCGGTGTTTAGAATTTCTTTATACTTATGGTACGTGTGAAGTTCAGAACTTAAAAAAAAAAAAAAAAAAAAAAAAAAAAAAAAAAAAAAAAAAAAAAAAAAATCAGCCAAAGCCAATCGACGCAACCCTAAAAAAGTTTTGCAAAGTACAGGTAAGTACGAATAATTAAAATTATTACTCCATCTGTCAGTGTAGCTCAGGCGGTAGCGTTCTAGCCCCACAACAATAGAGTCGGTGCTTCGAATCCTGCTGCAACAGATATATCTGTTAGAGCTGGAGTTCAATGTTTGTAAGGTTTATGGGACTTAACTGCGGGGTCATCAGTCCCTAAACTTACAAACTACTTATGAACTACCTTAACTAAAGGCAGCACAAACATCCATGCCCGAGGGAGGATTCTAACCTACGACGCGGGAGGCCGCGCGATGTGCAACGTGGCGCTCCAGACCGCTCGGCTACTCCTGCGCGACATAACTTATGTGTTTTTTAATTGAAACCATCATTATTAACAACCTTCTATAAAATATAGAAAATTACGAATGAACAAAAATACGTACACTTTTCGTAAAAATTACCATTAGATATTGGAACTGTGTAAGTATTCGAACACAACGGAAAAAATAAAATAAAAAATGCCTGTCACGACAGAATTCCCACCACCGACCCGAGGGTTGCAAGGCTGGTACGCAACCAACTCAGGTACTCCGACAGATGCTGCAGGGCATTAAATAATTGGTAGTTACTTGTACTTTACAAAAAGTCAACGTCGAGTTTCTCGAAAATTTTTTGAGAGTTGTGCCGTATGGCTTTGCCTGATTTTTATTTGAGTTCTCAACTTCACGTACCATAAGTGTAAAAAAAATTCTAAAATCCGATACCCATGTGGTCTCCTTGTGAGACACGCTGGGCTTCCAGACAATGACGTACTTAAAAGTGAACAATATTTCGTCACTTGATCGCTGTTTCATTGTTTATAATTGTAATAAGCGTTTAAGTAAGTATACTCAAATAATTGTAAGGACAGCGTTTATTTAATTTTTCGTTAAGAAATTTGGAAGATTTTCTGATGCGCAATTCAGTCCTTGTGGACTACGACAGCTATTCAACTATGGCAGAATTAAAGTTGATAATCAGAATGTAAAAAGTCAAATACCTCCTGGCTAGAGCCACATGAGCAAGAGAAGAACTAACTTTCTGAATTATCTTATAGCATCAAAAACATATAATACTATTTTTGACATATTCGCGTTTTTGTAGTTGTTTTTGTTAAACGTGCCGTGCCGTATCCTACGTGAATCATAAGTGAATCATATGTCGCATGCCTAACCACAGCGGCGGAGGAGTGGTCGAGCGCATTTGGCGCTATTATCCAATGCGAGAGGCCATCACCTGTTACCGGTCTTGAATCTTCCCTCGGGCATGGATATTTGTGTTGTCTTTTGTATAAGTTAGCTTCTAAGTATTTTGTAAGTTTAAGGTCTGATGACCCCGCAGTAAAGTTCCATAAGATTAACAAACATTTGATTTATTATTTTTTTCCCTTGAGAAAAACCCCATGAAAGATCACTTCATGTCATGTCATGTATCACATCAGGCACGTACACTAAAGAACCAAAGAAACTAGTACAGGCACAAATCGATGTTAAACCTAAGAGAATGGCGCTGCAGCCGGCAAACACCTATGTGAGACAACAGATGTCTCGGCATAGGCATTTGATTGATTACTGATACTACAATGGCGTCTTATCACGGTTTAATTGAGTTTCACCGTGGCGCTACAATCGGCGCACGAGAGATTGGACACAACGTTTTCCAGGTAGCGATGAGATAAGATTTTCCCGTACGACCTTCACGAGCGCACCACGAATATCGTGAGTCCGGTAATACATCAAATCTGCGACATTGCTGTGGTCGGAAAAGGATTCTGGAAGAACGGACCAACGACTGCTGAAGAGAATCGTTCAACGTCACACAAGTTCAACCCTTCCAAAAAGTGTCGTGGATTAAGTGCTGGGGCATCAAAAGCGACAGCATATGAACCGTTTAACGAAACATCATCGATATGGGCTTTCGGAGCTGAAGGCCCACTCGTGTACCATTGCTGACTACACGACACAAAGCTGCACGCCTCGCCTGGGCCCGCCGACACAGACTGTTTATGACTGGAAACATGTTGACTGGTCTGACGAGTCTCGTTTCCAATTCTATCGATCGGATGGACGTGTTTGGTGTGGAGAGAACCTCTTACTGTTGAAGCTCTGTAAAGTTGTGGGGCGTGTGCGGTTGGAGTGATCTGGGACCCCTGATGCGTCTAGATACGACTCTGACAAGTCCTCATGGCTCTTCACCTGTATTCATGTCCATTGTGCATTCCGGCGGACTTGGGTAATTCCAGTAGTGCAGTGTGACACCCCAAACTTTCACATTTGCTACAGAGTTGCTCCGGGAAAACTCTTTTGAATTTTAACACCTCCGATGGCCTCCAAACGGCCCAGACATGACCGTTATTGAACATATCTGGGATGCTTTGGAACATGCTGTTCGGAAGAGATCTCTCTCCTCTCGTACTCTTACGGATGTATGGATAGCCCTGCGGAGTGCATGGTGCCACTTCTGTCAAGCCCTACTTCATGGTCGAGTCCATGTCACGCAGTGTTGCGACACTCCTCCGTGGTCTCGGGGTCCCTACACGATATTACGCAGGTGTGCCATTTTCTTTGTCTCTTCTGTGTATGTAGCACTGGATGGCAGTCTTTGTCACATGGCATGTTGCACGTAAGGTCTTGGCGCATGACACCCTGTCGGGGTGTGACGCGAGCCACGTCATGTTGTGGAATGTGCCAGATCATGACACTTCGTTATGTGGTGCGTCACTTGGCACCATGTTGTGATGCAACACTTAACACCGTGGCGAAGTGGCCAAGCGCATTGAGGCGCTATGCTCGTATGCCCGAGACCGCTTCACGTCGGGTGGAGCGGGGGGGGGGGGGGGGGTGAATCCTCCTCGCGCATGGATGTTTGTGTCGTCTTTAGAATAAGGTAGTTCAGAAGTAGTTTAGGAACTGTTGACCTCGCAGTTAAGTCCCTTAAGCTTAACAAATGTTTGAAACAACAAGTAACATAATTTTTCAACTGATCAGATTATAACGATAATGTCTTGATCGCAATTTATTTTTTATTGTGATTACTAGTTTCGGCTTACCTCTGAGCCAGTAAGCAGGTGCAGTCAGGTGTGGAAACTACAGAACCATCAGTTTAATAAGTCATGGGTGGAAAATTCTCAAATCTAAAAAACAGAAAGTAACCACAGTATATATAAAATAGTACTAAGTATACAAGAATAGATAGAAAAATTTCTTACCATTTGTTACATACGTACGATGTTGGTCAATTCGGCAAACATTTGCCAAAAGACAATGTAATCATTCAAAAACATCATGATTAGTTTTATATTCCAACAAAACGCATTAAAATACGAGGCGCGTCCAGAAAGTACGTTCCGTTTCAATTTATCTCCGCTGCAGCGCTGCGATTGCAGTTCCGCACATGCGCTGTAGACGATGCGTATCAAGGAGAAGAACGTGCGCCATTTGGAGAGCGCTGTCAGTTACGTACGCTTTATTGTGCTTGCTTGAAATGTCGGCGTTGACTGCAAATCCCGCCGCCTGTGAAATCAGGTCGGTGATTCGGTTTCTCAATGCGAGGAAAGTGAAACCAAGTGAAATTTATCGGCAAATTTGCGATGTTTACGGACCAAATGCGATGAGTGATTCGATGGTGAGAAGATGGGTCCGATAGTTCAATGGCGGGCGTAGTGATGTGCACGATGAAGAACGAAGTGGGCGTCCACCTTTGGTTACAGAAGAACTGTTTCACGCGATTGATGACAAGATCCAGAAAAACCGTAGGTTTACAATTAGTGCTCTCGCTATGGATGACGAGCTGAAAGAAACTGTTTCCAACTGGTTGAAGATACAGGCGGCAGATTTCTATGAAGAAGGTATATAAAACCTGGTGCCACGAGGCAAAATTTCGGCAGTTATGTGGAAAAGTAGCTTAAGAGTTGTAGAATTTTGTGCAATAAAAATTTCTTCTGTATCTGTGTACAATTTCATTTTATTACCAAACGGAACTTACTTTCAGGACGCGCCTCGTATTTTGTTTCAAGTTTTGAAAGAAAAATACATTGGATACTGATCGCATTGACAAAGCCTGCTGATTGAAACCTTATTTGTCGTGGAGAATAAAATGTAAATTTGAGCAATTTTGATTAGAATCGTGATCCAGCTGTATGACAGGCTTTAACCACATAGTTTTTAAAGATGACAACTTTTGTATAAATCAGAACAAATATTTGCCGGAGATAACTGGGTACCGTGATGGCTGATGTTGAACTGAAAGGCAGTTGACAGGCCAATCGTCTTCTAAAGGCATAGTTACTTTATCATCTGCAAGGAGGCGTTGCAGTACAAGATGTCATAATTTTATAGAAATAACTACATAACAAATATTACAGGTAGCATTGCTGTACAATGTGTATTAGTTGAAGACAGTCTGAGTAAATTGTACATTCTTTTTTTTATTGAATTCTTACTGAGTGGATAGATACTTCTTTCATTTGTACAAACAGTAATTATTATATAGATATAACAATAAAGGTATTATGATAGTAATTTATGAGTTTGTAACTAATGTAACGTTTACGATTTGTTTCGAATAGTTCAATAACTGTCATCCTGTACTTGATATTGCAGATACCCACCAACCCTACTGTCTCCCTTCCCACTCGAGTGTTCGTTGCCCTAGCGAATTAGGGTTAGCTGAAAAAAAAAAGGGCGAATATATATCAATTAAAAAAAGGTTTTTTTTAGGCTGCTAGATAGATAAAAAAATAGTTCCTCTCTTTGGTATCTTTGCTCTGAGCAAAATATGTCTACCTTTCGCTTTGCTGTCGTGGCAGAATTTTACGATATAGAACAGTACTTTACAATCTTTTAATAGTGCGACCCGCGATCTTTCTGGAAAAATTCTCGCGACCCTATACATGTACTGTATATGTCATTGCTTTACTGAGTATCGCTTTTGAAACTGGTGAAGGTAACTTCTACATAAATAAAGAAACTATTTCTTTCTCTCTCTCTAATGGTAAACGCAATGAGATTTGTCGAAGTGGTTATTTTATTTATTCATTTTTGTTTGTTTGTTAATGCTAGCTTCTACATCTGGATTAAAACTCGTTTTGTAGCAGTGAATTATTTGCCTCGCAGTTTCATTATTATTACTAGCTTAATTCCCGCTGCTTCGCACGCATATACTGGATAGTCTGCATTGGTTATTTCTGCTTCTAAATATAGATTTTCATAGATTTAGCTTTAAAAATGTTTTCCTAATCAAGTATTTTCATCAACTTGCCACCCCTATTGCACCATTGATGGCAGAATTCAAAACATCCCGAAACACTTTTCTTTTTCAAAATTCTAACCACGGTTCCAAATCCCAATTTTTGCATTTCTAGCATCAAAATAGTCTTAGTAACACGCTTAACAGATTTTCACTTATTTCACCCGCTTAATGTTTGAATTTCCAAAAATATTGAAATACAAGTTTTTAAAATTCCAATCAGAAATCCAAACCCGAAGTTTTGTATTTTCTGCTTCAAAATGGCCTGAATAGCAATGTTTCAAGTTTCTGTCGTCTGTAGATTCACTTTTCAGTGAAATTTCTTTCTTACGCTTTGGCATCTTTCTTGGTAGTTTTACTTTTCAAGCTGCAATATGCACTTATTTTTCTTTATTCGTACGCTTGTTTCAGAAAAACAACTGAATATTGTGCATCCAAGGAGGTTAGAATAAAGCGAGATGGCATTACTATGCCGAGAACGTACGTCAGTTGAAGCCTGTTCGCCATTTTGGTCATTTTTTGAATGCTATTTCTCCGTTAAATCAATGTGTTAAGTCGACCCTCTTACTGTTAAAGCATTTAACTGACAGTCACTGCAAAGTATGTACTTTCAAACAAAATACTTTCTTGAATAAATAGTAATACATACTCATCATAATATGTTTGAAAACTTAATTTTTAACTGCTAATTTGCACTCTTCTAACAAGTTGCAGATCACGGTAAAACCGTCGGACGTTTCATTCCTTTTATAAGTGACATAAAACATTAGCTCTACATTACGAACACTTCTCCAAAACTTAGCAATATGGCGGAGGCAGGCTTCACTTTTTCAGCGTAAGGGCGTCTCGCTGTATCCTAACCTCCTCGTGTGCATCACGTTTCGCTGTATATAACCTTTTTGATATTATAGTGTCAAAACTCATCGCTGGTCTTCAGTCCGAATTTTTTATAAGGTGACGACTTTGAACCACTATATCTTCCACCCTCTTATAGCTATCGATACGGAACTCCTGTGGTGTATGACGGGAGCCTCTGTACTACAACACAGAGCGATCGTTCGTCTCCAGTGCGTAGGTTTAGTTGAAGAGCAATATATTGACACTCACATATAGAATTTTATATAAGTCGGTAACTTTCAACTACCATATCTTCCTCCCCTTTAACATTATCAACCCTCTACCACCATAGTGCAGAATGGGAGACTGATACCTGCTATCACATACGAACACTATACGTTTGCGATGTATAGTTTTGTCTGTAGAGTGAAATCTAGGCACAAACACCTCAATTTTCATATATATATTAAGAAAATAAATACAAAATGCAAGCTTGGATAACTAAATATTTTCTGATGCTATTAATTATTTTAGTGCTGTTTTTGTAAATCCTCAATACTTTCTGTCCGATCTTGTTAAGGGACAATGCAGTCTTAATTAACGCGCTCATAGTGAAATAAATACAAATTAGAAACATAATATACAGTAAAAGAAACAGCCAATATAAACACGTATAAGCACAGTAAACAACAAGCAAATACGATGTGATATCGCAGTCAGAGGTAGAAAAATCATTGGAAGGTTACTCCAATAGGGCTTTATCAGTATGGTTACGGCGCATCCATGTCACAGTTATGAACGGCTGCAACGACTGCACTGTAATCGGATCACCCTCAGTACTAGGCGTGTTGGTGTCTTGTTTAGAATGGCTTTTGTGCATAACTTTTCAGATTATGATATAAGGTCCCTATGGTTCCTACATAATTAATTTTCTATAATATTTAGGCCACAACAATGTTCACACAATACTTATAAAGTTATATTATTATTCGTTATTAATACCGTTTGTCATTCTGCATTGTACATTAGTTATTTTGTACATATTTTGCAGTAAATATAGTCAATGTAGTGGATTTTGTGAACTAGCCACAGATATAAATTGTTAAGTGGCGCAGTAATCTTTGCAAGTTTGATTGCAGAGGAAGTTCTCTGACTGCGAGTGGGCAGTCAGTTACCAGTTGCGAAAGAGTAGCGCGAGAGAGTCAGTAGCGGTAAGGCGAAGCTGTTGGTGTTCATTATTGTACTGCATGATGTTAATTTCATTTTCTGTAATATTTTTTTTCTACTTCGTATTTCCTTAAGAATATAAAATTTCTGATCTTAAATTTGCTTTCTGCGTTCTCATTTTTGTAGTTAGTTTCTTCTTCCTTTTATTTTCTTCATTTGTGATTATTGCTTAACTTCATTATTATCCAGCAATCATTTCTGCATATTTTAATACTGTATTCAAGTTATGATCATGCATTCTGCGAACTGCTTGCTGTTTCCTGTTTTGTAAAAAGAATATACGAGGTAAGTCAAATGTTCTTATTTTTATCTATGCAGCAGTCAGGTTGTCTTCCCCTTTCGTTATTCAAGATAATCAATTTCGTTGTACTCTTTGGGAGTACTTTCGACAAGGCCATCAATTTTAGTGATTGTGTTTCCCGTATTTCCCGGGAGCGTCCGTTGCGCGTATTAATGTTTTCTAAGACTTACCTCAGTGGTCGAAGTCGCCACATTGTTCGGTTTTTAAAAGTTCACTCAGGTACGTATTTGTCAATTTCCATTAAACGTTAAACAACAACATTTTTAATATATTCGGGATACCTTCCAATAAAACTTTGCTAGTGAAATAGACTTTCATGTTATTTTAGTCAGTGGGGTATTTTTCTTGGGTGCCGTATTTGAACGTCGTCCTGCGACCCACCTGATAAGACGTGACGACGCACTAATGGGTCGCGACCCACAGTTGGCGAACCACTGGTCTAGAATGTTTGTTTCTTACGTAAGATTGATATTGGGTAAATAGAAGCTTCTATACTTACTGAATGTATCACAGTATTTTGTCATATGATTCAGCTTTTTCGTAATTACGGTAGTAGAAGAAGAAAAATAATGAGAGAGAGAGAGAGAGAGAGAGAGCGTAAAACCTGGTTTTAACTTCTGCTACTGAATATGTGGGAGCCTTTGAAACAGGTTTTTTCAATGACGTCAGTTCAGTTAAATTTCACGTGTACCACACGCCTGTCATTTACCTAATTGCTCAAGTACTAAGTGATGCGGCAGAAGTAGCAAATTTGAAAATCAAATAGGCGAAAAAATTTCGCTGCAACGTAGCGTCGGTGGCACATGGAGAGAGAGATTGGGGGGGGGGGGTATTTTATTTAATAACGTTCTCACAGCTGTGTCGCATCTGCCGGCGATCGATGTTTCACCAAATGACCAGACTGCACCACTGGGAACGCTGCTGCCTCTGGAGACTGCGTTTGATACGAGGGGCAATAATTCCTGCTGTGAGGGTTAAATGTTTCATAGTAGTTACAGTTCCCCAATTACAAATAGGGTAAGGTTAAAAGCTGTATGTTTGTTGTATGTTTTGAACCTATCGTTAAATCAGACAACAAATTGTTCATTAACACAGCAATTTGGTTTAATTATGGCCCTGATATTGATGTAAGGTAAGGTAAAGCAGTCAACAATCCGAAGATTGGTTTGAACACCACAGTGCTTTACTAGGCATGGTCCTATTTGGAGGTGGTATGCCGTTGCCTTCCTCCGACCTTCGAACTGACTTACCCAGCCAGTTATAGGGGGACCTACAGTTTAACGTGGGTTCCGAACCACGGTGCTACTCGGTATTTTTCACATGAGCAATACTGCCAGAGGTGAAAGAAGTGGAAAGTGACAGATAAAAATCCTAGGACCTGGCGGGGATCGAACCCGCGACCTTTGGATTTGTAGTCTTTTTTTTTTTTTTTTTTTTTTTTTTTTTTTTTTTTTTTTTTTTTTTTTTTCCTATGGTTGGTTCTATTCATTGCGGACGCTGATCGGGTATGTTCATTTTTGTTCGATGAGTTCTTGGCTCAGCTTTTTTATTACAGAGGGCGTTGAGCCCTCTGACCGGGCGCGCTGAGCCACGGCGCCCGGCATAGTCTGGCAATCTACCACTGTGCAACCGAGGCGCACATCGATATTGATGTATATACTATTAATATTATTAAATAAGAAACAGTGCATTAAACTGATTATGTGCGCAACGGATATATTAAACACAAAACAACTGTGGCAAATCACCATTTGAAGCAGACACTGACTATACTCAAAATCTTGACTGCGAGAAAGATATATATATATATATATATATATATAAACACACAAAAACCACTTTTGAATTTTATGCAGATCAGTTTCTGATTATTGAAATTTAGTATCATAGTCAATTAATTATCATTTACTATGGCACCAATAACGAAATCTGTTCAACAATATTATCAAAATCAATACTGCACTTTAAATCCACTAATAACTAATTATCAAATGAAGGAAGTAGGTTAATCTTCTAACTACGTAAATGAAACAGGAAAGAAAGGTCAACTTTGTTATTTATTGTTAATAATCAGCATTACATTATCTGCATAATACAACTTCTTCCTAATGACATAAAATGCAGTTACCTTCATTCCAGCGGTGTTACAATACAATACAATATATATTCCAAATACAATCAAATCGACTTGCTGGCACAGCAGCCTCTGCTCTACATCGGAGCCATACACACAACTCAACCGCTCTCTAAGCGAGCTGAACCACAAGTGCTACTCTCTCTCTCTCTCTCTCTCTGCGCGAGCTACAATGCTATGCAATACATGATCTTTGCCAAAGATGAAACTTCACAGAGTTAAGTACACATATCGATACACACAGTAGAAGCGATATTATACATTTTCTTGCAAGCAAGTTACTCGACACAAAACAGGAGGCACAATATTAGACATTTTCTTACAAAAATATTTTTTATGGACACGTTTCAAGGTGGTACAAATTCGATATAGGTACAATTCTGATGAACTTAAATTTTCGCCCAATTTGTGTGTCTCGTAGTGTCTCGTTGTGCGGTATTGTAGCGTAGCAGGTTTCTACAGCTCCTCCTGTCTTTTCCAAGAATACAGCACTTTCTGCTAAGGGGAGATAAATTTTTTCACTTTAGGAGGTAAGTGAAGCTACTTAGTCTAATGAGCTCTTATAAATTTTCTATTTAAGGGTGACTAGATCCTCTACCCAAAATGCAATGTTTGGTACAACGAAGTATGCGTTGGTGCCTAACGGAAAAAGTGCTTTTTATGTGGAAGATGCCCTTAGTCAAAATTCTACTAGGAAGTGATCACAATTGTACCTAGTGTGGTACATTTTCGATCGATTTTTCTCAATTCTGTAACTTTTTTTGGGTGTCTATACCGACATTTGTAATTGTCTAATATTTGTGTTACATATTAGTTAAACATCCAAGAACAAGTGCTATAATTAAAATTACATCTTTTCTCAATATATTTCCAGTTACAATAACATTTGTCCGAAATGATCGAAATTGTACCACCTTACCCCATCGTCAAGCAGCTTTAATACCCAGATTATTTGGAATCATCTGGAAAAAGCTAACGAAGGTGTGCATGAACTTCTATAAATTCCGAAGCAGCTCATCTACATATTTACTCTTCAAATTACATTTAAGTGACTGGTTGATGGTTCAACGTACGGCTGTCATAATATTTCTTAACCGTTTCATTCTATAATAGCACCCCGGATAAAACCATACGCAAATCTTTCCGTTTCCGATTTGATTTCTCTTATTTCATTATGATGATGATCATGCCTTTCTTTTACTAATTTCTATCCTCAACGTGCAGTATTTCAGTGACATTCTATCCCCTGTATTGCGATAATACAAAACGAGCTGCCCTTCCCCTGAACTTTTCCTATATCTTCCATCAGTCTCATCTGGCGAGGATCCCATAATACGTAGCTATACTCTAAAATACGACAGAGAAGTGTACTGAAGGCAGTTTCTTTAGTAGTCTTCTGCCAATAAAATGCAGTCTTTGGTTCGCCTTCCCCCTCGATATTTACTATGTGCTCTATCCAATTTAAGTTGTTCGAATTTAGTGCAATACTCTCATTACGACTTATTTTAGAAGATAGGTTAAGGAAAGGAAAACCTACGTTTTTAGCATTTGTGGATCTGGAGAAAGCTTTTGACAATGTTGTCCGTAGTAACCTCTTTCAAATTCTGAAGATAGCATGGGTAAAATACAGTGGGCGAAGAATTATATTCAACTTGTAGAAAAACCAGACAGCAATTATTAGAGTCGAAGGACATAAAAGGGTCCCAGTGGCTGGGAAGGGGAGTATGACATGGGAGTATGACAGGGGAGTGTGACAGGGTAGTAGCCTTTCCCCAATGCTGTTCAATCTGTACATTGAGCAAGCTGTGAAGGAATGCAGGGAGAAATTTGGAGAGGGAATTAAAATTCAGGGAGAAGAAATAAAAAGTTTGCGGTTTGCCGATGACACAGTAATTCTGTCAGAGACCGCAAAGGACCTGAAAGAGCAATTAAAATGAATGACAGTGTCTTGAAAGGAAGGTATAAGATAAAGATTAACAAGATTAAAACGAGGGGAATGTAATGTAATGTGAGAAAATCAGGCGATGCTGAAGGAATTACATTAGGTAATGAAACAATAAAAGTGGTAGATGAGTTTTGTTATTTAGGTAGCAAGATAACTAGTGATGGCCGAAGTAAAGAACATATAAAATGCAGAATGGCTACGGGAAGAAAGTATTTTTAAAGAAGCGAAATTTGTTGAGATCCGATATTAGTTTAAATGTTAGAAGTCCTTTCTGAAAGAATTTGTCTGGAGTGTAGCATTGTATGGGTTTCAAACGTGGACGATAAGGAGGTCAGACAAATAGATGATAGAAGCTTTAGAAATGTGGTCCTACAGACGAATGATGATCAGATGGGTAGACAACGTAACTAATGAGGAGGTACTCAACAGAAATGGGGAGAAAAGGAGTTTCTGGCATATCCTCACTAAGAGAAGGGGCAGGTTGGTGGGACACATTCTAAGACAACAAGGAATCGTTACCTGAGTATTATAAGGAAGTGCGTGGGACAAAAATTGTAGAGGAAGACCGAGGAACGAATACAGTAAGCAGATTCAAAAGGATGTTGGTTGCCGTTCGTATTCTCCGATGAAGAGGCATGACAGGTCAAGGTAGCGTGGAGAGCTGCATCGAACCAGTTTGCGAACTGAAGACAACAACGATAACAGGCATTTAGTTGAATTTACAGCCTTTAGATTTGACTGATTTATTGTGAAAAGGCTGTTTAGCGGAATTTAGTGTTCATATTGAAGACTTCACACTATCAATTATTGAGCGCATTTGCCCGTTTTCGGACCCTGCAGATATCTAAATGGTTTTGCAAATGTTCCAATGTTTGTATAGATTATGGGACTTAACTACGGGGTAATCTGTCTCTAAACTTACAAACTACTTATGAACTAGCTAACACAAAGGACGGCACAAATATCCATGCCCGAGGGGGGATTCGAAGCCCCGACCGTCGTGCCGCGCAGACCATGACTGACGCGCCGCAGTCCCCTCGGACACCGCGGCCGGCAAATGGTTTTGCAGTTGATTTTGATATTCTGGTGACTTTATTGACCGATAAACGGCAGCAAGATCCGCAAACAGTCTAAGAAAGCTTCTCAGATTATCTCCTAAATCATCAAAACAAGTAATATTAGGACCCATATAACACTTCCCTCGGGAACGTTAACTATTTACTCGATGAGTTTTCGTCAAGTACTATGTACTGGCAGGAAGTCAGGAATGCAATTGCACATCTTAGACGATATTCCATAGGCCCTGTATTTAAAGTCGCTTTTGAGGTACAATGTCAAAAGCATTCTGGAAATGTTGAAACATGGAATCAGTGTGAACTGACTTGTCGATAGCACTCATCGCTTCATGTGATAAAATTTATCATAAATTATTGTGAAATTTCGTAACTGTAGATATGTCCGAAAGAACAGACGTCACTTTTTGATCCTGCATTTGCTATCTTTTCATACTCACGGAATGTATGACATCAACTGCGAAATACGCATCCAGCATAACTTCTTTTTCCGCTGCCTTTCCCGAAATCTTTCATGCAGCAGCTCTCCGTTATAAGAAAGTTTTCTGCGAAATTTTTGCCAGATATATTTTCCTCACCCCTATCCCTTACATTAAATTTCTTTCTTCTCGTGTTCTTACAAGTCTCCCTCATTCGTAATTCTATACGCTCACTTCACTAGACAGCGGTTGTCATAGTTGAAGGGCATGAAAGGGATGCAGTGGTTGGAAAGGGAGTGAGACAGGGTTGTAGCCTTTCTCCAATGTTATTCAATTTGTACATTGAACAAGCTATAAAGGAAAGAAATTTGGTGAAGGAATAAAAGTTCAGGGGAAGAATTAAAAACATTGCGTTTTGCCGACGACATAGTAATTCTGTCAGATACAGCAAAGGTCCTGGAAGAGCAATTGAACGGAATGGACAGTGTGCTGAAAGGTGCATATAAGACGAATATTAACAAGAGCAAAACTAGGGTAATGGAGTGCAGTGTAAGAAAATTAGGTGATGCTGGAGGAATTAGGTTGGGAAACGAAGCAATAAAGGAGGTAGATGAGTTTTGTTACTTGGGTAGTAAAATAACAAATGATGGTCGCGGTACAGAGGACATAAAATGCAGAATGGCAGTGGGTAGAAAAGCGTTCTTGAAAAAGAGAAGTTTGTTAACATCGAATATTGATTTAAGCCTAAGGAAGTCCTTTCTGAAGGCATTTGTATGGAGTGTTGCCTTATATGGGAGTGAAACATGGACGATGAACAGTGCGGACAGGAAGAGGATTTAGGCTTTCGAAATATGGTGCTACAGAAGAATTCTGAAGATTAGGTGGGTGGATCGCGTAACTAATGAGGAGGTACTGAACAGAATTGGGGAGAAAAGAAATTTCTGGCATACCTTGACTAAAAGAAGGGATAGATTGGTAGGACACATTCTTAGACATCAAAGTATTGCGAATTTAGCGTTGGAGAGAAGTGTGTGGGGTAAAAATCGCAGAGGAAGACCAAGAGATGGATACAGTAAGCGGATTCGGACAGATGTAGGTTGCCGTTCTTATGTGGAGATGAAGAGGCTTGCTCAGGATAGGGTATTCTGGAGAGCTGCATCAAACCAGTCTCCGGACTGAAGACCACAACAACAACACTTCACTTTCACCTTTCAGAACGTTTTGCTTTTCGTCTCTCTCCTTTTATTCAATATCCATGATCTGCTGTCAGCAAACGGAATCATTTCTTTCGTACGTGCCTGGGAGACTTCGACGCGTCGCGCCGCTGCAGTCCTAAAGCACGTAGTCTCTGCGATGTGCAATATACGACACGTATTACGTCACCTATTGCCCTGTCTCGTTAATAATAAGCTATGACTTTGGTAACATGACTTCCTGCAGCTATTGTGAATCTGAAAGAGCTACTTTTCTACCATCGGCTGTATAATTATAATTTTGTATCGGTTACAGTCATCACACCATGATTGCAGGAAGACAGGGAATATCTCAACTGAAACTGCCAGCTTCACAAAAGGTTTACATCAGAACGTGATATAAAAGTGGTAATATTTACCGGAAATGGGGCTTCTAATATAAGATAATGAGGAATTATGTTTGGTATTGATACATCGCCTTTTCTTCCACTCTTCATTCCCTGAGAAATCGAAAGTTGAAACTTTTAATGGCAGGCTTGGCAAATGTTCTGCACGGTTACATTTTTAAATCAACTCCAAAGTAATGGGATAGTTAATAATATCGTGAGGACCGTTCTTTTTCCCGGCGAAGTGGAGCAACCCGACGTCACATTCAAGAAGTCTGTGCCAATGAAGGTTGCTAGCCGGCCGCGGTGGCCGAGGGGACTGAGACGCTCCAGTCACGGCCATTATGGTCGGGGGTTCGAATCCCCCCCTCGGGCATGGATATTTGTGCCGCCCTTAGTATAAGGTAGTAAATAATTAGTTTGTAAGTTTAGGGACTGATGACCCCGTAGTTAAGTCCCATAAGCTTAACATTTGAACATTTTTGAAGGTTGCTAGTGGCATTGCTGCCTACCCAGTTTTTACCAGGCGCCTACAAAACACTTTCAAAATACCTGTGTGAGCTGGAAAGCCATTCATAAGCGAAAGTCACTACAGGAAAAAAAAAAAAAAAAAAAAAAAAAAAAAAAAAAAAAAAAAAATGCTTTGGTGACATGATTATTAACTGCCGTTAAATATTTAATAACACAACTGATAGTTCAAAAAGGATTATATTACAATAGTATAAGTATTAGCGTGTGATGTCCTAACAGTTGCTATATTTATTGGCTATAGCAGCAGCGCCGAGACAAAATAAGTAAGCCGGCCACAGTGGCCGAACGGTCTGCGGCGCTCCAGACACAGTCTGCACGGCCGCTATGGTCGGGGGTTCGAATCCCCCCTCGGGCATGGAAGTTTGTGCCGTCTTTAGTATAAGGTATTTCATAAGTAGTTTGTAAGTTTAGGGACTGATGACCCCGCAGTTAAGTCCCTTAAGCTTAACAAACATTTTTAATATATATATATATAAAAGGAAGTGTCCCGATTGACTGACTGACTGACTGACTGATTCATCATCGCCCAGCCCAAACCACTGAAAATAGAAACTTGAAATTTGTGGAGGGTGTTGATCTTACTCTGAGGGCGTCATTTAAGAAGGGATTTTTCGATATTCCGTCCGTAAGGGGGTGAAATAGGGATAAAACTTTTTTGAAAATACGTAGCTATTTAGGCAATTTTGAAGCTAGAACTACAAAATTTCGGATTTTAATTCAGGTTTCGAAATTAAAAGACACGTGTTTCGGCATTTTTTGAAATTCGACGAATAAGGGGGGTAAAATAGGTGACGCAAAAAATTGATTTTCAAAAATATGTTGCTGTTAACTCAACTATCAAGCTATAACTACGAAACTTAGGATATGGACTCTTGATCAGCATTCAAAAGACACGAGTTTCGGTATTTTTAGAAATTCAAAAACTAAGGAGGTAAAAGACGGGATCAAAAATTCTTTTCGAAAACACTTTGTTGCAAGACAATTTTGAAGCTATAGCTGCAAAAATTGGTATTTGTATTGTTCGTTATGGTTTTAAAAAAATACACGTTTCGGTATTTTTGGAAATTCAACCATCAAGGGGGTTCAATTGGAGAGGGGGTGTTTTTCCGAAATATGTTGCTATTTAGGCAATTTTGAAGTTAGAACTACAAATTTTCGGATTTGGATTCGGGGTTCAAATTTGAAAGACACGTGTTTCAGTATTTTTGGAAAGTCGACCAATAAGGGGGTGAAATACGAAATGCAAAAATTGATTTTCAAAAATATGGTGCTGTTAACTCAAATTTCAATCTATAACTACGGAACTTAAGATATGGATTCATCATCAGGATTAAAAAGAAACAACTGGTGCAGACCAACTAGCCTACGCATGCGAAGCAGCGGGGGTTCAGCTATTATAATCATACTTTATAGCAGTACGTTATTTGCATTTAGCTGCTGTCCTTTTTGCAGCCTGAGATGTTAATTAGCTTTTAATTTTATTTTTTCTATAAACAAGTTTTTTTTTAAATGTAACAGTTTGCCTACAACGCTTACATTTAAAAAACGTGTTTATACAAAAAATAAAATTAAAATCTAATTAACATCTCAGTCTGCAAAAAGAACAGCAGCTAAATGCAAATAAAGTACTGCTATAAAGTATGATTATTTAACAGTTTTGTCAGATGTTATATATGACGCTAGACCATCATAGCTGCACTTGATAATGGCAAACTGCTGAAACAGCTGTTGTGTAATAAATGAAAATATTAATTATAGCAGTGATCTGGACCTCTTAATACTATGTCCTTTAGAGACATTTACTTCACTGCGGGCCCAACAATCAAGAAGTGGTCAAATTTAATTTAGGAACATGTCGGGAAAGGTTTTTTATTAGCCTACACCAGCGCCCATTTGCACAGCCTGACAATTGAATATGTAACAACTCTAAATGTCTCTAAGAGACATCATACAAATATATCAATGTGCTGCTACTTTATAGTTTTTTATTATAATGTTACGGATCCATTTCGGCTAAATATCCGTCATCATACAATCTACAAAATATACAAAACATTATAAATATTCACCTTTTCGTTTATAAGTACATATATCTTTTTTATTTGCGTCCATATGACATCCATGTGCAATGTCACGTTGCTTATGTAACAATAAGGTGGTGCCACAGTTATCTGATCTATCTATAAATGTGAATGTCTGTTCGGTGTACGTTTCTCACGTCTGAACCATAAGACATAAAGAGCTACAAATTTGTACAGTTACAATTGTACTAATGCCTACCCGGGGAAGGCTTTAGGCACGGTTTTATGGCGATCGGATCGCTATTTATCTATATATATTAATTGTTCGGTGTACGCTTATCTTATTACGTCCGAACGACAAGACGCAGAGACTCAAATATTTGTACAGTTACAATTTTATACCTAAGGAAGGTTTTAGGCGCAGTTTTATAGCGATCTGATAGATATTTAGTAATTTGAAGAATATAACACGAAATGCGGAACAATAATTACTCTTAGAAAATGGTTTTATTGGTTGCATTGTTGCTTGAGGGTTGACAATGATAAAAGGATGGAGTATATTGGGATGGAAAGTTATCGGTGTATATAAAAATTCCTACGTGTGTGTGTGTTAATATTTCGCTCTGCAGCGAAAACTACAGAACGCAAACGAATGGTCTGTGTGTAATTGTTGTCTGAAGTCTCCCGTTGTATACCACAGAAGTTCCATGCCGAAAACTATAAGGGGGTGGAAAATATGGTGATAGAAGGACGTCAAATTATATTTAAAAAAAAAAATGCGGACTGACGGCCAGCGATGACGTTCGTGACTCTATAGCAAGGAGGTTACATACAGCGAAACGTAATGGCAGAGACCATATCTTTGGTCTATGCGTGCTACAATGTCTTCAGCTCTTTCTCTGTAAGGATAAGAATACGAATAAGGAAATATAAGAATAAATTAAATAAAGCAGTAAACAAGAAATTTCTTTTAATACATCTCTTTAAAAAAATCGATTTCACGTTTCGCACATTACATCAAGTGATCTGTGATATTATAATCGTTATTGTTGAATTTCGTGATTGGATTCTTCGAAACGAGTGCATTTTTACGTGTGATTTTTTATTTCTTATGTATTCTCTGATAAATGTAACATGTTTTTAGAAAAAAGGAGATGGACAAAGAGAGAGAGAGAGAGAGAGAGAGAGAGAGAGAGAGAGAGAGAGAGAGAGAGAGAGAGAGAGAGTGCATAGGAAAAGTACTATTTCAAGGCTCGAATAAATAAATAAATACCCGGGCAACGCCGGGTTTTCAGCTAGTGTAATATAATATCGTAATAAATTTGTCAATATTTTGCAGCTTGTAATAATTAAATAAATAAGTAAAATATGCAGTGCCCATGACATGCCCCAGTCTTTTGCAGACATTGTGCTTAAGCTCCATTTACACTTGGAAACCTGTATGGCATTCTTCCCCTTATCACTCACATATACACCAAAATCGTGTGAGAGACAATGTAAAGATCCCTTATTGCACTAATGATAATCCAGCATCTGCAAAACTCCGCAGTCGTCCGTTAGAGGCCTCTGCGTGTGCCTTGCCACATTGCACTTTGACCTGTCGGTTCGCCAGTAGGGACGGTGCAGTGTGCCTCCGAAGTCGCGTTTAGTGATGTTATTTGTGTGGTGAAGCGTCAGATGGGGTGGCGATTGGCAATCAATCCTGCTAAAGTATTGCGGTTGGTTGAGAAGAAGTTACGAAGAACCCTTCTTCGTGAAGATGGTATTAGTGTAGCAGATGAATCATTCGCATGCTTTCTCGTATCTGTTATGGTACAGAAAAATGAGCATAAGTTAGATACTGTTATAACACTAACACATAATGACGAACAACTCATTGCAAGCGGTAGTGCTATGGTAAGTGCGGGAAGAGGCGATGGGAGCGGTGGCAGTGAATACCAACAGTTTTCGGAGAAGAAGGTTAAAGTTGCAACTATCATCACGGCTTTTGATGACAGTACGCTAGAGAACATGAAAGATGATTATTGCATAAGTTATGGTTAAGATATCTGCATTACGTATGGCGTCTACAATTACATCTACAGTGCTATCTAGAGCATGATTGCAAAGTTTTGCATAAAAACGACACTCACCAGCACATTGAGATGTACGTAGAGATCCTGTAAGCAAATGTTCATACAGATATGTTTGTTAGAGCCCATGTACTTTCCTTGTCAGTCTCCTTCGTATCTTCCTTTAATACCATTTACTACGCTCCTTCTTATTAATCTGTTCTGCTTTGCCTATAGCTTTTCCACAACAAAAGTTCCATGATTACCATTTACTTCTGTTGAAACTAAAATCTATAGATATTAAGATCATAAGACAAAAGCAACTGACAACATGGCACAAACATTTTATCTAGTTTCGGCGTATCAGTTAGTGCGATTTATGAAAATCGTGAAGTAAGTAAGTTTCTTACGAAATTTTAATGTATTATTAAGCTTCAAAGTATTTTGCGAATAAAAGTATTAGTAACTGAAACGCATTATTATAACCTTTACCTCATCACCTTCCTTTCAGTTCAGAAATTTAAGTTTTGTAGATTCATACATAGTTTTGTAAATTTTCTAGTAAAATGTAACAAAATCGATGCACTTGTTGCAATTGGCGTACTGATAATAAAGCTAAGCCTGCGAGTCTTCAAGTAAGAGCTGGTGTACTGGCGGACAGGACCGTTTCGGTCAAGTTGCGGAATTTGTACGTTGAACAGGACCTGGTTATTGTTGCGCAAATGCGAGGTCATACATTAAAGAATATTTCTTTCTATGCAATCGTACGGCTGAAATGAAGAGTTGTGGGGAATACGAGCAGCAGAATGTCTAGCCTCCTGCCGTAGCGAGACTGGTGCAAACCCTGCTGGCAGGAGACAAAAATCAAATCAAATGTTTGTATAGCTTATGGGACTTAACTACGGGGTCATCAGTCCTTAAACTTACAAACTACTTATGAACTAACTAATACTAAGGACGGCCGAGGGGGGATTCGAACCCCCGACCGTAGTGACCGTGCAGACCGTGACTGGAGCGCCTCAGTCCCCTCGGCCACCGCGGCCGACTAGGGACTTTTAATCGTTGGAATAGTTGTAGTGGTACACCTAGTATGTATTATCTACATCTACATGGGATACTCTGCAAATCACATTTACGTGCCTGGCAGAGGGTTCATCGAATCACCATTATACTATTTATCTCCCATTCCATTCTCGAATAGCGCGCCGGAAGAAAGAACACCTGAATCTCTCCGTTCGACCTCTGATTTCTCGTATTTTATTCTGATGATCATTTCTACGTATGTAAGTGGGAGTCATCAATATATTTTCGCATTCGGAGGAGAATGTTGGCGATTTAAGTTACGTAAGTAGCCTACGCCGCAGCGATAAGCGCCGTTGTTGTAATGATTCCCATCCCAGATGCTGTATCATTTCCGTAACGCTGTCTCCGCTGTATCGTGACAATACGAAACGACCTGCCTTTCTTTGGACTCTTTCGATATCGTCCGTCAAACCCACCCGATAAGGATCCCACACTGGGCAGCAATATTCCAAAAATGGACGGACAAGCGTAGTGTATGTAGTTTCTTTTGTAGTTCTGTTGCATGTTTTAAGGGTTCTGCCAATAAAACGCAGTCTCTGGTTCGCCTTTCCCACGACATTAGCTACATGTTCTTTCCAATTTAAGTCTGAAGTAATAGTAATTCCTAGGTATTTTGTGGAGTTTACGGCCTTCACTTTTGATTGATTTATCTTGTAAACAAAGTTTAACGGATTTCTTTTCGTACTCATGAGGACGACTTCAAACTTCTCATTATTTATAGTCAATTGCCAATTTTTACATCATAGTGATATGTTATTCAGAACCTTTTTGCAGTTGGTTTTGATCTTCAGATGATTTTACTAGACGGTAAATGACGGCGTCATCTGCAAACAACCTAAGAGAGCTACTTAGATTTTCCCCTAAATCGTTTATGTAAATAAGGAACAGCAGAGGACCAATAACACTACCCTCTGGAACCCCCGATATCACTTCTTTTTTAGTCGATGCCTTACCATCGATTACTACGAACTGTGTCCTCTCTGACAGGAAATCATCTACCCAATCGCAAATTTGGGGCGATATACCATAACCACGCAATTTTATTAAAAGCTATTTGTGAGGTACGGTGTCGAAAGCCTTCTGGAAATCAAGAAATACGGATTCGATGTGCGAACCCTTGTGGATAGCACCCATCACTTCGTGTGAATAAAGAGCTAGTTGTGTTTCGCATGAACGATATTTTCTAAATCCGTGTTGACTTTGGATCAATAGATCATTCTGTTCGAGTTAATTCATAATATTTGAATACAGAATATGTTCCAAAACCCTGCTGCAAATTGACGTCAATGAAATAGGCCTGTAGTTTAGTGGGTTGCTCCTACTGCCTTTCTTGAATTATGATTATGAACGTCAATAAAAGGCTGGCTCAGGAATGCATTTCGTTTGTGAGAATCGGGCCTGCCGCACTGTTCGAGCGACGCAAGCAGCACAAAGTTCTGACGTGTGTAGAATCAGGAAAAGTTAACAAATGTTCAAATGTTTGTAAAGCTTATGGGACTTAACTACGGGGTCATCAGTCCCTAAACTTACAAACTACTTATGAACTACTTACGAACTAGGACGGCACAAATATCCATGCCCGAGGGGGGATTCGAACCCCCGACCGTAGTGGCCGTGCAGACCGTGACTGAAGCGCCTCAGTCCCCTCGGCCACCGCGGCCGGCAAAAGTTAACAGATTTGGTTTCTGCAAAAATGAAGTCTTGAAATTGTTATTGACAATGTATGAAATAGTAAATAATCAATGAAAGTAGTGGTATTGTTCTTGGTCGCGTTCCGAGAAGTGCTGTTGAAGAAAGCAATAAGTCAAAACTCTTGTCGACTCATGCTCTTAAACCGAATGAAAATTGTTCCTTAGATATTTCTTCAAAAGATATCCAGAAATTAGCTGCAACTAGCTGCGACTTCGGTTTCAGTTATAATTTTTATGCGATGATGTGTGCTCTCTTTGTAGTTTTTCGTAATTTTACCGCCTGAAATATTTTTATAGCAAACTGGTCAAAATAATTCCCCTATTAATGTTATTCCTTCATTTACTACAGAACCTCTGACTAATACCGAAGAAATTTCTTTCGTGATAAAATTATTTCTGAAATCGATATTGAACGAGTCACTGACATTGTTGAGGTGGAGGTGTCAAACAAATTAAAGCATCCATACATTTTGCCGTAAAGTCTGAAAGATGCCATGGCTAAATTGGTATCGGTGTTCAAGAAGAGGTGACAACAAGTGAGCAGGAACGAAATCAAATACAAATAATACATATCCCTGAGACGACATTGTCTCGTTATACCAAAGGTATTAAACATGGGGAGAGGCATTGAATTAAAATTTGTACTGTGGCCGGGATTCGAACCCTGGACCTCCTACTTACTAGGTAGGCGCTTCAGACCACTTTTTTCATACTTTATTTACATAGAAGTACTGAAAATTACATTGAGTTGAACAATAATATAAAAAATTCATAGCAGCTAACACAGCGTTGCAGCCAAAGCGACTACACGGTCTCCCTCTTCACCACATACTTTAATTCTGCATGTTCCCTGTGAAATGCGTTTTAAATTGCCAGGGCTGTCCTACATTGGAATAGCATCCCAGCAAAGAACGTGAATGGGAACAATCCCGCCTTGTCCATCAGGCTAAGGTGATATATAAATATCAACAAATAATACATTTCCTCGAGACAATATTGACTCTGTATACCAAAAGTGTTAAACATACGCATTTCACAGGGAACACTGACGCAGAAATTTTGACTTCGTAATCGGCGACCCAGAAAACCCGCCAAATGCAGATTTTCAGCCGATTTTATGATGTCTTCGACTTGTGACCACCTTTTTGGGATCTGGGACCACTGTGCGCCGTAGAGAGCGTGCGACTTGCTGGCAAGCTCTGGACGCGATAGCGGAGAGGTTTATCGCGGTCGCCGCGGCGGCATCCGCTCCTAGCGCCAGAGGTGCTACTGGCAAGCTCTGGTCCCAATTAAAACTACCTTTCCATTAATTATTTCCTTTCTGGTGATGGCTGTTCACTTGACAAGTTGTTACTTCATTCTGACAGCAAGACTCACAAGCATACGTGCAGACTGTTTAGTGCAGATAGCACCACACCAACTTCTGGCACATCACTACACTGAAAATTCCAAACAGCATCTACTACATGGCACCAAATTGAATGTCAGTATGAATTAGATCAGTTTTTCCCAGACACAGAAGGCAAAGGTGCAGAAACTATCGAGTAGTCGTCGTACGAAATTTTGCAAACAGAAGAGACCACGGCCTCTCAGCCCGGAAGTTTTAATTACTGAAGACGCCGGCCGTGAAAGCCTACACGTTATGAGAAGAAGAATCTGTTCAAGCACCAGCTTGCATCGTAGATTAGGCGCCAGATCTGTCTGATAGTATTAAAACTGTGGACTGGACTGGAACAGGGCTCAATTTTAATCAGCCAGGATGTTTCATATCATTCGTATCTCAGAAGATAGGCCAAGGAAACAGGAATCGACCTTTATACTTTATGACAATAGTAACTGGAATACAGTCTTCCAAATTCTGGAGGTACCAGGGCTAAAATATAAGGATCAAAAATATAATAGACTATATAACTTGTAGAGACAGACCAAATATAAGTTACAAGAAGTTTTATGTTGAAGGCTATAAAAGGAATGCTGTGGTACCTCAATATTAAGCAAGCTGTGATGAAAACCAGGGACAAATTTGGAAATGGATTTAAAGGAAATAAAAATTTTGCGATTTGCTGGTGACATGGTAATTTTGTGAGATGCAGCAAAGAGCCTGGATGAGGAATTGAACGGAAATGATTGTCTCTTCAAAAGAAGGTTGGAAGATAATCTTTAAAAAGAGCCAAAAAAGGATAAAGGAAGGTAATGGAATTATATCAAGTGATGCTGAGGTAATTAGAATAAAAAACGAGTCAATAAGAGTTGTACATGGTTTTGGTATTTTGCCAGTAAAGTAGCTTCCGATGGCCGAAGTAGTGAGGGAATAAAATGTTGACTGGCAATGAGAAGAAAAGCATTTCTCAGTGTAATATTGATTTTATGATTAGGAAGTGGTTCCTGGAGGCATTTGTTGTGAGTGTAGCCTTGTACGGGAGCGAAACGAGGAACGGTTAGAAGATCAGACAAAAAGGGGATAGAAGTTTTGCAAATGTATTGCTACAGAAAAATTTTGAATATTAGATAGGTTGATCGCGTAACTAATGAAGAGGTACTAAACGAAGGGTTTGAATGATATGACACATTTCGAGAAATCAAGGCATAGTCAATTTGGTACAATAAGGAAGTATGAGGGGTAAAAATCGCGGGGGTACATTAAGTAGAGTACAAATTTATGTGCATTACTACTGTTCTTCGGAGAAGAAGAAGTGTCCCAGGACTGATTAGCGTGGAGACCTGCATCAATCCAGTTTTCGAAGTGAAGAGCACATCAACATACTCGTCAAGTGTTTGATACTGAGAGCACTTAGCTACTACGAACAAACTTTAAATATTATAACGACATTATCCAAAAATTAAAAAAAAATATTTTATGCAAAACAACATCGGCCGTGGAAGGCTACGAATTTATTACTTGTAAACGAGTCCCATGGACAATCTACATCCACATCTACATGGGATACTCTGCAAATCACATTTAAGTGCTTGGCAGAGGGTAATCAATAATACCTCATCTGTAAAGCAATCAGACGTTTGGAACATGGGAATCAGATTCCTTGAAGAATCAAGGAGGATTTGGATGGAGTGGGGGGAGTAAAGGGTTACAAGGCCGTGGATAAAACTGCACGAACCGTCGTGACCATGTACGCGGGGGACGCATTGTGTTGTACGGAATTCACAGTGTTAGAAAACTGAAGGTGACTACGGGAAGACCGACGAGGAGCGACCCCGGCTAATGAATTGCAGATGACCCTTAACGTAAACAAACGTAGTGTATTGTATACAAAGAGGCGGAAAAGCCATTAATGTTCGATGACACGAGTGACGATCATTCCGCGGAAGCCGCCATAACCGTAAAGCGGCCGGGAGCACGTGTCTGGAACGGCGTAAACTGGAACGACCTCATAAAAGCCGGTTATGGGAAAAGCAGGTGCCGGGCCGAGATCCATGTGGAGCATCCGCGGAAGAGGCAGCGGGAACGGGGCAAACCTCTGTCACCGACAGAGACTGCTGCTCGTCAAAGGCTCAGCAGGTGAGAAATAAGTTGAAGAGTCGACAGAACTGCGCGGTCCGTCACGCATGCCAGTCTCTGAGAGATTTGCTGGTAAGGCCGGTATTACACGGTCATATTTCTTTGTCAAAAAATAGTGTAATAGGAACTTGACATATGTCTACTTCTGCAAAAAAAAAAAAAAAAAAAAAAAAAAAAAAAAAAAAAAAAAAAAAAAAAAAAAAACCACATAAGAGAGCAAAGTTGTAGAGAATTTTCTCTTCTACAAATTCGTAACATGAGCACGTTACGCCGCCGCGCCATAAGTACAATTTAACCCCAGTAGCAAGAAATCACTGAAAACCTGTCTTCTGCCGATACAGTCTTGTGACGTGCGTATACTGATTTCTTAATGTGTGCAGCAACTTTACTGAGTGAATACCGATACGTTCTATCATCCATTCTTCAGTAAATTATATATGACTTGGCGCCCTCCGCTTGCTGCTCCTGCAACACGAAATGATTTCTACAATATCCTCCAAGTATGCCCCTCTTGTTTCTTCAAAATGCAGTTTTCGTAGTAGCAATGACAGCGCATGATAACACGCGTTTAATGTCAGCCATCTTGAAATATGATCAAAAATATGACGACAGTGTGATACCCCTTTTTAGCGTCACTACAAAGATTTAAATCAAAAAAAATATTACGAACTTATGATGATATTTTTACGTCAAAGATTTGATCAAAAATTTGACAGTGTAATACCGACCTAAAATGAGACAGCATAGCCTGTATTAGAAAAAGAATCAGTCAATATGGCGCTTAACCGTCTTGATGTTGAAGCTCTTATGAACCACGTTGCATAACAAATATTTAGTGTTTTTTAATTGTAAGATTCTGTCTTGACCAAAACACTGTGCTTTTTGTTGTTAGCCATACACGTTTCACTGTAATGGCAACGTCATCACTGGGTCTTTATATATATATATATATATATATATAAAAAGTTGAAATGTTTGTAAAGCTTATGCGACTTAACTGCGGGGTCATCAGTGCCTAAGTTACAAACTACTTATGATCTAAACTATACTGAAGACATCCATCCATGCCCGAGGGGGGATTCGAAACTGGGAGGCCGCGCGATCCGCAACATGGCGCTCCGGACCGCTCGGCTACTCCCGCGCGGCGGGTCTTCATACATACAAGATGAATCACCTAACGCATGCACCACAAATATTGCGGAAACGGAAAGTGCGATTGATGTGCGGTTTTCACAGAATGGATTGGTAGCCAACGACTCGTATTGTAAGTCAATAAACAAATTTTAAAAATATCTACAAAGTGTATTTTTTATGTAAACATAATATTTTTCAAATGGAACAATGTTGTTTCTATCATGCACTGGAATTTTTGACACCAGCTGTGTACAAAGAATTTTGAATGACATTTTTATCACGTTTAGTTTGGCAGCTACAACCATTCAAAGTTTTGAGGGCGGAGGCTACGACAGCGTATCTGACTGGCTGGTGGTCATGAGACAGTGGGCCGTGCCCCAGGGGCTAGCCACTCGGCCAGTCAGCAACGCTATCGCAGCCTCCGCCCCCGAAACTTTGAACGGTTGTAGCTGCCAAACTAAACGTGATAAAAATGTCATTCAGAATTCTTTGTACACAGCCGGTGTCAAAAATTCCAGTGCATGATAGAAACAACCATTGTTCCATTTAAGAAAGACTGCATGTTTGCATAAAAAATACACTTTCGAAGTAATATTACTGTCTGTTTATTTATCAAAGCAAGACTTATTGGTCTTCGGGGAGTGATTGCGATCGTTATATGAATAAAATTCTTGAATGTCCGTCTCCAAATCGCTTATATTTTCTAAAACATTACCGGTTTCGGGACAGCTGCCCATCTTCAGATCTGTTAAATAAATGTTATAACTGAATATAAGCTACTATTTATAAAGTATGATATCAAAAAAATTTAAAGGCAAAACATTAAAAAACATTAAAAACATACCAAAATTTAGAAGTTACAGAGTAACCTGTCCTGTAATGAACGAATGTTCACAGTCGTTACTAAAACATAGTAGTTGCCTGAGGCTTTATATAAAGTACTTGAAATCATCTGATTGGTTGGGATCCTTTTGTTAAAGTTATTGTCAATAAGTAATTATTGACTTACATATAAAAGCAATTCTGAGGTCAAGGTATAAGATAATAGTCAAGGTATAAAAAACAGTTACAAATGAGATACATAGCTGTCAAACTATAAAAGGACGTAGAAGTAACATAAAATTGGGTTCTGGATAAATATAATAACATTTTAAGTGAAACTGTTATCGAGTTAAAAAATAAAATATATATATGTATATAAAAGTATAAAAATAAAAATATTGTTAAATATTAAAATCTCTTAAAAAGGATTAAAAAGAAATATTGTGGACAATTCTTCTTTCCCGTCTGCGGATGAGGCTTCCGTGTGTCAGGTAGCAGTGGCGTCGCCGAGGTTTCCTCCGCCTCGCCGTGTCCCATTCACCGCCGCCAGTGTGCTGAGGGCCGCCGTAGCTGGTGTTTGGCAGCGCGTTCCATTCCAGGCAAGGCTACATAATGTCTTTAAATATTTCAAAAAAGTTTTTATGCATGAAGTCTGTTTGCTCATTTAGAAGTTTGTCCGGGTCTTTCTCCTTGTGCGCATATACTTCAAGTTCTTCAAGTACGTTTAAATGAAAGCTTTTCGGTGCCCTGTGCAACACTTCCATTTGTTCGCTTATAGTGCTGACTTGGTGTTTATTGTCTTTAGCATGCGCTCCAAATGCTGTGCGATTGCTGTTATTGCAATGCTCTTTGTATCGGACTTCAAAGTTGCGTCCAGTTTGCCCTATGTAATATTTATCGCAGCTGGCGCATTTAATCTTGTATACTCCGGAGTTGCTATATTTCGTGCGTTTTTTCGTGGTAGGTTTATGCCTTAATCTTTGTGCCATTTGCCCATCATTTTTGAACGCCACCCCTATGTTTCTCGGAAAGTGTTTCGCAATTCTCTCCGACACACGTCCTCTCTATGTTAAAATGACAAACTTCTTTTTATCTTTAAATATGTTAATGCCAGTGGATTTGTTTTTAATTTTATTGAACATCCGCGTGACATCTTGCGTCTTGTACCCATTGGCAGCGGCTACCTGTTTGATAATGTCTAGTTCTTTCTCTAATTCTTCCTCGGCAAGTGGTAGTCTGAGAGCTCTGTTGCACATTGAGTAGAAGTATGCTCTTTTGTGCTGTGCTGCGTGTCGTGATGTCGCTCCTATAATGCTATCAGAGCATGTCTCTTTCCTGTACACGCTGAATGCGTGCCTACCTCCGTCATTTCTTATAGTCAAGTCAAGAAAATTGATTGCCCCATTCCGCTCCAATTCCAAAGTAAACTGCATTTTTGGGTGTTGATCGTTTAAAACTTTTGACATTTCCACAACTTCATCTTTCATCCCTTTATACAGTAAAATAGAGTCATCAACGTACCGTCTGTAATAAATTAGTTTCCGTTTGATTTCGGTATAAGAGGCGAAAAATTTGCTTTCGAAGTCGTTCACAAAAATTTCAGCTAAAATACCCGACAGGCAATTTCCCATCGCTAAACCATCATCTTGTATAAAAACTTTGTCATTGAAGGTAAAATAGTTGAAGGCTAATGTGAATTCTAACAGGTCTAAAAATTCGATGATTTCACCCACAGTCATAGACTTATTTTTAATGAGATTGTGCTTGATGATTGTTAATGTTTCTGAAATTGGTACGTTAGTATATAGGTTCACAATATCTAAAGAAGCTAGGACGGCGTCTTCTGGAATGGCTAAATCCTTAACATCGTTGGCAAAGCTAACACTATTTTTAACACTGTAGGTTTCCTGAAATTTGTACGCATATTTCAATTTTTGGTATAAAGCTTTATTCAGTAGCTCATTAACTGCTTCCCTGCCATTGCAAATTACGCGCATAGGTTTATTACTTTTATGCAACTTTATCTGAGCTCTCGCTTCTGGTGTTTTGGGATTCATATTGATTAATCTAGCTTTTTCACTCGGCGTGAACAAAAACTGGACCGCTTCTAATTTGGCTTTTCATTCTACTTGAAATTTCTTCGTAGGGTCTTTTTTGATTTCCTTAATACCATTCTCCTGAAAAAACTGCATTGTTTTAGTTATATATTCTTCCTCGTACATGACGACAGACGTGCAGCCCTTATCAGCTTTGATCACAATTGCACCATGTGACTCTAATTTTAAGTTTATTTCTTTGACTAACTTAATCTCAGTATGATTATCAATTGCCTTTTCGCGTTCAATTGCCTCTTTGGTTTTTATAGCGATACATGTCTCCTGGAATTTTGTCACTTTAGCTTCCCTGCATGCTACCTTCACTTCTGCGATCATCCTCTTGACATCCTGTTGATGTATTTTTGTGTGAGGGTTGTACTTGAGCCCCTTGTCTAACAGTTCCTGCTCTTTATCGGTGAAAATAATGTCTGTTAAGTTGACTGTCCTGTCATAGAACTTGTGTACGTGACGCACGTTTTCTGCATTACTGTCTGTGTCCGCTATTATTTTACAGAGGTTAAAGATTTTCACGACACGCAGCACAGCACAAAAGAGCATACTTCTACTCAATGTGCAACAGAGCTCTCAGACTACCACTTGCCGAGGAAGAATTAGAGAAAGAACTAGACATTATCAAACAGGTAGCCGCTGCCAATGGGTACAAGACGCAAGATGTCACGCGGATGTTCAATAAAATTAAAAACAAATCCACTGGCATTAACATATTTAAAGATAAAAAGAAGTTTGTCATTTTAACATACAGAGGACGTGTGTCGGAGAGAATTGCGAAACACTTTCCGAGAAACATAGGGGTGGCGTTCAAAAATGATGGGCAAATGGCACAAAGATTAAGGCATAAACCTACCACGAAAAAACGCACGAAATATAGCAACTCCGGAGTATACAAGATTAAATGCGCCAGCTGCGATAAATATTACATAGGGCAAACTGGACGCAACTTTGAAGTCCGATACAAAGAGCATTGCAATAACAGCAATCGCACAGCATTTGGAGCGCATGCTAAAGACAATAAACACCAAGTCAGCACTATAAGCGAACAAATGGAAGTGTTGCACAGGGCACCGAAAAGCTTTCATTTAAACGTACTTGAAGAACTTGAAGTATATGCGCACAAGGAGAAAGACCCGGACAAACTTCTAAATGAGCAAACAGACTTCATGCATAAAAACTTTTTTGAAATATTTAAAGACATTATGTAGCCTTGCCTGGAATGGAACGCGCTGCCAAACACCAGCTACGGCGGCCCTCAGCACACTGGCGGCGGTGAATGGGACACGGCGAGGCGGAGGAAACCTCGGCGACGCCACTGCTACCTGACACACGGAAGCCTCATCCGCAGACGGGAAAGAAGAATTGTCCACAATATTTCTTTTTAATCCTTTTTAAGAGATTTTAATATTTAACAATATTTTTATTTTTATACTTTTATATACATATATATATTTTATTTTTTAACTCGATAACAGTTTCACTTAAAATGTTATTATATTTATCCAGAACCCAATTTTATGTTACTTCTACGTCCTTTTATAGTTTGACAGCTATGTATCTCATTTGTAACTGTTTTTTATACCTTGACTATTATCTTATACCTTGACCTCAGAATTGCTTTTATATGTAAGTCAATAATTACTTATTGACAATAACTTTAACAAAAGGATCCCAACCAATCAGATGATTTCAAGTACTTTATATAAAGCCTCAGGCAACTACTATGTTTTAGTAACGACTGTGAACATTCGTTCATTACAGGACAGGTTACTCTGTAACTTCTAAATTTTGGTATGTTTTTAATGTTTTTTAATGTTTTGCCTTTAAATTTTTTTGATATCATACTTTATAAATAGTAGCTTATATTCAGTTATAACATTTATTTAACAGATCTGAAGATGGGCAGCTGTCCCGAAACCGGTAATGTTTTAGAAAATATAAGCGATTTGGAGACGGACATTCAAGAATTTTATTGTCTGTTTATTGGCTAAAAATACGAGCCCCTGACTACCAATCGATCCGTGAAAACTGCACATCAATCGCACTTTCCGTTTCCGCAATATTTGCGGTGCAAGAGTTAGGTGATTCACCGTGTATACTGCTGATAACTGACGCTTCTTGGCCGCCCGCAGTGGCCGAGCGGTCTGCGGTGTTCCAATCACGGTCTGCTCGGCCTCTGCGGTCGGGGTTCGAATCCCCCCTCGGGCATGGATATTTGTGCCGTCTTTAGTATAAGCTAGTTCATAAGTAGTTTGTAAGTTTAGGGACTGATGACCCCGTAGTTAAGTCCCATAAGCTCTACTAACATTTGAACATTTATTGTGAAGAAATCAGCACTACTTCAATGTTCACTGTCACTGTTTGTGAACTGTGAAAGCAAGGTGACGGTCGGTGATGATATTTGACTGTGTTCTGGATGGGAGCTTTTTATCTTGACACTGTATGTGTGTGTGTTTGTGTGTGTGTAAGCACGTAGCAGTATATGTTGGTGTAATGGGTTTGT
The DNA here is from genome assembly GCA_026315105.1 of Locusta migratoria. Taxonomy (NCBI): domain Eukaryota; kingdom Metazoa; phylum Arthropoda; class Insecta; order Orthoptera; family Acrididae; genus Locusta; species Locusta migratoria. The sequence goes on from CM048744.1 coordinate 668,937,977, forward strand.
GGGTGTTGTTTATTTATTACTAATTTATTATTATTATTTTTATAATGCTATGATTTTTAGTTGTGTGTGAATGTAGGTGTAGTAGGCTTGTGGGTATTTATTTATTTATAAATTTATTATTATTTTAGTCGTGTGTCTGTGTTTATGGAATTGTGGTATCTTATAGTCCTTTGGGGGTAGAGAATAAAATTCCGTTGCAGGAAGTAGTGTTCAAATGTGCAATGTTTGTAAATCTATCGGACTTAACTGCGTGGTCATCAGTCCGTATCTTACAAACTACTTACACTAAGGTAAACAAACCTAAGGACAGCACAAACATCCATTCCCGAAGGGGGATTCAAACCCCCGAAGGCGGTAGGCCGCGCGCACCGCAGCACGGCGCTCCAATGAGCGCGGCTAATCCGCCCGCCGCGGCGGGGAAATAGTGTACTCATTAACTGTAGCTTTCTGTTTTTGGTAGTTTTCTGCAGTTATTAGCTTTTACGGGGGACTGTTACTGCATTTAACGATATTCAGGTCCGTGTTGATGCCTGTTGGACTATATTTCATGCCCATAAGATGACAACTTTAAGTTTCTAGTGCTCTTCTAGTAGCTTGTATTAAAGTTTCCGCTTGTCTGACCAATATAAAGAGATTTTCAGTCAGTTTTGACATCCGCTCTTTACGACTTGTTAACAATTTTTATTTATAATATCAGATGTAAGTTGAATACAGCTCACACGTAAACGAATACACACAGAACAACACAAGTTTTTCAGTGCCACTAGCCACCAATACAAGTGGAAAAAATTCATATCTTTCCCTGGAGAATCCAAATCTGCGCAAAATATTAGGGGGTTCCTATTTCAGTTTTCTATCCTCCACCCGCTACTCCCTATAAGGTAGGTGGTGGGAAAAGTCGAATTCGATGTTATTGGATGTTTCCCTTACAGCTGAACACAGTTTAATTTTAAATTTGTTTGATCCAATGTTTAGTTTTCAAGATATGGAAGTGTCTTGAGATAAGCTGAACACCTGGTATATCTCCCAGAATGGAGGATGAAAGGAGTTTGAGCTCATAAGGAGATATTTCTTGGCCGTTCAACTAAGGCCAGTTCTTACGTATTAACACATAGTATTTTACTTTGAGAGGCAAGGGGGTGACGAACAGTTTCTTTTCTAGAGGTTGACTGAACCAGTGAAAACATAGAATGCGCCGCCAATGGTGCGAATTTGGCGTAATGTATGTACCGGCCAAGCCCCCACAATTCCGTAAGCGGCCGCCTGCGAACAGCGGGCAAACTGAGGAGCGCCTCGGCGGCCATTGTGATGGCAAACTTGCACGCGAACTTTAAATGTGCGTAACACTCTGTTGATTAGAGTGTGTATTCATTCGACTTACGTCTCAAAAACTATGTCTCATTTAAATGTATAACTACAAAACAGCTTCAGACTCTTTCAATATACAACTATCGGTTGTGTGTAAATTTATTACACATGTAGAAATGCCGGCCGCGGTGGCCGAGGGAATTGAGGCGCTCCAGTCACGGTCTGCACGGCCATTACGGTCGGGGGTTCGAATCCCCCCTCGGGCATGGATATTTGTCCTGTCCTTAGTCTTAGCTAGTTCATAAGTAGTTTGTAAGCTTAGGGACTGATAACCCCGTAGTTAAAGTCCCATAAGTTCTGCAAACATTTGAACATGTAGAAATCGGCCAACAGCGTTTATTCTTCCTAATTAAAACGAATTAAAACATTTAGTTTTTTAGCGTTCTAAGTGCAGCATGATGTATCAGATTTTCAGGTAGAAAGGGATAGGAACGACGATGGAAACAGGATCTCATTTGAGGAAGTGGAGAAAATGGTCAGTAGATTACAGTGCAATAAAGCGGCTGGGGTGGATGAAATTAAGCCTGAACTCGTCAAATACAGTGGAATATCAGGTCTCAAATGGCTACACAGGACAATTGAAAAGGCGTGGGAATCGGGACAGGTTCCGTCAGACTGGACGAAAGCGGTAATCACGCCAATTTTCAAACATGGAAACAGAAAAGATTGCAACAACTATCGCGGTATCACTTTAATTAGCGTTGTAGGCAAAATATTCTCAGGTATTGTTGAAAGGAGAGTGCGAGTATTAATTGAGGACAAGTTAGATGAAAATCAGTGTGGGTTTAGGCCTCTTAGAGGCTGTCAGGACCAGATCTTTAGCTTACGGCAGGTAATGGAAAAGTGCTATGAGTGGAACAGGGAATTGTATCTATGTTTCATTGATCTGGAAAAGGCTTATGACCGTGTTCCTAGGAGGAAGCTATTGTCAGTTCTTCAAGATTATGGTATAGGAGGCAAACTTCTGCAGGCAATTAAAGGGCTTTACGTAGACTGTCAGACAGCAGTTAGAGTAGATGGCAAATTAAGCTCATGGTTCAGGGTAGTTTCAGGGGTAAGACAAGGCTGTAACCTGTCACCACTGTTGTTCATACTATTCATGGACCATATGTTGAAAACAGTAAACTGGCAGGGCGGGATTAAAATAGGTGAAAACAAAATAAGCAGTCTCGCATATGCGGATGACTTAGTTGTAATGGCCGATTCGGTTGAAAGGTTGCAAACCAATATTTCAGAACTCGATCAGAGGTGCAAGGATTATGATATGAAGATCAGCATCTCCAAAACGAAAGTAATGTCTGTCGGAAAGAGATTCAAACAGATTGAGTGCCAAATAGGAGGAACAAAGTTAGAACAGGTAGACAGTTTCAAGTACCTGGGATGTATTTTCTCACAGGACGGCAATATAGCGAAAGAACTGGAATCGAGGTGCAGCAAAGCTAATGCAGTGAGTGCTCAGCTAAGATCTACTCTCTTCTGCAAGAAGGAAGTAAGTACCAACACTAAACTAGCAGTGCACCGCTCTATCTTTCGACCAACTTTGTTGTATGGGAGTGAAAGTTGGGTGGATACAAGTTACCTTATTCATAAGGTAGAAGTTACAGATATGAAAGTAGCAAGAATGATTGCGGGTACCAATAGATGGGAACAATGGCAGGAGGGTGTCCATAATGAGGAAATCAAAGAAAAGCTGGGAATGAACACCATAGATGAAGGAGTTAGAGCGGACAGACTGAGATGGTTGGGTCATGTTACACGCATGGGAGAAGCAAGGTTACCTAAGAGACTCATGAGCTCGTCAGTGGAGGGTAAGAGGAGTCGAGGTAGACCAAGAAGAAAGTATATCCATTATTGATTTGAGATCGTGGTTGTATGATCTATTATTTTGTCAAGTAGGCTCAACCACATAGATCGTGTATAAAACACTATAATATGACTCGTTTCGAGGGTCAAGCCCTCATCATCAGATAAAACATACAAGAATCTTTAAAACCCGAGACAAATAAAATCTAAAACGTAATAAAAGAAAACGTGGTTACTTCCCTTGTAACCGTGTCTCCGTAGAAAGCTCAGCATACTGTGCTTCGTCAATATTAAAAACAGTCCCCAGTACTGGCGGCGCATAGCACTAGTGAAGCGCACGGAGTCAACAACACGAGTGGGGCGCACGTATGAACATGAAAACAAAGACCTCTAAATGCCAAAGACTATCCAGAAGGCAGTGGGTACATTCAGGTGTACAGTAAGACAGAGGTTGAAATTTAAAATAAACGACTTTTGTTATAATAGATCCACAAAGTTTTTAAAAAAGCTGTATGCATTGCCTTGAACTTGTTCATTTAATGAAACGTCGCTTTTTGCGTTTTGTATTGTAATCTCTAGCTGTTCTAGCAGATCTAACTTTCTTCCCTTATCCTGTTTATGTAAAATCTTCAGGTCATCTTCAATATGCTTTAATGGGTGGCCAGTTTCGCGGATATGTGTAGCTACAGCGGACTTGTCAAAATTGTTAAGTCGGAAGGCGTCCACGTGTTCCTTGTACCTAACTTTAAACGATCTACCGGTCTGACCAATATAGCTGGCATTGCAACTACTACACTGTATCTTATAAACCCCTGCTTTGTCATATTTATCAGTCTTTTGGTTTAAGTTATTTCGTAATTTATGATGTAAAGTATTATTAGTTTTAAAAGCAGCTTCTAATTTAAAAGGTTTTAGTATGTTGGCCACTTTCTGAGACAGATTACCAAAATATGGAACCATTACCCTCTTGATATTATCTGTGCCATTTGTATATGATTTCGCACGTTGTTTCTTTCGTATTAGGTTATTAACTACGTTTTCTTGGTAACCATTCGCCTTAGCAAGCTGTCTTATAATGTTAAATTCAGTGGTTCTGTATTTTTCATTCATTGGCACTTTGAAGGCTCTATCGACTAAACAGCGTAGGGCAGAAAGTTTTTGGCCATTAGGGTGACAAGAGCTGTTATGTATTAGAATGTCGGTAGTTGTAGGTTTCCTATATACTTTAAATACGTGTCTGCCATCCTGCTTCGTAATGTTAAGGTCAAGGAACTGAAGTGTGCCATCCTTCTATTGTTCAACGGTAAATTCGATTTTCTCATGTAGGCTGTTAAATTTATTAACTATTCCACTAATTTCAGTTTCACCTCCATCTATCAATAGCAAAGTATCGTCAACGTAGCGTTTATAATATAAGATTTTATCAACTGGATGCTGCATATTTTCACAAATATTTTATTTTAATATCAATTATTTTATTATCAATTATTTTATTTATTTTATCAACTGGATGCTGCATATTTTCACAAATATGCAGCATCCAGTTGATAAAATCTTATATTATAAACGCTACGTTGACGATACTTTGCTATTGATAGATGGAGGTGAAACTGAAATTAGTGGAATAGTTAATAAATTTAACAGCCTACATGAGAAAATCGAATTTACCGTTGAACAAGAGAAGGATGGCACACTTCAGTTCCTTGACCTTAACATTACGAAGCAGGATGGCAGACACGTATTTAAAGTATATAGGAAACCTACAACTACCGACATTCTAATACATAACAGCTCTTGTCACCCTAATGGCCAAAAACTTTCTGCCCTACGCTGTTTAGTCGATAGAGCCTTCAAAGTGCCAATGAATGAAAAAGACAGAACCACTGAATTTAACATTATAAGACAGCTTGCTAAGGCGAATGGTTACCAAGAAAACGTAGTTAATAACCTAATACGAAAGAAACAACGTGCGAAATCATATACAAATGGCACAGATAATATCAAGAGGGTAATGGTTCCATATTTTGGTAATCTGTCTCAGAAAGTGGCCAACATACTAAAACCTTTTAAATTAGAAGCTGCTTTTAAAACTAATAATACTTTACATCATAAATTACGAAATAACTTAAACCAAAAGACTGATAAATATGACAAAGCAGGGGTTTATAAGATACAGTGTAGTAGTTGCAATGCCAGCTATATTGGTCAGACCGGTAGATCGTTTAAAGTTAGGTACAAGGAACACGTGGACGCCTTCCGACTTAACAATTTTGACAAGTCCGCTGTAGCTACACATATCCGCGAAACTGGCCACCCATTAAAGCATATTGAAGATGACCTGAAGATTTTACATAAACAGGATAAGGGAAGAAAGTTAGATCTGCTAGAACAGCTAGAGATTACAATACAAAACGCAAAAAGCGACGTTTCATTAAATGAACAAGTTCAAGGCAATGCATACAGCTTTTTTAAAAACTTTGTGGATCTATTATAACAAAAGTCGTTTATTTTAAATTTCAACCTCTGTCTTACTGTACACCTGAATGTACCCACTGCCTTCTGGATAGTCTTTGGCATTTAGAGGTCTTTGTTTTCATGTTCATACGTGCGCCCCACTCGTGTTGTTGACTCCGTGCGCTTCACTAGTGCTATGCGCCGCCAGTACTGGGGACTGTTTTTAATATTGACGAAGCACAGTATGCTGAGCTTTCTACGGAGACACGGTTACAAGGGAAGTAACCACGTTTTCTTTTATTACGTTTTAGATTTTATTTGTCTCGGGTTTTAAAGATTCTTGTATGTTTTATCTGATGATGAGGGCTTGACCCTCGAAACGCGTCATATTATAGTGTTTTATACACGATCTATGTGGTTGAGCCTACTTGACAAAATAACAAGAAGAAAGTACTTAGATTCGGTGCAGAATGATTTTGAAGTAAAATGCATAACATCAGACGAGGCATCAACGTTAGCATTGAATAGGGAATCATGGAGGAATTTTATTAGAGGTACTATGCTCCAGACTGAACGCTGAAAGGCATAATCAGTCTCTAATGATGATGATGATGATGATGATGATGAGTGCAGCATATGAACGGAATTTATCGTTAGAGACGTTTTTTGGCACTTTCTCGGTATAAACTTTTGTATAAACAATTTCGGAAGAGTTTCACAACGCTTTACGTCTTTGCTTGAGTGCCTGCAGTATTCCCCCATATTTATAGATATTTTATTAGCATCGAAAAATTAAATACGGCTGCCTGAAACAACTAATGTTAAAAATCGACTGTGAAAATGAAATATCCCATCAGATATATCACTGTAAAATAGTGTCTTACCTTGTCGATACAAGCAACTACCAAATTCTTTTAAGAACACGAAGTATGCCATAACATTTTCTTAACTAAGTGCATCAAACATTAGCATTAGGATATGTAGCACGAATATTAGTATTTTTAATGCTGTAAGCCAAATACCTTACATTAGCGTGAACTGCTCAAAAGTCAGCAACTATCGTCCTAGGGTTCAACTTAACAAAGTGCATCCAGTGTGGCTATGTGTCATTTATATATGGAAACGTATACAGTTCTCCAAACCCTTTTCAGTTGTTATAGCTATATGTAAAGCAGACGGCCTTCATATTCTTTGTTACAAGTTGCTAATCTTAGTTTTATTAACAAAAATTTGAACTGCAGTGAGGCAATGGATCTCGTGACCGAAATAGTTATTTTACACTATCATAAAATGAAACTTTTTAAACTTCTTGTCCACCAGTACTGCCTACAGTAGCTCGTTTTAAGAGCTACCAGTATTGTAAAAGCCTGTCATTTATTTCATTCAAAATCCTATATTCTCTTGACTAAGAGCCTGTTAATCAAGGGTAATTATTTCTGAACACAAGTAGTACGGCTACTTGTATTCCTGAGAAGTATAAATAGGAAGACAGTATTCGTTCTTTTTATTCTTTCTTAAATCGATTTATGCACTTAAACGCCGAGCAGCTATTTATCATCATGCTTTACGTATACTACAATAGTAAAATAACATACTACCAACTGGGTATATATAGCGCAGTAACTATATAACACACAATTTATCTCCTAACAAAACTCGTATTTATCTGACGCGTACCACTACCATGGCGGCCGACCGGAGGTTCAAATTATCCCGCGACAGCAGGGCCGTTAATGAGGCTAGTTATTGGCCCACTTTAGGTTACGGTAGTAACACTAAAAGTGGACCTTTGCGATCGTCTTTTGACAGATAGAAATTTAAATGAAAATAACGGGTTAACTATTCATCTGACACGAAAATTGAATAACTAAATTTGTAGAGGAGAAAATTCTCTACAAGTTTACTCGGTTATATTTTTTTCATATCTCGTTGCGTTTCAAAGATATTTGTAAAAATAACGGCGATTTTGGGATGTATGTCTGTCCGTCTGTCTGTCCGAAACGTGTTCTCTGTTTTTAAGACGAACCATTCAACCGATCAGCACCAAATTTCACAGACATGATTGTGGGCCGGCAGAGACTAGAACCTCCCTTTTTCAAATTTTTCGGACAAAAAATACGGTAGTAATACCAAAAAAAGTCGTTTGTAATATAATTGTAATTGCAAACGAACCGTTCATCTGACACGAAAATTGAATAACTTAATTGGTAGAGGAGATAATTCTCTACAACTTAGCTCCTTTATGTTTTTTTTCATATCTCGTATCATCTGAGACATATTTGCAAAAATAACGGAGATTTGACACCCTCCATTGAATTAACGAAAACCAGCCGTTCGGAGATGATTTTCTTATTGTAACTTACAAAATGTTCAAATGTTTGTATAGTCTATGGGACTTAACTACGGGGTCATCAGTCCCTAAACTTACAAACTACTTATGAACTACTTACGAACTAGGACGGCACAAATATCCATGCCCGAGGGGGGATTCGAACCCCCGACCGTGACTGAAGCGCCTTAGTCCCCGCGGCCACCGCGGCCGGCTGTAACTTACACGTTGTCATTTCAAAGCAACGGCACACAGAGGAATTAACAAAAACACATCCTTCTTCGTACGATAAATGATAATCTAATGTCTACAAATGCCATATTAACATCAGTTAACAACAGCTATTGATAGTACGAGATTAAAGAACTCCTGTTACGATTTATAGCCGTAGCATAGTGGGCAAGGTGCTGGACTGTGACGCGAAAGGTCGGTGGTTCGAAGCCGCCACTACCTAATTTTTTTTTCCTAAAAGTGTTTCAGACACTCTTATTAATTAATTTATTATTATGTAGACTATTATTTTGGTCCAAAATTTTGCAAAAACGTTTAAAACTACAAATCTAAAGTGGGCCGTAAAACACATCAGTGCGATTTTTTTTACATGGTCTTTGGTATCGGCCGAAAGAGTAGAGTGTTTCAACGGAGCCGGCCGCGATGGCCGAGGGGACTGAGGTGCTCCAGTCACAGTCTGCACGGCCACTACGGTCTGGGGTTCGAATCCTCCCTCGGGCATGGATATTTGTGCCGTCCTTAGTTGTAGGTAGTTCATAAGTAGTTTGTATGTTTAGGGACTGATAACCCCGTAGTTAAGTCCCATAAGCTATACAAATATTTGAACATTTGATTTGTTTCAGTGGACAGGAGCTGGTTCGTCGAGTAGTGTCGGAACAGCGCTGCGGCCTGTGATGGCGCGCCGGCTTTGCTGCGTAATCCCTCCTGCCGTCTATTAAGTTAGGCGGCTTGCGTTGTTTGCCAGGCTCCCAACCGAGCCCGCCGATAAACACGCCGTAGTTCTCATCACTACTAACTTCGTGGCGACAGCAAAAGTGATGCTAATACAACAAAATCAAAGTTGTGCAAAACAATGCCAATATCTCACATAACAAACCGAGAACCTGTCATTTTATCACTCGCGCAAACAGGCTCTTTGTTACTTCCTGGCAAATTAAAATTGTGTGCCGGAACCGGGACTCGAACCTGCGACCTTTGCCTTTCGCGGGCAAGCGCTCTACCGACTGAGCTATCCCGACACGACTCACGATGTCGCCCCACAACTTTACTTCCGCCAGTACCTCGCCTCCTACTTTCCAAACTTCACAGAAGCTCTCCTGCGAACCATGCAAGACTAGCACTCTTGGAAGAAAGGATATGGTGGAGAAATGGCTTAGTCACAGCCTAAGAGATGTTTTCAGAATGAAACTTTCACTCTGCATCGGAGTGTGCGCTGATGTGAAACTTCCTGGCAGATTAATGCTAAACTCCCAGGTTCGAGTCCCGGTTCCGGCACACAATTTTAATCTGCCAGGAACTTTCATATCAGCGCACACTCCGCTGCAGAGTGAAAGTTTCATTCTGGAAGCATCCCTTAGGCTGTGGCTAGGCCATGTCTCCACCATATCCTTTCTTCCAGGAGTGCTAGTCTTGCATGGTTCGTAGGAGAGCTTCTGTGAAGTTTGGAAAGTAGGAGACGAGGTACTGGCGGAAGTAAAGTTGTGGGGCGACATCGTGAGTCGTGTCGGGATAGCTCAGTCGGTAGAGCGCTTGCCCGCGAAAGGCAAAGGTCGCAGGTTCGAGTCCCGGTTCCGGCACACAATTTTAATCTGCCAGGAAGTTTCACATCAGCGCAGGCTCTTGGTTATCCCAACATCAAAACGAAAGTATTTCTTAACTCCTTCCTTGTTCCTGATACCTGCTTCTACAATCTGGGGACCATTCAGTGTCATATTGGAATTGCCAGTTTCCAGTCTCACAAACGATAAAGAAATTGACTCCTCCTTCCGTCCACTGGATTTGAATTCGGGAGGACGGCGGTTAAATCCAAATGTTTGTAAAGTTATAGAACATAACTACAGTGGTTACCGATCCCTAAACTTACAAACTACTTAAACTTATCCTAAGAACAACTGACACACCTATGAGCTACGGAGGACTGGAACCTCCGACGGCGAACGCCTGCGCGCACTGCAGCAAGGCGCCTTAGTGCGCACTGCTATTCCGCCGCGGCCAGAGATTTAGGTTTTCCATGATTTCAAAAACCAAATCTTTAGAAATCACAATCTTCCTTTTTCTTACACCTTCTCTCAGTTGTGCATCTTTCCATTTACTTTCTGAGCCTCTCATATTCTTCCTTATATCTATTATGACTACTAACTTGAATGAACTTGATAGCTAATCCCCTCCTCTCCCCTCCACCCGGAACAACTACACCCCCCCCCCCCCCGCACCAGAAGAATAGAGTATCTACAACCCTGCTCGAGGTTATCGTAGCAATTACTACCCAGCTGGAACGAATCACTGAACATCACAACGAGAGCGATAACAGTGAAAAAGAGAAAAGCAAATACTAGAATGAAAGAGTGAGAAAAGTAAACAAAGATAGGTAACATCAACATTGGAATTGAATTATACCTATTCGCATAAAAAGGCATGGTCTCTATTAAGAAAACTGCCCTCCGCTTCATCGAAAACTGCCACTGAACCAGCTTTACGAGCCTCACATACAGCACAGTACATTGAACAGCGACCTGAAAATGTTCCTATGGATCGAGCAGCTGTGGCTGACATAAGGAAATAACTGGAAGAAATGGAGAAACATCTTCAACTCTACCCCTATTGCTCGAACGCAGAGATTGAAATAAGAAAGCCCAATTGGATCCCCAAAATTAGGAAAACCGTTGTACACAAAACTCACCAGACACCTGGATAAGAATGGCAGAACTTCGTTGAGACACTTCTACAACGACAATCTCAGCACCGGAAACATCACACTGCCATTGTGATATTAAAACTGGGTAATCCTAACAAACACCCCTCAGATTATCGCCCAAAACTATTACTAAGAATAAGCTTCAAATTGCTGTAACGACTCACTACAATCTAAAAAGCTGTAAGTGAAGTGATACTACCATTCCAGGTTTTCCAAGTAATTGTACCTGTTGCAAGTAGGTACCGACTTTGACATCATAAATAGAAGCTGGTTTTCAAACACGACTGAAAACATCTGTGACTTTGGTAGACTTAACTCCTGTCTACGATACTGATTATCTGGTTGGACTCATTCTGAAACTGAAGAAAAATGATCCCTTGCCTTTGGCTCATCAAACGCAATTTGAATGTGACAAGTAGAATAGTTGTCAATAACTCTTTCAAGATGAAGAATGGAGTAACTAAAGCCTCAATTCTAGCACCATTACTATTCAGTATCTTCACTAGCGACATAGCTTACACAGTGCGCAAAACTTTCGGATACACTGATGATCTTTTCTTAGCAGTGCACAGCAGATCTCTTGAAGAAAGGGCAAAGACACTAAAGGATGGTTTTAAGTCCATAACAAATATTACAGAAGACGGAATGTGTGTCCAGATCTCTCTAACATTTAAGATTGCGCTTTTCATTTCAACAATCAAGCCGCCAAGCAATCAGTTTAGTATTTATGATGGCATTTGTGTCCAAATCTATATAAGACCGAAAATTGCGCTTTTCACCTCAGGGCCGCAAAAAAATCACTCACTGTGTTATTTAACCAACAGAAAGTGAAACACACCTTCCATCATAATTACACTAGATAGGTTCTTAACCTATAAAGAATACCTCATATATTATGGCCACGAAGTGGACACATAATAATATCATTAGAAAACTGGCGGGTAGTTCTTGGGGCACAGACGCGTCCACACTGCGAATAGCAGCCACAACAATAGTCTACACACGAGATTTGCAAACGGTAGGTCACGTTATCCATTCAGGTGGGTCGTTGGATGACTTACGAATAACAGAATACAATTTATGGGTAATTAAAAAAGTCTAAGAAAGTTAACATTATCAGAATATTACGGATCTAGGCACAAAGAATTTCCGACATTAACAGTCAGTGGCCACTGAAATAATTAAATTGAGATTTGCCGTGTTGGCTTCGTCGGTTAACCTCTTCTGTCGCTGTCAATGAGAGTTTCTCTGTTCCTCGTATTATGGACTACACAGTTGCCAGGTTTTTCCCAATAATATCAGCTATTTTGTTAAAACGGTTTTCACATTTCACTGATTGTGTGGTCGTGTTCCATTTCGATTTATTGTTTAACCTAAAGTGTTTCTGCTCCATTAATGTTATTTATCTGCATGTTAATTATTTTATTATTTTTATCAATGCCCCATGTTTATGTATGTTTGCCCGATATTTATATATGTTTCCACCCATGTGAATTTGTATGTTCATGTGAATGTGGAAGGTTGCTTTTGATATTGACTAACGGCCGCGCAATGGCTTACAGTCGCCGCCTCGCGCTCTACGCCTCGTTTACTGTAGTTAAGAACGCATGGCTTCGTTTGTCGTCTGCGATAGCGTCTGCTGGGTGGCCAGAGACAAGCTTAATTTGCAAGGTGGCGAGTCGACCGTGTTCTTAGTGTCGTACCAACCTAATCTTGGATGAAAGAGGTGACAAGAGACCACTCTGGGAGCGGTTGTAGAGGGAATTGTCTTAGTCAGGTAGCAAGGGTTGGTAAACACTAGTCTCTGAACGCTCTCTGCGTCGCTTTTAGCCCGCTCTACAACAGGTGTGTGGCAGGGATGGGGAGGTTTCTCCGTGGCCTTAGAGCTCCACTCTTCATTCTGACTCCGACGAGTGTGGAAGTAAGTACTCCGCCGAATCATGCTGATGGGAAGGCATGCTGTTAGGACTTAACTTTTTTTGTGATCAGGCAGTCTTCGTTTTTCAGTGATAGTTCTCTTGAGTAATTCTTTCGCTATGAGAGGCGAAGCGTCTCTTAATTTACAGAACTCGAGTAAATTCAGTGTAAATATATTATTTACATTTTAATTCCAGTGATGATTGTGAGACAAGTAAACAACACATTCAAAAATTAGAAAAGAGCCCAATAATGGTATAAATGGAGAATTACGGGGCGTCAGTCTGTACCACATGGTAAAAACAGAGAAATCTAAACCCGATAAACTAATTAGTAACCGCATATTTGCTTTAAAAAGATTATACTGTTAATGATCTGTAAATACTACGTAAGGGCGAAACGCGTCTAGGTAAATGAAGTAAATTGCAGGAAGGAAACTGCGTTTTTACTTCCAAAAACGTATAAACCACGCAGTTATATTATCGAATAACAGCTCTGGCCGAGATCTTTTGTAGTAATACGTAAAGTTATTCAACTTCAACAACAGTATATTAATACTTTTTTCCATGACTGTATGCGATGCTGCCATATCCCACATGATAAATAAAACTTTACATGTATAAATGAATAGCTGTACGTTAATCTTGCTAAAACCTGACCGATTTGAATACTGTTTTGTTTGTATGTTCGATGTAATGCAAAGGTACTTCAGGAGGAAATAAAGAACAGGGAAAATCCTAAGGAACAGCTGAAAATCGAAATAAATAAGTACACTACCGCTCATAAATTTCAATACACCCAATAATTGGCATCTAGTTCTCCGTAGATAAGATGGGTACCGTTGAGGAAGCAAAGAAATAGTAAAACACTTGTCCACATATCATGATTTTTGTTTGTGGTCATCGAAATACAATAGCATCCAACAAACAACGTTTTTTTTACCTATTTGCCGAGGGATGCCTCATTTGCTGCACCTGTTGTTCCCTGTAGTGATGTGTCCGCAGCGAACGTGAAGCACTGCTACGATACATAACAGCATGTCAGTTCCTTCGTGACACTTGAAGTGTAGACATCGTAGGGGGAGTGCAATACACCCTTCGCAGCCAGAAAACAACAGGTACCAATACAGACATACCACGACCAGGACGACCTCGTAAACCAACTAAAAGTGATGATAAATATATCAGAATTACCAGTAAAAGAAATAGATTCAAAACAGCGATACAAATTCGTACAGAATTGGCAGAAATGAAGGCGACAACAATGATTTGTTGTAACAGTAAAAAGGAGACAAACTGAAGCCGGCTTGAAAGGTTGTGTCACAGCAAGAAAAGCCCTTCTAAGGCCCATAAATAAACAGAAGATACTTGAATGGGCTAGAAAACATCGTAATTGGACATCGGAAGAGTGGACAAAGGTGTTATTCACCGACGAATCGAAGTTCGAGATTTTTGGAGCCTGAAGGGGAACATTTGTTCACCGATTTGTAGGGGAAAGGGTATCCCAGCAGTGTTTTCTATCTACAGAAAAACACGGTGGAGGTTCTGTTATGGTTTGGGGATGTTTTGCCGGAGATAGTGTTGACGACATTGTGAAAATAGAATGATGTATGGATCAGAAGCAGTACCACCGCATACTTCAAAATCATGCAATACCAAGTGGATTGCTCTTAATAGTGAAAGTGTTCACCTTACAACAGGATAATGACCCAAAACATCTGTCGGCATACTGTAGGAAAAACGGAAAGTACTGAAAGATATGGTATGGCCATCCCAAAGCCCCGACTGTAAACCATTGAAATGGTGTGGAATGAGGTGGACAGACGTATCAGGGAAGTTAATACAGTGTATCCAGCAAGGAACAACTCTGGAATATTGTTAAAGATGTGTGGAATCATATAGATTCACGATACCTACAAAAACTGATTGACGCATGCCTCGAGTTTGTGAGGCAGTATTAAATCCAAAGAAGGATACTTTGATGAAAGTAAAATATAATGATTGTGATTGTATTATGTATGTGTAAGTTAATATAATTATATATTGTTAGAAATTCCGGAGGTAAAATAGTCCCCCATTCGGATCTCCGGGCGGGGACTACTCAGGAGGATGTGATCATCAGGAAAGACAATACTGGCATTCTACGGGTCGGAGCGTGGAATGTTAGATCCCTTAATCGTGTAGGAAAATTAGAAAATTTAAAAAGGGAAATGGATAGGTTGAAGTTAGATATAGTGGGGATTAGTGAAGTTCGGTGGAAGGATGAACAGGATTTCTGGTCAGGTGAGTACAGGATTATAAATACAAAATCAGTTGGGGGTATCACAGGAGTAGGATTGATAATGAATAAGAAAATAGGAATGCGGGTAAACTACTATGACCAGCACAGTGATCGCATTATCATTGTCAAGATAGATACGAAGCCAACACCGACAACAGTAGTACAGGTTTATATGCCAACTAGCTCTGCCGATGATGAGGAAATCGAAGAAATATATGAGGAGCTAAAGGAAATTATTCAGACAATTAAGGGAGAGGAAAATTTAATTGTTATGGGAGACTGGAATTCGGTAGTAGGACAAGGAAGGGAAGGGAAGATAGTAGGTGAATATGGTCTGGGCAAAAGGAATGAAAGAGGAAGCCGCCTGGTAGAATTTTGCACAGAACATAATTTAGTTATAACAAACACCTGGTTCAAGAATCACAAAAGAAGGTTGTATACGTGGAAGAGACCAGGAGACACCGGAAGATATCAGATAGATTTTATAATGGTAAGACATAGATTTCGGAATCAGGTTATACAGTGTAAGACATACCCAGGGGCAGATATAGACTCTGACCATAACTTGTTGGTTATGAACTGTAGGCTGAAACTAAAGAAACTACAAAAAGGTAGGAAAATAAGGAGATGGGACCTGGATAAATTGAAGGAACCTGAGGTTCTTAAAAATTTCAGAGGGAGCTTTAGGCAACAATTGACAGAAACGGGGTGAAATAAAACAGTAGAGGAGGAATGGGTAAAATTGAGAGATGAAATAGTGAAGGTAGCAGAGGACAAAATAGGTAGGAAGGAAAGACCTACAAAAAATCCTTGGATATCACAGGAGATACTAAATTTAATCGATGAAAGGAGAAAATATAAAAATGCAGTAAATGAAACAGGCAAAATGGAGTACAGACGACTAAGAAATGAGATTGTCAGGAAGTGCAAAATGGCTAAGCAGGAGTGGCTAGAAGGCAAATGCAAGGATGTAGAAGAATGTATAAATAGGGGAAAAATAGATACAGCCTACAGGAAAATAAAAGAAACATTTGGAGATAAGAAAAACAGCTCTATGAATATCAAGGACACTGATGGAAAACCAATTCTCAGCAAAGAAGGGAAAGCTGAAAGGTGGAAAGAATATATAGAGGGGCTCTACAAAGGAAATGAACTTCGAGACAATATTGTAGGAAGGGAAGAGGATGTAGATGAAGATGAAATAGGAGATACTGTACTGAGAGAAGAATTTGACAGTGCTCTGAAAGACCTAAGTCGAAACAAGGCCCCTGGAATAGATGATATTCCCTCAGAGCTACTGAAGTCTCTGCGAGAACCAGCCATGACAAAATTGTTTCACCTGGTGTGTAAGATGTATGAGACAGGTGAAGTACCCTCAGACTTTAAGAAAAATGTTATAATCCCCATCCCTAAGAAATCAGGTGCAGACAGGTGTGAAAACTACAGAACCATCAGTTTAATAAGTCATGGCTGCAAAATATTAACGCGAATTATATACAGAAGGATGGAAAAGCTGGTAGAAGCCGACCTCGGGGAAGATCAGTTTGGGTTCAGGAGAAATGTAGGAACACGGGAGGCAATACTCACTTTACGGCTTATCCTAGAAGATAGATTAAGAAAAGGCAAATCTACATTTCTAGTTTTTGTAGATTTGGAGAAGGCTTTTGACAATGTTGATTGGAATAAACTCTTTAAAGTTCTGAAAAAAGCAGGAGTAAATTATAGGGAGCGTAAGGTTATTTACAACTTGTACAAAAACCAGACAGCGGTTGTCAGAGTTGAAGGGCATGAAAGGGATGCAGTGGTTGGGAAGGGAGTGAGACAGGGTTGTAGCCTTTCTCCAATGTTATTCAATTTGCACATTGAACAAGCTATAAAGGAAAGCAAGGAGAAATTTGGTGAAGGAATAAAAGTTCAGGGGGAAGAATTAAAAACATTGCGTTTTGCCGATGACATAGTAATTCTGTCAGATACAGCAAAGGACCTGGAAGAGCAATTGAATGGAATGGACAGTGTGCTGAAAGGTGCATATAAGATGAACATTAACAAGAGCAAAACTAGGGTAATGGAGTGCTGTGTAAGAAAATCAGGTGATGCTGAAGGAATTAGATTGGGAAACGAAGCAATAAAGGAGGTAAATGAGTTTTGTTACTTGGGCAGTAAAATAACAAATGATGGGCGCAGTACAGAGGATATAAAATGCAGAATGGCAATGGGTAGAAAAGCGTTTTTGAAAAAGAGAAATTTGTTAACATCGAATATTGATTTAGGCCTAAGGAAGTCCTTTCTGAGGGCATTTGTATGGAGTGTTGCCTTGTATGGGAGTGAGACATGGACGATAAACAGTGCGGACAGGAAGAGGATTGAGGCTTTTGAAATATGGTGCTACAGAAGAATGCTGAAGATTAGGTGGGTGGATCGCGTAACTAATGAGGAGGTACTGAACAGAATTGGGGAGAAAAGGAATTTCTGGCATACCTTGACTAAAAGAAGGGATAGATTGGTAGGACACATTCTTAGACATCAAGGAATTGTTAATTTAGCGTTGGAGGGAAGTGTGTGGGGAAAAAATCGCAGGGGAAGACCAAGAGATGGATACAGTAAGCAGATTCAGACAGATGTAAGTTGTCGTTCTTATGTGGAGATGAAGAGGCTTGCTCAGGATAGGGTATTGTGGAGAGCTGCATCAAACCAGTCTCCGGACTGAAGACCACAACAACAACAGAAATAACGTTTGATTTGTTTTGTAAAACTGAAATACCAGGGTGTATTGAAATTAATGAGCGTTAGTGTATATGTATAATATCAGACTCCTCTCCTTGAAAGGCATACAGAACTATTTGGGAGCTCCAGCTGTAGGGAGATAAAGGGGTACATTGCTCTTCGTTTGTAAATCTAAGGGACTTAACTACTTCAGTTATCAATAGGATTACAAACTACTTAAACTAACTTACGGTAAGGACAAAAGACACACACACACACAAATGTCCGACGGAGAACTCGGCTTAGAGCGCACGGCTATTGCACCGTGGCCGACGGTCCACTGTTACTCCTTTGACCTCTAAACCTCAAGTACCGGTTTTTCATCTTTGTTGCATATACATAAGAGTATCCATTTCTGCGTTTGATTGCAATTCATAGAAATCTACAGTGTTATTCCTCTCTTGAAGAAAGTTTGGGAAGTCCACCATCAAAACAAGACGGCACATTACAATAGAGTTTGACATGGTCCTATTATTAAAAAGTTCTAGTGGTTTATAACTAACGGATCCTCATTATTTTTCATAGTCAGCGTTAGTAATCGTAGTACTGGTTACGACCGAAAAGTTCTGATAAGCTTCTACTGCTTCGATTTGAAACATAAATTATATTTGTGATTATGAGCTACATAATTATAGAGGTAGTTAACTTCGTCGTGGTGAAGTAGCTGAACGCTCTAAGGCACCTAACTGCGGAGCGCGTTTGGGCGCCGTCAGAGGTTCGAGTCCACCCTCGGGCATGGGTGTTTGTGTTGTCCTTAGCATGTTACTTTAAGTTAGTTTAAGTTGTTTGTAAGCCTAGGGACAGATGACCAACGTAGGAAAGTCCCTTAGATCTACAAATATTTGAACATTATTGAGTTATCAAGTGCTGTAAAACTTAGTAGCAAGGAGAACTACTTCGTGCTTATCTTCTTCACGATAGAAATACAGCAGGACAAGTGTTACGTCACTGTTGTTAGCAGCCATGTCATAAAGAGCACACTTCTTGTGACGAAACGCACGGGCAGTTTCCGTACCAAGATCTGGTAGCTAGTTATGGCACAGTCTTAACACATACCCACGACAGTCATTGCTGTAAAAGTTGTAGCGATGTGGCAGCTGCAACGACACTAGTGCATCTAGCGAAGGGGAACCTTGTGTTCGGCTCGTATTATGATAGGCACTCCCTTTGATACGTAATAATTCGGTATGGAGTTCATTTGTGTGCGGTGCGATTTTCTTCTTCTCTTCTCTGAAGTCACGGCCGCATCCAGCGCCTACATATTCTTCGGCGTTGTATCCGCCTTCTAGCAACGAAAGCCAATGCTAACGCAGTCGTGGCTGTGGCAGTAGTTCCCAATCTTTCTGGTCATGAGCCCCACAATCTTTATAGAAAAAACATCCACGACCCATAAATATAACGGAACACATTACAAGTTCAAGAGACCATTATTTCTTCCAATAAAATGCATTATACAAATTAATTGTTAAGATCAGTGGAATTTGTTAAATTGGTATTAATAATACTTCCATATCTAGATTGAAGCTTCATGTGTTTAGACTTAAACCGTGTTTTGGCATTGATAATACTTCCATATCTGTAGCGAAGCTTGATGGGTTTAGGCTTAAATCGTGTTATGTGCTGTGTATTCTAATACTCATAAAAAAAAAAAAAAAAAAAAAAAAACACTTGAAGCTGCACACTAGCATTAGTAGTTGTGAGTCCCATTAACTACATCAAAGCTATATTTGCAAGCATTTGATACTATCCCTTTTCTGATTTAAAATGAGATTATGCTACCCATAATAAAGTGTTTAAAGGAAAATCACATAATAGTTCCATCGGGGACACTTCCTCAGCTTTTTGAGGTTGTCCTCTACAAACGTTTTCTTGGCCATAACAATACACAAGGAATTATTTAAAAGTATCTACAAAAAAAAATTAAATAAATAAATTCAGGTAACACTCGTAGAAAAACAAATAAGTTTCACTGGGTCTAACATGAAAATATTATAGAATGTAGGCTTTCACGGACGGCGTCTTCATTAATTACAACTTGCGGGCTAAGTTGCCGTGGTCCATCCATAAAACTTCTAACTCCCGACGTTTCGTTGTCTACTGCGGGCAACATCTTCAAGGGTGAGTCGACGACTGCCTACTAGGCATCGGATCGAACGGAACGAGGGAGAAAAGCAACCCTCGAGTAATGATGGAGGTCGCAGCAATTTATTAGGCGCTGGAGGTCCTGCTTTATATAGATGACATAGATGGCGCCACCACTTGTCACGTGCTGCCGACTATGAAGCTATCTTTGACCAACGTCATCTCTCTCCATTACAGGTAATCGATTGTCATATCTTTGGTCGAAAGTTGATCGCCAAATCTTATCTAATTTCAAACCTCCTTCTTTCCTGTTAAAATTATTCTGGTGTTTCTGTATTTCTATAGCTTCTCTGTACATCCGTGTGTAATAATGCGACGTCCTGGCTAGCACGCTCGTTTCACTGAATTTTATTTCATGGTCACCACGTGTAAAAACATGCTCTGCCACAGCTGACTTGTCTGTGTGACCCAGACGACATTTTCTTTTATGTTCCAATATGTGAGTATTAACACTTCTTTTTGTTGTTCCTATAAACATCATGCCACAGCTACAGAGAATTTTATACACCCCAGAGGTTGCTAGGGGATGTCTTGCGTCTTTCACCGATTCGCTAATTTTCTTGGTAGGTCTAAAGACGGTCTGCACTTGAAACCTGGCCAAAACTTTCCCAATACTGTCCGTAATTTTGTGGATGAAAGGAAGAAAAACTTTTCCGGCCGACAGTTGTGGCTTGTTTCCGGCCCTTTTCTTCTTGAATGGAGAGCTCGAGCCGCCCGCGGTGGCCGAGGGGACTGAGGCGCTTCAGTCACGGTCTGCACGGCCACTACGGTCGGGGGTTCGAATCCCCCCTCGGGCATGGATATTTGTGCCGTCCTAGTTTGTAAGTAGTTGATAAGTAGTTTGTAAGTTTAGGGACTGATGACCCCATAGTTAAGTCCCATAAGATTTACAAACATTTGAACATTTTTGGAGAGCTCGATCTATCTCTATATCGGTGTATCCATTTTTCTTGAAAGCTGTTCGCAAATGGTTTAATTCATCTCTCAGATAAATAGGCTCACAGATATTATTAGCTCGATCCAACAATGTTTTAGTGACACACGAGCGCGTGGCTGGAGGTTAGGAGCCGTGGCAGCGCAACAGGAGCCGCTAGCGGGCCTTCTGCCTTCTGCCGGCTGCGGCTGGCGGCGGTTGCAGCAGCGATAGCGGCCGACATGTGCCTCACCAGCCAGCGGAAATTTCCACGGCAGCAGCCAGCAGGCAGCAGCAGCTGCTGCAGCGTGCGCGTCGCCTGCAGCCGCGCCTGCGACGCTCACTTGTCACCAGGGGCACAAGAGGGGGGGGGGGGGGGCAGGCGCATCAGCCGACGGCTCGCTTACATACAAACGCTGCTTCTCCTCTACCAATGAGAAGAGTGCTCCGTAACCATCCCTACGTATCCTGACATGTCTAACAAGAAGAGGGTCTGACATGCCGGTCACCAATTTCGATTGAATTTTGCATTGACGTTGTATATTCAATACTAGCTTAAACCCGCTGCTCCGCTCGCGTATTGGTTGATTATGATAGATAAGCTATCTTTCAGTAGTGTGCTCTGACACTGGTTATGAAGGATGAAATGAAATATAATACTTTTTTTTTTTTTTTTAGAGATGTATTAAAAGAAATTTCTTTTTTACTGCTTTATTTGTTAATTCTTATATTTCCTTATTCGTATGCTTATCCTTACAGAGAAAGAGCTGAAGACATGGTCTGTGGCATCACATTTCGCTGTATGTAACCTCCTTGCGATACAGTCACAATCGTCATCGCTGGCCTTCAGGCTGAATTTTTTTTATAATTTGACGACTTTAAACCAGCGTATCTTCCACCCCCTTATAACTATCGGCATGGAACTATTATGGTGTACAACGGGAGACTTCGGACAACAATTACTCACAGACCATTCGTTTGCGTTCTGTAGTTTTCTCTGCAGAGCGAAATATTAACATATACACACGTAGAATTTTATATACACCGATAACTTTCCATCCCAATATACTGCACCATTTTATCATTGCAACCAATAAAACCATTTTCAAAGAGTAAATATAATTTTCAAAGAGTAATTTTTGTACCGCATTTCGCGTTATATTCTTCAAATTACTAAATATCTATCAGATCGCTATAAAACCATGCCTGAAACCTACCTCGGGTATAAATTAGTAACTTTACAAATATTTAAGTCTCTGCGTCTTGTCGTTCGGACGTGATAAGCGTACACCGAACAGACATTCACATTAATATATATATATAGATAAATAGCTATCCGATCGCCATAAAACCATGCCCAAAGCCTTCCCCGGGTAAACATTAGTAAGTGGACAATTTTTTAGCTCTTTTATGTCTTGTGGTTCAGACGTGATAAACGTACACCGAACAGACATTCACATTTATAGATATAGATAAAGGAACACTTGTTTCGGCTTTTTGCTATACAATAGGTAGTTTATGAAATAATCAAGGTCAAAGTTGATGGTGAAAAATCGCGTTTTCGATGCTACACATCGAAGGATTGACTAAAGATGAGATTTATTTTTTACAGATGTTTATGGGGTCAAGAGTTAATGACGTTGGAGTAGTCAAAATTTCTGTGTATCCATGCTGTAACTTGGGTACGATGCTCGAAAGCTCGAGCCACTTTCCGAGTGGCGTCACCTGGATGCCGGACACTTGCTACGCCGGACTTTTGCCAGGTAGTCGGATTAGCGACCCCTCAGGCAAGGGACGCCCTTCCCCGTACTCCTGCTGTTTGCTTACACGATACAGCCAATACGAAAGAGATACTGCTGTTCGACATCTCGCCGAAATGTACAACTTCTTTTCATTATCAAATATTTATAACTTTTGAGAAACGAAAGCAATACCTCGGCTATGTCACTGTGTTATTAGTTCTTCCAACCACAAATATGAATCCATTCTCCCTCCGTTTGTACGGTAGCTTTCTTCCACACTTACTGATTGCGATAGAAACAGTCCATCGCCATGGAAGGAACATGAAAGGAACGATATAAAGCTAATTCGAATGTTCGCTTGTCATTCAAGTTGGATCACTCCTTTTGCACATATATTAACTGCTACAACTGCGTGAGAAAAAAGCAGGAAAGAAGAACGATACATTTCATAAATTTACTCTTTTACGGTGAAATATTAGTTAATAAAGTGAATTGGGACAATGTTCAAATAAATGACAGAATATACGTTTACAAAATATAGATAAGAGCGTCTATGTTTGACAGATCACCTAAAGTCGACATACAAATTTGAAATAAAGAAATGAAAGAATATAGAATGCTATGCTTGTAAAGTACACTGTTGTTCTACATTGTTTAGCTGAGTCACAGAGGAAACACCCTAGTTTTGTAATGGATTCCTATGATCTGCACTACAAAAGAAACAAAAAACACAATGTAATATGTGTACTAGCTCACAAGCGAAACTGAAGTCGACAGTTCATGCCAGTGTGAGCAGATGTTATACTCGACTACCGGGATAAATTAATAACTGCCGCGGCGATGCGCGAGGCCGTTCCCCGACAGGGGTTTGAATTCCCCATCGGGCATGGATGTTTGTGTCGTCGTTAGTATAAGGTAGCTCATAAGTAGTTGGTAAGTTTATGGACTAATGACCCCGCAGTTAAGTCCCATAAGCTTCACAAACATTTGAACATTTTAAGACCCCGGCACTCTCATGATGCAGCCGCTGAAGAGTTCATAGAAAACTTGAGTCTCAATAAAAATAGGTACTCTACTCATACAATTATAGTTGGCGGTGACTTAAATCTACCATCCGTATGTTGACAAAAATGAACCTTCTGACAGGGTGGCAGATACATCTTCCGATATTGTTCTAAATACTTTTTTAAAAAATTATTTTGAACAATTAGTTCACGAGCCCATTAAAATTGTAAATGGTTTCGGAAACACACTTGAGCTCTTAGTCACAAATACTTCTGAGCATCACGACGGATACAGGGATAAGTGAACCCAAAGTTGAAGCGAGCTCAAATCTGGAACAAAGATATTCACCAAAACTAAAGGCTAAAAACGTCTATTAAAAAAAGATAAAAAATTCGGTTGACATCTTCCTAGGAGACAGTATCCATTTTTTCTAAATTAACTATGTAAGTGAAGACCATATGTGGCTTACATTCAAAGAAATAGTATCAACAGCATTGCAGGCATTCCTACCAAATAAATTAATAAGAGACTGACCTCAAATGTTTGTATAGCTTATAGGACTTAACTACGGGTCATCAGTCCCTAAACTTACAAACTACTTATGAACTAGCTAATCCTAAGGACGGCACAAATATCCATGCCCGAGGGGGGATTCGAATCCCCGACCGTAGTGGCCGTGCAGACCGTGACTGGAGCGCCTCAGTCCACTCGGCCACCGCGGCCGGCGAGACTGAACTGGTCCCACATGGTAGCTACATAAAACAAAACAGAAAGCTTTTGCAGAAAATTTAGACGAATTCAAAATCCCCAAGATTGCCGATGTTTTACTGAAGCTCGAAATTT
Organism: Locusta migratoria; assembly: GCA_026315105.1. Lineage (NCBI taxonomy): Eukaryota > Metazoa > Arthropoda > Insecta > Orthoptera > Acrididae > Locusta > Locusta migratoria. The sequence goes on from CM048744.1 coordinate 668,962,462, forward strand.
AGCGCGGTATTAAATGCGACATTTGTTTAATATTTTTCACAACGAAACTCTTTGTAGAAATGTGGCAGTAATCCAAAGAGATTGTGGTCCTATGTTATCTACACCAGGGGAAAGACCAAGTGAATGCCTTTATTGAGCGATAGCGACGGTAATGTTACTGAACACTGTGCCACTAAAGCGGAGTTATTAAATGCAGTGTTCAGAAATTCTTTCATCTAGTATGACTAAGTAAATATTCCACAATTCGAAATGAGAACTGCTGCAAACATAACATAAAAGTAAATACTCTTGGTGATGCAAAGCAAATCACCCTATCAAATAAGTGATGTTGCAGACGAAATGATAAACTATGTTTTCAAAAGTTTCTCATGCATAAGAAAAATACGTCTAATACATTTATGATATTCTTTTGTTACAATTATTTTTGAATAGTAAGCTCCTTGCCTTGTTTCCATAGCTTTTACTGGCCTGATTAAAGATAATCAACAACATGGTGAGAAACGTTAATTTTTAAGGACTACATCTAAATTTACCTCATGAGATCTACGTCTAATGTAAAGTTATTTCTATCTTTGTCTAATTTTGGAGATATGGGAATTATTTTAACACTATAGCTGCCGAACTTGTCAATCTTAAGAGTAGGTCTGTTTTAGGGTGTGTATTTTAGGTGCAATTCTAAAGTTCAGATTCTTTTTAAAACGTAAAGTGTACCTTATCAGTTAAAAAATGATATTTTAGGAGCTAACTGCGGCTCTGAAGTTACAGGGATAATTTTAGAACTCACAACCTTTGACGGGATGGTCATAATATTAGAAGGTAGAAAAAAAGTTCTCTTAACGTGTCAACTGTAAGAGCTTTCACCTAAATAGGAAATTGCGAATTGAAAAGCGGTAGATTTAACTATAAGTTCTGGTTGCAGGAGGATCATTTGAGTGATGTTTAATGTATTTGCTTCGCTGAGTCAAATTTCACCGCGTATTGATTAAACGCTAGTGAACCGAACTGTGACCAGCTAGCTTCATCATTAAGTTGTTTAAGGATACTGACGTCTTATACACACTTTTTATTTTTACATCTTATAAAGGTCGCATCATTAGGTGGTCATCACAGGTGTTCTCTACGATTAATACGTCTCCGTTCTTCGAAAGCAACTTTCCCTTGCAATGAACCTGTTTCCGAAGTAAGCACATCCACACCTTATTATCGCGTAACCATTGTAGTGGGCAAGAGGCCTGCCCTGGCCGTTGTAATAACTTCCACACTGACGGTCGTACTGCGAAATGCGGAAACGACCAGTGTGCATATGTCGGGACAACGTCCAGGGTGTTCTCAGGCCGGGTGGAAGGGGGGAGGGGGTAGGAGGAGGAGACAGAGGCACCCGACCCTTCCGAGCAGGTAAAAGTGTGGCAAATGTCCGGCGTGGCAAGTGTCCGGCGTGGCAAGTGTTCGGACACCGCGTCACCTATCGAGCGGTATAGTGCTTGGACTGTTAAACCAAGTATCCAGGTGCAAACTTCCACCATAGCAATTTTTGTTGGATTTTTCGAAGTATTTGATAATATCACATTTGTAATGACCTTTACATGCCTAATTTCTAAGCAGAGCATATGGAAGTGTGATTAATATTAAATTAAGAGTATTATCTGTTTACAGTTGTTTTATTTGTGACACACAGTGCAAACACAATAAAAATAAGACATAAAATAACTTGTAAAGTATATTTTTACGCAATTCTAATCACTGCCTTCTATTCGTCAGCGTTTTATTTCTTTCCTATTTTTATTATTTTGGCCCTGTGTGTCACAAATAAAACAGCTGTAAACAGATAATACTTAAACTGAATATTAATCACACTTCCCGATGCAACACTTCAGAAAAAGGCAAGAAAGGGTATTATAAATATGATAATATTGTCAAATACATCGAAATTATCTAACAAAAAATTGCCGTGATGGAGGTTCGAACCTGGATCGACAGTTTGACACAGTGGCGCAGCTTTGATGCCGCCGCTTTTGAGACTGCTATACTGAAGTTACGAGCCGATTATTCATATGCGGCGACCCGTTGCTTAGCAGGTCTGTTTCGCTACCGAGTGGAATCTTACGAAGGCCGCCAAAAACTACGAAGAACAATAGTGTTATTATAGTTCAATTTTTACACATGGAGTCTTAAACTGGAAAGAACACGTAGATAATGTCGTGGGAAAGGCGAACCAGAGATTGCGTTTTATTGGCACAACCCTTAAAAATGCAACAGAACTACATCAGAAACTGCATACACTACGCTTGTCCGTCCATTTTTCGAGTATTGCTGCACATTGTGGGATCCTTATAAGGTGGGTTTGACGGAGGACATCGAAAAAGTCCAAAGAAGGGCAGCTCGTTTCGTATTGTCACGATACAGGGGAGGCAGCATTACGAAAATGATACAGAATCCGGGATGGGAATCATTACAACAACGGCGCTTATCGCTGCGGCGCGGGCTACTTAAGAAACTCCAATCGCCAGCCGGCCGCGGTGGCCGAGGGGACTGAGGCGCTCCAGTCACGGTCTGCACGGCCACTACGGTCGGGGGTTCGAATCCCCCCTCGGGCATGGATATTTGTGCCGTCCTTAGTTGTAGGTAGTTCATAAGTAGTTTGTAAGTATAGGGACTGATGACCCCGTTGTTAAGTCCCTTAAGCTTAACAAACATTTGAACATTTTTTTTTTTTCCAATCGCCAACATTCCCCTCCGAATGCGAGAATATAATGTTGACTCCCAACTACATAGATAGAAATGATCATCAGAATAAAATACGAGAGACTGGAGCTCGAACGGAGAGATTCAGGTGTTCTTTCTTCCCGCGCGCTATTCGAGAATGGAATGGGAGATAAATGGCATAATGGTGGTGCGATGAACCTTCTGCCAGACACTTAAATGTGATTTGCAGAGTATCCCATGTAGATGTAGATGTAGAACAACAAAATACTATTTTTGCGCGTGATGGGGGAGCCCTGGTAGTTAACGGCGCACTGTCAACTGGAGTAAAGCACTATAGTTGACTGAATTCATTCTGAACATAACCTGACCTCATCCGTAAGTTCACGAAAGATGGTTCCGGCCTAGCCCAAGATTCGGCTGATTTCTTACCGAACCCGGAACTGCGACGGAAACCTATATTCTGACCGAAACCGAATATTCGGTCGATCTTTAAAAAGCCTTAGGATTCAGACTTAACGGTATCTAAGATGGTATTCGGTATAATGGTGGATGAAGAAAAACATCTTCGTTCACTGTAAAAACATTTGTAGATGGCAAATTGACACAAAATTCCGGTGCTCAGACCTGCGCCCTCCCCCCCTTTCCGATTAAATCCTGTATTCGATCCTGCCCTTGGAGTAACATGTGCTGACACCAGGGGGGGGGGGGGGCTCCTGCATACGTTTGCAAGTTTGCGCTATCCCGAGGAATAACAATATTCTTAGACTCCATTTACTGTTAGAGATTCTATGAAATGGGAGAAGTAGCAGTCCATTTATCTCTTTTGAAACGCCCGGGCTGTTACGCACCGACTGCTCCCGAGTGGACCGAACTTCGCCGACAGCGGCTGGGTTTGCAGCCGGCCTGCAAACGCCGACTAGGGTGTCTCATGGGGTATGCGGGGTGCGGGGGCAATGCTTGGCAACAGTGTTCCCGTATAGTCGCCTCGAGTGTATAACCATCCCATCCGAGCCACCCTGTCAGCCAAAACACTTCTCCTCAGAGACTAACCACCTACGGACATAGGGGACCACCAACTCGCAAACACGATGAATATGGCAAACCCCTGCAGAACAGCAAACTGACTGGCAATGCCAGCTGAGCTCAAAGCCGACCTACAGGCAAGGCAGGGAAACCATATTCAGCGCACTAAACACAAACAAACCTATACAGTCCCACACACTTAGCCAGTTCTATAACCGAACTACCATGACAAACTTGGCTATGTTACAGGTATTATGCCGCAGCCGATGTTCACAGGTATTCTGCCGCAGCCGACCCAGGAGACTTCACAGGAGCTCAGCTGCAGCAGAACCTCGCATCAAACGGACTGATTCTTTATGACGAGCCTAGCAAAGTTAACGGTACTGAGATATACCCTTTACTAACATTACTAAACCTTGCATGATCTGTCGCAGATAGCATACCGCTACTGCCCTTCAAACCTTCCTCACTGTCGTAGAGGTTTTCTTCCCATGGCCCTTTTTTTCCTCTGCCCTTACATACCTTTACCCTTCGCATACCTATCGATACAGAGTAACATATACAGAGGAGCAGCCCCCTCTAAACCACTGTCCTACGTTCCCGTCGTAGTTCCGTAAGATGCTAGCAGGTGTCAGGCGGATCGCTGGCTTAGGCTGCCTCTCGCACGTCAGAGGGTAGCGTCGAGGGGAGGCTGGGGAGAGTTCGTGCCGCCTGCCACGAGGCCACGGCTGTGTCCAGTGTGCTGGCGTTTGAGGGGAGGTGGTGGTGGGGACGGCCGCTACCTGCCGCATGCTCTCGCCAGTTTAAAGGGCTGCTTCTGACCGCAGCGCCATCATGGGACATCTTACGGAACTGCTGGAAACCCTCCCTCCCCGCACCCCTGAGCGTAGGACCGGGCCCTTACGGAGGTGTCCCGTCTGTATATATTTGTCTGTGCTTTCGACCAATTCTATCTCCAGATGCACTGTATTAATGGGTGATCGTGCACACACGTACGGATAACATCGCGGTACCCACATCCCGTGATCCACCTTAGCAAACTAACCAAATTACGGAGGTAACAGTATAACTTTTGTGATGGTCACCACGTTGGTGTGGGCGTGGAGGGGCCCCATCCTTGCCCTTCCCTGTCAGCCGCAGAAACAGAGTCCCAACTCTCCAGAAGACAACCGGAGTCGTCGGCCCTTCAAACAAAGCGGACTTTTCGCACCTTCTTACCAGTTCACGTGTAGCTGCGAGCGAAGTAACGGCGCGTTGTGTCCGTTGTTTAGCGTGTTTTATAGTTAATTTTGAGTCTGAAGGAACAGGTGAAGTAATGAATCAGGTAATTTTCTTGCTTTCTGAACCCTTCAATTCACGCAGGTTTGAATAGAAATTATAAATCAAGAGGCTAGATAGACCGATTGACAATTTAACAAACAGTTAAAACTAAAAGTCATCATGCCTCGGGTAGATATCGTGTCGGCGGTCGTGTGACTGTTTCTGATCAATATACATCTATGATATCTTGACTTAATAGCATTTTTTTTCCGAATGCCACAATGGAGAGGCCGAACTTTTTATTGGTGAAAAAAGTGCACTAGCATCTTTTCTGGTCACCAGCCGCCACTGGCTGCCACTGCGTGATATTTAATGAGCCACACGTGTACGGAAAGGTGAGACATGAAAAGAGCACCGCGGCCACGCCGCAGCTCCGGTGAGCATGCCGGAGGCGAAGCACTCCTCTCGTGGCGCGGCAGATTGACTGCTGAATGATTGATGCGCCAGGTGGCCAGTCCCATCACACCGGTCGGGAGCTGCTGAGGCACGGGCTCTCAATTCGCTGATCGTTTCCTTCCTTGCGGCAACAAATTAGCCTGCTTCACGGATCGCTTCTTGATTCGTGCAACGTCTGGGAAGTTCGGAAGTTTGTGGCCAAAATATTTGGCTGTAGAGCGAATCTGTCACGGAACTGAAATACCTAATAAGAGGGGTGTATAAAAGTCCGTGCGAAGTCCGAGAGATTGCACCACCGTCACATATGGAGGTCATATTTAGTTAGTATCTTTGGACAAAACGCTCACTATGTTTCAGCCATATTGGTCTATCTGAGTCTGTCATTCGTGTGAATAAAAAAAAGTCGAGTGATTGTCAAAGAATGAACGAAGAAGAATTTCGTGTGGTGATTAAAATTACTTTATTAAAGGCAATACGCTTGATAAACATTAGAGTGACTCTGTACCTTCGATTAGAACAGTTTATAAGTGGTTTCAAAACTTTCGGAGTGGTCATTTGGGTACAAGTGGACGCCCTGTGGAGGTTACCATTCCAGAAATAATTGATAAAATCTATGATATGGCGATGGATGACAGAAGAGTTAAGTTGCGTGAGACTGCTAGTGGTGTGGGCAACTCGAATGAACGAGTACATAATATTTTGCATAAACATTTGGACATGAGAAAGCTATCCGCAAGATGGGTGCCGCGATTGGTCACACTTGACCAAAAATGGTATCGTGTGAAGTGTTGCAAGAAAGGTTTGCAGATGTTCTGGAAGAATCCGCAGCGCAAGACCTCAAGCAAGCATCGTTTTGTCACTGTGGTTGAAATATGGATAAGTTACTATACTTCTGAGGCCAAAGAACAATCTTAACAATGGGTTACCAAGGGAGAATCCGCACCAAAAAAGGCGAAATAGGTCCTTCGACCGGAAAGGTTATGGCGAATGTTTTTTGGGATTTGCAAGGCATAATCCTCATCACCACCCCCATGAACCACAGACATTGCCGAGGTGGGGTGGCTTGCGTGCCTCAACGATGCAGATAGCCGTACCGTAGGTGCAACCACAACGGAGGGGTATCTGTGGAGAGGCCAGACAAACGTGTGGTTCCTGAAGAGGGGCAGCAGCCTTTTCAGTAGTTACAGGGGCAACAGTCTGGATGATTGACTGAGCTGGCCTTGTAACATCAGCTAATGTGGCTTTGCCACACGGTTACTGCGAACGGCTGAAAGCAAGGGGAAACTACAGCCGTTACTTTTCCCGAGGACATGCAGCTCTACTGTATGAAAATATGATGATGGCATCCTCTCGGGTAAAATATTCCGGAGGTAAAATAGTCCCCCATTCGGATCTCCGGGCGGGGACTACTCAGGAGGATGTGATCATCAGGAAAGACAATACTGGCATTCTACGGGTCGGAGCGTGGAATGTTAGATCCCTTAATCGAGTAGGAAAATTAGAAAATTTAAAAAGAGAAATGGATAGGTTGAAGTTGGATATAGCGGGGATTAGTGAAGTTCGGTGGCAGGATGAACAGGATTTCTGGTCAGGTGAGTACAGGATTATAAATACAAAATCAGTTGGGGGTATCACAGGAGTAGGACTGATAATGAATAAGAAAATAGGAATGCGGGTAAACTACTATGAGCAGCACAGTGATCGCATTATCATTGTCAAGATAGATACGAAGCCAACACCGACAACAGTAGTACAGGTTTATATGCCAACTAGCTCTGCCGATGATGAGGATATAGAAGAAATATATGAGGAGCTAAAGGAAATTATTCAGACCGTTAAGGGAGAGGAAAACTTAATTGTGATGGGAGACTGGAATTCGGTAGTAGGAAAGGGAAGAGAAGGAAAAATAGTAGGTGAATATGTACTGGGCAGAAGGAATGAAAGAGGAAGTCGCCTGGTAGAATTTTGCACGGAACATAATTTAATCATAACAAACACGTGGTTTAAGAATCACAAAAGAAGGTTGTATACTTGGAAGAGACCAGGAGACACTGGAAGGTATCAGATAGATTTTATAATGGTAAAATATAGATTCCGGAATCAGGTTATAAACTGCAAGACATACCCAGGGGCAGATATAGACTCTGACCATAACTTGTTAGTCATGAACTGTAGGCTGAAACTGAAAAAACTGCAGAAAGGTAGGAAAATAAGGAGATGGGACCTGGATAAATTGAAGGAACGTGAAGTTCTGGTGAATTTCAGAGGGAGATTTAGGCAACAATTGACAGAAACAGGGGGAAATAAAACAGTAGAAGAGGAATGGGTAGCATTGAGAGATGAAATAGTGAAGGCAGCAGAGGACAAAATAGGTAGAAAGGCAAGACCTGCCAAAAATCCTTGGATAACACAGGAGATACTAAATTCAATTGATGAAAGGAGAAAATATAAAAATGCAGTAAATGAAACAGGCAAAATGGAGTACAGACGACTAAGAAATGAGATTGATAGGAAGTGCAAAATAGCTAAGCAGGAGTGGCTAGAAGCCAAATGCAAATCTGTAGAAGAATGTATAAGAAGGGGAAAAGTAGATACCGCCTACAGGAAAATAAAAGAGACATTTGGGGACAAGAAAAGCAATTCTACGAATATCAAGGACTCAGATGGGAAACCAGTTCTCAGCAAAGAAGGGAAAGCTGAAAGGTGGAAAGAGTACATAGAGCAGCTCTACAAAGGAAATGAACTTAGAGACGATGTTGTAGGAAGGGAAGAGGAAGTAGATCAAGATGAAATAGGAGATACTATACTCAGAGATGAATTTGACAGAGCCTTGAAAGACCTAGGCCGGAACAAGGCCCCAGGAGTAGATGATATACCCTCAGAGCTACTAAAGTCTCTGGGAGAGCCAGTCATGACAAGACTATTTGAACTGGTGTGTAGGATGTATGAGACCGGTGAAATGCCCTCAGACTTTAAGAAAAATGTAATAATCCCCATTCCAAAGAAATCAGGTGCAGACAGGTGTGAAAATTACAGAACCATCAGTTTGATAAGTCATGGTTGCAAAATTTTAACACGAATTATCTACAGGAGAATGGAAAAGCTGGTAGAAGCTGACCTAGGGGAAGATCAGTTTGGATTCAGGAGGAACGTAGGAACCCGGGAGGCAATACTCACTTTACGTCTTATCTTAGAAGATAGATTAAGGAAAGGCAAATCTACATTTTTAGCCTTTGTAGATTTGGAGAAAGCGTTTGACAATGTTGACTGGACTACACTCTTTCAAATTCTGAAGTCAGCAGGGGTACAATACAGAGAAAGGAGAGTTATCTACAACTTGTACAAAAGCCAGACCGCAGTTATTAGACTCGAAGGGCATCAAAGGGAAGCATCAGTTGGGAAGGGAGTAAGACAGGGTTGTAGCCTTTCTCCGATGTTATTCAATTTGTACATTGAGCAGGCGATGAAGGAAAGCAAGGAAAATTTTGGAATAGGGATTAAAGTTCAGGGGGAAGAAATAAAAACATTGCGTTTTGCTGATGACATTGTAATTCTGTCAGAGACAGCGAACGACCTGGAAGAGCAGTTGAATGGAATGGACAGTGTGTTGAAGAGAGCGTACAAAATGAACATTAACAAGAGCAAAACAAAAATAATGGAATGCGGTCTTAGAAAATCAGGCGATGCTGAAGGAATTAGATTAGGTAACGAAACAATGAAAGTGGTAGATGAGTTTTGTTACTTAGGTAGTAAAATAACATGCGATGGTCGCAGTACAGAGGATATAAAATGCAGAATGGCAATGGGAAGAAAAGCATTTTTGAAAAAGAGAAATTTGCTAACATCGAATATTAATTTAAGTGTAAGGAAGTCTTTTCTGAAGGCATTTGTGTGGATTGTTGCCTTGTATGGGAGTGAGACATGGACGATAAACAGTGCGGACAGGAAGAGAATAGAGGCTTTTGAAATGTGGTGCTACAGAAGACTGCTGAAGATTAGGTGGGTAGATCGCATAACTAATGAAGAGGTACTGAACAGAATTGGTGAGAAAAGGAATTTTTGGCATACCCTAACTAAAAGAAGGGATCGCTTGGTAGGACACATTCTTAGACATCGAGGAATCGTAAATTTAGCATTGGAGGGAAGTGTGTGGGGTAAAAATCGCAGAGGGAGGCCAAGAGACGTGTATAGTAAGCAGATTCAAGTGGATATGGGTTGCCGTTCTTATGAGGAGATGAAAAGGCTTGCTCAGGATAGAGTAGGGTGGAGAGCTGCATCAAACCAGTCTCCGGACTGAAGACCATAACAACAACAATCCTCATCAACTGTCGGGAACAGGACAAAACTATTACAAGTGCATATTATTCATTGTTAAAGGCCCGTTTGAAAACTGAGCTGCAAGAAAAACCCGGTGATTGGCCCACAAAAAAATCCTTTTCAATCACGACAATTAACCAGCACACACCTCAGTAGTTGTGGTCGCAAAATTGTTGGAAATAGAATTCCAACTCGTTTCACATTCCCCCCTATTCTCCAGACATGGCTCCCTCGGACTGCTATTTGTTTCCCAATTTGAAGAAATGGCTGGCGGGACGAAGATTTCAATCAAACTAGTAGGTGATTGCAGGAACTAATAGCAATTTAGAAGGTTTGGACAACTGCTATTTTTCGGAAGGGACCAAGAAATTAGAACAGCGTTGGACGAAGCGTATAGGTCTAAAAGCAGACTGTGTCGAAAAATCAAAATGGTTTTCACCAAACAGGTTAGTAGTTTTTATTTTTGCACGGACTGTTCAAACGCCCCTCTTACACTAGTGTCGCGGCCGGACTAAACCTGTAGCGAGTATCGGCGCCCGCAGAAAAATTTCGAAGAGGGGGAAAACTTCGGAACTTGCAAGTTTGTAAAGGGCAAATTCGTTGAGTTTGTAATAGTATGATGCCTCAAAAATAAATTGCACTGTGAGTGTACTTTACCTATTGTATTTCAAACGATTTCAATAAATATCTTTAAAAACAGGTTACTTTGATGACTAGCACGTAAACATACTTCATCAATGTATGCAACCTTTTTCTACGCTCAGTATGAATATACATTTCACCGTTCCATCTAATAGCAATAAATTACATCCCCCAATTCCTACCAGATAGAAAATAATACTAGTTGCTGTTGTTGTTGTTGTGGTAGTGTTCAGGATGGAGACTGGTTTGATGCAGCTCTCCACCCTACTCTATTCTCAGCAAGCCTCTTCATCTCCACATAAGTACGGCAACCTACAGCCGTGGGAACCTGCTTACGTATTCGCCTCTTGGTCTCCCTCTGCGATTTTTAGCCCCCCCTCCCCCCACAATCCCTCCAATAGTAAATTAACGATTTCTTGATGTCTAAGACTGGATCTTACCAATCGACCGGCCAGAAATTTCTTTTGTCCCCAATTCTGTGAAAGAGAAGCAGTGTGTTCAACAGTACAAATATTAATTTTTCAGAAGAGGATTCGATTAAACGATGTGAGAAGTGTATCGCTTGTAATGAAGACTGTATTGAATATTTCCATGGTATAGAGGAAGAGAAGGATATAATCTGAAAGGCCTCCGGCATGTTTCCACTATGCTGTGACCACCGTTGCATTATTTCCGAAACAACCCTCGTATTTATGGGTCGCGAAATTTTTTTCCAGAAAGATTGTGGGATCCCCTATATTAAAAAAAAAAAAATAAATAAATAAAAATATTGATATGCAGGGAGCAGATAGAACAACGCCTGCGGACGATCTTCTATAAAAGCGCTAATAATGACCTTACTTAGGACTCAGAATGCATTTTCGGTAACAATATTATCGTTGCAAGCTACGTTCAAACATACCTAACTACACTGCACAAGTAAATGGTGTCCATTGTAGTACTCCATTTCTTTCTTGTTGTTACTCTGCAGTGCGGTCCAGAGCTGCGATCCGCCTAGGATGAATCACAAAAAAGAAACACTGATTATTTGAGTGAAATAGGCTTGCAAGAAGTAAGTGTGGGTGATTCATGAAATACAGTTGTCATACATGCCGTTTCCACAAATTGTCCAGAAGAATTGTATGCACAAATAACATGCTTAATTGAAAATCATCCAAACCAATTTAGGTTTACCGTTGTTGTCTCCGATAAGCCGAGGAGAAAGCGTAATTGTTTTATCAAGGCAGCATTCACTTCCGTGCCTCATCCTTGCCCAAGTGCCCCAGTGCTGCGACCATGATCTGGTTGTCGACATAGTCTTTAAACAGTAAATTCTTCTTCGAAATGTATGTTCTACATTACGTAAGCTTTTTGAGACAAAGAAAGAACTGCGAGCTGTTTGCTGAAAATGCTGCGATCCATACAGACATTCACGAATAGGGGGTTTGGTTTAAATTCGCAGAGGTTGATTAGGTAGTCCGTCTATTCCCCGGTCTGCGACAAGGCCTGGAACCGACTGCTCGCCCACGGTTTTCCATCTCTCTCTCTCTCTCTCTCTCTCTCTCTCTCTCTCTCTCTCTCTCTCTCTCTGTGTCTTTCTGTCCCCCTCTTCCCCTCTCTCTCACTCTTTCTTCAGTTCTACGCTTGCTGCCTCTCAAAGCCTCTTCGGCGAGCTCTGTTGCTTTGTGTTCGGGACTGCATCGGGCTCAGCCATCTTGAAACACGAGAAGCTGCCGTTCCGCCGAAGGTCCTCCCTAAGTAGGATTACTGCGATCGCGTTCTATTGTGCACGAGATCTGGAGAGCTCACGGATAACCTGCAGAATCCTGTTCTCTGCGTGGGTCGTGCGCTTTTCGCTCAGTCTGCACCTGTATCTAGAAACCAATACGTTCACGAAGAAATCTCGTCAGCTCACCAACCCACTGACCTTAGAGCAATCATATAAGTACTTCTTCATACCATCCGCAGTGAACACTGTAGGAGGAATGAGACACAAATAACACCAAAATAATTAATATGTTGTAGTAGTCCGCCATTACATATGTTAAAACGTTGTTTTAGTATAATTCACTGTCTGAGCCTTCTATTTTTGAATGAGTATTTTATTCATTTTGAATGAAACACACGAGGTAAACGTGTAATATTCTGTAGTATTCCTGGTTTTGCAGTAGGGTGCCAATAACCTGAGAAATTTTAATAACTGTGGGATGCTGCCCATATACAACGCTGTGCAAAATGTAAGCATGAAACATCACCGAGAGATAACGTTTACAGTATGTTATGAAAGGTAACTGACAAAGAAACAATAACCTACGCAACATGTTAAGCAGAATTGACAGCTTTATTCAGAGACAATTGTTATACTATCATCACCGTAGTTTATCATGGTCTTCCACACCTTCAACATGCTAACGCCGGGACATGGATCTTAGAAGGGCGTGTGATCACCACGGAGGTTGCAAAAGCTACAGGGCACCTCCTGAAATCATATTGGATCTCCGTGTAAAATATAAGGAACGAAAAGTTATGTACAACTTGTATAAAAACTGGAGAGCAATTGTAAGATTCCAAGGGCATGAAAGTACCGCAATGGCTGGAAAGGAAGAAACACAGGGTTGTAGATCTAGATGTATGAGGAAGGCCTCAGTCGATTTCGTATGTTTAGATATACGGAAGGCTTTTGACACCGTACCTCACAAGCGACTTCTAATGAAATTACTTACGAGCAGGCATTGCAAGACAAGGAACACTTCTCTGGGGAACCACAGATATCACTTCTACTTTACACGATTGTTTCCGACAATTACTACAGAATGTGTCGTTTGTGACAGGAAATCTCGAATAAAATCAAATTACATACTAATGCAACTGTTATCGTCAAAGGTGAAAATCAACTGCAAACGATTTAGATAAAATAAAAGTAATGGGCAAAAAATGGCAATTGGCCCTAAATAACGAAAAATGTAAGGTCGTCCATAAGAGCAGTAGAATAAATGCGTTGTATTACATTTCCTTGATTGATTAGTCAAATGTAAGGGCAGTAAGTGGACTAAATACGTACAATTATAATGACGAAGAACTTAAAGTAGGAAGAACATAGAAAATGTTGTGGAGAAGGCAAACCAAAGCGTTTTCTTTCGCCATGTGCCCGTATACCAGGGTCGGCTTTGCTAATTCGGATTTGGCGTGTTAATATTTACGGAGTGGCTGAATGCCCTTCCTGTCGCCATCTTATGCCCCTTGGGAGGAAATATGCACCCCAAATGCCTGCGTATAGTGTTTTATGTGTGAAACTGTTACGAAATGTTTGCGAATCGTGTAACTGAGGCGGGACTTCCGTACCAGCCCGGTATTTACTTAGGGGGATGTGGAAAACCGCCTAAAAACCACATCCAGGCTGGCCGGCATTCCGACTCCCTTCGTTAATCCGCTGAGCGGATTCGAACCGGGCCCGGTACGCCTCCCCGTCTGGGAGATATCCCCACGATGGGAGACATAGAGAAACTTCTGAGATGGGCAGTTCAATTTGTGTTATCGTGATACAAGGGAGAGATTGTCACGGAAATACCAGGTGATCAAAAAGTCAGTTTAAATTTGAAAACTTAATAAATCACGGAATAATGTAGATAGAGAGGTAAAAATTGTCACACATGCTTGGAATGAGAAGGGGTTTATTAGAACCAAACATCTTCCGTTATCGGGCCTGTTTTCTTCGAGGAACTGCGTGATTCTGGTTTTGTAACTGCTACCGTGACGGGTGAGAGGTACGCCGATATGTTACAGAATCGCATCATCCCCAGCCTGGCTGATAAACACCTGCTGGAACGTACGATTTTTATGCAGGATGGCGCTAGATGCGTGAAAGATCTCTTGGTAATGATCATGTGCTCAGCCGCCACTTTCGTCATGCTTGGCCTCCCAGGCTTATTGGCTTTGGGGTTACCTGAAGTCGCAAGTGTATCTTGATCGACCGACATGTCTAGGGATGCTGAAAGACAACATCCGGCGCCAATGCCTCACCATAACTCCGGACATGCTTTACAGTGCTGTTAAAACATTATTCCTCGGTTACAGCTATTATTGAGGAATGATGGTGAACTATTGAGCATTTCCTGTAAAGAATATCATCTTTGCTCTGTCTTAATTTGTGATGCTAATTATTGCTTTTCTGATCAGATGAATCGCCATCTGTCGGACATTTGACTTTTTTTTTGTTCTAATAAAACTCATGTCATTCTAAGCATGTGTGTCAATTTTTACCTATCTACATTATTCCGTGATATATTTTCACAAATTTATACTGACTTTTTGATACGAGACATGGAATAGAAATCGTTAAAAGAAAGGAGTTATTCGTTGCGATGAGATCTATTAACGAAATTTCTTTCACTACCTTTCTTCCCCGAATGCGACCATATTTTGGTGCCATCCAGCTACACACGGAAGCATGATCTTCAGAATAAAATAGAGAAATCAGATGTAAAGCGGAGAGGTGCAGGTATCTGTTTTTTCAGCGCGCTATTAGAAAATATACCGGTATGAAATCGGTTCGATAAACTCTTGCCAGGCACTTAAATGGGATTTGCAGAGTAAATATGTAGATGTAACTGTAGAATAATGCGTAAACACGAAAGTCGAAGTATTAATTTCTAATATTAATTATAGGAGTTCAATGAAAGAACTTCGACGTAGATGTGTACAAAAAATGTGTGATTGAAGCTATGGTGCTATGGTAGAAACGACATGCTAAAGTAAAACGTGTCGCGAAATCGCATTCTAGAGACTTTGATGTTCATTCACATACCGGGACAGGGTCGACAGAATAAAATAAGACAAATGATATGGAAAACGAAAATATTTAGGTGTTCGTTTTTTCAATGCGCTAACGGAATGTTAGAGAAATAGTCTGAAAGCGGTTCCATGAACCCTCTGCCAGGCACTTGAATGTGACTTTCAATTTAGATGCAGATCTAGAAAGAAATGGAGCCATATTTCCGACGGCTTTGTCACCAAGGACGATTACGAACAACAGAGGTACGACCTCATGTGTTTGTGGGTGGGCTGACGGTGACATTAGGACACCGCTAAGCACAGTGCGGTCGGGTATGGAGCTCTGTCCTGTTCCTGTTGGTGGCGCTTGTACATGGATACCAGTCGGCTCTTGGCCGGTGACTGGGTCGCGTGGACTTCCAAGTGCCTCGACTGCGCCGGCTGTTTTGCCGATGACACATCTCCAGATGGGTACGGCGTTACCCCAGACCCCTGGTCGCTGACAAATCTACCACTCACTGTAGCACGGCAGATGCGTTTTTATTTTACGGTTTTCCCTTCCAGGAGTGGCTACTTGGGTGGTTCCTATGTTGTCAAGTTTCACTTCCCCTTCCATCACACGATGTTGTGACCTGTAGAGGCAGTCTATCCTTCGCCCCCTTTCGTTCCTTTTATCTTCTGTTAATTTAATGTTTTACCTTTTATTTTCACGTCTTGCACTGACACACGCTTTACTGACACGGATTTTATGTACGCATTAACTGCAGGGTTTCATGTTCCTGGCACTCTTTTCGTTGTCAACTTCCTTGGAAAATCGGAAATGATGGTTTCCTTCGGGGTGCGAAGACTTTCCTTCCAATTTCTTCATTTCCGACGAAGGCTGCTTTCTTACTTTTGTTTTTCTTGTAAGGACTTAACTTTTTTTTCTTTTCATAAGAATGTTCTGTTTAGTTTACTTGTCATGGTGTGTTACAGGCAGGGTTGTAAGGGTGGGCAGGAGACCAGATAAAATAATAATTATACCTTTACCAAAATTCGTCACTACAACACCGTAATCAAACCAGAGGTTCTATATGCCAGTGAGCACACTCTGTGTAGTGAGACACTGATGCTACACACAAAGACCGACCTTGAGAACATCCTCACACAGGGAAAAAAATCATTAGGAAGATTATTAGACCAAAACTTACAGACGAAAGCTATAGACATCACTCCAGGGATACGACAGAGAAGTTCTCTAACATCGCAGCGGACATTAGAAAGAGGCGACTAAAATTTTATGAACACATCAGCAGACTTCCACAGACCAGACTCACCAACAGAATCCTCAAGTACACCCAGGGTCTCAAGACCACTACACCCTGGATGAAACAAGTCAACATTGATCTGGAAAGGGCACATATAGATTCAGAAGACATCATAGACAAAGTCGTCTTCAGACACAAAGTGTACAAGTGGGGAGTGGTGTCAGAGAAAACAGCATCTAAAGCCCAACGACCAAAGTGGTCTGAAGATAGGAAGAGAGCCTTCAGTGAAAGAATGAAGGAATGCTGGAAGAACAGGAAAAACAAGTAGTCATGAATGTTTAGCGTGGTCTGATAAAAGGAGTGTAACGTGTGTAATAATAATAACTAGTACTGCTTGTGGTCGAAAATGGACCAATTGTGTTTACAATGGTCACTGGGGGTAAAATTTTACGTATCATGTGGGCGGCCTTGCGTGATTATGTTGGCAACATCAACAACACGATAGAAAATCTTTGCCCATTTGTTCGAACCACATAGAATGACTCGATTAGTGTATCATAGAGACCATGAAGTAAACAAATAATGCTGTTCCTGCTTTATGGTTGACAGGTTCTTGTATCGTCCGCTCAGTAAAAATAATTGCCCCTGTAAAGCGAAGTTTCCATGAGAAAACATCAGCGTTGTCAAGCGATTGGCTAAAATGAAGACTCACAGGATTCTCACTATTCAGCACCTGTTGCCAACATTATCATAGGAGGCCGCTGGGATATTTGGTAAAATTTAACCAGCACTGGGAAGTATGAAACGGTATCTTTTACGTGTTAAGGAAAATGCCTGAGACAATAACAACAAATAAAAACGGAAGTATATACTTCTCATGCCATTTTCGAATTATATAACTTTCATTAGCCCAATATTTGAAATGGAACTACAATGTCGGTGTTCGTATATTTATATAACGCCAATAAATAATGTTATTTCGATACTGCGATATTCAGAATTCCAGAGCTGACAACATGTCGGCTTCGTGGTTCCACCCGTGCACCGCTACATGCCGCTCCCGGCGCATCATCATTTATATCGGCATTCTCGACTTCCTAGTGCCACCCGAGTACCGCTAGATGCCTCTCCCGGCGCATCATCCTTTATATCGGCATTCATGTGAAAACATCCATTTCCTTTAACCACTCTTAATCACTGCGAAAATGAAACATTTGAACGGCACAAGAAAGTGAGTTGGGAGCACTCCATGTTTCGATATTCACTTATTTTAATACTGTACGTTATTTTAATACTGCAGTTGCGCTGCATTACAGTGTCTTTGGTCGAGGCGAATAGCCAATCAGTGAGCTATTTGTTAGAGAATGTAGAACTTGATCCAAGCTGTAGATAGGAAAATTTCTACTTCCTTTTACCACTTTTAATGGCTACATGTACACATAATATTTATATTAGTGAAATCTACGACAAACCATCTTTCGAATTATGTAACTTTCATTGACCTTCTTGTACGATCAAAATAGTAATTTGTACCACAATTTTCGTGTTAGCGTATTTATATAATGATAATAATAAAGTCAATAACTTGATATATCTCGGGCTCACAGTGTTAGAAATGTCGTGTACTGACTATTTATTAGGTGATGATTTATATTTGATTTCTGAATTGTAGCCAGTTACAGCATCTGTCAATACCTCAGAATACTATACGTTTACAAATATTTACAATTTTTTCTTACAGAGAGAAAAAGTGTAGAAGTTAACAGATATGGCATTATTTCTGTCTATGTTGTTATTAGCGATTATGGTTTAAAAAGTGTATTAGAAATTTTGGAGGATATTAGAGATTATACATTTATATATGACATGGTTCTCTTTATTTCGTCTTTGGTTAATTTTAACATTATAGTACGATCTTTGATTTATGTAAGTTCCATTACCCTTTATCTATTAAATGATTAATAAAATTATCGATGTCTTTTTTGTGTTTAAAATCGGTTTGATCGTTTAATAAATTGTTTGGGTCGCTAGTTGCGTGGATACATACTTCAATTTCTTCTAGAATATTCATTTCATATTCCTTTTGTATTACATGTAAAATTTTGAGTGCGTTTTCTATAGTGCCTACTGAGTTGAAGCAGTTGAAGCACTTACAACCTCTAAATACGGTACGTAGTGCACATTTTTAAGTGAAATTTGTAAAATGTTATTTACGAAAATTTATTGATGTTGCATTTGGATACATACTCATATAAGAAAATGTTTTTGCAGAAACAACTGACGATGGCATTAAATGCTGAAAGATATCTTGTGTGATAAATAAATAAATAATTACAGTGTTTGGACTACCCTTTCACATTATGTCTATAATAACAAAGTCTCTGTCTGCTGCAAGCAACTGGTGTTTCGTGTAGACCTGATGAGCGGCGGCGTATTTCGAACTGCAGTCGCCTACGACATGCGGTTCCACGCCACGCTTCATGACGTGGGGCTCCTATTTACAATTGACGTGTCTTCAGTATCAAGTAACACAGTGCTGTAGCGATGTAGGTGTGGAATTTTAGGGGGGGGGGGGCGGGGTAAACTAGTTTGATGACGTGATACGAACGACGCGCGTACTTCTCACTCTCCACAAGTGATGGAGCGGCGCGTGTGGTGGGACACAGAAATAAAGAACCACTACTGCTCTGTGTCAGCTTCGTTTTTGCAGGATATCCTTAAAAAATATTAAGTTTTCGTGTGAAAATGTTTGCTGTTTTGTACTTAAAATGTGTTTGTTTATCTGTTCCATGTACAATCGAGGTGATGCAATTCGCGGGAGCAGCGTCTTCGCAGCCGAAGCCGCAGCTGAATTGCTGGCCGCTATTTGTTCTGCGTAGAAGGCTTCGAAGCGACGAGGATTGCTGCGGCTTGTTGATTGCAAAGCTTCATCGTCCCAGAAAAAAAAGAAAAAATGAAATGCTGTGTACATTATTGCATTGTAAAAAGTTTCAGTTTGTCGTTTGATGTCAGTTATGTCACAGCCTATGTCAAGTCATGGTATGTAACGGATGTTACAATAAATCGATGTCAAAGTGACGGCTTCTTGTACGTATGAAAGAGTATATGTGGAACTGTATTATTATTTCATGAAAGACAGATTTTTGAGTTTGGAAGCCTAAAGAAGAGTAATTTTCGTTTATAAAGATACATTCTTAGTTGAAGATGTAGTATCCCAAACGGAGTAATCTAACAGGAAAGTTAACGGAAGATTTTACTTATAGTTTCCATTGTAATATTTATCGATCCTGTTGCTAACGATCGATAGGATTCTGAACTGAATGTGACTATGTTTGGATACGAAGGACTACAACCAATAAGTAAGTCAGATGATTAATAGTGTATTTGACTGTTTCCTGGAAATCGTTTTAAATTGTTAATTATGTAATATTATGGTAAGAAACATGCTTTTTTACCTCGTGGATTTCGGTACTTTAAAAAACAAAACAAAAATTAAATTCCAATAATTTGAAAGCCCGCTAAAACGCTACATTTGAGTCACGTGATGCCTGTGGCGTCATACAACACGCTGCTGCTGCTGCTGCTCTCGTAAGATAAACAAATACCTGTATATTGTTTGGGCCGAGGCCTCGTGTTTGGGCGTTAACGTTTGCATAATGACCTACAAATATTGCTTAATTCCGCAGTGTACCAATACATCTTTCAAGATTCCAGAAAAATTGTTCTTGCAAGTACCAAAAAATGAGAAGATACGCAAAAAGTGGTTGACACTGGCGCGAAGAGATCCAAATGAAATAGCGGCTGCTTCATGTGTGTATTTCTGTGAGTTAGTTGACTATGTCCATTGAGTAAGGCAGCAGGACACAGTGTTTCGACGAAAAATATGATGGAATATAAAAGTTTTACTAAACGCAAATAAAATAACGTAAGCCTTTTCTTCCGCACAGGGCTCTACCAAGCAATTTTCATTGCAAGTAAATAACGTTTACACACAATCGCAAACATTCACCCACAAAAACAACAAACCAGAAAAGCGCTGTAATTTCGGGGTTATAAATTTATTCCATCGTGTCTCGCTCGCAATGTTTATATGAAAGTGACATGCCTTTGGATACGCGAAATGTGCGTTGCCAACCTACGACCGATACGAAAACACCGCCGACGCAACCCGCTGTCCCTGTTCTACACTATAGAAATATTGTATAACAATACACAAGGCATTTTTGCAGTATTTTACAGATCTTGATGTTTCGCTTTGCACCAGTATTGAAGTAGTTAAATAAAATTACTCCCTTAACTGCGTGCTTTACTGGGGTAAATTTTACTAACTATCCCGGCGGCTTCCTGTGACTATGTTGGCAACAGATGCTGAATAGCGAGAATCATGATAAGTCGCCATTAGCCAATCGCGTGACAGCGCAAATATTTTGTCGTGAAACCTTTGATTTACGAGGGCAGTTACTTTTACTGACCGGACAAGGGTACATACAAGAATCATAGAGCAGGAACAGCATTATTTATTTACTTCATGGTCTGTACGATACACTAATCTAGTCATTCTATGTGGTCTGAACATCTGAACAAAGATTTTCTGTCGTGTTGTTGATGTTGCCAACATAACCACTCAAGCCCGCTTGGATAGAAGATAAAATTTCACCCTTTATTGCATAATATGGTGACTTCAGATTAAGTCTGCTGACATCAACAAATAGGGTACTTTTTTCCAATGGCATAAAATATCTCTCGAACTAATTAGCTTTAAAATGTAGGTATGCGTTACTTATACAATGCAGTTTTCACGTTTCTTATGTCTGGCACGTAAAAATTTGGATTGTTTTTAAAGAATGAAGACACCATAATTGCATCAACTTTAGGGAGGTTTCCGCTGTCAGCCTTCACATAACCATCTTCCATCGTGGCATAAAAACTGTAAACGCGTTTAGATCACAAAAAACTGAACTTAAAGCTGCGAAATGGAGGAAACGCGTACAATAATACAGCTCCGACTTCTAGTTGCCGCGCTGTTGGTGTTTTATGACGTCACCAGTACTTCAGCCAATAACGGAGCGTTTTCGATCACGTGATCTAATCGTGAAATTTGATGATTTTTAAGTTTTAATTACCTAAAAATAACATGTTTTGTAAGAATTATGAGCGAAAATGCTGTATGAATGCTATAATCACTCAGAATAACAATAATTCGAACCATATTTTTAACACGGGAAAATACCCTGTTCTGTGTTCTGTACAAGGACCTGAACTTGTAATTTGTGGATTTTACTTGAAATGTGGTCGTGTATGAAGCGAGTTTAGTGGAATTATTGTGCGATTACGGTCAATTCAAAAAGTTACGGACTGCACCTAAGAATATCTTTGGGCAGTATCACTAGGCAACAAAAACAAGCTTTTAGGAACTGTAAAACTTATACCAGTTTAGAAAGTGGTCACTTTTGAGAATTTGTTATCAAATATGACATCTAATAACGAACTTTTATCGATAGCCCGTGTCCCGCGACACGCGCAGCAGGCAACTGGTCGGTGTGTGTGTGTGTGTGTGTGTGTGTACACTCGCGGGCTTTACTGCTCGGAGAAGCGAGCGGTTGACGCGTGTGGCGCGCTGGGAGGGGCGCGCAGCTATTTTGGGGGAATCTAAAAAAACCGCGCGACCAGCGGCGCTGGAGGCGGCACCGCCTCCCCCTCCCCCACCCCTCCTTCAGAAACGCGATCGGCATCCAGGACCACGGCGGGTGCGCTCCTGGTGCTCCGCACCTTATACGGCACGCTGGGTCTCACACGACCAGTGCCGAAATGTTGCAATGTTCATAATGAGCAGGCATGTCCATCTATACAAATACAAATAAGATGCGGCTTTTCTGTTACCAGACGCATTTTATTGACAGTAAAACATCATCAGTGATCTGAAATGATAGATATTTACAATTTGTTTTGGTATGTGGCGCAGAGGTTGGGAAAGGAGTAAGACAGGGTTGTAGCCTTTCCCCAATGTTGTTCAATCTGTACATTGAGCAGGCAGTGAAGGAATGGAAGGAGAAATTTGGAGAGGGAATTAAAGTGCAGGGAGAAGAAATAAAAACATTGCCGTTGGCCGATGACATACTAATTCTGTCAGAGACCGCAAAAGATCTGGAAGAGCAATTGAACGGGTTGCACAGTGTCTTGAAAGGAAGATATAAGATGAACATTAACAAGAGTAAAACGAAGGGAATGGGATGCAATGACAAAAAATCAGGCGATGCTGAAGGAATTAGATTAGGTAATAAGACAATAAAAGTAGTAGATGAATTTTGTTATTTGCATAGCAAGATAACTTCTGATGGCCGAAATAAAGAAGATATAAAATGCAGAATGGGTATGGGAAGAAAAGCGTTTCTAAAGAAGCGAAACTTGTTAACATCCAATATCAATTTAAATGTTAAGTAATCCTTTCTGAAAGCATTTGTCTGGAGTGTAGCATTGTATGGGAGTGAAACGTGGACGATAAGGAGTTCAGATAAAAAGATGATAGAAGCTTTTGAAATTAGGTGCTACACACGAATGCTTAATGGAATCGGGGAGAAAAGGAGTTTCTTGCATATACTGACTAAGAGAAGGGATAGATTGGTTGGACACATTCTGAGACATCAAGGAACCGTCAACTTAGCATTAGAAGAAAGCGTGTGATGCGAAAATCGTAGAGGGAGACCGAGGGGCGAATATAGTAAGTAGATTCAGAAGGATGTACGTTGCAGAACATATTCTCAGATGAAGAGACTTGCACAGGACAGGGTAGCGTGAAGAGGTGCATTAAACCAGTCTGCGGACTGAAGACCGCAACAAACAACATGTGGGTCGAAAACAGTTCGTTACCAAAACATGCAAAGAACTTACGGAAATTTTTGGTCCTGGTTTTCACCTTACATCATGCAGTCCAAATCACATACTTGTGAGAAACGTAAATATGAACAGTGTAGCAGTGAGAGTGGCGAATAGGAGAATAATAGTGATTAGAAATCAAGTACTGCAGTAAACAAATCGGGACTGCATGATGTATCGTCAAAACATGTCCTGCTAACGAACTGTTTTCGATCCATATATCAAAACTAATTTTAAATATCTATCATTATACACCATTGAAAATGTATTTCTATCAATAAAACGAAACGCGTCTGGTAATAAAAAAGTCGCCTCTTATTTGTAGCTGTATAAACGGACAAACATCCCCATCTTAAATGTTCAAATGTTTATATAGCTTATGGGACTTGACTATGGGGTCATCAGTCCATAAATTTACAAACTGCTTGTTGTTGTTGTTGTGGTGTTCAGTCCGGAGACTGGTTTGATGGAGCTCTCCACAATACCCTATCCTGAGCAAGCGTCTTTAGCTCCATATAAGAACGACAACCTACATCTGTCTGAACCTGCTTACTGTATCCATCTCTTGGTCTTCCTCTGCGGGTTTTTACCCCACACACTTCCCTCCAACGCTAAATTCACGATTCCTTGATGTCTAAGAATGTGTCCTACCAGCCGATCCCTTCTTTTAGTCAAGATATGTCAGAAATTCTTTTCCTCCCCAATTCTGTTCAGTACCTGCTCATTAGTTATGCGATCCACCCACCTAATCTTCAGCATTCTTCGGTAGCACCACATTTCAAAAGCTTCTATCCTCTTCCTGTCCGCACTGTTTATCGTCCATGTTTCACTCCCATACAAGGCAACACTCCGCACGAATGCCTTCAAAAAGGACTTCCTTAGGCTTAAATCAATATTCGATATTAACAAATTTCTCTTTTTCAAGAAAGCTTTTGTACCCGTTGCCATTCTGCATTTTACATCCTCTGTACTGCGACCATAATTTGTTATTTTAGTGCCGAAGTAACAAAACTCATCTACCTCCTTTATTGTTTCGTTACCTAATCTAATGCCTTCAGAATCACCTGATTTTCTTAGACTGCACTCCATTACCCTTGTTTTACTCTTGTTAATGTTCATCTTATATGCACCTTTCAGCACACTGTCCATTCCGTTCAGCTGCTCTTTCAGGTCCTTTGCTGTCTCTGACAGAATTACTATGTCGTCGGCAAAACGCAATGTTTTTAATTCTTCACCCTGAACTTTAATTCCTTCTCCAAATTTCTCCTTGCTTTCCTCTATAGCTTGCTCAATGTACAAATTAAATAACATTGGAGAAAGACTACATTGACTTACTCCCTTTCCAACCACTGCATCACTTTCATGCCCTTCAACTCTGACAACCGCTGTCTGGTTTTTGTACAAGTTGTACATAACCTTACGCTCCCTATACTTTACTCCTGCTTGCTTCAGAACTTGAAAGAGTTTATTCCAATCAACATTGTCAAAAGCCTTCTCCAAATCTACAAAAGCTAGAAATGTAGGTTCGCCTTTCCTTAATCAATCTTGTAGGATAAGCCGTAAAGTGAGTATTGCCTCCCGAGTTCCTACATTTCTCCTGAACCCAAACTGATCCTCCCCGAGGTGGGCTTCTACCAGCTTTCCTATCCTTCTGTAAATAATTCGTGTTAATATTTTGCAACCATGACTTATTAAACTGATGGTTCTGTAGTTTTCACACCTATCTGCACCTGCTTTCTTTGGAATGGGGATTATAACATTTTTCTTACAGTCTGAGGGTACTTCGCCAGTCTCATACGTCTTACATACCAGGTGAAACAGTTTTCTCGTGGCTGGTTCTCCCAGAGACTTCAGTAGCTCTGAGGGAATGTCATCTACTCCAGGGGCCCTGTTTCGACTTAGGTCTTTCAGTGCTCTGTCAAATTCATCTCTCAGTACAGTATCTCCTATTTCTTCCTCATCTACTTCTTCTTCCCTTCCTACACCATTTCCTTCGTAGAGCTTCTCTATATACTCTTTCCACCTTTCAGCTTTCCTTTCTTTGCTGAGAACTGGTTTTCCATCTGCGTTCTTGATATTCATAGAGCTGTTTTTCTTATCTCCAAATATCTCTTTAATTTTCCTGTAAGTTGTATCTATTTTTCCCCTATTTATACATTATTCTACATCCTTGCATTTGCATTCTAGCCAATCCTGTTTAGCTATTTTGTACTTCCTGTCAATCTCATTTCTTAGTCGTCTGTACTCCATTCTGCCTGTTTCATTTACTGCATTTTTTATATTTTCTCCTTTCATCGATTAAATTTAGTATGTCCTGTGATATCCAAGGATTTTTTGTAGGTCTTGCCTTCCTACCTGCCTTCCTGCTTATGATCTAGCTAATACTAAGGACGGCACAAATATCCACGCCCTAGGGGGGGATTCGAACCCCCGACCGTAGTGGCCGTGCAGACCGTGACTGTCCCGCCGCAGACCGCTTGGCCACCGCGGCCGGCTCCCCAAGTTAACTGTATAACGAACTACGAACGTCATGGCCACACAGATGAAGAATTTTTGTGAACATAACAATCTGAACTAACATATGCTAAGAACACACACACACACACACACACACACACACACACTCAAACACGCACTTGCAAAGCGGAGGACCTGAACCTTCGGCGGAACCGGCCGCTTCCTTACCGCCATCCCTGCGATTATTCCGTTGCTGGACTTGGATCTGTCTGACTCCAGTTTCCGTCAGAGGGCCTGACGGTGGAACTGTGTCGTTCGACGGACTCATCTGCTGGGTTATTGGTCCGTAGCTTACAAACTACTTGAACTAAGGTAAACTAAGTACAATACAAACACCCATGCCCGAGTGGCGACTCGAACTCCCTACTGCGAACGGTCGCGCGCACCGCAGCACGAGGCCCCAATGCGCACGGCTAATCCGCCGCGGGAGTGCGGGTTGGACAGTGGCCGTAGCGAGAAGTTCCTGCAGGGAAAAAACGGGCGCGAGGGGCACTGTGACGATGCACCGGAGTTGTCGGCTGTCTGGCTCGAATGTTGTGACTGTTGACGGAATTATACGGCCAGCGGAATGTGTGCACCAGGGGCACGCCAATCTTGAAGGCCATGCCAGGCCCTGGTCCCGTCTTGTGCACTTCAAATGTTCAAATGTTTGTATAGTTTATGGGACTTAACTACGGGGTCATCAGTCCCTAAACTTACAAACTACTTATGAACTAGCTAATACTAAAGACGGCACAAATATCCATGCCCGAGGGGGGATTCGAACCCCCGACCGTAGAGGCCGTGCAGACCGTGACTGGAGCCTCAGTCTCCTCGGACACCGCGGCCGGCTCTTGTGCACTAAAATTCTACCTGGACAGTTGTGGCAAATCCACTTACCCCAATGTAAACATCCCTTAGGCTATGGCGAAGTCATGTCTCCTCCCATATCCTTCTTCCAGGAGTGCTAGTTCTACAAGGTTCGCAGGAGAACGTCTGTGAAGTTTGAAAGTAGGAGGCGAGGTACAGACAGAAGTTGAGGACGGACCGTGACGCGTCCCGGGATAGCTCAGTCGGTCTGGGCGCCGTGGCTCAACGCGCAGGGCAGATGTCTGAACGCTCTCTGTAATTAAAAACCTGAGCCAAATGCGCAACGAACGACCAAGTACGAATGATAAAAACGACCGCCAATCATTGATCTACATGAAAGGGGGGGGGGGGGGAAAGGGGGGAAGTCGGTAGAGAGCTTTAGCACGAAAGGCAAAGGTTCCAGCCTTGAATCCCGGTTCGGGCAAACAACTTTAATCTGCTAGGAAGTTTGAGATCTGTATATACTTTATTTAGGCTAATAAAAATATTGGGCAAAGATTTTTTGATTTTGCCTTTTAAAAAAAGTATAAAATGCTGCCATATACAACTCATTAATAGGTATATGAAGTTGAGCACGAAAACAAAAGTACTCTATTTAGAAACTATGTATAAGTTGGTCATCAGATTTTACAGTCAAGATCACGTGTTGTATTATTTGTATTTTGTTTCATTTTATTTATACACCTGCTTATATGCCCGTGCTTCGCAGGGGTTGTTAAAGAAGGGCCTGTGCGTTTCATGGTTTTTTTAGGTTTCCGGACCTCAGTCAGTAAAAATAGTCACCTAAATTACAAAACAAACTACATACACTAGATTTCCTTCCAAAGTTTGTAAATCTATCGAGCCAATCTGCGTGGTCATCAGTCCGTAGCTTACAAACTACTTAAACTAAGGTAAACTAAGGACAACACACACACCCATGCCCTAGGGAGGACTCGAACCTCCGACGGTGAGCAACCGCGCTCCGCAACTAGAAGCTTTAGACCTCTTGGCTACTCCACCGCGGCTTTCCTTGCAAAGAACTCTTATGTAAATAATAAAATTGAGAGACACGAAGGAATCTCATTATATTTTGAACATAAATGAAACGTGCCGAAAGGAGCAAAGAACTGTCGTTAAGTATGTAATACACAAAGCAAAATCAGTAACACTATGTCCAATGTTTTCTGGTATCTTTAGAGATAAGATTGTGTCGCTTAATTCTGTCACTGACTGTACTACTGCCAAGGAGTAGCGACAGGCCTACATTTACAGATTTATTACTAGTATACAGTTAACAGTTTTCGACAGAACGAAAAGTAATATGAATACCATGCAATATGCAACAATTTTTTGTTTTGGGTTTCTTGGGTAATCAGTTCATGGTCGACCGGGTAAAGTGGTTTTTCTTCTGAGTTCTTGTCTCAGTAGTTCCTTTATTAGTGAGGACATCCAGCAATCTCTGGGAACACACCGAGATGTCCGGATGTCTTGTTGCTAGTTACTGTGTACGTGTTAACAGTGACTACAAGGCACGACTGTTGTACACAGTTGACGTACTAAGTAGGTTGCTGTGTAAAAACGAGTGCTCTGTAATCTGGTGTGCAATCATTATGCTATAACATTGATGGATGTGTACGTTTCATTTTTATCAATTAATTTGCTGTTGTCCAAATTTAATGGTTTCAGTAAACGTTCTATACCCTTTCGTTGTATGTCTCTTACCATAATGCCTCCTAGCGGAGTATTGTCTTCCTATGAACGACAAAAATAAAAATAAATAATAATGTTCAAATGTTTGTAAATCTATCGGACCAAACTGCGTGGTCACCAGTGTCACCAGTTCCGTAGCTTACAAACTGCTTAAACTAAGGTAAACTAACCTAAGGACACCACGAACACACACACACACACACACACACACACACACACACACACACACACACACATGCCCCAGGGAGGACTCGAACCTCCGACGGCGAGCAACCGCGCGTTCCGCAGCGAGGCGTCTTAGACCGCTCGGCTATGCAACCGCGGCCCTATGAACGACATCACATATTGTGAGGTAGTCTGTTCGTACCCTCGTTGGCGTGACGCCATACTATAGCTCGAATTACTTTTACATGGTTTTAAAGGGTGAGTTTTTGTATTTTACACTGTTTATCGTCCAGCAGGCTTTTATATGGTAGGCTGGCATCCATTCTAAAGTTAGTGGAAGGAACAAGGTAAGCTAAACCAAAGGCCCACTAAACTTCACCACCGCTCTTTGCTGGTGAATATGTACTCCTATTCTGTTTCACATCAGTAAACGCAAACCAAATTGATGTCGCCCAAAGCGAGACAAGCAGAATTATCGCCGGATGCTTGAAGCCCACACCTATAGAAAACATCTACCATCTAGCTGATATAGTTCCTCCTACCATCCGCAGAGAGGCAGCAACGTTTAAAGAACGAAAACAGCAGAATCGGAACAACTCCTATACGCTCTCTAACCCGCTCATCAGCTTTTAAATCATGAGGAGCCCAAAGCAAGATAGGACCTTGGAAAGAGCCTCAACACTGGATGTAGCCGAAAGAGAAATTAGCGCCAGGATACGATGAAAATTGGAAAACGTGTGGAAGGGGGGGGGGAGGGGGGCACCCAACAGACTTACGTAGAGGCACTGCAAGTTACAGACGATCTTCTTCATAAATGGGGCTGTCCTGTAATGTCCAATGTATGCCAGTTCGGAGAATCGTAAACAACGGTACATATCTACACCTGTCCACTGTGCCCTGCCAAATGCACTGTAGAGGACTTTCGGAAGTTCGACCGATTGCAGTCGAATTCGCGAGTTTCTAACTTTTCTTCCAGATTTTTATATATGTGCTGTCATTTTTGCATGATAATATACCTAAAATTTTGTGGGAAAAATATTCTTCGCTTTGTACTACATATTTTTTTAATATTTTAAACTGTAATCTGTACATAGTTTTATATCTAAAATATAAAGTCGTGTTCTTTGTTTGTATGTATAACTTTCATAAATAATATGTAGCTCGGTGATGCTTGTGGCAGAAATAAATAAAGAATCCACGATTTGTAATGATAGAGGTACGTATAACTTTATCTCTGATTATAATGGAATAAGTAATTTAAATGGCGACTGCATACTGGATGTTGCTATGCCAGATGGAAGAGCTCTGGCTCAATCCACGATTTTATTTTTGGTATGTGTGGTACAATACCTATCAAATTTACGCACCTGACAGTCTCTTTCTTTACGTGCAATTTTTCTGCATTATTTCAGATCTCAAAATGGTTTAAAAATAAAGCTTAAACTGGTAATCACAAAATATTTAATTGGTATCCTGTTTGATTGCTGTTCATAAGAAATTTTAATTCATTTCTTGAGTTCTTCAAATGATCAATTATTGTGCTACTATAACTGTACCATAAATTTGAACTGTATTTGTCAAGCTGTTATTACATTTATTGGTGAGGAATATTCATTTTTCCTATAACTATTGTTTGTTAACGTCAGCGAATCTCTGTGTAATATCCCCCCCCCCCTCCCCCCACCAAACCATACCGCTTCCCATCCAGAAACTACGCTCACATTGCAGATGATATCCAGAAACTGATTTTTGAGGTTTATATAATAATAAATAATAATTTTGATCGTTAAATAAATTTTATCTTTTGCATAATTTAATCATTTGACACATCTATGACTTTGTTCCATTACGACTTCTGACACCGTATTAACAGCTAGAGAATGATGAAGCACTATTTTCATTGATGTTTCAGAAGAATCAGCACACATGTATGAGCGTTTTTGCATCTGCTGAATGCCGCAGCTTGCACATCGATATATGTATGTTTATACTATCACGCAGATGTTACGACATGTCACGGACTTATCTTCGTGACATTGACCTTCAAGAGACGCTCATGTAACTCATTTGCGTGTCACTGAGTCTGTTACGTAATCTGAGCTGATACACAAATCCATGCTGTTATTTATGATGAAGAGGAGTAATCGCACGTCTCGCTCCAAGCGATATACGATATATTATATGAGAACCTCTTTCTTTAGGGGCTGCTTTTATCGACATAGGTCGTGTACAATCGAAATAGTAGTCCCACCACTTTAACTGAAGCCGATGTGTTACCAAAATAAATTTAATCACAAAAAGAAATATTTGTAAACCTAAAGCACCAGACCGCTGAGGTTATCGGTCCTTAGATATACAAACTTCTTTAACTACCTTATGTTAAGGACAACACAAACACCCATTTCCGAAGAAGGATTCGAACCTCCGACGGGAGTGGCCACGTAATCCGTGACATGGCTCCTTAGACCACAGAGCTTATCGTCCCGTCGACAGCGTGGTCATTAGAGACGGAGCTTACGCTCCTCGTGTTTGGGTAAGGATTTGGAAGGGAATCGGCCGTGCCCCCTTCTAAGGAACCATTCCGGCCTTTGCCTGGAGTGATTTAGGGAAATCACGAAAAACCTAAATCTGGATGAACCACCATCCTTCCGAATGCGAGTCCAGTGTGTTACCACTGCGCCACATCGCTCGGTCTGACCCATACCCACGCGGCACTTTAATCACAGAATGCAGTGCCGAAATTTGAACGGTTATCACTGAAACAGCGTACGAATGGAAGAAAGATTGTGAAGGAAGATTGGTGTTCAACGGACTGTGGACAGCATGGTCACTACGGACAAAACACGAGCTCAGTATGTATGGATAAGGCTGGGGATGGAAATCGGTCATGCCCCTCCAAAGAAACCATCCTAGTATTATCAAAATGATTTAGGGAAATCACATACGACCACTGAGAAATTTTAAACACGTGCAAAATCTTCTTGTTTCTTACGCAAAGTTCTGATACTACAGCAGGTATTACATTTTGCCACAGGACGACCTCTCGTGTTTCTAGAAATCATCTCTAACTTAAAGTCATCCACTTGACCACTAAAAGAAATCCTTTAAACTTCATTTACACGATAAATCAGTCAAAGCTACAGGCCGTCAATTCTACTAAACACCTAGGAGTAACAATTAAGAACAACTTAAATTGGAAAGAACACATAGAAAATATTGTAGGGAAGGTGAACGAAAGTCTAGTTTCATTGGCAGAACACTTAGAAGATGCAATAGTTCTACTAAATAAACTGCCTATTGCTGCGCATTGTAGGATCCACACCACGTGGGACTGACGGACGATTTAGAGAAAGTTCAGGGAGGGGCAGCTCGTCTCGTATTATGCACGAGTTGGTGTGGAAATCATTAAAAAAAAGGCGTTATTTGTTGCGGCGAGATCTATTTGCGAAATTTCTTTCACCAACTTTCTCTTCATAAAGCGAACGTATATTGTTAGCACCCATCTACATAGGGAGACATGATTATAATAAAATATGAGAAATCAGAACGAAAACAAAAGGATTTGGATGTTCCTTTTCTCTGTGAGCTATTAGGAAATGTAACTACAGAGAAATATCATAAAAGCTGTTCGATTAACCCTCTGCTATGCACTTCAATGTGACTTGAAGAGTATCCCTGTAGATGTAGATGTAACTCGATATCCCTGATATCGCTCGGTGGGTCCGCTAATTGCTTTCTCACAGTGGGAGCTAAGAGCATTGTAAAGGGCGATTAAAAAAAGAACACCACAACTTTAAAAATCTGGAACTCTACGAAGAAGAAAAGGAGAGACACGCTCTTTCTGTCGTCAATTTAAGGACGCTCTGAAGTTTCATTTGGTTTCTCGTCTGTTCGATAGGAGCGCTGTTGGCCCTTTTCTGTTATTAATGCAGAGATGACTACTCATCATGAAAAAACTTTTTGTGTTATCGAGAAGTGAATCGATGACAGTTGCTCAGCGTGCATTCCGAAACGAGTATGGTGTTCAACTCTTCATAGGTGGTGGATCATCATAAGAAAAACCTTCATAGAGAAAGGGTGTTAGTGCAAAGGGAAAGTTCGAATGATGTTAACTGCTTTCGGGAAACTTTTACTCCAGTCCCAGGAAATCTACTCGCCGAGCTTGCGGAGAGCTGCAAGTTCCACAACAGATCATTTGGAGAATCCTGAGGAAAAGGATAGTGATGAAACCTTATCGTCTGCAATTAGTTCAATCTTTTTCGAAGCTGGTTAGTGAAAAGACTAGACCTGCGAATTGTCCTTGACCAAAGAGTATCTCTGCTCATCACGTGTGACTTCGTCCACGCCTCATTTTCTACGCTGTGTATGTCGCTCTCAGACGTCCGACTCGTCAGTCGGCAAGACTCAGCGAAAGAGGAGCGCCTCTGAGGATGTCCAACGCAGTCTTGGACGAAACGTCAGGAAGAGTTTCACACACCACGGTCATACTACCCGGAAGGTTTACCAGTCTGATGAAAATTTTACCGGACGTAGGGTACTATAGTGAAAAGTTGTTACCGATAATCACATGAAACTCTTACTCGATTAACTTAAAAATTTTACACAGTATTCAAAAATACATTTTAAAAGACATAGGCTGTATATTTTTCACATTTACACAATCTATAAAGAGAATGCGTTGTTGATAAAACTTTCGAAAACCGTTCACTAGTTTACTACAAATTTTTACACTATACTCAAACATTCTAACAGACTTAAGCAATATATTAAAAATACATGTAGTATGTAAATATGTATGTAAAGGAAAAGCGTTGTTACCAAAGTTTTACACAGATTGGCTTCGGATCTTAGCACGATACTCTGACAGACATAGCTATATATTTTCCATTAAAGAGGTTGAATCAGAGTTTTTAGAACAGATAGTATTCAGGCTCAGGTAGTAGGAGAGGCGGAATGATGTGGTCTCCTGTTAGGTAGGTCCTGCCACTTTGTTTATTTGAGGGCTGTGCAACATCGTGTGTTTCCTTACGATAGTTTTGTACATAACAATGATTTATCGTTGCAGTTCAGCGTGAGATTCGTACTCATTTGCGAGATATAATAGTGTTACCATTGGTAATATGTTACATAACAACGTTGGGCTATTCGTTCACGAGAACCAGTGATGAGTGAAAAACAGCCAGAGGCTCCTCGCTCAGTATGCAATACAGAAAATCTTGAATAAGTTCGGCAAATCGTACTCTGTTGTCCTGTTCGACCCGCTATAAGCCATTTTGCTGAACTGTGCGTCAGTAATCGTTCAGTAATGCGTATTGATCTAAGATTTCATCCCAAAAAAGTAGCCATGGTACAACAGTTGAACCATAGAGATTATGTACAGAGGCAAAATTTTGGACAGTCGCGGTGGCCGAGGGGACTGAGGCGCTCCAGTCACGGTCTGCACGGCCACTACGGTCGGGCATGAATATTTGTGCCGTCCTTAGTATTAGTTAGTTCATAAGTAGTTTGTAAGTTTAGGGACTGATGACCCCGTAGTTAAGTCCCATAAGCTACACAAACATTTGAACATTTGCAAAATTTTGCTTGAGCAATCGAGGTCGTACTCGAGCAAAATGAAAATAACATTTTGTTTATGATAGATGAAGCTGATATCCATTTGAATTATAATTTATCTTTCGGGACCATGTCCATCATCTACAGGCGCGATTGCATTACCAGCAGGACAATGCAACATGTCACGCAGCTCGTAGTGTACATAACTGATTCGAAGAATACGAGAATAATAATAATTTTGTGTTGCTCATTGGCCTGGTGCAAGTCTTTCAGTTGGACGACACTTCGGTGACTTTTGTGTTCCTAGCCTACCCCAGTTATCCAACCGAAGAAATGGGACCTACAGCTTTTTGTGTAATCTGAACCACATGTTATTTCTGGCGATTCCTCGCATCGTTGAGAGGTACTCTATGTAGATCAATGCTTTGCGGTCGTTTGTTTATATTCGTTCTTGGTAGTTCGTTGCGTATTTGGCTCAGCTTTTTTTATTACAGAGGGCCTTGAGCTCTCTGTCCGGGAGCGCTGAGCCACAGCGTCCGGTCCAGTCGAGCCCTTTACCTCACGACCACCGGATACGAGAATGAGGTTACTGCACTGCCCTCGCCACCAGACTAACCAGGTTTAAACCCAGTCGAGAAACTGTGGGTCCACTTTGACCACGCTGTTCTCGCCACGGATCCTCAAAGCAGCTACTGTAGCTGTCCACGGTACTGAAGTCCACGTGATCTACGGCAAATTTTCCCTTCTTGCATGCCTCTTAGCGATCGGCGTTCCAAACCTGGAATGTGAGTCTTTTGACAGGTGGTCACATTTTTCGTGACTGGACGTATATTTTACGAATCTACCAAAGCATTTGAGTGGTAGCAGACATCGACCTTGACAAGGTAATGATGGGCCAAATCACATGCCTTCCCTTAACCCACTCCAGGTTAGAATGCGGAATACGTTTCGTGATCATACAGGCCAGACTATTTTCCGAAACCTCTTGGAAAATGTGTTAAGCAACGAGTGAAGTGACCATGGCAATATTGTTGTAAGAACAATAGTAAAATAACATGCTGTGGGATTTCCTACTGGGGTAGCCATCTTGAGATACTGTAACATATCGACCAAGGTCATATTCGTCATCTTTTGGTGAAACGTCGCAATACCCCGTCTTCTCTACGGCTGGAAACGCAAGAGTCCATCATTAGTAAGCGCTGGGAAAGCATCCATTCACACGGTAACAGAATAGACTAGACAATGTTTTGGAATTTTTACAACACTACTCTGTTGTTCCTCGAGGAAAATTGTATCACATTTACTGGCTAGTGGCTGTGGCACGCTGCATTACGATAGATGAAACCCGGATTTGACGTTAGATGTCGCTGAATGGCACAATACCCGCATCTCAATTGAAGGGGAGATGCACAGTAGCAAAACAATGTACCACAAGAAGCACCAGCCAATAGCCGCATTTTGCCGATTCTGTCGAGTACGTTTCGGTTAGGTACTGAAAATTTGATACAGTTTCTCTTGTGAATGCTAGACGAAGAGCAACTGGTGTCCGTGGTTTGGCGCACGGACGGAGCCATGAAACGAAATGACCGCACGGCATTATTGACAGGGAGACCGCGCCTGCGGTTGTGCCACCACCTGCCGCAAGTATTTCCATGCTTTATGCTGCTTCCGCGGCTTGCGCGTCTTTCCAAAGAAGATGAAAAGAGATAGAAAGAAAACCAGCAACGCATGCACTACGCACTCACCTCCTTGGCTCCACGTAAGCCACTGCCTATTCTGTCTAGATCTACACATACAAATATACGCCGCAAGATACCATATAGGGCATAGCCCACAATAATTTGCTTACCTATTTCACATTTCCTTCTCTGTTCCACCTTCAAACAGAGTGATTGAAAAAGGAGTGCCTGGTTGATCCGAGTCTTAATTATACCTGTCCTTAGGAACGGCAAACCGCAGTGGCCGAGGGGACTGATGCGCTCCAGTCACGGCCACTACGGTCGGGGGTTCGAATCCCCCCTCGGGCATGGATATTTGTGCCGTCCTTAGTCTTAGCTAGTTCATAAGTAGTTTGTAAGTTTAGGGACTGATGACCCCGTAGTTAAGTCCCATAAGTTCTACAAACATTTGAACCTTAGGAACGTTCTGCAGTCAGCATGAAATGCTTCTTTGGTAGGAAGAATTCTCTAGGTGGTGTTGGAGAGAAGGTCGCGGCGCTCTCGTGTGACGTCAGGCAGAGTAGGTTGCGCGCGCATAGCTGACTGGCTTGCTGCTTCGGCGCGCGCAACCTACTCTGCCTGACGTCACACGAGAGCGCCGCGACCTTCTTTCTAGGTGGTGGTGTTAAAACCCGTCTCCAGCCATCCAGATTAAGGCTTTCCTTCATTTTCCTAAAATCACTTCAGTAATATGCCGGAATGGTTCCTTTCATAGGTTACGGCTGATTTCCTTTCCCATCCTTGCGTGAATACAGTCTGTGCTCCGTTTCTAATGACCACAGTGACGGCGGGATGTTACACGCTAAACTTCCTTCCTTCTATTTTCTACAATCTGTCAGCATTGCATAGGGTCTGCAGCATGGCACAGATCACAATAACCAACTACCAAGTTTAACCTCCAAATAAAAGAGTACTGATGCCAACGATGTTTTGCTTCTGTCGGTCCACATCATGTAGCACTTTAAGCTCAGTGTATACGTAAGCTCAGTAACAGTGTCTCTCAAACTGTTTCATACGCCATCTCATTGTTACTCTCCTCATGTGGTCAACACTGAGAGAAGGAGACGCTGGGACAGCAGAAATTTTGAAGCGTTTAGGTGTATATGTTGTTAAGTATTTTGGAACACATACGTGAATAAAGTCCCGATGCAACAAGTACCAGTTTCTCTTGTGAGAGGCCAATACGACGGGACTAATCTTTTCTGTATTTGTGGATACTGCCGCCTGGGAGTGACCGAGCGCTCTACGGCGCCTTGTTATGGAGTGCGCCGCTACTCCACGCTGGAAGTTCGATTCCTCCCTCGGGCACACGTGTGCTTGTGTTGTCCTTAGTTAAAGTAGTTTGTAAGCCTAGGGACTGATGACCACTGCAGTTTGTTCCCGTAGCTTTATAAATATCTGATCATCTGACCTTGGATACTGTACAGCTTCCATAGCAATGTCAGAACCAAGCAGACACTGTGTGTCTTCATAGCGACTATCGTGTAAACATAGATACAGGATACGAGCACGTTATTATTAGGGCTTTCAGTTAATTACTTCCATGGTACACATAGTTTCGTTGGGGCGATCTGGGATTAATTTGCAATGGTTCCCAGCCAATATCGCTATTTATTTAATTTGATAACCGTTTATTTTGCTATCATCGTTCTGAGCTGGTAAAGTACAAAGACTATACAAAAGACAAACTATCTACATCTACATGGGATACTCTGCAAATCGCATTTAAGTGACTGGCAGAGGATTCATCGAACCATCTTTCTACTATTCATCTCCCATTCCATTCTCGAATAGCGCCCGGAAAGAAAGAACATCTGAATCTCTCCGTTAGAGCTCTGATTTCTCGTATTTTATTCTGATGATCATTTCTACCTATGTAGGTGGAGTCAACAATATATTTTCGAATTCGGAGGACAATGTTGGTGATTGGAGTTTCGTAAGTAGACCACGCTGCAGCGATAAGCGCCGTTGTTGTAATGATTCCCATCCCAGATCCTGTATCATTTCTATGAAGCTGTCTCCTCTGTATCGAGACAATACAATACGAGCTGTCCTTCTTTGAACTCTTTCGATGTCCTCCGTCAAACCCACCTGATAAGGATCCCACACTGGGCAGCAATACTCCAAAAAAGGACGGACAAGCGTACTGTATGCAGTTTGTTTAGTAGGTCTGTTGCATCTTTTAAGGATTCTGCCAACAAAACGCAGTCTCTGGTTCGCCTTTCGCACGTGTTCATTCCAGTTTAAGTCTGAAGTAATAGTAATTCCTAGATATTTTGTGGAGTTTACGGCCTTCACGTTTGGTTGATTTATCTTGTAAACAAAGTTTCAAACGTTCAAATGTTTGTATAGTATATGGGACTTAACTACGGGGTCATCAGTCCCTGAACTTACAAACTACTTATGAACTACTTACGAACTAGGACGGCACAAATATCCATGCCCGAGGGGGGATTCGAACCCCCGACCGTAGTGGCCGTGCAGACCGTGACTGGCGCGCCTCAGTCTCCTCGGCCACCGCGGCCGGCTAAACAAAGTTTAACGGATTTCTTTTCGTACTCATGTGAACGACTTTACACTTCGCATTATTTAGAGTCAATTGCCAAGTTTTACACCATACTAATATCTTATTCACATCCTTCTGCAGTTGATTTTGATCTTCAGATGCCTTTACTAGACGGTAAATGACGGCGTCATCTGCAAACAACCTAAGAGAGCTACTTAGATTTTCTCCCAAATCGTTTATGTAAATAAGGAACAGCAGAGGACCAATGACACTACCCTGTGGAACGCCCGATATCACCTCTGTTTTAGTCGATGCCTTACCATCGATTATTACAAACTGTGTCCTCTCTGACAGGAAATCCCCTATCCAGTCGCAAGCTATGTTTAGTAATTCTGCTTTTGTAGCGCTATCATCGACAGAATCGCCATTACTATCACGTAGTGAGGGTATTGTTTGTGTTTTGCCCCTAGTATATTTCAAAATCTCTTTCGAGAAAGAGTTTCGTTGTGAAAAGTATTGTAGGCATTTCCCATTGAAATCCTCGCTAAATTTCGAGCTTCAGTGTTGGATCGCCAATCCTGAGGATTTTGTGTTCCTTTAAATTTAGCATGCCTATTCCGTTTTTGCAACAGTGTCCTGACCTGATTTGTGTACCAAGGGGGATCACGTTCTTTTATTAATTTATTTGGTATAAAACTGTCAATTGCTGTCGATACCACTTCTTTGAATTTGAGCCACATCTGGTCTACAGTTACGTTTACTGTTAGGAACGAGTGGATACTGTCTTTCAAGCTGCAATGTATTGCATTTTTATCTGATTTTCTGAACGATTTTAAATATGTCTACGTAACTTCCATCATTCTATCTAAACGTAATTGTTGACAGCATTATTACATTATGATAAGAGAACTGTAACTTCTACTTCTTGGATACCTGTGAACATTCTGTAAGGATGAATGATGTAGGTATGAAATGATATTTAAAATTGTGATACATGATAAGGACGCTATGCTGTATTTTAAGCAGTCCTTTTGTATAGTCTTTGTACATTTCTAGATGAAAACATGATGCCTAAGTAGCATCGAAACAGTCATTAAATAAATAGCGATCTTGGATGGAAACCGTTGTAAGTATACAAGGTACGTCCAAAGTTCAATCTGTTGCCTTATAAAGTAAAGGAAATAAGCAGAATATCTTTACTAGCCTTCAAAATAATCACCAAAAGCTACAACACGCTTCTGAGATCTATTGTAAGGGTATTGAAAACTGCCAGAAAACGCTTCTTCTGGAAACGCTCGAAGCACGGTTGTTCTCTGACGTCCGCACCATTATAGGAGATGAGACCTGTTGCTACCAATACTATCTGTGGACAGAGCGACAGTGTCGTATCGTGTTCATCGTCTTCATCACTTCCCAAAGATTGCCAGGCGACGAACCCCAATACCAGACCATTCGCTGCAACAGATGTGCTCCATGTGTTTCGCCTGTGGAGAGAGACGGCGATACGTCCGCTAAGAATATTTGTAAGCCGATTTTAAGAAAACGTTTTGGCGACAAATTTTGATTTTTGCTGTTTGATGGTTCCCTCGCAAAAAGATTTTTCTTCTTCTACACAGCTACATTGCTCCAGCAAATGAAATAAGCTATGCGCAGTATTAAAAAAAAAAAATATAATAAAAAATTCAGAGCAAAACACTACATTGCCGACTAGGAACTATTATTTAAAAAAGGGAGCAGATCACTATGTTATTTGGTTTTAGAGATATTGTGAACTTACATCCGACTAACAGTCGCAGCAACTCCAGCACCGACCATGTTCATTTGGTGTCGGTTTCTCACCCAATTTTAAGAAAACTACTCGGTGGAAAAAATAATAATAATTTTTTTCATATTACACAGTTTAATACGTTGGGCAGATAAAAAATTAATTTTTTCTGCTATTCGTCACAGTTACTTTTGCCGGCCGCGGTGGCCGAGCGGTCTGCGGCGTGCCAGTCATGGTCTGCACGGCCGCTGCGGTTGGGGGTTTCGCATCCCGCCCTCGGGCATGAATGTTTGTGCCGTCCTTAGTGTTAGCTAGTTCATAAGTAGTTTCTAAGTTTAGGGATTGATGACCCCGTAGTTAAGTCTCATAAGCTATACAAACATTTGAATAACATTTTGAACAGTTACTTTGTTGCATCAAATTAGTAAAAGTATTGCAAAAAAATGTAAAGAAATAGCTGAGACGTTAACACAATGCGTACACTTTACATGTGACTGATTTTGAAATTCAGGTATGATACAACATATATTTAAAATAGATATCAGAGCAATATCTAGAGACTTGCGATTTATATCCGACGTTTGATACGTCTAATACCGTCGCTGCCTGTCGGTAATTATGCGGTCATAAAAATAGGCAGGGTAGACCGGGGCACGTTTTCCAACATTTTACATTTTTATTTTTGTACTTCTTATTTTTATCGATTTCGCGGTAAACAGCGAATCAATATATTTCCTACACCTTTATTTACAGTATTGTACAGATATTTTTGAAAATAGTAAATATCATTCTTGGTAGCAAATGGTTTTGTCTGACCATGTTGCGTTGGAAAATTTGCCCCGTATGCGGGGTAAGTTTTCCAGCTTACTTAAAATGTACAGGGGCAAATATTCCAATTATACTTTCAATGTTCAAACAGAGATAATTATCTTGATTTCACTGAATACGTATTTTTATCATGAATTTACAATATATTACAAAAGAAGATAGTAAAAATAGCCACATTAAATAAAAAAACAAATGCTATTTAATGGTTTTACAAAATATGTGACTTAAATATTTTACAAATACGGACATTTTTAACAATACTTACACTAATTTTCTGAATCACAATGTAAGCAAACAAAAAATGGAACATTCCCTTTCGTTCAGTCTCCATGCGCCCATTTCGTGCACTGTACACACTTTTCATTTGCCTTCGACTTGGCGTAAGACTCAAAGCAATAAGGAATATGTGCCCCATATGCACTCGGAAAACGTGCCTGTCGCCATATTCGGAACTATAACACTACGTTCATGAGTAACAGTGTAAGCTATTTACAAAACAAATGCACAGTTACGTGAAGAAAGAAACCCACTTTTAGTGCGTGCAATGTCAAAATAATAAGTTTAACGCTATAATGTTTATTTTAAGTTTCAATAAAAACGTGAAAGTTTACTCACATTTGCAAAAATGACGAAAACAGTCCTGCCGACGTTGTGACTGCTGGTACAACACTAAAACTTTCGTAAATGAAGCGTGCTTTGTTGCTACTTTCTACAGTATCGCCGGTGGTAACATCTAGCGGTTTGTTTCGAAAATAAACGGATTTGGAAAACTTGCCCCTATGGAAAATGTGCCCCGGTCTCCCCCATACTTCCTAAACGGATCGAGATATCTGAATCTGGTTTGTTTGCAATTGATAGTTCGCGAACAGACGCGTATATTGTGCGGTAAATAAACTATTTTTTTCTTTCTTTTTTTTTCAGTCGCCGAGAAATGGAAGTGACTCTTTCGCAGTGGTGAGAAATTCGACCGCACGGCGCCAGTAGACATTTCGCTTAACGGAAAGACCAAATGGACGCCCTGGCGCGACCATGGCATCTAGAGGCAGTAGCAGCGACGCGTCTTATCCCGTCTAGAGCAGTCACTGGGTTAAAGCGCCGCTGGTCGCCATTCCCGCAGCAAGAACTTGATGTGTTTATGTTCTTGTGACTGATGACGCCTTTCCTCTTACACTTAATATTATGAAGTCTTTTCGACAAGTGCAACTAGATTCAGCTAGTAAAGAAATTTACAACTACCTCATTTCAAGAGCAAGACACGTAGTCGAAATTGTTTTGTTATACTTGCATCCAGATTTCGTATATTCCATACTCAAATCAATTTGGAATCAGAGAACATAATAAAAGTGGTGATGGCAACTTGTGAATTACATAATTTTTTGATGGAATAACATCCGCCGGCCGCGGTGGCCGAGGGGACTGAGGCGCTCCATTCACGGTCTGCACGACCACTACGGTCGGGGGTTCGAATCCCCCCTCGGGCATGGATATTCGTGCCGTCCTTAGTTGTAGGTAGTTCATAAGTAGTTTGTAAGTTTAGGGACTGATGACCCCGTAGTTAAGTCCCATAGACTATACAAACATTTGAACATTTTTGAATAACATCCAGGCTTTTACGCTCCTCCAAACATTACCTATCAGGAGACGTGCAATGGAACTACTGCCATTACAGGTTTGGATACCTCGGAATCAAATATGATCGCACTCAATCGTCTGAACCACGGGAACATAACGTCTGCTGCTAAACAGAAATGGGTTCACTCCATATTTCATGAATGAAGGCATAGTTCCATGGCAAGACAATAGGGTTCTTCGAAACAAAAAATAGACTAAAAGGAGAAGCTTGGCCTCAGTATGTTAACAATTCATACAGTTAAAACATTTTGCATTAATAGTAATAAAAATGTGGACTCTAAATATAAACTTTCCATTTGTAAAAACAAAATGTTGTTTAATTAAATCAAATTGTATGAGTATTATAAATAATTTGAGTACTTACTTCATCGATTTCACATCCAACCTCGTCATCCAGGTTTGACACAGATTCTCCAGGAGTATCTTGATAGCCAAGAAAATCGAACAAATCTATCACAATTTTCATGTGTAGATGTTGTCTGTTGAAGCTCCAGATTTCATTGACATGTAACGTTTCTTCTTTTATTTACGTACATCTTAAATTTTTTTTTCACTACCCCTTAAATTTAATAACAAGTTTTTCATAGGCTGCCTCTCTCTTTTCACGGTCGTGGTACTCTTTACTTTTCACCTGCCACAGACAAGGTTCCAACTGAAACATTTCGATAAACTCTTCTATCACTTGGTTCCGTTTCCGATTTGACATGTTGCGTAGAAGAGTTGAGCAGTACCGTGCGTGCAGTCACTAGTTAACACTGTTGTGCCCGTAAATACACAGACAACGGGCGCTCTATACTCAAGGAGGTGGCCCCAGCTAACCAAAAACCTGTACAGGCGTGCCGGAGTGACTCACACACTTCTATTTCTGCCCATGAAAGACTCATAACTACTCTGAGGTTTTTTGCAACGGGTAGAACGTATGAATGTCTCAAATATTCTACTACAAGGTGTCTCACGAAAGACGCCTGTCACGGGTCCGCGGATCGCGCGGTACGGCTCCCGGCCGCCGCCAACACATCCGCCGGCCAGGCAGCGCCAATTCTCGGGCTCTATTGCGCCGCAGGCGCACACGCTGAGTTAAAGACTAAAAAACATTGCCATATGAGTAACCTAAGCTTTCTTTTATTTATAGTAGATGTCCAAAATGATGTCCCTCTATGGAAAGAGTGGCCTGACATCTCCTGAACACATTTGCAAACTCTCGACTTATTTCGGCTGCCGAAATCTGGGAAATGAATAGTCGAATCCTGTCTTCCAACTCTTCGAGTGTATGGGGATTGCTTGTTTCCATACACCTTGTCTTTTAACATTCCCCAAAGATAAAAGTCACAGAGATTTAGATCTGGAGAACGAGGAGGCCAGTCAACTATCCTATCATTAAAAACACTTCTATTGCTGCCATAGAAGCAGTGGCAATATGTGGTCTTGCATTGTCCTGCATGAAATAACTGTACAGCCTTTCGTTGGATGAAAGTTCTTGCAAAAATGGATACAGGATATTGTTCACATACATGTCTGAATCTTTTGTTTCGTGAAAAAAGATGGCATGGATGTGTGTGTTGTCCTTAGGTTAGTTTAACTTAGTTTAAGTAGTTTGTAAGCCTAGGAACTGATGACCAACGTAGTTTGGTCCCATAGAATTACAAACATTTGATTTGAACACTGTTGTGCGCGTAAATACAAAGGGCGCTCTCTGCTCAAGGAGGTGGCCCCAGCTAACCAAAAACCTGTGCAGGTGCCGCAGT
This sequence comes from Locusta migratoria, assembly GCA_026315105.1. Lineage (NCBI taxonomy): Eukaryota > Metazoa > Arthropoda > Insecta > Orthoptera > Acrididae > Locusta > Locusta migratoria. The sequence continues at coordinate 669,006,702 of CM048744.1, forward strand.
GACTCCTATACACGCTCCGGTCTACACGCCTGCGCAGGTAGAAAGAATTGAATTTTGATTCTTCTCCGGCCGCCTGCGCAGGTCGCTATGCCTGTACAGTTTGGCCTGAAGCGACTGGCACACACGCTCCGGTTAACCTGTACACGCGACCTGTACAGCTTTACCTGACATACCGGGACGTGTGTGGCGGCCCTTATCCGAGGGAGTTGGGGAAGACGAATATTATCAAGCTACTGACTGTCGGTTAGTCTCCAGGTAGAAATAATAAGAAGTATTCGCTGACAGTTTGCAACACCTTTACGAGTATGTAGTTCCTAATAGTGAGTCCTCTGTAGGCCAGTAATGACTGTTACTCCTATTTCCTGTATTTTCTGAAAGTATTCACCGAACTTCTCAGTGGCGCCTTGTATATGCTGTATACTGACGCCGTTCTTTACTCGAGGCTAATTCACACTGAACACACAGTCGTGTCAAGTACGGTGACGGATTGTCACGTCAAAATATCGTCCACAAAGGTTCAAAAGGCGTCATTCGCATCGGCTGTCAATAAAACGGTACGTCACTGCCGTCTCTTGTCATGTTATCAGCGAGAGCGTGTCGACATTATTTTGGTAAACTGTTACTCACTTCACTGTCTATTGTACTTTAATCTATTTTTAATTCTGCTGGTGTGTGTCGGTAGAGACCACTGTCTGCTACCTCGAATGCCACCAACTGTGTGCCAATTACAAGTGCTTGATAATTACTTCCAAATTTCGTGTCCTATAAATCAGCCGCACAGGAATGGCCGTGTTGTCTGGAGCGCCATGTTATTGAACACGTGGCAGTCGCGTCGGAGGTTCGAGTCCTCCCTCTGGCATGAGTGTCTGTTGTTCTTAGGTTAGTTTAACTTATTTTAAGTAAAGTCTAGGTATTGATGACCACAGTAGTTTGGTCCCATAGAATTGCAAACATTTGAACATTTTGAACCTATTAATTATTTTACTTTTTCGGTGGGTCTGAAAAAAAAGTATGCTAATAGAATAATTGATTGCCGCGGTGGAGTAGCCGAGCGGTCTAAAGCGTCTCGCCTCGGAGCGCGCGGTTGCTCGCCGTGGAGGTTCGAGTCCTCCCTGGGGCATGGGTGTGTGTGTATTGCCCTTAGGTTAGTTTACCTAAGTTTAAGTAGTTTGTAAGCTACGGACTGATGACCACGCAGTTTGGTCCGATAGATTTACAAACATTTGAACATTTGAATAATTGATTTGAGTCTTTCGATAGTAATTTATTTCTTGATAACAAATAGTGGAATAATATTCTTTTCTGAAATCATAACTTATTTTTCTGATTTACAAGACCTTAATACGTTGTATTTGTGGTCATTGTTTGTTCTAAGGAACTTGTGAGAACAACTAACTTAACGCTGTTCCTATTAGCTCCTTCTTTATCTTCTTCTTCTTCTTCTGTAGTGGTCAGTTTAAGGATTGGTTTGGTACAGCTACAATGGCAACTTGTCTCAATTCTGTACGTCTTTCCGCTTTTCTCTTCATTTCTTTGTAGGTCTTACATCCCAGATCTTTCACTATTTGATCCACGTATCTCAGGCGTGGTTTTCCTCTTGGTCTTTTTCCCTCGACATATCCATCTATGATTGTTTTCAGGAGTTCTTTATGTCTTGATAGATGGCCTGTAAATTGCAGTCTTCTTTTAACACGACACTCCAGAAGTTCTCTTCTCGTCTGCTCTTTCCAGAACCACTTCGTTTGAGACCTTGTCGATATATTTTAATTTAAGCATGCGTCTACAGCACCACATTTCAAAAGAATTTAGCTTCTGCTCTTCCTCTGTCCCGAGAGTCCATGTTTCACACGCACAGTATGCCACACTCCACAAATATGATTTAAAAAAATCTTTTTCTGATTTCTAGACTGATGCTCTTAGATGTTAAGATGTTTTTCTTTTTGTTAAAAGCAGCCTTTGCTTGAGCAATTCTACTTCTCCTTGCTCTGCCTTGCTCCTTCCATCCCTGGTAATCTTACTGCCCAGATAAGTAAATTTACCAACTTCTTCAAGAAGTTCATTGTCTACATGAACTTGGACTTTCGATCTTTTTTTGTCACATGCCATTACTTTAGTTTTTGCTTTATTAATTCCCATAACTTTATCCATTCTATTCAATAGGGCTTCAACATCTTCATCACTTTCAGCTACGACAGCTATATCATCGGCATATCTTATCGTATCTGTTCGTTGGCCATGAATTACTACACCTGTCTGTGAATTTCCCTCACTTTTTAAAGCGCCTTTTCAATGTATAGATTAAAGATAACTGGGGATAGCGCACAACCTTGACGGACACCTTTCCGTATCTGCATTTCTTGGTTGGTCTGTCCACGAATAACCGCTGTCTCGTTTTGTACCGGTTCCATATAATTTTTCTATTTTTATAGTCCATTACTACTTTTTTGAGTACTTCAAACATTGTATCCCATTTAACGTTATCAAAGGCTTTCACTACCTCTTATATTCATATTTCCTTCTTATATTCATAAAGAAAACAAATGTTTGTTAACAACTGAGAGCAAACTACTTACGCTAACTTAAACTAACGTATACTGAGGACAACACACACACCCATGACCGAACGAGAACTCGACTCTCGACGGGAGCGGCCGCGCAGTTCGTATCGTGACGCTCTAGACCGCATGGCCGTTCCTATGTGGCTATATTAATTTCCTGGTGGTATTTTGTACTCCTGCCCTCTAATTTCTGTTAGGCAGTGAATATTATTCCTTCCTTTTTTTTAAAATATGGTGCTTAAATTTGTTTGTGACGTTTATGGTTACTGAGGCCATTCAATGTAGCCAAATGTACGAGGTCCAGTACACAGGCCTACTATTATTTTCACTTCTGGCGGTGTTTCTCCGCATAGAATTGATGACACGTTACATTTTACTTCATATTCTGTGTCAAACAATAGGATCTCTAGCATATATTTGGTCGGTAATGTTGGATGGCCTCACTGTCGAGAGAGAACATTCTAGCAAAACACGTGATCAGCTCACCGTACTGCCTTCTGCCAACAACAGTTCCGACACGGATCGTGAATCCACTAGTAGAATCCTCGAACCGTAGGTAGCAATGTAAGACTGAAAGGCCAAGACTTTTCAGCAAGAAACACGACAGAAAGACTGATTTTCAAAATGTAAGAGGAAACTATAGACAAAAAGAATAAAGACAACCATCTCAAATACACGCCGATATTGCCAGTCTGCGGTTGTGTTTTCTCAGTCGCAACGATGGTGAGTCTGAACGGTGGTTTTATCTTTTTTGATTTTGACTTTTTTTGTTGTTTTGAATGTTTGTTACTATTATAGTTCTTAACTGTACGACGTTAATAATGCTCAAATTGTCTTCTTCTTCCCTCTTGCCCGCTTGCACGGTGTGGTTGTGTATTTGGCATGGTTAATTCCCTATCGACTGACCTAGTGGGTTCATGTACTGCTCAAATATTCACTAGCTACAGTGCTCTGCGTTGATCGGGATGTTTAACCTAGATAGGGCTGACGTCCTTCCAGAAGGACGATAAAGGCAACTTATTTTATCATTCTTTTAATTAAGAACTCGTGCACAGTGTCGTATTTTATTTCTTTGAGAAGCCTGCTCCCACTGCAGATCAATTTTAGCTTATATTGTTGATTACAAAGTCGTTGGATACGGTTTAGTGGTTGAGGTTCATACCGAAGATATTGAAGACTTCCTCAAAATTGAATTTGTATTTCTTGAATCTTTAATTTTTGCGTCATTTATATGTATATAGTAGCTGCAGGTACCCGGCTTTGCTCGGGTTTAAAATAACCATACTCTCCCCCGTGTATCTAACGAAATTTTATGTAGACAGTAACCTTCATCTTGTTTTCAAGGTCAAATGTACAAAATTTCATCAAGATCGGTGGAAAACTGTGGCTTTAGGCGAAATCCAAAGTACCCTCCACCATGCACTGAACGAAATTTTATGTCGACAGTACCCTTCCTCTTGTTTTGAAGGTCAATTTTGCAAAATTACATCAAGATCAGTGCCAAGATATAGATTTACACGGACACATTGAAATCGCACTTCCACATTTTCTCAAATTTTCTGGTTGGTTTTCCAAAAAATGGAACGAAACCTGTTTAAGAACCTTCCCCATGTAATTTTGTGTACGTGTATCAAATTTCACGTTATTTGGTTGGCTGGATCTTGAGTTATAAGAGGACAGACAGAGAACAAATACGTCTTATAAGTATCGAGATTTCGTTTAAAATAATATTTTAATAATAATGATTCACCAGATTAAAATTCTAAAACATTCAATTTGACGACTTCCAGAATAAAGGGTAGTATGGTGAAACTAATGGCGACTTTTTTTCACTATAACGATTTTGTGCAGTCATATGAAAATAATTAGTAGCTTCTGAAAAAAAAAATTAAATCAAAAATAATTTCGCTGTGTTTGGGTTAACGTGTACCGCACGAAGCGACTGGCCTTAATAAGCTACGTATTAATTCAAGTCCTCCAGAAGCGCCGTGATGCGGTGTGCGCGGCCATTCGCCGTCGGGGTTTCGAGTCCTACCTAAGGCATGGGTGTTTGTGTTGTCCTTAGGTTAGTTTTTGACGAAAAGAGCGAAGGTGCTTGCGATACGACCTCACCATTAACCCCGCTATCCATCACAAATGACTTATATGGAAAACTTTGTAAGTATATTGCAATTACTAGCCTACATCATACATAGTTCGTATTTTTTGTCTTTTTAATATGTAATTTTCAATCTAAATATTCATTTTATTAAAAGAATTATCATCCTGTACAGTAAAAAAGCACCTGAAGATGCAACCGTAAGTTGCGAAACCTGTAGTGCGGGTCTTCGCGACTCCAATAAAATAACAGCTCAAGTGGACCAAGGACTTTCATTCAGACTATTACAATTTTAACACCTAATTTTTAACTGTGTGAAAGTTTCTTAATTATGTATAGTTTAATTTACATCAAGCAGTCTGTAAGCTAAGGACTAGTAACCAAGCAGTTAAGTCCCACAGATGTAGAAACATCTGAACAAGTCATCTAGCCGGCCGCGGTGGCCGAACGGTCTGCGGCGCATCTGTCACAGTCTTCACGGCCGCTACGGTCGGGGGCTCGAATCCCCCTCGGGCTTGGATGTTTGTGTCGTTTTTAGTATAAGGTAGTTCATAAGTTGTAAGTTTAGGGACTGATGACCCCGCAGTTAAGTCTCTTAAGCTTAACAAACATTTGAACAAGTCCTCTACTAGTTGAAATAAACTTTAGTCTTGACCACAAATTTCAAATTTATAAGGCCTTACGCGTTTCGACGTTTCGTCATTATCGAAGGCTACAGCAAGACAATAGAATTAATATTCATCAAACATTTTGATAAAACATAAATGAGAACACTATCTTTACACTCACCATATCTTTTAAAACTTATTAAAAAGTGAAACAAAAACATTCCTTTTAAAATAACCACCGTCAAAGACATATGTCAAACATAAAATAAATTTAAAATTCCCCCAGAACATCCCTGTAGGATGGTCAAGTACATACTAAGGTTAGCAAAGCGGTCAGTTATTAAGTGGAGAATCCGCCAGATGGCGATGTTGTCATTCTACTTCTCTCCCGCTCACATATGCGCACTCACTCCCTCTGTGGGATTTTTTTCTTAATATAATACCTTAAAGCTGCACAATATTTTGTTTCTGTTGAGTTATACAGTTATAAACTTATAACTATAAAACTTTTACAGTCACTGTGTACAAAAATTTTCTTTTAGCTTATACAATAATATGAGTGCTACACAAATATTTTTGCCATACTATATTTTGACATCTACTAGTTTTTTTCTTCGTTCCCGCTCTGTTCGTCTACTCCTCAGCCACTCTCCGTCCCCATCTGTTTGGCTACTCCCTGTTGTGTGTCTGTCTGCTCCTCCTCACATGTCTCTCATGTCCGCGTCCGCCCAATTCCCAACAACAATTTTCTCCTAACATCGGCTCATTTTCCTGCTGACCTCGTCCAGAGGGCTCAGGTTCTTTCCCGAGTACGTGCTTGGTGAGCACGGAGCCGCGAACTAATGCAGTGTTTCTTCCTCCTTTCCTCCATGTATTGCATTTCCTTTCCCTTCCCTTCCTTCCCTTCCCTTCCTTCCCTTCCTTTCCTATCCTCACTCCTTCCCCTCGCCACACCGGATGACTGATGACCTTAGCAGTTTGGTTCTCCCTGTCCCAACAAACAAACAACCAAGCATCGACCGAATATTCTGCTTAGTTTACGGCAAGTTTCGGCAGCATTTTCGGCCAGAAATCAGCCGGATCTTCGGCTTGGCCGAAATTAGCTTTCTTGAACTTTTTTGATGACGTCCGGTCGCGTTCTGGATGGATTCAGTCAAAAATAACGCTTTACTTCAGTTGACGGCGCGCCGATAAGTGCTAGGATTACGGGTGTTTGGTTCTTTAGCACAATATTACGCATTCGTATCTAATAGTAACATTCTTTTACTACGTTCGTAACGATTTAATGGAACGGGTTATGATATTGTTATGCTGTAAAGTGTTATTAATAAGGTTTTTTTTTTTTTTTTTTTTTTTTTTTTTTTTTTTTTTTTTTAGAATTAATATGGGTGTAGGAAACATTGATCATGTGGTACAAAAATTGACAACAATCACACTGTTAGTCGGAACTGTATGTTTGGAAATACTTTCTGCAGCACTGATTGAAGCTGCTATGAATTTAGGAATGCCAAAATGGAGATATGTAAAGCTGCTTGTCCATTGCAAAAAAACAACGGAAATTAAAATAGCAACGTAAAGCTTGCGCTCTCAAGAACAAAATGGTAAGGGATACTTATGGAAACAAACAAATGATTACTATCTGCCGGCCGCAGTGGCCGAACGGTCTGCGGCGTGCCAGTCACGGTATGTACGGCCGCTGCGGCCAGGGGTTCGAATCCCCTCTAGGGCATGGATGTTTGTGCCGTCTTTAGGATAAAGTAGTTCATAAGTAGTTTGTACGTTTAGGGACTCATGACCCCGTAGTTGAGTCCCATAAGCTCTACAAACATTTGAACATTTTTTTTAAATTACTATCTGCGTATTTTGTGTTGTTGTAGTGCTGTTGAAGCCCCCACTTTTCGTATTAAAGGTCACATGGTACTGTCTAAATTTACCGGTGAAAAAGAAGAAAATCTTCCTTGAAAAGAATACACGTGTAAAATATGACCTTTTTTTAAAAAAACTAAATAGTCATTTACATTGGCAGGATAAAGGTTTTACAGTCTTCTCACTATTTACTTCGCGTTATAAAGTTGTAGTGCCTTTTTCTGTGAAGATAAGATGTACACGCAGTTGGTGTTTTGTTTTATGACGCTCGTATTTATGGGAAACTCGTAATTCAGAGATTCGAAATATCGAGACTTCACTGTTCGATTTCAGTTTACTTATTTTCAAACTTCAAAAAATGTTCAAATGTTTGTAATTCTATCGGATCAAACTGCGTGGTCATCAGTCCGTAGCTTACAAACTACTTAAACTAAACTAACCTAAGGACAACACACACACCCATGCCCCAGGGAGGACTCGAACCTCCACGGCGAGCAACCGCGCGCTCTGCAGCGAGAAGCTTTAGACCGCTCGGCTACTCCACCGAGGCTTTCAAACTTCCTTTAATTTTTGTTTTATAAGTATAAAATGTCACAAGGAGGGGAAAAGAATCTAATTTGGAAGTACTTTAATGAAAGTACCGTCGATTTGTCTAAACCTATTCGTCTCCCATGTCATCCTCTACTCCTGATTAGGTTTACACTCACTCAACAAGGCTTGGTACAGGGAGGGGATCGTGAAAAATATGGAAAAACTAGTGATTTGTGTTGTGACGTAAATATTCACGGATTTTAACTTAATTACGCAAATCGTAGAATGTAGGCTTTCACGGCCGACGTCTTTACGCATAAGGTAAACAGAAAAGACACCCACACCTATCGTTATCTTCGGAAGGATTCGAACCATCATCCTAGGCAGAAGAGAGGTGTCATTAAAATATTGGTGGATCGAGCTAATAATATCTGTGAGCCTATTTATCTGAGAGACGAATTAAACCATTTGCGAACAGCATTCAAGAAAAATGGATACACCGATAAAGAGATAGTTCGAGCTCTCCATCCAAGAAGAAAAGGGTCCGAAAACAAGCCATAACAATGTCGGCCGGAAAAGAGTTTCTTCATTTCATCCACAAAACTACGGACCATTTTGGGAAAGTTTTGGCCAGGTTTCAAGTGCAGACCGTCTTTAGATCTACCAAGAAAATTACTGAATGCTTACGATCGGTGAAAGACGCACGGCATCCCCTAGCAAAGTCTGGGGTGTTTAAAATTCCCTGTAGCTGTGGCATCGTGTATATAGGAACAACAAAAAGGAGTGTTAATACTCGCATGTTGGAACATAAAAGGAACTGTCGTCTGGGTCACACAGACAAGTCAGCTGTGGCAGAGCATGTTTTTACACGTGGTGACCATGAAATCAAATTTAGTGAAACGAGCGTGCTAGCCTGGACGTCGCATTATTACACACGGATTTACAGAGAAGCCAGAGAAATACAAAAACACCACAATAATTTTAACAGGAAAGAAGAAGGTTTGAAATTAGATAAGATTTGGCGGTCAACTTTGAACCAAAGATATGACAATCGATTACCTGTAATCGAGAGACATGACGTTGGTCAAAGATAACTTCATAGTCGGCAGCACGTGACAAGTGCTGGCGCCATCTATGCACTCTGTATAAGCAGGACCTCCAGCGCAACTTAGCGCGGAAGTTCTAATTAATGAAGACGCCGGCCGTGAAAGCCTACATTCTATAATATTTTCATGTTAGGCCCAGTGAAAATTATTTGTTTGTCTAGGAGTATTATCTAATTTTTTTTTCTTTTTTGGGAGTTACCTTCAAAAAATTCAACTGTCCGTTTTGCTCTTTCTCTATAGTAAATTGTATCCGCGGATTAATACTATTCAGGTGCCCCAAAAAATCATAAGCAGGACCTCCAGCGCCTAGTAGGCAGTCGTCGACTCACCCTTGAAGATGTTGCCCGCAGTAGGCAACGAAACGTCGGGAGTAAGAAGTTTCATTGATGGACCCGGAAGTTTTAATTAATGACGCAAGTTTCGATTACGGTTTAGGCCGAAAATAGGAGCCGAATATTCGGTTACGGTTTCGGCCACAAATCACGTTTCGGGCGGACTCTACAACCAACCAATCCCGCTGACCTGTTTCCGTCCATATCCAAATGACGCTGTCTGCCTCAACCCCTGCGCATCTCCTTCTGCTGCCTTTCTTTGTACTTTTCTCCGTACCTTACTCTACATCTGCATCTACACACACACTGCACAAGCCATCTCACGGTATGTGGCGGAGGGTACTATGCATACCATTGTCACAGCCTCCTATTCCAGTCGCGTACGGTTCGCAGGAAAAATTATTGTCTGTAAGACTCTGTGTGGGCTTTAATCTCTGTGACCCTTGTAGTCGCTACGCGAGATATAAGTGGGACTGTTCATGAAACTGTGAGAACTCTGACACAAGAATATACCGTCGTACCGCGATGCAGAACCTCTCTCTCGCAGCGTCTGCAAGTTGAGTTTCCTAATCATCTCTGCGACGCTTTCGCCCTTAATAAAAGACTGCAACAAGGCGCGCTACTCTCCGTTGGATCTTCTCTATGACAACCGTATACAAGGTAACCAGTCAATTTTATTTTATAACAATTATCATGACCTTTCACCCAGATACAAGCACCCTCTTGCTCATTAATTTTTCGCTGATTCCTCGTCCTCAATGTAAAAGGGATGCTACTGGTGGAATAAGACTTCCCAAAGTCACGGTTGTACACTTCAGCAACTTGAAATTTACGAAAAGCAATCACATCTTTGTTATTAAAACTCTCCAATCCAGAAACTGCCTTAACAGTACTACCATCTATTGCCATGACTAGCTGCATCTTTCTGAGAAACTGTAAAGTTCAAAACACCCCCACAAAAAACAGACGGTCCCTGAAGAATCGAGAGTTACGTAACCTACTTCCTCTGTTGACGAACTACACTTCCTAAGGATTCTTATAATGAATCTCAGTATGACATATGCCTTACCAATAACTGATTTTATGGGGGGGGGGGGGGGGGGTTAAGTTTCCCCTGTTGACTGTGGGCAGAGTTGTGCACGAAAGAACAAAAAAATGGAATGAGACATTAAAGATTAGACATATCTTAATTTTTCTACACAATTTTCAAGTACATAGAAACATTTGTCAAACGGCTTTGTAAGCTTCAAAAATCAGGCCAAGAAAAAAATCAGGAGCTTGCATATCGAAAAAGCGTTGTACGGATATGGGCGAAAGACGACACAGCAGGTGAACGCGCACGTGCAAGACACCGGTACAGCATTGGGTAGAGGTCGACCAAGCAGATGACTTTCTGTTTCGGATTGTGAGGCGGGATCAAACGTGGGCCCACCATTATACGCCCGAATCGAAGGCCGCGTCCATGGAGTGGAAACACCCGTCATCATCTGTCCGAAAGAAGTTCGAAAGCACTCCACCTGCAGGGAAAGTGCTACCCATCGTCGTCTGGGACGCCAAGGGGGTTTTGTTGCTGGACGTTTTGGAGGGTGCAACCATAAATGCTACACAGTACTGTGCCACTCTGTCGAAATTGAAGGAGGTGAATCGGAAAAAGTTGCCTGGCCTTCTAAGTTCTGGTGTTCTGCTGTTGGATGACATTGCGATGGCAACGCAAAACCATATTGCAACTGTCGGTTGGGAGCGCCTACACCATCCGCCATACAGTCCTGATCTCGCACCAAGTGACTTGCATCAGTTTCCAGCTTTGAAGAAGACTCTTGGCGGAAGGCTCTTTGGAAGCAATGCTGACGTCAAACATGCCGTTCAACGCTTCTTCAGTTTGCAACGCCCAGATTTTTTTTTTTTTCCTGGAAGGTGTTTTGAACTTATAAAGCGATAGGACAAATGTCTCAATGTACTTGGAAATTATGTAGAAAAATAAAGCTATGTTTTATCTATAATATCTCATTCTATTTTTTTTTTCCTTTGATAGAAAACTGACCACAGTCGACAGCGGATACTTACTTTCCTACTCACCCTCGTATATGTTCGTTGCAAGTCGAATTGCAACTTGTCTGAGTAGACGTGTTGCAGAAAGGTGGTATGACAACAAGTGGCTGAAATGATGAGTCGCGTGCGGCCGCAGTGGGCTGTTACCTCAGCCTGCATGAAACTCCTGGCTGAGGATTACGTGACGCAGCTGTCGGGATTTCTCGGAGCCAATTACAGCTACGTACATACTCTGCGTCAGCCGTAAGGTGCCTGCTGGAGGGTACCTCGTTCCACCACTAGCCATTTCCTTCTCTTTCCCAGTCCCAGACAGATCGAGGGAGAAACCAGTGCCTGTATGCCTCTGTAACACCCCTAATTTCTTTTTATGTTCCGTATTTATACGAGACGTAAGTTGCCTGTAGTAGATTCGTTTTGTAATCAAGTTCAAATGACAGCCCTCTAAATTTCTTCAATTAGTGTTTTTCGAAATGAACGTCGCCTTACCTCCGGCAATTCCCATTTGAGTTCCCGAAGAATCCCTGTAACACTCTTGCATCGATCGAGCCTGTCAGTAACAGCCTCAGAGTCCGCCTCTGAATTGTTTATATGTCTTCCTGTAAACCACTCTGATGGGAATTGCAACAGGTAAATGTCTACAGGGGGTATGTTAACCGGTCCTATATCATTTCCTTTCCTCCTCCATGTTTCCATGGATGACACACAACAGTTTGCGTTTGTACTTCAATTACACTGGACGCGAGGGTTGTAGTGACTCCTCACTGCACTGTGTGAAGAGTAGCTCTTAAAGTTCACCAACCTGACGTCTTCTATAGATGTCCCCACGCAGATGATATCACGCAGGTCGGAGTTCTTGAATGAGGCTGAAATAGCTAAACTATTGGCAGTAACTTAATTACGGAATAAAACTGAGGTACTTCGGATGCCAGCTGATTTATTTAAAGAAAGCAGAAAACCAGCAAACCGCATAATAACATCCACTTGACACATATGGTCTTAACTGAATGTAAATATAAAGTCATTTCTAAGATGATTAAACAATTACTTATGACCTCCTACGTATGCGACATGTTACTCCTCCGAGTAACGTGTTCTGAAGTCACATGTTACTCCTCCGACTGCGTGTACTGAACTGAAGGGTGGCGGCTCGATGCAAGGCTGCCTTCGTTCCTCAATTTGGCGCGCAAACATGGCCGCCGTGTATCGTCCGTCTTAATTATTTTGTTTACTGGATTAGCAATTGTTAATATGTTTTACCTACTCAGGGCATAGCTTAGCTCTGAGGGTATTTTTGAATTGAGTTTGACATTGATTATTAGTTTATTAAATATAAATAAAAATTTGATTCCGTTTTGACGCGTGACCGCCAGTACTACGACCAATCAGCGTCCTGTGCCAGCCGCTCGGGGACTTCCCTGATTTCGGGGAGACTTGCCAGTGCTCTTTCCCATGAGAATCCGACCTATTGTACCACCTGCCTAACCGGCTGCACTGAAGCAATACTCCGATCTTAATGTGATGGCTTTAAACCAGAAATATTACAGGATCCAAAACACATGAGTAACGATAAATTGTTGCGTCTGTGGTACAGATCATGTCCGAAAGAACATTATTAATGGTAATTCATCTTGTCGAGATTTGATGCTTCTTTCAGTGCGGATACACAAGAGCAAAGAAGGAAAAGCTGAAAGGCATATATAGAAGGCGTGTACAAAGGAAATAAACTTGAAGACAGTATTCTAGAAATGGAAAACGAAGTAGAAAAAGATGAGATAGGAGATACTATACTGAGAGAAGAATTTGACAGAGCACTAGATACAAGGCCCCTGGAGTAGATGATATTCATCTGAACTGCTATTAACGTTATGAGAACACGTCATGAAAAAATAGTTCCATCTGGTATGCAAGATGTATGAGGGGAAATACCATCAGACTTCAAGAAGAATATAGTGATTCCAATTCCGAAGGAGATAGACAAATGTGAAAATTACAGAACTATTAGTTTAATAAGTCATGGTTGCAAAATACTAACACGAAATATTTACAGACGAATGGAAAAGCTGGTGGAATCCGACCTTGGGGAAGATCATTTTGGATTTAAGAGAAATGTAGTAACACACGAGGCAATTGTCACATTACGACTTATCTCTAAATATAGGTTAAGGAAAGGGAAACCTACGTTTTTAGCATTTGTGGATCTGGAGAAAGCTTTTGACAATATTGATTGGAATACACTTTTTCAGATTATTAAAATAGCAGGGGTAAAATATGGGGAGCGAAGAGCTATATTCAAATTGTTCAAAAACCAGACAGCAATTATAGCAGTTGAAGGGCATGAATGAATCACAGTTGTTGGTTGGGTTGTAGCCTTTCCCCAACGTTGTTCAATCTGTACGTGAACAAGCTGTGAAGGAATGCAGGGAGAAATTTGGAGAGGGTATTAAACTCCAGGGAGAGGGAATAAAAACCATGCTTTGCTTATGAAAGAGTAAAGTAATTATGTCAAAGTACCTGGAAGAACAATTAAATAGAATGGGCAATGTTTTGAAAGGAAGATATAAGATGAACGTCAAGAATATTAAAACGAAGGTAATGGAATGTAGTGTCAGAAAATCAGACGATGCTGAAGGAATTAGATTAAGTAATGAAACAGTAAAAGTAGTAGATGAGTTTTGTTACTTGGGTAGCAAGATAACTTGTGATGGCCGAAGTAGAGAAGATATAAAATGCAGAATGGCTATGGGAAGAAAAGCGTTTCTGAAAAAGCGAAATGTGTTGACATCCAATATTAGTTTAAATGTTGGGAAGTACTTTCTGAAAGCATTTGAGTGTAGCTCTGTATGAGAGTGATGCGTGGACGATAAGGAGTTGAGACAAAAAGATGATAGCTTTCGAAATGTGGGGCTGCAGACGAATGATGAAGACTAAATGAGGAGGTTCTTAACAGAATTGGGGAGAAAAGGAGTTTCTGGCATATCCTGACTAAAGGGATAGGTTGGTGGGACACATTCTGAGTCATCAAGGAATCGTCAACTTAGCATTAGAAGGAAGTGTGTGGGGTAAAAAATGTAGATGGAGACCGAGGGATAAATAAACAGATTCAAAATGATGTAGGTTGTCGTTCGTATTCTCAGGTGAAGAGGCTTGCACAGGACAGGGAGCTTGAAGAGCTATATCAAACCAGTCTGCGAACTGAAAATCACAACAAGAGGATCAGAATCCTAATGGGAATACAGGGTTGGGTGAGAGCCATGGATTACGATGTTCAAAGTAGGAGCACATATGGGAATTTGCGTCGGATGTGGTACGCGCGTGAGTAGTCCGTGAAAATGCGTGAAGCCCGTGAACTTGGTTGGTGCAAGGGTTGGCACAACTGCCTGCAATAAGTAAACCCTGACCAGGAACATACTTACGTTGTGTGATTGTAGCACATACCAGAAGTTGAGACAAAACTAGTGCAACTAAATCTAAAGCTGAGCAATACTCAGGAAGGGGTCACACAAGCTTCAATAACAAGTCTCCTTTACAGATGAATCACATCTCCCGAACATTTTCTCAATAAATCGAAGTCGACCATCCACTTTCCCCGCAATGAGTAACATAGAAGTAGATATCATCGGAGTAGTACAGCAACTAGAATCACTTAACAAGAACAAGTCTTCTGGTCCGGATTGTATACCCATTAGATTTCTGATTATGATGAAGCGATAGCTCCTTACTTAACAGCCATATACAACCGCTCTGTCATAGAAGGATCTGTACCAGAAGATTGGAAAGTTGCACAGGTCACACCTATATTCAAGAAAGGCAGTAGGAGTAACCCACTAAACTACAGGCCTATTTCATTGACGTCAATTTGCAACAGGGTTTTGGAACATATCCTGTATTCAAATATTATGAATTATCTCGAACAGTATGATCTATTGACCCAAGGTCAACACAGATTTACAAAATATAGTTCATGCGAAACACAACTAGCTCTTTACTCACACGAAGTGATGGGTGCTATCTACAAGGGGTTGGCAAATCGATTCCGTATTTTTTGATTTCCAGGAAGGCTTTTCACACCGTACCTCACAAACGGCTTTTAATCAAATTGCCTGGTTATGGTATATCGCCCCATGTTTGCGAATGGAAAGGGGATTTCCTGTCAGAGAGGACACAGTTCGTAGTAATCGATGTAAGGCATCGACTAATACAGAGGTGATATCGGGTGTTCCACAGGGTAGTATTATTGGTCCTCTACTGTTCCTTATATACATAAACGATTTAAGGGAAAATCTAAGGAGCTCTCTTAGGTTGTTTGCAGATGACGTCTTCATTTACCGTCTAGTAAAATCATCCGAAGATCAAAACCAAATACAGAACGATCTGAATGGTGTAAAATTGGCAATTGACTCTAAATAATAAGAAGTGTGAAAACGTCCACATGAGTACGAAAAGAAATCCGTCAAACTTTGTTTACAAGATAAATCAACCAAAGTGAAGGCCGTAAACTCCACAAAATACCTAGGAATTACTGTTGTTGCCCAGTGTGGGATCCTTGTCAGGTGAGTTTGACGGACGGCATCGAAAAAGTCCAAAGAAGGGCAGCTTGTTTCGTATTGTCACGATACAGGGGAGACAGCGTTACGGAAATGATACAGGATCTGGGATGGGAATCATTACAACGGCGCTTATCGCTGCGGCGTGGGCTACTTACGAAACTCCAATCGCCAAAAATCTACTCCGAATGCGAAAATATATTGTTGACTCCCACTTACATAGGTAGAAACGACCATCAGAATAAAATACGAGAAACCAGAGCTCGAACGGAGAGATTCAGGTGTTCTTTCTTCCCGCGCGCTATTCGAGAATGGAATTGTAGATTAATAGTGTAAAGGTGGTTCGATGAACCCTCTGCCAGGCACTTAAATGTGATTTGCAGAGTATCCTATGTAGATGTAGTACTAACGTCGTGTTCGAACAGTATGCGGTAGTTTTTTCTGCTCATCCGCATCACTTCACCTTACACTCTCTCTTTTCTTTCTTTCTTTCTTTTTTTTTCTTTTTTTTTCTTTTTTGAATTAATTTATCTTTTGATAACTAGCATGCAGAAAGTTTGTCCAGGTCATCTGCGCCCTACTACCGTTATTCTATGAAAACATCTTTCCGCACACCACTGCATCGTCAGTCAGCAAACAGCTGCAGATTACTATTCACTTTGTCTGTGACATCATATATATATATATATATATATATATATATATATATATATATATATATATATATATATATATAAGGGTACTATCAATTTCCTGGGGAACTCTTGACGATACCATCGAACTATATGAACATTCGCCGTCGAGGACAACGTACTGGATTTAGTTTCTACAGAAGTCTTCAAGCCACTCGCACATATCTGGGAAACTATCCCATGTGCTCATACCTTCGTGAGGTGTCTGCAGTGCGGCACAAAAGTCTTTCGAAAATGAAGGGATATCCAGTCTACCCGTTGCTCTTCAAACATGCAAGATATCATCTGCATAAAGGAAAAAAATAAACTGTTTTAGAGTATCAGTTCTGAATCCCGGATATTGATTAATTGTCTGATCTGTTCCAGATATTTCTATATACTGTTTTTCATGTATGTCATCACTGTTTTTATTGTGATTATCCAATTTTAAACATGGCTGTTAAAGACAGAAACCGTTCGTCAAAATATAAAATAATCGCTTGAGAAACAGCTCTTCGGTTGCAGAAGTTTTGGTAAAATATTTACCATGGTTTCGGCTTCACCAGGAGTGCCTTCAACAAAAGTAAAACAGTTTTTTAACTTTTTTTTTTTTTTTTTTTTTTTTTTTACATGTGAATGTATAGTCAGCAGAAGGTCTCGAGCTGTAGGGCTCACGTTAAAAATTAAGAAGTTTGCTCATTGCATACTTTTTGAATACAAATAAGACAACACGCCGCTGCGGGTGATGCCACCTGCAGTGCTGGCCGCACACTCGACCCTTAACGGCGTGTTGTCTTATTTGTATTCAAAAATTATGCAATGAGCAAACTTCTAAATTTTTAACGTGAGCCCTACAGCTCGAGACCTTCTGCTGACTATACAGTAAAAAAAAAAAAAAAAAAAAAAAAAAAAAAAAAAAAAAAAAAAAAAAGTTAAAAGACGTTTTACTTCTAATAAAGACTCCCCTAGTGAAGCCGAAACTGTAGTAAAGTAAATATTTTATCAAAACTTCTGCAACCGAAAAGCTGTTTCTCAAGTGATAAATTTATATTGTGATTATCGTTAATCTGTTTGAAAGCTACCTCTTTCTATGTAAATAAAGCAAGGCAACATTTTTTATTTTAATTCCAATTAATTAATGTATTCACCTATAGCCGTAAAGTTTACGTTGTTTTATTGAACAGTAATACCATCTTCATATATATATATCCAAGTAAACTGTTGAAGTGGTTTACTTAATAATTCCCAGCTCCTGAATAAACGTGTGTTAATTCACACATGTGACTACAACTGTCAAAATAAGTAATGGCAATAAAGTTTTCTTCGTAAAACACGATTGCTGGACATTTTACGTTTCGTACGCTTTACTTTCGTAGATTGCAGCATGGGAAATGTTTCTAACATTTTCAAATTACTCTTTCTTTTTTTAGACAGAGAGAGTTTGCCAAACTGTTCCCTTTGTGAAATTCTATCGAGTTCCTGAAAAGTATGTGATTTCGTCATAGATTGTAGTCGTCTGAGATTCCTGTTCTTTATCATTTACTGCGAAATAGGTTAAAACGAAATAAGCAGTTTCCTTTATGCGAACGACTTAGTTGGGGTAGTCGATTAGATTGAAGAATTGCAAACAAATATTACAGATCTATATCAGAGATATAAGGGTTATTGTATGAAGAGCAGCACCTCAAAAACGAAAGTAATATCTGTGGGCAAGAGATTTAAACAGATTGAATGTCATATATGAGAAACAACGTTACAACAGGTAGACCATTTCAAGTACCATGTATTTTCTTCCAGTCTGGCAAAATAGTGAAAGAAGTGGAATCAAAGCTATGATTTTTTTGCAAGAAGGAAGTCAGTAGCAAGACGTAAGTTATCAGTGCACCGTTCAATGTTTCGATCAATTTTGTTGTGTTGGAGTGAAAGCTGGGTAGATGTAGGTTGCCTTATTAATAACTTTGAGGTTACAAGTAGCAGCCGCGGTGGAGTAGCCGAGCGGTGCCGGGCGCCACAAAAAAAAAAAAAAAAAAAAAAAAAAAGAGAGAGAGAGAGAAAAAAGGCCCGTCTAAAGCGTCTCGCTGTGGAGCGCGCGGTTGCTCGCCGTGGAGGTTCGAGTCCTCCCTGGGGCATGTGTGTCTGTGTTTGTCCGTAGGTTAGTTTACCTAGGCTTAAGGAGTTTGTAAGCTACGGACTGATGACCACGCAGTTTGGTCCGACAGATTTACAAACATTTGAACATTTTTTTTTACAAGTAGAAAGGAAGATTGCAGGTGTTAATACATGGGAACAATGGCACGAGCGTGTCCATAATGAGGAAATCAAAGAAAAACTAGGAACGAACACCAATGAAGAAGCAGAGCGAACAGGCTTAGATGATACTATCATATTACACGCATAGGGGGGAAGCAAGGTTACCTAAGACACTCGTTTGTTTCGGTCAATAATGATTTTGAAGTAACATAATGAACATCGACGAGGCATCAATGTTATCATTGAACGGGAGAGGAGTTTGATAATGTTTTGAAGACGGCGATGATCCATTTTTGTATAAAGCCAAGACTGGCTTCCGAACGTACAAGAAAAACTGCGCGCCGCACAACGACACCAAGTACCAACGGAGGCAATTAACGCCAATACCATGCTGTTTTATATAAATTTTAATATTTTATACAGTACGTATAATAATTTTAATGATAATTTTAACAAACTGACGTTTAAAAAAATTTTAATATGA
This sequence comes from Locusta migratoria, assembly GCA_026315105.1. Classification (NCBI taxonomy): domain Eukaryota; kingdom Metazoa; phylum Arthropoda; class Insecta; order Orthoptera; family Acrididae; genus Locusta; species Locusta migratoria. The sequence goes on from CM048744.1 coordinate 669,025,799, forward strand.
CATTTGTAATTTATACATCTTTGTTTTACACCTTCAGTGTTTAAAACACCGTATGCATGTTTTAATTACCTTACCATATTTTTATCCTTATATACAGTTTTATAATTTTTATGTCTAGATATATTCCAGAACCCCACTTTTAGGAAAATATTTTTATAACAAACAGTCGTTCAGTATAAGACCCTAGACTATTTGGGCTCAAGCCATCCCCTTGAATCCCCCCTGCCTCCACCTACTCTTTCCCTCCCCACCACCACCTGCAACCAAATTATATGTGCCTACATCAAACTGTAAAACTCAGTACCAATTAGTACTCAGCCTGACAGGTTGCGGACGCACATGACTACGAAAAGAAATCCGTTTAACTTTGTTTACAAGATAAATCAATCAAAAGTGAAGGCTATAAACTCCACAAAATACCTAGGAATTACTATTATTTCAGACTTAAATTGAAAAGAACACGTAGATAATGTCATGGGAAAGTCGAACCAGAGTCTACGTTTTATTGGCAGAACCCTTAAAAGATGCAACAGAACTACAAAAGAAACTGCATACACTACGCTTGTCCGTCCATTTTTGGAGTGTTGGTGCCCAGTGTGGGATCCTTATCAGGTGAGTTTCACGGAGGACATCGAAAGAGTCCAAAGAAGGGCGGCTCGTTTCGTATTATCACGATACAGGGGAGACAGCGTTACGGAAATGATACAGGATCTGGGATGGGAATCATTATAACAACGACGCTTATCGCTGCGGCTTGGGCTACTTACGAAACTCCAATCGCCAACATTCTCCTCCGAATGCGAAAATATATTGTTGACTCCCACTAACGTAGGTAGAAATGATCATCAAAATAAAATACGGGAATTCAGAGCTCGAACGGAGAGATTCAGGTGTTCTTTCTTCCCGCGCGCTATTCGAGAATGGAATGGGAGATAAAATAGTATAATGGTGGTTCGATGAACCCTCTGCCAGGCACTTAAATGTGATTTGCAGAGTATCCCATGTACATATAGATGTAAAGAAAGATCTCTCCATTTATGTATGAATTAAATATTGTTCAATTAACCATTAGTAAATTTATAAAATTGTACCTTTTTTTTGCAACTATTGACGGAAATAAACACATTAAAAAAAAGCCAAGAAGCTCCTTCATGGTAAAGAACAGTAGAAAAAAGGATTCATGTAGATTAGATTAGATTAGATTATTTATTTGTTCCGTAGATCCATATTGAGGGGATCCTCGTGGATGTGGAACATGTCAAGAAACAAAATTTACAAGTTGAATAACAGATAATACTGATAATATAAATACAAATACATACACTTATAAATACAGATACATAATTTTAAGGTTTTTTTTTTTTGCTGATAATATAATACTAATATAGTATGAGTGCATGCATCATTTGGTACAATTTATAAATTCACTAATGGAGTAGAAGGAGTTGGCCACTAGAAAGTTTTTTAGGTTCCTCTTAAACTGATCTTTATTTGTAGCTAAATTTTTTATACTTGATGGTAAATTATTGAAAATGTGTGTTCCTGAGTAGTGGACCCCTTTTTGAACTAAAGTAAGTGCTTTTAAATCCTTGTGTAGATCATTTTTATTTCTAGTATTGTATGCATGAACTGAGCTGTTTGTTGGGAAAAGGGATATATTATTTATGACAAATTTCATTAAGGAATAAATATACTGAGAGGCAGTAGTTAATATACCCAGTTCTTTGAAGAGGCTTCTACAAGACGTCCGTGAATTTACTCCACAAATAATACGTATTATGCGTTTTTGGACTCTGAAGACTTTTGACTGACTTGAAGAGTTACCCCAAAATATTATACCATATGACATTAAGGAATGAAAGTAAGCAAAGTATGCAAGCTTTGTTATTTTTATGTCTCCTATGTCTGATAACACTCGTATTGAAAATACAGATTTGTTGAGTTGTTTCTGCAGTTCTGTGGTGTGCTCCTCCCAACTAAATTTATTATCAAGCTGTAATCCCAGGAATTTAATACTGTCCACCTCTTCTATCTGCTCTTCTTCATACTTAATGCATATGCTGTCAGGAAATCTCTTACATGTTCTGAACTGCAAGTAGTGCGTCTTTTCAAAGTTTAATGACAATGAGTTGGCTTTAAACCATTTATTAATGTTCATGAAAATATCATTAGCAGACTTTTCTATCACTATACTTGACGTACTCTTTATTGCAATACTTGTATCATCTGCAAACAAAACGAACTCTGCTTCTGGTAGTGTAACTGATGAGAGATCATTAATGTACACAAGAAAAAGCAATGGCCCTAAGATGGATCCTTGTGGGACACCACATGTAATTTCTTCCCAATCCGATGATGACTGTTGGCCTAATTCACTAGTCACTTGCACTGACACCCTTTGTTTCCTGTTAGTGAGGTACGACTTGAACCATTTTGCAGCATTTCCCGTGACCCCATAGAATTCTAATTTACTTAAAAGGATGTTATGGTTCACACAATCAAATGCCTTTGACAAATCACAGAAAATACCTGCTGCTTGCAATTTATTATCTAATGAATTAAGTACATTCTCACTGAAAGTGTAAATAGCCTTCTCAATATCGGAACCTTTCAGAAATCCAAACTGTGTTCTAGACAATATGCCATTTGCGGTTAAGTGGTTGAGAAGCTGCTTGTACATTACCTTTTCTATAATTTTTGAGAATGCTGGCAAAAGTGAAATGGGTCTGTAGTTTGATGGTATCTCTTTATCCCCCTTCTTGAAGAGAGGTTTAATATCTGCATATTTTAGCCAATCAGGAAATGTTCCCGTTATAACAGACTGGTTACACAAATAACTTAAGATTGTGCTAAGTTCACAAGAACAAGCTTTAATTAACTTTGTTGATATTTCATCGTAACCACTGGAATTCTTTGTTTTTAGAGATTTTATTATGGAAGATATTTCTTGTGGTGAAGTGACTGACATATTCATGTGTGTGAAGTTATTTGTAAATGCTAATTTCAAATATTCAAGCGCATTATTTACTGACCCAGACAATCCCATACTATCAGTAATGGATATAAAGTACTTGTTAAATAGATTTGCCACACTATGCCCATCAGTTACTAATGTCTCAGCTACTCTTAATCGTACCTGCTCTTGTTCCTTTCTGGTTCTACCAGTCTCTTCTTTCACTATATCCCATATTGTTTTTATTTGGTTTCCTGATGTTGCTATCTTCTTTTCATAGTGCATTTGTTTAGATACCTGAATAACTTTCTTTAATATTTTACAGTATTCCTTATATTTAGTTAAATCATCATCTTTGCAACTACTCTTGGCTGATAGATACATTTTCCTTTTTGTCTTACATGAAATCTTTATTCCTTGTGTAATCCAAGGTTTTATTATAGACTTCTGTTTAATTCGCATTACTTTTAGAGGAAAACAGTTTTCAAACATGATACTAACATTATTAATGAATACATTATATTTTTCATTCATGCCATTAGCCCTATATACATCTTTCCAGTTCATGTCTTTGAGGAGTTTTCTAAAATTTTCAATTTTTGGTGGGTTGACTACTCTCCTGTATGTACATTTTGCAGTCTTCATAATCTGTTTAGAATCTATACCTAAAACAAGGAGCTGCATATCCTGATCTGACAGGCCATTTATTATTGGTTTTATGATATGATTTTGTTCCTTTGATTTGTCTATAAAAATATTATCAATTGCTGTCCTAGAGGTTTTAGTTACCCTAGTTGGAAAGTTTACGGTGTGTGTTAGATTGAAAGACAAAGTTACTGACTGCAATAAATTTTTACTGGAGGACTGCATAAGAAAATCTGTATTAAAGTCACCAGCAACCAGGATTTCTTTATTTCTTCCTGTTAAATAACCCAACAGAGCTTCTAGATGATTTAGGAATAGATTATAATTTCCTGAAGGTGCTCGGTAAATAGTTACTATTATATAACATCTGTTATGGAATTCTACTTCTGTTGCACAAGCTTCTAAATGCTGCTCTAGACAGAATTTATTTATATCAATATTCTTGAATTTATAGCAGTTTTTAATGAATGTGGCAACTCCTCCTCCCTCCATATCTACTCTACAGAAGTGTGAAGCTAAATTAAATCCTGGAATGTTTAACATATCTATACCAGTGGCCACATGATGTTCAGAGAGGCAAATTATGTCAATTGGGCTAGAGGAATCTATTTCATCAATACAAATGAGTAGTTCATCAAGTTTATTTCTGAGTCCTGGAATATTTTGATGTAATAAAGATAACTGATATTGCATACTAATGGCTTGAGTAAGATTTACTGGAAGTTTCTGACTACTTTCTGTTAAACATTGTTTGCTAAAATTTATCTCCTGTTTATCTGCTTTTCCAAACTGCGGGTGTCTTACAAGCTCTCTCAAAACTGGTTTTCTTCCCCCCCTCCCTATCCTAAAAAAGGCATCCCTCTGACACCTGTAACCACTGGTATTTTACCATTTGTGACAGTGCCCCCCCGTAAGTTACTTGCAATCAGCCCAGACAATTTTCCCTTCCCTTTCCTGTTGAGGTGAAGGCCATGCCTAGTGTAGTCCCACCTACAGATATCATCCACAGGAATCAAACCGTTCATCTATGGTGTTCATTCCCAGCTTTTTTTTTATTTTCTCATTATGGATACCCTCCTGCCATTGTTCCCATCCATTAGTATCTACAATCATTCTCGCTACTTTCGTATCTGTAACCTCAATCTTATGAATAAGGTAACCTGTATCCAGCCAATTTTCACTCCCATACAACAAAGTTGGTCGGAAGATAAAGCGGTGCACTGCTAACTTAGTACCTTCTTGCAGAACATAGTAGACATTAGCTGAACACTCACTGCATTAACTTTTTCCTACACTTTGATTCGAATTCTTTCACTATGTTGCTACTCTGTGAGAAAATACATTCTAAGTACTTGAAACTGTGCACCTGTTGTAACTTGGTTCCTCCTATTTGGCACTAAATCGGTTTAAATCACTTTATCACAGATATTACTTTTGTTTTGGAGATGCTGATCTTCATATCATAACCCTTGTACCTGTGATCGAGCTCTGAAATATTAGACTGAAACTTTTCAATCGAATCTGCCATCACAACTAACTCATCTGCATATGCGAGACTGCTTATTATGTTTTCACCTATTTTAATCCCGCCTTGCCAGTCTAGTGTTTTCGACATATGATACATGAATAGTATGAGTAACAGTGGTGACAGGTTACAGCCTTGACTTACCCCTGAAACTACCCTGAACCATGAGCTTAATTTGCCGTCTAACCAGCTAAAAAATCTGGTCCTGGCAGTCTCTGAGAGGCTAACTCATACTCGCACTCTCCTTTCAACAATACTGGAGAATCTTTTCCCACAAAGCCAATTAAAGAGATACCTCGATAGTTGTTACAATCTTTTCTGTTTCCATGTTTGAAAATTGTCCAGTCAGACGGAACCTGTCCTGACTTCCACGTCTTCTCATTTATCCTGTATAACCATTTGAGATCTGAAATTCCACTGTGTTTGACGAGTTCCGGCTTAATTTCATCCACCCCAGCCGCTTGATTGCACTGAAATCTATTGACCATTCTCTCAACTTCTTCAAATGTGATCCTGTTTCCATCATCATTCCCATCCCATTCTAAAAATATGACACATAATTGAACGTTTCACCTATTAGTGTTGTTATTGCGTTTACTTTTCTGTAAGGGTAATTAGGTGGTTATCTTCCGCCATTACCACAAATTTTGTGGTTAGTTTCTAGTTTTTAATTTCTTGATTTTGAGTAGCTAAGTCGAGGGTAAGAGGAATAGACGAAAAGATAGAAGAGGCAGAGAGGGACAGATGTCGGTGTGAAGAAGAATTCGAAGACAAAAGGGTAGGGGGGAGATGGAAAGAGAAAGGGGATGGATAGAGGGAGGATGAGGAGGATGATGTAGATGGCGGGAAAAAAGGAGATGAAAAAAGACTAGGGTGAGGAGAAGATGGACGGAATGTAGAACACGATTGCTTTTTCAAGGGCAGGTTTACGTCGCATACTCCATAGTCGGTGAAAAGTCTGATCCTTATATTTACAATAAGTAATGACTTTCTGAAAAATAATGTTTTTTCTTTCATTCTATATAGCCACAGGAACGCAAAGCCGTGTAGGTACGGTGTTGATTCGATTGATTTTTTCTGTGGATGCATGTTCGCAACAATTATTTTCTTTACTTCCCTAACTACAGTAACTACAGTTACTAACCGTAACTGACTGAGTCAGCGTGAAGCGTGGCTGGCTTTAGCGTATAATTATAACACATTTATTTATCGCAGTAACACATATATGAAATAGTCTAATGCAATAATAAAAATAATAATTTGCTTACATCAGTGAATAGTACAGTGCTACAGTACAGCATTCAGCAACTTGTGCTTCAATTAAGTTTGGATTTTGAAAGGTAGAAATGTGCAGTTTTAAATTCGAATGTTTGCAAATATGTGGGAAATAACTATTGTGAATATCAATCCCTAGGCTTACAAACTACTTCAACTAAACTAAAGGCATCACACACACACACACACACTAAAGATGTTCGACGGAGGACTCGCACCTCCGACGAGGGGCAACTCGCACTCACAGCAAGGTGCTTTAGATGGCTCAGCTATTCAACCGAGTGGTTTATGAACTGTAAGAGCAGAGCAACTTGATGTTGGAGTAACAGCCGAAAACCGGTTTGTAAACCAATAAATTTGCAGAATATCTCGCAGTTATCTTGTGTGTTTCATTCATGATGTATCAAATATTCTGTCAAGAGCCGACGGAACAGTCAGTGAATTTTACTAAAATTTCCCTTAACCGCAGGACTGCAGTTTGGCACGCAAACTATAGCAATGCTGATACACTACCGGAAATACAGTCCTGGCCATTGCAATTGCTACACCACGAAGATGACGTGCTACAGACGCGAAATTTGACCGACTGTGATATACTAATGATTAGCTTTTCAGAGCATTTGCACAAGATTGGCGCCGGTGGCGACACCTACAACGTGCTGACATAAGGAAATTTTCCAACGGATTTCTCATACACAAACCGCAGTTGACGGCATTGCCTGGTGAAACGTCGTTGTGATGCCTCGTGTAAGGAGGAGAAAGGCGTACCATCACGTTTACGACTTTGATAAAGGTCGGATTGTACCCTATGGCAATTGCGGTTTATCGTATCGAGACTTTGCTGCTCGCGTTGGTCGCGATCCAAATGTTCAAATGTTTGTATAGCTTATGGGACTTAACTACGGGGTCACCAGTCCGCTTATGAACCAGCTAATCATAAGGACGGCACAAACATCCATGTCCGAGGGGGGATTCGAACCCCCGACCGTGGTGGCCGGTCGCGATCCAATGACTGTTAGCAGAATATGGAATCGGTCGGTTCAGGAGGGCAATACGGATCGCCGTGCTGGATCCCAACGGCCTCGTATCACTAACAGTCGAGATGACAGGCATCTTATCCACATGGCTGTAACGGATCGTGCAGCCACGTCTCGATCCCAGAGTCAACAGATGAGGACGTTTGCAAGACAACTACCTTCTGCAAGAATAGTTCGACGACGTTTGCAGCAGCATTGACTGTCAGCTCGGAGACCGTGGCTGCGATTACCCTTGACGCTGCATCTTAGACAGGAGCGCCTGCGATGGTGTATGCAACGGCGAACCTGGGTGCACGAATGGCAAAACGTGATGTTTTCGGATGAATCCAGGTTCTGTTTACAGCATCATGATGGTCGTATCCGTGTTTGACGATTCACGGTGAACGCACATTGGAAGCGTGTATTCGTCATCGCCATACTGGCGTATCACCTTGCGTGATGGTATGGGGTGCCATTGGTTACACGTCTCAGTCACCTCTTGTTCGCATCGACGGCACTTTGAACAGTGACAGTTACATTTCAGATGTGTTACGACCCGTGGCTCTACCCTTCATTCGATCCCTGCGAAATCCTACATTTCAGCAGGATAATGCACGACCGCCTGTTACAGTTCCTGTACGGGCCTTTCTGGATACGGAAAATGTTCGACTGCTGCCCTGGCCAGCACATTCTGCAGATCTCTCACCAATTATAAACGTCTCGTCAACGGTGGCCGAGCAACTGGCTCGTCACAATACGCCAGTCACTACTCTTGATGAACTGTGGGATAGTGTTGAAGCTGCATGGGCATCTGTACCTGTACACGTCATCCATGCTGAGTCAGTGCCCAGGCGTATCAAGGCCGTTATTGCGGCCAGAGATGGCTGTTCTGGGTCTTATTTTCAGGATCTATGCAAATTGCGTAACATTGTAATCACATGTCATTTCTAGTATAATATATGTGTCCAATGAATACCCGTTTATCATCTGCGTTTCTTCTTGGTGTAGCAATTTTATTGGCCAGTTGTGTAAAAACTAACACACCATCTCAGAGTTTTACAATAAACTCAAGCTTCACTGTTGATACAGAGCATATGGAGTAGATGAAATTATTACATTTACAGATCAATAGCTGAAGCGGTACTGAGGTACCAAGTTTCGATCGGTACTGAATCATCCACATCAGCACGTAATGCACGTAGCATGCACGGGCGGTAATTCAGGCGCTGCATTATTGGAGGGTACATATGGCCAATACTGCCGCAGGATACATTATGCCACTCCTGCTTGAGCTGTTCTCGCAGTTCCGCAAGTCCTGTGGATTGACGAACCGCACATGTCAGTTGTCTTTCCACCATATCCTACACGTTTTCAATTAAGTATAGAGATGGTGCTGACCATCGAAGCCGTTCCACGGCTTGTAGTGCACCATAACAGTACAGGTGTGGCAATGCAGGCGCTATTCTGGAGCCCACTCAGTCATACAGACAATGACTACTGTCTTGGAGCATTATTCCACGCTTGCTAGATCTGTTCATGTAATTGTGAAAGAGTTGTGAGTTGACTCACCGGTGTCATAGGTTCCCATCATATCCCACAAATACTGGATTGTAAGCAAGTCTGGAGATATCGCTGCCCAGGGTATGTGCAGTAGTTTTGCGGAGTACGTTGAGTTTCAAAAAAATGTTCAAATGTTTGTATAGTCTATGGGACTTAACTACAGGGTCATCAGTCCCTAAACTTACAAACTACTTATGAACTACTTATGAACGAGGACGGCACAAATATCCATGCCCGAGGGGCGATTCGAACCCCCGACCGTAGTGACCGCGCAGACCGTGACTGGAGCGCCCTAGTCCCCTCGGCCACCGCGGCCGGCTACGTTGAGTTTGCGCAGTGTGTGGATGAGCATTATCCTGTTGGGACAACGCACCACCTTCGCGTTGCAAGAATGGCAGTTGAACTGCTCGTACAACATTCTGCACTTACCGAGTGCTGGTCAGCGTTCCCTCCACAGGTGAAAGACACTTGTAGCTTATCGCACCCAGACCAAGACCTTGCGCGCACTGTGCCTTGGACGAAATTCACTGTTATGCTAAGCTGAGCAGACGTCCCATATTTTAGGGGATCGTATTTTATTTAGCCTAAGTGTCCCGTTGTCTCGTCAAAATAGATACGGGACGTATATTGTACCCTTCTTTACTAACCATCCCATAAGTTAAGAAATAATGTCTTTCTAAGGAATGTAAAGCGTGAGCAAATGGAGAACAAATGTGGTCATAATCAAAAAGGAAAGAAAATAGCCTATAACTCAAATGAGTCACACGTTTTGTATGTCTTTGTTTGGTATTACATAATGTTTCGACATGACATAAGAACATTTTCCAACTACAAAGGTTTACTCATTTAGTTCACTAGAAGCTGGCGTGCCGAAAGAGTCTGATTTCTTTGACATTTTAAGTTAATTACATGAGACGTTACCACTTCATGTGCCTAAACAATCTAACTCGGTTCAGCTCAAATATCGTCTTCTTTGCAAGTCTGATCAGTAACCTCTTAGAACTTTACCAGAATTTGATAAAAATATTTTGAAAGAGAAATATGCCGGCCACGGTGGCCGAGGAGACTGAGGCGCTCCAGTCACGTTCTGCACGGCCACTACGGTCGGGGGTTCGAATCCCCCCTCGGGCATGGATATTTGTGCCGTCCTTAGTTGTAAGTAGTTCATAAGTAGTTTGTAAGTTTAGGGACTGATGACCCCGTAGTTAAGTCCCATAGACTATACAAACATTTGAACATTTTTTTTTTTTTTTGAAATAGAAATATTCTGATTAGTTTTTTGAGGATACCTGGTGCAGAAATTTGCTGTTCGTTGCACTAATACTGCTGTAGAAAGAGCGTTCTCTATCACAAATGTTAATGCACTGTGAAAACATATTATGTGTGCAGACTATGAAGGAAATAATTATAACAAAAATTTTCAGACCTCTCAAAATTTTCTAAATTTTTATGCTAGTCCGGTTGGTTTCATATTCTTTCGCGTTGTGGTAATTCTATTATACACGAAGAAGGAAGAAATTTAGGCTTTAAAGTTCTGTAACGGTGTGGTCTTACAGAAGATCACGCCGGCTTTTTAGTAAGATTGGGGAAGGATATCGGATGTGCCCTTTCAACGAAACCATCACGGCATTTGCCTTGAGTGATTTAGGAAAATCACGGCAAACTTAAATCTGGATAGCCGGAGATGGATTTAAACCACCGTCCTCCCGAATGGATTTTTTTTATTATTATTATTACTGGGAAGAAGCACTTTCTAGACATAATACAATACACAAAATAAAGCATGAAGGAAATGTAAATAGTAAAACCACCAAATATGAGACGTTAGCTTTGGGGTTGGAGTGAAAGAAATACGACTTTGTTTCTTACTATACTGTGTGTATTAATTCATGTATCTATGTCTGCCTTAATGAGTGATTCAAAGGCAATGATTTTTTTAATGTCTGATATTGCAATGATTTTGTATGAGCTTTAAGGGATAACAGTCATTTTGTGACGCCGCAGTTAAGGTTAATATTTGATTTCGTAATCTTCGGTACTCATATGTGTCCCATATTTTCATTGTGGAAATCTATTCACCCTACTTTACACTATAGTCCTCGCGAGGTCTGCCGCGGTGGAGTAGCCGAGCGGTCTAAGGCGCCTCGCTGCGGAGCGCGCGGTTGCTCGCCGTCTGAGATTCGAGTCCTCCCTTGGGCATGGGTGTGTGTGTGTGTGTTGTCCTTAGTTAGTTTACCTTAGTTTAAGTAATTTGTAAGCTACGGACTGATGACCACGCAGTTTGGTCCGATACATTTACAAACGTTTGAACATTTTCGCCAGGTCTACGTCGTACGTGTAAATGACCATCACTTGCACGCAATCGAAATTCATTTCCATCGCTGAAGACTACGGCCCACTATTCGATGTTCCAAGCGATCCTTTGGCGGCACCAGTCGATTCCTAGACGTCGACGCTATGTAAGACTGGCTGGTAGCCCCACTATTAGTAACCGTTTGGCAACAGTGTTGACACTTCCGGCCTCACAAACTCCTTTATCTGTGCTGTGGTATCTGTATGAATTGTCACTACTGACACAACGATCTTGGCGGACATCTCTGTTGCGTGAACGTCCCGAACCTCGTCTACGGGTGAGAGAATGTTCACGTGACCGTCGCAACCAGCGTCCAATTTGTGCGGACGTCTTCCTTTCGCAACATCTCACGACGCGCGGGGATGGCCTTGCTGTATGGGCCGTCACGTTACGGACCGCGCGGCCGCTCACGGTGGTGGTTCGAGTCCTGCCTTGGGCGTCGGTGTGTCTGTTGTCCTTAGTATAAATTAGTTTAAGTAGTTTGTACGTCAAGACACTGATGAGCGGAGTAGTTTGCTCCCTTCCACGTTAAACATAGGTCCCCCTAAACTGGCTGGTTAAGTCAGTTGCAAGGTCCGAGGAAGGCAACGGCATACCACTTCCATACAGGACCATGCGTGGTAATCAAACCAATCTTCGGAATATTGACTGATTTGCCTTAGGTTGGTTGGGATAATTTGTTCTTTAAAATACATTTCTTATTATGAATGGATGTACGTGTGTACATGGTTTAAACTTTGAATATAGGAAAAGCGTAAACGATACAATTCGATGGTTGATCAGATAAATATAATTGCTAGCAAATTTATATTTGAATGAACAAATTCCTAAAATTGATTATATTCTGTAATACAGTGTTGTTCAGACTTTGGAACAAAAATATTGTGGCGATCCTATCCCCTCCCCTCCCAAGAAACCGTAACAAATGTTCTTTCAAAGGAAGCAAATTTTATCGTGTTTCGTTTGCTTCGCCTTTTTTATACTGTTGGACTAAGTTTTTTTGGATATTTCTCGGAATGGTACATATATTCTATTTTTCCGTGATTTCCGCCAGTAACATATATTTCGTTAACAAGTATTTCGCATTACAAGAAAGAATCAGAACCGATTTATGCTCATTAAGAAAGCTCCCATTGTATAATTTGTAAGGAAGTAGATCTTTTTCGAATTTTTCATAATTACTTATTGTATCAAATTCTTTTCCTGAAAATAGTTTTAAGACTTTGTGCTTATTCGCCATTAACACATAATATTGTAAAACAATGATCTATTGAATTCATAATGAATATTACGCGCAAAAAAACAACATAATTTAACATTAAACAAATTTCACTGAGAGCAAGACTTCGCGACCTCCCTTGTGGTCACGACCCACAGATTGAAAACCACTGCTGTAATATATTTAACGTTACTTTGGAAACACATAAAAGGAAAAATTAATTGAGGTAACCTCATAAATTTGCAACACTCTTGTTTATTTGTTTCGAAATTTATCAAAAAAATATTGTGACACACATTTGCGTGGTATGAACAAATATTGGAATAACGTAAACAATTATAATTTAATGACAAACTAAAGCACTGAATTAAAATTTGTGATGCGACCGGGAATCGAACGCAGACCTCCATGGTCACTAGGCAGACGTCTTACCGCTAGACCACCGGGCCTCGATTTCCTTCACGTCACAAACGTTAATTCAGCTTCTGTGTTCCATAGAACATCTCCACTACTGTCAAGGCTCTCCAAGCAGCGGTTAGACGTCTGCCTAGTAAGCATGGAGGTCCGGGTTCGTTTCCCAGTCACATCACAAATTTTAATTCAATGCTTCAGTTTATCATTAATGTCTTTGACATATTTGAGATGAAAATCCGTCTCAGGGATTATATATTTGTATTTTCAATTATAATTTAATTGTGATATCGTCACGTTGCAATGGAAGTAGGCTTGACTTCGAAGGCAACTAAACACAGCACTTATACTGAAAGCACGTTTATTATGAACTCAACATACACTCAGCACTGACTGCCTCTCAGGCAGAGTGCTCTGCTATTTATACACAGACAGAATTTACCTGAAATTAGAAGAACAGTTAACATAAGAAACAAGTAGAATTTACAAGTGAACATAAGAAAGATGTAGAACCTTCTGGAACTGTCAATTACAAAGAAATAAATTTTTGTCGTGTGCGGGATTGAACCGGCGACCTTCTGCTCCGCAGTCCGTGACGCTGTCCCCTGCGCCACGCCGGCAGTTAGTGTTCGTGGTCTCTCGCGGCAATATTAATGAGTTTAGTTGCAACAGACCACCAACTAAGTCACGCTTAAAAACATATCTCCTCATGTTCATTTCGATAACCCAAGGTGAAATGGAGGGGTGTGTGAATCTTTCTTTTTCTTTGGCCATGTTCCCGAGCATGCAGGGACGGCCTTGTTAAATTCGGATTTGGCGTGTTAATATTTACGGGGTGGCCGGATGCCCTTCCTGTCGCCACCACATGCCCCCGGGAGGAAATGTGTGCCCCAAATGTCTGCATATAGTGTTATATGTGGGAAAGTGTAAAGTGTTAAGAAATGTTTGCGAATCGTGTAACTGAGGCGGGATTTGGGGAACAGCCTGCTTTCACCTATGGGGATGTGGATAATTGCCTAAAAACCACATCCAGGCTGGCCGGCACTCCGACTCCTTTCTTCGAACCAGGGCCGGTACGCCTTCACTTCTCGAAAGCGGTGCGTTTAGGCGTCAGCACACGGAGCTTGTGTCTGAACGTGTGTGGTCAACGTGCCGAGTCCAACGTGTGGCTGAACGCTCGGAGACGGCGCGACTTGTGCATACGAGTCGTGTGCCTCAACGAGCTACACGCGACCGCAGCGCGCTCCAGCGACAGTTGTCGGCGGTATCAGTTGCTGGAATCACACTATTTACCGAATCAAAAGAGTGGATTTCCTACTATACCTCTATTGAACCGCTTATTTACGCACTTGTGCTCATGTTCGTTATTGTTCTGTGATATAGGCCCGCATAATAACAACAAATTATCTATGAACAAAAGCCTCTTATAAAACATGCACGCCGGCCGCGGTGGCCGAGGGGACTGAGGCGCTCCAGTCACGGTCTTCACGGCCACGACGGTCGGGGGTTCGAATCCCCCCCTCGGGCATGGATATTTGTGCCGTCCTTAGGATAAGCTAGTTAATAAGTAGTTTGTAAGTTTAGGGACTGATGACCCCGTAGTTAAGTCCCATAAGCTATACAAACATTTGAACATTTTGAAAACATGCATGTTATGTCAATAAGTGAAGCGAATTATAAAAGTTTCATGATATACTCTCTTGTATAAACTTAGAAAAGGCCTTCACACGAGGCAAACATTATTGCAACAGTCTCGCTTTTTAGTAAAACGTAAAGGTCATTCTTCCACGATCAATATTACTATCCAGTAGAAGAATGTTAAGAACGTGTAAAATGCAATACGTGAAACAATAAAGTGGGTATTTTATTCTAAGTAATGTGCAAACTGCCCTGTTCATAAAACGAACGCAACAAACTCACTTCTCGGAATATGCGCACTTATATTTACATAGCATAGAATGTTATGCAGTATACTTCTATGAAATTTAAAGGAAAGTTTGTTAGTCTGTCAGAAAACCCGAATACAAGAAGAAAAATGTTTTGTCCTGAGGAGCCTTGAATCAGCTCCAAGAACCATCTTTCATTTTACAATCCGCGGAGTTGCTGCGTACGGTACGGCCACTAATGTTTTCCGCTAATTATTGTAATGACAGATTATTGTAATACAGAAATTTTATAAGCACATATAAGACGTTTCCAGTCATTTATTCCAACAAATTGTACCTCTAATGATCTGTTTTCGAGAGATTCTCAATTTACTTACTTTTACGTGCTTTCAAATGTCATAGATTCATAAGGCATGCACACAAAACCCATGAAATACGACGGCCAATATGGCGTCTTCATCTCTCTACCGAAAAGAGCTGCCCCCTCCCCGGATAGCCACGTGGTGTGACGTCGGGGGTGTTCTCCCACCTTATTGGTGATCGTTCTAATGTATGTTGAGAATATCTGGCATGCCTGATGCTGCCCCACACGTTGGGAAAGCCTCCCCAACGTACGGTACACACATTGTGACCTCAGAAACTCGCCACGTTGGCCACACTCGTTCAGATACACACTAGACTTGCGTATAATAGTTCGCAATCGGGACCGCTCACTTTAGTTCGTTTAGTTCGTCCGCTCCCAGTGACGGTTGAGCGGCGGGTCTGCGCATTCAGGTGGAGGGAGAAGTTCCCCCACCTAGCTGCTTCATGCGCTTGCTACTTGAGCCGCTAAAGATATCACGCAATCCAAAATAAACAATTGGTGGTTAATTCCTCGCGTTTTAGAGTTATCTCTATATCTTGGTATTATGGAATTTATTAGTCAGATATTGCAGAGTGCGGAATACTTCAAAACAGAAATTTTGTAGCACTGAACTATGTAATCTAGCAGGCAGACGCTCACCTCGAAATGGCTCTCATCAGCAGAAGGCAAACACGTGATTTTTAATTCTGCTGCGCGCCCTCTCGCTATTGCCCGTCGGTATTCGGAAAAGAATCCAACGAACTAAGAAGCGAGATACGTTTTGCATAATAGCTCGCGACCGGTAATGCATGTTTTAGTTCGCGACCCGTAACGCATGTTTTAGTTCGTGACCGATCGTGCATATTTTAGTTCGCGACCGGTAGCTCTCCATTTAGTTCGCAGCTCGGCCGCGAAGTAGGTCGCTCTTTTTGGCTTTTGCTAAAACAGCTCTTTCTTTTGTTATGACAGCTTCTTTATATAATGATCAGTGTTGTCCAAGCGTGTGCTATTACCCGTATTTTGGGGCAATTAGACATCAAATACTTAAGCAAATAATACACGAATGGATGATACAATGGCATGTAACTACTTTGCATACAGAGTAATCGCAGAGTATTTTATTTTTAAATTGGATTTATCTATTTATTTAACAGGTCATTCAAGGAACATTACCTACAAAATATGCTAAATGCGTCTGTTTTCGTGAATAAAATGCAGTTTTATAAATAACTTTTTGATTTTTATAAAGTTTTGGAAGTGATCAACAAAAAATGTTAGACACTGCTGAATACCTTAGAAAAGAAAATTTGTGGCAGTGAAAAATGAAACTAGAGCTGAGCTGTATCTCAGCTCCAAATGGTAATTCGCAGAAGGGAATCATGCGATTCTGCGCGCTCTCGCGCCCTCTTGCTGTTTCCCGCCAGTCTTCGGAGAAGGAGCAGACGAACTAAGAGGCGAGGGATCTGCGAACTAGTTCGCGAACTAGCGCTCTTCCGAATTTTTTTGTTGGGGAAATACACAAGACTAATACACTCCGTGTGCCAACGGCTTTAGACCGCACTGCTAACCGAGCGGGTCAAGGGTGCGTGTAAAAGCAGATTAATTTTTATCAACCTACTCTTATCAGAGCTAGTTTTCTCTCTGAACATTTGCAATATGTATTTTTTTTTTTTCAATGTACGTCGTAATAAAAACATGAGATCATTAAAAACCCATTAGCTCCCGCCCTCCCACGAATCCAGCCAAGATTACGCCGGCGACCAGACAGCTGACAGCCAAGTAGATAGCAATGAGACACCCGGCTAGAGCGCTTTCGACCGCGGCTGCAACTATCGACCTCGTCGGGCAGTCGCCGGGCGCAGCCGGATCGCCGGCGCCTCGCTCTTGGGCTCGGCTCGAGTATCGACCGCGGGCCGGCAGCCAACGCACTATCGACTGCAGCGAGCGGCCGGGCGCAGCGCCTGTGTTCACAGTGGCACCGACAGACCGTCGTCAGACGCCGTCGACCGCGTTCGACTGGAAACATCGACCGACGCCGTGGTCACACTGCATCCGATATAGTTTCTCACTTTGTCCGGTTAAAGCAGAAACTTAGGTTAGGTTTGAATGTATTCTTTGTCTGAATTATATTAGATTTCAATTCCCTGGGGTGCAATGGATTCCAACGAAATTTTTATACTTCGAAATTGTGCTACAATGCGGCTTTTGTTATTAATAAAGACTTCGAATGCATACGAATGAGCTATACGTGACTGGACAGAAGAAAGTGGCGAGAATTGTGTACTGCTTTCAGTTACTGCTACTCCCAGACAATCTTTACGAATATGTGAGGTACCGGTAAAAGGAGAAATTTCTGTTACATGTTGTGATATTTCGTGGTGTCATTGACAAGCAATATTACAGTTTTGCTGAATTTATTTGAAGTTGTGCAGACACACCTGTTGATCTCCATGCTTTAAATAATGAAAAACTACACTAATTAGGGAAGTTTATTGCTTACTACAAAGAAATTACAAGAATTTATTCGCATCTTCTAGTGCATTTGTTTACAGAAGAACGGTACTTTTTTAACGTTTCAATGTGTCCTTTGCTGAAACACTTGCACTGCAGTTGTCTCTTTAGGTTAGTTACTGAAGTTCGGAAAACCGCACAGAATAAATATTGATGTGCGTGTTTGATCCTAATGTTAGAAACCATAACTTTTTTTCTGTCTGCTTAAAGGTATTGTGCCTCTTCCATTACTCAGAATATGCAACATAATAATCGTGACTTAGGCCTTCCTGCGTACAAAAACCGGTTTAAGTGACGATTTTTGTGTTGTGATATCCAGTTTAATGGGGCAGACAATATATGCAAGTATAGACAGACGTACTATTTAGTACATAAAAAAGTTGCCAAGATTTTATTATGTATGCTACAATTTCCCTCATAACAGTAACCTCAAAAAACTACATCTGTGCAAGAGCTGCATAAAATCACACATGGAAACGTCACGATGTATTTATGTACACAAATGCACCAAAAGAGAGAAAAATTTTCGAAATGGGTTGTGCTAAGCATAAAAATACGTAATGGATGCAGTTTTCAGTATTTAAATCCATGAAGAACACAATTACAGGCCACCCAGAAACATCCGATTACGACGGATTACGATGACCGAAATGAAGTTCCGGTACATTGCACTTCAATGAGTGTCATTCAATATATTTGTGAAAGACAAGTGTGAAATTAAGAATAATTTTGAACACAGAAACCACTGAAAAGCGGTAGCACACGTAGGCCTACACCACACTTGCAGGTCACTTCATAGAACAGACTCATCCATCATCTTTTTAAAGAAGACCTGAACCCGTAAGAATAATTGGTGGACAGCTAAAACCCGATTATCATAGTGCAAAACAACATAAGAGAGCGACTACAATAACATTAAGTTACGACACAATCCCAGATTGAACACTTTTTTGAGGTTATAATTTACGCCTAAAATTTTTGATTAAAGATTTAACTAACTTGGGGTTTACAATAATCTGTAATATCAGACCAATAGATTCCGAATTATATCCCGATTGTGATATTTGTCGTCTTCTGGGCGCCACAATATCTTTCTTTCTTTCACAAAGCATATCAGCCTCTCGCTGTCCATATCTAGCATTTGAGAACGTCGGTCGATTTGACCGAAGAAAACAAACTGATTTGAATTTCACCGTCTGTCGTCCGAAGTCTCTACGTTCTGGCGATGAGATCGGCTACACTGTGACCGTGCCCATCATGGAGTACTGATTAGAAACGATCGTCCGTTTTCCGCCGATGTCTGTCGTCGGCACAACCCACCGATATCGGAGCCACTGTGACCGGCTGAGCCGCGCGACATGCGCTGTACACCGAAAATGATATCCTGCGCATGACGTCATTATACTGAAACCACAGTCTTAAGCCCTTTTTACACGGGAAGTGAGAGCTTACAAGATGACCCTTGATACACCGTATTTCAAGCGTCAACTTCGCGTCGCAATATCTCGGGATGTAATTGGAATATTGCGATGCAATCAACGCCATTGTTTATGTGATTTGTTATGCTATGCATTGCTGAAGAAAAAATATAGGGTGTCCATTAAAAAAAACATAAGTTTGTGTTAAAAAAAACACATTTGCTTTCGTTTTAGAATGTTTCCAAATATGTACATTCATGGGCCCCAGCCGTACATTGATACCGGTGAAAGTCGTTTTCCAATAGCTGTTATTGTTCCAGAGATATTTTGGGTGTACAAGATAGCTGGGACAACCTGTATATTAAGATGACAGGTCAGGTCACATGCTTATATTTTAAATTTGCTTTATAGGTAAGGTTCGCCTTGAGCAAACACAAATGTTTTTTGATTTCTCCCATACATGTTTCGCTGGCGTTGCAGCATCATCAGTGGGATGTTTAATTCGTATTGTCTGTCAAATTAACAATGGAATGATTGTTACTTTTGTACATTAACAGTAAAAACTACAGGTAATTGTGAGACTACTATACATCGTTTCTTATTTTTATAGGTATGCTAGGCCTACCTTAATACCACATGTAGTTATGTTTGTGGTTCTTACACTCACAAAACGTCACTGATATTTTTTGACAGTTTGTCATCTGCAAACCAAAACGTGTGTATTTAATGTGGTGAATAGTTAGCTTGAAACGTGTCCATAAAAAATAATTTTTCTAAGAAAATGTCTAATATTGTGCCTCCTGTTTTGTATCGAGTAACTTGCTTGCAAGAAAATGTATAATATCGCTTCTACTGTATGTATCGATATGTGTACTTAACTCTGTGAAGTTTCATCTTTGGCAAAGATCATGTATTACATAGCATTGTAGCTCGCACTGAGAGAGAGTAGCACTTGTGGTTCAGCTCGCTTAGAGAGCGGTTGAGTTGTGTGTATGGCTCCGATGTAGAGCAAAGGCTGCTTTGCCAGCAAGTAAGAAGTTGTATTATGTAGGTAATGTAATACTGATTATTAATAATAAGTAACAAAGTTGAACTTTCTTTCCTGTTTCATTTACGTAGTTACAAAATTAACCTACTTCCTTCATTTGATAATTAGTTATTAGTGGATTTAAAGTGCACTATTGATTTTAATAATATTGTTGAACAGATTTCGTTATTGCTGCCATAGTAAATGATAGTTAATTGACTATGATACTAAATTTCAATAATCAGAAACTGATCTGCATAAAATTCTCACAGTCAAGCATTAAGAAAGTGGTTTGTGGTTTTTTAATATGTTTCTCGCAGTCAAATGTTTTGAGTATAGTCAGTGTCTGTTTCAAATGGTGACTTGCCACAGTTTTGTGTTTAAAATATCCGTTGCGCACATAATCAGTTTAATGCACTGTTTCTTATTTAATAGTATATACATCAATATCAGGGCCATAATTAAACCAAATCGCTGTGTTAATGAACAATTGGTTGTCTGACCTAACAATAGGTTCAACATCCACAACACGCACACAGCTTTTAAGCTTGTAAATATCGGGATTTTTATGAAAATACAGGACGTAGTTTTTGTGTTTTGGTTTGATTTTATTGTCGCTACTGCTTCTATAACAAAATGTCTTGGAGAATAAACATGTTGTTGTTGAACAGAACAGCACCGCAGCCAGCAGAAGCATGATCCACGGCCCTGTGTTTGCGGACAGAGCTGGCGCGGTGTCAGCAGCCAGCTGAGTGCGGCAGTCGCCTGCCCCCCCAGTACCCCTGGCAGCTTTCAGCGGTTAATTGCTTTCCCAATAGCAGCGCGGCTATCACTCGGGCCCACTTTGTGTTTGCTCGCGAGAACGCCACGCGCCGCCGGTTAAAAGGGCTTTTGTGTGTCGACGTCGACCCTTCAGCACTTTTATAATCGCGCCCGCGTTTCAAATCACTCGCGCCGGCTGCCTGTCTTTCGCTGCACCTGCTCTACGTTGTAATTTAGCCGGAAATTTGCTAGCCATACCTTTCCACTAAATTATACGCTTTGTGGGGCCGTGCTATTGATCTGTGCGAACACCCTGTTTGAGAGCGCGCTGCAGGAATAATGTTGACTACCGTTTTAAAGGCTCAGTTTTTTTCTGCGTCAGTCAGTGAATATGTTTACTGGCTGACGACAAAAAACAGTAATTAATTCTTCTTTTATGTAACTGCTTACTGTGTTAGCTGAATGAAACGTGTAATATATTTTGTGACATGTTCGTTATAAAGGACGACAGCTTAACAATGTGAGGAGTGGCGCTGTGGTTAGAAGACTAACTCGGGAGCCGCGGCGGAGTGGCCGAGCGCATTGAGGCGTTATGCTGCGATGCGCGAGGTCGTTCCCCGTCGGGGGCTCGAATCCTTCCTCAGGCATGGATGTTTGTGCTGTCTTTAGTATAAGTTAGTTCATAAGTAGTTTGTAAGTTTTAGGAACTGATGACCCCGCAGTTAAGTCCCATATACTTAACAAACATTTGAACATTTGACTCGGGGAGGTCGGCGTTTCAACTCGCCTGCCGACATCCAGATTTATATTTTCCGTGAGTCCCTCAATTGTACGCAAATACCGGGATGGTTTCTTCAAAGATCACGGCCGATTTTCTACTCAAGCCTTAACCAAAACATTGAGATATATCCAATACCAGAAAAAATGAATAAAAACCAAACTGTTCCATCAACTTCATTGATACTTCCGTACTTTAATTTGGTAATGTTCATATTCTAATTGTCACGTCATATAACCAATTGTTTTTGCATATACAGGCATACAAACGAACACACACACACACACACACACGTGCGGTCTCACGTACCTGTACACAAAATCTTACACATGGACTAAACAATATGTTAACCACAATAGTGTCACCTCGCTAGTCATGAGTGTTTGATAAAACTACTTTTCTCTATTCACTTTCCTGTGGTTTCGACAATAAAATAAATAATTAAAAATAAGACTATACATTATATCGTTATAGGATCGATAGTCGAATATTACTTTAGAGGATCGATATTCAAGTATTTGAATATCGTGACAATATAATCGATAGGCAAAAAGTGGCAGCTCGTTTGTATTAATGCGCCACATCCTACGAAAAATATTGTTAAATAATCAGAAAATAAATGGAAATTATTGATAATCGCAAGCAGATTTGGCATGTATACATGTTTTAGACCTATGCGATACTTGTAAATATGTTTAATCGCCGCGGTGGAGTAGCCGAGCTGCCTAAAGCGTCTCGCTGCGGAGCGCGCGGTTGCTCACCGTGGAGGTTCGAGTCCTCTCTGGGGCATGGGTGTGTGTGTGTGTGTGTGTTGTCCTTAGGTTAGTTTACCTAGGTTTAAGTAGTTTGTAAGCTACGGACTGATGACCACGCAGTTTGGTCCGATAGATTTACAAACTTTTATGTTTAATTATGTTATATAAAGTGGGAACTATATTATGTGTGAAAAGGAGCGCAAGTAGCGCGGGACCAGAAAACAGGTGCTCACGGTCTTTTTCCGTTGGGCTGTTGGAGTGTGAACACGCATTAAAAAAAGTATGTCTTGAAATTGGTGAGTTTCTTCTCTTTTGACCATACCACCTGCATATAACCGAATATCTGTATCAACGCTAACGCTGACCTGATGTTACATTTCCCCTAGCGAGTCTAAAGAAATACAAAGTTTTGACGATCTTATAAATCAGTGTTAGAACAGGCACAGAAGTCATAACCTTTGCTAACACTGAACACTGTATCTCTCTCTCTCTCTCTCTCTTTTTTTTTTTTTTTTTTTTTTTTTTTTTTTTTTTTTTTTTTTTTTAAATAAAATCTATCTGCTTTCACTTTGTGTATATTTTCTTGGAAGAAATTGAAAAGAAAAACACTAGTTTTGTTGTAACAGGGTAGGAACAAAAAAATGAAGTGATTGCTGAAAGTGGATGCGATAGAAAAACTAATCTACATGGGGTCCATAGAAAGCGATGTGTGTACTCATGGACTCCATTTTAATGACATCTTCAGATTAGCCCATCGGGTGATACTGTGACGTTTGGTAGCGATCGGATCAAGATATTTATCGATCAGAAAAACTTAATGCGGAATATGGAACAATAATTAGTCTTGCGGAAAGCTATTTACGGTTTGACGTTCCCACTTGACCGTATTTCAGAAAATGCTTTTATTAATTGCTGTCTTATTAGTAATATATATTTCAACACAATGAATTCCTTACTTACACAACGCACCATGGAGCGAGCATTGAGATGCGCAGAAAAGATTTTGTGTTGTCAACATATATAGCCTTTATAGTCACGTGATGTCGGGACGACGTTAGTTTATCTGTAAGGGGATGACCTTAACCAACCATAATCAGTGACTGTCCGATTACACTGACTTTTGTGAATGGTACTTTTCGGTAGCTGTGACATTTAGTTGAGATTTGGCACAGTTAAAACAGCAGTTTACGAATTCACGACTTATCCTTTCTTTTACCAATTGCAATTTCTCAAATTTCTGCGAATTCTACAAAGAATTACCGGAGATGCTACCCAAGGTGACTCACACATAGCAACTGGCAATCACTGTTGAATATACAGGCTCAGCGGCGTAGTGTGCTGATGTTGGCAACGACCTTTTAATTGTCTTCGAAAACTTAATGACACAGATGAGGTGGAATAATTTCTCGTCTTGACTGTGAAATAAATGCTGTTCCTACTCTATGGTTAACAGTTTTTTGTATGTACTCATACCCGGTCAACCAGTTAATTATTCTCGTAAATTGAGCATTTTATTGCTAATATTACCACAGTACGCAGCCGAGACCGTAAGTAAAATTTAACCGCTTTTATGTGCAGTTGAATTGCGTCAGCGTAATGGAAGTAATATATTTTCGCATGTAAATACTGCAAATTGATAATTTGAATCGTATATCTGAATTTGCTTTACAGGTTTTGTCCGCCTTGAGCAAACACAAATGTTTGGTTTTTTTTTTTTTTTTTTTTTTTTTTTTTTTTTTTTTTTAATTTTTCCCAGACATGTTTCGCTGGCGTTGCAGCATCATCAGTGGGATGTTTATTATCTTAATACCACATGTTGTTATGTTTGTGGTTTTTCCACTCACAAAATGTCTCTGATAGGTTTTGACAGTTTGTCATTTTGGTGGATATCCGCTGTTTTACGTGTTGTGGACAGGCACTGTGTCACTTTCACTTTCACTCAATGTTTATTGAGTGAAAGTGAAAGTGACACAGTGCCTGTCCACAACACGTAAAACAGCGGATATCCACCAAAATGACAAACTGTCAAAACCTATCAGAGACATTTTGTGAGTGGAAAAACCACAAACATAACAACATGTGGTATTAAGATAATAAACATCCCACTGATGATGCTGCAACGCCGCTGAAATGACAATTACATCTACAGTGCTATCTGGAGCTTGATTGCAGAGTTTTGCATAAAAACGACACCCACGAGCACATTGAGGTGTACGTAGAGATTCTGTAAGCAAACGTTCATACATATATGTTTGTTCGAGCCCATGTACTTTCCTTGTGAGTTGCATATTACAGCACAGACCAATGACATAAATATACTATTTATTAACGACAGTCTCACTTTTTATAAACTACGAATGATCTTAAATTAACGATTTCAGTGTTGTATGACAAATCACGCACGCCAAAGCCGATATTTTCGAGCAGGAGGGAATCCTGATGTCGGATATCCCTACACCTTTTAGCTTTTTGTAATTCATAAAATTTTGCTGCCTTCTTTGGTCCCCATGTCAGTGTATAAAAATAAACAAATTAAAATAATATTATCTAACCGAATCTGAAAGTGTGCGACAGTGTGGACATGAATATTGTAAATACTGTAATTGATCAGCCTGACTGGATGATTCAGACTGACTGAATGATATTATACCGCCCTGTGAATATGTAATTAATCAGAATGTCTGAACATGTACAGATGTAGCCCAGAGTGGATTGTGTCATTTGACAATCATGAAATACGTTAGCCATGCGGAGTGGCCGAGCGCATTGAGACGCTATGCTCCAATGCTCGACGCCGTTCCCGACGGGGGTTCAAATCCACCGTCGGGCATGGATGTTTGTGCTGTCTTTTGTATAAGTTAGTTCATAAGTAGTTTGTAAGTTTAGGGACTGATGACCCCGCAGTTAACTCCCATAAGCTTAACAACATTTGAACAATTTTGAAATACGTTAATTAAGGAGAGAAAGAAACATTTGGTATGAGTGTGAAATTGTAAGTACTTGCTTGATTTGACTGATAATTGCTGTGTATTGGTACACACATGAGATCGAGATTTACTTTCACTTGCAAACAAACTACTATGTTGTCATCACGTAGTTTAATAATTGAGAACGAATTACACAATTGGTGACGAAATACTCGTAGCTATCTGAGAATATAGTTGGTTACGTTTTGGTAGCAGAAATAAACTTGGGAACCTAATATGTATGAATTACTAAAATAGACTCCATCACATGCAAGTTAGACTGGACCAATTCGAAATGGTTCGTGCATTAAGAAAAAACTGCAGTTCGTAAAAATAGGTATCATATGTCGTGTGCAGGCAACATCGGTGTCTGACTTCGAACAATAATTGAGTAAGAATCGTTTCGTGCAAAGTTAAGGATATACACTGATTAATTGTAGTTGTCGAGTATTGCGTCTCTGCATATTACAATGTAAGGGAAATGTGCGCCTGTGTTGCGCAAACCTATGTATGTCATTTGTTTTTAAATATTATACGAGTCACACTCTAAGAAATTAAGTGGGAAGTTGTGTGTTCTGTAGCAAATTTGAATAATACATGCAGTCTAGCACGGATATTATTAAAATGAGTGTGATCTACTGCTCCTTGCTCAAACTTCTGATTAACCAATCGAGCAACACCGATTTCTGAATTCAAGCGTAAATCGGATAAGAAAAGCGACTCGTGTAAAGTTAAGGAAATGCTTTGAGTTAATTGTATTTACTGAGTAATGGTACTTGTATCACAGTCTAAATGTAATTGTCTGTGTTAAACAAAACTTATATGATTCGTAAGATGTTAAATATTATCAAATTCAAAATCAGTGACAAGTCAAAAATTGAGCTCCGTATCTTTCATAATTACGAACAATGACAACTTATAAAAAGAACGGAAACGAATAGGCATATTTAAATAATCTAATACTTGGTTGTTTTATTGCAAAACAGATTTATTAATACTATTTTTGTCAAAAATAATATTATTTTAATGACATCAAAAGAGTTTACAGTTTTAATTAAATCTTATTTTTAATTACTTGGTTGACACTGATAAGTACTAGGCACTTAACAGTGCAGAGAACGAGAAAAACTGGAAAGCAAAACATACCTTTATCGAGTGTAAGCAAAACAATGCAACAATTCATAAATTTTCATCCATATTTATATCAAATAATAGTAATTACAGTCCATCAGCTTTCAATTCAAGTCATTAATCCTCATTTTCCTTCAAAACAATTACGTACTTCTGTTTCAACCACGCTCTATAGTGGATCGTGTCACTCCAACTACTGCCGTCTCCAGATCCTAGTTCACTACACTAGCGCCCGTATGTCCATACAGATAAAAATACCGGTGGGAACTAGAATTTCTGATCACAATTACAGGATTGTCTGTGGTCACAGACGTTAAATCACAGGACAAAATACAATGCACAATGCACTACCAAGACGTTTCATATCAGCGCACACTCCGCTGCAGAGTGAAAATATCGTTCTGGAAACATGTCATAGGGTGTGGCTAAGCCATGTCTCCATCATATCCTTTCCTCCAGAAGTGATAGTTAGGCTGCGCGTAAGACCTCGTCGTCTGAGGCGTCATGCTAAGGCACTGGCGGCCGTTCCCACTTGAGGTTCGAATCGTCACGAGGGCATGGGTGTGTTTGCTGTTCTTAGTGTAAGCTAGTTTAAGTAGTTTGTAAGTTTAGGGACTCATGACCAAAGCAGTTTGGTATGATAGATTTACAAACATTTGAACATTTGATTTGCCAGTTGAGCAAGGTTCGTAAGAGAACTTGTTGGAAGTTTGGAAACTAGGAGAGGTACTAGCGGAAGCAAAGAACTTAAAGATGAACAAATAACAAAAACGAACACACGTCCGTAACACGTCGAACGAAATGGGGGAGGGGGAAAATGTCGTTAGACCTGTTGCTCGAGGAAGGGTAAGGTCCCAGGTTCGAATCACGGTCGGGAAAACAGTTTTAATCTGCCAGGAAGTTTCAAAAAATACAGTGGCTATCCTTCAGGTGATATGGTGTAGCGCTTTTCTCCAATAGTACAGTCAGTCTTTTGCCATTGCTTCTTCCATTGTCCAAGGCAAAACTGGAAACTAATTTGGGATGAGCAAGCAATAGCAAAAAGGTGAGCCTCTGACAAATATGAGGATTGGAATTTAAATAGGGGCAACTATTTATTCACAACCGATACAAAAGCGTTACATGTTTGCACCTGTTACTATCCTTCAGAGGAGCCACCAGCGTTGTGTAGAACCTGTCGACAGCGACGTGGAAGGCGTAGTATACCGTTAGCAGAGCTTGTTCTGTTGATGGTGCGAATGGAGCTGTCTGCTGAGTGTTCAATCTCTGGATCAGTTGTGAAGCGCACGAAGTGGTACCTTCATCTTCGGAATCAAATCATACAAGGACTAAAGTCCGGGGAGTATGGTGGATGGTCCCAGTCCCATCGACCGAACAGAGCTGCCACAACTTACGCTGTATACGCCCGCGCATTGAAATGCAAAATAATGGATTGGTTGCGCAGAAAGGGTTGCCGCTTCTTTTGCAAAGGTGGTCGCAGGAGATGGTCCGAAAACGAACAGTAACACTGTGCACTGACGGTCTGTCTCGGTTTGCTGACCTTCGTTGAAGGCTTTTACCCCACGTGCCACTTTCTATACGACAATGCCGATTTCCCGCACGCCTCTTGAAGACCTTGATAATACTGTCGTATTGAACGACCTCTGGCACATTCAATCTTGATCCAGCTAAGCTGTTCCTGTTTCGAAAACACAGTGACACCATTACGTTAGACGGCTCGCTGTCAAGTGACTGTGTTTCCCTAGACTGTGCGCGCTGTGACGTGGGACGGGCGAGTCGATTTGCTCGGAGGTAAGGTAGGTATCTCAACAACTTCTGCTTTTAGAATAGTAGATTCCACTACATAGTGTCGCCACAGCAGTGTTGCCACTATTGAAGTTCCAACACTCGTAGATATGTCTGATTTGTGCAATATTTTCTTGTTTTGTTTCTTGTGCAATAAATTTCAAATGTGGAAAGTATCCTCATTTTTCATCCTGAAAAATAAAAATTGTCGTCATTTTTGAATTTCTAAACCTGGTAATCCTAATTAAACCCAAATTGCATCGCAATGTACTCACGTACATCTTAAGTCCCAGATTGATGTCTGCGGTTATTTCTGCCACTGGTCTCTGTCATTAACCCAAAATACTTTTAGATATGATAGGCATTCAAATTTGGTTTTATATTTCGTTATTCCCTTACTGGAGCACATACAATTTAATTTTTTTATCAATTTCTATAAAAAAATATACAGAGCTGGTTTCACAGTGAAACCACTGTGATACAAGGAATTTTTTAATTTATTTGAAAGAGTCCAAAAATCTGGAATTTTTAACATTTATTATTACTCTAATATTACACGTCTTTTATTTACCGTTGTTTAAACTGAAGACAGACAATTCTTTTTCGTTTTATGCAAAATTTCTAAGTACATTGCATGCAGCAGTTCTTTCTATTTCTCATGATAAGTATTCCGAAAACATTTTGTGTGTTAGCTAGGCTCAGTCCGACACCATACATTTTGCATGACAGTCTCGTCCTATGTCGCTTCTTGTTTGAGTTACAATTTACATATAGTTTCGAGTTGCTATGAACAGGCAAATGTGGTTCATTGACTTGTCCTTTGTTCATACTAAAGGTCTGTTCAGGGCCTTCGGGTGAGACGGTGTTTTAACAGTGAGTCACCTATGCCACAAGGGGATGTGGCACAGCAATAAGTGGTTTTGCAGTGAAACCACTGAGATGCAGAAGGTTAAATGAAGACTGCGTGGACCGTGGTCAGAGGTAATGCCTGAAATTTGGTGTTCTTTACACACTCTTGACACTGTGGATCTCGGAATATTAAATTCATTAACGATTTCTGGAACTGAATATGCCATGCGTCTAGCAGGAAATGCCATTCCGCGTTCTTAGTCTATTAATTTCCGTCGTGGGACAACAATCAGGTCTGAAACCTGAGCACAAAGGCCAGTTCCACCAGCGCACCGTCCTTTTACACCTTATGTAAGCGATACTGCTGCTATCTGTAACTGTAGCATATCCCAATACTTTCGTCACCTCAGTGTATTTCTTCTCCGACGCGAAACGTAAGTGCTAATCCTACGTGTTTTCCATTCGATGCCATGTCGTATAGAAGTTATTGCACCTTTTGAAGGCATCATGAAATATCGGTATTTTACGTAGTATAAAGTAATTCATCATCTCAGGCCAAAGTGAACAACTAGATTCCACAATTTCCAGAAACTTTACTACGTGGTTTAAACAAGAACAATCGTTAAGTTATGAGATGTGTATCAGTACGCAATATTTATAAATTGAGCTGTATAGTTAACTGAGTGACAATTAATTACTGGGGACTTTCATACTTAACGAGATTTGTGATTAGTGCCATAATATCTATATATTTTACAAAAATAACAGGACAGCTGAAATGATTGTGGTAGAGTACATTAAACAGACTAATTCCCTAGTGTAGTTAAGCAGAAAAGACTGCTATTACCAACTTGGTAAACAATGCATGATCGATTTAGAACATTCTGGCAATGTATAAAAAGTCTGCTGTTTAAAAAATATCATTACAATTGATTAGTATGAAATATTTCTGAACCTTATCTAAAAATGGCACGTCTGGTTGTCATAATTAATTGATGAAATAATTTAGGATGATTAGTAGTGAAACCATGATATGCAGTAATTTTGTAGTCCTAAACGTCTCTAAATAACTAACCAAATGATGATTTAAAGCTTTATAAATACAACCTGTGTATTTATAAGTAGTAATTTTCATAATTTCTGTAGTTAGTTTAATTAATTTTTGCGTAATGGGTATTATTCTTAGGCCTTCTTGCCATGTTTCACAAAGACACTGAAAAGAGATGTACAATTTTACAATATTTCCATATGTAAGTTATCGACTTTTTATTACAAATGTAATTATTGATGTAATTTATGTTACTTTGCTAATTTGTGATTGTTTTATATATATTGTCTGTGTGTGTGTGTGATTTTTGGTTTTGTTGGTTGTTGGTCGTGGATAATGTTTGACGTAATGTTAGTCTCCTTGTAATAAATGGCACGAAATGGAAATTATACGAAGAATTCTAGAAGTATTTATTTTTTTCTTGCGAATATCTGCCCAGGATAATACTGCACGAAAGCAGATACCCCAAAGCTTCGCCAAGATCAACGTTCTATAATGTGAGAATTTTTTTTTACGTAACGATTATACGGCCAGAGAAAACGCATAAAAAACATTATAACAGGCGTAGACATAATTTGGTTACGGGAGAGGTTTTTGACATATGGACAAGGCAGAAAAGAACTGACGTGGTGTTTGTTATTAAAAAAAAAAAAAAAAAAAAAAAAAAAAAAAAAAAAAAAAAAAAAAAAAAAAAACGGGAGAGAGAGAGAGAGAAATCGAAATCTTCTATGAAGGAATTGACCGTCTTGCCTCACAGTGTGATAGATCCGTTAACAGTTATGGCACTTATTTTCCTAATCATAAACAGTTTATAAAATGTTTATGCTGTATGTCTTGTTTTAGGTGTACTGTGCGACTTTGCAGAGCATATTGATTGTTCGAGTTCAATCAAAATACCTATCTGGAACAAAATAAGCTTCTCGTTGAAAGCTGACATTAATGCGGTACTATTGTCGAAATCCAAATGCATATCCATAGCATAATTCGTCTCTTATTGTTGATTATCGCCGATACAGTCTGTCGGTATCACAGATGATTCGTTTTGTCTTTGCCGTTATGGCACCGAAATCTGTTCGCAGCTCGTCAACAGATTTCGCATAGTTTCTGCTTCTTACAGCTGTTACTAACCCGCTTACAATAAGCCAAGTGTTTTTTTTTACTGCTTCCCTCAAATGTACTTGAAAAATAAAGAGATATTTCCATTTCATGATGTAATGAGTAATATACATCATGCCACAAGATCAATCAATGGCATATTCAGGTCACATCCATGGTGGTATCTGCTTGTAAGGAAACACTAGTGTTAGATATCAAGGCCAAGTTGAACAAACAGGAAAACCGTGAAGGTGTAGAAAGCAGTCACAAATAAAAATTACGAAATGCTATCTGCTCTATCCTGTGAGAATTGAAAAATATGGGAAAATTAAAATAGTAATAACACCGATCACATTGCACACATTAGCCATTGCTTGCAGTTCGAAAATTTGATGTAATGACTACATCTCTTTTTCTTAGGTTTTTCAACATTTCGGGAAGGGTTTGAACACTCCCCCCACACAATTTTTGTTTAATATGTTCGATCAAACTGCTGTGATCATCATTGTCTAGGCTTAGAAACTAACTTATGCTAAGGGCAAAATACAGACCCATGCCCGAGGGAGGATTCGAACATCCGGCGCGAGCGACCATTCCGGAGCAGCTATGAATCCCTGGAACCACCGCACTCCCTCTCTGGCCACGCCCATACTACTTTACCGGTTATTTTGTTGGTTTGTTCTTACTTCATTTTCATAATACTTCTATTTCCATATCGTACAAGTTTAATTATTTTTGATCGTTGTTTCATGACGTCACTTTTCTCTATTCAATTAAGAGATGCCGGCCGCGGTGGCCGCGGGGACTGAGGCGCTTCAGTCACGGTCTGCACGGCCACTACGGTCGGGGGTTCGAATCCCCCCTCGGGCATGGATATTTGTGCCGTCCTTAGTTGTAGCTAGTTCATAAGTAGTTTGTAAGTTTAGGGACTAATGACCCCGTAGTTAAGTCCCATAAGCTCTACAAACATTTGAACATTTGAATTAAGAGATACATATATAATAAGGTATGTAGCGAAGGAGCTTTGTCAGTACCTGCACAAGCAAGAGATGACCGTATGTAGTCTGCTTAGTGGCGTCAAACGCAATACCTGAAACAGAACAGAAAAAAATTGCGTGTAAATTCAACAGAAAAAATCAACACACGGCAGTACATGTACAATATATTTCGTGACACATGCGTCCACACCGTACACTAGGAAATACTGCGGAGTTTCATCCGCTGCTGGCTCTGTCCCTTCCTAGTACTCCACATTTCCCGCTACGAATTAACATCCATAGTCTGCATACAGTTTGTGGCGGAATTTTCATCTTCCGGTTTTTCCTGTTGGTTTTGTCTACACTTCTGTATATAATCATATTTCTATAAATTTACTGTCGTGTCGTCAGAGGAAAAATATAAGTTATTGCAGATGCGACAACCAATCCCGTAGTGTTCGAGTACAGCATTAGAAGTATGCTGCTGTACATAACCATGTCTAATAAATATTCTAGTTGTAATGTTGCAGAGCGATGTGAAGTGGAATTAGCATATAAAGACACTTACGGGGAAAGTAGATGGTCGACTTCGTTTTACTGTGTGCATTCTGAACGGAGACCGCGTATGGAACACTAGTGAGACTCATTCTAGAATATTGCTGAGGTATTTGAGAATCCCATCAGATCGGTTTAAAGTAAGACAGTAGGAATTCAGAGACGGCCCACTAAGTTTGTTGTTCGACCAACACTCGAGTGTTACAGAGATTCTTTGGAACCTGAAGGGATAGCGTTCTTTTCGTGAATCACTATTGTGGAAATTATGCGATTGGCATTTGAAGCTGACTGTGGAACCATACTACTGCCGTCATCTTCCATTTTGCATAACGAAGATAACATTAATTAAGGTTGTTACAAAGACATTTAGCCAATCGTTTTTCAACCTCTCTCTTTGGGAATAGAAATGGACAAGAAATAAAATATCTTGTGTTGGAGGGAGGATTATGTAGATGATGATAAGGAGGAGACGTTTGTAGAATGTTTGATGTGTTTCTCAACTCTCTACATCGTTCTCAGAATTCTGAATAAGCTTTGTTGTGGTGTACAATCCATTTCTTGTGGCGAAAGAAACATTGTTGAAGAATGTCCTCAATATATTAGCAGCCTGAAAATCCCACATAGTTCTTAGACACTGCTGCAGTTGTGATAAACTATATAACTTGTGTGTCTATAAAATTGTAAGTTACTATGTGCTGTCAGACGATTAACAACAATCATAATACATTAATGAAAAATAAGAAATCTGTTACTGTAACGATATGCACAACACTTTCCTCCATTGAGTTTCGTAAGTAGACCACGCCGCAGTGATAAACGCCGTTATTGTAATGATTCCCATCCCAGATCTTTTATCATTTCCGTGACGCTGTCTCCCCTGTATCGTGACAAGTGATAATACAAAACGGCGGCCCTTCTTTGGACTCTTTCGTAGGTTTCCGTCAAAAACCCACTTGATAAGGATAGCACACTGGGTAGCAATACTACAAAAAACGACGGACAAGTGTGGTGTATGCAGTAGATCTGTTGCATCTTTTAAGTGTTCTGCCAATAAAACGCAGTCTCTGGTTCGCCTTCCCTACGCATTGTCTACGTGTTATTTCCAATTTAAGCCTTATGTAATGGTAATTCCTAGGTATTTAGTGGTGTTTACGGCCTTCACACTCGACTGATTTATCTTATAAACAAATTTTAACGGATTTCTTTTCGTACTGATGTGGACGACTTCACACTTCTCATTGTTTAGAGTCAATTGCCAATTTTTACACCATACTGATATCTTAATTAATTTGTTCTGCGTTTGGTTTTGATCTTTAGATGAGTTTACTAGACAATAAATGATGGCGTCATCTGCAAACAACCTTAGAGAGCTACTTAGATTTTCTCCTAAATCGTTTATGTAGATAAGGAACAGCAGAGGACCATTAACACTACCCTGTGGAACGCCGGATATCACGTCTGTTTTAGTCGATGCCTTACCATCGATTACTTACTCTATCCAATGCTCAACAGGCAAAGCGAACTAAATAGACGGGTGTCGAGGAACACATACACGACACTTGCGAGACCTCTGATGACGTACGGTGCTCCATGCTGGGCTTACGCAGCACCGACACGGCTGCGCCGCTTACAGTTCATTCAGAACAAGGTACTACGCATCATAAGCAATGCTCCACGCTACACGCGCACAGCGGATCTCCACCGTTAATACCGCCTTGACACTCTCATGGAGGTATTCAAAAAACACGCCGCACGACTGTACAAAAATGCTAGACACTCGAACAACCCTTTCATCCTTAATCTGAGTAGCTACGACCACAACCATAGGTGGAAGCACAACCGACCGAAGACACTCTTTCTCAGGAATAGATAAACACCTATGGTAAGCCTTATAGACGCAAACAAAATCATTGTTCATCGAACCCCTGCATAGCAGCAAAACTGACTGGCAACGCCGGATGAGCAATCACCGCCGACAAACCGGCAATCGCAGGGAACATGAACAAGCACAAAACACAAACAAATCCCACACTAGCCCATACACTTAGAGGCCGATCTCAAAATCGATCACATGTCTGTCAATCTTGATTGTTGCAGCCAGCCGCCGCTGATGATGGACCAGGAGACACCCCCAGTGCCAGCTGCAGAGGGGAGACTCATCAAACCGGATTGACAAACTTATGACAAACACGCAATGAAAATGGTACCGAGCTTGCACGATACCCAATAACTAACATAACCACACCCTTGCATGATCTGTCGCAGATAGCAAGAATCCGCCACTCCTGACTGTCGCAGAGTTTTTTTTCCCTTGGCACTTGCCTTGGCACTTTTTTCCCTCTGCCCCTAAAACCGCTCTTGTTTCAAAAGCTTTCGACCACTTCTATCATCCCGATGGACCGTATTAATGGGTAATCTTACCCACACGTACGGCACACATCACAGTACCCGCTCCTGTGACTCCTACATTAGAAATATTAACACATGCAGAGGTGACAGTAGAACTATTATGTTGGTCACCATGCTAGTAGAGGGGCTCCACTCTTTCCAAAAACCATCGATTACTACAAATGTGTTCTCTCAGACAGGAAATCCCCTATCCAATCACAGATCTGGGTGATATTCCATAACCACGCAATTTGAGTAAAAGCAAACGTCTGTGCTGCGTGGATGTGCAGAACCACGTCGATGTGTGTGATGATGATCACGTGACCATTGCAACCAACTTCTTTGCATAGTTGACGCAGCACGTGCAGCTTGTGTTGCAATCAGCCAGAAGGACCGTATCGCTACTCGGTAGGCCATAATTTGACCCCGTGTAAACTCGCTCAGTTGCCTGTAGAAAGCACGAATGCGTATCTGTGGCATGGTGGCTGTTCACGTAAGGCATGGTGACTGTTCACTTAACATGTTGATATCACAGTGAGCATTATGGTCGTAAACATTCCCTATTAAAGGAATAGATAGCTTTCTGGCAGCTGTGTACTACCATTTATGTTGGTAGACACGTTGAAGCCATCATCAGTACAGTTACCATCTGGAGTAATAGACGTTGTTTGTGAAGGTGTACGAAATTGTTCCATTCTCTACAATCACTAATTCAGTTATTAAACTCGCGCATAAATTCGGGGCATATATTCTGTCTGACTACTTTCGAAATAGACAGTGTATTACCTTCTGAAAGCCCTCCTGCATTTTAAATGACGCTGACGTTTATTTTAATTCTGTTTCTTGGAACTATAATCTCTTTAAATGCAGAATGTAAATGCTAACTTCTTAACTGATTTAGGTGGGCATAAAGTGTATGAAATCCATTTCATGAAGATTGCTTTTGCGTTTTTGCTTGTTTAGCTGCACAGAACTATTGCAAGAGGAGAAATATTGTTAATTTCATGCGCGTCGTTAGACATTGCAGTGGAATACCTACAGCCCATGGAAAATATAGGCCTACTCGTTAGAGCTATTGGAATAACATTTTTTAGTAGTAGAGCTTTTTTCAAAATGTTCAAATGTTTGTAATCTATCGGACTCAGCTGCTTGGTTATTAGTCCGTAGCTAAGAAAAGTTACTTAAACTAAGTTACACTAACCTAAGGACAACACACACTTCCATGCCCGAGAGAGGATTCGAACGTCCGACGCGGGAGGCTTCGCGATCCGCAACGTTGCAGTTCACACCGCTCGGCCACTCCCGCAGCAAAGCGTTTTTTTTTTTTTTTTAAGCTTCCTTCGGCTGAGGAGAGACTTTCCGTATCAGGGATATAACAGAATTCAACTTGAAAGGTTGCCCTGTGTCGCAAAATTGTTTTAGTCACGTGGTTATAATTTTGTAAGCTAGCTGCTACGTCCTTGAAAGTAAACCCAGAGAGTTGGATCGTCTTGGCAGAGAGGGGCAGAAAATCCGCGTCAGATATCTTTTACTGCAGGTCTGTTTCCTTTTAGCTGCGACATTATAGCTCCAAGTGCTCCATATAACCGCTTTATGTTCCGTCAGAACAGGGGAACGCTCTTGGCCCCAGACATATCTTTGGAGGCCCTGTCGGTGGCTGAAGGGAAAGCATAGGGTAGCAACTGCGCCGGTCTGACAATTTCTGGAAGGTCAATCACTTGCATTTTACGGCTGATATATATACGGCTGTATATAGGCTGTTAAGTATCGAATATTTTGAGAGATGACAGTATTCATCGAAAATAAGTAATAGAAACATGCATCTGAAAACGCATACTTTCTGAGCTAAACACGTGTTTATAGTAATGGCTTCGGAACGCTTGATTGTGGACATTAGCATAGGCGTTGCATTGGCCCTCCGTCAGTTGTGTCAGAGGGGTGTTATGATATCTTACAGTAAGTACCGTATCTACCATTAGGTACTCTGCAGTCAGTTGTGTGATTCGATTCGTGTTGTAGGTTATGTTAGTTTTTGTCGTATTTGTTTTCCTTATTTTACAGTACTGTAGACCCTGGGTACGTATGGTGGTTTTTAACTTAAAAAAAGGGGGGGGGGGCATTCACTTTTGTGTTTATAGTTATTTTTCTGTTTGCATGTAAAATGGTGTAGTACTGTTACAGCGCAAAATTTTAAGAGAGTAACTTGTTAGAATCTTAGATTGCTCAAGCGATCGCCAGCCAAGCTGTCTGTCGTAAATGTGACGCCTGTCGTTCGTGACGACAGCAGACGCTGCGTCTGCGAGTTGAAAGCCTAGAGTCAGCAGTCTGGGACAGACGACCAGCAGAGAGAGAAGGTATACTTGTCAGCTTGTAAACATTTCATAACTACACCTGAGTGAATAACACTGAGGGCAGCGATTAAAGGGCTCATTGAGTGAACGCTGCACTCACAAGCAGGACACATTCGGCCATTATCATCATATCTTCAGACGATTTCTGTATACAGGGTGAATCTAAATTCGCGCACTCGGGCTTTGCAGCGCGATTCCTCAACTGCTAGCTATAACAAAAAATGTCTGTCACAAAATTTCATCCTACGCATATTTCCGGCAGTAAATGGTCGTCGAAGATTGAGATGGGTGTGTGTCCCATACGTCAGTATGTTTCAGAATTACACTACTACACCAACAAACTTCTAGGGGAGGTGTCTTGAGGAACAAAGTGAGCATGGAAACCCAAGCCCGAAAACGCCATTCAACGACGCTACGAGCAGTCCAAGTTACAGGCACCAGCTCCTGCCTCCAGCAATTTCGACGCTCTGTAGTGTCACTGGATGACGTTTCCGGGCATGGGTTTCAATACTCAGTTTGTTCCTCAAGACATCTCCCACTTCCCATAGAAGTTTGTTGATATGGTAGTGTAATTCCGAAACACACTGACGTATGGGACACAAACCCATCTCAATATTCGACGTCCATTTACTGTCGGAAATATGCGCAGGACTAAATTTTATGACAGACATTCTTTATTGCTAGCATGTGAAGTATCGCGCTGCGAAGCCCGAGTGCGCGAGTTTAGATTCACCCTGTATATATACTCCCGGTTTTACAAGTGTAGTCGCTTGGCAATCGATGATGATCAGGAGTGTAGTCGTTGATCCAATGATCTAATCACAGTGAGCAGCTTCTGTCTCAGATAAAGCAATACAGACTAGTAACCACTAGTTGCAGGTGATGGAGTCCGGAGATAACTACTACGCTTCGAACTGACCATCATGCAGGGAAGAAGGTGAACCGATGTCTTTCGTCTTCACAACTCCTGAGGCTAGCGCAGTCTTCATTGGTTGGTTTCCTAAAGGCCAACGATCCTGCAGACGAGCTAACCCTCTGGTGCTAACCCTGACAGCTGTATCACCACGGCATCCGACTCCAGTGGTTCCAAGCCTGGATCCACAAGAATCTGCCTAGACAGCAGGAAGGACCGCAGACTCTACCTGGCAGTGTGTGCTTCGACTCTCAGGCGTCGCGCCGCACCGAACGACACATCAGCCGGGCCACAGAATACCCAGTGAGACGGCGAGCTGACGCGACCGAAGGAGACGTCACCTGCTGATCCAGCTCCTGCCGAGCTAGCGACTACACCACGGAATACTGTATCTATTTGAATAAACTTGCAAACTTTAATACTGTTTTACTAGCGTCCTCTGGCGCTCCACCGGCACCAGGCACCTGACATAAAGCTGGGAATTTACCGCTCGGCCACCAGCAGTTCATTTACATTTTCCGTCTTTTGAGTAGTGAGTGTTCATTGTTGCATTTATTTGAGTAGACTGTGAAGTATTCCGCCAAAATTGAGAAATGCTTAATATTTTTTGCATATCAACATTTTTATCAGATAGCTGGAGTAAATTCAATAACATCAGTTAAATGTCAAGATTCCTCATCTTAGGTTATATTTACAGGCCTAAATCCCTTCGTACGTTTTATCGTTTTTGAACATTTAACTTACGGAAAGTGGCGTGGGATCTCGCGGACGTGCTCGCAGGTCTGACAGTATTGTACATCTACATAAATACTCGGCAATTCCCTTTGAAGTGCATGGCAGAGAGTTCGTGTAAACGATTTTATGATGTTTCTCTACATTTCCGTCTCTAATAGCTCGCGGGAAAAACGAACACCTAAACCATTGTGTTTTCGATCTGATTTCTCATATTTTATTATGGTGATAATGTCTCCCTATGTAGGTGGGTACTAACAATATACGTTAGCATTATGAAGAGAAAGTTGGTGAAAGAAATTTCGCTAATAGATCTCGCCACAACAAATAACGTCTTTCTTTTAATGATTTCCACCGCAGCTCATGCATCATTTGCTTGACACTCTCTCCCCTATATCGCGATAATAAAAAACGAGCTGCTCTTGTCTGAACTTTCTCTATATCGTCTGTCAATCTCACTTGGTGGGAATCCCACAATGCGCAGAAATACTCCAAAATAGGTCGCACAAGTGTGGTGTAGGCAGTTTCTTTAGTAGAGACGTTGCATTTTCTAAGTGTTCTGCCAACGAAACATAGTTTTTGGTTCTTTCCAATTTGTTTGTAATTGTTACTCCTAGGTATTTAGTTGAACTTACGCCTTGAAGTTTTGACTGATTTATAATGTAAATGAAGTATAACGGGCTTCTTTTAGTGGTCATCTGAATGATTGCAGACTTCTCATTATTAAGGATTAAGTGGCACTTTTTGCACCGTTGTGATATCTAAGTAATTTTGCAGTTGCTTTTGATCTTCTGGTGACTTTACTAAACCGATAAGTGACAGCATCATCCGCGAACAATCTTACTGAGCTACTCAGATTGTATCCTAAATCGTTTATAAAAGAATTCGATCCAAGATCAGCTGCCAGCATGCGACATTTAGAAGTAGATGTTCCTGGAGTAGTAAAACATCTCAAGTCACTAAACAAAAACAAATCTTCCGGGCCAGATTGTATACCAACTAGATTCCACTCAGAGTATGCTGATGCAGTAGCTCCATACTTAGCTCTCATATACAACCGATCACTCACTCAAAGACTGAAAAGTTCCCCAGGACACTTCAGTATTCAAGAAATGCGATAGGAGAGATCCCCATAATTACAGGTCCATCTCATTGACGTCGATTCGCAGTAGGATTTTGGAACATTGTTCGAACATTATGAACTACCTTGAAGAAAACGACCTATTAACCGTTAACACTGATTCAGAAAGTATCGCTCTTGCGAAACACAGCTTGTGCCCTTTATTCACATGAAGCGATAAGTGCCATCGACAAGGGATCTCAAATCGATTCCATATTTCTGGATTTCCGGAAGGCTTTTGACACTGTACCTCACAAGCGGCTTCTAATGAAATTGCATGCTTATGGAATCCCCTCACCAGGTAGGACTGAAGGAGGACATTGAGAAGGTTCAGAGAAGGGCAGCTCGTTTTGTTTTATCGCGCTATAGGGGGGTGTCATGGAAATGTTGCACAATTTGAGGTGTAAATCATTAAAAGAATGACGTTATTCGTTGCGGCTAGATCTACTTGCGAAATCACCGATTTTTTTACTTTTGAATGTGAAAATATTTTACTAGCACCCACTCACATAGGAAGACCATCCAAGTAAGAGAAATCAGACCGAAAAGGCACGATTTAGGTGTTCTTTCTTCCCGAGAATGGGAGAATAGAACGGTAGAGGAGGTTATTAAAGTGGTTAATGAACTATCTGCCAGGCACTTACATGTGATTTGCAGAGTATTTGTGTAGATGTAGATGAACAGTAGGAACCATATGACACTTCCCTGGGGAACACCAGATGTCACGTCAGTTCTACTCGATGACTTTCCGTCAATTACGACGTACTGTGTCCTTTCTGATAGGACATCACGAATCCAATCGCACAATTGCGCCGATATTCCATAAGCACACAATTTGATTAGAATTAACATTTCACATTACACCGGTTACATTAGACAACAACACGAGAGGCTCATAGTTAATCTCGAAAAATTTAATTTCCTTTTGCAGCTCTACGTAGTTTTGTGAAGATTGAATATATTGCAGGACTAGCTTAAACCCGCGGCTCCGCTCGCGTGATGGTTGATTACGACAGATAAGCTATCTTTCAGTAGTGTGCTATGAGACTGGTTTTGAAGGATGAAATGAAATACAATACCTTCTTTAGAAACAAACATTTTTAATCAACATTCAAATAAAAAAATGTGAAGTGCTTAATGATTTACAATAAATAATATAATCATTATTCCTTGTAGCCTGTGTTGCAATATCTCAACACGTATGGTGTCAGTAATGTCCAAATTCATTTTCATTTCATTTTAGGGCATTCTGGTAAACTAAGTTATTTGTGGTATTGTTTGTAGCGTAAATGTAGAGATTTTTTTGGTTGTGCTAGCGCCGTATAATTGACCATGTGAAAAACATGCGATGTTTTTTTAAAGAGATGTATTAAAAGAAATTTTTTATTGCTTTATTTATTTATTTTTATTTTTCCTTATTCGTATGCTTATCCTTACAGAGAAAGAACTGAAGACATTGTATCACGCAAGGAGGTTACTACCTCCTTGATAGCACGCATAGACGAAAGATATGGACTGTGGCATCACGTTTCGCTGTTTATAACCTCCTTGCTATAGAGTCGCAAACGTCATCTTTGGCCTTCGGTCAGAATTTTTTCATAATTTGACAACTTTCAACCACCATATGTTCCATCCTCTTATAGCTATCGGCATGGAACTGCTATGGTGTACAACGGGAGACTTCGGACAACAATTACCCACAGACCATTCGTTTGTGTTCTGTAGTTTTCGCTGCAGAGCGAAATATTAACACACATACACGTAGAATTTAATATACACCGATAACTTCCCATCCCAATATATTCCACCCTTTTACCATTATCAACCGTCAAGCAACAATGCAACCAATAAAACCATTTTCAAAGATTAAATATAATTGTCCCGCATTTCGCATTAAATTCTACAAATTACTAAATATCTATCAGATCACTATAAAACTGTGCCTAAAACCTACCTCAGGTATAAATTAGTAAATGTACAAATATTTAAGTATCTGCGTCTTGTCGTTCGGACGTGATAAGCGTACGCCGAACAGACATTCACATTAATATATATAGATAAATGGCTATCCGATCGCCATAAAACCGTGCCTAAAAGCCTTCCCCGGGTAGATATTAGTAACTGTACAAATTTTTAAATCTTTATGTCTTGTGGTTTCGACATGATAAAGGTACATCGAACAGACATTCACATTTATAGATATAGATTTACATAAAACACTTCATTCAGCCAAGATCGCTAAAAATTTATTTTCGTCCCTTAACTTGTTTCGGTGAGCTCAGCCACCATCTTCAGAAAGTCCAGTACAATCACTTAGTCTCATATGTAAAAATAGAAACATAGCGTTTTAGGTAAAGCAGTCAACAATCCGAAGATTGGTTTGAACACCACAGTGCTCCTGTTTGGAGGTGGTATGCCGTTGCCTTCCTCCGACCTTCGAACTGACTTACCAGTCAGTTATAGGAGGACCTACAGTTTAACGTGGGTTCCGAACCACGGTGCTACTCGGTATTTTTCACATGAGCAACACTGTCAGAGGTGAAAGAAGTGGACAGATAAAAATCCTAGGACGACCTTTGTATTTGTAGTCTGGCACTCTACCTCTGTGCTACGGAGCAAACATCTTGTTTAGAAGGTTATGTTTCTATTTTTACATATGATACTAAGTGATTGTACTGGACTTTCTGAAGAAGGTGACTGAGCTCACCGAAACCGGTTAAGGGACGAAAATAAATTTTTAGCGATATTGGCTGAATGAAGCTTTTCATATAAACTGTTGATCGCTCTCCAGTGGCGTAAAATGCCTTTTAACTATATATATATATATATATATATATATATATATATTTACGTGTGGTTCAACGTGTCAATCGTCGTGCCTTGTTAGTGTGATAGCTCTCCGCGTCTTCCGAGGTTAGAGAGGAGCTGGTTGCTCGTGAGACGGCTGCGTTGCCTCTGGGAGGCCACGCGTCAGCTGGGCAGGAGGCGGCCTGAACGGTTCGGCTTGGCCCGCGTGGGCGGCGTCGAGCCTGGCGAGGTGAGTAAGCGAGCCGAGCTGCAGCTTTACGGCGTGCAGCGCCTCCGTAAACGTCCGCCCGTGACGCGCCCGCGCCCGCGCCCAGCAAATAGACCCTCTAAATCACGCGCCACGAGCAGCGCAGCGCAGCGCAGCGCGACAATCACGTCACCTCACCCTGCCGCGGCTGTTAACAATGTGCAACACTCGGCCACAAGTGGACTGCATACTAGACTTACGTATTATAGTTCGCGATCGGGACCGCTCACTTAGGTTCGCGGCTCTGCCGCGAACTAGTTAGAGCCGCGAACTAGTTAGTTCTTTTAGTTTGTCCGCTCGCAGTGATGGACGGCGTGGTCTGCGCATTCAGGTGGAGGGAGAAGTCCCCCCCACCTAGCTGCTTCATGCGCTTGCTGCTTGAGCCGCTAACGATAACACGCAAACCAAAAGAAACAGTTTGTGGATACGAGTCCCGGCACGCAATTTTAATCTGCCAGTAAGTTTCATATCAGCGCACACTCCGCTGCAGAGTGAAATTTTCATTCTGGAAACATCCCTTGGGCTGTGGCTAAGCCATGTCTCCACCATATCCTTTCTTCCAGGAGTGCTAGTCTTGCATGGTTCGCAGGAGAGCTTCTGTGAAGTTTGGAATGTAGGAGGCGTGGTATTGGCGGAAGTAAAGTTGTGAGGCGGCATCGTGAGTCGTGTCGGGATAGCACAGTCGGTAGTGCACTTGCCCGCGAAAGGCAAAGGTCCAAGGTTCGAGTCCCGGTTCCGGCACGCAATTTTAATCTGCCAGTAAGTTTCATATCAGCGCACACTCCTCTGCAGAGTGAACGTTTCATTCCAGTTTGTGGATAATTTCTCGCGTTTTAGTTCAGAGTTATCTCTATATATCTTGGAATTATGGAATTTATTAGATATTGCAGAGTGCAGAATACTTCAAAGCAGAAATTTTGTAGCACTGAACTATGTAATCTAGCAGGCAGACGCTAACCTCGAAATGGCTCTCATCAGCAGAAGGGAAACACGTGATTTTTAATTCTGTTCGCGACCTATCGCGCATATTTTAGTTAGCGACCTATCACGCATATTTCAGTTCGCGACCTATCGCGCATATGTTAGTTCGCGACCTATCACACATATTTTAGTTCGCGACCTATCACGCATATTTTAGTTCGCGACCTATCGCGCATATTTTAGTTCGCGACCGGTAACTCTCCTTTTAGTTTGCAGCTCGGCCGCGAAGTAGGTCGCTCTTTTT
The DNA here is from genome assembly GCA_026315105.1 of Locusta migratoria. Classification (NCBI taxonomy): domain Eukaryota; kingdom Metazoa; phylum Arthropoda; class Insecta; order Orthoptera; family Acrididae; genus Locusta; species Locusta migratoria. The sequence continues at coordinate 669,070,426 of CM048744.1, forward strand.
AGTTCGTCCGCTGGTTTTAGCTTTTGCTACCGCTACTAAAACTACAGCTAAGCTGCTTCTCAGCTCGAAATGACGGCAACTGGCAGAAGGGAATCACGCGATTCTGCGCGCTCTCGCGTCCTCTCGCTGTTAGCCAGCAGTCTTCGGAAAAGGAGCGGACGAACTAAGAGGCGAGGGATCTGCGAACTAGTTCGCGTAGTTCGCCTGTGGGAGCGCTCTTCCGAACTAGTTCCATCGCGAACTACACAAGAATACTGCATACCAGTTTACGAGGACTGCTTGCGCAGTTGTTTCGTCCACTGGATCAGGTCTATCTTTTTTGGGAGGTTCTGAAGAACTGAATTAAATTTTGAGCATTTTTGTCGGTGCAGAAAAAAAAATGTTTGTCAAGCTTATGGGACTTACCTGCGGGGTCATCAGTCCCTAAACTTACAAACTACTTATGAATCACCTGATACTAAAGACGGCAGAAATATCCATGCCCGAGGGGGGATTCGACCGTCCGACGCCGAGTGCCCTCGCGCATCGGAGATAGCGCCTCAATCCGCTCGGCCACTCCGCCGCGGCTTGTCAGCACACCAGATTTGTTTGTGCACCACTGTTAATAATCGCAGATTTTTAAATATGTGTAAAGATGCATAAAGGCACCTGAAGACGAGCCATCAGGGCTCGAAATGCATCGGGCAGAATTAAAACACGATTTTTGTGACTGAAGGCGAGTTCGTTTTATTTAACGGCTACAAGTTTTCACACTGGTGAACTGAATCTTCAAATACTTTTGTGTCTCTTTTTTATCGATATAAATTAACATGAAATACTATTCGTCGGCCGGCCGCGGTGGCCGAGGAGACTGAGGCGCTTCAGTCACGGTCTGCACGGCCACAACGGTCAGGGGTTCGAATCCCCCATCGGGCATGGATATTTGTGCCGTCCTAGTTCGTAAGCAGTTCATAAGTAGTTTGTAAGTTTAGGGACTGATGACCCCGTAGTTAAGTCCCATAAGCTTTACAAACATTTGAACATTTTTACTATTCGTCATGCGGGAGTAGCCGAGCGGCCTGGAGCGCAACGTTGCAGATCGCGTGGCCTCTGTAACATCTCTAGGAAGGTGGCAAACAGTGGTGGACGTGAGCGGTGTCGATACGGGCCGCCAGAGGGCGCCCCCGAGTGTGAGCAGAGCGATCACGTGTAGAGGGCTGCTGGCTGCTGAGGCGACGGCCTTTCTCTCAGGCGCTCTCCGTCGTTCTCACTTGCTGTTGAGATCTACTAGCAGTCGTTTTTATTTGGAATTAGGTATTGGATTGCTGCTAGTATCATTTTGTCTAAGTTGAACTTTTTTTTGTTAGCAAATGATGAGCGGTAGTTTATGCCAGTTTTGTAAGGACCACGCGTGTTGCGCACTGATGGTTACTTCCTATTAAAATATTATGTTCTCAGTTTCAGACAGTAACCAACTGTACTTAATATTCCCCTGTTCCAATACGTGTTAGGCTGTCCCGAATCCATGGCATCGAACCTGCAATTTTATTAATCACCGTGCTAAATATGGGCTCAGGGGCATGGTATTGTAAGGAAACGGCGTTGTTGCCTTCCGCACGTAACTAATAAGGTAATTATGAATTTTTACGGAAAAAGGGGTGTTATACCTCCTGCGTAGGGGTTCGAATCCTCCCTCGGGCATGGATGTGTGTGTTGTTCTTAGGTTAGTTTACCTTAGTTTAAGTACCTAGCAGTTGAATTCGATAGTTTTAGAAACATTTGAATTTGAATTTTGAAATACTGTTCGTTGGTTGACAACCGACGGACTGATTTGGCTGTTTTTATTACTTAATTTATTTATTACTTATGTTCGTAATAACAGGCGTAATGTTTAGACGGAAGGAAAAGTGGCAAGAGTTGACTGGAATACTATACAATTCGCGAAAAACTGAAAGTATTCCTGCTAAGCGAATTTTGCACAAACTCAAGCCCATTACCAACGGTTCGGCCCTTTTGTTCGTTACGGCCCCGTAAAAGATGTAATTAAGGGAAATTTACAACGGAAAGTTTGAAAATCGGACAAGCTGCCCTCTTCATTATGACTGTTGGTAGCGACAACAATCACTGGACTCGCATTCGGGAGGATGGTGGTTCAAATCCACCTCCGGCCATCCAGATTTAGGTTTCCCATGGTTTCCCTAAGTAACTTCAAGCAAATGGTCCCTTTCAAAGGACCCCGCCGATTTCCTTCCCCATTCTTACCCATGCCTCTAAATACAACGCTGTGGATGGGGCGTCAAACACTTACCGCCGCGGCGGAGTGGCCAAGCTCATTGAGGCCGCTCCCCGTCGGGGATTCGAATCCCCCCCTCGGGCATGGATGTTTGTGTCATCTTTAGTATAAGCTAGTTCATAAGTAGTTTTTAAGGTTAGGGACTGATGAGCTCGCAGTTAAGTCCCTTAAGCTAACAAACATCTGAACGTTTTGATGACCCCGCAGATAAGTCCCTTAAGCTTAACAAATATTTGAACATTTGAAACACTAATCTTTTTTCCTCGTCTTCCTAGGGACAACATGTTTGGTTTCACCATTGAAATTTAGCAATTGTTTCATGTATGACAGAGGATACTTTAGAACATATTACTACACCGTTTCACTAATCAACAGACGGAAAGTGTTCATCAGAGACGAGTGTATCGTCAGGCGTGCCCCAGGGGTGTGTGAGAGGACCGCTATTATTTTCTATCTATATAATGAACAGAATAAGCTGTAATTTGCGGGTGTTTGCTAATGATGCTGTGGTGTATGGGAGTGTGTCGTCTTTAATTGACTGTAATAACATGCAAGATGACTTTGACAAAATTTCTGGTTGGTGTGATGAATGGCAGTTAGCTCTAAATGTAGAAAAATGTAAGATGGTGAGCATGAGTAGGAAATATAATCCCACAATGTTCGAATACTTGTTAATGCAGTCGCGTCGTTCAAATGTCTAGGCGTAAGAAATGGAATGAACATGTAAGGACAGCTGTGAGTAAGGCGGACAGCCGACTTCGTTCTATTGGGAGAATTTTCAGAAGATGAACTTCATCTGTAAAGGAAACCGCATCTAAAACGCTTGTACAACCGCATCTTGAGTATTGCTCAAGTGTTTGGGACCCGCAGCAGATCAGTTTAAAGGAAGACATAGAAACATTTCAGACGCTAGCAGCTAGGTTTGTTACTGGTAGTTTCGACCAATGCGCGAGTGTCACGAAAATGCTCGTGGAACTCAATTGGGGTCGCTTTAGGAAAGACGACGGTTTTTTCGAGAATTTCTGTTGAAGAAATTTAGACGGCTGAGTGTAGAACGATGTTGCTGCCGCCTACTTACGTTTCCGTAATGATCTCAAAGACAAGATAAAAGAAATTAGGGCTGGTACGGAGGCATATATGCATTTTTTTGTTGCTCGTTCTATTTGGGAATGGAATAAGAAAGGAAATGCCTAGTAGTGGTACAGTGCAGCCACCGCCACGCACTTTACGGTGAATTGCGGAGTATGTATGTAGGTGTATTTATGAAACGAATGCTCTCGGAACCGCGACACAGAACGTCTCTCTTGCAGCGTCTTCTAAGTCACGCTTGCCGCGGTGGAGTAGCCGAGCGGTCTAAAGCGTCTCGCTGCGGAGCGCGCGGTTGCTCGCCGTGGTGGTTCGAGTCCTCCCTGGGGCATGGGTGTGTTTGTTTGTCCGTAGGTTAGTTTACCTAGGTTTAAGTAGTTTGTAAGCTACGGACTGATGACCACGCAGTTTGGTCCGATAGATTTACAAACATTTGAACATTTAAGTCACGCTTTTGCGCTTACTAAATGAGCCCGTAACGAAGCGTGCTGCTTTCCGTTCATTTCTCCGTGCATTTTACCAAGGCTACCTGTACAGATCACACACTGATGAGCAGGCCACGCTGGAGTGGCCGCGCGTGCTAAGGTGGCTTGCTGCGTTGTGAGTGCCGCTCTTCGTTGGAGGCAAGAGTCCTCTCTCGGACACGTGTCTCTCTTTCTCTGTGTGTGTGTGTGTGTGTGTGTGTGTGTGTGAGTGTATTGTCCTTACTGCAAGTTAGTGTAAGTACTTTGTAAGTTTAGGGACTGATGACCATAGCAGTTTGGTCCAATGGGTTTACAAACATTTCGAACAATCAGCGCGGAAATGGCCATGCGATATGAGAGTCACCTTCATGGATTGCGCGCTCGTCCTTGGTGGAGTTTCGAGTCCTGCCTCGGGCATGGCAGTGTGTGTTGTCTTTAGCATGAGTTAGATTAGGTAATGCCTAAAGACCGATGACCTCAGCAATTTGACACCTTAGGAAACCATTTGAAAGTTTTGAACTGATGGACAAAATTCAATCATGACCGAATGAGTCTTTTGTAGCGTACTTCGTTTGTTGACGGACTACAAAGAATTCTTCCAATGAACCTGTGTGACATCTACCTTACCCATGATTGATTTTGTATGATCGTTCCATTTGAAATCGCTCCCAGATATTTTATGGAAGTAATTGCTTGCAGTGTTTGTTCTGCTATTGCAATGTTATATAATAAAGGATCTTCCTTTCATTGTAAACGCACCACTTTACATTTATTTATAAAGGAGTTCAGCTGCACCATGTGTCGATACGCGGCAGAAGCTTCTGCGTTTCGCTACCCTTTTCTAACGTCCTACAACTTCATCCTCAAGAAGCCTCATTGAGCTTCCGACGTTATCAACGAGATCACTTACATACATAGTGAAAAGCAGCGGTCCTGTAACTCACCTTTGGGGCACGTCAGAAATCTCACGTCTGCACACTTGTCTCCGCTCACTGTTTGGTCTGATATTGCGTTGCCCATATTTTGTTTATCAAACGTCGGTGTGGAACCGCACCTATCACCTTGTGGAAGTTACAAACACGGCATCTTGGCATCTACCTAGGAACTTGTATCTACCCTCTTCTGGGTCTCTTGAACGAATAGCCCGAGCTGAATTTCACATGACAGTTACCTTTGGAAACCATGATGATTCCTACAGAGGAGAATTCCGGTCTCGACAAATGTCGTAATACTCGAACATTGAATGTGTCCAAAATTCTACAACCGACCGACGTCAGAGATACATGAGTATAGTTTTGCGCATCTAATAGACTACAGTTTCTGAAATCGGTAATGACCTGTAGTTTTTTCCAATCATCAGGAACGGTTTGCTCCTAGAAAATGTTCAAATGTTTGCAAAGCTTGACAGCGGGGTCATCAGTACCTAAACTTACAAACTACATATGAACTAGCTTATACTAAAGACGGCACGAACATCCATGCCCGTGGAAGGATTCGAACCCCCGACGGGGCACGGTCTTGCGCATCGTAGCATAGCGCCTCAATGCACTCGACCACTCGGCCGCTCCGCCGCGTCTTCGCTCCTCTACAGACTTAAGGGCCCTACACACGATGCGATTTATTGGACCAATTCATTGGTCACCCGATAAATTGGGCGGTTTTAGGCGCTACCCGACCAACTTCCCTTATCGACCGGTTTGTTGTGCCTGACCACTCGATCTCCGATTCCCCCACCACTTCACCCGACAAGTAGGGCTTCCCGACCAACTTCCATGCCTGAGGTCGTCTGCACAGCGAACACGCGAAAACAAAAACAGTTCGACAAACAGACACGAGAACAGGGTGGCGCTGCGTGCAGTTGATCGGAACAAGTGCAGGCTGCTACCAATTGGTTGGTTCGTTGGACATCTTGTTGGTCGTACGATGAATCGGAGTGTGTGTAGGGGCCTTTACGGCTGACTGCTAGGGGGGGGGGGGAGGGAGGGAGGGCAAACCCTGGCTGAGTGTCAGCTGGTGCTCTGGCGGATAACAACACGAGTTGTGGAATGCTGTGCGCTTGCTGGGACAGGCGGGAGGCGGCTGCTGTCCCCCCACACGGAACAGCGCGACGGAAATAGCGGTGCATCGTGTCGCTTCCCTCACACGCTACCGCCCCACACCAAGTTACTACACGCGCTCTCGGCTCTAACCGGCACTGGCGGCGTACCATTGCGACTACACACCCGGGCGTTCCTAGGAGCAAGCTCTTGACATTTCTACTAGATTACGGAATAGCAGGCAAACGTCTGCACGCAGTTAAGGGTCTTTACGTAGACTGTCAGGCAGCAGTTAGAGTAGACGCGAAATTAAGTTCACGGCTCAGCGTGGTTTCAGGGGTAAGATAGTGCTGTAACCTGTGGTGATTGTTTTCATACTATTCATGAATCATATGTTGAAAACAGTAGACTGGCAGGACGGGTTTAAAATAGGTGAAACAACCAGAGCAGTCTCACATATCCAGATGATTCAGTTGTGATGACAGATTCAATTAAAGGTTGCAATATAATAAATATTTCAGATATCAAATGGTATCATATGAAGATCAGCATCTCCAACACAAAAGTAATGTCAATGGGAAAGGTTAAGGAAAGGAAAACCTAAATTCTTAACATTTCTGGATATGGAGAAAGCTTTTGACACTGTTGACGCTTTTCAGATTCTGAAGGTAGCAGTGGTGAAGCGAAGAGTTATATTCATCTTGAACAAAAACCAGACAGCAATTATTGGAGTCAAAGGTCATGAAAGGATCGCAGTTGTTGGGAAGGGAGTAAGACAGGGTTGTAGCATTTCCCCAGTGCCGTTTAATCTGTACATTGAGCAAGCTGTGAAGGAATGCAACTAGAAATCTGAAGAGGGAATTAAAGGCAAAGGTGACGGAATAAAAACCTTGTGGTTTGCTGAAGACATAGTAATTCTGTCAGAGACAGCAAAACACCTTTAAGATCATTTAAACGTATTGGACAGTGTCTTGAAAGGAAGGTGTAAGATGAACATTAACAAGATTAAAACCAAGGTAATGGAATGTAGTGTCAGAAAATCAGGCGATGTTGAAGGAATTAGGTTAGGTAATGAGACAATAAAAGTAGTAGATGAGTTTTGTTATTTAGGTAGCAAGATAAATTTGTTTTGTTGACACTTCTGATTCATAAAACCAGTTATCTGCACCGTTTCGCAACTTTCCTGATTCCTTCCATTTTGCGTTTCTGCACTACCCCGAATAAAGTATGTCTAAGGGGAAGCTTAGGGTTTAACGTCCCGTCGACAGCATGGTCATTTGAGACGCAGGTCACGCTCAGATTTTTGGACAAGGATGGGGAAGGAAAGCGGCCGTACCCTCTGAAAGGAACCACCCCGACATTTGCCTGGAGTGGTTTAGGGAAAACACGGAAAACCTAAATCTGGATGGTCGGAGGTGGACTTGAACCACCATCCTTCCGAATACAAGTCCAGTGTGCTGTTACCACTGCGCCATCTCGCATCTCGCTCAGGAAGTATGTCTGATGCGACGTTTGGAGGAACCGGTATCCCATGAGATTTGTCAACTGAGAATAGTGCGTCTCCCAGCTTTCCCAGAGGAGGATCGGCACATGGTAGTGGTACAAGTCTATCCACAGTGATATGAAGCCTAAATGTACTAAATGTCAATTTTCTATCTATACAAATCATCTGACGAACAGAGTGATTGCAATCTGCAACTGTTTCCTGATGATGCTGTAGTGTATAGGAGGATGTCGTCATTGAATGACTGTTGTAGGATGCAGAATGCCTTGAACCAAATTTCTGGGAGGTATGAGGACTGGCAACTAGCGATAAATGTATAAAATTGTAAGATGATGCGGATGAGTAGAAGAAACAAACCCGTAATGTTCCGATACAGCATTAGTAGTATGCTGCTTGACAGAATCGCGTCAGTTAAATTTTTATGCGTAATGCTGCACAGCGATAGAAATGGAACGAATAGTCGACTTCGCCTTATTGTGAGAATTTTGGAAGGTGTGATTCGTCAGCAAAGGAGATCGCATATAAAACGCTTGGACGGCCCCGTCATGAGTACTTCTCAAGTGTTTGGGATCCCCACCAGATCGGTTTAAAGGAGGTCATAAATCCAGTTCAGAGGCGGGCGGCTAGGTTTGGTAGATTCGATCAATGCGCGAGTGTCACGGAAATGCTTCTGGAACACAAATGGGAGTCGCTGGACGGAAGGCGACTTTCTTTTTGAGACTCACTCTTGAAGAAATTTAGAGGGGCGGAATTTGAGGCGGACTGCAGAACAATTCTACTGCATTTCGCGTAAAGACAGCAAGAGATTAGGTTTAGTACGGATGCATGCAAGTATTCGTTTTCCCTCGTTCTGTGTGGGAGTGGAACAGGAAAGCAAGTAACTGTTAGTGGTACTGAGTACTCTCCTCCACGCACCTTTGGGTGGACTGCGAAGTTTGTATGTAAATGTAGATGTAGAAATCCATTAATCTCTGAAATCGAGAAATTTGTTTCCGAAGGTATGCTTTTATGTGTAAATTCAGGTATAATCAATCACCAAATTTGCATGTGAAGAACTGTAATATCTACTCCATCGCTAGACTAACTCAACATCTAGTATACCTATCGTCTAGCTTCATCTTAGATCGTAAATTCTACTAAATACCTAGGAGCTACAATTACGAACAACTTAGACTGGAGAGAACACATAGAAAATATTGTGGGGAAGTCGAACCAAACATTACGTTTCATTGGAAGAACGCTTCGAAGATGCACCAGCCCCACCAAAGAGACTGCCTACAACACACTCGTGCGTCCACTCCTGGAGTACTGTTGCCCCTTGTGGGACCCTCACTAGGTGGGTCTGAGGGAAGATATTGAGAAGATTCAGAGAAGGGCAGCTCATTTTGTTTTATCACGTTACGGGGGAAAAAACGTCACGGAAATGTTGCACGAATTGGGATGGAAATCATTAAAAGAAAGATGTTATTCATTGCGGTGTGATCTGTTTCCGAAGTTTCAATCACTGACTTTTACTTTTGAATGTAAAAATATTTTGCTAGCACCCACCTACTTAGGGAGACATGACCATCCAAATAAAGTAAGAGAAATCAGATCGAAAACGCAACTTTTAGGTGTTCTTTCTTCTCGCGCGCTATTAGAGAATGGAACGGTAGAGAAAGGTTATGAAAGTGGTTAATGAACCCTCTGCCAGGATCTTAAATGTGATTTGCAGAGTATCTATGTAGCTGTAGAATGGTTTTAAAACAAGAACGCCGTTAGCAAATATCTTTATCGGCATTAAACGAAGAGAACAAAAGTAAGAGAGAGTTACATATTTTTGGAAACATTTTTGTTCCACTTATGGGAAACAGCACTCTTATTTAAATTTATATATAAAGAACAGTCTAGAGGGCAATTTTTTTGACTAGTTTCGGTCTTATTTAAACCATCTTCAGGAAATCAAGCTCCATTGATGTTGTGGAGCTGGCAGGAGACTTGGAGCCTTCTAGTGCGTCACTGCACTAGTCGAAAAAAATAAAAGAAATTTGCACTCTAGACTGTTCTTTATATATAAGAGAGAGTTATTAATGTGTAACTTTCGATATCTTGAGCTTGTCAATCAATTTTGGGTATAATTATGTTTTCTCATTATAAGATTGTTTTAAAACTAAACTAAACCTCCAAAGTTTCCAATTTTTTGTTTTCTTTATCTTCTATCTTGTCTATGAATATGGTTTTCCAAGTCTTGTAATTTATTCGTGTGGATTTGTTCGTACGACTGCGCTATCAGATGAGTAGATGTGTTTGCTGTGGTAATTTATCCGTCCACTGCAGCGCTTTATAAATATCAGATAAGATCCAGCCTGGCAAGAGAGCTGGTGTTTTATTATTGCAGACCGTCGATTTGTCATACAACGACACGCAAGTAAACACACCGACTGCAACGGCGCACATCATACAGCGCACGCAAAGAAACGATCAAAAGGTCACAAATCAACTACTACGTTTGCGAACGCTCTATAACACCAGTAGAATGGAGAAGACCTGATGACATTTTCAATACTGGCGAATAGTATTTACCTGTTTAATTCCTCTACGACGAAGAAAACTCTGCATGTCGCTATTTTATCTGTCACCTCAGTTGATGATTATCTATTTAACAATGATACTATACATTTTGTATGAACATTTCCGTCGGTTTAGTGAGTCATGGTAGCAAAATATTAGCACGAATTATTTACATTCGAATGGAAAATCTGGTAGGTCACTTCGGGAAAGATCAGATTGCGTTTAGGAGAAGTGTAGGAACACGGGAGGCTACGACTCATCTTGGAAGATAGATTAAGGAAAGGCAAAGTTATGTTTTCAGCATTTGTAGATCTGGAGAAAGCTTTCAATAAAGTTGACGGAAATACACTTTCAAATTCTGAAGATAGCAGGAGTAAAATATAGAGAACGAAGAGTTATATTCGACTTCTACAAAAACCAAACAACAGTTAATAAAGTTAGAAGGGCATGAAAGGGAAGCTACAATTTGGGAAGAGAGGTTTGTAGCCTTTCTCCTATGTTATTCACTTTGTACTTTGGGCAAGCTATGAAGGAAAGCAAGAACAAATTTGGAGAATGAATTAAAGTTCACAGTGAAGAAATAAAAATGTTACGGTTCGCTGATGACATTGCAATTCTGTCATGAACAGCAAAGGACCTGGAAGAGCAACTGAACAGAATGGACAGTGTGCTGAAAGGATATAAGATGAACATTAATAGGAGCAAAACAAGGGTAATGTAGTCTAAGGAATTCAAGCGATACTGAAGGAATTGGATTAGGTAATGGGTCAATAAAGATTGTAAAGTTTTGTTACTTGGGCAATACTATAAGTTACGATTGTTGCATACAGAGGATATAAAACGCAGAATGACAATGGAAAGAAAAGCGTTTTTGAAAAAGAAAAATTTGCTAATATGGAAAGTTTGAGAGTAAGGAAGTTGACTGATGACTAACGTAGTTTGGTCCCATAGAATTACAAACATAGTAAGGAAGTGTTTTCTGAAGGCTTTTGTGTGGAGTGTTACCTTGTATGGTAGTGAAACATGGACGATAAATAGTTCAGACAGGGATAGAAGCTTTTGAAGCGTGGTGCTACAGAAGAATGCTGTGGTAGGACACTATCTTATAAAGAAATCGTGAATTTAGCATTAGAGGGAAGTGTGTGGGGTAAAAATCTAAGAGGGAGACCAAGAGGCGAATATGGTAAGCACATTCAAATTATTGTGGGTTGCCATCCTTAAGAGGAGATGAAGATGCTAGCTCAGGATAGAGGAGGGTGGAGAGCTGCATGAAAACAGTCTTTGACCGATGTCCGCAACACACTTATTGAGAGCATCTGGTAGTGCAATCATTACCTATCAAACTGTTACGTAAAGCTATGTTGCCTTATTATGTTTTTTGAGAGGAGAAAATGTGTGCTGCAAATGATTCCAGCCCCTCTCATTCTTTCACCCCGCACTCATCATGAAGAACTCTGCTCAGCACTAAATTGTATGATCAATCACACATATTCATTCGATGCAGCTAAACTAAAGAGAGGAAGAGTATTTTAATAGCCCCTCCCCCTCCTCCAAAAGTGCTGCAGTCTCCCAATGAGAAGTTAGTTGGCATTAGCCTAAGGTAATCGCAGCCTCTGTCCTCCCATGAATTGAGAAACTATTACATAAAGGCAGTTCAGACATTTTACAGTGTAATGAATAATCTATGTTGTCGAAGTACTTGCAATCTGACATTAGACACGTGAAGTACGAAAAAAACGTAATTGAAATCTAGAATGTTTCGTGTTTATTCATTCCGCATTACCGGGTTTACAAGCCTGACTAATCCATCTTCAAGGACATGAGTAGAGAGTTGCTGAAGAATCAGACCACAGACTGTGAGAAGGAAAGTAGCAGTGAATGCGGTAGAGAAGGAGACGTTGGAAAGGAAGACAGCGGTAATGAGAGAGAGAGAGAGAGAGAGAGAGAGAGAGAGAGAGAGAGAGAGAAAGTGACAGTGGCAGAATAAGAAATAGTGGAGAAGAGACAAAAAATAAAATGTTCAAATGTTTGTAAACCTGTTGGATCAAATTGCTTTGGCCATCAGTCTCGACACTACACTAAGGACAACACACACAGACATGCCCGAGAGAGGGCTCGAACCTCTGGCGGGAGCGGGCCTCCAGCTCTTAGCACGACGCCTTAGACCATGCTGCAAGTCCCGCGCGGCGGAAAGAGACCATTGAAGATAGAGACGGTGAAAGAGGGATTTTGTGTATGTGTGCTTCATTACAGTGAGAGAGTGGGCAACAGGATTTACCATTCTCTGTGTTAAAAGAGTGCGAATATACTCACAAGCCCCCACTTTTTTATTTTTTGTGGATTAGCATGTTAGATAATTTGAAAGAAGACAATTTTGCTCAACAATTAATTTTTTTCGATGAATCCACTTTTCATCTTTCTGGTAAAGTTAATCGCCATAACGTTAGAATTTGGGCAACTGAAAATCATACGGCAGATATTCAACGTGAAAGAGATTCACCAAAGATGAACGTCTTCTATGAGATATCTGTAGCCAAAGTTTATGGACCTTTCTTCTTCATGGAGAAAACTGTGACAGGAATAACCTATCTAGACTGGTTATTTCCCCAACTTGAAGATGATTCAGATGACTTCATCTTTATGTACGATGATGCCACGCCTCAATTCTCTAAACACGTTCGACGTTACTTGAATAACACCATTCCCAGAGGTTGGAGGAGGAGGAGAATATCGCTGGCGGCCTCCCAGATCTCCAGATCTAAATAAAATGTTCAAATGTTTGTAAATCTATCGGACCAAACTGCGTGGTCATCAGTCCGTAGCTTACAAACTACTTAAACCTAGGTAAACTAACCTAAGGACAAACACACACACACATGCCCTAGGGAGGACTCGAACCTCCACAGCGAGCAACCGCGCGCTCCACAGCGAGACGCTTTAGACCGCTACTCCACCGCGGCCCAGATCTAAATCCGTGTGATTTTTGTCTGTGTGATTACCTAAAAGAGCGTGTTTTTATACCTCCTATGCCTGACACTCTTGAAGGTCTACGACATGGAATTGTTGAAGCTATGAATTCGATAACTAGAGACCAGCTCATTCGTGTGTGGCAAGAAATGAGCCGCTGTTTTAACATTTGTCGTGTAACACACTGTGCTCATATTGAATGCAAACCATAATTACTAATAACAAATTGTAAACTTTCCTCTATCCATTAATGTTAGAATCGCGTTTCTATCTTCTGTAGTTTGAAAGAATAAATGTTTGAAATCTGTTGTTTCTTTTTGAATAACCCTTTATTTCCTTTTTTCCAGCTGGTACAATCCAGTGACTCTTTGCAACGGTGCCTCAGATGCACATGTTGCAGAATAGTACACGATCGCAAAGAAGTGTAATGCAAAAGAAGCGCACGGAAAAAACGAAAATAGCATGTCTGATAGAACAGGCACCATATCTATAAAAATATAACTAATAATTAGAAATCGTAACCACAATATGTGACAGGGACCGAATCCGCATTTTAACGTTTCACTCAGCACGCAGATTACACAAAATTTAAGTAGTGGTAGTATTAGTTAGTTATTATGATTACTACAGCCATAAGAAGTTTAGTTCCTAAAGACTATTTTACACATATAATTGCTTACAGTGAACATGGATCGCCATCTATAAGAAAAGCAACTAATGGAGGTCCGCTATTCTGTTGAATTGCTAACAAGCTGCAAACTGTGCATTTAGTCCTTTTTGTTATTAGTTATGAGCCCAATAGCACCTGTTGTTGTTACATTATTGGAAATGAATAAAACAGTAATAATAATAATAGTAAAAGTAACAGCAAACGCTTTGAGCCAGCGAAACTGTTCTCTGTTGGATGCAGGCCTACTTTATCATTCGATTCATCGCGTGTCAGAAAATTGGCAGGAATCGTCCTCGTCGGCTGATGTTCGCAGTTCGATTTCCGATGCCATCACGGTCGTCCCTTGCGTAAGCCGTTTCCCAGTGACAGCTGAATGAGTGATGCGACAACGAAAGATCTGAAGTGGGCTGCCTTCAAGGTTTGACGAGTGAAGGATTCTCGTGTTCATTCATCATTTGGACCTCACACGGCTAAACGTGTAAAGGCATGGTTATTCTTGTGCCTCTTCCCTTTTCTGTTCATTCGCAATTAAATGACACAAGGGAGATATACGCATATGAAAAAACGTTTCCAAGAACGTTAAGGTTACCGTTAGTAAACTAGAAAGAGCTTACAAAGAATCAGGAATTTGCCAGTGTCATTTTTAAAGTAAGAACCGATTTGTATGCCGCGGTGCAGTAGCCGAGCGCTTTAAGGGTCCTTGCTACAGAACACGCGGTTGCTCGCCGTCGGAGGTTCGAGTCCTCCCTCGGGCATGAGTGTGTGTGTGTGTGTGTGTGTGTGTGTGTGTGTGTGTGTGTGTGTGCGTGTCCCTTCTCCTTAGCATAAGTTTGTTTAAGTAGTTGGTAGGCAGCAGTTAAGTTCAAAAATGTTTGTAGATCTATCGGACCAAACTGCGTGGTCATCAGTCCGTAGCTTACAAACTACTTAAACCTAGGTAAACTAACCTAAGGACAAACACACACACACCCATGCCCCAGGGAGGACTCGAACCTCCACGGCGAGCAACCGCGCGCTCCGCAGCGATACGCTTTAGACCGCTCGGCTACTCCAACGCGGCAGCAGCTAAGTCCCTTAGATATACAAACATTTGAACATGTGAACCGATTTGTAATGGAATAACAGAATATTTATAAAAGTAAATTATATCACGAACTACAATAAGCACATTTATTTCACCTTTCAACATAGTCAACACGCTTGGAATGTAAATTTTGTATCCCATCCTCGTCGCCACTTTTGTGTCTCGTTGCCGCCGGTTGTCCTAGGTGTCGGTGGCCGAGTAGAGAGAGACCGACACAGGAAATAGGAAGCACGTATATGCAGGTATAGAGTCTGAGGTGACCATCCAGTGGGACAGCAGAAACTAGAAACACTAAGCTAGATTAGTATAAGATATATATTTCGCAGAGATAGTACAGTAAAGGCACCAACTTTCGGGTTCCAGCATCAAACAACTCTACTGCTTGATCGATCCACTTTTTTTCTTTTCACTTTTTCCTTTATTTTTATAGTGAATCTAGTCAGTAAAATGTGTTAAACTACTGATCTTGCAACTTGAAGAAATTTCTAATGCAGTTCGTCGATGATCAAAACGCATATTTTGGAGAACTCCCTATTAATTTCTTGCGTCTAGAAAGGCCACCCAGACCAAATCAGGCACTGCGAACTGCGTCAGATATTGACACAAGTTTCAAGATGGGCACTTCATTACACTGTACCTGACAAAATTCACTATGAAAAAAATCTTGTAGTGACTCACACCACTATACATACAACTGTACGGGTGACAATTGCTCCAACCCTGCAGATGAGAATTTGCACTGCCTTTAACAGCATAAACATAGGCGACTCCGTTGGTGCCAAGCTAGAGCGACGGGACTGGTACAAGTCGGCAAAAGTGGTGTTTAGTTGTTGCTTTTGCTTTAGCGGCTGACAACAACCGCAATCGGGTGTGGCTCCAACCTGGTGGGCCATTATTTTTTTACATTGTCACAGGGCGCACCGTTGAACTGTATTCCGATACATCCATGGTTCAGAGCTTCCCAACGTGAGGTCCGCGGGAACCTTGGGGGTCCACCGGTCCTTTCTGGGTGGGAGGAGACGGGGGGGGGGGGGGGTTCGTAGCAGACTTTCACCAAAACATGTGAAATAATAAAAACGTAAAAAAGCAAATTTATAGATATTTGCGCCTGATACCGAAGTGGTGCTACCTCAGTCGAGCAACGTGAGTGCTCGCATGCACGTATTCTGTCCGAGACATCACTTAATGTTAAACTTCATTATGACTGCACTACCTGTTTCTCATCGCCTTCACAGTAAGGAAGGCACCGGGTTGAAATTGGCAAAATCGCTTACTATGCCTATTTTCATTCACTGCTTTACTGCGGGATCATATTCTGGGGCAATTCACCATTGAGTGAAAAAGGTATTCATTGCACAAAAGCGTGTAATCAAAATAATTGCTGCAGGCCACCCAAGATCTCCCTGCAGACATTTATTTAAGGACCTAGGGATCTTCACAGTAGTTACACAACATATGTATTCACTTAGCATCAAAAGTCCGACAGATAGCCAACTAGTATTTAAACATAAATTAAAAGAATTTCTGAATGGCAACTCCTACTCTTTAGATGAATTTTTAGGTAAAACTTAGTAATTTTGCTAAATAAATAAATAAAATATATATACATAAAAATAAAAAACGAAGAACGCTTAAAATATTGAGTGTCATACACAGGTAACATATAAAGATAAAACTTAGTAAGTTCGCTAAATAAATAAATAAAATATATATACATTAAAATAAAAAAAATAAAAAAACGAAGAACGCTTAAAATATTGAGTGTGATGCACAAACAACATTTATTGAAGTAACACGTTTCACATCAACACAAAATGTCTTATTTGTGATCTATGGAACACATATTAAACTAATCTAATCTAATTTGGTGAGGAAGAAAAACAGCTAAATGAAGAAGAATCGCAAGAAGCACTATAGCTGGATTTATTATGTGGTCCAATAGGTTTACGAACAAATAACATTTTAACACCTAGCTGGGAACAGCAGTGTCGTCTACCATAAATTTTGACAAATTGGCTATCTCTCTTTTCAGATACACAGATTGATAATTTCTAGATTAAAAAATAAATAAAAATTTGATATGAGTGGGCCATTCTCAGGCGCCATCACTTTTCTGAAGCGGAGGACTCTTCAGCAGAACACCCTGAGGAGGACACGAGGAACTTTGATTTCTTGTCGTTCTGCGATTCAGTAACACGAAAGGTAAGCCGGCTCCTAAAGAGGCAGAAATATTCGTTCGATTCAGCAGAAATTGGGCAACTTATGAGGTCAGTGAAAGACGATATAACCGGCCGCGGTGACCGAGGGGACTGAGGCGCGTCAGTCACGGTCTGCACGGCCACTACGATCGGGTGTTCGAACCCCCCTCGGGCATGGATATTTGTGCCGTCCTTAGTGCTAGCTAGTTCATAAGTAGTTTGTAGGGACTGATGACCCCGTGGTTAAGTCCCATAAGCTATACAAACATTTGATTTGATTTGAAAGACGATATAGGTCTCAGAACAGGCCCGGCGGTTGAAGTGGGTACCGCGGTAGCTTAACCCACTCAAAAAACTGAGAGAGGGTAAAATAGCCTCTTCATTTGAAGAAATATTTGTTACTAATTACAAATGAAACGGTCAACCGTTCACAAAATTTTGTGCCAATTACTATTCAGCAAATGACGTTTACATTGACACTTAGTAGACTGGTTTTGTAATATTAACTAGAATAGATTTGATAGCGTTATCCTTTAACAGTACCGTTTATAACTTGGGACTTCCACCCTTTGTCCTGCTTGTTGACAGAAATCACTTTCATGGTTTCAAAATTTAATTTTGAGATATCTGCAACAGTACCATAAAGAGGGCGTACTTCACTTTTCTAGAATGGGACAACAGTGCTGAAGGGAATGTTAATTCGGTCTCAGAAAGTCACATTGTTACCATTTGTTGTGCAGGTCTACTTAATAAGTGGAAAGATAAATGTTGCCCATGACTAGTAAGATACTTCAGCATTTATTATATGTTCTTCTTCTTAATTGTCGCTTGGGACTTCGAGGCCACAGGCGTTGTCTACACTCCTCTTCCAGTCCTCTCTGTTCCTTGCTTTTCCAGTCAATTCTCCTTTTCTCAGGCCCATGGTCACTGCGTCATTGTCGATGTCATCCTTCCATCTAGTACGTGGCCTTCCTCTCTTCCTTCTTCCCTCCATAGATTCAGAAAATGCTACTTTAGGGAGTCGTTCCTCCTCCAACCTAATTAGATGTCCAGCTCACATCAGTCTTCTTCTCTTCATCCTTTTACTAATATCAGCCTGTTGATATAGTCCTTCAGTTCGTGTTTTAGTATCCTACCCTGTATCTGGGTCTCTCTTGGGGCCAAAACCTTTACGTAATATTTTCTTTTCAAGAAGCAATAGCTTTTTTCCATCTGCTTTTATAACTGTAAATCTTTCTGACCTGTATAGAGCACTGGCAGAATTACACTCTGGTATAGTCTAAGTTTGAAACTTCTCGAAACAGCTCTACTGAGTTACACATCTCACAGGCCAAAATGAGCTTTATTCGCTGCTGTTGGCCTCGTTTGAATTTCAATTTCCATTTTAAACTGTTCACTAATGATGCTTCCAAAATATTTTAAGTGCCTACTCTTTTAAAAGTGAGATCATCAACTATCAGAGGACTCCATCATTAGGTGCCTTGCTCAAGAGCATGTACACTGTTTTCTTCTCGTTGATCTCTAATTTTTTGTAAGTTTGTATAGTTTATGGGACTTAACTACGAGGTCATCAGTCCCTAAACTTACAAACTACTTACGAACTACATTATACTAAGGACGACACAAATATCCATGCCCATCTAATTAGGTTGGAGGAGGAACGACTCCCTAAAGTAGCATTTTCTGAATCTATGGAGGGAAGAAGGAAGAGAGGAAGGCCACGTACTAGATGGAAGGATGACATCGACAATGACGCAGTGACCATGGGCCTGAGAAAAGGAGAATTGACTGGAAAAGCAAGGAACAGAGAGGACTGGAAGAGGAGTGTAGACAACGCCTGTGGCCTCGAAGTCCCAAGCGACAATTAAGAAGAAGAACATATAATAAATGCTGAAGTATCTTACTAGTCATGGGCAACATTTATCTTTCCACTTATTAAGTAGACCTGCACAACAAATGGTAACAATGTGACTTTCTGAGACCGAATTAACATTCCCTTCAGCACTGTTGTCCCATTCTAGAAAAGTGAAGTACGCCCTCTTTATGGTACTGTTGCAGATATCTCAAAATTAAATTTTGAAACCATGAAAGTGATTTCTGTCAACAAGCAGGACAAAGGGTGGAAGTCCCAAGTTATAAACGGTACTGTTAAAGGATAACGCTATCAAATCTATTCTAGTTAATATTACAAAACCAGTCTACTAAGTGTCAATGTAAACGTCATTTGCTGAATAGTAATTGGCACAAAATTTTGTGAACGGTTGACCGTTTCATTTGTAATTAGTAACAAATATTTCTTCAAATGAAGAGGCTATTTTACCCTCTCTCAGTTTTTTGAGTGGGTTAAGCTACCGCGGTACCCACTTCAACCGCCGGGCCTGTTCTGAGACCTATATCGTCTTTCAAATCAAATCAAATGTTTGTATAGCTTATGGGACTTAACCACGGGGTCATCAGTCCCTACAAACTACTTATGAACTAGCTAGCACTAAGGACGGCACAAATATCCATGCCCGAGGGGGGTTCGAACACCCGATCGTAGTGGCCGTGCAGACCGTGACTGACGCGCCTCAGTCCCCTCGGCCACCGCGGCCGGTTATATCGTCTTTCACTGACCTCATAAGTTGCCCAATTTCTGCTGAATCGAACGAATATTTCTGCCTCTTTAGGAGCCGGCTTACCTTTCGTGTTACTGAATCGCAGAACGACAAGAAATCAAAGTTCCTCGTGTCCTCCTCAGGGTGTTCTGCTGAAGAGTCCTCCGCTTCAGAAAAGTGATGGCGCCTGAGAATGGCCCACTCATATCAAATTTTTATTTATTTTTTAATCTAGAAATTATCAATCTGTGTATCTGAAAAGAGAGATAGCCAATTTGTCAAAATTTATGGTAGACGACACTGCTGTTCCCAGCTAGGTGTTAAAATGTTATTTGTTCGTAAACCTATTGGACCACATAATAAATCCAGCTATAGTGCTTCTTGCGATTCTTCTTCATTTAGCTGTTTTTCTTCCTCACCAAATTAGATTAGATTAGTTTAATATGTGTTCCATAGATCACAAATAAGACATTTTGTGTTGATGTGAAACGTGTTACTTCAATAAATGTTGTTTGTGCATCACACTCAATATTTTAAGCGTTCTTCGTTTTTTTATTTTTTTTATTTTAATGTATATATATTTTATTTATTTATTTAGCGAACTTACTAAGTTTTATCTTTATATGTTACCTGTGTATGACACTCAATATTTTAAGCGTTCTTCGTTTTTTATTTTTATGTATATATATTTTATTTATTTATTTAGCAAAATTACTAAGTTTTACCTAAAAATTCATCTAAAGAGTAGGAGTTGCCATTCAGAAATTCTTTTAATTTATGTTTAAATACTAGTTGGCTATCTGTCGGACTTTTGATGCTAAGTGAATACATATGTTGTGTAACTACTGTGAAGATCCCTAGGTCCTTAAATAAATGTCTGCAGGGAGATCTTGGGTGGCCTGCAGCAATTATTTTGATTACACGCTTTTGTGCAATGAATACCTTTTTCACTCAATGGTGAATTGCCCCAGAATATGATCCCGCAGTAAAGCAGTGAATGAAAATAGGCATAGTAAGCGATTTTGCCAATTTCAACCCGGTGCCTTCCTTACTGTGAAGGCGATGAGAAACAGGTAGTGCAGTCATAATGAAGTTTAACATTAAGTGATGTCTCGGACAGAATACGTGCATGCGAGCACTCACGTTGCTCGACTGAGGTAGCACCACTTCGGTATCAGGCGCAAATATCTATAAATTTGCTTTTTTACGTTTTTATTATTTCACATGTTTTGGTGAAAGTCTGCTACGAACCCCCCCCCCCCCTCCCGTCTCCTCCCACCCAGAAAGGACCGGTGGACCCCCAAGGTTCCCGCGGACCTCACGTTGGGAAGCTCTGAACCATGGATGTATCGGAGTGCTTTTGTTTTCTCTTGAGTTAACAGTGACCGCTGTCCCTTGTGAATGGAGGGAGCTCATGCCGCAGCACGCGACTGGCTCATACAATATTCAACAGGCCCCCTCCCCCTCCCCTCCACGGCACAACTGTCGCCTCCCCTCCACCTCCACTCCCCCCCCCCCCCCCCCGCCGTTCCCAGTGACAGCGCCGCAGCACCGAGTTCCGTTCGATTGCTGCTCATAAACATCAAAGTACAGACTGCTCATCAAAAATTGACGTTGATGAGTATGAGCTACGCCTTTTCTTTCGCTTCCACTACAATGTTTCGTGCAACCAACGTTACGCAGGACCAGCACCATCAACATAAGAGTATCGTAGTGTTTTACAGATAACATGTAGCATCATTATCACAGATATACATTAACTAGAATCGCAAAGAGGCAGCTATTATTGAAACGTGACGCCGCCATCTTACGAAAACAGACTTCAAGTTTGTTTGTGGTATGAAAATTAACAGACGACCACGACCTATTTATTGACCACTAGCTTACACCCGCGGCTCAGCTCGCGTGTTGGTTCATTATGATAGATAAGCTATCTTACAGTAGTGTGCTATGAGACTGGTTTTGACGGATGAAATGAAATACACCTCCTTCTTTAGAACCAAACCGAAAACTATTCCTATCAGATTGTAGAAGTGTATGCAAATACCGTTTATCAGGAAAGTAAGTAGTGTAGATCAAATCACACGTAAAAATGCACTCGTTTCGAAGAATCCAATCACGAAATTCAACAATAATGATTGTAATAATATCACAGATCGATCACTTGATGAATGCGCGAAACGTCAAATGTTCAAATGTCTGTAAATCTATCGGACCAAACTGCGTGGTAATCAGTTCGTAGCTTACAAACTACTTAAACCTAGGTAAACTAACCTAAGGACAACACATACACCCATGCCCCAGGGAGGACTCGAATCTCCACGGCGAGCAACCGCGCGCTCCGCAGCCAGACGCTTTAGACGCTCGGCTACTTCACCGCGGCGCGAAACGTCAAATCGATTAAAAAAAAAAAAAAAAAAAAATGTATTAAAAGGAATGTCTTTTTTACTGCTTTATTTATTTATTCTTATATTTCCTTATGCGTTTGCTTATCCTTACAGAGAAAGAGCTGAATACATTGTAGCACACATAGAGCAAAGATATGGTCTGTGGCATCACGTTTCGCTGTATGTAACCTCCTTGCTATAGAGTCGCAAACATCATCGCTGGCCTTCAGTCCGAAATTTTTAATAATTTGACGACTTCCAACCACCATATCTTCCACCCCCTTATAGCTATCGGCATGGAACTGCTATGGTGTACAACGGGAGACTTCATTACACAGAGACCATTCGTTTGCGTTCTGTAGTTTTCGCTGCAAAGCGAAATATTAACATACACATACGTTGAATTTTATATACACCAATAACTTCCCATCCCAATATACTCCACCCTTTTATCATTATCAACCCTCAAACAACAATGCAACCAATAAAATCATTTTCAAAGAATAAATGTAATTTTCAGAGAGTAATTATTGTTCCGCATTTCGCGTTATATTCTTCAATTTACTAAATATCTATCAGATCGCTATAAAACCGCGCCTTAAAGCCTTCCCCAGGTAGACATTAGCAACTGTACAAATTTTTCGCTCTTTATGTCTTGTGGTTCAGACGTGATAAACGTACACCGAACAGACATTCACAATTATAGATATAGATAGATAAGATTACGTCGAAATTCCAAAGGTGTCGTCATTATATCAGTTTATCCCTATTTATTATGACTGTTTTATGAGTACTCAAGTAATAAGGCAAATGAAATTGGAAATGGTAATATAGCGGTGAGCCAACCATACTGAACGCGAGAATGCCGGTCCAATGGTCAGTTTAATTATGAAGTCGTGACGCTGCACGCCATATTAGTGATGTATATTTGTCAAACTCTGTCCAGTTGTCAAACGTGCGGACAAAGAATTTAATGGGTATGAAAATTCTAATCGTTTGTTCTAATTGTTTCCGTAGAAACTATCTCATATACAATGGCCGCTACCTGTTCTCAACATTTTAATACCACTAACAAAAACTTTGACATGCAACAAATAACAGCAGGAGCTAATAGGCAGCTAGATTTCAACCTCTATCATTCTATTATCTCCTGGTCAAGGCATCCGGTGACCAACACCATGGTTGTAATAGTCTAAAGATGGCCGTTTAAAATGATCGAAACCGGTTACCTGCAAATAAATCTTAAATACCGAGCTTAACTGATTTTTTAAGCGAATGAGATTATTACAAATTTCTTTAATGTTTGTAAATCTATCGGACCAAACTGCGTGGTCATCAGTACGTAGCTTTCAAACTACTTGAACCTAGGTAAACTAACCTAAGGACAACACACACACACACCCTTGCCCCAGGGAGGACTCGAACCTCCGACAGTGAGCAACCGCGCGCCCCGCAGCGTGGCGCATTAGACCGCTCGGCTACTCCATCACGGCGATAATTATTATTTTGAGGGTCTGGCACTGATCGTCATTAGCCTTCTTGCTTCCCAATAGTGTCATTAAGTCAGAATTACAATCAAATAATTCTGAAGATTCATTGTGGTACCGATGTTGTGACACAGAGTCGGCAGGATTGAGAAGATGTGCAGGCCGTCGGTCAAAACAGTGAAGCTGAATATGGCTACTGCTTCTCGATCCATCAGGTACTACACAGTTGTCGAGGAGGTTGTCCCAGATCTTCGCTCAGATGGAGTTTTATTGGATCGTTTTAATTCCGCTTAATCATATATTTCACTGAAGAAATTTGTTTAATTTTTTCAATGTTTTAATGGAAAAAACAGAATTTCATTACCATCTAAGACACAGTATGTAGCGATTTAACTATTTCTCTTTAACTTGTATAATTTTTCGGTCTTCTGCGTTAACAACTGTTGATATTTATACTTTTAAATCATAGAATAAGACAACTTTGTCGAATGTGTGTAATTAGTTATTTAGCTGAACTATTACAATATTTCTGATGGCTTCAACTTCACCTTAGAAATTTGAGTGGGGTGATCCTGAAGTTTAACAGTAACAAAACATTTTGTGTATATTCCTACACTGACGTTTCCTTGTTATTCCATTAATGAACCGTCGGTGCAGATGTGATCTTCAAGATATCTGAGATTTGTTTCTAATACTGTAGCTCTTATTGTTAATAGGTATGTTGTTCTTTTCTTATAATTATTAGTCTAGTTGCTATTGCATTGAGGAACAAGCATCGGACTGAGTGGGAAAATGAAATTTTTCAGAAACGATTACCGGTAGATCTTCTCATGTTTTCTAGCTACTTTTTGGATGAAGCTAATCTGTGTTTTAAACTGCCTGTTACTGGATAAGCGAATCAGTTTCTAGTTCTTAAGCAAAGATAACCTCTAGAGTAGTTATTTGAATATGTTCTATTCAAATCAGAATTTATTGATACTAGAGAAGGTGATTTTGTGAAAATAGTTTCTTGATCTCCTCTTACATGGGAAGAAATGATCATTTTAAGACAAAATGAGAGACATCGGAATGAACGGAACCATTTAGGTGTTAGTATTCCCGTACGTTATTCGAGAGTGTAACGGTAGAGGAATGTGTGATACTTGTTTGATGAACTCTCTGCTAGGCACTGAGTGTGAATTACGTAGATTTGAGCTTTTAACGTGAAGAGCATATTGCACTGTTGTTACGCAGTTTGTTGTATTTAAGGCAGGCTACCACATTGAACGAAGCTAGCCAATGGTACGGTTGTTTACACGAATTTGACTTAATACAGTTATTTAAGGTGCTATATTTCGTTACCTTATGTATATAGTGCCTCTCTATAAAATTCTTCCCATTCATTTGTTTGTCGTCTGGCAGACTCTCGCGTTGGCTTAAGAAAAAAACTCTGGGTATATCAAAGGGATGGCGCAAACTTATGCGGTTGAAAGTACACAATAATAGAAGCAAAAATGATACAGTAAACATGGGCCCGTAATGAGCCGTTTGCGGGATAGTTACGAATGTATGGTTCAAGTCGTCCTAGTAAGTACACATTAATTTGTAATTTAGACTTTACTATTTTCCAGGATTGCTTGAACGGCCAAAGATGGACAGGTCGAATCGAATCTGTACCATGGCCTCCAAAATCACCTGATCTACATTCCTTTCGTTTTTTGTGCCTGGGGTCATCTCGAAAGCGAAGCGTACAGCACACACGTTGACATATTTGAAGAAGTGGAGCCGGCCGCGGTGGCCGAGCTGACTGAGGCGCTCCTGTCACGGTCAGCTCGGCCACTACGGTCGGGGGTTCGAATCCTCCCTCGGGCATGGATATTTGTGCCGTCCTAGTTCGTAAGTAGTTCATAAGTAGTTTGTAAGTTTAGGGACTGATGACCCCGTAGTTAAGTCCCATAAGCTTAACAAACATTTGAACATTTTTGAAGAAGTGGAGCGGAGAGTTGTTCCAACACCACCTAGAGAGAAGGTCGTGGCGCTCTCGTGTGACGTCACGCAGAGTAGGCATCGTTCGCGTAGTTGACTGGGTGGCCGCTGGGCACGGCCCAATATGCCGTAGCGTGCAGCCAGTCAGCTACGCGAACGATGCATACTGTGCGTGTCTTGTCAAGAGTTCCGAAATGATCCAGAGGTTTTCTAAAAAATTCGAAATTCATTGCAGAGACGAGCTCAGTATTGCATCCGGATGCAAGGAAACACTTCAAACACCTGCTGTAACAGGTAACCCATACGTAAAATGCGATGTAGAACCTAATTTCAAATTAATTTGTACTGACTAGGACGATGTTCACAATAAAGTCTGTGAAATGTAAATTAAATGCGATGTAAATCTTTAATATTAAAGTCTAAATTTCAAATCAATGCGTACTAACAAGGTAGTTGTTTACAAAGACGTCAGTGGCGGCTTGGAACCGTACATTCGTAATTATATCGCAAACGACTGGTTTGCGGAGTTATGTTTACTGGGGCAGTTTTGCTTCTATTATCATCTACTTTCAACCGTGTAAGTCTGGTCCATCCTTTTGATACACCTTGTATATAAAATCATGATGACTGAAAATTACATCAATTAATGACAATGATAGTACAGTCGTATAATAACTTATAGAACTAAACCACGTACAGGAATTAAAGTATTTGGTTTATTTGCAGGAGTTTTGTGTTTTCAGCTTCCAAATATAGGTTGCGGGGCTGGCAAGTGAAGAGCCACTGAAGGGCAGAGAGAAATAGACGACCGAACTCTGAAAAAAATTAACCTTTACCCTACGACCTTTCAACGAAAGAGAGCCTAGTGAATAAAGCAGCCCACGCGACCTATTTCGACGGTGAAGTCAAGCAGGGCGCCAGGAGACACGAAATCAATTATCCGCCTCCACCAGCTCCGGCGCGGCGGTTTGCCTCGTAGGCGTTCGCAGTTCAAAGAGAACGTGTCGCTGCTCATTGCTGTCCTCCATGTTCCTGTCTGTTATTACACAAGTCGCTGTCACTGTGCACTCTCATATACGAGAAAAGTTGTTTATGAACAAGTTGTAGACTGGCCCGTGTAGTGACATTAAACTATGAGACATACTTACCTAATAGAATCTTACTCATTCAATTACAAAGAATTTAACTGCAGTTGAGCAGTTGAGATATTCATTGAATTTCACATTCATGTTACCTATAATGTTGTCGTTGTGGTGTTCAGTCCGGAGACTGGTTTGATGCAGCTTTTCACCCAACTCTATCCTGAGCAAGCCTCTTCATCTGCTCATAAGAACGGCAACCTACATCAATTTGAATTTGCTTACTATATTCATCTCTTGGTCTCCCTCTGCGATTTGCCTTCTAGTCACTCCTGCTTACCTATTACACTTCCTGTCACTCATTTCTCAGTCGTCTGTACTCCATTTTGCCAGTTTCATTTACTGCATTTTTATATTAGCTCCTTTCATCAATTAAATTCAGTATTTCCTGTGATATCCAAGGATTTTTTGTAGGTCTTTTCTTTCTACATATTTTGTCCTTTGCTGCCTTCCTTATTTCATCTCTCAATGCTACCCATTCTTTTTCCACTGTTTTATTTCGCCCCGTTTCTGTCAACTGTTGCCTAAAGCTCCCTCTGAAATTCTTAAGAACTTCAGGTTCTTTCAATTTATCCAGGTCCCATCTCCTTATTTTGCTACCTTTTTGTATTTTGTTCAGTTTCAGCCTACAGTTCATAACCAACAAGTTAAAAGAGCATTAAATTTAGCACCAACTTCATCACATAAAACTTTAAATAATATTCAGTTCGTAGCACTGCCACGAATAAAATTCACAATTTTTGTTACGTAATTCAACGTGCTTTGTGAATCTGGAGGAAGAGTCTTGACAGCCAGAGCATAGCGATGTTTGAGGCAATGGTAAGACATAGCTTGAGGGGCAACTTGTTTCACGAGTGCTTGGAACCCAGGCCAAATTCCCATCATTGAAGGGACTCCGTCTGTACAAACACCAACCAACTTTGACCAGTCAAGTCCGTTTTCCTCAATAAACTGTTTCAAAATTTGAATATGTCTTCACCGCGAGATGTAGTGGGCAAAGACTTGCAAAACAGGTATTCTTCTTTTATACAGTCATCTTTGATGTGCCAGTAATTGTGAACATGAAGCTACATGTGTTGACTCATCCAGTTGCTGAGCAAACATAGAACCTCCTTTAATTTCAGAAATAACTGTTGTTAAAATGTCTTTACTCATCTCTCAAATACGACTTTGAATAGTTGTATTGGAGAGTGATATCTAATCTTAGGCACATGTTGCTCACCAATAACGAGGGAAACTGCATCACACAAACAAGGCTTGATGAGATCCTCTCCTACAGTGTGCGGCTTTTTGTTCAGAGCAGTGCGATAATAAATTTGATAAGAGGCTTGAATACATGATTCATTTGCCTTTTGCACATTTCCTGTCGAGTCCAGTCGCGAAGATTTCAGAGCAGTCTCTTTTCTACATCTACATCTGCATCTACATAGATACTCTGCAAATCACATTCAAGTGCCTGGCAGAGGGTTCATTAACCAATTTCATAAAATTTCTCTACCATTCCATTCTCTAATAGCGCGCGGGAAGAAAGAACACCTAAATAGTTCCGTTTTCGATCTGATTTCTCTTATTTTATTGGGATGGTCGTGTCTACCTAAGTAGGTGAGTGCTAGCAAAATATTTTCACATTCAGAACTAAAAGTCGGTGATTGAATCTTCGCAAACAGATCACGCCGCAATGAATAACGTCTTTCTTTTAATGATTTCCACCCCAATTCTTGAAACATTTCCGTGACGCTTTCCCCCCCCCGTAACGTGATAGAACAAAACGAGCTGCCCTTCTCTCTGAACCTTCTCAATGTCTTCCGTCAGTCCCACCTGGTGAGGGTCCGACAAGGGGCAACAGTACTCCAAGAGAGGACGCACAAGTGTGATGTAGGCAGTCTCTTTGGTGGAGCTGGTGCATCTTCGAAGCATCTACGACCTTAAGGTTTGACTGATTTATCGCGTAATTGAAGTTCAGCGGATTTCTTTTAGTGGTCATGTGTATTACTTCACACTTTTCTTTATTTAGTGTCAATTGCCATCTTTCGCACCATGCAGAAATTTTGTCTAAATCGCTTTGCAGTTGCTTTTGATCCTCTGTTGACTTCACTAACCGATAAACGTCAGCATCATCCGCGAACAATCTAAGGGAGCTATTCTGATTGTCTCCTAAATCTGAAATTTCCTCCCTGTGGAACGCCAGATATCACTTCTGTTTTACTCGATGACTAACCGTCCATTACAACGAACTGTGTTCTTTCTGTAGGAGATCGTGAATCCAACAGCACAATCGGGGAGATATTCCTTAAGCACACAATTTCATAAGAAGCCGCTTGTGGGGTACAGTGTCAAAAGCCTTCTTGAAATCCAGAAATGTGGAATCGATTTGAGATCCCTTGTCGATGGCACTTAACATTTCATGTGAATAAAGGGCAAGCTGTGTTTCGCAAGAGTTTCTCTTAAAGAAACCTACATCTTTATCCGCAAACTCCTTATGACCTTTCTCGAAATGTTCTTTTAATATGCTAGGTTTTATTTCTCTCTGCAGAAAGAACTTTATTACATATAATACACTGAGGCTTTTCTACATTCTTATCAACAAGAAGTGAGAAACCTCATTGCAGTATTGCTTCTTTGTATGAACGCTTTTTTCTGCATGTAGAAGCCATGGTACATAAAACAAACGTAAAATACTGTCATGAAATGTACATGAATTACCCACGAACTTGTAACAGTATTTAGAAAAACACATAAAAGTAGTGACATATTACTTATGGTACTTTCCAAACGGGTGCAGGATCTTGCTTTCAGAACGAAAAAAAGTAACGATCCGTGGGAGACGATGGCTCCTGGGAAGGCACAAAACACTGATCGCGCGGCTGACTATTAATTACAACTGTGGGTAGGCCCAGGGTTGCCAGGTTTTTCAAGAGCTCTGTCGCCAAATCTTAAACAAAAAATAGCCAAAATATCGTCATTTTTATTAATAAAGTGCCACTATATAGCCACCTTTCTGTCAATAAAATGCCAAAATATAGCCATCTTTTTCATCAGTAAAAATGCCGATTATCGCAATTTTAGTCAGTTCACTTTGTTATGTTAATGGTGATTATATCATGTGACTCGACAATAATAATCCTGAAATTCAGGGAGTAAGCTGGTTACTGACTAACAAGTGGCACAAACTGAGGCACTCTCACATTTACAAACATCATTTGGACATTCCAAAGAACCTCGTTCTACACGGAAACATCTGAGTCTAGCCTGGAACTGAACACAGACACTGATCAATGGGGCCAGCCAAAATTGGGTTATATTGTAAATGTAATAGGGAGACTCAGGTGATACAGTGAATACCAAATTTAAGCATAGTTTCATTTAACTATCATATTTATTAATTTCAGGACTTCGATTACCAATCACGTTCATCTTCTCCAAAAGTAATATTTACAGATGTTAAATATAGTTATTGAATTTTTCAAACATATATTTACTACATACAGATACATTACAACATTTTCAGGTGAGATGGACTGTAATTCATAATAATGCACTACGCGTTTCATACTTTGAGGTGCGATGGACATTAATTCGTAATAACACTGAAAAATCAGCCATTAGAACGACACAGAAATTATCGTGTGTTGTACATCCACATTTATATTATGAAAACCATTGTTAATCACAGTGAAGTGTGAAGCAAAGGGTTCGCCTTAGAATAGCAGTCTTCAGGAGTCTGGAAGTTCAGTTTCTTTACATCTCCGTGACACTCTCCCATAGATCAAAGAGAACCTACCTGCAGACATTTCATATAATTTCTCTGAAACGTTCACTCTGCATTCTACCGATTTTTAGTCGGTGTCATTGACGAAATGTCTCAAGAGGAATTGCTTTACATTCGTTTTGTATGAAGTAAAATGAAGTAGCCATTAAATCGCCAACTTATTCTTTTACTAGCCAAATTGAATCGCCAGTAGCCAGAAAGCTAGAATGGCTACTATTTTAAGAAAAAGATAGCCAAGAATGCGAAAAATCGCCAGACCTGGCAACCCTGGGTAGGCCGGGCCTGTCCTTATATTTTTGCCAACAATAGAATGGGGAAGTAAGCATTGTTTGTATGCGGACCAAAACAAAAGCATTCATCAATACATGAATGACGCATGTGGCGAGGTGAGAACAACGCACACTTACTGGGACCACAAACTGCACGACTTGCAGAAGTTACGCACAGAAGGACAATTGGCTTTATATATTGTTTGTAAACGAAACTGAAATCGCTGCAGAATGGAAAACACTCGGAACAGGGTCGTGCAAACCAGTAACAAAGCAGACGACTATGGCTACAAAACTATGACTGCCTCACACAACACGGGTATTTAGATACTGTTGGCTGCTGCCAGGAACAAATGACTGCCTGCCAAAGCATTCCCGACGTTTACCGAATCAGGACTAGGAAGAGGTCTGCCACCTACAAGGCTACACAATGTGCAGTAGTAGGCTATTTACTCTTTATTAACCGCGATTATGCCTTTATTGTGTCATCAACAACATCAAATAGAAGAAAAAACGACAATTCGCAATGCAAACATCTAATGCGGGAATTGTATAATTGTTGTCATTAAACTACGAGAGGGAACACAAGACATGTGCTGCGGAGCTGTCATTTGATATAATTATTTAAAAAATTGTATCCACTGGGTACCTTACTTATTACCCCCACAGAATTACCGTTTTTCCCCGAGGGGGTAATTACCCCCAGGTTCGGAACCCCTGTTCTAAGCGCTCATGAGAATAAAATGACTTAGTGCTGATATAATCAGTTGATTAAACCTTACACCCCAAGGAGATGGTTTTGGACCGAAAAAGGTCATGTATGAGGAAAACTAAATCAAATAAATTAAAAAACACAATTTTCTGTGTGTTCTACAAGTTTATTTTTGCTTACTTAACCGGTTTTCGGCTTACTAGGCCATCTTCAGAGTATTTACTGCTGTGTCAAAGAGGTTACGTTTAGATACAGAATGGGAAGAGATGACAAATGACTACACGTAGATCGACATACATAGTATAACACTTCTTTGACATTGTGTTATTACTGTAATAACCAAGAAGCGACGGAAGAATAAGTAAAAAAAAAAAAAAAAAAAAAAAAAAAAAAAAAAAAAAAAAAAAAAAAAAAAAAAAAAAAAGGAAAAAAAAAAAAAAAAAGGAAAACGGTAATAAATCAGCTGACGGTTTAAAAGTGCACTTCCTCAATTTTAGTAACGCTCGAAAGGACACACACGTTAACAGCCGTACAAGTATGTTCGATGCCTTGCAGGCAGGAATACAGATAAAGCTGCAAGCAAGTGCAATAATGGAAAACAGGCACTACTATCGTAGTGTGACGTAAGTTGACAAACTGCGCAAGACGGGGAGCGTTAATAGTGTTCGGAGAGCCTAATTGCGAAAACCGACCGCTGGCCGAAAATCCTGATTCGAATCCCGGGTGTCCACAAATTTTCAACTTGGCCATTCAGGGTCGAGTTTATCTACGTCAGGAGTGCCCAACCTTTCAGCTTACCTGGGACACAATGCAACAAGGAGAGACTTCTGCGCTTCAAAGAATAATAATAATAATAAAAAATACACCAGCTGCAAAATATGTTGCAAATAGTGTTATTATCAGTGGCGAATGTTGAGGTTGTAACTAGGGCTTTTACTACTATCTCACTTCACTTTCTAAGGTTGTACCGAGAAAGTAAATGCTAAGGGAAAAAAAAAAATCGATATCTTGCACTGTTTCCGAGATATTGACAGCGACCGTGCCAAATAGCTCAAGAAATTAGCAGCAAACGAAGAAACGGCTACCGGCAAATGTTAAAGCGTTGAGGGGGACATCCAATGACAATATAGTCGCCATCCCCCCACCCCCTACCGAAATCCGTGATGGGTGCTGGGAGACAACTTTGAAATCTTTCATAGGAACGCCTACTTTTTATTGAAGATGTGGACTCTTCGTGAGAAAAATATGTCGCGTGAAACATTTTTTTCGTTTTATCATAAATGGCGCTATAATCGGCAAAAAAGAAAGTGTAGCAACGAAGTAATAAATTTAAACGTCGCCCATAATGCGG
Organism: Locusta migratoria; assembly: GCA_026315105.1. Lineage (NCBI taxonomy): Eukaryota > Metazoa > Arthropoda > Insecta > Orthoptera > Acrididae > Locusta > Locusta migratoria. Next base: position 669,102,933 of record CM048744.1, read on the forward strand.
CAGTATATGTCATTGTTCACGACGACATATCTCCTGAATTATGTGCGCTATAGTGATGTAATTATGCCTATAACCTTCGTGAAAGTGCAAGCCGTATGTTGTCTAAGTTTCGCCGTAGTCTGATGAACGATAGAACAGCGCATAAAATACGAACAAACATTCATTTTTATGTATTAGATACAACCACCTACAGTGCACACTGTTGAATTGTTGTGGTCTTCAGTCCGGAGACTGGTTTGATGCAGCTCTCCACAATACTCTATCCTGAGCAAGTCTCTTCACACAAGAACGGCAACCTACATCTGTCCGTTTACTGTATCCATTTGCCTTTTGCACATTTCTCGTTATCTAAGCACCTGCTCCCTCCACATTTTTACCCCACACACTTGCGTCCAATGCTAAATTCACAATTCCTTGATGTCTAAGAATGTGTCCTACCAATCCCTTCTTTTAGTCAAAGTAAACCAGAAATTCCTTTTCTCCCCAAGTATGTTCAGTACCTCCTCATTAGTTACGCGATCCACCCACCTAATCTTCTGCATTCTTCTGTAGCACCACATGTCAAAAGCCTCTATCCTCTTCCTGTGCGCGCTGTTTATCGTCCATGTTTCACTCCCATACAAGGCAACACTCCATACAAATGCCTTCAGAAAGGACTTCCTTAGGCTTAAATCAATGCAATCCCCCCCCCCCCCCGAGGCTGCGCCATTGGAAAGAGGGGGGGGGGGGGCTTTGCATCCCCCCCTTCTCGTTATCTAAGTACCTGCTGCCTCCACACTTTAATTTATTACTTTTTGATTACTAGGTCTTTTGCAACACATTTTATGTAGAGTAAATACGGCACTGAAAAATACTATCACTATATAGCACAAAAATCACGATTGTCATAAGCATTGAGCTACATAACAAGCTATCTTTTGTCTGCAATTGAGGGCAGATTACCCTAGAGTCATCTACTGTTTAACAATAGTTAGTGACAAGCTTTAAACACAATTTTAAAGGCAATTTCTAAACAGTTTCTGTATTACATGCTTCAAATCAAACATATTAACTCACTAACTGAAAACCGGCGTTGTGCGGGTATTTATTTATTTATTCCTGCCATATTTCAGGTATATATTCATTTGTATAAGGGATATATGTCTGTAAAATCTCTTGGGAATACAATTAGCAGTAAAGAAGTAATAGATTAAAACTTAATGCGTGATGGGCCGGTTTTCCAAGAACGATACTGTTTATGTTCTCATATCTCATGAACTACGTGTCCAACTGTGATACAGTTTAGAAGGTACACTCAAGTATATGCGTGTATATTGTATGTAAAATTTCCTGCGGCTACAATTTGTAGTGTAGAAATTATCAATTGTATAGTCATACTGAGAGCCATAATTTTACTCCATAAATAGCGGAAAAGTAGTAAGCGAGAAACTTTTTTCCTTCGTTTTACTATGGTTGCCAGCGAGAAAAAGTTTAATAAAGGTTTGAAATTATGTTTAAAGTCTGTTGCAAGTCGCTAAGTAATGTCTTCTCATAGAGTGTATTTCGAAAGTCTCGCCGCATTATATGGCATTTTTTGCGATTTCTATTGGTTATGACGTAATATATTTTGAACCATGTGCTGTATGTGATTCTTAACCATGCAGCAATTGTTACCTCACGGTAAGAAATGTGTGTTCCAAATTTGGTTGAAATCGGTCCAATGGTTTAGGAGAAAATGAGCAGCATTGTCATAAAATGCAGCAGTTTTTCGCGCAACTCGTTGCTTATGACGTCATATCTCGTGAACTATATATCGTACGTGATTCTTACACTTACGGCGACCGTCCACGTGGATTGAAGCTCACTTGTAACAACTTTCGTAAAGATGGGATCAAAACTGTATTGAACACGTTCTCACATACGGACACTCTGCTTTATGTATTAGATTTGCAAATTAATCAAGAGTCTGAAGCAATTCTATACATGGGAAATGGATTATTTATGGAGGCGGGTTTTTTACTGCTAATGGCTTGTGTTGAGCCGGAAGTGTACAGGATCAATGCGCGGATATATCCATAAAGTAGAGAACATTGCAGTGTTTTGTTCAGTGGTCTGGATAAAATCACATCGAAGAATTCGAATTTATTTTTATTAATGAAACACATACATTCCCGACGTATTTTCACTAACACGTGGTTAATACATTAGGTCTTGTTATCGTAAATTCGCGCTCATGATACACACGCCTGCTTTGATTCTTCTCGAGTAACATTTAGAGAGTGTGCAGCATTTCTACGCGCACGTTCACATTTCCAACTAAAGTCACGGTGCGGGTTTATTTAGAGATGCTCACGCAAGTCGCTCGTACCACGAGAACGGCTACAAGTTGGAGCTTTACGACTGGCATTTCGGCGTGGCTCGAATGTCAGCTGTTTAGAGCACGTGACTACGTGTGCGGCTAGCTGGCGCCACCGGCCAGGCGAACAGGGTGCACGTGGCTGTAGTAGTTCCTGCACTGACCGGCAGGTGCCTCTGCGGGCAGGGTGGCGCTAGGCGGGGCAAAGCCCCACTGACCACGCGCGCGTGACGTGATGTCACGCTAGATATGGTATGGGCAACACTAGTGCTTTAGGTAACACCAAGCCCCCACAATCGCGTAAGCGAACAGCGGGCACATTGAAGAGCGCCTCGGCGGCCATTGTGGTGCCAAACTTCCGCGCGAACTTTAAATGTGCGTGATATTATTTTGATTAGAGAGAGTATTCATTTAAGTCGCGAAAACTATGTCTCATTTAAATATATAACTACAAAACAGCTTCAGACTCCTTGAATAGACGGCCGCGGTGGCCGCGGGGACTGAGGCGCTCCAGTCACGGTCTGCACGGCCACTACGGTCGGGGGTTCGAATCCCCCCTCGGGCCTGGATATTTGTGCCGTCCTTAGTATAAGGTAGTTCGTAAGTAGTTTGTAAGTTTAGGGACTGATGACCTCGTACTTCAGTCCCATAAGCTTAACAAACATTTTTGAACTCCTTGAATATGCAACAACTATCGGTTCTGTGTAAATTTATTACACATACAGTGTAGAAATTGGCCAACAGCGTTTCCTCTTCCTAACGAAACCGAACTATAAAATTTAGAATGAAACATTCACTCTGCAGCGGAGTGTGCGCTGATATGAAACTTCCTGGCAGATTAAAATTGTGTGCCATAACCGGGTCTCGAACCTGGGACCTTTGCCTTTCGCGGGCAAGCGCACTACCGACTGTGCTATCCCGACACGACTCACGATGCCGCCTCACAACTTCTGCCAGTACCTCGCCTCCTACTTTCCAAACTTCACGGAAGCTCTCCTGTGAATCACGCAAGACTAGCACTCCTGGGTGAAAGGATATGGTGGAGACATGGATTAGCCACAGTAGGCAAAGTTCCCAGGTTCGAGTCCCGGTTCCGGCACACAATTTTAATCTGCCATTTTATAAATTTTAGTTTTTTAGCGTTCTAAGTAAAGCAAATGAACGTAATTTATCGTCAGACACGATTTTTGGCACTTTCTCAGTATATTCTACAATTGTGAAACTTTTGTACAAACATTAATTTTCGGAAGAGTATCACACTTTACGTCTTTGCTTTAGTGCTGTATTCTACAATATTTAGGTATTTCAAAGCATCAAATAGGGCTGCCTGATACAGCTAATGTTAAAAATCGACTGTGAAAGTGAAATATGCCATCAGATACATAACTGAAAAATAGCTTTTTACCTTGTGAATACAGCAACCAGTCACTACCGAATTCTTTTAAGAACACGAAGTATATGCCATAGCTTTTTGTTAACAAATGCATCTAACATTGGTATTAGGGTATCTAGCAAGAATATTAGCATTTTTAATGCCATAACCCAAATACCTTACAATAGCGTGAACTGCTCAAAAGTCAACAACTATTGTCATAGGGTTCACAAAGTGCATCCAGAGTGGCTATGTGTCATTCATATATGGAACTATAAACAGTTCTGCAAACACCTTTCAGTTGTTATGCCTATACGTAAAGCAGATCACCTTTAAATTCTGCGTTACAAGTTGTTAATATTAATTTCATAAACAAAAATTCGAACTGCAGTGAGGCAGCTTATTATGTGACTCCAATAGTTATTTTACAAAATCATAAAATGAAACTTTCTGAACTTTCTGTCCATTAGTACTGCCTAAGAGCTTTTTAAGAGCTACCAGTATTGTACAACCTGTTATTTATTTCATTCAATCTTATATTGTCTTGACTAACAGCCTGTTAAGCAAGAGTAACTATCTCTGAACACAAATAGTAGGGCTACTTGTATTCCTGAGAAATATAAATGGGAAGAGAGTATTCATCTTTTTATTCCTTTCTTAAATTGATTTATGCATTTAAACGCTGAGCACCTCTTCACCATCGTGCTTCATGTACACTGCAATAGTCAAACAATACAGACATAACTATCAATTGTGTACATATACCGCAGTAACTATTTAATACACTATTTACCTGCTAACAACAGTAGTATTTATCTGACGCTTGCCACTACCATGGCGGCCGGGCGAAGGTTCAAATTATCCCGCGACAGTAGCGCCGTCAGGAAGTCTAGTTATTTTTTACAAGGTCTTTGGGTAACACCAAGAATTTGGAAGAATCGAGAGCCAATAGGAACCGAACCCTGATTAGAGAACTATTTAAAAACAATAAAATTATAAAATAATAAACGCAATAGCGAACTTTCTTTTTTGAAATTTTAATTTTCTTTTACAAATGCAGGTCATATAACATTTAAACTACAAACAGAGTCAATAAAATTGTCCTCTAATTCAAACCAGTTAGTAATTCTGATATTGTAAAGCCACCATTACGTTTTTTGCATCTTATAGTTTTCGTAAAAGGTGTTTGTTGTGCAAAATGAAACACGCCGCACTCTCTTTTAGAGTTAAATAAAACTGTGGCTTGTTGTTCACATGACAACTGTAACAGCAGTTTCTGTGAAGCTCTTCACAGAATTTGTTAGACAATAGCCACAAATTGTGTCCCATATATTCATTGCGAAGACGGTATAATATTATAATAAAGGTACAGCACCCGAAAGTTTTTTAGGTCTCACAATGATTCTCAAGAGTTCTCTGAATTAAATTAAAAAAAAAATAAATTCTAATGACTTCTATTCGAGCAAACTTTTGAGATAAAAATTATATTTGTTATCAATCATCGATTCGGCGACACACAGTATGACACAAATATCCATTATTTTTAATTAATGTAACCCTTATCCCGCTAGTGTCCTCAGGTATAGGTGTGGCAAATTAATTACACATTCTTCCCTGACTCTCGGTAATTTTGCCTATAAAGTATATGTGTGACAACTCTATAGAAATTACAACAGGCCTCCAAGGTATACGCCGAAATATACACACAAATATACACGCATAAATTCCTGCAAGTGCCTCGTCATTGTAGTTATCTCTTAAAAAATATGTATTATGTTCATAAAGTTTTGATTTCAAATTTCAGCAATACAAAGAACTTTAAACTGATATAGGTTGGCACTACCACTCTGAATCACAATTCCAATGCACTCGGCAACGTCACACATTAAAAATCTACAGCGGACCCACATGGTACTCGAACTGCGCTGCACACCACAAGATCAAAATGTTCAAATGTTTGTACAGCTTATGGGTCTTAACTACGGGGTCATCAGTCCCTAAACTTCCAAACTACTTATGAACTAGCTAACACTAAGGACGGCACAAATATCCATACCCGAGGGGGGATTCGAACCACCGACCGTAGCGGCCGTGCAGACCGTGACTGGAGCGCCTCAGTCTCCTCGGCCACGGCGGCCGGCACACAACAACAGCCTATGGCGTTTCCCAAGGGGCCCCCAAACGCTTGTTCAGGTCACTACTTACTGCACGACCGTGGTGGAGTGTCCGAGAATTCTAAGGTGTCTTGCTATGGAGCCCATGGTTGCTCGCCGTCGGAGGTTCGAGTCCTCCTGCCACGGGCATGGGTGTTGTGTTGTCCTTATATAAAAAGTAAAAAAACCATAATAATAGTAATAATATACATAAATATTACATGTATGAGAAGGCTCCACTAATATGGTCTCTTTTATATTGTATTGTAACTCCCTGAATTTCAAATGATCAGTTAATAATAATTGCTATACTTGTGATAAATTTTTGTTGTTATTGCTTCAATGTATAGCTCCGATTACTTAGTTTGTGATCTAGATATATTATACAATGATAAACGCTGTATATTATTAAAAAAATATACAACTTAAAGCACGCCCACCTGTGGCGCTTAGCATCGAGACGCTGTACAGTGGTGGCCACCGGTGACAGCCATGTCTTCCCATACAGCACGAATTAATTCATATCGTTACTACATATGGCCATGCACAGTTAAGACAACATTTTTCCTTATGTTAATTGTGCACGACTGCGACTCTAACACCGTGTCGCTGTTTGGTAAATCTTGTTATGAAAAAGTTCTTATATGCTTTTGTTTCTTGTAAGGTTGCTTGATTATTACCACATATCTGGTTTGTAAGTTTATATTTTGTACATTAATAGCTCTTCAGAAGATGGGTTGTCCCGAAACGCTTCATGACAAAGACAAATAAAGAAGTTGGTAAAATTCTCTCGGGCTTCCAGCCGCGTCAAGAGGTTTGATGTCCACGAGCTTTCGGCCGAAATCTCCTCGGCCATTTTCAAGTGTGACTGTCTTATCAGTGATGTCGCCGTCCTGATATACCTGCGCGGCTTCCTGTGACGTCACTGGTGCTCAGCCGCATCGCCATATATGCCAATGTTTACACCGCGTGCCTGCCGCGACCTCTTCACGGGTCTGATGGCCGAGTCCCGAGCTGTGCTCAGCTGCAAGCCGCCGTCTTCATTAAGAGATTTTTTCAGATATTTTGATTTCGATAATCTCTCTCTCTCTCTCTCTCTTTTTTTTTTTTTTTTTTTTTTTTTCTTACGCTATCCCAGAAAGAATTTATTCTGGTAATGACTGATGTATTCTCGAACGCAATGCGATGTTTGTTTTCTAGAGCGTGCTCCGCAATTGCTGATTTCTCGGGATAACGTAGGCGGAAACATGCTTCATGTTCAACACAGCGCTGTTCAACATTGCGTACTGTCTATCCGACGTAGAGCTGTCCACACCCACACGGTATCCTGCACATACCTGGCGTTCTAAGGCCTAGAATAGATCGTCTTTCATAGGTCTCATCATCTGCCCCAGTTTTGTAGGACTCCTGAAGACCGTGTCGATCTCGTGTCTCTTAAGATGCCGACTAATCTTTACCGTTACTGAGCCACAAACCGGCAAAAATGCGAGCTTCTTTGTCTCCTCCTCGACGGTCTCCTGCTCGCGTGTCTTTGGATGGAGGGCTTGTGTTATCTGGCGGTTGCTGCAGTAATTTTTATTAAACACTTTCCGTAAGTGGCTCAGTTCCTTCTGCAGATGTTTATTGCCCGAGACTACTGCTGCTCTGTGCGCTAGCGTACTTAGAGCAGATTGTTTTTGTGATAGGTGGTGGTGACTCGTAGCTTGCAGATACAGGTTCGTGTGGGTGGGTTTCCGGTAGACACTATGGCTAAGGCATCCATTTGTTTTGCGCCTGACAAGTACGTCAAGGTACGGCAAGGCACCACCTCTCTCTACTTCCATTTTGTCATGGATGTTGTTGATGTGGTCCAAGAATTCACCCAGTTTTTCACGTCCATGCGTCCAGACAACGAACGTATTGTCAACATAACGATAGAAACAGCTAGGCTTTGCTGGAGCCGTGTCTATGGCGATGTTCTCAAAGTATTCCATAAACAGATTGGCAATAACAGGAGCTAATGGGCTTCCCATTGCGACACCGTCAATCTCGTTGAAATATTCTCCATCATATAAAAATATGACGACGTCAGAGTATGAATAAATCCATAACAGTGTCGTCGAATAACTGGGTCAGCAGGTCTATGGTATCTTTGATGGGAACGTTTGTGAATAATGACACTACATCAAAGCTGACCATGGCATCGTCCTCTTCAAGAAGCAAGGATTTGATCCTTCTGATGAAGTCAGTCGTATTCTTGACTTGATGCTCACAGTGACCGAAGTGTGGAGTAAGAAGAGTGGCCAGATGTTCTGCGTGTCTGTAAGTCGGCGAGCCAATGATACGATCGGACGAAGAAGAGTATTCATTTTGTGAAACAAAAATAAAGAAGTTGACAACAGTTGTGTACGTTGCAAGCAACCACTCAGGGTTTTTAAAGTCATCATTTGGATTGCAGGCGCCCACACGCCGAGACGTCTCCGGCGGCTTTTACTCGCATTATCGGGGCAACCACATAGGCTGCTGCCGCTTCCCGTGTTATTTACGCCTTAAACAACTTCGTTAATATCATTACGATTTGTGTACCAACAAATTTATCCGTTTAATAAAAGTTTGTCATATTTGAGGAGGGGGCGATCCTATCAATCAATTTATTGAGGACAACGGCCAAGATTAATATTAATTTTTATTTACATAACTTGTTTCGGCAGTTTAACTGCCATCTTGGATCTTTCATTTTATTCCTCACATCAGGAAAAAAAACTTCTAAAATGACACTTATTTTCTAACGTTATTTTTTGCTTGTCATCATCATATAAATAAAATATCATGCTGCAATGTGACATGGTCACCAACAAGGGGGAGTGCCAGCCATTCACGAGGGAAAAGCTCCGAAACTTTCTGTCCTATGTTATTGTACGTCCGCTCAATGAACGTAATGGCGCGGTGGCCAACGTTGTATCTGGCAACTGTGTTCGAACCCTCGGTCCATGTTTCTTTTGTCATTGTCCCGGTTTTTCAGATGTTCAGATGTTTGTAGAGCTTATGGGACTTAACTACGGGGTCATCAGTCCCTAAACTTACAAACTACTTATGAACTACCTTACACTAATGACTGCATAAACATCCATGCCCGAGGGGGGATTCGAACCCCCGAACCGCAGCGGCCGTGCAGACCGTGACTGGCACGCCGCAGTCCGCTCGGCCACTGCGGCCGGCGTTTTTTTTTTTTCAGTTTATTTTTCCTTTTTACAGATCAGTACGTTAGTTGACTATAATAATACCTACATATGCAGTATTGTTACCAATATTGGCAATATTGGTAACAATTCGTGCTTCGTATTTTCAAAGTGTCTATTTACTTACTGAAAAATAAGTACACCACTACGTTCAAATTTAAAACTTGTGTTATTTCAACATTTTGAACTTTTTCGTCCAAATCATTTCCTTCAAATATTAGTTCGTATTATATACTGAATATTGTATGCATGGGGGAATTAGTAAGTTTGTGAAGATTATGAATACCGGTATCTTTGTTCACTAGGCAGTGGCGGCCTAAGGCAGACCAAAATAAGGTCCCTGTCCACTTGCAAGTACATGTATTACTATAAAAAAAGTAACTTTTGAGATTTGGAGGCACCCAGGATGAGAGGATTGGGAAAAAAAAATAGTTTCCGAGATTTGGAGGCCCGAGAAGGAAAGGTCAAGGGATCTCCAAAACCAAAGGCCCTCCTCCGCCCCTCCTCCCTCTCTTAGGTTCCGATATTGCACAACAACCAGAATGATAGTTGTCATAAAAACATTCGAAACGAAGGATATTTGAACAATATGCGCAATGAATAAATGAGGATTTTTCACATGAGTAGAGGATACCTGTAGAAAAGCAGACCTCGTGAACATTTCTAAAGATGTGTCTTTCGGCCGTTATAATAGTTTCGATGCCAACCATTCGTATTGGATCATATTGCGAAAAAGATATGATAATTGATGGTGAACGATCGAGTGAATTTTAATATAATCTTCTCGTGAATTAATTTATCGTTCCTGTTCAATTGTTGTAGTATTCACAATCTGATTATTATTCTCCCATATACACAATATTGAATATAAAAACAAAAGAATATTTGAAGGAAATAATTTGGAAGGAAAACAAAATGTTGAAATAATACAAGTTTTCATCTGCTACGTATTTGTATAGTTATTTTTCAATAAAGAAAAGGTAATAGATACTTTGAAAATATGAAGCACGAATTGTTACCAATATTGCAAATATAAGTATTATTATAGTCAATTAACACATTGATCGGTTAAATGAACAATAATATGAAAAAAAAAAAAACGGAACAATGAAAAGATAAATTTAATAAACACGAACCGAGGACTCGAACACGGAACCTTTGGCTGACTGCACCTTCCAGCTACAACCTCGGCCACCGCGTCATTCTGTTCAGAGAGCAAAAGAACGGGTATATAACATAGGGCAGAAAGTTTCGGAGCGTATTTCTCGTTGATGGCTGGCCATCTCGCCGTTTGGCTGGGGCATGGTAACGCTATCGTGTAGTGCTGCAAACACGCTATGCGTCACCCCGAATTCAATTTCCAACTCTGCCACACCCCTCGTAAGTAAGAACTGCCTGATTTGCGGTGTTGATGTGAGGAATGAAATGAATGATCCGAAGATGGCAGTTGAACTGCCGAAACCGGTAATCTAAATAAAAATTAAAAGCCATCTTGGCTGTTGTACTTAATAAATTTGTCCATTTGAACTGGCACAATCGTTTTGTAGAGTGGATGGAATATTTCGTTACATAATTATATATAGGGTAAGGTGGTACAAATTTGATATAGGTACAATTCCGATCAACATAAGGTTCGCGCCATTTGTCAGTCTCGTAGTGTTGGTAGCACTTGCCTTTGTGTGGCGTCGTAGTGTAGCAGGTTTCTACAGCTCCTCCTGTGTTTTCCAAGAATACACCACTTTGTACTACGGAGATATAAATTTTTTCCTGTTAAGAGGTAAGTGAAGCTACTTAGTCTAACGCGCTCTTATAAATTTTCTAGTTTCCACGCGCTTGCAAATTCTATATTAGTGAGGTTGGAAACTTGTTTCCCATTCGAGCGTGTTTTGAGGCACCTACGGAGAAAGGCTCTGTGATATGTGCTGCCATTTCTTGGCAAAATTCACTACTATTTAATCGTGAATTCACTCACGCCAGAAGTACATTTTCGATCAGAAAAATGGTACAATTTCGATACCCTAGTACAATTTCGATCAATGCAGTTTTTCAGTTTAGTCCGTCACGATTGGTTACCATAGACACATTATACACAATTACTGCAAATAAATTTTGTATATTGAAAGATTTTCCTACGCGATTTTTAAAGCCACCTCTTATTTTCTAGATGCCACGAAAACGAGCAGAAAAGAAAATCTACAATAAATGGAGTCCAGCTGCGACACTTCAACAAATATAAAACAATGGGTAGCCCTATTACAGTTCTTATTGTTGACAACCATGGCAGCCACACAAGCTTAGATGCTGTAGAATATTGTCGCAAAATGGGATAGAACTTTTGGGTTTGCCTCCGCACAGTACTCATGTACTGCAACCAATAGATACAACTTTCTTCAAGTCCCTAAAGGCTCAATATTACAGAAATGCAACGAACTGGATTCATCGTAATCCCAATGAAAACATTACAAAACAACGATTCTGTATTATTTTATGTGATGCCTGGGGCATAGCTGCGTCCACTAGGTGTGCAGTCAAAGGGTTCCAATATACAGGAATAATGCCATTTTGCAAAGACATTGTTCTCGAGGAGAAATGTGTACCTTCGGCGTTATTCGAGGCTCCTGCTCCTTCAATCTCCACCAGTAAGACTACTAACAGCATTATGGGAGAAGAACCCTCGTCGTCAAAAGATGTATCTGAAGAACACGGCAAATCCGTAACGCCAGGGTCCAGTACAATTTCTCAGCACGATGCTGTCAGGGACATTTTGCCAAGACCAGAGAAAAAATTATCGTCTCGGAAGAGGAAAACACAGACATCAGCTAGACTCACTTCAGTTGAAAACCTGGATAACCTCCGCAGCAAGAGGAAACCTTTTGAACAGAACACAAGGAAAACAATGAACAAATGCAACAAGAACAATAAACGGAAATGTACGTCTGTTGGTTATGATGAAAGAAGTTTACCAACCTTCAATTCGCCAGCAAACAACGAAAATAATTGTGGATTTTGTTTATTGAATTATTATAGTGCAGAATCAGTAGCTAAGGGTGACTGGATTCGCTGCCAAAAATGCAATGTTTGATACCACGAAGTATACGTTGGTGCCCGCGGGAAAAAGTGCTTTATATGTGGAAGATACAAGTGATCAAAATTGTATCAGGAAGTGATCACAATTGTACCTAGTGTGGTACATTTTCGATCGATTCTTCTCAATTCTGTAACCTCTTTTTGTGTTTATTCCAATTTTTGTAATTGTATAATATTTGTGTTACATATTCATTAAAAATCCAAGAACAAATTCCATAGTTGAAATTATTTCTTTTCTCAATATATTTCCAGTTACAAGAACAAGTGTCCGAAATGATCGGAATTGTACCACCTTACCCTATTAGATGTTGCAAATATATTATACTAACTGCGCCCCATGGTATTACTCGCAGGTAATTAGCTCCTTATTAAATACTAGCTTAATTACCGCTGTTTCGCACGTGTAGACTGGATGTTGTGCATTGGCTGTTTCTACTTCTAAATACAAATTTTCATAGATTTTGCTTTAAAAAGGCTTTCCTAATAAAATATTTTGATACAACTTGCCACCCCCTACTGCACCTTTGATGACAGAATTCAAAACATCCCGAAACAATTTTTTTTTAAAATTCTAACCGTGGTTAAAATTCCAAATTTTCGCATTTATAGCACGAAAATAGTCTTAGTAGCACCCTTAAAAGACTTTTCCCCCATTTCATCCGCTTAATGGTTGAATTTCCAAAGATAACGAAACACAGGTTTTTAAAATTCCAATCAAAAATCTAAATCCGAAATTTTGTAATTATAGTTCCAAAATGGCCTTAATAGAAACGTATTTTCAAAAAACCATTAATGCCCTACTTCACGCCCTTACGGATGGGAATATCGAAAAATCGCTGATGCCTATAGTGTAAGATAAACAACATTTCCAAATTTAAATTTTCTGTCGTCTGTAGATTCATTTTTCAGTGCTGTCATTTAGAAACGGATGGAGAACGCCAATTTCTTTCTTGCGCTTTGGCAACTGTCTTGGTAGTTTTACTTTTCAAACTGAAATATGTACTTACTTTTCTTTATTCGTAAGCTTGTTGCAGAAAAACAACTGAAGAATGTGCATCACTTTTCGCTGTATGTAACCGCTTTGGTATTATAATGGCAAAAGTCATCGCTGGTCTGCAGACGGAATTTTATATAAGCTGACGACTTTGAACCACTATATCGTCCACCCTCTTATAGCTATCGGCACGGAACTGCTACGGCGTACAACGGGAGCCTTTGTATTGCAAAAACACAAAGACATCGTTCGTCTCCATTTTTGCTGAAAAGCACCCACTCGTAGAATTTTATATAAGTCGGTAACTTTCAACTCCCACATCTCCCACCCCCTTATCGTTATCAACTCTGTACCACCATAGTACACAATGGAAGACACCTATACCACATACAATCAGTATTCGTTTGCGATGTGTAGTTTTGGCTGCAGAGTGAAATAGATGCACAAACAAAGATGTAAATGTCGAAATTCACTATGCATGCATATGGCGCCATTATATTTCTGTCATGAAAATCTTGTAGCGCGAACCACTTTCGGCTCAGCAAACCGCATGACAGCAGAAAATAATGAGAAAAATAAAGACGATGGTAAAATATGACAGTATTTGTTCGATGGCTGCAGACTCACATGAGTCGGAACTTCTGCGGCTGCAGAGCAGAATCCTCCACATCATAGCGGATGCGGACCGGTATGTACTGCCGCGATTCATGCCATGCGACTTTTCAAAGATGCAACGCGGTGCTTCCCACTTTCGACTCTGTTCTCCTTTCAAAATACCTCTACCAAGTTTTGGTTTTGCTCTTTCAACTTTCACCTACTACTTGGAAGGGGAACTCGAGCAGTAGTTATCTTTCGATGTTCAGCTTTTGCTGAGTTATGATCAGAGTTGCACGAATTGGGGTGGAAATCATTAAAAGAAGGACGTTATTCGTTGCGGAGTGATCTGTTTGCGAAGTTTCAATCACTGACTTTTACTTCTGAATGTGAAAATATTTTGCTAGCACGCACCTACTTAGGGAGACATGACCATCCCTATAAAATAAGAGAAATCAGATCGAAAACGGGACGATTTAGGTGTTCTTTGTTCTCGCGCGCTGTTAGAGAATGGAACGGCAGAGAAAAGTCATGAAAGTGTTTAATGATCCCTCTGCCAGGCACTTAAATGTGATTTGCAGAGTATCTATGTAGCTGTACTCCTGCACGGTGCTGGTTTCAGCTCGTCCAGGCTTTGAGTCACGACCTGGTCCGTACGGGCAGAGGCCAGCCCCTTGAAGTTAGTGAAATGAAGTCAGCACCTTTAGTCTTTAACTCAGTGTTAAGAACTGATCAGATGTTCGCACGACAGTACCAAACTAGGTGGCTTGGTTGATGTGCACAGCATTTGAAGTCATTCCGTCGTAACATTGACCTGCCATGTGCGTCTCAATTAGAAGGAGTTGTCAGCATAATTTTCTACGGAAAGGTTCACGGATGTGCGGCAGAATTCCTGTGTCAAATTGGTACAATATTTTTTCAGGGGCCACATTGCCACCATCTGGTTTACTGGTCAAATGACTGATGATGGCAACGTGGTTGCCTACCGAAATATTGTGCCAGTTTGAATCAGCGACTCGGGTGTACATACGTGAGCGATCAAGAATTACCAAACAGTGGTGGATTCGCTCCATCATAACCTGAGTCTTACACGTTACAAACATGGAACATCAACCACTTTAGCTATTGATATGTAAATGCAATTATTTCATGTACTGTAGATGAATTTTTTTCATTTTTAGAGGCTTCTTGGCAGTTACAATGGCATAACAGATCTCAGTCTTTCTCGTGGAAGACGTAATAACAATCTAAGCACAACTCACAACAATTCATCGCATACCTGCTTGCTCCATCATTAACTGGCATCTTCCAACGTATCCTATGGATTAGCTACAGCCTGCAGGAATGTTTCCAGATTCAATTAGTCCGTAGAAGAGTCTGCACTAGTTTAAAACTCTTTTGTAGATTAACACTGTGTTTCGTACCGGGACTCAAAGCAAACAGAAAGGATATTGCTGAGAAATGGGTTATCCACATTTAGAAAGGTGGTAGTTGATATTTCAGGTTTCATAGGCGATTCTTTAACGTCTCGTAGAACAGGGTGTACTGCGTATGGTTCGCGACTTCGCAACACGATATTTGGACCTCGTGATTCGTCGTCTTTAACAGATGTTGCAAATGCTGCGTAAAGTCGTCGAATAGACACGCGACCATGATGAAATAATTGGTAGTGATGAAAAAAGCTGGTTAAGTCGCATTATTTTTATTGCTGGCCACACACTGCGACTTGAATGACGCGTATCTCTTTTGTGGCGTAACCACACTTATTGAAACACATAGATTTAAAAGTAAGTTGTTACACACATATTTGCAGACTAGGTGTGTATTTAACGACCTTTTTAAATCCATGTATTTCCATAAGTGTGGCTCCCTCAAAAATGAGATACAAATCTGATGACGGTAATTCCGAAATGTGTCATTGAAGCCGTACTGTACATGAAGTATGGTCTGCAATAAAAAATTTTGCGACCTATCCAGCTTTTCGCAGCACTACCAATACAACAGTGTTCCCTGAGACTGGACGACAAGTCGACCGTCCCTAATCTTATGGCAAGGCGGTTTCTGGTTATTTCTATGCGGTCCGCGCCTGCTGTGGTAGATTCTGGAGGAGTATGCGACTGCAGGTGTTAAGGCTAGTTTACACGACGACACTAGGTTTCATGAAACTGCGCTACTGGCCAGTGCGCATGCTCGGCAGGCGTTAGCGCAACTCGTTGGCGAAACTAAACAGTTTCGGCACATTCCAAATTTGGCGAAACAGATTGCGCTTGTTTTTTGGTTAGGTGATAACCAATACAGAACAAACCACAACATAAAGAGGGGAAAGGAAGGAATAATTCAGTTTTTGAACATATATGCGATGCATAGGTGTTTGTGCCATTTTAACGATGAAAATATCAGGAATAAGCGGCGGCGTGTTAGTGCTCTTGAAGCAATTATTCGTGAATGAAGTATTGATGGATTGACGATTAGTGAATTGCAGACTAAAGTACATTCAATTCCAGATACCTATACAAACGAACTATGGCAATTGTGAATTTGTAAACACGGTATACTGTAGAAACGAATATCTATTTGACAAGAAAAGTAATGCAATTGTAGTTTCAGTTCTGGTAACAGTGTTTCATGCATAACAGTAACTTGTATGATTATTGCATTACTAACTCTGTTTAAAAGGAACGTAAACTGCTCTGGTGACATTCTGAGTTGATTAAAATAACGTATTGGGTCTTCGATCATAATTTCTTTCAGCAAGGTCGCCAAGCAACCGAGCTGATGTCTTTTTTTTAATCCAGTCACAAACCCAAACACGTTCCTTATTCTTTTTTTGTTTAGTCTTATGCAGCGACTTCACACAGAGAACTAATAGCTCCGCCACAACTTTTACAGCTACCAAAACTTTCATTCTACGGCGACTACGGCACTTACAAAACAACGAAACTGAAGTGTATAGTATTGGCGCCGTGCCTACAGACATACACGAAACCAGTTGCGCGTAACTCATTTCATGAAACGAGTGTCGCAACCTAGTGTCGTCGTGTAGACTAGCGTTTAATTTGTCGTCCCACAGGGTTGCACAGACGATCCGCGCCCGCCACACGCGTTCCGGGACATTCCTTGTGCTGTTGGCGAGTGCTGCAGACTGCTGTTGTGGCCGTGCAACCCCCTCGCCTTGAGTTGGGTGTGCGCCTGGGAGCTATGCTGCCTGCCGCACCAGGCTGCTGTGTGGGTGGCGTGATATCCCTGCGCATGCTGCAGCTACTGCTCTAGGCGTTGGTCGTCGTCGGGAGTTCTCTCACTGCTTGTGTCTGCCGCCGAAATTCTGTCTGGGAATAATTAAAGTTCAGCAAACTACTACTGGATTATTTATTTAGAGACTGTTCCCTGAAGCAGCACCCCAGGTGAGAGCAGGCTATAAAGATGAGTAATTTTTATTAATAATGATTTTGCAGCCAAGATCGCATTTTTCATTCATTATGTCACTTGTTAAACTTTGTATAATAGGTCTGAAGATGGCGTCGAGCACGCCGAAACCGGTAACATAATAAATGAAAAATGCGATCTTGGCTGCAAAATCATTATTAAACAATTATAGATCGCTCCATTGAACAATGAGTTCCTTATATAACTTTTATTAGTTTAAATGTATCGAAATTTGAGACATTGATTTGAAATATTATTAATAGTCATTGGTATTAGTCCTATTGTCCGTCTCCGTAGCTCAGTGGAAACGTCGCTGACTACCACGCAGGAGGCCCGGGTTCGATTTCCGGCAGGGGACTGGGTGTTGTGTGTTGTCCTAATCATCATCATCTCATTATCATTGGCACGTAAGTCGTCCACGCGGCGTCGAATAGAAAGACTTACACTCAGGCGGCCGAACAATCCCGTAAGGGATCTCTCGGCCAAGAAAGCCATACGCTCATTTCCATTAGTCCTATTATACCTGATAATAACAATAATAAAAAGAATCAGAATTTTTGTAGGAAAAAGTTTAGAGAATCGCCGTGATGAAAACTGAAAAGTTAGCAATACAACCCACTGGAGATACTGAAACAAGTGATCAAGAAAGGCAACCTTGTCAGTCGGAGCGAGTTAGGATTATGTGTTAGAAAAATATGAGGAATCGCAAAAGAGTCGTTAAACTAGCAGCGATGTTATCTAACTGTCGGGTAGCGGGTCGGTGGTAGTTAGGAGAGTTTAACGGTACTCATGCATTACACTGATAGGAAGGACGTAAGGCAAAAACTGTTCGAAGTAAGTTCATGTACACAGAAAGCTGTCAAAGAGATTGTCAAGAGGCGGTACAAGGAATGATAGGAGGGATTCCAACTATGATTGTTGTCGCCACATGTGCCACCATGAATGTTATTAGTGAAGATTTATACCCTATACCCTATATACCGGTTCAGAACTGTGTCGGGGGCAAATGGATCGCGTACGCAGGAAGTTGGTATGCAGGTGTTGGGTGAAGTCGCGTATATACACTATGAAGACCTCGGATGTAAATAATATTAACCCTCAAATTTTATATTTTTAATGTATTTCGTGAAAACAATCATATCTGACAGAATGTTTCATTTTCTCAAGTAGTACCTGAATCTGCAGAGATGGCAAATATAAATATTAAAACAAATATTAAAATATCTAATAGAAGCTGTTTTTCAAACATGCAAGTCATCATATCTCAACACTTATAAATGAGGGTTATCATTATTTTCCCCCGAGGTCTTCATACACTCCTGGCCATTAAAATTTCTACACCACGAAGATGACGTGCTACAGACACGATATTTAATCGACAGGAAGAAGCGGCTGTGATATGCATATGATTAGCTTTTACGAGCATTCACACAAGGTTGGCGTTGGTGGCGACACCTACAACGTGCTGAAATGAGGAAAGTTTCCAACCGATCTTCGCCAGAAGATGATGAGCACGAAGCTCATAGAAACGTTGCGACAAGACGACGCCATCACTCGGCTGATTACCCGAGAAGACTTCATTAACGATTTCTCATACACAAACAGCAGATAACTGTCGTTGCCTAGTGAAACGTTGTTGTGATGCCTCGTGTAAGGAGGAGAAATACGTACCAACACGTTTCCAACTTTGATAAAGGTCGGATTGTAGCCTATCGCGATTGCGGTTTATCGTATCGCGACATTGCCGCTCGCGTTGGTCGCGATCCAATGACTGTTAGCAGAATATGGAATCGGTGGGTTCAGGAGGGCAATACGGAACGCCGTGCTGGATCCCGACGGCCTCGTATTACTAGCAGTCGAGATGACAGGCATCTTATCCGCTTGGCTGTAATGGATCGTGTAGCCACGTCTCTACCCGTGAGTCAAGAGATGGGGACGTTTGCTAGACAACACGAACAGTTCGACGACGTTTGCAGCAGCATGGACTATCAGCTCGGAGACCATGGCTGCGGTTACCCTTGACGCTGCATCACAGACAGGAGAGCGTGAGATGGTGTACGCAACGACGAACCTGGATGCACGAATGGAAAAACGTCATTTTTTCTGATGAATCCAGGTTCTGTTTACAACTTCATGATGGTTGCATCCGTATTTGGCGACGTCTCGGGGAACGCACATTGGAAGCGTGAATTTGTCATCGCCATACTGGCGTATCACCCGGTGTACCAGTACACGCCATTCAATCTCTGTTTGACTCGGTTTATGTTCTAGGAGGCGATCCAGTTATGATATTGTAGAAAGATATAAAAAAAGCCAAGATCGCTGATCATCAATTTTTATTTAAGACGACCGGTTTCGCTGAACTATGTCAGCATCATCTGGTCCAATAAAATCATTTTACAAGGCCATAATCTTGTAATGTCAATCAGTTGCTATAAAGCATCATTTACAGTTCATAGGTGCACTATGTCATTATGATAAAACATAATTATGATAGTGAGTGACAGTAGCAAACTATTGTCACTCTGGCGAGAACCCCACGCTGCTCAGGACGTGCGCTTGGCGCGCGTTTCGCGTATTTCAAGCGTCAATTTCGCGTCGCAATATCTCGGGATGTAATTGCCGTATTGCGATGCAATCAACGCCATTGTTTATGTGATTTGTCATGCTATGGATTGCTGAAGAAAAAATATAGGGTGTCCGTTTAAAAAAACATACGTTTGTGTTAAAAAACACATTTGCTTTCGTTTTAGAATGTTTCCAAATATGTACATTCATGGGCCCCAGCCGTACATTGATACCGGCGAAAGTCGCTTTCCAATAGCTGTTATTGTTCCAGAGATACGAGGCGCGTCCAGAAAGTAAGTTCCGTTTCAATTTATCTCCGCTGTAGCGCTGCGCTGCGCATGCACTGTAGACGATGTGTATCAAGGAGAAGAATGTGCGCCATTTGGAGATCGCTGTCAGTTACGTACGCTTTGTTGTGCTTGTTTGAAATGTCGGCGTTGATTGAAAATCCCGCCGCCTGTGAAATCAGGTCGCTGATTCGGTTTCTGAATGCGAGGAAAGTGAAACCAAGTGAAATTTATCGGCAAATTTGCTATGTTTACGGACCAAATGCGATGAGTGATTCGTTTGTGAGAAGATGGGTCCGATAGTTCAGAAAATGTTCAAATATCTGTAAATCTATCTGACCAAACTGCGTGGTCATCAGTCCGTAGCTCACAAACTACTTAAACCTAGGTAAACTAACCTACGGACAACACACACACACCCATTCCGCTGGGAGGACTCGAACCTCCACGGCGAGCAACCGCGCGCTCTGCAGCGAGACGCTTTAGACCTGTCGGCTATTCCACCGCGGCTCCGACAGTTCAATGGCGGGCGTAGTGATGTGCACGATGAAGAACGAAGTGGGCGTCCATCTTTGGTTACAGAAGAACTGGTTCACTTTCATTTGTTCTTACATCCCAAGTCTTTCCTTAGTGGTCGTCTCTTCAGCAATGACGACGAGCTGAAATAAACTGTTTCCAACTGGTTGAAGATCTCTTCACCAATTTCGACGAGCTGAAAGAAACTGTTTCCAATTGGTTGAAGACACAGGCGGCAGATTTCTATGAAGAAGGTAAACAAAACCTGGTGCCACGCTATGACAAATACCTGCAAATTTTCGGTAGTTATGTGGAAAAAGTAGATTAAGAGTTGTAGAATTTTGTGCATTAAAAATTTCTTCTGTATCTGTGTACAATTTCATTTTATTACCAAACGGAACGTACTTTCTGGACGCGCCTCGTATTTAGGGTGGACAGGATAGTTGGGACACCCTGTATATTCTTGCTCTTTGTTTAATTATAATTGTATATGTGCTGCTGTCATATGCCGTACGATAAATAAATAAATAATCACGTATAACTTTTAATGTGATGGATACGCCTGCTGCACCTCGTCAAAACATTGGGAAAAGGAAATGAGTGTCGTGTACAGAGGAACGGGTGCACAGTGGAGACAAGGTCGATCCGCCAGTCAGGCGTCGGGGCGCCTTGTTAGGGGCGCGACACTCGCGTTGTGTGGCTGCGCGCCCTCTGCCGAGTTTCATTAACGCCCGGATAATGGCGGTGAAGGCTGCAGGGGGCAGGGGGGGGGGGCAAAGCACAAGTCGACGTCTGCGACGAGCCGCGGCCGCGGTCGGCTGTGCATTGTGCTCGGAGCACCCGCCGACGACAGCTGCCGCAGGACAATGCGGGGCCAAGGCACCCAGCCTGTCGCCCACACACTTTCTCTCCGCCCCGCCCTCGCCAGCCACCGTAGCACAGAGTAACATATACAGAGACGCAGCCCCCTCTAAACCACTGTCCTACGCTCCCCTCGTAGTTCCGTAAGATGCTAGCAGGTGTCAGGCGGATCGCTGGCTTAGGGTGCCTCTCGCACGTCAGAGGGTAGCGTGGAGGGGAGGCTGAGGGGAGAGCTCGTGCCGCCTGCCACGAGGCCACGGCTGTGTCCGGCGTGCCGGCGTTTGAGGGGAGGTAGTGGTGGGGGTAGCGGCTACCTGCCGCCTGCTCTGGTGGCTGCTTCTGACCTCAGCGCCATCATGGGACATCTTACGGAACTGCTGAAAACCCTCCCTCCCCGCACCCCTGAGCGTAGGACCGGGCCCTTACGGAGGTTTCCCGTCTGGACCGTAGCTATAGTCGGGCCGCCGAAAGAACGACCCTGACAGTTCGCGCACGTGGGCCGCAGAGGGTGGGGGGCACACTGAAGCACCAACCTGAGCTCTGGAATTCGTAAACGTTGCCGGGGTAACGGTGCCGCGTTGCCACCCTGCCACTCAAGGTCGCGCGGGTGGCGTGCTTCAGTCGCTGCAAAGCATCTGTCGCGTGTTCATCGTTTGTCTCGTTGTGTTACAAAAAACAAAAGCCGAAAAATCATTTATTTAATCGACACAATTGCTGAAGAAAATGATCGTAGTGTTGCGCCTTCCACCATTATCATTGCCATTTTGATGCAATAGAACTCGTGTGGGCTCACATGAAATCGTACATTGCAGAAAGAAATAAAAGGTTTCCTTTAAAAGAAGTAGAATTCTTAGTTCGTGAAGCACTGGGCAGTATTACTCCCACAAAATGGAACAATGTTATCACACATATGTGGCACATCTTAGAAGAGGCATGGGAACGAGAAGGTGCTCGAGAAGAACGGGTAGAAGAATTCATGAATAGTTTGTTTCGCAGCCAAAGATCGTTTACTGAAAAATTACGTTATTTTATCTCTACTCCCGTGACCAATAGACTAGCTGTCGAAACACTATCTGATGATATTATACGCACAGTAATACTATTGGCAGTCAACAGCAACCGTAAACAAATGAGGCAAAAAAAGAAAAAGAAAGAAAAGGACTTTTCTTTTTATGTAAGAAGACAAATCATTCCACAGGAAAAGGCGGTTTTCCTATTTGTAAAGTGATAGTCCTTATTTGTTTACCCTCTCGGCCGACTGCCACAAAAGGGTGTCCGAGCAATAACAGCGAGTCTGTGGAAAATGGTTATAGAAGATGAAATATATAAACAAAATTCTTCAACTAGCGACCTTTGGCTGAAGACTAAATGATACATTATATTTAATGGAATACTAGAACACATGAAGCTTTACTTTAACTCGACATATATTTCCAAACCTTTTCTTTTTAACTACAAAAAGAGTGTTTTTCATTACTTCGTGATTGTTCTCGTTCGTTCAAGCTTTATTAGTACATAGCAACGGTCCCAAAATTTTTGGACGTGATATTCGTATGCCGGCGACCGACTCGGCGTAACAACAAACAGCCGCGTAGCAGTATTGGCAACATAGCCGCTAGCTGTCAGAGTCGTTCTTTCGGCGGCTCGACTATACACGACTAGTTGCGTAAGCGGGGGCAGCGCGCGGGACCGGCGTCGGCTTCCGAAGGGTTTGCTCACCCCCGCCCCCTTGACCCGACACACTTTATGTCATATTCGTAGAATATATGACATCAACTGCGATTGGGCAAAGCTGAAAATGTGTAACCCAGCCGGGATTCGAACCCGGGTCTCCTGCTTTCTAGGCAGTTGCGCTGACCCCTACACCACTGGGGACACAGTGATCAGCGCACCTGCAAGGACTACCTAAGCACGCCTCCCGTCAGATACAAAATTCCCAGCTTCGCCCTGCCCACAGTACTCAAACTCGTAGTTATGAACTAATTCCCGTAAGAGTCTCTCGGAACAGACGCCACATGAATATATATAATATGCTGGTGACGGGCAATGATCCTATCGTTAGTGGGGAGGGGTGGGCAAAGTTTGAAGCCCTTACTCTTACGGGAATTAGTTTCATAACTACGAGTTTGAGTACTGTGGGCAGGGCGAAGCTGGGAATTTATATCTGACGGGAGGCGTGCTTAGGTAGTCCTTGCAGGTGCGGTTATCACTGTGTCCCCAGTGGTGTAGGGGTCAGCGCAACTGCCTAGAAAGCAGGAGACCCGGGTTCGAATCCCGGCTGGGTACACATTTTCAGCTATGCCCAATCGCAGTTGATGTCATATATATTCTACGAATATTAAATAATAAGAACTGCTGGATCAGAATGAGACGTCTGTTCTCTCGGAACAGACACCACATGTATATATACTTTATGTCAATTTATGTCTTCAACCCGACTTACAAATAGATACCGGGTGATCAAGAAGACAGTATACATTTGAAAACTGCATAAATCACGGAATAATGTAGGTAGAGAGGTAAAAATTGACACACATGCTTGGAATGACTCATGGTTTATTAGAAAAAAAGTTCATAATATGTCCGGCAGATGGCGCTTCATCTGCTCAGAAAAGAATAATTAGCATAACAAATTAAGACAAAGCAAAGATGTTGTTCTTTACAGGAAATGCTCAATATGTTCACCATCATTCCTCAACAATAGCTGTAGTCGAGGAATAATGTTGTGAACAGCACTGTATAGCGTGTCCGGAGTTATGGTGAGGCATTATCAGTTCCGATCGGAATATTCACTTGAATGCCAGTCTCGTTTAAACAATTGGTTAGATAGAATTAGATTAGTTTTTCGTTCCATAGATCCATGTTGAGGAGATCTTCGTCGATGTGTAACATGTCAAGAAACAAAATTTACAAGCTGAATAATAGATAATGCTAATAATACTAATATAGTATGTGTACCGATAAATATATCATTTGGTACAATTTAGAAATTCACTAATGGAGTAGAAGGAGTTGGCCACTAGAAAGTCTCTTAGGTTCCTCTTAAACTGATCTTTATTTGTAGCTAAATTTTTTATACTTGATGGTAAATAATTGAAAATGTGTTCTTGAGTAATGGACCCCTTTTTGAACTAATGTAAGTGCTTTGAAGTCCTTGTGTAGATCATTTTTATTCCTGGTATTGTATGTTTGTTGGGAAAAGGGATATATTATTTATGACAAATTTCATTAAGGAATAAATATACTGAGAGGCAGTATTTAATATACCCAGTTCTTTGAAGAGGCTTCTACAGGACGCCCGTGAATTTACCCCCCAAATAATACGTATTACACGCTTTTGGACTCTGAAGACTTTTGACTGACTTGAAGAGTTACCCCTAAATATTATACCATATGACATTATGGAATGAAAGTAAGCAAAGTATGCAAGCTTTGTTATTTTTATGTTTCCTATGTCTGATAACACTCGTATTGAAAATACAGATTTGTTGAGTCGTTTCTGCATTTCTGTGGTGTGCTCCTCCCATGTCAACTGTATTACAACACCGGTGAATACAATGTTACCGAAACATTCAACACCAGAATAATCGAGGGTAAAGCCTACAAGGATTGTCATCTGCTGCGAATCTCATTTTAATGTCATATATTCACGGAATATATGACATTAACTATGAAGT
This sequence comes from Locusta migratoria, assembly GCA_026315105.1. Classification (NCBI taxonomy): domain Eukaryota; kingdom Metazoa; phylum Arthropoda; class Insecta; order Orthoptera; family Acrididae; genus Locusta; species Locusta migratoria. Next base: position 669,128,018 of record CM048744.1, read on the forward strand.
CGAAAATGCATAGCCAGCCGGGTTTCGAACGGGGGTCTCCTGGTTTGTAGACAGTTGCGCAGACCTCAACACCCCCGGAGACACAGCGATCACCACGCTTGCACGGCTAGTGAAGCACCCACCCGTCAGATACAAATTCTCTACCCTGCCTCTGTTACTCAAACTCGCGCTTTATTCAAAATGATTTACGTAAGAGTAAGGGCCTAAGAGTGCATCCGCACTGAAGAAAAGATCATTTACCGTTAACAACATATCGTATAACTTACATGTAATTGGTCTGTGTTCTTTCGGACATGTCCCAAAGATCAGACACCATTTATAAAGGGTGTTTCACTGTTTTGCCTCTGTAACTTATAAAATAATAGGTGACGGGAAATTTTAATGCGGTAGGTCAACACAAGAAATGTTATACTTTCTGCGGAGCTATGAAAATAGTTTATTGTGTCATTTTCCAAAGAGTTACACCACAAAGACATAATTTTTTAAATGGAACAATAGTTTTTTTCTATCGTGCATTGGATTCGTTGAAACCAGCTGCGTCCAAATCAATTTAAACTACATTCCTATCACTGTTAGTTTGGGAGCTACAACCCTTCAAAGTTTAGGGGGCGGAGGCTACGACAGCGTTGCAGACTGGCTGGTGGTCATGAGACAGTGGTCCGTGTCCCAGGGGATAGCCACTCGGCCAGTCAGATACGCTATCGCAGCCTCCGCCCCCGGAACTTCGAAGGTTTGTAGCTCCCAAACTAACAGTGATAGGATTGTAGTTTAAATTGATTTGGACGCAGCTGGTTTCAATGAATCCAATGCACGATAGAAAAAACCATCGTTCCATTTAAAAAATTATATCTTTGTGCTATAACTCTTTGGAAAATGATACAATAAACTATGTTCATAGCTCCGCAGAAAGTGTAACATTTCTTGTGTTGACCTACCGCATTAAAATTTCCCGTCACCTATTATTTTATAAGTTACAGAGGCAAACACACTTAGTGAAACACCCTGTACAATTTAATTATTATTACAAGGCATTTTTTTTAAAGTAAGCGCCGTCTTGAAATTTAAAAAAGACATGATAAGATATCTCAATTTCATTTTTTCATGAAAGCCTTTACCTTAATCTACTTTTCTACATAATTTCCGTCAATATTGAGGCACTTGTCATAACGTTGTACCAGTTTTTAGCACCCTCCTCACATAAGTCTGCCGTCTGACTTGTTAACCACTGCATCACAACTGTTTTGACTTCGTCATCGTCTTGAAGACGCTGACACCACGAGAAACATTAGGAAAATCATCCCGCAAGGAGAAAATCGTAAAGCTTCTTGTTTTCTCTCACCTTATTGTCCACTTCCTGCACCAAACTGTCATTAACGAGCAATGGACGCCCACTCCGTTGTTCATCATGCACATTTGTGCGGCCATCTTTAAATGCTCTCACCCACAGCAAAAAGCGGGGCATTATGAAGACGTTGGCGGCCAGAGGAAGGAACATCTGCGAACCGGAATTACTCGACGCGGATTTGAAACACCTGAGTAATGCTTTACTTAAGAATGGCTATTCGTCTACACAGATAAGGAGAGCTTTGAGACCGACACGTAGAGTTGAAAACGATGAAAGGGTTCCTGTGAAATCCAAAGTCTTCCTGCCTTTTATTAAGGACGTCACCGACCGCATCGATAAAATTTTGACGAAACGGATGTTGCCGTTATTTACAAACCTACTCGTAAGATACAGGATCACCTGAAATCGGTAAAGGATGCTCGCAAACCGCTGGAAAAAGCAGGAATTTAAAGGATTCCGTGTAGCTTTGGAGACGTTATACGTGGGTACCACAAAAAAAAAAAAAAAAAAAAAAAAAAAAATTTAAATGTTTGTAAATCTATCGGACCAAACTGCGTGGTCATCAGTCCGTAGCTTACAAACTACTTAAACCTAGGTAAACTAACCTAAGGACAAACACACACACCCATGCCCCAAGGAGGACTCGAACCTCCACGGCGAGCAACCGCGCGCTCCGCAGCGAGATGCTTTAGACCGCTCGGCTACTCCACCGCGGCACCCCACAAAAAGAACAGCCAAAAAACGTCTAGATGAGCACAAGGGGAACTGTAGAAGGGGAGAGATTGACAGATCAGCTGTTGCTGAACATGTTTTTCAACCGGGGGACCACCTTATTCAATTTGATAAGACTCAGGTTTTAGCAGCCACAAATGGATACCAGGAAAGACTGTACAGACAGGCTATAGAAATTGTAAAACACCCCAATAATTTCAGTAGGATGGAGGAGGGTGTGAAACTAAATAAAATCTGGATTCCGGTTTTGAAGAAGAAATGTAACAGTCTTCCACCATGGGACGATATTAACGGACGGCGGCAATCGGCAACGACGAATTGCGGGCGCATGTCAAAAACATCTGACAACACACCTCTGCGCGCGAGCCGTCGTAAACGGAGTTTGGCTTCAGTCAGTAGCGAGCCAGGGTGTGTATCGGACATTCAAAAGTGCCACGATCCCCCTTGAGAATGTCCTTCGCAGTCGGGGACGAAACGTTGGGTTTTCATGATAAATCCACTAGACCACGGCATAAAAGCCCGGAAATTTTTAGTAATTTTGATCATTCCGACCGTGAAAGTTTACATTTTGCAATACTCACCCACTTTCTTACCATACCATCACTAACAATGTTTTCTCCGTAAACTGCTCAGATGTCACGATGAATATCGATCGCTTTTAGGCCTTTGGAACTAAGAAATCTTATAACAGTCGGCGGGATTATTGGAGGGCCGCGGTGGAGTAGTCGAGCGGTCTAAAGCGTCTCGCCGCGGAGCGCGCGGTTGCTCGCCGTGGAGGTTCCAGTCCTCCCTGGGGCATGGGTGTGTGTGTTTGTCCTTGGGTTAGTTTACCCTAGTTTAAGTAGTTTGTAAGCTACGGACTGATGACCACGCAGTTTGGTCCGATAGATTTACAGACATTTGAACATTTGATTATTGGAGGCTTCTTAAACACTCAGTACACATGGTAAACAAGGAAGTATCAGACTGTAATGGCGTCAGTGCGTAAATAGATGTAGTTACCCAGTGCGCATGCGCTGCGGCCGCGGTGTGGCAAAACGGTACTTAGTTTAAAAAAAAATAATAATAAAAACCAAGCCTCGTATAAGCAACTGAGGAAAAGGACAGCAGACAATTAACAATATTACGCTAGAAGAAACTGAGCCTGCAATATCCAGGATACAAAATAAATTCAGCTTTCTTTCAGCCGCCGTACTTTTCACAAGAGAGCACAAATTCCTCTAAAAACTAGCCAAGTTTATCGTCAAAGCTCGCTTTTGTTTTAAAAAAAAAATCAATAATTGCCACTTTCGAAAGGTTCGCGCTCCAGCGCTCTCTTTGTAACGCTGGAAATTCGGCCATACCTGAGAGCGAGTTGGGTGTTAGAAAAGCCGATTCATATTCGTGTCGGGGCGATTAGTTCGGCGAGGTGGAAAATTGGGTGGGGCGGGCGGCTGTGGCGATCGGCCGGCTGCGTTGTGAACGCTGGGAGCGGCGGGCGCTGCCGAAACTCTGCCAGTACAATAATAAAATAAGAGACAAGTTCACCACTTGTACGTCTTGATCGTTACACCACCGCCGCAATTCCTTTAACATGATGTCGAAAAATTATAACGACAGTAGGTAACTTCGTTTTCGCTCGTAAGAAACTAACTCTTGAACACGAGATTAAATATGCGATCTACCCTTGTTAGTATAAAAAATGTCATTTCGACTTCATGTTGTATCTTATTTTTAAAAAAAAATTAGTTTCACTCGTGTGTTTTTAATATCGTAGATAAACCTAGAATTTAACTGGTTATTTCAATGCAAATAGTGAACGTTCTTTTATTGTTCATTTACATTTATAAAGCAGACATTATGTCATTTCGGAATACAACAGTCTCTTTGAAACGAATCTTGATTTAAGTAATCATAAGCTGCAGACTCACGAGTGTCAACTACTATTTGACACTCTCTAAATGGTTTATATACTAGTAAGTCATATGTGTATCTGTGTGGAGCTTCAGTAAAATGAAGCCGGTCGCGGTGGCCGAGGGAACTCAGGCGCTGCAGTGGTCTGCACGGCCACTACGATCGGGGGTTCGAATACCCCCCTCGGGCATGGGTATTTGTGCCGTCCTTAGGATAAGCTAGTTGATAAGTAGTTTGTTAGCTTAGGGACTAATGACCCCGTAGTTAAGTCCCATAAGCTACACCAACATTTGAACATTTTTTTAGTAAAATGAAACACCACAATTCGATACCATTAGTCTGTTCCGCCTTTCTGCATTAGTGGTTTGAAACACCGGTGTTGTGAAACCGATATGAAATCGTGAAATCGAAATGATACCACGAAACTGGAAGAAACGGTTTCAGTGTATCGACAATCGATCGCGAATGTGATCCGAAACAGAACGTAATGAAACCGCATGGTTTCGAAACCGTGAAACATGTCGGTTCTGAAACACTGAAACTGTTGTGTATATCGAAACCTGGTTTCGAAACCATGGAACCGTAGTCAACTCTAGTAGCCACAGACGTAACAGCATGCTTGACAAGCACGCTTGTGCAAGCGTGCTTGCACAAGCAAGCACATATTGCTCACGCACCTACACGGCTCAGGCTTGCTTGTATAAGCAACGGTTTATTTACATTTGAAAATTTCGAGCTCAGACGACGATGTGCCGGCATTGACAGCTTTTATGCTCGTGTCGAAGAAAAGAAAAGAAAAAAAATGTAAAACTGGGTGTAAACAGTGGTTAAGAAAACGAAAATCGTATTCACATACAAATTCATTCACGAGGAAAGTACTTGGGCTCGAACAAACACATATACATCAAAATCGTACGAGAGATAATGTAAAGGTCTCTTATTGCACTAGTGATACTCCCGCATCTGCAAAACTCTGCAGTCGTCCGTTAGAGGCCTCTGCGTGTCCCTTGCCACATTGCACTTTGACCTGTCGGTTCGCCAGTAGGGACGGTGCAGTGTGCCTCCGAAGTTGCGTTTTGTGACATTTGTGTGGTGAAGCGTCAGATGGAGCGGCGATTGATAATCAATCCTGCTAAAGTATTGCGATTGGTTGAGGTGAAGTTACGAAGAACCATTCTTCGTGAAGCTGGTATTAGTGTATGAGATGAATCATTCGCATGCTTTCTCGTATCTGTTATGGCACAGAAATATGAGCATAAGTTATATACTGTTGTAACACTAACACATAATGATGATAATAGGGATGATAGTGACGAAGAACTCATTGCTAGCGATAGTGCTACGGTAAGTGCGGGAAGAGGCAATGGAAGCAGTGGCAGTGAATACCAACAGTCTTCCAAGAAGAAGGTTACAGTTGCAACTATCATCACGGCTTTTGATGACAATGCGCTAGAGAAAATGTACGACAATTATTACATAAGTTATAGTTAAGATATCTGCATTACGTATGGCGTCTACAATTACAACACAGTACTATCTAGAGCATGATTGCAAAGTTTTGCATAAAAACGACACCCACGAGCACATTGAGGTGTACGTAGAGATTCTGTAAGCAAACGTTCATACAGATATGTATGTACTTTCCTTGTCAGAGAACTGAAGATATATCCTCATGATTGACATAACTCAGGATGAATGAAGATATGTATTTGAATCTTCTGTCTCTCGTTACGCCTTTGATCAACAAATAGCATAATATAATGAAGGAGGCTATAACACCACATGAAAGACTAACAGCAACAGGAACAGCTACATGAAGAAGTTAAGAAGACCTCAAATATACTACTATTATTTCGGAAAGGCACTTAGTGAGATATTTCGCGAGTAGTACGTTGAAAGGAGTACGCAAAATAATTTTCACATAATTTTTGCCTGTCATAGAGCATTGAGCATGTTTTGTTACAAAAACCAAAACTATAATTCTGCAGAAAACAAATTTATGTATATTTTGTACCATTTCACTTATCGATATAACATACTGTACTCATTTTCATATCTTTTCTGTAAACCAAAGACTTTGTTTTATCTTTGGAGTGTGTCTTGCACTCACTGCTGTTGCGTTTAAAGAGTCGAGGTGTGACCTTCGTGTAGAGAGGAGTCGGTGTGTGACCTTCGTGCAGGATACTGTCGGGTTAGTCTGTCTGTGTGTTAGACTCGAAGAGTAAAAATTCAATTTTGAAGAGTCGCAGGCAAGTCTGCAGATTGAAAATTTTGTATGGAAATTTATGTCTCAAATAAGGTAAACTTGTACTTTTCTATTGTTATGTATGGTAGCCTGTATGTAGCCTATATTGTAGTTTGTCTTTTGGGTAATGAATACTGTTTAATTCAGCTCGCATTTATCATTTATCCCTGTGTCATTTTACCAGTTCCTCGTTCCTTTCACCAATTTGAATTGCTATCCGTTCTGATCATTGTTTCTTATGGTAGAGTTGCATAATTATTGTGTTCGTAAATTTGTATGCTAATTATAACAGTTCAGTGTAGGCATTTTGTGATGATCAGTTGGTCTATTAATGAGAGCAGGAAGTAGTTTGTTCATAATTGCAGTAAAGATCATAGTTAAAGATTTTCTCAGTCTCAATGAAAGTTCAGATTGTTAAGGTAGTTAATGTTAGTAACAGTTAAAGTGATTTGTTTGATTAGAAGAGAAGTAGATCACGTAAAGAGATGAGACATATTTGCAGTGTGTGATACTTAAAATCTTTACCAGATTTGTAGAACATTTTTTATTACATTGAATCTGTATGGTAATTGTTATACAAATAGGCACATTATCAAGTGCAGTGATCTTGATATCCAATTAATATCAAATATCCTTGTTTGCCATCCTGTTAATTCAATAAGCAAAATTATCACTGTAGTAGCACTTTCTGTTCGCTCTCGCAGAAGAATTATACATGTATAGTCTGGCTGCTGGTATATGGTGCACGCTAACAGATCTGAACATTTCATTTGCTCACATTGTTTCTCACACACGAGATTAATGTGTAGACCAATTACGAGTTTAATTACTGTTGACTTATTAACAACTGTACAATTTAAAGTGTTATCCGTTGCGCATAAAACTAAACCACATTTACGTAAGATCATTGCATCCCATGTCAGTTGCAATTTATTCTAACAGGGCAAAGGAAGGTACTAAGTCTCATTGCTTAGACAAATTATTTTGTTACCAAAACCACAACAGAACATTTATTTGGGAATTTTAGCGGGGACGGTCTCTTAACAAAAACAGTGACACGCTCGCCCCACAATTACAAACAACACACACTACTTTTAACTTCATATGCAGCGTCTCTCTTATTTTTATTATGATAATCCTTACATTTAATATTCCACAAGCAGGAATGCGTTTCACACAGTCTAATAGATTACTGTAAGAGATCGTGGTGTATGTTTCTTAATTCAGACATTGCTATTACAGCACTAATAGAAATCGAAAACAAAGGATGTAGCCTCACTCAGACTGTCAAATGCTTGCACAAGCATCTTTATTGTCCACACACGCTCTAGCACGCATATGCTTGAACGCTTGCACAAGCATGCATAATCGAAATTCGATGCAGCATCAAGCTGCTTGTACATGCCTGAAGATTGATGAAATTTATCCTACACACGCTCAAGCATGCTTGTGCAAGCACGCTTGCGCAAGCGTACTTGTCAAGCATGCTGTTACGTCTGTGGCCGCCTTTAGAGTTGCGAAACTCACAGTGATTTTTGCAACTGCGCAACTACAGCGCCGCCAAGCGGCTGTGTCGTAAAAACACACCGCGAAATGATTATTTGGAGTGCAGCAGCACTTTCAAAATACTGTCGTATTTAGTAGCATTTGTGGCGCTAAAAATTGTAGAACCTATCAAAAATATAATCCGGAAATCTCTCATTTTCTGTAAAGTAAGAGACTAATGTTACGAATAACAAGTGTTCATTTACGAGGGATAGTTACACTTTTAGGCATAGAAGAAAACCTTTAACAATTCATTTCCTTCCAAACTACGGCTCTTAATGAGAAACGCAAAATTAATGTTTTACCAGTACTTCATAATATTACTGCTGTATAAAAGTATTTGTGAACGGTTGCGATTGCAGTTAATCAACTAATTCATTAGAGCCCGTTTAGTTTCGTAATTCAGTTTCACAAAACGGCCGTGTCGCAGTGGATACACGGTTCGCGTTAGATCGCCGAACTTAGCACTGTCGGGCTTGGCTAGCACTGATATGGGTTACCGTCCGGGTCTGCCGACTGCTGTTGGCAAGCGTGGTGCACTCATCCCTTGTGAGGCCAACTGAGGAGCTACTTGACTGAGGAGTAGCGGCTCCGGCCACGAAGACTGACATAGGGGTTGGCAGCGCGGGGCGCTGACCACGTCCCCCTCAGTACCGCATCCGTTAACGCCTTCACCACCGGCCACCGGGATACATTCTGCCGCTCCAGCGTCCGCTTGGCGAATCGCCGTGGCTTTCTTGTAAGAATATACACTGCGAAAGAAGCCTGACTTTAGAAGAGTGAAGACAGCCTTACAACGAAATGGCGCAATAGCGTGCGTGAAGAGGAAGAGTGGTTCGCTGATACTAGGGAGTCATTACTAAAAAAAAAAAAAAAAAAAAAAAAAAAAAGTGAGAGAGACGGAATCGCAGACAAACCGTGGACCCCTGCAGACGGGAATGTAACTTGTCTGGGCACTATTTGATGGTTTTGACACCAAATTACATATGTTCTACACACAGACTTTGTCTACATCAGGATAGCTACACTAGTTCGTTCTATGTTGGCTATGAGCTCAGTACTCATCTCGGGAGATGGGTGGCAATGAAACAGTGGTCCAGTATAACAAAACCGTTTATTGACTTTCATGCTTACAAACGGCCGAGTGGAGTGTGCGTGCGCGCTGTATGCTCTGAGGTGACGTCCAGCTGACGTCACGACCCTCGTAGTAGCTGACGCTTCTGGTGCGGCTGTCCGCCGGCCGCTACGCCTCCGTGTTGCGTGAGGCGAGGTCTCGTCCTCGCTCTACGCCGCGCCGCCGCCGCGATGGCCGTACCGCACTGGGCGTTGTCCGGGAGTTGAACCCAGGTCCTGCTTCTCCCGCTGCTGCTGCTTCGCCCTCCAGACGGTCACAGGAGCGATTCAGGTGTGGCCGCGTCCTTTCGTCCACACCGCGCCCCTGGGTGAGCAACCGGCTGCAGTCTCACCGCGCCATACGTTGGTTCGACGCCCGGTTGCGTCGCTAGCGAGGCCGGGACCCCACTGCCCGGTGCATCAGGCTGGGCCGCCGCTATTCCGCTGGCTGCATCCCTCGTTTGGGATCCCGTGTCGATTGTGATGATCGGCTGCTGGTCGTTCTGCGTCGATGTGCTTCCAGCCTGCGTCAGTTTTGCGATAACAATAATAGCAATTGTCGACGAGGAGCACAGTCCGGGCGGCAGGTGGCTGCCTCCTTCTTTCTCTGCCGTGGCTGACTGACTCTCGAACCAGTCTTTTTCGCCTGTATTTATACGACGAGGTTGACCCCGTCGGCCTGCGTTTCACAGATGTGGCATAGCTGATCTTTGCTAAACGTGGCCGGTCTCCTACTTCCGATCACGCATGTTGCAGCCACCATTAACCAATACAGCTGTCAGGCTGTTACGCAGTACGGCGCCCTCGCCGACCTACTTGCGTCACCAGAAGCTTCACCGAGCCGCTCCACTTTATTTGCTGAAATCATAAACGTGGTTGTCCTGCTCTACTTTAAGTCGCACGCCTGATTTCAGCACAGCAATGCTTCCATGTTCAACGCCTGCGTTAAAGTTCACTCACCGTGAACTTTTCACGTTACGTCTATATTCTCCCTATCCCCTATAGGAAGAAAACAACCAAACCTCTGCAGTGGACACGTGTGTGAGTGGAAGAGAGACTGGCTTGCAGTGTAGAAACAGTGGTTCTACCGAAACAGTGTTTCTGGCCAGGGAGAAATACCCTGATAAATGGCATACTAGACAGGCATCTGTCACCAAGAACTATTTTTAGAACCAAGAAGGAATGCAGAAGACATAGACAACATGCTTGAAACGTGGGAAAGACGCCAGTTCGCAAGTCTCAGCGCACAGAACACACCGGGTACTGAGAGGCGTGGTCGTGAAAACGGCGATCAGCTGTTGGATGACATTGCGAAACGACCCCAACAATCGCAGAGACAAAGAGGCGCAGAATTCGAGGAGAAACGTTAGCTGGAGAAGGGATGGACTTGGTGCGAAACCGCCGAAGAGGACATTTGATCCGACGCCGGAGAGAAGCGAGGAGACTTGCTGGCAGCTGCCGCCTTGGCAGACGCTGAACTGACGCCCCCGTTCGGGGGTCGCGCCGCGCCACACACCTGCAGAGCCGGGGAGCGCAGAACAGCGCAGGGCATGGCAGGCGCGAGCTATGCCGCCGACACACCGCACCGCTTCCATCCATCGCCTGACGCCCACTTTAAGTCAATGTTGGTGAGGCAGGAAATTACCTGCCCTTTCGCCGTTCATATCTGAGTCGTGTTCATGGCCAGTCCAATCGGCCCTGAGAACTACTTGTTTTCATGCAGTAATCCTGTGTGCAATCTGTTTAGTTCTCAAATCAATCCCTTGAATCAAACGTCCCTACCAGCCTAGCTCCATAATTAGTCTTACTTAACCGGGGCTGGGGCCTTATTGACAACATGCCTGCTCTACACTCCTCCTCCATCGCTCCCGGTTGCGAGCCTCTTGCAACCAATTACCTGCTCCTAGTCTCATGTCCTCGGTGTCTCTGTCAATATTGTCTTTCCATCTTGTCCGTGGTCGTCCCCGGTATCTCCTTCCAGCAACGCATCATGGGATATCGCCGGCCGCGTTGGCCGAGGGGACTGAGGCGCGTCACTCACGGTCTGCACGACGACTACGGTCGGGGGTTCGAATACGTCCTTAGTGTTAGCTAGTTCATATGTAGTTTGTAACTTTAGGGACTGATGACCCCGTAGTTAAGTCCCATAAGCTACACAAACATTTGAACAACATGGGGTATCCTCCCTTCGCTCATCCTTGCCACATGTCCAGCCCAGGCCAACCTTCTTTTATTCATTCTTCTTATAATGCCCGGCTGTGCGTAAAGCTCTTTTAATTCTTGTTTTTTTTTTTTTTTTTTTTTTTTTTTTTTTTTTTTTTTTTTTTTTTTTTTTTTTTTTTTTTTCGAATTCTCGCTTCTCCTGTTCGTGGATCTATCAAAGGACCATAGATTTTTCGGAGGATTTTTCGTTCGAAAACCAATAGTTTCTGTTCATCTGCTCTTCTGAGGTTGAGGCTTTCACAACCGTACATAACCACACTTTACATACTTAGATGCAACCTGGTCTTTAAACACATTTTCGTTAGACTGCACACGTTTTTTGACCTCTCGTTACATATGGCCTTCCATGTAAAAGCTGTAAAATAATCATATTGCTTACATATTTAGATTCTGATATTTTCTCTGTGCAACCAGCTCGCACTTAACATTCCATTTTCCTCCTTTCCAGCATCTTTCGAAAAAAAAAGTAAGAAAAAAGAAAACTTGTTCAGATGATGCCAGCAGATCACAAAAAAGTGGTTGATCGTCTGCGATTCGGTACAGCGTTACATAGCCGCTAAGAAACAAACAGACTGGTATTATCAACATTAATGTGACTGGAGCACTTTGTGTTACAGTGTTGATTAATCCATTGTTGTAAAGTAATGCACTGCATGGGTGGAGATATGAGCTGTGTGAAACGTCCGAGATTTTGTCGTTCAGTAGGGAAAGAAGAAAAATATTCTCGTGGACTTGATGTCCTAATATACATACATAGGGTAAATAAACAAGGAATATTTGCTTCCTGTTATTGAACATTCATTCACATTCAGTTTAAATTTTCGTGTACGAATAAATGTCTTAAGTTCAAGCTGAACTGTTAAGGGACGACAAAGTTGCTTTCATCACTCTATGTTTCGCTTTTAATGTCTTCATTATCCTCGAGTGTAGCACTGTATGGAGGTCAGGAAAAAATATGATACAAGCTTTCGAAATGTGGTGCTACAGACGAATGATGAATTAGATGGGTAGATCACATAACTAATGAGTAGGTACTGAATAGAATTGGGGAGAAAAGGAGTGTGTGGCATATCCTGACTAAGAGAAGGGATAGGTTGGTGGGACACATTCTGAGACATCAAGGATTTATCAACTTAGCATTAGAAGGAAGTGTGTGGGATGAAATCGTAGAGGGACGAATGCAGTAAGAGATTCAAAAGGATATAGGCTACCGTGGACCGTGGACCGAAGACCAAACAACAACATATTTGGACTGTCATTTCTGGTCATCAAATACATTGTTCCGCTGAAATTAACGTTAATAACACGACTTCTAAGTTTCGACTACCTTTATTTCATCGATACGAAAAGAATTTTGGTCCTGAACATACTGCAGACACGAGTATCTATTCGAAACAACTGAGGGAACTCGTCTAGAGGGAAGCTCTTGTAAAAATGTTCAAATGTTTGTAAAGTTATGGGACCTAACTACAGTGGTCATCGGTCACTAAACGTAAACTAACTTATCAACAGCACAAAACACACACACACACACACACACACACACACACACACACACACACATGCCCTAGGGAGGACTCTAACCACCGACGAGGAACTGCCGCGTGCACCGTAGCAAGGCGCCTCGGTACGCACGGCAATCCCGCCGCGGCAGTTCTTGTAAAACATCTCAGTGGTTTCTACAGTGAAAAATCTCTCCCCGAGTATATCATCAGCTGCACTTTCGAACGCCCACTGCAAAACGAGTTGAAAATGTTAACAGACTTTCAATCAGATCTAGTCACTGAATTCATTGACAAAGTTTCCTTATAAAGCGCGTAGCAGTACAACAAATTCTTTTAATTGTTCCCTTATTTTCCCTTTTTCATGATTTACTTCATTGTAGTGTAGCATTCGATACGTACAAAAGTGGCCTTTATGAAAGTGGCTCGGCCGGTTTTCGTGGGGCCCTGCCCCTGCAGCCTGCCTCGTATGTGGCAGCAGCCGTGTCGTGGATTAGTCACGGAAAAGTGGCAACATACGAGAGAGAGAGAGAGAGAGTCTTCAATACAACGCACAGACACAGACACACAGACACAGAGCAAAATCGTTTAGTACAAAGATATAATACGAAGGAACATTACTAAAATATAACAACGTCCAGAGACACTAATATCAGTCCCTCACATCCTCCCCCTCTGATCAGCCTCAAGGGGGATGATCAGTTGAATGGGACGAGTGAGGCGGCTGCCCTCTGCAGTCCGGATTCTTCCATCTCGTCCTATCAAAAGTTCTTCAGTCCGCACACATGTGACGTGGGTGAATGTCTTCATGGAGTAAAGCGACAACTCTTGGTGTGATACAATTCTTCTTCTGACGCACTTCATGAAAGCTCCGAAGTGTCATCAGGTATTCGGTCTCCCATCGTTTCCTGATGTCGTCTATCACTTTCTGTCTGTGTCGATAGTCCTCATGCAAGTTGTTTGTGGTCGTGGGTTGCTGTCCGGTTGGGAGAGTGGTCAACCTTTCTCCAGTCAGGAAATGCGATGTAGTCAATGTGGCGAAAGGGTCGTCCTCACCCTGTGTAAGAGGTCGGGAGTTCTGTACCGACCAGTATGGTGATGAGGCGCTCCTCTTTGATCTGAGACCGCCCTAGAACTTTCCGTAGGCAGCATTTCACTGTACAAAGATATAATACGAAGGAACATTACTAAAATATAACAACGTCCAGAGACACTAATATCAGTCCCTCACATCCTCCCCTAGGAGCGATGAATTTCCCTTAGGCTGTGGGCGACTTCCAAAGCTTTGTCAAATGTTTGTTTTGCAGCGTAGAACGTGGGTGCATTGTCGGTATAAATGGTATGTGGTGCACCTCGACTTCCTATGAAGCGTGAAACGTGTCCATAAAAAAATTGTAAGAAAATGTCTAATATTGTGCCCCCTGTTTTGTGTCGAGTAACTTGCTGGCAAGAAAATGTATAATATTGCTTCTACTGTGTGTATCAATATGTGTACTTCAGATTACCTGACATCGTCTGGTATGGAGGCGATCAATTCGCGCAGAGAGAGTGGGACTTGTGGTTCAGCTCGCTTAGAGAGCGGTTGAGTTGTGTGCTTGGCTCCTATGTAGAGCAGTGGCTGCTGTGCCAGGAAGTTTATTTGATTGTATTTGGAATATATACCGTATTTTTATTACCATGAAAACGTTGTACCACCGCTGGAATGAAGGTAATTGCATTTCATGTCATTATAAAAGGTTGCATTATACAGGTAATTTAATGGTGATTATTAAGAATAAGTAACAAAGTTGACCTTTCTTTCCTGTTTCATTTACGTAGTTAGAAGATTAACCTACTTCCTTCAAAAAATTCAAAATGTTTGTAGAGTCTATGGGACTTAACTACGGGGTCATCACTCCCTAAACTTACAAACTACTTATGAACTACTTACGAACTAGGACGGCACAAATATCCATGCCCGAGGGGGATTCGAACCCCCGACCGTAGTGGCCGTGCAGACCGTGACTGAAACGCCTTAGTCTCCTAGGCCACCGCGGTCGGCTACTTCCTTCATTTGATAATTAGTTATTTGTGGATTTAAAGCGCAGTATTGATTTTGGTAATCTTGTTGAACAGATTTCGTTATTGGAGCCATAGTAAATGATGGTTATGCAACACTGCAGTTAATTGATTATGATACTGAATTTTGATAATCAAGTACTGATCTGCATAAAATTCTCGCAGTCAAACGTTAAGAAAATGGTTTGTGTTTTTAATATCTTTCTCGCAGTCAAATTTTTGTGGGTATAGTCAGTGTGTGTTTCATGCAGGGTTATTTGTCACAGTTGTTACGCACATAAACAGTTTAATGCACTGTTTCTTATTTAACAGTATATACATCAATATCTGGACTATAATTAAACCAAATTACTGTGTTATTGAACAATTTGTTGTCTGATTAAACGATAGGTTCCACATCAAACGACACTTACACAGCTTTTAAGCGTTCAAATGTCAATAGAAAAGTGTCAGTTATCATGTCAGAAGATAGTTCCAGATGTACTGCTCGAGTAGTTGCACAGGTGAACAGTGCGATGTAAGATTTGTGAGTAGCACAGCATCGCTTGGTGAACAGTGGACCAGCAAAATCGATTGCTGTTACATGGAACGCTTTCGGTGGCAGTAATCGGTCGACAGGAAGTGGAGCTTCTACTTGCTGACATGGCTGATTCTTTGCACGCTTACATGGACGGCATCTGTGTAGGATCTTCTTTACAGTCTGTTGGGCACGTAATATCCAGAATTGGTCTCCGAGTTCTGAGAGGACAATGCGCACACCCAGGTGGTGGAGACGGATATGTGTATTCATAACTAGCTTAAGCCCGCGCCTCCCCTCGCGTGTTGGTTGATTATGATAGATAATGTGCGAAACGTAAAGTCGACTTTTTTTAAAGAGATGTATTAAAAATATTTCTTTATTTCTGCTTTATTTATTCATTCTTATATTTCCTTATTCGTATGCTTATCCTTACAGAGAAAGAGCTGAAGACATTGTAGCACGCATAGACCAAAGATATGGTCTGTGGCATCACGTTTCGCTGTATGTAACCTCTTTGCTGTAGAGTGGCAAAAGTCATCGCTGGCCTTCAGTCCGAATTTTTTTTATAATTCGTCGACTTTCAACCACCATATCTTCCACCCCCTTATAACTATCGGCATGGAACTGCTATGGTTTACAACGGGAGACTTCGGACAACAATTACACACAGTAGTTTTCGCTGCAGAGCGAAACATTAACACACACACACACGTAGAATTTTATATACACCGATAACTTTCCATCCCAATATACTGCACCCTTATCAAGCAACAATGCAACCAATAAAACCATTTTCAAAGAGTAATTATTGTTCGGCATTTCGCGTTATATTCTTCAAATTACTAAATATGTATCAGATCGCTATAAAACCGTGCCTAAAACCTTAATCAGGTATAAATTAGTAGCTGTACAAATATTTAAGGGTGTGCGTCTTGTCGTTAGGACGTGATAAGCGTACACGGAACAGCCATTCACATTAATATACATAGATAAATAGCTATCCGATCGCCAAAAAACCGCGTCTAAAGCCTTCCCCAGGTAGACATTAGTAACTGTACAAATGTTTAGCTCTTTATGTCTTGTGGTTCAGACGTGATAAACGTACACCGAAAAGACATTCACATTTATGTATTAGTACATGTACAAAATGGTTGTCTCCATTTAAATTTGGAGCAGCAAGTGGTGCTGGTTAGCGTGGCGTTGAATTTTCTGAGCGACTTAACAGCGTGGAGAGGAAAGTGGTGGGCAATTGGAGCGCAGCATGAGCTAGAGGCCGGCCCCACTTCACCTGCGCAGCAGAGGCGGGCATTGTCTGTGCAGGTGGGCCATCAAAGGCCCGTCTAATGGCTGCCTAACAGGGCCGCCACCCGCCGCCTTGTCAAAGGGACCCACCCAAATGTGTGTACACACAGGGGGGCAGCCACACACCAACCCATTCCTACCAGATTGTCTCCGCTCTGTGATTCAACTATCGTCTTACCCCTTTAATGCATGACTTTTTATTTCAAGCTATAAAAGCTACCATGACTAATGTATAGTGCGTATATACAGAGAACAATATTGAATAAAAAATTCCTTAAAATTATTATGCAATGTTGTTGTCATTGTCTTCAGTCCAGAGACTGGTTTGATGCAGCTCTCCACCCTACTCTATCCTGAGCAAGCCTTTTCATCTCCTCATAAGAATGGTAACCCACATCCATTTGAATTTGCTTACTATATGCGTCTCTTGGTCTCCCTCTGGGATTTTTACCCCATACACTTCCCTCCAATGCTAAATTTACGACTCGTCGATGTCTAAGAATGTGTCCTACCTAGCGATCCCTCCTTTTAGTTAAGGCATGCCAGAAATTCCTTTTCTCACCAATTCTGCTCAGTACCTCTTCATTAGTTAAGCGATCTACCCACCTAACCTTCAGCATTCTTCTGTAGCACCACATTTCAAAAGCCTCTATTCTCTTCCTGTCCACACTGCTTATCGTCCATGTTTCACTCCCGTACAAGGCAACACTCCACACAAATGCCTTCTGAAAAGACTTCCTTACACTTAAATTAATATTCGATGTTAGCAAATTTCTCTTTTTCAAAAACGCTTTTCTTCCCATTGCCATTCTGCATTTTATATCCTCTGTACTGCGATCGTCATGTGTTACACGAACCCCCGACCGTAGTGGCCGTGCTGACCGTGACTGGAGCGCCTCAGTCACCTCGGCCACCGCGGCCGGCTCCCTTTCGTACCCTTCGAGTATAATAACTGCGCTCTGGCTTCTGTACAAGTTGTAAATAACTCTCCTTTCCCTGTATTTTACCCCTGCTGACTTCAGAATTTGAAAGAGTGTATTCCAGTCAACATTGTCAAATGCTTTCTCCAAATGTATAAAAGCTAAAAATGTAGCTTTGCCTTTCCTTAATCTATCTTCTAAGATAAGTCGTAAAGTGAGTATTGCCTCCCGGGTTACTACGTTCCTCCTGAATCGAAACTGATCTTCCCCGTGGTCAGCTTCTACCAGCTTTTCCATTCTCCTGTAGATAATTTGTGTTAAAATTTTGCAACCATGACTTATCAAACTGATAGTTCTGTAATTTTCAAACATGTCTGCGCATGATTTCTTTGGAATGGTAATTAATACATTTTTCTTAAAGTCTGAGGGTATTTCGCCTGTCTCATACATCTTGCATACCAGTTGAAGTAGTTTATGCACTACTAACAACAAAACCTTCATAGCTGGTCAGCTATACAGGGTAAATCTAAATTCGCGCACTCGGGCTTCGCAGCGCAATTCCTCACATGCTAGCAATAAAAAAGCGTCTGTCACTATATTTCGTCCTGCGCATATTTCCGGCAGTAAATGTACGTCGAAGATTGAGATGGGTGTGTGTCAGTGTGTTTCAGAATTACAGTACTACACCAACAAACTTCTAGGGGGTGTGGGAGGTGTCTTGAGGAACAAAGTGAGCATGGAAACCCATGCCCGGAAACGTCATCCAATGACGCTACAGAGCGTCGAAGTTGCTCTCCTCCAGCAACTTCGACGCTCTGTAGCGTCATTGGATGACGTTTCCGGGCATGGGTTTCCATGCTCACTTTGTTCCTCAAGACCCTGCAACATCCCCTAGAAGTTTGTTGGTGTAGTAGTGTAATTCTGAATCACACTGACGTATGGGACACACAGCCATCTACATTTACTGCTGGAAATATGTCCAGTACGAAATTTTGTGAGATACATTTTTTTTATTGCCAGCATGTGAGGAATCGCGCTGCGAAGCCCGGGTGCGCGAATTTAGATTCACCCTGTATAGTGCTTCCATGATGTACTGGAAGCAGTAAATATCACTATTATGCCTCTTATATTTCCATAAGGTAACTCATAATACAAAAGTAGTAAGTGATTGACTACTTTTACATGGCAAAGGAGGATTACTAATGTAAACAAACGGACATGTTAGGAGTAACTCAATGCAGCTAACTTCGAAATGAATGATTTCTAGGACGAGCTAGTAGCATATGTAACTCTATGTATAGAAGCAGTTACAAATGAATTTGTGGCAAAATTTTGATCAGTCTGTCATGGGAAAAATAAGGTATGTTGCTTCTCAGCTACACTATGCATTAAATGGTTAAGTTACGTTTCCTTTCAGTCCCAGGCACATTTTGCGTCTACTGTTTTCTACCGTCTACTGTGTCCAATTACCTACGAGCTGCGACATCTGCATCAAAAAATCAAATGTTTGTTAAGCTTATGGGACTTAACTGCGGGGTCATCAGTCCGTAAGCTTACAAACTACTTATGAACTACCTTATACTAAAGACGACACAAACATCCACGCCCGTGGCTGACTCCCTGACTCTGACACTGCCTAGCCTGCCTTTTCCTCTAATATTTATATGCTGTAGTTGACCCGCCGCAGTTGACCCCGTTGGTTTTTCATCGATGTAGGCTAGCTGACTTGCTACACGTGCTCGAGTCCTATTTTTCGGTCACCTAGACCGTGGTTGCTTCTTCCCTTAAGCAACACCGCTGCTCGGAGTCGTTGTATAGCACGCACGGCTACCAACACACTTGCGACTCTTGAAGTTTGCTTTGAGCTACTTAATTTTGCTGAGGCCCGACCTGCTCTGCTTCGTGTCACTGCTAGCTTACGTCATCGTAACACTTCCCTGTTCGACCATCTGACCATTGTTCGATTTATTACATTAAATTAAATGTCTAAACTTTTCCTTGTCCCGTACACTCCTCCACAATATTTTCCTCGCGAGATGGCAGCACCATCTATGTCCAGAGGCGTGGTTGTGAGAGTAGCAAATGTACTCTTGCCACAAAATCAAAACGTCATGGGTGGCTTCAAATGACACCACATCGTCACAAGGGGTTAACGCAAATTTGGTTTGCCGACCGTGGTGGCCTAGGGGACTAAGGCGCTCCAGGCACGGTCTGCACGGCCACTCGGTCGGGGGTTCGAATCCCCCCTCGGGCATGGATATTTGTGCCGTCTTAGTTCGTAAGTAGTTCATAAGTAGTTTGTAAGTTTAGTGACTGATGACCCCGTAGCTAAGTCCCATAGACTATACAAACATTTGAACATTTGAACAAATTTGGTTTCAATGAAAACATTAACAAACGCTGTATCACCGCAATTGTCTTCTTAAAAATTATCGAATACAGTTATAAAAAGTAGGCGGTTCCATTAAAAAAAAGTGCTTGCTTCACTATCTCCGTTGATACTGTGCTAAAGACTTTCACCAAACTAAAATGTAAGTGCCACTCGATACTTTAGCATGTGGCGAAAACCGCGTTTCGTTATGTGTAACCGGTTACGAAATAAAAGTGGTGTTAAGTCCTACGTGACACACCTTGTATATAGAGGCTTACTTCAGCGGAAGACTATTAATTTGCCTAAGATGGTACGCTCTGTACACTCGTTTACTGGCATGTAATGGGTGGCTTATCGTGCATGCAAACTTGGCGCTAAGAAGATTAAAATTTTAGCGCTTAACTTAAAGAGCCAGTACGTGTACAGGTCGTATGATGGGAAGCTACGTCGCAACTTTTATATCAAAAAATTGGACCTTTAAGTATTGCACTCACAGCCTGAACTTCATATATTTGTCCTTTTTAAATAATTAATGTGTGAAGGAAACTCACACTGTTGCCCATGATTTTCCCATATCGTCTTACTGTGCAGTCATTTCGTTGTCAAGAGAAACATTGCGAATATCATAATGAAATAATTGTCAGTGCTTACAATTATTTAAACGAGTGATTTAGTTTTTTAACTGTGTGTGGCTCTAGAAATTTTGATTGTGGAAGTTTAATGTCAAGTAAGGTGTAATTTTGGACTTTCACCTTCATAGAATTTTAAACAATTACTAAAAGATCAAAGTATTATAATTTTGAAGTGAACTGTTAAACAAGCACTGAAAGTAACAATAAAACTGCAATTATTTAATCTGCAGTTTGCTTATGTTACTAAAGTGAGAAAAGTAATTTCTGACTTAATGGAATAATAATTCATAATTAATAAATCAAAGTATTTATTTCTATTTTTACTTGGTTTCAATGATAGTATTAAACTGCTTAAATGATTACAGTAGGACATCAGTTTAAGGTAGCACACATATAGGAAAGTATCTGTCAAAGTAAGCAATGGTTCACAATAAAAAATTTCTTATTTAAATAATAGTCATGCTTTATACGAAAGTCAAGATAATTTACTTGAAGTTCAAGTGAATTACTGATTTAAGTCTATAAATAATGAAACTGGATAAATATCTAAGGTATTGAAAGAAGTTATTACCATAAAAAAAATTATTTTCATTAATCTATTCTTTTTACAGTAATCAGAAAAGTGATTACCATCGATTAAGAGCAAAGTATGTTGACTTTATTTCTGACTTAGGCTCTATGCCTGAAATTAATTTAAATCTGTTTGATTCATGGTAGCTTTGGGTTGCTGATGCCTTAGAAAATGTACTGAAGATTTTAGAATGTGTGTAGAGAGCAGGTTTAACTAAAGTTTAATTATTTATCGAAATTCTTGATTTACTTTAACACTAAAGCATGTCTTACTGTGAGTGCAATGAGTTACCTTCAAAAGGTGTCCAGTAACAATCTTACGTAGTAATACTCCTTGAAAGTTCAATCCAAAACAGATAAAATAATGTACTACTAAATGTTTTGTTCAGTTGCATAGCCACTGTGAATATTATTGGAAATTTATAATTACTATTTAGTAATTTAGGTAGGCGACCGTATTTAATAAGGATGAAGTAATTCTGTTGAACTGAGGCAACCTACGTTCGACTGTTGAATTTTTTGTGTACTTGTTTCCCGAGAATTAAAGAGGAAAGGAACATCCGATTCCATTGTCCATTCCGTCAACGTATAGTAAAAGCAGAAAAATCCTCTGGAAGGGGCAGGTTTCTGTATCGAATTTGAAGTGTTGTGTACGTGAAATGAAAGTTGGGCTATTAGCTGAATATACTACTGCGTGGTGATTCCTACTGTATGGGGTGCCCCACTTAAAATTTTCACCCCCAGTATCTTTGGAAATACAAGAGATATTGAGAAACTACTTTCACGGGCATGGATGTATGGCAGGGTCCTATGAAAGTAAGGACTACGAGGCATTCAAAAATGCAAACAAATAGTATTTTTCAGCACAAACGTCTATATTTTAATGAACACTCCATATTTTTTTCTGTAATCAGTTGCATGAAAAACATTGAATAGAAGGAGGCTGGTAGCGTTGAAATACGGCAATCACCACCAGAGAAATTGCGGAGTTGGCACTTGAAATGATCAGCGGGCGCACATCCTAAACTCAAATGTGAGCCTCACTCTGCCCGTAACGATGCGCTATCTGTGCGCTTCATTTCAAGTGCCAACTTTGTTTCGCAATTTCTCGGGATGTAACTGACGCATTGCGATGCAACGAAAATCATTCTTTTTTTATTCTTCATGCTATTGATCGTATAGAAATTAATAACGTATGTCCATAAAAAACATAGATTTGTGTTGAAAATAGTTTTTGTTTCCTTTTTACGACGTATCATAGTAATTATAGTATAAGGAAATATGCAGCTCCACAAGTTGCTTTAAAATAATTGTAATTTATCTTTATTTGGACACCTCTATGGGAGTCTTCATCAGGAAACAAAATTATAACATGGGATGTTTACACTTAGAGCATAATATGCGAATGTCGTATTAAGTTAGTTTGTAAATATTCAAGCTAAGTAAAAAGTAGCAGTTTTAAGAAATTAACGTATCAATTTTGTTCTCATTATGGAACAATATCAGTGTCGAATGGGCGTCATGATGACTCGCGTATTCGGCATAAAATATTTAACAGCCATGAAGACAGAAACTAGGAAGACCTCTTTAGTTATTTTATCGACTTGTCTCTTAAATGTTTTATGCGAAATATATGAGTCATCATGACTTGCATTCTGCAGTAATGATGTTCCATCATGGGAACGAAATCGATATGTATTTTTTTTTAAATTAAATATTTCATATCAGCCAACACCACTCCTATGAATCCCAGACATTGCCGAGGTGGGGTGGCTTGCGTGCCTCAACGATACAGATAGCCGTACCGTAGGTGCAACCACAGCGGAGGGGTATCTGTGGAGAGGCCAGACAAACGTGTGGTTCCTGAAGAGGGGCAGCAGCCTTTTCAGTAGTTACAGGGGCAACAGTCTGGATGATTGACTAAGCTAGACTTGTAACACCAGCTAATGTGGCTTTGCCATACAGTTACTGCGAACGGCTGAAAGCAAGGGGAAACTACAGCCGTTACTTTTCCTGAGGACATGCAGCTCTACTGTATGAACATATGATGATGGCATCCTCTCGGGTAAAATATTCCGGAGGTAAAATAGTCTCCATTCGGATCTCCGGGCGGGGATTACTCAGGAGGATGTGATCATCAGGAAAGACAACACTGGCATTCTACGGATCGGAGCGTGGGATGTTAGATCCCTTAATCGGGTAGGGAAGCTAGAAAATCTAAAAAGGGAAATGGATAGGTTGAAGTTAGATATAGTGGGGATTAGTGAAGTTCGGTGGAAAGAGGAACAGGATTTCTCGTCAGGCGAGTACAGGATTATAAATACAAAATCAGTTGGGGGTATTACAGGAGTAGGTCTGATAATAAATAAGAAAATAGGAATGCGGGTAAACTACTATGAGCAACACAGTGATCGCATTATCGTAGTCAAGATAGATACGAAGCCAACACCGACCACAGTAGTACAGGTTTATACGCCAACTAGCTCTGCCGATGATGAGGAGATCGAAGAAATATATGAAGAGCTAAAGGAAATTGTTCAGACAGTTAAGGTAGAGTAAAACTTAATTGTTATCGGAGACTGGAATTCGGTAGTAGGACAAGGAAGGGAAGGGAAGATAGTAGGTGAATATGGTCTGGGCAAAAGGAATGAAAGAGGAAGCCGCCTGGTAGAATTTTGCACAGAACATAATTTAGTTATAACAGACACATGGTTTAAGAATCACAAAAGAAGGTTGTATACGTGGAAGAGACCAGGAGACACCGGGAGATACCAGATAGATTTTATAATGGTAAGACATAGATTTCGGAACCCGGTTCTAAACTGTAAGACATACCCAGGGGCAGATATAGACTCTGACCATAACTTGTTGGTTATGAACTGTGGGCTGAAACTGAAGAAACTACAAAAAGGTAGGAAAATAAGGAGATGGGACCTGGATAAATTGAAGGAACCTGAGGTTCTTAAGAATTTCAGAGGGAGCTTTAGGCAACAGTTGACAGAAACGGGGGAAAATAAAACAGTAGAGGAGGAATGGGTAGCATTGAGAGATGAAATAGTGAAGGCAGCAGAGGACAAAATAGGTAGGAAGGCAAGACCTACAAAAAATCCTTGGATATCACAGGAGATAATAAATTTAATCGATGAAAGGAGAAAATATAAAAAATTCTGTAAATGAAACAGGCATATATTGCTCAGAAAATCAGGACTGTGGAAGACCGGAGTACTGAACACAAGCATAACTTGACGAATAGGACACATCTGAGACGTAGAATGGGGTACGGAATGGGAGTGAGAATGTCGTAAAATGTAAAACATTCACGGCCGGAAAGGTCAATATTAATAAATTTTTTCCGGGCTATTATGCCGTGGTATTATGGATTTATTATTCAAACCCAACGTTTCGTCCCCAACTGCGGAAGACATTTTCAAGGGGGATCGTGGCACTTTTGAATGTCCGATGCACACCCTGGCTTACTACTGACTGCAGACAAACTCCGTTTACGAGGGGTTACGCGCAGAGGTGTGACAGATGTTTTTGATATGCGCGCGTAATTCGTCGTTGCCGATTGCCGCCGTCCGTTGTTAATATCATCCCATGGTGGAAGACTCAAATCAAAATGTTCAAATGTTTGTTAAGCTTATGGGACTTAACTACGGGGTCATCAGTCCCTAAACTTACAAACTACTTATCAACTACCTTATACTAAGGACGGCACAAATATCCATGCCCGAGGGGGGATTCGAACCCCCGACCGTAGTGGCCGCGCAGACCGTGACTGGAGCGCCTCAGTCTCCTCGGCCACCGCGACCGGCGGTGGAAGACTATTAGATCTTTTCTTCAACCCCGGAATCCAGATTTCATTTAGTTTCACGCCCTCCTCCATCCTATTGAATTTATTGGGGAGTTTGTCTGCAGTCAGTAGAGAGCCAGGATGTGCATCGGATATACAAAAGTGCCACGATCCCTCTTGAAAAGGTTTTCCGCAGTTGGGGACGAAACGTTGGGATTTAGTAATAAATCCATGAGACCACGGCAAAATATCACGGAAATTTTAGTAATATTAAGAATGTCATAGCTAGAAAACGAGACGAGTGAAGTGAGACTGTTGTGGGTTGTTGTTTTAATTAGGAGCACAAGATACAGTGACGTGAATAGTTCCATAAAGCAAGTCGTTGCATTGAAGGGTACAAGAACTATGGTACGTGTTTCGCTTGTATCTGAAGTTCTGCGGGATGGCGTAATAGCTGTATTGTACCAAGAATGAATTTGACCTCCCAGAGTGTTAACTTATTTGTATCAATGCCACAGATGAATGCATGGGACAATGACTACAGTTTTAACTATCTGAGTTATCAACGTCAAGTACAGGGAGTCTCCTAACAATGGGTTGCAGTTGTTAGCACTCTGTATTCTGAACATTACTAGATTATTTTCGCCCTGTATAGAGTTAACTGCTATTCATCACACGCTTACAACAGCCGAGCAAATCCGCTGTTGCAGAACATTGCCTTGCCACCGGTCATCCTATGGAATACAAAAACACAGAGATTCTGACATGCACATGCACCACCTGTTGGGATTGTGTTATTGAGAGAGCTGTTGAAATTAAACTTGCAAGTGGCCTTATAAATAGATATGTTGTTTAATTTCTGCTTAGTATCCAGCCCTGTCTCTCTGTTTCTTTTTCTTTTTTTTTTCTTTTTTTTTTTTTTTTCTTTTTTTTTTTTTTAAACAGAGACAGTGCTGGATACTAAGCAGAAATTGAACAACATATCTATTTATAAGGCCACTTGCAAGATCACAAAGATAAGATAAATTAGGGCTCGTATAGAGGCATTATTTTATCCCTCGTTCTGTTCTGTACACTTGTCAGTGTACCCTCCGCCTCGCGCCTCCTGGTGGATTGCGGAGTATATATCTATATGTGGATTAATAGTCACTATAGATGATTCTGATATTTGTAATTTTTTATGTTGGTCGTGTTGACTCTGCGATTACTTCTACGGTGTGTGTGCTATCTTTCTTGTTTACCCTTTGTAAACAGAGGTATTAAATTCGCATGGCACCTTGCTTCCTAAGTGCAGTTGTGCTTTGAGAATGGCACGGTTTGCTCCAATATCGGTGGTGGTCCACCACTTCACCAGGCAGCATACCCGTAAATTGTTTGAATATCTGGAAACCGTTTGCACCATAAACTATTCCACAAAAATCATAACCTAAGAATCCCCTACTTAGCCTTTGCAGACGATCTCGCAATAATGGCAGATTCTAGTGAAAGGGCTATAAAACAGGTAGAAATTCTAAAAGAATGTGCAGAAAAAGTCGGGCTACAGATATCATTTGAAAAGACAGTGTTCACAACAAGAAATTTAGAAATTTCCAAATTACAAACCAAAGACGGAGAAATTAAGAGTACCACACTTCAAATATCTTGGAGAAATTATCTCGGAAAAATTTGCACAACAAGAAAGAATACAAAAAGCTCGTAAAGGTTTAGGATTAGTGCAAAACCTCTATAATAAAAGATGCTTATCTTTAAATGCCAAAATTAGGCATTACAATACAGTCATTAAACCATCAATGTTATATGTCAGCGAAGCCTTGGCACTAAACAGGAAAACTGATTTAGAAAATCTAAAGAAAGAAAAAAGAAAAATAATTAGAAAAATTTTGGGACCAAGATGGACCGAGAATGGATATAGATTACAGAAAACATCAAAACTTGAAGAATATTCTAACATAGAGATAGACATGAGGAAAAGACGCCTCAAATTCTATGGCCACATAATGAGACTCCCTGAACACAGATTAACAAAAAGAATTGTAAAATACGTAGATTCTCTTGTTAATGGAGGAGAATGGATCCAAAAAGTTAAAAAAGATTTGGAATTAGCCAAAATTACTAAAAAAGAAATAGCTGCAAGGAACAATTTTAGAATAAAAGTTGAAAAGTGGGAGGTTAAACCAGAGACAAAAGCTCCGAGAACTGGAACAAAATGGAGTGAGGAAAGAAGAACTAAATTTTCTCAAACAATGAAAAACTGATGGGCAAATAAAAAGAACTAGAAGACCAAGAAGAACGGAAAATGAACCAGCTTTACTTAGCGTCTTCTACATGGGAGCTTTACGACTAATAATAATAATAATAAATCAGTATTTTCGGGTACAAAATCGTAAGCCGTCACAGTTACGACGTTCATTGTTTTAAACCGCACTTCTCGCGTTGCCTCATATTTCTAAAGGACAGGCAGGCATTTAACGTGAAAAATATTCGGCCGCGTTAACGTTGTGAGCGTCGCCGGCTAAAGCCCCGGCCGCAGCAGCAGCAGCAGTTTCCCCGCAGCGCCGCTGTTTCGCAGGAACTGGGAAACCTCTATGTATGCTAATTGGCGCGCGTCCCTTTTTTGGCGCCTTTGTCTGCCGCGGCTAATCTGGTTACAGCTGATTAAATTCCGACGCGATTGCGACTCGGCGCTTTTGTCCACGTCCCAGGTGGCCGTCTGCAACACGACGCCGCCGAGCCCCGCGCTGCCTGCGGTAGGCCGAGCAAAACCTGTGACACAACGACACAACGACCGACGCCGCTTTCCATTCATGTGTGCGTTAGAGGTCTGCACCTCGCTCGGTTGCTCGCTCGAATGGCGTGATACACGTCGTTCTATGGCAGTCCGGCAGGTGTCGGTACTGCAGCTTGAGGCAAGGCGTGTGTCTGCGCTCGACTTCCTCCACGCTCGTTCGAGCGGGGCACGCTCGACTGGCCCGACCGTCCACACTGCCCGCTCGCCACTCGATCGCCCACCGCAGCGCCACTCGAGTCCAAGGCGAGTGTTGGGAGCAAACTAGATGCCTGAGAATACATCCTGACTGCGAAATTTGGAATTTTTTCCTTTTCCAGGCGCTTCGAAAGCTGTTCTCTCGATCCACTTGAACTAGCCATTCACTTTTGAATTTTGTACTTTACCATACAAGTTATTATACGTGATTAATATAAAGTTCCTGTGTTAAGATCATTTACTAAATGAATTATTCATGATCTTTCTTTCTTTCATGTTACCATTTTGTGGACTATTAGTGCCTGTTTAGTGGTAGGTGTAACTTGCCGTCTTTACGAGGAAATGATTGTATTTAATTTCCATTCCTTATCACTCTCAAGTCCTGGAATACTTTGTGCGTCTTCTATATTGATATTAAATACACGATATTGTTGTACACCCGTTAGGTTAGGTTTGTGCATCCCTCTCTCTGTTGCACCCCGTTAATATATATTCCCGTAGCATTTTGGCACAGAGCGTGGTTGCTGCGCCTCTATCTTTTGCAAGTGAGTCCTTAACGGGAATTTTTCCAATTGCAACATTCATATAACCCTAATGCACTGAACGCATGCAAGCTTTTGTACAATATATAGGATCCGCCCTTTCTTCCGTCGTCAGGGTCATATTCTGCTCTAATGCTCATATATCCTGTACCTGTTTTAAATCCTCTTACTACAATTGTTTACTTTACACAGCTGTACGAATTTATGGTGCTCCTGCTGTTTCAGTGATATCTGTATTATACTTATTTAGGGCCGTGTGAAGAATGTCACCCGGGTGCACCAGCCAAAAGAATGAACTGCATGTTTTCGGAATTGCGGGATAAGAGATCGGCCTAGATACATTGCAGGGGAAGTGACAATTACAGGGGCAGTTACCCCTAAAATGACCAATTTTTTGTGCTCAAAAATTGTTTTGATTTAATCGAAGTTGAATCTATGAAATTTGTCTTTTATCATAAGATACTTTCATAGCAAAAACCATTAAAATCGCCCCACTAATCTCTAAGTTATCGCCATTTTTCTATTTTAGCCCCAATTTTGGAGGGACCGTTTCACCCCTTAAATATGTTTTTTCCGCCGCTAAAAGAAATTACGTATACCGTGGTTTTTCGTGTGTTATATGCAAATTTCATAAAAATCGGAGAGTGACACTTGGGTAGGTTTCCTTGTGAGTACAGCGGCAGCACTACGCTGAGCGGCCTCTGCCCGCCCCGCCCCACGCAGCCTCGTTCGAGTGTCAACACGCTCGCTGCGAGCGTACCGCCGAGCCACCGCCGAGCGTTGCGCACTCGACCGAATACGAGCGAGCGAAACCGGCGATTTGCAGACCTCTAGTGTGCGTACACTAATGTAAAGCCATGATTTATGTATTTTTCCTTATTATTCGTATTTTTTAAATTTATTGTGTATTTTTATATTTCATTTCTGTAAAGTATTAACATTGTCCTGTTAATATCCGTATGTGTCAAAACTAAAATGTAATACCAAACTAGACACGCTGGCTTAGCAAGGGCATCGCCCGCTAGTATACTCCCAGCCTCCCCACTCCGGGAAAATCATCGAAAGTCAGGAAGTACTCACATTCGCCACTGGAGCGCTGCAAGCGTGCCCTAGACTGGCCATCCTCCGCTATACGCACTTACGACATTTGTTGCATTCGGATTATTTTTCTGTTTATGGGTTTGCTATTTAGATACTTCGCCCGTTCCAAACGTTCAGTCACTTCTGCTCCAAAGTTTTATAAGACGACTGGTATAAATGTTTTACATATTACCTCGCCTAATTTTTCTGTATATTCTGAAGTTTGACTTGTGCACTGTAAAACCTTCGCAGTGTTCAACACATTGACAACTGAAGAAGTTAATACTGTACGAATTTGGCAAATCATGAGTGATTTCATTAAGTTTCTTTTCGAGATGTAAAAGTTTAACTCTAGACCACAATTTAACACGCAATTTAAATTGTTCTAATTTTATCATCTTCTCGTCTAAAATATCACCCTGGATCTGACTGGAAGAATGGAAACTATTACTGCCATGATTTTCGAGCAGTTGGACATTGCAATTAATGCTCTGATCATGGTTTTCTTCGGCGCTTTCATATTTTCGTTTTTTGAGTGTGATATTCACTGTAAGTGTTTTGATAGAACTACGTACTTCTTTTGTTTTTACAACTTTATAAGCTGGATAAGAAGGAAAAACAGAGGGAACAGCATCATCCAGCAAGTTCTTAATTTTTAACCCAGACTGATAATCGGCCTCCCGGAAATGAAAGGTACATACCACACACGATCTAGAATTGAAATTGGGTGTAAAATCTGCTCTTGATATTGCTTTCAGCCACTGTTCTCTGACATCACTTTCGCTGCGAAATTCGTGGAATGAAACTCCTTTCGCTTTACCAATTCGGTTTGTGCAGCAGTACACCATTGCTATTGACAAATTGAAACCTGTAATGAGACGTTACTGTGTTAAAATAATATACGTATGGTAATATCATAAAAAGTAACTAATCAGACCAGATATACCGATGGGGTACAAAATTAGAGAGCGCGT
The DNA here is from genome assembly GCA_026315105.1 of Locusta migratoria. Lineage (NCBI taxonomy): Eukaryota > Metazoa > Arthropoda > Insecta > Orthoptera > Acrididae > Locusta > Locusta migratoria. The sequence continues at coordinate 669,158,361 of CM048744.1, forward strand.
ATGAAGAAACATGAAGATCGGATAATTGCAAACTATGTAATGGTTTTCTAATAACAATCTCTACGATTACATAACTACTTATTATGCAAACAATCCACCTTAATTCCCTGATCATACCTCAGTATACACTTGCAAGTCTAGGCAGTCAAACGAGAAGAAATTACACTGTTTACTTACCTTCTACTGTCGAGTACAATGATCCTGAAGCGCGGGTTTAGGGCATGCTACTAGCGCCGCAACAGCCAAGACGGTAACTTCTTGATGTACGCTCCAAAACACGCAAGCCGAGCGAAGTGGGAAGGCTGGGAGTATACTAGCCGGCGATGGCAAGGGCTTTGCTTTTGTATAGAATCATCATTAAGTAGGGAGTTTTATCGCTGGTAGCGCAGAGGAGAACAGCGAGAGGGAGTCGTCGTTCTGACGTAGTAGCCGACAGACTTAATAGTGAGACGGTGCACGCAATGGTGTACAGCAAAAGTACGTGAAGAAGAATGCTTGTTGGTTTGGCACTAGTGGGGATACGACGAACAGGCAATATAATTTATTCATACGGGCACAGCTCAAATAATTAACAAATACATCAAGAGGAATTCTGTTGGCCCAAAATTGTAATTAACATTCGTCGCCAAGATGAGCCTGTGTTTGCCAATTGTTGTGCTAACAGTCTCCAATCAGCAGCACCACGTCGCACACTAATATCTGTAAGAGCTGTCCAGTTTGTCTTAGCATGTGCAGCTAACCAACGTATTAGTGATAATTGTTCAATAGTGAACACTGTTATTTGTGAACCTGTGTTCAAATCATTACCCATAATCATTGTCCAGACAGGTTCCTTCCTCACACGTTGTCTTACCGAGAATATACACAAAGTTATAGAAAACTAAAATCAAGTCTTTAAAGACAGTGTGACAGTGATTAATAATTATTTGTTCAGAACAGTGTTACTAAATGTAGCTTATGCCAGTGTTGCTGAGGTTTGCTAAGTTGAATGAAACTGCTAGACTAACTTTCAATGGCAATATTTCAACATAGTGCAAAAGATTATTTATTTTTCATTGCATATTAATTTGAGGTAAATTTTCTCTTTGCAAGTACTGAATAGTGAGAATAGTGATTATTTGCAAGTGTTTGAAATGCTGATAATTCCTGGTTAAAGATAAAGAGAAGGCAAAAGTTAATCAGAAGGTTATATTGTTCATTTCAAAATATTCAGTATTATCCCGTCAAGTCATTAATTAATGTTTGAGCATGCTATTAGTACAGTTAATAGTGCAGTTACAACTTTATTATTGTTAAAGCACATTGCATATTTGCTGTTGACTAGTTTCTGGTACTTATGTAAACAATTAATTACTCGAAGTTATAAATAGTAAACATTATGGTCAGAGTTTTACATGATCTGCGGCATGTTGCATTTGCGTGGTTATTACTTGCATTTCATTGTCTTACATTAAACCTCTCTGTTAACGAACTATTTCTCAGTAATTAGTGTATTGTCAATGTCTTTTGAATCGGATTTGAAGCACATATTCTGATTATCTGCCCATCCAAATTTTACGTAATTTTTCAAGTTGCTGTTTAACTTTGCTAATATTAACACCACACTAAATTATTTGCTTGTACAACGAGCTGGGAACCGTAAATCATTCATTAACTTTTTCCAAATTAATTCCTGCGTTCTATTTGTTCCGCATTTTTCATTTAAACATGAATTATTTTATTCCAAATTTTACTTACTACTATCGATCGTTCTTGTCTACCGAAGAGGTACAGCAATGTCCCGGTTATAATCTCCACTACATAATCGGCTCCATTACCTATAGCCTTTCCACCCAATTAAGATAATTAGGCACACGGGTCAATTTTCCTAATTATCGTATACTAACTGGTGGTGTAGGACGGGAAGGGTTATAAACCGACCGCTTCATACCGGTACAGGTATCTCACTTCTGAATAACCGGTATTTTTCGGTATTCGTCTGGTCTCGGCGTTGTTTTTCCAATTTTTTAATAATAGGAAAAAATACCGGATTATCACTTTCGCAAACGAAACCTGTTGAAGTTTCTTAAATTACTTTCTTCAAAAGAGACGGGTACTTTTCCTTTGAATGTAAAACTGGAAAAAAAGAAATCTGCCCCATTTAAATGACAGTCTAAATATGACCTTGTAAAACGAAAACCGGTTAACTAAATAAAAATAATGTTGTAGAACATATACGAGATTGTGCTGTTAGTTAAATATGATGATTGTTCTACCAACAATCAACGGAAGAATAAATGAAAATGTCCTCATTTGCGTTTGCTTTTAGGACCATCCGACCATCCGACGCCAATGCCTCACCATAACTCGGGACATGCTTTACAGTGCTGTTCACAACATTATTCCTCGACTACAGCTATTGTTGCGGAATGATGGTGAACATATTGAGCATTTTCTGTAAAGAACATCATCTTTGCTTTGTCTCAATTTGTTATAAAAATTATTGCTTTTCTGATCAGATGAAGCGCTATCTGTCGTACATTTGTTCTAATAGAACCCTACGGCATTCCACGCATGTGTGTCAATTTTTACGTCTCCATATACATTATTCCGTGATATATTAAGTTTTCAAATTTATACTTTTTGATTACCCGGTATATATAAAAAAATAAAGCCAATGACGTGTGTATTTTTCAGCTCAGGTTGTTCACTAACAAATTTTTCTGGATGATCAATCATATTTGCAAAGATCTCAGTTTCTTTCAAAAGGTTCACAGTTCGAACCTTTGCAACTCAGTGTAACAGTTTTATCAGATATGAAATTTGAACAGTTATATAATCTTTCGACTATTTTCATAATCTCACATTATTTTTATTTATTTATTTATCTTTTTTTTCAGCCCAGGGTTATTCAGCATCCCATAAGCTCTGCCCCGGGTCGGCCGCGGTGGCCGAGGGGACTGCGGCGCTCCAGTCAAGGTCTGCATGGCCACTACGGTCGGGGGTTCGAATCCCCCCTTGGGCATGGATATTTTTATGCCGTCCTTAGTGTTAGCTAGTTCATAAGTAGTTTGTAAGTGTAGGGACAGATGACCCCGTAGTTAAGTCCCATAAGCTATACAAACATTTGAACATTTAAGCTCTGCTCCACAATCCTCGTAACCCTCAGTGACCTCTCCATAAACATCCTGGCCGTGATCCCCAACTAGCCACACACACGCTCCAGTCCCTACCCCGTGTCCCTACTCTAATTCCCATCATCCATCCCATGTTCCTTCAGCAATATCTTTGTGCTCTGTTTCTTCCTGGCCCCACCCTCTCCACCATTTCTCTCAGGCCCCTACCCCATTTTGCCCCCCTCCCATATTCCCTGTATTAATCTTCTGGCAATAATTGTAAACTAATAATTTGCAATTGTCTTTATCAGTTAATTATTTTTTAATAATACCCAACCTTGATTTCAGCTATTTGAAGCTGACATGTAACCGGCAAGACCTGTAGAAATTTTTAAAAGCAGTTACCACCCTATTTTCTGAGCTAAACATGTTAAACTGAAACTGTAAGTTTTTTTTTAAATATATTTCAATACCTATGAAAACATAAAAATTAGTTCGCGTTTGAGTTAACAGTGAATCATCTAACTAGTATCAAAAGTAAATAGGCAATATGAAATAGTGTATCAATTGGTGGAAACATAAATTATGAAATAGTTTAATATAAATCTGGAAATATAGATGAGCACATGGCTGACTAAATAGTCGTCATCAGTTTCAACTCAAATACCAATATGAAGTTATCTACTGTAAAGATCATGCTGACGATAATCAAGCAATAATCAGTTTCAGATTAAATTTAGATAGAGTAAGGAAATAAGTGCTTAATGCCAAATCCACTGTTTAGATAAACTCGGAGTATGCATTACTTTTTTATTCAATCTTGCTACAGAATTGAAAATACCCGTGAATAATACCTACGTAAATGATGGGAACAGTGTCATTCATATTTCTCAAGTTATTACTATAAATGTAAGCATATTATTCACATTTAAGCATATTTTCGGTTATGAAAGAAACGTTTACGAGTGTTCAAATATTATCAAAATTAATCATATTTTTGCTTGTTTTACAGAATATCAAACGTTATTAAGATAATTGATTCTAAATTTAATATTTTCATGTTTTTAACAACTCCGACAATGGAGACCACTGTTGACAATAGTATGTAAAGGTATGCCGCAGATGTCGTGAAATGGCAGTTTCTTAACTATGCTTGTCAGCATGTTAACTTTTCATTGTTGAAATGATTAGTGTACAAAGACCGGTTTACGTAAAGTGTTGGATAAACTACTAATTCAAACTAACCTGGTGTTGCTTTTCGTAATTTCACACCATAAGCGTACACATTAATTGAGTTCAACTGCTCGTATTCAACGTATTACATTCGTGGGATTATAATTTGATAATCAGTTAGGAGGAGCACACCGCAGAACTGCAGAAACGCCTTAACAAGTGTATATTTTTCATTATCAGACGTAGGGGACATAAAAATATAAAAGCCTGCATACTTTGTTTAGTTTCATCTCATAACGTCAAATGGTCTAACATTTTGGGTCCAAGTCAAACAACAGTCCAAAAGCGTGTAATACGTATTGTTTGTGGAATAAATCCTCGGCCATCCTGTAGAACCCTCATCGCAGAACTGGCTATACTAACTACTGCCTCTGAGTATATTTTTTTCTTAATGAAATTCGTCGCTCTTTTTTCAACAAGCAGCTCAGTTCATACATAGAATACTAGGAACAAAAACGATCTACATAAGAACTTATAAGCACTTAATTTCATTAGAAAAAGGTGTCAACTACTCAGGAATACACATTTCAAATAATTTGTCAGGAACCATAAACAATTTAGCTACAAATAAAGATCAGTTTAAGCGGAGCCCGAAGAATCAGTAGCGGTCAACTCTTTCTAACTTATTGATGAATTTTTCAATAGAACCAACTGATGTATTAATTGTATTCATAATTTTAGTATTATTATTTCAGACTGTAGAAAAAAATTATGACATGTTCTACATGCGCAAGGATTTTCTCAATACGGATCGATGGAACGAACATCTAAACTAATATCATTTATCAACATTAAATTGACTAAAATGTGTTTTTTTCCCATGTCTTTCTCTCTATTCGTTTAGTCGGTTCCAACTCTTCGTTACCCCATGAACGAAAGAACGCCAGTTTGTCCTGCACTTTCTCCCGGTGGCCTTCCAGGTTAGAACACGTTGCTTCTGTGATGTCATCGAGCTACCTAATCCTCTAACGTCCTCTTCTTCTGGTGCCTTCGATCTTCTCCAGCATTAATGTTTTTTCCAGTGAGGCATGTCTTCGCATGATGCGTCCAAAATAGGCCAGATTTTGTTTTAATATTAAACGTTCCAGGGAGCAATCTGATTTTATTTGATATAATATAGATATGTTGATTCTATTTGCCGTCCATGGAATTCGGAGATTTTTCCTCTAGCATCACAATTAAAAGGAGTCAATTCTTCGCCGTACAGTCATTCTAATTGTGCAGGTCTCACATACATACATCACAAGGTGATATATGGAGCATAGACTTCACAGTACGTATCTTTGTTGCTAAATTTGTATCTCTGGATCTTGTAACCTTGTTGAGGAGTGACATCGCCTTTCTACCGAGCAACAAGCGTCTCCTTATTTCGTGGCTGCAGTCGCCATCATCAGAGATGTGGGAACAGAAGTAATAGAACGTGGACACTACCTCCACGGATTCTCCTCCTATACCCCAAGAATTGATAGGTGAAGTTGCCACAATTTTGGTTTTCTTCACCTTTAGCCTGAGTCCCGACTTTTCAAATGTTCAAATGTTTGTAAATCTATCGGAGCAAACTGCGTGGTCATCAGTCCGTAGCTTACAAACTACTTAAACCTAGGTAAACTAACCTACGGACAAACACACACAGCCATGCCCCTGGGATGACTCGAACCTCCACGGCGAGCAACCGCGCGCTCCGCAGTGAGACGCTTTAGACCGCTCGGCTACTCCACCGCGGCCCGACTTTTCACTTTCGTTTTTTACCTTCAACAAGGGAGTCTTTAATTTTTCTTCACTTTCTGCCAGCAGTATGGTATCATCTGAAAATCTGATTTTTCCCATATAACCAGAATTTATAACATGAAGTCGACAGTGCTTTATCCTTATGATTTATTACAGTTCCCTATGTACCCACACTTTATGGACGGTATTGTAGTGCTCTTTAGTCCAGACACTGGTTTGAGATATCTCTCCACGGTAATCCTATGCAAGGCGCTTCATGAGGGCGGCAGCCCATATCCATTTGATCCTGCTTACTGTATTCGTCCTTTGGTCTCGCTCGGCGATTTTCAGCCCACTTCCCACTACACACACACACACACACACACACACACACACACACACACACACACACTTCGATTAGACAATTCCTTGATGTCTCAGAATGTGTCCTACCGATCGATAATCCCTTATTTTAGTCAAGGTATGCCAGAAATTTATTTTCTCCCTAGTTCTCTTCAGTACGTCCACGTTAGTTATGCGATCTACCTATGTCATCTTCAGCATTAGTCTGTAGCGCCTATCCTCTTCGTATCCGAACCATGCCCATGTAGGAACATCACCACACGCATTGTTTCAGGCTTGAACCAGCATGCGAACATTGGTTATCATCGAGAATTGAAGGTTAACAGATCAGCAAGCACCGGGGAAATATGTGTCGACAGAGTGGATTAAGGATGGGAAGGACCCATCATGGTTTAAAAGTAGTAGTTTTCTAAAATTGCTGAGAAAGCAAAGGTAGCACTCTCGGTTCAAAATAGGTCAAGCAAAGAAAATGAGAAAAACGTTAGTAGAGATTAGCGCGTCTATAAAATGGGCAATGAGCAAAGTATCTAATAACTACCACCGCCATACCTCAGCAAAAGATCTTGCTGAGAATCCGAAAAACTTCTGGTCCTACGTAAAATCGGTAAGCGAATTAAAGGTCTTTATCCAGTCACTCGTCGATGGTGATAGAAGACAATAAAATGAAGGACAGTTTTAAATTTAACATTTAAGAAATCATTCACGCAGGATGACCATGCAAACATACCTTCATTTGATGGTCGCACTAAATCCCAAATGGAGGAGTTAGTAATAGGCCTGGATGGTGTAGATATGCAGCTGAGTGAGTTGAAAGCAAGTCGCCAAATCCAGTTGGGGTACCATTGACAACAAGAATTATACTAATATTAATTATTGGACAAATAATACTATTAATTCTTGAATCAGCAGTAGCAATGATTCAAGCATATCTATTCTCAATTTCCAGAACATTATATTTAAGAGAAGTTTACTAAATTTATGTTAACAAATAACAACAACCACCATTTCATATAGTATATTATAGACCACGGCCTTTAACTGGAGCAATCGGAGCAATAATTTTAGTCTCAGGATTAACTAAATGATTTCACACATTTAATATTAATTTACTTATTATTGGAATAACCATTATCCTTTTAGCAATAATTCAATGATAACGAGTTTTAATCCTAGAAGGAACTTTCCAAGGACTACACACAAAATTAGTATCAAAAGGATTACGATGAGGAATAATTCTATTTATTGCATGAGAAGTATTATTTTTTATATCATTATTCTATCGGTTTGCTGTAGGATTCTTGAACATATTCTCAGTTCTAATATAGAAAATTTCCTTGAGATGGAAAAGCTTCTGTCCATGCATCAGCACGGCATTAGGAAGCATCAATCGTGTGAAACCCATCTTGACTTTTTCTCTCATGACATCTTGCGTACTATGGATGAAGGGCAAGAGGCAGACTGCGTATTTCTTGATTTTAGAAAGGCGTTTGACAAGGTATCGCACTAGAGACTGCTAACGAAGGTACGAGCGTACACAAATATGTAAGTGGCTGGAAGACTACTTAAGAAATAGAACCCAGTACGTTGTCCTCGAGGGCGAGTGTTCATCAAAGACTAGGGTATAGTCGGGTACCCGAGGGAAGTTTCATAGGACCATTATTATTTTCTATCTATATAAATGATCTAACGGACCGAGTGAGTTGCAATCTGCGGCTGTTTGCTGACGATGCTATGGTGTACAAGACGGTGTCGACATTGAATGACTGTAGCAGGATGATAAAATTTCTAAATGGCGCGAGAAAAATCAACTAGCGCTAAATGTAGAAAAAGTAAGGTGATGCAGATGAGTAGGAGAATAAATCCCGTAATGTTCGATTACTGCATTATTAAAGTGCTGCTTGACAAAGTCGCGTCCATTAAACGTCTAGGAGTAACGCTGCACAGCGATATGAAATGGAACGAGCATAAAAAGACAGCCGTGGGGAAGGCGAATGGTCGACTTCGGTTTATTGGGAGAATTTTGGGAAGGTTTGATTCATCTGTAAAGGAGACCCCGTATGAAATGCTTGCTCAAGTGTTTGGGATCCCCACCACATCGGTTTAAAGGAAGATATAAAAGCTGATCACAGGCGGGCAGCTAGGTTTGTAACTGGTAGATTCGACCAGTGCGGAAGTGTTACTGAAGTGCTTCAGGAAAAGTGGGAAAAGCTGGAGGGAAGGCGGCGTTGTTTTCGAGAAGCACTGTTGATGAAATTTCGAGGACCGGGATTTGAGGCGGACTGCAGTTCTACTGCCGACAACCTACATTTCGCGAAAAGGCGAAAAGACCATAGAGATAAGAGAGATCAGGGCTCGTACGGATGCATAGAAATATTCATTTTTCCCGCGCTCTAGATGAGAGTGGACAAGGAAAGCAGGTAACTAGTAGTGGACTTTAACAATAATTTCGTGTGACTCGTTGGCCTACTACAAGTGTTTCAATTGGACGCCACTTCGGCGACTTGCGTGTCCCTAGCCTATCCCAGTTATCCTACCGGGGAAAGGGAACCTACAGCTTCACGTGGAATCCGAACCACGCGTCGTTTCTGGCGAATCCTCACATCGTCGAGAGGTATATATATATATATATATATATATATATATATATATATATATATCGATTGTAGTGTATGAAGTTCTTCTAATCTGTTATCTTCGATGTATTTCTTATAGTGTATTTAATTTTGGTACGAAATTGCTCTTATTTTGGTAAAGACACACTTATGTAAATATTATGTATATGATTGCCAAACAAATTTTCGTAACTATTTCGATTGTAATTCGCAGGTTCATGCACAGGAAATTTGTAGATAATACATATAGATGGTATGCAAAACCTGTGTAGTGTGCCCGGTTGAGAACGAAACTGTGTGTGTGTGTGTGTGTGTGTGTGTGTGTGTGTAACGTAAAAGGTGGGGTTTGGCGGGAGAATCTTCGAGAAGTGCGGCGTGGAAGTGAGCGAATAGTTCTAGGCAGCATAGTAGTAACTGCTCTGTGACAAGCTGCGGGCTGTTCAGGCATATTTATCTGCAATTATCTGCAATTTTGCCTCGGATGTCAAAGGTTTTTCTCTTGTGAAGCTGGCAATGGTGTATGGAGCTGTAAAAACTACAATTTCGAAGCCAAGAAGAGATTTGGTGAGCTCAAAGTTAGTGTGGAGCCGGGCCATGCTTTTCGCCTAAAGTTGTTGCTACCAGGAACTACCATCACTACAGGATTATCAAGTAAATCTCATTTAGCATGTAGTGTAATGAACCAGCAAAGTTTGATTCGGTATGTTAATAATCACCAGCATCAGTTATAATCCTGTGTTGCATACCTTGATTTATACTAATCATTGTTCCTAAACAGAATCCCTACCTAGTAAACACCTTTCCAAGTATCCTAGTTATGAATACAAAACAGTGACAGTGTTAGTTTTTTTCTATAACAACAGTATGTCGTTTAAGTAACTCAGTAAATCGTTAATCCGTTTTAAAAGTAGTGCCACAAAAATATTTTTCAGATATCTCTTGTACAGCAGTTAGTTACAGTGCTATTGCCTAAACCTAATAGATACATTAATTATTTTCATTATCAAAATCAAAGAATAGTTTCTTTCTATAACAACAGTATGTTGTTTAAGTAACTCAGTAAATTGTTAATCAGTTTTAAAAGTAATGCCATAAAAATGTTTCTATGATGTTTCTTGCACAGTAGTTAGTTAAAGTGCTATTGCCTAAAAATAATAAAGATACATTAATTATTTTATTATCAAAATCAAAGAATAGTTTACATTGTTCATTAAAGTCAATAAATAAGTAGTAACTGTGAAGTCATGTTCAGATTTTGACTTAGTTAAAGTTTGTTCCTATCAAAGTAATTGGTAAATTTTCAAAGGGAAAGCATTTTCTTTTAATTACTGATCAATGTACATTACACAACCTGTGATCAGAGTTATACAAATAAGGTAAGGCCAGGGTATGCAGTGATTTTGTAACCACTGAACTGCTTTGTGGACACAAGTGAGTACTTCTACAAACGTTTATGCTCTTCATAATTAATTTACAAACTGTAGAAGTTTATAGTTGCATTTGATCAGGTCAGATAAACCCCACAATAATAATTCAGAGCTGCAGGGAAGCCTGATACAGGAAGATGGGAAAAACGACAGAGAAATAAACGAACGAGAGAGAAAAGCAGAAGCATTTTGAAAGAGTGTCAGAAGCCTTATATGGAACAGAGATGTACCCCTAAGAAGTAAAAAAGTTATATACCGGTCATACTATGTCCCGATCCTGACAAATGCATCTGAAAGCTGTGTAATGAAAGAAAGAGAGAAAAGCAAATTACAAGCCAGTGAGATGAAATTCTTGAGGAACAATATTGGAGTGACATAGACAGGTTAGGAAATGAGACGATCAGAGAGTTAATGAAGGTGGAACCATTACAAGAGGAGAAAGAGAAATCAAGACTGAAATGGTATGGGCATATTAAGCGAATGGAGGAGAGGAAGATGCCCAGGAGGATGCACGAGGTGAAACTGGAAAGAAAGAGACAGATGGCTGAAAGGAGTGGAGGAAGGTGTAAAGAAAGGAGAAGACTGGACCAAGGTGAAGACAGAGAGATGGTGGGAAGACAGAAGACGATGGAATGGCTTATGTTCCAAGCAGACCCGGCCAGAGGCTGGAAACTGTCCAAGATGATGATGATGAGAGAAGTAAAGAAGTAAATGTTACCTGTCAAGTTAGATTTGTTTTGGAACTTTGTTTTGAAAATACCTCATGAGCTTACATTTGGGCTTCCTTTGACTTTGTGCATAAGATATTGAGCATATCATTACTGTCAGTTAACTTGCAACAAACCAAATTTACTGCTTTTTCACATTAGTCTAGAAAGAACAGTTTGTGTTACATTTCCCATACCCGAAATAGGCCATAATGAAGGTAAATGTGTTTAAAAACAGTCCACAGTGTTCATTATCAGTGAATGATGTTTGTTTCTGAATTTGTTGAATCATTTAATTATTATAGTACTGATCTAAATTTTGTGCTAATAATCTACTTAACTAAAATGATCAAAATTTCACTTGTTTCAGTACCAGGTGTAGGCTTACAAAGAGATTGTCTGTTACGATTAGTTGCTAGTATCTCTCTCTCTCTCTCTCTCTCTCTCTCTCTATTCGTTTACTCTATTCCGACTTTTCATGACCCCATGAACCAAAGCACGCCACTTTCCTCTGTCCTGCACTTTCTCCCGTAGACCTTCCAGGTTGGAACACATTGCTTCTGTAATGCCATAGATCCACCTCCTCCTCTACCGTCCTCTTCTTTCTTTGATCTTCCCCAGCATTAATGTTTTTTCCAGTGAGGCGTGTCCTCGCATTATGTGTCCAAAGTAGGTCAGCTTCTGTTTTAATATTAGACCTTCCCGAGAGCAATCTGGTTTTATTTGCTCTAATATAGATCTGTTGGTTCTCTTTGCTGTCCGTGGAATCCTAAGCATTTTCCTCCAGTACCACAGTTCAAAGGAGTCAATTCTTCGCCGTTCAGTCTTTCTAATGGCCTAGGTGTCGTATCCATACATTAAAACTGGGAAGGCCATGGCCTTCAGAGTACCTATCTTTGTTGTTAAAGTTATGTCTTTGGACCTTGTAATCTTTTCAAGGTTTGACATCGACTTTCTTCCGAGCTTTGAGCGTTTCCTGATTTCGTTGTTGCAGTCGCCTTCATCAGAGATCTGGGAACCGAGATAATTGAACGTGGACAATACATCCATAGATTCTCCTATATTCCATGAATTATTAGGGGTAGTTGCCATAATTTTGGTTTACTTCACATTTAGCGTGAGACCGGCCTTTTCACTTTCGTTTCTTACCTTCAGCAACAGAGTCTTTAACTCTTCTTCACTTCCTGCCAGCAGTATGGTATGATCTGCATATCTGAGGTTGTTTACATTTATTCCAGCTATTTTAATTCCTGTCTCTTCTTCATCTATCCTGGCATTCCTCATACCTTGCTCTGCAAACAGATTGAATGAGAACGGAGACAATATGCAGCCTTGCCGGACCCTTTCTGAATCTTTATCCACTTCTTGGTGCCATACAAGGTTCTCACTGTGGCTTCTTGGTCAAGGCATAAACTCCGTATCAGACAAATGAGGTGAACTAGTACTCCCATTTTATTGAGTACGTCTCATAATTTGTTGTGATCGATGCAGTCAAAAGCTTTGGCATAACCCATAAAGCAGAGATATACATCTTTCTGGAATTCTCTTGTTTTTTTTTTCATAATCCTTCGAATGTTACCAATTTGATCTCTGGTTCCTCTTCCTGTTCTTCCGGTAGCTCTCGATCTAGATATTGGCGAAGTCTGTTTCGCAAGATTTTCAACACGACCTTGCTAGCATGCGAGATAAGTGCAATTGTTCGGTGATCTGAACATTCTAAGGAACTTTTCTGGTATACATTTGCCTAATTAGGCTGGCGACCTTTTTAATTAACAACTGCAATTTATTGACTTTATATTGTGTCTGGTGACATAGATACTTTATATCTCTTCGGAAAGGTTATCATTTTAACGATTCTTTGTCCATTAGAGCACACATCACAGTCAAACAAAATCCCGTAAAAGGGTTGCGTTTCATGATTTAGTGGTAGATAAAGATTCGTTATTTATCTGTTTGCTAGTCAGGAATCCACGCACCTTTGGGTGGATGTAGATGTACCGGGGTGTCAACAGAGAGGTGGTGGTGGTGTTTGGCCCTGGTTCGCGACGTGTCCGCCCCCGAGGGTAGCTGGAGCGCTGTGATTGGCGCTTGCCGTGTGACGTCAGAGGGGCGGCCGCGCCCCTGGCGGCTACCTGCAGGGCGCCCACTGCGAGTCAACACGGCGCGGCCTGCGGTCGTGTTTGTGTTCCATTACCGTCGCTGCTGACTGCTGTCTGCTGACTGCTACTGCCGCATCCCCAGGGACTCTCCCAACAAACTGGACCCTCGTTCCGCTGCGCACTGCTTTCCTGTTGCGCCGCGACTCCTGCTTCGCGAAACGGCACTTTACTTTCTTGCAAGCATATCTGCTACGGTTGGTACCTCCGAAAAGTAGCGGGGAGCGGCGTAACAGTTCTTCGCCCTCGCTCACATTTAAGAGCAGCGTCTATTCAGTGTATCGAAATATCGACATTAGAACAAATAGACACGAGCATTGTGCCTGCTTATGAGCATACTCATTGCTACAAGTAATATTAGACCTTTTAAGAATTTTCCAATTCACTCAAGTTTTCACTGTTTAAACAGAGCATATGAAGTAAGTGCTATGATTACATTTACAGATCAATAGCTCAAACGGTATTAAAGTAACAGATGTCGATCAGTCCTGAAACGCTCGTATTAGTATGCACTCCATGGGTGGAGGCGATGATTCTGGCTTCCATTTAATCATTCGGATGGCGAATATTGTTGAGCGGTCACCTGTTTATTTTTTAATTCTCGTGTACTTTGCTACAGGCGAAATGTCCGCTCATTATTTTCCTTTCTAGGTATTCTATTTTCAGTAATGCGTGAGATCCCTGATACACTAGGCTCCCCTATCCAGTCGCAAATTTGGGGCGACATACCATAACCACGCAATTTGATTGAAAGCCGGTGTCGAAAGCCTTCTGGAAATCAAGAAATACAGAATCAATTTGCGAACCCTTGTCGATGGGTTTGTAGCATATCGCATCACAGACTACGTGGTACAGTTAGTAAGTTCTGAGAATGACCACATAACGGCGCTGTGGTGCACTACAGCGCACCCTCAGTTAGTCTCGTTCCTGCAAGAACAGTTGAGCGAGAGCACTGGAAGCAGACGTACAGTCGTTCTGAACGCGAGATGAAAGTGCTGTCGGACTTTGATACATCACGGTTTCAGCAACGGGCAAGTTATGCAAAAAATCAGGCAAAACCGCTGCCTAAAAATATGAAAGGATGCAGCAGGTGTACGGCGAGGGCGCTATGAGTCGTAGTGTTGTGTTTAGATAGCACTGACGCTTTGTGCAAGGACGAGACAGTTTGGAAGACCATGTACGTACTTGTTGGGCAAGAGCAGTTCGAACGGAACGCAAGGTACAGGAAATTGTAACGTTGGTGCGTCCTAACCACTCCCAATCGGTAGGCGCACGGAAATGTTGCTCGATTTGAGGTGGAAATCATTAAAAAAATTACGTTATTCGTTGCAGCGAGATCTATTTGTGAAATCTCAATCAGCGAATCTTACTTCTGAAAGTGAAATAATTTTGCTAGCACCCACCTACATAGTGAGTCGTGACCATCCCAATAAAATAAGAGAAATCAGATGCGAAACGCAACGATAATTGTGTTTCTTTCTTCCCACGTGCTATTAGAGAATGGAACGGTAGAGAAATGTTATGAAAGTTGTTAATGAACCCTCTGCCAGGCACTCAAATGTGATTTGCAGAGTATCTATGTAGATGTACAGGGTGTCTCACGAAAGACGCCTGCCAGGCGTCCGCGGATCGCGCGGTACGGCTCTCGGCCGCCGCCACCGCATCCGCCGGCCACGGCAGCGCCCGATTCTCGGACTCTATTGTGGTGCGGGCGCATACACTGTGTTAAAGTCTAAAACACATTGCCATCTGAGTAACCTAAGCTTACCTTTATTTACAGTAGATGTTCAAAATGATGTCCCTCTATGGAAAGAGTGGCCTGACATCTGTTGAACACATTTGCGAAGATTCGACGAATTTCGGCTGCCGAAATCTGGGAGATGACTAGTCGAATCTTTTTTGGCGAAACAAATTCTGACGAGTATGTGAACAATATCCTGCATCCATTTTTTCAAGAACTTTCTCCCAACGAAAAGCTGTACGGTTATTTCATGCAGGACAATACAAGACCACACATTGTCAATGCTTCTATGGCAGCAATACAAAGTGTTTTTGATGATAGGATAGTTGACTAGCCTCCTCGTTCTCCAGATCTAAATCCCTGTGACTTTTATCTTTGGGGAATGTTAAAAGACAAGGTGTATGCAACAATTCCCAAACACTAGAAGAGTTGGAAGATAGGATTCGACTAGTCATTTCCCAGATTTCGGCAGCCGAAATTCGTCGAGTGTTCGCAAATGTGTTCAACAGATGTCAGGCCGCTCTTTCCATAGAGGGACACCATTTTGCACATCTACTGTAAATAAAGGTAATTTCTGGTTACTCAGATGGCAATGTTTTATAGACTTTAACTCAGTGTATGCGCCCGCGGCACAATAGTGTTCGAGAATCGGGCGCTACCGTGGCCGGCCGATGCGGTGGCGGCAGCCGGGAGCCGTACCGCGCGATCTGCGGACGCCTGGCAGGCGTCTTTCGTGACACACCCTGTAGATGAAGATAAATCTACCAAGTTGTATCTTGTCAGAGTGTTTGTGACTAAGTAGCAGGTATGTTACAACAAGGTGCAGATGTACCTCATACAGTTATAAATTACGCCATATGTGATTATTTTAAATTTCCGGTCTCATAGGCCGTAGTCGATTTGTAAAACTTTTCCCTTAGTTTCGGCTTCGGAAGAGGTAAAGTGGCGTACTTTAATTCTGAATAAGTCTTCTGCAGCCGAAGATGAAACATAGGGGAAAGATTTACACATCGACTATGGCCTATGAGCCCGGAAATTTTAAATGAAGTGTAATCTATGTGGTTTTCTTTTCTTGTGTATTTCAATATTCTCAATGCACAAATATAACAGTACCATATACTATGTGAATTAATATAGGAACTGTATCTATCGATCCAAACGTATTTATGTCATTTTAAATCTTTTTTTTTTAAATTTAAAATTAACAATTGATAACTATGTCCTATTTCCGTATAAGCTGATTATAACTATAACGACTCGAATTGTTCTTGGATTTATTTTATCATTTTTATCTGAGACATAAATTTAAATAAGTTTCAACATTTTCCGAAACCTTTTTTACATGGAACAGATAAAAAAGGAAAAAATAAGAAGTAGTTAATAATAAGTAATGCGAGAGTAATTGTATATTGCAATAGTAGAATATTGTTTGCTTCATTGGTGGTACTTACACAGGTATGAAAGCACTTGACAGAGCAGCAGAGGCGCCTCACCTGTTTGCCGTGTCCCGCCGCTAGTGAGCTCGACCTGCGAGACACAGAACAGAGGGTATCACTCGAGTGCTTCATGATACACGGCTTATCATACAGTTAGTGGAAGTAATGCTGCAAAAGGCGGAGAGACATTTGCCCAAATTAAGCTCATGAGAATTACCATCGACTAATGTAGTTTAAAAAATGCTGAAGATACTGTTGCAAATAAACTAACAAAGTTGTAGCTATTGGAAAATCTCTGCGTAACTATGCGCAATGTTATGATTACTTTTCTCAACGAACGACGTATATATATATATATATATATATATATATATATATATATATATATATATATATATATATAAATTCTTTTAAGTGGCATATAACGCCTATGGAGAGCGATCGAAAATTTGTATAAAACACAATTACTTCAGCCAAGATCTCTAGTTTATTTATTTTTTATTTATTTACTTTTTATTTATTTATTTTTTACTGGTTTCGATGAACTATGTGATCTTCAGAAAAAATTGTACAATTTTTATTCTGAAGATGACATATTACATCGAAACCGGCGAAAAGAAGATAACAGCAAGTAAATTATCGATCTTGGCTGAAGTAAGTGTGTTCTATTTAGTTGTTTTAATTTTTTTAAATTTATTTATTGGCTTTCCGAAGATGCTTTTACGGCCATTTTAAAACTGGAGTAATTACATACAGTTTATTATTGACAAGTTGACAATTTACAAGGTTACGTAGCCTTCCGCGGGACAGATTCGAAGATTTCTTAATAGAAATATACTGAGGCGAACAGTTAAAATTAAATTTTAACACAGGATCGCAGGAGGTAGTACGGCGTAAAATCCCTGATGTTAATCCAAGAAGAATTGATAAATCGCCGTATGCTTTTGGGATACTCCCAATTCACTCCGTATTAATGGGTCCCTATCTAAAGTAACAACAAAATATTGCTAATTCAAAATATTCATGTATGTCGACTGTTACAGGGCACTGAAATAAATTCAGAAATGTTCATATATTTATGACGCCAAAAGAGCAAACTGCCGAGGGCATCGGTCCCTAGACGTACAAACTATCTTCTGCTGAAAACAATAAACACATATAGGCCCGAGGGGAGACTCGAACCTCTGACGGGGAGCGGCCACACAATCCCCGGCAAGGCGCCTTAGACAGCAGGCTGTTCCTGCGCTGCGTAATAATTCAATCGTCAAGGGGAAAATTTGCGCTGAACCGGAATTCCAACTACGCTTTCCCGCTTCGGGCCAGCGGTCGTCTTAACCAATTAGACTAGACTGGCGCGATTCCTGTCCTGCCCAAATTCTCAACTTATTGCGCACTGCGATTGTAGTCCCTACTATCTACTACTTCATCTTGCTCGCAGATTTAACTGTACTTGTATTGCCTGTGGTCGAAAATCGACCAATTGTGTTTTCAATGGTCACTGGGGGTAAAATTTTACGTATCGTATCGGCGGCCTCGCGTGATTATGTTGGCAACATCAACAACACGATAGAAAATCTTTGCCCATTTGTTCGAACCACATAATGTTCAAATGTTTGTAAAGCTTATGGGACTTAACTTACAAACTACTTATGAACTACTTACGAACTAGGACGGCACAAATATCCATGCCCGAGGGGGGATTCGAACCCCCGACTGTAGTGGCCGTGCAGACCGTGACTGAAGCGCCTCAGTCTCCTCGGCCACCGCGGCCGGCCATCAGGAACTACACCAGTTATATATATATATATATATATATATATATATATATATATAGAGAGAGAGAGAGAGAGAGAGAGAGAGAGAGAGACGCAGACAGACTGGAAGACAGAGACGTAAGGGCAGATAGAGATGAAGATAAACACACACTTCACACCTTTCTCTCTCTCTGTCTCTCTCTCTCTCTCTCCCCCCCCATCTCCATCCCTCTCCTTCTACCTAACTCATTCTCCCTCTCTATCTCTCTCTCTCTACCCATCCCTCATTCATTCTCTCTCACTATCTGTCTCTCTCTCACACAAACCCACACACAATCTCTCTGTCTCTCGCTTTCTCTCTGCCTTCTCGATCAGGAGTCATTATATATACATATATACATATGTCTCTCTTTACATCTGTCTCCCAGTCTGTCTGTGTCTCTGTCTTTCTCAGTCAATCGCTCTCTCTCTCTCTCTCTGCCTTCACAATCAGGAGTCATTAAATAAATAAATATATCAATAACAGGTGCAGTTCCTTATGCAATTACATCGAAAACACACAACCCCCTTTCACACACACACACACACACACACACACACACACACTGACATAAAGCAAAGGTAGGACAAACATTCAACAGTTTGCAACTCCAACCAAAACAAAAACACAACACAAACAAAATGGCATCTATCTAGTGGTGATAGCTGTGAAAGAGCTGAAAATCAAAAACGCCAAGGAACATAATCGATGAAAAACCTGAAGTCACCTATCAGCACTTCAAGTAAAGCAGGGTCAAGGAAAAAAAAAAAAAAAAAAAAAAAAAAAAAAAAAAAAAAAAAAAAAAAAAAAACCAACGAATTATTGTAACACCATTATCATGTATATATTACGGGCCACTGATGATGCTTTCCAAATAAAGGCGAAATGTAATAAAAAAACTCTTAATAGTCAGTTGCATAGACGGATAACATGAATACCTACAGTATAATATGGTTTGCTGAGGCCGGCCGCGGTGGCCATGCAGTCTGCGGAGCGCCAGTCACGGTCTGCACGGCCGCTACGGTCCGGGGTTCGAATCCCCCTCGGGTATGGATATTTGTGCCGTCCTTAGTATTAGCTAGTTCATAAGTAGTTTGTAAGTTTAGGGACTGATGACCCTGTAGTTAAGTCCCATAAGCCTTACAAACTTTTGATTTGGTTTGCTGAGTATTGATAAATATGTGCACGTTTGATCGCAAAATGTGTGCGGTTCACTGCCCGAAGAGAAGGCATACTGTAACACCTCCTGAGCCTTTACGGTTCGGAAAGGTTTTCTTTAGTCTGGGAGTGCGGAAAGGAAACGTGACCCTCACTACACACTCCCCCACCTCCGGGTGTGTGCAGGAGGCCTCGTCTTCCCCTAGCAATGAGCATGCATACTGCTTGTTGAGACAAGGAAGAGCTTTTTCTTTTGAGTAAGAGACGAGTTACGTAAAGCGGATATAATGACGGCATTTCCAAGCGAATTGCGAAGGGAAAACGTGGCAGGTCAGGAAAAAAATGGAGTAGATGAAGAGGAAATGATGGAGTGGGAGAGGGCGGGCCGCGCGTAATTCTCGCGTCGACAAACAAATTAAAACTGGGAACGCGAATTTGACGCCACTTTGCTGCTGGCCGAGCACTAAACGCATTTGCCTCGCCCCGGTGGAGCGGAGTTCATTTGTTTTAAAAGTGCTATCGCCGCCGGCGAGGGGACAGCGGTCGCCAGGCAAACAGAATAATAACCGCGCTATCCGGAAAGTCTCCGCCATCTACGGCGGGGCATCACACTCAAAAAAAAAAAAAAAAAAAAAAAAAAAATCTATGGGCGGAGGTTGTGTAGCGTGTTTCCAGTTCAGCGCCACCTCTTGTTGTCGACATGGCTTGTTCTGTTCATCTGTCATTATTGTTTCTGCCAGCGCTGTTTTTTTTTTTTAATTTTCTTTCATTATGACAAGTTTAAATAAACAAATTACTGCTGCGAAATTTTGTTTTCTTCTCGGTAAAAAATTCAGCGGTTGTAGTGCAGTGGATACAGAAGTTCCCGCTAGATCATCAATGGCTGTCGGATTTGCCAAGCACTATGATGGGTCATCTTCTGAATCTGTCAAGCCATGTTTGCAAACGTGGAGCACTTAAACGTGGAGCACTTAGCCCTTGCGAGGCAAATCGAGAAACTGTTTTGTGCATGGCTGTGAATCAGCGACTGTTACAATACTATTAAACTTTTAAGGGGCAAAGTACGAATATTATCGTAACTACGTTTCAATGCTGCTATGGGCACCTTCTTCAGACGAAGATGAATATGTTAATACTACATGTCAAGATCTAAAATAATACAAAAAATATCTGACATAATCAGTCATACCTAAAAAGTAAATAATTGTAGCCAGGCGGAACAGTCACTAGGGGCTACAATGTCTCCGCTGCCAACGTCGACAGATAACTGACCGCGCATAAGTACAAACCGCGTATGTTAGCTTATCGCCATCTAGTGGCCAAGTTACGATACAATGTGGCAGGTGGCTTGCGTACCAGACCGATAGAGGTCAAACATTCTACATATTATACATATAGAAGCGTACGTGCCGACAGAACGGCACTGACCACGTCGAATGCCTCTTAGAGACAAGGCCTCACAATAGCCTTGTGTCCCGTCGCTCAGAGAGGCTGCGATCGCTAGCTGACTGGCTGGCCATTACGAGGCAGTGGGCTCTGCCCCAGCGGCCAGCCAATCAACTAAGGATGACGGCCTCTCGGCGTGATGTGACACGGACTCCATACGCTTACATTGACACCTTCCTGCGGAGGATGACGCATCGGCCAGTCGGTAGCTGTTGAGCCTCTCAAGGCCTGTAGGACAGAGTTTACTCGGTAAAAAAATGCTAACACTAAAGGCCCCTACACACATTCCGAGCCGGCCACGGTGGCCGAGGAGACTGAGGCGCTCCAGTCACGGTCTGCACGGCCCCTACGGTCGAGGGTTCGAATCCCCCCCTCGGGCATGGATATTTGTGCCGCCCTTAGTATTAGCTAGTTCATAAGTAGTTTGTAAGTTTAGGGACCGATAACCCCGTAGTTAAGTCGCGTAAGCTTTACAAACATTTGAACATTTTGAACACATTCCGATTTATCGTCCGACGAACCAACTGACCAACCAACCAACCAAATTCGTAGCAGCGTACACACATTCCGACCAACTGCACGCAGTGACTGCAACGCCTCCCTGTTCTAGTGTCTGGTTGACGAACTGTTTTTTGTTCAAGTGTTCACTGTGCAGACAGTAAGTTGATCGGGTAGCGCTACACATGGTACAATTTATCGGGTGGAGTGGTGGGCGGTCGGATGACGGACTGTCAGGCCCGACCAAACTTCCAGTTTATCGGATAAACTTCCAGTTTATCGGAACGCCGATAAATCGGTCCCGACAAATCGGAACGTGTGTAGGAGCCTTTAATGTTGACAACAGCTTAGTACAATGACGCTGTAGAAAAAACTCAAATGCCGGCCGCGGTGACTGAGTGGTCTGCGACGCGCCAGTCACGGTCTGCACGGCCAATACGGTCGAGGGTTCGAATGCCCCCCCCCCTCTCGGGCATGGATATTTGTGCCGTTTTAGTATTAGCTAGTTCATAAGTAGTTTGTAAGTTTAGGGACTGATGACCCCATAGTCAAGTCCCATAAGCTCTACAACCATTTGCACATTGTTAAAAACTCAATTGGTGTGCTCATTTACAAATAGCGACATGTAGATTGATGAAAAATGTCGTTCTGAACGTCCATCAAGTGCCCGAATCGACGAGAATATTAAAAAAAAAAAAAAAAAAAAAAAAAAAAAAAAAAAAAAAAAAAAAAAAAAAAAAAAAAAAAATCAAAATTTTGAATTTGTTTTCGCAGAGCACAAACAGGCAACATTAATTGTCACAGATTACTGGGTTATCTTGGAGCTCGGTTCAGCGAATTTGAATGGGAGATTTGGGAATGAAAAAGATTGTTGTTCCCGGCGTTCTGAATGACATTCAAAAGGACCGTCGAGTTGCAACATGTCATATTTTGGAACGACAGTTTTATTCTGTTTCTTCGTCAAAGGTTGTTCAACAATTGTCGCCTGAAATCTTAATTTTAGTCAATTATATATTAGTGTTTTCAATCAGTATTTATTGAAAGAAATAGCCCTCTACTAAGGAATTAAATGTTATGGTATAAAAATGGCAGATAATTATTTATTTAATTTTTTCAGATTCATCTCGGTTTGCATGCCGGTGAAACTGATTGTATTTTTTTGGTTCAGGCACATTTAAGTGTCGATTGATATATATTTTTATGTTATCGAGACTTCATTTTTTTCATTTTCTTTTGTTTATAGTAGACAGTGCAAAATTTGACATGAAATAAATGTCACATATCAGAGTACTGAAAAAGTCTGTAATTATTTTAGCTGGGCTATCTTTAGATGGCGTCTATCCAAAGCTCCAAAGGTTCAGTATTGTTTCCACTGTGGGCATTAACGACAGCCGTCTTTCTTTTTTTCTGAGTGAGACAGAACAGTCTGGCCTTAACGTGTATAATGAAAAATAATTGAACATTGTCATGAGGATCATTTCAATGTCGAGAATTGAGACTCTAGCAGCACTTGAGATGGTATTGTGGAGAATATAGGCAGGACATCCAGGAAGTTGAATTGCATAAGTTTGCAAAAGTTTGAATGACGAAAGCAAGAGCAACTTTGAATACGTGAACACGAAAACTCAAGTACCGATTTTAAAAATTAATTATACAAGGAGGTCAATCAAAAATATATAATTCGAAAGTGGTTTTACAATAGAGGTGCATAAAACAAAAATCATGTGCGTACGGAGCCGTTAAGAGTGATTAAAGGAAATGGATGTTTCATACGTAGAGTGGGGGGAAGGCGTTCTCGACGACGAAAGGACAAGTCTTGTAGGACAGCCATGTAGCGGTTGAATCGATGGAACTACTTGGTCGACAATGTCGTTAGTAACGGAAATGAATTTTTCCCGGTAATGAAATAACATTATTTCTTGGCGATGCTATTTTACTTTTAATCACGAAGGAATAATTTTGTAATCTCCTGCTGCTACCAGAGAATTGAAGTAGGTTCCTACTTCTTAATTACTTCATTTCCAATAGCTACAATTTACTAGTTCCATTTTTACTTGCAAATGCAGGTTTAAGGCAGGAGCTAAGACCCTCATCATCATTATCATCATCATCACCAGTGTTCTGCCAAAAGGCAGGTTTTCATACGGTAGTTCTCCACACTGTCCAATCCTCTGCCGTCCTCTTCAGGTCCGCGTATTTTCCTCTTCCCTTTATGTCATCTGTCATCTTGTATCGCCTTCTACCTTTCAGTCTTTTCCCACAACCAGTCCTTTCTTTACGAATATCCCAACAAGTTCTTTTATCCTCCTCTTATAATTTTCAGCAGACATCTTCTCTCCCCAACCATTTCCAACACTCTTTCGTTACTCACCCTTTGCATCCAGCTTATCTTCTGCATTCTCCTCCACATCCACATCTGAAATGCTTCTAATCTTTTTTTATTCTCTCGTCTCAGCGTCCATATTTCTGCACCATATAGTGCCACCTTCCAGACGAAAGATTGGCAAGCCTATTCCTTATACCTCTATCTAGTTTGCTATATATCAGTCTCCTCTTTCTGTTGAATGCCTCCTTTAGCTATGGCAATTCGAGTTTTCACCTCCTGGTGGCATCTCAAGTCTTCGTTTATTGTGTTTCCAAGATATTTAAATGCACTTTTCGCTAATAGTAGTTTGTCCGAATTTCATAATGACCAGTCTGCGTCTTGTACTGATGTCAGTACTCTCTGTTTTTGCTGTGTTTATTTTCATCCCATATTCCATACAAGCATCATTCAGATCTTTCAGCACGTTGATCGCTGTTCGCTCACTTTCTGCCACTAATAGCATGTCACCTACAAGTCTTAAATATTCTATTCTCTTTCCACCAATACGCATTCCTCTTTTCCTATCTAAGCCTTTCGCAATAATCTCTTCAAGGTATAGGTTAAACAACAGTGGGGAAAGGCAACAACGTTGTCTAAAACCTCGTCCAACTCTGGTTTCTTCTGATATTTCATTTCCAGCCCTTATCCTCACTTTCTGCTGTAAATATAGATTCTGTATAAATCGTCTCTCTTTCCAGTCTACTCCTTTCCTCTTCAAAATATCCATCAGCTTCTGCTGAACTCTCTAAATCTACAAAAACAGCAAAGAATCGGCATACCCAGGGCCGCCCCTGTGCAGTAATTTATTGTAAGGTCCCCCCCCCCCCTCGCGGCATCTGGGATTCAAACTGACTTCTAAAAATAAAATAAATAAATAAAACCAACAACCTTAATTTTTAAATTTATTGCTGTAATCGAAACATTGAATAAAAAATATATTACAAAAATTTTTTTGATGGCAAAATTTCGCCGCCCCCAAAATTCTGCCGGCCTGTGCAGCTGCACATGTTGCACGAGCCTAAATACGGTCTTGTTACTTTGTTAAAGCAATTGGCCGAATATCGACCATGGACAATACTAGTTATACCATTATGCATAATGAAACTTCTTGGCAGATTAAAATTGTGTGCAGGAAACAGGACTCGAACCTGGGACCTTTGCCTTTCACAGGCAAGCGCACTACCGATTGTGCTATCCCGACACGACCCACGATGCCGCCTCACAACTTTACTTCCGCCAGTACCTCACCTCCTACTTTCCAAATTTCACAGAAGCTCTCCTGCGAACCTTGCAAGACTAGCACTCCCGGAAGAAAGGATATGGTGGAGACATGGCTTTGCCACAGCCTAAGGAATGCTTCCAGAATGAAACTTTCACTCTGCAGCGGAGTGTGCACAGATATGAAAATTTCTGGCAGATTAAAATTGTATGCCGGAACCGGGACTCGAACCTGGCACCTTTGCCTTTCGCGGGCAAGCGCACTACCGACTGAGTTATCCCGACACGACTCACGATGCCGCCTCACAACTTTACTTCCGCCAGTACCTCACCTCCTACTTTCCAAATTTCACAGAAGCTCTCCTGCGAACCTTGCAAGACTAGCACTCCCGGAAGAAAGGATATGGTGGAGACATGGCTTAGCCAGAGCCTAAGGGATGCTTCCAGAATGAAACTTTCACTCTGCAGCGGAGTGTGCACAGATATGAAAATTTCTGGCAGATTAAAATTGTATGCCGGAACCGGGACTCGAACCTGGCACCTTTGCCTTTCGCGGGCAAGCGCACTACCGACTGAGTTATCCCGACACGACTCACGACGCCGCCTCACAACTTTACTTCCGCCAGTACCTCACCTCCTACTTTCCAAATTTCACAGAAGCTCTCCTGCGAACCTTGCAAGACTAGCACTCCCGGAAGAAAGGATATGGTGGAGACATGGCTTAGCCACAGCGTAAGTGATGTTTCCAGAACGAAACTTTCACTCTACAGCAAAGTGTGCGCAGATATGAAAATTCCTGGCAGATTAAAATTGTATGCCGGAACCGAAACTCGAACCTGGAGCCTTTGCCTTTCGTGGGCAAGCGCTCTACCTACTGAGCTATCCCGAAACGATTCACGAAGCCGTCTCAGAACTTTACGTTTCTGGAAACATCCCTAGGCTAAGCCATGTCTCCACCATATCCTTTCTTCCAGGAGTACTACTCTTGCAGCCGGCCGCGGTGGCCGAGGGGGACTGAGGCGCTCCAGTCACGGTCTGCACGGCCACTGCGGACGGGGGTTCGAATCCCCTCTCCGGCATGGATATTTGTGCCGTCCTTAGTGTTAGTTAGTTCATAAGTAGTTTGTAAGTTTAGGGATTGATGACCGCGTAGTGAAGTCCCATAAGCTATACAAACATTTGAACATTTTTTGATTACTAGTCTTGCACAGTTCGCTGTAGAACTTCTGTGAATGGAAAGTAGGAGGCGAGGTATTGGCGGAAGTAAAGTTGTGAGGCGGCATCGTGAGTCGTGTCGGGATAGCTCAGTCGGTAGTGCGCTTGCCCGCGAAGAGTAAAGGTCTCAGATTCGAGTCCCGGTTCCGGCACACAATATTAATCTGCCAGGAATTTTCATATCAGCGCACACTCCGCTGCAGAGTGAACGTTGGACCTTTGCCTTTCATGGGCAAGCGCTCTACGAACTGAGCTATCCCGAAACGATTCACGAAGCCGTCTCACAATTTTACGTTTCTGGAAACATCCCTAGGCTGTAGCTAAGCCATGTCTTTACCATTTTCTTCCAGGAGTGGTAGTCTTGCACGGTTCGCAGTAGAACTTCTGTGAATGGAAAGTAGGAGGCGAGGTACTGGCGGAAGTAAAGTTATGAGGCGGTATCGTGAGTCGTGTTGGGATAGCTCAGCCGGTAGAGATCCCAGGTTGGAGTCCCGGTTCCGGCACACATTTTTAATCTGCGAGGATGTTTCATATCAGCGCACACTCCGCAGCAGAGTGAAAGTTTCATTCTGGAATTATGCATGATGACAGAAAAATGTGGTTCTTTAGAAAGTCGGAAAAACTGTTATGTTGCAAGAACAATCCGTGCACCGTAGGTGTTGTGCAGGTGCGGCGGATCAGTGCTGGTAAGTGTAACAGCGTGTGGGGCACATTAAGCTGCCTGCGCTGTTTTACGGGCAATAAAGCGGCCCCAGGAGCCACTGCCTGGGGCGGACCCCGGCAACTTCCTAGGAGAGGGGCGGGTGGCCCATTATCCCCGGCTGCCGGCTCCGTAACCCGAGAGGGGCGCCGGCGCCCGTCTCGAGGTGAGATAATGCGATAACGCCGCTGTCCGCCGCCGATGACGTCACGCCGCCTAACTGCATCTGCCGCTAACGAGGCAAGCGCAGCCGCAGGCACCAGGCAGCCACAAGTCGCTCCCTCCACTACCTCCTGACAACAGAGTTGCCAACTTGACAGGTTTCCCGTCCAATTTGACAGAATTTCAAGTTGTATCATCATCATCATTAGAGGCTGATTATGTCTTTCAGCGTTCAGTCTGGATCAAAGTACCTCTAATAAAATTCCTCCATGATCCTCTATTCAATGTTAACATTGATGCCTCGTCTGATGTTATGCCTTTTACTTCAAAATCATTCTGCACCAAATCTAAGTACTTTCTTCTTGGTCTACCTCGACTCCTCTTACCCTCCGCTGCCGAGCTCATGAGTCTCTTGAGTTTGTCACACTTGCGGGGAGTGACACTTGCGGGGAAAGGGAATGTGTAGACACTTGCGGGGAGACCCGGACGCTGCAGGTAGTGAACAGGGTGTTCCAGAGGTAGGGATACACCACCCTTACTACACGCCCTCCAGCCGCTACTGTGCCGTATTCAGGGAAAGGCCCACCGAGCGAGGTAGAGCAGTAGTAACGGGACTGGCAAGTAGTGTTTCGTTATTTAGTTCTGAATTAATGGAGTTCACCGAGACCACCAAAGGAAAGCCACTACTGATATATAACGGATATCAGTATGTTGTAGAGTACTCAAACAGGAAATGACCCACTGGCGCTGTGTAAAAGAAAAAAAGGACAAGTGCAAAGGAAGACTATCTACAAAAAATAACGACGTTTTAGGGGAAGGTAGTCATGTCTGCATTCCGGATGTAGCAGCAAATAAAGTAAGGAAACATTTAGCCTGCGTAAGGAAGCGGGCAAAAGAAGCAGATGCCTCAGTTTCAACACCACAGTAGCCTTTTTCTTGAATGTTCTCAATATAAATCTTCACACGGACTTCTTGAAGAGGACAGTGATACGGATATCTGACTGTAAACTACTGCCTATTACCTTAGACCTTTTTGACTATACTGAACAGGAGTTCCGCGTATTCCGTAATTTAAATTTATACAGTTAACAGGCAATGTAATTTATAACCAACTATTGGCTGCCAATTTCCCTTCATTTTTCCTGGAAGTCTTGCAACTTGTTTCTCCCTGTTGGTTTATGCCAAGTTCGGAGGAAAAATGGTTCTATGTGACGCTGATAGAAAACAGAATATATCTTTAGCATTTTTCGGTGTGTGACATTCCCTTACACATTCCGTATTTCATACATTTCTTAGATGTATTTGTAATTCGAATACAGCCAAATCGTTTTGGGGTCTACGAATAAACGCTTCAAGTATGTAAAATACTCATTGATTTATTATTAACGTTTTTTATTTGAAGGTTTAAGGTTGCGTCTCCTATTAAATAGCATAGTAGCTTTTTTTTAAAGAGATGGAAGTTGCGTGATAGTGGGGTTAATTACATAGCGGTCAATTACATAAACGTATCTGTGCAGGATGCCTAATATATTTATTGCTTGCCGCAGGTGTCTTGATATGCTTAGTGTTCTGAATAATATGCTTTTAGGAGGTATGACTGTGGAAAGTCATCGTCTTGTAGTAGCAGAGATTGACTTAATAACTCTCCAAACTTTATCACTATTAAAATACCTTTTTGTTTTCAGGAGGAACACTCAACGAATTAATATGTAGTTAGATCAAGTTACTATATTGCTCTTCAGCTTGCAAAGGGTTGTGCAATTTCACTGAGTTTCGTGTTATGTTGACAGTGTGGAAACTTGACAACAGCAGTGCTAGACTTCTTGGTGTGCCTGTACCCAGGAAAAGCCATTAGCCGCCCCAAGGGCCCCGGGTTCTCCGTAAGTGCCACTCCCCGCAAGTGTTCCAACCCCGAGTCTCTTAGGTAACCTTGCTTCTCCCATGCGTGTAACATGACCCCACCATCTCAGTCTGTTCGCTCTAACTGCTTCATCTATGGTGTTCATTCCCAGTTTTTCTTTGATTTCCTCGTTATGGACACCCTCCTGCCATTGTTCCCATCTATTAGTACCTGCAATCATTCTTGCTACTTTCATATCTGTAACCTCTACCTTGCGAATAAGGTAACCTGTATCCACCCAACTTTCACTCCCATACAACAAAGTTGGTCGAAAGATAGAGCGGCGCACTGCTAACTTGGTACTTACTTCCTTCTTGCAGAAGAGAGTAGATCTTAGCTGAGCACTCACTGCATTAGCTTTGCTGCACCTCGATTCCAGTTCTTTTGCTATGTTGCCATCCTGTGAGAAAATACATCCCATGTACTTGAAACTGTCTACCTGTTCTAACTTTGTTCCTCCTATCTGGCACTCAATCTGTTTGAATCTCTTTCTCACAGACATTACTTTTGTTTTGGAGATGCTGATTCTCAAATCATAATCCTTGCACCTCTGATCGAGCTCTGAAATATTAGTTTGCAATCTTTCAATCGAATCTGCAATTACCACTAAGTCATCCGCATATGCGAGACTGCTTATTTTGTTTCGAGCTATTTTAATCCCGCCCTGCCAGTCTACTGTTTTCTATGACGGATAAAATTTAGATTTGACGGTTGGCGGTTATTTTGTCGTATATTATTAGAAATTTACTTTTTTACGGATATTCCTGGTTTAATATAATTAAAAAAATATAACTTTCCTTTGAAAAACCCATTACAGATGCAATTATTTTTGTGCCTGCAAGACACTAGCAAAGTATATTAACGGATCAAAGCTAGTAATAAACTTCTCAGATGACTGGGAAGTTAAGTCAAATAAACATTACAGTGGTGTGCGACTCTAATTTGTTTGGATGCCTCAGTAGCAGCAGCACGGTAACAATTATGTCCTTTGCTTTACGAGTTAGTTCGGGGAAACCTGGATAGTGAGCTCAGTACACTGATTGCGTTTAACGGGTTTCTAAATGCTTATCCGACTCGTAAAGAAAGTAAGGCATCTTATGTGTAGAATAAATTTTAATTTTATCTTTAGTTCTGCAAGAAAATACAGAGATATCTAATTCTGTCGGATTTGTGGGTGTTGGTCTGACGGAAAAAATTACCATGAGTTGGCAACGCTGCCTGACACAGCTAGGGCAGCGACAAAGCGGTTGCCACACTCCAAAATGTTAGACTGAAATAAAACCACTGCCTCTGCCTGCCACTGTCTACTATAGTTGTGTGAATTTTTGATGCCTCAGCTTAAAACTTTGAAACTGAAAATGCCAAATGTCACAAACCAGGATCGTCATTCCACAAGTCTAGCAAAAATAGGAAATGTATCGCAAAGGAAACTCGAATATAGGGCTAAAGCAACTACCATAAAGGACGAATACAAACTAATGCTCGAGAAAGAAGAAGCTAAAGCAGATGTCCAGGCCAGCTTTACATATGGCTTTAAACAGAGGGTGTGAAGACTCACAAAATATTCGCATTTACCAGTGGCATATGCTGGGTTTGTAACTTGGGCTATCACAACTATCTCACTTTCTAAGGTTGTACCAGGAAAGAAATGCTAAAAAAAAAAGAAGAGATATCTTGTGCTGTTTTCCAGATATTGATAGTGACCGTGCCAAATATCTCAAGAAATTAGCAGCAAACGAAGAAACGGTTACCGGCATATTTTGAAGCGTTGAGGGGAATATCCAATGACACTACACTCCCCCCCCCTCCACTCTACCGAAACACGTGATGGGTGGTGGGAGGCAACTTTGAAATCTTTTTTAGGAACATATTCATAGAATATATGACTTCAACTGCGATTGGGCAAAGCTGAAAATGTGTACCCAGCCGGGATTCGAACCCGGGTCTCCTGCTTTCTAGGCAGTTGCGCTGACCCCTACACCACTGGGGCCACAGTGGTCACCGCACCTGCAAGGACTACCCATGCTCGCCTCCCGTCAGATACAAATTCCCAGCTTCACCCTGACGGGAGGCGAGCATGGGTAGTCCTTGCAGGTGCGGTGACCACTGTGTCCCCAGTGGTGTAGGGGTCAGCGCAACTGCCTAGAAAGCAGGAGACCCGGGTTCGAATCCCGGCTGGGTACACATTTTCAGCTTTGCCCAATCGCAGTTGAAGTCATATATTCTATGAATATTAATAATAACAGCTGCAGGATCACAAGTGACGTCTGTCCTTTCGGAACAGACGCCACATGTATATATTTTTTAGGAACGCCTACTTTTTATTGCAGTTGGGCTGTGCCCCAGCAGCCAGCCAGTGAGCTAGCGATCACTGCCTGTGCGTGTGACGTGACACGGACTGTTTTGTTAGGCTAGAGCAACGAACTGGGAGACTTCTTCTATGGAGCAAAAGTGTATGCCTATTGAGATCTACAGTGAAATGTAGCTGACTGTCTGTCTGTAAATCTATCGGACCAAACTGCGTGGTCATCAGTCCGTAGCTTACATACTACTTAAACCTAGGTAAACGAACCTACGGACAAACACACACACCCATACCCCAGGGAGGAACCTCCACGGCGAGCAACCGCGCGGTCCGCAGCGAGGTGCGTTATACCGCTCGGCTACTCCACCGCGGCCTGACGATGGAACGGTGAAAGCTACTGTTTTCACATTATTACGTTACGTCTAGAGCCAAGGGACTTTAATTGTGAATGACATGGTTCTGATCCACGCCCGAAACCACAAGTGACAATCAGAACTACCGAAATGCTCCAGACTTTTCTGGACCACCGACCAAACGGTCCAGACGTTGCCCATAGTATTTTCCACCGCTGATACTTTCTAAGTCACGGCCAGCACGGCCACTACGGTCGGGGGTTCGAATCTCCCCTCGGGCATGGATATTTGTGCCGTCCTAGTTAGTAAGTAGTTCATAAGTAGGTTGTAAGTTTAGGGACTGATGACCCCGTAGTTAAGTCCCATAAGCTTAACAAACATTTGAACATTTTAATACTTTCTAGCTGGATAACAATGTGGCAAAGACTGTGGTTCAATAGCCATACGAATTCTACTGCAGTGGCATTTAAAATTTAGTGCTGCCATGGAACAGACTATTGACTATGGTCAATACGTCGCTCTTAATGTTCGAACAAAGTATAAGTTCCAAATCGACGTCACAGATACGTGGCTTTAATTATTCTTATTGGCTTTCTTGAATAGTGGTATGACCTATCAATTTTTCCAGTCTTTGAGTATGTATCTTTTGTTGAGTGAGCGGTTGTATATGACAGTGAGGTATGTAACTATTATATAAGCAAAACAACGTTACTAAATAGAAATCTGGACTGGAAGACTTCATATTGTTAAATGGTTTAAGTTGTTTTACTATTCCAAGTACATCTAGTTCTAAGTAACTGTTCTTCATTCGAATTCTGGAGTAGTTACTACATCTTCTTTAGTGAAGGAATTTGTGAGAGTTGTGTTTAATAACTCCGCTTTAGGGCCACTGTCAATGGTAGAATCACCATTGCTCTCGTGCAGTGAAGATATTGATTGCTTTTTGCCGCTCACGTAATTTACATATGACCAGAATTCCTTTTGAATTTCCACCAGATTACGGGATAGGTTTTAGTTGTGGAAACTATCTCAAATTTCCCGAATTGAAGCCCACACCAAATTTCGAGTTACATAAAAGTTCTCCAATATCGGGGATTTTGTGTTCGTTTAACATTGGCATGCTTTGCTGGACCATTGAGTGGACTATGGCGAAATAGAGTATATGTAGAATAGGACGTGTATTTGTGATGATCGGTGTCTTCCTTATTTTGGGTAGTAAGAAATACGGAAAAAAGTGATGTATACATTGAAATGTAGTGGTACTCATCGAAATATGAGTAATAAGTCCAATAATCATGGGTCCAGAAACAAATACTTTTTTGGGATTAAATGGTGTTTATAGGGTGGGCTGTGCCATGCTTGGTTGCGGATATTAGAACAGTCGTTGCATTGGCGTCCCCCAAATGTGTCAGTAGCAGTGGCGTAACTAGGACTTGGCTTTGGAGGGGGGGGGGGAGGGGATAGATCTGCTAGACGAGCAAAATTTTAGTTAGTTTCCAGACAGACTACCACCTACCACTCCCGTTGAAGAAAGTAATTCACTCCCTTCCAATGAAAGCTTGTGGTAAAACACCCCAAGTTCCAAATCTTTACCTTTACCAGATAGCTGTTATTCGATTTCTTTTCTTCTCCCTCCTCCCCCCTCTCTCTTTTTTTTCGGGTTCTGGGGGGGGGGGGTTCTATCCCCCTCATCCCCCCCGTAGTTAAGCCACTGGTCAGTAGGGTACTATATTGTCTTACGCAAAGTACTCTACCTACCATTTTGCAGTCAGCTGTGTGGTACGAGTCATGTTGTAGGCTACTTTAGTTTTGGTCGTGTTTGTATGCCTTATTGCCGGCCGCGGTGGCCGAGGGGACTGAGGCGCTCCAGTCACGGTCAGCACGGCCACTACCGTCGGGGGTTCGAATCCCCCCTCGGGCATGGATATTTGTGCCGTCCTAGTTCGTAAGTAGTTCATAAGTAGTTTGTAAGTTTAGGGACTGATGACCCCGTAGTTAAGTCCCATAAGCTTAACAAACATTTGAACATTTGTATGCCTTATTGTACAGTACTGTCAAGACAGGGTATGTATCATGGTTTTACCTTCTTACAAAAAGTAATTCTCTTTATTGCTGTCGTTGCTTTTAACATTGAAAGTAACCTGTTAAACTATTTAAGCAGGATCTCGGGCAGTTTAGATCTGCAAATGCAAGTTAAAACGCTCACTGCTGCTCTGAATTACTTTACGAGTGGCCACAGTACTTGCGCAACGGAAATTTATCTAACTGTTCACTCCTTAAGGGAGCAGCCAACGTTTTAACAAATACAAAATTAATGTTAAAAATAAATGAACAGATAAATGAACATGGGATGGGAAGCATGAAATTATAAAGCACAGGTTTGACTCTTTAAATCGTCATCTGTCCAATAAAATAACAAGCAAATAAATGTGGGGAGACCAAATTAAGTACAATAAAGCACACACCTTGTACAAACGTGAATTAAAACATAAAGTCACTGCCCGTATAAAATTGTTTCTGCCCTATATGAATATGGAGATAACGTAGGAGGGCCGGCCGCGGTGGCCGAGGGGACTGAGGCGCTCCAGTCACGGTCTGCACGGCCACTACGGTCGGGGGTTCGAATCCCCCCTCGGGCATAGATATTTGTGCCGTCCTTAGTCTTAGCTAGTTCGTAAGTAGTTTGTAAGTTTAGGGACTGATGACCCCGTAGTTAAGTCCCATAAACTATACAAACATTTGAACATTACAAACATTTGATAACGTAGGAGGAAACTTGCAAGTACACAATGGGAAGAGGATAACACACTCGTTGATTCACACAGACGCGCATAAAGCTTGCGACACTTTACACATGCAGGATCACTTGATAGCAGCGACCAACGAAGCAGCGGCGGCGTCTTTGATGAGATGACGGGTATCTCGAAGCACAAATTAAAAAAAAAAAAAAAATCACTATTCACCAAATGAACACATGTTCGAGGAGGCAGCGGCATCCTATTCTTAAGTACCACATGGTAGGCTACCACAGGAAATAGAATTCATCATCATCATCATTAGAGACTGATTATGCCTTTCAGCGTTCTGTCTGGAGCATAGTACCTCTAATAAAATGCCTCCATGATCCCCTATTCAATGCTAACATTGATGCCTCGTCTGATGTTATACCTTTCACTTCAAAATCATTCTGCACCGAATCTAACTACTTTCTTCTTGGTCTACCTCGACTCCTCTTACCCTCCACTGACGAGCTCATGAGTCTCTTAGGTAATCTTGCTTCTCCCATGCGTGTAACATGACCCCACCATTTCAGACTGTTCGCTCTAACTGCTCTATCTATGGTGTTCATTCCCAGCTTTTCTTTGATTTCTTCATTACGGACACCCTCCTGCCATTGTTCCCATCCTGCAATCATTCTTGCTACTTTCATATCTGTAACCTGTACCTTATGAATAAGGTAACCTGTATCCACCCAACTTTCACTCCCATACAACAAAGTTGGTCGAAAGATAGAGCGGTGCACTGTTAACTTAGTCTTGGTACTTACTTACTTCTTGCAGAAGAGAGTAGATCTTAGCTGAGCACTCGCTGCATTAGCTTTGCTGCACCTCGATTCCAGTTCTTTCCCTATGTTGCCATCCTGTGAGAAAATACATCCCAGGTACTTGAAACTGTCTACCTGTTCTAACTTTGTCCCTGCTATTTGGTGCTCAATCTGTTTGAATTTCTTTCCCACAGACATTACTTTCGGTTTGGAGATGCTGATCTTCATGTCATAATCCTTGCACCTCTGATCGAGCTCTAAAATATTAGTTTGCAACCTTTCAATCGAATCTGCCATTACAGCTAAGTCATCCGCATATGCGAGACTGCTTATTTTGTTTTCACCTATTTTAATCCCGCCCTGCCAGTCTACTGTTTTCAACATATGATCCATGAATAGTATGAACAACAGTGGTGACAGTTTACAGCCTTGTCTTACCCCTGAAACTACCCTGAACCATGAGCTTAATTTGCCATCTACTCTAACTGCTGCCTGACAGTCTACGTAAAGCCCTTTAATTGCATGCCTTCTATGCCATAATCTTGAAGAACTGACAGTAGTTTCCTCCTAGGAACACGGTCATAAGCCTTTTCCAGATCTATGAAACATAGATACAATTCCCTCTTCCACTCATAGCACTTTTCCATTACCTGCCGCAAGCTAAAGATCTGGTCCTGACAGCCTCTAAGAGGCCTAAACCCGCACTGATTTTCATCTAACTTGTCCTCAATTAATACTCGCACTCTCCTTTCAACAATGCCTGAGAATATTTTGCCTACAACGCTAATTAAAGAGATACCACGATAGTTGTTGCAATATTTTCTGTTTCCAAGTTTGAAAATTGGCGTGATTACCGCTTTCGTCCAGTCAGACGGAATCTGTCCTCATTCCCACGCCTTTTCAATTATCCTGTGTAATCATTTGAGACCTGATATTCCACTTAGAATTTACAAAAAGAAATTAATTTAGAATAAGGAAGTAACGCACGCACGTGAAAAAAAAAGAGCAAAGTTCTATCACCACGCCTTCCCCTCAGCATGATTCGACGAAGTACTTACTTCCACGGTTGCAAAAAGATAGAAGTTCTAAGGCCACGTCAAAACCTTTCCCACCACACACCGGATGTAGAACGCACTAAAAACCCATACAGAGCGCGTTCAGAGCATAGTGTCTACCAACCCTCTCTATCTGTGGAAGATAATACCCTCTTCAACGGCTCCCAGAGAGGTCTCTTGTCACCTCTTTCGTGCAAGATTAGGTTGGCACCACACTAAGAATACGGCCACCTCGCCATCTTGCCAAGTAAGCTTGTCTCTGGCCATCAAACAGACGCCAGCGTAGACGACAAACGAAGCAATGCGCCGGCCGCGGTAGCTGACGGGACTGAGGCGCTCCAGTCACGGTCTGCACAGCCACTGCGGTCGGGGGTTCGAATCCCCCCTCGGGCATGGATATTTGTGCCGTCCTAGTTCGTAAGTAGTTAATAAGTAGTTTGTAAGTTTAGGGACTGATGACCCCGTAGTTAAGTCCCATAAGCTTAACAAACATTTGAACATTTTCGAAGCAATGCGTTTTTAATTAAAGTAAACGAGGCGGCATCTGTAAGCCATTGCGCGGCAATTAGTCAATTAAAAAAAAAAAAAAAAAAAAAAAAAAAAAGACTTCCACATTCACATGAACACACAAGTTCAATCGCACGGGTGGAGCACTGATCATTAATAAACAGAATAAAAATAATTAACATACTAACAGACAATATTAATGGTGCAGAAACACTTTAGGTTAATTAATAAGTCAAAAATGGATCACGACCACTCGTTCAGTGGAGGCGTTTCAACGTATATATTATGAAGTAATTTGTCATTTTCTAAGGAAAAAGGGCATAGATTCTCACTCAACGTTTGGGCTAGAGTCCTTGGTAATACCTTATTAGGGCTCTCAGACATTGAATGGGACGCGTTAACTACAAAAAAAATGTTCAAATGTTTGTAGAGTCTATGGGACTTAACTACGGGGTCATCAGTCCCTAAACTTACCAACTACTTATGAACTAGCTACAACTAAGGACGGCACAAATATCCATACCCGAGGGGGGATTCGAACCCCCCGACCGTGGTGGCCGTGCAGACCGTGACTGAAGCGCCTCAGTCCCCTCGGCCACCGCGGCCGGCGTTAACTACATTGCTGGAAGGGGTCATGCCACCAACGATCTCAGATGTGGTCCGTACATTACATTGTCACGTCTTTAATGCTTGCCAGCAACTATTATATCACCAACCAAGTATACTTCAAGGGTGCGCCATTCTTTAAGCAAGAGCAGAGGGGTACACTGCAATTTAAAAAAAAAAACATGAAACACACCTACTTCATTCAAGATCACTAGTTTATTTTTTTATTTTTTATTTTTTTTACTGGTTTCGATGAACTGTGTCATCATCTTCAGAAACAATTTTTTTGTGACAAATTTCTTCTATTTTCACTTTGGGACGCACATAAAATAAAGAGTTACTTGTGAAAATGAAATATAAGGAAAAGAACATTGTCAAACGATTAAAATTTGCATCACGAAAGTGGATCGGCCTCTATTGCACATTAAAAAATAGCGTGTGTTTTGAACTCTTTATTTTAAGTGTGTCCCAAAGTGAAAATAGGAGAAAATTTTTTGTAAATAAAATTGTTTCTGAAAATGATGACATAGTTAATCGAAACAGTTAAAAAAAAAGTAAGTGTGTTTGTGTGTTTTATACAAATTTAATTTTGATCGCTCTCCACAGGCATGATATGCCACTTCACTATTATTTTTTTTTCTTAGACGAGAACTCCCACATTTCAAAGTTTTCGACCATTTTTGAACACTCTATACATCGTCAAGGTCCAGGAAACATGCCTATTATGGAAGCAAGTAAAGCCGGAATTATTCACAGAATAAAGAACGAGCCTGATGACCTTCAGCGATTTGTTTTGAGAATCAAAATAACTGCTGTAACTATCTGTTTATATTTAAAAAACGAAGATTTAAAAACCTGTTCTCTGACGACGTACAACAGGTCCAGGAGGGAATATTAACAGAGTGGCGATGTAAATGAAAATAAGGCTATAAATTCAGGCTTCACGCGCAGTTTGCTTCTCATACAGGATGGAAGGAACTGTGCCATAATAATGAAGCGCTATAATAGCCCCTCGTTTGTTTATTTAATGTACGAACTGAGCTGGCTTAATGGCAGACTGTATTTTCCTAGCGAGAGCGCCCAAGACGTTAATAGCGAGCATAAAATAGTGCGTTAGCACAGGAATTGTAATTTACGCGGGCGTGGAAAGTGTCTGCAAGTACTTAACCTGGGCGGCAACGTTTTGAACTACGCGTTGAGGCTGCAGAAGACTATCAAGTAAATTTCAACGTCTTACCGGAAACAAGCATTTGTTAAAGCATAACGACGAAAAGGCCACAGTGCACTTACAACTGAAAGGCGGAGGCCTCATTGTCTTGCAAGGTCAGTAGTTTGTTGTTATAATTCCAATATGCATATTGCTGGGGAAAACACAAATTTCGCGATTATAAACAAGTTAAGCAAAAAAAAAAAAAAAAAAAAAAAAAAAAAAAAAAAAAAAAAAAATAAAATAAAAAAAATAAATAAAAAAAAAAGAAGAAAAATGTTTGAAAAATCGACTGGAAGAAATTCTGCGTTCTTTCATGACAATTTCAGAAAATTGGTCTTGCAACCTGTCTAAATGTTTTATTTTTATGTTAACCGATTTCTATAAAAATTAATAGAAAAATATATTTATGAAATTAGTAGATAGAAAATTCTTTTAACTTTTTCCTGAATGGAGTCTTCACTCTTTCGACATTAACAATGCAATTGTAGATCAGATGTGGCTGAAATTCATAGAAATAATATCGGTAGCAATAGAGAGATTAATAGCAAATAAACTAACGAATGTAAGGTCTGACCCTCCGTGGTACACAAAACAGGTCTGAACACTAATGAAGAAACAACGAAAAAAAAGATGCCAAATTTAATCAGACACAGAATTCCAGAGATTGGCCATCTCTTAATGGAACTCAGAATTTAGTGTGGGCGCCAATGACAGAAACTAAATCCTGTCTCATAATTTGGTAGAAAATCAAAATGAATTCTGGACATGTGTAACGTACATGAGCGGCAGAAAACAATTAATACTTCCACTGCGCGAAAGCAGTGATGATTCTACTGATGGCAGTGCCCCTAAAGCAGAGTTATTAAACAAATCTATCACACTTTCACCAAAGGAGAGTGGATCTACTTAAAATTATCAACTTTTGAATGCGTCTTTCGATTTCAAAAAACTCATTTGAATATTATTTCGCAACTGCTAGCATATGCCTAGTGTGAATGTCTGTACAATCACAGGAACAACGTTAGCCTACTATTAGCAGTTACTGCAGTTGCTGCGCATGTAAGCAGATATACACGGTTCGACCCTAAGACTACAACGAACCATAATTCCTAAACAGAGC
The DNA here is from genome assembly GCA_026315105.1 of Locusta migratoria. NCBI lineage: Eukaryota > Metazoa > Arthropoda > Insecta > Orthoptera > Acrididae > Locusta > Locusta migratoria. Next base: position 669,197,994 of record CM048744.1, read on the forward strand.
CATCAAATCAAATATTTGTAAATCTATCGGACCAAACTGCGTGGTCATCAGTCCGTAGCTTACAAACTACTTAAACCTAGGTAAACTAACCTAAGGACAAACACACACACCCATGCCCCAGGGAGGACTCGAACCTCCACGGCGAGCAACCGCGCGCTCCGCAGCGAGACGCTTTAGAGCGCTCGGCTACTCCACCGCGGCAAACAGACTCATCCATAGCCCAGTACGTGTAGGTTGTGTTTGGCCAATACTGCTTAGTTCGGGCAACACAAACAGATTACGTAAAGTTGCAAACTGACGGCAATCAACCTAATTGGAACCATGACATCGACAAACAAGGTAATGACGCACACTGGCAAATATCCCAAGTGCGGGAACTAATCGCATCTCCGTATCCACTGGGGTCTCATACACTACTGACTTCATATATCCTCATAGGAAATAATCAACGAGATTCAGTTCAGCTGAAGTAGCAGGCAGTGTCAGTAACTTTTCCGAAACTGTACCGGTACCGCTGCAACGTATTGTATTGTACTTGTCTGAATAGCACTGTGTAATGAATGGTTTCTACGTTTATTCGCAGTGCAATCAGTCACAGGGCAATGTAAATATGATACAACGGAGTCACCTTATGAAGAAGTGAAGTAAACAAAACCTGCATCATAATCAGACTCGTACTCCATGTTCCCTTGCTGGAAATAGAAAATTTATACAAACAGGATTGTGCGCGTAATCTGGAAAATAATAATAAGAAACAAGCCTGGAAACGGTAATAAGTAAATTAGAAAATATAATTCGTCAAACACTAACAGGTACACTATCTAAAGTGTAATGTATAGCAGAAGTACCTCAGCCATTTGAAATAAAAACTGGTGTTAGGCAAGGTGATGATTTATCACTTTACTTTTTTAATTGTGTTCTAGAAAAAATTGTAAGGATCTGGAATTTGGAGCTATAAAATAACAAAATTGGACCAATAACTCTGGGAAGAAAAACAAATGGAATTAAGGTAAACTGCTTGGATTTTGCGGATTATTTTGCAATACTTTCACAAAACACGACAGAAGCAGTTATTCAAATAAACCTTCTGGAAAAAATAACAATTAGAACTGGTCTCAAGATTTCAGCTGGAAATCAAAGTTCATGACAAATGTAAGAAATGCGCCAAAATTCATAGAGAAACAAACTGGTAAAATAGAGCGAGTAAATAAATTTAAATGTCTTTGAGAAACTATACAACAGAATGGATCTGAAAAATCTGCAGCAGATGTCATAATTAACAAAATAGAAATAGCAAATGGATTGACTAAAACATTTACAGCAAGAAATTGTATCTAGAAAAACAAAACTAAAACACCACATCAGAATGGTACGACCAGAATGTTTATATGGATCTGAATGACTAACGATGAATTATAAAATGGATAAACTAGAGTTACTGGAAAGAAGGATTATTAGAAAAATAATGGGTGCAATAAAAACTGCAGATTGTTGGAAAATAAGAAGTAATGAGGAGATCTACAAAAATATAGAGAAAATATCTGAAGTAATTGCCAAATGAAGATTAACATTTTTCGGACACCTCTATAAAATGGATGGAAATATACTGTCAAAACAAATACTACTATATTTCTGGAATAAGTATCATTTTCCAATGAGTTACAGCACAAAGATATAATTTGTTAAATGGAACAATAGTTTTTCCTATCGTGCATTGGATTCGTTTAAACCAGCTGCGTCCAAATCAATTTAAACTACATTCCTATCACAGTTTAGGAGCTACAGCCCTTCAAATTTCCGGGGGCGGAGGCTGCGATAGCGTAGTTGACTGGCCGAGTGGCTATCCCCTGGGGCACGGCCCACTATCTCATGACCACCAGCCCGCCAGATACGCTGTCGTAGCCTCCGCCCCCTAAACTTTGAAGGGTTGTAGCTCCCAAACTAACACTGATACGAATGTAGTTTGAATTGATTTGGACGCAGCTGGTTTCAACGAATCCAATGCACGATAGGAAAAACTATTGTTCCATTTAAAAAATTATATCTTTGTGCTGTAACTCATTGGAAAATGATACAATAAACTATGTTCATAGCTCCGCAGAAAGTGTAACATTTCTTGTGTTGACCTACAGCATTAAAATTTCCCGTCACCTATTATTTTATAAGTTACAGAGGCAAGCACACTTAGTGAAACACCCCCCCCCTCTCTCTCTCTCTCTCTCTCTCTCTCTCTCTCTCTCTATATATATATATATATATATATATATATATATATATATATATACAACTTTTACATGTATCCGGTATGAATGTGAGGCAGGGGCTCACGAATGTAAATATTTTGAAACATTGTAAAACGAAAGCATATGTATTTTTTAACACAAAATGGACGACCTATATTATTTCATTAGGAATCTATAGCATGACACATGACATTAACAATGGCGTTGATTGCATCGCAATACGCCAATTACATCCCGAGATAATGCGATGCGACGTTGACATTTGAAATATGCGAAACGCGCGTTTAGCACACGTTCTGAGATTACGGACAGCAGGTTCACGCTTTAGTTTAGTAGTGTTCGGAACTGGTTGACCGTGATGGGATGATTATAAATTCCGTTCCACCCAAACTAAAATTGAAATGTGGAGTTCTTGTGCGTGTTCTCGCCCATTTTCAGTTTAGACGGCGATCCCGTATTGTTAATAGAGGAGATGGCGTAAACCAGATGGTGTCGGTATACTGATTGGCAGCAATCTTCCGTGTTCAGGCTACAGGTCAATGGGGACTATTGTGTATCACTGGTTTGTTAGAAGGCACAGACTTGAATGCTTTTAATTGTTTCCACAACAATACTCTGTGTTGTAATTTGGTAGAAAATCCAAAGTAATTCTGGTCATATGTACAGTATACTAGCGCCAAAACACGAGCAATACCTCCACTAAACGAGACAATGATGATGGTACTGATTCCAGTGCTGCAAAAGCAGAATTGCTGAATATAGCTTTCCTAAATTCCTTCACCAAAGAAGAAAAAGAAAGTTCTACCGAATTCGAAGAAGTAGAAGTAGATATCCTTGGAGTAGTAAAGCAAATTAAATCAATTGTAAAAAACAAGTCTTCCGGTCCAGACTGTATTACGTTAAGAGCATGCTGATGGAATTAGCTCCATACCAAACTTACTCATCGAAAGATTCATAACCAAACAATGGATAGTTCCAGAGGTTACTCCAATATTCAATAAAGGTAACAGAAGTGATCAGTAAAATTGCTGGCAGATATCATAGACTTCTGTTTGTACCAGGGTATTGGAACATATACTTTTTTGGACCATTATGAACTACCTCGAAGGGAAAGACGCGATACAGTAAACAGAGAGTCACGAATACGATGCACAAATTAGGGTGGAAATCATTAAAAGAAACGCGTTATTCGTTGCGGCGAGACCTATTTGCGAAATTTCATTCACCATCTTTCTCTTTCGAAATCGAACATATTTATTCAGCTCCCACCTACATATGGTGACCTGATCATCACACTGAAATAAAAAATAAATAAATAAATAAAAATAAAAATAAATCACTTAGGAATCGGTCATATTTGGGTATTTCTTTTTCCCGTGCGATATTAGAGAAGCAGTATGAAATTGGCTGGATAAACCCACTGCCATGCACTTGATGTTTGCAGAGCACATACATTGAAGCAGATTTAGATGTGAATTAGCAGTGCCAGCCGCGGTGGCCGAGGGGACTGATGCGCTCCAGTCACGGTCTGCACGGCCACTACGGTCGGGGGTTCGAATTCCCCCTCGGGCATGGATATTTGTGCCGTCCTTAGTATTAGTTAGTTCATAAGTAGTTTGTAAGTTTAGGGACTGATGACCCCGTATTTAAGTCCCATAAGCTATACAAACATTTGAACATTTTGTGAATTAGCAGTATTGGAGAAGTGACTTTTTTAAACTCTGCCTCGTGGCTCAATTTGAGGATCTGGAGAGGTCAAGAATGAATGTTTCAAACTCGCGTATTTCAAACCAGAGTAGTAATTTCAAATATAGTCGCTTCCAACCGCCTGGCACCCCGTTAACAGGAAATTACCCAGGGAGGAGTTCGAAAGTTAAGAGCCCTTGATTTGCCAGACGGTATCATGTTCCATGATCACATTAATTCGCCTTTATTCCGCGTCTGGAGTCAATAGTTCTCCTGAGCTCCCTAGTAACGTGACTCGCAGTAGGCGAAAATTAATGCTGAGTCGACTGACTTTTTTATAGCCGAGGCGAGACGCCGAGACTCAATTAGTGCTCCGGCGGGAGTCCCTAATTAGATTATGATGTCTCCTCGGGCAGCCCTAAGCTTATTTTACTTTCGGGGAAGTTTCTCAATTTTCTGCCTGCACCGTTTTAGTCCAGGAGCTCCTCTTGCGGAAAATGTCGCTCGACCCGTACAGTAATCACCGCAAATCATTCGGAAAGACTTTTAGGTTCCTATGGTCCTTTGTAATTCATTTTCAGTAATATTTCAATTTGTATACGTTATCTGTAAGACGAATTAGTGTTTCCACGGTACCTTCATAGTTAAGTAAATTTTTCCTGTTATTTATATTATTTCTGATTATTTGTACTGTTTATTATTCTGCATTGTACTTATTTTGTGCGTATTTTACAGTAAAGATATTAAATGTAGTTGATTTTGTGAACTGACCACAGAGATACTTTGTTGTAATGGAGAGAGAAGTTGTGATGTGGCTTGTATGCCGAAGTTGGACTGTATGGAATAGGTATATTTGTATTCGAGGACTATTTGTACTTTAAGAATATTAGACTTGGAGATATCATCAGCTAAACGCTTTATTGGTAATGGATGAGGTATTTGTGGTGGCACGCCAAAATTGTAGTTCATGATTCTTTTTTATTCCTGTAACTTTTGCTACCTTACATTTTTATAATATACGATTTATGATATTTAAATTTGTTTTCCGCGTTTTCATTTTTCTAATTAGTTTCCCCTTCCTCTTTTTTATTATTAGTCTGACTTCATTATTACCTGACAAACATTTTTGCATATTTTAATACTATTGTCAAAAAAGTATCGATCCAGCATTTCTGCGAGCTGCTTGCTGTTTAATGTTTCCAATTTTGTAGTGAGAATATACGAGGTAAGTCTTTTTTATTTATTTATTTATTTTTATTTTTTCTGTGTCGAAGTCAGATTGCTTCCTCCTTTCATTATTCAAGTTAATCAGTTTCTCGGGAGTACTTTCAACGGGGCCATAATTTTTCAGTACATTTGTTTCCGTTGCTCATATTAATCAATGTTATTAGGATTACCTCGGTGGTATAATATTAATACCTGAAGCTTGTTATTATATACGTTATTGCATTTCAACTCTGCCATAGCTAGTCCCAAGCCCGTTTGAGAAAGGAGGAGGGGGAGGAGTAACACCTCGTTAAAAAACCTTGGTTCACCTGGCCCGGGTGATAGCACCTCGTGAGGGCTCCTTGCCAGGGAAACGGTGAAGACCTCAACGGCAGTGTAGGCGGAGATGAAGATCATCGGTACGGCTGAACTGGCGGAAGAGGCAAAACTGCAACTGAACGTGCAAGTTTTAGAGGATGATACGCCTTTAATGGCGGCAAACATGGTACGCTGGTACCGGGCAGCAGCGGGCACCAGTATCGAATTGATGCACAGAGCAAACGATGCTTCAGATGGATCAAGATCGATGACTCATGGGCGAAACCAATCATAGTCTGGTTCTTTGGCCATGATACTGCGATGTGGAAAGGAAATGGAAAGACTACCACATTATTATATTTCCTGAACGTCAGAAGACGGAGAATAATGATGGCGTTTTCTGGAATAAAATATTCCGGAGATAAACTACTCCCCCATTCTGATCTCCGGGTGGGGAGTATTTCAGGAGGTGTCACCGAAAGAGATGAACATTTTAATCCCAGGATTGGAACATGAAACGTAAGAACACTTCAGAGAGCAGGAAAACTGGAAAATCTGCAGAGAGAAATAGACAAATGTGAAGTGAACATAATGGGTTTAAGTGAAGTGAGGTGGACAGATAGTGGTGAAATAGTATCAGGTAATTACACAATGTTTTATTCCGGTGGTAAAAGTTTTGAACGTGGCGTAGCAATAGTGATGGGAAATGAATTAGTGCAAAGTTTGACTAAAGTTGTGTGTCATAGTGACCGTTTAATGTTTATGAAAATTAGTGCAAAACCAGTGAACATTCTAATAGTTCAAGTGTACATGTCAACATCAGATCATGAGGATGAAGAAGTGGAGAAAATGCATTTTGAAATTGAAGACATCATTCAGTCTGAAGGAACAGGAAAGGTAAATACCATAATCATGGGTGACTGGAACAGTGTGGTTGGACAAGGCAATGAAGCAAACATAGTTGGACAATATGTTTTAGGAAAAAGAAATGATAGAGACGGTATGCTAGTGGAATTCTGTCAGCGAAATAACTTGGTGGTGATGAATACATGGTTTAAGAAAAGGAAGAGTAAACTGTACACATGGAAGAGCCCAGGAGATACGAACAGATATCAGATAGACTACATACTCGTCAAACAGAGGTTTAGGGGTAGTGTGAAAGACGCCAAGACCATGCCGGCAGCCGATATCGACTCGGATCACAACCTTTTGGTTGCAGATATCAGCACAAGGATGAAGATAATCCAACAGCATGGGAGAAGAAAACAGAGATGGGATTTGGAAAAGCTAAGAGAGAATAATGTGGCAGTAAGAGAATCGTTAGAGAAAAAGTTTAATGAAGTGGGACACGAAAATCAAGTGCAAGTGCGGAAGAGCAGTGGCAAAATGTTAAAATGATTTTGTTGAATACTCTGAAGAGTGAAGTAGGGAGGGAAACAAAGAGAGCGAGGAAACCCTGGATCACCAGTGAGATGCTAGAGAAGATGGAGGAAAGGAGGAAGTGTAAGAATGTTAATGAAGAGGAATACAGAAGACTAAACAATGCCCTCAGGAGGGAAACAAACAAAGCGAAGGAAAAGTGCTTAGCAGAAATGTGTGAAGAAATAGAGGAACTGCAAAGAAGAGGAAGGTACGAACTCATGTACCACAAAACGAAGGAACTGGGAGAAGGCGAGAACAAAAGTGTAAGGACTTTCAGAATAGAAGATTCTAGAGGACAAGTCGTTACTGAACAAGTCGAAATGCTGAAAACATGGGAAGAATATATAAGGGAACTATATGATACAGAACATCGCCCACATGACGTCGACATAGAACCAGAGGAAGCTATTGACGAAGACGAAAAAGGGCCCAATATATTAACTAGCGAAGTAGAGAAGGCGATAAAAGACATGAAGAGTAGAAAAGCTACAGGATTTGCTTAAAGATATCGGAAATGACAGTCTGAAAGCTCTGACACAAGTCACTAACAAAATCTACGAAACCGAGAATGGCCTAAAGACTTTTTGGACGTAACAATTGTTACTTTTGAGAAGAAAAAACAAGCAAAGAAGTGTAGTGATTATAGAACAATTAGTCTGATCTCACTTGTGGCAAAGATCATAGCAAGGTTGTTAAATAGACAGTTAGAACACAAAATTTAGTAAGTGATGGGAGAAGACCAGTTTGGCTTTAGGAAAGGAAAAAGGACCAGAGACGCCATTGACATGATGAGGATACTGTCGGAGAGAGTTTTGGCCGTCAACGAAGAAATTTGCGCGTGTTTTATAGACTGGCAGAAGGAATTTGACAGAGTCAATTGGAATACATTAATGAACATCCTTAAGGAGATAGGTATCAACTGGAGAGATCGGAGACTAATTAGGAATTTGTACCTGTGACAAAGGGTAAAAGTACGACTGAAATGTGGAGAAACGAACAGCGTGGAAATAGGAAGGGGAGTGAGACAAGGATGTTGACTGTCGCCAAGTCTCTTCAACCTGTACGGAGAAATGCTGGCGAGAGAAGCGCTGAAAGGATGCGGAAACTTCAAAGTAGGAGGACGTCTCATCAACACCATCAAGTATGCAGACGACCTGGTAGTGCTCGCCAAAAACCAGAGACAGCTGCAACACATGATGAACCGTTTGGTGGAAATGGGAAGAAAATACGGCATGGAAATCAATATAGAAAAATCAAAAGTGATGAGAATATCAAAACGTGAGAAACCCTTGAATATAATTGTTCACAATCGGGAACTGGAAAATGTGAATCAGTTCACGTATCTGGGATGTTTTATTACAAAGGATGCCTACTGCACCAAAGAAATCCGAGCAAGAATCGCCATGGCCAAAGTTGCTTTCAACAAGAAGAGGACTCTGCTGACCAGCAAGCTGAGTTTTGCATTAAGGAAGAAACTGGTAAAGTTCTACATTTGGAGCTTTGTACTGTATGGAGCAGAGACGTGGACCATGAGAAAGAAGGAGAAAAAATACTTAGAGAGCTTTGAAATTAGAGGAGAATGGAAAAGATCAAATGGACAGATCGCATGAAAAATGATGATGTACTGAGGAGATAAGAGAAGTATCCTGCATACAATTCTACAGAGAAAGGCCAAATGGACTGGACACTTACTTAGACACGAGGGACTCCTACGCGATGTCATCGAAGGAAAAATAAGAGGAAACACAGGACGAGGAAGGAGGATTCAGCATCTGGACGACATGAAAGATGGAAGGAGACACAACAGACTGAAGGAAGAAGCTGAAGACAGAGAACAGAATACTATTTAATAATAATAATAATTGAATTTCACCGTTCTTTCAGTATATAAAATTAAGGTTTTGTATTATCATATATAATTTATCATTTTGTACATTTTGTAGTAAAATGAAAAAAAAAAAAAAATGCTACATACTGAAGGCCCCCCCCAAGCCCCTCGCAAAGATTTTTAATTATTATTTACTTTAATTTTTCTTTTAACAGGTCAGCACCGGAAATTTGAAATAGTACTCATATAATGAATCAAAACGTAACTGTAATTTTCGACGCACAAGTGAAGGTGACGGTGGGTGGTCACCAACGTGATGCCGTCACTGAGAACGTATGCTGGTGTTACTGTGAGCGGTTTTAATGCCGCCGCGACCAGCTTTGATACTGTCGCTATTGTTACTGCTACGCTGAAGTTACGAGCCGATTGTTCCTATGCGGCGACCCGCTGCTTTGCAGGTCAGCGGCGCTACCGAGTGGAATCTTATGAACAACAACAGTGTTGTATTTAGTTCAATTATTACACTCAGAGCCTCATGTTAATAAAAATGTAAAGACTTTTCCCTTTGGCTGGTAATATAGAAGCTGCTTAATTATTTTACGAGCTGATTATATACACTCCATTCCCACTACATTGGTCCTCTTCCACTATCAAATTAATGCGAGCCTAGTCATTTTATTTTTTGTGCAATTGTTCTCGTAGTATAATTGGTTAAATTATAAAAAGTGTAACAATAAGTATCAGTCAAATGATTGTTAAAGGAAGGGAAGGAAGAAGGAGAGGAAAGAAAGGATTGACAGTGGCCGCATTTGGGCATTGATATTGAGCAATGGCAAGTGAAAATGAGAGCCGGACCGGGAATCGAACTCGGGTCTTCCGCTTCGGGCCAGCGGTCGCCTTAACCACTTGGCCACCCGTGCTCGCCTCCCGTCCGTCTAAAATTCTCGCAAGTCGCACGCTGTTTGTAGCGCCCCTATTGTCCGCAGTACCGGCGGAAGGGCCAGGCGCGCCGGGCGACCGCCCGGGCGCCAAATTTTAGGGGACTTTGGGAGGCGCCAAAATCCTTGCTAAATTTATTTTATCGTAAACAGTGAACAAAACATCAACTTTTTCATAAATTGTGTAGCAACATTGGTTACTACCTAATGCCATAGGACTCACTCTTTATAACAACCCCGATTTCTTCTTGAATCACCTATGAAGGAAATCCCTTCACCTTATTTGTCTATAAAAAAATCTCTGCTGACAAAGCTAAAGGCTATTGTTGAGAGTTGAGAGTTTTTATAACAACCCCGATTTCTTCTTGAATCACCTATGAAGGAAATCCCTTCACCTTATTTGTCTATAAAACAATCTCTGCTGACAAAGCTAAAGGCTATTGTTGAGAGTTGAGAGTTTTGAGCAACAATAACACGTTCTGACAATAACAACCGCCACGGTGCCGACAACTGCACTCCTTGCGACAAAGCTATGTCGGGCGCTCTAACAATACACACAAACAATATTGAGTTATCGGCAACCAAAAAGAAATTAGTCCTGTTTGTACTGTCAAATGTCTGTGAAAGAAAATTATAAATCAGAAGTCATGTACATCTAGTGCAGGCTTCATGGTGTGCGTGTTCTTCTTTTGTCTCCTGAATTTCGACTCTTAGTAGAAGAATCGTTGCGTTAATGTATTCTTTATCGACATGTCGGAAAAAAGAAGCCTTCTGGAAATGTATACAGAAAAAGAAGAGTACAATTAGCGGCTGAAAATGACAAACAGGCAGGACCATTAAAGAAATTCTTTCGTATTCATGAAACTGGCAATAATGGAAATGAAAACGTAGAGCCAGAGAATGAGGAAACCAGCAAGAAATTAACCAATATTCCAGAAGATAACACAGTACAGGTACGTAGGCCTACATTACGTAACGTATTTTCGTTTTATTACGTTTAATAGAGAAGAGGTATTTACACACGTAACGTCTTAGCAGGCTGGGGTTGGTAGGGTGGCGGCCTCTCAGATAGGCGGCGAACTTCAGGCTCAAAGAAAGTGCTTTTCCCATTGATTTAAGTAGCAATAACTACATTCTATACCAACACTGATGCTTGATACATGTACCAAAGCGATAAGACTTTTACTCGTTAGATGTGTATTAACCAACTTTAATTAAAGACTTTGCAAAGAAAAAGGCACGAACAGTTAACGTTACTTAGCATTGTAAACAACTCAAAGGACACTTTCCGTGAAAACTGTATAAAGATATAAAATTATATTACTGGTAGTATTATTTGTATTACGAAATTTTTGTACAATGCTGTTACAAAATATATTTGTATATTCTTTTGTTCATACATGTGTTCTCTTTTGCAGTTAACAAGGTTGTTTATGTATATATGTGTAAATAAATGCTGTATCGCATCATCAATCTTAATTTTATATATATCGTTGTTTCTTGAATAGTTCTCTAAATTTCTAATCAGTGACGTAGAATATTCTGCATGCTCATGTGAAATAATTGTTTCGTATATCGTTAATCAAAACTTACTCTGTGTATTTAACTGACAAAAGTTAAGGCTGGGGTGGAGTAGCCGAGAGGTCTAAAGCGTCTCGCTGCGGAGCGCGCGGTTGCTTGCCATGGAGGTTCGAGTCCTCCCTGGGGCATGTGTGTGTGTGTTTGTCCGTAGGTTAGTTTATCTAGGTTTAAGTAGTTTGTAAGCTACGGACTGATGACTACGCACCGATAGATTTACAAACATTTTGAACAAAAGTTAATATCTTACTCAGTTTGATAATTGATTCCTATAGTTGTAGTTATAGAGTTCAAGGAGTTATCCTCTAAAAGCAGCTATTTGTAAGGCAGCATAACTAATTTAAAGTCAGTAATGCCAATGGGTTGTAGAGAGCGCCATATGGATTCTTTGCCCGGGTGATATTTTCCCCTTCCGCCGGCCCTGATTGTCCATGCCCTCTTACACTCGCTATTACGGATTAGCGTGCGAGGTCGGACGTATGACCGAATCTGTGGCGAAAAAACTGAAGCTAACGCCGTCGTCGAGTTTAAATACTTATTGTATTGGTGTGGTGTCTGTTCTATCAGACGTCCGAAAGAACAGACACCACACCAATACAATAAGTAAATAAGTCATAGATTAATAAATTCAATAGGCTCTATTAAAAAAAATGCCAGCCTTCCAGAACCACATCGTGGCTGTGCCATAGCCGGCCGTGGTGGCCGAGGGGACTGCGGCGCGCAAGGCACGGTCTGTACAGCCACTACGGTCGGGGGTTCGAATCCCCTCTCGGGCATGGATATTTGTGCCGTCTTTAGTTGTAGCTATTTTATAAGTAGTTTGTAAGTTTAAGGACTGATGACCCCGTAGTGAAGTCCCATAAGCTCTACAAACATTTCAACATTTGCTGTGCCACTGGTTGTGGAGTTAGTGTATTGGTGGTGATGGTAGTTTCGACCAAGTTGCGGAGTTCATGTGCCGAGGAGGTAAAAGTTGCCTAGTTTGTGTGAGCTGGCGTGCGAGAGGAAATGATTTGCAGTTAGCACTATCATCGTAGTGAGTGTCAAAATAATATTGGCAGGACGGATAGTGTGCCAGAATAGCCGCAAAAGTTAAGGCGACCTCTGGTCCCAGTCGGAAAATCTGAGTTCGACTTCCGGTTCAAAACAAATTTACAACTTCGCCATTGAATTTATTTCAGTGCCCTGCAGCAGTCGAGATATTTGAATGTCTTACTCTCTTCCTACCCCCCTCCCCACCTCTCTCTCTCTCTTTCTCATTCACACATACACAAACACTATAAATATGAATTTGACACTGCAGTGAAAGCAGCGCAAACTTTCAGTTACGCAGCCGGTGCCTCACTGATAATATTTGCCGAGCTCCTCCCAATATTGCAGCTGTTCTCCCGCGGGTGCGGAGCTGTTAAGAGCGCCCATGCGCTACAATCGAGTCACTCGCTTCGAGAGCGGGCCGGTATTCCGTCTCGGCTGGCGAATCTCATTGAGCCGCCCCCCGGGATTGGCTCCAATCTTCCGGCGCGCGCGGGCGGCGCGCGCCAATGGGAATGCAAATGGCGCGGATTGGAATTATGCCTCCTGCCTCGTGCCTGCTGCCTGCTGCCGCCTTTTTTTCCCGCTCGGCGCTTGCTGCTAGCTGCTAGCTGCGAGGCGTTTACGCAGCGGGTCGCCTGGCCGGCCTTCCATTTGCAGGCAGCGAGCTGCGGCCCTTCCCCGCTGCTGCCTCTCTAAGCTCCGGCGCCGTTGTCAGCTCTCCGCGGCGCCGAAAAGCCAGCAATTAAAATGTTCCGAGCGACGGACCCCTCGAGCACCACATCTGGCAACGGCGCCCGCCTCGCCCACTGCTTCGCGTTCGCTAAAATATACACAGCTGCGAGTTCAGTTTACAGACACTTTATCACCGCTCCTCTCCGCATTCATTCCTGCGCGCGGGTCGGCTCGAGTGCCGAGACCGCGACCCGCTCTCTCTCGACGGGAAGAGCTGCAGTCCTTCTGTGTAGGAAAGTTTCCGAAAATTCCCTGGGTTTTTCTCTTCCAGTAGCACTTTAGCAGTTACAGTCGGAAATCTGTTGAGTATAACGTGAAATCTGTTAGACTATTAGAACTGTAAGGGTGTGTTTATGCTGCCAGCTCGGTGCTCTGCGATATGGCACGGCGATGATGAATCAAACCCACAGAGCCTTACCGGCCCATTTATCGTGCACCATCGCAGCTCGCTGCTCGCTACGATCCTCGCCAGGCGATGATATCAAACAGGTTTGTGTTTCGCGCTTCGACCACCGCCGCCCGGCCTGAAACTTGCACTGTGATTGGTTGCTTCGACTGTTGCACGCGTTGAACTCTCGTGCCCATCGCACACAATATTGTCTGTTAGAGGTAGTTTAAGTACAGACAACAATGAGTGCAGATCTGAAGCACATGATTATTATGTCTGGAAAAGCGATCTGGATAGTTTTTGAGCTGTCGGTAGTACTTGTGAAAGTATCCCTAGTGATGACGTTCAGCATTCAAAGAATGTAGTGCATACCTCCTCTTCCTTCTCCTTTCCAATAACAACATGTTTGTAGAGGACAAATCACTGTCACTGTCTCCAGGTAATGTGGAGAACATGTTTGACGCTTCATGCTACTGTAGTTGCGCACTCAGCTGTAATGTAACAGCAGCAAGCGAATACACGCGGCGAGGAGCGACGTGCCTGCAGCGTGAATGCAACCAGGCCCCCTGTGAGCAGTAAGATGCAGGTGCCAGAAGCGAGGTGGCAGCATAAACGCACCCTAAGAAAGACAAGATAATGGATCCACGAAATTATAGACCTATATCACTAACATTAGTTTGCTGTAGAATTTTTCAACATATTTTCCTAACATAGAAAACTAGCTTAATTCCCACTCCTTCGCCTTGTAGACTTGATGGTCTCCATTGGTTGTTTCTACTTCTAAATATAAATTTTCATAGATTTACAAATACTTTCCTAATCAAGTATTTTGATACAACTTGCAACCCCCTATTGCACCATTGACGGCAGAATTCAAAACATCCCGAAACAATTGAAAGAAAAAAAGTTAACCATCGTTCCAAATCCAAATTCTCTCCTTTCTAGCATCAAAATAGTCTTAGTAGCACCCTTAAAAGATTTTTCCCTTATTTCACCCGCTTAATGGTTGAATTTCCAAAAAATAAAAACACGTATTTTTAAAATTCCAATCAAAACTCTAAATCCGAAGTTTTGTATTTATTCCTTCAAAATTGCCTGAATAGCAACGTATTTTCAAAAAACCGTTCATCTCCTATTTTACCCTCTTTAGTATAAGAATATTGGAAAATCGCCGACGCTGTGTAGGATAAACAACGTCTATAAATTTCAAGTTTCTTTCGTCTGTAGATTCAATTTTCAGTGCCGTATTCTGTCTTTTAGGAACGGATCGAGAACGCGAAATTTCTTTCGTACGCTTTAGCATCTTTCTTGGTAAATTTACTTTTCAAACTGCAAGGTGCATTTATTTTTCTTTATTCGTACGCTTGTTGCAGAAAAACAACTGCAGAATGTGCATCATGTTTCACTGTATATAACATCTTTGGTATTACGGTGTCAAAAGTCATGGCTGGTCTTCAGTCCGAATTTTATGACTTTCAACCACCATATCTTCCACCCTGTTATAGCTATCGACACGGAACTGCTACGGTGTACAACGACAGTGGCGGACTATGGCTGTCGGAGACCCGGGGCCGCGGCATCGGAGTATGCGCTGATATGAAACTTTGTGGAACATTAATAATGTGTGTCTCGCCGCGGCGGAGTGGCCGAGGGCATTGAGGCGCTATGCTACGATGCGCGAGGCCGTTCCCCGTCGGGGATTTGAATGCCCCCCTCGGGCATGGCTGTTTGTGTCGTCTTTAGTATAAGGTAGTTCATTAGTAGTTTTTAAGTTTAGGGACTGATGACCCCGCAGATAAGTCCCTTAACATTTGAACATTTGTGTGCCGGAACCGGGACTCGAACATGGGACCTTTGCCTACCGCGGGAAAGCACTCTGCCACTGAGCTCTACCGACACTACTCACGGTCCGCCGTCACAACTTCAATTCAACCAGTACCTCGCCTTCCTTTTTCCATACTTCATAGAAGTTCTCCTGCGAGCCTTGTGAGACTAGCAGGAAGTTTCATATCAGCGCACACTCCGCTGCAGTAAAAGTTTCTTTCGGGAAACATCCCTTAGGCTGTGGCTAAGCCATGTCTCCACCATATACTTTCTTCCAGGAGTGTTAGTCTTGCAAATTTCGCAGGAGAGCTTCTGTGAAGTTTGGAAAGTAGGAACTTAGGTACTGGCGGAAAAGAAGTTGTGAGGCGTCATCGTGAGTCGTGTCGCGATAGGTCAGTGGTAGAGCGCTTGTCCGCGAAAGGCAAAGGTCTCATCTTCGAGTCCCGGCACACAATATTAATCTTCCAAGAAGTTTCTTAGACCTTTTGTTTGCCCTACGCTGGTCATGGAAGATGGGTTCTTCTGTTGAACGATAACGCTCGTCCCCACAGAGCTGCTCAACATGGTTGAGGCTGAGGCAACTGAACGAATGGAGTGGCCAGCATATTCATCGGACTTTGAGCATGTCTGTGACGCACTTAAAAGGCGCAATGCTATCAGACCAGCACTCCCCACAACTGTTTCAGAGCTCGATATTACATTCATTGAAGAACGGCCAAATGTCCCTTAAGAGCTGATTGATAACCTCAAACTGTCGATGCCATGCAGCTGTGCATCTGTACTGACCACTGATCGTCCGAGGTGATCATACACCATATTAGATGATGACGAGGAGGACATTTTCACTATTATGGTAGCGCAATGGAGTCTCGGTCTAAGTAAATGCTATGTAAACACAAGTAAAAATATCATACTGTATCACACACAGATTGCAATTGTATCCAATAGCTGGATAAAATACGTTACAATATTATATTTATTGTGCGTGGTAGCTGATCCCCTAATTGTATTCAGCAACGTATTTCGAAAATAGTACAATTTTTGTGTTTTTAATAACAGAGACCAAGCTTTCACGATGGTTAAAATTATCTGACACGACCGATTTCGGTGCACTGT
The DNA here is from genome assembly GCA_026315105.1 of Locusta migratoria. Taxonomy (NCBI): domain Eukaryota; kingdom Metazoa; phylum Arthropoda; class Insecta; order Orthoptera; family Acrididae; genus Locusta; species Locusta migratoria. The sequence goes on from CM048744.1 coordinate 669,214,308, forward strand.
GTCACCATCATCTGGTCACATGTGTGTTATAAGCTGGTTATCTTGCTAAAAAATTAGGTATAAAATAACAAGTGCAACATTGCTCGTAGTCATTATATAAAAAATATACAAGTTAAAAACATGACAGCTTACAAAATACTGTTGTTATTTTATACCCAATTTTTTTAACAAGATGACCAGCTTATAACACACATGTGACCAGATGATGGTGACACAGTGCACCGAAACCGGTCGTCCTTTAATAAACTATTAATGTGCGATCTTGGCTTCTCATTTTGAAAACTATTTCATGATAGTATCAGAGACATGTGCAGACGGACGGAGTCGACAATTCCTTGCGCTGTGCACTAATGACAACACGGGTCCATGGCGTTGAATGGTAAGCACCACACACAGCCTTACCTTCAGATCTTACCTACTAAAAAGAGGACTCATGTATCCCAGCCAGTGTCTAGCGTCCAATCGATATGATGGTGATTCCAAGAAAAGAGCGACAGAAGATGTCATGTTCTTAACAAACCCTTGCATTAGCCTAAAACATCGAAATAAACATTTCGTCCTGTTCTTTGCCTCCTGTCCGTTATTTCCACTTGCTCGTGCTGTCTATACTGGATTTCCACAAGGTATCGAACAATTTAATGCGTCGCCATGGAAATTGTCAATTGGCTGTTCGGAGCATACGAAAAGAACAGACACATCATTATATAAATACGCTAACACGAAAATTGTGGTACAGATTACTAATTTATTCGTACAAGAAGGCCAATTAAAATTACATAATTAGAAAGACTGTATGTCGTAGATTTCACGAATATAAATATTATATGTGCATTTAGCCATTAAAACTGGTAAAAGGAAGTAGAAATTTTCCCATCTACAGCTTGGATCAAGTTCTACATTCTCCAACAATCAGCTCACTGACTGGCTATTCGCCTCGATCAAAGACGCTGAAATGCAGCGCATCTGCAGTATTAAAATAACGTATTAAAATAAGTGAATATCGAAACATGGAGTGCTCCCAACTCACTTTCTTGTGCCGTTCAAATGCTTCATTTTCGCAGTGATTAAGAGTGGTTAAAGGAAATTGATGTTTTCATATGAATGCCGATATAAAGCATGATGCGCCGGGAGAGGGATCTAGCGGTGCTCGGGTGGAACTACAAAGTCGAGAATGCCGATATAAATGATGATGCGTCGGGAGACACATGTAGCGGAGCATGGGTGGAACTACGAAGTCGACATGTTGTCAGTTCTGGAATTCTGAATATCTTAGTATCGAAATAGCATTAATTTTTGGCATTGTATAAATATACGAACACCGAAATTGTAGTTCCATTTCAAATATTATCCCAGTGAAAGTTATATAATTCTAAAATGGCATGAGAAGTATATACTTCCGTTTTTATTTGTTGTTATTGTGTCTGGCATTTTCCTTAACATGTAAAAGATACCGTTTCATACCTCCCAGTGCCAGTAAATTTTACCAGATATGCCAGCGGCCTCCTATGTTGGCAACAGATGCTGAATAGTGAGAACCCAGTGAGTCTTCATTTTAGCCAGTCGCTTGACAACGCTGATGTTTTCTCATGGAATCTTCGCTTTACGAGGGCAATTAGTTTTACTGAGCGGACGAGGGTACATACAAGAACCTGTCAACCATAAAGCAGGAACAGCATTATTTGTTTACTTCATGGTCTGTAGGATACACTAATCGAGTCATTCTATGTGGTTCGAAAAAATGGGCAAAGATTTTCTATCGTTTTCTCTCTCTCTCTCTCTCTCTCTCTCTCTCTCTCTCTCTCTCTCTCTCTCTTTTCATAAATGGGCCTGCAGCAGTGAGTATATCGTAATATATTTTGATAAATGTTGTTGTTGTGGTCTTCAGTCCAGAGACTGGTTTGATGCAGCTCTCCACCCTACTCTATCCTGAGCAAGCCTTTTCATCTCCTCATAAGAACGACAACCCACATCCATTTGAATCTGCCTACTATACGCGTCTCTTGGTCTCCCTCTGCGATTTTTACCCCACACACTTCCCTCCAACGCTAAATTCACAATTCCTTGATGTCTAAGAATGTGTCCTACCAATCTATCCCTTCTTTTAGTCAAGGTATGCCAGAAATTTCTTTTCTCCCCAATTCTGTTCAGTACCTCCTCATTAGTTACGCGATCCACCCACCTAATCTTCAGCATTCTTCTGTAGCACCACATTTCAAAAGCCTCTATCCTCTTTCTGTCCACACTGCTTATCATCCATGTTTCACTCCCATATAAGGCAACACTCCACACAAATGCCTTCACAAAGGACTTCCTTAGGCTTAAATCAATATTCGATGTTAACAAATTTCTCTTTTTCAAAAACGCCCTTCTACCCATTGCCATTCTGCATTTTATATCATCTGTACTGCGACCATCATTTGTTATTTTACTGCCCAAGTAACAAAACTCATCTACCTCCTTTATTGCTTCGTTTCCCAATCTAATTCCTTCAGCATCACCTGATTTTCTTACACTGCACTCCATTACCCTAGTTTTACTCTTGTTAATGTTCATCTTATATGCACCTTTCAGCACACTGTCCATTCCGTTCAATTGCTCTTCCAGGTCCTTTGCTGTATCTGACAGAATTACTATGTCGTCGGCAAAACGCAATGTTTTTAATTCTTCACCCTGAACTTTAATTCCTTCTCCAAATTTCTCCTTGCTTTCCTTTATAGCTTGCTCAATGTACAAATTGAACAACATTGGGGAAAGGCTACAACCCTGTCTTACTCCCTTTCCAACCACTGCATCCCTTTCATGCCCTTCAACTCTGACAACCGCTGTCTGGTTTTTGTACAAGTTGTAAATAACCTTACGCTCCCTATATTTTACTCCTGCTTGCTTCAGAACTCTAAAGAGTTTATTCCAATCAACATTGTCAAAAGCCTTCTCCAAATCTACAAAAGCTAGAAATGTTGGTTTGCCTTTTCTTAATCTATCTTCTAGGATAAGCCGTAAAGTGAGTATGGCCTCCCGTGTTCCTACATTTCTCCTGAACCCAAACTGATCTTCCCCGAGATCGGCTTCTACCAGCTTTTCCATCCTTCTGTATATAATTCGTGTTAATATTTTGCAACCATGACTTATTAAACTGATGGTTCTGTAGTTTTCACACCTGTCTGCACCCGCTTTCTTTGGAATGGGGATTCTAACATTTTTCTTAAAGTCTGAGGGTACTTCACCTGTCTCATACATCTTACGCACAATGTGAAACAATTTTGTCATGGCTGGTTCTCCCAGAGACTTCAGTAGCTCTGACGGGATATCATCTACTCCAGGGGCCTTGTTTCGACATAGATCTTTCAGTGCTCTGTCAAATTCATCTCTCAGTATAGTATCTCCTATTTCATCATCATCTACATCCTCTTCCCTTCCTACAATATTGTCTCGAAGTTCATTTCCTTTGTAGAGCCTCTCTATATACTCTTTCCACCTTTCAGCTTTCCCTTCTTTACTGAGAACTGGTTTTCCATCAGTGTCCTTGATATTCATAGAGCTGTTTTTCTTATCGCCAAATGTTTCTTTTATTTTCCGGTAGGCTGTATCTATTTTTCCCCTATTTATACATTCTTCTACATCCTTGCATTTGCCTTCTAGCCATTCCTGCTTAGCCATTTTGCACTTTCTGTCAATCTCATTTCTTAGTCGTCTGTACTCCATTTTGCCTGATTCATTTACTGCATTTTTATACTTTCCTCTTTCATCGATTAAATTTAGTATCTCCTGTGATATCCAAGGATTCTTTGTAGGTCTTGCCTTCCTACCTATTTTGTCCTCTGCTGCCTTCACTATTTCATCTCTCAATTTTACCCATTCCTCCTCAACTGTTTTATTTTCCCCTGTTTCTGTCAATTGTTGCCTGAAGCTCCCTCTGAAATTCTTAAGAACTTCAGGTTCCTTCAATTTATCTAGGTCCCATCTCCTTATTTTCCTACCTTTCTGTAGTTTCTTCAGTTTCAGCCTACAGTTCATAACCAACAAGTTGTGGTCAGAGTCTATGTCTGCTCCTGGGTATGTCCTACACTTCAAAACCTGGTTCCGAAATCTATGTCTTACCATTATAAAATCTATCTGGTATCTCCCGGTGTCTCCTGGTCTCTTCCACGTATACAACCTTCTTTTGTGATTCTTAAACCAGGTGTTTGTTATAACTAAATTATGTTCCGTGCAAAATTCTACCAGGCGGCTTCCTCTTTCATTCCTTTTTCCCAGACCATATTCACCCACTATCTTCCCTTCCCTTCCTTGTCCAACTACCGAATTCCAGTCTCCCATAACAATTAAGTTTTCCTCTCCCTTAATTGTCTGAATAATTTCCTTTAGCTCCTCATATATTTCTTCGATCTGCTCATCATCGGCAGAGCTAGTTGGCATATAAACCTGTACTACTGTTGTCGGTGTTGGCTTCGTATCTATCTTGACTACGATAATGCGATCACTGTGTTGGTCATAGTAGTTTACCCGCATTCCTATTTTCTTATTCATTATCAATCCTACTCCTGTGATACCCCCAATTGATTTTGTATTTATAATCCTGTATTCACCTGACCAGAAATCCTGTTCATCCTGCCACCGAACTTCACTAATCCCCACTATATCTATCCTCAACCTATCCATCTCCCTTTTTAAATTTTCTAATTTTCCTACTCGATTAAGGGATCTAACATTCCACGCTCCGACCCGTAGAATGCTAGTATTGTCTTTCCTGATGACAACATCCTCCTGAGTAGTCCCCGCCCGGAGATCCGAATGGGGGACTATTTTACCTCCGGAATATTTTACCCGAGAGGATGCCATCATCATATGTTCATACAGTAGAGCTGCATGTCCTCGGGAAAAATAACGGCTGTAGTTTCCCCTTGCTTTCAGCCGTTCGCAGTAGCTGTGTGGCAAAGCCACATTAGCTGATGTTACAAGGCCAGCTCAGTCAATCATCCAGACTGTTGCCCCTGTAACTACTGAAAAGGCTGCTGCCCCTCTTCAGGAACCACACGTTTGTCTGGCCTCTCCACAGATACCCCTCCGCTGTGGTTGCACCTACGGTACGGCTATCTGTATCGTTGAGGCACGCAAGCCACCCCACCTCGGCAATGTCTGTGGTTCATGGGAGTGGTTTGATAAATATAATCAACTTTACTGCTGCTTATTAGCTTCATTTAATTGTCCACTACAGCTGTTTCGCCGTATTTGGCATTGTCAAGTGGTTGTCTATTTGTTGCCAATATACACACAGCATCTGTACCTCTATATGATTTTAATAGGTACTTTCTTAGAAAGTCGTTTTTTAATAATTTTTAAAATAATGACTTTCTTGTTTGACAGCTATTTTGATGTTATCTGTTTACAAAGATGTTCTATTGCAATGCTGATAATGCAATAGAACATATTTGAAAACACAGCATCAAAATAGCTGTCAAACAAGAAAGTCATTATTTTAAAAATCATTAAAAAACGACTTTCTAAGAAAGTACCTATTAAAATCATATAGAGGTACAGATGCTGTGTGCCGTCCGCGGTGGCCGAGGTGACTGAGGCGCTCCATTCACGGTCAGCACGGCCACTACGGTCGGGGGTTCGAATCCCCCCTCGGGCATGGATATTTAAGCCGTCCTAGTTCGTAAGTAGTTCATAAGTAGTTTGTAAGTTTAGGGACTGATGACCCCGTAGTTAAGTCCCATAAGCTTAACAAACATTTGAACAGATGCTGTGTGTATATTGACAATAAATAGACAACCACTTGACAATGCCAAATACGGCGAAACAGCTGTAGCGGACAATTAAATAAAGCTAATAAGCAGCAATAAAGGTGATTATATTTATTAAAATTTTCTATCGTGTTGTCGATGTTGCCAACATAATCACGCGAGGCCGCCGACATGATAGTACGTAAAATTTTACCCCCAGAACCATCAGTTTAATAAGTCATGGTTGCAAAATATTAACACGAATTATATACAGAAGGATGGAAAAACTGGTAGAAGCCGACCTCGGGGAAGATCAGTTTGGGTTCAGGAGAAATGTAGGAACTCGGGAGGCAATACTCACTTTACGTCTTATCTTAGAAGATAGATTAAGAAAAGGCAAACCTACATTTTTAGCTTTTGTAGATTTGGAGAAAGCATTTGACAATGTTGACTGGAATACACTCTTTCAAATTCTGAAGTCAGCAGGGATAAAATACAGGGAAAGGAGAGTTATTTACAACTTGTACAAAAGCCAGACCGCAGTTATTAGACTCGAAGGACATGAAAGGGAAGCATCAGTTGGGAAGGGAGTAAGACAGGGTTGTAGCCTTTCTCCAATGTTATTCAATTTGTACATCGAGCAGGCGGTGAAGGAAAGCAAGGAAAAATTTGGAATAGGGATTAAAGTTCAGGGGGAAGAAATAAAAACATTGCGTTTTGCTGATGACATTATAATTCTGTCAGAGACAGCAAAGGACCTGGAAGAGCAGTTGAACGGAATGGACAGCGTGTTGAAGAGAGCGTATAAAATGAACATTAACAAGAGCAAAACAAAAATAATGGAATGCGGTCTTAGAAAATCAGGCGATGCTGAAGGAATTAGATTAGGTAACGAAACAATGAAGGTGGTAGATGAGTTTTGTTACTTGGGTAGTAAAATAACATGCGATGGTCGCAGTACAGAGGATATAAAATGCAGAATGGCAATGGGAAGAAAAGCATTTTTGAAAAAGAGAAATTTGCTAACATCGAATATTAATTTAAGGGTAAGGAAGTCTTTTCTGAAGGCATTTGTGTGGAGTGTTGCCTTGTACGGGAGTGAAACATGGACGATAAGCAGTGCGGACAGGAAGAGAATAGAGGCTTTTGAAATGTGGTGCTACAGAAAATGCTGAAGATTAGGTGGGTAGAGCGCATAACTAATGAAGAGGTACTGTACAGAATTGGTGAGAAAAGGAATTTTTGGCATACCCTGACTAAAAGAAGGGATCGCTTGGTAGGACACATTCTTAGACATCGGGGAATCGTAAATTTAGCATTGGAGGGAAGTGTGTGGGGTAAAAATCGCAGAGGGAGACCAAGAGACGCGTATAGTAAGCAGATTCATGTGGATGTGGGTTGCCGTTCTTATGAGGAGATGAAAAGGCTTGCTCAGGATAGAGTAGGGTGGAGAGCTGCATCAAACCAGTCTCCGGACTGAAGACCATAACAACAACACGTGACCATTGTACACCCAATTGGTCGATTTTCGACCACAGGCAATACTAGTTTCAGTAGAAACGCTGATTTAGTTCAGGGGTTCATGTGTTGTACGCTAATACTGCAGAGCGTTTGGCAGAAGCGTCGGCCGTATGTGCGCTGCCGCTCGCTTCGCCCCATTCGTGTGTTGTTCGCCAGTGGCCGGCCAGTGTGCTGTGTGTTTTGTTTAGCGGTCGTCGGCGGTCGGATGGTATAGGCCTGGGTTAAGTGCGGCCGCGCAGTTAAGCGCCACAACAGCGCGCGGTGCTGTCTGGCGTGTCGTCAGCGGCGCTGCTGGTAATCTGCCGTGACGGTCGGCAGCCGATGGCGCATCCCAGCTCGTCCCGCTGCGGAAATGACGCCAGGCGTCTCCTGAAATGAGCTGAGCCGCCGATCAGCGGCTGCACGTCCGACAGCAGTGTACGCTCTGACCAGCAGAGCACTCGCTAGCACGACGTGTTCCCATGTGTCAGGACAACATTCTTTCTCGTTTACTACATTCATCTGTCTCGGTAAATGAAACATTTAGAAAAACCTATCGTCCATACTTTGTTACATATTACAAACCAAAGTCTCATCTCCGAGTTTTTCTGTCTGTCTGTATCTGAAGGTTGACTTTGGTGTGCTTCAGTAATTAAAATATACCTTATATATATATATTCTCTCTCGTAAGAACAGAAGCCACTTTTGATCCTGCAGTTATTATCTATTCAATGGATAAACAAGCAGCCCTCGGTCGCAAATTAACAATTATTTGACTAGATTTCGGCAATGACTAAGATTACCTTCATCAGAAAATATAAAACAAAACATTCACATAAAAAAATATACTATTCAGCTGTATGGCTTACGTCACAAAATTTGAAAAGAAATTTGTAGAAAAAGCTGGCCATTACGGGTTGCACGGCTGCACGGAGGCATCAGTGATTCCTAATCACGGAATGCATCTCATTAAATGCGAATGGATAAAGCTCAAAATGTGTACACAGCCGGGGATCGCACCCAGGTCTCTTGCTTTCTAATCAGTTGCGATGACTCCTACGCCACTGGCGACACAGTGATCACCACACCATCACGGGATGACACGAGTACGCCTCTCATCAAATCAACTTTACCCTGCACACTAGAACATTATTTCGTAGTTTTGTAAGCTGATTCCCGTAAGAGTAACAGTCTATCTGTGCTTCAGTAATCCGTACAGGTGTGGTGATTCCTGTGGTGCAGGGGTCACTGCAAATACCTAGAAAGCAGGAGACCCGAGTTTGGGTCCCAGCCGAGTACACATTGTGAACATTACCCGTTCGCAGTTAATGTCATACATTTCGTGAATTAAATATATTTCTTGAAGAGCGGTGAATGCTAGGCATTAAGTTATTTATGACTGAATGCCTGTGAACGTGGAGGAATTGACTTACTTGGGCATGTTCGAATGCTATGATGTCGGGAGTGTACACACGTGGTATCAGTCACCGGTAACAGATGGTTCGGATTTCCATATCCAAGTGGGACTTATTCGGACAAAAATTGTAGAAAATAATATAGAAAAAGCTTTTTGATGTCGACGCCACCGCGAATATATTTTTCATTCTTCCTAAAAATGTGATACCTCACAGCTGCCTTACTTTCATGAGTTAATGAAACAGCTACAAATCTCACACAACGCTTCCTGACCCGTACGTCTTTTCTTGGCCAGTCTTTTGTACTACCATTCTGACAGTACTAATCTCTATTCGTAATTTTCGTAAGCTTAGATTATCAACCGGAGTGGAGAAAACACTTGAGACATCGAAGTAGACAGCACTTTACATTTAACGCCCTATATACCGGCAGTTAACTGTTCAAACACTACTTACAATCGTTGTTCCTATACAGTTTTAGCAGATCGCTATTCAAATGGGAGCTACCAGATGGTCAAAACAATTAGGGCATCAGTTGAACTACGGTCGGGGGTTCGAATCCCCTCTCGGGCAAGGATATTTGTGCCGTCCTAGTTCGTAAGTAGTTAATAAGTAGTTTGTAAGTTTAGGGACTGATGACCCCGTAGTTAAGTCCCATAAGCTTTACAAACATTTGAACTTTTTTTTTTTGTGGGGGCGGGGGTTATCAGTTGAGACGTCTAGATTATGAACTGGAATAGTTTGATGTTTTTCTGTCGGTTCTGCAGAGTTGTGCCTGGTAAACACCAACCTCCTCTGCAGCAATTTCCTGTTATTAAAACTTTCTCTGTTGCCGTCATGTTGTTGTCTCCACTCCTTATAACCGACATTAAGACACGGAATCACTGTGGTTCATTCTACCGATGATAGTTCTGCAGATGCTAGATATCTCTATTGATCCCGTAATTGTTTTGACCAGTTTATATGAACAGACTGTTTGGAAGGTGTGTAGCGAGCAGAGAGAGTTGTACAAACGTAATAAATCGGAACCTCATGCGTTTAGCGGCGGTTTTCACGAGCCTAATTGTGCCTGTCTACACCTGTCTCTATTTACGAAGCGTGTTCGTGTTACCGCGACGGGCAGCTAAGGTAGTATGAGTACACACGACAGTCGCGCCAAGAACTCAACGAATAGAACAAACGCGAACGAATGACCGCAAAGAACCGATTTACCTAAAGAAGAAAAAGCTAATAATATTAATGAAAATGAAAATTTCTAGAAGCACAAGCTCTACACAAGTATCAGTCATGAAAAGTACAATGAGTAACTCATTTCCTCGTGGTGGTGAAGCTACCTAAGCTGGACATTCGGATCCGGCGAGGGGGGGGGGGGGGCAGCATCATTGCGCAAGTCAAGACTAGTCGGAGGGTCTTGGAATCCCAAAGACAAATCACAGATTTAAACACAGAACTTTCATAGGGATACTGAATGTTAACTCGATGTTGAAAATTGGGGAACAAATGGCTAGACTAAAATGATGGATGACCAAGAGATGAGAATATTCAAATATTTGTAAATCTATTGGACCAAACTGCGTGGTCATCAGTCCGTAGCTTACAAATTACTCAAACTATGGTAAACTAACCTAAGGACAACACACACACTCATGCCCGAGGGAGGGACTCGAACCCCCGACGACGAGCAACCACGCGCTCTGCAGCGAGGCGCCTTAGACCGCTCGGCTCCACCGCGGCGTATGTTTCATTCCACAAAACAAGCTTGATAAGCACGTTAGAAGAATTTGGGATAAGGACTAAAAATTTAATCAAGGAAATCATCACTGACACTACATCACAGGTTAAGTATATGGGTATGTTGTCAAAACCATTCTACATCGAAACAGGTCTCCGATAAGGGGACGGGATATCAGTATGTTATGCTTGAATAAGTGGTCCGACAGTGGAGGAAGAAACTGACAGAATTAGGGGTGGGTAATGGAATAACATTGGGAAGATATGGAATCAAAATTGAGTGTGTAGCGTTCGCAGATAATATGGCAAAATAGCGGAAGACACCGAAACAGCCAAGTTACAGATTGAAACACTTGAAAAGACTGCTGTCTGTATAGACGGGACTTCTGATATTCTTCGAAATGACCGAATTAGATTCAGAAGGATCCGACACAAATATCGTCACCAAGTAAGGAACAATTAAAAGAGTATAAAAGATCAAATACGTTGGGGAACGGATAACCCCAACAGGACAACCAGGAATAGCATTACAGGAAAGGGTAAGAAAGATGGGAGTATGGTACCAGTCATGTTGAATTGCATACAATAAAAAAATCTGTATCATTGACTGCGAAACTCAGACATTACAACACTGTCATCAAGCCAGAGAGCTCAACAGAGAAGACTGAAAAGAAAGAAAGAAAAATCTTGAGGAAGATACTAGGGCCCAGGAAAGTAGGTCAAAAATTTAGACTGACACCAAACAGGGAACTGTACAAAAGGGCTGAAAACATCACGGCATCCTTGAAGAAAACAGTTTGCTTCTACGGACACATTAAAAGAATGCCACCAGAGAGGTCAACAGAATACTAAAATAAATAGAGAACAGGAAGACACAAACTATCAGGCTTAAACGGGTCAAGAAGGATATGGAGGAAAATAATATATCCCAGGAGGCAGTATACAACGGAGAGAAATACAGAAAAATCATCAACAGAATTATGGGATGCCAAGATCGAATGAGCAGAAAGAGAATCGGCAAGAACTGGTCACAAGAACGTAATGATGACGTACTGGGCCGATCGAAAGAGGAAGAGCCGTAAATGAAGGATGCTTAACGTGATTCATAGCAGAACCATTCGAAAACAGGAAGATTATTCCAGAATGAAACTTTCACTCTGTCGCGAAGTGTACGCTGATATGAAACTTCCTGGCAGATTAAAATTGTGTGCCGGGACTCGAAACTGGGACCTTTGCCTTTCGCGAAAAAATGTTCAAATGTTTGTAGAGTCTATGGGACTTAACTACGGGGTCATGAGTCCCTAAACTTACAAACTACTTAAGAACTAGCTAATACTAAGGACGGCACAAATATCCATGCCCGAGGGGGGGGGATTCGAACCCCCGACCGTAGTGGCCGTGCAGACCGTGGCTGGAGCGACTCAGTCCCCTCGGCCACCGCGGCCGGCTGCCTTTCGCGGGCAAGCGCTCTACCGACTGAGCAGTCCTGACACGACTCTCGATGCCGCCTCACAACTCTACTTACGTCAGTATCTCGCCTCCTACTTTCCATCGTGAGTCGTGTCGGGATAGCTCGGTCGGTACAGCGCTTGTCCGAGAAAGGTCTCAGGTTCGAGCCCCAGTTCCGGCACAAAATTTTAATATGCCAAGAAGTTTCAGGAAGATTATTGATAAAAAAATATCGGAAAAACGACGGCCTTGTAAGAAAGAGGTACGAAGTTCTAACTCCTGCCTAGGTACAAATTTTATTTGAGTGCCTCGCCTTCTATTCAATACCTTTCATTCAATGCTTTAGTCTGTCTATATACCGGGTGATCAAAAACCCAGTATAAATTTGAAAACTTAATAAATCACGGAATAATCCAGATAGAGAGGTAAAAATTGACACACATGCTTGGAATGATATGGGGTTTTATTAAAACCAAAAAATAGCAACGTTAAAAATGTGTGACATATGGCGCTTCATCTGATCAGAAAAGCAATAATTAGCATGACAAAGGAGAGGCGACATTCTTTACATGAAATGCTCAATATGTTCACCATCATTCCTCAACAATAGCTGTAGTCGAGGAATAATGTTGTGAACAGCACCGTAAAGCATGTCCGCAGTTATGGTGAGGCATTGGCGTCGGATGTTGTCTTTCAGCATCCCTAGAGATGTCGGTCGATCAAGACACACTTGCGACTTCAGGTAACCCCAAAGCCAATAATCGCACGGACTGAGGTCTGGGGACCTGGGACGCCAAGCATGACGAAAGTGACGGCTGAGCACACGATCACCACCAAACGACGCGCGCAAGAGATCTTTCACGCGTCTAGCAATATGGGGTGGAGCGCCATCCTGCATAAAAATCGTACGTTCCAGCAGGTGTTTATCAGCCAGGCTGGGGATGATTCGATTCTGTAACATCTTATCCGTCACGGTAGCTGTCACTGATGTTTTGCTGTCCAGCGCCATCTGTCGGCCTTTTTTTTTTTTTTTTTTTTTTTTTTTTTTTCGTTCTATTAAAATCCCATGTCACTCCAAGCATGTGTGTGAAGTTTTACGTCTCTATCTGCATTATTCCGCAATTTATTAAGTTTTCAAATTTATACTGACTTTTTGATCACCCGGTATATAGAAACGGTTAATTTTGACAATATTCTCAGAGGAAAAAAAGCAGTCTTGATCGCAGAAATTAACAGTTTCAGTTAACCGGTTTCGACCTGATGTAGGTCATCTTCGGAATTACAAGTGAACAGTTACCTGCTGGCAGCAGAATAGCCCAGGACAGCCCAGCCCAGCCGAGTGCAGCACTGGCCACATGGGCTACTTGTAATTCTGAAGATGAGCTACATCTGGTCGAAGCCGGTTAATTAAAACTGTTAATTTCTGCGATCAAGACAGTTTTTTTCGTAATATTGGTACAGAAACGGGTTAACTTTTAGAAGCCGCGGTGGAGTAGCCGAGTGGTATAAACCGTCCCGCTGCGGAGCGCGCGGTTGCTCGCCGTGGAGGTTCGAGTCCTCCCTGGGGCATGGGTGTATGTGTTTGTCCTTGGGTTAGTTTACCTAGGTTTAAGTAGTTTGTAAGCTACGGACTGATGACCAGGCAGTTTGGTCCGATAGATTTACAAACATTTGAACAATTTTGTGAACGTGCTCGACTCGCCTAAGCTCTTAGGCTGGAGGTTTTAGTGTGTTACAAAAGAGCTCGCTGATAACTTTAACATCAGAGATCAGCGTACCCTATACTCTGACAGTGTGTTTTAAGGACTTCTAAGGTTGTATACTTCAGTCTGCCACATTACATCGCTGATTTGCAATGTGTGTTTGTGCTGTTGCGAAGACCTATAGCCGGCCGCGGTGGCCGAGGGGACTGAGGCGCTCCAGTCACGGTTTGCACGGCCACTACGGTCGGGGTTTCGAATCCCCCCTCGGGCATGGATATTTGTGCCGTCCTTAGTTATAAGTAGTTCATAAGTAGTTTGTAAGTTTAGGGACTGATGACCCCGCAGTTAAGTCCCTTAAGCTCTACAAACATTTGAACATTTTTTGAAGACCTACAACCTTCTATTGCCTGTTCTTATTTATTTACTGTCGTTTAATTGCTTTGTCAGAGCGCTAAAAAGCTTGCTGTTGTGCGCCCTAAACATCCTATCCTATCCTATCCTAGAAACGGGTTAACTTTTTGAAAAACTAAATCGTAAGTTGAGAGGCCTGTGAGGACAGCCGCTGTTTTCAGTTTTAGCACAGTCTAACATATACAGTCGCGACACTCACTGCTGTGAAAATTGTTACCAACTGACAGTTGCAACGACACTAGCGCTCCTAGCGGTAGGCAAGTCGCCGAAAGAGTGATGTTTGTTTGTAATTATTTTTGTGCGTTATTAACGAAATAGTTAATATAATTTTTGTGTTACAACCATTAGTAATATATCAATAGGCATACATAATACGGTAAGTAATGTAAAAGCAGTCGAACTTACTGATTTAGTGGTATAACGAAGAACTTCGTCGTGAACCAATACTTACGAACATGTGTATATCTGCAGCTTATTCCGCTGAAAGTAAGTAGAATATAAATATAATAGAAACATAAATTTCTATTTTGATGTGTTCTTACTATGACAAAGAGTTTTTTGACACGTATTGTTGTGGTATGGGGTCTAATGATTCGCACATTTTTAGCCTTCACTCGTCCTTATTATAAGCGCATATTCTTTTGAGTGTGATTACTTTTTCTTAAGAAGACAATGTCTTGAAGATTCTTGCCATTTGTGGTTCAGCTGTAGCAACAATTGTGGAATTGGGTTCTACTTTGTTGAATACAGTTTGATTGCTTTTTCAGTTTTATTGTCACGTTTCTGATGTTTTCCTTTAGCGACAGTTGTGGTGAGTGATTTGGTATGTTAAATAGCGTAGTTATTGCATTCTACATTCGTTTCCTACGTTCCACCCTCACTGATTTCACTGGAATTAGAGTGGAGAAACGTTAACGTTCTTCAGAAGGAAAAACACGTCTTTCTGCCAAAGGGCGAGTATTCGGTGTTTCCTAGCCATTTTTCTATTTTTAACAATAAATTAAAGTATTCAGTCTAACCGTATGGGTTACAAGATAACAGTAAATAAACTGTGCCGCACTGTACTGTTTCCAACCTTGTCAGTGATCTTAGGAAACCTAAGAAAGCAAAGGTGGACCCATTTTTAAGTTGTTATCTATTTTATGATACTACGTACGTTCTCTAATGTAAATAAAGTGTTAAAATCGATATAGACGATACTATTCGCAGTCATCCACTATCGTATTCATAAAAGTAGCTTGCCAACCGCTTGGAGCGCTACTGTAGCAGTGTATAACAAAAATCTGCGGAAGTGTGACTGTATATGTTAGAGTGTGGTTTTAGTTCAAATGTACACTCTGTCTGCTCGCAGAGAGTTGAGCGTGTAGTAGCGCTGGAGGAGAGTAATTTCCTGTGGAGAGAGCGCAGTCATTCGGCGTGTGTGTGTGCGATGTCCCGGATGTGAGGGCCAAGTGCCGCCATAAGCCCAGCAGCTGCAGCTGCAGCCAGTGGCCACAGCGGACGACACACGCGCGATTGCCTGGCGCCAGCTGGGTGGCCCACGCGGCTAACGGCGGGCTAGCGTCTGCGAGCGGCGCGCACGGCCTGAGTGCCTGTGCTGTGTCGCGACCGCTCTGATTGCTGGCTTCCCGCAGTCTCGTTAGTCCGCGCGCCGACCCACGTGGTCGTTGACCGCTGGACTGCCGAAGCAACGACCTATATAAACAACATAGACTGGCTAAGGTGCTGCCATACTTGAAGCAAATTGAAAGCTCAGCCGCCACGTTTTACAACGTCACGTACTCGTAAAGAGTCGCCTGCTAAAGCACTAAATCATATCATTTTCCCTTTGTGCAATGACTTTAAAAGCTGTGTGTGTGTTGTGTGGATGTTGAACCTAGCGTTAAACCAGACAACAAATTATTCATTAACACAGCAATTTGGTTTAATTATGGCCCTGATATTGATGTATATACTATTAAATAAGAAACAGTGCATTAAACTGATTATGTGCGCAACGGATATTTTAAACACAAAACAACTGTGGCAAGTCACCATTTGAAACAGACACTGAATATACTCAAAAATTTTGACTGCGAGAAAGATATTAAAAAACCATAAACCACTTTCTTAATGTTTGACTGAGAGAATTTTATGCAGATCAGTTTCTGATTATTGAAATTTAGTATCATAGTCAATTAAATGTCATTTACTATGGCACCAATAACGAAATCTGTTCAACAATATTATCAAAATCAATACTGCACTTTAAATCCACTAATAACTAATTATCAAATGAAGGAAGTAGGTTAATCTTCTAACTACGTAAATGAAACAGGAAAGAAAGGTCAACTTTGTTACTTATTATTAATAATCAGCATTACATTACCTACATAATACAACTTCTGACTTGCTGGCACAGCAGCCTCTGCTCTACATCGGAGCCATACACACAACTCAACCGCTCTCTAAGCGAGCTGAACCACAAGTGCTTCTCTCTCTCAGCGCGAGCTACAATGCTATGCAATAGATGATCTTTGCCAAAGATGAAACTTCACAGAGTTAAGAACACATATCGATACACACAGTAGAAGCGATATTATACATTTTCTTGCAAGCACGTTACTCGACAAAAAACAGGAGGTACAATATTAGAGATTTTCTTAGAAAAATATTTTTTATGGACACGTTTCAACTTAAGAAACAGTTCTCTACCGGATTATTGTTATTTTTATAGCCAAGCTAATATGGATAAAGGATAAATGATAGACAACAAGTGTGTGACAGACAAATCGGAAAGTTTAATTACAAATGACACATACACACACACACACTGGATCGATTAAACATCGTCTCATTCATACAAAAAAAAAAAAAAAAAAAAAAAAAAAACATGCCTTTTCACTGCCCTTTGAAATGTTGCTCCGGTGCTCAAAATTTAAGTTACGCATTCAAAACGACATTTCATTGCAAATCTTCAGAAATTTCTCCATACATAAGTCCAAATTAACTGGATAGTGTCAAAAAATCAAATGTTTGTAAAGCTTATGGGACTTAACTACGTGGTCATCAGTCCCTAAACTTACAAACTACTTATGAACTACCTAATACTAAAGACGGCACAAATATCCATGCCCGAGGGGGGATTCGAAACCCCGACTGTAGTGGCCGTGCAGACCGTGACTGAAGCGCCTCAGTCCCCTCGGCCACCGCGACCGGCCTGGATAGTCTAACAGGTCCTTTACACAGATCACTACTTTGTTGAGAAGACAAACAAATTTATTTGAATCACAGTCAAAAACACAAAAGTCACTTGCACTTACAATTGTTTTATACTGTGTACACTCATACCATACATCCTACATAGTCTCTAGGTTTCTCTGCTGGTGCTACTACCACCGGTACTACCAATAAATTACACATTTTCCTTCTGCCTTTCGCATCTGCCAACAGGGTTTTTATACCATTCAATAAGGCGGCTACGTCACGTTTCGTCACGTCATGTGACATCACGTGAGGTTCAAAAAGTTTCTATTAAGATTATTTTGGATTTTTAAATAGAAAATATACTTCAAATTACAACACAAATTATATTTTAGTCTTTAGTAAAGATTTTTTATACAAATGAAATTGAAAGTAACAGTTACAACTGCTACGCACTTTTCTTTTACAGGTACAAACAAATATTTAATTTTTAAATAACAGATATTTATGTAATAGCATTATTATTTGATTCCTTGAGCCTACTAATGGCTTTTATACAAAATAACATTTTAGTAGCAAGTTACAATCATTACGTACAAATGCTGATAAGATCGTCTTCTATGTTTAAGATCTTTGGCACAGTTCTTATGACAAATCAAAACAAACGTCAATCTCATACATGCTTTGCCAGTGATTTCCGATTACAAAAATATACTTAACATTTATGTCCAGTTTAAGGTAAGTTTAACCCATGCAGATAACTGTGGTAGTTACAGTTTACGTAAAACACGCGAATATTTGCGCGATTTTCTTATGTTACTAATATTGAAACTGCCCATGAATCGTAACACCTTTAAACAATATTAATTTCGTGTACATTTGACTAATCTGTTTACCTCTTTGCTCCGCAGATTTGGCTTTACGTAAATAAGGTATTCTACAACTGAAGTAATGTTTTAATAACAGATTTATTAGGCTGGAGTAATGAGATTCCGAGGATACCATTAAGTGATTGTCGTTGGTAAATAAAGTAGGTCTGTTCCCCAACATTCTAAATACATCTACATACATTTGCAAAAGAAAATTTTTTCTTCCCTAATGACAGCGTTTTTGTAGTTTGAAGATGTTCAGGGAACGCATATATCGTCGGAATCGCATTAGCAGAAGCCGCTTTGTATCATTTGTTGCATACACGATTCCTCCTCAAAATGCGATGAACAAATATAACAGTACGCAGTAGGTTTCCACATATCTCGCCTTATATTGGTAACCATCGTTTTGTAAGTTCTACATTTTTCAAAATTACAGCTTACTTTAGTTACAGTTAAACACACACACAGCCCATAGGACTAATGTATGCAAAAATGTGGTAAGTACAAAAGACGAGTGCAAGAAATTTTAGAAACGAAAGCATACAAATAGTTACTGAAAATACGATATTCCAACAGTCTTATTACCGCGATTCGTACATTTATGTGCTGTTGCATACACCGGACACGATTTCAGCTTAATAAATAACCCTTGAAGCTGACTACGATACATAAAATGTGAAACCAAAACACGTAAATAGCGTCGGTCTAACTTTCGTATTCGGCGCACTAGACGTTTAAGAAAATGGCTGCCACAGTTCGTGGTTGCTGCCACAAGGAGCGCTGTTAACGCAGAGGTAGCCAGCCTCTCTCTATGTAGTTTTTATAGCTCGTTGAGTCGAATCGACTTTCGAGCACAGAGTCTGTATACACTGTGTATTGAACAATTACATGAATACAAAATAAAGGTAAATAGAATAATATTTTCATTTTAACTAATCGCATTGCAAATAAATAAGTAAATAATTAAAATTCAAATGTTTCAATTGTTTGTAGAGCTTATGGGACTTGACTACGGGGTCATCAGTCCCTAAACTTACAAACTACTTATGAACTACCTTATACTAAGGACGGCACAAATATCCATGCCCGAGGGGGATTCGAACCCCCGACCGTAGTGGCCGTGCAGACTGTCACTGGCGCGCCGCAGAACGCACCGCGGCCGGCTAATGATAATTCCTACTATATTCAAGTTTTTTTTCTGTAAGTTAATTACTGGAAAATTTGGGTTATAGTTACGAAGTTCAGTCACTATTGGGCTTTTTTTTTTTTTTTTTTTTTTTTTTTTTTTTTTTTTTTTTTTTGTGTCCTAGCCTCGTCGCCGCTTTTGTGTCTCGTTTCCGTCGTAGGTGTCGGTGTCCGAGTGGAAAGACCGACACAGGAATAAGGGATGCACGCTTGTGCAGGTAGGAGGTGACCAGCCAGTGAACAGCAGAAACTAGAAACACTAGAGTAAATTAGAACGAGATATATACTTCTTAGAGACTCAGTAATACTTAACTTTTACATAGTACTGCAGAATGCTGATACATAGTTGAGCTAGAGGCCTGCCTAGTGACTATCCGATAGCCAAGTCTTCACTGGTGCCTATCTGATTCCGAAGTGTTAACTGGTTCCTATCTCAGTCCCAAGTGACCGATGTCGTTCAGTGGTGGCCACGAGCGGAGTTGCAGCAGAGGGCGCTCGTGGCTGACGTAAGAACGCCGCGCCGTGCTTGCATGGCGGCGCGCGGCGAAAGTAGGTGGCGCGCACTTTAGAATTGTGTGCGACACCACAGTTTTGTATAGTTTTTTTAGCTCCTGCTCACTCCTTTGAAACACTATGTAAAAGAGTCGTTAGTAATATGTTCATATTTTAAAGAAATTATTTTTTTCTTTCTACTGGCATTGTAGTATTGATGCTGCAGCAAACGTACAAAATCTCAGGCGTAAGTCCAGATTTAACGCCAATTAAAACTCGGTGTAGTTCCTCTTCATTAGAAATAAGTTAGCACAATTCCGTTTAAAACTTCACGTGTATTTTAAAAGAAAGAAACCTTTACATTTTGTACATTTGCACTTCTTACATTCTCGAACGGCTACGAAAAGACATACTGATACTGGGGAGTGCAAAAAATAGACTGTCTCTACATAAGCTTCTTTCCCTTGTTCTGTTCATTAACACTGTTGACTTTACAAATGGAACCTCTTTGAAGAAAATTCATTAATTTTTTATCATGAATTAATTAATATATACATGAATAGAAAGAAAGTAAAAATGTACACTCGTTACATCAACTGTGGAAAAAAAATATCGTAAGAAAACATTAATTCCTCTACCGCTCTTAATGTACACTTTTTTCCTCCTACCCCTATGGTAACGCTACAGTATTCTCCGACGACTGCCCTGTTTTTAGGACAATAAACGAGGGATTTACTGCAACTAGCCAGAAAATAACAGACGTATTGAAATAATAAGATAAAATCACCATAATCATCACCATCATCATTCATGACTGGTTCTACCATTCAACGTTCAGTTTGAAGCATACTCCCCGTAATAATCAGTTGAATCTTGATGGCAAACGTGTGTTGCGAGGGTAGTGGAGTCGAGTGAGACGACAGGTGTTCAACTTAGCCGCACAATCTTCCGCGCTCGACGCTGAAATATTTTCGGACGTGTGTGGACTTTGGTTTTGAACAGTAGTCGGAACTCAGAAATATCCTTGCTTTCTGTGTTTTTGGATAGAACACTGAACATTAATAGTAATGATTAAATATTTATATAGCTATTTTGTTAGCAATATTGAGGGCTCGAGCTAATCATATCAGACGGAGTCTAACGAATTTAGTGGGTCTCGCCAGACATAATCATGCAATCTATATATCTATATGGAAAAGTTATCCGGAAAAGAGGAAAGTCAGAAAAAACTGAAACAGCTTTTCCAGTGAGCTGTCAATACCGTTCATCCAAACGGGATAAAATTTTGTACTTTTCATATTGAAAGCAAGAGGAAGGTTCGAATCAAATAAAAATTTGGAAAATTCGCCCGGAAAGTAAGAAAATTTAGGAAAAACCGAAAGCGATTTTTTTTCTATGAATAAAAATCAATTGCCACATGGTTGTACGAGCATCAATTGAGTACAGCTTGACAGGACAAGGTTTTTTTGAAATAAAAATCAAAAATGTTTGTCAAGCTTATGGGACTCAACTACGTGGTCATCAGTCCCTAAACTTACAAACTACTTATGAACTAGTTACAAACTAGGACGGCACAAATATCCATGCCCGAGGGGGGATTCGAACCCCCGACCGCAGTGGCCGTGCTGACCGTGACTGGAGCGCCTCAGTCACCTCGTCCACCGCGGCCGGCTTTGAAATAAAGTTTATGGAAAATCTACCGGAAAATTGGAAAATTCGAGAAAAACTTAATGCGTTTTTCAATGTGTTTTTGATTGAATTCAGCACTATAACTGACTATTCGCACGACGGAGAGGGGTTATTCTTTTTTTGTTTTGTTCATTATGGTCTTGGAAACGTTTTCAGTAAAAAATTAGGGACAGTTAAAAAGGAAAGTCGCAAAATTCGAACCTAGTTCCTTTTTTCAAGTTGTTTCTAAATGTACTCAACACTATAAGCTGAGAACCGTTCATCCGATTTCCATCAAAGTTTGATCATTTAGCGTTCAACGAAAGATGAACTTTTT
Organism: Locusta migratoria; assembly: GCA_026315105.1. Classification (NCBI taxonomy): domain Eukaryota; kingdom Metazoa; phylum Arthropoda; class Insecta; order Orthoptera; family Acrididae; genus Locusta; species Locusta migratoria. Next base: position 669,235,980 of record CM048744.1, read on the forward strand.
ATGAACTAAAAATTTGGAAAAGTTACCCGGAAAATTTGAAAATTCGCGTGAAACTGAAAGAGCTGTTTTTAATGGGATATCAATATCATTGCCGGCCGCGGTGGCCGAGGTGACTGAGGCGCTGCAGTCACGGTCAGCACGGCCACTACGGGCGGGGGTTCGAATCCCCCCTCGGGCATGGATATTTGTGCCGTCCTAGTTCGTAAGTAGTTCATAAGTAGTTTGTAAGTTTAGGGACTGATGACCCCGTTGTTAAGTCCCATAAGCTTAACAAACATTTGAACATTTGATTTCAATATCATTCTTCTGATTGCGATAAAGTTTGCATATTTGACGTTCAAAGCAAGAGTAACGTTCTTATGGAATAAAAATTTGGAAAAGTATCCCCGAAAAGTGGGACATTCAGAAAAAAATGGAAAGAGATTTTTCTATAAAATATCACTACCATTCATCTGATTACGATATTTTACATATTTTATCACCGTTTGAACCTTCCCTGAACTTCCAAGAATGAGACATAAACATTATCCTGGACATGTTTGCGTGATTTGTCCTCTTTTTCCGCCCAGTATCGAGCCGATACTTAGACTATCTGATGATGTCTTTATAAAGCTACTGGATTTGAATTAATATGGTTTACTTTAAGAGGTAAGTGATACGACGTTCACCGAGTCATGTAGTCTGCAATAAAAATAGGGTTTATGAAGCAGGGAAGTCGAGCTTTATGTTAAATGGATGTCCCTCTTCGGGGTGAACAGCTTTATTGCAACTTTTCTTTAAACGATTTGTATTTCCCAATTATTCCGAAAAACAGTTTTAAACGCTTTTCTCTGTATATTTAAAGTATTCTAAAATTATGTATAATTTATTCATGTAGAAGATTACCTGTGTATTTACAGGAAACAAGCTGCAATATTTACACTTAAAGTATTCTAAAAGTACGTATAGTGCCTTGAAACGATGTACTGTATTCCATCCCTGATAATTTAGAGCTAGTTGCAGATTGCTGTGTTACAATGGTGCGAACAGAGTTTTACCAGCTGCAATAAAGCGGGTTAAACTGCGAAAATCGCCTTTCTGCTGTTATCAAGTAAAAGAGCGTACGAGTAAAGGGCAAGTAACGTTCGTTACCGCGAGTGGGCGCAGTGAATGAACGGGTTTTAGTAGCCGCGGCGGAGCGCTCGGAACAAAACGTTGCTCCGGCGTGCCCTTTGATCCCGCTTTGCTTCCTCTCAGGGGGCGGATTAGCTGGCCTCGCTGCGCAACCACCGACCGCACTCCAGCGCCGACACTCCGAATAACATGCAAAGGACTGACCTCCTCTCTCTTCCTAAGCTCTGCTGAAATTTGTTTTCACAGACTATAAACCCCAGAGAGCCTCAGTCAGCGAATAAATTCTCTGACCAAGAGAAGTAATAAGGACGAAATAGTCCCTACCTGGGGCTAATGAATTTGAGAAAATCTTGTAGTTACGTTATAAACTGAAATTTTAGGTACGTCATACCAGGGCTCTTTTTCTAAAAAAAATGTTCGGGAGTACTCAGACATTCATCTACATCTATATCTACATCTACATACATATTCCGCAATTCACCGTAAGGTGCGTGGCGGAGGGTACACTGTACCACTACTAGGCATTTCCTTGCCTATTCCACTCCCAAATTGAACGAGGAAAAAAAGAATGCCTATATGCCTCCGTACGAGCCCTAATTTCTCTTATCTTGTCTTTGTGATCTTTACGCGAAATGTAAGTAGGCGGCAGCAAGATCGTACTACACTCAGCTTCAAATTCCGGCCCTCTAAATTTACTTAACAGAAATTCACGAAAAGAACGTCGTCTTTCTTCCAGCGATCCCCAATTGAGTTGCCGGAGCATTTCCGTGACACTCGCGCATTGGCCGAACCTACCGGTAACAAATCTAGCTGCTCGTCTCTGAACCGCCTCTATGTCTTCCTTTAAACTGATCTGCTGCGGATTCCAAACACTTGAGCAATACTCAAGACGTGGTCGTAAAAGCGTCTTATACGCGGTCTCTTTTACAGGTGAAGTACATCTTCCCAAAATTCTCCCAATAAACCGAAGTCGGCTGTCCGCCCTACTCACAACTGTCCTTACATGCCATTTCATATCGCTCTGCGATGTTACGCCTAGATATTTGAACGAGGCGACAGCATCAAGAAGCTCACTACTAATGCTGTATTCGAACATTATGGGATTGTTTTTTCTACTCATGCGCATCACCTTACATTTTTCTACATTGAGAGCTAGCTGCCAATCTTCGCACCAACTAGAAATTTTGTCTAAGTCATCCTGTATGCTATTACCGTCAGTTACAGACGACACCCTCCCATACACCACAGCATCATCAGCAAACAGCCGCAAAATACAACTTACTCTGTGCATCAGATCATTTATATAGATAGAAAATAATAGCGGTCCTATCACACTCCCCTGGGGCACGCCTGACGATACACTCGTCTCTGATGAACACTCGCCGTCGAGAACAACGTACTGCGTTCTATTATTTAGGAAGTCTTCCAGCCAGTCACAAATTTGTGAACCTATTCCATAAGCTCGTATCTTGGTTAGCAGTCTGCAGTGTGGCACCGCGTCGAACGCCTTTTTGAAGTCGAGAAAAATACAATCCGCCTGTTGCCCTTCGTCCATGGCTTGCACGAAGTCATGTGAGATATAATGCAGCGAAAACTGAAGCATGGGGTACCAATCGTCGGCTTTTACCCATGACGTCATCAACATATCGAACTAAAAAAGAAAGTAATGGACTCTTCAATTGACTGCAGCATAAATGAAGCAGGCGATACTGAGAAACAGGCCAATTTGATGAAACCAAAACTTTCGCACATTCACTGATAGCAGTAACCACTGTCTGCAGAAGACTATTCTCCATCCGCTGTTTCAGACATTCGTAAAATATACTGGGCGCAAGATGCCTGATCGTTTCCCCCTTTTCCAGTGGAATTCCTCTGAAGTTCAGCTCTTGGACTGCTTTGAGAGCTTCACAGTAATGAGGACCACAGCTCAGTTTTCTTTCTTCAAACACCGACAGCTGATTTCTGATTTTCCGTTGGGCAGAATACAGTGTGATGTCTCCTGACTGTAGTTCTACACTTAATTCTGATAATTCTTGAAGGACATCATACATTAGAGCCAAGTCATCATCTTTTGTACTCCTGACACACTTCTGAAGCTCGATGCTACCCATCTGGTGCCCAATATTCTGCCTATTTTCAGAATTTCAATTTAAAGTAGCTCTGCATGTTGCTTAAACTCTCGAGCGTCTTTCGGTGACTGGTGGTACAGTGAACATAACTTTTCAAAGTTTTATGTTTGAAACGATTAACAAGTCATTTTTCTCACAAAATGCGATTTCTTGTTTCAAAGTCTAACATTCTGGACGATCATTTAATTTTCTACCATGCACACGTTAGTTCATTGCATTTTCACACATAGTTTCAGTTCTCAGGTTTGCAGTTTCACTTTCGTCATCCACTGACGTTTAGTTTCCTATCTTTTCACTCGCACACGAATTATTGATAGTTTTTGGTTTTTTAGATGCAGGAGAACAAGTAAAATAATTTGTTATTTTTCTGCTCATCTCTCACCTCAAACTTAAAAGTTGCAACGAAAGACAGGAAACAGTGTTAAACTTTGCACAACTGACAAGAACGGAACAGCAAACACAAATGAATAAAGAAAAACAAAACAAAGATGACAATGATTGGCGAAGGATCGTGATACCGGGAACGTAGAGATATCTACCGGTAGCTCGGTGTTTGAGCGTATACATATCCGTTTAGCACTACCATCGCTTACTAGCAGCGCGGGCGAGGCTTCCAAGTTCTCAACATTGTAAAAAAGTTACTTTGTGGACGAAAACGTTTAGGGGTACGCATCCCCCAACGTTCCCCCAGAAGAAGAGCACTGGTCATACCTATATTTCTCACGAGGCAAGATTGATGTTCCTGGAAACGCCTTCCGCTGTGTAATATACCCGGTAGCCAACTTTATTCAGATGATTATTAATCTAGGACCATACAAACAAAACCATTGCAGGTCACTATGAGATGATTTGAATTCGATACTTGATAAACTCGTCAGTTCAACAGACCATTAGACGTTCGAACAGTTTCAGTAATGCACGTTCCAAGAATGACAGGCCAGGTGTATTTATGCCATGCAGGTACAGCGTGCGGTCTAAGGCGTCTTGCCACCGATTGAGAGGCCGTTCCCCGTCGGAGGTTCGAATCCTCCCTCGAGTCCTTAGCATAAGCTTAGTGCCGGCCGCGGTGGCCGAGAGGACTGAGGCGCTACACTCACGGTCTGCAGGGCCACTGCGGTCGGGGGTTCGAATCCGCCCTCGGGCATGGATATTTGTGCCGTCCTTAGTATAAGGTAGTTGACAAGTAGTTTGTAAGTTTAGGTACTGATGACCCCGTAAGTCCCATAAGCTTAAAAGACATTTGAACATACGCTTAGTCTTGGGACCAATGACCTGAACTTTTTGGTCCCTTAGAATCACAAACATTTGAACGTTTTTGAACAGAAATGTTGATATTTTAAAGATTTGTACTGTTGACTCGATTTGTGTAGCGAATTCAGATAACCTGATAGTGACTCTGAATAGCCGAATCAACGTTAGTCATTTTATGACCCGAAGAACGTCACTGATTTCGTCTAATGTAGTTCACGCGCAATTAAAAAAAAAGCTTGTGAAGTTATGGGACTTAACTGCAGGGTCATCAGTCCCTAAACTTGAAACTACTTATGAACTACCTTATACTAAAAACAGCACAAAAATCCATGCCCGAGGGGGGATTCGAACCCCCGACGGAGATTACCCACAAGTCTTTGACTCTCCATCACCTTGCAGGAATCACTCCTTTTTGGGGGGGGGGAGGGGGGAGGGGGGGCGCACAACTCCTTAGGTCATTAGCGCCCGACCTTAAACGTGAATGTACCAAAAATCTGAGTTAAGACAACTGCCAATGAGAACGATACCAGGATATCGCTAAAATATACGGTAAAAAACATCAAGAGGAGGAATTAAATGTCCTTTGATAAATGAGTCATCTGTATAAAACGCAAGACCCGAGCAGTTGCTCGCGTGTCGTCGGCTAAAATTTTCTCTAAAGTGTTCGGCAGATTAAGGGCAACACGGACATGATGAAAATTAACACAGGACATTAAAACATGGCGCACCGTCAGTGGGTGACCGCAGGAACACAATGGTGCGGGGTCACCAGTCAACAAGTGGCGGTGGCTGAACCGGCAGTGAACGATCCGCAACCGGGCCAGGATTACTACCTCCCGTCGAGAGAGGCGTGGGAGGTTTTCCAAGTTGTTGGGATTGGTTTAATGGTGCAAAGCTTGTTGGCATGAAGCGAGGTCCACAATCTATGCCACGACAATAAAATGCGTCAGCAAATAGACGCTTTAATATCACTGGATGTGACACAGAGGGTGGTTGTCCGAGGCAGGAGAGTTGCAGCCCTGGCCGCACCATCAGCAGCTTCGTTCCAGGCACACCTACGTGGCCAGGTAACCACAGGAAGCTAACGTGAGAGCCGTCGTTTGCTAATAACTGAAGGAAGTGTTGAATTCGGTGTACGACAGGGTGGATCGGATACGGGTCTCTTAGACTTTGGATGACACTGATGGAGTCAGAGCAAATGACATAGGAAGGATGGCGGTGGCGACGGATATACTAAACAGCTTGATAGAGAGCAAAAAGGAATCACTCCCATTGTAACTGGATCATGTAAATTAAATGGAGAATATGGAACTATTCAAAGAAACCCAGATAACAATTTACTGACTTTGGTATCAAAATACTCCAAGACTAGGTAAAATTAAGTTATTGGTTACTGCTTCGAACTGATAAAATACATGGAATGTCAGGTCTGAAATAGTTATATAGGATAATTGAAATGGCGTAGGAGTCGTTACAGGTTCCGTCTGACGGAATGAAAACAGTAATCATACCATTTTTCATGCATGGGAAAAGAAAAGATTGTAACATATACAGAGGTATATCATTAATTAGAGTTGTGGGTAATTCTCAGTTATTGTTGAAAGGAGAGTGCGAGTATTAGTTGAAGACAAGTTGGATAAAAATCAGTAGGGGTGAAGGCCTTTTAGAGACTGTTAGGACCGGATATTTAGCTTACGGCAGATAATAGAGAAGTGCTATGAGTGGAACAGAAAATTGTGTTTTTTATAGAGCTAGGAAGGCTTATATTCGTGTTCCTAGGATGCAGCTATTGTCCGGTTACAAGATTATGAAATAGGCGGCAAATTTCTGCAGGAAAAATGTTCAAATGCTTGTATAGCTTATGGGACTTAACTACGGGGTCATCAGTCCCTAAACTTACAAACTACTTATGAACTACTTACGAACTAGGACGGCACAAATATCCATGCCCGAGGGGGGATTCGAACCCCCGACCGTAGCGGCCGTGCAGACCGTGACTGGAGCGCCTCAGTCCCCTCGGCCACCGCGGCCGGCCTTCTGCAGGAAATTGAAGGTATTTATTTAAATTGTCAGGCAGCAGATCGAGTGGACAGAAAATTGAGTCTATGCTTGACGATAGTTTCAGGGGTGTGACAAAGTTGTAACATGTCACCACTGTTGTTCGTACTATTTATGGATCATATGTTGTAAACAACAGACTGGCTGGGTCAGATTACAATATGTGAAAACAAATTAAGTAGTCTCGCTTATGCAAACGAGTTAGTTGTGATGGCAGATTGGAACGAAAGGTTGCAACATAATACTTCAGAGCTGCGTCAGAGAGTTGTGCTATGAAGATGAGCATCTTCAAAATGAGAGAAATGTCAGTAGGAAAGAGCTCTAAACAGACTGGACAAAGTTTGAAGAGGTAGACAGTTTCAAGCACTTAGAATGAAGTTTCTTACAGGATGACAACATAGGCAAAAAATTGGAATCAATAAAGCTAATGATAAGTGATCAGGTACGATCTACTTTCTTCTGCAAGAAGCAAGTCAGTACCAAGACTACGTTAGCATTGTTCCGCTCTATCTTTCGACCAACTTTGTTGTATGAGGGTGAAAGCTGGGTGGATAGAGGTTACCTCATTAATTAGCTTGATGTTACAGATATGAAAGTAGCGAGGATGATTGCAGGTACAAACAGATGGGGACAACGAAAGAAGAGTGTCGGTAATGAGAAAAGCTAAGGAAAACTGGGAACGGCCGCTGCGGAGAGGCCGAGCGCATTGAGGCGCTATGCTGCGATGCGCGAGGTTGTTCCCCGTCAGGGGTTATAATCCTTCCTCGGGCATGGATGTTTGTGTTGCCTTTAGTATAAGTATGTTGGTTCATAAGTAGTGTGTACGTTTAGGGACTGATGACCCGCAGTTAAGACCTATAAGCTTAACAAACATTTGATTTGAAATTGTCCAAATTTGCAACAAATCATGTACTGTCGTTCATATCGCATCTCTGTGAAAGTCATCAACACTTTCTGTAAGCTTCTGTCGTGATTTTTTTTTCCTGGAGACTTCAAAGAGTGTGTGGCCTCGTAATCAATTACCATATGATAAACTGAGGAACGACCAAAACTCGTAGATGCAGATGTTTCTATGATAATATCTGTCATTTATTGTTCTGGACACAACAGCTCCGTTTTATACAGATTAAGAACTTGATTTGTTCTTTGGTGGCATTTTGCATGGATACAAAATGTTGGATGACGTAATGAGTTTACACTTGCGCGATGCAGACGAGGAAGAGAAGAAGAGGTAGACTATGAATGCTTAATACTTATGGTGGTATTCAGCAACTGTTCCTTAAAGATGAAATTTCTAGCGAGTTTCTAATATCACACACACAAACGCTTCATACCTGAAACGGATGCGGCGACATTGAGCGAGCGCCCCTGTTTTGTTCAGCCCTGGACACGTGTCTCGCTGTGTTTAGAGTAATAATAATACTAATAATAATATTAATATTGTTTTCTGTTACAAAGGACCTAATTCAGGAGTGAGACTCCATGGACATGGAACAAGTCAATACATGAAGTTTAACACAAGAATGGTAATAGAAACTTTTTAAGTAGTCCTCGGATTTTTATCTGTCACTTTCCACTTCTTTCACCTCTGGCAGTATTGCTCATGTGAAAAATACCGAGTAGCACCGTGGTTCGGAACCCACGTTAAACTGTAGGTCCCCCTATAATTGGCTGGGCAAGTCAGTTCGAAGGTCGGAGGAAGGCAACGGCATACCACCTCCAAACAGGACCATGCCTAGTAAAGCACTGTGGTGTTCAAACCAATCTTCGGATTGTTGACTGCTTTACCTTTTTTTACCTTAAGTAGTCCTCTGCACACGACAATCTTAAGACAAAGTGAAAAGAATCAACAAAAAAAGTGAATTAGCTTAATTGTTTAACTTTTCTAGGAGTTCCTCGACAGAATAAAAGGAGTGAGCCATGAGGTAACTCTTCGATTTAGATTTGAAAGCGCGTGGGTTAGTGCTAAGATTCTTTAGTTCTTGTGGCAGCTTATTGAAAATAAATGCTGCAGAATACTGCACACCTTTCTGAACAAGTGTCAAGGTGGTCTGATGCAAATGTAGATTCGACTTTTGTCTAGTATTCACCAAGTGAAAGGCACTAACTCGTCGAAATAAGCTGATATTATAAACAGCAAACGACATTAAAGAAAAAACGGTATTGTGACGCCAGTATCAAAATTCCCAGACACTGAAGTTCTTGAACTTACACTACATATTTCTCGAACCGCCCGTTTTTGAGCCAGAAATATCCTTTTTGCATCAGGCGAGTTACCCCAAAAAATAATTCCGTACGTCATAAGTGATGAAAGTAAGCGTAATAGACTACTTGTCGTGTTGAAAAATCACTTATTTCAGATATTGTTCTAATGCTAAACATAGCAGAATTTAGTTTTGGAACAAGATCCTGAACATGGGCTTTCCACGACAGCTTACTGTCTATCTGAACACCTAGAAATTTAAACTGATCAGTCTCACTTATTATATAACCATTAATCAAAATGTCAGCTTTCGTCAAATTATGTGTTACAAATCGTAAAAACTGAGTTTTACTGTGATTTAACATCAACTTGTTTTCTACAAGCCATGAACTTATCTCTTGAACTGCATTATTTGATACAGTGTCATTATTACGAACACCATATTTCCCTACCAAGCTGGTATCATCAGCAAACAAAAATATCTCACAATCATCTGTTATCCTCGAAGGCATATCATTTATATAAATAAGAAACTGCAAAGGTCCCAAAACAGACCCCGTCTCTCGTTTCAGTGAACGGAGTATAGATTCGGTGAAGAATCATTTGGAAGTAAAAGGCTTAACTCAGACGAGACATCAGCACTGAACAGGGGATCATGGAGGAATTTTATTAGGGTGCTCCAAACTGAACGCTGAAAGGTTCAAATGTTCAAATGTTTGTTAGGCTTATGGGACTTAACTACGGGGTCATCAGTCCCTAAACTACTTATGAACTACTTACGAACTAGGACGGCACAAATATCCATGCCCGAGGGGGGATTCGAACCCCCGACCGTAGTGGCCGTACTGACCGTGACTGGAGCGCCTCAGTCCCCTCGGCCACCGCGGCCGGCACGGTGAAAGGCATAATCAGTTTCTAATGATGATTATTATGGTGATTCTTACGCTTTTCATTAGTATAAGAAAGAATGTCGATAAAGTGGTGGGAATGTATTGACGGTAATTAAACTGACTCGAAAGACTAATTGATGAATCAAAATAAATTATTATATGGAAAGTTCAGAAATTCTGGTAGGCGTATATGAAATGTTGCAGCGCGCCTTTAATAACGCGGTGTATTGTGCTGCGGTATGGTAGTCAGTCAGGCGACAAGTATCATGGGATATCTTCCACTATGGTGTCAGGCCTGCTCTCGCTGCGCAGCGCGCAGTTGCTCGCCGTCGGAGGTTAGAGTCCTCCCTAGTGCATGGGAGTGTGTGTTTGTCCTTAGGTTAGTTTACTTTAGTTTAAATAGTTTGTAAGCTACGGACTGATGACCACGCAGTTTGGTCCGATAGATTTACAAACATTTGATATTTCATACCTCTTCTATCTCGGTGAAGTAAAGTAGCTCAACTTGGCATGCAATCAACAAGGCGCTGAAGTACACTGCTACTACAGCCGTCCAGAACTGCGGAAGTGTTGTCGGTGAAGGATTTCGGACACTAGCTGGTCCCTCGATTATATGCCACAAATATTCGATGACATCCATGTCGGGCGATATGCGTGGACAAATCATTCATCGAAATCGATCACAATGGTCCTCAAACCGATTTTGTTGTTGTTTTCGTTTTGGGATTTTTTAAACAGCAGGGTCAACAGTCCCTTGTTCCTGAGCTGTAACAGGAAAAGTCTGAACACTTTTTCCAGTCAATTATCGTTACACTAGCTGCAAGTACCCGGCTTTGCCCGAGTAAACCTATTTAAGAACGTTCCCCATATAATTTTGTGTACGTGTACCGAATTTTATTTGGTTGTCTGGATCTTGAGTTATAAGGGAACAGACAACAAATGCGTCTTATATGTATAGAGTTTGAAATCGAAGTCTGTAAGTAAAGTACTCTCCCCCATGCACCGAATGAAATTTTATGTAGGCAGTAACCTTCATATTGTTTGCAAGGTCAGGTGCACAAACTTTCATCAAGATCGGAGTTAACTTGGGTCCTTGGCTTCGTGGGGTCTGCACCAACTCGTACCCTATCATCAACTCTTACCAACTTAAATCGGGAATCATCGACCAAGCCAACGGTTTCCGATCATTTTGGATTCAACCGACTTGGTCACGAGCGCAGGACAGTGAGCTATGTTTTGCTTATTATTTGTAAGGAATTAGAGTATCGAGTACTGCTTTTTATAACCGCTTCTTTTTACCATATTGAAAAATATTTAATATAAAGGAATGTGTTGGTTTCATCTTGATTTTATTAATAACTCCACTGAAAGATGTATATACTTAAAACAATTTTTGTACTTCAACGTTTAAAGTTAATGAAAGAAGCAAATAATTTTAATTAATTTATCGTGTATAAAAACTAATTGCCATCGTATAATTTTAAATTAAAATTGATCTATCTTTCTTCTTTCTACGTGATAGTAAAGAATATTAAATGCAAAAATTGATGGCAGTGTTCCATACTAGTGCCACCTGTCAGCTAACAAATATTTTTTCTATATATGCGTAATTTTTATTCCATTCTGCAGTTGACTCACCTACTAGGTGAGTACAGAGGTTTTTAAGTGAGTGAACAATTTAAATACCTTGTAAAAACTTCTTATAATTTTTGTATTTAAAACTTTTTGTGTAATTCGGTTGTACAGCGAACACTTGTTCCCTTTTCTCACAGATCTGATGATGGTAGATGCCGAATGGTGTAACACTATAGCATACTCCTTTCCCTGATAATCCATTGCTTATTATTATTTTATGCAATTGTTACTAAATTAGTTATTTTAATGATTTAATATATACCGACTGTCAGTTGTATTGTAATGACTGATGTATGTATTCAAATCCTTGACTCAGTAGAAGTAAGTGTTCCGCTAGAAACTGTAAAACTTAATTATTTTTTTGTGACAACGTTTATTTTCTATTTAAACATACTGCGGTTGTTATTATATAAATTGTTCTGTATAAAATATGAAATTATGTGTGCTGGTTCGTGTTAGGGCAAATTTAGTTAAAAGATGGAGTGCAGTACCTAGGAACGGAAAGGTGACCAGTGCAAGGTAAAATGTGGTTGGTTGGCGGGAGACGCTCTGGAAAGGTGGTAACAGGCAGTTTTGGCGGAGTCGTAGTTCAGTGAGGGTTGTAGTTCAGTGGTAGCCGTGAGATCCAGACCATCAAATAACGTCAAATTTGATACACGTACACAAAATTACATGGGGAAGGTTCTTAAACAGGTTTCGTTACTTTTTTTTTTTTTTTTTTTTTTTGTAAATCTATATTTTTGCACTTATCTTGATGAAATTTTGCACAATTGACCTTCAAAGCAAGAGGAAGGGCACTGTCTACATAAAATTTCGTTCAGTCCATGGTTGAAGTACTTATGGATTTCGCCAAAATCCACAGTTTTGCTCCGATCTTGATGAAATTTTGTGCACCTGACGTTGAAAACAATATGAAGGTTACTGTCTACATAAAATTTCATTCGGTGCATGGGGGAGAGTACTTTACTTACAGATTTCGATTTCAAACTCTACATATAAGACGCATGTGTTGTCTGTTCCTTTATAACTCAAGTTCCAGACAAACAAGAAAGCGAAACACTTTTATTTATACTAGGTCGATCCTCTAACGCTTGCTGTGTGGCGACAGATTGTTCCAAAATTGCAACGTAACGTGCACCAGTGACCGTTTCTCGAATGAAAAAAGGGGCAATAATGCCCATGCTGGATACTGCAGCCCACACAGTAACTTTAGGAGAATACAGGAGTTTCGCTTCACACCAATATGGCTTTTCGGAACCCAAACATCGCTAGTTCTGCTTATTCACGTATCCATTCAGGTGTAAGTGTGCTTCATCTGTAAACCAGATGCAGCCAACATCAAATTCTTCACTATCAATCATTGTGAGCATCCGATTGGCAAAGGCAACCCTTTGTTGCACTGCTCGTACGGGCATGGCCTGGTGCGTTTGAATTTTGAATGGAAACATGTGTAGGCTCTTTCTCAGTATTTTCTGCGTGCTGGAACGCTTCAAACCAGTCTCAGGTGCAATTCTACGGACGGATGACATTGGATTTCGCTGAATAATTCCAGAAACTGTGGCGATATTTTCAGGCGTAACTGCGGTTTGCTTGCGGCTAACATGTCCCACTAGATCATCAGTTACGCTGCCTGTTCGTTGAAATTTTGCAAAGAGCGTACGAATGGTTTTCGCATCGGATCCTTTTCGAACATTAAATCGTACTCGAAAACTTCGTCTTATTGCCGTAGGAAACTCTTCTAACCCGTGATACTGTAGCACTAGAAAAACGCGTTGTCCAATGGAGTACATGGTTTTAATCTCTTCCTTCGGTACGCTAACCTCCTTTCACGTTTCAATAGTGGAACTGATCGCTCTGGGCTTCGGATCACTATTTATACTAGGCATTACGTATGGCGATTACAGCGCCATCTGTTAGCAGCTTTTGTAACTATTGTTTCAAACTGCTGTATAAACTTCTCACAGCTTTCACAAAAACCATATCGTTTACTGCATTCCTCTATCGATCTTTGTTTTTGAGATATTTAATTTTGAAATCAGGGAGTCCTTTTCTGGACACTCTGTAGGACGACCCCCACATTTTCAATTCCAAAAAGAGTAATAAACTCCAGTTATAAAAATTACTTCTTGATTGACTCTCTTCTAAACATAATCTTGAAATCCACTTTTTTGGTTTTTCAGAGGTTTAATTTATGTTTGTTTAAATATATTTTTTACGTCATCCTATTGAGATTGATAGACTGGCTAAACTACAGATTAATTATTGATCTTATTTAAACAGTTTGGGTAGCTGTTTAGGGCATAGAAGCTGACATACATAACTCACCCCAGTGAACAGAGACAGCGAGCCACAAACCTTTTACTACCCTCAGATATGTATTGCCCAATTCTTATTGGAGAATACCGATAGGGCGGTCGCACGTTATCTGGTTAGAGAACGGAGGAATTGCTCACCGATGACGCTGAAGTAATGAGTAATGCATTGGAGTTGGTTTACTGCGAAAGAGCACAGCATTATCTAATTTCAGACTTCCATTCTCGTTATTTAATCGGCTTTTGACTATTTAATATCATTTGTAAACACGAACGAACGCTTTTAGCCCTAATGGATCTGTCAAATTGAACTTACTGCCGCTGTTGCGCAGGCGTGCTTAGTTATGGAAATGGCGCTGCAAAATTGTTCCATAGCAGCTGGAAAACTGAGATCTGAAGAGTGTTCAGTTGTCCTTATTGTGCAGTTTATGAATTAGTCCCTCTTAATGTGTAGAGCAAATCCATACAAAAGCCGCGTTCCGTTCTTCGAGCGTATAATATCCGTTTACTGAGTACAATGTGAGTTGAAATTGTCTGTTGTTACATTTCAGCAGCAACCATATGTTTCTAGAAATGCAGCAAAATACACGTCAGAATACAATTTTAATTTTGTGTTTCTGAGTCTCTAGTAGAATCTCTGGAAAAGAAATATCTAATGTCTATCTGAATATCGCAGAGTACAAAGTTTCAATATATGAGCGGATGGTTAGATTCAGGCGGTTACATCAGGTATTTTTGCAAACACAAGTGCAGTACACGCGTTGACAGGGTTTACAGAGAAACAAACTATTTTATACTTCAGAAAATCTTATTGAATTACAAAAATTGTAAAAGTCTGTAGTGAATTTATGTACTAAATCATATTTACTGACGGGCCAACCTCCTCCTTTGGCAACTATTTTTTTCCTGAGATGGTCCCTCAATTTCAGTAAATTGTAACAATCAAAAAGCACGTGGTCAATAGTTTGGACAGCTCTGTTACATAAGCACGATCCGTCTTAAATTTTTCTGAGCCGCTGATAGTAGGCTTTCAGTTTCCCATGGCCTGTTAACATAGCTGTAAAATTCAGAGATTTTTGGAGTTTAATCATCAAACGTTGTCGGATCGTAGGAAAATACGGTTTAGTGCTTCCCCCGTTTTTTGTTCTATGGCACTCAATGTCCCATTTGTTCCTTAAACTCTTCTCGAAGTTTCTTCTTTACGGCACTTGTAGGTATTTTGTTGTAGCGTATTGATTGTCATGATCGAGCTGCTCTTTTAGCACAGTTGTCAGCTAGTTCAATTCCCTACATCCTTAAATGTGCCTTAACCCATTCGAAATACACCAGCCACTTGTGTGTCTGCAACCTTCTGATTTTACATCTTATTTCTTCAACCAAGAAGTTGTGGTTCTTCGGATTTCGCAAAGAGTCGAAAGCAATCCTGCTGTCGGTGTGAATTACTGCAGTTGTATCAGTATTCGAGAGATTGTTTATGAAAAGAGCATTGGGACATGTGAAAGAGCGGATGTTCTCACGGCGATACGAATGAATAAGACCTTCTGTGCTCTCCAGCCGCGTCATGTGGTTACAATCCTACGAGCTTTCGGGCAAGCTCTCCTTGGCCATTGTCAAGTTGTAAATGTCTGCAGCATCGTAGGTGGCCGGCCGCGGTGGCCGAGGGGACTGAGGCACTTCAGTCACGGTCTGCACGGCCACTACGGTCGGGGGTTCGAATCCCCCCTCGGGCATGGATATTTGTGCCGTCCTTAGGATTAGCTAGTTCATAAGTAGTTTGTAAGTTTGGGACTGATGACCCCGTAGTTAAGTCACATAAGCTATACAAAACAACATCGAAGGTGGCTGTGGACACCGCGCAAGTAATACAAAAGATTTCATCAGCTGAATCAAGCAGACGCGTCTTGGGGAAGGTGACATCTCGGCTAGGTTCGGTGTGGTCGCATTTACACGTGTTCCAGTCAGAGGCTGCTTGTATCTCCTCTCGCATTTATTTGACAATAAAATTGTGGGACACTTTAAGCACACGTGGACATCGCCATATTTCCAGTACAGCGGCCAGTATTTCTAGCAGACATACAGCGTGGGGATTGGAAGCCCGATGGTTCCAGCAAACGTCAACCTCTTTATAGAAGGATTTGAGGACACCGCCTCCATCACAGCGAAGTTGTTTTTACAGTTAGGTGGATGACACGTTCGTCGTCTGTCCTCTTGGACGTCAGAAACAGAGAGAATTTTTAGATCATCTGAACGGCGTTGACGACCACATGAAGGTGGAAAAAGATTACGCTGTGCCCGTGCTTGATATCCCCGTACGCCGGAAAATCAGTGGTAGTCACCTCAGCCTCAGTGTCTGCAGGAAGCCCACACATACGGATCGGTATCTGAATGCTCTCAACTACCATCATGCAGTGCAAAAACGCTGCGTTATAAACATTCTAGTTCATCTCTCGAAAGCTTTCTCAGACGATAAAACTCTGCGTCGAGAATTAATGCTTCTCGGAAGAGTCTTCAGGGAATCAGTGGCAGATAATAGCAAGAACCATGAATTTTTGCCTTTCTGTGCAATACTCAAAAATTTAAATGTTTGTAAATCTATCGGATCAAACTGCGTAGTCCGCAGCTTACAAACTGCTTAAACTAAGGTAAACTAACCTAAGGACAATACACACACACACACACACACACACACACACACACACACACACACACACACAGACACATACACACCCATGCCCCACGGAGGACTCGAATCTCCGACGGCGAACAACCGCGCGCTCCGCAGCGAGGCGCCTTATGTGCGATCAAGGAGGTTAGAATCTCTGGAGACGTCCTAAAACTAAAAACGTGAAGCCGGCAAAATGCGTATTCAAGCATTTGTTTGTGCCCAAAACATTGGGCATAGAGTCTGTGTATAGGAGATCTAGTCGTTGAGATGTAAGTCGTATATAAGTAAATACTGCGATGTGACTGTCAATTTAGTTGCTTTACGTAAAGAAGACAATATTCACACAGGTTTTTAACCGAGAAATCTTTGTTTTGGGCACAAGAGCATGGCTTCTCTGGCTTCAACCAATGCCTGCTCTCAGCATACGTAACGCCACCTCCCTATATTTTAACCTCCTTGAGTGCAATACTGTCGCTAAACATTGGCAAGCTTATGATCGCGCGGCCTCCCGCGTCGGAGGCTCGAATCCTCCCTCGGGCATGGATGGTTGTGCTGTCTTTAGTATACGTTAGTTACTTCATAAGTAGTTTGTAAGTTTAGGGACATAATCCCGCAGTGAAGTCCCATAAGCTGGTGGCGCCTGCAAAAATCTAGGGCTCAAAAGACCAAGAATTTATAAGATAGCTTGTGAGTGTGGCTGCTATTATATTGGAAAACTGTACGTACTGTGGAACAACGTCGGACAGAACACTACCAGTACTTACGTCTTCGCTACCTGCAAAAATCATCCGTGGCGGAACATTCGTAAGCAAATCAAGAGTTCGTTTTGTGGAAACATCTGAAATTGCAAAACTAAAGGATTTTTGGATAGTATCATAAGCCATCGAAATTAAAATATCTGAGTACACCATTTATAAGGACGTCGTCTTGCAGCTCAGCACAGCCTGGTACCCGGCCGTAGCGAGGTTGAAGCGTACGCGGCGGGCACAGGACGTAAAACATTACATTGAATTAATACTTGTTCCATCGGTCATAAATACGACACAATGATATGGGACAGTTCAGTTTAATAAAACGTGTCTAAATGCCGGTTCGTCCATCTCTCGTTAATCTTCTCGTTAGTAAACGAGATGATGCCTTTAACATTCAGTTAAATGTGTTCGTTAATTGCATTGCGTATGTCATTGCCAGATACACCTCTCGTTTGCTAACCTGGAGAAAACAAGAAGCCACGATATATTTCGACTATGTTGGCAATAGAAACAAAAAAAAAAAAAAAAAAAAAAAAAAAAAACAAAAAAAAAAAAAAAAAAAAACGGTGCTATGAGCTGGAAGGAAAAGCGACACGGTCATGTGTGGCAAATGAATTCAATACGTCCATGGAACGTGTAGGACAGCAAAAGTGCTTAGGTCCAAGTACGAGAACATACTGCCAAGTGCACAGTACCTCAGTGCAAGCATTAACTTGCACATAGGCGAAAGAGCATTGTTCCAGTAAATCGGAGAAAGAAATCACATTTTAGGCCGTACAGTATGCGCAACAAGCATAAGTAAATACTGAATTAATAAGCTTGCAAGCATAAATAATGTAAACATCCCTTAGGCTGTGGCTAAGCCATGTCTCCACCATATCCTTTCTTCCAGGAGTGCTAGTCTTGCGTGTTTGCAGGAGAGCTTCTGTGAAGTTTGGAAAGTAGGAGGCGAGGTACTGGCAGAAGTAAAGTTGTGAGGCGGCATCGTGAGTCGTGTCGGGATAGCACAGTCGGTAGTGCGCTTGCCCGCGAAAGGCAAAGGTCCCAGGTTCGAGTCCCGGTTCCGGCACACAATTTTAATCTGTCAGGAAGTTTCATATCAGCGCACACTCCGCTGCAGAGTGAAGTTTTATTCTATAAATAATGTATTCTGACACATTGTAAAAAAAAAGCGACGATACGACATGGGAAGAAAAGGAAGCGACATTGTCGCGTCTGGCAAATGATTTCAATGCTGTCCATGGAACACGTAGGACAGCACAAGTGCTTAGGCCCTAGTACGATAACATACTGCCAAATGCGTAGTACCTTAGTGCAAGCAATAACTTGCACATAGGCGAAAGTGCACTGTTCTATAGATCGGAGGAAGAAATCACATTTTAGGCCTTACACTAGGCGCACTGAATTAATAAGCTTGCAGACATAAATAATGTATTCTGTTTTCTATTACGACAGATAACTTACAAAATACATAACTACCAGTTGGACTCTTCAAATGGTCGTGGAGTTTTCATGCAGCGTCAAAGTGGCGTTTCGAATCGAGTAACAAATTCTGCATCATCCCAGCATTCAAATTTATTTGGACGAACATGAATACGTCTAGGACGCCTTACAGAGGCAATGACCTGTAGATCGTACAAAATATTGACAATGTCTTCATTGTCAACGAAATCTCTTATTCCAGCCATTTTAATCATACCGATTCTCATTTAACTAGTCCTCATCAATAAGTTTGTATTTTGATATCGCAACAATAAATTTACGGTTACGTTGTGTATCTGCAATATATCAAACTCACTACTCGCTTCTGACATGGATGGGGCGTGAAATATGACGATAAAATTTCCGGATAAAGCTGCTTCCACAGTAGTTTTTTTATATATGTAGTGCTTTTGTTATTTTGTTCGATAAATCGATTTTATCACGTGAATGCATTTCGGTATTTTATCGCTTTGGAATCCTGACATTTTCATGCAGATTCTTACTTAACTGATAGTTAGCCGTGTAACGAGCAGAATTCTACTCGTTAACTTAACGGCCAGTTTGAGCTCTTTTAACGTCAAGTTAACTCATAACGAAACATTGAAAAACGCAATTCTCCGCTAACGACAAGTTAAAATCTTAACTGGAACTTAAGGAGACATTGAAAAACCGGCCCTAAATTTGAGACTCATTATTTTATGCATTTTTTCTCCTAGTGTTGTAGCTATGCACAACTATTAGTTTTGAATTGGATCGGGTTGTTAATAACTCATTTCATAAGTGAATACATAAATTGTGAAGCTACTGCGAAGATACCTATATCCTTAAATGTTTGCAAGATGATCTTGGGTGGTCTCCAGCAATTATTCTGATTACACGCTTTTGTCCAATGAATATATTTTTACTCAATGTTGTATTGCCCCAAAATATAATGCCATACGAAATCAATGAATGAAAGTAGTCAGAGTAAGCTAATTTACTGAGATATAGAGCCTCAAAATCTGCAATGACCCTGATAGCGTAAGAAACTGAACTCAGTCACCATAAGTCATTAATATATATATATTTAAAAACAGCAAAAGGCCCAAAACCAAACTTTCTGGAACCCCAGTTTTGATAACTCTCCGGTTAGAGGAATTAGTTTGTTGCATATTACGTGAACTGCTTATTTCAAAATTCTGCATTCTTCTAGTTAAGTGTGATTTAAACAATTTGTGCACTCATACTACACGCTTACCTAGAAGAATTACATGGTTTAAACAATCAAAAGCCTTTGAGACATCATAAAAGATCCTAACGGGTGATGTCCGGTTATTGAAAGTATTTAATATTTCATCAGTGAAAGTATATATAGCATTTTCTGTTGATAAGCTTTTCTGAAAAACAAACCGACACTTTTGTAGAACTTTATTTTGACTAATATGTGAAGGTATTTGATAGCACATTACTTTTTCAAAAACGTTGGATAAAGCTGTCAGGAGTGAGATTGGGCGGTAGTTGTTGACATCAGACATAACCCCTTTGTTATGCAATGGTTTAATAATAGCAATTTTCAGTCTATCCGGGAAAATACCCTGCTTTAAGGAGCTTATTACATATTTGGCTAAAAATCCTACTTATCTCTTTGGAACAAGTTTTTAGTACTCTAATCGAAGTGCCGTCAATTCCATGTGAGGTTTTACTCTTGAGAGAGTTTATTACTTTCCTAGTTTTCGAGGGACAGGTGGGTAGAATTTCAATTGTGTCAAAATGTGTAGGTACGATCTCTTGCATTAAGTGCCTTCATACTTTTCCACAACATTTAAAAAATAATATTTAAAAATGTTTTCAACTTCTGTCTTTTGTTAGTAAACGTTTCATTTGCTTCGATGGTAATACTATCTACCTCTGCTCTTGGTTGTCCTATCTACCTTTTAATATTATTCTAAATTGTTTAAATAGTATTATCAAAAGAACTAATCTCACTCAAGCTTCTGGATTTTTTTAATAATTTTTCTTATTGTAGGACAATATTTTATATAATATTTGATTGTTTCTGGATCATTACTTTTTCTTGCGGATGGATACAATTCCGTTTTCCGGTTACAAGATATTTTTATTCCTTTAGTAACTCATGGTTTTTGCATGATTTCTTACAATTATATTTAAATAATTCCTTGGGGAAACAGTTTTCAAACATCCATATAAACGTATCATAAAATAAGTTATATTTAAAATTAGCATCATATTCCTTATAAACCACATCCAAGTCCAACAACTGTAGACTTTTTCGGAAATTTCTAGTTGTTAAGTCATTAATCGAGCACACAACTGTGAAGGACTGTTTCGAATTATTGAACGCAGCTGCGTTATATAATGTAACTAGCTGTGCACTATGATCAGAAGGACCATTCTCTACAGGACAAGCATTTAGGTTGTTTAACGTATCTTGGTCTATAAGAAACTTATCTATCAATGTACTGCTGTCCTTTATTAACGAATTGGAAAATAAATAACGGATGTCAAATTCAAGGAGCCAAGTAAGACTTCTAGGTCATTCTTCCTATTACACTCTTACAGTGAACCAACATAGAAATCACCACAAATAATTTGCTTCCCTCTATCTGACAGGTAGCACAACAAGGCATCCAAGTTTTTCATAAATAACTAGAAGTTTCCTGAAGGGATCCTATACATTGTTGCAATTATAAGAAAGTCATAATTGAGTGTAAGCTGACAGGCGGATTCTTCAATATTTTGCTCCACACAAAACGTTTCTGTTCAAAAGTTTTTGAACAGTGATAGCTTTTGACATGTCTGGCAACTCCTCCTTATTATTTCTACTTACATGTGCAGCTAGTTTATATCCACTAACATTCACATTTTCCATACCAGTGACAACGTGATGCTCAGACAGGCAAAGCATATCTATTACATTATCAGTCTCTATATCATATAAACAAACCAGAAGCTCATCTATTTTATTCTTTAATCCCCAAATATTCTGATGAAAAATGATAACATTATTTTTTACTTTATTTTTGTGAGAATCTTATGATTTTTCAAAGTCTTTAGAAACTGTCTGCCTGAGCTTCTCATATGTCGATGAGCTACAGTGACGAGATAGCCAGCAGCACCGCTTTACAACGAAAAGCCGACGACTCAGCATCATTGACCACTTGACAAAGCTTTTAAAAAACTCGTGGGATTCTAAAAACCTGACGCGGGTGGAGGCCCAAGAAGATTTTTATTCGAACTTTTACTTATTGCCTACTCATTTCTTTTTGTTTTCTTTTCTAACTGGACTGATACGAAGCGAAAAGTAACCGGTAAGAAATGTAAAAGAGAGCGTGCATAAATAATTTGGAAGAAGTGCATAGTTTAATATTTGCAAAATTATTATTAGACTGAACGCCCTATTCAGTTCAGTGAGTCTTCAACAGCAGCCTACACTGTTTGCTAGTAACAATAATTACCCTCATTCAGTACTAGATGAAAAAAAAGGACCATGACAAAAGGATATTTGGGCTTTTCTTTAATATACAAAGTAGCATTTGATAATGTTATTCTTAGGAATTTAGTTTAAATCAAACTACGTTGGTCATCAGTCCCTAGTCTTACAAACTACTTAAACTAAGTTAAACTAACCTAAGGAGAACACACACATCTATGCCCGAGGGAGGACTCGAATCTCCGACGCGGGAGGCCGCGCGATCCGTAACGTGGCGCTCCAGACCGCTCGGATACTCTCGCACGGCAGGAATTTTTCATTTCACAAATAAATGATACATATTTGGCCACGCCAGTGGAATTTTATAGTGAAAACATGTTGAGTACAACTGTGCATCTGTAGGCACAAATATGAATTTTATTAGTTTCAACAGAAGGATGTTGTAACTTAAAGGGGGCTAAACGGCGAGGTTATCAGTCAGAGGGACCTTGGTGCAGGAGGAACACCAATCCGTATCCACCTGAGTTATACACGACATGTGATCTGTATATAAACTGGATGTATAACTTTGGTGTCTGTGCATAGAACTGCAGCGTATCTGCACATTCATATGTTTTGTACACAAATTCGCGTTGTCCACCATGTTTAAATTTGGCAAACGAGTTTTCACAAGTTATTACATGACAAAGAATTGCTTGCTTACCTCCTAATTTGGATTTTTAGTCAATATGCAATGTAATAGATTGTTACGGGAGCGGAATCGAAGCGTATTTCCTTTTGGTTTTCTTATAATACTTCATAGCCGCCATATCGCAATTTGGCAAGAAACAAAGCATGAACATGCTCAGACAGGAAATAAGGAGATATAGGTCAGAAGTCCTTGCAGGCTACGGAATACCCTTTTAATCCAGCGACTTGAACCAAGACTTCCTAGTAATCAGTTTCGTCCTCCTTGCTTCCTTTCAATAAATGTAAATAAACGTGACAATACCTGTAAACAGTAATACGAGAAAAAAACAAGTTTATTTCCATATATCCTCAATCCGCCCTGTCCGACCCCAGTTTTCCTACTCAAATTGTGCAGTGATGCATTTTACATGTCCTGTTGAATTTTTATACGCTCTTACGGAAACAGCCTGTATAACTCAATCGAGATGTCACTGGCAACAATATATTCACCATGAACTTTGCAATGTTAAAAGATGAATATCAAAATAATTAATGCCAATCGTACTATCGGAAACATGAAAAAATGAACCTTCTGTAGCATACTTTAATGAGCTGAACGACGAAAAACGGATGAAATGAAAAGGAGATTAAAGGATGTTTTTCCACTATCATCACCACCCTCTCCCCCCCCCCCCCCCCGCCTCTCCACCCATTTCAACATCTTCAGTGAGTGCTGAGTGAATTTGGTGTTCTCTCAGCATGGTGTTTTATTTTTGAAAAAAGTAGTTACGAAATTGAGTCTTAGTTTAAAAAGAAATGAATAGCACAGAAAAACGAATGTTCGATTACGAACAAATTTGTGAAGCAATACAATCTGGCCGGCCGCGGTGGCCGAGGGGACTGAGGCACTTCAGTCACGGTCTGCACGGCCACTACGTTCGGGGGTTCGAATCCCCCCTCGGGCATGAATATTTGTGCCGTCCTAGTTCGTAAGTAGTTCATAAGTAGTTTGTAATTTTAGGGACTGATGACCCCGTAGTTAAGTCCCATAAGCTATACAAACATTTGAATACAATCTGCTGAAATGCGGTACAGAGTTGATTTTTTTAACACAATGATAGATGCTGTAATAGTAGAGAGTGAATCTCGATTCAAAGCGCTCGAAGAAAATTTTGAGCGATTTGGTTTTATTTATGATATTAGTTATTTGAAACCTCTATCCAAGGAGGACCGTCTCAAGCATTGTAATGATTTAGGTATGACACTTCGAGAAGCCAGAAATAGTGACATAGAGCCTTCAGAACTTTCTGAGGAACTTTAGCTTTTAAAATCCAATCAACTAAACTCAATCAAAGACACAAAAAAGTTTCTTCAGTACAATTTGGAAGACGTATATCGAAATGTTTACATAACAATCATTCTCAAGAATTTTAAATAGAGAAAGAGAAAAAAAAATTCTTGAAACGGAGAGAAACTGGCGTCTTGAAAGTTTTGAAACGGTGATGGCAGTGAGTAAAACAGCTGCACGACATGCAGAGGCACACACAAAAATGTAAAATGTTCAAATGTTTGTAGAGCTTATGGGACTTAACTGCGGGTTCATCAGCCCCTAAACTTACAAACTACTTATGACCAAACTTATACTAAAGACGGCACAAACATCCATGCCCGAGGGGGAATTCGAACCCCCGACGGGGAACGGCCTCGCGCATCGTAACATAGCGCCTCAATGCGGCAGAGGCACACACGCAATTAAAATAACACTGGGCGGCGGCTACTGGTTGGCTGTCCGCTATTGTTGAATTAAAACAAGTAATACGTAAAAACACTACACATACGAAGAAACACATAATTAAAACTGATGGCTGCGGGTTGGCTGTCCACTGTTGTTAAAATAAAGCAACGTAACTAAAAGACACCACAACGCAATAGAAGGTTCCACATACGGCGGAACACTCGCAGTATTAAAGAAAGGGGGGAGGAGGGATGAGAGGAAGGTGATGGTCGGGAGGAACCACAGACCGAGCGAGGTGGCGCAGTGGTAACGCACTGGACTCGCATTCGGGAGGATGGTGGTTCAAATCCACCTCCGGCCATCCAGATTTAGGTTTTCCGTGATTTCCCTAAATCACTCCAGACATATGCCGGGATGGTTCATTTCAAAGGGCACGGCCGTTTTCCTTCCTCATCCTTACCCAAAACCTCCGAGCGTTAGCTCCGTCTGTAATGGCCAAGCTGTCGACGGGACGTTAAACCGTAAGCATCCATCCATCCATCTAGGAACCACAGGGCCAGTGGGGAAGGGCCCTCAGGGTGAAGGGGGAAGGACCGCAGCTGGTATGAAGGGTAGATGTCAGGTCGCAGGGCATCATCCCGGAGGGGGAGGGTACGGAAGTTGCCACGGGAAAGGATCCGGAGTGTGGACATGGGTAGAGCAGGGGGAGTACAGTGGTGGAGGCGCGGCAACGTACCGGATGCCGAGAGGACGGAATGGACTAAAGGATTAGGCAGGTATCATTTGTGGGATCTGTTACGGAGACAGATATATTAAATAAAGAATGTACATCTGAGCTTTTTTAATTACTTTTTTATTTTCTTTTAATGACCTGTGGGGCAGGTTGGCAGCAGCCTCGTACGCTTTTCTTCCGTCCAGAGTACATATGTGTTTGACAGGAGGTAATGGCGGTTTATAACAGGAGATAAAAATGTTGAATTTAACAATGAAAAGAAGATTTGAATTTAACAATAAAAGGAGATAAAAGTGGTGAATTTTGCAAGTGGTGAAGAGGATACGGATATGCTCGAGGAACTTCATAAGTTGAGGGAAAGGAATGAGATCTTAGAGGATCCGCATAGGGGAAAGGATGCTGATTCGGTAAGCAAAGAGGGCGTGTGGATCTAGGATTTGGAGGGATTTATAATAGGTAGCGGAGGCTGATATCCGATAGGGATGGAAACTGCAAAGGACAGGGTTGTTGAGGGGTTAAGTCCTCATGTCCGGCAGGAAAGGAGCTTGAGGAGGATCTTCAGGTTTTGACGGGATTCCATGTGAAAGTGGCCTTTCTTACATCGGACAAACAACTCGTACTGTCCATGAAAGATGTACAGAACACCAAAGGTACACACGACTTTTACAGCCTAACAAGTCGGCATTGGCACAGCACTGCATTGACACTCGTCACAATATGTTGTATGACAACGTTTAAATTTTAGCAACTATATCATCCATTTGCGACTCTTTAGTGAAGGGAGGCAATTGAAATTCGCTTGACGACGAATTTAATTAATAGAGATAGTGGTTTCAACCTAGATAAAGCATAGAATCCGGCACTTTCTGTAATAAACCCGCAAAGACGTCGTCACAGTGCAGCTCATAGGCATTCATCGACATGCCAACACGGATCGACTGTGGAGTCATAGATTCAACTCGTGCATTAAACACGTCTTTGCCGCCGAGCAACGTTTCTGGCGCATATGTATCTGTGGCCACATGCGCAGTCACGCGGTACGCGAGTACAAAGGGCCGAAGCGAGCACTGGAGCGTCAGTCTCTCGGCTCACTCTGAAGATAGCCGATATATTAGAAAAAGAAGTAGGAGAATTCCTGCGGCTGCATACCCAAAACTTAATGGAACGAGCTTGAGGAGTTTGAGATGGGAGATGGCTTTTTGACGGACTGAAGGTGAGGGTTCCAGGAAAGGGAGCGATCCTGGGTGAGGCCACAGTATTTGAGGGTGGAGGTTTGTGGGATGGGACGGTCATGGAGTGTGAGGATCGGGTGGTACGATCTATAAGGATTGCCTGGGATTTGGTGGGGTTCACAGAGAGGACCCACTGGTTACACCCAATGGAGAATTGGGGGAGGTGAGACTGGAGAAGGGGCTGAGAGAATGCAAATGTTCAAATGTTTGTAAAGCTTATGGGACTTAACTACGGGGTCATCAGTCCCTAAACTTACAAAGTACTTATGAACTACTTACGAACTAGGACGGCACAAATATACATGCCCGAGGGGGGATTCGAACCCCCGACCGTAGTGGCCGTGCAGACCGTGACTGAAGCGCCTCAGTCTCCTCGGCCAACGCGGCCGGCAGAGCATGCAATGGAAGGGGCTATCTGAGCTTTTTCGGAGGCATAGATGTTTTGTTTTACCATCTCTGGATGTCGAGTGGAACAGAAAAGTATATCAGCAGCGGCGGTACGAGGTACTCTCTACCTCGCACGACATGGTAACCTGCGGCGTTTGAGTGGCTGAAGCCGCAGACGCAGAAATAACTGGGCGGTGTGGACTGCACGCGACCGCCGTGTTTGCGTGTGCAGCGGCCGATGGCGGCTGATTAATTGATTCACAAACACGTCAACAGGTTGCTCCGGGCGCGCTGTCATGGCGCAGCATTACAAACGGGCCCGCTGCCAGCCAGATGCTGCCCAACGCCAGCTCAGCAGCTGCCAAACGATCCACACCCATTGGCACCTAACTTTCAGCTCGTTTCACCAAGTCTTACCGGCTTAGATTACAGCCATAAACAGAGTTTCGCGGATTATTTCTTGCAAATGGTTGTTAAAGGAAGGAAAGGAACAATGATAGGAAAGACAGGATTGACAGTGGATGCATTTGGGCATTGATATTATGCAATGGCGACAATTGAAAACGTGAGCCGGACCAGGAATCGAACCCGGGTCTCCCGCTTCGGGCCAGCGGTCGCCTTAACCACTTGGCCAAATGTTCAAATGGTTATAGAGCTTATGGGACTCAACTACGGGGTTATCAGTCCCTAAACTTACAAACTACATCTACATCTACATGTACATGTATACTCCGCAATTCACCGTAAGGTGCGTGGCGGAGGGTACACTGTACCACTACTAGGCATTTCGTTTCCTATTCCACTCCTAAATTGAACGAGGAAAAAAAGAATGCTTATATGCCTCCGTACGAGCCCTAATTTCTCTTATCTTGTCTTTGTGATCTTTACGCGAAATGTAAGTAGGCGGCAGCAAGATCGTACTACACTCAGCTTCAAATTCCGGCCCTCTAAATTTACTCAACAGAAATTCACTTATGAACTGGCTACAATTAAGGATGGCACAAATATTCATGCCCAAGGGGGGATTCGAACCCCCGACTGTAGTGGCAGTGTAGACCGTGACTGAAGCGCCTCAGTCTCCTCGGCCACCGCGACCGGCCCACTTGGCCACCCGTGTTTGTAGCGCCCCTATCGTCCATGCCCTCTTACACTCGCCAATACCGATTCCCGCGCGAGGTCGGACGTATGACCGCATCTGCGGTGAAATAACTGAAGCTGACGCCGTCGTCGCGTTTAATACTTATTGTATTGGTGTGGTGCCAATACAACAATATTATTTCTTTTCACTTTACGTTATTGTTCACTGATATTCAGCTCAATTCCCCTCGCTCAATCTTCAGTTTATTGGTTTTAATTCTCCAACACAATCTCTGTTTTTAGAAATCTTCCCATTCCATTTTTAAGTGGTGTGGTACAGCAACCGTGTTCTTGAATAAAAGAACTTCTTGATTGCAAGAATCTCTGTTTTTTTGTATACTTTTTTTTCCTTTTGTCTTCTTGTATTTTATTGAATCATTCATGTGTCCAGTCTGGTGTTTTTTTTAAATATGCGTGATCTTTCGAGTTACATGTTTTTACTCTCATTAACTGTCTCCGTTTATCTATCTCCCTTTATCCATTTGTCTCAAATGTTCAAATGTTTGTTAAGCTTATGGGACTTAACTACGGGGTTATTAGTCCCTAAACTTACAAACTACTTATCACCTACCTTATACTAAGGACGGCACAAATATCCATGCTCGAGGGGGGATTCGAACCCCCGACCGTAGTGGCCGTGCAGACCGTGACTGAAGCGCCTCAGTCCCCTCGGCCACCGCGGCCGGCTCCATTTTTCTCTTCATGTAGTATATATAAATGTCTATACTATACTGCTTAAAACAATTAGGGGATCAGATGAGATATCATATACAATACACATGTAATATTTTTATTCAGATGTTCGTTGCTATTGTAACTTTTGTGTGATACAGTAATATATTTTTTTGTCTCATCTCTTTACTTGAGGATTACATGGCGTTTATTTAGACCGAGGAACCATGAGGCTACCGTAATAGTGAAAAACTCGTATTCTCTGCCCTCTAATATGGTGTGTGATCACATGGCATGTCCAGTACAGTTCCACCCCTGCGTGGCATTGACAGAATGCGATTATTAATCAATATTCGTCGGATATTTGGCCGTTCTTCCATGAGTGTAATATCCAGCTCGGCAACAGTTGTGGGAGGAGCTGGTCTGCAGTCATCCCAGACGTGGTCAATTGGGTTTATGTCCGGTGAACAAGCTGACCACTCCATTCGCCCGGCACCGTTAGACCACCGCATCACTAGCGATTAAAGCGCCTCAGAATAAACACTATTTCCTCCCCGTCACAAATCTTAATTCAGCTTCTGTCTACCACAGTTTCACGACCTCCATTGAAGGCTTTTACACAACGCGTCACTGTTCTGTACGACAAGGCCGATTTCCCGCACGCCTCTTGAAGACCTTGATGACACTGTCGTGCTGTACCACCTCTGGCACATTCAATCTTGATCTAACTCCGTCGTTTCTGTTCCGAAAACATAGTGACACCGTTACTTTACACCGCTCGCTCACAAGCGACTGTTTTTCCCTCGATGGCACGCCGGTAATGTGGGACGGGCGAGTGCATTTGCTCGAAGGCCGCGGTGGAGTAGCCGAGCGATGCCGGTCAGAGAGCTCAACGCTCTCCGTAATAAAAAAGCTGAGTCTAGAACTCAAAGAACAAGAACGAACAAACATGATCAGCGTCCGCAACGAACAGAACAAACGATTGATTAAAAAAAAAAAAAAAAAAAAAAAAAAAAAAAAAAAAAAAAAAAAAAAAAAAAACCGGTCTAAGACGTCTCGCTGCGGAGCGCGCGGTTGCTCGCCGTCGGAGGTCCGAGTCCTCCCTGGGGCATGGGTGTTTGTGTTGTCCGTAGGTCCGATAGATTTACAGACATTTCAACATTTTTTTGCTCGAAGGTAAGATAGGTACATCAACAACGTGTATTAGCAGCGACAACTGTAAATTCCATTGCATGCTGTCTCCACAGCAGGATTGCCAATATTTAAGTTCCAACCTTCGTGTATAGTTATACATACGATCTTGAAGTGAACAAAATAAGAATTATAAATTAATTACACAGTTATCAGGTTTGAAGAATTGTCAAAATAGTAGGGACGACTCAAGTACTGGTGACAGTAGGGTGTTAAGCTATTTATATGTTACGCACTTAATGGGTATTACTGTATTAGTTCATCTTCTTACAATTTAAGAAGCCTATGTAAGCAGTTACATGACGACGTAGCAGTGAATCTCTCGTATTTTATTACTCCACAACTTTAATTTTCGCACCGAGCGAGGTGGCGCAGTGGTAACACACTGGACTCGCATTCGGAAGGATGGTGGTTCAAATCCACCTCCGGCCATCCGGATTTAGGTTTTCCGTGATTTCTCTAAATCACTCCAGGCAAATGCCGGGATAGTTCCTTTGAAAGGGCACGGCCGATTTCCTTCCACATCCTTAGCAAAAACCTCCCGAGCGTAAGCTCCCTCTCTAATGACCATGCTGTCGACGGGACGTTAAACTCCAGGCTTCCTTCTTTGTAATTTTCGTCATAACTACCTAATATTTTTCCATACTTATTTGATTCGTAGATGATAAACCCTACTTTCAACGTCATATAAAAAAGTTTGCCAAAGCAATATCACACGCAAAATGCGTTAAGGGATTGCTCTATGGTATCGCCATTTCTCATTTGCTATATCAAGATGAAAGTGTGGGTAAAGCAGCAACGAGTCAAATAATACCGAAAAACGTTCCACACTTGGTGAAAATTAAGAATGGTAGATGCGATATAATCCTAGAGCTTTACTGCTTTGTCGTCATGTAACAATTATTTTCCCGCAGGCTTTCATATTTAATGCTTCTGAAATTCAGACGATTATCGCGTTATTAGCGACAGATACGAAGCGGCGTTGGGGATATCAGTGTGGATGGAGCAGGTAGAACAAAGCCTGAGGGAGAAAGAGGGAGGTGTGTGTGTGTGAGAGAGAGAGAGAGGTGGGAGTGGAAAGTAATTCGACCGGTGAACATCACTGTGGACCCGGTGAGCAGAGAATTAACTTTTTAACAGGCCGGATTATTTACTCCGGCGGCCAGAAGCCAATTAGGGTTTATTTTGTTGCTGGTTTTCCGCGCGGCTGACTTTCCACTGGGGACAGCGGCAGAGTCGGACGTACCGCCGCGCCACCAGCGGTTGTTTGCGCGCCGAGCCGAACAATAGCGGCAGAAAATAGAAAAGGACGCTCGCCGAATACCAAACGTCACGTCGCTGAAAACTTTGCAAGCGTTGAACGTGCAGTTTAGTGTCCTATCCACATCAGCAAACAGTAAATCAGAATTCTATCCTGTTTCACATCGGCTTTAATATCCCTTTGCAACTTCTTCTTGGAATATCAGTCTGTTAAATCCTTTCGTCTGCCAATCGTGTTACTCCTCTAATATTCCAATAATGCTAATTAATTTCAAAATTTTCTAGTAAATTCTCATAGCACGTTTTATACAGGGTGCTGTTACAAAAACGTACGGCCAAACATTCAGGAAAGATTCCTCACACACAAAGAAAGAAAATATGTTATGTGGACATGTGTCCGGAAACGCTTAATTTCCATGTTAGAGCTCATTTTAGTATTTATCTTTAAATGTAAATTGAAATAATTCGTGCAGACAATTGTCAAAATACACAACTGTTTCGTTAGTATGTACTGTAATTCCTCGATTCACGTCATCAACACAGATTTTCTGTGAACGTTTGGGCAGGAATTGTTAGTGATGTCTTGATTGGGCCTCACGTTCTTCCACCTACGCTCACTGGAGCACGTTATCATAATTTCACACGGGATACTCTACCTGTGCTGCTAGAACATGTGCCTTTACAAGTACGACACAACATTGGGTTCATGCACGATGGAGATCCTGTACATTTCAGTCGACGTGTTCGTACGCTTCTCAACAACAGATTCGGTGACCGATGGATTGGTAGAGGCGGACCAATTCCATGGCCTCCACGCTCTCCTGACCTCAGCCCTCTTGACTTTCATTTATGGGGACATTTGAAAGCTCTTGTCTACGCAACCCCGGTACCAAATGTAGAGATTCTTCGTGCTCGTATTGTGGACGGCTGTTATATAATGTGCCATTCTCCAGGGCTGCATCAGTGCATCAGAGATTCCATGCGACGGAGGGTGGATGCATGTATCCTCGCTAACGGAGGACATTTTGAACATTTCCTGTAACAAAGTGTTTGAAGTCACGCTGGTACATTCTGTTGCTGTGTTTTTCCATTCCATGATTAATGTGATTCGAAGAGAAGTAATAAAATGATCTTTGAGATAGAAATTAAGCGTTTCCGGACACATTTCCACATAACATATTTTCTTTCTTTTTGTGTGAGGAATGTTTGCTGAAACTTTGGCCGTACCTTTTTGTAACACCCTGTAGAAATGAAATATGAAAAATTTTATAGCTCAAGTAAGAAACTTTCTTTCGGTTTTTCTGCATTGGAGGTTGTCCGTTTTGGCCCACTTTAGGTTACGGTAGTAACACTAAAAGTGGGCCTTTGCGATCGTCTTTTAACAGCTCGAAATGAAAATGAAAATAACGCCTTAACCGTTTATCTGACACGGGAACTGAGTACATGAATCTGTAAATGAGAAATTCCTCTGAAATTTTGCTGTCTTATGTTTCTTCCATATCTCGTATCGTTTCAGAGATATTTGAAAAAATAACGGATATTTTGGGATGTCTGTCCGTAACGTTTTTCCACTTTTTAAATCGAACCGTTCAACCAATCAGCACCAAATTTTACAAACATACTTGTAGGCCGTCAGAGACCAGAACCTCCCTTTTTCAAATTTTTCGAACAAAAAGTACGTCAGTAACACTAAAAAAAGCTGTTTGTAATGTAATTGCTAACGAACCGTTCATCTGACAGGAAAATTAAATAACCGAATTTGTAGAGGAGAAAATTCTCTACAACTTCGCTCTCTTATGGCATCATTGCAGAGATATTTGCCAAAAAAAAAAAAAAAAAAAAAAAAAAAAAAAAAAAAAAAAAAAAAAAAAAGAACGGCGATTTGACACCGTCCATTCCAGAACTCGCTGGCATACGCCATCCTGCGTTGCATATTTGATGATTTTCTTATTGTAACTTCCACGTTGTTATTTCAAAGCAACGGCGCACTGAAGAATTAACCAAACACGCCGTTCTATGTACGATAAATGATAATCTAGTTTCTAGAAATGCCGTATTAGCATCAGTTAACAACTGCCATCAATACTACGAAAATAAAGGACACATTTCGGAACTGTTCGCTGTAGTGTAGTGGGCAGCGCGTTCGATTGTAAAGCACCTGGTCAATGGTTAGGAACCGACACTACAAAAAAAAAAAAAAAAAAAAAAAAAAAAAAAAACCAAACAAAAAAACACAAAAAATTGTTTCTCCTGTTTACTATTGGGATAATATCTATGCACTCAACACGTAACCCTTTTAGGAAAACATAATGTATTATTATTTTTGTCCGAAATGTTTGCAAAAAATTATAAAACTACATATCTAAAGTGGGCCGTAAAACACGTAAGTGCGATTTTTTTATCTTCCTGGCGCATTGCATCTCGAACTGGAACCTAGCTTGTCGAAGGCAATGCTGTCGCAGCTATCCAAGTTTGACAAAATAAACACGTACTGACTGCTCTTAGAATGTTATTTCTGTTAGGCACCTTTTAAAGCACTGTAGTTTACAACTGAAATGTATTGCTAATGAATCTAGGAAAAACGCACTAGAAAATTGGGAAAAAAAATGCAAAAACATGGGGATTTCACTGAATGATATTGCCATATACTCTTTACAATTTGCTGATGAACATTTAATTTTTGCACATGGAAAAGTAGACACAGTACATCACAAGGAAATTAATAGAGGAGTATAAAAAATGGGGACTTCAGGTCAACAAGAATAAAACAAAATATATGGTAATAGGAAATATAAACCAAGATTTAACACTGGAATAATGAATGGGCACTATTAAAGACACTGAAGAATACAAATACCTATATGGCAAACAAGACAAGGAAATTAATGCAAGAATAAATGCTGGGAGGTGTATTATTGGAACAGTAAATATTGTGAGACCAACAGATCGGAAAGAAAAGAAAAAGAAAATCTTCAATACAATCATCAGAAGCATCATGACTTATGAATCAGAAGTATGGGCAATAGAAAAGATGTTGATGTCAACGGAGATGGACTTTGGATTGGAGACGGTCTGCAGGAATATCTAGACGGGAAAAAATCTGAAATGAAGTCTTCAGGAAGAAAATGGACGTTAAAAATTAAATTGTAGTAATTATTCTGAACAGACGAGCATTATACACTGGGCGAGTCTTACCTCCTGGCACCAGCTGATTGCTTCTTCAGTCGTCGCAACTTCCGACGCTCTCCGCTGTCCAAATAGAGCGTCTTGCGCTTCAAATAGGTGTTATACATCTACATATATACTCCGAAATCCACCGTAATGTGGGTGACGGGGGGTACACTGTACCACTACTAGATATTTCCTTTCCCATTCCACTACCAAATGGAACGAGGAAAAAAAATGTCTATAGGCCTATATATGAGCCCTAATTTATCTTGTGTTAGTGATAATTACGCGAAATGTAAGTAGGGAGCAGGAAAATCAATCTACACTCAGCTTCAAATTCCAGCCCTCTAAATTTCCTGAACAGAATTTTTCGAATACGTCTTTCCTCCAGCGATACCCATTTGTGTTCCCGGAGCTTTTCCGTGACATTAGTAACAAACCTAGCTGCTCGCCTTTGAACTGCTTCTATGTCTTCCTTTAATCCTGCTGCGCGTCCCAAACACTTGAGCAATACTTAAGACGCGGTCTCCTTTACAGATAAAGTACATCTTCCCAAAATTCTCCCAATAAACCGAAGCCGGCTGTCCGCCTTAAAGGTTCGTTCAATTTTATATCACTCTGCAACATTACGCCTAGATATTTGAAGGACGCTATTGCATCAAGAAACGCACTACTAATGCTGTATTCGAACATTATGGGATTGTTTTTCCTACTCATGCGCATCACCTTACATTTTTCTACATTGAGAGCTAGCTACCATTCTTCGCACCAACTAGAAATTTTGTGTATGTCATCGTGTGTGCTATTACAGTCAATTACACACGATATCATCCGTTAACCCACAGCATCATCAGCAAAGATCCGCAAATTAAAAGTTACTCTGTCCACCAGATCAAAAAATGTTCAAATGTTTGTACAGCTTATGGGACTCAACCACGGGGTCATCAGCCCCCAAACTTACAAACTACTTATGAACTACTTACGAACTAGGACGGCACAAATATCCATGCCCGAGGGGGGATTCGAACCCCCTACCGTAGTGGCCGTGCAGACCGTGACTGAAGCGCCTCAGTCTCCTCGGCCACCGCGGCCGGCCCACCAGATCATTTATGTACATATAAAATTATAGCGGTCCTATCACACTCCCCTGGGGCACGCCTGACGATACACTCGTCTCTGATGAACACTCGCCGTCGAGAACAACGTACTTAGGAAGTTCTCCAGCCAGTCACATATCGGTGAATTTATAACATATGCTCGTATCTTCGTTTACAGTTTGCAGTGTGTCACCGCGCCAAATGCCTTTTTGAAATCAAGAAAAACACAATCTTTTTGTTGCCCTTCATCCACGGTTCGCAAGATGTCATGTGAGAAAAGTGCAAGCTCAGTTTCACATGACCAATGTTTTCTGATTTATAGAAAGATGCTTTCCCGTCTCCAGCAAATTTACTGTATTCGAAATGAGAATATGCTAAAAAAAATTCTACAGGAAACTAATGTCAACGATAATGGACTACCAGCCGCGGTGGCCGAGGGGACTGAGCCAGTCACGGTCTGCACGGCCACTACGGTCGGGGGTTCGAATCCCCCCTCGGGCACGGATATTTGTGGCGTCCTTAGTCTTAGCTCGTTCATAAGTAGTTTGTAAGCTTAGGGATTGGTGACCTCGTAGTTTCTGTCCCATAAGTTCTACAAACATTTGAACATTTGATAACGGACTGTAATTACGTGGGTCAGTTCTTTTACCTTTAAATTACTGTATGGTGACGATTTACAATGTTGATATATTTATCAATATTTTTTCGCAATAGCGAATTTCACTTTGCATCACTCTATAAGGTATAGATGTTTTACCAAATGCTGACATATGAAAATTTGTGCCACGCTGGGACTCGGACCCGGGTTTCCCACTTTTCGTGAGCGGTCGCCTTAACCACTAGGCTACCCGAACACGACTCCAGGACCGTCCCAAACTTCCATATGTCACACTGACTGCACTTATGAGGCAACTACATTCATCCCTTAGCACTCGCAGCTTAATCTGTATTCCCGTAACACGGAGAATGAAAACAACGAGGCATTAACCTACGCTGTTATCGTCATTGCCTCGCTTAGGCATCTGTTAAATTACTGTATGGTGACGATTTACAGTGTTGATATATTTATAAATATTTTTTCGCTATGGTAACATAAAAATTTGTGCCGGGCCGGGACTCGAACCCAGGTTTCCCGCTTTAACTCATATGGGCAGTCAGTGTAACATATGGAAGTTTGGGACGTTCCTGGAGCCGTTTCCGGGTAGCCTATTGGTTAAGGCGACCGCTCGCGAAAAGCAGGAAACCCGGGTTCGAGTCCCGGCCCGGCACAAATTTTCATATGTCACCATTTGGAGAACATCTACACCTTATACAGGGACGCAAAGTGAAATTCGCTCACTCACTTACTTTGTCGGTGGTGTCGGTTAGGATCTGCGAGGCGTGGCGCAGTTATGAGTGGCTGTGTGGAGGCGGGAGGTGGTGTTTTCAGGGAGAGGAGTTAATTTTTGATCGCAAGTCGGCGGAGCCACAGGAAGTGGGAGCGCGCTTTCCGGCAAGTTGTGTGGCTGGCTGCATTATTCAGGCGCTCTGGGATACCGGCTGGGCGAGTGGGCCATACACCGCAGCAAGCTCCCAGCCGCCAGCCGCAGCAGCCGATGCTGCGGCGTCACAGCGCAAGGCTATCTAGGGGTGGCGGTTATCGCTGAAACAACCGGATTTCAGTTATACCGGTTCTTTTCATCTCCAGTTTAACCGCACCGTAAAAATTGCTCTAAATGACCGGTTTTTTAAATAACCGGTTTTCGGTTTTTTATTGCTATTATTTCCAGTAGAGTTCGAACGAAACATATTTTGCGGCCGAAACAGAAACCGTAATCGTCGGTCCTTCTAGTTTCGGCCGAAACCGAAACTTACGAAATTTAGTTAATATTTAGGTAAATTTACGTTATACGACAAATCAGTAGTCTTTCCAAGTTTTGCAAGATCACCTCCCAATACTACGCCTTCTTGGGCGTGTGTAAGCCTAGCCAGGAGTCTGTAGAAGACGATATACGAAGCATACTGATTTACCGGCCTAGTATTTCCATCCGGCAGTTGCGAATTTTGAGCCAACCACTCCGTAAATTGGACTTGTGAGCCAGAGCATACGAATATCTCGTTATACAAACAACATACAGAAGTTACAGTCAGTAAATAAACTTCAATCAGTGCTACAGAAGTATTTCGAAAAATAAAGTCACAGATCCAACTAACAGTATGATTGTTGTCAGTGTAAATTTACCCAAATTGAACTAGGAAAGCTCTGTACCACATGATCAAAGAATGTTCAAATGGATGTGAGTTCTTATGAGACCTAAATGCTTAGGTTATCGGTCCCTAGACTTACAAACTACTTAATCTAATTTAAACTAACTTACGCTAAGGACAACATACACACCCATGACCGAGGGAGGAGGGAGGACTCGAACCTCCGACTGGAGCAGCTGTGCAGTCCGTAACATGGAGCCTCAGACCGCACAGATACAATGCGAGACACCACATGATCAATGTTACCTAAACCCATATTGGTTATTAAAAAAGCCCCTCGCTTACAAGGAATCATATTAATAAAACTTGTTAGCATAACAATATGATAATATATTAAAAGTTTTATTCCAAGCTTAGAGTACATCAGTTACATAATAAATTTACCTTCGCTTCCAAGGAACATTTTGGATGCTTTCTCCTTAAATGATATAGCATGTTTGTAGTACCTCCACCCCTTTTCAGCTTTTTAAAGTAAATGCAGCATTGTACCTCACTGCTCCCGTACTTCGTGAAGCACTTCCACACTCGGGATGGTGCCATTTAAGACACAACCGATGTCTGGCGACGACAGCAAGGAACTGCCGCATGACCAGACGGAGGCAAGTCTCGTACACTGCCGGTGCACGCGCGTCGTCTAATAGGCCACACCACACGGCAACAGGTGCATCGATACCTCAACAGCTGCACCAGTTCTTAAGTTCTTATGACACGCGTTTGTTGCGCGTTTCTGACTGCCCGGATTGTTCTTAAATTATCACTGATCGCTTTTCTTAGTTACTGTGATGACCTAATATCTCACAGCGTGGAAATTGTAGGAATAGCCCTAAACATTAGGGTCTACTAGTTTTAATTTTTTTAAATTATTTACAAAAAACACATTTTGACTCACTACTACAGGAAGTAGGCGTACCGGTTTTTTTACTCGGTTCTTGGCAATAACTAAAAAAACCGGTTACAACCGACGCCAAATAAATACCGAAAAAACCGGTTATTCCAAACTAAAATACCGGTATCGGTTTTAACCGGTCGGTTTTTCCCATCCCTACGGCTATCGTAACGCGCATCACTGTGCAGCGTGCGGAGCTGCCACTCTCCAGGGACCAACATCTCCGGTTCTACTTATCACAGAGATAACCGGTAAATTGTTTACGTTAGCCCTTCCGCTAGTGATCTTTTCCGTACCTTTCAGTAGAACTAGCATACTGTAGCTATCCTGCAGTATAGGGTTAAAGTCTAAGTACTTCCTAATAGTCTCGTGTAGTTCGCAAACGAACTAGTTCGGAAGAGAGCTCCCACATGCGAACTACGCGAGCTACTCCGCCGATCCCTCGCCTCTTAGTTCGTCCGCTCCTTTTCCGAAGACTGACGGGGAACAGCGAGAGGACGCGAGAGCGCGCAGAATCGCGTGATTTTCTTCTGCCAGTTACCTTCATTTAGAGCTGAGATGCAGCTCAGCTGTAGTTTCATAGTTCACTGCCACAATCAATCTATTTTAAAAATAAAGTACTAGGAGTACTTTGTATGCAAAGTAGTTGAATACCATTGTATCGTCCATTCGTGTAAGTAACTGGTTTATTTGCCCAAGTATATGATGTCAAATTGCCCAAAAATACGGGTAATAGCATAGTCTTTGGCAACACTGATTCATTATATAAAAAATATGTCATAAAAAAGAGCTCTTTTAGTAGCGGTAGCAAAAGCCAAAAAGAGCGGACGAACTAGAAGCAACAGACGAACTAGGAGCAGCGGACGATAATGCCATACGTATCTTGCTTCATAGTTCGTTGGATTCTTTTCCGAAGACCGACGGGCAATAGCGAGAGGGCGCGTAGCAGAATTAAAAATCACGTGTTTGCCTTCTGCTGATGAGTCATTTCGAGGTGAGCGTCTGCCTGCTAGATTACACAGTTCAGTGCTACAAAATTTCTGTTTTGATGTGTTCTGCACTATGCAATATCTGACTAATAAATTCCATAATGCAAGATATAGAGATAACTCTAAACTTAAACGTGAGAAATTATCCACAAACTTTTTCTTTTGGTTTGCGTGATATCGTTAGCGGCTCAAGCAGCAAACGCATGAAACAGCTAGGTGGGGGAACTTCTCCCTCCACCTGCATGCGCAGACCACGCCGCTCAGCCGTCACTGGGAGTGGACGAACTAAAAGAGCGAACTAGTTCGGGGCTCTGCCGCGAGCTAAAGTGAGAGCTCCCGATCGCGAACTATTATGCGCAATACTTCCTGCAGCCCAGCCAAACTCAGAAAATAGGTTGGTTTTTGTACTTTTCGTGTGGTCTGGTGTGGGCTTTAAGCGACTTACAAAAAGTACCATTTGTTAATCGGTGATATCCTGAGAAAACCGCGAAAAACCACGTTTTTACGATTCAGAAACTTCAAATTGCGCTAGTGACGAAGTATGTTGGGATTTATTCTCGTCTGCTGCATTACTGTACCTCTCGAAGCCAATGTTGCGTAATTATAGGTACGAATGTAATTAGTCTATTATCATTTTTACCAAAATTTTTCTTTTTCTTAATGTGACTAGCTTAAGTTATTTACTGTTATTCGGCGTTACAGAGAGTTGTTTAATTAGCAAATATTAATTAGTTCATGTCAGAGGAGTATTGTTATAAATCAGATAGTATCCTAATTAGCACTTCTGACAAGGCTACGGAAATTATATTTGCGTAATATTAAAGTAGGTATTACTATGTTTCACAATTAATGTTAGGAATATAATTCTTTCATTAGTTTCTGTATAATCACCGTTTGTTGCATAAGTATTGTTGACGACCCTATTTAACTATATTTGGAAATGAAGCTTTATTAATTTAACAGATACTTATACCGGGTGATCAAAAAGTCAGTATAAATTTGAAAACTTAATAAATGACGGAATAGATAAAGAGGTAACAATTGACGCACATGCTTTGTCACAGACAGCAAAGGACCTGAAAGAGCAGTTGAATGGAATGGTCAGTGTGCTGAAAGGTGCATATAAGATGAACATTAACAAGAGCAAAACAAAAGTAATGGAGTGCAGTCTAAGAAAATCGGGTGATGCTGAAGAAATTAGATTAGGTAACGAAACAATAAAGGAGGTAGATAAGTTTTGTCACTTGAGCAGAAAAATAACAAATGATGGACGCAGTACAGAGGATATATAGTGCAAAATGGCAATGGGTAGAAAAGCGTTCTTGAAAAAGAGAAATTTGTTAACATCGAATATTGATTTAAGCCTAAGGTAGTCCTTTCTGAAGACATTTGTGTGGAGTATTGCCTTTTATGAGAGTGAAACATGGACGATAAACAGTGAGGACAGGAAGACGATAGAGGCCTTTTAGGTGTGGTGCTACAGAAGAATGCTGAAGATTAGGTGGGTGGATCGCATAACTAATGATGAGGTATTGAACAGAATTGGGGAGTAAAGGAATTTCTGGCATACCATGACTAAAAGAAGGGATTGATTGGTAGGACACATTCTTAGACATCAAGGAATTGTGAATTTAGCGTTGGAGGGAAGTGTGTGGGGTAAAAACCGTAGAGGAATACCAAGAGATGGATACCGTAAGCAGATTCAGACAGATGAAAATTTGCCGTTCTTATGTGGAGTTGAAGAAACTTGCTCAGGATAGGGTATTGTGGAGAGTTGCATGAAACCAGTCTCCGGACTGAAGACCACAAGAACAACAACAACAACAACCACATGTATATACATTATTGCCACCTTTTATACTTTATTTGAAAACTAGTCGTCCCGGCAATGCTTCGCAATTACTAATATGTATGTACGCTTGCTTTGAACGTCAAATGTGCAAAATTTTATCGCAATCGTACAAATGATATTCCAAATAATAGAGCTTTTTCATTTTTCCACAAATTTTCCTATTTTCTGGCCAACTATTCCAAACTTTTACTTCACTCAAACCTTCCTCTCGCTTTGAACGACGAATGTGTAAAATTTTATCGGAATCAGATTAATGGTTTTTATATTTAATAGAAAAATCTCTTTCTATTTTTTCTGAATGTTCGAATTTTCCGGGAAACTTTTCCAAATTTTTATTTCATAAGAACGTTACTCTTGCTTTGAACGTGAAATATGCAAAATTTTATCGCAACCAGACGAGTGATATTGATATCCATTTGAAAAAAGCTCTTTCAGTTTCTCGCGAATTTTCAAATTTTCCAGGTAACTTCCCCAATCGGATGAACGGTTCTTAACTCATAATCTTAAGTACATTTAGAAACATATTGAAGAAGGAACTTTGTTCGAATTTTGCGACTTTCCTATTTAACTGTCCCTTTTTTTTACTCAAAACTTTTCCAATACCATAATGAACAAAAAAAGAATTACCCTTCTCCGTGGGCTGAATTAAATGAAAAACTTGAGAAAAGCACCTTCAGTTTTTTTCAAATTTTACAATTTTACGGTAGATTTTCCAAAATATTTATTTCAAACAAACCTTGTCCTCTCAAGCCGTACTCCTGTGATGCATGTAGCAATTGATTATTATTCATAGAAAAAAATCGCTTTCGGTTTTTCCTAAATTTTAGTACATTCCGGGCGACTTTTTTAAATTTTTATTTGCTGCGAATATTCCTCTCGCTTTCAACATGAAATGTACAACATTTTATCGCAATTGCATGAACGGTGTTGGTAGCTCACTGGAAAAAGCCGTTTATTTCTTTTGTGCTGTTAAGATGAGTTTCCAATTATGAAGAAGTTCATAACAAGAAAAAAGAGAAAAACCTACTTTCATTTGTCCACTAGCGTTATGGCAAGTTAAAATACGTACTACTATAATAGCTTGCCGCGGTGGAGTATCCGGACGGTCTAAGGCGCCTCGCTGCGGAGCGCGCGGTTGCTCGCCGTCGGAGGTTACGTTTGATAATGATGACAGAGTTAATTGAAACTAGTTACGTTTTGTAAATTAAAATACAATTTGTGTGACGTGGTTTAACCACTATAAATGTGGAATATAATAAATAATTAATCAGTCATACACTCCTTACTACAATGTCATTTAATATAAAAGAAACACTTCTCATTCTGATAATCTGACTTCGTTTGGAGTAAAAACTGAAGGTTCTGCTGGTGTATATTGAAACAATTTTTAAGAAATTTTTTCCAAAGTTTTGTATATAAAATATTGCAGTATTTGTAAGAAGGTCTTACACACGCAATCTACGTGCATAAATAATATATAAAAAGAATTTGTTAAGTTTGTTTTTAGAATAAATGAAAAACACGAGCCTTTGTAAATTTCTCATTAAAAAGTCGGAACCCCCCCTCCCCTTATAACCCTACCCGTCCTACACCACCGGTAGAATATGATAATTAGAAAAATGACTCGTGTGCCTAATTATCTTAATTTGGTGGAAAAGCTATCGGTAATGAAGGCGATGATGTAGTGGAGGCTATAACCGGAACGTTGCTGCACCTCTTTGGTAAACAACAACGATCGATAGGAATAAAGAAAGTGGAAGGTAAAATTTGGAATAAAATTATTAATGTTTAAATGAAAAAAATTGCGGAACAAACGGAACATAGGGATTAATTTGGAAAAAGTGAATAACTTATTGATTTACGGTCACCAGCTCGACGTTCGAGCAAATAATTTGGTGGGATGTCTATAATGGCAAAGTTAATTAATAACGTGAAAAATTACGTAAAATTTGGGTGGGCAGAAAATCAGAGTGTGCGCGTCAAATTCGGTACAAAAAACACTGACAATATACTAATTACTGAGAAATAGTTTACTAACACAGGGTTCATTGTAAGACAGCGAAATGCAAGCCATAGCCGCGCAAATGCAACATGCAGCAAATTATGCAAAACTCTCACCTTAATACTTACTATTTACAGTTTCAAATAATTAATTGTTTATATAAGTACCAGAAATTATTCTACAGCAAGTATACCATGCGCTTTAGCAATAATCAAGTTGTAATGGGCTATTAACTGTACTAATGGCAAGCTCAAAAAATTAATTAATGACTTGTGATAACACTGAATATTTAGAAAAGAACCATTTAACCTTCTAAATAACTTTTGCTCTATCTTTAACCAGGAATTATTAGCATTCAAACACTTGTAAACAATTACTATTCTCACTAGTCAGTACTTGCAAGTTAAAACAAACTTTACCTCAAAATAATATGCAGTGGAAAACAATTAATCTTTTACACCGTTATTGAAATATCTTTTGAAATTGAAAGTTAATCTAGCAGTTTCGTTCAACTTAGTAAAACTATTGATCAGCAACACTGGCATAAGCTACGTTTAGTAAAACTTTTCTGAACACATTTTTTATTAACGACTGTCATATTGTCTTTAATGACTCTGATCTTTAGTTTTCTATAACTTTGTGACTATCCTCGGAAAAACAATGGATGAGGAAGGAACCTGTCTGGACAATGACAATGGGTAATGATTTTTAAACACAGGTTCACAAATAACAGTGTTCGCTATTGAACAATCATCACTAATACGCTGGTTAGCTGTACATGCTAAGACAAACTGGACAGATCTTACTGAATTTGATGTGCGACGTGGTGCTGCTGATTGAAGACTGTTGGCACTTAACAATTGGCAAACACAGGCTCTTCTTGGCGACGAATGTTAATTAAAATTTACGGCCCACAGCATTCCTCTT
Source organism: Locusta migratoria (assembly GCA_026315105.1). NCBI lineage: Eukaryota > Metazoa > Arthropoda > Insecta > Orthoptera > Acrididae > Locusta > Locusta migratoria. The sequence goes on from CM048744.1 coordinate 669,280,084, forward strand.
GATGCATTTATTAATTATTTAAGCTGTGGCCGTATGAATAAATAATATTGCCTCTTCGCCGTCTCCTCCACTAGTGCCAATCCACGTACTTGTTCCGTACACCACTGAGCGCACTGTCAAAAGTAATGCGTCTGTCTTCCGCTACTTCTCAACAACGACTCCTTCTCGCTGTGCGCCTCTGCGCTACCAGCGATAAAAAAACTCCCTACTCAAAGATGATTCTGTACAATAGCAAAGCCCTTGCTAACCCAGCGTGTCTACTACATTTACAATATTTTTGACATATATGGAAATTAGCAGGACAATGCAAATATATCACAGAAACAAAATATACAAATACATAGTAAATTACAAAAAAATACAAATAATGAGGAAAAATGCATAAAGCATCGTTTTATATACCACCCTGTACGTACACATGACTGGAAAGCACCGTTGGTCACTGTGTTGTTGTGTCACACCCTCTCCACCCCTTTGACAGTATCCTGGCTACGTCACTGTCCATACGCGTGAGAATAGAGTCCATTCTATTCCGTCTACTAGCGATCGTATGCGTGCATATTGTACAATTGGACGCGTCTACACTGTGCGCGTACGGCGTGACCGGTGCATCACGGGTAACCTCGTAAGCTCCCACTTGCCGTGTAGGAAGGTCTTTAGGCGGCAGTGGCGCGGGCGACAGAAGAGGCGTCGCCTGGGACGTATACACGCTGCCAGCTGCCAGCTGTCAGCAGAAATCCGATTCTGGGGACTGGAGCGCCTGCTGGTGGTGGGTGTAATGCGGCTGGGGACCTCCGCCCAGACGGCTGGCTGCACACGCCTACGCCTCTACCTGACACCTCCTCCCAGGGGACGCTACCGGCTCTCCCCTAATTACTGCTTCCTCTGTCGACATACATATTGCTTACTCTGTCTTACAACCGACACGTGCCTGTGTTTATAAAAGTTTTTCTGGGTGATTTCTTAACAACAATTATTCTACAACAGTGTTTTTCCTGCTTTTCAAACAGCGATCCCTTTCGAATTAAAAGTATTCTAGCGACTGTTTTCCTCCCCCCGCCTCTCTCCGAACCGCAATAGATCAGTGAGTTCAAAGGGAACGTATTTATATTTTTGTGAATAATGAAATGCCAAGATCGCGGTATTTCGTCTTTATTTATAACATACGACCGGTTTCGATGTACACAGACATAATCTCCTGGTCTCCAAAGGCGAACATAAAATATATGGTTACAAAAAAAAAAAACCAACAAAGAAACATGCCACATAACTGTATACATAGATGATCATATGTCAACAGTTTTTCACATACCTGCACTAAATTATAACACAAATGTATATTGTAGCCACTTGGATAGTACACATTAAAATATGCCGTTTGGTTGTCAGATATTAAATTGTGGGGTTATCAGTCCCTAGGATTACAAACTACTTAAACTAACCTATACTAACCTAAGGAAAACATATGTACGCATGTCCGAAGGAGGACTCGAACCTCAGTCCCTGATGTTTCCTAGAACCGATCGGCTATTACTATTACAGGTTAGTTGCAGAATCGCATTATGCTCGCTAAACAAGATCCTACTCTACATACAGTTTGTAAAAAAGCTTCTTTTTTTCACATAGTGACTTATTGAATCTTGTTCATTTACCTGCAGAATGTTTCCTCCAAACAGTTTTCACGCTTTGTGTTTATTCGTCATTAAGATGCTATATTTATTATAGAAAATCTCTGGTCAATTCAGACTCAATGTTGAAGAAGGACACGTAATTTTAATGTCAAATAAATTTCATTTTTCTAAAGTGTCGTGAAATGCAGTACGGTACTACTAATTACTCCTCTCAGTCCCCGAGCAAGAGTCGCGCCCCACTAACTGAAAAACACTGTTCATTACCATTAATGATTTCACCATTACACAATAGTGACTGAGAGAGTGTTCTGCGATTCGGTTTTCTAAAATTTTTGATTCATACATACGATCATGATTTCCTACCTGTGGCCATTACCATGTATAAGCATGATAAAATACTTCTACAAATGATGTCATCGATAAAATATAAGTTGCATGTGTTTTGTAAATGTCTCAGTAAGACACCACAAACATTATATCATGTTCTAGAAAAACAACTGAAAAATATGCATCACGTTTCGCTGTACATAACCTCTTTGCTGTTACAGTGTCAAAAGTCATCGCTGGTCTTTAGTCCGAATTTTATATAAGCTGACGACTATCAACGACGATATCTTCCACCCTCTTATAGCTATCGAACTGCTATGGTGTACAACGAGAGACATTGTACTACAACAACACAGAGGGATCGTTCGTCTCCATTGTGTAGTTTTGCTGAAGAGCAAAATATTGACACCCACGCGTAGAATTTTACATATGTCGGTAATTTTGAACTCCCATATCTTCCACCCCCTTGTCGTTATCAACCCTCTACCAACATGCTGCACAATGGTAGACTGATACCTACTAACCTACTACCACTTAGAAACACTATTCGTTTGCGATGAGTAGTTTCGGCTGCAGAGTGAAATATAGGCACAAACACCTCCATATATACAGGTAAAAAAAAAAAAAAGGTAAAGCAGTCAACAATCCCAAGATTGTTTTGAACACCATTGTGCTTTACTAGGAATAGTCCTGTTTTGGGACCTACAGTTTAACATGGATTTAGAAACGCGGTGCTACTCGATATTTTTCACATCAATAACAGTACCAGAGGTGAAAGAAGTGGAACTATGGTCGAAGAGGCACAGGTAGCATGGAGTAAGGCAGCATTGTAATAAACAACACCGGGTTTACAGCCACCTAAACACAGAAGCCTAAGGGACGCAGAGAAAGGTAAGGAATATGCATAGACATGGAGGAAGTGAGAGATAAACGGAAGGAGCGTATGATGTATATCCGATTGCCATGCATAGTTAGGAATTGCGAGCATTCTATATCTACATCTACATCTACATGGGATACTCTGCAAATCACATTTATGTGCCTGGCAGAGGGTTCATCGAACAACTTTTATACCATTCATCTCCCATCCCACCCTCGAATAGCGCGCGGGAAGAAAGAACAACTGAAACACTCCGTTCGAGCTCTGATTTCTCGTATTTTATTCTGATGATCATTTCTACCTATGTAGGTGTGTGTCAACAATATATTTTCGCATTCGGAAGAGAATGTTGGTGATTGGAGTTTCGTAATAGACCACCCCGCAGCGATAAGCGCCGTTGTTGTAATGATTCCCATCCCAGGTCCTGTATCATTTCCGTGACGCTGTCTCCCCTGTATCGTAACAATACAAAACGAGCTGCCCTTCTTTGAATCTTCCCATACTGGCAGCAATACTTCAAAAATGACGGACAAGTGTAGTTTATGCAGTCTCTTTAGTAGTTCTGTTGCATCTTTTAAGGGTTCTGCCAATAAAACGCAGTCTCTGGTTCGCCTTTCCCACGACATTATCTACGTGTTCTTTCCAGCTTAAGTCTGAAGTAATTCCTAGATATTTTGCGAAGTTTACGGCCTTCACGTTTGATTGATTTATCTTGTAAACAAAGTTTAACGGAGTTCTTTTCGTACTCATGTGGACGACTTCACACTTCGTATTATTTAGAGTCAACTGCCAATTTTTACACCATAGTGACATCTTACTTAAATCGTTCTGAAGTTGGTTTTGATCTTCAGATGATTTTACTAGACGGTAAATGACGGCGTCATCAGCAAACAACCCAAGAGAGCCACTTAGATTTTCTCCCAAACCGTTTATGTAAATAAGGAAGAGCAGAGGACCAATGACACTACCCTGTGGAACACCCGATATCACCTCTGTCTTGGTCGTTGCCTTACCATTGATTACTACAAACAGAGTCCTCTCTGACCAGTCTAGTGTCTATACAAAACTGTGCGTTTGTTAAGTAAGAAACGAACAGTTTGTTGTGATGTTGCTACAGCTCTTTACTTCCCGACTGACCTTTGGCGTCGCGCCGTGTTCTGGATACAACGATTGTGGGGGTTCGGCCCGGCGCGCCACGCCTGCCTACGTCACGCGGCTTGGCAGCGGTCACGTGACGCGGGCAGTGACGTAACGCCAGGTCACGTGCTCGCCGCCGGCAGAGTTAGGAGTCAACCAGCAACTAACTCTGCCAGCGCTCCACCACGGGCTTCACCAAACATTCACTGCGAGAGAGTTGCCCCGGCTTCGCAAGGCTGCAGTTCGCTTACGAAGGAGAAACTTGACAAAATAGTATTGAGTACCAGCTGTACCCAGCCACGCATTAGTGTGACTCGTTTAAGATCAAATGGAAAAGAAAGAAAAGAGGAAGCCGACATTTGTAGCTGTTGTCTTCAGTCCGGAGTCTGGTTTGCTGCAGCTCTCTATCCTCCCCAGCACGGAGCTAATCTGTTGATCTCCTCATAAGAACAGCAACCCACATCTATTTGAACCTGTTTACTGCATTTCTTTCTTGGTCTTCCTCTGCGACTTTTACCCTACACACTTCCCTCCAATGATAAATTAATGATTCCTTGATATTTAAGAAAGTATTCTATTAGTCGATCCCTTCTTTTACTCAAGGTATGCCTGATTTTTTTCTCCCCAATTCTGTTCAGTACCGCCTCATTACTTACGCTATGTACCCCCGTAATTTTCGACATTTTCTGTAGCAACACATTTCAAAAGCTACTATCCTCTTCCTGTTTGAACTATTTATCGTCCATGTTTCACTCCTGTACAAGACAATTCTCAACATAAATGCTTTCTGCAACACTTTTCTTTCCACTGTCATTCCGCATTTAATATCATCTGTACTGGAACCATCGTATGTTATGTTTTACTGCCAAGTAACAAAACACATCTGCGACCTTTATTGTTTCTTTACCTAATCTAATTCCTTCCGTCTCTCCTGATTTTCTTAAACTACTAAAGCGTCTCGCTGCGGAGCGCGCGGTTGCTCGCCGTGGAGGTTCGAGTCCTCCCAGGGGCATGGTTGTGTGTGTTGTCCGTAGGTTAGTTTACCTTAGTTTAACTAGTTTGTAAGATACGGACTGATGACCACGCAGTTTGGTCCGATAGATTTACAAACATTTGATCTTAAACTACTAGATTAAATTACAATATTTTTATATTCACAGAATATATGACAACTGCGATTGGCCAAAGGTGAAAATGTGTACCCAGCAGAGATTCGAACCCGGGTCTCCTTTCTAGCAGTTGCGCTGACCCCTACACCACTGGGGACAGTGCAAGGACTACTTAAGCACGCCTCCCGTCAAATATAAATTCCCACCTTCACCCTGCCCACAGTACTCAAACTCGTAGTTATGAAACTAATTCCCGTAAGGGTAAGGGCCACAAACGTGCCAACCCCTCCCCACTAACGAAAGGATCACTGCCCTGAATATGAAATAAGAAGAACTGCAGGATCAGAAGTGACGTCTGTTCTTTCAGAACACACACACATATATATGTTTTGTTCCTGTTAACGTTCATCTTATACGCTCCTTTCAAGACAATGTCCATTCTGTTCAATTTCTCTTACAGGTATTTTGCTGTCTCTGACAGATTTACCATGTTATCGGCAAAACGTTAAGTTTTTATTTCTTCAACCTGAAATTTAATTCCATATCCAAATTTCTCCCTGCTTTCCTTGACGGCTCGATTGCTGTGTAGATTGTATAACACTGGAGAGAGGCAACAACCCTGTCTTACTTCCTTGCACATTTAAAGCTTCCCTTTCATACAACTCGACTATGATGACTGCTGTCTGCTTTTTGTACAAGTCGTAAATAACCTTCCGTTCCCTACCCGGGGAAGACTTTAGGCACGGTTTTATGGCGCTCGGATAGCTATGTATCTGTATATATTAATGTGAATGTCTGTTCGGTGTACGCTTATCACGTCTGAACCACAAGACATTAAGAACTAAAAATTTGTACAGTTACTAATGTCTACCCGGGGAAGACTTTACGCACGGTTTTATGGCGATCGGATAGCTATTTAGTAATTTGAAGAATATAACGCGAAATACGGGACAATAATTACTATTTGAAAATTATATTTACTCTTGGAAAATGGTTTTATTGGTTGCATTGTTGCTTGAAGGTTCATAATGATAAAAGGGTGCAGTATATTGGGATGGAAAGTTATCGGTGTATATAAAATTCTAAGTGTGTGTGTGTGTGTGTGTGTCAATATTTCGCTCTGCTGCGAAAATTACAGAACGGAAACGAATGGTCTGTGTGTAATTGTTGTCCGAAGTCTCCCGTTGTACACCATAGCAGTTCCATGCCGATAGCTATGAGGGGTGGAAAATATGGTGGTTGAAAGTCGTCAAATTATAAAAAAATTCGGAATGAAGGCCAGCGATGACGTTTGCGACTCTATAGCATGGAGGTTACATACAGCGAAACGTGATGCTACAGACCATATCTTTGGTCTATGCGTTCTACAATGTCCAACTATTTCTCTGTCAGGATAAGCATACGAATAAAGAAATATAGGAATAAATAAATAAAGCAGTAAAAAAGAAATTTCTTTTAATATATCTCTTTAAAAATGTCCTAAAATTAAATTAAAAAGAATTTGGACATTACTCTCACCATACGTCTTGAGATATTGCAATACAGGCTATAAGGAATAATGTATGTATTATTTATTGTAAGTCATTATGGACGTCACGTAATTTTATTTATTTTTTTATTTGAACGTTGATCAAAAATGTTTGTTTCTAAAGAAGGTATTGTATTTTATTTAATCCTTCAAAACCAGTCACATAGCACACTACTCAAAGATAGGTTATCCATCATAATCAACCAACACGAGAGCGTAGCCGCGGGTTTAGGCTAGTAAATAAATAAATAAGTGGTCTAGAGCGCCTACCTAGTAACTAGGAGGTCCTGGGTTCTAATCTCTACCACAGCATAAATTTCAATTCAATGCCTGTCCTTATATTTTTAATACTTTTGGTATAACGAGAAAATCTTGTCTCAAGGAATTTTATTATTTGTTGATACTGATGATTACGTTCAATTGATCTTCCAGGCTCCTTGCAGTCTGACAGAATTACAGTGTCATCAGCAAAACGCGATGTTTTTATTTCTACACCCACAACTTTATAATTCCCTCTGCAAATTGTTGTTTGTTGTTGTTGTGATCTTCAGTCCGGAGACTGTTTTGATGCAGCTCTCCACAATACCCTATCCTGAGTAAGCCTCTTCAAGTCCACATAAGAACGGCAACCTACATCTGTCTGAATCTGCTTACTGTATCCATCTCTTGGTCTTCCTCTGCGGTTTTTATCCAACACACTTCCCTCCAACGCTAAATTCACAATTCCTTGATGTCTAAGAATGTGTCCTACCAGTCTATCCCTTCTTTTAGTTAAGGTATGCCAGAAATTCCTTTTCTCCCCAATTCTGTTCAGTACCTCCTCATTAGTTACGCGATCCACCTACCTAATCTTCAGCATTCTTATGTAACACCACATTTCAAAAGCCTCAATCCTCTTCCTGTCTGTACTGTTTATCGTTCATTTTTCACTCCCATACAAGGCAACACTCCACACAAATGCCTTCAGAAAGGACTTCCTTATGCTTAAATTAATATTCGATGTTGGCAAATTTTTTCAAGAACGCTTTTCTACCCATTGCTATTCTACATTTTATATCCTCTATACTGCGACCATCATTTGTTATGTTACTGCCCAAGTAACAAAACTCATTTACCTCCTTTATTGTTTCGTTACCTAATCTAATTCCTTCAGCATCGCCTGATTTTCTTAGACTGCACTCCATTACCCTAGTTTTGCTCTTGTTAATGTTCATCTTATATGCACCTTTTAGCACACTGTCTATCCGTTCAACTGTTCTTCCAGATCCTTTGCTGTCTCTGATAGAATTACTATGTCGTCGGCAAAACGCAATGTTTTTAATTCTTTGCTCTGAACTTTAATTCCTTCTCCAAATTTTTCCTTGCTTTCCTTTATAGCTTACTCAATGAACAAATTGAATAACATTGGATAAAGGCTACAACCCTGTCTTACTCCCTTCCCAAGCACTGCATCCCTTTCATGCCCTTCAACTCTGACAATCGCTGTCTGGTTTTTGTACAAGTTGTAAATAACCTTGCGCTCCCTATATTTTACTCCTGCTTGCTTCAGAACTTGAAAGAGTTTATTCCAATCAACATTGTCAAAAGCCTTCTCCAAATCTACAAAAGCTAGATATGTAGGTTTGCCTTTCCTTAATCTATCTTCTAGGATAAGCCGTAAAGTGAGTATTGCCTCCCGTGTTCATACATTTCTCCTGAACCCAAACTGATCTTCCCCGAGGTCGGCTTCTACCAGCTTTTCCATCCTTCTGTAAATAATTCGTGTTAATATTTTGCAACCATGACTTATTAAACTGATGGTTGTGTAGTTTTCACACCTGTCTGCGATTGCTTTCTTTCACAATTGTATGTGTTTAGTACTCTTGATACTACGCGATCCACAGGCACACGCCTAGAAAAAGGCGATCGTAATTAAAGAAGATTCATGTAACATGAATTCTGCCTGAGTCGTGGTTAAGTGTGTTTGTACTTTACCATGGTGCAATTTATACACAATTCGGCGAGCACAAATACGACAACCTAACCCGCACAATTGTGCTAGTACAAATTTAACGCACAATTACTTTGCAAAGATATGAAATTACTAAAAATTATCAATATCACAACGTTGTACACAATATTACAAATAACTAGATCCATAAAATCATCGAAACAATTCTATTTAACTTAATTATGAGCTACTAACCTGGCGCCGGCATAATGCTCACTTATCGATCAACTTAAACAACATGTCCTGCACTATATTGGCGCCGAATGGCAACATAAACATGAGAAACATGTTGCGCACAATCTGCGCGATCGTCGTAGGTTGGAAGCAAGGCCAAAGGTACAGTTTGTCGTAAAAAAATGAAAACCGAACGCGCACGATCGTGTGGGCTCGGATGGAAAGGCATATGTTGACGTGGTTGAAAGCAAGGAGGTTAGAATAAAGGGAGACGGCAGTCGAGCACATACGTGAGTCGAAGCCTGTCCGCCATCTTGGTCAGCTTTTGAATGTTATTTCTCCGTTGAAACTACGCGTTAAGTCGAGCCACTTAATGCATTGAACTGACAGTCACTGCGAAGTACGTACTTTTAAACAATTTCTTGAATAAATAGTAATAAATAATCATAATATATTTATAAACTTAATTTTTAATGGATAATTGGCACTATTTAACATGTTGTACATCACGGCAAAACAGTCGGACGTTCCATTCCTGTTTTAAGTGACGTAAAACATTAGCTCTACAATACGAACACTTCTGCAAAATTTAGAGATATGGCGGAGGCAGGCTTCACTTTTTCAGCCTAACCTTCTTGTATGAAAGCGTATCCCCATAGATGCAACGTCACGTCTCCCCATCCTCTCCCCTTTCTCCGCTTGTCTATCCCCTTCCTTTCCCCTCCCACCTCAGGAGTCCTTCCACATCCCCTATCTCCCCCTTCCACCCACCCTCCAGTGCCCTGCGGGGTCCTCACTGACAGGTAGACACCCTTACACTGAAAAAGTGTACCCAGCCCCCGCCGTATTGGAAAGTCTTGGAGAAGTTTTCGTACTGTAGGTCGGATGTTTTATGTCACTACTACTCTTGATTTTGGTATCTACATCTGCATACATACTCCGCAATTCACCGTAAGATGCGTGGCGGAGGGTACACTGTACCACTACTAGGCATTTCCTTTCCTATTCCACTCCCAAATTGAACGAGGAAGAAAAGAATGCCTATATGCCTCCGTACGAGTCCTAATTTCTCTTATCTTGTCTTTGTGATCTTTAAGCGAAATGTAAGTAGGCGGCAGCAAGATCGTACTACACTCAGCTTCAAATTCCGACCCTCTAAATTTACTTAACAGAAATTCACGAAAAGAACGTCGTCTTTCTTCCAGCGATCCCCAATTGAGTTGCCGGAGCATTTCCGTGACACTCGCGCATTGGTCGAACCTACCTGTAACAAATCTAGCTGCTCGTCTCTGAACCGCCTCTATGTCTTCCTTTAAACTGATCTGCTGCGGATCCCAAACACTTGAGCAATACTCAAGACGTGGTCGTACAAGCGTTTTATACGCGATCTCCTTTACGGGTGAAGTACATCTTCCCAAAAGTCTCCCAATAAACCGAAGTCGGCTGTCCGCCTTACTCACAACTGTCCTTAGATGCTCGATCCATTTCATATCGCTCTGAAATGTTACGCCAAGATATTTGAACGACGCGACAGCATCAAGAAGCTCACTACTAATGCTGTATTCGAACATTATGGGATTGTTTTTCCTACTCTTGCGCATCACCTTACATTTTTCTACATTGAGAGCTAGCTGCCATTCCTCGCACCAACTAGAAATTTTCTCTAAGTCATCCTGTATGCTATTACAGTCAGTTACAGACGACACCCTCCAATACACCACAGCATCATCAGCAAACAGCTGCAAATTACAACCTACTCTGTCCAGCAGATCATTTATTTAGATAGAAAATAATAGCGGTCCTATCACACTCCCCTGGGGCACGCCTGACGATACACTCGTCTCTGATGAACACTCGCCGTCGAGAACAACGTACTGCGTTTTATTACTTATGAAGTCTTCCAGCCAGTCACAAATCTGTGAACCTATTCCATAAGCTCGTATCTTCTTTAGCAGTCTGTAGTGTGGCACCGCGTCGAACGCCTTTTTGAAGTCGAGAAAAACGCATTCCACCTGTTGCCCTTCATCCAAGGCTCGCAAGATGTCATGTGAGAAAAGGACAAGCTGAGTTTCACATGAACGATGTTTCCTAAAGCCGTGCTGATTCATGGAACGAAGCTTTTCCGTTTCAAGGAAATTTACTATATTCGAACTGAGAATATGCTCCAAAATTCTAGATGAAACTGATGTCAACGATATTGGCCTGTAATTGTGTGGGTCTCATTTGTACCAGTGTGTATAACAAATTCCATTTCGCTGCGCTGCTCGCCTCTCGGCGCGCTACTCTCAGTGCAGCGCCTGCCACTCAGCACTCAGCTGGCAGCATTTGCGAGGGCGGCAGCGCGGACGCTAGATGGAGTGTGCTGGGCCGCGCCTCTATAGCAGCGCGGCTGAAGCAACTCGTTTAGCCGCGGGCGGGGCGGCCGCCTTCAAAGGGAAATGGCGAATTTGCGACGGGACGGAAATAGCCGCGCCGCGCACAGAGACCTCTGGCGGCGCCGCCGGCAGGCTGCCCGGCATCCGGTCAGGGCGGCGCCGCCACAGTTTCTCCAACACGCGGCCCGCGTGCACCCACTTCATTGCCATTTCTATTTCCTACGCTTCCGTGCGACCTTTGTCATTAATACCAGCTAGCAAATTACGGCATGCATCTCTACGTCGTCCTTCGTAATTTGGGTGGCGTAAAGAGAAGAACCAAAGAAAGGACTCTACACGCTATAGCCCTTCTCACTCTTAACACTAATTTTTTTTTTAAATCTAATATAAAAGCAGAGTGTCCGTATATTTGTACGGGTTGCATACAAATCTACAGTTTTGTTCCAATCTTTATGAAATTTTGTACACGTAAGCTTCAACCCATCAGGACGGTCGCCGTAAGTTTAAGAATCAAATACGATATATATAGTTCACGGCCGGCCGCGGTGGCTGAGGAGACTGAGGCGCTCCAGTCACGGTCTGCACGGCCACTACGGTCGGGGGTTGGAATCCCCCCTCGGGCATGGATGTTTGTGCCGTCTTTAGCTTAAGGTAGTTGATAAGTAGTTTGTAAGTTTAGGGACTGATGACCCCGTACTTAAGTCCCATAAGCTTAACAAACATTTATAGTTCACGACATATGACGTCATAAAAATGACATGTGCGAAAAACAGCTGCATTTTGCAACAATTGTGCTCATTTTCTCCTAAACCATGGGACCGATTTCAACCAAGTTTGGTACACACATCCTTTACCGTGAGATAACAATTGCTGCATGCTTAAGAATCACATACGGCACATGGTTCAGAAGATATTACGTCATAACCAATAGAAATCGCAAAAAATGCCACATAATGCGACGAGACTTTGGAAATACACTGTATGAGAATGACAGTACTTAGCGGCTCGCAACAAACTTGAAACATAATTTCAAACCTTTATTAAACTTTGTCTCGCTGGCAACCATAGTAAAATGATGAAAGGAAAAACGTTTCTCGCTTACTACTTTTCCGCCGTTTCTTCCATGAAATGTAGCGGGAAAACAATTAGCACAAATCTTGAGGGTCGTTTTTTTCACCAGTATTATTTTCTGAGTTCCTGGTATTTGTTTGATATTATAAGTTACCTGAGGAACAGTTGCGAATAAAAAATTATTCTTATATTTACTTATTAGTTAGTATAAATTTTGTTACATAGTTTGCAGATCATATTCTGTGGCAAAAACATTTAATAATCACAAAAATTTTGTTTCTTTTGTAACAAAAAGTTCATGAGCTGTTGTCCCTAAGGATTTCTCTTTATTTACAACATTATACATATATGTATATTTCCCTGCTTCTTCAAAAATCTTTCACTGAAGTATTCACAGAAATATTTAGCAGGAGTTCCAATTGGTGAAGGGCTCTAGAATTAAAAAGAGATATTTTAGTAAGAAAATGGGAAGGATACATGAAATAGGTAACTCAGATCACACATCATTGTCCCTGACCTCAACAGCATTGTAATTAATTTTTGGTGGATGAAACTTCCCAACACAATTTGATCTCCGAAAAAGCAGTATTCTGACACGTTGTGTGAGCGCCTGTGCTCTTCAGGAACTTCTTCGGCACTCAGGTCTTCATCAGACGAGTCGTCTGCCTGCTGACTATTTGAAGGAGAAGAAACAAACTCGTCGTCTTCATCTGACGAAATGCCACTCAAATCCGAATCCTCTAATACAGAACGAATTTGAATGTCTGATAAACCGGCATACAATTACGGGAACGTGCATAAAAACTTTCCCATTCAAAACTGTATGTAAAGCAGTAATAGAGGAAGGCCTGTGACACAATCAACAACACCCTGTCGAGGATGAAATTACACAGTCAACACCTTGTAATGTAACGATACAGTGATAGGTCTCGTTGCATTCTGATTGTTAACCGCCAAAAGGTGTCACAAGTACACACACACACACACACACAAATAATAATAATAATAAATAAATAAATAAAAAAAAAAAACAGAAATATTGATTGACAGCAGAAATGTGCCGAACAAACACTGTTGGCGCTCGTGTATGTGTCTGCAGGCACTGGTAGAGTGTGGCAGTCCAGACAGACACTTGCTGTGCTGCAAATACGTATTGGAAGTTCCATGGAAGAGCGGCGCTCGCCACGGAACATAAATCGGAAAAAAAAAGGATATGTATTTCATTATTTGGCTCTGGTTGCTGAATCTGGAAAAGAAAAAGATTCATGCGAGTTTTTTTTTAATGATATGTGATTTGTTCAGTTGTGTATAGTACAGTTAAATGTTCTCTACAATATTGGCAGAATACAGTATAAATTGAAAACTTTGTCTACGAGTGTTTTTTCAATAGTTAAAGTCGGAGTAGATAAAGGGCAATTTTCAGAGTCACAACCCTGACGCGATCCACAGGCACACGACAAGAAAAAGGAGAACGTAATTAAAGAAGATTCAGCTAACATGAATTCTGCTTAAGTCGTCTTCAAGTTTGTTTGTGCTTTACCATGTTGCAATATATAGACAATTCGGCGAGCACAAACACTACAACCTAACCCGCACAATTGTGCTAGTACAAATTTAACACACAATTTTTTCTAAGATATGAAATTACTAATAATTATCTATATCACAACGTTGTACACAATATTACAAATAACTATATCCAGAAAATCGCCGCAACAATTCTATTTAACTTAATTATGAGCTACTAACCTGGCGCCGGCATAATGCTCACTTATAGATCAACTTAAACAACGTGTGCTGCAATATATTGGCGCCGAATGGCAAAATAAACTTGAAAAACGTGTAGCGCACAATCGTCGTAGGTTGGAAGCAAGGCCAAAGATTCAGTTTCTCGTAAAGAAATGAAAACCGAACCCGCACGATCGTGTGGGCTCGGATGGAAAGGGATATGTTGACGTGGTTGAATGCAAGGAGGTCAGAATAAAGGAAGACGGCAGTATGGCGAAGACAGGCTTCACTTTTTCATCCTAACCGTCTCGGTTGAAAGTGTATCCCCATAGATGCAACGTCGCGTCTCCCCATCCTCTCCCCTTTCTCCGCTCGTGTATCCCTTCCTTTCCCCTCCCACCTCAGGAGTCCTTCCACATCCCCGATCCCCCCCCCTTCCACCCACCTGCCAGTCCCCTGCGGGGTCCTAACTGCCAAGGAGGTTAGAATACAGGGAGACGCCCTTACGCTGAAACCGTGAAGCTAGCCTCCGCCATGGGCCTGCGGGGTCCTCACTGACAGGTAGACACCCTTACACTGAAAAAGTGTACCCAGCCTCCGCCGTATTGGTAAGTCCTGGAGAAGTTTTCGTACTGTAGATCGGATGTTTTATGCCACTTAAAACAGGAATAGAAGATCGACGGTTTGCCGTGATGTACAAAGTGTTAAAAGAGTGAAATGTATCGTTATAGTAACCTTTTCATATACATTACGATAAGTATTTACTTGAATAAATTTCAAGAAAATATGTTGTTTGACATATTTTGCACTGACTGTCAGTTCAATGCATTTACTGTAAGAGGGCCGACTTAACGCACAATTTTAACGGAGAAATAGCATTCCACAACTGACCAAGCTGGAGGACAGGCTTCAACTGATGGATGTGCTCGGCATAGATAACACCAACTCTTTATATTTTAACCTCCTTGCTCACTGCAGTCGCTTTTTAATCAGAGCTTCGTCCAGTGTTCAGTGCATCTAGTGTTTTTTAACAGTGTGTTCACCGTCAACTTGAGCAAGTAGCGGTCATGTATTTTATGTCATGTCATGCCGTGTCCAGTGTACTTTCTTCAATGTGTTTTTAACCCCACTGTGTGACTATTTTTACTGCATGTTTTTATCATCTCTTCTATTGCATTTCTCCGATTATTTTTCTACTTGGCAACTTTTGATTCTTCCCATTTAAACTCAATTGTAAAAGTTTTTAATTACTTCACGTCCATTGATTTTAAATTGACTCAGCTGAAGAGCACCGTATAAAGCTGCTGACACTGTGCCCAATGTATGGTTGGTTTTAAAATTAATTAAAGGAAAAAAATGCCAGCGTATTAGGTTGCTGCCAGCCTGCCCATGTTGGGCTTGAAAAGTACAGTACATGAAAAAATAAATAAAAAGAAAAAAGTAATAAGGTCCCGTTCTCCGGCATTCTGATCACCGCTTTCCTCGTCCTCTGCCCTATTCTCCAGAAGTCCCAACATCACTTCAGTTCCACCCTAATTATATCACCTCCTGGCGCAACCTATGGCTCCTTAAAATCAGAACCACCAATGCCCAGTCAACAATAATAGGTTGAACCATCCGCAGATTACACCGACTCTTACCTCACCATCAATGACGGTCTCGTGCAATTGACTAATATATCAAAATACGTCAGAATAACACTTGATCACCGACCAACAAATAAGTCCCACCTAATGCCTATTCCAGAAAAAAATGGGCATACATCCTTCAACGATCCTTCGCACCATCCTCTGCTAAGGCAACGTAACATGGTTTTCAGCTCCTCAATCCTTGTATCATCCTGTACAAGTCCTTCTGGATTAGTTTACCTTCACTACCCGACTCCTATACGAACATAAAATTCCCTCGTCTTTCATTTTGAACACCTCTGTATCTCTACACTACTCCCAAATTTGACAGTAACCCAGTAGCCACCCGGCTCTCTACGCCTGATACACTTCCGCGCCTCTACACCTAATTCCCCTAAGTCTCCATCTTCACATACGCCACATCCTCTACCAATCAACGCAATTTTCATCGCCTTTCCTTACGCTACAATGAAATCCGCCCCAACATTCACCTATCTTACCACTTACTTACTTTCACTCACTTATGACGTACGGCGTTAATTTTTGGGGTAACTCGAATGAAACAAAAATAATATTTTTGCCTCAGAAACTGATGGTTCGATCAATATGTGTTGTAAGTTCACGTACTTCATGTCGACTCCTTTCCAGTAGTCTGGGAATTTTGACACTGGCGTCACAATACGTTTTTTTTCTTTAATGTCGTTTGTTGTTAATAAGATCAACTTATTCCCACGAGTTAGTAGCTTTTACTCAGTGAATACTAGACAGAAGTCGAACCTACATTTGCATCACACCACCTTGACACTTGTACAGAAAGGTGTGCAGTATTCTGCAGCATCCATTTTCAATAAGATCCCACAAGAACTAAAGAATCTTAGCACTAACCCACATGCTTTCAAATCTAAATTGAAGAGTTACCTCATGGCTCACTCCTTTTATTCTGCCGAGGAACTGCTAGAAAAATTAAGCAATTAAGCTAATTCATTTTTTTCTTGATTCTTTTCACTTAGTGTTAAGAGTGTCGAGTGCATAAGACTACATAAAAAGTTTCTATTTCCATTCTTGTGTTAAACTTCATCTATTGACTTGTTCCATGACCATGGTGTCTTACCCCTCAATTAGGTCCTGTGGAACAGAAAACCATATTATTATTATTATTATTATTATTGATCCCATTCCTCCTCCCCTAGTCAAGGCCCCATTTGCCTTCATGTCCACTAGACCCACATTGAATCACTTGGTTCGTGTCGCCAAGTGCGGTCAACGATCCTGTAATTTTGAATATTGGGGCGATCTGTGAAACATACTACGGATCTTTCGCTGAGATAGCGGACTGTGACTTAAGGTTCAAAGAGAGAAAAACGCTCCTTGATTAACCAATTACTGGCCATTGTCCCGTTTATGAGACCCAAATATTTTATTATATTCTACAGGAGCAATGCAATATTTAGGTTTGACTGCGATATCTGAAGAATGAATTGACTTGTATAATGCCTGAAAATACGAAATAAATGATTTTACTCTAATTATTTAGGTTTAGGAAAGGATTTAATTTGCCTGTTTTCTTTACTTTTTCTTAGTTACACTGTTTGTCTGCTGGTGGCTGCTGTACAGTAATTAATTGTTATTTAGTGGTTTGGGTGTGTTTATGAGTATACGGACGTCCACGTAAAATTCATAATTTATCAGGTATCCTGCAGTAAATGCAATATACATTTTTAATGTATGAAATAAATCGCAATTTGCGATGGTATGGCATCACTGTATTAGGTTTAGATGGAATACCAAACTGTGGCGAATGAAAATTTGTGCCCGGCCGGGATTCGAACCCGGGATCTCCTGCATACTAGGCAGACGCGTTGCCGGGCACAAATTTTCATTTGCTACAGTTTGGTATTCCATCCAAACCTAATTTATTTCATCCAATTGAACGCTGTAATACGTCAAAATATATATATATATATATATATATATATATATATATATATATATATATATATATAATTTTTTAATGTGTTACAATAATGGGACAATAGCATGTAACATTATCTGTATTTTGTTGAAGTGCCTTATTAGGGTATTAACGTCTTATGTACCAAAATTACTGTATGCATTCTTGAGATCTCATTTCTTTATATTACATGAGATTTTCTTTCATCCACATTTTACGATTCCAATAGGATGAAAACACACCGCACGGACTTACATTTGGAGAAATTATAGCAGAACTGCATAAGGAGGAACTGAGTAAATATGACGTTAATGACTTACAACTAGTGTTTATTCCGTTCAAAGCAGAAAAAAATATAAGATGAAGGAGATATCGACGAAAAGTCTCAAAACTTTGACGGTCTGTAATTTTTATTTTAGTATATTGAAATTTATTCAAACAACTTTTTCTTTCCTTTGTCACCCAAGGTATAATATTAATGTAAAAGAATGCTACAAAAATAACTAAACACGTTTTGGCAGGGAATGGGTTAAAATATAATCTTCGGTCAGTTAATAATTGTAGTTGTGTCGTTGCAATGGGACCAGACCTGATGTTCAGCTGTAACGTATGCTGCTGCACGGAAATGTGTACAGCGGAAGTGGGAGGGGCAGGTGGAGACGTGTTGACGGGGCACCGGTTGCATCGAGCACCAGCGCCGCGCCGCGCCGCCGCGCCAGCCTGTGACGTCAATAATTCCGGGAAACAAAAATCACTTCGCGAGCGCGCCGCTCCGGTCGGACAAAGCCATTACGCGCAAGAGCTGCGTGCCCGACTCTCATCGGCAATAACAACCGGCGGGCGGACGGCCCGTCACACGCTTTTGTCCGTGATGAGTGCAGAAATTGACTATTGTTTCATTTCGCAGTGGCAGCTAAACGGGATCACCTGTAGACGGGGATACCGCCCGTCAGCTTTGACCCGTGACGTCATCGCAGCGCGGTAGTTTTGAGGTGCGTGTGTGCTATTTCTGTAGAAGGCGTGAGTGATTATGTGGTGGTTGAGTTAAAGATAAAGCGAGGAGTTATACTCAACTTATACAAAAACCAAACAACAGTTATTAGAGTCGAAGGGCATGAAAGGGACGCAGAGGTTGGGAAGGGTGTAACATAGGGTTGTAGCCTTTCCCCGATGTTGTTCAATCTGTACATTGAGCAAGCAGTGAAGGAATGCAAGGAGAAATTTGGAGAGGGAATTAAAGTTCAGGGAGAAGAAATAAAAACTTTGCGGTTTGCCGATGACATAGTAATGCTGTCAGAGACCAAAAAGGATCTGGAAGAGCAATTAAATGGAATGGACAATGTCTTGAAAAGAGGTTATAAGATGAACAGCAACAAGAGTAAAACAAGGATAATGGAATGTAGCGTCAGAAAATCAGCTGACGCTGAAGGAATTAAATTAGGTAATGTGGCGATAAAAGTAGTAGACGAGTTTTGTTACTTGGGTAGCAAGATAACTTCTGATGGGCGAAGTAAAGAAGATATCAAATGCAGAATGGCTGTGGGAAGAAAAGCGTTTCTGAAGAAGTGAAACTTGTTGACATCCAATATTAGTTTAAATGTTCTTTCTCAAGGCATTTGTCTGGAGTGTAGCATTGTATGGAAATGAAGCGTGGACAATAAGGAGTTCAGACAAAAAGATGATAGCTTTTGAAATGTGGTGCTACAGACGATTGATGAAAATAAGATACCCTCACGCAACTAATGAGGTGCTCAACAGTATTGGGGATAAAGGGAATTTCTGGCGTATTCTAAGAGAAGGGATAGGTTGGTGGGACACATCCTGAGTCATCAAGCAATCGTCAACTTAGCATTAGAAGGAAGTGTGCGGGGTAAAAATCGTAGAGGGAGACCGAGTGACGAATAGAGTAAGCAGATTCAAAGGGATGTAGGTTGCCGAAAGTATTCTCAGACGAAGAGACTTGCACAGGACAGGTTAGCGTGGAGAGATGCATCAAACTAGTCTGCGGACTGAAGGCCACAACAATAACGAGTTTAAGACGATAGTTTATTTACAAACTAAACAGATTAATATTTTGTGTTTAAAAAGTGATCTGTAGCTTCTCTCTGTGGTTAGGTGTAGGTTAACCGAGAGATTATTTTTGGTATGTGAGCGCCGAAGGCGCGAATTTTTGGGTTAAGACCTGTGATCGATGGTACATTCTGTTATATATAACAACTACAGATTATTTGTATCTACAATACAGAACTATTAAAATATCCCGTATACAGGTTTTCGGACATCTTAACGACGTCATGGGTCAAAGCAGACGGGTGGTATCCCAGTCTACAGTTATGTCGTTATACGAATAAATGTGTGACGCTAGCCTAGGTACGTTCTGCAGTCTATTTTCGAGTAATGTGAGGAGAATAGAGAAAAAATGTTACAATTCAAATTCAAACTATCACTACGTATTGTCACGTATTGTGACAATGTAAAAGAATGCTACAAAAAATAACTAAACACGTTGTTACATTGTCATTCGTTTACGTTGTCATCATCCCCTGACGACAGGGAGTATTTCCAAAGTGGCGGGTATCGTTGTTTGGCTACGACAGCGTACCGTCATTGAATTTCTTGTTAAAGAGGGACAATCTGCTGCCGATGTTCACCTCAGACATGAACGTGCATATGGTGACGACGGTATGGGCTCAAGAAGAGTTGTGAGATGGGTGAAACATTCAAAGGTGAAGGAGGAACGTTGTAGCTGTCGTCCAAGCACTGCCTCTACGGATTGCAACAAGTAAAGAGCTGATACGCTCAATAGAGGCGAGAGGCGTGTAACTATCGATTACGTATACCGCTACAAAAGTCGTAGTACGACGTAGGGAACATCTAAATAAATACACGGCAACTCAGACTGAAGTGCATGGCAGTGGGTTCGTCGAACCGCTTTTATGATGTTTCTCTACCTTTCCATTCTCTAATACTCAAAATGTTCAAATGTTTGTTAAGCTTATGAGACTTAACTACGGGGTCATCAGTCCCTAAACTTACAAACTACTTATGAACTACTTACGAACTAGGACGGCACAAATATCCATGCCCGAGGGGGGATTCGAACCCCCGACCGTAGTGGCCGTGCTGACCGTGACTGGAGCGCCTCAGTCACCTCGGCCACCGCGGCCGGCTCTCTAATACTGCACGGGAAAAAGGAAAACCTAAAATTTTCCTTTTTCGATACGCGTTCTCTTATTTTATTACGATTATCGTTTCTCCCTATACATGTGGATGATAACGAAATATGTTCGCATTCCGAAGAGAAACTTGGTGAGAGAAGTTCATCATGTTGGTTTTTCTGTACTCGTTTTTGGTTGTTGCAGTTAAATAAATGGGAAAGGGGCGCCTTTTTTTTTTGCAAACAGTTATGTTTTCTACTTATTCCCATTTTACTTATTCCCAAACAAGTTTCCGAACCTTTATTCCATCATCAGTGGGATATTTATTAAATCTGGTGTTTTTACATTTCATGTTTCTGAGTGAAATATTCCAGTACTTTATAGTCTGCCATAGTTGTGCTTGGGGAATGTTGCTCTCTTCTGTGTTAAATGCGTCCACGCATATTACAATACAATTTTCGACACTTTAGTGCACTTTTTTCTCCACTTATCATTGTCAAGTCGCTAACAGATGTTTCACTTTCACTGTTATGGCAGTTATTTAATAAAAATCCCACTGATGATGGAACAAAGGTTCCGAAACATGTTTGGGAATAAGTAAAATGGAAATAAGTAAAAACATAATTGTTTGCAAAAAAAAAAAGGCGGATCCTTTCCCATTTATTAATGAGAGAAATTCCACAAATAAATATCGGCGCAACGAATAACGCCTTTCTTTCAATGATTTCCACCCCATCTCGTGCATAATTTCCGTTACACTCTCTTCCCTATATTGCGATAATACAAAAAGTACCTGCCCTTCTCTGATCTTTCTCTGGATCGTCCGTCAGTCCCATTCGGTGGGGATTCCACAATGCGCAGCAATACTGCCAAATCGGACGCATGAGTGTAGTGCAGGCTGTTTCTTCTGTTCTGACAGTCAAACGTACCCTTGGTTCGCCTTCCCTACAATATTTTCTGCATGTTCCCTGCATTTTGGTTTTGTTGTGGTCTTCAGTCCGGAGACTGGTTTGATGCAGATTTCTACCCTAGTATATCCTGAGCAAGCCTCTTCATCTCTTCATAAGAACAACAACCCACATCATCTGAGTATGCTTACTATATTCAACTTTTGGTCTCCTTATGCGGTTTTGCCCAGCCCCGTCACACTTCCCTCTAATGCTAAATTTGTGATTCTTTGATGTCTAAAAACGTGTCCTACTAAACGACCAGTTCTTTTAACTAAGGTATGCAAATAATTCCTTTTCTCAAAAATGTCCAAATGTTTGTAAATCTATCGGACTCAACTGCTTGGTCATCAGTCCGTACCTTAAAAACTACTTAAACTAAGGTTAACTAACCAAAGGGAACACACACACGCAAATGCCCGTGGGGGGACTCGAACCCCTGACGGCGGACGGCCACGCGCACCGCAGCACACCGCCCCAGTGCGCACGGCTAATCCGCTACGGCATTCCCTTTCTCCCAAACTTTGTTCAATAACCCTTCATTAATTACACGATCTACGCACCTAATCTACAGCATTATTCTGTAGCACCACATTTCAAAAGCCTCTATCCTGTTCTTGTCTGAACGATTTATCGCCCGAGTTTCACTCCCATACGGTGCTACACTCCACACAAATGCCTTCACAAAATACTTCCTTACACTTAAATTCATATTCTAGGTTAGCAAATTACTCTTTTTCAGAAACGCTTTTCATCCCATTGCCGTTCTGCATTGTATATCCTATGTACTGCGACCAATATATATTATTTTACTTCCCAAGAAACAAAAATTCATCTATCAACTTTACTGTTTCGTTGTCTAATTCCTCGAGCATCACCTGACTGCATTCCATTACCATTCTTTTGCTCTTGTTAATGTTCATCTTATAAACTCCTTTCAACATATTGTCCATACCGTTCAAGTGCTCTTCCAGGTCCTTTGCTGTCTCTGACAGAATCACAATGTCATCCGCAAAACGCAACGTTTTTATTTATTCACCGTAAACTCTAATTCCTCCACCAAACTTATCTTTGCTTTTCTTCACACCTTCCTCAATCTACAAATTGAATAACATTGGAGAAAGGCTACAACCCTATGTTACTCCCTTCCCAACCACCGTGTCCGTTCCATGCCTTTCAACTCTAATAACAGCTATTTGGTTAATGAACAAGTTGTAAATAACATTCCGTTCCCTATATCCGCCCTAGCTGACTTCATTATTTGAAAGAGTGTTTCCAATCAACATTGTCAAAAGCTTCCTCGAAATCTAAAAAAGCTAGAAATGTAGGTTGACCTTTCCTTCATCTAAGATAAATCGTGAGGCGAGTATTGCCTCCCGTGTTCCTACATTTCTCCTGAATTCGAACTGATCTTCTTCGAGGTGAGCATATATCAGCTTTTCCATCGTTCTGCCGGCCGCGGTGGCCGAGGGAACTGAGGCGCTCCAGTCACGGTCTGCGCGGCCACTACGGTCGGGGGTTCGAATCCCCCCTCGGGCATGGATATTTGTGCTGTCCTTAGGATTAGCTAGTTCATAAGTAGTTTGTAAGTTTAGGGACTGATGACCCCGTAGTTAAGTCCCATAAGCTATACAAACATTTGAACATTTTCCATCGTTCTGTAAATAATTCGTGTTAAATTTTTGCAAGCATGTCTTATTAAACTGATGGTTCTGTAATTTTCATACCTGTCTGCGCCTGCTTTCTTTGCAATGGGGATTATTACTGCTTAAAGTGTGACGGTATTTCGTCTGTTCATACATATCACGCATCGGGTGAAATAGTTTTTTTTGTGGCTGGTTCTCCCAGATACTTCAGCATGTTCGTGATTGTTATTCCTGGATATTTAAATTGAATTTACGGCCTGTAGATTTCACCAGTTTGATGTGAAAATGAAGTTTAACGGACTTCTTTTAGTGCACATATGGACTTTACACTTTTAATTATTTACGGCTAATTGCCAAATATCCAAATCGCTTTACAGTTGCTTGTGATCCTCTGGTGACTTTCCTAAGCGATAAATGACAGTATCATCTGCGAACAATCCCGACTTGGAACGCTCAGATTACCGTCCTTTCCTTTCCGTGAATAAACACCTCCGAAGCCAACGCTTTAATAAACTGGACGATATCCGTAAGGCAGTGCGCAGTGTCTTCATGCACTTGGAACACATTTCTTTCGAAAGGGAATTTTCAAGCTTATAGAACGATGGTAAACTGTGTGTATATAAATGGAAATTATGCTGTAAAATAAGCAAAAGTGTGCCGGCGGCGGTGGCCGAGGGGACTGAGGCGCTCCAGTCACGGTCTGCACGGCCACTACGGTCGGGGGTTCGAATCCCCCCTCGGGCATGGATATCTGTGCCGTCCGTAGTATAAGGTAGTTGATAAGTAGTTTGTAAGTTTAGGGACTGATGACCCCGTAGTTAAGTCCCATAAGCTATACAAACATTTAAACATTGAACAAAAGTGTGCTGATTAAGATTATATACTTGATTTCTGTGAGTGAATATAAATATGATAAAAAGGTTGATCACGACTTTTCAATATGCCCTTCGTAATTCGTTACCTAAAAAGTTTTGCCAATATCCAAAAAAAAAAAAAAAAAAAAAAAAAAAAAAAAAAAAACCAAACCGCTGATATTCAATTGAAGTAAGCAAGGAGTGAAATGCAAACGAGAAATATAGTTAACCGTATCAGCCGACCACAATGTTCATGACTTGATGAGTGCTTGTACAGTGCACAGCGCTCATAATGATCTCTACAGTATTGTTTACATATTAGGCAGGAAGCTATAGTACTTGTGATGACATGGTTGACTGTACGATGGTAGGCACCAAGTTGTTCTTATGGTCTACAGAGTGAAAACTGGTGTGATGTTCTATTTTTTTGAAGCCTGTTCATGTCAGATTAACTGTTTTATCCCACATCCGTTTCAGCCTACTTACTATACACTACTCTTAGTCTCCCTCTGCAATTTATATTCTACTTAATCTTCTGTAGATTATTCAGGTTAGCATTACTTATCAAACACTTATGTAATTTTCACACCACATGCAACTGCTTTCTTTCGAATTGTATTTCAGAATATGCATAGCCGCATATCAATTAGACAAATGTGACAGTGTTCGTGAAACTCGAAAATTAGTCGGTAGACTGACTTGAAATTTTGACATAATGTTGCATTTTTCAGGAAGGTTTTTATGGTCAAAGGGTGGTAGGGAAAATAACGTGTAGCCCACGATCTGAGAATAATAGCATTTACTGAATTCATTCAAATTTTATACATAATTTCTAACCATCACGAAAGTTTGTGTAGGTGATACCCTGCTTTTCATGCAGAACAACTGCCAATTCAGACAAAACATTTAATTTAATACTTGGTTACTACGAGGATCGTTCAGAGATTGATGCACCATAATGCACCACAATTTTTCTTCAACAGGTATTTGTTGCTGTTGTGGTCTTCAATCCGGATACAGGTTTGATGCAGCTGTCCACGCTACCCTCTCCTGCGCAAGCCTCCTCATCTCTGCATAAAAACGGCAACCTACATTTTCTGAATATGTTTACTGCATTCGTCTCTTAGTTTTCCTTTTCGATTTTTACCCCACATACTTCCTTCTAATGCTAAGTTGACGATTCCTTCATGTGTCAGAATGTCTCCCACAAACCTCCACCTTCTCTTAGTCAAGATATGCCGGAAATTTCTTTTTTTCCCCAATTCTGTTTAATACCTCCTCATTAGTTACGAGATCTATCCATGTAATTTTTAGCATTTGTCTGTAGTACCACAGTTCAAAAGCTTCTATCATCGTTTCGTTTGAACTCCTTATAGACCACGTTTCACTACCATACAATGCTGCAGCGATGAAGTGGCTACTCTAAGGCGCTTTGCATCGAAAGCGCAGTTGATCCCTATCGGCGGTTCGATACCTCCTCGAGTCCTTAGGTTAGTTTAAGCAGTTGTCAGCTTAGGGACTGATAATCGCAGTAGTTAAGTCCCGTAGATTTACGAACATTCCTTTTTGCACAATGGTACTCTCGAGACAAGTTCTTTCAGAAATGACTTCCTAACATTTAAAGCAGAGATTTCGAAATTGGGTGTCGCGACACCCTGGGGTGTCACGTAGTAGTGTCAAGGGTGTCGCGAGACAATTTAGACTCTAAAAAAAATCTTTTCATAGAATAATACAAAATAACCTTCTCTTCATACTACCCTGAAGACTGACCTGCAGCTAATCATCCTTTTCTTCATTTAGCGCACCACAGATCGCGTATTACAGAAATGATCGGTGCACATTAATTGCGTGCTCAGCCGCTAGGCGGCAGCTCTGCTTCAGCAACAGTAGACACTCAGGGTTCGTTCAAGCAGCTGCCAGTTGCCAGATTCCAGCAAACTACGCATGCGCAGAGTTGCTGCTGATACTCGATAACAGCTCTTCCCATGCGCAGTTTGCTGGAACTGGCAGTAGCTTGCACGTACCTTCACTGTACTCTGCTTTCCTTCTCAAAAATCTGCACGTGAGCGATTTTTAATGGATTTATCAAAGCCACGTCAAACTCGGTAGCGTTTCTTACAATTAAATGTAAATCTATGACACAGTGGCTGTAAAAGCTGTCACAGATTGTAAACACAGTCACAATTGTCCACTGACTAAAGCTATTCAGTAGCGATGTTTAGTACGGAGTATGGCCGGGTGATTATCGGAGAGTAGCATTTTAAATGTAGTGATCGTTTGTTCGAACCCTAGTATGAGTTAATATTTTTTCTCTAAGTTTCCTGTATGTTACAGAAATGACATTCATATTCTTATTTGTTACAAATAATTAACCATTTTTTCCGAATATGTTGGGACTTCCGAGATCGTGGTGAAGCAAGAACCTAACAATGGAATTTAAATAATAATTAATCACTTGTCATAAATACATCGTCTTTATTTCTGAAAATAATGTCATAATATTGAAATGAAAGGGAACAGCCACTGTGCTGTCTAAATCAGAAATCCGAGCAGCTGATTTCCAGATGCCGTTTTCAATCGATCCAGCAAAACCGTATCTGGCCCTGACATGTACACACGACAGCGAAAAACGGTTTCAGAAATTCAGTTTTCGTCTTTCGGAAGTTGGGTCGCATGTAGAAGAAGCAAGTATTACTGTGTGAGGCATTGTTGTCTGCGGTGTAACTCTGTTGTTCATCTCCGTAGTTCCTGATGTTTCCTTTTTTTGCGATGAGTGTACGTAATTTCTGCAGTCAGGATCAACATTAAACATGTCAATGCGTACGAGGATTTCATTTTCGTTTACAAACTACATTTAAGCGATACTTTATTTCCTTCCCTCCCGCCTCCCCGCTAAAACCATCCAGATTCTACCATATGTATTTATATTAGTGAAAGGGTGTCGCGCAAAACTTTAAGCTATAAAAGGGTGTCGCCATGAAGGAAAGTTTGGGAGGCACTGATTTAAAGTAATATCCGATGTCAACAGATTTTAATACTTCAGAAATGCTTATCTTCCCATACTCATTCTGAATTTTTGTCTTCCTTACTTCGGCGATCAGTAGTTACCTTGCTATCCAGATGACAAAACCCATCCACTACTTTGATTGCTCATTCATTACCTAATGTAATCCCTTCAGCATTGCCTGATTTTCTTGCACTGCATTCCGTTACCCTTGTTTCGCTCTTGTTAGTGTTCATGTTATAACCTGCTTTCAAGACACTGTCCACTCCGTTTATCTGCTCTTCCAGGTCTTGACAATAATAGTGGCCGCGGTGGAGCGGCTGAGCGTTCCAAGGCGCCTAGCAGCGGAGCGTGCCCCTGCTCGCCGTCGGAGGTTCGGGTCCTCCCTTCGGCATGGGTGTATTTGTTGTCCTTAACGGAAGTTAGTTTAAGTAGTTTGACTGGATTAGTTAAGTCCCATAGATTTACAAACATTTGAATTACATTGTCATTGGCAAACTGCGAAGATTTTAGAATGAAACTTTCACTCTGCAGCAGAGTGTGCGCTGATATGAAACTTCCTGGCAGATTACAATTGTGTGCCGGAACCGGGACTCGAAACTGGGACCTTTGCCTTTCGCGGGAAAGCGCTCTAACGACTGTGCTATCCCGACACGACTCACGATGCCGCCGCACAATTTCACTTCCGCCAGTACCTCGCCTCCTACTTTCCAAACTTCACAGAAGCTGTGTGACATAACCTGATGCATTATGCTCTTAAGAGCTACAAGAATTGGAAAAGCCTGTTATTTATTTCATTCAATCCTGTATTGTCTTGTCTAACTGTCTGTTAAGCAAGAGTAACTATCTCTGAACACAAGTAGTAGGGGTTCTTGTATTCCTGAGAAATGTAATGGGAATACAGTATTCCTTTCTTAAATTCATTTGTGTATTTAAACGCTGAGAAGCTCTTCATCATAGTGCTTCATGTACACTGCGATAGTCAAACAATACAGACGTGACTATCAATTGTGTATCTATTTAATACTCAATTTACGTGCTAATAACACTCGTATTTATCTGACGCTTGCCACTACCATGGCGGCAGGACGAAGGTTCAAATTATCCCGCGACAGCAGCGCCGACAGGGAGTCTAGTTATTTTTACAAGGTCTTTGCACAGAAACAAGTTTACCAGTCAATTAATGTAAGTCTGTGGCTGAACCATACGGAACTATGGCCGTTTAGTTAGTACAATAACAAAAAATTCTGCAGTCTTTGGGTTTTGTTGTATTGCTACTGGAGCTATCAAAATGTTTGTATAACTTAAGGGACTTAACTACGGGGTCATCAGTCCCTAAGCTTACAAACTACTTATGAACTAGCTAAGACTAAGGACAGCACAAATATCCATGCCCGAGGGGGGATTCGAACCCCCGACCGTAGCGACCGTGCAGACCGTGACTGGAGCGCCTCAGTCCCCTCGGCCACCGCGGCCGGCTGGAGCTATCCCTAAAGTGTGTAGTACAATAGATTTCCATAGCGCTACAATGCGTATGAAACCAGGTACATCACTTTCTAGTTTTAATCTACATTGAGAGGACCAGTTCCGAATTCCGCTGTGTACATCGCGCGTAACCGTTAAATGGAAATTTATTGTAGCTGCCGCCCACCGCAAAACACCACGGACCGCCGGACGCCGATGTGAGCAAAAAAGCACGATGGCCGAATGCAACAAGTGATACGGATGTTTTTCCCTCCACCGCGGAAACGCAGCCGGCCATTTCTCATGTGCACACCAGTTCGCGGTTTTAAACGCTCTTCGTGCGCAGCAGGATTCGAAAATTCGTATGCCAGTTACATTTCAGTTTCAACCACCATTCTATTGTCTCAGTAAACCTATCGCTTTTCCAAAAAAATAACCATTATCAACGTGAAGTGGGTGGGATGAACGAAATAGTCCGTTTCGTATTGTGTGTTGTGATGTATTACTTCAGTATTCATTCTCTGTAACGCTCCATTTTATCAGTAAATGATGACGAGAGATATTGCTTTGACAGTCGGTCACTATTATCCTCTCCGAATAAATCTATATCTGTTCAGTTTTCCTGTGTTTGAGCGTGTTTTGGCCCTAATACGTGTATTTATTCTACGACATTTATTTAACTCTGGAAGTGTGTTATCACTGTTTATATGCTTCTGTAATGTATTTCTAAGCAGCGCTCACGAATTTTTCTTTGTTTGTAATTTCCTTGTCATTATAAAATTCTTTATATAATTATCATTGAGGTACAAATGGTAATATACTTTCTTTCTCAATGAAAAGAAACTGAGCTGTTATTTGGAATCTACTAATTATAATTTTGGTGTACAATTTATGAGTGGTGTCTAGTAGAGTTATTCGGTAGTTATTAGAAACGGTCTCCTTTTTCTCAACTAGAGACGTGACCTTCTATTTCTTTTACTGATTTCATCAAGACACATAGTAAAGCGTCATTGCCTGCTCTAAACTAATTCTGTATTAATTACAGCCATATTCGCTTTTTGTTTTGTTTCCGGCATTGTCAGCCATCGTCAATTCATCCACATTAATGTCGACCAAATTTGATTTTTTTTTCTTTTTGTTATATTACCTCTTCAGGCTCTTCATCTACTGAACCACAGATGCGTGATCCGCGGTGGAGTAGCCGAGCGGTCTAAAGCGTCTCGCTGCGGAGCGCGCGGTTGCTCGCCGTGGAGGTTCGAGTCCTCCCTGGGGCATGGGTGTGTGTGTTGTCCTTAGGTTAGTTTACGTAGGTTTAAATAGTTTGTAAGCTACGGACTGATGACCACGCAGTTTGGTCCGATAGATTTACAAACATTTGAACAGATACGTGACATCATGTAAGTTAATGTTAACTGACTTTTACAAGAAATTTACTTTTTTGCACATATATCTATAGATTCAAACAACTTACGGATATGTAGCCAGGTTCAAAAATGGACGTCGGCCGATATTTCTGCAGGAGAACACTTCGCCATTCTCGAGCCAATACTGGAGCTGGCAGCAATGTGCAACGACGTTTGAAACCTCGGTTTTCAATGGCAAGAAAATACAAGCAAACAGCACCATCGACCAAAGATGGGAACCGTCAGAAATATTAGTAGCAAACATTTGTTTTCAACGTGTTAGGTGACATCAAATTTGTTCCTTAGTTTTATGACAAGTGAGAGAGCAGAATTCCATTTAGAATTTAAGAAAAAACCTCCATCCTATTCATAAGGTTATCCGCTGGTATTATTTCAATCGCTTCCGTGATAACATAATCCAAATAGCTGGATATGCATGCCATTATTCCATATTCCATAGGGTGTGCTGTGTGTAGGCAGTATTCGGCAACAGCAGATTTGATAGATTGTTATGAACGCGTGTGACATTTATGCTCAATACACTAGTCCTCAAAAGTCGTAATTTTTTGACTACTATATGACATGCCACAGCTGTATGGGATACGATAGACACTCGCCATGCGCAAACGAATGTCATACTTTACGGACACTAAACAGGGACTTAATATTAGATGGGGGTCGAATGTTTCCCATCATATTTACGCAAATTACGGTCAGTCTTGTCGGGAATGCAGCCAACGTGTGGCACAAACACTTGGTTGCCACCTTTGTGCTATGCTATAATCACAGGCCGTTGCACATTAGGTCGATAGTGCAATGCTCTGTTAATCTGCCCTTCACTATAACCCTCTCGTGAAAAGTGACCAACAGATGGGACAGATCAGCCCTTTGCACCAAGTTACGAAGTGACGCTGAGGTGGTTTGTGACATACTATCAGCCTGTAGATACTCGTACAAATCAGTGTGAGTTGGCTTCCTATAAACAGCATGTTCCAATGTACCAACTACTTTCTTCCTAACCAACACAAGGAAGGAAAGACAGCCAGTCTTTTCCACCTCCACGGTGAAACGAATGTTGGAGTGGATTGAATTTTGATGTTCGAAATTAATTTAAATTGTCACTACCATGAGGCCAAACAACAGAAGTATCCTCCACGTATCTGTAAAACCAAGCATGTTTCAACGCCGTTAACTCCAATGCAGGTTCTTCAAATTAGTTCATGAATAAATCAGCAATGATAAGTGACTAATGGCTTCCCTTCGAAACTCCATCTTTCTGTTCATAGTATTGGCCACTGAATAAGTAGTAGGTGAAATCAAAAATGTCGATTTAAATTGGGTATTACTATAGTCGATATAACCAAATTGGGAGAGTCAGAAAGTGAATTA
Source organism: Locusta migratoria (assembly GCA_026315105.1). Lineage (NCBI taxonomy): Eukaryota > Metazoa > Arthropoda > Insecta > Orthoptera > Acrididae > Locusta > Locusta migratoria. The sequence goes on from CM048744.1 coordinate 669,311,478, forward strand.
GAGCGCTTGCCCGCGAAAGGCAAAGGTCCCAGCTTTGAGTCCCTGTCCCGGTACACAATTTTGATCGGACAGGAAGTTTCATATCAGCGCACACTCCGCTGCAGAGTGAAGTTTCATTCTGGAAACATTCGTTAGGCTGTGGCTAAGCTACGTCTCCACCATATCCTTTCTTCCAGGAGTGCTAGTCTTGCAAGGTTCGCAGGAGAGCTTCTGTGAAGTTTGGAAAGTAGGAGGCGAGGTACTGGCGGACATACAGTTGTGAGGCGGCATCGTGAGTCGTGTCGGGATAGCTCAATCGGAAGAGCGCTTGCCCGCTAAAGGCAAAGGTCCCAGGTTTCAGTCCCGGTCCACAATTTTAATCTGCCAGGAAGTTTCAACTGTACTAATATTTGAAATAACTGTGTTATCTTACTATCAGTTAACAGTTGCGAATGTAGTTTTTTTTCTTTATTTTTTTTTCTTTTTGCATGTTTCAGTCCTTCTGGATCATATTCATCTGCAACCCGTCTCGTATACGTAGTGACAGGTACGAGGCGGGTAGGGCGGGTAGTAGACGGAACTACACGGTTCTGAAGATGATCCAGAAGGACTGAAAAATGTAAATGTAATAAACCATTTGCAACTGTTGCTTGATAATAAGATAATAAATAATAAGTAATAGCCTTACATCATGACGCGGTACCATACCCAGAAAACTTTTATGTCATCTGACTCTGGCCGCGGAAGCCTACGCAATTATATTTTCAAATAAGTTTGTCAATTCACTACCAAAACTAGAACAATTAGCTGCAACGAATCAGACAGAGAAACGGGACTGAAGAGAGAAGCCACATCAAAACTGACGAAAATATCAGTTTCTTTCGAATACAATTCATCCTTTTCTCAAAACATCAAAGAACCATTAGAACAATAGCGTACCAGTCGTGTTCTAGAAAGTTATTTTCACCTGATCACGCTTCCCTGTGGTCTTCTCGAGCTCTTCCAGTTTACACTGTAACGAAACCCGCTTTCCACAGAAGAGTTCATAACTTCTATAACTCAGTGATCTCGTCCATTCATTCACACACATGCCACATCCACAAAAGAATGACTGTGCCTCAGTTTTTCGAAATCTCGCTTCCTGTTTTCAAAGGTCCACTTATTACTTTTAAGGAAATGTAAACTTCTAAGCAAATGATCTTCCCCAAATAGCAACATCACAACTCCCAATCTGAACACTTTTGAGTGACGTCATTGTGTGTTAACTCTCAAATGTAGAAACGTTTGTAAACCTATTGAGGTCAAACTAATGAGTTCATCGGTCCCTAGACTTACAAACTACTTAAACTAACTTCCGCTAAGGACAACACACTTGCGGCTTGTTACCCCTGCCCTAACATATTTTCGAAAAGATTAAATGTTCCCTGCTGCGCCAAATTTCCAGAAAACACACAAACAATATACATTTATAGTACCAACATAGTAATAATAATTGCAAATTCTGACATTTTTGTTCGAATTTTCAATTACACTGAAATATGAAATAAATATTTATAAGATCAGCAATATACAGATTTACGGAACGTATCTTCTATACTGGTGACGTGTTGAGTGTAATCACAAGAGGAACTGAATATTTGCCTCCTACAGTTTTTCAATGTTGTTCAAAATACTTAATTTAGCATTTAATTAATACGAAGTGGAACAGCGTATAATTAAACGGTTTTTTCTGCTGTGCTGGTAATATAGTTGTATAACTAATTATTTACACACAAATATTTGAAGTATGACGTTGTACACCGAGTTTTGGCACCGAGTAGGTTTTATTATTATTTTTTTTAATGTTATAAACTGTCAACTGAACATTCTATGTGGTAGAAACAGTTTTTAAAATAGTGCTAACCAATTACAGGTAACATCCAAAAATCAAATGTTCAAATGTTTGTTAAGCTTATGGGACTTAACTACGGGGTCATCAGTCCCTAAACTTACAAACTACTTATGAACTACTTACGAACTAGGACGGCACAAATATCCATGCCCGAGGGGGGATTCGAACCCCCGACCGTAGTGGCCGTGCTGACCGTGACTGGAGCGCCTCAGTCACCTCGGCCACCGCGGGCGGCTGCAGGTAACATCCCAAATACATATTGCGTACTGTATAATTTTTAATTTTTTTTTTTTTTTTTTTTTTTTTTTTTTTTTTTTTTTTTTGTCCTAAGCCGGCCGCGGTGGCCGAGGTGACTAAGGCGCTCCAGTCACGGTCAGCACAGCCACTACGGTCGGGGGTTCGAATCCCCCCTCGGGCATGGATATTTGTGCCGTCCTAGTTCGTAAGTAGTTCATAAGTAGTTTATATTTATAAATAAATACTTTTCTTGGGTTTCTTAGCTATCATGGAAATAAACCGCGAATGATACTTCGAACCTATTCACGGAGAGCTATTACATAAACGCCGAAATCTAGTAACATAGAGAGCTAGTAACGTAGAGCGAGAGCAATTCAACTGTGGGTACTATTTATAATAGCAACCTGACAAATGATCTTTGATATACGAGGTGTTTTGACCTGGATACTGTTATTCTGAATTACTTTGATCTAATTTGAATTTACTAAAAATTTTGAAATATGAAAAATTTCTGCCTCTAAACAATTAAAATTACGTAACGATGAAGAATGTTGGAATATGGTGATTCTAATGCTAATGCTATGGTCGCGATGTGGCGTTACCCTTGCCAAGGAGCGCGGGGTGGCTCCCCGTCAGAGGTTCGAGTCCTCCCTCGGGAATGATTATATGTGCTGTCCTTAGCCGGCCGCGGTGGCCGAGGGGACTGAGGCGCTCCAGTCACGGCCTGCACGTCCACTACGGTCGGGGGTTCGAATACCACCCTCGGGCATGGATATTTGTGCCGTCCTTAGTATTAGCTAGTTTGTAAGTAGTTTGTAAGTTTAGGGACTGATGACCCCGTAGTTAAGTCCCATAAGCTTAACAAACATTTGAACATTTTTTCTTACCTAAAATCCACTAAAATAACATGTACTACCTCGATGTCTACATGTAGACCATGTGCACTTCGCAGTAGGTACATATCTTTACGAGTACATGAAATCCAGCTTGTATTTTTTAAGCTGGTATATAATTTAAACTAGCGAACATTTAGTGACTAACTTAAAAGCCACTTTCCTTCTATAGACTTCAGGGTTTAACTTACTGTATATTCAGCTACTTCTATTCTGTTTACATATAAAATAAATTATCATTGAGCCGAAATATATCTTTGTTTGAGGCACCATGTAAGTGGTCCCCATAAAAAATTATGTAACAGAGCAACCTCAGAAGCTTTCATACCCCCGCGGAATAGCCGCGTGGTTCTAAGCGCCATGACAGCGACTTATCGACCACTACCGAAGGTTCGTGGCTTCCCTCGGGCATAGATGTGTGCGTGCGTGCGTGCGTGTGTGTGTGTGTGTGTGTGTGTGTGTGTTCTCCTTACCACCAGTACTATGTGGTGTCTGAGAAATGATGCGACGAACTTGTTTGAACAACAAATTAAGGATAGGAACCCGAAACGTCATCCTCCGATGCTACGTCTAAATTACATGCCCGCCAAATAGTGGTGACTTTATGTGCAGATGGACTGCAATTGAAACGGCTCCTAATGTACCTGGACGTCGTACAGAGGAAGCTCGGATAGCCAGCCACGGAAAATAAATAAATAAATAAAAATAAAACGTTTGTAAATATATCGGACTCAACTGCGTGGTCATCAGTCCCTAGACTTACAAACTATTTAAACCAAGTTAAACTAACCCAAGGACCACACACACATCCATGCCAGAGGGAGGATTCGAACCTCTGACGCTGGAGGCCTCGCGATCCGCAAAGTGGCCCTCCAGACCGCTCGGCTACTCCCGCGCGGCGCCACAAACATAAATGAATTTTTAATAAAACAACAATAACATTTTTTCTGTATTTATTTTCGCCGTAAAATGGAACAACTTCTTTAGTCATGTCACTTAGAAATAAGTATACAAAATGTTTTTATGAACTTTTGGATGTTTGTTGGCACTACAAAATTTGGAGGGTAGCCCCGTTCACAGCATTCATTGGAACTCCTGTTGTTCCTTGGCCTAGCAAACACCAGAGTAGTAATAAATATCGGAAGGACTATATAAATACAAGTTTCATGGGCCCACTTCTTGCAGTCATAGCACTAAATCCAGTCTTCTATGAAGGTTTCTTCACATGTGATGCATTCCGTCTCTCTCTTCCTTGATCCTCTTCAGGGGCACTGTGAATATTCATCTTTGTCTTAACGTTTCTTTAGTTCCTTTACGTTTTTGTTTCTAGCCTCATCCGTTTTATTGCATTAACTTTTCTGTCTCTCTTCTACAACTTCTTATATGGAGATGACCCTTCTCTTTATTAAATCTATGAGAGATTTTCAAAATGTTCAAATGTTTGTAAATCTACCGGACCAAACTGCGTGCTCATCAGTCCGTAGCTTACAAACTACTTAAACTAAAATAAACCACCCTAAGTACAAACACACACACACACACACACACATACACACACACACACAGACACACACACACACACACACACACACACACACACACCTATGCCCCAAGGAGGACTCAAACCTCCGACGGCGAGCAACGGCGCGCTCCGCAGCGAGGTGCCTCACACCGCTGAGCTACTCCACCACAGCGAGGCATTTTCAGAGCTTCTGCAAATCAAATGCTAACTTCAAAAACTCTGCTTATGGGTGAAAACCGACAACGAAGTTTAACAGAAGCGGCGAAAAAGTTTTGCGCGAACAAAATTTACAGTCGCGAGTATGTCGCGGGGCGTCTTTGACGCAACTGACTTGCTCTCCTTTTCTTGCTCCACACGGAGCTCATTTCAAATGCAGTCTATCCCCTATCATATATATAGAATTGACACGTTGCTCAGTAAATAAATAAATATTCTGAAAATGATTGCATCCATAATTCATCGTCAACAAAAAATATTTATTTTTGCAGGTTCTTGTTATGTCGTTTCATAGACAATATGTGGTAACCATCGCTTATGCGATTTAATAATAATGAGTATTGTCATCTTTGTCTTTAGTCAATCCGATTGCACCTTTTTTTTTTTTTACCATCTGTTACGGAGGTCGCCTGGCGAGCGCTCTGAGGTGCCTTGTGTGACACCGTAGAGGGGCTTCACGCTGGTTGTCTTGTATTTTAGTTTTAGCTTGTGACTTGTAAGCTGTAGATTCGGCTTGACTTTCACAGTTGTAGTGGATGGGTGGGTTCAAAATTTTATTTGTCACCTCAGTACGAAATTTAAATTGGTAGACCTGGTACTTCTTCGTAATTAATAAATTTTATATATTTGTTGAATTTTTCATACTGTAGACATTGGTTCTGGGTATCGTCTAAAATTAAAGACTTTTTATAAACCGAAAAAATTGAATCATTGAGTCCCGGTGGTTCAGACAGTTTGAAGCCCGTCATAAAAGATATTATTTGTACCTGATTCCTTTCTATCGAATTATTCTTCAGAAGAAATTTCATTAGAAGTTTCTTCTAATCAAAACTGTTAGATATTTTCTTTCACATATTAACTGATTCATTACGAATTTCACACACACACACACACACACACACACACACATATATATATATATATATATATATATATATATATATATATATATATATATATATATATATATATTCACTTTTAGAATCTTCTTGGACACTATTAGGGAACTAAATACTTGAATAACTGTTTAAGACTTGTTTAAGTATCACAGATTCTCTATTTTGAATTTAATATTTACAACAAAATCACTTTCACAGAAAACACTTTACGACTTCACAATGCGTGATTATTTTCGTCAAAGTCTCATTTATATTAAAGTCTCTGGATCCTGTTACATTGCTTACGAACTTTAACTATTCCAGATACGTTTTTTAAAAGTTATTTTATTAAACTTGACAATAAGTTCAAATTCCAAAATCACGAATATTAATCAGTTTATTACGGGAGGCAGAAGTTCGTAATTCTCCTGTCCTAGCCTATCCCGATCAAAGTCCAAAGATAATGTACGCATTCGCGTATGATCACGATATGAACGTTTATATTTATAAATAAATACTTTTCTTGGGTTTCTTAGCTATCATGGAAATAAACCGCGTATGATACTTCGAACCTAATCACGGAGAGCTATTACATAGAGTTAAACGCCGAGATCTAGTAACATAGAGAGCTAGTAACGGAGAGCGAGAGCAATTCAACTGCGGGTACTATTTATAATAGCAACCTGACAAATGATCTTTGATATACGAGGTGTTTTGACCTACGCCTTCCCTGGATACTGTTATTCTGAATTACTTTGATCTCATTTGAATTTACTAAAAATTTTGAAATATGAAAAATTTCTGCCTCTAAACAATTAAAATTACGTAACGATGAAGAATGTTGGAATATGGTGATTCTAATGCTAATGCTATGGTCGCGATGTGGCGTTACACTTGCCAAGGAGCGCGGGGTTGCTCCCCGTCAGAGGTTCGAGTCCTCCCTCGGGAATGATTATATGTGCTGTCCTTAGCCGGCGGGGCCGAGGGGACTGAGGCGCTCCAGTCACGGCCTGCACGTCCACTATGGTCGGGGGTTCGAATACCACCCTCGGGCATGGATATTTGTGCCGTCCTTAGTATTAGCTAGTTTGTAAGTAGTTTGTAAGTTTAGGGACTGATGACCCCGTAGTTAAGTCCCATAAGCAATACAAACATTTGAACATTTTTTGTGTTGTCGTTAGCATTAGTTATTGTGAGTAGTTTGTAGGTCTAGGGACTCTCAACCGCACCAGTTAAGTCCGTTATGTTTACAAACAAAGATCGCGAGTCTGCTTATTTTTGTAAAGTGGAAGTGTGCACTTCGCCGCGGTGGAGTGGCCGAGCGGTCGAAGGCGCCTTGCTGCGGAGCGGCCGGTTGCTCGCCGTCGGAGGTTCGATTCCTCCCTGGGGCATTGGTGTGTGTGTGTGTGTGTGTGTGTGTAGTATTTTGGTCAATTTACCTTAGTTTAAGTAGTTTGTAAGCTACGCAGTTTGGTCCGATAGATTTACAAACGTTTGAACGTTTGAAGTATGCACTTCCTTCTTATAACGAACAAACAGCGATGGGAAAAAGGCGTTGACACAAACTCAAGGCAGCTGTGTCGACCGAAAAACGCCGCACCATAGCACTTAATGAAATGTCGCGCTGTACCGGGGTGAGCGTGACACTGCTCGTAGAGTTCATCAAATTTTCCCCGTCATCTGGGAGAGACTACCGATGAAGTTCCAGCTACCCTGGTACGACAGAGCGTGTCCTTTTTTAATGTCCCGTTTATGACGATGTCTCACAAGATTTGAGTGCGACGTTTGATATGATATGGCACAAATTATATATGACGCGGAGCGGGTACATATCTTACACTCCTAGCCATTAAAACTGCTACACCACGAAGACGACGTCCTACAGACGCGAAATTTAAGCGTTAGGAAGAAGATGCTGTGATATGCAAATGATTAGCTTTTCAGAACATTCACGCAAGTTGGCGCCTGTGGCGACACCTACAACGTGCTGACATGAGGAAAGTTTCCAACCGACTTCTCATACACAAACAGCAGTTCACCAGCGTTGCCTGTTGAAACGTTATTTTGATGCCTCGTTTAAGGAGGAGAAATGCGTACCATACCGTATCCGACTACAGCATTGCGGTTTATCGTATTGCGACATTGCTGCTAGCGTTGGTCGCAATCCAATGACTGTTAACAGAATATGGAATCGGTGGGTTCAGGAGGGCAATACGGAACGCCGTGCTGGATCCCAACGGCCTCGTATCACTAGCAGACGAGGTGACAGGCATCTTATCCGCATGGCTGTGACGGATCGTGCAGCCATGCCTCGATCCCTGAGTCAACAGATGGGGAAGTTTGCAAGACAACAACCATCTGCACGAATAGTTCGACGACGTTTACACCAGCATGGACTATGAGCTCGAAGACCATGGCTGCGGTTACCCTTGACGCTGCATCACAGACAGGAGCACCTGCTATGATGTACGCAACGACGAACCTGGGTGCACGAATGGCAAAACGTCATGTTTTGGGATGAATCCAGGTTCTATTTATAGCATCATAATGGTCGCATCCGTGTTTGGCGACATCGCGGTGAACGCACATTGGAAGCTTGTATTGGTCATCGCCGTACTGGCGTATCAAGGAAGGAAAGAAGCTTAGGGTTTAACGTCCCATCGACAGCTTAGTCATTAGAGACGGAGCTAACGCTCGGAGTTTAGGGTAAGGATGGGGAAGGAAATCGGCCGTGCCCTTCGAAACGAACCATCCCGGCATTTGCCTGGAGTGATTTAGGGAAATGACGGAAAACATAAATCTGGATGGCCGGGGGTGGATTTGAACCACCGCTCTCCCGCATACGAGTCCAGTGCGTTACCATTGCGCCACCTCGCTCAATCACTGGCGTATCACCCGGCGTGATGGTATGGGGTGCCATTGGTTACACGTCTCGGTCACCTCTTATTCGCATCGACGGCACATTGAACAGTGGCTGTTTAATTTCAGATGTGTTACGACCCGTGGCTCCACCCTTCATTCGATTCCTGCGAAAACCTACATTTCAGCAGGATAATGCACGACCGATGTTGCAGGTCCTGTACGGGCCTTTCAGGATACGGAAAATATTCGACTGCTGCGCTGGTAGCACATTCTCCAGATCTCTCACCAACTGAAAACGTCTGCTCAATGGTGGCCGAGCAACTGGCTCGTCGCAATGCGCCAGTCACTACTGTTGATGACTTGTCGTGTCGTGTTGAAGCTGCATGGGCATCTGTACCTGTACACGCCATCCAAGCTCTGTTTGACTCAATTCCCAGGCGTATCAAGGCCGTTATTACGACCAGAGGTGGTTGTTATGGGTTCTGATTTCACAGGATCTATGCATCCAAACTGCGTGAGAATGTAATCACATGTCAGTTGTAGTATAATACATTTGTCAATGAATTTCCAATGAATTTCCGTTTATCATCTGCATTTCTTATTGGTGTAGCAATTTTAATGGCCATTAGTGTAGATGAACTGGAGTATCAAACAAAGCATTGCCGATGTCTTCACATTTACGCTCCAACCATATGTGACATGTATTAAACACTGAACAAAGACTGGGGAGGAGGCAAGAGCGAGATGGAATCTCCCGTCTACAACCGGAAGAGACATTTTTAAGTGGCGCTCTGATTATTATGTAAAAGCAGTAGGGGTAAAGCGGCACACCTCAGATTAGTAAGGCGATGGGTTAATTTCTTGGGTTAAGAGAACAGGGCAGTGGTTTCCTATAGTACAAGCCTGCCTTTCTGTTGGCAGGGACGAGAACCTATCAGGATTAACCTGACAGAGCCAAGTGGCCGTAGTTGTATTACAGTTGCACAAACCATTGTAATAGGAGCTTAAGTAGTCATAGAAACGACAGTAATAGTAGTTTAATTATTAATATTTTATTTCAATAGGTACATTATGCGAATCAGGAAATGGACGTTTATGTAAATAAAGATGCAAAATAAGTTGTGTTGTATGTGTTGTGGTCTTCAGTCCGGAGACTGGTTTGATGCAGCTCTCCACAATACTCTACCCTGAGCAAGCCTCTTCATCTCTACATAAGAACGGCAACCTACATCTGTTTGAATCTGCCTACTATGTCCATCTCTTCGTCTTTCTCTGCGGTTTTTCCCCCACACAATTTTCCAATTCACGATTCCTTGATGTCTAAGAATGTGCCCTACCAATCGATCTCTTCTTGTACTCTTGGTATGCCAGAAATTCCTTTTCTCACCAATTCTGTTCAGTATCTCCTCATTAGTTACGCGATCCACCCATCTAATCGTCAGCAGACTTCTGTAGCACCATATTTCAAAAAACTCTATCCTCTTCCTGTCCGCACACTCCACACAAATGTCTTCAGAAAGGACTTCCTTAGGCTTAAATCTATATTCAATGTTAACAAATTTCTCTTTTTCAAGATCGCTTTTCTACCCATTGCCATTCTGCATTTTATATCCTCTGTACTGCGACCATCATTTGTTATTTTACTGTCCAAGTAACAAAACTTATCTACCTCCTTTATTGTTTCGTTACCTAATCTAATTCCTTCAGCATCGCCTGATTTTCTAAGTCTGCATTCCACTACCCTTGTTTTGCTCTTGTTCATGTTCATCTTATATGCACCTTTCAGCACACTGTCCATTCCGTTCAACTGTCTCTGACAGAATTACTATGTCGTCGGCAAAACGAAATGTTTTTAATTCTTCACCTTCAACTTTAATTCATTCTCCAAATTTCTTCTTGCTTTCCTTTATAGCTTGCTCATTGTACACATTGTATAACAATGGAGAAAGTCTACAACCTGTCTTACTCCCTTCCCAACCACTGTATCCCTTTCATTCCCTTCAACTCTTAAACTGCTGTCTGGTTTTTGTACAAGTTGTAAATAATCCTACGCTCCCTATAGTTTACTCCTGCTTGCTTCAGAACTTGAAATAGTTTATTCCAATCAATATTGTCCGAAGACTTCTCCAAATCTACAAAAGCTAGATATGTAGGTTTACCTTTCCTTAATGTATCTTCTAGAATAAGCCGTAAAGTCAGTATTGCCTCCCGTGTTCCTACATTTCTCCTGAACCCAAACTGATCTTCCCCGAGGTCGGCTTCTACCAACTTTTCCATCCTTCTGTAAATAATTCGTGTTATTATTTTGCAACTATGACTTATTAAACTGATGGTTCTGTAGTTTTCACACCTGTCTGCGCCTGCTTTCTTTGGAATGGGAATTATAACATTTTTCTTAAAGTCTGAGAGTACTTCGCCTGTCTCATACATCTTACGCACCAGATGAAACAGTTTTGTCATGGCTGGTTCTCCCAGAGATTTCAGTACCTCTGAGGGAATGTCATCTATTCCAGGGGCCATTTTTCGACTTAGGTCTTTCAGTGCTCTGTCAAATTCATCTCTCAGCATAGCATCTCCTCATCTACTTCTTCTCCCCTGCCTACAATATTGCCTGCAAGTTCATTTCCTTCATAGAGCCTCTCTATATACTCTTTCCACCTTTCAGCTTTCCCTTCTTTGCTGAGAACTGGTTTTCCATCTATGTTCTTGATATTCATAGAGCTGCTTTTCTTATCTCCAAATATCTCTATTATTTTCCTGTAGGCTGTGTCTATTTTCCCCCTACATTCTTCTACATCCTTGTATTTGCCTTCTAGCAACTCCTGCTTAGCCAATTTGCACTTCCTGTCAATCTCCTTTCTTAGTCGTGTGTAATCCATTTTGCCTGTTACTGCACTTTTATATTTTCTCCTTTCATCGATTAAATTATTAAATTTAGTATGTCCTGTGATATCCAGGGAGTTTTTGTAGGTCTTGCCTTCCTACCTATTTTGTCCTCTGCTACCTTTACTATTTAATCACTCAATGCTACCCATTCCTCCTCTACTGTTTTATTTTCCACCGTTTCTGTCAATTGTTGCCTAAAGCTCCCTCTGAAATTCTTAAGCACTTCAGGTTCCTTCAGTTTATCCAGGTCCCATCTCCTTATTTTCCTACATTTCAGCAGTGTTTTTAGTTTCAGCCTACAATTCATGACCAATAAGTTATGGTCAGAGTTTATATCTGCGCCTGGGTATGTCTTACAATTTAAAACCCGGTTCCGAAATCTATGTCTTACCATTATAAAATCTATCTGGTATCTCCCGGTGTTTCCTGGTCTCTTCCACGTATACAACCTTCTTTCGTGATTATTAAACCAGGTGTTTGTTATAACAAAATTATGTTTCGTGCAAAATTCTACCAGGCGGCTTCCTCTTTCATTCCTTTTGCCCATATTCACCTGCTATCTTCCCTTCCTTGACCTACTACCGAATTCCAGTCTCCTATAACAATTAAGTTTCCCTCTCCCTTAACTGTCTGAATAATTTCCTTTAGCTCCTCATATATTTCTTCGATCTCCTCATCATCGGCAATGTTAGTTGGCATATAAACCTGTACTACTGTGGTCGGTTTTGGCTTCGTATCAATCTTGATTACGATAATGAGATCACTGTGTTGTTCATAGTAGTTTACCTGCATTTCTATTTTCTTATTCATTATCAGACCTACTCCTGTAATACCTCCAACTGATTTTGTATTTATAATCCTGTCCTCATCTGACCAGAAACCCTGTTCCTCTTTCCATCAAACTACACTAATGCCCACTATATCTAACATCAACCTATCCATTTCCTTTTTTAAATTTTCTAGCTTCCCTACCCGATTAAGGGATCTAACATTCCACGCTCCGATCCGTAGAATGCCAGTGTTGTCTTTCCTGATGATCACATCCTCCTGAGTAGTCCCCGCCCGGAGATCAGAATGGGGGACTATTTTACCTCCGGAATATTTTACCCGAGAGGATGCCATCATCATATGTTCATACAGTAGAGCTGCATCTCCTCGTGAAAAGTAACGGCTGTAGTTTCCCCTTGCTTTCAACCTATCGCAGTAACAGTGTGGCAAAGCCACATTAGCTGATGTTACAAGACCAGCTCAGTCAATTATCCAGACTGTTGCCCCTGTAACTACTGAAAAGGCTGCTGCCCCTCTTCAGTAACCACACGTTTGTCTTGCCTCTCCACAGATACCCCTCCGCTATGGCTGCACCTACGGTACGGCTATCTGTATCGTTGAGGCACGCAAGCAACCCCACCTCGGCATTGTCTGTGGTTTATGGGATTGGACAAAATAAGTATCCCATCAAAAACATAAAATGTACAAAAATGCAAGTCTCACGACGAATTCCTTCCACCATAAAAAGTCGTGAGATCTTATGGGAAATCAAGTCGATTATTTTCGTTAGTGTTCCTGGATCCACCTATTCAACACCTTGTCATAACTTTTTATATCATTAGTTATCTACCAACATCTGTAGTGACTATATCAAAATTATGCATCTTTATTTCTATAATAAATGTAATTACTTGGAAATCGCACCATAATATAATGTCATAAGATTAAATTTAATGATCTGGCAATTCCACCTCATCATAATGACATAACATTAATTTGTATTCTATTATGTAACCTAACATAATCACTCACATGTGCATAAAGTTTTTTAAAGTAATAGCGTATGTCGCCATGGGAGACCAAGTCGGTTATTTTAGTTAGTGCTAATAGAACCACATATTTCTTATCTACCAATTATTTGTTATCTACCGACATTTAGAGCGACTATATTAATATAATGCATCTTTACTTCTATAATACTTATAATAACTTCCCAATCTCGCCATAATAAGAATGCATATAATGATTGGGCAATTACACATCGACATACAAAAATAATTTATATTACACTATGTATCCAAATGTAATTACGTAGGAATGAAATACCTTACATCTGCATAAAGTATTTTAAATATCAGTTTTGTTGCCATGCGATTGTCAAGTCATTATATTTCTTAAAGAAATAAAAATGATTAATTTTGATATAGTCATTACAGATGTTGTTAGATAACCGATTAGGATACAAAATTACGACAAGGTGTTGAATAGGTGGATCTATGAATACTAACTATAATAATCGACTTGTTTTCCCATAAGATCTCACGACTTTTTATGGTGAAAGGAATTCGTCGTGAGACTTGCATTTTTGTACATTTTATGTTTTTGATGGGATATCATTTGCTTTTGTAGTCCTTTTCTGTAAAATTTGTTTGTACATTTTCTTAAAATCCATTCCCTGACTCTTTGGTTTAGTTTTCGTTTGGTTTGTATAATAGTATTGGGAAAGTCTGGATAGTCAATTAAATCGTTATTGTTCAATCCTTTCATCATTTATGGTACTGCCCCCTTAGTGTTATATTTCGCATCAGTTTGTGAAATAATAATAGACGGAAGTTGCGGATTAGTGAATTAATATTACACAAATATCATCAAGTTTGTCAAGTATACTACAGAATTTTACTTACGGCAGTGGTGGCGTAGTGTGCTTAAGTTGGCTGCGAGTGACGAATGAGACACTTCGTACACCAGTCACGTAGAATAGGCGTATAATCTTTTGTGTTGGCCGTGAAGTAGATGATTAATTCTGTTCCTACTCTGTACTTGACAGGTTTTTGTACGTATCGCTCATAAAGCGAACATTTCGTTGCCAACATCTGCACACTACACCACCTCCGAAAGTAAAATTTAGCCTTTACGTCAAACTCTAAATTTGGCGAAATATTATCAGCTTATCACTGTTTCTTATGACAGTTCACAAATAATTGTTGGTACATTGATTAAAATGATAGGAAGACCAATAATACTGTATTCGGTAGTGCCAGTTTAGTAATGTGTGTCTGTGGTTCTGAAGTTTTCTAGAACGGAATTAATTTTTCCATCCATTACAGGCTAAACACTATCTAAATCAAAAATTTGACATTTGTGTGTCTGCTAGAAGTAGGTCAGTATTTTGATAATCGGTGGGTCAGTGAGTGACAGAATTAGCGATTTTCGACTGCTAATATTTCGTAAACTATAAGGTTTAGAATAGTGTAATTTGAAAATATAGCTATTTATAGTAAATACTCTGGGCAGCTGAGATACAGGGGGGTCGAAAGTGGCGTCTGCTGCTTCGAGAATGGATGTTACGGCCCCCAGATGTACCGAGTACTTCCGAAATAACCCGAGTTGAGCTGAGAACCATATTGGTTCGGACTTGTATAGCCCTGCGCCAGGCACTGCAGTTAATGTATTGCTTATTAATTGTACGTGTTCTCTCATGTATGCATACCTACGCATCCCGGCACATGGTGGTCCTGTACAGCATTAAAATTTCAAATTGATGTTTTTTGCATTGTATGGTACCGGAAGTATTCCACACTGTCACCCACAGATTGTACCAGAAATCATGTGATACTAGAATCACTAAGGGTGCCTTCCGCAACAAACGGTGGATAGGATCCCGTGTCCAGAAACGTCATCCACGATCCTGCAGGGCGTTGAAGTTGCAGTTCTGAGTCTCCTTCACATTTACAGGAAACTTTGAGGCAGAATTAAAGTATGTGGTGGAGAACGAGACGTACTTGAAGACAGTCCGTGTAGCCACTTTATCCGTAACGCTGTGTCACCTGAGCTGTCTAAAACATTGGACACCCCGCTCTGCCTGAGGTGCAACGTAGACGATACCGACGAACATTGTCTGCTCTGCGGAGAGGTGGCGGCCGATTGGCACCTAGTCCAACAGATATTAGCCCTTTATCTCCGGGTACCAACAAACATGATTACCACCAAGATGATACTCCATCCGGATGCGACGTATTTCCCATCATCGAAGATGCATGCAGTCACTTGCATAAAGGGCATGGCCACCCATTACCTTTTGCGAGATGGACCAAGGACGTGATAGATTGTTTGTTTGTATAGCTTATGGGACTTAACTACGGGGTCATCAGTCCCTAAACTTACAAACTACTTATGAACTAGTTAATCCTAAGGACGGCACAAATATCTATGCCCGAGGGGGGATTCGAACCCCCGACCGTAGTGGCCGTGCAGACCATGACTGGAGCGCCTCAGTCCCCTCGGCCACCGCGGCCGGCCGTGATAGATTTCTGGGCGTTCTTACTAACACGACAGGCAAAATTACCGGTCTGTCTTTGCTAACTAACTGCTATGGTTATCAGTCCCTGGGCTTACAAGCTACTTAAACTAAGGTAAACTAACCTAAGCACAACATACACACATCCATGCCCCAGGGCAGACTTGAACCTCCGACGGCGAGCAACCGCGCGCTTCGCAGCGATGCGCCTTAGACCATTCGCCTACTCCACCGCTGCTGATTCCAAATAACCGTCTGACACAGATGGACCACTTACGACAGTGGCTGCCACACAGCCGCCTGGTATGAATTCTATCTACGTCCCCTGTAGCCCTCTGTACAATACGTTTCAGCTGTATGCTTCATCAATATGGGGTGAAGTTAATTTGACAGCTGCAGTGAAATAACGAGAGGACATTACATGCGCGGAACACGTGTATTGATACGAGATTAATTTGATACCGGGTTCACAGTTAATTAAACCGATGTCCGCGCAGCGCATCAGCTGGCTTGTTTGCACGCCGTGTGTGCTCGCGCTGAGCCAACACCGCCACTACCCACTGTTTCACTGGGCTGCCTACCTAGCAGGGGACTGCCGCGAGGGGATCTCAATTGACACAAGAGTTTGACGCGACGTCTACTTGCACAAGATGACGCCTTTGTTAAATTGCGTTCAACACTACAATTCTTTTCTTACTTTCCTGTTGTATTCAGCCTGCAGTTAGTCCAGATAATCTTTTATCTCTATATGTAAATTCACTATTTACTTACTCTTCTGGATGCACAAACCGCAGACGGTTTTTGGCCTCGTAAACTAGCGTCTTCCATAGTATTCTGTCCTCCGTATCTTCCTCCCTTGCTCCCAGTACCTGGAGATCCTTGGCTTCTGTTATCCGATATTTCTTTCAGTAGAGATCCCTGCTCTCTTCTATAGACATGTTCGGTTCATCTTAATCTTCTTGTCATGGCTTCCGCAACAACATTTGGTTCATCGTGGAACATCTTGAGCTCATCGTTCTTTCTTCTTCGCCATTATCCTCTCACACAGGTTAGACCAAATATCTTCTGTAGAGTTTTATTTTAAAAAAATATCAGTCTCTCTGTATGTTTATATATTCTCCATATTTCTCTCCCGTGTAATATCATTTGACTGATTATGGTTTATATATTCTTATTTAAGTTCCTCTTGAAAATTTTTTGGATGACAGTTGAGTGAGTATGATTGCTTACTTCTTTTAATTTCTGTTGTTTATTAATACTCCCAGATATTAGAACTCATCTATTTCTTTAAAAGTATGGTTATCATTTTCCAGAGCTTCTTGCCTTTCTAACCTCAAAAAATGTTCAAATATTTGTAGAGCTTATGGACTTAACTACGGGGTCATCAGTCCCTAAACTTACAAACTACTCATGAACTTGCCCGAAGGGGATTCGAACTCCCGACCGTAATGGCCGTGCAGACCGTGACTGGCGCCGCAGAGCGCTTGGCCACCGCGGCCGGCTGTTTAAACTCATTTAATTCCAATCCAACTTCTCTTGTGCTTTGAAAGGGCCGTTTTGCTAGTCATCCAGGTTGTCAGCGATTAGTACTACATAATAAGCAAAGGTCAGTACATTTATTTTTTTTCCAGTTGTAATTCGCTGGGCCGACCGCGGTGGCCGAGGGGACTGCGAGGCGGCAGTCACGGTCTGCACGGCCACTACGGTCGGGGGTTCGATTCCCCACTCGGGGATGGATATTTGTGCCGTCCTTAGTCTTAGCTAGTTCATAAGTAGTTTGTAAGTTTAGGGACTGATGACCCCGTAGTTAAGTCCCATAAGCTATACAAACATTTGAACATTTTTAATTCACTGGTGCTCGGCTACTCCCGCGCGGCTGCAAGGTATGGCGCGTGCCTGGTTCACAATCTGATACCGTGGCCGAAAAAAGTCCTTATTAACGGTGCAAATAAATGGAGCTCTGTCAGCTACGTCACTACATTATATGCAGGCTGGCGACATGGAAACCAGAATGAATCTATCCATCTGCAGCGGTGTGTGCGATGATATGAAACTGGCAGAAGTGAAGTTGCGAAGGTCAGGCCGTGAGTCGTGTCGGGATAACTCACTGGTTGAGCGCTTGTCCGCAAAAGGCAAAGGTGCCAGGTCCGAGTCCCGGTTCCAGCACACAATTTTAATCTGCCAGGAAGTTTGACAAGGAAACCATTTGCAAATTATTGATGAAGGAAAGGAAATAATAAGGAAGAAAAGGATTGACAGTGGCTGCATTAGGACACTGAAATGGAACAATGACGACAACTGAAAATGTGGGCCGGGCCGGGAGTAAAACCCGGGCCTCCCACTTCGGGCTAGCGGTCGTCTTAACCATTTTTTCTTTGTTCTGTGTGTAGTTCTGTTCTTTGCGGACAATTATCGTATTTGTTCGGTTTTGTTCCACGTGTTCTTTGCTCAGACGTTTAATTGCAGAGGGCGTTGGGGGCCTCTGACCTGGCGCGCTTAGTCACGGCGTCCGGCAACCACTTGAATACCAGTGCTCGCCTCCCGTCCGTTTCCCATAAATCTCAACAACAAAAAAGTTCAAATGTTTGTTAAGCTTATGGGACTTAACTATGAGGTCATCAGTCCCTAGACTCACAAACTACTTATCAATTACCTTATACTAAAGACGGCACAAATATCCATGCCCGAGGAGGGATTCGAACCCCCGACCTTAGGGGCCGTGCAGACCGTGACTGGAGCGCCTCAGTCCCCTCGGCCACCGCGGCCGGCCTTAAATTTCACGCTATGGCTGTAGCACTCCTACCGTTCATTCCCTCTTGCAGTCGCCATTACGGATTCCCGTGCGAGGTCGAACGTATGACCGCACCTGCTGTGAAGTATGTGAAGCTAACGCCTTCTTTGCGTGTAAATACTTATTATACTGGTGTGGTGTCTGTTATTTCGAATATGTCTGAAAGAACAGACACGACATCAGTATAATAAAGACATGGAATCCATTATCAGTACATCTATACCCCTCACCCTCAGGTGGCAATTCCATCATCGCATCAAAATCGATGTCGTACTGTAGCGGCTTTAGAATCTAACAAAACAATGGCTATATTATATGTTGATTTTAAAAAAGGCTTATGACAGTATATCCAGAGATACGTTCTGGGAGAAAATGCACAGATTGGAATTCCGAAGAAGATTATAAATTTGTGAAAGCTACACTAAAAGGTTCGAAAGGGGTTGTGAAAATGGATGGAGAATATTCCAAGGCGTTTGGTATAATAATTAGGCAAAGATATGGATTATTTCCCCTCTTGTTCAACATTATAATACAGGAATCACTGAATGCAGCAAGTGAATGTTGTACTAACCCTTTGGGACTGGTAACAGGAACCATTTTCACTGTTATTCAAAATTGTCGGTTGGAAAAACGTTCTGATCTAGAATTTTTATTTGGTATTGTTAGTAGAGTGTTTGATGTTCAGGTATTTAGAAGTAGGAAAACGGCAAACAACTAAATTTGATGCCTTTCTATTTATAAAATGTAATGAGTCGTCATTATCGTTCAATGTTAGATGGGCCGAGCGTACGCAGAAATCAGATTATACTGATCCTTTTCTTGTTAATCATTGGAGTAGGGTGAAATTTACTGAGAAGTATTTTCAAAAGTTTCAGGCAAAGCGTGTTAAGATTCATTTGTTAACGGAGTGTGACGTCAGGTATAATGGCTGGGTGGGGCGTGTGGTCCGTTGGTGTAACAAGGGTTTTCGGTGCACTCAGGTTCGTAAAAAGCAATTATACCGGGTGATCAAAGGTCAGTATACATTTGAAAACTTAATAAATCACGGAATAATGTAAAAATTGACACACATGCTTGCAATGACATGGGGTTTTCTTAGAACAAAAGAAAGTATTGCTAGACGTGTGAAAGATCTCTTGCGCGCGTCGTTCGGTGATGATCGAGTGCTCAGCCGCCACTTTCGTCGTGCTAGGCCTCCCAGGTCCCCAGGCCTCAGTCCGTGCGATTATTGGCTTTGGGGTACCTGAAGTCGCAAGTGTATCGTGATCGACGGACATCTCTAGGGATGCTGAAAGACAACACCCGACGCCAATGCCTCACCATAACTCCGGACCTGCTTTACAGTGCTGTTCACAACATTGTTCCTCAACTACAGCTATTGTAGTAGAGTGTTGGTTCAAAATGTTCAAATGTTTGTATAGTCTATGGGACTTAACTACGGGGTCATCAGTCCCTAAACTTACAAACTACTTATGAACTACTTACGAACTAGGACGGCACAAATATCCATGCCCGGGTGGAGATTCGAACCCCCGACCGTAGTGGCCGTGGACACCGTGACTGGAGCGCCTCAGTCCCCTCGGCCACCGCGACCGGAGGAGTGTTGGTGAACATTTCCTGTAAAGAACATTATCTTTGCTTTTTCTTAATTTCTTATGCTAATTATTGCTTTTCTGATCAGATGAAGCGCCATCTGTCGGACATTTTTGAACTTTTTTTCTTCTTTTTTTTTCGTTCAAATAAAACCCCATGTCATTCCAAGAATGTGTGTCCATTTTTACCTCTCTGTCTACATTATTCCGTGATTTATTAACGCCGCGGTGGATTAGCCGAGCGGTCTAAAGCGTCTCGCTGCGGAGCGCGCGGTTGCTCGCCGTGGAGGTTCGAGTCCTCCCTGGGGCATGGGTGTGTGTGTTGTCCTTAGGTTAGTTAGTTTAAGTAGTTTGTAAGCTACGGACTGATGACCACGCAGTTTGGTCCGATAGAATTACAAACATTTGATTTATTAAGTTTTCAAATTTATACTGACTTTTTGATCATCCGGTATTTATTCGGTGATACTAACATTGGTAAGTCCATAAGTCCACGTTGGTTGAGAAGGTATTGTCTAAGAGGCAGCACGTTTACATGCCGTATTGTTCTGAGTTTGGTTTTGGCGGTTATGACAGTGGGATTCACATTGAAATATTGTTCGGACAGTTCGAGTGGAACGATTGGCGTCCATTTGCAAGTATATTAAAAGGTATTCTTGAAGGTAGACCTGTAGCTGTAAACGTTAAAAATCGGCCTGGAATTACTATTGTGAATTGTGTTTTAGTCTAATTTGTTTCTTATGAATTTTCTGTTTGTGATGAAACGTTACTTTCGGGACTGAAAGTTGTTCATGCTGATTGTCATATTATTTATTGCATCAATGTTAAGGACGAGATGGAATCTCTGGCGACGTCGGATGTGGAAACCGAAAAGGAAGTTATCGATCTATCGACGGATGAAGGTTGTGAGTGAGCCGAGTCGGCTCGTTTTTGGTTGGCTACTGGCGCCAGTACCCGTTATGTGCGTATCGATTTTGCTTTCGTTTGTTTGTTGTCTCGGGGCCGGCGCTAGTGCCGCGTTCCGGCGGGCTATGCCGAGGACGCCTGTGGAGTCGAGGGTTGTTGTTGCACTGGGGCGAGCTGGCGGTCCTAGCGGGAGGTAAACAGCGATGAGGTCTGCAGCCGCATCGGCGAATCGGAAGGCGAGTGGAGTCACCGCCTGTGAGGACACTTAGCTACCGGCGAACGGATTGGCTCTCATTCTACGTGGGCCGACGCGAGTTACAATGGGGAGCTCGATCTGAAAGCAGCCGGCGTCCCGTCGCGGTGCGGCTTTAAGTTTTAGTGTGCATTCCACTCCTCTTGTGTGGAAGGTGGTGGTACTGTTTTCCTGCAGCCGGTGAATGTTCCCTTTCCCCCGCTGGTGATTTGATGTGTGTGCTCCTGGGTTGTGAATGTAGAACGTGTACTACATGGAGGTCATATGTTTACGTGAACTGGTATTATCAGCGCACAGAGCTCCAATTAAGCCCTCAAATGTGTTATTCGAGGAATGATTTGGTTTAGTGGGCATACTGATGTACAATTTCGTAGTATGTGTTGTGCAGTTTAATTTTAATTATACATCTCTCCTTCCCTTCCCTTCCTCTGTAGCTATGGTCACTAAAAAGCGTTGAGTTTGCCTATTGCTGCCAATCCTGTTCTAATTTGCAAGCTGCTTTGCACATTATTAGGCATACTCTTTACCAGTCTTTCACTGTTTGTATAAGTTAACTTGTTTGCGTCACCTTGCAACTTACTCTCCTTTAAATTGTGGCTGTATTTGTAATGGTTTATCTGTGGTATCATCCGAAGCTTACGACAACCGTTTTACGATTGTCCTGTATTATTCATTAATAAACAAGCCCTTATACAAGTTATAGCTGTTTTACCTGTTATATTTGTGGGGCAGTGTCTAGTGCCCATTATTGTTAGTAGTCTTGTGCTTGATTAGTTTCTTGTAATAGTGACTGTGGTGTCGCACAAGTCCAAAGTGCATGCCACCTACTTTCACCGCGCGCCGCCATGCACGCACGGCGCAGCGTTCTTACGTCA
Organism: Locusta migratoria; assembly: GCA_026315105.1. Taxonomy (NCBI): domain Eukaryota; kingdom Metazoa; phylum Arthropoda; class Insecta; order Orthoptera; family Acrididae; genus Locusta; species Locusta migratoria. Next base: position 669,333,544 of record CM048744.1, read on the forward strand.
GCCAGGAGCGCCCTAAAATGTTCAAATGTTTGTTAAGCTTATGGGACTTAACTACGGGGTTATCAGTCCCTAAACTTACAAATTACTTATGAACTACTTACGAACTAGGACGGCACAAATATCCATGCCCGAAGGGGGATTCGAACCCCCGACCGTAGTGGCCTTGCTGACCGTGACTGGAGCGCCTCAGTCACCTCGGCCACCGCGGTCGGCTCGAGCGCCCTAAGCGACAACTCCGCTCGTGGCCACCACTGAACAACATCGTTCACTTGGGACTGAGATAGGAACCAGTTAACACTTCGGAATCAGATAGGCACCAGTGAAGACTTGGCCATCGGACAGGCACTAGGCAGGCCTCTAGCTCAACTATGTATCAGCATTCTGCAGTACTGAGCTATGTAAAAGTTAAGTATTGTATAAATTCTGTGCAATATATATCTCGTTCTACTTTACTCTACTGTTTCTAGTTTCTGCTGTCCCACTGGCTGCTCTCTTCTGTACCTGCACAAGCGTGCTACCTTTATTCCCGTGTCAGTCTTCCTACTCGGCCACCGACACCTACGACGGAATCGAGACACAAAAGCGGCGACGAGCCTGGGACACAAAAGTGGCGACAAGGAGTGATAGATGAACCCTGGACCAGCCCGCTTGCAGCAGCCAGACAGCAGCAGTCGGAGCACGCAGAAATTGCTCCCGCCCACCCACCCTTATTATAAGAATTTTGGGGGAACATTCTATTAAGTGTTTTGTGGACTTTTTTGTGCAGTGCGTCCTGATTTACCTTGCATTTGATATAATTTTCTTGTATGCGCGGCGCCTAATCGGTCAGCATGGCCACTACCCCAAACCCAAACTTAATGGAAATTATTCAGTTACTGATGGCGCCAATCACGCAACTACTGCAAGCGGTGTCGCAGTTGACGGCGCAGACAGCTCACCAACAACAAAACCTGCCGTTGCTTCAGCAGCCCACACCTGCTGCTGTGCCGCTCCCTACTTTCCGCCAGTACAACGAACGTGAAGAAGAATGGAGTGATTATCTGGCGCAGTTTCAAGAACTCGTCGTGGCTCATCAAATAACAGGTCTGACAATGAAACACTTCTTTCTTGCCGTAGTTGGCACCAAGACTTTCGTGTTGCTTCAGAAACTTTTCCCCCACCCATCACCTCGTGATCTAGAATTCGATCAAATTGTAGAAGTTCTTGTAGCTGCGGCGCGGTACCGATTTTTCAGACTGAAAAAATTACCGCAACAGTCACACCAAGAGTGAATAACGGAATTGAAGGGCTTAACCCGCAAATGTAAATTTAGTTCTTCTTGTGGACTTTCTTATAGTGACGTTATGTTGAGGGATGCGTTTACGCAGAACATTCAGGACCCGAGAATTAGGGCAGCAATTCTAAAACGGTCTGACCCCTCATTAGACAGTGTACTGCAGCTTATTGATGCGCATGATACCTTTGACAGATGTAGAAATGCAAAGCCACAGAGTTAATGCAGTGCGCCGCAACGGACGCTTTCCTAGCCGTAGTTCTCAGTGTAGCACTAGTGATTCTTCTAATTCTACCGGCCGTGCTGAACTGACAGTGAACAGTAGCCAGTGTAAAAGTGCGACACAAAGGTCACCCCGTCGTGTTAGAAACAGGAATGTGAATAACGGGCGCCAACGTTCATTTCAGAAAAATGTACATAAATCTTGCCCCCAGTGTGTATCTCGCCACAAACGTGCGCATTGCCCTAGTCGCAATGCAACCTGTTGTCAATGTGGCAAATTGGGACGTGTGCAAACAGTGTGCATACAAAACAAAAATTCAAAGAACGGTGCCATTAGGAACAGTGTTTTGCCGAGTGCACGAACAGTTCATGCTGTCAATGTCATAGACGCTGTGGAATTGAACAGTGTTTTACTTGATTCTCAAATGAAAGACAGTTCTGTGCCTACTGCAAAACTATGTAGTGAGCCACGCCGCAAGCCCCGTCGAGCGCGTAATTCTGTGCAACAGAAAAGGGTTCGGGACAAGCAAAATGGCTATGTACAGTGCAATCCTGTAGTGAACCTAGTGACTTCTGCAACTTCTCATTGTAATAGTGCCCAGTACTGTGTAGCTAGTGACGGTAGACTTGATGTAGCTACTCAAAAGTTTAGTGCAGTAGTTAGTGGATCTGAAATAGCCTCGCATTGCGCGGACGCCGATCTGGCGGTAGTGCCATCTAGGGACAGTAATATTAATCTGTGTGCCGACTCTGCGCCGCTTCCTACCGCACGTAGCCCGCGGATGCGCAAGTGTAGCAAACAAACGGTGTCAGACGTTGCCCACATTCGCGCACCTGTCGAGCGCCACAAGCAAAAACTTTTTGTGACTCTTTGCATAGAAAATAAGACTGTGCAATTTCAGCTTGATACTGGTTCCGCTGTCACATTAATAAATAAAGATACTTATGAACTTCTGGGTTCGCCAAAATTGTCGCCGTCTCAACAAGGATTAACAGCTTATACAGGTCAAAATATTCCCGTGCTAGGAACGTGTAGCCTGCCCGCCTCTTTTCAAGGTGTAACAAAAACAGTTGCTTTTGTAGTTCTTCAGGCCAAATTTACACAGAACATTTTTGTACTAGATGCTTTTGACTTGTTTGGCTTATGAATTCAAAGAGATGTTTCAAATTTCGTCAGTAGTGCCTCAGGACAAACTCAATGCATTGTGCGAAAAATATAGTGACTTGTTTTAGCCGGAACTAGGTTGTGCAAAAGACTTCGTGGCACATGTAACTTTAAAAGAATCTGCTGCACCAAAATTTCGTAAAGCTAGACCAGTGCCTATCGCAATACGTGATACAGTTGCCGAAGAACTTCAACGTTGGCAAGATAGTGGGGTGATTTCTCCTGTTTCTGCGAGTCAGTGGGCCTCGACTTTAGTAATTATAACAAAGCCGACAGGCAAACTTCGTCTCTGTGCGGACTTCAAATCAATATTGAACAGTCAAACAATTGTAGACACTTATCCCCTGCCCAGAACTGACGAACTAATGGACAAATTAGGACAGTCTCGTTTCTTTTCTAAGATTGATTTAGCAGAGGCATACTTACAGATTCCGCTTGATTACGAGTCAAAAACGTTTTTCGTCATTAATACTCACATGGGTCTTTTTCAATTTCAACGCCTACCCTTTGGCAGTTCTTCCGCCCCTGCTATTTTTCAGCGTTTCTTGGAACAGCTGACAGTTTCTGTACCGTGTTGCACGAACTATTTAGATGATATTGAGGTCTCCGGACGTACAGTTCAAGAACATTTAGCAAACCTGGAGTGCCTTTTCAAAGTTTTGACTGCAGCAGGTCTATGTTGCAATAAAGCAAAGTGTTCGTTTTTTCAAACTGAAATAGAGTACCTAGGCCATGTGATTAATGCCCAAGGAATTCATCCCTTACAGTCACATCTTAGAGCAATCAAAGATTTGCCTCCTCCTAAGAATGTGCACGAATTGCAAGCAGTAATAGGAAAGCTGAACTATTATTTCAGGTTTATTCCCAATGCCTCTCAGATTGCAGCTCCACTGCATCACTTACGTAGGAAGAATGTTCCTTTTGTATGGTCTACAGATTGTCAGGTTGCTTTTGACAAATTAAAGTCTGCACTACTCAGTGATGCATGTTTGATTCCCTTTGACTCACAGAAGCCAGTAGTGTTAGCAGTTGATGCCTCGTCGTACGGTCTGGGTGCAGTTTTGTCGCATCGTATTGTTTCTCACGATCGTCCTATTGCCTTTGCATCCAAGCTACTGACGCCAACACAACAGAATTACATTCAGATAGAAAAGGAGGCCTTAGCAATCATTTACGGCGTCACAAAGTTTCATCATTATCTCTATGGCAGAAAATTCTATTTGTTGACAGACCCCAAGCCTCTCACGTCGTTGTTCTCACCCACAAAGCAAATTCCGCCACGAACGGCACAAAAGCTTCAGAGATGGTCCTTGATATTGTGAAATTATCAGTATGAGATTTTGTACCGACCTACCTCTAAACATCCCAACACGGACACACTTTCCCGACTTCCGGTTGGCCAGGATGTGTCGTTTGATTCTTCAGAAATGGCATGTTGTCAGATAGACTCCAGAGATGCTTCCGCTGTCGCAGACTTCCCTTTGAACTCTCGTCGGGTTGCACAGGAAACAGTTGCGGATGCAGACCTAAGTGTGGTAGCACGTTTTGTTCGCTCTGGGTGGCCTGCCAGAGCCAAAGACATTCAACGGCCTCTGGTTCGACGTTATTTTGCACAACGTCATGCATTATCTTTAAGTCAGGGTGTACTGTTGTTGCATACCGACAACGACCAAACAAGAGTGATTATTCCTCGTTCCCTGCAACGAGAAGTGTTACGCCTTCTGCATAAAGGACATTGGCGTATCGTTAGGACAAAGCAACTGGCCAGACTTCATTGTACCTGGGTTGGTATGGACGCTCAGATAGAGAGCATGACGTCACAGTGTACAGTTTGTGCGGAGCATCAGGCAGCTCCTCCGCAACGTTTCTCAGACTGGCCACGCCCCAAGGGACCATGGCAACGATTAAATATTGACTTTGCCGGACCTTTCTGGAATACGCGCTGGTTAATTGTTGTAGACGCTTTCAGCAAGTTTCCTTTTGTGATTGCCATGAACTCAACGACGGCGTCTAGTACAATCAGTGCCTTAACATCAGTGTTTTGCATCGAAGGCTTGCCTGAAACTATCGTCAGTGACAATGGACCTCAGTTTGTTAGTGCGGAATGTCAACAGTTTTGTCGTGTGAATGGCATTCAGCATATAACCACGGCACCTTTTCACCCGCAGTCCAACGGTGAAGCAGAACGTTTTGTTCGAACATTCAAGTCTCACATGGAAAAGATGAAAGGTCAGCACTCCAGGCAACAAGCTCTTCAAATTTTCTTATCTACGTATCGATGCATGCCACGTGACGGCCCGTCTCCTGCCGAGCTGCTACACGGCCGCCGTCACCGCACTCTCCTTCACCTGCTGCAGCCTCCCACGCACCGAGTCGGTTCGTATGGCGCTACACGTTTTCAGGTTTCTAAGCCGGTGCTGTACAGGGTGTTTGCTGGCAACAAGAAGACATGGTTGCCAGGCATCATTCAGCGCGTGCTCGGTCGCAATATGTATGTTGTACGTTCTCCCACAGGGTCGGAGCTGCGGCGCCACGCTAACCAATTGCGCTTACACTGGCCGCGCGATCCTGTCTCCGGTTTCTTGATTCCAGACCCAGTTCACCGTCAGGGAGCACCTCCACATCGCTCGCCGCCGGGTCCAGCGTCCCCGGACTACGAGATCGTCCCGATGGACATAGACGCGCCTCCGCCGCTGTCGCCGCCGCAGATGACAGCGTCACCGAGTGGGACTCCGGGACCGTGCGTGTCCCCGCCGCCTGGGCCACGCACCTCAGAAGAAAATGACCTGCTCCCTCTGGGCGGAGAGGTGCGCCCTTCCCCTGGTTTTGGTGGGTTTCCCGGGGGATCGCAAGGTGTATACCGGGGCGCGGACGGCGTCTCGATCCCAGCCTCAGCTACGACGCCCGTCCCACCAGTAACGCCCCCGCCCAGGTCCTCCTCCCAGTGCCGTCGCCGTGGCCCTCAGCCCTACTCCACGACGGCGCGGCGGTTTGGGGGAGAGGGGTGTGGTGTCGCACAAGTCCAAAGTGCGCGCCACCCACTTTCGCCGCGCGCCGCCATGCACGCACGGCGCGACGTTCTTACGACGTCAGCCACGAGCGCCCTCTGCTAGAACTCCGCTCGTGGCCACCACTGAACGACATCGTTCACTTGGGACTGAGATAGGAACCAGTTAACACTTCGGAATCAGATAGGCACCAGTGAAGACTTAGCTATCGGACAGGCACTAGACAGGCCTAGACTCAACTATGTATCAGCATTCTGCCGTACTGATCTATGTAAAAGTTAATTATTGTATAAATTCTGTGCAATATATATCTCGTTCTAATTTACTATACTGTTTCTAGTTTTTGCTGTCCCACTGGCTGCTCCCCTCCGTACCTGCACAAGCGTGCTACCTTTATTCCTGTGTCGGTCTTCCTACTCGGCCACCGACACCTACGACGGAAACGAGACACAAAAGCGGCGACGAGGCTAGGACACAAAAGTGACATTACCCCATCACCTAGCGCTTCACGCTCCCTGAAAGTTAATTATAAGTGTAGTCTATTTTAGAGTTGTTATTACCGTCCTAAGTCATTTATTGCTTGGTAAATACGAAGTTGCGCATTACCGATGTAGTTATGTTTTTCTTGGCTCCTTGTCCAAGCTAACTCACTCATGTCACCAGGGCAAGTGCAACTTCACTTTCTCTTAAAATTTCTATGAATTGTTTTATTTTATATTGGTTAATTGTGTTCGAGTATAAGGGGTTTGTCGTGAACTTTTCATTAATGAGCTTATCTTTACTTAAATTGTTGTGTTGTATTTATGGGGCGTTATCTGAGGGCACTTTATTGTTAATAGCCTTAATTATAATTTATTGTATTGTGAACCAGAATTTCTTGTTTGAGAGCTAGTTATTTAATTGTAATTTCTTTAGTGTGATTTTAAACTCCTCCCTAATTATATTTCCTTTAGTCAATTCTGTGAGAGCTTTTAAGTCTGTTTATTGTCTTCGAATAAAGATTTTGTAATCGCAAGCAGTAATTGTCTTTGGCACCAGGCTTACCACTTCCATCATTTTGTACCACCCCTCAGTGAGGAGGATGATGCTGAGGCGTCGCCGTTTCATGTATCGTCGTCGTAAAAATATAAGCAGGCCTATATATGGACGAATGTGTAAATGCCGAACCGAGTATACGCATAATGATGGTTTGAGTTTCGATTACGGTAAAATGGCCTTGGATGAGAAGCACTACAAATAATTTTTCTAGATTACAACAGTATAATTTTGAGGATGAATGTTGTAAGACCTTTTCCAATTCTTGCAACATGCTGACGATGTTCCAGGAAGATAATGCTCGGCTGCCTACTGCGCATTGAACTCGGCGTGCCGCGTCTGATTACCCGTGCGCACTGGGACGCCGTGCTGCGGTGCGCGCGGCCGTTCGCCGTCGGGGGATCGAGGCTCTCCTCGGGCATGGGTGTTTGTGTTGTCATTAGGATAGCTTACCTTAGTTTAAGTACTTTGTAAGCTACGGACTAATAACCACGAATCGAATACGAGAGATTTACAAAGATCTGAACATTTGATTGGAACTCGACGTACCCTGTAATAGTTGCAGCAACTTCACTGACTAGCAGTATCTCCGAATTTCTCTCCAATCAGGCAAGAGGATCACATGATGGGACCGCATAAGTAGATCGAGCACGCTCGGAATAGTGTATCACAAGACAGAATTCGTAATGTATATGATTGAATGGAGCCCAGAATAGTGCCTGCATTTCCGCCCCTACACGACGTACTAATATGGGTGTGCCAGCATGAATAGACACCTGGTACCTCAGTACCACTTGAGCTATTAATATGTCCATAAACATTTCATGTGCTCCATAAGTACTGTTTTAACAATAAGTCTTGTCAATTGTAAACCTCTAATTTTTTCAGAGGAGGAAAGAGAGGGAAAGATCGGTTTGGATTCAGGATGAACGTAGGAACAAGGGAGGCAATCCTCACTTTACGGCTTATCTTAGAAGATAGATTAAGGAAAGGCAAACCTACATTTCTAGCTTTTTTAGATTTAAAGAAAGCTTTTGACAATGTTGACTGGAATACACACTTTCAAATTCTGAAGTCAGCAGGGAAAAAAAAAGGGGGAAAGGACTTGTACAAAAGCCAGACCACAGTTATTAGACTCGAAGGGCAAGAAAGGGAAGCATCAGTTGAGAAGGGAGTAAGACAGGGTTGTAGCCTTTCTTCGATGTTATTCAATTTGTACATCGAGCAGGCAGTGAAGGAAAGCAAGGAAAACTTTTGTATAGGAGGAAGAAATAAAAATTGCGTTTCGATGATGACATTGTAATTCTGTCAGAGACAGCAAAGGACGTGGAAAAGCAGTGGAATGGAATTAACAGTGTGTTGAAGAGAGCGTATAAAATGAACATTAACAAGAGCAAAACAAATATAATGGAATGCAGTCTTAGAAAATCAGGCGATGCTGAAGGAATTAGATTAGGTAACGAAACAATGAAGGAGGTAGATGACTTTTGTTACTTGGGTAGTAAAATAATATATGACGGTCGCAGTACAGAGGATATAAAATGCAGAATGGTAATGGGAAGAAAAGCATTTTTGAAAAAGAGAAATTTGCTAACATCGAATATTAATTTAAGTGTAAGGAAGTCTTTTCTGAAGGTGTTTGTGTGGAGTGTTGCCTTGTACGGGATTGAAACATGGACGACAAACAGTGCGGACAGGATGGGAATAGAGGCTTTTGAAATGTGGTGCTACAGATTAGGTGGGTAGATCGCATAACTAATGACGAGGTACTGAACAGAATTAGGGAGAAAAGGAATTTTTGGCATACCTTGACTAAAAGAAGGGATCGCTTGGTAGGACACATTCTTTGAAAGAAAGATTCACCTAGTCATGGCAATGGATGAATAAAAGTTGCTATAGTACGGTTAGATGGTAGTACTGTTAAGGCAGTTTCTGGATTGGAGAGCTTTAATAACAGAGATGTGATTGCTTTTCGTACATTTCAAGTTGCTGAAGTGACAACCGTGGCGTTGGGAAGTCTTACTTCACCTCTAGCATGCCTTTTACTTTGAGGAGGAGGAATCATCGAAAAATTAATGAGCAAGGAATCGTGAATTTAGCGTTGGAGGGAAGTGTGTGGGGTGAAAATCGCAGAGTGAGACCAAGAGACGCATATAATAAGCAGATTCAAATGGATGTAGGTTGTAGTTCTTATGAGGAGATGAAAAGGCTTGCTCAGAATTTTAGGGTGGAGAGCTGCATCAAACCAAACTCCGGACTGAAGACAATAACCAAAAAACCTAATTTTTTCGACAGTGTACTTTAAGAAAACTCTTGTGCGAAGAAATATGATTTTATATATACATGTTGCGTCTGTTCCGAAAGAACATACGTCACTTCTGATCCTGCAGTTGTTATTCTTTCATATTTACAGAACATATGACATCAACTGCAAATGGGCAATATGAATCTGATTTTGTTCATCTATCTTCTCTCGATAAATAAATGAATTTATTTCTTTGTCATATCCTGTATGTAAATGTGTGGAAGCGAATAAATAAATAGTCAAATCTAAACTGATCTGCATAATTTGTCTTATAGAAGCCACATATCCTGCTGCAGCAATGAAAAGAAGGGAACCAGCTGAAAAGTTCTCTTGTCGGAACACAATTTTGCCATGTAAACGACAAACAGATTCTTAGTCCTTGTTTTACCTACCTCACCAAAAGTTTTACCAATCGAATACTTTCGTACTTTCTGTGCCGAAAGACAATAACATAGATTTGGGTGTAGAACAAAGAGACAGAAGGAAGTTAAGGGTTTAATTGACCGTTGACAGCACGTTCAATACAGACGGAACAGAAGTTTTTATTGTTGTGACAAGGATTATCCTGGCATTTGTTGGGAATGATTTAAGGAAATCAGGCGGACGGAATTGAGAAGCAGTCCATTGTGTTAAGACCGAGAGAGAAGGATTACTGTGACAGTGAGAGAGACATATAGGAGAAAGTACCAGTGAGAGACAAAGAGTGGGGAGAGACATACATGTAGACAGTGGCAGTGAAAAGCGGTTGCTGTTTGTGGAAACGTTGGGGAAAAGTTGTGTTAAAAGAGCGTGAATGTGTTCGCAGGTTGGAAAGAAAGGCGGAATACGGAGTGCAGCAGTTTGTTTCTCATTTTTCTGTTATTGTGTTTTACACGGGAACATAACTGCCTATTTTGAATGATGTGCGGAGCATTTTTCAGCTAGTACACATATACGTGGAGGGCAAATGAATCAAACATTTAGAGAGAAAAATAGTTGATATGATTCTTCAGAGATAAGTAGTTTGAATGATTGTGACCGAGAAGTCTTAACAAACCAATAACATAAGGAGCATTTGCCATCTTCGTGTGCTGTTGGCTGAAGGCCCGCATAAAGGGTGCGACGCCACAAAGAGATAAAAGCGGCTTAGGCGCGTGGTTTGGACATTACCAAAAGTGGAAGTGTGCACCTGGCCATTAGTCAGATTTCCAAGAATTTTGACAGCAGCGATGTATTTTTACACTTTATCCCCAAAAAAGCAGGTAATAATTTACAAGAAGCACACAAGAGAAGTGGAGTACTCACGATCCGAGGGCGACGCTGGCTGGCTGCTCCTACGGCTGCGTGGCAGTCACCTGCAACAAGCGGAGCGCACGCCTGTAGTCCACTGGGCACTCGTCATAAGGACAACATAGTATCAACACGTAACAGACACACAACATTTATCGTTCACTAGCTTAATTCCCGCTGCTTCGCACGCGTAGACTGAATGGTCTGCATTAGTTGCTTGTACTTCTAAATATAAAATTTCATACATTTAGCTTTAAAAATGCTTTTCTAATCATATATTTTGACACAACTTGCAACCCCGTTAGTGGCAGAGTTCAAAACACTATTTTTTTTATATTTTAACCATAGTTCCAAATCCAAATTTTCGCATTTATAGCACTAAAACAGTCTTAGCAGCACACTTAAAAGGTTTTCTCTTATTTAACCCGCTTAATTGTTGAATTTCCAAAATATCGAAACAAGTGTTTTTAAAAATTCCAATCAAACATCTAAATCCAATGAAACTTCCTGGCAGATTAAAATTGCGTGCCGAAACCGGGACTCGAACCTGGGACCTTTGCCTTTCGCGGGCAAGCGCTCTACCGACTGAGCTACCCCGACACGACTCACGATGCCGCCTCACAACTTTACTTCCGCCAGTACCTCGCCTCCTACTTTCCGAGTCGGTAGAGCGCTTGCCCGCGAAAGGCAAAGGTCCCAGGTTCGAGTCCCGGTTTCGGCACGCAATTTTAATCTGCCAGTTTCATATCAGCGCACACTCCGCTGCAGAGTGAAAGTTTCATTCTGGATCTAAATCCAAGGTTTCGTATTACTTGCTTCAAAATTGCCTGAATAGCAACCTATTTTCAAAAAATGGTTCATCCCCTATTTCCCCCCCTTAGGGATGGGAAAATAAAAAAAAATTGCTGATGCCTACTATTATATTTTGATCATCATACTGTTTCGACAATTATTTACGTGCAGTAAATAAGAGCCGAAGGAAAAATAAGTGGTGCATTTGTTTTTCGACTGTGTACTAGTGGCACGGCCGTGTGCTGGATGTGCGTGAGAGTGGCTGCAGTCTCTCCCCCCCCCCCCCCCACTACCCCTCGCTAATTGCCGGACGGGGGGAGGGGCGTGATTGAGATGCCGCCTGCCGCCTGCCGCCTGCCGCCGTCTCCCACGACGCAATACGCGCCTCCCACGCTCGCTACCTGTTGCCACCGCTCTGCTTCTGCCCGAGGACTCCACACCCACCATTGTATTATACACTCATGATCATAAAACTCAGAGCTCCTTCGAAGATTACAGTTAGGTCGTTCATATTCACATGACATGTTCACTTGTATCATGTGCAGAACTAACAATAGGCAGCAGTTAATGGCAGAGTAACGTAACACTAATATTTACCCGCCAAAGAAAACTGAACTGTAAATGTCACAGAAATTATTTCTGAAACCTTGTGTAATAAACAAAATGCAATGAATTAAGGATCTGAACGTAGTTGTGAAAAATATAAACGCTTTACTACAACCAAATACTTGAGCTAATAAGAAAGTAAAATAACAGGGCACTGCTTTCAAAGTAACTGTAACGTGAAAGAGTAAGCAAGGAGGTTACAAATGAACGTTTCACCTGAGTACAAAACGGTGCTTGTTTTCAGAACAGACTAAAGTGCCGTTATCTTTGAGTTTTCTTAAGCGAAGAGGAAGAAATTTCCTTTACCATGTCATTCAACACACTAAAGATGGCCGGCCGCGGTGGCCGCGGGGACTGAAGCGCTTCAGTCACGGTCTGCACGGCCACTACGGTCGGGTGTTCGAATTTCCCCTCGGGCATGGATATTTGTGCCGTCCTTAGTTGTAGGTAGTTCATAAGTAGTTTGTAAGTTTAGGGACTGATGACCCCGTAGTTAAGTCCCATAAGCTTAACAAACACTTAAACACTACAGATGGACAAATAAGGTTAATAGTAAATGACGCGCTTCACACAAAGTAGTTATTTCAATGAAGGCAGTGTCAGCAAAATAATTTAAGACCTGCCAGCATGGGCGGTTGCTCCCCGATGGAGATTGAAGACCTTCCTTGGGCTTGTTTGTCCGTGTAGTTCTTAGGTCATTTTAAGTTCGTTTAAATAGTATGTAAGGCTTGAGACTGATAAGCACAGTAGTTATGTTCCATGGATTTACAATCATTAGAATTTTATGGTTACCTGGCATGTTAGGCAATGGAGAGCAATCTGTTTAAATGCTAATACAAATATACCTTCTTTTGGTTGTTACGCCAAGATCGCTGATAAAATATATTTAGTTGCCTTGACCGGTTTCAATGATTTAAATCAACATCTTCAGAATGACTTACAAGGTCTTCACTTAGGAAGCACATGTCAAATAAAATAGTTTCCGTCGAGATATAAAATGAAGGGAAAAGCATGGTCAGCTTGTAGAATGAATCGTCATATTAGATTAGAAGGTAAAATATGACTGTACCTGATGTAAGTATAAGGCAGACTCAGACAGTCTTATACTTACTCGCATTCGGAAGGATGTTGGTTCAATTCCACCTCCGGCCATCCAGATTTAGGTTTTCCGTGATTTCCCTAAATCACTCCAGGTAAATGTCGGGATGTTTCCCGATTTCCTTCCACATCCTTACCCAAATACTCCGAGCGTAAGCTCCATCTCTAATAACCACGCTGTCGACGGGACGTTAAACTCCAAGCTTCCTTCCTTCCTTCTTATACTTACATCAGAAATATCCACTTGTTACCTTCCAATCTGACGATCGATTTTGGTGACGTATTTTTTAACGTGTTTACTACGCTGATTTATTATTTTGTTGACACCTAAATAACAAATGTTCAAATGTTTGTTAAGCTTATGGGACTTAACTACGGGGTCATCAGTCCCTAAACTTACAAACTACTTATGTACTACTTACGAACTAGAACGGCACAAATATCCATGCCCGAGGGGGGATTCGAACCCCCGACCGTAGTGGCCGTGCCGACCGTGACTGGAGCGCCTCAGTCACCTCGGTCACCGCGGCCGGCCCTAAATAACGTATTGTCGACAGTTCATGTTGTCATTTTTTATACAAGACAGCCATTTCTTGTTCTGTAATGAATTCTACATTGAATGACACTCGATGTTTTTTTCGCATATCACTGTATACATGGTGCAGTTAAACTTAAACCTTGAGCTGAAGAGCGGATGATAGCACTTGTCAGAGGATATAATGTTTGTGAAACTTTTGTTATTGTATTTTGGAGAATTATAGGTAGAGCCACACTCTGTTATGGAACATGCACTGTACGATTAATGATACTTGATCTTATATTGTATATAATAATAAACATACTGTTACACTGCAACAAAGACCTTGTGTTACAGTATGGTTGACACTGCCTGTTAGAGACAGTAATGGTGTTGGTTCATTCTCTATATTTTGAGGTTCATAGGTGCCCATGGATATATGGACGTTGGAATTGCCATGCATATGATGATTTGTCACCAAAACAAAAATTTTATCGTGAATAATAACGAGTCTGACACTGTTATGACAACTTTGCAAAGGAAGGAGGAAGGAAGCTTGGAGTTTAACGTGCCGTCGACAGCGTGATCATAAGAGACGGGGGTCACGCTCGGAGTGTTTGGGTAAGGAGTGGAAGGAAATCCGCCGTGCCCTTTCATAGGAACCATCCCGGCATTTGCCTGGAGCGGTTTAGGGAAAACCTAAATCTGGATGGCTGGAGGTGGATTTGCACCTCCGTCCTTCAGAATGCGTCTAGGGTGTTACCACTGCGCCACCTCGCTCGCTCACAACTCTGCAAAGATGCTATTGTACAGATCCAAGAGCTTAATGTAAAGAGCTTAGTTTTCAAATTACGATCATGAGTGCCATCTGTCTACACGGATTATGACTACTGTCAGTCCTGTTTTTAACATACAACATGTCAATAGAAATTTATCACAAAAGGTGTTTTTGTTTTAATGATGACATGCCACAAATGTTACTGCAAAATGTTTTAATTTTTATCGTTTAATGCAATACTTTTTATTTCAAGCTATAAAAAGTACCACGATTAATGTATAATGCATATATACTGAGAAAAATATTGGAACAAATCTTTAAAATTATGCACTACTAGCAATAAACCTTTCATAGCTGGTCAGCCGTATGTTGGTTCCATGGTGTACCCGATCCAGTAAAAGTCACAATTGTGCCTCTCATGTTTCCAAAAAATAACTCATAATGCAACAGTACAATGTGATTGACTGCTTTTACATGGTAAAGGAGGAATACTGAAGTAAACAAACGCACATGTTAGGAGTAACTCAATGCAGCTAACTGTCGAACAAATTCAGTAGTGCTCTGCGATTTATAATTTCTAGAACGAGCTACTAGTATGTCTCACACTATGTATTTATGGTAATGTCTTGATCAGCTACGGTCGGGGGTTCGAATCCCCCCGTCCTAGTTCGTAAGTAGTTCATAAGTAGTTTGTAAGTTTAGGGACTGATGACCCCGTAGTTAAGTCCCATAAGCTTAACAAACATTTGAACATTTCTTGATCAGTTTGAGAGATAATGGCAAAAATAAGGTATGTATCTGATCAACTATAGTATGCAATAAAGTGTTAAAATGATGTTGAATTGTTTGTATTTCAATGTTGACATGCGAGGGATGTTACTGACGAGCTGTTTTAATTTTAAGACGATCGAACGCAAGTGACATGAGAATTTAGACGTTCAAATGGTTGTTAAAGTTACAGGATTTAAATGCGGGATCATCAGTCCCTAAACTTACAAATACTTATAAACTAACTTATACCAAAGACAGCACAAATATCCATGCCCGAGGGGGGATTCAAACCTCCGACGGAGAACTGCCTCGCGCATCGGAGCATAGCGCCTCAATGCGCTCGGCTACAACACCGCGGCTATTCAGATGTGTTGGTAAGTGTAGTACGTATTATGACGGACATGTCACTGTGATATTTCTACAGGAGGTTTTCTGCAATGTTTACATGTATTTGCAGGTCCGATGATAGCACTTAAATTTGTTTAAACTGGTCATCTGATGTGATAAAAATTAAATAACGTAATAAAATAGAGATTTTGTCAAATGTTCAAGCCGCGACGGAGCGGCCGAGCGCATTGAGGCGCTATGCTACGATGCCCGAGGCCGTTCCTCGTCGGCGGTACGAATCCACCCTCGGGCATGAATGTTTGTGCCGTCCTTAGCATAAGCTAGTTCATAAGTATTTGTAAGTTTAGGGACTGATGACCCCGCAGTTAAGTCCCATAAGCTTTACAAACATTTTAACGTTTGCAAATGTTCAAATGTTTGTAATTCTTATGGGACTAAACTACTTCGGTCATAAGTCCACAGATTTACAAATTACTTGAACTAAATTTGTGTGTGAGTGTGGGTGGGTGGGGGGCGTCTATTCCGAAAGAACAGACGTCACTTGTGATCCTGCAGTTGTTATTGTTTTCATATTCACAGAATATATAACATCAACTGCGAATGGGCAAAGCTGAAAATGTGTACCCATCTGGGATTCGAACCCGGATATCCTGCTTTCGGAACAGTTGCGCTGACCACTGTGGACACAGTGATCAAGGCACATGCAAGGACTACTTAAGCACACCTCTCGTCAGACACATATTTCCAGCTTGATCACTGTGTCCACAGTGGTGTCGGGGTCAGCGCAACTGTCTACAAAGCAAGACACCCGGGTTCGAATCCCGGCTGGATACACATTATCAGCTTTGCCCATGCGCAGTTGATGTCATAGATTCTGTGAATATAAATTAAACTAGCCTAAGGACAACACGCACATCCCAGACCGAGGGGGCGGGGAGGAAGTTCGAACCCCAGACGCAGGAGGCCGCGCGATCCGCAACGTGGCGCTCCAGACCGCTCGGCTACTCCCGCGCGACAGATTTTGTCCATATTTTATTAGTGTAAGAGAAACAGTATGTCTGTAGAGAAGCTTGTGGCAGCCACAGCAGGTGCTTATCGATCAGGGCGGCGTCAGCAGGGAGGCGGCAGTCGGCGCCTGCTGGAGAGCGCGCACACGCATCAGGCCCAATGGCCCGAGGCAGGAGGGGCGGTGGAGGCGAGGCGTCCCCCTGACACAGATAGGCCACGCCGGCAGACGGCAGACGGCTGCGGCTGCGGCCACGTGCGCACATCGACCCGGGCCACCAGGCGCTCCGCCGCTTCCTCATACACGCGGTCACTGCACCCCACCACTCAGCACAGGACAACTCAGGGGGCCCGAAGAAAAGCCGCTAAAAGATGTTACTACACCTTCAAAGACGACGTCGATTTTGATCCGATTAGGTTAAATGCTACCTGGGGGATAGCAGATCTACCGATTATGGTTTCAAAGCCGTCCACACCTACAAACTGGGAATGTTAATAGCCATAAGGCTCAATGCTCCTGACCCGGATGGTGTTTCTCATCCTCAAGTCACCACGCAGTCTGCAAGATTCACAGGAGGTGGATTTGCTTGTTCAAAATGTTCAAATGTTTGTATAGCTTATGGGACTTGACTACGGGGTCATCAGTCCCTAAACTTACAAACTACTTATGAACTACCTTGTACTAAGGACGGCACAAATATCCATGCCCGAGGGGGTATTCGAACCCCCGACCGTAGAGGCCGTGCAGACCGTGACTGGAGCGCCTCAGTCCCCTCGGCCACCGCGGCCGGCGGTTTGCTTGTAGTTAGGAGCTCTAACAATTGGCGGGTGATGGAGCCCCATAGATAGATGGCTGCCGGGCGCGGTGGCCGAGCGGTCTGCGGCGTGACAGTCACGGTCTGCACGGCCGCTGCGGTCCGGGGTTCGAATCCACCCTCGGGCATGGAAATTTGTGCCGTCCTTAGTTGTAGCTAGTTCATAAGTAGTTTGTAAGTTTAGGGACTGAGACCCCGTAGTTAAGTCCCATACACTCTACAAACATTTGAACATTTTTTGAAATTTCCAATGTTACCAGCAACAGGACTGACTGTGGACCTCTGGTACAGAGCCGAGTGGAGGGTCTGAATCAGAGCCTCAGGCGGTTCTGCGACCGTATAGGCTGCGATTCCTCGACTTGCGCCATCGGGTGGTGGGGTTCCGCATTCCGTTGAGTAGCTCAAGAGTCCACTACACGCGGGAAGAGGTTACACGGGTATCGAGGGCTGTGTGGCGTGGACTGGGCTTTTTTTTTTTTTTTTTTTTTTTTTTTTTTTTTTTTTTTTTTTTTTTTTAGAGGCCTTTGGGGAAACACTAAATACATTGTCTCAAAGGGTGCAGGTCGATCACAGGAGAAATATAGATCTACGAACTATCGGTATAGCAGTTGTAAATTGTCGTAGCTGAATCGGGAAACTACCAGAACTCCAAGCATTAATTGAAAGCACCGAAACACATACCATTACAGGTAGCTAAAGTTGGCTTAAGCCGGAAATACGTTTATCACAGGTTTTCGAAAAAGATGTGTTCAGAAAGGATAGATTAAACGAAATAGATGGAGGCGTGTTTTCTTCAAAAGTAGTCTATCGTGTAGAGAAGTTGAAGTTGATAGATCCTGTAAATTATTATGGGTAGAGGTTGTACTCGAATATCGTAAAAAGTTAATAATTGGTGCATTTTACCGGCCTCCCGACTCTGACGATATAAATAATCCTGAGCTCATAACGAACATCAAAACGGATACAGGTATTAGTGAACACATAGTTGTCGTAGTGAGATTGAATATCGAAATTTGAGGCGCTTCAGTCACGGTCTGCACGGCCACTACGGTCGGGGGTTCGAATCCCCCCTCAGGCATGGAAATTTGTGCCGTCCTTAGTTGTAGCTAGTTCATAAGTAGTTTGTAAGTTTAGGGACTGATTACCCCGTAGTTAAGTCCCATAGACTCTACAAACATTTGAACATTTTTTGAAATTTCCAAAGTTACCAGACGAGAAGTATATTGAGGAACGCAGACAGAAATTCAATACATTGCTTCTTGAAAGACAGTTTCCGCTCATTCCAAACACTAAACGTAGACCAGATGTGGCACAAATTCAAAGAAGTGGTATCGACAACAACTGACAGTTTCATACCAAATAAATTCATAAAAGAAGGAGGTGATTCCTCTTAGAACACAAAACAGGTCAGGACGCTGTTGCAGAAACATCGGAAAAAGCATGCTAAATTTAAACGAACTCAAAATGCCCTGGATTGGCGATCCTGCACAGAAGCTTGTAATTTAGCGAGGACTTCAATGCGAGAATCCTACAATACTTTTCACAAAGAAATTATTTTCGAAATTTGACTGAAAACCCAAAGAGATTTTGGTCATATGTTAAATATACTACGGGCAAAACACAAACAATACCTTCACCACGTGATAGTAATGGCGATCCTGCCGATGATAGCGATACCGAAGGAGAGTTACTCAACACAACTTTCGTAACTCATTCACCAAAGAAGACGGAAACAATATTCCACATTTAGAATTACAAACAGTGGCCATGATAAGTTATGTTGAAGTAGATATCCTCGGAGTAGTTAAGCAACTTAAATCACTTAAGAAGAACAAGTATTCTGGTCCAGACTGTAATACTAATTAGATTTCTATTTGATTATGCTGAAGCGATAGCTCCTTACTTAAGAGCCATATACAACCGCTCGCTCAAAGAAGGATCTGTACCAAAAGACTGGAAAGTTGCACAGGTCACACCTATATTCAAGAAAGGCAGTAGGAGTAACCCACTAAACTACAGGACTATTGCTTGGACATGAATTTGCAGCAGGGTTTTGGAACATATCCTGTATTCAAAAATTATGAACTATCTGGAACAGAATGATCTATTAACACAAGGTCAACTCGGATTTAGAAAATATCGTTCATGTGAAAAACAACTAGGTCTTTACTCACACGAAGTGATGACTGCTATCGACAAGTGTTCTCAAATTCATTCTGCATTTCTTGATTTCCAGAAGGCTTTTGACGCCGTACCTCACAAACGACTTTTAATCAAATTGCGTGGTTATGGTATATCGCTCCAAATTTGCGTTTGGATAGGGGATTTCCTGTCAGAGAGGACACAGTTCGTAATAATCGATGGTAAGGAATATACTAAAACAGAGGTGATATCGGGCGTTCTACAGGGCAATGTTATTGGTCCGCTGCTGTTCCTTATTTACATAAACGATTTAGGGGAAAATCTCAGTAGCTCTCTTAGGTTGTTTGCCGATGACGCCGTCATTTAGCGTCTAGTAAAGTCATCTGAAGATCAAAAGCAACTGTAGAATGATCTAAATGATATCAGTATGGTGTAAAAATTAGCAATTAACACTAAATAATGAGAAGTGTGAAGTCGTTCACATGAGCACGAAAAAAAAAAAAATAAAAAAAATACGTTAAACTTTGTTTAGAAGATAAATCAATGAAAAGTGAAGGCCGTAAACCCCACTAAATACCTATAAATTACTATTACTTCAGACTTAAACTAGAAAGAAAATGTCGTGGGAACGGTGAACCTGACTGCGTTTTATTGGCAGAACCCTTAAAAGATACAACAGAACTACTAAAGAGGCTGGATACACTACGCTTGTCCGTCCTTTCTTGGAGTACTGCTGCCCAGAGTGGGATCCTTATCAGGTGGGTTTGACGGAGGACATTTAAAGAGTCCAAAGAACTGCAGCTCATTTTGGACTGTCACGATGCAGTGGAGACAGCGTTACTGAAATGATACACGGTCTGGGCTGGGAATCATTACAACAACGGCGCTTATCGCTGCGGCGTGGGCTACTCACGAAACTCCAATCGCCCACATTGTCCTCTGAATGCGAAAATATATTGTTGACTCCCATTTACATAGGTAGAAAAGATCATCAGAATAAAATACGAGAAATCAGAGCTTATACGGAGAGACTGAGGTGTTCTTTCTTCCCCCGCGCTATTCGAGACTGGAATGGGAGGTAAATAGTATAAAGGTGGTTCGATGAACCCTCTGCCAGGCACTTAAATGTAATTTGCACAGAGTATCGCATGTAAATCTAGCATTCTCGATAACGGCGGCACCGTCTACATCATGTTCTTCCGAACGGAGTATATAATGAATGTGTAATGAGATAGACCGTCACGCCGTGGTGATGAATGTGCCCCCAGTGTCGTAGTGATCAGCGCGCCTGCCTAGATAGTACGAGAGTCAGGTTCGAATCCTGGATGCGTCCATATTTTCTTTCCCATTGATATATTTCAGTGCTCATTAAGAGCATTCGTCATAAATCCTTTGTGTGTTGGTTAATAACAGTGTGAAGAGCCGTAAAGTGTAGTGGAGCCGGTTGTGCTGATAATCAATTACACCATCCGAAAGAAAGATAAATTGTGACCTGCATTCTACAGGCATCGAGAGGCCTACCAGGTGCCGACTGGCCGGCGTGTCGTCCTCCGCCCGAAGGCGCCAGCGGATGAGGTATGGAGGGGATGTAGCTAGCGTCACAGAGTAATATATACAGAGAAGCAGCCCCCCTTAAACCACTGTCCTACGCTCCCCTCGTAGTTACGTAAGATGCCACCAGATGTCAGGTGGTTCACCGGCTTAGTACTGGTAGACCACACTGAGGGTGCCTCTCGCACGGCAGAGGGTAGCGTGGAGGGGAGGCTGAGGGGAGAGCTCGTGCCGCCTGCCACGAGGCCACGGCTGTGTCCGGCGTGCCGCTACCTGCCGCCTGCTTTGGCCAGTTTTAAAGGGATGCTTCTGATCGCAGCGCCATCACGTGACATCTTACGGAACTGCTTCAGAACCCCCCGCCCCGCACCCCTGAGAGTGGGACCGGGCTCTTATGGAGGTTTCCCGTCTGTATATATTTGTCTCTGCTAGCGTCCCATACTCCCGCCAGATATGTCGGTTTTGGCGACCGAAGCCGCTACTACTGAATCAAGTAGCTGCTCAGTTGCCTGGCCCGCCACCGGCACTCGACTGACGCGGAGGTTGAACCATCCAAGTACTGGCTAATCCCGAGAGAGCTTAACTTAGGTGATCCTACGGGAACCTTCGTGTACACTGCAGCATGGCCTTTGGCGAAGGAAAGATGAATTAAAAAATAACTAAAATGTTATATAAAATAAAATGATAGAGATTTAGTTGAGGTATGTTTGTCTCATCCGCTAGTAAGAGGTATAATAAAATAACGAGGACATCAAAAAATGTGCAGGTACCGGGACTAAAACCCTAGTCTTCCACTTACTACTCAGTAATGCTAACTGTCGTTCCACCAAGGAACATGGGCTCAACGCACCTGCACAGATGTATCCGTAAGAATAGCCGAAGAAGAGATGGCGCAGTTCTTAATTGAATCGCTGATTGGAAAAAAGAATAAAGTCCAATTTTTACCGAAAATACTCTGAGATATACATTTTCTTCCGCAGCTGTCCACTTATCGATTAATGGAATATGGAAGAAACAACCAGGAATAATGCCGAAAGTACAAACTGTGAAAGTTTTTAGTTGTTGGAATAGGGAAGAATGTCCGGGCATTCTTCTGTTTTACAATCACTGGTCAAAGCGGCACCACCAGATGTCAGGCAAGGAGCGTTCCAACAATGTTACTAAATAGCATTTAAACACCTTGTTTCAGTTTTATTGTCCCACGTTATTCTCAGTGTGGTTACGTAAGTTTGCTGTCTGTAAATTCACATCATAATGAGTGGAAGTGAAAGTGAAAATGAACAATTACACCACAGAAAAAGGTGTACGAAATATAGACAAATATGTCAAGGAAAAAGGCGAGGGAGATAGATCACTAGGAAAAGAATACATAACTTCAAAAGGTTTGGTTCTGCCAGCGAAACGGCCTGCTCCATCATGGAAGAAACTTTTATTCATGCATCATGTGTTATTGGTATACATTTCACTGCAAAATATTTATGTGCTGTGTATTGGAGTGGTATACTGCATAATTTGTTTTATTGCAGTTGTTCTAAAATCTGCTTAGAACATTTCAAAGATGAGGTTGAAATGGAAATTATTATAAAATTGTACAATGGTAAAACTAAAAAGGAGAAAGATCTGTATTTAATGGGACTGATAGAATATTCAACTGTTCAAAGGAGAAGGTGCAGAATAGAAAATCCATAATCTGAAAAACAATACTGCACGGTTTTATTGCTACCATGAAGGGCAAGGCAATCGAGGTCCCAGTGCAGTGTGTACTTTCCTCAACGACTACATACATGAACAGCTATCCGAATCAGTGAATGAACTACATGTGCAGTACCTGAGGTATCTAGTAATAACTGCCAAATTTCAATCAATTCATCATTATTGCCTTGTACGTGGTCACTCATTCCTCCCATGCTATAAGGATTTTGCTGTAATAAAGTGTGACACGACAACAAGATATAATCTATTCTGTCAAACAGGATGTTGAAATGATAGCTAATTCAAAAAAAAAAAAAAAAAAAAAAAAAAAAAAAAAAAAAAAACCACTGAATTCTTTTCAAGAAAAGATTGTTGAATATCAAGATATCACTAACATTAAAGAATGGTGGCCACAACAGTTTAAAAATCCTCATTTGCCATAAGTAAACGAAGGAGAGGTTTTCACTTGCCAAATTCCGCCGCAGTGGATTAGCCGTGCGAACTGGAGCGCTGTGCTGCGGTGTACGAGGCCGTTCGCCGTCGGGGGTTCGAGTCCCCCCCCCCCTCAGGCATGGGTGTGTGTGTGTTGTCCTTAGGTTAGTTTACCTTAGTTTAAGTAGTTTGTAAGCTACAGGCTGATTACCACGTAGTTGAGTCCGATAGATTTACAACTTTTGAACTTTTTTGCCAAATTCTGGCATTTGAACTACACACACCAAAACCGAGGATACGTGGTTTGCATGGAATGGCTAATGGACTGCGTCACAGTACATATAGGCTTTTTAAGGGACGGAAAGTTCCTGATTATCCGAGAAATATGGCGTACAGCAAGAAGATTCCTATTAATCACAAGAAGGTACAAGATCTTAATGAAGTACAAAGTTCATTCCGTCAGATTATCATGAGTTTTATAACAACATTCTTCAGTTGCCCACAAGAAGGAAACAAAGCTGCACAAGCTGCTGAAGAAGATTAAAAGGCGTTAAAAATAGGTAATTAAAAATGTTAATACTACATCAAAATAAATTATTGCTCTTAAGATGTTGGACTAAATTGACATCAGTATTATCAGTTTTTAACATAAATATTAGTTTAAACCCGTGTTACAGCGAATTTCTTTGCAAGCTACCCTCAAGAGAATAGTTTATTCGAAAAAGGAAGAATGTCCACCAACTTTCAAAGGGGCTTGCTTCGAAAATATTTATCAAAGGCGTTCGAACGACTTGTCATTTAGTGCAGATAATATAGTTCTACAAGTTTGTAATGGATCATAAAACTGTCGGAACAATATTTTAGGAGTTAACAAGTTTTTCTTAGTTTTCTCAAAACAGTGGTGTGTGCACTTTCTTCGTTTTTCCAATCAGCGATTCAATTGCGGTCCAAGATTATTTGAGCATGGTAGCACACCACGGGCAGACTGCTGGATGGGATACAGGGTTAGCTGCCAGTCATGGAGTACAATGGTATATATAGGGATGTGGGTTGGATGTAAGTGTTTGACTAGTCTGTGCAGATATGCGAAGCACTCGTGAGTGGGTGGTCCAAGGGGGACCACAACTGTCTGATGAGTAGTAGACCGGGATTCCAGTTGCATCCACGGCACTAATATTCGTGACGCCTGCCAGCAGTTGAGACAAAAAATATATAAAAAAGACTCAACTAAATCTATATTCTATAAAAGTTTATCATATTTGGGAGTGGTCCTTTCGCCGCGGTGAAGTAGCCGAGCGGTCTAAAGCGTCTCGCTCGCCATCGGAGGTTCGAGTCCTCCCTGGGGCATGGGTGTGTGTGTTGTCCTTAGGTTAGTTTACCTAGGTTTAAGTAGTTTGTAAGCTACGGACTGATGACCACGCAGTTTGGTCTGATAGATTTACAAACATTTGAACATTTCATTCGAGTGGTCCTTTCGATCAGTTTATTAAGGAACATACCAGATGTATTTCGCAGCATTGGTCGTTAATGTTTTATTTAAAAAATCCACAGATCGATTCAATCACCTAGTGACCATCTTTAGTGTCCTTCAAACAAGCATTATGAATGCCCTGAATGTTTATTAAGGGCCACAGCCAAGATATTTCATAACTTTTTTACTTCGATTACCGGTTCCGACAGATTAATCTGCCATCAATGAAAGATCCGAAGAAGCAGTCCAATCTGTCTAAACCGGTAAAAGATGTAAAAAAGAAAAAAAAAAAAAATTGTAAGAGATATTAGCTATTGCCCATAATAAATCTATATTTACATAGATGCAGCACCTAATAGCGACGTCTGTTCTTTCGAACATTCCTGACAAAATAGACAGCGCAGTTTTAATGAAAAAAGATACGTTTCGCCAGCTTAATTAGGATTGTAGATAGTATATACACACGGAACGGCCATTGACAGTACTAGTCGGTAGGACGTTCCATTCCCACCGTAACAGTATCTTGTAGAAGTAACTGCCGCTAAAACTCCAATCTGCAGAATACAGTTGGCCCTAATGTCCATTTAGCCCAAGTCCCCTCTGGTGGAAGCCTCGGGCAGTAGACCGCAGACGACGAGGTAAGCGGGTCCCCTGGGAGTCGGCAGCCCGCGCTCCACTTGTGAAACTCCCGCAAAGCTGTGCTGCGGTTTGCCGCTCTCCGTAGCGCACGCAGCCTCTGCTGCCGCGAACCACTGCTGAGGGCCACACCCAAGTCATTACCTTCCATACCAGTAATGCTGCCCCACGTCCGTTACGTGACTCTGCAACTTTTTAAATATGCTATCCGCTTCCAACAGAAATTATTGCGCCTTCCCACTCTCATCTCCTTTCTTTCTTTTTACATTTACTGTCCTATGAATTTTATTAATTTTATGAATTCTGCACAGGGGATACATGTTGTTATTAATTTTTAGTATCCTATAGTGAGAAGAGGATTATCACTAGACGTTCGCATTTGATTTGATTATTACTTCCCTTTGACATGAGAATTATTTCTTTTCATTAAGCTGCTTCTCTGGTAGACATAAGAGTAGTGTACAGTACTTAATCTTTATCCCACGGATGATACTAAAATTGTACAACCCATGCCACTGCTCTACAAATAAGATGGGTTGGAGGCGTTGTTAGGGTGGAAGGCAAAGCGGTGAATGCTTGCGGGCTAGTTTGCGCTTAATAGTTCGCGCTCGGGAGCGCTCACTTTAGTTCACCGAGCTGCTTCATGAGCTTGAGCCACTAACGGTGTCACGCAGACCAAAAGAAACAGTTTGTGGATAATTTCTCGCGTTTAAGTTTAGAGTTATCTCTATATCTTGGCATTGTGATATTGCAGAGTGCAGAATACTTGAAAGCAGAAATTTTGTAGCACTGAATTATGTAATCTAGCAGGCAGACGCTAACCTCGAAATGGCTCTCATCAGCAGAAGGCAAACACGTGATTTTTAATTCTGTTCGTGACCTGTCGCGCATATTTTGTTCGCGACCTATCGCGCATGTTTTAGTTCGCGACCTATCACGCATGTTTTAGTTCGGGACCTATCGCGCATATTTTGTTCGCGACCTATCACGAATATTTTAGTTCGAGACCTGGCCCGCATCATTTACTTCGCGACCTATCGCGCATATTTTAGTTCTCGACCTATCGCGCATATTTTAGTTCGCGACCGGTAGCTCTCCTTTTATATCGCAGCTCGTCCGCGAAGTAGGTCGCTCTTTTTTAGTTCGTCCGCTCGTTTTGGCTTTTGCTACCGCTACTAAAACTACAGCTGAGCTGTATATCAGCTCGAAATGACGGCGACTGGCAGAAGGGTATCACGCGATTCTGCGCGATCTCGCGTCCTCTCGCTGTTACCCGCCAGGCTTCAAAAAAGGAGCGGACAAACTAAGAGGCGAGGGTTCTTCGAACTAGTTCACGTAGTTCGCCTGTGGGAGCGCTCTTCACAACTAGTTCGTTCGCGAACTACACAAGACTATTGTGGGCGCCCTAGGAAAGGGTGGCTGATTGGCAAATAAAAGATAGGCTTTAATATTGGGTTTATTCTTGATATAAGGAATACATGGCGGGACTCGCCCTGGGGTTGGATGAGTGCCAGTCTAAGTTAGCGGATTGGAAAACGGAAAAGGTAAAGGTTACAGTAATGGTTCACACAGTTGGTGGCTGATACCGAACAGCCGCTAGGCGGGAGCGGACGGCATGCGGCCGTTCGCCCCGCACAGAGCCCGGGCCTCTCGAGTGCTGTACGAGAACTAGAAATGAAGAGAGCCAAGTAACTGATTCTCGCACCTCTGAGATTCCCTGCAGTAGCACACGTGATGAAATGTGGGTGTCTGCTATTGGCTCCACGGTAACATGGAAACGTCAGTAGTTTCAGCACGGACGCCAGAAGGGTGGCGTGATTTTAGAATCGGCAGTCAATACAGGTTCTGGTCGGCTCTGTCCTGCAAGGTGGACAGCCTTGGTCTCGTTGTTGAGGCGAATGTCGCAGTGGAAGAACAGTTGTAAAACTTAGGCAAAGTTTTGAAATAGAAAACGCATTTTCAGCATCATCTTTAATGACTCGTCGTAAAATGTTTTTCCTTTCTTGTCGTGCCTTATTCTTTTTCGGCATTACAGATGTAGAATTAGGCGTGTTCAATTATTGGACATTTTTTTTTAATGTTGAAAGTAAATCAACATAGCACTAACTTCAGTACGCCTTTCTTTCACTCATGCACGTAGAGTCTTGCTTCTTCAGCTTCTAAGAAATGAATCGAAATGTTGTGTTTGTAGTTATTAGGGTCTACTCTGTTCTACACAGTGTTTGGACATCCAATATAAAAAGGCTGCAAGCAGTCACTGACATTTTTTATTTTGTACAATTCTTCGTATTTTATGTCAGAAGGTGCGTCTTCCTCCGCTCCCTGTTCCCACTTCAGTTTCCACAATGTATGCGTGTGGTGCAATTTAAAGCAAGACAAACAACTGAATGGCAACGTCGTGTCAACTCACATCGCGGAACGCGTTGAGAATTTAAGACAACGCACTGCGAAGTGAATTTAAGGCGGCAGATTTGAAAGAATATACGCGATTTTTATGCTTGCCGATCCACTTGCGAATCCGCAGGCTGTTGCGGGATCCCAGAGTTCCTAAAATTATGCTGGATTCCGCTGGACTGCGGGATCACACTTTGCTGGACTGCAATCCCTACTAGTATATATATATGAATGTATGTCCTCTATGTGTTCATGAACTATTCATTCGATTCCAATGACACTTTCGTGAACTGTTCACTGTCGTCCACGAAGGTTCCTGACCTAAAAACAAAAGAGCAGGACAGATAGCTCAGGAGAAATGACTTCATAAATCATGAGAAGCCACCGCGTGAGAATATACAGATTTATGCATCAATTATTGGAAAATTTGAGTAGTTATGGACCTGCAACAAACTTCGTATGTAATGTCTGACATTTATGAAGCGTTTTATAACCGTCTGCCCCCCCCCCCCCCCCCCCCCCAAATGATGAAACGCTCACAACAGTTTCGCTGTAGAAGCCGTAAAACTGCCGCATGAGGCATAACATTGTATCAAATAAAGTTAGCATTACAGATCTTCATGTTACTATTTATTTTTGTCTGCAAGTCTCCCTTAATTCTCTTGCATCCAAAACTAAGCATTCTGTTTTTATAATCTCTATCTATAAAAGAAGCGAAAGGATACTCAATCACTGACTAAACACGAAATCTCGAAAACCATCTATGAAGCTGAAATATGACAGGAATGTAGTTTATAGGTAGAAAACGTCAGCTAAGAAAGTATTTTGTGATAGGTACATGGCGGAACAAACTTCTCCTAGAGACTCAAGATATCTGCAGTTTCATTCCGATCTTCACGAAATTTCGCACGCTTCGCCTTTAAAACAAGAGGAAGGTCACCGTCTACCTTAAGTTTCACAACTTGCATGGGGGAGGATACTTTGCAACATTTTACAGATCCTTTTTTTCTTTTTTCCCTAATGAACAAGGGTTGTATGTTGTACGAAATTGGAATATTTGAGAACAAAAAAGTGCGTTATTCAAGGTGACCCTGCGTTTCTATTGCATGGAAATCTATAGTTTTGTTTAGACATTGATGAAATTTTGTACAATACACCTTGAAAACATGGTGAATGTCTGTGTCTGTATAAATTTCGTTCGGTGCATGGTGGAGGGTAATTATCTTACGGACTTTTGCAAAATGCATAGTTTTGCTGCGATCTTGACTATGCACACATGAAGTTTAAACCAAGAGGAAGATCACTGAGTACATAAATTTTTGTATGGTACATGACAGAGGGTACCTTGCAGAAAACTTTTCCGAGAGAGGGAAAGGTGGAAACGAACAGAGAGATGGGAGAGAAAGAGGTGGATGTAGAGAGAGGGGGTGTGGACTATGTGAGGGTGAAGGTTGTTTATTACACCATATTAAAACCCTGTGGCTGATACGTCTGTACGTCGACACATTTACCAAATAAAGTTATAGCTCATGAGCCCCCAGACAAAATGAATATTTGTCACAAATTGTTTTCACACCATGTGGCTGTCTCAAACACCGTTTATGTTCGTGCCTATGTGACGACACGTGTTACATTAACAAAACACAGTCACTTTAATTCAGTGCAATGCACACCTTGTTCCATCGGCTAAATATTCACAACACACAGTAGCACTCGATACAGCTTGGTGCAGTCTACAACGAGCAACCACACCTGGCAATTGCCACACAAAAATCTATAGACTCCACCTGGAGATCCACATGCCGACTGATGCAGAGCGACGCCGCCCGGCCAGCTCCCCATGTGCTCCCGCGTCGTCACTTCCTGCCCTCGCGCATGCGCGCGCCAAAAGCCCAACTGCCCGGGTTTTTCCCCTATGTCATCAACTTCCCCATGTGAGCTGTTCTAACCGACTTGCCAACGTACAGCGCTCAGCCAATACATTTCTAAAACTTTCCTTAAAATCAAAATAATTACACTACACATTAATTAAATGTATTCTTAGGTTTTTATATTGGTATAAACATCCTTTGTACTATTTATTATAATCGTGCAATTTCTTATATCACAGATAAGTGACTTAACTGAATACTTCAAGATAAAATACACAAGATTAATTGAAAATAAAATGAGAAATAGTTAATATATTATTTTTATAAACAAACATTGCCATGCTAGTTGTGTAACTGTCTTGTTTTCACTGGTAATTTATTACTTTTCATCGTCAATTAAACATATTACGCCAGATGTGACTATATCAGGTAATGTATTGTTTATTTATCAACAGGCTATTTTGTAATGAGGGCCTTAAAGGTTCCTAACTGCATCGTATTACTTCAAATGCCAGTAGTATTACAATATTTGTGCACTGCACTGTGCTTGGCACTCGCCATTGTCCCTCTCTCCCCTCACCGGAAACGAACTGGAAAATCCTAAGCTGGAACAATCCACAAACGTCGGCCTGCTCGCTGGCCTCCCGTCAGCTACAAGCACACAGCAAATCTCAACGTGGAGAATTTCTACCTATGGCCTAACTGTAAATGTTGTCACCCAACTGTGTACACACTTGGTACCATAATTAATAAGATTAAAATTGTGTAACATTTGGTGCATTGGCATGGTCAATGTTAGCAGTGAACTTCATACTGTTTAATTATAAATGCTATTAATTACCAATATTTCTAATGGGCGGTAATCTCACAACTACGAGAGTGTAGGGCAACGGCGGGTTTACAGCTAGTTTACAGAAAAATTTTCGTTTTCCTATTCTACGTCGACCGTACCGTATTTTTAATGTGAGTTGAGGGTCACCCTGTGACGTGTATGGGACGGGCTAGGCGATAGTGTGGGTCTTGGTGTTGTTTGGGCAGCATGGCAGGTTTGCCGTGGCGCGGTGCGGCGGCATATGAGGCGGCAGGTGGCCGCTCGCGTATCACTGCTGACCCCGCTTAATTGCTTGTGTCGGTCCAGCAAGTGGCACGTCCTAGCGCGTCCACTGCACAGTGTACAGGCCCCGCACAGCGACACACCGCCGCTAACACGCCGTACCTCTGACAGAGAGCTGTGCACGTAATGCAGTTTCTGCTCCTCTGTAGTCGACGCCACCACCTGTGGCGAAATTACTCCGTCTTCTGTGTACTTGTTTTGCGACTACCTAAAGCCGGCCACGCTTCGTTGTAGCCTCAATCTGACTCAGAGGGGGATCGAGGGTTCGATCCTGCAGGGGATCACAGGTCACTATTTGTGCTTTCGGTCCCGCACTCTTCCAAAAAAGTATATCTATATATCAACGATTTTAATAACAGTAAAATATACAACTTCAATATAATTATTTTAAATTTATATTGTTCATAATATACACTGCTGGACATTAAAATTGCTACACCAAGGAGATATGCAGATGATAAACGATATTGATTGGACAAATATAGTATACTAGAACTGACATGCGATTACATTTTCACGCAATTTGGGTGCATAAATACTGAGAAATTAGTAGCCAGAACAACCACCTCTGGCCGTAATAACGGCCTCGATATGCCTTGGCATTGAGTCAAGCTTGGATGGCGTATTGATGCCCATGCAGTTTCAACATGATAGCACAGTTCATAAAGAGTAGTGATTGGCGTATTGTGACGAGCCATTTCCTTAGCCACCATTGACCAGACGTTTTCAATTGGTAACGGATCTGGAGAATGTGCTGGCCAAGGCAGAAGCCGAAGATTTCCCGTATCCAGAAAGGCACGTGCAGGACCTGCAACATGCGGTCGTGCATTATCCTGCTGAAATGTAGGGTTTAGTAGCGATCGAATGAAGGGTAGAACCACGGGTCGTAACACATCTGAAATGTTACGGTCACTGTTCAAAGTGCCGTCGATGCGAACAAGAGGTGACTGAGACGTGTAACCAATGGCACCCCAATACCATCACGCGGGTTATACGCCAGTATGGCGATGGCGAATACACGCTTCCAATGTGCGTTCATCGCAATGTCACCAAACACGGATGCGACCATCATGATCCTGTAAACATAACCTGGATACATCAGAAAAAATAACGTTTTGCCATTTGTGCACCCAGGTTCGTCAATGCGTACTCTATCGCAGGCCTCACTGTCTGTGATGCAGCGTCGAGGCAACTACAGCCACGGTCTCCGAGCTGATAGTCCATGCTGCTGCAAACGTCGTCGAACTGTTCGTGCAGATGGTTGTCGTCTTGCAAACGTCCCCATCTGTTGACTCAGGGATCGAGACGTGGCTGCACCATCCGTTACAGCCATGCGGATAAGATGCCTGTCATCTTGACTGCTAGTGATACGAGGCCATTGGGCTCCAGCACGGCTTCCGTATTGCCCTCCTGAACCCACTATATTCTGCTAACAGTCATTGGATCGCGACCAATGCAAGCAGCAATGTCGCGTTACGATAAACCGCAATCGCAGTTGCCTACCATCCGACAAGTGGGGTCGTGATGGTACGCATTTCTCCTCCTTACACGAGGCATCACAACAACGCTTCGCCAGGCAACGCCTGTCAACTTCTGTTTGTGTATGAGAAATCGGTTGAAAACTTTCGTCGCCGGCCGCGGTGGCCGAGGAGACTGAGGCGCTCCAGTCACGGTCTGCACGGCCACTACGGTTGGGGGTTCGAATCCCCCCTCGGGCATGGATATTTGTGCCGTCCTAGTTCGTAAGTAGTTGATAAGTAGTTTGTAAGTTTAGGGACTGATGACCCCGTAGTTAAGTCCCATAAGCTGTACAAACATTTGAACATTTTTTGAAACTTTCGTCATGTCAGCACGTTGTTGGTGTCGCCACCGGCGCCAACCTTGTGTGAATGCACTGAAAAGCTAATCATTTGCATATCACAGCATCTTCTTCCTGTTGGTTAAATTTCGCGACTGTAGCACGTCATCTTCGTGGTGTAGCAATTTTAATGGCCAGGAGTGAATATGACACGTTAGTGTAGTTTTTTCTCTCGTTTCGACCAGCTATGGACCACGTTTTCTCTCATCTACATCTAAATTGATAATCTGCAAATCACATTTAAGTGCCTGGCAGAGGGCTCATTAACCACTTTCGTAACCTTTTTCTACCGTTCCATTCTCTAATAGTGCGCGTGAAGAAAAAGGACCTAAATCGTTCCGTTTTCGTTCTGACTTCTCTTATTTTATTGGTATGGTTATGTCTCCCTATGTTGGTGGGTGGTAGCAAAATGTTTTCACAGTCAAAAGTAAAAGTCGGTGATTGAACTTTCACAAAAGAACTCGCTGTGTGGCCGAGGGGACTGAGGCGCTCCAGTCACGGTCTGCAGGGCCACTACGGTCGGGGGTTCGAATCCCTCCTCGGGCATGGATATTTGTGCCGTCCTTAGTATAAGGTAGTTCGTAAGTAGTTTGTAAGTTTAGGGACTGATGACCCCGTAGTTAAGTCCCATAGACTCTACAAACATTTGAACATTTGGACTCGCTGTAACGAATAACGTCGTTCTTTTAATGATTTCCACCTCAAATCGTGTAACATTTCAGTGACCCTTTCCCCCCTGTAACGTGATAAAACGAGCTGCCCTGCTTCCCCGATGGCAGATCCAGATTATCCTTTTTGTTCACTGTGCTATCTCTCTCTTCTCGCTATTTGCCGGAAGGACGTGGAACTGGCGTAGTAAGCGGGATAAAGTTTTTATTAATTTCGACTTATTCTCTGAAAGCTTGTCTATCCTGAATGTTCTCAAATGAAATTTCAAGCTTCCTGTAAATCCATTTTAGCTTGGATTGCCCATTTGGAATACGATTTTGTTTTTGAAATCGATGAGTGTATGCGATGAATACGTCTTTGGGAGTAGACTACATTTTAGTGTAATAATAATAGTAATAATAACTAATAATTTGTTTACACGAGTAAATACCACGGCCCGTCGACAAAAATTCCACAACTCTTCAGCATAATAATGAAGATATTGTATTTCCGTAAAATACTGTTTTTGAAAAATATGTCTCTCCGTAAAATACTGTTTTTGAAAAATATGTCTTCAAGTCTTTGCAAACTACTTATGTAACTAGATAATTTGCCAACTATAATTGGATCCTTGACAACGTCATAAATTACACAGTGTGAAATCGAAGTGTGCATTCGATGCTTCACTTTGTGCTACGACTAAGAATTTGGTATGGAATTTCTTCCAGGAGTGCTAGTCTCGCAAGGTTCGCAGGAGAGCTTCTGTGAAGTTTGGAAAGTAGGAGGCGAGGTACTGGCGGAAATAAAGTTGTGAGGTGGCATCGTGAGTCGTGTCGGGATAGCTCAATCAGTACAGCGTTTGCCCGCGAAAGGCAAAGGTTCCAGGTTCGAGTCTCGGTTCCGGCACACAATTTTAATCTGCCAGGAAGTTTCATGTTTGTGATTGTAGCTCTAGCACTGCACAATTGTAGCCTGTTGATACGGCTCTTTGGCTCTCTGCTGATGTAACTTACCTGACGTGTGATTCAATATAACACAAAGAGAAATTACATTTGTCTTCTTTTTTTTTTTTTTTTTTTTTTTTTTTTTTTTTTTTTTTTTTTTTTTTTTGAAATAATTCCAAGAATTTTTTAAAAGTTTATCTGAAGATATCTTTCGAGCGAAACGCTTTGTAAATATAAGGGGGCTACCTTGTATCATTTAATACATTAATTGCCAGGATCTCTTGGATTTCATATTGCAGCCATCTTCAGATGCTGACTCTCTCAACGATCATTATGTAAATTCGCGAACATGAAAACCGAAACGTAATTTATTAATATTAATTGAGGAATAAGGCCAAAGAAGGAGTGTTTCAAATTAATGTGCACAAAACAAAAATAATATGTGTACGGAGCCGTTAACAGAGGTTAAATGAAGTGGAAGTTTTCATATCTGAATGTGGAACAGTATTTGTCGACGATGTATGACGATAACGATCTAGCGGTACAATGGGTGGAACTATGAGATGGACCGTGTTGTCAGCAGTGGAAGTAAAAATTTCGCGGTAATTAAGTAATTTTTTTCTTGGCGTCGCTATTTCGCTTATTATCCTGAAAGAATATACGTCATCTGTTGCTGCTACCAGAGAATTAAAGTAAGTTTAAAAATTTTAATTACTTCATTTTGAATAGATACCACTTCCCATTTCCTTTATTATATGCAAATCGAGGGTGCAAGTAGGAACTAAGAATCTTCATGGCAATAACTTCCAATTAAATATTAAAAGGAAAAGAAACTGAGTTTACTTTGTAAACACGATTGGTCGAATACCAGTAACAATAATTATGCATCAGCTTTGTGACCATATTTGACACGTGTTCAAGTAATACAAACGCATCAACAATCTGACCTGCACGTCACTCCCATTACTAAATTCCATGAGCCCACGAAGCTACTAAAAATATATTTTGCAACCAAGACTATATTTGATGGAGAGAGGGAGATAAAGTTTAAAATTTTGAGCTGATTAAACCTCAGGTGACACTTCAAATGTTAAGTGGCTTTGATCACTCCACTACAAAAATCAGTGGATAATATT
This sequence comes from Locusta migratoria, assembly GCA_026315105.1. NCBI lineage: Eukaryota > Metazoa > Arthropoda > Insecta > Orthoptera > Acrididae > Locusta > Locusta migratoria. The sequence goes on from CM048744.1 coordinate 669,368,440, forward strand.
TTTGTTTCTCCGCGCATGAAGAATGAAATGGTAACAGGATTCAAATCAAATCTGACGTCAAAATTTATAGCGCTATAAACTCCTGAGCAGAGGTCGTAGTAACAGTCGTAAATGAATGATGCGTGGTTACGATCACAATAAAGACAGTGGAAGGTAGGCGATGTCGCGGAAATGCAACATACGAAGCATAAATTTGTTGGAAAATTTGGCATTGCCGTTACAATTTTTATTTCACTTCATACTCGGTGTTACTTTCTTTCATTGCTTCGTAGCGGTTTATATTCAAAGCGCACTACCGAGCAACGTGTTGCACTGGACTTGTAACCGGAAGGTTCAGCCCACCTCACAGTTCTAGGTGTCCCGTGATTTCACTAAATCGATTCACGCAAATTCTGAGACGGTTCCTAATAAGTAATTACTGTATTCAGTTAGGTTTTTCTTTATTTAAATTTTCTTCATTACAAAAGTTCATCACCTACATAATAATTTCCTCGTATAGGAGTTAGAGATCTGCAAATCGCCGGTTTCGCTCGCTCGTACTCGGTCGAGTGCGCTACGCTCGGCGGTGGCGCGGCGAGTGAGTTGACACTCGAACGAGGCTGCGTGGGGCGGGGCGGGCAGAGGCCGCACAGCGTAGTGCTGCCGCTGTGCTCACAAGGAAACCTGCCCAAGTCACTCTCCGATTTTTATGAAATTTGCAAATTTTATAATATATGAAAACCTATGGGGCACGTAACTTTTTTTAGCGGCGGAAAAACGTATTTAAGGGGTGAAACGGTCCCTCCAAAATTGTGGCTAAAATAGAAAAATGACGATAACTTAGAGATTAGTGAAGCGATTTTAATGATTTTTGGTATGAAAGTATCTTTTGATAAAAGACGCATTTCATAGATTGAACTTTGATAAAATCAAAACAATTTTTTTGAGCACAAAAAATTGGTCACTTTAGGGGTAGTTGCCCCCCTAATTGTCACTCCTCCTGCAATGTACCTAGGCCGATCTCTTATCAAAAGATACTTTCATACCAAAAAGTAATTAAAATCGCTTCATTAATCTCTAAGTTATCACGATTTTTGTATTTTAGCCCCAATTTTTGAGGGACCGTTTCACTCCTTAAGTATATTTATCCACCGCCCCCCCCCCCCAAAAAAAAAGTAAAAAAAAAAAAAAAAAAAAAAAAAGATAAATAAATAAAAATAAAAATACGGGTCCCACAGTTTGTCATGTATTATAACAAATCCAAATTTAATAAAAATCGGAGAGTGACAGTTGGATAGCTTTCCTTGTCAGTTGCTACGGCAACGGCTAGTGGCTCTGAGATGTGGGCTGCTGTTGCATCTGACGCACCCCCACTGACTAACGGAACTATTTTCGGATAAAATCAGTTATGCTGTAGACGTGTATTCCTGTAACCGTAATATCATTATACCGCAAACGAGACAAAAAGGTTGTTTTCACTAACTACAACATTTGAAAGTAATGTAAATGATCTAAAGAGTAACTACGGAATGAATAACGTTTTTGTTGCAATGTACAAAAGTGAAAGTTGCCGTACAACAAAGTGTACATGGAAAAGTGACATTATTCGCAAACTATTCGATAGTAGCATTGTAATGGCAATGTATTGTTAAAATATTATTGACAATTTGTAGATCGCGTCGAGTTCTTCTATCAGAGAACTGGTTCCCTGCCGCACTGAAAGTGCGTTCACTAGGTGCATTTGAGGCGGGCACGCAAAATACTGTTTGGCAATACAGCTAGCTTAGGAAAGAGAGTACTGTTGCGTTTCTACCATTCAAGCAGATCGTCGTCATCACCATCCGTTCGTGCTAAATAAAGGTCCACCTCATTGTGCGCCTCGCGCATTCCACAGTCCTGCCATTCCGAAAACTTGTACTTCATTCTTTTCGCTGGTGCACCCGGGTGACGTTCTTCAGTCGGCCCTAAACAAATATAACACAGATATCACTAAAACAGCAAGAGCACCATAAATGCGTACAGCTGTATAAAGTAAACAGTTGGAATAAGAAAATTTAAAACAGGTACAAGATATATGAGCATTAGACCGGCATATGACCCTGACGACGGAAGAAAGCGTGGATCCTATATACCGCACAAAAGCTTGCATGCGTTCTTTATTATGTAGATAAGAAAGACGACAGTGGCAGTGGGAAATATATGAATGTTGCAATTGGAAAAATTCCCGTTAAGGAATCACTCGGAAAAGGTAGAGGCGCAGCAAGCACGCACAGTGCCAAAATGCTACAGGAATATATATTAATAGGGTGCAACAGAGAGATGCACAAAACTAACGGGCGTACATCAATATCGTGTAATTAATATCAATAAATATTCCAGGACTTGAGAGTGATAAGAAGAATGGATATAAAATGCAATCATTTGCTCGTTAAGACGGCAAGTAACACCTACCACTAAACAGACACTAACAGTCCACAAAAAGGGAACAAGAAAGTAAGAAAGATCATGGAAAACTCATTTAGTAAATGATCTTAGCACAAAACGTCATGTTAATCACGTATAATAACTTGTATGGTAAAATACAAAATGCGGAACTGAATAGCTAGTTTAATTGGATCGAGAGAACAGTTTTCGAAGCACCCGGGAAAGGAAACAATTCCAAATTTCGCAGTCAGGATTTATTCTCTAGCGTCTAGTTTGCTCCCGACACTCGCCTTGGACTCGAGTGGCGCTGCGGTGGGCGACCGAGTGGCGAGCGGGCAGTGTGGACGGTCGGGCCGGTCGAGCGTGCCCCGCTCGAACGAGCGTGGAGGAAGTCGAGCGCAGCCACACGCCTTGTCGCAAGCTGCAGTACCGACACCTGTCGGACTGTCATAGAACTACATGTGCCACGCGATTCGAGCGAGCAACCGAGCGAGGTGCAGACCTCTAATAGGAGTACACCTAGTACATATGGTCTTAAACTAAATATTCGAGATATTTCTCTCGGTGTCTCGATCTTGTGTGTCCTCTTCTTGTAAGCCCAGTCTCCTCATCTTGTGCGTACATTTTCCAATCCGGTTCCCACTTCAGTACCCTCCCTCCATTCTTCGTACGTGCCCGTACCACTGAAAGTTATTCCTTTACATCACTTCATGTATTCTTTTTTCTATTTCCATTCTCCTATTTTTTATTCCTGAAAATTCTAGGCGCTGTTCTCCATTACTCCATTTCCAAAGCTTTTTTTTTCTTTTCTTTTTTTTAAATGTGCCTCTGGTCAATTCCCAAGTTTTGTTCCAAAAGACTAAGACTGAGCTGAGCATCCCAATACCTTCCCGCCCGTGCACTACTAATTTTTTTTAAAATTGATTTTCCCTTAGTTTCTAAAAATGGATCCATACAGCACTATACTCTCTAATATACAGTTACATATGATTTGATTGGTTCTGCTCCATAGGATGAGTGGGGAATCGCAATAACCTTCCACTCACCCACTAATGGTTCTTTTATTGAGTTCTGAATCTCCCAAATCACAAAAAAGTGTTTATTTATTTTTATTTTATTCCCCTCTATGTACAGATCATCTGCGAGTCGTTAGTCAAATATTCTGTGTTTTGATAATTCATCTTCATACCCCAACCTTTATATGCTATTATTAGTTGATTACACATGTAGTGTGCATCTTCCCTGTCTTGAGTCAACTGCGTTTTATTGGCAGAACCCTTAAAAGATCCGTCCTTTTTGGAGTATTGCTGCCCAGTGAGCGATCATTATCAGGTGGGTTTGACAGAGGACATCGAAAGTGTCCAAAGAAGGCCAACTCGTTTTGTATAGTCACGTTACAGGGGAGACAGCGTTTCGGAAATGGTACAGGATCTGGGATTGGAATCACTACAACAACGGCGCTTATCGCTGCGTCGTGGTCTGCTCACGAAACTCCAGACACCAACATTCTCCTCCGAATGCGAAAATATATTGTTGAGTCCCACTTACATGGGTATAAAATATCATCAGAATAAAATACAAGAAATCACAGCTCGAACGGAGAAATTCAAGTGCTCTTTCTTCCCGCGCGCTATTCAAGAATTGATTGGGTGATAAATATTGTAAAGGTGGCTCAATGAGCCTCTGCCTGGCACTTAAATGTGATTTGGAATCTCATGAAGATGTAGATCAGGAAACAATAAATGATGTAGATAACATCCATCACTAATTTCAACCACCATACAATTACATTTATGGGACCACATTCTAAGACAAATATAGGGTAAAGCAGTCAATAATCCGAGGATTGGTTTGAACACCACAGTGCTTTACTAGGCATGGTCCTGTTTGGAGGTGGTATGCCGTTGACTTCCTACGACCTTCGAACTGACTGACCCAGCCAGTTATAGGGGGACCTACAGTTTAACGTGGGTTCCGAACCACGGTGGTACTCGGTATTTTTCACTCGAGCAACAATTCCAAAGGTGAAAGAAAAGGAAAGTGACAGATAAAAATCCTAGGATCTGGCGGAGATCGAACCCGCGACCTTTTGGATTTGTAAGTCTTGCACTCTACCGCTGTGCAACCGAGGCGCATATGAGACAAATATACAGATTTTAAATCATGTTGGTGACATCGGGCATACTTGGTAGGTAATAGTTGTTCAAATTATTTTGTCCATCCCCTGCATATGTGTTCATAATGCTATGTCACAATTGGTCTATAATCTAATATACTCACCATCTCCAGTTTCTCCTTCCCCAGAAATTTTCCTTGTCCCTGCGCCAACAGATTTTCTTCGTTACTAACAACCACTATAGCTATCATTTTAATATTCTTCTCTTTCTTTCATCTTTTCTGATTACACTAAACAAAGTTTCTAATCTACATCCATGTAAATATATCGTTATTGTTGATAAAATATATATGACATATTGACGATGCGGTCCAATACCCAGAAGAGTTTTTTCAACAATGACAACGGCCGCGGAAGCCTTCGTTTACATATATCGTTATTGTTAGTATTTATTACTTTATTATATTTCTTCTTATTATTTTGTGAATTTTATGTTATGTCTTTGGTGTGTCGTGCCTGGTAAGGCTAAGTAACAATAAATAAAACGTGAGTTGCTGAACATCGAATGATCGTAATTACTATGCTCAGAATCTTTATAGTTTTAAACACGATCGCAGGCCTCTTACGTGATTGTTTGCCTCATATTAGTATTAAATTGATTCCAAGATATCATCGTTTTTTAAAAAAGGAACAATTTTGAAGTTGTAGGACTGGTTGATTACGACTTGCGATTGACTTGCGTCATTGATGGATTCACGGGACGGAAACTTGTTTGTGAAGTCGCTCTCGCCGAATCGCCCCACTGGGTAAACTACTCCCCGATTATGGTCTCCACATCTCATCTCGAAACAGGCTATAAGTCAGGATTTGCAACCCAACAGCAGTCAGTAGGGACTTTTCCATACATTTCCACCGTTTTGTTTAACGAAAGTGATAGGCTATCAATACCAGAAACAGAGATGTTCTCATGCATCAGAATTGGCAATATCGATTATTTTGTGTAAATAGTGGCTTTACGGAAATTTTCATTACGTAAAATTTACGTGGAACAGGGTACGTCCCGGCTGTTGGGCAGACGTGGGACTCAATATAACAATTTATTCAACATCAAAACATAAAATAAAAGAATCCCAAACTACCTACGAGAAGACGAAATACGTTGTCTTATAGACGTTGTCTTTATATAAACTTTAAGTAAGCATAAAACAAGAAATAGCATAATTATGCGTGCAACAATAACAGAAGAAGTTTAGATACCGAACAAATACTTTTCTATTACGGATAACCAAGCAACACCATAACAATTTTCAGTGTCCAGAACTCGGCCAAAAATACTATTTGTGGTTAACTGTACCTTGATGTTCTTCTTTTGTAGTCAACAAAATTAAAGCTAACTATCTCTTGCTGTAGCTATTCGTTTAGTCGATTCCGACTTTTCGTGACCCCATGAACCACAGCACGCCACTTCCCTCTGTCCTGCACTTTCTGCCGTATATCTTCCAGGTTGGAACACGTTGCTTCTGTGATGCCATCGAACCACCTCATCCTCTAACGTCCTCTTTTTCTAGTGCCTTCGATATTCTCCAGCATTAATGTTTTTTCCAGTGAGGCAAGTCTTCGCATTATGTGTCCAAAGGAGGTCAGCTTCTGTTTTAATATTAGACCTGCCAGAGAGCAATCTGGTTTTATTTGCTCTAATATATATCTGTTTTTGCCGTGCATGGAATCCTAAAAATTTTCCTCCAGCACCACAATTCAAAGGAGTCAATTCTTCGCCGTTCAGCCTTTCTAACGGTACAGGTCTCGCATCCATACATTACAACTGGGAAGACCATAGCCTTCACAATAGGTATCTTTGTTGTTAAACTTATGTCTCTGGACCTCATCATCTTCTCGAAGTTTGACATCGCCTTTCTTCCGAGCAACAAGCGTCTCCTGATTTCGTTGCTGCAGTCGCCATCATCAGAGATCTGGGAACCGAGACATATATTTAAGTTTAAAGACGCACAAATTTACACGCCTTAGTTTTCATAATTCGTACGATGCGAATGACAAGAAGAAAGTATCCTTAACGGCGGTTCTTAACCGATAAATACGTTACAATCATTCAATTTTTTTTTCTCATCGGTACGTACGCTACACAGATATTATTTATGTATTGCATTTTATTGTCTTTAGTTACTGTAAATGTTTTTTATTTCACCAATAAGAATAATTGTTCAGTATTAATTAATTAGCTTTAATGGGTGACGCTCCTCCATGGATTCTCCTCGTGTATCCCATGAATTAATAGGTGTAGTTGCCATAATTTTGGTTTTCTTCACTTTTAGTCTGAGACCGGCCTTTTCACTTTCGTTTCTTACCTTCAGCAACCGAGTCTTTAACTCTTCTTCACTTTCTGCCAGCAGTATGGTATCATCTGCATATCTGAGGTTGTTTACATTTATTCCAGCTATTTTAATTCCTGTCTCTTCTTCATCTATCAAATGTTCAAATGTTTGTTAAGCTTAAGGGACTTAACTACGGGGTCATCAGTCCCTAAACTTACAAACTACTTATGAACTACCTACAAGTAAGGACGGCACAAATATCCAGGCCCAAGGGGGGATTCGAACCCCAGACCGTAGTGACCGTGCAGACCATGACTGAAGCGCCTCAGTCCCCTCGGCCACCGCGGCCGGCTCTTCATCTATCCTGGCATTCCTCATACCTTGCTCTGCAAACAGATTGAATAAGAACGGAGACAATATGCAGCCTTGCCGGACCTCTTTGTGAATCTTTATCCATTTTGTTGTGCCATACAAAGTTCTCACTGTGGCTTCTTGGTCAAGATAACACTCCGTATCAGATGAATGAGGTGAACTGGTACTCCCATTTTACTGAGAACGTCCCATAATTGTTGTGATTGACGCAGTCAAATGCTTTGGCATAATCAATAAAGCAGACGTATAATCTTTCTGGAATTCGCTTGTTTTTTCCATAACCCACCGAATGTTGGCATTTTGATCTCTGGTTCCTCTCCCTTTTCTAACCCCAGCTTGTTCTTTCGGTAGCTGTCGCTCTAGATATTGAAAGCTAAGCATACAAGCACGCATATATCTTGTGAAGGTGTGAAGAAAACGTATCTCTCGTTAGTTGATCATCTAAGCATTAAAATTTTTCTTATACTCTAATATATGTGGCACTAATATGTGTGCGTCAGTAATAATGAAAGGAAGTAACGACAAAACAGGAGAGTCCCACTAACTAAATCACTTTAAAGCTGTAATCCAATAAACCCTTATAAGTGCTGGAGTGAACAGTTAATTGACGCTCACGGCGTCAAACAAATCAGTTTCCGCATAGTACACTCAACCGAGCTCACAGCGTGTACTAACGTAATTATGCATGCTCTGCCTCGCAGAACACACCATTGCACTCTCTAGTGCTAGAGCGTCACCCATTAAAGCTAATTAATTAATACTGAACAATTATTCTTATTGGTGAAATAAAAAACATTTCAGTAACTAAAGACAATAAAATGCAATACATAAATAATATCTGTGTAGCGTACGTACCGATGAGAAAAAAAAATTGAATGATTGTAACGTATTTATCGGTTAAGAACCGCCGTTAAGGATACCTTCTTCTTATCATTCGCATCGTACGAATTATGAAAACTAAGGCGTGTAAATTTGTGCATCTTTAAACTTAAATATATGTCTATAAAAATAAAAACCGTCTAGCTTGCTAAAATTGTATTTATTGACTAGATGACCCTGTGAACTTCGTATCACTTACCTCTTAGTATAAACCATATTAATTTAAATCGTATGTATTTTAGACCCAGTAGCTTTATAAAGGCATCATCAGATAGTCTTCTAAGTATAGGCTCGATAGTGGGCGGAAAGGGTGGGCATATCACGCACACATCTACAGGATGATGTTCATGTCACATTCCTGGGAGTTCAGGGAAGCTTTAAACGGCGATAAAATATGGAAAAATTGCAAGGAAAATTTAGATTTAATACGACGTTTCAGCATCTGGTATCATCAGATCTAAAACCTCTGAACTTTCACAGTAAAGTTCAGCGTCAATAGTAAAATATCTACCTAGCAGTTACGTCAACACGCAGACGAGGTTGCCGTATCTACGAGGTAGATTTTTTTATTATTGACGATGAACTTTATTGTGAAAATTCAGATGTTTTTAGATCTGATGATAGTAGGTGCCGAAACGTCGTAATCAATAAATATAATTTTAGCGATCTAGACGGTTTTTATTCTTATTGGCAGAAACTGAAGAGCGCACATTCGTTCAGGAAATTTATTTCCTTCATACTAAGTCACCGTTTTGTGGGTGTATTGTCTTACCTGGGCGCGTCTGGGCCGGTCGGCGTTTCTGGGAAAAAAAAGTAAAGTGCAACAAACACACAAAGACAACACCACACAGCAATAAACCAAATGGTACACCATGACATACACACACAAACTAACACACAGAGTGACAAACATACTGAAGAAACAAGGACTCCACATAGCATACAAAACTGCCCAAACCCTTCAAACGAACCTACAACCAAAAATAAAGAAAGATATATTCCAAGGATCAGGTATATACAATCTTGAATGCCAAAGTTGTGGTGGCGAGTACATAGGAATGACGAACAGAGATTTCAAAACACGATACAAAGAACACATCAGATATTGGAAATAAGAAACAAATCACTCCACATTTGCCGAACACTTAAGACACAACCAACATCACTCAACCAATACAGACATGAAAATTATCAGGACCAACAACCACAAAAAAATCTCATACAAACATAAGAAAATTACCATATCCAAAAAGCCTTAGCTGAGAACAAACAAGTAATAAATGAACACACAAACGTTAATGAAAACTCACTGCTAAATCTAGTCAAAGACATAAGACAAGTAATTAAAGAGAAAAAAGATTTCTCTCTCTCTCTCTCTCTCTCTCTCACACACACACACACACACACACACACAAAAGCACAAAATTTAATAATAAAAATGACTGGACGAAAAAGAAATTTCTCTCTCTCCCTTTCCCACCATCCCTGTCTCTCTCTCTCTCTCTCTCTCTCTCTCTCTCTCTCCCCCTTTGTCTCTAAATCTGTTTTTATCTCTCTTACTCTCTCTCTCCCTTTGTCTCTCTGTTTCTATCTCTCTTACTCTCTCTCTCTCTCTCTATCTCTTGATAATTAGGAGTCATTAAATAAATTAATTAATACATCAGTATCTGGTGCAGTTCTCTACAGTCTCATCGAAAACACAAACACACACACACAGAGACACGCACACACACACACACACACACACACACACACACACAAACAAACACACACTCAAACTGACATAAAGCAAAGATAGGACAAACACATAATCGACAGTTGGCAACACCAACCAAAACAACAACACAACACAAACAAAAATGGCATGTACCTAGTGGTGCTAGCTGTGAAGTGCTGGAATAACAAACAACGCAAAATGAACATAAGTGAAGCAGAACAGCCGGAAGCCACCAATGAGCACCAGATGTAAAGTAATATCCACGAAATATTGTAAGTAACAATATCCAATATCAGTAACTATACATAAATGACGCACCAGAACTGTTTATAACTGAAAATACTAAGAAACTTAAATATGAAATATTGTCAAACATTATCATGTATATAAACATTATCATGTATATAAAGGCGAAATGCATATGGCAATAAAATATTTCATTAATTCAGTTGCATAGACGGATAACCTAAATATGTACACTATAATAATATAATACAGCAACCGTGGGGAAAACAGGACAAAAAAGGAACTAACAATGTTATGACAGTAATTGTTTAAATAATATATAAGGATGCTATTTCACGCCAAGTTAGTATTGGTTTTAGTCTTAATTCTTGTTCCTTTGAAGTGCTGTTGTAACTGAGTTCTGTTGAAGTTTTGTCATATGTCGCTTCTGGTCTGAAATAAATATCAGGGTGATATAAAATCATTTATTTCAATTCCCACCTCCAAACTTCAAATGTTTGTGAAGCTTAAGGGACTTGACTGTGGGGTATCAGTCCCTAAACTTAGAAACTACTTATGAACTAGCTTATACTAAAAATGGCACAAACATCCATGCCCGAGGGGGGATTCGAACCGCCAACGGGGAACGGCCTCGCGCATCGTAGCGTAGCGCCTCTATGCGCTCGGTCGCTCTGCCACGGCTCCAAAATTCATTAAGTTGAAATTAATTGCAAAGAAATTCTGATTAACTCAGTTATAAGGGTAGAAGGACCCTTATAGGCTGCGACTAAAAGTTACGAAACCGGTACAGTGCTTTAAAAACGATTTATACAACTGCAGCTAAATGTTCTTTTTCGACAGAGTAGTGGTAAGAAACTTCCTGGCAGATTAAAATTGTGTGCCGGAACCGGGACTCGAACCTGGGACCTTTGCCTTTCGCGGGCAAGCGCACTACCTACTGTGCTATCCCGACACGACTCACGATGCCGCCTCACAACTTTACTTCCGCCAGTACCTCGCCTCCTACTTTCTAAACTTCACAGAAGCTCTCCTGCAAACACGCAAGTGCGCTTGCCCGCGAAAGGCAAAGGTCCCAGGTTCGAGTCCCGGTTCCAGCACACAATTTTAATCTGCCAGGAAGTTTCATATCAGCGCACACTCCGCTGCAGAGTGAAGTTTCATTCTGGAAACATCCCTTAGGCTGTGGCTAAGCCATGTCTCCACCATATCCTTTCTTCCAGGAGTGCTAGTCTTGCGTGTTTGCAGGAGAGCTTCTGTGAAGTTTGGAAAGTAGGAGGCGAGGTACTGGCGGAAGTAAAGTTGTGAGGCGGCATCGTGAGTCGTGTCGGGATAGCACAGTCGGTAGTGCGCTTGCCCGCGAAAGGCAAAGGTCACAGGTTCGAGTCCCGGTTCCGGCACACATTTTTAATCTGCCAGGAAGTTTCATATCAGCGCACACTCCGCTGCAGAGTGAAGTTTCATCCTAGTGGTAAGAAGTTTATGTTGTTCTTGACAAGAGAGAGAGAGAGAGAGAGAGAGAGAGAGAGAGAGAGAGAGAGAGAGAAAAGGGGGGGGGGCAGAAGGAAGTGCTTTTTGCTAGTACAGTAGTGTATGCACTTGCGGAGTTCAGCTAGAGGAGAGCTGGTCGGTGAGAAGTGTTGCCTGCACTTGGGGGATAAAAGCAGGGGAAGCTGGCCGGCAGTCGCTACCTGTGGCTGCAGGGCGTGTGACGCCAGCCGTGACCTCTGACCCTCTGACGTCAGAGCCCGCAACAGGTGGCGCTGCGGGTCGCGCTAATGCCTCGCGTCACGACACCCACCCCTGCCTGCTTCCCTACTGCACAACTTCGTTTCGCATGACGTCTGATACGGTAATTTCTACATTCACTTCCCTACTACACTAGCCATCTCGTGGTGTGTGGCGGAGGGTACTTCTGTTCTACTGTCACTTACCGCCCTATCCTATCTATAAAAAGATCGATGCGCGAAGCATAGGGGAAGGTCGGGTAGCCCCGGACGGCGGGTGACCGCGGACGTTTCAATTTCTAAGAAAGCAAGCACGTTGCGCTGGCAAGACTGCATTTGAAATGCGCGCCCTGTGGAGTAAAAACACATGCAAGTCAGTTGTGGCATAGGCACCGAGCGAGCTACTCGCAACGGTGAATTTTGTTCGCGCAAAAATTTTTCGTCGTTCCTGTTTAACTTTGTTGGCGGTTTTCACCCATAAGAAGAGTTTTTGAAATTAGCATTTGATCTTGCAGAAGCTCTGAAAATCCTTCATAGATTTAATAAGGAGAAGGGTCATCTCCATATAAAAAAAGGTTTAGAAGAGAGACAGAAATGCAATAAAAAGGACAAGTCGAAAAAACATGAAAAACGCAAATGCACTAAAGAAACGTTCATGGCATAGACAGATATTCAGTCTCTCCGAAGAGGATCAAGGAAAAGAGACAGAATGCATCACATGTGGAGAAATCTTCGAAGAAGACTGTATTCAGTGCTATAACTGCAAGGACTGGTACCATGAAAACTGATTTTATGTAGTTGCTTGAGATATTTATTACAATTGCATGTTTTCAAGGCCAAGAAATAAGTGGAGTACCACTGAATGCTGTGTCCGGGGCTACCCTCCAAATTGTTTAGTGCCAATAAACTGATTTAAAAGTGCATTTCATAAAAAATTATTATCTATGATTAGTTCTAAGTGATATGACTAAAGAAGTTACTGGTTTCATTTTACGATGAAAGTTAACACAGAAAAATTGTTTATTGTTGTTTTATCAGCAATTCATTTTTGTGTCCGTGGCTACCCGATCTTTCCCTACACTAATTACCACAGCCATAGCTTACCAAAAGATCTTTCCGAGAACCCGAAAAAATTCTGGTCCCATGTAAAATGGATTAGCGGATCAAAGCCCACTATCCAGTCACTCGTTGATCATTCCGGGGCAGTAATAGAAGAAACCAAACGGAAAGCTGAAGTTCTAAGTTTAACCTTTAAGAAATCTTTTACGCAGGAGTACAGCACAAATGTACCATCATTTGATCAACGTACTAATTACGAGATGGAGGACATAGTAATAGGTATTTCCGGTGTAGAGAAGCAGCTGAGAGAGCTAAATACGGAAAAGTCTGCTGGTCCGGATGGAATACCAGTTCGGTTTTACAAAGACTATTCTTCGGCATTGACCCCCTACTTAGTTGCATGTATCACGAGTATTTAATTCAGCGCAAAGTTCCTAGTGACTGGAAAAAAGCTCAGGTGACTCCCGTTTATAAGAAAGGAAAGAGAACTGACCCACACGATTACAGGCCAATATCGTTGACATCAGTTTCATGTAAAATTTTGGAGCATGTTCTCGGTTCCAATATAGTAAATTTCCTTGAAACGGAAAAGCTTCTTTCTATGAATCAGCACGGGTTTAGGAAACATCGTTAATGTGAAACTCAGCTTGCCCTTTCCTCAAATGACATCTTGCGAGCCATGGATGATAGGCTACAGGAGGATTGACTTTTTCTTGATTTCAAAAAGGCGTTCGACGCGGTGCCACACTGTAGACCGCTAACGAATATACGAGCTTATGGAATAGGTTCACAGATTTGTGACTGGCTGGAAAACTTCCTAAGTAATAGAACGCATTACGTTGTTCTCGACGGCGAGTGTTCATCAGAGACGAGTGTATCGTCAGGCGTGCCCCAGGAGAGTGTGATAGGACCGCTATTATTTTCTATCTATATAAGTGATCTGATGGACAGAGTAAATTGTAATTTTCGGCTGTTTGCTGATGATGCTGTGGTGTATGGGAGGGTGTCGTCTTTAACTGACTGTAATAGCATACAGGGTGACTTAGACAAAATTTCTAGTTGGTGCGAACAATGGCAGATAGCTCTCAATGTAGAAAATATGTAACATGATGCACATGAGTAGGTAAAACAATCCCATAATGTTCGGATACAGCATTAGTAGTGAGCTTCTTGATGATGTTGCGTCGTTCAAATGTGTAGGCGGAACATTGCAGAGCGATATGAAATGGAACGAACATGTAAGGACTTCGGTTTATTTCGAAAATTTTGGGAAGATGTACTTCATCTGTAAAGGAGACCCCGTACAAAACGCTTGTACGCCCACGTCTTGAGTATTGCTCAGGTGTTTGGGACCCGCAGCAGATCAGTTTAAAGGAAGACATAGAAGAAGTTCAGAGGCGAGCAGCTAGATTTGTCACCGGTAGGTTCGACCAATGCGCGAGTGTCACGGAAATGCTCCGGCAACTCAATTGGGGATCGCTGGAAGAAAGACGACGTTCTTTTCGTGAATTTCCGTTGAGTTAATTTAGAGGGCCGGAATTTGAAGCTGAGTGTAGTACGATCTTGCTGCCGCCTACTTACATTTCGCGTAAAGATCACAAAGACAAGATAAGAGAAATTAGGGCTCCTATGGAGGCATATAGGCATTCTTTTTTTCCTCGTTCTATTTGGGAGTGGAATAGGAAAGAAATGCCTAGTAGTGGTACAGTGTACCATCCGCTACGCACCTTACGGTGGATTGCGGAGTATGTATGTAGATGTAGAGTATGGTTCGCGGAAAAAAAAAACCATTACCGTTAAGTCTCCGTGTCGAAAGGATACAAGTAAAACTCACTGATTAGCCGAAGATACATTTTAATCAATGAGCATTTTCTCACTCTCTCTCTCTCGTACATCTCTCAAACCTCATTCCCATGTTTTATGGACACGAGAGTCTGAACAGCGTACCGATATATATGTCTGTACCTGGTTTCCGAATAGTTTAGACGTATCTGTAGCGGCTCCTGTTATACTTGTATTGGATAATGTGAGTACGGTGCTTCTTTTTGTGAAATGTACTGTGAGATATCTCAAAAATTTAACATGACGGGTTTTCATTGATTTAACATCCCACCATTTCATACAGGCGTAAATATTCCCGCCCATTTGAAGTTGCGTGGAAGGGTTTGGGCGCCATTACGTCTGAGGTGATTTCGTGCAGTGATTGTTGGAAGTTTTATTAATTTACAAACTAAACCACTCCCCTTCAAAAACTAACCGACTTTTAGAACCTGCAATCGTTTGTAAATGTTAAATTTCTAGCTCCGATAATTTACTGCGTAATACTTTTCCCGCAACTCTGACCGGACACTGAAGTAACATTTCAAAAATGTTCAAATGTGTATGAGGTCTTATGGACCAAACTTCGTGGTCATCAGTCGCTAGAATTACACACTAATTACTTGACTAACTTACTCTAAGGACAAGACAAACACCTATGCTCGAGGGAGGATTCAAACCCCCGACGGTAGGGGCCATGCAGACTGTGACTGGCGCGCCTCAGACCGCTCGGCCACTGCGACTGGCGAAGTAAAATGTAACGCACTGTCCGCTGCAGAAGCAAACCGGGTAACTAGTCCAAACCCATATCTCGACGATGTTGTATCTTAATGAACATGAATCTTTATTACAGCATATACATAATTAAGCCGCTTTCACACTGTTAAAATTGTAATTGTCTGAATGGAAGATCTTGGTCCACTTCAGCTATTTTTTCATTTATTTTACTTTTTATTTATTTATTGGAGTCGTGGGTCCCGAACTACCGGTTTCGCAATTTAAAGTTGCATCTTCAGGTGCATTCTAAAATTTTCCCATATAATTTTTTGTGGTGATAACGGGGGTTAATGGTGAGGTCCCGTGGCAAGCATCTTTCCTCTTTTCGTCAAACATAAAAACAGTTTACCATGCGGTTCGTGTCATTTTAGGTAAAAGTATTGAAAAGTCGGCAATCAGTTTGGTAAAAATTGTGTGGCCTGTTTGTCATTAGGCGACATGATAGGTGGCCAGATTGTCGTCAGCGACCAACAGATACGTCTCCTATTTATAATGTAATTGCCGCCAAAACCTACCATTCTATCTTACAAATTATTTAAAGAATAAAAATTAATTGCACTGTTTATTCATAAATTCCGATCCGGACAGTAATAGTTAAGAAATTTTGATCATTTTGAACCCAATCCTGGCTTACGAACTACTTATGAAATTAATTCTGAACTGAATGATGAACTATTCATAAGCTTTAGCCCTCAAGGTAGTTCCATTATCTCTATGATCGTTTCAAATGATATACGTACATAGGGCGAAGCAATATATTTCTGAATCTTCGAGAAACGTACGCTCTCGGAAGTCTGATAGAAGCCCATACCGCGATACAGAACGCCCCTCTTGCAGCGTCTGACACTGAAATTTCTTAATCATCCGTGCGACGCTTTCGCGCTTACTGAGCCCGTAATGAAGCTTGCTGCTCTCCGTTGGTTCTCCTTTATGTCTTCTATTAACCGTACCTGGTACGGATCCCGCATTGATGGCGAATACTGAAGCCCAGTCCGAACGAGTATTTTGTAACTTACTACCTTTGTTGACGAACACCTGTGTTGACAGCACTGCTTGAGGATTCTTACAAGGACATCAGTCTGGAATATGCCTTACCAATGATTAATTTTATATGGTCGTTCCATTTAAAATCGCCCCTTAGCTCTACTCCATATTATTGCTAATTGCGTAGTTATACAATAAAGTTTCTTTTTTGATTTTATCGAACTGAAAATGTTTTTGGAAAGCCTGCGACTGTGAGACCGGCAGGTTTGTTTGTAAATAACACTTCTGCTACCAGTTAGGGTTTTATTTTATTTAGCACGACGCGTTACGAGAGATAATTCCCAGTTTCAAGTGTGTTCTTTTGTGCTATCCCATTTTAGTTGCGGTGTTTCTGACGTGTGAGATTCTACATTACGTTGTTGTTCTTTATGTTTGTTGATGGCTGATTTGCGAAGAATCTCACACATTACAGCTAATACGTTTTGCACAGGATATATAAATGTTTACAAAACACACGTACATATATAAACAATTACAAAGATGTTCTTACATAGACTTGGATTGTTATATTATTTTATTAGTGATATTGATATTTCTTTAAAATTTATTGAGTATTTTACGTTTATGATTTCTGTGTTTTTTAATGATTTATATGCATATTATTTTATCGATATTGTGGGAGGTAATTGATAAAATAATTATTAAATTTAAAATACAAAGGCTCCTTTACTAGAAGTTTACCATGTCTATAAAATTTTCTCTCTGAGCCGAAGATCGGCAGAATGGGTGTTTCCACCTAGCGACTGGACAACAACGACAGAACTGTAGCACCATATATATAGTTTGGTGTCATGTACAAAGCGTAGACGCCCACGGATATTCATCCAGTGCGAATGCACACCAGATCCGTACTCTTACGGGACTAGGCGAAACAGTGATAATGGGCACGGAACGAAATAAGGAGACTTTTTAAAGACTCGTAGATGGCGTGATCATTAAGCCCGTTTTACACGGTCGACTTTGTGGTGAAAATTGACTACTCGAAATGCATGAGCCTTTCGTGTCTGCGTGTAAATCATCAGCCAACCTCATCCCGAATGCGTCTGTGACGTCAATGATCTATAGATTGTTCCCAGTGTGGAGTTCTAAATTTCCAAAACCCCAACCGTCCCGTAAGCGGCCGACTGGGAACAGCGGTCAAATTGAAGAGCGCCTCGGCGGTCATCGTGGTGGCAAACTTCCGCGCCAACTATAAATGTGCATAACACTCATTTGATTAGAGATAGTATTCGTTTCAGTTAAGTCGCGAGAACTATGTGTAATTGAAATATATAACTACAAAACAGCTTCAGACTCCTTGAATATACAGCAACTATCGGTTGTGTGTAATAACGGAATAGAAATTAGCCAACAACGTTTCGTCTTCCTAACGAAACCGAATTATAACATTTAGTTTTTTTAGCGTTCTAAGTGCAACATATAAACGGAATTTATCGTCAGACACGATTTTTTGGCACTTTCTCAGTATATTCTGGGATTGTGAAACTTTTGTACAAATATTAATTTCGGTAGAGTATCACACTTTACGTCTTTGCTTTAGTGCTGTATTCTACAATATTTCGATATTTCATAGCATCAAAAAATAAAGCATGGCTGCCTGAAACAGCTAATGTTAAAAATCGATTGTGAAAGTGAAATATGCCATCAGATACATAACTGAAAAATACAGTCTTTACCTTGTAAATACAACAACCAGCCACAACCAAATTCTTTTAAGAACACGAATTATGCCATAACGTTTTCTTAACTAATGCATCTAACATTAGCATTAGGGTATCTAGCAAAAATATTAGCATTTTTAATGTTGTAAGCCAAATACCTTACTGTAGCGGAACTGCTCAAAAGTCAACAACTATTGTCATAGGATTTAACTTCACTAAGTGCATCCAGTGTGGCTATGTGTAATTCATATATGGAGCTATACACAGTTCTGCAAAACCCCTTTCGGTTGTTATACCTATATGTAAAGCAGATTACCTTTAAATTCTATGTTGCCGGCCGCGGTGGCCGAGGGGACTGAGGCGCTTCAGTCACGGTCTGCACGGCCACTACGGTCGGGGGTTCGAATCCCCCCTCGGGCATGGATATTTGTGCCGTCCTTAGTATAAGGTAGTTGATAAGTAAGTTTAGGGACTGATGACCCCGTAATTAAGTGGCATAAGCTTAACAAACATTTGAATTTGAAATTCTGTGTTACAAGTTGCTAACATTAATTTCATAAACAAAAATTCAGACTGCAGTGAGACAAATGATCACGTGACCCCAATAGTTATTTTAAACAATCATAAAATGAAACTTTTTCAACTTCTTGTGCATCAGCACTGCCTAAAGTAGCTCCATTTTAAGAGCTGTCAGTATTGTAAAAGGCTGCTACTTATTTCATTCAATCCTATATTGTCTTAAATAACAATCTGTTAAGCAAGAGTAACTATCTCCGAACACAAGTAGTAGGGCTACTTGTATTCCTTAGAAATATAAATGGGAAGACAGTATTCGTTCCTTTTATTACTTTCTTAAATTGACTTATGCATTTAAACGATGTGCAGCTCTCCACCATCGTGTTTCATGTACACTGCAATAGTCAAGCAATACAGACGTGACTATCAATTGTGTATATATACCGCAGTAGCTACTTAATACACGATTTACCTGCTAACAACACTCGTATTTATCTGACGCTTGCCACTACTATGGCGGCCGGGCGAAGGTTCAAATTATCCCGCGACAGCAGCGCCGTTAGGGAGTCTAGTTGTTTTTACAAGGTCTTTGAAATTTCCGAGTGTGCTGCAGAATGCGCACGCGCAGAAGCAAGCAACTGTAGTGGTGTCTCCTTACATCGGAAGTTAACCTATCCTGGTCGAGCTCATTTACGTAACAGAAATGCTTTCGCATCTTCTTTAACTTTGTTGTTTGCTTTGTGTTTTCATCACATCGAGAATGTTGCGCCAGAGACTAGTGTTATTTTTTGTTACTTGTGTTCTCGTACAAAAGACAAGAAACATCTTCAAGCAAACAAATATTTTCGTTTTACAGAGAAAGACCTGCACTACGTATAAATATGAACGTAAATATATAAACGGTTTTCCACGAAAGTTATTTTAATAGCGAAAGAGTCAGAATTATTAGATGAGAAAATTAGTTTCGGAGCTATTTTGACAGTTACAACAAAAAAGATGGAAAAACTTAGGTAAACCTTAGCTTTTTATTGCATTTTCAGTATTGTTTGATGTGTTTGCCATCATAAATTTTCTGCAGCAAATAAACGTAAGTTTTGAAATGTTTGGATGACGCTTTTTCTATTGTTTAGGTTCTCAGTTGTGTGCAAAATTTACTATATGAAATTTGAGGAAAATTAACTATGGATTACCTTTTTGTCATTAATACACTCAATCAACCTTTCCGAGCCCTCATAACCGCACTTCTTTATTCAGTTGCGAAACTACAATAGCAGACAGCTCTGTTTTGGTGTTTATGTCTAAGTGAAAACGACTACTCGATGCAGGCGAGACACAGTACGGGAACCACTCGTCGCGCTACGACAGACACACTCGTTTTGAGTAGGCAACTGAGACAAAAATGTTCAAAAAATGTTCAAATGTTTTTAAGCTTATTGGTCTTAACTGCGGGATCACCAGTCCCTAAACTTACAAACTAGTTATAAACTTAAATAGCAGTGATTTTCCGTCTTTGCAACTACAATAAAAATGCGGTTTTTTCACACCAGACGCGTTTCGTTTTATTGAATGTAAAACATCTTCAGTGGTCTGAAATAATAGAAATCTACAGTTTGTTTTTTGTTTAAACAAAAAAAAAAATAAAACAAAATAAAATAAAAAAATAAAGAAGGAGAAGAAAAATGTTCCCATCAAATATATACATGTATTATTCTGCCACTATTCCAATCCGCTTACATCAAAACTAAATACACCGAAACATAATTTATTATAAAACATAGAGAAATAACTACATTTGTGAGGTTGGCAACACTCCAATGACACACTGAGCAGAATTAGTAAAAACAAAAACAAACACCTCTGATCTGTGGAAAACAACTATGAACAGTGAAACAGTGACAGTGAAAGTAGTGAGAAAAAGACACAGGATGAAGAATCGGTGGTATTGCACTAAACAGACCGGCATTCCATGATGTGAAGCGAAAAGAAGACAAAATTTCCGTAAGTACCAAACATTAGGCCTACTTTTCAGGGTCCATTTAAGAACTGTTTTCGATCTAAACAAAAAACAAACTGTAGATTTCTATTATTTCAGACCACTGAAGATGTTTTACATTCAATAAAACGAAACGCGTCTGGTGTGAAAAAATCGCATTTTTATTGTAGTTGCAAAGACGGAAAATCACTGCTATTCATAAATATGAAAGCAACTACGGACATTATGGCCACACAAACGAAGAATAGTTATAAACTACCTGATAATAAAGACAACGCAAACATCCATGCCCGAGGGAGTATTCGAATCCCCGACGGGGTGCGGTCTCGCGCATCGGAGCAAAAAAAAAAAAAAAAAATGTTTGTAAAGTCTATGGGACTTAACTACGGGGTCATCAGTCCCTAAACTTACAAACTACTTAAGAACTACTTACAACTAAGGACGGCACAAATATCCATGCCCGAGGGGGGATTCGAACCCCCGACCGTAGCATCGGAGCATAGCGCCTCCATGCGTTCGGCCACTCCGACGCGGTTGAGAAAGTTCATCGTTGAAAGGGTTTTTATAGGCGGGGCTGTTCGGTTTGTTTGGGTATCGAAGGAAGAGAAATTGGCGGTGGTCTTGTAGCATAGCTGGCTCAAGGCCTTAGGTATCGAGATGCTAAGAAACTTCATGCTTAGTAGATCACGTCATACGTAGAATGGGTGGAAAAAGATGACGGTGAATCATTAGCATGACAAATGCCAATATTGCCACCACCTATGTGGGTTTTTGATGATTAATATCTTTACCTGAAGCTTTATTATGGTACGTTTTGTTTATGTAATTATACTCTAGTTTATATAATTAACTACTGTAATTAGGATTAGGGTGTCCGTAAATCATGGATAATGTTACACTTGATGTTTCACGACATATAAATAAACATTATGATCAAATGGCGTCCCGTCTTATTTGAAAAATACGCATGAGCCTAACCGCCAGATTTAAAAGTTCCACACCACTTCAAAATAGCTAAGATCAACGACCTGTGCGCTGCTTCTGCGTGGGGACAACAACGTAGATGAATAATACTAATTACTGAACAGATACATTAACTGCGCGCACTACGGCATATTTAGTTCTAAGGGCGTCACCTGCAGTGCTACGCAATTAAATCTTGCGACATTGGCACGCGTGTGGCCGAGGGAAAGTGTTACACACACACACACACACACACACACACACACACACACATAGAGAGAGAGAGAGAGAGAGAGAGAGAGAGAGAGAGATAACTTACATGGACGCCAACTATCTTTTATCAAACTCTTTATTCCTTTTTTTCTACGATCCCGTACCCTTTCGAAAGAACCGTTCCGGCATTTGCCTGGAGTGATTTGGGGATATGACAGAAAACATAAAGTTTTATTTCTAATACATTCTACTATATAGTAAACATCAATTATGACTTCTCGGGAAATATATAATATACTTTACATACTTATTGAGACTTTACATACTTATTGAAACATTCTCCCAACACGAATTCGACTTCCTGTAGTTATCTGTCGAGAAAATGAAATAAGAGAAAAATACGTAACCATCATCTGACTCCCACATTCGTAACCCAACTTCGTGGGCTCTTTTAGATTGTGACGCTTGAATTGGATACGTCCTTTGAATCCTACGGTGCTCTCATCTATTACCACATTTATTTGAATTTACTGTCAATATACTCACTAACGATCTTCACTTTAGTTCTCTCGTACGTTAACACATTTGTTACAGGTGACACTAAATGCAGCAGCCATATATATGGAAAAGCCCGAGTTGAGAAAGACACTTTTATAAATGGCATTAGTTCCAGCCAGTCTTCAACTAGATATGCCTTCAATCTCAATATTTTATCCACTATCGGATCGAGAGCTCAGACCTATAGCTGGTGTGTGTGTGTGTGTGTGTGTGTGTGTGTGTGTGTGACGTCAGCTTGTCATCAATTTATGTGAATTGGCGCCTGCGAGCTGGCAGCCTGCAGCGACGCACTGTTGGTGGGGTAGCCGATACTGCAGGCGAAGAGACCAACATTGGACCCACAGCGGAAATCAGTGATGTCGGACATAGTCCGACTGTGGAATGGAAAGCTTTAGTTTAATAAGATCAACTTTTACATAAAGTAAATGAATTAAAATATTGTCAATTAAATAACGAAGAATTAGATTTTATTCACGATAAGGCGATTTCAGGTAAGTAGAATGTGAATAACAATATTTTATTCTTAACAAGTTAAATAACCTCTCATTGGTTTGTAGAGAACGTTAACTAAATCCAGTATATTAGAGCCTCTGTCATCCAGTGGCGACGCGTGTTGTAGCCACCAATATCGGGATCTTCATCGATTCACATGGGGTGGTAGCTTCAATCAATGTACAATGTGTCTGACGCATAATCCTATGCTGTCGTGATTTAAATGATACTCTTTCAATTTTTTTTGTCTTGTTCTTCGGAATGATCTAACGATGTACCCTTGGCTCCTGCAACGAAGACATCAACAGAACGTCCCGCAGAATTCAAAAAGATGTTTGTCAAATGTTCAATTGTTTGTAATTCTGTGGGACCAAACTACTTTGGTCATAGGTCCCTATACTTACAAACTACTTAAAAAAAGTTAATCTAACCTAAAGGACAACACACACATCCATGCCCGAGGGGGGTTTCGAAGCCCCGAGGCGGGAGGCGGCGCGATGCGTAACGTGGCGCTCCAGTCCCCTCGGCTACTCCCGCACGGCTAAAGATGTTCCGCGTTTATCTACAATCACTTAGCAGAGATAAAAATAGATGAGATCTCTGATAAGAAAACCACTTAATATAAAAGGTGTAACTACTGTGGATCAGTTCGGGTACTAAAGTCATGTCGCTAGTTACTGAAAGAAAACCATTAAAAAGTGAAGTATAGATGTTTTTTTAAGATGAATGTGTAAAAATATGAAGTTAAGATTTAATATAGTTAATTACTTGTATTTCCAGGTTACAGTATAGAAAGCACTATCATTAGGAATACTATGAACAATTTAAAAGAAATAAAATCGGCAGAATTGCTAAAGTGCCACGCCTACTTGACTTTTAACTGATTCATTTCTATAAGTTAAGATCGAGGCTGCCACGTCGTAAGAAATGTTGTGAAGTGTCGGAAAAATGCGGTCTGTAATTACTGATTTGAGGGATGGTTGGAATTCGCCTAAAGCGTTCGCACACTGCAACAATAACTGCGACAGGGTTTTATTGTCATAAACTGTCTCAGTTTTGTTACCTCAATCCAAAATGGACGATGTGAGGTTAATATGATAGAATGTTGAAACGCATAACCCATAATCCAATCTAACACTGCTGTGGAACTCTGATTTGTGCTGAATGACGTTAGTCCGTGTTAAAAATGATATAACAGTCATCACGGAAACAAGCAGCATTTAAAAGTGATGTTAAAAACGTTGAAATGTATGTAAATCTACGGAACTTAACTATTCTGGTCATCAGTCCATTAGACTTACAAACTAACATGCTAAGGTCAACAAATACACCCATGCCCGAGGAAGGACTCGAACCTCTGACGGAGAGCAGCGGTGGGCTCCACAGCTAGGTGCCTTGGAACTCTCGGCCACTCCACCGCGGAAGAAAGTTATGTCTGATTGAGGAACCCGCTGCTTAACGTTTCCTTACAACGTTAATGACGTTACCACTACGGAAACGTAAGCATGCACTATAACCTGTGAAAATTTGAAATTTGTAGCAAGTTGTCTTCATACTGTATTGTTTGTAATAATCAGCAGGTTATGTTTCCCCTTAACATAAAGTTTCACTAATTGGCAACATAGCAAAACGACGGCGAAGCTACGCGTCTGACTCATGTTGTGATTTGCTGTGAGATTTGGCTACTGCTACAGCGGAATGCTTTTGTTCACGACATTCACACAAGAAGTTTGTGGTCGTGTTTAGAGCATTAGACATTGACAGATCACAGTCGATATGGGTTTCGGACGCAACTACAAGATTATGAAGATAATCCAAAAGGATTGCATTACTGTAAATGGATCATAAACCATTCGCAAGTGTTAGCTGACAAAATATAATAAATTGTTTTGATTAAGTATTAGAGGTTTGTTCAAGTATCTGACGTCACAAAAACACATTTTTAATGTAATAAAGTAACTGGACGTGTAAGGGAGTCCAAAACTTCTTTCTGTGTAAAACAACTCTAAGTAGGTGTATTAGTACGATTCTAGGCGCATGCCTGAGATGAAACCACGCGAAATGGAAGCAATCATTTCCAATGATGCGTAGCATCAATATGGTTCAATGATCAATTGCGCTCAATTTTTTTTCGTAAATATAATTTATTTTTTAGTCTCAGGTATGCAATAATTCATATGAATTCCCGATTTTCATTGTGACGTATTAATTCTAGTGAATTGCTAATGCACTGAAGCATTTGTTTCATTAGCAAACAGGCTGTTTTACGCTACGCTAAATGCAAATGGACATTTGAAAGCTCGTAATCAACTGAAGAGACGGTCTGTGAATATTCCTAAATTCCCTGTAATATGCAAAATGATCCATCAGAATTCAAATGTATGATGACAGAGGCACTCTGAAATCAATGAAATCACAACACATAAAAGTTGATGTTTGTTACTTTTTGTTGTTGAATTTTATGCACGGCCATACCTTACTTCCGATTGGGATAAAACTTAGTCAACTCATTGCTTGCCCTCACGCGAAGTTTATAGTTATTCTAAACTTCGAATGATGTATGACGGAAGGTGCTTTACGATTAATTAATTTGTTTCTAACGCCTTGACTGTGAAATGGCTGGACGTATATGAATGAAATTTACAACAGAGGTAGCTTATATCCCGATTAACACATGGTATACGTTTCGTAAGCCACTGTATGTGCGTGGCGAAGGGTACCTCACAATGGGTTAATATGTTCGCCACTCCTTCGTGCTAAAGGGACTAGATATATTTGCATGAAATGTGGAATGTAGATAACTTATACTCTGTATTAATACATGGGCCACCGCATGGTGCGTGGTGGACAGTGTTTTACAATGTGTTGTTTCTCTTCACGTTGAAACAGTTGGACGGAATTGAATGAAGTTATTTCATTTTACGACTTACAGTTTAGGAGATATGACGTCATAAATATTGAAACTCGGGGAGAAAATGCAGCATCATGTATTTCCGTATTTTATGCGCTGCCGTATCGATGATGAGATGGCGATGTAACTTCGCACACTTCAACTTCAAAACAATAGGAAGCTCACCGTGTAGGTAAAATTTTGTACAGTGCAAGGCAGACGGTACTTTACGTATGAACTTCAACAAGATCTACGGTACCATTCCGATCTTGATGAAATTCTGCATACTTAGCTTCCAAAGCAAGAGAAACCTCACCGGGTACCTAATATTTCTTACGGTGCAAGGCAGCGGGTACCTTCCAGTGCACTCGACACCACTTCACTGGGCATCATGAAAGTTAACAGAGTTTAGTAATGTTTCACAGACGGCGGAAACAATGGACTGAGGAGATGGAGGAGGACTTCGATAGAGAGACGAGGAGGTGATTGGCAGAGAAAGAGGAAGTGGAGATGAGCAGAGAGGAGGATAGGAGGCGAAGAGGAAGAAGATGAACAGAGACAGAGAGGGGCAGAGGAGGAGATTGTAACTTTCACCTCTTCCCTACCTGTGTTATTAGTTGTCTTCTAGTTTACCAAGACATATACCATAAGAAAGTCGTCATTTTAGATCGCTGTTTCGGTGGGTACATCAAATTAAAAAAACACAGAAACCTCTTAACTTGTGAATATTTCTTGTTATGACGTTGAGTTGCGGTGACACTACTGCGATATTCATATTCGTTTACAATACAAGTCAGACGCTTCCACATATTGCGTATTGCATTATTGATCAACTTTTTTGTCGTTTCATATAATTTCACAAACATTTTCTAACAGACATTGTAATCATGTCTCTACACCGTGTCATCCAGTAGAACAGAGATTTGAACATGGTCGCATGTCTTTCAAGACCTCCAGTAGCGTAATAACCGGGGAAACATTTTATTAACGACTTTTAATTTAAAAATTCTACTTGTGGTCAGAGACCACTAATAAACTTTAACAGTTTAATTATACAATATTTTAATACTTTTAGTACATTATAAATCATTCTGACATTAAATATTTACTTTTTTATATGGTCAGTATTACAGTATTTCACTTACTTTTCGCATGTTTCAAACGAGCAATTTAAAGTTATGGTTATTTCATAACTGGCAAAATAACCCCAACATGCGATAAATATTATTATTAAAATGTATCAGATTTTCTGAACAAATGTTTCTAAAGTTTTAAATACGAATTTACAGTACCTTAACAACTGAATATTCGTCTATTTTACACTTTATTTAATACATCGACTAAACTTCTTGTCTCTGCAAATGTTGCGCACTATGATGCGAAATATTTCATATCTACTAGTTTGAGTAATATTTTGGCAGATATTAAGTTGTATAACCAATATTGTAAATGTTACTTTATGTTCAGGAAGTTGGTTTGCTATGTATTTGTATATTTTGACTACGGGTTAGGTTTTAGTTTCAATTTCAGTTTTTTGTGAATATTAACAGGGACATACATGTAATTTAGTCATTAGTAGGTAGTTACGTTGTTCATTTCTCTGCTAACGTTAAAATAACTGTTGAAATCTATTATAGACCCCTTGGTAAGTTTCGTGTAATGTTGGTACTACTGTTTATCTGCAGAAATTGAGCAAGATTTATAATCGTTACAAGATTCATAAAAAGAGAAGGAAAAATGTGGAAAGATAGAGCAAAGGAAAGGAGAGATGGACTAATTAAAGATCTGTTTGCGAAGTTTCAATCACCGACTTTTACTTCTGAATGTGAAAATATTTTGCTAGCACCCACCTAATTAGGGAGACATGACCATCCCAACAAAATAAGAGAAATCAGATCGAAAACGGAACGATTTAGGTGTTCCTTCTTCCCGCGCGCTATTATAGAGTGGAACGGTAGAGAAAAGTTATGAATGTGGTTAATGAGCCCTCTACCGGTCACTTAAATGTGATTTTCAGAGTATGTATGTAGATGTAGATAAGTTTCCGGACGACGCCGGGCTTACATCTAGTACAAGTATATGAAATTATTCTAGTAAAAGAACACTCATGTTCAGAAAAAAAATTAATGACTAGAGATAGGAAGTTGCTATTCACAGGACATGTACATGTGTACGTTATACAGAAATGCTTAACATCTGAACCACGTCGGCCCCCGGGAACAATACTGATATTGCGGGGCAACGCCACCTGTAGGTAAAATCTGCCTGCGGTAATCTCTGTCGCTATATGCTGATGGTAATGGATCAATGTAACGTGAACAGACGGGCAGGCTGCTTCGCAGACTTACTCGTTAACCGTAGCGTGCAGTCAGTCAGTTGGCACATTATTGGCGTGAGGGAATACGGTGCATCCTTACAGGATATCGCTACTCATGTGTCGGCATTGCAACGGGGGTGTGCAAGATAATTCTCAGAAGGACGCAGAACACACAGAGGTGGATGAGGTCGCACGCCCCCTCCCCCCTCTCCCCCCTCCACCTCTTCTCCACCCCTTTCCACCGTAAGAGGATACTCATCCGAATCGCACAGCAGGATGGCGGAAGATTGGAACATCGTAACGCATCGTGCACTATCGGGGCGAAAGTCTGTTGCCGTGTGTTATTGCATGGGTCATGTGCGCTACGTCTACTTCCCTGACAACCTTTGACTGATGTGTAGAAATGTCTCTTTTATTTTCCTGTAGGCAGTATCTATCCTTCCCCTAGTTATATATTCTTTTACGGTCTTGCATTTCTCCTCTAGCTACTCCTGCTTAGCCAATCTGCACTTGCTGCCAACGTCATTTTTCAGACGTCTGTACTCCCTTTTGCTTGCTTCAGTTGCGACATTTTTATATTTTCTCATCAATTAAATCCAGTATATCCCTGTTATCCAGGGATTTCTATTAGGCTTTGTCCTTCTGCCTACATGATCCTCTGCGGCATTCAGTATCCTATCTCTCAGAGCTACACATTCTTCTTCTACTGTATTAATTTCCCCCGTTTCAGCCAATCCTTGCCTATTGCTCCCTCTGGATATGTTTTACAGTTTACAACCTAGTTCCTATATCTACTCCTTACTGTTTAAAGTCAATCTGGTGCCTGCCAGTGTATCCTGGTCTCTTCCACGTACACAAAGGTCTTTCATGATGATTAAACCAAGTGTTGGTGATCATTAAATTATGCTCTGCATAGAATTCTATCAAGCGATCTCCTATTTCATTCCTTTTTCCCAGTCCATATTCACCTACTACATTTCTTTCTCTTCCTTTCTCTACTAACGAATTCCAGTCCCCCATCAGAATCAAGGTTTCGTCTCCTTTAACTTTCTGAATGATGTCTTTTTCTCCTCATACATTTATCGATATCCTGATCATTGGCCGTGCTAGTTGGCATATAAACTTGCTCTATTGTGGCCAATGTTGGTTTTGTGTCTATCTTCGTTATAATAATGCTTTCACTATGCTGTTCATAGTAACTTTCCTGCATTACTATTTTCTTATTCATTATCAGACCTATTCTGCGTTACCACCAACTTATTTTGCATTTATAACCCTGATCTCTCCTGACCAGAAATCCTGTTCATCCTGTCACCGAACTTCACTATTACCCACCATATCTAACTTTAACCTATCCCTTTATCTTTTCAGATTTTCGAACTTACCTATGCGATTAAGGGTTAAAACATTCCACGCTCCGACCCGTAGAATGCCTGTTTTCTTATTCTTGATGTCGACGTCCTCCTGAGTAGTCCCCGCCAGGAGATTCGAATGGGGGAGTATTTTACCTCCGGAATATTTTACCCGAGAGAATGCCATCATCATATACTCATACAGTATAGCTGTATGTCCTCGGGAAACGTAACGACTGTAGTTTCCACTTGCTTTCAGCCTTTCACAGTAACTGCATTGCAAAGCCACAGTAGGTGATGTTACAAGGCCAGCTCAATCAATCATTCAGACTATTGCCCCTGTAACTACTGAAAAGGCTGCTGCCCCTCTTCAGGAACCACACGTTTGTCTGGCCTCTCCACAGATACCCCTCCGCTGTGGTTGCACCTACGGTACGGCTATCTGCATCGTTGAGGCACGCAAGCCACCCCACCTCGGCAATGTCTGTGGTTCACAGGGGTGGGATTGAAAGATTGCAGTCTAATATTTGAGAACTCGCTCAGAGGTGTAAGGGTTATGATATGAAGATGAGCACAAAATTACTGTCTTTGGGAAAGAGATTTCAACAGATTGAGTACCAAACAGGAGAAACAATATTAGAACAGGTAGAGAATTTCAAGTACCTAGGATGTATTTTCTCACAGGATGGTAACATAGTCAAAGAACTTGGATCAAGGTGTAGCAAAGCAAATGCATTGAGTGCTCAGCTAAGAAGGAAGCCAGTACCAAGACTAAGTCAGCAGTGCACCGCTCTATCTTTCGACCAACTTTGTTGTATGAGAGTAAAAGGTGGGTGGTTACAGGTTACATTATTCATACGGTAGGTTACAGATAAGAAAGTAGCAAGGATGATAGAGGGTACTCAGGGACTCAGCCAGGATTTGGTTTTGGGGGGACTCACTTATAAAAATAAAGCCTATTGAATTTACTACTCTATGACTTATTTTTACACTTCTTATAATTTAACCAATTATACTACGATTGCATAAGAAATAAAATGAATAGGCTCGCATTAATTTGAAAGTGGAAGAGTAGCAACATGGTGGAAATGGAGTGTATATAACAGCTCGTAAAATAATTAAGCAGCTTCTATGTTCAAAACAGTTTATGCAGCCGCGCAAAGTTGACTTCTTCTAATATTTCTGCTGAGAAGCGTCCAGCCATCATCAAAGAGATTTGGCGGGTTTATAAGCACAAAGCGCGTGCTGGGCCGTCAGTGTTCGACTCTCTCTGAAGATGGCTGGACGCTTCTCAGCCGAAATATTAGAAGAAGTCAACTTTGTGTGTCTGCACGCCCAAAACTTTATTGAACAGTCATTGGGCCGCGGAAGCACGAAGATGCACAGTTTCTATATTACTAACCAAAGATAAAGGTCTTTACATTTTAATAATTAAGATGGGACTGTATGTGCAAAAACTGAACTAAGGTGACACTATTGTTTTTCATGAGATTCCACTCGGTGGCGCCGCTGACCTGCTAAGCAACGGGTCGTCGCATATGAACAATCGGCTCGTAACTTCAGCATAGCAGTAACAATAGTGACAGCATCAAAGCTGGTCGCGGCGGTATTAAAACCACTCACAGTGACAGCAGCACACGTTCTCAGTGGCGGCATCATGTTGGCGACCCATCGTCACGTTCACTTGTACTTGGCAAATTACAGTTACGTTGTGATTTATTGCATGTGTACTATCTCAAATTACCGGTGGCGACCTTGTTTTAAGAAAATAAAAATGAAAACAGTAAAATGTAATAAAATTTAAAACATCTTTGGGAGGTGCTGGGGGAGGGTCGTTAGTCTCTCCCCCCCCCCCCCCCCCTTTTCCTGTGGCTCGGCGATTGCAGGTACCAATGGATGAGAAGAACAATGGCAGGATGGTGTATCTAATGAAAGAAAAACTGGGATCTGGGAATGAGGACATAGAAGCAGGCTGCGGTGGTGGGATCATGTTACACGCATGGGAGAAGCAAGGTTACCTAAGAGACTCATGGGCTCCGCAGCGGAGGGTAAGAGGAGTCAGACTAAGGAGGAAGCACTTAGATTTGGCGAAGCATGGTTTTGAAAGAAAAGGCTTAACATCAGACGAGGCACCAATGATAGCATTGAATTAGGGATCATGGAGGAATTTTATTAGAGGTACTATGCACCAGACTCAACGCTGAAAAGCACAATCAGTTTCTAATAGAGTTGGCCACTGTTTCATGATTTCGAAAGTTTGTTTCGGTACGGCCTCAATGCGCGCGGTCGCTCCGCCACGGCTTTATTTAATAAAAACCGTTTTTGGGAACTTTGCGAATGTTTTCGGCAAATTTCGCCATCTAGGCTCGAGTTTCATAAAATAGGAACTGTATTTGAAACTAAATTTCCTACACGCTGATATATTTTTTATTTTCTGGGAATATTTTTTGCAAATTTAACATTGCGCCGTGACAGAATGCCTGGACTACCCGCTAGCTAGGGCCCTGGGCACGGCAGTCAGCAGCGCGCAATCGCTAAACGGGTGTCGGCAGCTCGGCGTGTCGGCGCCTCGCGATAGTTCCGGCGCGCCGGTGGGTCGCGACCCTGTGTGCCGTGGCCTGGGTTAATTAGGCCCCCAATGGCCGGCCGACGCTTAATTAAATTCTCGCGCCGCGGAACAGAAGAGAGAGCGCAGAAGAACAGAGAAGGCTGCCCGCGACCCGCGGCACTTTGATGGAGAGATCTGCGCCAACGGCGGCGACATCCCGCTAATGAGGTCTGCACAGGGGGAGCGCCTGCCGCGCCGAGGAGACGATCCAGTGGAGGCAAATTAAATTCTACACGACGCGCTGTCTGCGGCCAGCGAACGAACGAACGGTTTCCCATTACGTCGCTGTTAAGTGGCGACGCTTGTTCCACCTCTCTCGGCTCCGTATGTAAACCGCACCTAGGTGCGTCCTAGCAAGCCATCATTGATGCAGTCACTGCGGAACAGAGACACAAATAACCTGGGACTGTCTTTTACATTGAAATTTTGTAATCTACACTTCAGAAAGTGTTGCTCTTGAACAGTGAAATTCAATTTGTCCTGGTGATCAAAAAGTCAGTATAAATATGAAAATTTAATAAATCACGAAATAATGTAGATACAGAGGTAAAAATTGACGCACTTGATTCGAATGACATGGGGTTTTATTAAAACAAAAAAGCAATAATTAGCATAACAAATTAATAAGCCTATGGGACTTAACTACGGGGTCATCAATCCATAACCTTACAAACTACTTATGAACTAGCTAATATTAAGGACGGCACAAATATCCATGCCCGAAGGGGGATTAGAACCCACAACCATAGTGGCCGTGCTGACCGTGACTGGCGCGCCGTAATCCCCTCGGCCACCGCGCCCGGCCATAACGAGTTAAGACAAAGCAAAGATGATGTTCTTTACAGGAAATGCTCAATATTTTCACCACCATTCCTCACGAATAGCTGTAAAGCACGTCTGAAGTTATGGTCAGGCTGGATAGAGAGGACACAGTTCGTAGCAATCGATGGTAAGGCATCAACTAAAACAGAGGTGATATCGGGATTTCCACAGGGTAGTGTTGTTGGTCCTCTTCTGTTCCTTATTTACATAAACGATTTAGGGGAAAATCTCTGTTAGGTTGTCTGCAGATGACGCCGACATTTATCGTCTAGTAAAATCATCTGAAGATCAAAACCAATATCAGTATGGTGTAAAATTTGGCGATTGACTCTAAATAATGAGAAGTGTGAAGTCGTCCACATGAATACGAAAAGAAATCTGTTTAACATTGTTTAGAAAATAAATCAATCGAATGTGAAGGCCGTAAACTCCACAAAATACCTAGGAATTAGTATTACTTCATACTTAAATTGGAAAGAACACGTAGATAATGTCGTGGGAAAGGCGAACCAGAGACTGCGTTTTATTGGCAGAACCCTTAAAAGATGCAACTCAACTACTAAAGAAACTGTATACACTACGCTTGTCCGTCCTTTTTTGGAGTATTGCTGCCCAGTGTGGGATCCTTATCAGGTGTGTTTGAAGGAGGACATTGAAAGAGTCCAAATAAGGGCAGCTCGTTTCGTATTGTCACGATACATGCGAGACAGCGTTACGGAAATGATACAGGATCTGAGGTAGAAATCATTACAACAACGACGCTTATCGCTGCGGCGTAGGCTACTTACGAAACTCCAATGCCACCATTCTCCGCCCAATGCGAAACTGTATTGTTGACTCCCACTTACATAGATAGAAATGATAATCAGCATAAAATATGAGAAATCAGAGCTCGTACGGAGAGATTCAGGTGTTCTTTCATTCCGCACGCTATTCGAGAATCGAATGGGAGATAAATAGTGTAACGATGGTTCGATGAACCCTCTGCCAGGCACTTAAATGTGATTTGCAGAGTATCCCATGTTGATGTAGATGTAGACGTAGAAAGAAAGTTTACAGATGTCTCGGAGTGAACCGAATCGATGTTGTTCGGACCTGGAGAAGGTACAGAGATAGTGGAAGAAGAAGTATCGATAACGTTCCTGCTCTGGCAGCCCAAAGGCGATCACAGCAGCTGATGACCGCTACATAATGTTCCATCTCGACGAAACCTTGAGAAGGAACGCCACCATCCTTAATAACAAATTTCGTACAGCCACAGAAGGTCGAAACTTTTCGGTTCAAACTGTACGTAATAGGCTGTATGGCATGCAACTTCACTCCCAACGTTCATGGCGAGGCTGAGCCTTGACATCTAGACACCATGCAGCGCGGTACAGTTCAACATCCAGTTAATATGCGCTACAAGGCTGGCATCTCCCGATGTATATTACAACAATATCGGAAGCATTTCGGTGAAGGATTCGTCTTAATGGACGGCAATTCTTGTTCCCAGCGTGCTCATCTTGTGAATGCGTTCCTCCACGATACAGACATCGCTAGGTTAGAATGACCAGTTATGTTCAGCAGACACTGACCCTACAGAAGATGCCTGGGGTACATTGAAAAGCGCTGGTCTTAGAGGAGACGCGCCACCAACCGAACAGATAGATCTACGCTGAATCACCGTGGCACAATCTGGACCAGAAATCACTTGGTGATGTAGTGGACGACGAATACAGGCACGCGTCACTGTAAGAGAACGTGTTTCCGGGTTACATTAGGAAACGTAAGGACACTGTCGTAGTTGGGATACACAATAATTTCTTGCAAGGAGAAGGATATAAGGGCCTTAGGCCTATAAGGGGATTATCAGATTCATGCGCTTGCTGCTTGAGCCGGTAACGATAACCTGCAAACCGAAAGAAACAGTTTGTGGATAATTTCTCGCATTTATGTTTAGAGTTATCTCTATATCTTGGCATTATGGAAGTTATTAGTCAGATATTGCAGAGTGCAAAATATTTCAAAACGGAAATTTTGTAGCACTGAACTATGTAATCTAGCAGGCAGACGCTAACCTCGAAATGGCTCTCATCAGCAGAAGGCAATCACGTGATTTTTAATTCTGCTGCGCGCCCTCTCGGTATTGTCCGTCGGTCTTTGGAAAAGAATCGATTCGATTTGTACATCTATCGGACCAAATTGCGTGGTCATCAGTCCGTAGCTTACAAACTACTTAAACCTAGGTAAACTAACCTACACACCCATGCCCCAGGGAGGACTAAAACCTCCACGGCGAGCAACCGCGCGCTCCACAGCGAGACGCTTCAGACCGCTCGGCTACTGCACCACGGCGGAAAAGAATCCAACGAACTAAGAAGCGAGATACGTTTGGCATAATAGTTCGCAACCGGTAACGCATTTTTAGTTCGCGAAGGTTACGCATGTTTTAGCTCGCGACAGATCGCGCATATTTTAGTTCGCAAACGATCGCGCATATTTTAGTTCGTGACCCGTAGCTCTCCTTTTAGTTCGCAGCTCGGCCGCGAAGTAGGTCGCTCTGTTTAGTTCGTCCGCTGTTTTTGGCTTTTGCTATTGTACTAAAAGAGCTCTTTCTTTTGTTATGACAGCTTTTTTATATAATTATATATGCGTCCTCTCGATGTTTCCCGTCAGTCTTCGGTAAAGGAGCGGACGAACTAACTGGCTCCTGTGGGAGCGCTCTTACGAACTATTTCGTTCGCGAACTACACAAAACTAAGTCACATGCAACAAAAATGCATATTCCAGAGTATGAGGTGGCATTGCCGTATTTACTCGGCTATAGTACCTGCATTTTCTCCATTTTTTTTTTTTTTTTTTACTTCTGAAATCGGAGAAGGTAATTTCGTACATCCAATAGTGAATCTGGTTGGTTCTGTATGGGTTAAATTTCTTAATTAGTTTATCACAGTTATATGTAATGCCTACGGTAATATTCGTTTCAAACTAGACAGCTCTTAATTTAAACGATGCCGTAAAGCTAATTTTTTGATCGCCGGTACTCATTTTCGTATGTTGTTCACAGTATAAATCTCCATTCAACACTCTGCGGAAATACAAGCGTAGCAGTACCGAATGGAGAATTGGGAGTGTTGGTAGTCAGCGTTCCAGGAGCCAGCGTCAGGATGTGTTGCTGAATTTCGAGGAAATTACTCCTGCCGAATTACACGTAACCAACAAATTCAAGAATTTTCTAGATTTCTTTAATATCAAGGGGGCGGGGGTACTTTAGGCGGAGGGGTACTATAACCCAATAAATACGCTATATCCACTACAGATGATGACAAAAATAACGATGAAAATGTTCTCTTTCGTTACCCAACTATATAATACCCATAGCGTTTATCTAATGATATCTATATTTTTATGCGGAGCTGTATTACGGTGAAAATGCCATAAACAAGCTGTCCTGCAGTTCTATTGTTTTATTAAATTGCTCTCATAACAATTATTAAATCTCATACAATTATTTGAGTTTCTACATGACTTGTTTCCATCGGAAGAGTGTCAGTTGGCGTGAGTCCTGTGCCAGACAGCCAATCAATAAATGCCGAACATCTGATTCATGTAGATAACTGGGCGTGGCGCGTGACCTGAATTCATTCGGGCGGATATGCCTGCCAATGAATAATGTATCAGGCAATGGAAATGAAATTTGCGTAGACACTCTTTCTCGAACCCATTACAGCCGGCGAATGCATAAGCGAGTCACCGTGGCGAAGTCCAGCGGGATTACACGGAGAGCCCTTCATCAGCACTGCGGGCGTTCATGCTATTGCCTTCAGATACAGATGTCAAATTTTACTGCATTCCAAAGCCGCACGACTGCCAGCTTACATTAGAATCTTCCTGGTGGAAATACCAATGACGTACACGACGTTGTTTGCTTTAAATACAATCGTGAATGTAAAGTAGACGTGTGAACCTCCCTAGACGAAATGGTGGGTTCCTGGGTCAGAAGACGAATATTCATTCATCTCTCCTGTTGCGGGCTTTGTGCCCATAAAGACGTCACTATACGTGAATGTTACTGTAACGCACTGCGTCCAATATCATTTCCGTCTTTCTTTTATATACGAGTGTTGGAACTTAAATAGTGGCAACACTGCTATGGAGCCACTATGCAATGGAATCTACTATTGTCCTTGATAGCCGGCCGCGGTGGCCGAGGGGACTGAGGCGCTCCAGTCACGGTCTGCACGGCCACTACGGTCGGGGGTTCGAATCCCCCCGCGGGCATGGATATTTGTGCTGTCCTTAGTGTTAGCTAGTTCATAAGTAGTTTGTAAGTTTAGTTAAGTCCCATAAGCTATACAAACATTTGAACATTTGTCCTTGATAGCACACGTTATTGAGATACCTACCATACCCCGTTCCACGTGACTGGCCTGCACAGTACTCTTGTGTAGTTCGCGAACGAGGTAGATCGGAAGAGCGCACCCACAGGCGAACTACGCGGACTAATTCGCAGATGGCTCGCCTCTTAGTTCGTCCGCTCCTTTTCCGAAGACGGGCGGAGAACACCGAGATGACGCAAGAGTCCGCAGAATTGCGTGATTCCCTTCTGCCAGTTACCGTCGTTTCGAGCTGAGATGTAGCTCAGCTGTAGTTTCATATTTCACTGCCACAGATCATTATATGAAAAATCTGTCATAAGAAAGGAAAGAGCTCTTTTAGTAGCGGTAGCAAAAGCCAAAAAGAGCGGACTAACTAAAAAGTGCGACCTACTTCACGGCCGAGCTGCGAACAAAAGGTGAGCTACCGGTCGCGAACTAAAATATGCGCGATCGGTCACGAACTAAAATATGCGCGATAGTTCGCGAACTAAAATATGTGCAAACGGTCGCGAACTAAAACATGCGTTACCGGAAGCGAACTATTATGCCAAACGTATCTCGCTTCTTAGTTCGCCGGGCAATAGCGAGAGAGCGCGCAGCTGAATTAAAAGTCAGTGTTTGCCTTCTGCTGATGAGAGCCATTTCGAGATGAGCGTCTGCCTGCTAGATTAAATAGTTCAGTGCTACAAAATTTCTGTTTTGAAGTATTCTGCACTCTGTGATATCTGACTAATAAATTCCATAATGCGAAGATATAGAGAAATCTAAACTTAAACGCGAGAAATTATCCACGAACTGTTTCTTTTGGTTTGCGTGATATCGTTAGCGACTCAAGCAGCTAGGTGGGGGAACTTCTCCCTCCACCTGTATGCGCAGAGCACGCCGCTCAGCCGTCACTGGGAGCGGACGAACTAAAACAACGCGCTCCCGATCGCGTACTAATATGCGCAAGTGTAATTCGCACAGTCGAGGGAAACACAGTTACTTGTGAGCGAGCGGTCTAATGTAACGGATTCACTATATTTACGTAACAGGAACAACGGAGTTGAATCAAGGTTGAATGTGCCAGAGGTCGTACAGCATGACAGTGCCATCAGGGTCTTCAAGATGCGTGCGGGGAATCGGCATTGCCGTACAGAACAGTGGCACGTTGGGTAAAAGCGTGCGACTAAAAAAGTGTTGAAATATTTGTCAATCTATCGGACTCAACTGCTTGGTCATTAGTCCGTAGCTTACAAACTACTTAAACTAAGGTAAAATAACATAAGGACAACAAATACACCCATGCCCGAGGAGGGACTAGAAGCCCCGACGGGGAACGGCCGCGTCCACCGCAGCTTTTTATTTTTACTTTTATAAACGTTTATTAAAATTTGATGTACAAATAACAACATTTAGACTGGTTCTACATGAGTATGTTTTCTATATTACATTACGGTATTATATGAGATAAACATTTACATCTTTCATTTTGTTTATAGTCAAGTGTCTTTTTCAATATTCATAGTATTCCTGAAAGAGAACTTTTTTAACGACAGGAATGCATTAATGCGTTCTTTTATTACTTTGTCTTTTTTCACTGATTTAGTTTCACTTTATTCTGTCTTATGTGGCAATTTTTGCTTGAATGCGGTTCTTTATCTGTTTTTTTTTTTTTTTTTTTTTTTTTTTTTTTTTTTTTTTTGCGTTATTTACATATTTATGGCTGTACAAAAAAACACAAGTAAATAAAGAATTGTAAAATAAATGTGTAATAAATTACTTTCTCACCTGTTTGTGTACAGTTTGTGAATTTGGAATGACATGTCTCCATATATAATGTTTTCCAGTGAGATGTATTGAAAAGGTACGAATCACAGAGAATTGAGACATCTGAAATAAAACTACATTATGCACAGGAGTATGCAAGATGCCATATAATGGAAAAATATGGGCAAGCATACTAAGAAAAATTTCATCTTAGCCAGCAATTCTTAGGGCGATTAAACATCAGTAGTCAAAATATAGTGAAATAGCATGGACAAAGACATCAATCGCTAAGCTCAGATTTGAGGCAATAAAAAATAGTTGAGAAAATCTGGAGCATACTGTTATATTGTCAAATTATTATAAATATAATAATTAAAAAAATTAGGCATTCAACTAAATAAGGTACATATAGGACATATTGGGGGTATCATAGTCCAAAAGGAAAAAGCCACATAAGAAAATAAGCAAGGTAAATAAAAACTGATAATATGTAATGCTAACAGTTGCTACAATTGGATTAGGCAGAAATCCCATCATGTAAGCAACAGTAAAGAAAACGGAAAGAGAGCGCGAGTGGGAGAAAAAAGACAGGTGAGGAGAAAGAGGCAGAGAGAGAAAAAAATGTTCAAATGTTTGTTAAGCTTATGGGACTTAACTACGGGGTCATGAGTCCCTAAACTTACAAACTACTTATGAACTACTTACGAACTAGGATGGCACAAATATCCATGCCCAAGGGGGGATTCGAACCCCCGACCGTAGTGGCCATGCAGACCGTGACTGGGGTGCCTCAGTCTCCTCGGCCACCGCGGCCGGCGCAGGGAGAGAGAGCACAATTTAATAATTACAGTTCACTTTAAACGTAACATAAAACATACTATGAAATACACATACATTAAAGGATACAATTTGTTTCTTTGCTCTTAGTTTTATATATTTTGTCACACGTCTTTAATCACACGTTTTGTAGTCACATGCACTGCACTCTTTGCTGACACTGTAACACTTTAGGAAAACAGACGCATTTTCGTCGGGCGGGCGTCCCCTGTTGGGCTGTAGCACAGAGTAACATATACAGAGAAGAAACCACCCCTACAACACTGTCCTACGCTCCCCTCGTAGTTCCGTAAGATGCTAGCAGGTGTCAGGCGGTTCGCTGGCTTAGGGTGCCTCTCGCACGTCAGAGGGTAGCGTGGAGGGGAGACTGAGGGGAGAGCTCGTGCCGCCTGCCACGAGGCCACGACTGTGTCCGGCTTGGCGTTTGAGGGGAGGTGGTGGTGGGGACAGCCGCTACCTGCCGCCTGCTCTGGCCAGTTAGAGCTGGTTCTGACCGCAGCGCCATCATGGGACATCTTACGGAACTGCTAGAAAACCTCCCTCCCCGCAATCCGGAGCGTAGGACCGGGCCCTTACGGAGGATTCCCGTCTGTATTTGTCTGTGGCTGTGGTAGGGACTGGGAGGGCGTTGGCGGCGTTGCGTTGTGGGTGGTCGGCGTCCCAGTACGTACGGTTAATCCGCCGCGGCGGCGTACGTCTGCGATGGTTTTATCCTAACGCATTACGTTCCTCCACGAGAGAGCGTCAATGCACAGTATTACTGTTCGCTTTTCGAATACCATCTGCTACCAGCTTCTCCAAAAAAGCGGCAACACTTCCTGCGCAAACCCACCCATCATTTTGGCGGGCGGGCGGATTCAGAGCAAGCTGTGGCTGCTCTGTTCGGTCGATGGAAGTACTGTACCCTCCACCATACTCCCCGGACTTAAGTCCTTGTCGTGGTATTCGCTTCAGAACTGTTCCAGATTGACAAACAGTAGTCAGCACCGTTCACACCATCAACAGGCTCTGCTAACGGTATAGGGTAAGGTGGTACAATTTCGATCATTTCGGACAAATGTTGTTGTAACTGGAAATATATTGAGAAAATATGTAATTTTAATTATAGCACTTGTTCTTGGATGTTTAACTAATATTTAACACAAATATTAGACAATTACAAATGACGTTATAGACACACAAAAAAGTTACAGAATTGAAAGAAATCGAGCGAAAATGTACCACACTAGGTACAATTGTGATCACTTCCTAGTAGAATTTTGACTAAGGGCACCTTCCATATAAAAAGCACTTTTTCCGTCAGGCAGCAACGCATACTTCGTTGTACCAAACATTGCATTTTGGGTAGAGAATCTAGTCACCCTTAAATAGAAAATTTATAAGAGCTCGTTAGACTAAGTAGCTTCACATATCTCCTAACGGGAAAAAATTTATCTCTTCTTAGCACAAAGTGGTGTATTCTTGGAAAAGACAGGAGGAGCTGTAGAAACCTGCTACGCTACAATGCCACACAACGAGACACCACGAGACTGACAAATGGCGCTGGTGCGGGTTCTATACAACGCTGGTGACTACTTTCAAGGACAGTAACAGGTGCAAACGGGTAATGATTTTGTGATTCCGAAGGTGAATGAACCATGTCGCGTCATTCGCTTCAGAACTGTTCCAAATCGACAAACAGTAGTCCGCTCCGTTGGCACCATCAACAGAACAGGCTCTGCTAACGGTGTACGACGCCTTCCACATCGCTGGCGCGGGTTCTATACAACGCTGCTGACTACTCTGAAGTACAGTAACAGCTGCAAACAGGTAATGCTTTAGTATAGGTTGAGAAGAAATAGTTGCCACTACTTAAATTCAAATGTTCAAATGT
This sequence comes from Locusta migratoria, assembly GCA_026315105.1. Taxonomy (NCBI): domain Eukaryota; kingdom Metazoa; phylum Arthropoda; class Insecta; order Orthoptera; family Acrididae; genus Locusta; species Locusta migratoria. The sequence goes on from CM048744.1 coordinate 669,410,130, forward strand.
TTGTATAGCTTACGGGACTTTAATGATAATTATTATTATTAAGCAGCGTTCTCTCTATTCATTGCCTGATCTCTGTAATGTAAATAATCCGTGACTTTGCAATATGTGTTATGTGAGACCTATATTTGTATTGAATTAAATATCAGGATTTTAGTTGTTTCTTAGACAATTTATGGTACAGTTTTATTCTGTTGTAGAAAATGGTTTTGTGTTCTATGTTGGTCTTTATGTCCTCTATGTGTTTATAAACCATTCATGCGAATGCAATGAAACTTTGGTGAACTGTTTTCCGTACACCCACGAAGGTTCCTGACCCAAAAACAAAAGACCACGACACATAGCTCAAGAGATATGACGTCATAAATAATGAGAGGCCACCGCGTGAGAATACCCACAGTAACACCAGTGGCGTAGCTATGATAGGGCTTGGCGGGGCAGTGCCCCGGGGCCCCCGAGCTCCAGGGGGCCCTCGGCCCTTGTGAGCGACGAATTTTTTTTTAAATTATTATTTTTTTTTTATTTTTTACTCTCCCACCCTATCTTCCATAATATCTCCGTTCCCTCTAACTAAGTTTCCCACAGTAGCCGCAACGGGCCACCGGCTGGCGGAACAATGCTTCTAATTGGGCCTCCACAAGAGACAATGCTGACAGGCGAACCTGCCAGTCAATGTGTCCAACAATCGGAACACTTCAGTCGGCAGAAGTAGCGGCAACATCAAAGCTGCTCACAGCAACAGCTGCGTCTTCCAAGTGTTGCGGCGTGCCGGCTCGGCACAGTATGAAGGATAGCGCTCCTCCAAATACAGTATAAATACATTTACTGTACAGTACTTCTTATTGGCAAATAGAAGTGTACAATTCCAATATCCGAATAAACCGGTTTCCCGAATATCCATGTCCCCAAATTACTTCGGATAATAGACATTATACTGTATATAATATTTTAGTTGAAATAAATCGCAGTTTGCGATCAGTTATGGCTTCGCTGTACTAGGTTTAGATGGAATACCAAAGTGGGGCGAATGGAAATTCGTGCCCGGCGGGATTCGAACCCGGGATCTTCTGCTTACTAGGCAGACGCGTTGACTACTCCGCCACCGAGGACACAGTGACCAACCCGACTTCAGTAAAGTAAATTATCTCCGGGGGTCGGTAACCCGAGTATACCTTTGGCAGCCAAAATGTTAATATAGATATTGTTAAACCGAATGGACTAAGACAAAATATTAAATGTATACAGCATATTTAATTACAGTAGAACAGTATTGGGCATATGATTTGTTGTGGGGATGTGACAGGTGACAGCAGGAAGGGATCGGGGGGGGGGGGGGGGGTGTTGGAGGGCGGAAGGTGAGGGAAAGGGCAGACCGCTGGAATGGTCAGGCACTGCCGTTGTTTGTGCGCCTGCAAAACGAATAGCGGGAAAGCGAGCCCCCACTCTGTCTACCCCCTTACGTCACAATAGGAAATTACAAGGTGTTTTACAAAGTTATACCGACCCTTCCACAGTGCACCTCATAAATCACAGATGACGCACTGCGCAGACACACTTGGAGAGTGCGCATTTTCCACAAAATGCGTTGCGCCAGGAAACAGGCATGTTTATTTTCCACAAATGCGTTAATACTGAAAGTAATACCGAACAGAATCTACATACTTTTCTACACACTACTTGGCAATGGTAGGCGGGAAATTGACTCTGCATTCTGTGTCTTTTTTCTGGGAATGGCGCCTTCCCATACCATAAGAACTATTCGCTCTTCAATTTACGTTCATATTAACACTATACTCTCCGCCGCATTCTGCTCAGTTCTTATATGTGAAAAACATACAACTTCACTGTGTTTTAAAGTAATGCTGAGAATTCAGCACTTCACTCTATCTTTTAAGGTACGTCTCTACCCGCACACTATTTGTTTATTCTGCCATTTAAAGATTTAATTACATTCGCAGATCAGGTGTTTCATTTATTAATTACTTTGTCCCAATAGTGAATTGTGCATCAAGACGCTGCCCTCTACCCCACTGTCACGATAGTAAGCGAAGATATCGACTTAGTTATTTTACTTATTACCTTTTCCTGGCCAGACACTAACATCAAGAAGCCTGGTAGGGGCACGGCTCAATCCAAAGTGTTTAATCAAACAAAATCCGACAAATTACTTTTGATGAAACCATCCTACACGAATATTTCCCCTATTTTCCTTCTTTGACTGGGCTATCAACGAAATGGGCTAACAGCGCGGTAGTTGAGAGTGAGTTGTCGGCACTGAAAACAGTCCGTCCGCTGATACCGCTGACGAAAACTATCCCATGGGGCATTTTCATCTGTATGTCCTACCCAGGTCCAGCTCTGATTCTAGCCCTCTGCAAAATTTCATCCAAATCAGCAAGTAATTTTTGCATGAAAGCATAACAAACAAACAAACTTTCACAGTTATATTAGAGAGTACGATTAAATATTATCTGCTGCGTGACACGTAGTAATTTACTTAGTAGTATTTAGGTGTACCTTATTATGTCTTCCAGTGGGCGGTAAGAAGCTGATGATGATGCAGTTTTGCATCTGTACAATATTAGTGTAAAGAGGGCCCCAATGTCATTTTTGCCCCGGGGCCCTCGGTGACATAGCTACGCCACTGAGTAACACATGGCAGTAGTTAGGAACCTGCAACAAAGTTTGCATGTAAATTCGGACGTTTATGAAGCGTTTTGTATCTGACATGCCCCCTCCACCCCCCCCCCCCAAAAAAAAAAATAATAAAAATAAATAAATCATGAAACGAAAAGAAGTCTACCGCTCACAACACTTTCGCTGTAAGTGCCGTAAAACTGTCTCATCAGGCCACCTTGTATCAAATAAATTTAGCATTACAGATTTGCATGTTATTATTTATTTTTGTCTGGAAGTTTCCCTTAATTCTCTTGCATCCAAAATCAAGGAATCCGTTTTCTTAATCTCTATCTATATAAAGGCGAAAGGACACTCACTCACTAAACACGAAATCTCGAAATGTTCAAATATTTGTATAGCTTATGGGACTTAACTACGGGGTCATCAGCCCCTAAATTTACAAACTACTTATGAACTAAGGACGGCACAAATAGCTATGCCCGAGGAGGGGATTCGAACCCCCAACCATAGTGGCCGTGCAGACCGTGACTGGAAAGTCTCAGTCCCCTCGGCCACCGCGGCCGGCTCTAGTTAAGTTCCATCCTTCGTATGTAGCTCTAATGTGTGTTATTTGCATTTAAGGCATCCACATATCATTATAAATTCAAATTTTTAGACTTTATTATCTTAACCGTTGTAAGCAGTAAACAAAGGTAGCGTACTTCCTCGTTATCCGGCCGGTCTCACTGATCATGGGACTGTGCCTGCAGTTTCATCCGCAGCATTGTCGCCGGCAGGGCAGCCAACGTCTCAGCAACGACGCTCCACTATTTGTCAATGTAAAAGATTAAGTTGTTCGTAAGGCATTTCCCACTTTTTGGGTGTGTTGCGAAACATTGAGACAATACTGATGCATTTTAAAGTAATTCTGTCTGCTCATTATCCCGAGTCACTGTTAGCTTAAAAAAAGAAGAAAAGTTCGGGATACGAGTCATTGGTATGGACAGCTGACGCGGCCACGCCGACGTGTTGCCAGATCAGCCATAAGGAACGGCAGCTGCTCTCGCTCGTGTTCTTATACGGCAAAACAAAACACGCGACAACATTCAGCTCTTACCTATGCACATCGCGTAATTTACAGATCTAACATGTAAGCTGCAGAAACTGCGAAGAATTATTCAGTGTACAGTCCGCTGAAACATCTAAGGGTTATTTGCATTTAACAAAGTAAATGTACTCAAGACACTGTGCTTATGGATTATCGCCCCAATTGTGCGACTGGATTCGCGATTTCCTATCAGAAAGGACACAGTTCGTAGTAACTGACGGTAAGTCATCGAGTAAAACAGAACTGATTTCTGGCGTTCCCCAGGAAAGCGTTACAGGTCCCCTACTTTCCCTCCTGTTTGTTACCTTATTCATAAGGTAGAGGTTACAGATATGAAAGTAGCAAGAATGATTGCAGGTACTAATAGATGGCACGAGGGTATCCACAATGAGGAAATCAAAGAAGAACTGGGAATGAACACCATAGACCAAGCAGTTAGAGCGAACAGGCTGAGATGGTGGGGTCATGTTACACTCATGGGGGAAGCAAGGTTACCTAAGAGACTCATGAGCTCGGCAGCGGAGGGTAAGAGGAGTCGAGGAAGACCAAGAAGAAAGTACTTAGATTCGGTGCAGAATGATTTTGAAGTAAAAGGCAAAAACATCAGACGAGGCATCAATGGTAGCATTGAATAGGGGGTCCTGGAGGAATTTTGTTAGAGGTACTATGCTCCAGACTGAACGCTGAAAGGCATAATCAGTCTCTAATGATGATGATGATTATGATATAAACGATTTAGGAGAAAATATGAGCCGGCCGCGGTGGCCGAGGAGACTGAGGCGCTCCAGTCAGGGTCTGCACGGCCACTACGGTCGGGGGTTCGAATCCCCCCTCGGGCATGGATATTTGTGCCGTCCTTAGTTGTAAGTAGTTCATAAGTAGTTTGTAAGTTTAAGGACTGATGACCCCGTAGTTAAGTCCCATAGACTCTACAAACATTTGAACATTTTTTTTTTTTTTTTTTTTTTTTTTTTTTTTTTTTTTTTTTTTTTGAAAATATGAATAGCTCCCTTAGACTGTTCGTGTATGATGATGTCGTTTATCGGTTAGTGAAGTCAACAGCGATTTAGACAAAATGTCTACATGATGTGAAAATTAGCAATGAACACTAAATAATGAAAAGTGAGAAGTAATACACATGACCACTAAAAGAAATCAGCTGAACTTCAATTACACGATAAATCAGTCAAGCCGTAAGGTCGTAAATTCTACCAAATACCTGGGAGTTACAATTACGAACAACTTAGACTGGAGAGAACACATAGAAAATATTGTGGGGAAGGCGAACCAAAGGTTACGTTTCATTGGCAGAACGCTTCGAAGATGCACCAGCTCCACCAAAGAGACTGCCTACACCACACTTGTCCGTCCTCTACCGAAGTACTGTTTCCCAGTGTGGGACCCTCACCAGGTGGGACTGACGGAAGACATTGAGAAGGTTCAGATAACGGCAACTTATTTTGTTTTATCACGTTACGGAGGGAAAGCGTCACGGAAATGTTGCACGATTTGAGGTGGAAATCATTAAAAGAAATTCGTCTCGGCGAGATATATTTTCGAATTTCCAATCGCCGGCTTTTACTTCTGAATGTGAAATTATTTTGGCAGAACCCACCTACATAGGGAGACATGAACATCACGATAAAAAAAGAGAAATCAGATCGAAAACAGAACGATTTAGGTGTTGTTTCTTCCCGCGCGCTATTAGAGAATGGGACGGTAGAGAAAGGTTATGAAAGTGGTTATGGTCCCTCTGCCAGACACTTAAATCTGATTTGCGCAGTTTCTATGTAGATGTACTGTCCAACAATAGTATGTTACGATTTCACTATTATACAAGATTAAAGCGACAGAAGAATACAGCAGTATGTTAGTAACTGTAGTTGTTCTTCGAAGAACAGTAGTAGTTCTTCTCGAAGTATTCCCTAACGGAACACAAAATTTCTCGGGCCTGCCTGTGTAGCACACTTCTCTTTACCCGTTTAGCTTCACGTGTTGGACTCGCACTGCGCGCCATACTGGTCGTAACTGAACGCGAAATGAACAGAATAAACTGCAACAACAGTAAACAGCAAGCGAACCACGAACTAGAACACGAATTAAGCAAATCGAAACGATTGTACAAGTCACAGGCGACAAACGCACAGCTACATCAACACCAGGGCCGACCCGAAAACATTCGGCGCCCTAGGCAAATTATTTTAATCCAATAAAACATCAATAAAACATCAATGTAATATACACATTGCATCTTTTTTCATTCAAATACATAATCACAACCAATCCATTACATAATATTTCCCCATTAAAATTATACAACAATGTTACTTTTTTCATCGTTTTTTACATTTTGTCTTTTAAAAAGGTTTTGTTTGATAGTTTACAATAATTTATTCAATTATAAGCTTGGCTTTTGCAAAATCTAAGACCACCTCCTTTAAAGTAATTGAGTCTGCTGTTCCTCGTTCAATAGACAAGGCAACCCCAGAAGTCTCTCTTCAGCCACTGTGGATCGGAGATATGTTTTTATGGGTTTTATTTTCGAGAAGCTATGCTCACCACTATCTACAGAAAGAGTAAACAACACTCTTCGTGCAGTAACTAAATTAGGTACAGTGTCAGTAAGTCCATTTTCCCAGATATAAATCAGAACGTCCTGTGGCCCTGATTTATTGGGTACTCTTCTAGCAATGGCTTGTAATTCATTGGAGAGATCAGTGACATCAATATCTTTAGAGTCTACGCGACTAAGAGACTCTTCCAAATTAACACATTATTCAAGAACAGCTTTGAGAATTTTATTTTGTACATTTTGTATGTTGTGCAGACAGACAGATAGGTACACGTTTTAGGTTGTTAAACTAATTAAATCTCTCGTGGTCTCCAACTGTACCTAAACCTAACTCGCACATTCATTTATTTATTTATTTTTATTTTTTATTTTATTATTATTTTTTTCACATTTTGTGACCTGTAGCCATTGTGAAAGGAAGTAATCTCTGCAAGAATTGCTCTTGGTTTTATGTTATGCTCCATTACCGTGCGAGCAAATAGTTTTGATAGGACCACTAAAATGTGCACTGAATCGTGTAAGAGAAAATTAATATGTTGGCAGTGCAGCGCTTGTGCATTATTTCGCACTTCCCTTAAAACAAACACAGCGTCCCGATTCTCATTTTCCGGCCGATGGGTGCGAATGCAATGAATAACAACAGAGCGCGCAGAAATAATGGATTTCACAGTCCACGTCCATTATTGTGAGAAGAAACGGGTGGCCTTTACATCCCAGCAGGCGCATTTGTCCGTTAGAAACGCCGCGCTGCTGTTGTCCATGAATGATTTTATATTACTGCACGTTCAGAGAGCAATAAATGTCGCCATGACTGATCAGTTAGCCACTATAGGCTCTTCATTTTCATATATAATTACACAGCCAAATATTGGTCATTACGTTGGAATTAAAAAATGAGAGTGTAATAGAAAAGTAAACGACGTAAATCTATCGTTGTCAGTGGAAGACAAGACTGAGTTCATGTCATAATTTCGTTCTCAAAACATTATTTTTGATTTATTGCACGACTTACGAAACACTAAGAGGCTTTCGAAATGTGGTGTTACAGAAGAATGCTGAAGATTAGGTGGGTAGATCGCATAACTAATGAAGAGGTACTGAACGGAATTGGTGAGAAACGGAATTTTTTGCATACTATGACTAAAAGAAGGGATCGCATGGTAGGACACATTCTTAGACGTCGAGGAATCGTAAATTTGGCATTGGAGGGAAGTGTGTGGGGTAAAAATCGGAGAGGGAGACCAAGAGACGCGTATAGTAAGCAGATTCAAATGGATGTGGGTTGCCGTTCTTATGAGGAGATGAAAAGGCTTGCTCAGGATAGAGTATGGTGCAGAGCTGCATCAAACCAGTCTCCGTACTGAAAACCATAACAACAACAACATGTATAAAACTCGCGAACTGATAGACTTATATAATTATTTCACATTGTTCAATAACTGTATGGGACAAACTCGAAATACTGAAACATTTCGACCGTTTCGGGGCGTTGAAATAAATTCAACGACAAAGTTCAAAATTCGTGCTGGACCGGGCGGGATTCGAACCAGCTTCGGGTCAGCGGTCGCCTTAACCAAATTAGGCTATCCAGGCACGCTTCCCTTCCAACCAAAATTCTCAACTTGTAGTACACTACGATTGTATTGCCCTCTGGTAAGGGCAACGATCTGAAACGGTCGAAGTGTTTATTTCGATTTCGCAAATGTACGGCCATTTCTGTCAACTAATTATGCCTGTTCTTTGGAACATGTCCGAAAAGAACAGATACTTGGAAGCTAAAGGTTCGTTTTCCTCGGTACGAACATCTGCACCATGGTTTAACAATTATTGTTGAACGAATAACCGTTCAACGATTATTGTTAACTAACATTTTGCTCGGAACAACTGCGATTGACGATTTTTCTCCAGGCCATTCGCAGTCTCGTTGTTTTATTGGAAGTTAATAAAATAAATTAAATATTAATAAAGCGTAAAAGAGTTTCACATGATCCGGCAGTGGTGTTTGGGCGTGTGTTATAGACCACGTTACGAATTTGCATTGTTAATTGCTTGCTGGTGTGTCACATTGCTTTATAGTTGCTGGTAGCTGCTACAAAATGCCAGCAGAGTGCTACGAACTTGTTAACGTAAATTTAGCTGTGAAGTGGACTTCGTGAGGAGTTGCTCAGACACGTTTGAGGCTGCTTCGCTTTTTGCAACACCAACATGCCACACTCATCCCGCAAGAAGTGAAAGTGAACGTAGCTGTTTCATTATATTTTTTGCTTACTTTGTAAAGATATGATGTTTCATTCAATAATCAATACTAAATTTTGTTATACATTGATCCTTATGGGGCATTATGGGACCAAGTGCGAGTACTGGTAGGTGCCGTACTTGATGAAGGGCCAAATGATTCCAGAGATGGAGATGCTGACATTGTCAGTGATTACGACACACCATTCCAGTAGGAATCAGTCGAAAACGATGTGGCCAGAGACAGGACGAATGAAAGGATGGAACGACTGAAGGATAAATTGAATTTCAGCTTCCTAAGGTTAGTACAACGTCGTACAATGCTATCGCACATGTACCAGGCGTCGTTGGTGACGACACTGGTGATGCCACACTATCTGCCCGTCAGTGTTACACTGAATGTCGACAGGCACATTACCTCAAGAGCCTTCAGAAAAAAGACACTGTATAAAAACACGGCAGGAATACTAATTATATTTGAAAAAAAAAAAAAAATTCCCGGCGATGTAGCAGTATAATGTGATTGTGTCAGTGGGAAAAATAAAGTACAATTAAATCTAAAAATATATTTTGTATACTGAATGTGTGATGGTAATGTGTAAAAAACCTGTTTTGATTATTGTAACGTTGTAATGTGTGACAGGCGAATGTACACCATGTAAGTTAGTGTGTTTACGTTTCTCTACCTTATACTGTCGTTTTTGTTGATGTAGTGTGTTATTTCAGGATAATACTTTGGAGTCAAAATATAAATTTCAGTATTATGTGATTCAATATTTGATACTTGTTTATGACTATAATAAACAAATATAATAACATATTATTATTTTCACTTTATATTAATAAAATCCGTATTAACAACTTCCAATTGATTAATACGCAGTTACAATCGCCAAGATAAACTAAATAGTCCATGGGGTGTAAGACATCCTACACATGACTAGCGTAAGAATACCAGGCCACACAACGACCGGGTCAAATGCTTTTCGATTCATGCGATGGAAGACGACGAAATACTTCTCCGGATGTACATAACAAAAAAGCTGCTAAGTCAGTTTTTTTATGTCATTGGGGTCTTTCATGTTTCTGTAGCTTTCACTGAGTTGATCAACTGCAAATAAATTTATAATACGTAAACCAAAATCAATTGATAATTTGTAATGTAATAGGTGAAATTAATAAACAAATAATTATTTGGTCACGCTTATTTCCAGTTGTTTGGCAAGTACATAATCCTTCCGTTCACTGCAGTTTCCACTACGTAAAAGTAGTGAAAAATGAAACGTATTAGAAGGACTCAGGAAAACAAAGACAAAGGAATTTCAGTTGAAATCGGATTTCCCCAACTCATGGATTGATGGGAAACAGATTCGAATTTCTACTTATTTTCAACACTGGGAAGGGGGATTTGTCATTATCGACGTGCGATCCTATAAAATCCCTTACCTCTCGTTTATTAATCCATGTGATACAATGTACATGAAATGAATCTTGTTTACGTTGCCTAAAGTAACAGATAAGGCTATCGTTCCCGAAGAAATGTTGTGCATAGAAGAAAGACCGAGAATTAAGCAATTATCAACGACTTATCCTCATATGCAACGCACTTCCCCTACTCAGTACTCTGTTAATTTAATCAGTTGAATTTTGAAATAATTACAGTTTATCACGGAAGTACTGAAATGTTTTGGAAGAAGCGCACACAAAAAGTATACAAATTTTGAAGCGAAAATCAATTTTGAATTAATTAAATACGGTCGCCATTCAATTGGGCCCTGTTTATTTGATATGTAATAAATAACACCAGCGACGAAATAATAATCACTTTAACTAATGTGGTACAACAGAAGGTTTGTACACACGTCTTTAACTGTTTAACACTTTCTACGAAAACTGATGAAATATATTTATCGGCTTTATATAAGATACGTGTTAATTTGGATGCAATTTAGAAAACAGAATTACTCTGTGTGAAAATAGTGGTTGCACAAAACAACCAACGACACTTCAGATTAACACTTACTGACTTGCACAGTATGATTTACACAATGGCAGCAAAACAGTTTTGAAATTATTTTTAATTTCTCTTTGATTAATTAACAAGAAATTTACGAAATAATCACAGCATTTAAAGAACACTAATAAAAACCAACCAACAATGCAGTACACATACAGCACACAGTACAAAAATGGAATATGTGAGGTTACATGAAATAAGTAACAATGAATAAAATTCAACGAAAGTATCGTTACGTGTCAGTGAGTGGGTAATTGTGTGTAGACTGACACTACACTGTGAATATAAAAACTGATCAGAGTAAGGATAAACATTGTGATGAATCAACCTGGCATACGCGTCGTTAGTCAGAATAAATGTTTGACTAAATGGTGATTTCATCTGAATGAACGACATGTACGAACACAACACGCAGTGTAATTACGAGTATTGACAATCGTGAAATTCATTAATTAAGAAGAGTGGAAATAAGTGATTTATTTGTGTATTTAAAGCCAATTTGAATGTGCACTTGACTGGCTGGAGAGAATTGTTATGCAAACATGGATCACTGCACGATTGAGGTTTAATTTAACTAACAAACAAATTACTGTGTTGTAATCAAGTAGTGTAATTAATTTTAGTATATAAAGCGCTGTCTACCATTAGTAAGAAATGCTAGTAGCTAGTTGAAATACTAGATAGTTACGATTTTTGTAAAAGAAAGTAAGAGCGGAACAAACGGGAACCAAATACGTGCAAATTATGAGCAAACAACAATTTGTCTTCTTACTCGGAATGCGGATCCTAAATAATAATAATAATAATAAAAGAAATGTCACTCACCTTTATTTGCAGAGAAGATTATGATTCCATAAAAAGGCAAAAATCTTTCTATGCTGCAAAGGTAACGATAAGCTTGAAATATATGTCAAGTCTAGTTACCAAAATTTGAGCCAATTCATGTTCCAGTTTGTATGCAAGAATGAAATGTGATGTATAATTGAAAGGAGTCATAATATAAAGAAATATTGACCAAAGTATAAGCCATGTAGGAGACAGGTTAGACGCAACTATGTTACGGAAAAAGTTCAACAAGAACGAGTAACAGAAATCTTAAGAGCAATTATAATAATTCAATGCATTGTTCACTAAATACTATGAAACAGATTTTTAAGAAAAGATTAAGGTTTGTCTCCGCCCTGTTAAATTTCACTATCTCACTGTTTACTGACCATCTGATCTATGTATATAGTAGATATTTTTAAACTAAAGAATAACGAATGCACTGAAATTTTATTGAATAAAAGAATGCCTTCTGTCGAAAGAATTCTCCAAGTCTTTTTTACGATAATCATCGTACTATTAACATATCTTAATAATGTCGCGTTTCTTTATAAAAGTAAAATTACTACTTAATCTAATATCTATCTTCAAATTTTGACTGCAAATTTGAAATTATATTCATTAAAAAAATTCCAAACCAAGTCACATTTGCTACGCTCTCTCTTACAGTATCCCTGCTGGCGCAATATTCCCTTCTCACAACTCCTGTGCCAAACATATTATTTATACCTTATCCATAGATAAGACTTGTTATACTACTAACAAAGCGGTGTTCAACATAATAATTAGCAATATAAAACAGCAACTGTCTGCAAAGTTGCCACCCTTCAAAATTAATAGTGAAAGTTAATCTTTTTCTTAATCGTTTCATTAACACAGGCTTCAATCAACAAGCTAATTATTTCAGAAGCTTATAACGTTACGGAGGTATACAAAATGATTTTATTACAGTTCACTGAAAAATATAAATTCTTTCGATAACATTGTTCAAAGATTAATTAAAAATTGTCTATGACATCTCAGAACAATATCTCTGATAAAAAGAAGACAATATAGATGTATCATTCTTCTGTCAAATAGCGGTATACTCACTCTTGTTGTTGCTCTCCATTAGATTGGATGGAAAATGTAAGTTGCTATGATTTTCACATTAATTAAGTTGCTTAATTAAAGTTAAAATTCTTACACTTGCGCAAATTATTTCTCGATAATTCCCTTACCAAAAAATGAAGCTATCCATTAATTTGAATTTACATACCCCTTTTCAGGAAACGACCATGCCATCATCCTAGAAGCGATGATAATTTTTTGGAGGACGGAACAATTAATTTTTTTTGATTGATTTCAATTCATATTTTTAAACGAGCAAAATAATGCCCCTGAGATATTTTGTTATATGTATTTAATCCGTTTGTGGAATAAAATTGAACTCAAGCTAGACGGAATATTTTCGTTCAACATGAATTTTTGCCTCCAACAATTAATGATTATACATAAGCGTTTGTATGATAGACGTCGAACTTACGGTGATGCAAAAACTTTACAGCACTCATAAATAAATTTTATTTCAGGATTGACGAACAAAATTCCTCGCTGCATCACCACGTTGAAGTGTTACTTCTGATTACGCGGAACGAGTGTGCAATAAAACATCATACTTTCAGAAAACGGAAAAATTATTTTCTCATTTCTCTCACTTCATTTAATGTTTTTCGAAAGAATAAAAATAAATAAATAATAAACCAGAAGTAATATTTCAAGCTGATTACCGGTAGTTATGTATTGTTGCAAATGAAATTAATTGAATTAAGTCTCACCTTTCTCTTGAAAACTAAAGTAACATAACTTATCATTTAAGTCGTGTTTACCGTCTTTGCTTTCTGTAACGACATTTGGTTGTCTCTTGACTGGGCAGGATAGGATCCTACATATAGTCTGACAGCTCAGCAGCGTCGTTTCGTTGCCTAGCGACTGCCGGTGCCCAGACAATGAGAGATCAGAGCTTGAGCAGGCGGCAGCTGCCAAGCAAATATGCGTGTACTGATCAGGGCCGGCCCGTCCATATAGGCAAACTAGGCAATTGCCTATGGCGGTCGACTTTGGGAGGCGGCAAATTTGTCGTGCATCGAACCCTCGTGCGCTAGCAAAGCGGTTTACTTTGCTATTGCGCTGAGGTTCCAGGAGCGACGAATTTCCGTTTACTATACATAGACAGAGCAACAGGCAAGAGACAAGACGCAAGTAAATGTTACACGCATTCTTTCACGCTTCAGAATTTTTGTAGTAAGCGTTTAATGAATAGACGAGTAGTAGTTTGCCGCCCATCGTGTCAGCTAGGGCGCCCTTACGACCCCGCGCTGTCCGCCGTCCTGCAGTCTCTGTAGTACACAGTGGGCGCTAATGACCTCACCACACCCTTCTTCAACTTGATCCAAAAGATTTATGTGTATTTTTCTGCTTCAACATATCTTTGGGATGTCCTATTGTGCCAAGTGCCTACTTCGACACTAAAACCAGTGAGTAATACTAGATGGGAAAGCAGAATTGACACATTGCGTCCTTTTCGTTATCAGCTAGCTAATGTGCATGATGCACGCATGGATATTTATGAAGATCATACATTGACTGGTTCAGATGGAATTCAAACGCGAATTGAGGCTCAGTCCGTTGCTAAAAATAGCGAACTTCAGGTTTATTGTTTCACTTGTTGCATGGTACAATATGTTGTTACAAGCAAATTTGAATCGCAGATTTCTTCAATCAAAAGGAAGTTATCTCAACGCTGCTACAAATGCTCTGCTAGAAACAAAAACTTTTCTTGACGACTGTAGAGGTGATTTGGCATTTGAAGAAATGCTGGTAGAAGCAAGAGAAGAAGAACAGAAGCAGCCAACATTTCCGCAGCATTTTCATCAGATAGGAACCAGTCCGTTTCAGACAAAAGAAAATACAGTTTGGTTATGAAGCAGAAGATTAACCTGCGATAGCGTAGCTGACTGGCCGAGTGGCTATCCCCTGGGGCACGGCCCACTGTCTCATGACCACCAGCCAGTCAGATACGCTGTCGTAGCCATCACCCCCCGGAACTTTGAATGGTTGTAGCTCCCAAACTAACAGTGATAGGAATGTAGTTTAAATTGATTTGGACGCAGCTAGTTTCAACGAATCCAATGCACGATAGAAAAACTATTGTTCCATTTAAAAATTATATCTTTGTGCTGTAACTCTTTGGAAAATGATACAATAAACTATGTTCATAGCTCCGCAGAAAGTGTAACATTTCTTGTGTTGACCTACCGCATTAAAATTTCCCGTCACCTATTATTTCATAAGTTACAGAGGCAAACACACTTAGTGGAACACCCTGTATATTTATATTACTCGTGAAGTCCTTGGGGTCGAATCACGCTGTTGGTTTTTGATGAAATCCTTTATACATAACACATATTGAATTACATTTTTCATAATCACTTATAAGTACTTTAACAATATTATTGATTAGTATACGTCATTGTTTATTCACTTCTAAAGAGACACATCGCAACCTATCTATAGAATCGATTTTTCATTGTTAGTCGAAAGATTGAGTTCTCAACAATTGATATCGTCATAGTCACATTATTTCGCTGTATTTGGAGATGTTTAGCTCTGTTCCGAATTGCTTTGCAGTACTGTTATTTGATTATTAGTTTATAACTTAGAAAACGCGTGAATCTTAATTCACTTTACGATTATTTCAATTATTTGAAATTTTTATTTGAAGCTATTATTAAATGTGCAAGAAAATTTGACTTCCACATGTGAGCGGAATCATACGAGAATGGAATAAAATGCTATAACTATCAATATTTTTTATGAATAAAACGAATCACACGAGGAAAAATTTAAGTAGGAAAGTTGCTTTTCATTCCATAAGAAGATAACACATTTTATTTTTGTAGTGACTGCTGCGTATTTTGCGGCAAAGATTATCTTAAATCACCATATCGACAAAATTGATACCACATAAATGTAAAACACCTGTTATATCCTGCTCGGCGTATTACACTATTAAGATACGTCTACTGTTGTTCTCGTGTCGTCCGCTAACTACGATAGATTGACTATGCTGAAACAGCTGCCGATACCGACGAAGATCCTTCGACTTACATCAAAACATCGACTCTCGACAGCCACCGTGCTATGGCTTTATCGAAAGCGAACACGCAGTAGCATATTTCAATTTATTTTTATCAAACCAATAAGTAACAGCACGATTATGTTATTCATTTATTTTAAATATACTCTGTTATAGTATTTGTAATACTGCAAGTTTATTTTTAATTGTTATACAAGAAACATAAAAAACAAGTCTAATTATGATACCATAGTGTTAATGGAGAATATGTAGTAGGCCCTATAGTCATAATGTTAAACATTTGTATGGTCCGTTTAGGGGTTTCAGGTAACACGTAACATTTTTGCAACGTTGTAGCAATATAATTATTCGTATGTTGCGAAGGGTTCTTACATTACAAAATTGTAAACTCCTTCAGCTTTCCATTGATCTCTCTATATTGCCCGAATGTTGAATGTCAGCAGTCTGAGCGTGGCAGATAGAGATGTTCATATTTTCCTTCTTGTCAAATTACAACATGGCTGTTACTAAATATTACAAAAATAAAAACTGAAAAACCACTACCATACTAGCCTATTACTTTGTATATTGAGATGAAGTTAAAACAAGAAGTGAATGATGAAAAGCAAAAAACCGAAATATTTATTTATTATTGCAAATCTAGATTTTGGTCACTGTGTGAACATTATGAATGATGTAACAACATGGTTTAAAACAAAACAAAAATTCCATCTTAATGTTCAAGATTACATTCACACTTCAATCTGAAGATTGAAAATTTTATGTTTTAAACCACAGTGACTGAAATATAGATTTGCAATATTAATAAATAGTTGCGAATGATTGCCTCTCATCATTCACATATTTTAGCAGTCGCCGCCATTATGGAACCAAACGTATAAATAACAAGCATGCAATTGAATACCTCCCTGGAATTAGGATGTAACCAACAAATTTTCGAAAAGTGTGATTTCAGTGGAAATAGGATGTATCTGCATGCCTCTACGCTGTGGTGCCATCTTGCGTCATATATTTGAACATCAAGCTGGTTTACAACCAGCTGAACGTTTCCCTCCATGGAATAAGGTTGGAACAGACAGCATTAGAGTTTAACAATGTGACTTATTGAATGTGGTGCAGCATACAAATGCCACTTCAAAATAAGTTAAATGATGAAACCTGCAAACCACAATAATATTGTAAAATCAGGCTTAAAATGAAGTTTCAAATTTATATTTTGAAATATTTTGTTGTCATAGTATTTTGTTGACGTCTTCAGTGACATTGTTATTGTCTTTATTATTATAATATTACTTTCTTTAATTTGAATTCTAAGTGCATGTACAATATCTCTCTTATGTTACATGTAAGAAATACTGCAAAATATATTGCTGATTATACATCCTTTTTCCACTGTATCACTTACAATTATTATGTTATTTTTAAAACCTTAAGTTGTTGTTGTTATGGTCTTCAGTCTGAAGACTGGTTTGATGCAGCTCTCTACCCTACTCTATCCTGAGCAAGCCTTTTTATCTCCTCATAAGAACGGCAACACACATCCATTTGAATCTGCTTGCTATACGCGTCTCTTGGTCTCCCTCTGCGATTTTTACCCTACACACTTCCCTCCAATGCTAATTTTACGATTCCCCGATGTCTAATAATGTGTCCTACCATGCGATCCCTTCTTTTAGTAAAGATGTGCCAAAAATTCCTTTTCTCACCAATTCTGTTCAGTACCTCTTCATTAGTTATGCGATCTACCAACCTAATCTTCAGCTTTCTTCGATAGCCCCACATTTCAAAAGCCTCTATTCTCTTCCTGTCCACACTGCTTATCGACCATGTTTCACTCCCGTACAAGGCAACACTCCACACAAATGCCTTCGGAAAAGACTTCCTTACACTTAAATTAATATTCGATGTTAGCAAATTTCTCTTTTTCAAAAATGCTTTTCTTCCCATTGTCATTCTGCATTTTATATCCTCTGTACTGCCCAAGTAACAAAACTCATCTACCACCTTCATTGTTTCGTTACCTAATCTAATTCCTTCTGCATCGCCTGATTTTCTACGACCGCACTCCATTATTTTTGTTTTGCTCTTGTTAATGTTCATTTTATACGATCTCTTCAACAGATTGTCCATTCCATTGAACTGCTCTTCCAGGTCATTTGCTGTCTCTGACAGAATTACAATGTCATCAGCAAAACGCAAGCTTAAGTTATAAAAATAAAATATTGCTTTTAATAGCTGAACAAATTTGTACACTTCATATGCAACAAGTTCCAATACTGTATATCACAAAATAGACTCCTGAAAACTTACTGATTTGATGGTTACATCCTTTTTCCAGAGAGGTGTTCAATTCTTGTCACTTCCATTTACTTCAAATTCTTTTGTTAAAGTAAAACATAGCGGATAATCCGGAACCATGAGCAAAAATTATGAATGTGCAGGCTCGCTGAAATATTATGCTCAGTGAACAGAGTTGTTCGACCAAGTTGCATAGAGAACACCGAGGTTTGATAAAACTATTTTATGGACGGGACTGCTGCCTTCCGTATGCCTAGGGCGTCTCTTCCTTCACGAATTCAACGACACACCAGGTGATCCATTGTGCGAGTACAAACAGCACTTGGAACAGAAGGTAGTGTGACGTTGTTAACTGTCCGCGCACGGTTAACATTGTTGTAGGCTTACATCAAAGCCTAATTTAATTGATAGACGAAGTTAACAATTGCTAACAAATATCGTTTTTGATCGCCTTTTTGTAGTAGTAGGAAAGTTGCTTTTCATTCCATAAGAACACATTTTATTTTTGCAGTACTGATGCGTATTTTGCGGCAAAGATTTAACCCATTGCGTTTGGGAGTAAATCTGGATTTTAAATAAAATTAAGGTAGTTATCACGACTTAGCGATTACTAGAATGTTACTGCACGTTCGTTTTTGATCGTTCATCTAATGGTAAGTATCTTAAAAATTTGATTAAAAAAAAAAGAAGACGAAGGTAACATACTTCTTAGAGCACTTGTCGGTAGTGCGACACAGCCGGTTTCCAGTTGTTACGACTCGCAGGCGTATTTTAGATGCTATGGGATAGATTTGGGTCACAAAGTTAGGTGCATTTGGGATTACTAAGTGATTACTAAGTAGTTCCACATGAATCGGTATCAAAGGTATGATATTGACATAATTAGAAAACTGTTTCTACAGATGTAACTATGCAGCTGAGAAGATCGATGTTCATACAGTGAAATGATTTTTAAATGCATTACTCTGATAAACAACACATCGATGTTTTTTATGTTTGGTGCGGTGGAGTAGCCGAGCGGTCTAAGGCGCCTCGCTGCGGAGCGCGCGGTTGCTCGCCGTCGGAGGTTCGAATTCTCCCTAGGGCATGAGCGTGTGTGTTGTCCTTAGGTTATTTTACCTTAGTTTAATTAGTTTGTAAGCTAAGGACTGATGACCACGCAGTTTGGTCCGATAGATTTACAAACATTTGAACATTTGATTTGTATGTTTAATTAAGAATATCAGGAAAACACACCGAAATGTTTTTATGTTTCAATACAGTAATAACTGAAACTAAGTTGTGTTGTCAGAGACACTATAAAACACAAAATAGAGCTGTTCCTTCACAAAATGCAACCTACACATGGCGTTAGTAAAGGGAAAATACCGGGGGGGGGGGGGGGGGGGAAGGCCTGTAATTTGGTATTAAATGTGAAATATCTGTCTCTGTATATTCTTTGGCTAGGATAAACGCAAAAGGCAGATTAGAATAAAAACGAAGTTGATAATGAATTGACTTGGGATTTAGAAAGATCTGTTGATTACGCACAAAACATCTTGTGTTTTGTTATCGTATTGCCTTTTTTCGTAGCTCTCGACGTGGAGAACATCAAACAAACATTACGTATATTTCAGTTGTTTTTTAATCACGTAATTTTAAAGTGAATATTCATCGGTAATGTTTGTAGAATCCTGTACCTAGCTGAAATGAAAAATCTATGTTATCTTCAAAAAATGTTGACTTCTATCTCGTATTTTTCGGCCGACGTTTGTTTGATGGTCTAACTGACCTTTTAGGTTAACACTCTCAAAGTTTCTGTTCCACTGCTGTTGGAGGGTGAAATTTTGGCATCGGCAGACACCCATGCTCGGTGAAATATCTGATTACTCATCAAATGTCGACCTAGAAAAAGGAAATGAAATAGAAGCAGATGCCACAGAAGGATTAAAATAGCGATGCCATCATTAGCACTGCATTCGAACGGTCGCTGGATAAACAACTAATAACAGATTTAACCCTTAAATGTATGGTGTTGCATATCTGCAACATCGATTGTAATATTGCTTAACCCACCTCTAGTGGGAATGTTGCAAACTAAAACGTGTTTAACAGATGTAGTATTGTTTGTAGGAAGTGACTGTGGGGTTTTTTATGTTGTGGTTGGCTGCAGTGCGAACCTCTGTTAACAGCTTTGCCTGTGTTCGGAGAAGACAGTAGATATTGCAGATTTTGACATTTTTTCCATATTAAGAGCCAGTTTTGGAAGGAGGAAAAAATCACACCAATTAAAACAGGTTTGAAGAACCATAATAAGCCCAAAATTTGTTTATACTATACAACTTTGAAATTATATAACGAGTTTCTGTATGTTGCATATTTACTTTCTTACTGGGTGCGATTTAAGACAGGAGCCGTTAAAAGAAGTCAGGGCCAAGGTCGCGTACGGGTAACATCAGCAACGGACGACCGTTATCTTCGGTTAACAACCCATCGAGAAAGGAGGATGAATTTCGAATCAGATGCAACGCTCCCTCCAAGCAGGAAGAGGACGCTAGGAATCAGCACAAACAGTCTGAAATCGCCTTCGGGAATGTGGTCTCTAATCACGGAGTCCTACGTGGTGTGTTCCTTTAAAACAACGACACGGCTTAGCCCGCAGAAAATGGGCGGAGGAACATCAGGACTGGAGTCGTAATGCGAATTAGAGATGGGTAGGTCCGAGATTTTAAACAAGTCGGGTCCGGATCTGCATCCAGGTTCCGTGTCACAGTCATCATTTGCTATACATGTCAACCAGATGTTCTAATTATTTGTAGAAAACTAAAATCTTTGTGAACCAAGCTCTTACTGTAAAACAGTTTGCAAGATTGTGTTTTCATCATTGAAGTGAGCTGTGATTGCATAGAAATGATTTTGATTATTTTATGATGCCCATCCATCACCAGTTAAAGACACATTTGTTCCTTCCGTCAATAAATTTCGAGTTTCTTCTTTTAATTCATTGTGGATGACAGGCAACAAACTGCAATATACTGTTTTTTTAGTTGGTATCTTATATGATGGACAAAGTAAATTCATTAGTTTTCGGAACTCTGTATTTTCTACAATTTTAAATGGATGGTATTCTTTTACAATCAATTTTAGTCACTGATTATCACTTTGCTTGGAACGATGAATTGTAATTAAATTTGATCTGATAAAGGGCTTGACTGCTGAAGTGGACGGTAAAATTTGTTCTGAACTGGATGGCATAGATTCAGGTTAAGAATTGTGATTAATTTTATTACAATTGCTACTGCTATTGGTAAATTCTTCATTGCTAGGTAAATTTATTTCAAGTGTTTCACGATGTAGAGGAATGTTATGGTTGTTGCTCTTCATATGTCTGATGAGATTTCGTGTTCCTGTTTTTGGATTGTACGGAAGATCCAGCTTTATTATTTTGGACTGTAAAGTGATTCCAAACTTCACTGTTCTTCGGTGGTGGGATAATGAAATCTATAAAAATTATAATAAGAAGAAACTGTTCTATGACACCTAGCCAGCATGGGCACACATACATCTGTGTATGAATAAAAAACGTAATTCATTCAGTAATTAATTCTTTGGACCAATATTAATGTCCATAATATCATACGCAATGGTCAAAATCAACTTACAATGTTTGCTTGACAGACATGAGTGCATTGTCCATTCCTTGTTGTCACGCTTTAAAACCATACCATAAAATACACAAAAACCGTGAAATCAAATGTTACTGTGAACTTTTTTGGGGAGCACAATCAATACTTAGTGTTATTCGGAATAACCTTACAATAATAGTCTTCCGTTGAACAGTTGTGCAGTGAATGGCAACACAAATTCAGGAAATTGAACAATATCACAATGTTTATTGAACTGTTTCAGTAACTCATCTGTTGGTAATGCGACTCCTGTTAGAGGATGCAGCCCAAAGCCAGTACAGTCTCGGACAGAAAAAATACGCCAGTGTGCCAGCCTCGCGTGTTGTGCAGCGAACTGCCAGGCCAGCGTCACGCAGAGCTGGCGGAATTCGGCGAGCAGGTAGCCGCCCACCGCCCAGCCACCCCAGCAGGTCGCCTCACCCTGCTGTGTTTGTGGCGGGCTCCACATCGGGCGTGGGCTTTACAACGGTCTCCCTGCCACTCCGCCACTGAGTTTCCAACTCCGGCCGGGCCTGACCTGTTTGCTGGCCTGAACCACAGAGTAACATATACAGAGACGCAGCCCCCTCTAAACCACTGTCCTACGCTCCCCTCGTAGTTCCGTAAGATGCTAGCAGGTGTCAGGCTGATCGCTGGCTTAGGGTGCCTCTCGCACGTCAGAGGGTAGCGTGGAGGGGAGGCTGAGGGGAGATCTCGTGCCGCCTGCCACGAGGCCACGGCTGTGTCCGGCTTGCCAGCATTTGAGGGGAGGTGGTGGGGGGACAGCCGCTACCTGCCGCCTGCTCTGGCGGCTGCTTCTGACCTCAGCGCCATCATGGGACATCTTACGGAACTGCTGGAAACCCTCCCTCCCCGCACCCCTGAGCATAGGACCGAGCCCTTACGGAGGTTTCCCGTCTGTATATATTTGTCTGTGCCTGAACCACAGAGTAGTGCCTGAACCCATAATGGATGCGTGTCCGACCTGCACTCGGATTTACATCGATCACTAGTGCAACTGATGCGGGTCCAAGGAACCGTTTCCATCCGGACCTACACATCTCTAGTAACGAATGGCGCCCGTTTCTGTTCACAGATGAGTCGTTTTCAGATGGACAATCGTCGTTCCCTCATCTGTGCAGGAAACATCACCATGTCATCGGTGTTGCACGAATAGTGTGAGCACGTACGTACTGGATCCCTCGCAATGGTGCTTTCACTTCGGCAACGAGATCATGATCACAGGGACTCATGGCGCGCTAGTACGTTGAGTGTTCCAGAACCACCAGTGGCCAACGGCGCAATAGGTCCTCGACAGCAGCAACGGTGTTGCATCGTGTATTGATAACCAGAATGATCAAATGTTTGTAAACCTATTGGACCAGACTAATATGGTCATCAGTTCCTACAAATTACTTAAACTAACCTAAGGACAACACGCATCCATGTCTCAGGGAGGACTCGAAACTCCGACGGCTCAACCGCGCACTCCGCAATGAGGCGCCTGAGAACGCCGCCCACTCGATATGCTGGATGAAGGGTCACTTGTTTTATGAAATGTCGTTGCTTTTGCCTGGGCGTTGGGCGAAAGTTGTATACAAACCTTCCATAGATTGGCAAAAGGTCGTAATTTAAGGAGACGATTATACTGAAGGTATAAATTCATTTCTGAGCCGTCTGTATACATAAAATGAATATTGGTATGATTTTGACTCATTCTTCCATCGGTTCTTCGTATATCATCGTCACACTAAATTAAAAACGTTTTATTTTTTTAACAGATTTTCGGCTAAAATGGCCATCTTTATACTTTACTGTTTGTGTCAAGGACGCTACATTATTTTGTTACCGACTTGGGAGACGTGTTATTGTTAATTTATTAAAAACTATATACAGGTTAAGTTTTATCCGATAAGAGTTTGTTCCTTATTTGTCCCCACTACAAAAATGTTCAAATGTTTGTAAATCTATCGGACCAAACTGCGTGGTCATCAGTCCGTAGCTTATAAACTACTTAAACCTAGGTAAACTAACCTAAGGACAACACACACACCTGTGCCCCAGGGAGGACTCGAATCTCCACGGCGAGCAACCGCTCGCTCCGCAACGAGACGCTTTAGACCGCTCGGCTACTCCACCGTGGCTGTCCCCACTACCTCCAATATATTTTTTATTATTCCTCAATTTCTTACATTATCAATTGCACTTACACTTTACTATTTGCTCGAATCTAAGAGTATAAGAATAATAACTCTTTCAAATCTGAAACAAAGGAATGTAACTTCTTTTAGAAAAGCAGTAAAGTTTCAATATGCTCTTGTAAGCCGATTAACAAAATGAAAATAATCAAATCGTGTTTTTAATTCGATGTTGGCATGGATGTGATCAACAGACTAGGATACTATTTGACCAACGACAATAAACTTTGGCAGATAATAAATTATCTTTTTTAAAAAAGAAGAACGTTTTCACACTCCATAACACACGAAATAGGGCATTGCAGTAAATATCGGCAAAGTATCAACGTTCAGAACACTTCACCTTTTGATCGGTTGCTATGAAAGTTGGCCCATTTGTACGAGGGTTGGAACTTAAATAGCGGCAACGATTTATTCACAACCGGTATAAAACCATATTCACAGAATATATGACATCAACTGCGATTGGGCAAAGCTGAAAATGTGTACCCAGCCGGGATTCGAACCTGGGTCTCCTGCTTTCTCTACAGTTGCGCTGACCCCTACATCACTGGGGACACAGTGATCACCGCACCTGCAAGGACTACCTAAGCACGCCTCCCGTCAGATACAAATTCCCAGCTTCGCTCTGCCCATCAGAGTAGAAACCGTTGCCAGCGATGCCAGTGGCTCACAAGTGACTGTTTTTCCATCGATTATGCGCATACTGGCGACGTGGGTTGGTCAAGTCCATTGGCTCTAAGGTAGGGATGTCAACAACGTATGCTGTCAGCGACAATTGTAGATTACATTGCATAGTGTCTCCACAGCAGTGTTGCCACTGCCTTAGTTCCACCCCTAACATATGTTATCTTAAAAATGTTGAAATGTTTGTATTATGGGACCAAACTCCTATGATAATCAGGCCTAGACTTACTTGAATTATACTAAGGGCAACACACACACTAATGCCCGAGGGAGGAATCGAACTTCCACTGGGAGCAATCACCCAGTCCGTACCGTTATGCCTTAGACCAAGTGGCCACTTCTGCGCGGCTCTTAACATGAATAAAGTATTTATGATCCTTAAGCGGTATATGGTATAGCGATCATACATCAGACTGTTGGGACATATGTAGGTAATTTTTCATGAATGTGGACCAGGATGGGGAGGTAGAGGACAGAGCAAGATGGATGGAGGGGATGCAGGAGATGGGTGGAGTGAGTGTAGAGGAGGAGTTGCTCGGAGAGGGTGGATGTGATACACAGCAGACATGAGGGGATGGAGAGAGAACCGAGAAAGTTGACAAAGAGGTAGGGCTAGGAGCAATTGAATATAGATAGGGATGGAAGAATGGAAGATAACAGTCAATGTAGCAAATGTTGCTGCGAATTACATGCATCATCGTTTATACCAGCAAATGGAGATAACGGGGGGGGGGGGGAGAGGGGGGCATACAAGAACAGAGGAGGAGCAAGAGAAGGAGGAGGAGAACGAGGAAGTATTGTTTGTAATGTTTGTATAGTCTATGGGACTTAACTACGGGGTCATCAGTCCCTAAACTTACAAACTACTTATGAAGTACTTACGTACTAGGACGGCACAAATATCCATGCCCGAGGGGGGATTCGAACCCCCGACCGTAGTGGCCGTGCGGACCGTGACTGGAGCGCCTTAGTCCCCTCGGCCACCGCGGAGGAAGTATTGCAGAAAAGGAGGAGATGATCAGAGAGAAGGGGGAGAAGGGAACAGGAAATGAACCAACAGAAGATTGGAAAAATAAATACCAAGGTGATGCTGGTTTTTCAGGCAGTTGGAGATGAGAACTAAAAGTATGCATCCTTGCTCTCTCTGTCCATCATTTCTGCTCATCTCCTCCTCTCCCCTCCTTATAAATTGCATCTGCGAATATTCGAAGAGTTCGGGCAAAAGTGGGCCATATACATAACAATCTGCCCTTCGTTATGCAACTCATGAGGAGTATACAGGGTGTTTCAGGAGGTGGCAATATAGGTAAATTGTAATAAAAATGCCATATAATATGTGTCCAAATTTGTTGAGTACAGAGACACAGCTGTTAGCAGGTAGCGAAGACAGACAACGATTCTTGGTCACGCTCATTTAAAAGCACAATTTTGTGAATATTCTAAAAGTTTTTATTTTATTTAGTAAAGCAGTTTTCGGCTTACAAGATCATGTTAAGACTTCAAACTGAGCTTTTAATTAAAAATGATGTTCTACGGAAAACTGGGGGAAGAAATGTTCAAATGTTTATAAATCTATGGGACTTAACTACTTTGGTTATTAGTTCATAGCCTTACAAACTAATTAAAACAGAATTAAACCTAAGGACAACACACACACACACCCATACATCAAGGAGGACTCGAACCTGCCACCGCGCGCTCCGCAGGAAGGTCCCTTAGACCGCTCGGCCACTCAACCACTTTGATCCAATGAAAGAATCAGTGCAAATATCCTTATTTGCCTTTGCTTTTCTTCTTTCTTCATCTTCTTTCTTTTTAGCCGTTTTCCCACATATTGCAGGGTCGGCTTGTTAATGTGGATTTGGCATGTTGGTAACTACAGGGTAGCCGGATGCCCTTCCTATCGCCACCCCATGCCCCCCGGGAGGAAATGTTACCCAAAATGTCTGCGTACAGTGTTATATGTGGGAAAGTATTATGAAAAGTTTGCGAAGCGTGTAACTGAAGCGGGACTTGGGGACCAGCCCGGTATTCACCTAGGGGGATGTGGAAAACCGCCTAAAACCCACATCCAGGTTGGCTGGCACTCCTACCTCCTACGTTAATCCGGGCCCGGTGCAACTCCCCGTCTCGGAAAGCGGTGCGTTAGACCACACGGCTAACCGAGCGGGTCCTCATTTGCCTTTGCTTTATGTTTACATAATAACAGTCGTATCGCTATACTCAATAGATATTGGACAAATGTAATATGGCATTTTTATTGAAATTCTTCCCTAATATTTACTTTTCCTCAGGTGGAACCCAGTAGAAAACTTGTCGATATAAAAATAGTGTGCCAACGTTTGCGGGATGTTTCCATATTCTGATTGCAGGCACTCTGGTAGGAAATGGGCACGAAGTGGGCTGCAGGTCAGTGAGAGCAGAGCTGCTCTGAGGAGTCAGGGGCGCGGGAGATGAGCTGCGGCCGGAAATTGCGTCCCGCTCTGTCGCACCCCCCCCTCCCCTTCCCCCCCCTCCTCTACTCTTCCATCCACCCCTCACCGCGTTATGGTCTGCGAGAGGCGAGCGCCTAGCTGTGATTCACTTTACATTGCTACTCCCAGGTGCGAACCTCTTTCAAAATGGTGACACTAGTTGGTAACGACACTAGCCATTAAAATTGCTACACCACGAAGATGACGTGCTACAGAAGCGAACTTTAACGGACAGGAAAAAGATGCTGTGATATGCAAACGATTAGCTTTTCAGAGCATTCACACAGGCTTGGTGCCGAAGACGACACCTACAACGTGCTGACATGAGGAAAGTTTCCAACCGATTTCTCAAACACAAATAGCAGTCGACCGGAATGCCATGTGAAACGTTGCTGTGATGCCTCGAGTAAGGAGGAGAAATGCGTACCATCACGTTTCCGATTTTGATAAAGGTCGGATTGTAGCCTATCGCGATTGCGGCTTATCGTATAGCGACATTGCTTCTCGCGTTGGTCGCGAAACAATGACTTCTAGCAGAGTGTGAAATCGGTGGGTTAAGGAGGGCAATACGGAACGCCGTGCTGGATCCCAAGGGCCTCATATCACTAGCAGTAGAGATGACAGGCATCTCATCCGCATGGCTGTAAGGATCGTGTGGCCACGTTTCGATCCCTGAGTCAACAGATGGCAAAACTTTTTTATTTTTCGGATGAATCCAGGTTCTGTTTACAGCATCATGATGATCGCATTCGTGTTTGGCGACATCGCAGTAAACGCACATTGGAAGCGCGTATTCGTTATCGCCATACTGGCGTATCACCCGGCGTGTAGGTATGCGGTGACATTGGTTACACGTCTCTGTCACCTCTTGTTCGCAACAAGTAACGTCTTCGTTTTAATGATTTCAATCCCAACTCGTGCATCACCTACGTGACACTCTCCCCCCTATATCGCAATAATAAAAAACGAGCTGCGCTTCTCTGAACTTTCACTAAATCGTCTGTCAGTCACACTTAGTGGGAATCTCACAATGCGCAACAATACTTCAAAATAGGACGCACAAGTGTAGTGTATGCAGTTTCTTTAGTAGAACTGTTGCATCTTCTAAGTGTTCTGACAATAAAACGTAGTCGCTTTCCCTATAACATTTTCTATGTGTTTTTTGCAATTTAAGTTGTTCGTATTTGTTAATCATGGGTATTTAGTTGAATTTATGGCCTGTAGTTTTGGTTGATTCTAAATGAAGTTTAACTGATTTCTTTTGGTGTTCATGTGTATGACTCCACATTTCTCACTATTCTGCCATTTTTGCACCATGCTGATAACTTATCTAAATAATTTTGCAACTGGTTTTGATCTTCTGGTGACTTTACTAACCGATAAAGAATAGCATCATCCGCGAATAGTCTAAGAGAGCTACTCCTAAATAGTTTATAAAAGTAAAGAACAGTAGGAACCCTATAACACTGCCCTGGGGAAAGCCAGATATCACTTCTGTTGTACTCGATGACTTTCTCTCATTTAAAACGTACTGTGTCCTTTCTGACAGGAGATCAGAAATCGAATCGCACAAATGTGGCGATATTCCAAAATCACGCACTTTGATTAGAAGACGCTTGTGAGGTAGAGTGTCAAAAGCCTTTCAGAAATCTAGAAATACGGAATCTATTTCACATACCTTGTCGATAGCACTTATCACATCATGTGTGTAAAGAGCTGTGTTTTACAAGAACGATAATTTCTGAATCCGTGTTGACTATAGAGCAATAGGTCGTTCTCTTCCAGGTAGTTCAGGATTACCAGCTATGACATATATACTAGGAAACCAAATTGTCACTAAATTTGGACGAAAATGAGTGGCCCAGTGTAATATATTCCTTATTTCAAAAATCCCCCTGTTCATTCTTTTAAATTAGATGATGACTACTTTGATACTCTTTGTCCCTTCCTTTGTTTTACTCCCTGCTCCTAATGATTCATGAGATCGTCAATATGAATTTGGTACATCTATATGGACACACTCCAACTTAGTAACTGTTAACGAGACTAAGAAGGGTAGCGGAAAAGGGTTACTTAATCCCTCACTAGAATCCCTCAGTGAGCCATCTGGGGTGCCAGTTCTCGGTGAAAACAGTCCTTGTCATCTTCTTATCAAATGGCTGGCATTTCTGCAGACTTTAGTAGTGTCCTTCCAGCTGAGGTTGTCGAAGAGTAAAATATGGCAAATAGGCTTATTCCGCGACCTGTTTATAGTAATCGTGGTACTGTACGTTTAGTCTGCGATGGATGTAAATTCAAACTTTACGGAAACGTTTCAGGATCTGAAGAAAATAAATGGTGATGCTGCGGTAGCAAGTGCTCTGAAAAATTGTCCGCTACAGGCAGCATTGTAAAGAGAACATATTGTAGAGAAGGCGTACCACAGGCTACGTTTCATTGGCAGAACACAGAAGATGCGACAGGTCTACTAAAGAAACTGCCTGTGGAGACAGACGGGTGATTTAGAGAAATTTTGGGAGAAGGGCATCTCGTTTTGTATTATCGCAATACAGGGGAGATAGTATCACGAAAATGATGCACGAGATGGAGTGGAAATCATTAAAAGAAAGGCGTTATTTGTAAATTTCTTTCACCATGTTTCTCTTCAGAATGCGAACATACATTGTTACCACCCACCTA
The DNA here is from genome assembly GCA_026315105.1 of Locusta migratoria. Lineage (NCBI taxonomy): Eukaryota > Metazoa > Arthropoda > Insecta > Orthoptera > Acrididae > Locusta > Locusta migratoria. The sequence continues at coordinate 669,439,621 of CM048744.1, forward strand.
CATAGGGAACATGATCACTGTAATAAAATAAGAGAAATCAGTTAGAAAACACAAAGGTTTAGGTTTTCCTTTTTCCCGCGAGTCATTAGAGAACGGAACTGTAGAGAAATATCATTAAATCCATGGCCTTCAGTGTGACTCGCAGCCTATGTAGATGTAGACTTAATGTGACGTCATTCATACTAGTGTCGTTACCGAAGTTTCTACTCAACTTGTGACGCCATGAACTTTAATTCCTTCCTCAAATATCTGCTCACATTCCAACTCCTTAATAATAAATAAATATTGTGTCTGAGCTAAAATCTGATATGATCCTGCGCATTCCCTCTATTTTCTAGCGTTAGAAACATGGGATCCTGCACAGATCAAAAACTGGGTGGGGGGGGGGGGGGAGATTTTATTTTATTTGCAAATTATTGATAAAGGAGAGAAAGGAAGAAGGATTATGAAGGAAATGATTGACAGTGGCTGCTTCAGGGCATTAAAATGAAACAATGCCGACAAGTGAAAGAGCCGAGCTGGAAATCGAACCCGGGTCTTCCGCTTCAGGCCAGCGGTCGCCTTAACCACTTGGCCACCCGTGCTCCCCTCCCGTCCGTCTCAAATTCCCACAAGTCGCACGCTATGGCTGTAGCGCCCCTATCTATCATGCCCCCTTACACCTTCCTCCTTGCAATCGCCATTACGGATTCCCGTGCCTGGTCGAATGTACGACCGCATCTGCTTGTTGTTTGTTTGTAAATCTATCGGACCAAACTGCGTGGTCATCAGTCCATAGCTTACCAACTACTTAAACCTAGGTAAACTAACCTAAGAACAAACACACACACCCATGCCCCAGGGACGACTCGAACCTCCACGGCGAGCAACCGCGCGCTCCGCAGCGAGACGCTTTAGACTGCTCGGCTACTCCACTGCGGCACCGCATCTGCGTTGAAATAATTGAAGCCAACGCCGTCTTCGCATGTAAATACTTTTATACAACTACATCTACATAGATACTCTGCAAATCACATTTAAGTTCATTCACGACTTTCATAAACTTTCTCTACCGTTCCATTCTCAAATAGCGCGCGGGAAGAAAGAACACCTAAATCATTCCGTTTTCGATCTGATTTCTCTTATTTTATTGGGGTGGTCATGTCTTCATAAGTAGGTGGGTGCTAGCAAAATATTTTCACATTCAAAAGTAAAAGTCGGTGATTGAAACTTCGCAAATAGATCACGCCGCAATGAATAATGTCTTTCTTTTAATGATTTCCACCCCAATTCATGCATCATTTTCGTGACTCTTTCCCCTCGGTAACGTGATAAAATAAAACGAGCTGCACTTCTCTGAACCTTCTCAAAATCTTCCGTCAGTCCCACCTGGTGAGGGCCCCACAATGGGCAACAGTACTCCAGGAGAGGACGCAGAATTGTGAAGTAGGCAGTCTCTTTAATGGAGCTGGTGCATCTTCGAAGCGTTCTGCCAATGAAACGTAACCTTTGGTTCGCCTTCCCCACAATATTTTCTGTGTGTTCTCTCCAGTCTAAGTTGTTCGTAATTGTAACTCCAAGGTATTTACTAGAATTTACGACCTTAAGGTTTGACTGATTTATCGCCAAATTGAAGTTCAGCGGATTTCTTTTAGTGGTCATGTGTATTACTTCACACTTTTCTTTATTTAGTGTCAATTGCCAATTTTCGCACCATGTAGAAATTTTGTCTAAATCACTTTGCAGTTGCTTTTGATTCTCTGTTGACTACACTAACCGATAAACGACAGTATCACCCGCGGACAGTCGAAGGAAGCTATTCAGACTGTCTCCTAAATCGTTTATAAACGATTTGGGAGCGCCAGATATCACTTCTGTTTTACTCGATGGTGTGGTGTCTATACTTTTTGTTATGTCCGAAAGAACAGACGACACACCAATATAATAAAGATTGTTTTAGCTTACGGGTTACATGGGTGGAAAGGAAGCTTGGAAACATAATTTTTCACCTCTGCGGAACCATCTAGCTGAGAAAAATACAAATTGTACAGGAATACGTATTTTCACTATAAGGATTTAAAAAAATTATATTATCGATAACAGAGAAAATGTATTATTACAACAATTAAATCAATGTTTAAATTCTCTGACCGCTCCTGTAGAAACAACTATGCAACGAGATCATGATTTGTATTCGCTTAAATGTTTTCATCGTTGTTGGGACCTAATGAAAGTGTTTTCTATTCATCGCGGAACAGTTTCATCAGTAGTGTTTTGTGCAGCACAATGGGTGGTGCTTGTATTATACAGATGCCTCATTACGTCGCCCTCGCGCGCGGCCAATGAAATCAGACCCGGTGTGCCTCATTTGCGCTGCGGCGCGCAATTTCCAGCGCTGCCCTGTATAGCCGCAGCCCTCACAATGCACACCTGCGGTCGCTAGCCGAACACGTGACGTCCGCATTGGGCCGGGTTTCAGATAACACACTGCCGGCTTTTCGCGTCCAGCGGCAAACATTTTCCATTTATACTTCGCGGAAAGAGAAATCACAAATAACAGAACCGAATCGACGCGTACGTGACTACCGTCCACTGCGTGCGAAATGAACCTGGCTTGTCGGCCTGTGAACTAATAAATAGCCGTAGGAATTATCGACAAAAGCTACAAATTCTATACGTCATTCGAATGCAGTAATCTATCTATTCAACCTGCGCTATTATCTGTTTGCAAACGTCACTATGGTCTCAGGCACGTAGTTCGCACCCTAGAGTTGGAGTTTAACGTCTAAAATATTGTACTAAATTAATATTAAAGTGGGAGGAAAAGATTAAACTGTATTGTACATTTGAATTTTTGATGTGAGCGTATTTACTGAGGAATCTGTTTGGTAGGAAATTACTACACTATGCTCAAATCGAAATGTAAGAGAGTTACTCGACAGTCTAGCGGTATGGTGTCAAACCATTTTGAGGTCGTTATTTTAAACGTTGCCATTGACAAGTAAAAATCAGACGTAGCGCCCATTGTGGTGTCGCACAAGTACAAAGTGCGCGCCACCTACTTTCGCCGCGCGCCGCCATGCACGCACGGCGCGGCGTTCTCACGACGACAGCCACGAGCGCCCTCTGCGACAACTCCGCTCGTGGCGACCACGGAAAGACATCGGTCACTTCGGACGGAGATAGCAACCAGTTAGGACCTTCGTAATCAGATAGGCACCAGTGAAGACTTTGCTATTGTACAGGCACTAGGCAGGCCTCTAACAACTATGTATCAACATTCTGCAGTACTATGTAAAAGTTAAGTATTGTTACATTCTGTGCAATATATATCTCTTTCTAATTTACTCTAGTGTTTATAGTTTCTGGCTGCTCCCCTCCGTACCTGCACCAGCGTGCTATCTTATTCCTGTGTCGGTCTCATCCACTCGGCCACCGACACCTACGACGAGGCTGGGACACAAAAGCGGCGACGAAGTCGGAACACAAAACCCATATTTCTTTGTTTGAGTTTTCTGTACGTTCATCTCCCCACCACTCGTTGTCTATCTGCCCCGCTACTCCTGTTGTAAACAATGGCACGTGTAATCCACAGTAACTCACCCTATAATACGTATTTACTGCAACATTCCTTAGTCCATCTTCTCCATCCCCCCTCTCCTTTCCCCTCTGTGTCCTCTGTCTGAGACTGAACAGTTCAAATTTCTAAGTGTTCAGATAGACATTAAGTTGTCGTGGAAAGCCCATGTTCAGGATGTTGTTCTGAAACTAAAGTCTGCTATATTTACCATTAGAACAATATCTGAAATAAGTGCCGGCCGCGGTAGCCGAGGGGACTGCGGCGCTTCAGTTACGGTCTGCACGGCCACTATGATCGGGGGTTCGAATCCCCCCTCGGGCATGGATATTTGTACTGTCCTTAGTATTAGCTAGTTCATAAGTAGTTTGCAAGTTTAGGGACTGATGACCCCGTAGTTAAGTCCCATAAGCTCTACAAACATTTGAACATTTTCTGAAATAAGTGATTTTTCAACACGAAAAGTAGTCTATTATGCTTACTTTCACTCACTTATGACGTACGGTATTATTTTTTGGGGTATCTCGCATGATGCAAAAAGGATATTTCTGGCTCAGAAACGGGCGGTTCGAGCAATATGTGTTGTAAGTTCACGAACGTTATGTCGACCCCTTTTTCAGTAGTCTGGGAATTTTGAGACTGGCGTCACAGTACGTTTTTTTCTTTAAAGTCTTTTGTTCTTAATAATATTCGCTTATTTTCACGAGTTAGTAGTTTTCACTCGGTGAATACTAGACAGAAGTCGAATCTACATTTGCATCACAACACCTTGACACTTGTGCAGAAAGGTGTACTGTATTCTGCAGCATCCATTTTCAATAATCTGCCACAAGAACTAAAGAATCTTAGCACTAACCCACACGCTTTCAAATCTAAATTGAAGAGTTACCTCGTGGCTCACTCCTTTTATTCTGTCGAGGAACTACTAGAGAAGTAAGCTAATTCATTTTTTTTCTTTATTGATTCCTTTCACTTTGTCTTAAGATTGTCGACTGCATAGGACTACTTAAAAATTTTTTCTGTTACCATTCTTGTCTTAAACTTCATGTATTGAGTTCTTCCATGACCATGGAGTCTCACTCCTCAATTAGGTCCTGCGGAACACAAAACCATATTATTATAATTATTATTATTCCCTCTGTTTACTCTTTGCCTCTCTCTGTAGATTTCCCCAAGTCCAGCTATCCCCGCCCTCCTCCCCTCCCGCAATGTATAAAGCAGACGGTCCGTGTGTTTGTGTGTGCGTATCGTATAAAACAGTTTTGTTACAATTTTTTACGAAATTTTATACAAGTAAGCTTGACTCCATGAGGACGGTCACCGTAAGTGTAAGAATCACGTACAACTCACAGTACACGAGATATGACGTCATAAACAGTAGGAACTGCAAAACTCTGCCACATCCTGTGATGAGACTCTATTAACACACTGTATGAGAATAACAGTACTTAGCGACTTGCAAACACACTAAACATAATTTCAAACCTTTTTACACCTTTTCTACCTAACAACCACAGAAAAATCATGAACGGGAAAAAGTTTCTCACTTACTACTTTTCCGCTGCTGATGCACTAAACTACGGCATTCGGTACGACGTTACAGACTGCAATTTCTACACTACAAATTGTAGCTGCAGGAAATTTTACAGACAGTATACACACACATACAGACGAATGTGCCTTCAAAATTTTATCACATTATGACATGTTATTCATGAGATTTGAGTACATATACAGTAAATTTGATGGAAAACCACCCCATCACGCACCAGGTTTTAATCTATTACTTCTTTACCACTAACTCTATTCGTAAAAGATTTTACCGATATGCAGCACTTATACAAATGTATATATAACTACAAAATTATACAATTTTACAACATATATTTCAATAAATATGAGATCGTATATATTGCGATGGGTAAAAACCTTTTATAAGATACGCCACGTTTTAATACATTTACGTATTTACTAATAAAACTCTCCTGTATTCTACTCAGCTGAAAGAAATTCCCAAATGCTGAAAATTGTGAACCAACTGTGAAGCGAACTCGGCTGTAGGCAAAAGCAAGAGACTTCAATAGAGCTATAGGAAAAGGAAGAGAATGAAACAGTGTACGAACGAATACCCATTATTTATCGCAGATCTACCTTTTAACTTCAAGAGACTGCAGTTTCCAATGAGACTTGAATTTCGTATTACTGTTAATAAATCACCGGGCAACCTATTAAATACTGAAGAGTGGCTTTGACATCACCAGGTTTCTCACACGGACAACTGCATGTCGCTTACTCAGGGATGGGCTCCCCAAAGAATTTGGAAAAATAACCAGAAATATTGTGATTCTTCAGTTTCTCCCGGCGTATTTGATAATCAAAATATCCACGGGTGTACTGCCGGTCTATAGTGTCCAACGGGCACAATATTTCGGCGATCATACATGTCGCCATCATCAGGTGAACTGACGGACTGAGCTCCTGGAAACGCGCCGGCGCGGAGATCCGCACGCTACTGCTGCTCGAAGGGAACTGGGTTCTAGCCCGGTAGCGGGCCATTTAAATACCCTCGGCCCGCGGAGCGACCCCTCCGCGGTCCGCGCCCCGCGCCGCGGCCGCGCAGTGGAACCGATTGCGCCGGCGTCTGAGATGACGTCGGTGTGAGGGCTCTGTCCGCCGTGGTCGTCACTTCGTTACGTTTGCTAGATTTACTCTTAATTAACCCAATCGCTGGTTCCCAAGCTTTGCTAAATTATAGCCACAGTCACGGTTTATGGGGTCGTCACTTGTGCGAATTTCAATGGCCTCTCTAACGACGCAGTCCCAGTATCTCGACGTCTGTACCAGAATTCTAGTGCGTTCATACTTCATCGCATGATTCTCCGACAAACAATGTTCAGCGACCGCCGACTTTCCCGGATACATCAATCGTGTGTGCCTCTGGTGTTCAGCACATCGATCTTCGACGGTACGCATCGTCTGTCCAATATATGACTTTCCACACTGACACGGAATCTGGTACACGCCGGCCTTCCTCAAACCGAGATCAGCTTTGGCGCTCCCCACCAGTGCACGAATTTTATTCGGTGGACAAAAAACAGTTCCAACCTGGTGTTTTTTCAAAATGCGGGCGATCTTCCCCGAGAGTGCGCCGGTATATGGAACGAACGCAGTGCCTACATCCTCCCTCGTGTTTTCATCCGTTTCCACAGGTTGTGATGTAGTGGTTGGGCGGAGAGCCCGCTGAATCTGCCACTCTGAGTTCCCATTTTTTCGAAATACAGTTCTCAGGTGTTCCAAATCCTGGGGTAGACTCTCTGCGTCGGAGATAATGCGCGCCCTATGTACTAGTACATAGTGAAGGGTGGTGACAGCTGTCTACGTGTAAAAACAGATCAGTGTGCGTTGTCTTCCGATATGCACTATGACCCAGGGTGCCATCAGCTCTTCTTTTGACCCAGACGTCAAGGAACGGCAATTTACCCTCCGTTTCAGTGAATTTGATGTTGGGTGTATGGAGTTCAGATGTGAAAGGAAGTCAAGGAGTTTATCCATACCATGTGGCCAGATGACGAAAGTGTTGTCCACGTAACGGAAAAAGCAAGTAGGTTTCCATTCAGATGATGCCAGGGCTTCCTCCTCGAAATTCTCCATGTACGAATTTGCGACCACAGGGAAGAGTGGGCTACCCATGGCGACTCCCTCCGTTTGTTCGTAGTATTCGCCATTGAAAAGAAAATACGTGGAGGTCAAGACATGCCTAAAAAGTTCGGTGGTCTTCTGACCAATCAAATCTAGTGACTCTCGAAGGCGCACCCTCATAAACAGCGAAACGACGTCAAAACTCACCATGATATCTGACTCATTCAGCCTGAAGCTGTTAAGGCGTTTAACAAAATCACGGAATTACGGATGTGATGAGGGCATTTACCCACATTAGGACTTAATATTCCCATCAAGTATTTGGCCAACAAATAGCTGCTCTGATGTTTAAAACCGCATCCTTGAGAAGCGCCCTCGTCTTGTTTTTACCTTCTTTGTGGGGTCAACGCTGATCTTCTGGTAGGAATCGTCATTTAGCAGGCTCTGCATCTTTTCAGTGTAGTCCTTATGGGAGACAACAACCGTAGCATTGTAGACAACAATTTCAGGGCGCTCCCTCAGGTCACGAATGGCCGCCCTCTCTTTACTAGTGATCTTCGACTTTATGGGCTTGGATTTCGTCAACGCACGACAAGTTTCACGATGTATTTCCTCAGCTGATTCAGGCGGTAGTCGAGCTGCAACCTGTTCAACGGCGCTAATAATTTCTGCGACCGGTGGGAACTTGAGGGTAGGAGCAAAGTTGAGTCCTTTCTCCAAAACCGAGACCGCATCATCACTCAACTCCATGCCACTCAGATTGATGACAGTCTTGCACAGAACCTGCAGAGATGGTTTGTCAAGGAGGCGTGAGATCTTAGCTGTTTTACGTCCCGTTGCCTTCTTATGGGCGGAATCGGCTGCAACCGAAGTAACACCATCAATCCAATCCCAGGAAAAAGGCAGAACAACATTCTCGGAACGACGTCTCTCTTTGAATTTGCAACTGGCTAGTCACTTCAGCGTTTCCTTAGTGTTCCAGTTCCTCATTTTCTTTCATATAAAATTGTCATCTCAATTACTAATATAAACAAAAGTCAGCTAGTTCAGGGCAGGCATTCTCAATATTTGATACGATAGGCAACTGACTCATTTTTACATAGATTCACTCAATATATGTACATAGTTTCAGAATGAAAATAACAGTCTCGTCCGCAAAATATTTTTACAGTTTATTTGATAATAGGGTGACCGGTTTCGATGTAACCTGAGACCATCGTCAGAACGAGTAATCTCACCGTTGATGACGAGGCACCTCGGTCTGATATTGATCTCACAGTAGATCGAAATCGGTCGCACTATTATCAAATAAATTGTAAAAACATTTTCCGAACGTGACTGTTACTTTAATAATGAAACACATGCCAGTTCGATGACTTTCCAATAGGAAACTATTTTTTTCCAAACTCATTAACATGTACATCACATGACAAGAAGTGAAGCACGCGGAACACGTGGACTGATAACGTCGTAACTTAGTACGCTTAAGCAAAATGTAAACGGTTCAGTGTTTTGAATTCTCCGTTCATTAGTGTGAATAGCGTGTCGTATTGTTGGGTCTGACCCCATAAAGAATCGAATTCCCAAGAATACAAACCTGTGAATTGTTTCCAATTATAAGGATATCATTTCGTTGCATAAATACAATGGTTGGAACTTAAATAGTGGCAACTGTTTATTCACAGCCGATAGAAAATACATATTTGCATCTATTCTTGTCCTTAAAAGTAGTCACCAGCGTTGTGTAGAACCCGTTGTCAACGATGTGGAAATCGTGCTATACCGTTAGCAGAGCCTGTTCTATTGATGGTGCGAATGCAGCGGTCTACGGCCTGTCGAATATCTGGAACAGTTCTGAAACAAATGCCACGAAGTGGTTCCTTCATCTTCAGAAGCAAGTAAGCCACAAGGACATAAGTTCGGGGGAGTATGGAGGATGGAACAGTAATTTCCATGGTACAGTACTGTGGATGGTACAGCTTGCATTGCATGAACCCGCGCATTATCGTGCAAAATGATGGGTACGTTGTGCAGATAGTGTTGCCGCTTCCTTCGCAAAGCTGGTAGCAGGTGATGCTCCAAAAACGAACAGTAATACTCTGCAGCCACGGTGGAGTAGCCGAGCGGTCTAAGACGCCTCGCTACGGAGCGCGCGGTTGCTCGCCGTCGGAGGTTTGAGTCCTCCCTGGGGCATGGGTGTGTGTGTTGTCCTTAGGTTAGTTTACCTAGGTTTAAGTAGTTTGTAAGCTACGGACTGATGACCACGCAGTTTGGTCCGATACATTTACAAACATTTGATTTAATACTGTGCATTGACGGTCTGCCTTGGAGGAACGTGACACCGTTACGTTAGACCGCTCGCTCACAAGTGACTGTGTTTTCCTCGATTGTGCGCACGCCGGTGGCATGGGGCGAGCGAGTCCATTTGCCAGGAGATAAGGTATGTATGTGAACAACATGTGTTATCAGCGACAATATAGTGGTTTCCACAGCAGTGTTGCCACTATTTAAGTTCCAACCCTCGTGAGTCGGTGCGATGACTATCGCCCTCCTTGTATATCGATCGATCTATCGGATCGGGCTCGCCTCTTTATCTTTGGCGCGTGGGATCGTTCCCAGGGGGCTCTGCTCTGTAAAGGGGAGTAACCACGTGATAGTATGTTAACGGCGCGGCGATGACGGCAAGGTCGAGTGCGCCAGGAGGTACACACGAGGTGGTCATGTGTGTCACTGTGTCCGTCTGCGGCAGCATGATACGGGGATCGTTGATGTGGCGAAGATTACCGCTGCTTCTCCGGTTTGTTTACAAGCGGACGGTTGAGTTCGGCGGTGAGGGACTGTCTGCCTTACCAGCAAGTGTGGTTTCCGGACTCTGGAACGATATTTCGAAGTTGTCCGTGAGCATGGTGGTGCGTTTCCTGGGACAACGACTGACTGGTATGATATTATAAACTGCTAAAGGAATCGCTCCGGCTTTATGTGTTATTCTGCTACTAGTTGAGTGTTGCTGAGCCTCTTAAGTTTCGTGTACATTATGGCGTCCAAATTTAGATGTTTTGTTTGTATTTTTAATGCCTTCCATAGTAATAATAAAAAAAATATGAAAATTGAAAACAAATGGCGCTCTACCTGGCCTCCAATTATATTTATGAAATTTCATTTTCAAAAAATTTCTGGGAGAATAATTTTCGCTGAAGACTAATGGCCACCCACTTTGAAGACATTATTCATATAAGCTGCTCCACACGTGAACCTATCTTTAAGAACCTCCTCAGGACCGCAGATGTTATTTTTACCATGGAGCTTTCAACAGATATACGCACATTCCATTGTATTTCATAATTTCTTAGTGAAAATTAAAATGAAAAAATAGTATGTATAACGCATGACCTATTTCTGGACTTTTCATGAAAAGTTTCACTGTACATTTTATTTCATACTTTTTGTGAGTGAAAATAAAAATAAACATCAAATAATGTAACTGTTTCTGAATTGTTTATACATTATTATTTTACATCTATTGTATTTCATATTATTTTGTGAGTGGAAAAACAAAATAAAAAATAACAAGGAAGAGGCGGTTCTACATCTGAACCTCCATAAATATTTTCAACAGTAACCGGACCCCATCTAAGATTACTTACCGACCTCTGGTCTAGGTACTTAAATAACACGACTCTGTCAAGCAGCACACTACTAATGCTCTATTCGAACTTTACGGGGTTGTTTCCCCTACTCTACTGAATTACTGTTCAACGGTCGGTTGTCAATTAACTATTTTTCTAGTGATTATTTACTAACCAATATCATTTAAAACGTGACAAATCACAATAAAATTTATCAGTGAGGAAAATTTTACAATTTTTACTGGTATTCGTCACAGTTCGCCATGCAAGGTAGCTATGGCAAAGATTTCGCAGTTTTCAGGGGTATACCTGTCACATTTTGCCGTAAATCGCGCCTATGATGAAAAGATCTAAATTAAGACGACTAGTATTGCCTGTGGTCGAAAATCGACCAGTTGTGTTTACAATTGTCACTGGGGGTAATATTTTACGTATCATGTCGGCGGCCTCGCATGATTGTTGGCAACATCAACAAAAGATAGAACAACTTTGCCTATTTGTTCGAACCACATAGAATGACTCAATTAGTGTATCGTACAGACCATGAAGTAAACAAATAACGCTGTTCCTGCTTTATGGTTGACAGGTTCTTGTATGTACCCTCGTCCGCTCAGTAAAAATAATTGCCCTCGTAAAGCGAAGATTCCATGAGAGAACATCAGCATTGTCAAGCGATTGGCTAAAATGAAGACTCAGAGGATTCTCACTATTGGTTATCTGTTGCCAACATTATCATAGGAGGCCGCTGGGATATTTGGTAAAATTTAACCGGCACTGGGAGGTATGAAACGGTATCTTTTACGTGTTAAGGAAAATGCCTGACACTATAACAACAAATAAAAACGGAAGTATATACTTCCCATGCCATTTTCGAATTATATTTCATTGGCCTAATATTTGAAATGGAACTACAATTTCGGTGTTCGTATATTTATACAACGCCAAGAATTAATGTTATTTCAATACTGCGATATTCAGAAGTCCAGAGCTGACAATATGTCGACTTCGTAGTTCCACCCGTGCACCGCTACATGCCTCTCCCGGCGCATCATCATTCATATCGGCATTCTCGACTTCGTAGTTCCACCCGTTCACCGCTAGATGCCTCTCCCGGCGCATCATCCTTTATATCAGCATTCATATGAAAACATCCATTTCCTGTATCCACTTTAATCACCGCGAAAATGAAGCATTTGAACGACACAAGAAAGTGAGTTGGGAGCACTCCATGTTTCGATATTCACTTATTAAAAGGTAAAGCAGTCAACAATCCGAATATTGGTTTGAACACCACAGTGCTTTACTAGGCATGGTCCTGTTTGGAGGTGGTATGCCGTTGCCTTCCTCCGACCTTCGAACTGACTTACCCAGCCAGTTATAGGGGGACCTACAGTTTAACGTGGGTTCCGAACCACGGCGCTACTCGGTATTTTTCACATGAGCAATACTGCCAGAGGTGAAAGAAGTGGAAAGTGACAGATAAAAATCCCAGGACCTGGTGGGGATCGAACCCGCGACCTTTGGATTTGTAGTCTGGCACTCTACCACTGTGCAACCGAGGCGCATTCACTTATTATAATACGTTATTTTAATACTGCAGATGCGCTGCATTACAGCGTCTTTGGTCGAGGCGAATAGCCGATCAGTGAGCTGATTATTGGAGAATGCAGAACTTGATCCAAGCTGTGGATAGGAAAATGTCTACTTCCTTTTACCACTTTTAATGGCTAAATGCACACATAATATTTATATTCGTGAAATCTACGACAAACAATCTTTCGAATTATGTAACTTTCATTGGCCTTCTTGTACGAATAAATTAGTAATCTGTACCACAGTATTCGTGTTAGCGTAGCTATATAACGATACCCTGTGACATGTTGACGTTAATGGGCGTACACATAGGGTGTGTAGCTGTGGGGTGCATCACCGAGAATAGGCTGAAAGTATTGGTACTACAGAAAAGAGCGACGCGCACTTGAGAGGCGCAGTAGAAAAGTTTGGCAGCAGTGTGAGTGGGAGGGTTGGCAGTGTTGCGGGTTACGACTCGCCGCCCCCGCCCCCGCCCCAGTTGCAGAGTTTATCGCGCGCGGGAGCAGGGCCGCCACCACCGCGGCACTAAAAACTGCCGCCACGCGGGCGACACGGTACCGGCCCACCTGCATTATCCATGAGCGGGGGAGCAGGGAGCCAACTTGATAATGGCTTCCCGGCGAGATCGTTTAATAAAACGAGACGAGCCGGTCTGTCAGGGAGCCGTGGGCGTCTTCGCTGAGTGGGTGCTCTGCACACACACGTGGTAGGGATGAAGTGGGTACCGCGGTAGCTGTACACACTCAGAAAACTGAGGGTGGGTAAAACACACACTCTCAGGGCCGACCCGAACAAATTCGGCTCCCTAGGCAAATTATTTTAATGGCGCCCCATTTAATAAAATCGCAACAAAGCATCAATGTTCAATGCACATTGCATATTTTTATTCAAATACATAACACAACATATACATTACATGAAAATATTTCCCCATTAAAATGGAAACATCATACACTTTTACACAATGGTACTTTTTCATCGTTTTTACATTTTGTCTTTTACAAAGGTTTTTGTTGATCGTTTACAGTATCTGATACAATTATAAGTTTCATTATTCAAAGAGTCACATAAATTTCATTTTTCTTGGCTTTTGGAAAATCTGAGACGATCTCCTATAAATCAATTCTGTCTGGTGTCTCTCGTTCAGTTGATAAAGTTGCCAAACCAACAAGTCTTTCTGGAGTCATTGTGGATCGCAGATATGTTCTTACAATTTCACTGTCGGGAAGGTGCGCTCACTACTGGCTACAGACACAGGAAGACTAAGCAACACTCTTAGTGCAGTAACTAAATGAAGAACAATGTCTATAAGTCCATTTTTACAAATATAACTCAGATCGTCCTGTGGCCCTGAGTTATTGGGTACTCTTCTAGCAATAGTTTGTAATTCATTACATAGATCAGTACCATCAATATCTTTACATCTACATCTACATGGGATACTCTGCAAATCACATTTAAGTGCCTGGCAGAGGGCTCATCGAACCACCATTATACTATTTATCTCCCATTCCATTCTCGAATAGCGCGCGGGAAGCAAGAACACCTGAATCTCTTCCTTCGAGCTCTGTTTTCTCGTATTTTATTCTGATGGTCATCTACCTATGTAAGAGGGAGTCAACAATATATTTTTGCATTCGGAGAAGAATATTGGCGATTGGATTTTCGTAAGTAGCCTACGCCGCAGCGATAAGCGCCGCTGTTGTAATGATTCCCATCCCAGATCCTGTATCATTTTCGTAACGCTGTCTCCCCTGTATCGTGACAACACGAAACGAGCTGCCCTTCTTTGGACTCTTTCGATGTCCTCCGTCAAACCTACCTGATAAGGATCCCACGCTGGGCTGCAATACTCCAAAAATGTATGGACAAGCGTAGTGTATGCAGTTTCTTTTGTAGATCTGCCAATAAAACGCTGTCTCTCGTTCGCGTTTCCCAAGACATTACCTACGTGTTCTTTCCAGTTTAAGTCTGAAGTAATTGTAATTCCTAGGTATTTTGTGGAAAATCAAATGTTTGTAAAGCTTAAGGGACTTAACTACGGGGTCATCAGTCCCTAAACTTACAAACTACTTATGAACTACTTACGAACTAGAACGGAACAAATATGCATGCCCGAGTGGGGATTCGAACCCCCGACCGTAGTGGCCGTGCAGACCGTGACTGAAGCGCCTCAGTCCCCTCGGCCACTGCGACCGGCTATTTTTGCTGAGTTTACGGTCTTTGGGGTCTTTGTGAGATAGAGACTCTTCCGAATTAACACATTCTTCAAGAACAGTATTTGGAGTTTTTTATTTTTATTTCTTTTATTTTTTTGTGCATCATGTATGTCGTACAGACAGACAAATACACGATTTAGGTTGTTAATCTGATGAAATCTCTCGTCAATTGAATTTATTGCAGTATCGCCAGCTTTGATCATAGGTTGATTAATTGCAAACTGCTACTCGTCTATTCATTAAAGGCTTAATATCAAAATTCTGAAGAGTCAAAGAGAATACACGTAACTTTGACTTGCCTCTTGTCTCTTGCCTGTTGCCCTGTAGTAACCTGGAATTCATGGCTCCCAGAACCAAAGCGCAACGACAAAGTAAACCGCACTGCGAGCGCACTAAGGTTCGTGGCGCAGGACAAATTTACCGTCCCTCAAATTCGAGCGCCCTAGGCTATTGGCTAGTTTGCCTATATGGACTGGCCAGACTCTCTATTTGAAGGAATATTTATTTACATTGCGCTCCGCGGGGATGGCCACACTCGTTCGGGCCGGGCTGGAAAAAGACAGAACTCACTTTTCTGATTTTCACGCTGTAATAACTGTTGACGGTACTTAGGACCACCCCGTATCGTTTTATCAACGTAGTTTTTCCTTACATGTTTTTCACTGCTCGTGAAAATCTAAAATGCCTAATTTTCATTCTGCTTGAGATTTTAATTCCATAACGCTTCTCACTATTTTGAAGAAATCATACGGTTTAAAGATATGATTTTTTGACACGTAGTAGTACAGAATCCTAGCTTACTAATAGAAAATTAACTTTCCTTAATTCGTAACAGACGTTCTAAAAATGACAATCTTTGCCAAGTATGTGAACGTAATTTATTCAATAATTTCGATAGCGGGTAGCTTACTGTTCGATGTATTTTAGACTATACATGACAGCGAGTGCAATGGAACTAAAAGTACAGGAAGGGTTCTGAAACGGTTGTCGCAATGAACGTTCCTCGTTTAGCAAGTAATTGCGTGTTGATACCCGTCTCTTCATCACTCTATACCTGTTCGGCCCCTTCCCCCTGTCTAAATCAGTTTCCTCCACCCTTTATCTCCTCTTAGAACTATAACTAGTGCCATGTTTAGTGTTATGTTCAAAGTCTTATATCTCCGAAAATTCTGTACCAAATGTTTTGAAATCTTGACACAACGTTCTACTGGAATATGAGCATGTTTTAAATGCATATTTTTGCAGTATATGTCACTTATGCATTTATATAAATTTTACAATGGGCAAACGCCTATACGAAAAATTGCTAAAGTAATATACATGTAGGTTTTATAGAACACTACCTGAAAACCCGGCGTTGCCAGAGCATTTATTTATTTATTCCTGCGTTGAGTTAGTACTTCTCCTATCCCTGTCTCTGTGTCCAACTCCTTTTTTTTCTAAAAACATGTTATATTTATCGGAGAATATGTAAGAAATAAGGCTGCCTTGCATAATGAACAAAATTACAAGTGCAAAGTCCAAATAAAAATGATACTAATCAAAATAGAAATGACATATAAAATCCGCACGATCTCATATTTCTTGAGTTATATGTTGTGTAATCGTATAATTTTTCACGTATGCATTCACTTGTATGTGCTGTATGTCTGTAAAATCTGTTGTGAATATAATGAGTTAGTGCTGGGGGTCGAGCGGTTGCTGAAGTAATTCACTAAAACTAGGTCCGTGATGGAGCAGTTTTCCATTAACGTTAGTGTTTTATCATCATATCATGAACTACGCGTGGTACTGTGATACAATGTCTTAGTTACATTCAGCTATATGTGTGTTTACTGTATGTAAAATTTCCTGCGGCGACAATTGGTAGTGTAGAAATTATAAATTGTAACGTCATACCGAATGCCGTAGTTTTAACCCATGAACAGCGCAAAAGTAGTAAGCGAGAAATTTTTTTCGTTTCATCGATTTACTGTGGTTGTCAGCGAGAAAAAATATAGTAAGCGTTTGAAATCATCTTTAAAGGTTGTTGCAAGTCGCTAAGTACTTTCGTTCTCATACAGTGCATGAATAAAATCTCGTCGCATTATGTGGCAGTTTTTTACGGTTCCTATTGTTTATGACGTCATACCTCCTGAACCATGTGTCGTATAAGATTCTTCACCCTAAAACAACTGTTACTTCACGTTAAGGAGTAAGTGTATCAAATTTGGTTGAAATCAGTCGAGTGGTTTAGGAGGATATGTGCAACATTGTCGCATGATGTAGCAGTTTTCCTGGAATCTCATTGTTTATGACGTCAAATATCGTGAACTATGTATCGTACTTGATTCTTACACTTATGGCAACCATCCTCATTCACTGATTGAAGCTTATGTGTACAAAGTTTCATGAAGATTGGAACAAAACTGTAGATTTGTATGCAATATGTAGGCCTACACACAAACATACGGACATACTGAATTATATGTAAAGTTATTCAAGAAATATGCGGAGAGAAACCTTCCTGTATTACACTGCAACGTTGTATAAAAATTTCAAAGCAATCTATCAAGAAATTTCGGAGATTAAGGGCTATACAGAAACCAACAGAACATTTTTATGTATAGACGTTACTGACAACGTTAGGGGGTGGGGGGGGGGGGAATTAGAGGGGTACAACTTTTGGATAACTGCACACTCTTACATATGCGAGACAACGTTGCTGTGTCGCTGAATTTTTGAAAATTAATTCTGAGTGAGCGGTCAGGCTAGTGGCCATAGTGCTGAGTATGGTTTTTTTTATAAATGTACAATTGAAACTTATTGACGTTTCTTCTCACAACCAGCAGAAGAATTGATCTTCAGCGGTTTTGTTGCACTGAGAAACCTATACTTTTCCCGAGTTCTGGCGTCTTGGTTAATAAAGAGTCACACTGACTTGCCAGTCAGGCTGTCAAAGTATTCACGTGGGCGCAGTGAACACGACGCTTGCACGTACTGCCTTAGAACGCGTTCCGCCAAATCCACTAATGTACACACTACTGAGATTGTGACCCTTCACCCTTACTTCTGACATTCCCTGCTTATTCAAATTACTAATGAGGAATTTGAAGAAATGGACAGAATCGTTCCTATCATCATTGACGATAGGGAAAGAAGTTTTATAGAGTTGTTGTACATTAAAAAGAAAAGAACATGCTTTAATTAACTTGTTGATATTTCATCATAACCACTAGAATGCTTTGTTTTTAAAGATTTTATTGTGGCTTACTTAGCTTATCTTTTTATTTATACATTAAGGTTAAGAGTCAGAGCCTGTTGTGCATCAAAATGTTCAAATGTTAGTAGAACATATGGGACTTAACTACGGGGTCATCAGTCCCTAAGCTGAGAAACTACTTATGAACTAGCTAAGACTAAGGACGGCACAAATATCCAGGCCCGAGGGGGGATTCGAATCCCCGACCGTAGTGGCCGTGCAGACCGTGACTGTAGCGCCTCAATACCCTCGGCCACTGCGGCCGGCATGTTGTGCATCCGAAATTGTGAATTTAGGATCACTGGCAGTCTTCGCCTTAATTCTATATAAAACTGGTTATTGGAAATAACTGACAACTGCTTAAGGTATTAATACGCAACGATCAAAATTCACGTCACGCACAGACAAATGACGGACAGTACTTCAGTCTCTTACAGTAATTGCTATTTGTGGGCCCACGAAGCGCTTCCAACCACATAATTAGAATGAAAATAATTGGTAAATCATAGCTGCTAC
Organism: Locusta migratoria; assembly: GCA_026315105.1. NCBI lineage: Eukaryota > Metazoa > Arthropoda > Insecta > Orthoptera > Acrididae > Locusta > Locusta migratoria. The sequence continues at coordinate 669,458,011 of CM048744.1, forward strand.
TTGCTCATCATTAGCAGACATTCCCACAAAATCGAGGAGTTTAACTCCGTTCTGCAGCTTGTTCATTAGAAGGCCGTTAAGAATGCGGAGAGTAATCTGTCTCGATATTTGGAAGATTCAATTTAGGGAAAACCACAAAGTATGGAAAAAAAATAAGCAGCTGGGCTTGATGAGAAACTAAATCCCCTTCCTCCAGAACAGAGGCATTTGCAAATTTAATGACAATTAGTACTAAGCAGCATTCTCTCTATTCATTACCTGCTCTCGGTCATGTAAATAATCCGTGACTTTGCAATATGTGTTATGTGAGAGCTATATTTGTATTGACTGAAATATTAGGAGTTTAGTTATGCATCAAATATTCGTAGGCAATTTATGGTGCAGTTTTATTCTGTTGTAGAAAATACTGTTTTGTGTTATTCTTGTTTGCTCTTCGTGGAATTGAGCACACTGCTCGTAATTACACGTCTTATGTAAGTGCATATGTATATCTATGATTTTGCATAACGCATCATATGTAAAGTACTTTTTTTAACGTAATGAATACTAATTTAACTCAATGATTATTTTTTAGGTTTTAATTTTTATTCTCCTTACGAAGGCACCCTTAGATGGTGCCGAAATCTATATCAAGTTATTTGATCAAATTTTGCAACTGGTTAGGCTGAACTTTGTCAAATATTTGTTGCTTCAGTCGACAACCTATGTTTAAAACCATGTCAAGACATTACAGATAAAGGTGAAGCAATGAATTAAAATTTGTGATACGGGCGGGAATCGAACCTGGAACTCCATACTTACTAGGCAGACGTCTTACCACAAGACCACCGCACCACCAGCGGCAATATTCTATGTCTCATGGTATGTGAATTTCTGCTTACATTGATCTCACTTTAGCCTAAGGTTAAACGCAGGATTGTTCCAAAATGTCCATTTGCCAAGCTGCTATTCCGCTGCATGGAGAGCCTTGGCAGTAGTGGCAATATTCTATGGGGAAATGCATTTTACACTTAGCTATCAATGTCAGATTTATTTATCGTGCAACTAGTTTCGGGATTATCCCATCATCGCGGAATTTAAAATTACATAAACAGTTCCGTTTCATACATTTCCTGAAACGGAACTGTTTATGTAATTTTAAATGTGCTGATGATGGGATATTCCCGAAACTAGTTGCATGATAAATAAATCTTACATTGACAGCTAAGTTTAAAATGCATTTCCTCTATTGCTGTCGACAATCTCCACAAACAGATATATAAAATTCTGTGGAACACACACGCCGAATTAAAGTTTGTGACGTGGTGGGAAGTCGTAGTTAGACTATTCCGAGGCGCCTTAATCGCTATGCATGGAGCTCCAGGTTCGATTCCTGGCCGCATTACAAACTTTACTTCATTGCTTCACCTTTATGTTTAATATGGACACTATCTTAGTGAATAACAAATCACAGTTTTATGTTACCATTAAATCTGAAGGTATCTTCGATTACAAGAAAATTAGACGCATCTCATGAACCAACAATATTTTTAATGTATTAGAAACTATAGAAGTTATAATTTACAATACCTGAATATAGAAAAATTAAAATTTCCAACTTTTGAATGGATCATGTGATTTCAAGAAACCACTCTTGGATGATATCTTAGTACGGCAAGCTATCACACACTCTTATATATTCATTCAAGAATTTATTACACTTCTTATATCAATTTATTATGGAATTTTGGTGAGATTATCGTATCCTCCACAGTACCTCAGCAATTGCAAAGAGCATGATATGCTCCTCTTGTTCTAATGTTAGTGTAACTATTTAATGAATGTTTGTCTCTTTGCCAGTAACTTTCCAGCGGTCAAGCTCATGAAGACTGGCTTGTAATTTACTTATTTCATACATTATTTGTACTACTGATAAACAGTCCTAGGGTGACTAATGTTTATAAATTGTTTATTTCTTATAGTCACAACGTTAGGTTAGTGTGAAAGTAGTCAAAGTTCAATGAGAACATATATTTTATGTTAAGAACTACCATTATGCAAGGAGATTTCCTGGGGGTTATAAGAATACTTTAAGTGTCTCTCGGAAGGAGGACCTGCCTTGTCAGCTGAAGCGTTCCGTTTGTGCGTGGCAGAATCTGCCAGGTAAACAGCAGCTTTGTCGGGACTTTGCCGCTCGCAAGGGTTGATAAGTGCCAGTTTAAGAACTTCAACATTTTTCAATTCCATTTCGGAAATATATCTGTACTGTGTGTGATTCTGCGTGAAAATTTACAAGTGTTGCTGTGTTGTTCGTTGAACTAATATTTGAACTCTTTTGTCTCGACGAATGTTTCATCTAAATCTCCATTCTCGAATAGCGTGCGGGAAGAAAGAACACCTAAATCGTTCCGTTTTATTGGAATGGTCATTTGTCCTTTCTGATAGAACACAGTGAATCCAATCGCACAATTGGGGCGATAATCCATAAGCACGCAATTTTATTAGAAGCCGCTTATGAGGTACAGTGTCAAAAGCCTTCCGGAAATCCAGAAATATGGGATCGATTTGAGATCCTTTGTCGATGGCACTTATCACTTCATGTGAATAAAGAGCAAGCTGTGTTTCGCAAGGACGATACTTCCTGAATCCGTGTTGATTATTGGCTAATAGGTCATCCTCTTAGAGGTAGTTCATAATGTTCGAAGTACATGTTCTAAAATTCTGCTGCAAATTGACGTCAATGGGATGGGCCTGTAATTTTGAGGATCACTCCTATTGACTTTCTTGATTATTGGAGTGACCTGGGCAACTTTCCAAACTTTGGGTAAGGATCATTCGCTGAATGATCGGTTGTATATGATAGCTAGGTATGGAGCTATTGCAGCAGCATACTCTGAGAGAAATCTAGTTGGTATACACATTGGCCCGGAAGATTTGTTTTTGTTTAGTGACGTAAGTTGTTTTACTACTCCAGGAACATCTACTTCTAAGTTTCGCATGCTGGCAGCTGTTATCGGTTCGTATTCTGGAGTGTTCACTTCGTCTTCTTCGGTGAAAGAATTTCGGAAAGCTGTGTTCAGCAATTTTGCTTTAGCAGTACTTTCATCGGTAGTATTACCATTGCTATCGCGTAATGAAGGTATTGTTTGTGTTTTGTCGCTCGTGTACTTCACATATGACCAGAATTTCTTTGAATTTTCTGCAAGATTAGGAGACAGGATTTAGCTGTGGAAACTACTATAAGCTTCTCGCATTGAAGTCCGTGCTAGGTTGCGATTTTCTGTAAAAGATTGCCAGTCTTGCGGGTTGTGTGTCTGTTTAAATTTTGCAAACGTGTTTCTTTGCTTTAGCAACAGTGATCTGACCTGTTTTGTGTACTACGAGGGGTCAGCCCCCTCTTTTATTAATTTATTTGGTATAACTCTCTCGATTACTACTGATATTATGCCTTTGACAGCAAGCCACAACTGAACTACACTCGCATTTTTTAGTTTTGAAAGACCGGAAACTGTCACTCAGGAAAGCGTGAAGATAATTTTTATTTGCTCTTCTGAATAAATATACTTTTCGTTTATTTTTGGTGGATTTAGGAATTTAGATATTCATCAGTCTCGCTACTACAACTAGATGTTCGCTAATCCCTGTACCTGTTTTGATGCTCTTTACTAGCTCAGGATTATTTGTTGCTAGGAGATCAAGGGTATTTTCGCAACCATTTACTGTTCTAGTGGATTCATGAACTAACTGTTCGAAGCAGTTCTCAGAAAAAGGATTTAGAACTAGTTCGGACGATGTTTTATATTTGCCGCCGGTTTTGGAATACGCATTTATGCCAACATATCGAAGGTAAATTAAAGTTGCCACCGATTATAACAGTATGCTTCGGGTATCTATTTGAAAAGTGATTCAAGCTTTCTTTGAACATTTCGGCAATTGCATCGTCCGATAGAAAATTCAATTATTAATTTATTCCGGTTGTCAGGTATAACCTCTACCCATACCGACTCACAGGAAGTATCTGCCTAATTTCGCTGCAGGATAAACCGTTTGTAACAGCAATAAACACGCCACCCCCTTTTTTATTCAATCTATCCTTTCTGAAGACCATTTGGCCCTTTGTGAAAATTTCGTCCGAAGTTATCTCTGGCGTCAGCCAGCTTTCAGAACATATAACGATTTGTGCCTCAGTACTTTCTATTAGCGCTTGGAACTCTGGAATTTTCCCAACACAACTACGACAATTTGCAACTGTTACACTAATCGTTCCTATATCTGCATTCTTCCTGTGTCTGACCTGCACCCTTTGAGAATGAAACCCATTTGTGTGTTCCCGAGGCCCTCTAACCTAAAAAAAGAGCCCAGTCCACGCCACACAGACCCTGCTACCCATATAGGCGCTTCCCGCGTGTATTGGACTCCCGACCTATTTAGCGGAACCGGAAAAACCAACACTCTTTGGCGCCAGTCAAGGAATCTGCAGCCGACACGGTCGCAGAACCGTCTGAGCCTCTGATTCAGACCCTCCACTCGGCTCTGAACCAGAGGTTCGCAGTGAGTCCTGTCCAATATGCTGCAGATGGTGAGCTCTGCCTTCATCTTGCAAGTAAGACTGGCAGTCTTTATCAGCTCTGATAGCGGCTCAAAACGAGAGCAAATCTCTTTCGATCCAAAGCGACACACGCCGTTGGTCCTGACATGAGCCACCATATGCAGCTGGCTGCACCCTGCTACGTGATTGCAAAACTGATTTAGTATCTGATCATCGTCAATGATTACTTATTTGTGGATTTTGCTACCATTGTCATATCGCAGGTAACGCATACGTTCTGATAATTTTAAAAAGTTGAATTGTACGAGGGTCACTCTAAAAGAAATGCACACTATTTTTTTAATGCAGTTTTTATTCTACATGTTTGAAAGTTTTACAGTGTTTAGATACTTCATTTTGGAACAATATTTTCATTTCTCCACATAATCCCCATCCCTCTCAACTGCCTTACGCCATATTGAAACCAGCTCCTGTATACCCGTTGCGAGGCCAATGCTCAATATTGCCGTGCCCGCTTTCATCATGTAACCTGCCTGCCCACCGACTAACTGTACTGCGATCGTCAGCAGCATCTCCATACACCTTTTTCAACCTCTTGTGAATTTTTCCCACTGTCTCGTTTTCACAGCACAGGAATTCAATGACAGCACGTTGCTTCTGACGCCCATCAAGTGTAGCAGCCATCTTGAAGACACGCTGTGACGGCTCGACTCATGGCAACAGGTTGAACTAAGTTTGAAAACAAGCGGAAAGAATGTATCTACACATTGTAAAACTTTCAAATAAAAACTGTATTTTTTAAGATAATTAGTGTCAATTTCTTTTGAAGTTTATTAGTTTTGCTTGAATCAACATTATTCTGCTGAATTATCCGGCGTTGTCTAGATCATTTGCAAACATTACAATTATACCTCTTTTATTAATTAATGAATCATTTACAGTTATTTTGTATTTTATATAAGGAACTCATAGTTCGATGGGGCGATCTATAATTGTGTAATAATGATTTTGCAGCTAAGATCGCATTTTTCATTTATTATGTTACCGGTTTCGGCGTGCTCGATGCCATCTTCAGACCTGTCGTAATTTACATAACTTCACGACATTTTTATATACTAAAAGAGTACATCCAGCTTGAGGCATCACTAAACATAAAATTAGTAGTCACAAATAAAATATATACATCAATATATACATCTGTTAGTTAGTGTTATACTGGATTTCAATTAGTATTGAACTTAGACTTTGAAGTACCTAGCTTTAGAACCAACAAATTTGTGTTAAAACACGCATCCTTTAGTTTTATAACGTTTCAAAATATTTACATTCATGAACCCCTGCCTTACATTGATACTGGTGAAAGCCGTTTTAAAATAGCTGTTGTTGTTCCAGAGATATTTTGGCGGTCAAGATAAAAGGACACATTATGACTCCCTCACGCTGATAATGTTTGGTTAAACGATAAAGAAAAAGGTGCGTAGCTTGACAGATTATATGAGAATTTCTGCGATATGGTAATAATGCAAAGGAATTTCAGATATGCATCCTTTTCAAATTTAGGAACATGAATTTGATCTTAGGAAGCTGTCAGTGAAAGTTCATCGAGTTTGTGATAAATACTCTGAAGTCTTATAAAGTTTCTGAACAGGAACTTAATCGCAGAATAGAGTTTAGAAGTTGTTACATCGGGGGTTTTGCGGACAGCACTGCTTTCATGTGGCGTAGTGTACAACAGCTGCGATGTAGCGATAGCCGCAGGGCTATTTTTGCACTACAGCTGATACGCACTGATATAGACGAGCAGCGTAATGGATCGAATGGGGCAGCCACGTTCTAGGAAACGAGCAAGTGTCCGATGTTTGGCGTAGATAACGTTGTGAAAAACACCTGTCATTCTATTGCCCACTCAAACATCCAGGCGCATTCCCTTTTGTTCGTTTAGTACTTTCGAGATTAAACTGTTAAATTATTTAATGATGCTAATTAACTCACTTGGGTACAGAAGATCTGCGTAAGTAGGCATGCGAAGGTCGAATTATTTAGTTTACACTATTTCTTTGATCGAAACTGATTCGTTAATGGTACGGAACAATACATTACGGCTACAAAGACCTGACGAAACCTGTCAAGTTTCAATAAAAAAAGTTTCATCTCCTTACACAGAGTTTCACTGTAAACAGCTAGCCGGCCGCGGTGGCCGAAGGGACTGAGGCGCTCCAGTCACGGTCTGCAAGGCCACTACGGTCGGGGGTTCGAATCCACCCTCGGGCATGGATATTTGTGCCGTCCTTAGTTGTAAGTAGTTCATAAGTAGTTTGTAAGTTTAGGGACTGATGACCCCGTAGTTAAGTCCCATAGACTCTACAAACATATGAACATATGTAAACAGCTAGCCTTAGCAGCCAGAACTGCCCGGGTCAAATTTTCTGTTACCGTGTCTCTTCCTCTCTCCTTTTTACATCCATCCCAATCTCAGTCGTCTATCTCGTCCTCCTCTCGTTATATCGACTACCTCCTCCTCCTCCGCTCCTCCTCTATTCATCGCTGCCGTCATTTCTTCTCCCTGTAAAATTAACAGTTCTCATTTGCCGCACCGCTGTAACATGTTCTTACGGCTGTAACCTAAGAGGCTAATACACTCCAGGTTTGCCTATCACTTGAACTGGGAGTGTGGTAAGACTGGCACATAAAATACATAAAAGTCTGAGGACATTGCGTTTTATAAAACAAACATCCAGGAACCGTTGCGGGCTTCTGAAAAATTCACAGAAATGACTGTAGGTATTGTTGTGCAATAGATACCAATGACGAAGACTTCACCATCGAAGTTCTTTTAAAGTTCAGTCCTCTTTTTATTTGATATCGCATTAAACTTTTAGACTTCAAAAAATAAAACCTCGACAAAACAGGTCTGTACACTAAGAGTTCACCAACAGAAGTGAAACAAGATGGCTGTGACGCTATCACGCACCTGTCAACATCAAAAGTCAGAGTAATTATGTTACATTTTTCTTCTTAATTAGCAATCTACTTAATTTTAATAACTCTCTCAATTTCTGTAGAGTATTGTCTATTGTTTCTAATTTAGTACAACGTAAATATTGGCCTGTGCTATTTAATTTAAAGACATAGCAAATATTATCTTTGATTTGATTTCAGTTTTTTACATTCGGATCTGGTTCAATATAACATTCGAAATGTTGTCATTTGATGTTTTCAGAGTTACACGGTTGTAATAGGAAATTAATTTGCCATATTATTATTATCTATGTATTCAGTTTGTAGATCGGAGAAAATAAAATGTCGCGAGTAATGTTGTGTCATATTTGTTTAATTCGGTAATATTTTTATTAACTGCGTGTTACATTTGAGCCGCGGTGGAGTGGCCGAGCGATCTGAAGCACCTCGCTGCGGACGCGCGGTTGCTCGCCGCGGAGGTTCGAGTCCTCCCTGGGGCATGGGTGTGTGTGTGTTTGTCCGTAGGTTAGTTTACCTAGGTTTAAGTAGTTTGTAAGCTACGGACTGATGACCACGCAGTTTGGTTCGATAGATTTTCAAACATTTGTACATTTTTTGTTACATTTGAAATGAATACTAACATTGGAATATTCTTTATTCCCAGAACACAGTGATATATAGGGTTTGACTGGCTCTAATTTATTTATTTATTTCAAGTACAAATGCCTAATTGTTACAATTGCCATTTCGTATTTTATAGATGAAAGTATATTATGAAATTGCATGAAATGTTTAGTGAATGTTACTTATGGAACTGTCCTATAAGGTCTAATCTGAACACTGACATATCGGAAGATATTATTTTTTTAGCCGACAAAATATTAGCACAGTGTCCCAACAATGTAGTGTTATAAAGTTGGCAATGGAAAAGTCGCGATGTAGGAAAGATGCAACATATTGGAAATGTTACACCCTCCCCCCGCTCTCTCTTAATCCTCTCCCCTAACTTACCTCATCCCCGCTTGTCCTCACCTCCTCTCGGTCAGTGTCCAATCATATGTTCCTCCTTTCCCTTTCCTCTTATCGCCTCCTCTGCCTCTCTCTCACCATCTTCTTTTCCTCCTGCACATGAAAAAAACACTAACCGTACAGTATATCTGTCAACTGTGAGGACGATAGGTAAAGCGACGTCCACGTTTTGTTGGAAGATAACCCTCCGATATTCACCACACGGTGGCTTCAGGAATACAAATTCTCCACGACATCAAATAAACAAGTGCCAATTTTCGTGGTAATCGGTGAAACGAAGTCAATGTCAGTTGTATGACGTCTTCCGATACGTTTGACCATACACCGAACTAAGTGTTACGCGCACAGTGGAGTCCCTCTTGTATTGCAGGCAAAGAGTGAATCGTTACATCAAGTCGAAATGAAACTGTAGATACATATTAATTACATATAAAAGGATGCCCTTCTGGATTTTTATCTTTGTTGATAATCGGTAAAGTGTGATTTACGAAAACGGCTTGAGAGATTAAAAACTTATATATTTGATATGTCACCTTTGAATGACGGAACCACGCAAACACGGTACTATTACGTCGCATGACAGAATAAACACATTTTCACATATGCGGTAAAGTTCATAAGTGACAGAGTACATAGCTTTTCCTAAGAACAGTTATTTCCTCGTAAATTTGATTTTTAGGTATGATCTGCCTTGAGCAAAAAACAATTGTTTTTAGTTGTTCCCAAACACATTTCGCTGGCATTGCAGCATCATCAGTGGGATATTTATTGTACAGTGTCTGCGAAATGAACAATGAAATGATTATTACTTTTATGTACAGTAAGTGTAGCAAGTAGAGATAATTGTGAAAACAATATAAATCGCTCCTTTTTATAGGTACACTAGGCCTACATTAATACCACATGTCGTTATAAATTGTGGTTCTCTACCATACAATACATCTATGTATATTTTTGACAGTTTGTCATCTGCAAACCAAAACGTGTGAAGTTAATGGGATGAATGGTTAACTTGTAAATATCAGGATTTTTTTTTTTTTTACGAAAATATAGGACGTCATTTTTGTGTTTGGGTTATTTTACTATTTCTAGAACAAAATGGGTATGTGTCTAGAAACAGTAAAATAACCCAAACACAAAATTGACGTCCTATATTTTCGCAAAAAGAAAAAAAAAACAAGATATTTAAAAGTTAACGATTCATCCCATTAACTTCACACGTTTTGGTTTACAGATGACAAACTGTCAAAAATGTACAGAGATGTATTCTGAGATAGAGAACCACATTCTATAAGGACATGTGGTATTAAGGTAGGCCTAGTGTACCTATTAAAATAAGAAGCGTTTTATATTGTTTTCACATTTATCTGTACTTGCTACACTTAATGTACATAAAAGTAATAATCATTTCATTGTTCATTTGACAGACATTGTACAATAAATATCCCACTGATGATGCTGCAACGCCAACGCAACATGTTTGAGAACAACTAAAAACAATTGTTTTTTGCTCAAGGCAGATTATACATAAAAAGCAAATTTATTTGTAAGCAAACACGGACATTAAAGAGCTACTCATACCTCAAGATGAATATATTTCCCCATATTTTGAAGATTTCTGCACTCTCTACCAAGCACCGAGAGCGGATTCCCTTATTGAAAGCATGAGAGGAAGGGCTATCTACCACCACAACCAAGAGTGAGGGTGCCTGAGGGTAATCGTGCAGACAAATTGTGTGATAAGAACTCACACGAGCATTTTACATATAGATACGGATTCAGGAGTGCAAACCAAATTAGGAGTTTCAAAAAGATCTTTTTATTCATATGTCGGTAGCTTAACTCTCTAAGAAAACGCTATTAAAGTTTCAAAGCGAAATCCGCATCCGTTTAGATATTACGAGGTGATGCGAGTGGCAGAAACGAACAGCCCTTGAAATGGAGCATGAATCGCACCCTACTCCATTGCAGCCGGACGTAATTTTCGAATCTACAAAGATTTATGAAGGAATGAACTACTGGAGAGATATTTAGGTGGTCACAAACAAAGTGCGAAAAGTTGTTGAATTCGCATCGTACGTAATCAATGAAAATAATTAATCTCTTTTGATGATCATGAACGAAGCCGGATTTGTAGTAGGCACGTAAAGCTTCAATTATGCCGAACAAATGGATAACCAGCGCGTGAGCCGGTAGAACCGACGTAGTTCATTGACATCGAAGGAAAGTCGGGAAGCTCGGAAGGCACAGCTGCAAGCGCAAAACGACGCCTATGAAGAAGACGAGCGATTGCTATATGGCGCTGGACTCGAAGATTAATCGGTAAGCTTGGTACATTATTATTTATTTATTTATTGTTCAAACGCGTTTATCTCGAAATGACGTTTCACACATTTTGCTTGCAGTCTAACCCGAAAAGTATAGAAGCAACAATTATAGCAATTGATGGTATGATTCTTGTAAAAGTACGAATTACATGAACCAACTTGTGAGATGATATCATGATTTTTAGGGTCTTGTTAGTTACATAATTAGACAAACATTCGTGAATATCAAAGTAAATTGTTCCAACGCCTGCAACATCTGTACTTGTCATTATTGTCACTTGCATTAAGGTTCATATTCTTAGAAAATTCGTTATTCATGTAAACCCAAAACCTTTTTGATTTCGGATGAAACTCGGAATGGCTACACTGCACGCAATTGGAGACCTATGCTCGCAACCTTCAGCGGACATCATAGCGGAAATTACATCATGGCTGAAATTACTCACATAAATTTACACAAACAGAATTATGAATAAAATTCTGTCAGAATGTTAGCAGATTCTCATTACTTCTTACCACCCAAAATAAGTCCGACAAAATAAGTTAAAAACAGCCTCATAATGTGGTTTCCCTTCTTAAGACGCTTCCCGGCTTGTATGTTGTAGAGGAACAGTAGAGAATTTTTGCCTGAGTAGAGTTGTGCATGAGTAATCCATTGCAGGTGTGGAGATCGCTGTGATCGCAGTGGTGTAGTGGTCAGCGCAACTGCCTAGAAAGCAAGACACTGGTCTCCCATTTGGGAGGATGGTGGTTCAAATCCACCTCCGGCCATCCAGATTTAGGTTTTCCGTGATTTCTCTAAATCGCTCCAGGCAAATGCCGTGACGATTCCTTACAAAGGGCAAGGCCGATTTCCTCCCGCATCCTTCCCCGAAAATCGGACCGTAAGCTCCGTCTCTAATGACCACGCTGTCGACGGGACGTTAAACCCTAAGCTTCATTCATTCATTCATTGATTCATAGAAAGCAAAATACCCGGTCCGAATCCCGGCTGGGTACACATTTTCAGCCTTACCCATACGCAGTTAATGTCACACCGTCCGTGAACATTACTAAAACAGTCTTGAATGTAAATTTCCCATGAAGCGCGTTAATGAGCCACCTCGTCGCGATACTTGTCTGCTTAGTGCTGTGGTGTGAGCGCCAGCCAGCTTTGAGGGGCGGCTGTGCTGGACCTTTGGACCTCTTAGCTTGTCTGTACCTCTGAAAAGCCACCTCACCCTAGCCTGGCAAGAGCCCCGGCCTTCATGCAAGAGTCACTCCGTTAAAGTGCTCCAGCCCCGAGTACACGGTAGTTTTACGGCACAATTTCACAAAAAGAATGGGAATTGGGGATAGAACGTATTCTGAGGCAACAAAGAAGAATTAATTTTGTAATGTACGGGAGTGTGGTGGTAAAAATTGGAGATCATGGCCTAAACATAGTAGCTACAAATGGATCTAGGGTCTATTGGTTACGCAGATATCAAAAGACTTCCGGTCTTAGGATTGATGACTACGGCTGTATATTTTCCTGACTTTATTTTGTAACTATAGTGTACGTAGATACAAACTATATAACTACAGTGTTTGTACATACTATGTATGTATACTTGTATTTGTACTGTATAGTGTCTATGTACAGAAGTTTGTTGAAGCACCGTAAGCTGCAAATAAGCTGGAGTACTCATTCGGCCGTCAGCGAAGTGTCGCCGCATCTAGTCTTTGTTTACTTTGTAGTGTAGTGCAGTAATATCGCTATAGTTGCCAAATTTTGCCCTTTGAGTACGTACTGAAAAATTTTTAAATATATTTTTCGAATAAATATCCTGTAAAGTTTGACTTGTAGAATTTTTTAAACTGTAACGAGTCCATCATGATTGCTGGACAGTTTTTATCCCATATTCCTGTATCTTTTATATTAACCCTGTTACCCTAATATTTGGCACATTTAAATCCTCCTGCTTGATAACTAAAGTGCTATAGGACTAACCCTGTAACTCAACGTACATAGTTTTTATACTTTAATAACTTTTAAATTTGATAAAGCATCATGAAAACATTTGTCCTACCGTTTTATATTAACACAGATTTAAATCTACGATTTATTTTTTATACGTTTAATATTCCACAATATTTTCATTTTGTAGCGGAGTGAAAACATCGCCGCAAGCCTCCCGATGGAACACGTGGTGCAGTGGTTAGCATCGCAGATCGCTGTGCTTGCGGTCCCCGGTTCAAATCCTGCCACAGACAGAAGAAAATATCTTTCTTTGTGTTTACTATTTCTAGAATGTTCTACATGTTTCTTATGTTTGATGTACTTGTAAGTTCCAGAAAATTCTTTCTGTGTATAAATAGTGGAGCACTCCAAGCAGGTCTGTACAGAGTGTCCGCATGTGTTAGCAGTAAACGTGTTCTAAGTGTAAAGGGTTGTGCTTTATTAACGACCAGCCTTCGAATTACGGAGCACCTTCGGTTTTCATTGTGACAATATTGTTCTGGAAAGATCACCTAGGGTGTGGTTTAGTCATGCCTCCACTATATTCCTTCTTCCAGGGTACCTAGAAATGCAAGGGGAGAATTCTGTGATGTTTCGAAAGTAGGGGGCGAGATACTGGGGGAAGTAAGATCGGTCAGTAAAGCGTGCCGGGATAGCTCATGATAGAGCGCTTGTCCGCAGAGTCAAAGGTCTCAGGTTTGAATACTGTTCCGGTACACAGTTCTAATCTGCCAGGATGTTTCAGTTTTAATGTTGTGCACTTGTACAGTTGAACAACTCTTTGTAAGTGTTGCCACGTGGCAGGTGCTCATTCCGTGATGGTCAGCTGTCATTTGGGAGAGTTGGGGAAGCGTGGTTCCATACGTACGGTGTCTGAATGAGTCAGTGGTGAAACTGCCCTACTGGCTCAACTAAAACAAGAAGGCGAAACTTTGCCTTCTACCTTTTGGAACACATACAGAGCAAGACACCAAAAACGTACATCCGTTTTATGTGGTAAATGCATCTAGATATAGAAACGATTTTTTTGATAAATAATAATAGTGCCCTTAGATCGGTATTACAGAGACAAATTTTTTATCAAATCTTTGACATGACGCTAAAAAGGGGTATTACACTGTCGTCATATTTTTGATCATTTTTGAAGATGGCGGACAGTAAACACATGTTATCATGCGCTGTCATTTCTACTACTACGAAAACTGCATTTTGAAGAAAAAAAAGAGGGGCTTACATGGGTGAAACTGTGGAAATCATTTCGTGTTGCGGGAGCTGCAAACGGAGGACGCCAAGTAACATTTACTGGAGATTGGATGATACAACGTATCTGTATTTACTCAGTAAAGTGGTTTCACATATTAGTATAAGCACGAGAAAAAACTCTATCGGCAGAAGACACGTTCACAGTGACTCAGCAATTTCTTGCTCCTGGTGATAGATTGAGAAGAGTGGAGAGCTTATAAAATCTGCTTCATATTTTCTTTTAATTTTGTGGTTGATGCAACACACGAGGCCATTAATCTTCTTCTTAATATCCTCGGCTGTACACCCAGGACGAATTTCTCTTTTGAGTGCCTCCGCCATTCTCTTGGAACTTTCGAGTCTCCTTAATATGTTCTTATACTCAGGGTGTCTGGGATTATGCAGTTCTTCGTCTGCTTCATAAAGTTCGATTAATTAATGTCGTAAACGGCAGACAGCAACTAATCTTGGACGTCATGTTTTCAAAGAAGGAGGTTTGTTTTGAAATAAGCGCGGTTCAAGCGCTACAGGGATGCAGAGCAGTGAACAGAAGACAAACGACTTTTACGATCAAACATACTGGGAGGCACTAGATGTGATCATATTTTTTGACGAAAGCAGAGATATGTCCAAATTCCCTATTGTACTTTCAAATTTTTATTATGTAAATAATATATTATGTAAATTTTTAACAAAGAAATATGACCGCGTAATACCGGCCTTAGATGTACGTACTTTGTATGTGAGTCATAACTCCTGTATCGATCGAAATATTGAAATTGAAGGTTCCTAAACTTATACACTACTTATGAACTAGCTTATACTAAAGACAGCACAAACATCCATGCCCGAGGGTGGATTCGAACCCCCGACCGCAGCGGCCGTGCAGACCGTGACTGACATGCAGCAGATCGCTCGGCCGCCGCGGCGGGCTAAATTAACTGTAAGAGTTTTGTCTATTTAAATATATGTACATTTGCTATGTGTGTTGTAGATAGCCACATTGAGTTAACACTCAGAAGGCAAATAAATGAAAAAAAGTAACGCACACACACACCTCTGCCCGAGGGAGGATTCGAACCTCCGGCCTGAGCTGCCTGAAATCCGTGGTATGCTGCCTCAGACCGTGCATGCCTAAGAATAATTCAGGCTTTCCTTGGTAAAGACAGGTCAGGTTTTTTTTTCCAAGCCAGAGAAGTACAGTAGTGAAGAGAACCGTGAAGAGAACCGATTGTCATTATGGAATATGAACGACCGACATTTCTCTTTCTGCGTTCGCAAGTATGCAGAATCTGCAAGGGCGAAATTGTATCTGTTTAAGTATATTTTTGTATCTGTTTCCACAAAGGCTTCAAAATTTACGCACGTTTTAGTAGTTCTCCTGGGCCTCATCTCATTCCCCAGAACATACCATATGCTGTTGCTCCGCCCAAAAAAAGATGTGATCAGAGGCAAAGGGGGTGCAACTGCACTTCTTGTAGTTCTCAGAAACGTTCATAACGTTTCAGAAATGTCTGGAGATTACTACATGGAATTAAAATTTTTTGTGTGTTGAATAGACATCGAAATCCATTGCAGCATTTTCCGTGTGTATATCAGCATAATAGATTCATACAAACGATCGGTTTTATGTCACAGTTCGTAAAAATAGTGATATAGGGGTTACTTTCCTGCAATGGAAGTCCACATTTCCAATTGTCATTCACATATGGTCCAGGTGTTGCAAAACAAAGCATCGGGTTGCCACGTTTGTGTCTGTGGTATGGGAAGTGTTGGCCACAGAGGAAATGAATCAACATAGATTAAGGTACCACAAATAAAAATATGTGAAATTGGTAAAAAGGTAAATCAGTCAACAACCCGTAGATTGGTTTGAACACTACAGTGCTCTACTAGGCATGGTCCTCTTTGGAGGTGGTATGCCGTTGCCTTCCTCCGACCTTCGAACTGACTTACCCAGCGAGTTATAGGGGTACCTTTAGTTAATTGTGTGTTCCGAACCACAGTGCTACTCGGTATTTTCACAAGAGCAATACTGCCAGAGGTGAAAGAAGTGGAAAGTGACAGATAATAATCCTAGGATCTGACAGGGATGGAACCCGCGACCTTTGCATTTGTAGTCTAGCACGCTATCACTGTGCAACCGACGCATTTGGACTTACATTATGTATAATAAGTTGATTCTGGGAGACGTTTCTGATAACCCAGTTTTGTATACCCGGCTACCTGTGGACTTACTATATATGAGAACTAGCTTAAACCCGCGGCTCCGCTCGCGTGTAGGTTGATTATGATAGATAAGCTATCTTTCAGTAGTGTGCTATGGAACTGGTTTTGAAGGAACTGAAAAATATTCCTATCAGATTGCAGAAGTCTATGTACTTACAGTTCATCAGGAAAGTAAGTAGAGTAGATCTAATCACACGTAAAAATACACGCGTTTCGAAGAATCCAATCAGGAAATTCAACAATAATGATTCTAATAATATCACAGATCGATCACTTGATGTAATGCGCGAAACTTCAAATAGATTTTTTTAAAGAGATGTATTAAAAAAATTTCTTTTTTACTGCTTTATTTATTTATTCTTATATTTCTTTATTCGCATACTTATGCTTACAGAGAAAGAGCTGAAGACATTGTAGCACGCGTAGACCAAAGATATGGTCTGTGGCATCACGTTTCGCTGTATGTAACCTCCTTGCTATAGAGTCGCAAACGTCGTCGCTGGCCTTCAGTCAGAATTTTTTTATAATTTGACGACTTTCAACCACCATATCTTCCACCCCATTATAGCTATCGGCATGTAACTGCTATGGTGTACAACAGGAGACTTCGGAGAACAATTACACACTCACCATTCGTCTGCATTCTGTAGTTTTCCCTGCACACACACACGTAGAATTTTATATACACTGATAACTTTCCAATCCAGTGTACTCCACCCCTTTATCATTATCAACCCTCAAGCAACAATGCAACATAATTTTCAAAGAGTAAATATAATTTTCAAAGAGTAATTATTGTTCCGCATTTCGCGTTATATTCATTAAATTACTAACTATCTATGAGATCGCCATAAAACCGTGCCTAAAGCCTTCTTTAGGTATAAATTAGTAACTGTACAAATATTTAAGTCTCTGCGTCTCGTCTTTCGGACGCGATAGGCGTACACCGGACAGACATTCACATTAATATATATATAGATAAATAGCTATTCGATCGCCATAAAATCGTGCCTATTTTTAGCTCTTTATGTCTTGTGGTTCAGATGTGATAGAAGTACACTGAAACACACATTCACTTTATAGATATAGATAGTGTGATACACTCTCTTGCATTACACACATGGAGGCAGTGGTGGCGAACTGCACAGCTGTAGGGCAGCGACCCTGTCGGGTCACGTGCTGGTGGCTGTGGTGTGGGCTGCCACCCTCCCCCACGGGCAAGAGACGGGCGTCCATTAGTAGCGAGCGAGGCGACAACACAGCTTTTAGCTGGCAGACCTGTCAGCACTCGCCGAAGCTAATGAAGTCGCAGCCCGCCGCCAGGGGGCGCTGGCAGGTAGCCCGGCGGGCTGCGCGGTCTGCCTGCCTCGCAGGGGCCAGCGCGCCACTCTGCCACGTCCTACATACTGGAGAGCGCTCCCGACAAAGCGGCTGAGTGCCTCCTCATCAGCACACCACTAGACCTTCTGCAATATGCTGGATAAAAAATAATGTGATTATTGTTATCTATAAATATGAATGTCTGTTCTGTGTACGTTTATCACGTCTGAACGACAACACACAGAGACTTAAATATTTGTACAGTTAGTAATTTATACCTGAGGAATGTTTTAGGCACGGTTTTATAGTGTTCTGATAGATATTTAGTAATTAGAAATGCGCAACAATAATTACTCTTTGAAAATGGTTTTATTGGTTTCATTGTTGCTTGAGGGTTGATAATGATAAAAGGGTGGAGTATACTGGGATGGAAAGTTATCGGTCTATATAAAATTCTACGCGGGTGTGTGTGTGTGTGTGTGTGTGTTAATATTTCGCTCTGCAGCGAAAATTACAGAACGCAAACGAATGGTCTTTGTGTAATTGTTGTCCGAAGTCTCCCAATGTACACCATAGCAGTTCCATACCGATAGCTATAAGGGGGTAGAAGATAAGGTGGTTCAAAGTCGTCAAATTATAAAAACATATTCGGACTGAAGACCAGCGATGACTTTATAGCAAGGAGGTTATATACAGCGAAACGTGATGCCACAGACCATATCTTTGGTCTATGCGTGCTACAATGTCTCCAGCTCTTTCTCTGTAAGGATAAGCATACGAATAAGGAAATATAAGAAAAAATGTTAAAATGTTTGTATAGTCTATGGGACTTAACTACGGGGTTTTCAGTCCCTAAACTTACAAACTACTTATGAACTAACTAAGACTAAAGACGGCACAAATATCTATGCCCGAGGGGGGATTCGACCCCCGACCGTAGCGGCCGAGCAGACCGTGACTGGAGCGCCTCAGTCCCCTCGGCCACCGCAGCCGGCGGAAATATAAGAATAAATGGCACTCTACTGAAAGATAGCTTATCTATCATAATCAACCAACACGCGAGCGGAGCCGCGGGTCTGAGCTAATAATTATATAAATACGCTTACACGAAAATTGTGGTACATATTAATAATTTATTCGTACAAGAAGGCCAATGAAAGTTACATAATTCTAAAGATTGTTTGTCTTAGATTTCGCGAATATAAATATTATGTGTGCATTTAGCCGTTAAAAGTGGTAAAAGGAAGTACAAATTTTCGTATCTACAGCTTCGATCAACCTCTACATTCTCAAACAATCAGCTCACTGATTGGCTATTCGCCTCGACCAAAGACGCTGTAATGCAGCGGATCTGCAATATTAAAATAACGTATTAAAATAAGTGAATATCGAAACATGGAGTGCTCCCAACTCACTTTCTTGTGCCGTTCAAATGCTTCATTTTCGCAGTGATTAAGAGTGCTTGAAGGAAATGGATGTTTTCATATGAATGCCAATATAAATGATGATGCGCCGGGAGAGGCATGTAGCGGTGAACGGGTGGAACTACGAAGTCGACATTTTGTCAGCTCTCAAATTCTGAATATCGTAGTATCGAAATAACATTATTTCTTGGTGTTCTATAAATATACGAACACCGAAATTGTAGTTCCATTTCAAATATTAGGCTAATGAAAGTTATATAATTCAAAGTGGCTTGAAGTATATACTTCCATTTTTATTTGTTGTTATTGTGTCAGGCATTTTCAAAAATATGTTCAAATGTTTGTTAAGCTAATGGGACTTAACTACGGGATCATCAGTCCCTAAACTTACAAACTACTTATCAGCTACCTTATACTAAAGACGGTACAAATATCCATGCCCGAAGGGGGATTCGAACCCCCGACCGTCAGGCATTTTCCTCAACACGTAAAAGATACCGTTTCATACCTCCCAGTGCGGGTTAAATTTTACTAAATATCCCAGCTGCCTCCTATGATAATGTTTGCAACAGATGCTGAATAGTGAGAATCCTGCGAGTCTTTATTTTAGCCAGTCACTTGACAATGCTGATGTTTTCTCATGGAATCTTCGCTTTACGGGGGCAATTATTTTTACTGCACGGACGACGGTACAAACAAGAACCTATCTACCATAATGCAGGAATAGCGTTATTTGTTTACTTCATTATCTGTACGATACACTAATCGAGTCATTCTATGTGGTTCAAACAAATGGGCAAAGATTTTCCATTCTGTTGTTGATGTTGCCAACATAATCACGCGAGGCCGCCAACATGATACGTAAAATTTTACCCCCGTGACCATTGTAAATACAATTGGTCGTTTTTCGACCACAGGCAATACTAGTTATTATTATTATTGCAAATGATTAATTAAAAACTCTAAAAACAAAATATAGCCACGATCGCTTATTTCAGTGCTTCATTCTTTACTCCCAGTTTCAACAAACCAAATCATCATCTTCAGATGACTTAGTTAATTGAAAACAGTAGTTAAAAATAAAGTACTGCAAGAACCAAACTTCGCTACATTCCATTATTGGAGTAGTTGATTAGATCGCCCCATCCCGAAATGTTAGATAATTGTAACATGACAGGATTGTCTCCTAATGATTTTACTCTTTAATTTACAGTAGCATTTGCCGATGATGGCTCACCACATCTCTTTTATGTAATCCAATGATGCCCTTGTCTTCCGTAAATAAACAGTTTCTGTGCATTTGTCTTGTTAAAAGTCAGAAAAGTCTTCACTTTTTTTAGTTTTTGCTTTGTTAGATTTAATGCAGAGGTGGTTCAGAGAGAAATAATTGGGGAAACCAGAACGAGCAGCTAAAAAAACGAAAAAATAAAATAAAATGAAATTTGACTTATTGTATCAGCGTTGTTACTTTAATGTTTTATGCACTGCCATTTCGTTCATCCACTTGTGATACAATTTTATGCACATGACCTTCAAAACAATTCGTACAGTGTATGGTGGAGGGAACTTTACAGCAGACTCTAACACCAATCTACAGTTTTCTTTCAATCTTGACGAAATTCCCATTTGACCTTGAAAACAAGAGCATATTTCATATGATGCTTAGCAGAGGGTACCTTATTTTTATGCAATAAAAATTACTGCAGCCAAGACATTACTACATTTTAATAGTTGCGAGAATATGTTGTTCAAATGTTCAAATGTTTATTAAGCTTATGGGCCTTAACTGCGGGTTCATCAGTTTCTAAACTTACAAACTACTTATGAACTAAGTTATACTAAAGACAACACATCTACGCCCGAGGGAGGGTTCGAACCTCCGACGCGGGAGGCCCCGCGATCCGTAACGTGGCGGTCCAGACCACTCGGCTACTCCCACGCGGCGGTGTGAATATGAAAATAAATAAATATGATCGTAAATAATAGGTGCAATTACAATGCTCAAAACTGTAGAGGATCAGGCGAGTTCTCTTCATTAAATCCGCTGCTGTTTCTGTCTTGTTGGTTCATTTGTGACGTGCGTTTTTGGTTTTATGCTGTAATTTTCTCCAATTTTTGTGTTTTTTTCCCCGTTCCATTTGTTACCACCTCACTTCAGTTACTTGAAATGCGTACATTGTGCACATCACCCGTTTTATAGTGGAATGCCTTTAGCTTTGTTTATAACTTCAACACATCGGGAAGTATACTAGCAAAAACGCACGTCACAAACCAATACACTCCGATCAACAAGACGGGGAAACAGTAGTGAGATGTAAGGAAGGGACACCAAATACAGAAGACGCTTTTAAAATAAAAAGCGAAATGCGTACGGCGTAAAATAAATCTCTTAAATGCAGTCAGCACAAGACGCGAAACTTCTTGTAGTTAATTTTAACATCTGCTGCGGAAGATGGCCACACAACCAAATATAATACGGCACACAACTCTCTTAGTCCAGTCAATGAATGCATTGTAGAGTGCATGGAATATGCGAGAATTTTTGACTTCAGGGCTTTGTTAGGGATAGTTAGGAGGTGAACATACTAGAAGTCCCCGCCCCTGGGGGGGAGGGGTGAGCTAAAGTGGGAACGGGGGATGAAAGGTACCATTTTTTGGTTTTCTGCTTATATCTCGAAAACGGTCGGCTTTAGGAAAAAAAGTGTTCCAAATAAAAATGAAAGATAATTGAATTTGCTATAAAATTGTTTGTATACATATATGTCCAATTCCCAACGGTTTTCGAGATATACGTTATTGAAAATCGACAATTTCGGAAAAAAATCATCTTTACCTTACTAATTTTGTCAAACATTTACTTCTAGTGAGTCACTCGGTCGTTTCTCAGAAAATTTGTCAGAAAGAAATTTGTAGAGCATTAAATTTACTTCATTTTGATGTGCCCATTTGCCACCTTTTCTTCAGCCAATCAGAAGTTACATCATTTATAAGATGTGCGCTCAGTTTCGACGTCCTTCTAGAAATGAGTGTTTTGAGAGGCTGTAACGTTTTTACCTAATGAAACGTGCAAGCATGGTAAATAACAACACTTTAACAGTGACAAGAAGGTACTTACAATTGAAATCTTTTCATAGCTGTAGCTTTTATTACAATAGTATGAATCATACAATGAACGTTTTCAGAAACACTGATAGTGATTCAGACTGAAGAATAAGTGCATTCAAAGGAACATCTTTGTTTTTCTGAGGAGGCATGGTCACGGTTCATTCATCTTCGTCAGTTGTGGAGGCATCGTCCAACGAGATTGGTGGAGTCTCGATGTCACTGTCGTCTTCTTCATCCTGAATTAATATTGCGACTCCGTTGTTGCAGTTGCCCTAGCAGTTCAGGCATGTAACAGAGCAGTGTAACAACGCTTTTCTGCAACCACATCTGCCACTATCACACCCTTTCGTGCATCGACAAATAATCATCTTCAAGATTTCGTCAGGGGCAGCATCTAAGTCTGAGAGTTTCGGAATTAGTTGGCCTTTCCAACGCCAATTCGGCGCTCCTCTCCTAACCAAAGGCGTACTTGGTGGTAAGTTAGGGATGCCTGCTGCTTAACAGCTCCTTCAGCTGGAGGGAGACACGAGAGATCAGGCTTCATGTTCCCAACTGCTTTTATAAATGATTTGTTGCGGAACTCGATTAGATATTTTGTGATGGCTGGAGCTCCATACCATTATAGAGTACTGGTGATTCCCACTGTCTCAATGGAGTTGGAGAAAGAAGATCTGTTGGCAAATATCTCAGCAGCATGTTGTATGATTTTGGACTTCTGGTGCATTTTGAGAAACCCCACTTTACTCTTGCAATACGCTACGGATGTTGTGTCACAGCCTGTAAATGCATGTAAGAATAACAAATGGGCATTGTTCTTCAGTTTCAATTCCTGCTGCAGCTATTGTGAAGAACATAAACACGTCTTAACCTTTCCTCTTCCTGGTTCAAGCAGAATGTCACGATCAGTTGGAGATTTTACTATTAAGAGAACAGCTAAGTCGACATCCTTTCCAATAATGGAAATAGAGGAATTATGTGATCTGTTGATAGCTGTCTCCACAATATGAAAGTCAGCATCACCTGAAGCTTGAAGGCCATTTATCCCATTTTTCTGTTGTTGCATGATCAATTGGTTCACCAGCTGATTCTTATTGTTAAATTTGGAGAGGAAATCCTCTTGCTTCACTGTAATTTTAGTTTCTAGACTGACATTCATTTCCCACACCTCTTGAGCCGATATTGTAGACTTTGTTCAGCTACTTTTATGCTCTCTGATATGTCAGAGTACCCATTAAAAACCACTGTACAACCTCTCCCAAGACAGTTGGTCTTCAAAAATCTAACATAACCATTGTAACCTGATGTAATTTTTTTGACATTCAGTATGAATCAGAAGGATGGCCAAACCTTCTAAAGATGACCCATTGCTATCTCCCCTTTCTATTCTAGCTTTGATGAGTGATAGTATTCCTTTTTTTGACACTGTGGAAACACCTGGTTCATCTACTGTTTCATCACATACAAAACACCGAGTAGCCATTGCGCGCACTACAGAGTCAACATTTTCATAAATAAACAAAAAATATCTCGAAAAGCTGGCACACAATACCGACACACAAACTTTCTCTACGGTTGGCGAACTTTTGAAGTGAACTGAAGTAGGAAGTGAGTGAGAACACTCCATTCCACCCCCCCCCCCCCAGCCAGTTACAGGCCTTGCGATGTTCGTCTTGGGGCTTCCCCATCGTTAACCCTCTCTCGGGCGTTAGGTACTGACGACCTTGACGATATATCCTCTGCAGGTGACAATAAATGAGCCTCAACTACTCCGCCTCAGAGAAACGAAGATGTTGCGTTGAATGCAATTTTTTTCTTCATTCTGAATCACTTTCCGTGTTTGTAAATACTTTAATTGTATGATTCATAATATTATCAGAAAAGCTACATTTATAAAAAGGTGTCCTGCTTCAACGCAAAAACCTTCTTCTCGTTGTTAGTTGTTATTTACCATGCTTGCACGTTTCATTAGCTAAAAACGTTACAGCCTCTCAAAACCCTCATTTCTGGAGGGACATAGAAACTGAGCGCACATCTTATAAATGATGTAACTTCTGATTGGCTGAAGATAAGGTAGCAAATGGGCATATCAAATTGAAGTAAATTTAATGCTCTACAAATTTCTTTCTGACAAATTTTCTGAGAAACGATCGAGTGAGTCACTAGAAGTAAATGTTTCACAAAATTAGTGAGGTAAAGATGATTTTTTCCGAAATTGTCGATTTTCAATAACGTATATTTCGAAAACCGTTGGGAATTCGACATATATGTATACAAACAATTTTATAGCAAATTCAATTATCTTTCATTTTTATTCGGAACACTTTTTTCCTAAAGCCGACCGTTTACGAGATATAAGACGAAACCAAAAAATGGTACCTTTCAACCCCCGTCCCCGCTTTAGCTCACCCCCCAGGGGCGCGGACTTT
The DNA here is from genome assembly GCA_026315105.1 of Locusta migratoria. Classification (NCBI taxonomy): domain Eukaryota; kingdom Metazoa; phylum Arthropoda; class Insecta; order Orthoptera; family Acrididae; genus Locusta; species Locusta migratoria. The sequence continues at coordinate 669,482,580 of CM048744.1, forward strand.
TAGTATGTTCACCTCCTAACTATCCCTAACAAAGTCCTGAAGTCAAAAATTCTCGCATATTCCAAGCACTCTACACCCATCTTTTGAGCATTCATTGACTGGACTATCTCGGAAACACCCGTACAAATATCTTTTTAGTCAGCAGTAAAATACACTCCTCGCTATTAAAATTGCTACACCACGAAGATGACGTGCTACAGACCCAAAATTTAACCGACAGGAAGAAGGTGCTGTGATACGCAAATGATTAGCTTTTCAGAGCATTCACACATGGTTGGCGCCCGTGGCGACACCTTCAACGTGCTGACATGAGGAAAGTTTCCAACAGATTTCTCATACACAAACAGCAGTTGACCGGTGTTTCCTGATGCAACGTCGTTGTGATGGCTCGCGTAAGGAGGAGAAATGCGTACCATCACGTTTCCGGCTTTGATAAAGGTCGGATTGTAGCCTATCGCGATTGCGGTTTATCGTATCGCGACATTGCTGCTCTCGTTGGTCGCGATCCAATGACTGTTAGCAGAATATGGAATCGGTGGGTTCAGGGGGCAATACGGAACGCCGTGCTGGATCCCGACGGCCTCGTATCACTAGCAGTCGAGATGGCAGGCATCTTATCCGCATAGCTATAACGGATCGTGCAGCCACGTTTCGATCCCTGAGTCAACAGATGGGGACGATTGCAAGACAACAACCATCTGCACAAACAGTTCGATGACTTTTGCAGCAACATGGACTATCAGCGCGGAGACAATGGCTGCGGTTACCATTGACGCTGCATCACAGACAGGAGCGCCTGCGATGGTGTACGCAACGACAATCCTGGGTGCACGAATGGCAAAACGTCATTTTTTTCGGATGAACCCAGGTTCTATTTACTTCATCATGATGTTCGCGTCCGTGTTTGGCGACATCGTGATGAACGCACATTGGAAGCGTGTATTCGTCATCGCCATACTGGCGTTATCACCCGGCGTGATGGTATGGGGTGTCATTGGTTAAACGTCTCGGTCACCTCTTGTTCGTATCGACGGCACTTTGAACAGTGGCTGTTACATTTCAGATGTGTTACGACTCATGGCTCTAACTTTCATTAGATCCCTGCGAAACCCTACTTTTCAGCAGGATAATGCAGGACCGATTTTGAAGGTCCTGTACTGACCTTTCTGAATACGGAAAATGTTCGACTGCTGCCCTGGCCAGCACGTTCTCTATATCTCTCACCAATTGAAAATGTCTGGTCAATGATGGCCTAGCAACTGGCTCGTCACAATACGCCATTCACTGCTCTTGATGAACTGTGGTATCGTGTTGAAGCTGCATGGGCATCTGTACACGTCATCCAAGCTTGATGAACTGTGGTATCGTGTTGAAGCTGCATGGGCATCTGTACACGTCATCCAAGCTCTGTTTGTCTCAATGCCCAGGATCTATGCACCCAGATTGCGTGAAAATGTAATCACATGTCAGTTCTAGTATAATATATTTGTCCAATGAATACCCGTTTATCATCTGCATTTCTTCTTGGTGTAGCAATTTTAATGGCCAGTAGCGTATGTTAGAATGCCACAGTATTTAGCTTGTATATTTACGTACGAGCAGAAAACTCATGCGTAGATAATTTTGAGAGAAGGTTGAATGTTTTAGATGACTACCATTTCGTCTGACTAAATAAACAACAGTACATTTCTGTCGTTTCACGCAGTAACTGCAGTTCGTCTCTGTTTCAATTTCAGTGGAGAGCAACTCAGTGTTTTCAATGGACGGGCGAATGTAAAAGGTCGATGCGAGAGTGTTGGTTTCGATTCGCGGAAGGCGTCACTGAATCCAACATTGGCCTGCAGTGTCTGACATCGCGTCAAATTACCGAAGACAAAAGGGAGACTGCTCGAAAATAGCACCCCGTGTCGGATTAATTTTGCTGGCACAAAGGAAACCAGCCGAGCATACTACGGGCCGCTACTAATTATGAGAGCACTGCGAGGCGGGAACACACACACACACACACACAGAGAGAGAGAGAGAGAGAGAGAGAGAGAGAGAGAGAGAGAGAGAGAGAGAGGGAGAGAGAGAGAGAGAGAGAGAGAGAGAGAGATACAGAGATAGACAAAGTTAACATACACGAGACGGCGTATATAGGGACACAGTTATTGTGGCAATGTAGTTATATACACAAAGCGCATTTTCTGTATTCACTCTAAAAAGATATGTACACCTGGAAAGACATCGTCGACTTATATCCGTTAATGTGTATTCATCCCCAGAATTACAGGCCTATATCATTGACGCCGGTTTGCAACAGAATATTAGGACATATACTTTCCTCAAATATTATGTCTACCTCGAATACAACGACCTATTTACCAATAGGAAACACGGGTTCAGAAAGTTTCGTTCCAGTGAAACACAGCTCTTCAGTCACATGATGAGATGAGTGATATCGACAAGGGATGTCGAATAGATTCCGTTTTTCTAGATTTCCCGAAGCTTTTGACACTGTACCTCACAAGAGTCTTCTAATCAAATGCTTATGAAATATCGTTGCAGTTGTGCGATTGGATTCGTTATTTTCTGTCAGAAAGGAAACAGTACGTTGTAACTGACGGAAAGTCATCGAGTAGAACAGAAGTGATACCTGGGGTTCCACAGGGAAGTGTTAAAGGACCCCTACTGTTCCTTATTTTTATAAAAGATTTAGGAAACAACCTGAGTAGGTCTATTAGATAGTTCGGGGATGATTCTGTCGTTTATCGATTAGTAAAGTCACCAGAAGATCAAAAATCAACTGCAAAAAGATTTAGATATCTACATGATGCAAAAATTGGCACTAAAAGAAATCTGTTAAGCTTCATTTACATGATAAATCAGTCATACGTACAGGCCGTAAATACAACTAAATACCTAGGAGTAATTACGAACTTAAATTGGAAAGAACACATAGAAAGATATTGTGGGAAAGGCAAACCAACGACTACGTTTCATTGCAGAAACTTAGAAGATGTAACAGTTCTACAAAAGAAACTGCCTACACCACACTTGTGCACCCTGTTTTGGAGTGTTGCTGCGCATTGTGGGATCCAAACCAGATAGGAATTACCGTCGATCTAGACAAAATTCAGTGAATGGGAGCTAGTTTCGTATTATGGCGATATAGGGGAATGATTGTCGTGGAAATGATCCACGTCTTGGGGCGGAAATCATTAAAGGAAAGGAGTTATTTCTTACGGCGTGATCTATTTACGAAATTTCTTTTGCCAATTTTCTCTTCATAATCCGAACATATACAAAGAGACGTAATCATCATACTAAAATAAAAGAAAGCAGATCGAAAACGGCAAGCTTTAGGTATTCCTATTTCGAGTGAGCTATTAGAGAAATATCATAAAAGCGGTTCGATGAACCCTCTGCCATGTACACGAATGTGACTAGCAGATGTAGTGGATAGGGAAATATAGATGTAATATAAAAAGTTAACGAGTGGTGAGTGAACTTTAACGCAGAAGTTAAACATGGAAGCGGTGCTGTGTTGAAATCAGGCGTGTGACTTAAAGTAGAGCGGGACAAGCACGTTCATGATTTCAGCAAATAAAGTGGAGCGGCTCGGCGAAGCTTCTGGTGACGCAAGTAGGCCGCCGAGGGCGCCGCACTGCGTAACAGCCTGACAGCTGTATTGCTTAAAGGTGGCTGCGACATACGGGATCGGAAGTAGGAGACCGGCCACGTTTAGCAAAGATCAGCTGTGCCACATCTGTGAAACGCAGGCCGACGGGGTCAACCTCGTCGTGTAAATACAGGCGAAAAACACAGGCAGAGTCAGCCACGGCAGAGAGAGGGAGAGAGAGAGAGAGAGAGAGAGAGAGAGAGGCAGCCACAGCTGGGCAATCACCTGCTGCTCGGACTGTGCTTCTCGTCGACAGTAATTGTTATTATTGTCATCGCAAAACTGAGTCTGTCGCAAGCTGCAAGCACATCGATGCAGCGCGGCCAGCAACCGATCATCACGATCAACACGGCATCCCCGACGAGAGATGCAGCCAGCGGAATAGCGGCGGCCCCGTGGCCTACGAGAAAGACAGGCCCCAGCGCGGTCGTCATGCCACGTAAGCAAGGTAGTTCCGAGCCAGCGCTAGCGATCGCGCGGCTCGGAACTACCTCGCTTACGTGGCATGAAGACCGCGCTGGGGGCTGTCTTTCTCGTAGGCCACGGGCGGCTGAGCCTGATGCAACGGGCAGCGGGGTCCCGGCCTCTACAGCAGCGCAACCGGGCGTCGAACCAACGCATGGCGCGGTAACACTGCAACCAGTTACTCACCCAGGGGCGTGGTGTGGACGAAAGGACGCGCCCACACCTGAATCGCTCCTGTGACCGTCTGGAGGGCGAAGCAGCAGCAGCGGGAGAAGCAGGACCTGGGTTCAACTCCCGGACAACGCCCAGTGCGGTACGGCCATCGCGGCGGAGACGCGGCGCAGTTCGAGGACGGTACCTCGCCTTACGCAACACAGCTGCAACTGCAGCGTCAGCTTCGACGAGGCTCGTGGCGTCAGCTGGACGCCAACTCAGCGCATTCAGCCCACACGCACACTTCACTCGGCCATTTGTAAACATGAATTTCAATAAACTGTTTTGTTATACTGGACCAATGTTTCGTTGCGACCCCATCTCACGAGTTGAGTACTGAGCTCACTGCCCACACGGAACGAACTAGTGTAGCTATCCTGACGTAGACGAAGTCTGTGTTTATAACATTCGTCATTTGGTGTCGAAACCGTCAAATAGTGCCCAGACTACACGGAGTATCCATATAAATGTAGACACGATGTCGGCTCATCGGTGGCATCTAGTGAGCTACGCGTTTGCGGTAAGGATGGCGGTTATTGCTGAAACAACCGGTTTTCGGTTATAGCGGTTCTTTATATCCAAAGTTCAACCGCACTGTAAAAATTTCTCAAGAGGATCGGTTTTTTAAATAACCGGTTTTCGGTTTTTTATTGCTATTATTTCCTGTAGAGTTCGACCGAATATATTTTGCGGCCGAAACAGAAACCGTAATAGAATTTTCGGTTCTTCTAGTTTCGGCCTAAACCGAAACTTACGGAATTTAATCAAAATTTAGGTAACTTTACGTTATACGATATTTCAATATTTTGCAAGATCCTCTACCAGTACTACGCCTTCTTCAGTGTGTGTAAGCCTAGCCAGGAGTCCGTAGAAGACGATATACGAAGCATATAGATTTACTGGCCTAGTATTTCCATCCGGCAGTTGCGAATATTGAGCCAACCACTCCGTAAGTTGAACTTGTGAGTCAGCGCATATGAAGTTACAGTCAGTAAATGAACTTCAATCAGTGCTGCAGAAAAATTTCGAAAAACAAAGTCACAGTTTCGACTAACAGTATGATCGTTGTCAGTGTAAATTTACGCAAAGTGAACTAGGAAATCTGTGTACCACATGATCAAAGAATGTTCAAATGGGTGTGAGTTCTTATGAGATCTAAATGCTTAGGTCATCGGTCCCTAGACTTAGACTACTTAATCTAACTTAAACTAACTTACGCTAAGGACAACATACATATCTATGACCGAGGAGGAGGGAGGACTCGAACCTCCGACTGGAGCAGCTGTTCAGTCCGTAACATGGAGCCTCAGACCGCACGGCTACCACGCGAGGCACCACATGATCAATGTTACCTAAACCCATATTGGTTATTGAAAGAGCCCCTCGCTTTCAAGGAATCACATTAATAATACTTCTTAGCATAACAATACGATAATACATTAATAGGTATATGAATCGAATTCTCTTCCAAGAAACATTTTGGATGCTTCCTCCTGAAATGACACAGCATCTTTGTAGTACCTCCATCGGTTTTCAGCTTTTTAAAGCAAGTGGAGCATTGTACCTCACTGCTACCGTACTTCGTGAAGTACTTCCACACTCGGGATGGTATCATTTAAGACACAACCGGTGTCTGGCGACGACAGCTACGAACTGCCGCATGACCAGACGGAGGCAAGTCTTGTACACCGCCGGAGCACGCGCGTCGTCTAATAGGCCACGCCACACACCAACAGGTGCATCGATGCCTCAACAGCTGCACCAGTTCTTAAGTTCTTATGCCATGCGTTTGTTGCGCGTTTCTGACTGGTGGGATTGTTAGTAAATTACCACTGATCGCTTTTCTTAGTTACAACGATGACTTAATATTTCACAGAAGTGGAAATTTTAGAATAGTCCCAAATATTAGGGTCTACTAGTTTTAATTTTTTTAAATTACTTACAAAAAAACACTATTTGAACCACTACTACAGGAAGTAGTCGTACCGGTTTTTTTACCCGGTTCTTGGCAATAACTAAAAAAATCCGGTTACAACCGACACCAAATAAATACCGAAAAACCGGTTATTCAAAAATAAAATACTGGTATCGGTTTTAACCGGACGGTTTTTCCCATCCCTAGTTTGCGGTGGCGGTAGCTGAGCGGTTCCCTGCCACCCCGCGCCGGCCGGCTGTTTTACGACGGTAAAGGCGGACACGTGGCTGAATGCCTGGGATCGCGTGCCACCCCTTCCCATCCTGCACCGTCAGCAGAACACCCTATTCCACCTCGCAGGGTCGTAACGTGCCAGAGCTCGAGGAATTGTGAAGGAGGACCGAGGATTGGGTAGGGGGGGGGGGGCGCTACCATTCAGATGGAAAGCACTGCTCCCCGTGTTTCCAGTCGTAAAACTGGCGCCTGCAGAGCAGTTATCGCCCCAAGCATTTCGGCACCAAGCTGTGCGAACCGGCAGATTAAGGTTCGATCCGTGAATCGAGTAGGTGGCGTTCGTTAAACAACAATCACCCAGTCTTGTGAATAAATAGGTACTTGATTCCTTAATTTCTCCTGGCGAATAACAACTTCGATTTTGGTACCTAGCAGCATACCCGTAAGTTTTTCGAAATAGTTACTTGTCCTCGTATTGCATGCGCGACGCCATATAACTGGAAACAGAATTGTGTATTTAAATAAATATAAACAACTAAGTTTGTAACTTGATGATGCAGTCAGAAGTAGACAAAACGCGAGGAAAATATGGAATAAATGCAGGAACACGGAAAACAGAACAAGAGGAAGGTATCAGCTAAACTGAATGGAAATACTAAGACAAATTATGATAAAATGAAGATAGACCACGATATCAAAATCAACAGCAATATAAATATCAGACTTATAAAAGTAACTTAAATATTTACCATCAAATTTTGGCTTTGAAGACTAAAATCGGAAAATAGTGTCGAAAAACCAAGAAAACTATGACATTTTAGGAAATTATTTTGAAACTTTACTAAAGTATAAAAGTTTAAAAACAAGATTTAACTTTACATAAACAGATCCCACTACGACTAACACTTCCCAACGAAAATGAAAGCCATCAGAATTGCGATGACACACTGCCTGAACATGTGAGACAGGAAAACACACTGTATTGAACAACGCCTGCCGCGGTGGCCAAGTGGTCGGCGGCGCGCCAGTTACGGTCTGCACGGCCACTACGGTCGGGGGTTCGAACGCCCCCTCGGACATGGATATTTGTGCCGTCCTTAGTATTAGCTAGTTCATAAGTAGTTTGTAAGCTTTGGGACTGATGACCCTGTAGTTAAGTCCGGTAACTTCTGCAAACATTTGAACATTTTTCAACAACATGAACTACAGGAAAATTTGACTGGTAATGTGCATACCATTTATACAGTGCCACTATAGTGTCAGCTCATCTGAAAGATATGTCTTACTATGCCTGGAAAATTAAGATTCGATAATGACTCTTTAACGAGTCGAAACTAGTTTCTATGTAAAATCATTGTATATAATTTATCTGTAGCAAATAAAGAGTTTCATTAGAGATTCATAAGTATAATATTAAGATCGCATCCTATATAAATCCTGAATACGATATCAGCTAATTGTAACTTTCATCTAACACGGTATCTTCTATGTTGAACTATTAAGGGCCCCACACACGAGCGACGAATCGCAGCAATTCGTCGCATGCTATATCGCTACAATCCGTAGCTCGTCCCCACCTCGCCACACACTTGTCATTTGTGAAGCAATTTCAACGAGAATTACGAACGCGTATGCGTAGGCAAATTATGGAATGGAAAAAACTCTTTTATTTTTAACAGCAGTCGCATCCTAATGAGTAACACTTTTAAATAAGAAAATTTAGCCGGCCGCGGTGGCCGAGGGGACTACGGCGCTTCAGTCACGGTCTGCGCGGTCCTACGGTCGGGGGTTCGAATCCCCCCTCGGGCATGGATATTTGTGCCGTCTTTAATTGTAGCTAGTTCATAAGTAGTTTCTAAGTTTAGGGACTGATGACCCCGTAGTTAAGTCCCATAAGCTCTACAAACATTTGAACATTTTTAAGAAAATTTAGAAAAGTGAATTGTAATTTATTAAACTTGTTTTGAATCCGTTTTCCTAGGAAGATTTGGTTACGTTACTCTTTTAGAGCCGTCAAGTGGGTTATATACATCTTTTTAGTGTAGTAATACGTTTTGTTTTTCGTTTATTAGCCCTCAATTCCTCTTTATTGCTTCACCCTATAGTTTAACTTGAAGTAACTACGGTACACAATTCGTTTTTCAGCCTCGATGTGTCTACAAAAATGTTTGAAATAGCCGCACTGCTGACTACCATGACTATAAATTGTGAAAAAGTGAGCTGGTTTGTATGAAACGATTAGGGTCTTCCACTACAGCTTTGTTGCTTTGCCCTCAACAATTAAATACCCTTTTAATATTATAGTAAGTATTAATCATTCTGTATCGAAGTTAAAAAATTAAAAAAAAACTTGCAAATGTTTAATAAATAAATCAAAATCATCAGATGGAACTCAAGTGTTTCTTTGTTGTTACTATGAACGTCCTACCAAGTCCAGTGCCATGAGCTCAAGCTTCAAACCGGTGATCACTCCAAAAATTCTAGGGTGCACTTTGTATAGTGAAAACGCCGGCCTACATTGCTCAGAGTAGTTCGTGATCCCTGAATAATTATTCATTGTAACGTAAAGTTATTATTGAACGTGAAAAAGAGAAACGAATCACAAACGCGGTTGGTAACTAGAGAAACGAGTCACAGGCATATGGGCACACATCGCTGCTAAGCAGCCAGGCAGCCATATTGCATCCACAAATCGCATGCGATCTGCCAGATTGCCTGGGATTTCCATGCGATCGCTGCGATTTGTCCACACACGTGAGATCTATGAAACGATCGGTTGCCCATGCGACGGATAACTGCGATCCGTCACTCGTAGGGGCCCTTTATAGTACAGCGACCAGGTCGTTATTGCGTAGACTTGCATTCAGCTCAACGGAACCAATATGAACTCTTCGTCTGTTTCCTCACCGCCCACTCACTGATTACTCACTGCTCTGTGCCAGTTCTCCACGGTATTTATTAAGCTGTTCAGATGTCGTTTAAGAGTTGTTGGGCCTGGCTAGCACTTGGATGGGTAACCGTCCATGTCTGCCAAGCGTTATTTTCAAGCGAGATGCACTCAGCCCTTGTGAGGCCAACTGGATTGAGAAGTAGCGGCTCTGGTCTGGAAAACAGAGTCAGTAGTTGGGAGTGTGGAGCACTGACCACGTCCCCCTCCATACATCATCCGGTGATGCATTCTGGCGGAGGACGACGTGACGGCAGGTCGGTACCCGTTGGGCCCTCTAGGCCTGTGTGGCTCGGAGTTCAGCTCACGCTCATAGGGCGATGAATAAGTTCTTGTTATTTGTGTCCTGTGTTACTCACGTTAAGTAGAAACATGAGCACTGCCAAAACACGTTAATAGCTCTTCAGTCAGTGATATTTGTTACTTAAGTTGAGCAGAAACGTGACCATTGTGGAAATATTTGAATACCACCTCGATTAGTTATCTTTGTTCCTCACAATGAGCAAAAACATAATCACTGTCGAAACATGTGAATAGCACCTCAATCAATGATCTTAGTTTCTCACCATTGGAAGAAAAGTGACAATTGTCGATATACTCGAATAGTAGGTCATTAAGTGACCTTTATTCCAGGCATTGAGCAGAAACGTAAATACTGTCGAAACACGTGAATAGCAACTCAGTCAGAGAATTTCTTTTTCTTCAAGTTGAGCATTAACGAGACCAATGACGAAAGACTGGAATAGCACGTCAGTGATCTTTGTTACGTGCGTGGGGCAGAAACGTGACCAACCCTAAATACGTGAATAGCACCTCAGACAGTGATCTTTGTTTCTCGATTTGGGCAGAAATGTGACCACTGTCCGAATACTTGAATAGCGCCTCAGTCAGTGATCTTTGCTCTTCGCGTTGGGATGAAACATGGCCACTGACGAAACAGGTGGATATCAAGTCGGCGAGTGTTCTTTGTTCCTCAAGTTGAGCAGAAACGTGACCATTGTCGAAACAGATGAATACCACCTCATTCAGTCATATCTATTCCACACGATGAGCAGAAACGTGAATGTTGCCTCAAAAATGTTCAAATGTTTGTAAAGCTTATACGACTTAACTGTGCAGTCATCAGTCCCTAAGCTTACAAATAACTTATTAACTACCTGATACTAAAGACAACACAAACACCCATGCCCGAGGGGGGGGGTGGTTTCGAACCCCCGACGGAGAACGGCCTAATGTTACCTCAGTCAGTGATCTTTGTTCCACGCCTTCGGATGAAATGTGATCACTGTCAAAATACGTGAATGTCAGTGATCTTTGTTCCTCAGTTGGGCAGACACTTAACCACTGTCTAAATACGTGATCAGCACCCCAGACAGTGATTTTTGTTCCTGGCGATGGCCAGAAACGTGTCCACTGTATAAACACGTGAGTAGCATCTGAGTTTTTGGACTGTTACTCTGGTTGTGTCGTGACATATATACATGTGAGCTCTGGATTCGAGGTTATTGCTGAAGTACAAATTCCATTGTCCAGTGGGGAGATTTGCGCTCCTCTAACATCATTATATGAATACGCTAACACGAAAATTGTGTTACAGATTACTAATTTATTCGTACAAGAAGGCCAATGAAAGTTATATAATTCAAAAGATTGTTTGTCGTAGATTTCACGAATATGAATATTATGTGAGTATTTAGCCATTAAAAGTGGTAAAAGGAAGTAGAAATTTTCCTAGCTACAGCTTGGATCAAGTTCTACACTCTCCAACAATCAGCTCACTGACTGGCTATTCGCTTCGACCAAAGACGCTGTAGTGTAGCTCATCTGCAGTATTAAAATAAATGAATATCGAAACATGGAGTGCTCCCAACTCACTTTCTTGTGCCGTTCAAATGCTTCATTTTCGCAGTGATTAAGAGTGGTTAAAGGAAATGGATGTTTTAATATGAATGCCGATATGAAGCATGATGCGCCAGGAGAGGCATCTAGCGGTACTCGGGTGGAACTACGAAGTCGAGAAGGCCGATATAAGTGATGATGCGCTGAGAGAGGCATGTAGCGGTGCACGAGTGGAACTAAGAAGTCGACATGTTGTCAGCTCTGGAATTCTGAATATCGCAGTATCGAAATAACATTAATTCTTGGCGTTGTATAAATATAAGAACAATGAAATCGTAGTTCCATTTCAAGTATTAGCCTAATGCAAGTTATATAATTCGAAAATGGCATGAGAAGTATATACTTCCGTTTTTATTTGTTGTTATTGTGTCTGACATTTTCCTTAACACGTAAAAGATACCGTTTCATACCTCCCAGTGCCGGTTAAATTTTACCAAATATACCAGCGGCCTCCTATGATAATGCTGGCAACAGATGCTGAATAGTGAGAATCCTGTGAGTCTTCATTTTAGCCAATTGCTTGACAACACTGATTTTTCTCATGGAATCTTCGCTTAACGAGGGCAATTATTTTGACTGAGTGGACGAGGGTACATACAAGAACCTGTCAACCATAAAGCAGGAACAGCATTATTTGTTTACTTCATGGTCTGTACGATACGCTAATCGAGTCATTCTATTTGGTTCGAACAAATATTTTCTACCGTGTTGTTGATGTTGCCAACATAATCATGCGAGACTGCCGACATGATACGTAAAATTTTTCCCCCAGTGACCACTGTAAACACAATTGGTCGCAAATGATAAAGGAAGGGAAGTAAGAAGGATAGGAAAGAAAGGATTGACAGTGGCCGCATTTGGGCATTAATATTAAGCAATGGCGACAAGTGTAAATGTGAGCCGGACCGGGAATCGAACGCGGGTCTCCCGTTTCGGGCCAGCGGTCGCCTTAACTACTTGGCCACCCGTGCTCGCCTTGTCAGTTTCAAATTCTCACAAGTCGCTCGCTATGTTTGTAGCTCCCCTATCGTCCATACCCTCTTACACTCTCGGATTCTCGTGCGAGGTCGGACGCTTGACCGCGTCTGCGGTGAAATAACTGAAGCTAACGCCGTCGTCGCGTTTAAATACTTATGGTGTTGGTGTGGTGTCTGTTCTTTCGGACCTCCGAAAGAACAGACACCACACCAATACAATTACAATTGGTCGAACACAACAGTAAGAAACTTCGTGGCAGATTAAAATTGTGAGTCCCGGTTCCGGAACACAATTGTAATCTGCCAGGGAGTTTCATATCAGCACACAATCCGCTGCACAGCGAAAATACCTTTCTACTCAACTGCATTTTGACCTAGGACACGTGAGCTGGCGGAAAAAGCCGGCCGCGGTGGCCAAGGGGACTGAGGCGCTTCAGTCACGGTCTGCACTGCCACTACCGTCGGGGGTTCGAATACCCCCTCGGGCATGGATATTTGTGCCGTCCTTACTTGTAGCTAGTTCATAAGTAGTTTGTAAGCATAGGGACTGATGACCCCGTAGTTAAGTCCCATAGGTTCTACAAACATTTGAACATTTTGGCGGAAAAAAGGGCACGTGTCAGAAGTGGAACGAATCGATGCTGGTGACTGTAGCGACAGAAAAAGCACCAGTCACATCGTCAAAATAGTTTCCAGGAAAGCAGTCGGCCTGTAGGACACGGTGAAAGCTATCAGGCAGGCGTTTACAAACTCTGGCAGTGGGAGCAGTAGGGCGGGCCATCCCCCGGGATGGGCCCGCAAGCTGTAGACCGCCCCCTCTCCGCTGTACTCGGCTGCGTGGGCGGCCGCCGTGTTTACACGCTCTGTTTGCACGTAACCGCTCAGCGGTGGGCGGGCGGTGAGCTACCGCCCCCACACACCACTAGCCGGCTATACACGACAATCTCGTCGCTGCCGTTTGTACCGCGTGTATCAAGCGCGGTGCAGGCTCTTTTTTTATTTATAACTATTCTTACGCTTATGGAAAACCCTACTAAGAAAAGAATGGAGAGATTAAAAGTGAAAGGAATATAGACAAGGCATGTACGAGGGAAATGAATGTTGCAATAAGTTTAATCCCTAGAAATCAGATTATAATTGCAGATCTACATCCATACTCTGCAAGCTACACGATAGTGTGTGGTGGAGAGTACCCTGACTACCTCTATCGGTTTTCCCTCCTATTCCAGTCCCGTATTGTACGCAGAAAGATATGCCTCTGCGTAGGCTCCACATTTACATGGGATACTCTGCAAATCACATTTAAGTGCCTGGCAGAGGGTTCATCGAACCACCATTATACCATTTATCTCCCATTCCATTCTAGAATAGCGCGCGGGAAGAAAGAACACCTGAATCTCTCCGTTCGAGCTCTGATTTCTCGTATTTTATTCTGATGATCATTTCTACCTATGTAAGTGGGAATCAACAATATATTTTCGCATGCGGAGGAGAATCTTGCCGATTGGAGTTTCGTAAGTAGCCCACGCCGCAGCGGTAAGCGCCGTTGTTGTAATGATTCCCATCCCAGGTTCTGTATCATTTCCGTAACGCTGTCTCCCCTCTATTGTGACAATACGAAACAAGCTGCCCTTCTCTGGACTCTTTCTATGTCCTCCGTCAAACCCACCTGATAAGGATCCCACACTGAACAGCAATACTAAAAAAAAAGGAGACAGGATTAGTGTATGCAGTTTCTTTAGTAGTTCTGTTGCATTAAAAGCAGTCTCTGGGTTTCCTTTCCCAAGACATTATCTACGTGTTCTTTCCAGCTTAAGTCTGAAGTAATAGTAATTCCTAGGTACTTTGTGGAGTTTACGGCCTTCACTTTTGATTGATTTATTTTGTAAACAAAGTTTAACGTTTTTCTTTTCGTACTCATGTGGACGAATTCACACTTTTCATTATTGAGAGTCAACTGCCAATTTTTACACCATACAGATATCTTATTCAGATCGTTCTACAGTTGGTTTAGATCATCAGATGATTTTACTAGGTGGTAAATGACGGCATCATCTGCAAACAGCATAAGAGAGCTTCTTAGATTTTCCCCTAAATCGTTTATATAAATAAGGAACAGCAGAGGACCAATAACACTACCCTGTGGAACGCCCGATATCACCTCTGTTTTAGTCGATGTCGATTACTACGAACTGTGTCATCTCTGACAGGAAATCCCCTATCCAATCTCAAATTTGGGGCAATATACCATAACCAAGCAATTGGATTAAAAGGCGTTTATGAGGTACGGTGTCAAAAGCCTTCTGGAAATAAAGAAATGGGGAATCGATTTGCGAACCCTTGTCGATAGCACCCATCACTTCATGTGAATAAAGAGCTAGTTGCGTTTCGCATGAACGATGTTTCTAAATTAGTTTTGAGCTTGGCTCAATAGATCGTTCTCTGATTTTATCCTCATGATCTCTTTGCGAGATATACGTAAGAGGGAGCAATATACTGCTAGACTCCTCGGTAAAGGTATGTTCTCGAAACTTCGACAAAAGTCCGTAGCGAGCGACAGACCAAGTGTACTGTAACCTACTTCTTTTGTTTTCGGACTGCGTTTCCTTAGGATTCTTCAAAAAATATTCAAATGTTTGTATAGTCTATGGGACTTAACTACGGGGTCATCAGTCCCTAAACTTATAAACTACTTATGAACTAGCTAAACCTAACGAGGGCACAAATATCCATGCCCGAGGGGGGATTCGAACCCCCGACCGTAGCGGCCGTGCAGACCGTGACTGGAGCGCCTTAGTCCCCTCGGCCACCGCGGCCGGCTTAGGATTCTTCCAATGAATCTATGTCTGGCATCTGCTTTATCGACGATTGAATTTTTTTAAAACACTCCTAATGCCTACTCAATATAATTTATGGAATTAACTGCTTCGATTTGCTGACATGTTATAGTGTACCTAATGATACGATCTTTCCTTCTATGTATTCGCAGAACATTACACTTGTCAATATTGAGATACAGTTGCCATTACCGGCACCATGCGTCAATTCGATGTTGATCCTCCTGCATATCAGTACAATTTTCCATTGTTACAACCTCTCTATACACTACAGCATCATCCGCAAAAAGCCTCAGTGAACTTCCGACTACCACCATAATTTCGTATGCAGTGAGGCTATAGCTTTGTACAACTTCGAATGTATTTACAGACTGCCTTTATAAATACTATCATAACATAAACATTCTTATATAGATTATTTTGTTAAATTATTTCTGTACGTAAAAAATTTTTGAGACAATGTTGTGCAATAATCCATTTTGGCCAACTTTAGGTTACTGTAGTAACACTGAAAGTGGGCCTTTGCGATCATTTTTGACAGCTCGAAATTTAAATGAAAATAACGGCTTAACCATTCATCTGACACGAAAATTGAATAACCGAATTTGTGGAGAATCGTTTCAAAGATGTTTTCAAAAATAACGGCGATTTCAGGAAGTCTGTCTGTCTGTCCGCAACGTGTTCCCACTTTTTAAGACGAACTGTTCAACCGATCAGTACCAAATTTTACAGACATAATTTTAGGCCGCACAGAGACCAGAAACTCCATTTATCAAATTTTTCGGACAAAAAATACGGCAGTAATACCAAAAAAAGCCGTTTGTAATATAATTGTAATTGCAAACGAACCGTTCATCTGAAACGAAAATCGAATAACATAATTGGTAGAGGAGAAAATTATCTACTACTTTGTTCCCTTATGTTTTTTCATAGCTCGTATTGTTTGAGAGATATTTGCAAAAATAACGAGATTCGACACTCTCCATTGAATTTCCAAGTTAGAGCTCATTTTAGTATTTCTCTTTAAATGTAAATTGAAATAATTCGTGCAGACAATTGTCAAAATATTGTTTCGTTAGTATGTACTGTATTTCCTCGATTCACCGCCAGTTGGCCCAACTGAAGGAAGGTAATGTTGACTTCAGTGCTTGTGTTGACATGCGACTCATTGCTCTACAGTAGTAGCATCAAGCACATCAAGTCGTAGCATCAACTGGCTAGTGTTCATCATGGACGTGGTTTTGCAGTCACTGAAATGTTTACAAATGCGGTGAATCGAGGAAGTAAAGTACATACTAACGAAACAATGGGGTATTTTGACAATTGTCTGCAAGAATTATTTCAATTCATATTTAAAGAGAAATACTAAAATGAGCTGTAACATGGAAATTAATCGTTTTCTAGACACATGTCCACATAACATATTTTCTTTCTTTGTGTGTGAGAAATGTTTTCTGAAAATTTGGCCGTACCTTTTTGTAACACCGTATATATTTATATATATTGTATTAACACTAAAAAATTTATATCTATAAATGTGAATGTCTGTTCGATGTACGTTTATCACGTCTGATCCACAAGACATAAAGAGCTAAAAATTTGTACAGTTACTAACCCGGGAAGGCTTTAGGCACGGTTTTATGGCGACCGGATGGCTATGTATCTATATATATTAATGTGCATGTCTGTTTGGTGTACGCTTATCACGTCCGAACTACAAGACGCAGAGATCTAAATATTTGTTCAGTTAGTAATTTATACATGAAGAAGGTTTTAGGCACGGTTTTATAGCGATCTGATAGATATTTAGTAATTTGAAGAATATAACGCGAAATGCGGAACAGCAATTACTCTTTGAAAATTGTATTTACTCTTTGAAAAATTCTACGCGTGTGTTTGTGTGTGTTAATATTTCGCTCTGCGGCGAAAGCTACAGAACGCAAACGAATGGTCTGTGTGTAATTGTTGTCCGAAGTCTCCAGTTTTACACCATAGCAGTTCCATGCCGATAGTTATAAGGGGATGGAAGATACGGTGGTTGAAAGTCGTCAAATTATAAAAAAATTCGGACTGAAGGCTAGCGATGACGTTCGCGACTCTATAGCAAGGAGGTTACAAACAGTGAAACGTGATGCCACAGACCATATCTTTGGTCTATGCTTGCTACAATGTCTTCAGCTCTTTCTCTGTAGGGATAATCATGTGAATAAGGAAATATAAGAATAAATAAATAAAGCAGTAAAAAAGAAATGTCTGTGGACAGGGATTGAGTCTTCCACACGTCCCTACAGAGCTACGCGCAGCGATGCAAATCCCACGGGGTGTCGCCAAGGCGACAGGGAGGCTTTCTGGGTAATTGCAGCCGTCTCCGAGGACGAGCAACTTGCCGAGTGGGAAGATGTGTAGTTGCGCGCTAAACCGTTCCTGCCGGAAGTGAAACGACACAGGAGTTCCCGTCTCGGACGGAGGAGGCCACTGTGTCTGACAGAGGAAAGAAGAGGAAGGAAGACGCGGAGGAAGGGACGCAAAATTGCCGCGGAAATTGGAAGGCGGCAGGACGGGGAGCGGAGGCCATCGCAGGAGCGGAGATGCGCAAGAGTGGACGTCAGCCGTCAGCCGTCGACGTCGGCGAGTCCTTTAATTACGGCCGGGCGAGGCTGCAGGGAGCGACGGGAATTTATTGCGCCTTAGAGCCGCGCCGCGGCGCTGCCTGCCATCATGGCGGCCTTTGTCCAGGGGGTTCCCCGCGGCAGGCGGATGCGCGCGCAGCAGGCCAAGGTAGCTGGGCTTACGGTGGCCAGGGGGTGGGGGGGGGGGGGGAAGCGATAAAAGGCGGGGGCGGCAGGAAGGGCTGTCTGTGCCCGCGCTCCTGGTCTCATCTACGCACGGTGGCCCGACGCCGTCGATCGAGATTGCGTTTCGACATAAAAGAGTTTCTGATACTCTGCCGGTGATTGGGATTGATACACCAGAACGGTTCACAATGGATTTTTTTCTTATTTTAGCTATGCAGGGGAGAAAGAAATATTCGGGGAAAATCGTAAAGTAGCGCACAGTAATTTCGGCAAAGGCTTTACTTGCAATACGTGTTGTGACCTAGATCGAGGGCTGCGTTTAAACATTCTCAGTAGCAGTCCTCGAAATATCCCCTTAAACCTAGACCTGGATAGCCGATCTCTTTTCACATTGTTTGTATTGAGATACTTCTGTCGTCTGTTATGCAAAGCTTATCGGTCGTTACTGTATGTAACACCCTCGTTAATTTGCACTACTCTCTGTTTGCAAAGTGAAATAACTGTGACTTCAAATTTGGGTCACAAGGAGAGAAGAAGTGCAGGGGAAGAGATAACAGAGGCATGTATTTAGCTCAAGACTAAAAAATGATCAAATCTTTTTTAAGCTTATGGGACTTGACTGCTGGGTCATCGGTCCATAAACTTACCGACAGCTCAAGCAAACATGATACGATTGCCATATAATTTCTAGCAACAAACTCATTGAAATTATATTTTTAGCAATACTTACTTGCAATACCGAAATTCTCACAGCTTCATTGTATACGGTATAGATGTCCTACCAAATGGTAATACATGGACGCGAACCTGGGTTTCCCAATTGTCGTCAGCGGTTGCCTTACCATTAGGCTACCCGAACACGATTCCAGGAAGCAAACTTACGTATGCCACTCTGACTGCACATATGGGTCAACTAATTCCCTCAGAATCGCCTTATTTAATTCTATAACTTCAGAGACATTGCTTCCCTTTCATGCTATCATAAATATGTCGTGCTTTTGATGAATCTTCAAAAAATGTTCAAATGTTTGTAGAGCTTATGGGACTTAACTACGGGGTCATCAGCCCCTAAACTTATAAACTTCTTATGAACTAGCTTATACTAAAGACGGCACAAACATCCATGCCCGAGGGGGGATTCGAGCCCGACCGCAGCGGCCGTGCAGACCGTGACTGGCTTAATGGAGGATTTGCCGATGCGCAAAGGGAACTGCGCAGTAGCTTCATTGTCTTTGCTTTGCGACCATTCTTGCGTAATCGCCAGAGCTTGAGTTGCTAGAAGCTGGCATCTCTACCAGCTCCAACGCCAGTGTTAAAAGCAGCGTTTCCCCTCGCCCCTGCCTGCCACGGGAGCGCCCATATGCTGCCTCCAGGGAGTTCAGAAGGGAATCTGAACATCAGCCGCGCATGCGCATTGCACCGCTGCGGCCACTGCCGCCTACATTAAGCGGCCGCGCTACGATTCGTTGATTTGGAGCGGGAACTGCACACTATGAAGAATAATGTGGAGGCCCTCACTACTCCCCTGCATGCGGGGGTAGTACTGCGGGCAGATGTTGCCATGCAGACCGGCAACACTGTCGCACCGGAGACCGCTGATCAGGTCCCTGCTCGGAACGGCCGGCCGGACTGCTCCAGGTAGTCGAGAATGTCCGCAACCACGAATATGACGACGAAGCCTTCCATTACCCTTTCCTTCCGGCGGCGGAAATCCCCCCCCCCCCCACCACCCAGTACAATTGCCAGAGGCAATACAATGGCATACTGGGCGGCTGGTGGGCCGTCAAGGTTATAATGATCTTAACAACCACTGCATATTCACAGGGGGACAATTCAAACAAATCGCATAGTTGGCTCAGGAATACATCGACTGACGCCGCTCCAAACGACGCGAGCGGCCCTAATCTCCATCATTAGGGGCACCTTCAGAACCGCGGGCATTGGTCCGGCAGGCTCTTACGAGTATGCCCCTAACGTTTAATGCAAAAAAAAAAAAAAAAAAAAAAAAAAAAAAAAAAAAAAAAAAATCGCTCTGAAGTGTTTTACGGCCCACCTTATATTTGTAGTTTTATAAGCTTTTGCAAACATTTTGGACCAAAATAATAATCTACATAATAATAATTAATAAGAGTTTAGGTGAAAAAATTGTAAGTAGTGGCAGGTTTCGAACCACCGACCTTTCGCGTCACAGTCCAGCACCTTGCCCACTACGCTACGACTATAAATCATAACAGGAGTTCTTTAATCTCTTACTATTCATGGCCGTTGTTAACGGACGGTAATATGGCATTTGTAGACACTAGATTATCATTTATCGTACGAAGAACGATGTGTTTTTATTAATTCCTCAGTGTGCCGTCGCTTTGAAATGACAACATATAAGTTACAATAAGAAAATCATCAAATACGCGAGGAATGTCACGTGACATCTCCGAACGGCTGGTTTTCGTTGATTCAATTGAGGGTGTCAAATATCCGTTATTTTTGCAAATATGTCTCAAACGATACGAGATATGAAAAAACATAAGGGAGCTAAGTTGTAGAGAATTTTCTCCTCTACCAATTAGGTTATTCAATTTTCGTGTCAGATGAACGAACCGTTTGCAATTACAATTATATTACAAACGGCAGTTTTTGGTTTTAGTACCCTATTTTTTGTCCGCAAAATTTGAAAAAGCGAGGTTCTGGTCTCTGACGCCTGCAATAATGTTTGTAAAATTTGGTGCCGATCGGTTGAACGGTTCCTCTTAAAAAAAGTGAACACGTAACGGACAGACACACAGACGGACAGACATACATACATCCCAAAATCGCCGTTATTTTTTCAAATATCTTTGAAACGCTAAGAGATATGAAAAAAAAAAAAAAAGAGCAAAGTTGTAGAGAATTTTCTCCTCTACAAATTGGGTTATTCAGTTTTCGTGTCAGATGAATAGTTAAGCCGTTAGTTTCATTTAAATTTCGAGCTGTCAAAAGACGATCGCAAAGGCCCACTTTTAGTGTTACTACCGTAACCTAAAATGGGCCAAAAGAGACTCGTTACGTGCTGTCTCCGCGAAGTAAAACGTTTCTCATGAGATAAAAATACTTTGAATGAGCATATGAAATGATCTGATAGAAGAATGAAACAACAAACTTTAAACACACTTTTTATTTTATTTATTTATTTACTTTATTTTCACGACGAGATTTTTAGCGGGGGTTCCCTGAACCAGAGAACTCATAGGACGCGCCGCCACTGCTTCCTAGTCGTGTATAGCGTTAGTAGTATGCATAAAGTACTGCTACCTAGAAGCGGGATATCAAAACTAATCCATTATGCATCTTGTCCAGCTCGACAACTTGCCCTCCCCCCCTCCCGCAGTCCTCTACGTATGTGGAGGTACAGTTAAATCGTTAGGGAAATCGTTTCGCAGAGGAACAACTTGTGGCAGCTTCAGTCTTTGGAGGTTTTGAAGCTCTTTCGGCCATCGCGGGATCTTACAAGGACAGTACTTGGGCTCGAACAAACATATCTGTATGAACGTTTGCTTACGGGATCTGAACGTACACCTCAGTGTGCTGGTGGGTGTCGATTTTATGCAAAACTTTGCAATCATGCTCTAGATAGCACTGTAGATGTAATTGTAGACGTCATACGTAATGCAGATATAACTATAACTTATGTAGTAATCATCGAACATGTTCTCTAGCGAATTGTCATCAAAAGCCGTGATGATAGTTGCAACTTCAACCTTCTTCTCGGAAGACTGTTGCTATTCACTGCCACTGCTTCCATCGCCTCTTCCCGCACTTACCGTAGCACTACCGCTTGCAATGAGTTGTTCGTCATTATCATCCCTATTATCATCGTTATTTTTGAGTCTCGTTGCCGCCGGTTGTCCTAAGTGGCGGTGGCCGAGTAGAGAGAGACCGTCACAGGGAAATGAGATGCACGCGTGTGCGGGTACAGAGTCTGAGGTGACCAGCCAGTGGGACAGCTGAAACTAGAAGCACTATGGTAGATTAGAACAAGATATACATTTAGCAGAAATCTTACAATGTTAACTGAAGAATACTGGAATGCAGATACATAGTTAAACCAGGTAGAGGCCTGCCTACTGAGGAGAGTCCTAGTGCCTGTCTGAATCCCAAGTCACCGATGCAGTTCAGTGGTGGCCACGAGCGGAGTTGCAGCAGAGGGCACTCGTGGCCGACGTCGTAAGAACGCCGCGCTGTGCTTGCATGGCGGCGCGCGGCGAAAGTACGTGGCGCGCACTTCAGACTTGTGCGACACCACAATTATGTGTTAGTGTTACAACAGTATATAACTTATGCTCATTTTTCTGTACCATAACAGATACGAGCCGGCCGCGGTGGCCGAGGGAACTGAGGCGCTCCAGTCACGGTCTGCACGGCCATCACGGGCGGGGGTTCGAATACCCCCTCGGGCATGGATACTTGTGCCGTCCTTAGTATTAGTTAGTTCATAAGTAGTTTGTAAGTTTAGGGACTGATGACCCAATAGTTAAGTCCCATAGACTATACAAACATGTAAACATTTTTAACAGATACGAGACAGCATGCGAATGATTCATCTGCTACACTAATACCATATTCACGAAGAAGGGCTCTTCGTAACTTCATCTCAACCAATCGCAATACGTTAGCAGGATTGATTTCCAATCGCCACCCCATCTAACGCTTCAGCACACAAATAACGTCACAAAACGCGACTTCGGAGGCACACTGCACCGTCCCTACTGGCGAACCGACAGGTCAAAGTGCAATGCGGCATAGCACACGCAGAGGCCTCTAACGGACGACTGCAGACTTTTGCAGATGCGGGAGTATCACAAGTGCAATAAGGGGCCTTTATCTGTGAGCCGTCTGGGCTCCCTGCTTTGTATTATTTATCCAGTGGTTAGTACCACAGAGCGCGTGTTGAATTTGTTGTTGTAATTGCTTTGAGTGCGAAATTTTCTGATACTACCCCCTGATAGCAAGGATTTGAAAGGCCACGTTGTTAAATGTTTTGTGTAACTATTTGTCCAGAGGTTTGCCCCGTAGAGTGCATATGTAAGTGTTTGTTGTTTCGTTTCTGTAATGTAGATATACAGGGTGTTTCCCTAAGCATGTTTGCCTCTGTAACTTATTAAATAATAGGCGACGGGAAATTTTAATGCGGTAGGTCAACACAAGAAATGATACAATAAACTATGTTCATAGCTCCGCAGAAAGTGTATCATTTTCCAAAGAGTTACAGCACAAAGATATAATTTTTTAAATGGAACAATAGTTTTTTCTATCATGCATAGGATTCGTTGAAACCAACTGCGTCCAAATCAATTTAAACTACATTCCTATCACTGTTAGTTTGGGAGCTACGACCCTTCAAAGTTTCAGGGGTAGATACCACACGCTGTACATAATACATGGCTGTGTGGTGGGTGATGGATGTTATGGCGGTGGGAAGTTGATTTACATAAGATGTTCAAATGTGTGTCCACGTTTCTCAATGCATAATGCAATGCGCCGTCGATAGGATCTGCAGACGATATGTAACATCGGAGCGACATGCGTCCTCGATGCGCCGTTTTAGATCATCTGGGGATGTGGGCTCAGTGACATAAACACGATTCTTTAGATATCCCCACAAAAAGAAATCTACTGGTGTTAAATCGGGCGACCTTGCGGCCATAAATGAGGACCATGGCGCCCCAACCATCTTCATGCAAATCTGTTGTTTAGTTCTTCCACAACAGCACGCGCAGAATGGGCTGAGTGACCATCGTGCTGTATCCACATAGGGACTCTCGTGTGTAGACACACATGTTCAGAGAGAGCACTCAAACTGTCGGCTATAAAAGCGCGATATAACTCACCTGTCAGTGTACCTGGGAAATAGTGTGGACCGATGATTTCATCCCCAAGGATTCCATACCACACGTTAATAGACCACCTACGTTGACGGTCGACAGGTCGTACCCATCGAGGATTGTCTGCGGCCCAGTAGTGCATGTTATGGCGATTCACTGCACCATAATTTGTGAACGTGGACTCATTAGAGAACGTAACACTTTGCAAAGACTCCAGCGTGAAATTACGCATGGCCCACTCACCGAATGTCACTCTTGGACGGAAATCGTTCCCATGCAGCTCCTGGGTCAGTGACAGGCGGTACTGGTGAAACCTGTGGCAGTGTACTATACGCCATACAGATGGGAGACTGACACCAGCGACTGCAGCGACGGCTCTTAAGCTGACATGACGATCGTGGTGTAGTGCAGCTAAAACAAACACCTCCGTCTCCTCACTTCTTGCAGGTCTTCGTCTGTTACTGCGGCGCATTACCAAGCTGCCTGTTTCCCGAAGTCGTTGTTCGGCACGTAAGAACGTAATGGCTGCCGGGGCTCTTCGCCTAGGATATCTAACGGCATACGCCGTGCCTGCTTCAGTGGCATCGTGTCGGCACTCGCCGAGGATCAGCAACATGTCAACTTACTCATTGTTCGTGTATGCCATCGTCATCCAACGTCAGTAACTGTGGTATATTGAGCCCCGGTTTTTTTTGTGGCTCCAACTGTCGGGTATACGGCCGTGTGCGGCGACAGTCGGCAGTCTAACAGCGCATCAAGGAAGCTTCTCGCTCCGTGACACCGGCGACGTTAGAACTCGGCCGCACCACATTTAGAAGGCGCATTGCATTATGCGCAGCGTTTGTGGTGTCTGCCCCTGAAACTTTGAAGGGCTGTGGTTCCCAAACTAACAGTGATAGGAATGTAGTTTAAATTGATTTGGACGCAACTGGTTTCAACGAATCCAATGCACGGTAGAAAAACTATTGTTCCATTTAAGGAATTATATCTTTGTGCTGTAACTCTTTGGAAAATGATACAATAAACTATGTTCATAGCTCCGCAGAAAATGTAACATTTCTTGTCTTGACCTACCGCATTAAAATTTCCCGTCAGCTATTATTTTATAAGTTACAGAGGCAGACACACTTAGTGAAAAGGCAAAACGGTTACTTGGCCTTTACCCTTCCACTCCCTTACCTTAACAATCCCTAATTTCCCGATAGCAATATTATCTCTCATACGATTTTGGTGTATATGTGTTTGTTCGCACTGCATTAAAATTTCCCGTCACCTATTATTTTATAAGTTACAGAGGCAAACACACTTAGTGACATACCCTGCCAAAAGACAAAACGGTTACTTGGCCTTTACCCTTCCACTCCCTTACCTTACCAATCCCTAATTTCCAGATATCAATATTATCTCTCTTACGATTTTAGTGTATATGTGTTTCTTCGCACCGCATTAAAATTTCCCGTCACCTTTTACTTTGTAAGTTGCAGAGGCAAACACACTTAGTGAAACACCCTGTATATGGGAAAAGGCAAAACGGTTACTTGGCCTTTACCCTTCCACTCCCTTACCTTACCCATCCCTAATTTCCCGGTATCAATATTATCTCTCACACGATTTTGGTGTATACGTGTTTTTTGGAGCCCGAGTACTTTGGTTGTTAGTGTGTCCGCGACCGCCGCGCGGCGTGGCGCGATGTGCGTGCTAACGATTTCCGATAGCTGGCAGCACGCGGCACGCAGTGCTACGCTGTCTCGCAAATTCGCCGCCAGCCCCGCCGCTGCTGTCAGCGCCGGCTGCCCATTACGTTCCCACCGCCACACCATACCACGCGCAACAGCCCTGCGGGCACATCCGTAGCGCTGCACCTGCCTAGTCCCACCACAGAGGCGTCTAACCACCTGATGATGCACCACGCCTAAAGGTCGAAACGTGTGCATTCTTTTGTGTCCCAGCCTCGTCGCCGCTTTTGTGTCTCGTTTCCGTCGTAGGTGTCGGTGGCCGAGTGGAATGAGACCGACACAGGAATAAAGGTACGGAGGGGAGCAGCCAGAAACTAGAAACACTAGAGTAAATTAGAACGAGATATATATTGCACAGAATTTATACAATACTTAACTTTTACATAGTACTGCAGAATGTTGATACATAGTTGAGCTAGAGTCCTGCCTAGTGCCTAACTGATAGCCAAGTCTTCACTGGTGCCTATCTGATTCCGAAGTCTTTACTGGTTCCTATCTCAGTCCCAAGTGCACGATGTCGTTCCGTGGTGGCCACGAGCGGAGTTGTAGCAGAGGGCGCTCGTGGCTGTCGTCGTAAGAACGCCGCGCCGTGCGTGCATGGCGGCGCGCGGCTAAAGTAAGTGGCGCGCACTTTGTACTTGTGCGACACCACACATTCAACTAACAATTGCTGTTGAATCTTCCGGGTTATATGGTCGTGGTCGAAGAAACATATCTGCTCCTCACGTTTCGTTTTGTGTCCCAGCCTCGTCGCCGCTTATATGTCTCGTTTCCGTCGTAGGTGTCGGTGGCCGAGTAGAAAGATCGACACAGAAATAAAGGATGCACGCTTGTGCAGGTAGGAGGTGACCAGCCAGTGGGACAGCAGAAACTAGAAACACTAGATTAAATTAGTACGAGATATATATTTCTTAGAGACTTAGTAATACTTAAATTTTACATAGCTCAGTACTGCAGAGTGCTGATACGTAGTTCAGCTAGAGGCCTGCCTAGTGCCTATCCGACAGCCAAGTCTTCACTGGTGCTTATCTGATTCCGAAGTGCTAACTGGTTCCTATCTCAGTCCCAAGTGAACGATGTCGTTCAGTGGTGGCCACGAGCGGAGTTGTAGCAGAGGGCGCTCGTGGCTGACGTCGTAAGAACGCCGCGCCGTGCGTGCATGGCGGCGCGCGGCGAAAGTAGGTGGCGCGCACTTTAGACTTGTGCGACACCACATTTCGTCCAGAGCTGCGCTGGACATCTTTAGAGATGCTACTGCTAGCGGTGAGTCTTGCCGACTAAGGAGTCGGGCGTCGGAGAGCGGTATAAATAGGGTAAGGTGGTACAATTTCGATCATTACGGACAAATATTGTTATAACTGGAAATAAATTGAGAAAAAGAATAATTTTAACTATGGAACTTGTTCTTGGATGTTTAATGAATATGTAACACAAATATTATACAGTTACAAATGTTGGTATAAACACAAAAAAAGGTTACGGAATTGAGAAAAATCGATCGAAAACGTACCACACTAGGTACAATTGTGATCACTTCCTCGTACAATTTTGATTACGGGCATCTTCCACATAAAAAGCAGTTTTCCTGTCACGCACCAACGCATACTTCGTGGTACCAAACATTGCATTTTTGGCAGCGAATCCAGTCACGGTTAACTAGATGATTTATAAGAGCGCGTTAGACTAAGTATCTTCACTTACCTCTTTAAAGGGAAAAATTTATATCTCCTTACCGCAAAGCGGCGTATTCTTGGAAAAGACAGGAGGAGCTGTAGCAATCTGCTAATCTACATCGCGACAAACGAGACACTACGAGACAGAAAAATGGCGCGAAAATTTACGTTGATCGGAATTGTACCTATATCGAAATTGTACCACCTTACCCTACTGTCTAAAAGGGGGCGTGGTCAAATGTTCACGTGCGCAGCAGAGATAAGCGTTGTCAAAGATAAAAGCGTAACTACCTACTCTGAAGAGCCATAGTCCATATGTCATTAAGTTTCATTGCTTCTTCCTTTCTATTAAAATTATCCCCATGTTTGTATATTTCGATTCCTTCTCCGTACAGTCGTAGATAACGGTTCGTCGTTGTAGATAAAATTTGCGTTTCGGAAAACTTCACTTCGTGATTTCCTGATTGGAAAACATGTTCAGCTACAGCTGATTTCTCAATTTTACCCAGTAGGCAAAGACTTTTGTGTTCTTTCAGTCTTGTATTCACACTCCTATTTGTAGTACCAATATACACTTTTCCGCAAGAACACGGAATTTTGTACATCCCACTTGATGATACAAGAGGGCGTTTGTCCTTTACGTATTGGACTGCCTGACTTATCTTTTTTGTCGGTTTAAAAACCGGTCTGATATTGTGTTTACGTAAAATCTTTCCTATCTGATCCGTAACTGTTTTAATGAAGGGGAGAGAAACGGCGTTCTTCCATCGTTGTGTTTTGTTGCTGTCTTTTTGTTTAGCGTTCCTTGGTCGCAGAACCCTATTTACTTCTTTTCGTGTATATCCATTTTTATCAAAAGCCTGCATCAGATGCCGTAACTCGGCATCCAGGTGTTCTGGCGTACGAATTCTTTTACCTCTGTCAATAAGACTTTTAATGACCCCTCTCTTTTGCTGAAGATGATGGTTGGAATCCTTCTGCAAGTATCTGTCTGTATGCGTAACTAACAGTTAATTGGTTGACTCGGACCTCATGGAAGATCAATTTGGATTTAGGAAAAAGTAGGTACACGTCAGGCAATACTCACGACTTATCTTAAAAGATGAATTCAAAGAAGTGCAAACGTACGTTTTCATCTTTTGTACACTTGGAGAAAGCTTCTGTCAATATTGACTGGAGCATAGTCTTTCTATTACTGAAGGTAAAACTGTAAACCTCGTCCTACAGGCCGATGTAGTTGGACGAGATTTGCGAACCCTACTCCCTTATGAGAAAGCAAAGGAAGCTTATGAAGCTAAATTGTTTATTTTTCATATGCGTGATATTTTATGTAGCATGATTTAAATATGTTTGTGTTTGGTTTGTATGTTTCATGGTCGACCGACGTGCCGCGATGAACAGGAGCGGCGTCAGCGCAGCCCAGACCGGCATCAAATGTCAGCCTCGCCACCATCCGTAGAACTTTATAATAGCCGACAGCCACGAGGCGGCGGGCGTCTCTGCGCCTTCTCTATTGCGGGACATCGATCGTCCTTTCAGAAGATTCTGCGAATTGTTATAACGAGCAAGCAGGTTAGAATACAGGGAAACGCTCTTGCGCTGAAACATTGAAGCCTGGCTCCGCCATATTGCTTTGTCTTAGAGACTGTTATAGAGCTGATGTTTCAGGTCACTTAAAACAGGAATAAAATGTCCGGCGGTTTTGCCGTGATGTAAACGCGTTAAAAGAATGCAAATTAGACGTTAACAATTACGTTTTCAAGTATATTATGATTAGTATTTATTACTATTTATTCAGAAAAGTATATTGTCCATTCAATGCATTAACAGTATGAAGGTCGACTTAAAGCACAGTTTTAACGGAGAAATAGCATTCCACACTACACCGAGATGGTGGACAGGCCTCAACTGACGTATGTGCTTGACATACATTGAACTCTATGCTACCTCTATGTTGAACTTCAGTTGTCTAAGCGTGCGAGCCATAGATGTTCATATTTCGTATCTTGCCAAATTCAGATATGGCGGCTATGAAGTACCACAAGTAAACCAAAAGGAAAGACTTTTCGTTTACGCTCCCGTAACAATCTATTACATCGCATATTGACTAAAAATCAAATCAGGAGGTAAGCAAGCAATTCTTTGTCATTTAATAACTAATATAAATTCGTTTGCCAAAATTAAACATAGCGGACAACGCGTAATTGTGTACAAAACATATGAATGTGCACGAACGCTGCAGTTCTAAGCTCAGACAGCAAAGTTATACATCCAGTTTGTATACAGATCACTGTTGGCATAGATAACGCCATCTCCCTTTACTCTAACATCCTTGATAACGAGATGCTTTTCATCTGAGTCTGTAGTATGAAAACTAATAAATGTCAAGAACCGGTTTTGAAAAGTGTGCATAAATCGTATTTATGGAAACGTATTAAGTTTGAATGTTATGAACTACAGGAAAGAAGATTACAGATTTCTTTTCGATATTGGATCTATTTATGTATTTGTGAAGATAGCTGAGAATTTTGACAGTTTTTTTTTCAGTCGGTGACTTTATTGGTGTTTATTCAGGGAATATACTGATGTAAGATTTTTTTGATTCAGCAAGCTGTGGAGCTAGATCGATTGTGACTTACGTATCGACTGAGAGCCACATTGTAGTCTTGTGTAGTTCACCAACGAACTAGTTCGAAAGAGCGTTCCACAGGTGAACTACGCGAACTAGTTCGCAGATCCCTCGCCTCTTAGCTCGTCCGCTCCCTTTCGGAAGACTGGCGGGGAACAGCGAGAGGACGCGAGAGCGCCCTGAATCGCGTGATTCCCTCCTGCCAGTTACCGTCATTTCGAGCTGAGATGCAGCTCCGCTGTAGTTTCACAGTTCACTGCCACAACTTCTCTAAGTCATTTCTTGATCATACTCGTCCGATATAGAATTGTTTCTATTCCCATGACTGCTGCAGCTATTACCAGACGCCGATGAGTTGCTAGGAGTAGGATCAGCCATTGAAATTTCTGTACCGAGCAATTTATGAAAGTACATTTTTATTCACGAAAATAGACGCATTTAGCATATTTTGTAGGTAATTTTCCTTCAATAAACTATTAAGAAAATAAAGAAATCCATTTTAAAAATAAAATATTACGGTTACTCTGTATGTAAAGTATTTGAATACCATTGTATCACCCATTCATCTAAATAACTGGTTTATTTGCTTAAGTGTTTGATGTATAATTGCCCAAAAATACGGGTAATAGCACACGCTTGGGCAACACTGATCATTATATAAAAAAGCTGCCAACAAAAGAAAGAGGTCTTTTAGTAGCGGTAGAAAAATCCAAAAAGAGCGGACGAACTAGGAGCAGCGGACAACTAGGACCAGCGGACGATTATACCAAACGTATCTCGCTTCACAGTTCGTTGGATTCTTTTCCGAAGACCGACGGGCAATAGCGAGAGGGCGAGAAGCAGAATTAAAAATCACGTGTTTGTTTTCTGCAGATGAGTCATTTCGAGGTGAGCGTCTGCCTTCTAGGTTACATAGTTCAATGCTACAAAATTTCTGTTTTGAAGTGTTCTGCACTCTGCAATATCTGACTAATAAATTCCATGATGCCAAGATATAGAGATAACTATAAACTTAAAAGCGAAAGATTATCCACAAACTGTTTATTTTGATTTGCGTGATATCGTTAGCGGCTCAAGCAGCAAGAGCATGAAGTAGCTAGGTGGGGGAACTTCTCCCCCCACCTGCATGCGCAGACCACGCCGCTCAGCCGCCACTGGGAACGGACGAACTAAAAGAGCGAACTAGTTCGCGGCAGAGCCGCGAAGTGAGCGCTCCCGATCGCGAACTATTATGCGCAAGTGTACTACATTGGTGTACGGGAGATTTAAAAGTGTGCTTAGGTGCTGAAAACCCTTTCCCTCTTCCCCGCGGGAATAAGAACTTGCTTTCTGACTTAAATTTGGGTCTAAAGCGACTCGCTCCGGAGCACGCGGTTGCTCACCGTGGAGGTTCGAGTCCTCCCTGGGACATGGCTGTGTGTGTTTGTCCTTAGGTTAGTTTACCTAGGTTTAAGTAGCTTGTAAGCTACGGACTAATGACCACGCAGTTTGGTCCGATAGATTTACAGACATCTGAACATCTGAACTTAAATTTGAAAGACTAATTTTTGTGTGTGTTTTGTGGCGGTTTGGGGACTTCGGAAACGAGTTCAATGACACGGTTAGGTTCGTTGATGAAGTTGCCTTGCAACCTACTAACTACCCAATAGAAACTGACTGTGTAGTGATCATAGATTGACTTTTGAGGGGAATACGAGAGTTGTTATGATTTTTGCAGGATCTAATGAGAATTTTTCGTGTATTACCCCGTCCCATCCCACCGAGAGAGGTCCTCTCTCGAGGTATCAACCCGCCGTCGTGTCAAATTCAAATGTTCAAATGTTTGTAGAGCTTATGGGACTTAACTACGGGGTCATCAGTCCCTAAACTTACAAACTACTTATGAACTAGGACGGCACAAATATCCATGCCCGAGGGGGGATTCGAACCCCCGACCGTAGTGGCCGTGCAGACCGTGACTGGAGCGCATCAGTCCCCTCGGTCACCGCGGCCGGCCCCGCCGCAGTGTCATCCTCTGCCCGAAGGCGTCACGGGAAGCGGTATGGAGGGGAACGTGGCCAGCGCCACACAATTCCGGAGGTTATGTCGGTTTTCCTGACTGCAGCTGCTACTCCTCAACCAAGTAGCTCCTCAGTTAGGCTCACAACGGCTCAGTGCAGCCCGCTCGGTACCAGCGCTTGATAAAACCTGACGTTGACCCATCCAAGTGCAAGACAAGTCTAACAGTGCTTAACTTCGGAGTTCTAAAGGGAATCTGTGTATCAATTGCGGCATAACCGTTGGAAAAACTCTGAAAGCTCTGTACAAAATAGGGACGAACAGTTATCAGTTATGAGACTAACAGCATGAAAGGGACACAGTGGCTAGTAAGGGAGAAAGACAGGTTTGTAGCCATTCCATAACGTATTCAATCTGAACGTTAAACAAGCTATGAAGGAAAGAAGCAAGGAGAAATTTCAGGGAGAAGAAGAAGAAAAAGTTGGCGATTTTTCGATGACATAATTCTGTCAGTGTCGACATGGAAGAGCAATTGAACTGATAGGACAGTACTTTGAAAGGGGGCTACAAGATTAACATTAACGAGGCAAACCAAGTGTATTGGAATCACTGAACGAATTAGATAAGGAAATGAGACACTAAACGCAGTAAATGCGTTTTCGTATTTAGGCAGCAAAATAAATGACCACTCAAGTAGAGAACATGTAAAATTCCGAATGGCTATGCGAAGAAAAGCATTTAGAGACTTATTCCTTGCAATAGAATATTAACTGAAGTGCTAGCAAATCTTTTTAGAAGGCATATTTCTGGTGTCGGGTCTTTTATGGGAGTGAAACGTGGACGATAGGAACTTAAGACACAAAAATGATAAAAACTTCTAACATTTGATGTTTCACGAGCATGCTGAAGATTTCATGCGTAGATCGTGTAAATGAACACAACTAGAGAGACGAGAAATTTCTGCTATATCTTGCCTGAGAGAAGGGATCGATTGGTAAGGCACATTCTGAGACATCAGGGAAAAGTGAATCTGGCATTAGAGGGAGGTGTGTGGCGCTGAAATCTCAGAGGACGAGAGACGAATACAGTAAGCAAATTCAAAGGGATGTAGTTCGACGTCGTTATTCTGAGGTGAAGAGGCTTGCACAGGATAGTGTATCGTGGGGAGCATCATCAAACCAAACTTTAGACTACAGCATTCTCTATTTCGTATATTTGAATTTATAGCTGTTTATGCGTCTTCTTGGGTTGCATATATTTAGTATTCCCTTATTTTAAGCTGCAGAGCACGAGTATGCTTCTTGGATGTGAATTTGTGATGAGTTACTTTCGTCGTGAAGAATTCGTAATGATTGTTAGACAGTTTTATAACAATTCATTACGTAATGATTTACGCAACCTACGGCACAATTTAATTTCACGAAATAAAGCCACCTAATGGATGAGAGGCAATAAAATCACTGTTAAATATAGATAGAAATGTAACTCAGATTTTTAGCTTTGTGTATGTTTTGACTGTTTATGAAGTCCAAACTCATCAAGCGAAACTGCCCTGTCTTCAGAAAATATCGTGTCCAACATTTTTCACCGATTCAATCACTCACATATATTTCAGATACACACTGTCTGAATTTATGAAAATGCACGTTCAATGTCCATCACCTGCTTTTGTCTTACCTTAATGACACCTAGGAATGGAAATAAAATAAAATCCGTTCCTTCGCAGTTGATAATACTATCAGAGTAAAGCGTAAATAACTAACTTCTGTGGAACTCTTATTTACTCCGATGTCGTTATTGGTCTCAGTTTAAAGAACTCATTAACCATTTTAACATAAAACCTGGCTTTAATTTGAATCATGTCGTAATTGATATCCCGGTAATTAAAAAAAATTCTCTGTTTAACCCATACCTCACTATCAGACTGAAAGTATTATAGATTAAGATTTTGTGGTTAGAAAGTGATCTGTAGCTTCACTTTCATAGTGAGGTAAATGTTAGCAAAGAGGTTTATTTTTCGCAAATTTCTGTTATTAAAAAACTTTTGTTTCAATCTCTCGAGACTAGAAGAGCTAAGACTCTTTATCATATACCAAAGTACTTGCCCCTTAGACCTCCATCATTTTTCTATAACTGGTTTCAGTATCTCAAACGATTCAGGAAATTGCATCTTACGCGACCATTTCATTCCATTCCATGATGATGGTGGTGGTGGCGGCTGGTGCAGCAAAAGTGTTGAATAATTAAATAATCCTCAGTCTCTGTTGCAATAGTTTTATTACTCCAATTACGCGTTTCGCGCTGTTAGCGCATCATCAGACTGGAAACCGAAAAATGTTTTATTACAGTCCGTGTACCTGGCGGGCAGCGAATCTAGCCACCTTAGCCACATTAGATTCGCTGCCCGCCAGGTACACGGACTGTAATAAAACATTTTTCGGTTTCCAGTCTGATGATGCGCTAACAACGCGAAACGCGTAATTGTAGTAATAAAGAATACTGCAACGGAGACTGAGAATTATTTAATTACGCGACTCACTCTGGTTAGACGTTTACGAGCACTTTGGCTGGGTTGTTTGGTTGGGTTAGGGGTGTCTGAACTGCTAAGATTATCAGTGTCCCCGTAGGGAGGGAAAGGAGTGAGACTTGGAAAGGAGGGCAGGGGGAAAGGAAATGTAGTCCGGGAAGTAAAGAAGGAAGACTGCATTAGCTCGGGGCCCCGTGCTCGCCACGCACGTACTCACGAAAGAACCGTGAGCCCCCTGGTCACTGTCTCTGTAGAAATAAACTTCCTGGTCCACAACTACGGTAAATTAGCAGATAAACGTAAAACAAATCAACAAGAGCTACTTGCGCCAGTAATAAAATATATTACCGGTATTACAGGCATTTAAAAACAACGTAAAACTCTGAACGTTCCACATAAGCCAAAGTAAAAGTCGCGTTTTCTACAAATATACCGTCTTGAGTTATTAGTCGGGGACAATATATTCCTTCACGGTATCTGTGCATACAGGCCTTACTGAGTGCAGGATTTTTAGTTTTACAGAAAGAAATTATTGTGTTAACGTAAGCGTAATAGGGTGTGTGGAATCTGCTACAAAACTGTGCTTAAACTTCCCAACTAACAAGGAAAGTACTTGGGCTTGAACAAACATATCTGTATGAACGTTTGGTTAAAGTATCTCTACGTATCAATGTGCTGGTGATTGTCGTTTTTATGCAAGACTTTGCAATCATGCTCTATATAGCATTGTAGATGTAATTGTAGACGCCATACGTAATGCAGATATATCAATAAATTATGTGATAATCGTCGTACTTCTTCTCTAGCGTATTCTCATCAAAAGCCGTGATGATAGTTGCAACTTTAACCTTCTTCTCGGAAGACTGTTGGTATTCAGTGCCACTGCTTCCATCGCCTCTTCCCGCACTTACCGTAGCACTACCGCTAGCATTGAGTTCTTCGCCATTATCTCTATTATCATCATTATGTGTTACTATTACAACAGTATCTAACTTATGCTCATATTTCTGTACCATAACAGATTCGAGAAAGCATGCGAATGATTCATCTTCTACACTAATACCATCTTCACGAAGAATGGTTCTTCATAACTTCATCTCAACCAGTCGCAATACATTAGCAGGATTGATTATCAATCGCCGCTCCATCTAAAGCTTCACCACACAAATGTCACAAAACGCAACTTCGGAGGCACACTGCACCGTCCCTACTGGCGAACAGACAGGTCAAAGTGCAATGTGGCAAGGCACACGCAGAGGCCTGTAACGGACGACTGCAGAGTTTTGCAGATGTGGGAGTGTCATTAGTGCAATAAGGGATCTTTTCATTATCTCTCGTACGATTTTGATGTATATGTGTTTGTTCGAGCCCAAATACTTAACTTGTAAGTAAGATAACCGAGTTTTAATCAGTAGCTATATTCTTCAAAGTAATGTTGTTTCTGGCCTTGTAACGGTAAAAAGCGATATGAACTCATCAGAAGAGACTGTAACCAACTTGTGTGTGACATCACTCCGAAACGTGAATCTAAAATTTTTGGAGTTGGCGTAGCGCACGTAGTGTATGAAAGAGGAAGAGATAAAGGGCACAGGGACGATGCTAACTCATCCTCTGATTAACGGACGACGCAGAAATCATTCGAAATTTACGACTGAAAGAAAGCGGTCCCCCTCCCGTCGGCAGTGTCGTCTTTCCCAACCGCTTCTCAATTGAGGCACTCAAAAACCTGCAGCGGATATAAATCAGAAAGTCTGATCGTTAGTGATATTGCACGGAGTCTGCGTAAGGACATTTGTGAAATTTCCTTGCTTTTCGCTCGTCAGAAGTTTTCTGTATATAAAGCGGAGATCCGTAGCGGCGTTTGCCAATTTGCAGGAGGCTCGTAAAACTTTTTCTTCCGCCGTTCGTTTGCAGAAACGAGTTTCGAGAGGGGTGTGTTTTGCCTGCTGCTGCTGCTGCGTCTCCTTAAAGCTGCCCACCTCACCGAGTAACTCGGCCTGTTTGCCGTTCGCTGTGCCGGAACTAACGCACAAGGAGAAATCTTTTATCAACAGTTTATCGAAGTATGTAATGCAAATGGCTCTAATATTTTCGTTCTCCTGAAAAATTGAGATGTTTGTTTTCCTAATTGTTGGACCTGCAGCACCATATATGTCGTAAAAAGACATTGTAATGAAGTTCCAGATTGCTGCTTATGTTTTATTTAATATTGCTACAGCTGTTTCGACAGTTTGTCATTCTCAAGCGCGTCTACGATGTTTGGACGTTAATTAATGTTGGCATCTGGCGTAACTGTTGCTTTAACTGTCAGGTGTTATGCAGCTTTCTACATTAAAACTTTAAATAAACAAAACTTTTATATTTTTTCGTAATTAGCAACAGATTTGCCAAAGATGTTTTAAATCTTTGGCAAAGCTGTTGCTAATTACGAAAAAGTATGAAAGTTTTGTTTATTTAAAGTTTTAATGTAGAAAGCTGCATAACACCTGACAGTTAAAGCAACAGTTACGCCAGATGCCAACATTAATTAACGTCCAAACATCGTAGACGCGCTTGAGAATGACAAACTGTCGAAACAGCTGTAGCAATATTAAATAAAACATAAGCAGCAATCTGGAACTTCATTACAATGAGCTGTTTGTGTTATTCACAGAGGAGACAAGTAAACAACATATTGAGTCAGCTACCATTAAATCCGATTTTAGTACGATTATATTTTGGTTGAAGAGATAAAAATACTGTGTTCAACTGGGTCGAAAGAGTACGTACCATACAGTCAGGCACTCCCACAGATTCATGTTATACACTGCGACAGCAGCGATCCAAGCGCCCAGCAAGCTACATTTCTGAATACGATATTGTATGAGTGTTCAAATGTTCAAATGTTTGTTAAGCTTATGGGACTTAACTACGGGGTCATCAGTCCATAAACTTACAAACTACTTATGAACTACTTACGAACTAGGACAGCACAAATATCCATGCCCGAGGGGGGATTCGAACCCCCGACCGTAGTGGCCGTGCTGACCGTGACTGGAGCGCCTCAGTCACCTCGGCCACCGCGGCCGGCATTGTATGAGTGCCAATAGTATAGTTTATATTGATTTTAACGTGCTTTTTATATTAGGGAATGTAGGTTGTGCCGTAGAAATAAGCAATAATTTATAAATAGCTCCACATTTGTCTTTCTTAGGTTTCTAAAGATCCATGACAGGGTACGGAATGGTACATTACATGACAATTTATTTACAATAATCCATGACAAGGTACGGAATGGTACATTACACGACAATTTATTTACAATAAACTAGTAATCTACAGGATTTAACTGAATAATTTGTTTTGCTATTAAAAATAAAAAATGGCTGGGAAATACCAAAATACCTGCCCATTGGCAGAGAGATGTCGCTTTCCTACTCAGGAACGTTATGATTTCTTCACTACAGTAAAATCGGTGAGGGTGGAACGTAGGAAACGAATGTATAATGCAATAACTACAGTATTTAACGTACCAAATCAGCCACCACAGGTGAAGCTGAAGGAAAATAAAACAGTAAAAGCAATAAAAATGTTTTGCAACGAAGAAGAATCCAATTAAACAGTTGTTGCTACAGCTCAACCACAAACGGCAAGAATCATCAAAACATTGGTTTTTACCCGCGAAGACTCGCGCTTGAGCATTTTGCTCTCAGTGAGATTAAAACAATCGCAATTTAACCAATTTTAAATAGTCAAAAAAGTGTGTTTTCGTATAAACGCAACTAGAAATACTTATTTCAGCACATTAAATACATTACACAATATTCTTTGATTATAAGATAAATGCTATACACGTGATAGATCGCGTAACTTTTAAAGGCGCGAGTTCTCGCGGATTAAGCTAAAGTAATTACACTCAAAAGCGTATGTCCGTTTAAGAGAGAGACAAATGAGGTTTAGAAGTGTGCAAATCATTAGAATGAACACCGAACTGATACTCGTCAAAAAACTGCCTGTCGCAGTAAATACCGACTATAATGTTTATATTCTACTATAAACATACCATAATGTTTATATTCTACTTACTTTTAGTGGAATAAGCTGCAATATAGACCTACACACATTCGTAAGTATTTGTTCGTGACGAAGTTGTTCTTTATACCACTGATTTAGTTAAATTCTGCTATTTTTACATTAATTTCCGTTTTTATATGTGTCTCTATTTCACTAACGCTTGTAACGCAAAAATTATACTAACCATTTCGTTAGTTACGTACTAAAGTAATTATAAACAAATCTTATTATCACGGTTCCTTGCCCACCGCTAGTGTCGTTGCGACTGTCAGTTGGTATCAACTTTCACACCAGTGAGTGTGGCAACTACATATGTAAGACTGTGGTACGTACTGCATCGCAGACATTTTCGCGGAGACGTATAGCTAAAGCTGAAAGAAGGGCGGAAGTTCAATATTTAATGTTTATTTCAATATTTAATGTGTCGTCGGCAGCAATCATTAGCGACGGAGCACAATCTTGGGACAAGAAAAGATGGTGAACGTAATGAGCCGTACCCTTTAAAAGGCGACTCCCGGAATGTTGCCATAACCCTTTCAGACCTATTGGCTACGTGTTCATAAACTTCACGGTGTCTGAGATGGATTAGAAGCATTTTCTCAGTGGAAACAACTGTATATGACCGTGAATGCAATCTTTTCATCGTGAACACTTAACTGCTTAGGCCGGACGCACGCTGAAACAAGTGTTGCCAAGCAAAATGTTTTGCTGGGTACGAGTGCTCCATGTATTCCATTGGGAGCCCGCACACTGATCCAGCAAACGTTGTGAGGTGTTTCGGAACGCCTTGGAACATTTGAGCAGTTTCTAGGGGAAAGACGTCGCTTTTGTATTCAGGAAAGTTAAGGTTTGTTCATTACAATTTCAGCCAAATCAGTTCATGTAATACTTACATTATTTAATGTACCAAATCAGCACCACAGTTGTAGATGAAGGTAAGTAAAATAAATAAATAAAAAAGAACTGTTTACCAAAACAGAAAAAAAACCTGTTCCACAATTGTTGCTACATCTGGCATAGAAACGGCAAAAATGTTCATGAAATTCGCTATTTAAGCTAAAGTTATTAAATTCAGAAGTACATGCATGTATGCAAATGACTACTGAAGTGCAATAGTGTGCGAATCATTAGACTCCATGCCGAATTGTTACGCGTCAAAGAAATGGCCTACCACAGTAAAAAAGACCATAACAGAAATTTATATTTCCAACATATTTATGTCGTTCTTCTTTCAGCGAAGAAAGCTTCAAATATATACATATACCTAAATATTTCTTCATGAATAAGTTATCGCTTATCAATGAAATTCAGCTGTTTTTGCATTTATGTAACGATTATTCCTATCTCTTTATATAATATTTTCTGGTTTGCAGCCGGGTTATAAAAACTAGACAGGATATTTCAATGGCGCAACTGTTCGCCATCCTCAGGTGAGCGTGCTGGTACACAATCTCCCATTGAGATAGGCGGCTCATTTATACGCCGCGAAAGACCCACAGCGCGTGCGCAAGAAGTAACCGTGGCTGCCCTGTGGCGCTCAAGACGTGCGCGGTGCTAGAAACAGGCGAAATCGATAATAGTTGATGAAAAACTATTATTGAAATGTCTGAGGCACAAAGTGTTGTTTTTTAGCATCTGATAACACAGCCCTTGTCTCTGTTAATAAGATTCTCAGACAATCGGATCTCTATGGATTCTTTCAGGACAGTCCCAGTAGAGAGATGCCGAAGCAACCATGTGAGTTTCATTGTAAAACATTCTATGTGCCTGAGCGAGACGTGCCCTGCCGGGAAAAACCTTCATAATCACATTCCTACCTCTAGATAATGCTTGGAAGCAGAACATTATAGTAACTATTTCTTAATTAAGTAACAAACAAAGTTATAAACGAACACAACTTTTATGGCGCCTTGTCCACCGCTTGGAGCGCTAGTGTCGTTTCACAAATTTTTCACCAGTGAGTGTCGCAACTGTATATGTTAGACTGTGCTGCTACATCTGTGTATATCGCTACCGCACGCCCTTTGTGTCTACAGCGTATAAGTGAATTTATCCAGAATTATCGCCTTGTGCGCTTCCCGCAGTACAGTTTCGGCTCTGCAGTGTTTGGCCGTGAGTGAGGGACTGCGCTGAGAGCTGGTAGCCGGCGCTTCTGCTCGTTAGCCGGCTATGGCGCGCTTCTGTATAACTTGTATTCACTGCGCTATGTATAACTTGTATTCACGGCGAGCCGCGCCGCTTTGATGTCGCGGCTTCGCGACCAAGTTTTCTGCCGCCTCAGACAGCTGCCCGCGTTAATGTGGCCACAGTGGCGGCGGCAATTTGCCTGCACAGCAGCAGAAACAGCCCAGGCCGCCGAATGAGGCCTCCGGGTTCACGCGAGAACGTGCCACATTTAAAGGATTAGTCTTCTGCGGGGAAAATTCACGACATTTGAGCGCCTCGTTATAGCCAACCTCACGTGGCGATGCACCTAGTACTGGACAAACAAATTTCATCTTCATTATCGTATTGTAGTGTAATTGCTTGCCTGACTATTTAAGTTTGAAAAATTGGCCGTACAGAAGTTGTTGAACTATTTCAAAATAATAATCAGTGACAAAGCCTTCAATTTAGACGAACTGTTAATTAAAAAAATGAAATGAAGTGAAATGGCAAAACATTTAATAGTTTAAAACATCTTGCTGAGCAAGCAACCTACAGAATTCGACGAATAGTTACCTTAAACGGCGGTGTAGTTGATCTCGTTGATACGCTGTAGTGAGATTGGTTGTAATCCGCGTAACTATCCGCCGACATTGGATGGGTGTTCGGAATATTAAGATTCAATCCCCGTGTATCATAATTTTGAATGAAGGTAATTTAGTGAATGAAAATTAATAATTGATACAGACTAATGGCTAATCAGACTTCGAACTGTTCATATAAAAGTGATTGCAGGTTCTAACCCAATAAATATTGCAAAATGGTTAATTACAGTCGAAGATACTATGCGAAGCTACACGAGATACGAAAGTTTAACACGTTTAATTACCGAACCATCCAAAGTTGTAATAGTTACTTATACCTAAAAACAGCATGATCACTAAATGGAGGGACTGGAAAAATAAATAACTGAACAACTGACTGAAGTTAACTTTAAATAAGGGGATTTATTAATTTGGACAGAAGGCATATAATTCTTACTTTAGTATCCATTTTATACCTGAAGATTTTGTACAATCAGTTAAGAACAATAATCAAT
Organism: Locusta migratoria; assembly: GCA_026315105.1. Lineage (NCBI taxonomy): Eukaryota > Metazoa > Arthropoda > Insecta > Orthoptera > Acrididae > Locusta > Locusta migratoria. Next base: position 669,524,241 of record CM048744.1, read on the forward strand.
AGTTAATAATGTTCGTTTCAGCATATTGTAGCGGCAGATCTTATCAGTACAATTCAGACAGCAGAACAATCAGAATAGAGTAGACAATAGAACAGAGCAGACACTAGAACAGAGAGCGAGTACGATGGGATTATTAATTTTATAGTAATAGTCAGAGATTTTAATTAGATACAGTGATTTTATAATTATAATTTCTTTGTATATATTTTACATAGCCTATCGATTCCAAGGAAGAAAAAAATGAATTGAATATTTATCCTAATTACATTCTATCTGATTTAATATTTCATATGACTTTAAAATTTGTTATTTATGGGGCTCTTGCTATATGTTAATATTAAAATATACAGGGTGTTACAAAAAGGTACAGCAAAACTTTCAGGAAACATTCCTCACACACAAAGAAAGAAACTATGTTATGTGGACATGTGTCCGGAAACGCTTAATTTCCATGTTAGAGCTCATTTTAGTATTTCACTTTAAATACTGAAAATCAGAACGTATTACCAGGTCGAAGTGCAGCCACAGAGTGTCCGAGTCGGCCAGCCAGTCCCCGCCAACACCGGAAATCCACCGGAAATCGGTGAAAGCCCAGGAAACACGAGGTGGTGTGGAGACCTTTAAATCGCGCGTCCTACCAAGGCTCGCTAACTGAGCATTGCCAACCCAACTTGTAACTAATTTGACTGAAAACCCAAAGAGATTTTGGTCACATGTTAAATATACTCGGGCAAAGTCACAAACAATACCTTCACTACGTGATAGTAATGGCGATCCTGCCGATGACAGCGCTACTAAAGCAGAGTTACTAAACTTAGCTTTTAGAAACTCATTCACTAAAGAAAAACCAATATTCCAGATTTCGAATTACGAACAGATGCCGTAATGAGTAACATAGAAGTAGATATCATCGGAGTAGTGCAGCAACTAAAATCACTTAATAAGAACAAGTCTTCTGGTCCGGATTGTATACCCATTAGATTTCTATCTGATTATGCTGAAGCGATAGCTCCTTACTTAACAGTCATATACAACCGCTCTCTCATAGAAGGATCTGTACCAAAAGATTGGAAAGTTGCACAGGTCACACCTATATTCAAGAAAGGCAGTAGGAGTAACCCACTAAACTACAGGCCTATTTCATTGACGTCAATTTGCAGCAGGGTTTTGGAACATATCCTGTATTCAAATATTATGAATTATCTCGAACAGAACGATCTATTGACCCAAGGTCAACACGGATTTAGAAAATATCGTTCATGCGAAACACAACTAGTTCTCTATTCACACGAAGTGATGAGTGCTATCGACAAAGGTTCGCAAATCGATTCCGTATATCTTGATTTCCAGAAAGCTTTTGACACCGTACCTCATAAAACGGCTTTTAATCAAATTGCGTGGTTATGGTATATCGCCCCAAATTTGCGATTGGATAGGGGATTTCTTGTCAGAGAGGACACAGTTTGTAGTAATCGATGGTAAGGCATCGACTAAAACAGAGGTGATATCGGGCGTTCCACAGGGTAGTGATATTGGTCCTCTGTTGTTCCTTATTTACATAAACGATTTAAGGGAAAATCTAAGTAGCTCTCTTAGGTTGTTTGCAGATGACGCCGTCATTTACCGTCTAGTAAAATCATCTGAAGATCAAAACCAACTGCAGAACGATCTGAATAAGATATCAGTATGGTGTAAAATTGGCAATTGACTCTAAATAATGAGAAGTGTGAAGTCGTCCACATGAGTACGAAAAGAAATCCGTTAAACTTTGTTTACAACATAAATCAATCAAATGTGAACGCCGTAAACTCCACAAAATACCTAGAAATCACTATTACTTCAGACTTAAACTGGAAAGAACACGTAGATAATATCGTGGGAAAGGCGGACCAGAGGCTGCGTTTTATTGGCAGAATCCTTAAAAGATGCAACAGAACTACTAAAGAAACTGCATACACTGCGCTTGTCCGTCCATTTTTAGAGTATTGCAGCCCAGTGTGGGATCCTTATCAGGTGGGTTTGACGGAGGACATCGAAAGTGTCCAAAGAAGGGCAGCTCGTTTCGTATTGTCACGATACAGGGGAGACAGCGTTACGGAAATGATACAGGATCTGGGATGGGAATCATTACAACAACGGCGCTTATCGCTGAGGCGTGGGTTACTTGCGAAACTCCAATCGCCAATATTCTCCTCCGAATGCGAAAATATATTGTTGACTCCCACTTACATAGGTAGAAATGATCATCAGAATAAAATAAGAGAAATCAGAGCTCGAACAGAGAGATTCAGGTGTTCTTTCTTCCCGCGCGCTATTCGAGAATGGAATGGGAGATAAATAGTATAATTGTGGTTCGATGAACCCTCTGCCAGGCACTTAAATGTGATTTGCAGAGTATCCCATGTAGATGTAGATGTAGATGAAAGGCTAGAAGAACATCTTTGGTAGCATCAAAAGCACGGGTTGGTAACGACTTCCTATCGATAGAAAGGCAGAGAAACACTAGTAGGAAGCAGTCAGCAGCGGACGACGAAAATTCTCATACATACACTCAGACTCCCCATGCTAGAAGATTCTCATACATACACATACAGAATAAAGCAAGTACACATTTTCAGAGGGACAGTGGCAATACGAAGAAACCGTTCATCTTACTACATTCAAAGACACAATGATAAATTCTTAGCGTAATAAATTCCCAGCAATATTAACATAATATTATAGAAACTTTTAAAAACATGAAATGAAATGCTATTCCTCATGCCTCCGAACGAAAGCGGTTCTCTTTTAGCAAAAAAGCCCATCAAGTGAACTTAGATAAATTACAAAGTTAAACTCCCTCATGAATCACATCGTCCATTGGTGAAAACCGTATGAAAATCCGTTACGGCTGTTTGCGGAGGATAGACGATAAACAAAAGCGCCGAGAGGATTTTGTTTTATAATATTTATAGATAGAGAATGATGCGGTCCAAAATTGAAATTATTCTTTTCAAGCTTAAGAGGTCCTATTAGTGAAAGTAATATAATAAGTGTTTGATAGTTCCATTGATGGATAATTGTCCAAGGCATCTTTCAAATAAATTTTATCTTTAACCGAATAAAATTCTACTGGGCGGTAACAATTACTCATGCATTTAATTATCTTTCGCTATGACGCGACTGAATAGCTGTGCGCACTAAGGCACCTTGTTGCAGTGCGCGCGGCCGTTCGTGTAGGAGGTTCGAGTACTCCCTCGGGCGTATGTGTGTGTGTGTGTGTGTGTGTGTGTGTGTGTGTGTGTGTTGTTCTTCAGTTAGTTTAAGCATTTGGGTCCCATAACTTTACAAACATTTGAGTTTTTCTTTCTTTCTATATAGCCGACACTTTCGTAATGTGCGATTTCAGTAACCGTGATGTCAATGAATAATGCTTGTATCGTTTCGTTATTCTTTTGCACAATGTGACTGGTTTGGATAACATATGATGATATTCACATCTATAAAGTGGCTGGACCACTGTCATGCTATATAGATGTTACAAATTTAAATACAGTAATCTGTGTACTGTAGTTTCTAGATGTAGTGGTGGTTTTATTAAGCAACACACATATGAGAGAAAGTAGGTACACTTTACACACACACACACACACACACACACACACACACACACACACATACACACAAATTGAACGCGACTAACACTTTCCAACGAAAATGGAAGTCATCAGAACTGCGATGACACACTACCTGAGCCGGCCGCGGTGGCCGAGGGGACTGAGGCGCTTCAGTCACGGTCTGCACGGCCACTACGGTCGGGGGTTCGAATCCCCCCTCGGGCATGGATATTTGTGCCGTCCTAGTTCGTAAGTAGTTCATAAGTAGTTTGTAAGTTTAGGGACTGATGACCCCGTAGTTAAGTCCCATAAGCTTGACAAACATTTGAACATTTGAATTTGAAGGAAACTATGTGTAAACTTATGATTTACATGCAGTAAGATTCGCCACGATGGTTAACTGATTGACTTAGCAATTGGGAGAATATATATATATATATATATATATATATATATATATATTTTTTTTTTTTTTTTTTTTTTTTGGAATTTCTACCAAGCATCTCCGCAGTTTCAATGTTCAGCTAGCAGGACGGGTCGTTTGAGAGAGAGACGACTGATTTCTTTTGCTCTCATACTTGACATTGTCTTGCTTGTCGATTTTTTTCTTTTTCGGCTAGAAAATAAAACCAGCCATGCTCTTTGAATGGAACCGTCAAGGAATTTGCCTGGAAAGATTTAGAGTAACAGGAGGCAGGTTTGATCCACCCAGAATGAGAGTATGCGAGTTTACTGCCCTCTCTCTCTCTCTCTCTCTCTCTCTCTCTCTCTCTCACACACACACACACACACAGAGAGAGAGAGAGAGAGAGAGAGAGACAAACACACCGAGAAATATTGTTTGAAATAAAAATTATGTTATTTATAGACGCAAGCATATCTCTCACTTCAATATTCCAAACATGTTTATGAGAAAACCCTGTATAAAACCCACTCAGATTTTATCAAATGTTCAAATATTTGTAATCCTATTTGACCATACTGCTATGTTTATTTTTTTCATGGAACTTTCGATCATTTAACAAAATATGGTTTTAAAATATAAAGCTTTACTGAAAGAAAGACCGTAGGCCACTGAAGCTGTAATTCAATTGAGTGTTTTAGACCACTGCACGACCGATTTTGCAACGGTTATCAGTTGCATCTTCTGGTGTATTACATAAAATCCCTTGTCAATTGTTACATAAAAGTTACAAAAAGTCTGATTACATTGAAAATTCCCAATAAAACATAATAATCTCAATGAACTGTTTTATACGTATATTAAAAATAGCTAATTTAATGGACGTTCATGACTACTATTTCTGGATATGTTTTCCGGTTAGCAACTGACAGTCGTTGCAATTCCGGTCGTCTACTACTCTTAAAGACTCAATTTATGGTCTTTCTTTTAGTAATGCTTTATATTTTAAACCCATCTTCTGTACTTAACTGATCGAAAGTTGCATGAAAAAATGAATCAATATTTCAGCTGTGGGTGCCACGCATTCAAAGTTATATGCAAACTGTTATGGTCATCAGTCCTTAGACTTACGAACAAGTTAAACTAACGTACACTAAGGACAACACACACACAAAACCATGCCCGAGGGAGGATTTGACCTTCTTCAGGAAAGCTTTTCTTAAAGGTAAACATCAGTTTTAGCCCACTATATATTTTGCGTCTCAGTTGTCTTGACATACTGAGCAATCACCTCTATCACGATACCCCCGATCATCATGATGTCATTTTGCTATGTTGCTTACTGCTACAGTCAGTCCATTCAGAGTGTCAAAATTACTTCATTGGAATTCGTCTATCACTGGCGTTCTGCCTGACAGTTGACCAATTTTGCTCTGCCTCTAGTGTTTTGAGTGGAGAACAATAACTTTAAAAAAATTGCACTGAACGTTCTTCTAGTGTGCAACGGAATGAGCGCTACTTCTCAGCCGGCCGCGGTGGCCGAGCGTTCTGCGACGCGCCTGTCACAGTCTGCACGGCCACTACGGTCGGGGATTCGAATACCCCCTGGGGCATGGATATTTATGCCGTCATTAGTATTAGCTAGTTCATAAGTAGTTTGTAAGTTTAGGGACTGATGACCCCGTAGTTAAGTCCTATAAGCTCTACGAACATTTGAACATTATTTTGCTACTTCTCACACATTTGTAATTCATTGCAACGTCATTACTCGTGAAAGGGAAAGTTATGTCGCTTTTAAATCAATATAGTAATTATTATATTGAACAAAACCGAGCACTGAATTAAATAAAGATAAATGATAACGAAGATTATATTAACTGCAACGACAAAATCATTTAAATTTCTGGAAGAAAATTAACGTTTCTTTCCCTACTGAGAATGTGTTTGGATATTTTATAAAAGTCCACATGTTGAAACGAAAATTTCAAAATCTGTTGCCGTATCATATTTCATCCTGAATGGATGAGCACTACACGAACAATCATGCAATCTGTTTACTTACAACATTACAACTTTTAATTCTGGTGTGTAAGCTAAGATTTATTCCACATTTCTAAGGTAGAATATCTACGTGGGATATTCTGAAAATCACATTTAAGTGCCAGGCTGAGGGTTCATCTAACCACCTTTATACTATTTCTCTCCCATTCCATTAAGAATAGCACGCGGGAAGAAAGAACACCTGAATCTCTCCGATAGAGCTCTGATTTCTCGTATTTTATTCTTATGATCTTTTCTACCTATGTATGTAGCAGTCAACAATATATTCTCCCATTCGGAGGAGAATGTAGGCGATTGAGTTTCGTAAGTAGCCCACATCACAGTGGAAATCGCCTTTGTTTTTATGATTCCCGTCCCAGATCCTGTATATTTCAGTTACGCTGTCTTCCCTATATCGTGACAATACAAAACGAGCTTGCGTGTATAAATAAATTTTTACTTCAAACAATATTTCTCGGTGTGTTTGACTATCTCTCTCTCTCTCTCTCTCTCTCTCACATACACACACACACACACAGAGAGAGAGAGAGAGAGAGAGAGAGAGAGAGAGAGAGAGAGAGGAGTAAATAGCATACTCGCATTCTGGAAGATGGTGGTTCAAAGCTGCCTCCTGTTACTCTAAATCGTTCCAGGCAATTTCCTTGATGGTTCCTTTCCTAGCCTAAAAAGAAAAAAATCGACAAGCAAGACAATGTCAAGTAAGAAAGCAAAAGAAATCAGTCGTCTCTGTCTCAAACGACCCGTCCTGCTAGTTGAATAGTTCGTGGAAACTACAGAGATCCTTGGTAGAAATTCCAACATAACTTCTCCCAATTGCGAAGCCAATCAGTTAACAATCGTGGCGAATCTTACTGTAAATCATACGTTTACACATCGTTCCCATCCGCATATATGTGTTGCTCACCCAGAAACTACAGTACACAGATTACTGTAATTCGATTTGTAACATCTATATAGCATGACGGTAGTCCAGCGACTTTATAGATCTGAATATCATCATATGTTATCCAAACCAGTCACATTGTGCAAAACAATAACGAAACGATACAGGCATTTTTCAATGACATCGCGGTTACTGTAGTCGCACACTAAGAAAGTGTCGGCTATAGAGAAAGAAAGAAAATCAAATGTTTGTAAAATTATGGGACCGAAATGTTTAAACTAACTGAAGAACTGCACACACACACACACACGCACGCACGCACGCACGCGCGCACGGGGGAGGACTCGAACCTCCTAAGCGAATGGCCGCACACACTGCAACAAGGTGCCTTATTGCACACTGCTATTCCGTCGTGGCATAGCGAAAGATAATTTAAAGAATGGGTGATTGTAACCACCCAGTATAATTTTTTTCGGTTCAAGATAAAATTTATTTGACATATGTCTTGGACAATTATCCATTAATGGAACTATCAAAAACTAATTATATTACTTTCAGCTATGGAACCTCATAAACTTGAAAAGAATAATTTCAATGTTGGACCGCATCGTTCTCTATCTGTATACATTAGAAAACAAAACCCTCTCCTCGCTTTTGTTTACCGTCTATCATCCTCAAACAGCCGTAACTGATTGTCATACGGTTTTTACCAATGGACGGTGTGATTCATGAAGAAGGTGTAAGTGAATAATTCATGGAGGTACGTGACAGTGGCTGAATGTCCCCAGCAAAACATCCGCAAGAAAAAGGATGAAATTCTATTATGATGATGCTTATGGGACTTATCTGCGGGGAGATCAGTCCCTAATTTTACAAACTACTTATGAACTAGCTTAAACTAAAGACGACACAAACATCCATGCCGAAGAGGGGATTCGAACTCCCGACGCGAAACGGCCTAGTGCATCGCATAATAGCGCCTCAATGCGCTCGGCCACTCCACCACGGCATCTGTTATGGTAACCCTTGAACAATTTGAGATTTCCAATCGTGAACTAAAATCACCCCAAAAAATCCTTAACCAACAAACTTTTTCAATCAGGATTTCCAAGACATTCTAGCACCCAGACAGTAAAACAGATCCCCCCTTTCCCATTCATAGGTCATGCCGTATTACTAATGCCTGTCAGAAAAAATAGTAAATGTCCTATTGTTGTTCAATCTGTTTATGATAGCACAGTCACATTACTCACTGTCTAACCAGACTGTAAATATTTCACCCGTTCATTTTGTATATTTGTTAATGTATCTCACTTGTAATACAGGGGAGTAATAAACTTTTCTTTCCAAGTATTTGTGATTTGTGTGTCAGAAAATAACTTGCGCGCCAACCCGTATTAAATTTATAGCGGAGTTCGCGCAGCCGGCTAAGCGAACGACACAGCTGTCGTCTCCGGCAAGTCGCACGTCGAAAAAGCGGTTGCGCTGAGGATTGATCACCCTGTAGAATCGCTGGGCAACGAAGCGCTTCCCTCCTGGAATCTGGTGCGGCACGCGTGCGGTTATCAGGTAAATGGGACACGCTGTAGAAGCAACCTCACTGACGATGGCAGAGAAGTGCCGAAACAAGTTTTAATCAAAAATAAGGATATATGTATATACATGTGGCGTCTGTTGCGAAAGAACAGACGTCACTTCTGATCCTGCAGTTGTTATTATTTAATATTCACAGAAAATATGATATCAACTGCTGCTGGGTACACATTTTCAGCTTTGCCCAATCGCATTTGATGTCATATATTCTGTGAAAAATAAAAATGTTTTGCATAACAAGCGGAGCTCATACCCATACTACCCATAATTTATGGACTTGGGTTTATTTTTCAAAGAACTCTCATCATTAATATGTTTCTGACAGAAATGAAGCGATTTAATATGGAAAGGTAACAACTGGGTGAACATGCCCTGCGTGACACCCCCGTGGCTGGCGTGGTGAGTTGAAATGGCAGCACTTGTCGCAGCGGCCGCAGACCAGTTAGAAGGGCTTTTGTGTGCCACCTGTTGCAGGGGGCACGGCTGCCCCAACCCTCTGCTGCTCGAGCCAGCACGAACAGGACGACTGCCAAGAGCGTTGTAACTGCCAACGTCATACAGTTATTTCCTTCTGCTTGTTACTAAAAGCTACACAAGACCTCACTTAATAAAACTGGTTCCATTCCATATTGGAGGCTGATATAGCAACAGGTTACGAATTTATCTCGAAAGTCAGCCTCAGTCGCAAAATTTTCCTTATTTCAGTGACGTGTATTGCCCTTTTGAGGCATCATCAGATAATGTAAACGATATATAGTGAGATATCTGTCATCATTGTAAAATAAACCATTTAGGAAGGACACCTATCGTCATATATTAAAAGAATCTACGAAAATTAAAGTCAGTCGGCCAGATCAAACTATCCGGCCGATTTCCTTCATTTTTGTTTCAAACGAAAGGTATTCATCCACAGAGGTGTCATCAAGTGTCAGAAATTACATAACTCTTGCCTTCGTTTTTCTACAATCAAACCCGATTTCATTCTGTATGTTTCTTATGGGGATATCCTTGCTGTAAAGTCAATCGGTCAGGCCGTTCTATCCGATCGATTTCCTTCTTTTTTGCTTTAGACGAAAGGTATTCATTTCCAGATTTGTTGTTGACAAGTATCAGAATTAACTTAAGTCTCTCCAGCCTTTTCTTTTTCAAACGCCCTATCCTTCTGTCCTTGCATTGAATAATTTAATCGGTTTGTTTTACGGTATCTTCGGTTTTGATTAACGTACGCAGTTTTTTTTTATTTTATTTTATTTTATTTTATTATTTTTTGTTTTTTTGTTTTGTTTTACCTAACAACACTCAGCGGATAAAGCTCTTTCATTTGCGTTTTTAAACACTTGCACATTCAACTTTACTTCCTCTTCTTCAAATTTTTTTGTCATTCCACTAACGGTGCGAAGTAAACTTTAGGCGTCAGGTGAAACGAAACACATCATGTTGCGCACAGGACATAGTGGCCAAATAGAATGCGGCAGGCGATGGCTTCCGACGGGCAAAAACAAAGACCAATCGCTCAAATGGTTTAGTGACCATCATTATGGGTAGATGGCGTCGTTCACCTGTGTACTTAAGAACCCCAATGACACAATTGAAAGATAATTAATTCAGATAAATACATGAAATTAAAATAATGCAAAAGCAACTAGGGAGTAGCTGCGAGATCGCAAGCTGTTATAACCGTAAGCAGAATTTTTTACATAATTGCATATTAGTAGTAAAATATAAGTTAAATTAGTGTCTAAAATAGTAAAATACTAGTCAAATCTGGTGCAATTAAAAGGAATACAGGTTGGCATTACAAAAATTGCACATTCATAAAACCCATGGAGCTGTGAAAATATAAAGTACTATTAAAGGCTAGTTCACTTACAGAAAATACAGCTTAACCGGTTACAAAGTGAGTTGTATCTGGGATTGTGTCACTCTTCTAATATAAGATTTCCACTACATGGAGTAGATGAACTACTCGTGAAATGTTGTACAGTTAATAAACCAGTTAATCACTTATGTAAGAGGGTGTAGGGAAATGGTATCATTCACAAAAGAAAAATGTCTGCGCATACTGCGTTGCAGAGTGAAAGTTTCATTCTGGAAACATCCCTTACGCTGTGACTAAGTCTAGCCTCTACTATGTACTTTCTTACAGGAGTGCTAGTTCTGCAAGTTTCGCAGGAGAACTTCTGTGAAGTTTGGAAAGTAGGAGGCGAGGTACTGGCGGAAGTAAAGTTGTGAGGCGGCATCGTGAGTCGTGTCGGGATAGCACAGTCGGTAGTACGCTTGCCCGCGAAAGGCAAAGGTCCCAGATTTGAGTCCCGGTTCCGGCACAAAATTTTAATCTGCCAGGAAGTTTCATCCCAATTTTTGCCTCTTAACGATTCAGTATTGCACAACTAGTTCTTTTCACGAATAATATTTACCAATATCCTTGTTAAACACTTCAAACACTTGAAATGTACGATAAGCAAACATGTCTCTGTTCTTAAAAGTCTCAAGTCCACCTTGCGCCTTTTAAAGTATCGCCATAATGAACGGCGATCCAGAAAGACCACGAGAGCGCTCCTAACGGCTCTTTTAAACCTACCGCGACCTCACGCGAGCACGCCCTATGACTTCATCTTGAATAATCTCAGAAAGTGTGGATTTTGTATCGGGTTATATTTGTACCTGTGTTTCGTGTACGTCCACTCCTTAAGCTGGCCGCGGTGGCCGAGGGGACTGAGGCGCTCCAGTCACGGTCTGCACGGCCACTACGGTCGGGGGTTCGAATCCCCCGGCATGGATATTTGGGCCGTCCTTAGTCTTAGTTCATAAGTAGTTTGTAAGTTTAGGGACTGATGACCCCGTAGAAGTCCCATAGACTATACAAACATTTGAACACTCCTTAAGAAATCTTTTTTGCATGAATTGTTAAGTGTTACGCCCCGTGTTACGGCAGTAAACTGTGAGCAGGAAGTGGCCCGTGTCGCGATGCTAGCTAGCTGCTGTGTCTGATTGTCGGGTGGCGAGGCCAGCCAGTAGCGGTGTCAGCGGTGTGAGCTAATCGGCGCATTAGCGCTCGCCAGCCGGCTGGTCAGTGGTCAGTGGCTAGCGTCACGTGCCGTGCCACACCGCTGTTTACTCGCCGCGCAATTGCCGCTAACTGCCTGCCTGCCCGAGCACAGCTGGGGCACGTCCCACTCACTGCGACACTCGACGCTAAAAGCAGCAACAGTTTTCGTGCACCTGCATTCCCTCATTGCAAAGAAGTTTTACTATCAATTACTACTGTTCCTTGTCGTAATAAACAACTAGCTGAATACCCGGCGTTGCCCAGATATTTATTTATTCAAGCATTGACTTGGAACTTCTCCTATCCCTTCTCTCTCTATCTCTGTCCATCGCTTTTATTTTAATTTTTTTAATTTTTTTTCTGAGGTCTTTCATTGTGTAAATCATGGAATTATTCTAGATAAACTAAATCATTATGGTGTGTCTGGGGCAGTGCACAAATCGTTCAATTCAAACAGGAAGAAAGCAGACAGATGAAATAAGTGGTTCATGTAATGTCAAAACATACCCTATTCCTCAATTTATCGACTTCAAAAAGACGTTCGACGCGGTGCCACACTGCAGACTGCTAACGAAGATACGAGCTTATGGAATAGCTTCACAGACTTGTGACTGGCTGGAAGACTTCCTAAGTAATAGAACGCAGTACGTTGTTCTCGACGGCGAGTGTTCATCAGAGACGAGTGTATCGTCAGGCGTGCCCCAGGGGAGTGTGATAGGACCACTATTATTTCCTATTTATACAAATGACCTGATGGACAGAGTAACGTGTAATTTTCGCTGTTTGTTGATGATGCTGTGGTGTATGGGTGTCGTCTTTAACTGACTGTAATAGCATACAGGATGACTTAGACAAAATTTCTAGTTGGCGCGAAGAATGGCAGCTAGCTTTCAATGTAGAAAAATGTACGAGTAGGACAAACAATCCCATAATGTTCGAATGCAGCGTTAGTAGTGAGTTTCTTGATGCTGTCACGTCGTTCAAATATCTAGGCGTAACATTGCAGAGCGATATCAAATGGAACGAGCATGTAAGGACTGTTGTGAGTAAGGTGTACAGCCGACTTCGCTTTATTGGGAGAATTTTGGGAAGATGTACTTCATCTGTAAATGATTGTACGACCACGTCTTGAGTGTTTGGGACCCGCAGCAGATCAGTTTAAAGGAAGTCATAGAAGCAGTTCAGAGCGAGCAGTTAGGTTTGTTACTGTTAGGTTCGATCAATGCGCGAGTGTCACGGAAATGCCCCGGCAACTCTATTGGGGATTTCTGGAGGAAAGACGACGCTGGTTTCGTGAATTTCTGTTGAGGAAATTTAGAGGTCCGTAATTTGAAGCTGAGTGTAGTACGACCTTGCTACCGCCTACTTATATTTCGCGTAGTGATCACAAAGACAAGATAAGAGAAATTAGGACTCGTACGGAGGCATATAGGCATTCTTTTTTTCCTCGTTCTAAAAGTGTTTAAATGTTTGTATAGCTTATGGGACTCATCTACAGGGTCATCAGTCCCCAAACTTACAAACAACTTATGAACTACTTACGAACTAGGACGGCACAAATATCCATGCCCGAGGGGGGATTCGAACCCCTGACCGTAGCGACTGTGCAGACCGTGACTGAAGCGCCTCAGTCTCCTCGGCCACCGCGGCCGGCGGCGCTCAAATGTTCAAATGTTTGTACAGCTTATGGGACTCAACTACGGAGTCATCAGTCCCTAAACTTACTAACTACTTATGAACTAACTAATACTAAGGACGGCACAAATATCCATGCCCGAGGGGGAATTCGAACCCCCGACCGTAGTGGCCGTGCAGACCGTGACTGGAGCGCCTCAGTCCCCTCGGCCACCGCGGCCGGCCCACCCGGTGCTCAAAGCAGCAATAGTTTTCGTGCAGCTGCATTCCCTCATTGCAACTACGATGCGGCAAATGTTTGACCCTAAGCTTTATTATACAGGGTGTTACAAAGAGGTGCGGCCAAACTTGCAGGAAACATTCCTCACTCACAAAGAAACAAAATATGTTATATGGACATGTGTCCGGAAACGCTTAATTTTCGAGTTAGAGCTCATTTTAGTATTTATCTTTAAATGTAAATTGAAATAATTCGTGGAGACAATTGTCAAAATAGCCAATTGTTTCGTTAGTATGTACTGTACTTCTTCGATTCACCGCCAGTTGGCCCAACTGAAGGAAGGTAATGTTGACTTCAGTGCTTGTGTTGACATGCGACTCATTGCTCTACAGTACTAGCATCAAGCACATCAGTACGTAGCATCAACTGGTTAGTGTTCATCACGGTTTTGCAGTCAGTGCAATGTTTACAAATACGGAGTTGGCAGATGCCCATTTGATGTATGGATTAGCACGGGCATGGCGCGGTACGTTTGTATCGAGGCAGATTTCCAGAACGAAGGTGTCCCGACAGGAGAAAGACGTTCGAAGCAATTGATCGGCGTCTTAGGGAGCACGGTACATTCCAGCCTATGACTCGCGACTGGGGAAGACCTAGAACGACGAGGACACCTGTAATGGACGAGGCAATTCTTCGTGCAGTTGACGATAGCCCTAATGTCAGCGTCAGAGAAGTTGCTGCTGTACAAGGTAACGTTGGCCACCTCACTGTATGGAGAGTGCTGCGGGAGAACCAGTTGTTTCCGTCCCATGTACATCGTGTGCAGGCACTATCAGCAGCTGATTTGCCTCCACGGGTACACTTCTGCGAATAGTTCATCCAACAATGTGTCACTCCTCATTTCAGTGCAAATGTTCTACGTATTTACGGATGAAGCTTCATTCCAACGTGATCAAATTGTAAATTTTTACAATCTACATGTATGGGCTGACAAGAATCCGTACGCAACTGCGCAATCACGTCATAAACACAGATTTTCTGTGAACGTTTGGGCAGTAATTGATTTGAAGAGAAGTAATTTAATGAGCTCTAACATGGAAATTAAGCGTTTCCGGACATATGTCTACGTAACAAATTGTCTTTCTTTGTGTGTGAGGAATGTTTCCTGAAAGTTTGGCCGTATCCTTTGGAACACCCTGTATACTAGCTGAAAACCCGGCGTTGCCCAGGTATTTATTTATTTATTCCTGCCATTTTAGGTATATATTAATTTGTATAAGGGCTGTATGTCTCTAAGATGTCTTTGGAATGCAATTAGTAGTAAAGAATTAATAGACTAAAATTTGTTGCGTGATGGGGCGGTTTTCCATGAACGTTACTGTTTATGGGTTCATATATCATGAACTATGTGTCGTAAATTATTACAATTTAGAAGGTACATTCAATTATATGTGTGTACTGTCTGTACAATTTCCTGCGGCTACAATTTGTTGTGTACAAATTATAAATTGTAACGTCATACCGAACGCCGTAGTTTTACTCCATAAACAGCGGAATAGGAGTAAGCGAGAAACTTTTTCCCTTTCATAGTTTTGTTATGGTTGTCAGCGAGAAACAGTTTAATAAAGATTTGAATTTATGTTTAAAGATTGTTGAAGTCGCTAAGTACCCCCATGTCGTACAGTGTGTGAATAAAGTCTCTCCGCATTATGTGGCATTTTTTGCGATTCCTATTGTTGATGACTCATATCGTCTGAACCATGTGTGTTATGTGGTTCTTAACCCTACAGAAATTGTTACCTCACGGTAAGGAGTATCTGTACCAAAGTTGGCTGAATTCCGTCCAGTGGTTTAGGAGAAAATGAGCAACATTGTCGCGTAATGCAGCAGTTTTTCGCGCATCTCATTGTTTATGGCGTCATATCTTGTGAAATATGTATCGTACGTGATTCTTACACTTACAGCGACCGTCCTCATCGATTGAAGCTTTCGTGTGCTAAATTTCATAAAAATTAGAATAAAACTGTAGATTTGTATGCAACACGTACAAACATACGGACACTCTGCTTTATATATTAGAGTTTTGACGAGTTACAGCGTTAAAAGAATGAAATAAATTGACGGGCACAAATTTTCATCTGATCGCAAATTGCGATTTATTTCATTCCTTGAACGCTGTAACGTCGTCAAAAATATGTAATTGTATACAAGCCAAGGCTGGGCTCCTGACGACAATTCTGTCTCGATACCTCATGGTCTGTTCCCCCTGATGTAGGAATTCAGTATTCAGTTTGCGGGCATTACAGAACAAATAGACTGTGGTAATAGGAAAGAGACAGCGAGGCGAATGGAGATTTGGGTGTGGCGGGAGACGTGCAGGGAAGAGTCCTCTGCAGTCGGGCTGGTCACTGTGTTCCCGGTGGCGGAGTGGTCAACACGTCTGCCTAGTAAGCAGGAGATCCCGGGTTCTAATGCCGACCGGGCACAAATTTTCATTCGCCTCACTTTGGTATTCCATCTAAACCTAGTACAGTAGAGCCATAACTGATCGCAAATTGCGATTTATTTCATTATTTTATTATCGCTACTGTTCCTTATCGTCATAAACGACTAGCTAAAAACCCGGCGTTGACCGGATATTTATTTATTCAAGCATTGACTTACAACTTCTCCTATCCCTTCTCTCTCTTTGTCTCTGCCCATCTCCTTTGTTTGGTTTTCAGAAAGGTTTTTCAACAGAAAATGCTATGTATGCCTTCACCGATGATATATTAAATACTCTGAATAAGCGGACATCACCCATTGGTATTTTTTGTGATCTTTCAAAGGCAAATCAAATGTTCAAATGTTTGTAATTCTATGGGACCAAACTACGTTGGTCATCAGTCTCTAGTCTTACAAACTACTTAAACTAAGTTAAACTAACCTAAGGACAACACACACACATATATGCCCGAGATAGGATTCGAACTTCCGACGCAGGAGACCGCGCGATCCGTAACGTGGCGCTCCAGACCGCTCGGCTACTGCCGCGCGGCTCTTTCAAAGACATTTGATTGTGTAAATCATGTAATTCTTCTAGATAAACTTAATAATTATAGTTGATAATACCCTTCTGGGTATTGGACCGCATCGTCAATATATCAAATATTTCACCGACTTTTCTGCCACTATTGCAAGTAGGCATCTTCTGAGTATTACGTTTACTGCTGGATGAGGAAAAGCTGGTGTCTTAAATACTGAATGTTGCCAGTTATAATTGGTGGTTTCAGCTCTCTTTCATTGGTGTTTTCTTTATTTATAGTGGCCGAAACGCCGGTGAAATATTTGATATATTGACGATGCGGTCCAATACCCAGAAGTGTTTTATCAACAATGACAACGGCCGCGGAAGCCTTCGTTTACATTAATCATTATGGTTTGTCTGGGGGAGTGCACAAATGGTTCAATTCATACTTAATTGGAAGAATGCGGGAAGTTGAAATAAGTGGTTCGTATAATGTCAAAACATCAGCCGATTCCTCAAACTGTGGGACTATCAAGGATGAATGCCACAGGGTTCGGTCTTAGGTCCTTCACTGTTCTTGATATACATAAATGACTTTCCATTCCACATTGATGAAAATGCAAAGTTAGTTCTTTTTGCTGATGGTACAAATATAGTAATTACACCCAAAAAACATGAACTAAGTGATGTAACAGTTAATAATGTTTTTCACAAAACTATTCTCAGCAAACGAACTGACTAGGACATCAAGAAATGGTAAACAGCCGTCCTTCTCAGCTTCCATTGTGAACTGAATGTTTTCGTGGATTGAATTCAGGTGTTGCAGAAAACGTGACAATTTTTCTTCCCCATGGGGCCACACTACAAAGGTGTCATTAACATATCGCCAAAAGACAGTCGGTTTATGTTGTGCAGAATCAAGTGCCCTTTCCTCAAAATCTTCCATAAAAAAGGTTTGCTACCAGAGGGGAGTTGGGACTACCCATGGCAACACCGTCAGTTTGATCAAAATATTCATTGTTGAATAAAAAGTAAGTTGACGAAACGACATGATGAAAAAGTGCTGTTACATCGGCTGTGATCTTTTTGCTGATGAGAGGAACCTTGGTGTAGTGTGAGACGACATCGAAACTCACTAATATATCAGACTGAGGAAGTTGAAGTGACTTCAGTCTATTTATAAAGTCAGCAGAGTTACGAATATGATGAGGGCATTTCCCCACAAAAGGTCTCAATAAAGAAGCAAGATGTACAGCTAAATCATGTGTGGGGTCGCTGATGTTGCTGACTATTAGTCTTAGAGGGACTTCTTTTTTATGGATCTTCGGAAGACCATATAACAGAGGTGGCACAGAACTGTGAGGTCTTAATCTTTTGACCACTTCTTGCCGAAGCAAAGAAGAATTCAGAAGTGACGCCGTTTTCCTTTCTACTCTCCCTGTGGGGTCTTTATCGATCTTCCGATACAATGGTTCACTCAGTAAGCTATAAATCTTCTCATTATAGACGTCTCTTGGCAAAAGCACAGTAGCGTTTCCTTTACCTGCTGGAAGGACCACCGTGTGAGGATCTTCTCGTAACTTGCGTAGTGCGGCCCTTTCCGTAGCGGAGATGTTGGTCTTCTGAGGCGGAGCTTTGCTGAGTGCTCGACATGTTTCACATCTTATTTCTTCTGCAGCATCACTGGGAAGAGTTCTAACGGCTTCTTAAACCGCGCTGATAAAGTCCGAAAAAGGTAGAGATCTCGGCGTAGGAGCAAAGTTCAAGCCTCTTCCAAGTACAAACAGCGTTACGTTGTCCAGAGCCTTATCCGTTAAATTGGCAAAGGAGCGTCGAAATGTGTCTTCTTGCGGTAACGTTGCTGACAGGCAGGGGAACTTCGATGACTGTCTGGAAGTGGACTCCTTATGGGCCCAGATAGATTTTGCCCATGTCACACCGTCGACCCATTCCCACGAAAGCGATGGGAGACTGCATGCAATCTCCATATGCAGATGAAACAATTGTGCTGAGGTGTTGTCCAGTTCTCGGCGAGTAAAACGGATCCTTTGTTTCACAAGTGCTAGTCTGGACTTCCGTGTGATAAACTTGACAGCGGCGGTCTGGATAAAATGTTTCACTCTGGCAAAGTTTGGAATCTGGCCATTGTCACGACATTTCACTAAAAAACAGAGAGAACTCAACAATTTCGCTCGCTTGTTACGTAACTTGTCCAACCTATGGATATGTGAAGCCATCTCCTCCCCGAAGAGGTATCTGATGTGATTCTTGAAGTATTCCCGGCGTACTTATCTTACTTTCTTTTCAGTCATGCTAATTACTTCAGTTTACTATGTAGATACATTCTAATTTATGTGACATTCCCCTGTAATATAAAACGAGCTGCTCTTCATTTCAGTGTCTTCCGTTAATCGCACATAATATGGCCACCAAAGCCTTGCTCTAAAAGGACAGTTTAGTAATTGTGTTATATTTCCTAAGTGGTGTACTAAGAAAACGCAGTCCTTGATACTCTTTCTCTAGAACATTTCATAAGTGTTGCGGTTTAAGTCTGGCATAATAGTAAATCACAGCAATTTACAGTAGTTGAATTTAAGACCTCCGGATTTGATTGAATTATATCATATACTAAGTTTGACAGGTTCCTTTTAGTACTGTCCTGGACAACATCATTATTTTTATTATTTAGGATCAGTTTCCAATTTTCCACCATACAGTTATCTATCTAAATCGTAATCCAGTTGGTTTTGATCTCTTTATGACATTACCAGATGGTATATGACAGCATCATCTGCAAACATAGGGGATTTCTCAGAATTTTCCTAGATCATTCATGTAGAACAGTAACAGCAGAGGGCTAAAATGTCAGAGTGTTGTAGTCGATGCTTTAGAATGGGTTCTATGAATTATGTCCACCTTGATAGGAATCACCCAGTACAGTCACAAATACATATTCCATAACCACGCAGTTTGATTAAGAGCTATCTGTGAAGTAACGCAGCAGCAAAAAGAGTCAGGCGAGCGTTCTACAGCATCACGAAATTATCTAACATCTGTCCTGGACAGTAAAATCACCACCGTCATAGGGTGTTACAGAGAAGTAAGGACCACGTTTACAGATGCCACATCTTTGACGTAATTGGCGGATGTATTGGTAGAAGAAAAGATAACATATTGCTGGAATTTATAAAGATACTTTACGGATCTGTTTCTCTGAAAGTTGCAGCTGTTCTCAGAGTCAAGTTCTTACTAATAAATACTTATTTTACTTATGATAGAAGTTCATACTAGCGTTAGTTGTAAATTTTTGACAACGAAAGTAGAAAGTGGGTTATATATTTCATGCCTTCCACAAAACTTCCTTTTCCTTTAGATACGTATTAAACTTTTGTAGCATCTTACAACTTCGTACCTTTGATAACTTTGCTTCAAAAAACATTTCGAAAATTTGGGGCCCTCATAATGCGGGCATATGACATTTAACCTCTTATCCCCCATCCCTGATAGAAATACATGTTTTGTTGAGCTTACAGTACAAGATGAAGATTAACAAGAGCAAAGCAAGGGCAATGGAATGCAGTCTAAGGAAATCAGGTGATGCTGAAGGACTTAGACTGGGTAATGGAACAATAAAGGTGTTAGATGAGTTTTGTTACTTGGGCAGTAAAATAACAAATGATAGTCGCAGTACTGAGGAAGTAAAATGCAGAATGGCTATGGGTAGATAAGCGTTTTTGAAAAAGAGAAATTTGTTAACATCGAATATTGATTTAAGCCTAAGGATGTCCTTTCTGGAGTCATCTGTGTAGTGTGTGTTGCCTTGTATGGGAGTGAAACATGGACGATAAACAGTGTGACAGGAAGAGGATAAAGGCTTTTGAAACGTGGTACTGCAGAAGATTCCTGAAGATTATGTGTGTGGGTCGCGTAACTAAAGATGAATTACTGAAGAAAATTTGGGAGAAAAGGAATTTTTTGCATACCTTGAATAAAGGGAGGGATCGATTGGTAAGACACATTCAGAGACATCGAGGAATCGTGAATTTAGCATTGGAGGGAGGTGTTTGGGGTAAAAACCGCAGAGGAAGACCAAGAGATGGATACAGTAAGCAGATTCAGACAGATGTAGGTTGGCGTTCTTATGTGAAGATGAAGAGGCTTGATCAAGATATAGCAGGGTGGAGAGCTGCAGTCTCCGGACTGAAGACCACAACAACAACAACAACAACACTACAACTGTCTACTTTCATTTATTCAGTAATGGCAATGAACAGTACCGCTGCACAAAAATTACTGTGTATTCAAAAGTACCAAAATAATCTTCATTTTCAATTGAAAGAAGGAGGAAATATTTTCACAAAACACCAAGCGACGTGGTGACATCATGTGGTAATTTCTTAGTTGCTTCATTATACTTATATGGCTGTATGGGAAAATGTTAGACAACGACAATCGCAGGTACTGACTATGTAACGTTCTGAGTGTGCTGTAGTTGTATTTGACACAGGATCAGCAGCTGGAAATTTGTTACGCATACAACTATAATTTACCTACAGACCCTCAAAAAACCAAAAATAATATATAATTATGGAAGTTTTCGCAAAGACATTGGCGGATTAGTATTTGGTGTAGAGTCTAGTAGTAATCAGCGTCCTATCGCGAGCAAAGTGGTCAAAAAGTTTGTTGAGCATTCCAAGTATGTAACGCTCCAGTTGTGGGATAAGGGTGTAGTGATATTGTATTAACGCACTTTCGAATTAAACACAAATTATAAGGAAAGAAACTGCATTATGCGAGTATTAATAACGGCTTAACTCTGTTTTTTCAAACCTGTTCGAATTGTATGCAATGAACACCACAGAAGTCGAGTACTTCTTTCTTACAACAGAAAATTTAAACATAAAAAATAGTATTACATGCGGATCAGTAAATCCAAAGTTAGCCGCATACTGCACTATATTGAAGATATTATCTACCTGTAATATTCGGCACCGAAGAGCGTCTTCTTTATATTCTCGAAGAATTGTGAGATTTTTCACATCACAAAATATAAACAGAAAATTCGAGGTCTTTCCTCCCGGTTGGCAGTCGCTTGAAATAACTCTCGTCATCACAACTAAAATATGCAAAATCGTATTTCCTAAGCGTCATTCTACATCTACAGCTACCCGATAGGTGTGTCTCTGAGGGTACCTTGAGCAGTACCACTATCGGTTCTTCCTCCTATTCCAGTCCTGTATTGTTCCCGGAAAGAAAGATTGTCGGTATGCCTCTGTGTGGGCTCTAATCTCCCTGATTTTATCTTCATTATCTCTATGCGAGATATACGTAGGAGGGAGCATTATACTGCTAGACTCGTCGGTGAAGGTGTATTCTCGAAACTTCGACAAAAGCCCGTACCGAGCGACAGAGCGTCTCTCTTGCAGAGTCTTCCACTGGAGTTTATCAATCATCTCCGTAACGCTTTCACGATTACTAAATGATCCTGTAACGAAGCGCGCTGCTCTCCGATCTTTTCTTCTTCCTCTATCAACCCCATCTGGTACGGATCCCACACCGGTGAGCAGTATTCAAGCTGTGGGCGAACAAGTGTACCGTAACCTACTTCCTTTGTTTTTGGACTGCATTTCCTTAGGATTCTTCCAATGCATCTTAGTCTGGCATCTGTTTTACCGACGATTGATTTTATATGTCGTTCCATTTTAAATTCCTCCTAATGCCTAGTCCCAAATAATTTATGGAATTAACTGCTTCCAGTTGTTGACCCGCTCACAATACGCTTGTCTACATTGAGGTTCAGTTGCCATTCCCTGCACCATGCGTCAATTCGATACAGATCCTCCTGCATCTCAATACAATTTTTCGTTGTTACAATCTCTCTATATACTACAGCATCATCTACAAAAAGCCTCAGTGAACTTCCGATGTCATCCGCTAGGTCCTTTATATATATCGTGAACAGAAACGGATCCACGACACTCCCCTGTGGCACACCTGACATTACTCTTACTTTGGAAGACTTCTCTCCATTGCGAATGACCTGCTGCTTTCTGTTACCTAGAAACACCTCTATCCAATAACACAATTGGTCTGATAGACCATATGTTCTTACTTTGTTCATTAAACGTCTGTGGGGTACTGTATCAAACGCAGTGAAGAAACACAGCATCTACCTGAGAACCCTTGTCTATGGCCCTCTGAGCCTCGTGGACGAAGAGCGCGAGGTGGGTTTCACACGATCGCCTTTTTCGAAATCCATGCTGATTCCTACAGAGCAGATTTCTATTCTCCCGAAATGTAATTATACTCGAACATAATACATGCTCCAAAATTCTACAACTGATCGACGTTAGAGATATAGGGCTATAGTTCTGCACATCTGTTCGACGTCCCTTCTTAAAAACGGGGATGACCTGCGCCATTTTCCAATCTTTCGGAACGCTACGCTGTTCTAGAGACCTACGGTACACCACTGCAAGAAGGGGGGCAAGTTCCTTCGCGCACTCTGTGTAAGAACGAAGAACGATTTTGTGATCTGTGCGGCAGTCTAGAGAAGGAAGTACTGTGCAATTTTTCTCTGTGAAACTGCTTTGGAAAAAGTCATTTAGTAATTCAGCTTTTAGAATGTGCACCTCTGTTTAAATACCATTTTCGTCACAGAGTTTCTGGATATTTTGTTTTGATCCACCTACCGCTTTGACATAAGACCAAAATTTCTTAGGATTTTCAGTACATAGAACTTTACTTTCGAACTCGTTGAACGCCTCTCGCATAGCCCTCCTCAGGCTACATTTCGCTTCATTTAATTATTGTTTGTCTACAAGGCTTTGGCTATTAAAAACTTTTAAAGTCTTTTCCAACCTGTAAATGATCTCTGTGTTGTTCATTGTTAATTGTTTTAACTTCGCATATTCAGTGCGCTTGCTGATGACGTTGGAGTTCTGACGTTAACGTGCTGTCACAGATGCGGCTGTAATTTGTTTCGTTTGCGAGTGAGGTACAGCTTTATTGATGCGGTTACCAACCGCAATGACTGTTTGATACTGTACTACGCCGACTGACATATAACACTGTTTTTAATGAGATTATGCTTGAAGCTGCGTAATGATGACCCATTCCTGCTGCATCACATTTTTTTTGTTCAATTACAACCAATACCTGCATTTTTAAAGTTCCGTAATTACATCCGACGTATGACGCATTCCATTTCAATTTCAACAGCTTTTAATGTCTACGCTACTGCTTATATAATACAATTTATGAGTGACACATTTTGGATTAATTTTTCGTTTTTATCGTGTAAAATTACATATTAATTTTTTTAGCGTGCATTTTATTATTTATTAATTGTAGACTGGAGATTCTATTTTTTTTTATTTGGTAAGAACAAACCGTATTAAATACAATAATCACGATTTATGTTATCATACTGAAGTGCTCTACAATACTCACAGAAATAGTTGTGTTAGAATTATTGGACTTTTTTTTTTTTCTCAGGATCGGCATTTGACAGAATACAAACACAGTAGTTAAACACTAGATGTTTAATGTAAAGTGAAAAAAGGTGCAAGCAGATGATTAATAAATGCATTTACATTGTTAAACACTAAGAAATATCACAATATATGATTTTTCTTGGTACCAAAGAGAATATAACAAGAACTTTATATAACAAAATGTATCACCCCCTTTTTTTTATAAGATTAATCTGCTCGTCCCATCTGTTAGGATGCACAATCACTGAAAGTATATTGTAAGCTGTAAGTTCTTGCTCATCATTGAAAAAAATATCACTCATGTCATATACACTGCAGCTTTCTTGAAAACCTTCCAGGTTATCACATTTCCAGTTCATTGAATTTTTACGACACCAGGTTTGTAAGCGTCTACTATTAGCCGTTGTTCTGATCTTCAGTTGAAAAACCGCTTTCCTGCAGCTTTCCACGCTACCCTATGCTGCGAAGTCTCTTCATCTCCTCATAAGAACGCCAACCTACATCCCATTGAACATGCTTTCTGTATTCATCTGTCGGTCTCCTTCTGCGATTTTTACCCCATACACTTCCCTCCAAAGCTAAGTTGACGAATCCTTTATGTCTCGAAATGTGTCCCTACCAATCGACCCCTTCTTTTCGTCAAGATATGTCAGAAATTTCTTCAATTCTGTTGAGACCTTCTCATTAGTTAAGCGAACTACCCACCTAATCTTCAGTATTTCAGCATTTCTCTCAGTCGTTCAAATTCGGATATCTTTTTGTAAGTAGTTTGTCGAAGCCAAGAAACTTTCCTGTCCCTCCTACAGCATTACAAGACCGCATGAGAGTGACACTTGCTAACACAAGCTACATCCGTTGCAACCAAGTTGACATGAGAACTGCTGCAGAACTTCACAGGACACATACCTTTCGCCAATAGCTTACAAACAGCATGTACGAGGACCCGTGTCAAATAATGACAGCAGGAAGTCGATTAAGCGCTTTTGACAGGAAATTGACAATGTCACATTTTACAAAATTGCTCATCAATGTGCCTGGAATTTCAGTTAAAATTTCCGGACTGGTAGGCCATGGTCGATGGATAAATCTCTCCCATAACGTTTCGTCTTCAGCTGCGGAAGACATCTTCGGAGGCTAAGTGGCAATTTCCGGGCTGGTAGGCCGTGGTCGATGGATAAAACTCTCCCTTAACGTTTCGTCTTCAGCTGCGGAAGACATTTTAGGAGGTTGAGTGGCGAGGCTAAGTGGCAACTGCCACTTAACCTCCGAAGATGTCTTCTGCAGCTGAAGACGAAACGTTAGGGGAGAGTTTTATCCATCGACCATGGCCTACCAGCCCGGAAATTTTAACTGAAATTGACGCCGGCCGTGAAAGCCTACATTGTATGATAATGCGTCTGGAAATTATGTAGAGAGACAGAACCGTCACTCTGAGGTAACAGCCAGAGTCGCTATGAGTAATTTTTTTTTGTCTCCCACATGACATGTTTCGATGTAGTATGACATCATTTGCAAATGTGAGAAACGAATACCTAACGGAACATTACTGTGACTGAGGCTCCATTAATTACGAGTATTTAACAAGATAATTCTTTTACATGCGTTATTTACGGTTTACGTTAACCCTTTAATGTATAGTGTAGCTAATCAGCTACATGCCTCTTTTCTTCCATTACCTCTCAAACTGATCAACATTGTCCCAAAAATTCTTTGTAACTGCTTGTATACATAGTGATACACATGCTAGTAGCTCGTCCCAGAAATTATAAATTTCAGGGTGCTACTGAATCATTTCGACAGTTATCTGCATTGAGTTGCTCTTAACACGTGCGTGCGTTTGCATTAGCATTCCTGCGAACTGCCTCTACCTCTGAAGATGTCTTCCGCAGCCGAAGATGAAACGTTAGGGGAAAGTTTTACAAATCGACCACGGCTTATGAGGCCGGAAGTTTTAAATGAAATCAATGCCCTCTTTAAAACGTGTTTTAAAGTTTCTATCTGTTTGACCAATGTAATATTTATTGCACAAGCTGCAAGTAACTTTATAAATTCCTGATTTCTTCATATTTTCTTTTGGTTCTGTGATGTCGTAAATGACTTTGTTTCAAATTGTTGCTGGTCGCTAAGGTGATACTGATATTTGTGTTTTGGAAAGTTTCGCTAAATTTTGAAGTGATTCTCGACGTCAAATATCTAATCGATAGAAACTTTGTTTTGACCGTCATCTTGTTAACTGTGTCAGCCTTGTGAAGACAGTGATATTGTATCGAAAAGTGCTGTGTTTTGGGCTAGCAAACCAAGAAAGTTAGGTGTTATGGACTCATCAAACGAAGAAGAGAACTACTCAGCATCAATGTGAGTGATAAACCAGACACCTATATAAACAGACTGTATAAAACAGACTGTATAAAAAGGCAAAATCTTAAATAGGCCATATTTTTGTTTTCACGTGTTTAATGCCACAAACATCAAGGTGTCAATTTAGAGCCGGCCGCAGTGGCCGAGCGGTCGCCGGGCGCTGTGGCTCAGCGCGCCCGGTCAGAGGGCTGAACGCCTCTCTGTAATAAAAAAGCTGAGCCAAGAACACAACGAACGAAACCGAACAAACAGGATCAACGTCCGCAATGCACTGAACTACCCATAGAATAAAAAAAAAAATAAATAAAAAAAAAGCGGTCTGCGGCGCTCCAGTCACGTTCTGCACGACCACTACGGTCAGGGGTTCGAATCCCCTATTGGGCATGTATATTTGTGCCGTCTTTAGTATTAGCTAGTTCATAAGTAGTTTGTAAGTTTAGGGACTGATGACGCCGTAGTTAACTACCCTAAGGTCTACAAACAATTGAACACATTTTTTGTCAATTTACATGAATGCATATCCACACACTTCCTTAACTCAGAATGTGTCCCACCACCTATCCCTTCTCTTTGTCGGGATATGCCAGAAACTCCTTTTCTCCCCAAATCTGTTGAGCACCACCTGATTAGTTACGTGATCTACCCGTCTAATTTTCATCATTTCGAAAGCTTCTATCATCTTTTTGACTGAACTCCTAATGGTCCACTCCCGTACAATGCTTTCAGAAATGCCTTTCTAACATTTAAAATAATATTGGATGTCAACAAATTACGCTTCTTGAGAAACTTTGCTCTTCCCATAGCAATTCTGCATTTTATATCTTGTTTACTTCGGCCATCAGAATTTATCTTGCTAGCGAAATAACAAACTAATTTGTTACTTTTACTGTCTTATTACCTAATCAAATTCCTTCAGCATCGTCTTTTTTCTCACACTACATTGTATTACCCTCGTTTTACTCTTTTTAATGTTCATCTTATACCTTCCTTTCAAGACATTGTCCATTCTGTTCAATTTCTCTTCCAGGTCGTTTGCTGTCTCTCAAAGCATTACTATGTCGTCAGCGAACCGATTTTTTAAAAAAATACAAATAACCAATCCTTGAGACGGATTTTCTTCTCGAATATGTCAAAGACATTATTGATAAATCTGAAGCATTGAATTAAAAATTGTGATGCGGCCGGGAATCGAACCCGGACCTCCATGCTTACTGGGCAGACGTCTTACCGTTAGACCACCACATCATAGTCTATGTACGATTTCCCTCCACATCACAATCTTTAATTCAGCTTCTGTGTTACAAAGATAATTGCCACTACTGCCACGGCTCTCCATGCACAGGGATTGATTATTTGTATAAATTGATATTTATATCACCTTAACAGGATTGTTCCAATATGTCCATTCATTGCCGAAGTGCTATTCCGCTGCATGGAGAGCCTTGGCAGTAGTGGCAATTACCTTTGGAACACAGAAGCTGAATTAAAGTTTGTGACCTGGAGGGAAATCGTACATAGACTATTCCAAGTCGCCTTAATCGTTAATGGTGTGGTGGTCTAACGGTTTGCCGGGCGCCGTGGCTCAGCGAGCCCGGTCAGAGGGCTGAACGCCCTCTGTAATAAAAAAAAGCTGAGCCAACAACACACCGAACAAGAACGAACAAAAACGATCAGCGTCCGCAACGAAGAGAACTACACACATAGCAAAAAAAAAAAAAAAAAAAAAAAAAAAAAAAAAAAAAAAAAAGGTTAAGACGTCTGCCTAGTAAGCATGGAGGTCCAGGTTCGATTCCCAGACGCTTCACGAATTTTAATTCAATGCTTCAGTTTTATCAATGATGTCTTCGAAATATTTTTATTCCCTCTCCCTGGACTTTAACTCCCTCTCCAAATTTTTCCTTGTATTCCTAGTAGGTATGGATATGAATTACTGGCCGAAGGGGTGTGATGAACGTGGGCTGCTAGAGGATCGCAATTTTGCACGCGACGTTCCCGGACATGCCAATGCCGTAACGTAACTGTTGGCGAACGAGCGATCGTGAGCGTTAAGCTCGATACAAACTGTGGCAGACGGCGGTGTAGTATCCACCCCCTGGCTTCGCCCTGCCGCTCCTCGGCGTTGTCCTGGCGGCAGCCGTGTGCAGCGCGGAAACTTTAAGGCATGCAAACAGGGCTGCCCGAGCAGGCGCGGCCCTAATGGAATAATCGCGCTTAGCGCACGCCGACCCGCATTAAAATTCATGGCGCTCTTGCCGCCACTTGGCCACCCCTGGCTCCTCCCTGCCCGCCCCTAACCCCTTACGCCTTGCGACAACACTTGCTGTCCAACACTCGATACTTACTAAAAGCACAGCCCTGAGCTGCTAATCGTCTCAACAGGGCTAGCAAAGAGCTGCTGAACTAAAGCCTTAAAAAAATCTTTTAATATT
Organism: Locusta migratoria; assembly: GCA_026315105.1. NCBI lineage: Eukaryota > Metazoa > Arthropoda > Insecta > Orthoptera > Acrididae > Locusta > Locusta migratoria. The sequence goes on from CM048744.1 coordinate 669,552,971, forward strand.
GATTATAAGAGGTAATCCGTCTTATGCTGACTGCAATTAAGAGATTTTACACCAGATGCGTTTCGCTTTTTATTTTATAAGTATCTTCTGTGGTCTGTAAATGATACAAAATGTTTGTACAGTTTGTTTTCGATACATAGATTAAAAACAGTTATTAGAAAACATTGTGCACGTTATGCCTATGTGTTTTTAACTGGATATTTGGTCTACTCACGGTGTTGTTCTCTTCTTTACATCTCACTGCCGTTTCCCCGTCTTGTTGGCTGGAGTTGGTTTGTTTGTGGCGTCTGTTTTTCCGGCTGTGTACAGCACTTTTCGTCTGTTTTTGTAACGTTGCTTCCGTATCATCACAGCGCATCACACACTTCACTTATTTCGACTGCATTGGTTTGGTATTCTGCCTTTGTGGTGGTGATGTTGGTGTGTGATTGTTTTTTAATTTTATTGATCAGCTTTGTTACTAAGTTTTCTTTGTATCCATTGTTTGTGGCTATTTGTACTATGGTACTCATTTCTTTCTGGTAGTTATCTGTGTCTAGTGGGATGGTGCTTAGTCTGTGGGGCATGTATCTAAGTGCTGCATGTTTCTGTGTATCTGGGTGATCAGATGTGTGGTGTATAATTGTTGATTTGTTGTTGATTTCCTGAATATGTCGCCGGCCACGGTGGCCGAGGAGACTGAGGCGCTCCAGTCACGGTCTGCACGGCCACTACGGTCGGGGGTTTGAATCCCCCCTCGGGCATGGATATTTGTGCCGTCCTAGTTTATAAGTAGTTTGTACGTTTAGGGACTGATGACCCCGTAGTTAAGTCCCATAGACTATACAAACATTTGAACATTTTTTTTGAATATGTCAAATGTATGTTGGTTGTTCTGAATCTTCATAGTGACATCTAAGAAATTTAACTGTCTGGTTTGCTCTTTTTCTACTTTGAATTGTATCTTGTCATGAACAGAATTTACGTTAGTATTCAACGGGTCTATTTTTGAGCTTGGTTCGTCTATGAGGCATAATATGTCATCCATATATCTAATCCAGTATAGGATCTTGTATCTGTTTGGGACTAATTTGTTAAATATCACCTGTTCTTTCTATATGGTTCATAAAGATACTTGCAATACTATCTGAAATGTTGACAACACTCACAAACCACACGAAAAACAAATGAACAGACGAAAACAACATAGCCACACTGTAGTAAAGTATAAACAAATCAAAAGGCATTCAATTTAAAGCAAAGTGGCATGCAATCTGGATGAAGTCGAAATAAGTGATGTGAAGTGTGTGATGTGCTGTGATAAAAAGGAAGGAAGGTAACAAAAACAGACGAAAAGTGCTGTACACAGCCGGAAAACACATGCCACAAACAAACCAACTCCAGCCGACAAGACGGAGAAACAGCAGTGAGATGTAAAGAAGATAACACTACCGTGAGTAGACCAAATAACAAGTTAAAAACACATAGGCCTAAGGTGCACAAAGTTTTTTTTTAATAACTGTTTCTAATCTATGTATCGAAAACAAACTATGCAAACATTTTTAATCATTTGCAGACCACAGAAGATGCTTTTAAAATAAAAAGGGAAACGCGTCTGGTGTAAAATAAATCTCTTTATTGCAGTCAGCATAAGACGGAGTACCTCCTATAATCAATTTCAACAGCTGCTGCGGAAGATGGCCACACAACCAAACAGGGCATCTTTTAATAGCCTATTGGTCTACATACAGATCGCAACAAAGCAGCGATTGTGCGTGATATGGATTCGACAGTTTCTTGGTATACACATACATCAGTAAATGTTTGCCGGCCGCGGTGACCGAGGGGATTGAGGCGCTCCAGTCACGGTCTGCACGGCCACTGCGGTCGGGGGTTCGAATCCCCCCTCGGGCATGGGATATTTGTGGCGTCCTTAGTTGTAAGTAGTTTATAAATAGTTTGTAAGTTTAGGGACTGATGACCCCGTAGTTAAGTCCCATAGACTCTACAAACATTTGAACATTTTCAGAAAATGTTTGCGTCACCTGCTTTTGGTATAAACACATTTTCCCTACGTTGACGTGATTGAAAAAGCTTGGTCCGTTGAACTGTCATAAAATGTAAACGAACTTTACTGTAGCCCATCTATCGAAACCTTACCCGTTTCATCCAATGTTTGGAGAAGCAATGACATTTGTACTTTTATTGAAAAACATTGTGAAAATAGCGCAGTGCGTTTGTAGACATTATATGGACGTTCTGCAATGGCAAGAAGAAGATTATCAACGTTTTATTGCATACGTATTGTTGCTGTGTCAACAAAGGAACAAGTCTGTGGGTTTCAAAAAAGATGTTCAAATGTTTGTACAGCTTATGGGACTTAACTAGGGGGTCATCAGTCCCTAAACTTACAAACTACTTATGATCTAGCTAACACTAAGGACGGCACAAATATCCATGCCCGAGGGGGGATTCGAACCCCCGACCGTAGTGGCCGTGCAGACCGTGACTGGAGCGACTCAGTCCCCTCGGCTACCGCGGCCGGCTCTGTGGGTTTGGATGGGATCCTAATTCGGTTTTACAAACAGTACTTTCTGACATTGGCTTGCATTTATCGCGATTCTTTCAGATTTTCAAAGTGCCGAGCAAATGGAAAAAAGTGTAGGCGACTACCATTTATAAGAATCTTAAAAGAACGGGTCCTCATAATTACAGAATGATATCATTAACATTAGTTCTCTGTAGAATTCTTGAACATATGCTCATTTCAAATATAGTACATTTCCCTGAGACGTAGGAGCTTCTGTCCAAGTACCACTATGGCTTTAGCAAGCATCGCTCGGATGAAAATGAGCTTTTCCTTTTCGCAGACGTCATCTTGACAGCCATGGATGAAGGGCAACAAGCAGTCTGCATATTTTTCGAAAGTCGTTTAACACGTTCTGCATTGCAGGTTGCTAATATAGGAACTAGTATATGCAACACATTCCTAGATATATCCCTCGAGAACTTCTTAAGTAATGGAATCAAGTACATTGCCCTCTACTGCATATGTTAATCAAAGAAAAGGGTATCGTCAGAAGTGCTCAAGAGAAGTGTGATACCACCGTTAATGATTCATATATACATAAATTATCTGTCGGACTCAGTGAGTAGCAATCTAGGCCTGTCAGTTGATGATGCTGTGGTATACGGTAAGGTGACGCTATTGAATGTAGTTGGACACATGATTAACTTACACAAAACATCTATTTTAAAAAAGTACAGTTGTTTCAGGAACTGGAGCAAAGGCGCATAAAGGAATTAAGCGACCTCCAACTAGCTGCTATATCCAAGGCATATAATATCAAAAAAATTTCGAAGGCAATCTTGAAGCAGCAAGGAATGCTGTTTGGTATAAAAGGAATACAAAAACAAGCTTGTCATATTGCACATTACAAACTGACGACAATCTTGTTTTTGCATGACAAATGATGAACTGATCAACGCAGTACAACACCAATACAGTACCACCTTTTATACGAATACAGCATTCCTTGCTGCGATAAGTTGTGGATTGACTTCGAAAAGGGTTTGATATTAAATGGCTTGGATATAGCGGCCAGTTGGGGCTCGCGATAATTCCATCATGCGGCTTTGCTCCAGTTCCTGAAATAAATGTACTGTTTAAAATATATTTGTGGGACGTCAGAATGCCCTATCTCTCCAATGTTAAATTGGCTAACTTTATGTACCTTTTCCTCTGGAACTGTTATATATACATAGAACTCTGAAATATTGAGAGATATTTTCAGGATATATGGTTAGCTCACTAAACTAAAATGTCTTACCGTTAAGCCTTTTTTATTGGGAAAATTTTTATCATAATTAGGTTCAGACAATAGGCCACATTTTGTCTTGATTCTACTTCAGTGGTTTCTTTTGTTGTATACCATATCTGAAAATTTGATTGTTACTGGTATAATGGTTTGTGACATAAAGGTACATGTAACACTAAACATGTATAATGCCAGATAATGCGATTAAAGTATTTTATTATGAAAATTCACAGATACCTGTTATTCCGTTATCAAAAGTGTCCATCTGAGTAATCAGGGTCATCTTATTCTTCACCTAGATGCTTTCTTCTTCTTGCAGCCATTGCTTTTTTATATTTAATTCAGCTGCAAACTGAGCCTTACTCGCATGTTGTCCAGAATCAAAGACCTCTGATGGTGTTAAAACCAGAAAAAATGCCAACGGTTTTCATCACTTTTAGCTTAATCATAAGACAGTCATTGAATGAAACAGCAGAGTCATTGACTCCCTATTTCAAAGTTTTTACGGCAACAAATACATTCTTATGTACACGATTTCCTCTGAGGTTCAAAAATTCACAGATCAAAAACTGAACTATAAACACAGCTGGTTGCAAAGACACTGGTACCAAATGAAAGATCAAATATTGTACAACTGAAGAGTGAACACAACCTTCTATATCTGATATTTTCGGAAATGTCAAGATTTAAATGTGTAAGCAAGGCAAGTTGGGTAATTTTCCTGGGTGCACATAAAATTTTGAAAAATGAAATAAAAATACTTCCAATAAGAATTTTTTAACAAATTTTACACCATTTTAAGGAGAAAGCTTCAAATTACTTTATAAGCATAAAACGGAAAATATGATATTTTTTACCATTTTGCGGCATTCCAGCTCTCCTTAAAGAATGATATTCAGTACTTAGTATCATATTTTAATTTGTAACTTTTCTCCATCTACATTTGACATTGGTGCTGCAGTGCACTGAAACTAGTTACGTAAAGCAAATATTTCAATCAATAATACTGTCGTTTGACCAGTATATGTGATATTCAATTAAAAAAAAAAAGTCAGTCACACGCCTTTGACACAATAGTGTCGAACGAAATAAATTTTAAAAAATGCAGTAAATACAGTTCACACGTATCCTTGCGAATCATCCCATGTCTGCTTATGTGACCGATCCATTATGTCTAGCCTATAGCAACAAACAGAGCCTCAGGTACATTTTTATCAGGTGGCATTGTGCTGCAACGTCGATGCTGAACTTGACCCCGTGAGCCGACAAGCTTCAAATACTAATCATTTTTGCAGGAAAATACTTACGTACATGAGCTGTGAATACGAACCTCATACCTCTAGTCTCTCTCTTGGTGTTTTCTTTCTGATGAAACATATTTCCTCTCGTAACTTTTAACACGACGCCTTCAAACGAGCCCCACTAGAGACTGAACTTATGACCTCCCAGTGCCACTGAAGGGGCAGCTTGTTAGAGCAGAGGGGGCTGGCTGGCGCCATTAGCCAGGCGCTAATTAATGCGGCCGCTTTCTTCATCTTGGCGGGCAGTAAATTTAAGAGGTGCAGTTTTGCCGGCAGCAGGTACCAGGCGGGCAGGTAGCGGCGCGGGCTGCTGCTAGCGGCCAATTAATTACTCGCGATTAGTCGCGCCCTCACCGAGGCTGAGGCTGAGGCTGCCGGCGGCGAGGCAAATGTTCTGCAGAAGACAACCAGACCCACAATAAACGAGCTGGCCGACATTTTGTACCGCCGAGGAAACTAAAAGGAAATTAAATAGGTGGCGTTAAACTTCCCGGTATGCCACGTAGGCGCTAGTGGAAGAGGGGGATAGGGACTGTAAAACTGTCACTGGAGCGTAGCTGACTGCCAGGATTTGTGTGAATAGTTGGTGACTTGACACAGATACTATTAAGATTCAGCCATTTCAGCTGTTTGAGGGAAAACAATGTAATTACTCCTGCACTCACAAGGGACACTTGAACCTCAAGTGATACTTAGAAAAATAATCGACAATAGCCGTTACATTTGTAATGTTACTGGTTTACAGCTGTTATACTAAGATTTGAGAAACGCTACCGTACAGAAAAACAAAATCACTCAAAGGAGGAAAGGCCGTTGGATTTAACGGGATACCAGTTCGATTTTACGCAGAGTATATAAAGGAACATGTCCCCCGTCTTGCAGCGGTGTACCGTAGGTCTCTAGAAGAATGTAGCCATTGCCAAATGGCGCAGGTCATCCCCATTTTCAAGAAGGGAAGTTGAACATATGTGCAGAACTATAGGCCTATATCCCTAACGTTGGTCAGTTGTAGAATTTTAGAACACATATTATGTTCGAGTGTAATAACTTTTCTGGAGACTAGAAATCTACTCTGTAGGAATTAGCATGGGTTTTGGGGTTTTGAAAAAAAGCGATCGTTTGTAATCCAGCTTGCACTATTCATCCTCAAGACTCAGAGAGCCATAGACGTGGCTTCCCAGGTAGATGCCATGTTTTTTTTTTTTTTTTTTTTTTTTTTTTTTTTTTTTTTTTGCAAGGCGTTAGATAATGTTCCCGACAGTCGTTTAATGAACAAAGTAAGAGCGTATGGACTATCAGTCGTGTGATTGGATTGAAGAGTTCCTAGATAACATAACACAGCACGTCAGTCATTCTCAATGGAGAGAAGTTTTCTGAAGTAAGAGTGATGTCAGATGTGTCAGAGGGGAGTGTCATGGAACCATTGCTCTCACGATATATATAAATGACCTTGTGAATAATATCATAAGTTCACTGAGACTTTCTGCAGATGATGCTGTAGTTAATCGAGAGGTTGCAACAATGGAAAATTATATAGAAATGCTGGAGGATCTGCAATGAATAGATGCATGGTGCAGGGAATGGCAGTTGAATCTCAATGTAGACAGGTGTAATGTGCTACGAATACATAAAAAGAAAGAGCCTTCATTATTTAGCTACACTATAGCAGGTCAGCGACTGGAAGCAGTTAATTCCATAAATTATTTGGGAGTAGGCATTAGGAGAGACTTAAAATGGAACGACCACATAAAATTAATCGTCAGTAAAGCAGATGCCAGACTGAGATTCATTGGAAGAATCCCAGGGGAATGCAGTCCGAAAACAAAGGAAGTAGGTTACAGTACACTTGTTCGCCCACTGCTTGAATACTGCTCACCGGTGTGGGATCCGTAACAGGTGGGGTTGATGGAGGAGGTAGAGAAGATCCAACTGAGAGCAGCGTACTTCATCACAGGATCATTTAGTAATCGTGAAAGCATTATGGACATGATCAATAAACTCCAGTAGAAGACTCTGCAAGAAAGACGCTCTGTAGCTTGGTATGGGCTTTTGTTGTAGTTTCGAGAAGATACCTTTACCAAGGAGTCAAGCAGTATATTGCTCCGTCCTACATATATCTCACAAAGGATAAAATCAGACAGATTATAATAAATATTTCTGTATGTATACAAAGCACCTGATGATGAGAAAAACATGCTCGAAATGCGTTGTGCTATGTTAGGTTAAACACTAACAAATATAGAGCAGAAATACGAATATTTATTTATTGTTTCAGTCATGGTTTCTAAACTTAGCCATCATTGCTACAATTATTCCTGCTGCCTGTAACCACACCATGTCTGCAAAACAACCCAGATTATTTTCCAATAAGACAATGCACGACAATAGGTTACTGCACGAAAATGTGCCCAATTAGTGTCAGTGGGGTCAGCCTTTTCCCTAGTCCGCCAGATGACCAGACTTGTTAGCAATCGGAAATGTGTGGGATGCGGTGAAACGATGCGGGCAGCGTTGAGAGCCAGCGCCGGCCGCCACGGATGAGCTTCAGAACCAGGGAAATGTTACGTGAACACCCAGAACGCTATTCGCGCCGTTCGCTCCTTCATCAGTTACGGGATTTATCTTCATCATTCGTCTGTAGCAGTACATTTCATATGGTCCTATCCTCTTCCTGTCTGAACCATTTTCGTTCATAAATCCTTCACGTAACGATGTGAATGTGCATGCACCATACGTCGGAAGATGTGATCTCTGTATTACACAACCTTCTATGACCACCTGGCCTACGGTGAAAATGAATAGTGCCACCCAAAAACTTCAGATATCGACCACCTTGCTGTACTAGCTGGATGGTGTGTCTACGAGGTTCAGGCTGACGGTGCTGCCTCCAAATCATTGTCTGGTTGAAGGCAGATGTCACTCTCATCTGGGAATAGCATTTGATGCCAATTCTGCGGAATCCATCAGCATGCTGTTGGGCCCATCTGTACCGCGTTGCATCGTGTCAGAGTGTCGAAGTTGGACTTAGCCATGGACTTCAGGAGTAAAGTTGCAAGCAGTGCAGCCTATTACATACAGTTTGAGTAGAAACACCTGTGTCTGCACGAAAATCATTATTCACCGTGGTGGCGTTCCTCTCAACGTTTCACACTCTTAAAGGCCACGCTTCACACAAAAGTAACATGACGTCCCTGATGAGGTATGCACCCATTTTTGAGTTTTAGTCAGTAGAAAGAGCTATTAGGGACGCTGTAGGAATATTAAGTTCAAAGGCGGTGATGCGGCTGTTCATAAATTGACGCATTTCGAAATAATCATCATCCGAATCTAAGCCTGGGGTAAAGATACATACTGGCTCTGCTGAAACGTGTGGCCTTTACATTCCTACAGCGTCCCTAATATCTAATAACTAAAACGATACAAATGTTTTCAGAAAAGACTCCCAACATTTGGTATTCGATTTTTTTGAAACTTTGTTTTGCCATCTTCATTGTGCAGTTTATATCATTTATGTTGCGACCATCCTAATTTAGTTTCCTGCCCAAGCAACAAAACTCATATGCTGCCTTTATTGTATCGTTACCTAATCCAATTCCTTCAGCATAGCTTGATTTTCTCATACTAAATTCCATTACCAATTTTTTGAGCTTGTTAATGTTCATCTTATATGCTCGCTTCAAGACACTGTAGATTCCATTCAATTGCACTTCCAAATCCCTTGGTTTTTTAAGGGTTACAAACAGAGAAGATAGGGTCGAAGAACCAAACAACTTACTGGTATACTGCCGGGTGACGTCGTTGACCGATATTTCGACAGGAGGACACCCTGCCATTCTCAAGGCACAACTGCACTCAAGGAAGCAATGTGCAAGCGTATTTAATAGCTCGGTTTGCAAAGGGAAAACATGGAAGATAATACAGTACAAGTCAGTGAGAGACAGATGAAACGTGCATTGCGCTATCAGCCTATAGTCACTATCGACATTTTTGATGTTTGGTCACATTGGTTCTGTTCACTCTGAAGTGACTAGTACTGTCTGTGTTATCTTCCTCGTTTACCCTTTGCAAACCGAGGTATTAAATACGCTTCCACATTGCTTCCTTGAGTGCAGTTGTGCCTTGAGAACGGCAGGGTGTGCTCCTGTCAAAATATCGGCGGCGGTCGACGACGTCATCCGGCAGCGTACTCGTAAAGTGTTTGAAAATTGTGATTCTTGAGTTTCTCCTAGCGTATTTGATAATCAAAATATCCATGGGTCTACTGCCAGTCCATAGTGTCCAACAGGCACAATATTTCGGCGATAACACATGTCACCATCATCAGGTGAACTGACGGACTGAGCTCCTGGAAACGCGCCGGCACGGAGATCCGCACTCTACGGCGGCTCAAAGGGAACTGGGTTCTAGCCGGCGGAGCGCCCCCTCCGTGGTCCGCGCCGCGGGCCGCGGCCGCGCAGTGGAACCGATTGCGCCGGCGTCTGAGATGACGTCGGTATGAGGGCTCTGTCCGCCGTGGTCGTCACTATGTTACGTTTGCTAGATTTACTCTTAATTAACCCAATCGCTGGTTCCCAAGCTTTGCTAAGGTTATAGCCACAGTCACGGTTTATGAGGTCTTCACTAGTGCGATTTTAAATGGCCTAACGACGCAGTCCCAGTATCTCGACGTCTGTACCAGAATCCTAGTGAGTTCATACTCCATCGCGTGATTCTCCGACAAACAATGTTCAGCGACCGCCAACTTGCTCGGATACATCAATCGTGTGTGCCTCTGGTGTTCAACGCATCGATTCTCGACGGTACGCATCGTCTGTCCAATATATGACTCGCCACACTGACACGGAATCTAGTACACGCCGGCCTTCCTCAAACTGAAATCATCTTTGGCGCTCCCCACCAGTGCACGAATTTTATTCGTCGGACAAGAGACAGTTCCAACCTGGCGTTTCTTCAAAATGCGGGCGACCTTCCCCAAGAGTGCGCCGGCATATGGAATAAACGCAGTGCCTACCTCCTCCCTCGTGTTTTCATCCGTTTCTACAGGTTGTGCTGTATTGGTTGGGCGGAGAGCCCGCTGAATCTGCCACTCTGAGTACCCATTTTTTCGGAATACAGTTCTCAGGCGTTCCAATTCCTGGGGTAGACTCTCTGCGTCGGAGACAGTGCGCGCCCTATGTACTTGAGTTTTAAGTACCCCATTCGTCTGCGAAGGGTGGTGACAGCTGTCTGCGTGTAAATACAGATCAGTGTGCGTTGTCTTCGGATACACACCATGACCCAGGGTGCTATCAGCTCTTCTCTTGACCAAGACGTCAAGAAACGGCAATTTACCCTCCGTTTGCAAATTCATTACGCCGGGAAAAGTTAAGATTTCACAGGGTCGAAGAGTGTACGCAGAATTCAGCCCGGTATCTCTCGACCATATTCCTAGATTTATGTAGAACTAGCTGAAAACCCGGCGTTACCAGGGTATTTTACTTATTCAAGCCTTGAGTTAGTATTACTCCTACCCCATCTCTCTATGTCCATCTCCTTGTTTCTAAAAACATGTTATATTTATCAGAGAATATATAACGAATAAGGCTGTCTTGCATAATGTACAAAATTTTACGTACAGTATCCAAACAAACAATTATAGAAATCAAACTAAAATGAGATGTAACATTCATTTAATTCACACCTTGACTATAAACAACACCGAGCGAGGTGACGCAGTGGTAACACACAGACCTCACATTCGGGAGGTCGGCGGTTCAGACCAGCTTCCAGCCATCCACATTTATGTTTTTCGTGGTTTCCCTAAATCTCTCCAGGCAAATGTCGGGTTGGTTCCTTTCAAAGGGCACGGCGGATTTCCTTTCCCATCCTTACCTCAACAATCCAAACGTAAGCTCCGCCTCTAATGACCTCGCTGTCGACTGGGAGTTAAACACTAATCTTCTTGCCGGCCGCGATGGCCAAGCGGTCTGCGGCGCGCCAGTCACGGTGTGCACGGCCACTACGGTCAGGGGTTCGAATCCCCCCCCCCGGGCCGTCCTTAGTGTCAGCTAGTTCATAAGTAGTTTCTAAGTTTAGGGACTGATGACCCCGTAGTTAAGTCCCATAAGTTCTACAAACATCTGAACTTTTTTAACAAATCTTCCTTGTTTTCTTCCTTGCTTTATGGGTATAAACAATATTTCTAGTGACTTTTCCAGGATCTAACACGAATATTTTCTGTGGTGAGCCCATCCCTAAGCAAGCGACATAAATCAGTTCGTGTGAGAGAGATTTCAAATACACTCCATAGTATTGATCAGATTAATCATTAAAAAATGCAGGCCTCATTGCAAACTGCAGTCTCTTAAGCTAAAAGCCATATCTGTCGGAAGTAATGGGTATTCGTGGGAGCTTACTGTTTCATTCCCTTCCTTTCTTGTAGCACTATAAAAGTCTATTATTCTTCCTACAGCGGCATGCGCTTCACAGTTCAAAGTTGCTTCAAAGCTCTCAACAGCACTGGCATCTTTCAGGAATTCACCGGAATACAAGAGTGTCTTGGCAATAAATAAGAAATGTAATAACACGTGGTGCATGATGTGGAAAGTTTTTTACACATCACAGTAAATATCATCTCATATTTAGTGAGTTATATGTTGTACAATTGTATAATTTTTCAGGTAGTATTCATTTGTATAAGTAGTGAATGTCTGTAAAATCTGTTGCGAATACAATTAGTAGTAAAGAAGTAATAGATTAAAACTTGGTGCATGATGGGGCGGTTTCCTATTAACATTACTGTTTATGTGATCATATCTCATAAACTACGCGTCGTACTGTGATACAGTTTCGAAGGTACATTCAACTGTATGTGTGCATACTGTCTATAAAATGTCCTGTGGGTACAATATGTAGTGTAGAAATTACAAGATGCAACGCTATACCTAATGCCGTAGTTTTACTCCGTGAACAGCGGAAAAGTAGTAAGCGAGAAACTTTTTTTTTCCTTTCTTCATTTAGCTATGCTTTTCAGCAAGAAAAGATTTCCTAAAGGTTTGAAATTATGTTTAAAGTTTGTTGAAAGTCGCTAAGTGCTCTATTTCTCAAATAGTGGACCGATAAAATCACGCTATCACTTGCCGCAAGACGGGGAAGTTTTCATTGTTTATGGCGTGATATCTCCTGAACTATCGACCCTATCGCAAAATCCTTTCTTAGCTGACGTCTTCTACCTATAAACGACATTCCAGCCAAATTTCAGCTTCATAGAAGTACGTTGTGAAATTTCGTGTTTAGTCAGCGAGTGAGTGAATGAGTGTCCCTTCGCCTTTATATACATAGAGATTTCATTAGCTGCTTCTTCTTCTTTATCTTAGCCTTGTCCCACGTCAAGCAGGGTCGGCGTTGCTCTTCTGGATCCTTCTCCTCCATAATTATTCACTGCTTCTTCCTTTTACCATCCTTTCTCCCTTAGGTCCCCCGCTATCTTATCCTTCCACCTCATCTTTGGTCCTCCTCTCCTTCTCACTCCTTCAATCTTTATATCTTCAACTCTGTTTCCGATATACTCTTTCCCTTTTCTCTGAAAGTGTCCGTACCACCTTAGTCCCACATTCACCACACCTCTAACAAATTCATTTCTAATTCTGTACTTTCTTGTTACCCCACTCACCCACCTCAGCATCCTCATTTCTGCTACTTCCATATTCCTTTCCTGGGCTACTGTGATTGCCCATGTCTCTGCACCGTATATCATAGCAGACCTTGCGACCGACTTGACCACTTTCTCTGTCAACCCATTGCTCACCTTCTTGTTACACAACACTCCGATCATTTTCCTACAGTTCATCCAAACATAGTCCTCCGTCCCTCTGTATTATGACCCCCCCCCCTCCCCAGGTATTTAAATTTACAGACCGATATCAGTTCCTCCTCCTGGATCTTGCAAGACCTTATCTGCCCATCCTTCAGTGCTAAATATTCTGATTTCGTCCTGCTAATTTTCATCCCTCTTTCTGCTAGTGGTTTAGATAGAGGTTTCATTAGCTGAATGGTAAAAATATGATTCTTCTAGATAAGCTTACGTATTGTGGTAAGAGTGGGACAGTGCACAAATGGTTTAAATCATACTTAACCGGAAGAGTGCAGAAAGTTGAAATAAGCAGTTCACATGATATAGAAGAAACAATTAATTCCTCTAACTGGGAAGTTATCAAAAAGGGGGTCCCACAAGGTTCGGTCTTGGGTCCCTTGCTGTTCTTAATATATATTAATGACTTGCCATTCTACATGCACGAAGATGCTAAGCTAGTACTTTTTTCTGATGATACAAGTATAGCTATGACACCTGACAAACAGGAATTAACTGATGAAATTGTAAATGATATCTTTCAGGAAGTTATTAAGTGGTTCTCTACAAATGGACTCTCATTAAACTTTGATAAAACCCAGTATATACAGTTTCATACAGTAAATAGCATGACACCATTAATAAATTTAGACTTTGAACATAAATCGGTAGCTAAGATAGAATATTCAAAAATTTTAGGTGTTTGCATTGACGAGGGACAGAGTTGGAAGATACTTATTGAAGATCTCCTGAAACGTTTGAGTTCAGCTACTTATGCTATCAGAGTCATTGCAAAATTTGGTGATATATATCTCAGTAAATTAGCTCACTACGCCTATTTTCATTCATTGCTTTCATATGGGATCATATTCTGGGGCAGTTCAACATTGAGTAAAAAAAGTATTCTTTGCACAAAAGCGTGTAATCAGAATAATTGCTAGAGCCCACCCAAGAGTATCCTGCAGACATTTATTTAGGAATCTAGGGATATTCACCGTAGCTTCACAATACATATATTTACTCATGAAATTTGTTATTAACAATCCGACTCAGTTAACAGTAATAGCAGTGTGTATAGCTACAACACTAGGAGAAAGGTTGATATTCGCTATTCAAGGTTAAATCTAACTTTGGCTCAAAAAGGGGTAAATTATGCTGCCACAAAAGTCTTTGGTCACTTACCAAGTAGCATCAAAAGTCTGACAGATAGCCAACTAGTATTTAAAAAGAAATTAAAGTAATTTCTGAATGGCAACTCCTTCTACAATGTAGATGGACTTTTAGATACAACTTTAAAAAAATCAATTAAAACAATATGTAATAAAAGGTCCTTAAGATATTTATTGTCAAGTGTAGACAACATTTACTAGACACGTTCCACATCATTACGAAATGTCGTATATATATATATATATATATATATATATATATATATATATATATATGGAACAAATGTCGTATATATGGAACAAGTATTGATCAAATATAAACGGTGTTTTCGTCTGCTCATGTGCATTAAAGCACAGCTGCCGCCTTGTGCCGAGTACTGCGTCAAAGCTGAGCGGGCAAGCGGCGAAGAGCTGGGCGTCGGCCGTCGCATTTGCAGGGCAGGGCAGGTCCGTGGCGGAGAGTGGTTTCAGCAGGGCGCGGCGTGACAGACGAGGCGAGGCCGGAGTGGCGGCCTTTGTGTGGGGATTACCGTGCCGCCCTTATCTGCTGGCCGCGGTGGCGGCGGGGGCGGCTGCTCTCCAGTGACCAGCCGGGGCACGCGGCGTGTACCTGCGCGGCAGCTCCAGTACCTACTCGCGTCCAGTCAGTAACGATGTGGTTGGTTGACTGGGCGGTCAACGGACAAAGCAACATGGTAACCTGTCGCGCCTGTAGCGCTCTGAATCTCTCGTCAAAACGCATGGAACAGGTTTACTCAATGGCAAAGTTGAAAATCAGTGCTGGACCGGGATCCTCGCCAGTGATCGCCTTAAAGGTAGCGTATCTCGAGCTACGTCTTCGGAAGACGTCGCAGTACGTACCACGTATTCTGACTAGAGATACGTACCCTTCAAACCCGAAGTTACTAGTCTTGTGTAATCCGCGAACGAACTAGTTCGGAAGAGCACTCCCACAGGCGAACTACGTGAACTAGTTCGCAGATCCCTCGCCTCCTAGTCCGTCCGCTCCTTTTCCGAAGACTGAAGGGTAACAGCGAGAGGACGCGAGAGCGCCTAGAATACCGTAATCCCCTCGCCAGTTGCCGTCATTTCGAGCTGAGTTGCAGCTCAGCTGTAGTTTTAGTAGCGGTAACAAAATCCAAAACGAGCGGCCGAACTAAAAGAGGGACCTATTTCGCGGCCGAGCTGCGAACTAAAACAAGAGCTACCTGTCGCGAACTAAAATATGCGCCATAGGTCGCGGACTAAAATATGCGCGATAGGTCACGAACTAAAATATGCGCGATAGGTCGCGATATACTGCGAACTGAAAGATGCGCGATAGGTCGCGAACAGAACTAAAAATCACGTGTTTGCTTTCTGCTGATGAGACCCATTTCGAGCTTAGCGTCTGCATGTTAGTTCTACAAAATTTCTGCTTTGAAGTGTTCTGCACTCTGCAATATCTGACTAAGAAATTCCATAATGCCGAGATATAGAGATAACGCTAAACTTAGACGCGAGAACTTATCCACAAACTGTTTCTTTTGGTTTGCGTGATATCGTTAGCGGCTCAAGCAGCAAGCGCATGAAGCAGCTAGGTGGGGGAACTTCTCACTTCGCCTGCATGCGCAGACCACGCCGCTCACCCGTCATTGGGAACGGACGAACTAAAAGAACGAACTACTTCGCGGCAGAGCTCAATCCTTGAGATGGTATGCTATCTTCAATACTGTTCGTGGATGGTACTAGAAATGGTAACTTCAGTCTGCCGAGTATGTACTGTAGTTCAAGTAGTGGTAGTGATGATGACCTGTTGTTGTATTCAGCGCTAAATCTAATTGGGTTGATCCGGTAAATTTTAGAACAACAGCGTATAGCGAATACCACCACCTAATGCAAGATTTACAGCTTGATGATGAAAAGTTTAAAACCTATTTCAGGCTTAATGAAGAACAGTTTAATGACGTTTTATCCCCCATCAGCAGCGACATTAAAAAAGCAGGATAGAATTTACAGAAAATCAATACCTACTGAAGAACGGCTTGCTATCTGTCTAATGTTAAAATTCTTAGCCCGTAATTTAAAAATGGAAACGTTTTGCAAATCAAAATATTCAAATGTTCGTAAATCTATCGGACCAAACTGCGTTGTCATCAGTCCGTAGCTTACAAAGTAATTAAACTAGGGTAAACTAACCTGAGGACAACCCACACACACACACACATACACACACACACACACACATGTCCCAGAGAGGACTCTAACCTCCAACGGCGAGCAACTTCGCGCTCCGCATCGTGGTGCCTTAGACCGCTCGGCTAGTCCACCGTAGCGAAACGTTTTCTATTTTAGCTTACTTCCACAGCACTGTATACTTTCGCACTTGGTCAATTAATGTAGACATTTTGTACAATAAACACACAAACACGCAGTAATAGAGCTGTTCAGCTCAGAATACATGATTTGCGGAGCATTGTACTGCGTATGCGCGAGTCAAGATACGCAGCGACGCTACGTGTACAGGCGTACCTGGAGATACGCGTATTACGTATCTCAGCTGGACGCGACGCCAGCTACGTCGGTCTGAAATGCCCCATTTCATTACATTACAAGATATGCCTGCGCCGTCTTTCCGAAGACGTAGCATGAGGTACGCTACGCTGGTGTGAAATGACCTTAACCAATTGGGTTATCCAGGCACGCTTCCTTTCCACCCAAAATTCTGTACTTGTAGCTCACTACGATTGTAGTGGCCCATGCATGTCCGACAAGAGCGGATGCCATATTAATAACGGTACATTTGCCCCCAACAGGCAACTGAAAAATTTCAAACCGGTCGCATTAATACGCTCGATCCCTTGTGGTAATACAGTATAGGGAGCGAGTGAGAGGAAGTAATGGAGAGGGGACACTTCAATTGAAGTGAACTACAAATTGAAAATTTGGGTTTGAAGGGTAGCGTGCCTGGATAGCCTATTTGGTTAAGGTGACCGCCGGCCCGAAGCGGGAATCCGGGTTCGAATCTCAGTCCAGCACAAATTTTCAACTTTGAATATATTTGAATGCCCTGAAACGGTCGAACTCTTTTAAATGTCTCTAAATCGTAAAATTACGGCCGTAAATATCAACAAATGGCGACTGTTATTTCGAACATAGCAGAAATGAACAGACACCATAACAATAATTGTGATTTTGTATGTGTCTGGAGTCTCAATGAGACTTTTTTTAAAGAAATGACCACCATTTGACTGATAAATTTTATATTAATTATCACAACCACGTTTCAGCCTTAGGCCATTATCCAGTGCTGTGCATATCATTTAAACACATTTTTAGAATTAATATAAAGTAATATGAAATACAAATATAAGGCACATTACTTGGTATAAGTATGTTATATACATAAAAGTTGTCAGACAAATGTTCAAATGTTTGTAGAGCTTATGGGACTTAACTACAGGGTCATCAGTCCCTAAACTTACAAACTACTTATGATCTAGTTAATACTAAGGACGGCACAAGTTTCCATGCCCGATGGGGGATTCGAACCCCCGACAGTAGTGGCCGTGCAGACTGTGACTGACGCGCAGCAGAACAGTTGGAAGATAGGTTTTCCTATGTCGTGCTTATAAGCCGCGGCGGAGCGGCCGAGCGCATTGAGGCTACGATGCGCGAGACCGTTCTACGTCGGGGGTGCGAATCCTCCCTCGGGAATGTATGTTTGTGCCGTCTATAGTATAAGCTAGTTCATGAGTAGTTTGTAAGTTTAGGAACTGATGCCCCGCAGTTAAGTCCCATAAACTTTACAAACATTTGAATATCGTGGTCAGGATAATAAAAGCAATAAAAACATTTGGAGTTGAGTTGAGTCCATGTCAGAAGCATAAAATGGGTAACATGTTTGTCCCCACATCTTACTTTAAAATAATAATGCAGGTTTGTGTTTTCCATAAGATCACAAACGCAACTGGTTGACTACCACAAAGACAATTGCAAAGATATGCCACTACATTCGTATTTAGAGTAGTGTCTTTGGGAATATATTGCCGGATAGATGGATTATCTTGTTGTATACAGTGAATAGATGGATTATCATGTTTAGGTTACCTACAAGCTACAAAGTTGTTAGTTGTATTGTGATAGCATGACTAACAATTTTGCACCCTGTAGGTAACCTAAAGATAATAACAACAACACTGTAGTCATCTCCCAAACATAATCCTTCTACCCAGCAATATATTCCCAGAGAAACCACGCCAATTACGAATATGGTGGCATATCTTTGCAGTTGTCTTTGTGATAGTTTTTGGTACATCCTCTAACAACCAGATGCCTTTGTGAACTTATGGCAAACACATACCTGTGTTATTACTTTAAAGTAAGATGCGGGGACAAATTTGTCACCCATTTTATGCTTCTGACAGACTCAATTCCAAATGTTTTTATTGCTTTTATTATCATGACCACGACACAAGAAAACCTGTCTGACAACTATCATGTAAGCAACTAACCTATCCCACTGTAATGTGCCTTATATTTGTATTTCATAATACTTTATATTAATTCTCATAATGATTTAAATGATGTGCCACTCAACCGCGGCGGTAGCTATTTATTAGGCGCGCTATCGTTTTTGGGTTATGAGTAGGGCTCCACAGTTGATCAGAATTTCTTTTTTACCCGATCATCAAATGACGAGGTCCCAAGTTGCATACATTGAGTCATTTAAAGTCCAAATGGTGCATTTTCTATTTTCACCTTTTTACATAAGAACTACTTTTTCTGTAACTTCACCATATTTCAGGTAGTAGTGGCTATTAGCAAATCACACCTAATGTTGGTTTTGCAAATAAATATTATATCTTAAAATGGAGGTCCTTTGCCCATAATCCACGTAGGGATAGCCGTGCGCCCTAAGGCGCTGCGTAGTGCACTGCTACTCGCCGTTGGAGATTCGAGTCCCTCCTCGGGCCTGGGTGTGTGTTCTCTCCTCATCGTAAATTACTTTACGTAGTTAGTAAGTCTAGAAACTGATGACGACTGTTGTTTCGTCCCAAGGTTTACAAAATTTTGAGCAATTTTTTAAAACTATAACACCTTCAAATGATTATTATACTGCAAAGCCGACTACGAAAATGTTTTGGATGTCTAGTTTATGTTAACTCAGTGTCATTCAGCTATAAATGGATCTTGGTATATAAATCTATATCTATAAATGTGAATGTCTGTTCGGTGTACGCTTATCACGCCCGAACGACAAGACTTGAATATATGTACAGTTACTAATGGGTACCCGAGTAAGATTTTAGGCACGGTTTTATAGCGATCTGATAGATGTTTAGTAATTTGAAGAATATAACGCGAAATGAGGAACAATAATTACTCTTTGAAAATTATTTGTACTCTTTGGAAATGGTTTTATTGGTTGCACTGTTGCTTGAGGATCGATGATAATAAAAGGGTGGAGTATATTGGGATAGAAAGTTATCGGTGTATATAAAATTCTAAAAATATAAAAAATATATAAAAAATATTCGGACTGAAGGCCAGCGATGACGTTTGCGACTCTATGGCAAGGAGGTTACATACAGCGAAACGTGATGCCACGGACCATAACTTTGGTCTGTGCGTGCTACAATGTCTTCAGCTCTTTCTCTGTAACAGTAAGCATACGAATAAGTAAATATAAGAATAAATAAATAAAGCAGTAAAAAAGAAATTTATTTCAAGTCACATAAGGTAGTTTATCAGAATGCCTTAAAATGAAATTAAAATGAATTTGTACATTACTCTCACCATACATGTTGAGATATTGCAACACAGTTTATAAGGAATAATGTATGTGTTATTTATTGTAAATCATTAAGCACTTCATAAAATTTTATTTCTTTATTTGAATTTTGATAAAAAATGTTTGTTTCTAAAGAAGGTATTATATTTCATTTCAACCTTCAAAACCAGTCTGATAGCACACTACTGAAAGATAGTTTATCTATCATAATCAAACAACACGCGAGCGGAGCCGCGGGTTTAAACTAGTTATTTATAAATATTTCTAGAATACAAATGTAGGGATTTCTGAATCCATTCGAAATTACGAAATAAAAGTTAATTATAAATTCCTCGAATGCATTTTAAGAAAACAAAGTTAATGCGACATACTATCTCATACTGTGCTTCATATAATGCTTATTTGCAATATTGTACATGCCACGAGAATTTTGAATTACCAATTTTGCTTACAGTTTTCAATGAATTTTGTAGGCTTCGAATGTTCATAGGACTTTTTTTTAAGTTGTTTGTATAAGTAGTTTTGCCAATATTCATGTCTTCTGTTTCTTAACCGTAGTGCAGAGACTTCTGTTAATGTTTAGATACAGGAATAAAGTTGCTTTTCGGAATGCATGTGGGATTCAAGACAAAATATCTTTCATTTAAGTAACTCACATTCGCATTGCCTTAATAGGTAGCAAATGAATATTTTATTTTGCAGAAAACATTCGGATTTGTTCAAAATTTCCTTCAGTTATACTAAACGAATTATTTAGGCCAAACCAGATTTTTCCTAAAAATATTTCATTAATATAGCAAACGCAAGTAATTTAAAATGCATTGTAGTGTTTATATCTAAAAGTGAAAAGCTGTGCGTTAGTCTCGCTAATACTTATAAATAGTTTGGCTGATTGGAATCTTTTTGTTTAATTTGTTTAAAAAGAAAAAAAAGGGATCAGTTAAAAAATCGGAAAAGGCTAAAAATCCAACGGCTAGTAAGGCCCCGAAAGGGAGCCGTCATACACGACTGTTTGGAAGATTCAGCCGTAGGAAGATAAGTGGGTACACTTGTTTGGTGTATCACAATATTAACCCCCCGATGATCAGAGGGCCTGAATATGGGATAATGAAATGCTGGAGCTGGCAGCCCAATAAAGAGTGTCAATCTAAAGGACTGAAGATATTCATATTGAAAATATTTCTGGAAGAAGACGCTTATGTTGCTTTGAAGTGGTATAAAAAACACCGAGTTATTCACGCATACAAATGGCCTAACAGTACACACAAAGTGCACACATTTTTGTAAGAAGACGAGACGTTACTGCCAGAACGACAGTTGTCAATAATATTACTGTAGAATAACGTGCACTAACCGAAACGACAGTACAACACAAATCAAAACACGAAATTTACAGCGTGTTCCTAATTTTGAAACTAAATTTTGCTTTACGGAGTGTGAACTGTGCCGTGCTAGAAATATCGGAACTCACTTTCACGAACGACATATTCACAGCAACAGTCCGCAGATGGCCATAAATGCTTTGAAAATTGTTTGTAATAAGGTCGGGAGGTAGTTGCCATAGACATTATTAACGTTCCATAACAGTTAATGACGTGCCATAAAAGATAATTACGTGCGATAAAATACTGTTGTGCGGTCCTGGAATAAGTATAAAAAGCACGCTATCGACCTCTTAATTGGGCGCAAGCGTAGCGCTTTTGTTCCGAACTATTAAAATATCCGACACGTGTTTTAACACCGTGCATGATGTCGATATTAGGGACATGAGTGGAGGATATATATACAGTCATCTACAAGGCCCACCCAGTAATAATTTTCCCGACAACACAATTACATTAACAATGTTTTCGGCAACAGATGCAACAAGTGTTTTAGTTTTAGACATGGCTAAGAAAATAACTGACACTGTCATATCGTGGAATCAGTTTTCGTAATCGCGTGTCGTAGAGTCCTCCGCCTGTGCAGGAAACCAGTGGGCAACTGTCGACTTAAGCTCTTTTTCGTTGTCAAAGATCTGGCCCTAGGACCATGCATTCAGAGCAATAGGATTTGCGCTATCCCATGCTCGGCGCACAGTAACTGTTTTTCAGAATTCCTGAATATATGACATCAACTGCGAATGGGCAAAGCTGAAAATGTGTACCCAGCCGCGATTCGAACCAGGGTCTCCCGTTTTCTAGGCAGTTGCGCTGACCACTACACCACTGGGGTCACAGTGATCACCGCACCTGCAAGGACTACCTAAGCACACCTCCCGTCAGATACAAATTCCCAGCTTTACCCTGCCCACAGTACTCACACTCGTAGTTTTGTAACTCATTGGGGTCCTTACTCTTACGGGAATTAGTTTCAAAAGTTTGAGTACTGTGGGCAGGGTGAAGCTGGGAATTTGTAGCTGACGGGAGGCGTGCTTAGGTATTCCTTGCAGGTGCGGTGATCACTGTGTCCCCAGTGATGTAGTGGTTAGCGCAACTGCCTAGAAAGCGGGAGACCAGGGTTCGAATCCCGGCTGAGTACACATTTTCTGCTTTACCCATTCGTAGTTGATGTCAGATATTCTGTGAATATGAAACAATAACAACTACATGATCAGAGGTGACGTCTGTTCTTTCGGAACAGACGCCACATGTATATATATGTTTTTCAGAAGTTTGATCATCCAGCATACGATCATGATCCAGAATGAAATTTTCACTCTGTAGCGGAGTGTACGCTGATATGGAACTTCCTGGCAGATCAAAATTGTGTACCGGAACCGGGATTTGAATCTGGGACTTCTGTCTTTCACAGTCAAGCATACTACCTACTGAGCTATCACGGCACGCTTCACGGTTCGTCATCACAACTTCATTTCTGCCAGTATCTCGGCTTCTACTTTCCAAACTTGGCAAAGGTCCGCTTTAACTCTCCCAGCACGCTGCATGTGCGCTTGTCCGAGAAAGGCAAAGGTCCCAGGTTTGAATCCCGGTTCCGGCACCCACTTTTAATCTGCCAGGAAATTTTATTACGGTCATGATCTTTCACACAGCGATTTACATATTTTCTTCCACCTCAATAAATTCATGTGCTCCGGCCAGCGATTGACAACTACGAACAGTTAAATACGGCTGTTAGACGCTGGTCCCACACACAGGCAGAAGAATTCTACTACACTTGAATGCATAAGTTGATCGCAAGTTGTGAGAAGTGTCTTAATTCTTTTCGGTAACTATGTCGGAAAATAACTAAGTTGTCTTTGTTATATTTGAAGAAAAAAAGTGTAACTTACTTTTTCGATTCGCCTCGTATTTCTTGCGTAATGTTGTACCTATTACGAGTGGGAGTTGGAAAATAAGTTTCCCCTGTCGACTGTGGTCATAGTCGCGTATGAAAGAAAAAAAATTTAGATAGACATTAATGATAAGACATATCTTTATTTTTTTACATAATTTTCAAGTACATTGAGACATTTGTGAAACCGCTTTATAAGCTTCAAAAAGCCGTCGAGGAAAAAAATCAGGCCCCTGCATACGGAATAAGTGTTGACGGCATTGCTTTGAAAGCGCCTTCGCAGATTCTTCAAAGCTGGAAACAGATGTAAGTTACTTGGTGCGAGATCAGGACTGTATGGCGGATGGTGTGGCCGCTTCTAATAAAGACTTGCAATATGGTTTTGCGTTGCCGTCGCCAAGTGTGGTCTCGCGTTGTCATCCAACAGCAGAACGCCATTGCTGAGAAGGCCAGGCCGCTTTTCCAAATCACCTCTAAGAATTTCGACTAATATTCAAGTCACATATATTTGGAAACTTTTTGTTTCACTTATGGGGAACGGCAATCTTATTTAAATTTATATATAAAGAACAGTCTAGAGTGCAAAACAATTATTTTCCGACTAGTTTCCGTCTTATTTTAGACCATCTTCAGGAAATTAAGCTCTGAAATATATCATAGTTGCATTTAGAGGACTTTCAGCAATATACAATAGTGTCAAACTTAAACTAGATTAATAAAGAAAAATAAAACTATGTTATACCCATTGACGTTGTGGAGCTGGCAGGAGACTTGGAGCCTTCCAGTGCGTCACTGCTGGCTGGAGCACTACAAGGTTCACTGCTCTTAAATAGCTGAGGCTCCGCCCCTTTGCCAGCTCCACCCATCTTTGGTGGCCAATGAAAAGACTAAATGGATGAATTTAGCCAAAAAATATAAAATTATAATTAGCCACACATTTCTTTGCCAATGTCTAAAATGGTTACAGTTATCTTTCTGATATTAAAATAAAGATTAATACATTAAAATACTGACAATAAATTGTATCAGGTTCTTATTAATATTTTCAAAGATATTCTATGAGTGGTACTGCAGCGTTGTATGTAATTTTACTGGTATTAAAAATTAACTATAAAATTTATTTAAGATACATGGAAAAACAATTCAGAGTATGATACCTTGCAGAAAACCATTTGGTTCATTTGTCGTTGAAATTTGTGTAAAGCTGTTGTTTTATTGATAACGTACAAAGAACGGTTGATTTTACTTTTTACAATGCTATTGTAATAAAGTAAGGCAAAGGGAATGTATTTTATATACATATGAAAGGTCGATGATCTATTGTATAAAGCTTTAGGTTGTCATTAAAAATACATGCTGTGTTGTAACATTGTAAAATTGTTATATTTTATTACCATTGTCATACGCAATTAGAATGGTAACTTTCTACGTTTCTCACACATCAGTTTTATCTTACTTAATGTTACCATATAATATGTTGTTTAAACAAAAGTGACCATCCAAGGCACCATACAAAAAAATTTAAGATCATTCTGATGACCCTTAACTTGAGTGAATATGTTAATTTTATCCTTTATACAATTAAGAAACCGTTGTGTTTTATTCCAAGACGCCATTTGAATTGTAACTTGTTCTGTTTTTGACATTTCATTGCTAATATTTTACAATGTTACAACACAGCATATATTTTTAATGACAACCTAAAGCTTTATACATTCCCTTTTTCTTACTTTATTACAGTAGCATTGTAAAAAGTAAAATCAACCGTTCTTTGTACATTATCAATAAAACAATAGCTTTACACAAATTTCAACGACAAATGAACCAAATGGTTTTCTGCAAGTGTGATATTCCTGGTCTGTGGCCACTTCATATTTCTGGCCGCTGGCCGTTTATTTGCTAACATCGTACGTGTCTTAAACGAGGAAGAGAGACAGAAGTGCGGCATATGTTGGAATGTGGGGTGGGGAGCAGTAGCATATGGCACAGTAGGTGCTGGTTCCCATGGGAAAGCCCGCCTATGTTACTGTTACTCTCCTCTCATTTGCTGCTGCATTTCACGTCACGTGATTTCTTTGAAATTAGTTTTGTTTATTATATACTAAATATTAATTATTCAGAGCTGAGAATTTGTAATAAATATCTCTCAAGGACAGGCTAGATTTTGACAGTTCAAAAAGTTCAAGGTGCCTTCTCTTATTGTAACAAGAGAGGAGCGATTTTGCAGAAAGCGCGTGACGGCCCTGTTTTGGCGCGAAATAGAGCTTCAGGTGTCCTCTAGTCTCGCAACGCGCCGCAGTTTCAGTCTCGAGCTGACCACCATACGCGCCGGACCGCGCCGGTCATGAGTAAAGATTTGCGTAAATGTGATAACAGTCGAGGTCTCAACATGAACTATGGGCAGCATAGGCAGTATCATATTAACAATAATTGTTCATTTTTTTATTATTTATTTAATAAATGGCATACCTGTCAATTAAAAATCTCGTGAGTCGCTTCTTATGCTTCCATCATACAGATTTTAGCCTCACTTGCATACTGTAGGAGAACCAACGACCTGTGTGCTGTCTTCTGCGCTGGGGACACAACTATAGAAGACAACAGGTTAGTCAGAACTCTATGCTTTCCATAAAGTCTTGGACAGCAACTACGGCACCTCGTACGTACTGTAGGGCGGTACAAACGCAGACTGCTACGCAACAGCATTCGCAAGGATGTGGAGGTTTTAGGGGACTTTTGGGAGGAAGCAGTACTAACTTCTCCGTCCGCAAATTAAAACCCTAGGAAGCTTATACAAGGTATCATATCCATCTTAAATAAATTTTATAGATAAATTTTTAGTACCAGTAAAATTACATACAGCGCTGCAGTACCACTCATAGCACCTCTTTGAATATATTAATAAGAACCTGATAGAATTTATTGTTAGTGTTTTAATGTTTTAATCTCTATTTTAATATCAGAAAGATGACTATAATCATTTTATGTTACACATTGACAAAGAAATGTGTGACTAATTATAATTTTATATTTTTTGGATACATTCATCTACGTAGTATTTATAATGGAGTCTGTTCTAAATATTTAGTTGGTCGTTTCCTCCATAGAAGGCAGCGCAGTCATAAATTGATGAGAAATGAAACAAAGAGCGCTTCATCGGATTTTACTCACTGATACGACTTCTGTCAAGTAAAATAATTTTATCATATTATAGACATCTACTCGGAGAAGAAAACACGTTAAATACCAGTATTTTCCTGCTGAGTGATGTATGTCTAAATGCATGATGTTGATAATGGCAACAGGTAAATAATGACTTTGACATTGTTGAATGAGTTATATAATTTTTTTCAATATTTTTCCCCTGCACGGGTGAATATTTTATTCATGCATTGTAGGGTTAAAATAATGAAAAAATAGGAGGTGGATTCTCACTTTCTGTTTCATTTACTGCACCAGTCATTGCACGGTTGAAAACTTCCGAATATTATTGTGAGTCAGCTATACATCGTCTCAGGTTTGTAAATAAATAAATAAAAATGTGAAACATTTCTCGGTGAAAAACGCTCTGATGAAAACGTAAAATCCACCTGTTTCACAGAACCCTCATTCGGGAATACCTTGCTCGCAAATGTAATTTCGCATTCATTAACAGATGAAAGAGGAATTTCGCGGAGCTGGCTGCGGGTAAATCTGAAAGCGAAGGCGGACGGTCTCGCCTGCAACGCAGAGCCTGCGGCAGGAGGCGGTGGCGGTGTCGGTGTTTAATCTGCAGATAACCCTGTGGTAGGCCAGCACCAGCACCAGGTGCTCAAGGGGTGGCGCCTGCTGCCGCTGCAACCCGCTGCTCACCGAGCGCCGGCAGGGCCGCTGTTTCATCACGAAAGGGAATGAATAAAACAGGACGACAACTAGTGAAGTATATCAAATAAAATATCCTCAACGGTTTGCGCTAGGACGTTCAAACTGCACGCTTGGTAGGCGAACATTTTGTTATTTATTACGCGAATGTGAATGCGTCTTGCTTCCTACATTAAACTCGGTGGGAGGAGCGGGTGGGGATTAGTGGACTTTTGGATGCACTTGAAAATAATATGATTGTCTTGACCCTGTAACGTAGCACTTTGGGATTTATTCCCATCTGCTTGCATTACTTAACCTCCCGATACCACTGTTGCATAATAATAGGTATGAGTGTAATTATTCTATTATAATTTTCTTTTCCGAAACTTCTTTTATTCTAGGAAATGCATACTGTAAACCATCAGCTGTTTATTATTTTTCCAAACTTCTACCGGTTTCGGTTGTAAACCATCTTCACGGAAGAGAACTAGACAGACTGATTAAACAGGTGCGTTTATGCCTCCTTATGCATACTGGCATGCATGTCACACATTAAAAATAAATCACACGTCACTAGGCATCATGTCTTGGTTAAAAAAGCAATGCCAGGCTGTGTGGGGTTCACCATCACACAGCCTGGCATTGCTTTTATGCACTCAATTATTTAAAATTGTATGAAATATTGTCATTAGACGCTTATGTATAAGACAGGGGAAAAGGGGAGAGAGAGAGAGAGAGAGAGAGAGAGAGAGAGAGAGAGAGAGAGAGAGAGAGAGAGAGAGAGAGAGCCCCGGTGGAGTAGCCGAGCGGTCTCGCTGCGGAGCGCGCGGTTGCTCGCCGTGGAGGTTCGAGTCCTCCCTGGGGCATGGGTGTGTGTGTTTGTCCCTAGGTTAGTTTACCTAGGTTTAAGTAGTTTGTAAGCTACGGACTGATGACCACGCAGTTTGGTCCGATAGATTTACAAACATTTGAACATTTGAACCTAAAGTGCAACTAATTGAGAGATAGGGGATTGCTTAAGTGTAGTGGACATTAACAGTGTTGTGTGGTAATGAGAGATTTCTCTTCGAGGATAAATGAAACATCCAGGACGCAGAGCGGAAAGATGAATTGCAAGCTACGAGAACACCGAACCATGAACTCTTAGACGATCCAGCAGTGCTAGTTCCTGGCTTTTATCAACCAAGAGAGGTGTAGATTCAGCTCAATAGATACCGGACTAGAGAAGGTTTATGCGCATGTAACATGCATAAGTAGATCTTTTCCAGTGACAGTATGTGTGACTGTAGCGATGTACAAACAATGAGTCACACTGTAAATGAGAATCCTATCAGATGTTTCCTTGGTGGCATTAAGTAGCTACACGAAGAATCCGACGAGGTACTCTGATGGATTGAATCCACAAACATTGATGTGTATTATCAATATTTTCTCGCAATAGCGAATTTCTTTTAGCGTCACTGTTTAAGGTATGTATGCTCTACCAAATTGTGACATATGACAATTTGTGCATGGCCGGGACTCGAAACCGGGTTTCCCACTTTTCGCAAGCGGTCGCCTTAACCACTAGGCTACCCGAACACAACACGGGATACCGGGGTTCGAGTCCCGGTCCGGCACAAATTGTCATATGTCACCATTTGGTAGAACATCCACACCTTATACAGTGACGCTAAAAGAAATTCGCTATTGCGAGAAAATATTGATAGAATTATCATCATTATAATTCGTCACCATGCAGTAATCCATGTGTAGTGTGAGCCATTTCATATTTATTTTATTTAAAAGTTTGTTGGATGTAATGTTGTGATGCATGCATTAGATAATAAGGACATTACCCTTTGTAGTTAGCTGATATATAATTACACCTTCAATGTACATCCCTGGAACTTACGAAAAATTGTATGTTTGATCGCAATAGATATGTTTCAGTCACTATACTGCCCCATTAAAACATGTTGTTGTTGTTGTTGTGGTCTTCAGTCCGGAGACTGGTTTGATGCAGCTCCCCACAATACCCTATCCTGAGCAAGCCTCTTCATCTCCGCATAAGAACGGCAACCTACATCTGTCTGAATCTGCTTACTGTATCCATCTCTTGGTCTTCCTCTGCGGTTTTTACCCCATACGCTTCCCTCCAACGCTAAATTCACAATCCCTTGATGTCTAAGAATGTGTCCTACCAATATATCCCTTCTTTTAGTCAAGGTATGCCAGAAATTTCTTTTCTCCCCAATTCTGTTCAGTGCCACCTCATTAGCTACGCGATCCACCCACTTAATCTTCAGCATTCTTCTGTAGCACCACATTTCAAAAGCCTCTATCCTCTTCCTGACCGCACTGTTTATCGTCCATGTTTCACTCCCATACAAGGCAACACTCCATACAAATGCCTTCAGAAAGGACTTCCTTACGCTTAAATCAATATTCGATGTTAACAAATTTCTCTTTTTCAAGAACGCTTTTCTACCCATTGCCATTCTGCATTTTATATCCTCTGTACTGCGACCATCATTTGTTATTTTACTGCCCAAGTAACAAAACTCATCTACCTCCTTTATTGCTTCATTACCTAATCTAATTCCTTCAGCATCACCTGATTTTCTTACAGTGCACTCCATTACCCTAGTTTTACTCTTGTTAATCTTCATCTTATATGCACCTTTCAGCACACTGTCCATTCCGTTCAATTGCTCTTCCAGGTCCTTTGCTGTATCTGACAGAATTACTATGTCGTCGGCGAAACGCAATGTTTTTAATTCTTCACCCTGAACTTTAATTCCTTCTCCAAATTTCTCCTTGCTTTTCTTTATAGCTTGCTCAATGTACAAATTGAATAACATTGGAGAAAGGCTACAACCCTGTCTTACTCCCTTTCCGACCACTGCATCCCTTTCATGCCCTTCAACTCTGACAACCGCTGTCTGGTTCTTGTACAATTTGTAAATAACCTTACGCTCCCTATTAAAACATACTGACTAAATAAAGGTCTGTTCCACAGGGTGTTATCTCAGACAACTGTGGAAAACATAAATGTCACAGCAGCGACACTTCCGAAATTTGCATTGTCTTTCGAGCTGCGGCACTGTCGCTATCAAAAGTAATGTACCCACCTTCATTTCCACACCACATTCTGCTATTCATAGTGGCTCATTAGACACAACATCCATCATTCATTTTTTTCGATTATAAGGGCAGACATCCATTTACATGTAATTTGCAAACTGAATAATTCAGTGCCATCTGTTACAAGGCTGGTTCGATAATGGAAGCGTTTCTGTTAGCAGGATTTAACACACTGCGCTCTCTGTGCGTTTTATTCCGCAGATGTGCTTTCACAATACTCGTTTAAAGCAGGCAATGCCGTTACCATCTGATGCGTTGCGCACTGTTCCACGATTTATCTCCCTTTTTATCTTCCGTATATTTTCTACCCAAACACGACAGTGAACATAGCGCCGGTAGCTACGACTGTTCGTCGTTAAAACTCTCTCTCTCTCTCTCTCTCTCTCTCTCTCTCTCTCTCTCTCTCTCACACACACACACAGAGAGAGAGAGAGAGAGAGAGAGAGAGAGAGAGAGAGAGAGAGAGAGAGAGGAGTAAATAGCATACTCGCGTTCTGGAAGATGGTGGTTTAAAGCTGCCTCCTGTTACTCTAAATCGTTCCAGGCAATTTCCTTGATGGTTCCTTTCAGAGAGCATGCCTGATTTTATTTCCTACCCTAAAAATAAAAAGTCGACAAGCAAAACAATGTCAAGTAAGAAAGCAAAAGAAATCAGTCGTCTCTGTCTCAAACTATCCGTCCTGCTAGCTGAATAGTTCATGGAAACTGCAGAGATGCTTGGTAGAAATTACAAAAAAACTTCTCCCAATTTCGAAGCCAATCAGTTAACTAGCGTGGCGAATCCTACTGCATATAAATCATAAGTTTACACATAGTTTCCGTTCGCGTTGAATTTTTTTTCTTCTGTGTGTGTGTGTGTGTGTGTGTGTGTGTATAAAGTATACCTACTTTCTCTCATATATGTGTTGCTTAATAAATCCACCATTTCATCCAGAAACTACAGTACACAGATTACTGTATTTCGATTTGTAACATCTATATAGCATGACGGTAGTCATGGGAAAGAAAAGTAATACAAGAACGTTTCTAGTTT
The DNA here is from genome assembly GCA_026315105.1 of Locusta migratoria. Lineage (NCBI taxonomy): Eukaryota > Metazoa > Arthropoda > Insecta > Orthoptera > Acrididae > Locusta > Locusta migratoria. Next base: position 669,584,114 of record CM048744.1, read on the forward strand.
GTGCAAGACAGGTGGATAAATTTGGCGTAGGACTTCCTTTGAACAATAATGTAATGTAATGCACATGAACAGATAATTACTCAGACCATATATGAGTACACGAAAATTTCGAGCCGGCCGCGGTGGCCGAGGGGACTGAGACGCTTCAGTCACGGTCTGCATGTTCACTACGGTCGGGGGTTCGAATCCCCCCTCGGGCATGGATATTTGTGCCGTCCTAATTCGTAAGTAGTTCATCAGTAGTTTGTAAGTTTAGGAACTGATGACCCCGTAGTTAAGTCCCATAATCTGTACAAACATTTGAACTTTTTTGAAAATTTCGAAAGCTAACCCTAGAATTTAGTCATTATCGACAAAAGTGGGTCAAAGTTTTCAGAAATAAAACTGTAGATCATGGACAGTAGTAGAAGAGAATAGAACAAATTTAAGTTCAGAATATGGTAACTAGAGAAAAAGTGTGGATTTGGTATCATGTACCTAAATATGAAAAATTTTCAAAACAATATCATTAATGGTCATGAATATGAGATCTTTATTTGCCATAGATAGCTTATTGATTTTACATTGATGATTAGTTTCGACTCGTTAAACTGGCATTATCAAATCTTAAGTGTCTAAGCATGGTAAGAAATATGTTTCAGATGAACCAAAATCATGGTGGCAAGTTATACGTGGTACCATCTACAGCTTGCCACTATGATTTTGGTTCATCTGAAACATATTTCTTACCATACCTGGACATTTAAGGTTTGATAATGACTCTTTAACGAGTCGAAACTAGTCATGTAAAATCAATAGCGATATATAGCAAATAAAGATCTCATAAATGGATTCATGACCATTCAATTAAAGATCGCCTCCTGTGAAACAACTTGAATAAGATGTCATTAATTTTGTTGTTGAAATTAATTACGGAAGATGTAAGAAAGGTGATACGTTGCAGCTGAACATCAAATGAATACCGTACTAGAATACAAATCTCAAATGTTGAGGATTTTAATGAAGTAGGCCATTATGGCACATGACTGTGCTGTTATGCTCTTGGAAAATCTTAGAAAGGCTTATTCTTTGCTCCCAAGTCATAACAACACATGGCACGTGAAGCGAAAGCGAACAACCAACGTTTCTTACAGTTACTACGCTTTCCTGCTGGTAGATGTTCACAGATTTTTATCAATAATTTGATAAACTTTTGTGTCACCTATCGCACAAGAGGAGGATGATAATAGTTCTTAATAAATTCATAATGAAATTTTTGAAGGATCTTGATAACGACCAAATGGCAATAGACAAAACGATATCTCAGAGCTAATTAGTATCTAGAATACAGAATAATGAATGGGGTTAGAACCAAACGGGTAAAGGTGACATTTTGAGGACAAATGAAGGAAGCTAAAGCATGTAACATTGTTGAGGCAAGGGGATACAAGTGGTCTCCAACTCTATGTTTCTCCCTAGTCAATGAAAAAAAAAAGTAGTTACGAGATGTCACGAAGTAGTTAGACAAGTAAGAGAGCGCTTGTCTCGGTCATGTAAATCATCTACATCAGTGTTTACGATAGGGTAACATTGTATAAGTTTATTGTAAACCTTAAACATTTTCCATATACCAAGGAGAATGTTACCGACTCAATTAAGTTTAAAATATGAGCGACCAAAATAACTAATTTTTGTTACTATCTCGTGTGATGAAAGGGATGTTCTACTTATTACAGTTTACGCATTATAAATAGTATTTTACCTTAATAATAACTACGTTTTTATCTGCTAAAGTTTATGTGTTTCTGTACAAGTTCGATTTTGTGGCAAGTTGTGCTTTAAAGTGTACCTGATTTATTTTGGAGAGGAAAGTGATGAAAAATATGCTGCATCTGCAACATCAAACACTTCCACATATAAAGGCTCTTCAGGCACAATGAAGAGCAGAATAAGCGACATTCTTCTTAGTTCACAATATTTTGAACGCAAAGAGATACAAGTGAATACACACTTTTACGAATTGTGATATAAAATTTATATTAATCTGTTGTTCTGAGAAGGAAACGGAAAAGATGCGAAGTATTTGACGTTTAACAAACATATAAAAATTTGAAACTCCGTTTTGTAATTTCAAATTGATTCAATTAATTCTGAAACATTGTGAACTGCAACCCGCTATGAATGAGGTGAAAAAATTGTTAACACCAATTATGAGATACTCGAAACTCTGATGACGAAATTTTGATACTGTAGTAGCGTATAAAGTATTTTTTATTTGGGATATTAATGATGTTAAAATACTATGTTTAAGATAGAAAAGCTATTTTTTGTGAAACAATGAGGTGTATATTTTCTCCGAAAAATTAGAATTTTCAGATTATCATTTTTTCATAAGGAATTGGAACAAAATTACAGCCTCTTTGGTTAATTAACAGATTGATATTACCTTTTATTATAAAACAGAAGGTATAAATAGTATTGTGAGACCAGTTAGCACGGAACCAAGATTACACTTACAAATCAGCACATTCCTCACCCATAAAAATCGTGCGCTCCATAGACATTGGCCTCTCATGAAGTTGACCAGTGAACCTCTTTCCAGTTTCCCTTTGAAGACGTAAGTTTCCTTGGGTAATGCGAAGACTGTCATTTATCAAATTCGAACCTAAATATAAAAATAAATTAATGAATACCAGCTATAAATTACCATGTATCTCAAAAACTTTGCTGACAACTCAAAAGTGTAACACTGACTACGAGGTCGGGTGTGACGTAGCCTGTCGACGTTTGCACATGTGGTTCTCCCCCTGACGCTGAATCCTGGATCTAGCTTCCGTCTGCCTTACCTCCAGCTACCGTGACAACAATATTTGTGTGGCAACAATAATCAGCATTTATAACCACCTCGGGTATCACATATGGACCTCACTCCTGCCGGGTTAACTTCATTTTGCCAGTACTAAACTTCTGTCTACGGTTTATTTCCTGACAGACGGCCGCGGTGGCCGAGGGGACTGAGGCGCTCCAGTCACGGTGTGCACGGCCACTACGGTCGGGGGTTCGAATCCCCCTCGGGCATGGATATTTGTGCCGTCATTAATATTAGTTAGTTCATAAGTAGTTTCTAAGTTTAGGGACTGATGACCCCGTAGTTAAGTCCCATAAGCTATAGAAACATTTGAATTTATTTCCTGATAAATTCGAAATGCATGACCAATATGACATCATAAATCGTTGAGTAACTAAATGTATAATGTGGCTGGAATTTTTTAGTTTCAGTGTGTTTCTACATGTTTATGGAAGACATTCTTTATTGATGTTAAAAAAGGAGAGGTAATGTTTATTATGGACGAAATTAATAATACTCAAACTGAAAGGGGCAGTTGTTATGTACCGCGGCCGCAGCACTTCGTGGTTCTGGAGATGCCGTCTGTTTCCTCACTCACATGGCTGGTTTCTTCGGAATGGATAAATTGGGGAAGTTATTTATCAAACGACGACCACACCCTATTGTGAGGGTATTTTAGCAAGGTCTCCTGGACACTGTTTTCTAAATATCATGTAATCATTTTATCTAATGTCATCTGAAGACGCATCTATACCGATGTGAAACTGGTTGTGTCTAAATAAACACGTCTTAACAGCTATGCGATTTTATCTGTACAAATCTGCACCCAGTACTTTATATTATTGTTCAAAAATGTTCAAATGTTTGTATAGTCTATGGGACTTAACTACGGAGTCATCAGTCCCTAAACTTACAAACTACTTATGAACTACTTACGAACTAGGACGGCACAAATATCATGCCCGAGGGGGGATTCGAACCCCCGACCGTAGTGGCCGTGCAGACCGTGACTGGAGCGCCTCAGTCTCCTCGACCACCGAGGCCGGCTTATATTATTGAAGTTAATTTTTAATTTTTACTGTTTGTGGTGTTTGTGTATTGAATTTTATTAAAATGAAAAGTATGGAGAGAACGAAAATAGGAAGATGTATCTTATAAAGATAAAAAAATTTCACTATACTCGTAATTAAACCGAGTTTATATAACCATGACTTCATCCACGGTCGTTACGAAAACAATTCTTAAAAGTAAACTTTTCGTCAATTCTATAACATTTTGAGGAAAATATGAAAAGAAGCCTATGTGTTTGAAATATGTCACTAGCAGTTACCCATGCATATTATTTATTATTAGGATTAAATATAAGAGGAGGCACTGAATTAAAATTCGAGCTGTGACTGGGATTCGAACCCAGGACCTCCTGGTTACTAGACAGGCGCTTTAGACCGCTCAGGTAACACAGCGTTACGGACAAGGACGGCTCCCTCCACACCACAAACTTTAACTATGCCTCAATGTTTCCTGTGAAATATCAAATCGCCAATGGTCTCCTATATTGGAATAGCACCCTAGGAAGAGACGTGAATGGGAACAATCCCACCTTGTCCCTCAGGCCGAGGTGATATATAAATATCAACAATAATTCAGTTTAAATAAATGCCTCTACTTATATTTAGTACCTTTGATATGACGAGACAATGTTTGTCTCAAGGAAATGTATCATTGTTGATATTTATCACCTCTGCCTGAGAAACAAGGAGCTATTGTTCCCACTCGTGTTCTTTTCTAGGGTGCTATTCCAGTATAGGAGAGCATGGGCAATTTGATGCGTATTTCACAGGGAAAATTGAGGCAGAATTAAAGTATGTGATGTGGAGGGGGACGTGATTCAAGACAGTCCGTGTAGTAGCAGTATGCGTAACGTTGTGTTGGCTGTGCGGTCAAACGGGTGCCGTGACTTAGCGCGGACTGAACGTCTCTCTGTAATAAAAAGCTGAGCCATGAACACATCAAACAACGAACAAACACGATCAGTGACCTAAAGGAACAGAACTACACATAATTTAAAAAATAAAAAATAAAAAATAAAAAAAGGCTGTCCAAAGCACCTGTCTAGTGAGCACGAGGTCTCGGGTTCGAATCCCGGCCGCATCGAAAATTTTAATTCAGTGCCTTTCCTTATACTTAATACCTGTGGTATGACGAGACAATGTTTGTCTCAGGGAACTGAATTATTCTTGATATTTATATCACCATTATCGAGATGTAGACTGATGAGCCAGAACAGTATGACCACCTAACTAATAGCTAGTGTATCCACCTTTGGCACGAATAGCGGTGGCGAATGGTTTTGGAATAGAAGCAGTGGGGCTTTGATAGGATGCTGGATGGAGTTGGCACCGCATCTACACACACAGGTCACTTAATTCCAGTAGTACCACAAACTGCTGTACATATGCTCTCTTGCCCACTGTTCAAAATGTTCAAGTGTGTGTTATGTGGGGTCATCAGTCCTTGAACTTACAAACTACTTATGAACTATCTTATACTGAAGATAGGATAGTATGTAAACTAATAATTTGTTGATGCTTCAAACACAAATAAATAAATAATAATATTAAATTCCAGAAAGGGGGTGGAGAGTTCTGATGTCACATTTAGTGTGTTTGATCGGATTCAGATACGGTGAGTGGGGAGAGAGCACAGAAACGAAAACTCGCCGCTGTGTTCCCACAATCACTGCATCACCAACGTGGCTTTGTGATATGGCGCATTGTATTGTTGAAAAATGCCACAGCCGTTGAGAAACATGCTCGACATGGGAGGGTCTACGTGGTCTGCAACCAATTTACGACGTATATTGTCCATCACGGTGCGTCGCGCGGACTCCGCTAGGTCCATACATACCAACGAGAATCTTCCACGGTGTGTAACTGAGCCGCTAGCAGCTTGTCTCTGTCCCGCAACGCAGGTACCGCTCCAATACGACGAATTCGGACCCTCTCATCGGCGTGGTGAAGAAGATATCGGGATTTATCAGCCCACTGCGCCAACATTCAGTGGCGTAGGTCACCTGCCTATCTCATTCGTAGACGCGAGATGTCGTGGTAGCAACATTGGCGCATGTATGGGTTGTCGACTGCAGAGGACGACAGTTAGGAACTTTCGGTGCACTGTGGGTTCAAACACACTTGTACTCTGTGCAATATGAAAATCTGATGTTGTGTTCTTACTTATCAGCGTATGCTGAGAAGTTTCCTGCCATTCCATTGTTAACTTTCTCCTCTGTATTAAAGAACGGTTTTACGTGTTCTGTGTCAGGCATTTGACTGCTGAGATGAGAACCCAGTTCCATGTCTTAGAAAGTACGGGTTATCGGCTTAATTATTAAAGATTGAAAATCTTACTTTGAAGAGAAAGGGGGGAATCTTAGGGTGTAAAGTTCTCGTCAACTGTGTAATCATTAGAAAAGCACGTCATTTGCAGGAATTAAAAAATATGCTGTTCGATTATGTAGAAAGTCGAATGTACGAGGTATGTCCACAAAGTACATTCCGTTTGGTTATATAAAACAAACGTGTACAGATACAGAAAAAATATTTATTGTTCACAAATCTACAAACTACTTTCCTACATAGTTCCGAAATTTTGAAGGAACTTGTCATAGCGTGGCACAACTTTTGTATGCCTTCTTCATAGAAGGTGGCCGCCTGTGTATTCAACCATGTGGTAACATGTTCTTTCAACTCGTCATCATAGTGTAAGTGTTGACCACCAAGAACAGATTTTTAGGGATAAGAGATGAAAGTCGTTATGAGTGAGGTCCGGGCTGTACGGAGGATGATAAAACGCCGGTCGCAGTGGCCGAACGGTCTGCGGCGTGCCAGTCACACTATGCACGGCTGGTAAGGTCGGGGTTCGAATCCCCCCTCGGGCATGGATGTCTGTGTCGTCTTTAGTATAAGGTAGTTCATAAGTAGTTTGTAAGTTTAGGGACTGATGACCCCGCAGTTGAGTCCCTTAAGCTTAACAAACATTTGATTGATGATCAAACACGTCCCAGAGAAATTCCCGTAGTAGTTGTTTGGCCACATTCGCCGTGTGAGGTCCGGAATTATCGTGGAAAGAAACAACACCGTTTGACAGTAATCCTCGGTGCTTGTTCTGTATTGCCCGGCGCAGTTTCTTAATGCGTTGATTGTTTCGCCTCGTGTTAAGAAATCAATCAGCAAAATGCCTTTTCTGTCTCAAAAAATTGTGCACATGACTTTTCGACGTGTCAAGATTAGCTTAGGCTTAACCTTCATTGGGGATTGATTGCCGTTTTGCTTCAGAGGTGTCGTACGATACCCATGTTTCATCCCCCGTGACTATCCGAGAAAGAAAAGGAAACCATCGCCATCTTGATTGTAATGTATCAAAAATTAAAGTGCACTGCCCGTCCGTTGTTTTTTGTGTTGAAATTTCAGTTTTTTTAATAACAATTTCATGAATCAGTGATCGTGCTTAATCTTCTCTACGGTTGTGTGAACCAGTTTATCAGTAACCACAGACGGGCGTCCACTTCGTTCTTCGTCGTGCACTTGTTCACGTCCTTCATTGAACTTTTAATTGCTGAATCACTCATAGAATTTTGTCTGTAAACCACGCAGATTTGCCGATGAATTTCCTTCGGTTTAACTTTCTTTGCAGTTAGAAAACGAATCAGATTTCACACGCGGCGACATTTTCAAATACGGCTGACATTACATAGAAGCACTACAAAGCACTCGTCGGCAGCGCAGATGTGTAAATTGCAGACATGTCTTCTCCTTGAGTCAGGTTAACTGCCGCGCATGCTCGGAACTGCGATGGTAGCGCTGCCGTGGATAGAAATAGAAACGGGACATATTTTGTGGTCGACCATCGTATCATCATCATCGCCGTCATTCAATGTGGGACCAGTAATATATCGAAGTGAATTATCAAAAATATACAGATACGATGTGCAGTGTCCGTATTGAACCATGTAACCTATCCAGATTTCCTTCAGACGCAGGTGCTAGTTAAGCCGTAGCAAGGCGTGTGGCATTTCTAATAAACGACTCTCTCCCTCTCTATGCGATACTGCAAAGCACTGTTTGGCAGTATACAATGTGTGGGATCTGGAAGACTGGGTTCATCTATGAGGCATGCACAGACAGCGTAATAGTTAACGCAAACGACTGCAAACTGGTTGGCACGAATCTTCACACGCCACCAATAACTTGTACAGTTGATTCTGATCTATATTGGCAGTTATGAACGAATTTCTTGTACTACCGAAACTATCAGACACGTCACTCCGGTATCGCTTTGGGTAGGATTCAGTTCTTCAAGGCTAAAGCGGAAGAAAGCTATTTAATCTGAGTACAGCACATTAGCGCAGAATATATAATCTGTTGGATGAGTTACACCCAAAGAAACTTGCTTTTAGGATAACATCTGGCGAATGCTTGCAATACATTAACTGTTGAAACTTCGTTGCAGATTAAAACTGTGTAACAGACGGGGATTCAAAATCATGACCATTGCCTATTCTGGATACTTTCCTTAGGCTTTTTTATTGCCATGCCTCCACAACATTATCTTTTTCAGGAGTGCTAGTCCTTCAAGGTTTTCAGGAGAACTTCTGTGAAGTTTGGAAGGCAGGATACTCGCTAGTGGCAGTACCAAAGCTGTGGGGAGGGGCCGTAAGCGGTGCACAGGTAGCTCAGTGGAACGCTTTTCCACGGTAGGCAAAGGTCCCGGGTTCAAATCGTGGCCTAGCACTCAGTTGTAACGAAGTTTCCTATCAGCGCACACTCTACTGCAAAGTGAAAATTTCATTCCAGAAACATTCTAGAAACCCTTATTTTAAGTTGGCTGCGAACAACCCTATACAACATGAACATAACAGCTTAATTGTTGAAAATAACGCCAAAATCTAATTAATCGGTTTTTATGTTAAAAGCAGCAACATGCACTGCCACAAAATATTCTACAAGCCATCTTGTGTCTTAGAGGGATTTTGAGTGAAAACAGGTTAAGGAACTAACTGGAATACTGAGGAATTCAGGGAACAGCTTTGGTCGCATAAAATCTGAGTCAGTGACCTATATTGTACTTACTTGTGGTAACAGACGGCGTTGATGTACTCAGACTGTCAGACTGCGCTTCATCTTGCCAGATGTGGGAGATATATTTTAATTTGTAAGTATCATTTATATTGTTCTTAAAAAAAACTTATTCTTTTCATTCTCCACTCCGAGGAGTGGAGCGGGCTGTTTGAGATCCGGCCCATAAAGAGTCGCGGTTCTATTCAGCCAATTATCAGACAAGCTGATAGGGGGGCAAAGAGGGGAACCCAATTGGGAATACGTCGGAGGGGCTTACCAGTTCCGGCATACGCCTTACAACCAAGGAAAACCTTCCGAAAACGTTGGTCAGAACTGGGGGAATGGGACCAATTTAATTTATCTCTGGGACCTTGCCCCAGACTACAAATGGATTATCGAGAGAGTACTAGTGCACTCATAACAATCAAGGATCGAACGCCCGAGTTACTCTCGTAAACTCGCAGAGATCGACTCGAGCAACAGTGGACAAGCTTTCCCCTAGAGGAACCTCACCCGTGAGCACGGTATCCTCTGAATCGGATCCGATGTATGTACAAAACATTGTTCTTACCTTACAATGGATTTTATTGTCATTTGTATACTTAATACCTGTAAGAGAATGCTGTAATATCAATAATTTCGTTCTGAGGGCGTCTTCGCTTGGTATTTGGCTTACATTATGAACAGTTTGGTCAAATTATTTTATTGTACACTGTTATGGCCTGTAACCTGTTTCAAATTTTTAAATTTGATGTAAATTTTGTTATTTTTAATGTTTTAACTAAGTCCAAATCAGTAATTCATATAGAGGGCGCTAGGAGTCACTGCACATGCACGGTTAATGTCCGAAGCTTGTCAGTAATCAGGTTTGATTGGACCGTGATAGCATTCTATTATGAATTTTGTTATTGATCAATGTTGACAGTTATGCGGGATTACTGGGCATCCTATTCTAGGTATGTTACTAGAAGCTTTCTTCATTTTAATTGATTGTAAAAGAGGTTGATTTCTATTTTATGAACACTTTGATAATTTATTTTTTATGTATTTTTTGAACTGAAGATGGCCCTCAGTGACCGAAATCGATTTGCAGAAATAAAAGCAATAAATATTTGTTGCGACCCAAGCTGATCCCTGCATTGCTCATGATTTTATTCGTGTGGTCGCTCTGGCTCCTGATGCGAGTCGTGTGTATGTAACTGAAATACGTTTCTCTTGCAGTTGCTACGTCTTATTTGTTCAAAACCACATCTACCCCTGTACTTCTCTGCCTGTCAGCACTCCGCTCCTCTTCTTTCGTCTAAGCCAGGCGCTGATTGGAGCTGCAGTTCTTTTTCGTGATGACGCAAGACCCGCTATTGATCACTCGGTTCCCCGGCCTCTGCGTTAAACCCAGTTTCTTTAACTGGCCACAAAGAGAATTGTTACGTAACGGATAAAATGAAGTTAATGTCCTGTAAACTTCGAACGAGCGTGATAAAATACAGACTGGTAATTTGACGGGTAGAGGAAACAATAAGTGAGGGGAAATGGTACTGGCAGTTAAAGAACATTTCTTGCAGCCCATTTATATGTCGTAAATTCTCGAAAACCCTTTCAGCCGTAACTCGAGCTAAATCAAAGGCAAGGCTGCAGAGATGGAGGTAGTGAACCCCACTGGCCAAACACCCTTGGCAGGCAACACATACACAAACAATAGTAGCAGTGATCCAGTAATAGTACTTTATAGTCCTACGTCAGTGATGTCGACTTGCAGCAGAATTCTGGAACTCACAGCAGGTTTCCGGAATAGCGTGCAAAATTAGAGGTCGAAAAATATTACAGCCAAGATCGCTGGTAATTAATTTTATTTTGGACGACTGGTTTCACTGCTCTCTGTCAGCATCATCTGGTCCAAAAAACTTTTTACACGGCCGTCATCTTGTAAAGTCAAACAGTTGTTATCTATATCTATAAATGTGAATGTCTGTTCGGTGTACGTTTATCAGGTCTGAACCACAAGACATAAAGAGCTAAAAAATTGTACAGTTACTAATGTCTACCCGGGGAAGGCTTTAGGCACGGTTTTATGGAGATCGGATAGCTATTTATCTATATATATATTGAAGTGAATGTCTGTTCGATGTACGCTTATCACGTCCGAACGACAAGACGCAGAGACTTAAATATTTGTACAGTTACTAATTTATAACTGAGGAAGGTTTTAGGGACGGTTTTACAGCGATCTGATACATATGTAGTAATTTAAAGAATATGACGCGAAATGCGGACCAATAATCACTCTTTGAAAATGGTTTTATTGGTTGCATTGTTGCTTGAGGGTTGATAATGATACAAGGGTGGACTATATTGGGATGGAAAGTTATCGGTGTATATAAAATTCTACGTGTGTGCGGGTAAATATTTCTCTCTGCAGCGAAAACTACAGAACGCAAACGAATGGTCTGTGTCTAATTGATGTTCGAAGTCTCCCGTTGTATACCATAGCAGTTCCATACCGATAGCTATAAGGGAGTGGAAGATATGGTGGTTGAAAGTCGTCAAATTATTTAAAAAATCGGACTGAAGGCCAGCGATGACGTTTGAGACTCTACAGCAAGGTGGTTACATACAGCGAAACGTGATGCCACAGACCATATCTTTGGTCTATGCGTGCTACAATGTCTTCAGCACTTTCTCTATAAGGATAAGCATTCGAATAAGAAAATATAAGAATAAATAAATAAATAAAGCAGTAAAAAAGAAATTTCTTTTAATACAAATAACATCTTTTACCAGAATGCCCTAAAATGAAATTAAAATGAATTTGGATATTACTCTCACCATACGTGTTGAGATATTGCAATACTGGCTATAAGGAATAATGTATGTATTATTTATTGTAATTCATTAAGCACTTCATATAATTCTTTTTATTTCAATGTTCATTAAAAATATTTGTTTCTAAAGAAGATATTGTATTTCATTTTATCCTTCAATACCAGTCTCATAGCACACTACTGAGACATAGCTTATCTATCATAATCAACCAACACGCGAGCGGAGCCGCGGGTTTAAGCTAGTATGAAATAATTTAGAGTGCATAGGTGCACTATGTCATTATAATAAAAGTGTACTTATCACAGTGAGTGACAGTAGGATCTAATTTAGATAATGGCCTCTGTGGAGTGACAGAGCCCTCTAAGGCGCCTTGCTGCGGAGCGCGAGGTTGCTCGCCGTCGGAGGTTCGAGTCCTCCCTCGGGCATGTGGGCATATGTGTATGTGTGTGTTTTGTCATTAGGTTAGCTTAACAGGGTGAATCACCTAACATTTGCACCGCAAATATTGCGGAAACGGATGTGCGAATGATGTGCGGTTTTCACACAATGGATTGGTAGTCAGGGGCTCGTACTTTTAGCCAACAAACAGATTGAAATATTAATTAGAAAGTGAATTTTTATGCAAACATACAGTTTTTAAAATGGAACAATGGTTTTTCAATCATGTACTGGAATTTTTGATACCAGCTGTGTACAAAGAATTTTGAATGACTTTTTATCACATTTAGTTTGGCAGCTACAACCTTTCAAATGTTGGGGACGGAGGCTACGACAGCATAGCTGAGGGAGTAGCCTCCACTCCCGAAACTTTAAACGCGGCATAACCACTTTCTTGTGGACTTTTTATTTACGTTATAGTTAGCTGCAAATACCACCACTGGCACAATGGACGCACCATTTGCAGTGCATTTCACAAAAAGTACTGAAACTGACAGCCATCAACCTCGAATAAAGCTGAAATGATCAAATGTTTGTAAATCTCTGGGATTTAACTACTGGGGTTAAAGCCTCTTTTTCTTAACCAAGTGAAAGGTGGTAATTAGGGGAGTGAAAGGGCTGGTATCAGAAATAGTTATTACTTTTGATTATAAAAACTTTATTTTAAAAAACAACGACAAAACAATAAAAAAAACGGTTATTGAAAGTGACAGAAAAGGAAACTTTCAGGTGACAGTTACTAGAGCACTGTAATACTTTTATACAATATCTAAGTAAAATAAAACACATGGTAAAGATTGTGTCACCTACAAAACGTTATTAATAATGACCAAGAAAGTATTGTAGCCGATAACTACAATTGTTCTTTTCAATAATAATCAATTATTATTTTAGGCTGTACGTCACTAGCCCACAGATAAACAGTTAAGGAAATGTGAAAATAGCTGTTAGAATAACAATTTCACAAGTCGCAAGGTTGTAATTAATGAGGCAGTATTTCATACGACGACAAGTCGGTGAATGATTTTACACATGTAGCATCTGCAGTTGCAACAAACTTTCACCAAGGGCAAGCTCATAAACAAATAGTTTATCCTAACACTGAAAGTAGCAGCCGCAATCACCCACTCAGTTACGTGAACTTTGAACAAATTACAAATAGGATAATATAAGCAAGTGAATTTAGACACAATAACCACTGAAGATAACTTAAACAGTAATGCAGAAACTAAAGAGATTAACAGCAACAATGTTTTATGGTTAATAAAATGCAGCAGATCATCAGGACATTTGGTTAAATGACATGAAACTTAACAACGGTAAGCTTAACAACGGCTAGTGACCACGGCTACGAACATAATAGGGATGGAAGAAGTAGGTAATTGATAAACAAAACATTAACTGCACAAATACATCCACGAGTCGGCAGTATCTCCGCCTTGAATAAATAGGCCCTACCAAACAGGATGCCTGTTCCCCGGGCAAGGCAACGGGTAACAAACGGCCACACGACCCAGACCAACTTCCAATGAAGAACTCAGACGGGAAACCGGTACTAAGCAAAGAGGGGAAAGCTGAACTGTGGAAGGAATATGTAGAGCTCCTGTACAAAGGAAATAAACTTGAAGGTAGTATTCTAGAAAAGGAAGACGATTTGGAAGAAGATGAGATAGGAGATATGATACTGCCAGAAGAGCGCTGAAGGACTTGAGTCGAAACAAGGCCCCTGGAGTAGATGATATTCCGTCTGAACTGCTGATGTCGTTAGGAGAGCCATTCGTGAAAAAATTGTACCACATGGTATGCAAGATGTATGAGGTAGGGGAAATACCCTCCGACTTCAAGAAGAATATTGTAATTCCAATTCCAAAGAAAGCAAGTGCGGACAAGTGTGAAAATTACAGAATTATCAGTTTAATAAGTCATGGGTGCAAAATACTAACACGAATTATTTACAGACGAATGGAAAATCTAGTGATCTCGGGGAAGATCAGTTTGGATTTAGGAAAAATGTAGGAACACGGGAGGCAATACTCACATTACGAGTTATCTTAGAAGGTAGGCCAAAAATGGGAAACCTACGTTTTTAGCGCTTGTCGATTTGAAGAAAGCTTTTGACAGTGTTGACTGGAATACACTATTCCAAATTATGAAGGAATCAAGGGTAAAACATAGGGAGCGAAGAGTTATATTCAGCCTATACAAAAACCAGACAGCGGATATTAGAGTCGAAGGGCAACAAAGGGACGAAGAGGTTAGGAAGGGAGTGACAGGGTTGTAGCTTTTCCGCAATGTTGTTCAATCTGTACATTGAGCAGGCAGTGAAGGAATGGAAGGAGAAATTTGGAGAGGGCATTAAAGTGGAGGGAGAAGAAATAAAAACATTGTGGTTTGCCGATGACATAGTAATTCTGTCAGGACCGCAAAAGATCTGGAAGAGCAATTCAATAGAATCGACAGTGTCTTGAAAATAGGGTATAAGATGAACATCAATAAGAGTAAAAGAAAGATAATGGAATGTAGCGTCAGAAAGTGACTTGATGCTGAAGGAATTAGATTAGGTAATGAGACAATAAAAGTAGTAGATGAATTTTGTTATTTGGGTAGTAAGATAACTTGTGATGGCCGAAGTAAATAAGAGATAATATGCAGAATGGTTATGGGAAGAAAAGCGTTTCTAAAGAAGCGAAACTGGGTAACATCCAATATTAATTTAAATGTTAGGAAGTCCTTTCTGAAAGCATTTGATTGGAGTGTAGCATTGTATGGGAGTGAAATGTGGACGATGACAGAAGCTATTGAAACATGGCGCTACAGATGAATGCTAAAGGTTACATGGATAGATCACGTAAGTAATGAGGAGGCGCTTAACTGAATCGGGGAGAAAAGGAGTTTTTGGCATATCCTGACTAATAGAAGGGATATATTGGTTGGACATATTCTGAGACATCAAGGAATTGTCAATTTAGCATTAGAACGAAGCGTGTGGGGTAAAACGTATTCTCAGATAAAGAGACTTGCAAAGGACAGGGAAGCGTGAAAGAGCTGCATCAAACCAGTCTACGGACTGAAGACCTCAACAACAACAACAATAATTCTACATGACGATGAGTACTGATACGTTAGGAAAGAGAATGCTAAGTTTCCGTTGTAACGAATTCTTTATCTAATATACAGGGTGTTCACTAAGTGTGTTTGCCCCTGTAACTTATAAAATAATAGGTGACGGGAAATTTTAATGCGGTAGGTCAACACAAGCAATGTTACACTTTCTGAGGAGCTATGAACATAGTTTATTGTATCATTTTCGAAAGAGTTACAGCACAAAGATGTAATTTTTTAAATGGAACAATAGTTTTTTCCTATCGTGCATTGGATTCGTTGAAACCAGCTGCGTCCAAATGAATTTAAACTACATTTCTATCACTGTTAGTTTGGGAGCTTCAAAGTTTAGGGGGCGGAGGCTACGACAGCGTGAAACACCCTGTATATAAAAATGAAGGCCTTTGTTTGTCCGAATGCTATGCCTGTCAATGTCATTCAGTCGATTGCGATAAAACTTCGTCAACTTATTGCATGAACTAGTGTCACAAACGCATAGTAAAATTTCGAAATCATGATATTATATAAAACAGAAGCACATTTTCTTTCTGTCTGTCCCTTTAACCTTCTATAACTCGAGAACTACTGAACGTATCGTGATGAGGTTTCTTTTAAATTGTAGATCTCAGAAAGGTCTAACTTTTACGAGTGAAGCATATGTACCGTTTTTTCTCTCCTCAGGCGCTGACGCCGGATGACTTCAGACTACATAAATAGTGATTGTGGGAAATTTATAAAAGTTAGACATCTGCTCTCCAGAACTTTATTTTAAATCATTATGAGCTCTACAATTTAAAAAAAAACCTCATCACGATACGTTCAGTAGTTCTCGAGTTAAAGACGTTTAAATATTACCCGTGCCAAGTCGCGGGGCGGGACTAGTTAGTTAGTTGTTAATAAAGTTTGAAGCTTTTCTTTTTCAGTCCTTTGTATGTTAGTATAGATATATATTAATCACAAGCGTGTTACACCGCTTAAAAGCAATGTTTTTTTGTCGAATGAGAAAAGAAAAGACGGAGAAAATGTGTTCACTTCGGCCTTATAATACAGCGGCTTGCTGCCGAGTGACGTAATACAGCGCTAACCAATGACAGTGAAGAAGCCCAGACTGGCATACCTTTCTAGTGTACGTACTTTGGCCGGTGGTGGCTCCGCTGGACAACAAAACCGCACTGTCTGTTCGCGGCTGCAGACTCCCTCGCCGTTTCCTTAGTCGGCTGCGAACTCACTGTGCCTTGAAGAAGCGCCACCAGATATACTCGCCGATAGCAGCAAATAGAACCGGCCGACAAATGACGAACGAAAAGCAGCCACGCCACCCGCGGTGAAGTAACCAAGAGATATCGATACGCGAGTTGGAGCAAGGTAACTGGCGCCAACACAAGTAAATCGAGCCAGTACGACTAAAAAAAAAAAAATAATAATAATAATAATAATTTTTAGATATTGGCGAGTTTTGAACCACTGACCTTCAGCGTCACAGTCCAAAGCATTGCCCACTACGCTACGGCCAACACTTACATGTTGTTTTTTAATCTCATACTATTGATGGCGGTTGTTAACTGATGCTAGCCGGCCGCGGTGGCCGAGGGGACTGCGGGGCTTCAGTCACAGTCTGCACGGCCACTACAGTCGGGGGTTCGAATACCCCCTCTGGCATGGATATTTGTGCCGTCCTTAGTTGTAGCTAGTTTGTAAGTAGTTTGTAAGTTTAGGGACTGATGACCCCGTAGTTAAGTTCCATAAGCTCTACAATCATTTGAACATTTTTTGAACTGATGCTAATATGACATTGGTAGACTAGATTATCATTTATCATACGAAGAACGACGTGTTTTTGTTAATTCTTCAGTGCGCCATTGCTTTGAAATGACAACGTGTAAGTTAAAATAAGAAAATCATCAAATACACAACGCAACATGGCTTATGCCAGACAGAGTTCTCGGCGAGGAATGTCACGTGACATCTTCGAACGGCTGGTTTTCGTTAATTCAATGGAGGGAGTCAAAACTCTATTTGTGCAGATATCTCTCAAACGATACGAGATATGAAAAAAACCTGAGGGGACAAAGCTGTAGAGAATCTTCTCCTCTACAAATTCAGTTATTCAATTTTCGTGTCAGGTGAATGGTTAATCCGTTATTTTTATTTAAATTTCGAGCTGTCAAAAGACGATCGCAAAGGCCTACACTTAGTGTTACTACCGTAACCTAAAGTGGGCCAAAAACTACCAAGCCTGTATGATCACATAGTTAGTACGGTCGTTGCGCTGCAGCAGACCGTAATATTTCTTGAGAAATTTCGATGGTCGTCGAAATTGTGCATTAAGGCCACCATGCCACGGATTACGCGACCGGTCCCCGTCGGAGTTTAGAATCCTCCTCCTGGCATGAATGTGTTGCTAATAGGATACGTTGGTAAGTGTTTGGACCGATGACCTGGATGGCAAACACTTGAAGATTGGAGCAGGGTTGTTTTACCTCAGCCTGGCCTCGCTGTCGCAGTGATGCCCCTTGGTTCATCGCCGCCGCCGCCGGCAGCATCGAGGCGGCTGAGCGGTTGCCTACGACACAGGCGCCGCGGTGGTGCCGGCGGCGGCGCGCAGCGGAGCGGGCACTCGACCTTGGCACCGATGCCGCCTTTGTGGCCGCGCCGATACTGCCAGGCCGCCGCTCTTCTAGAGGGCCCATGTGGGGCAGGCTGAGCCCCGCAGGACACTGACGGCGCGGGCGACGGGCTTCATCGTGGGCCTACTAGATATGAAATACTGAAGGCTGCAGACGACAAAACATACGTAGAAAGCCCAAAAAAATCTTTGGTGACTGCAGGAAGTATTGAATTCAATTAATGAAAGGAGAGAATATAAAAATGCCGTAAATGAAGCAGTTAAAATAAACACGATTTAAAAAAAAAAAAATAGCATTAAGTGCACGAGGATAAATGCAAGCTTGTAGACGAATGTACCACGTGATCAAAAAGTCTGTATAAATTTGAAAACTCAATAAATCATGGATTGATGTAGATATACAGGAAAAAATTGAGATACATGCTTGGAATGTCATTGGGTTTTATTAGAACCAAATAAATAAATAAATAAATAAAAAAGTTCAAAAAATGTCCGACAGATGACGCTTCATCTGATGAGAAAATCAATAATTAGCATAACAAATTAAGACAAACCAAAGCTGATGTTCTTTACAGGTAATGCTCAGTATGTTCACCATCATTCTTCAACAATAACTGTTGAACAGCACTGTAAAGGACGTCCGGAGTTATGATGAGGCATTGGCGTCGGATTTTGTTTATCAGCATCGCTAGAGATGTCGGTCATCACGATACACTTGCGACTTCAGGTAACCCCAAAGCCAATAATCGCACGAACCGAGGTCTGGGGACCTGGGAGGGCAAGCATGACGAAAATGGTGGCTGAGCACTCGATCATTACCAAACGTCGCGCGCAAGAGATCTTTGACGCGTCATACTTTTCTTTCCTTTTATTTTTATTTATTTATTTATTTATTGGTTCTAATAAAAACCCCTGTCAATACAAGCATATGTGTCAGTTTTTACCTATCGACATTATTACATGATTTATTAAGTTTTCAAATTTATACTGTCTTTTTGATCACCCGGTACATAGAAAGCCCCCCCCCTCCCCCGCCCCCCCCCCCCACCAAAAAAAAAAAAAATCCTTGGTGATTGCAGGAAGTATTGAATTCAATTGATGAAAGGAGGGAATATAAAAACGCAGGTAAAATAAAGACGATGTAAAAAATGACGTTAAGTGCAAGAGGATAAATGCAAGTCTGCAGAAGAACGTACCGGGTGATCAAAAAGTCACTACAAATTTGAAAAGTTAATAAATCATGGAATAATGTCGATAGAGAGGTAAAAATTGACACACATGCTTTGAATGTCATTGGGTTTTATTAGAACAAAAAATAAATAAAATAAAAAAGTTCAAAAAATGTCTGACAGATGGCGCTTTATCTGATCAAAAAGCAATAATTAGCATAACAAATTAAGACAAACCAAAGCTGATGTTCTTTACAGGATATGCTCAGTATGTTCACCATCATTCCTCAACAATAGCTGTAACCGAGAAATAATGTTGTGAACAGCACTGTAAAGCATGTGCGGAGGTATGGTGAGTCATTCGCGTCGGATGTTGTCTTTTAGCATCCCTAGAGATGTCGGTCGATCACGATACACTTGCGACTTCAGGTAACCCCGAAGCCAATAATCGCACGGACTGAGGTCTGGGGACCTGGGAGGCCAAGCATGACGAAAGTGGCGGCTGAGCACACGGTTATCACCAAACGACGCGCGCAAGACGTCTTTGACGCGTCATACTTTTCTTTCCTTTTATTTTTATTTATTTATTTATTTATTGGTTCTAATGAAACCCCTTGTCAATACAAGCATATGTGTCAGTTTTTACCTATCTACATTATTACATGATTTATTAAGTTTTCAAATTTATACTGTCTTTTTGATCACCCGGTACGTAGAAAGCCCAAAGAACCTTGGTGATTTCATGAAGTATTTAATTCAATTGATTAAAGGAGACAATGTAAAAACGCAGGTAAAATTAAGACGATTTAAAAAATGACAAGTGCAAGAGGATAAATGAAAGTCTGTAGAAGAATGTATAACTAGGAGAAAGATAAATGCAGGAAAATAAAACATATTTAGAGACAAGATAAACAGCTTTATCAATATCAAACATTCGGATGGAAAACCAGATCAGAGCAAAGAAAGGAAAGCTGAAAAGTGGAAGAGATTATGTAAAGGGGCTCTGCAAAGAAAATTGGAGGAAACATTGTAGGCTGGGAAGTTGATGGAGATAAAAGCGGAGATACCCTATTGAGAAAAGAATTGAGCGAAATCTGAAAGGCCCATTCAATAGTCATAATTCAAGAAAAATGTATTCTGAAAGCAGGAGCAGACAGGTGTGAAAATTACAGATTGATAGGATTACTATGTCTGTCGATCAGAGATCGCAAAGTATCTGGAAGAGCAATTGAATGGAATGGACAATTGAAAAGAGTGTATAAGATTAACATCAACAAGAGTAAAACAAGTATTATGGAATGTAGCGTCCGAAAATCAGGTGATGCTGAAGGAATTAAATTAGGTAATGAGGTAATAAAAGTAGTAGATGAGGTTTGTTACGTGGGTAGCAAGATAACGTCTGATGGCCGAAGTAAAGAAGACGCAAAATGCAGAATGGCTATGGGAAGAAAAGCGTTTCTGAAGAAGCGAAACTTGTAGACATCCAATATTAGTTTAAACGTTAGGAAGTCCTTTCTGAAAGCATTTGTCTGGAGTGTAGCATTGTATGGAAGTGAAACGTGGACGATAAGGATGTCAGACAAAAAGATGATAGAAGTTTTTGAAAAGTGGTGCTAGAGCCGAATGATGAAAATTGTAGGCGGACATCACGTAACTAATGACGAGGTGCTCAACAGAATTGGGGAGAAAAGGAGTTTCTGGCATACCCTGACTAAGAGAAGAGAAGAGATATATTGGTTGGACACATTCTTAGACATCAAGGACTTGTCAACTTAGCATTAGAAGGAAGTGTGTGGGGTAAAAATCGTAGAGGAAGACCGAGGGACGAATACAGTAAGCAGATTCAAAGGGATGGAAGTTGCCGAACGTATTCTCAGATGAAAAGGCTTCCACAGGACAGGTTAGCGTGGAGAACTGCATCGAACCAGTCTGCGGACTGAGGACCACAACACACACGACAGACAAAATGTACACTAAAACTGCTTACGCTGCTAACATGTAACTCCTGGGGGTCATCCCATGACAAATCACCTAATTTCCGAACATTTTCCTGCTCGACCATCACGGGAAATTTTATGTGTACATCCGAACATGTCGCCAATGAACACTGGTAAACTTTAAGATTCGTGGAAGTAATACTGGCCGAGATAAAGTCATTTATTTGACGCCATGCGCAACTTTGTGTAGAGCGAGAGTGAATTCCTAATAACTTTTAGTCGTTATAACTCGAGCCTTATTTCGTTGAAAAATATGAAATTCGGCTATAGTGTACAATTGTATCCGTTATCATAGGAATAATATTGAAAAGAATTTTACGTGCTACACACAGCCAGAAAAAATCAAGAAAGTTTGTTCAAAAAATCGGCGCCCAAAAAAACTTCAACGTTTGGCATGTTATATCTCAGGAAATAAAGCAATGACGAAGGTGAAACTTGGCATGTGGTAACCTGACAATACAAGGTTCTGGAACGTGAACTTTCGTTTATGTGTTGCTTTCTAATACTGAATAAATTAAGTGCAAAATTGAAGATTTTACAAAAGGATAAGAATTCTTTAATTTCTACCTTATTTTGCAAAAAGCTATAATACTTTTCAAACTGGTCTGATTAGAATGACCATTATATTTAATTACAAAAGGCGCATTTGGTCATCCAAAGCAGGCCAACAATGCTAGATAATTTGAATCAAAGTTGAACGCGTAAATCACGCCACGAAAAAATGTAAAGTTTTTGTTCTTATAACTCCCAATGTAAATGCATACTGAAATGAAACTTAATACTTCATAGATTGGAAACACAGGGATATGAAAGAAAAAATTTCAGCCACCTACTGTTTTCCAAAAGTCTAAAAAATTGTAAGCATGGCGATTTTTGTGAGAAGGTGAAAATAGTGGAGACTATATTTGACACATCTTTGACAAATACCGGTTTCTAGTAAATTATGGACTTAAATTTCTGTTTTTGCGCCTGTGTCTACAATGAAATCCAAGACGTATCCAGTTTTACAATCGCAAAACACGAATGTCTTAATTACAAATTTACTTCGCTTTGAAGGAATGAACTGTTTAAAAGGTAAGCGTGCTTTGAACAATAATATGCTGAAACGAGAAACGAAACTGTGTTCTTAAAATCGGTTGACGAGTATTTCGCAGAGCCGCCAAGTCCACATGGACAGAAATGCGCGCACTTTCCGCTTCTGTCCGTCGGACACCACACCCTGTATCTCGAGAATGAAATGAGTTATCGTTCTGCTCTCAACCTTAAATAAAATTTAGATATCTTACCTACATTTCATTCGCAGCTTTGTATGTGCTAAAATTTACTATATGCAAAGTCTACGCAACGCGATTTTTCTTCAAAATTTTGAGTAGTAGTTTACTTAATTTGATGTAGCACAGTGTGAGATCATTATCGAGCGAATATATCACACTAAAAGCCGTCAACATTCCGAAGATTGGTTTGAACACCACATTGCTTTACTGGGCATGGTGCTGTTTGGAGGTGGTATGCCGTTGCCTTCCTCTGACTTTCGAACTGACTTACCCAGCCAGGTATATGGGGACCTACAGTTTAACGTGGGTTCCGAACCACGGTGTTACTCGGTGTTTTTCACATGAGCAATACTGCCAGAGGTGAAAGAAGTGGAAAGTGACATAAAAATCCCAGCACCTGGCGGTGATCGAACCCGTCACCTTTTGATTTCCATTCTGGTACTCTACCACATTGCAACCGAGGCGCACATATCGCACTATAAGATGTAAAAAGATGAAATTTTTTCGTTGTATACTTTTCTCAGAATCGGTTGATAAATATTCTACGCGCTCCGAACGCTGTGGCGGTAGCGTGTTAGCAATAAAAGATAGTTCAAATAACTTTGTAAGTGCTCACTTTTTCTTTAGACATGAAAACCAAATAAAACGGTAGAAAGAATCAATTTTAGCAAGAAATTCCTAACAGAATTGCCTGTGTAATGCTACGATTGATTACATTTTTCGTAGTGTCGTAATACTCGTGGCAAAACACGAAGTATAATACTCAATTACATGTTCGTTGACAGACAAAGCTTGGTTGATCAGTAGTACTGCAAGGAAGCTTCATGCAGAGCAATATTTTATTATGGTGCAGTTCAGGCTTACTTCCATCAGATATTCATTTCATAGAGAGTGGCAGCTACACATGTGACAAAGGTACATAGATGTTGAAAAACTGCTCGGTGTTCATACAAATATGTTATGTATAACCCTAACAATATAACTATATTACATATAGTGTATAAAGTTTGACCACATTCCAGCGTCAAACGATATATAAGAGATCCTTAGAAATAACAACATTCTGATCGTTATTAATACTATTCACCAGTTAAAAGCAATAAAAATTGTGGTCCTTACATGGATTCAAATATATGACCTCGGTACTCACAGTGGCGCGTCGAGAGCAACAACATATTGCGAAGTAGACTGGATGTATCGCTCAACCCCCTGCCTATATGGGGCGAGGGTAGGAGGATGAAACAACAATAATGTTCATTTTATATGCTCATTTCAAGACACTGTTCATTTCACAGCTTGCCTTATGCACTAGTCTTGCGTAGTTCGCGAACGCACTAGTTTGGAAGAGCGCTCCCACAGGCAAACTACGCGAAATAGTTCGTAGATCCCTCGCCTCTTAGTTCCTCTGCTCCTTTTCCGAAGACTGACGGGGACAGCGAGAGGACGCGAGAGCGCGCAGAATCGCGTGATTCCCTTCTGCCAGTTACTTTCATTTTGAGCTGAGATGCAGCTGAGCTGTAGTTTCATAGTTCACTGCCACAAGAAATCTATTTTAAAAATAAAGTACTACGAGTACTCTGTAAGCAAAGTAGTTGAATACCATTCGTGTAAATAACTGGTTTATTTGCCTACGTATTTGGTGTCAAATTGCACAAAAATGCGGGTAATAGCACACGCTTTGGCAACACTGATTCAGTATATAAAAAAGCTGTCATAAAAAAGAGCTCTTTTAGTAGCGGTAGCAAAAGCCAAAAAGAGCGGACGAACTAGGAGCAGCGGACGAACTAGGAGCAGCGGACGAACTAGGAGCAGAGGACGATTATGCCAAACGTATCTCGCTTCATAGTTCGTTGGATTCTTTTCCGAAGACCGACGGGCAATAGCGAGAGGGCGCGTAGGAGAATTAAAAATCACGTGTTTGCCTTCTGCTGATGACTCATTTCGAGATGAGCGTCTGCCTGCTAGATTACATAGTTCAGTGCTATAAAATTTCTGTTTTGATGTGTTCTGCACTCTGCAATATCTGACTAATAAATTCCATAATGCCAAGATATAGAGATAACTCTAAACTTACACGAGTGAAATTAACCACACACTGTTTCTTTTGGTCTGCGTGATATCGTTAGCGGCTCAAGCAGCAAGCGCATGAAGCAGCTAGGTGGGGGAACTTCCCTCTCCACCTGCATGCGCAGACCACGCCGCTCAGCCGTCACTGGGAGCGGACGAACTAAAATAGCGAACTAGTTCGCGGCTCTGCCGCGAACTAAAGTGGGCGCTCCCGATCGCGAACTATTATACGCAAGTCTATTATGCACAGATTGAATAACACTGGGAATAGGCTACAATCCTATCGTACTCCCCAGCCAGTACTTCCCTTACATGCTCTTCGACTCTAATGGAAGTGCTGTCTGGTTTCTGTACAAGTAGTAAATAATCTCCCGTTCCCTATTTTTTTACCCCTACTGATTTCAGAATTTGAAAGATTCTATTCCAGTTAACATTGTCAAAAGCTGAAAATGTAGGTTTGTCTTTCCTTAATCTGTGTTCTAAGATAATCGCAAGTTGAGTATTGCCTCAAATGCTCCTGAATTTATCCTAAATCCAAACTGACCTTCCCCGAAGTCGACTTCTACTAGCTTTACCATTCTTCTGTAAATAATTCGTCTTAGAATTTTGGAAGAATGACATATTAAACGGATGCTTCTTTAATTTTCTCACCTGTCTGCTTTCTTTGGAATCGGATTATATTTTTCTTGAATTTTGTCTACTAAAAGGGCCTTGTTTAGAATTAGGTCTTTCAGTGCTCGGTCAATACTTCACTCAGTATGGTACCTCCTCTCTTATCTTAATCAACTTCCTTGCTACAATATTTCCTCGAAGTTCATTTTCTTTGCAGAGCCTCTGTGTGTAACCTTTCCACCTTTCAGCTTTCCTTTCTTTGCTCAGAACTGGTTTTCCATCTGAATTCGTGATATTCCTGATGCTGATTATCTTGACTCTGAAAGTCTATTTTTATTTTCCTGTATCTATCTTTCTCTTTGTTATACATTCTTCTACCGACTTGCATTTGTCCTCTTGCCACTCCTGCTTACACATTTTGCACATAATGTCAATTTCATTTTTTTAAATCGTCTTAATTTATCTGTTTCATTTACTGCAGTATTATATTTTCTCCTTTCACCAATTAAATAATATACCTTCTATATTCATCGATAAGATTGTCAACTGTGGTCCTGAGAAGGACCAAGATGATGTTTCTGGTGTGAAAGGATCAGCCGTAAGAGAAATCTGACGCCCGACTGCAATTTTTTTCTTGGTCAGAAATAATTGCAATATTTGTGGAGGCTTCTTTCATGTACCGCTCTTCTGCAATGGCACTGTGCTTTTCTACTGCCGAATATGCTTCCCCAGTCTGGTACAGGTCATCTCATGCCAGACAAGTAGACACCACTCTCAATGAAACCTGCAGGTTGATCACTGGTTGTTTAAAACCTATTCCAACCGAGAAGCTTTACTATCTGGCTGGAATAGCACCACCAAGTGTACGCAGAGAAGTGGCAGCCAACATGGAGAGACTGAAAATGGAAGTGAACAGTCCCCATCCACTGCACGGATATAATCCACCACAGCTCGCGAAAGAACTTCCTAAGGACATGTGAGAAACTCACCGTTTCACCAGAGAAGGCAAGGCTGGAGTTATGGAAGAAGATGACGCCTCACCTTCATGGATGAATGCCTGAAGCCGAAGAACTACCACCTGGACACAATGAAAACTGGCTCGTATGCAAAGCTTTGAACAGATTACGATCAGGAGTTGGACGATCCCGAGACAACTTGAAGAGATGGTGTTTCAAGACACAAGACACTTCCCGTGACTGTGGAGAACAACAAACCACGAGCCAGTGCTCCAGTGCCCTTTGGTCCCTACATCCTGCACAAAGACTGATCTCCTGCAAGCCACTCCAAACGCCTTGGAGGTTGCGAAGTATTGGGCACATGTAATATAATTACAATTTTGCGTATTTATCAATTTATGATATGTATGGCTACTGTAAATTTGTATGTTTCTGAGTCGTGAATAATAAAAAAACCAATTAAATCCAATATTGCCTGTAATATCGAAAGGTTTTTTTGTAGCTTTCTACCTATTTGGTACTCTGATGGGGTTATGTGGACTTTTCCGGCGTATTAACTGATCAAATTCGTCTCGCTTTTCTGCTGTCCCCCTGGTCGCCATCATCAGGTGAGGAAGCTAAGTTGCTCTCGATGTGACTAAATGAAACAGTGGAACGGCTGGCTCTATATACGCAACGAAAGTAGGAAGCCGTAAGCGCTAAGTACAGAGCGCGCGAGTTTACTAGTATTTGCTGACCCCTGGCGCGAGAGAAGCTGCAGCGCCTCCAGTGGTGGGTAATGTCAATACGATAGATCGCTAAGGATTGCCATTCGTTCTCATTTGATGCAGATGCCGATGTTTCTTCAGGTGTGTCACATAGAATTCCCTTAGTTTATTCAGCAAATAACCACTGGCACGGTTAACTGTATTATATGTTACTCGAATTTCAATGGATTTTTTCAAAACACAATCCCAGTAACGTGAGGTATTTGAAACAACTTGTGTCACGTCGTATAGGATCCTGTGGCATTCTTGGAGACAGTGTTCAGCCACCGCGGATATTTCAGGCTGCATCATCGCATAAGGCGGTCATGCTCAGCACATCTGTCACTGACAGTACGAATACTCTCGCCAATTTATGTTTTGCTGTCGAGCTTCCTTAGGCCTAAGTCACCTTTAACAGAGCCAAGAAGTGCTCTAGTCTAAGATGGCGTACGAAAATTCACCTGATTTTATGTTTCTTTCAAATTCTTCCCATCTTGGCAGACACGTCACCAGCATAAAAAGAAAGGCAACAGAAAAAGTGTCTTCAGCTGGTTCAGGTGATGGACAGAACTCAAAAGCCCGTCGAATGGGCCTGTCTGTATAGACATTTTGGTTGTACATATTCTTGAGATGTTGCAGCTCTTGAGGTAAATTTAATCATTGGAGATGGCATATGCCTTTTTACCAAGGTCCGTAGGACTCCTGCACGTTTGGCACTCTGCAACCTTCACTATTTCATCTCTCAAAGCTAACCATTCGTCTTCTATTGAGTTACTTCTTTCCTTTTGCCTTAATCGTTGCCTAAAGCTTCTCTGAAAGTTTAAAGAACCTTGGGTTCCTTCAATTTATCCAACTCCTATTTCTGTATTTTCCTACCTTTCTGCAATTTATTCAGCTTCAGCCTACAGTTTATAATCTATATCTGCCCCTCTATGTCTTACAATTCTAAATCTATATCTCACCTTCTCGTGTTCCCTGGTCACTTCAAAGTATGCAGGCTTTTTCGTGATCCTTAAACCAGGTGTTTATTATGAATAAATTATATTCTGCACAAACTTCTAATAGGCGGGTTCCTGTTTCATTTCTTTCCTAAGTTCATATTCACCTATTTTTTCCTCCCTTCCTTTTCCTAAGAGCGAATTTCAGTCCATCACAAATATACATACAAACTACCTATACATACAAACTACTTAATAACCAGCCTATACTAAAGAAGGTACAAACATCCATGTCCCAGGGGGGGGGGGGGGATTCGAACCCCCGACGGGGAACGGCCTCGCGCATCGTAGCACAGCGCCTCAGTGTGCTCGGCCGCTCCGCCGTGGCTCTGTTCACCACAATGAATTTTTGCCCTCACTTAGTTCTCTGAATAATTTCCTTTACCTTCTCATACATTTCTTCTACATCTACATCTACACGGGATATTCTCCAAATCACATTTAAGTGCCTGTCAGAGGGTTCATCGAATCAGCATTATAATATTTATCTCCTATCCATTCTCTAATAGCGCGTAGGGAGAAAATACACCTGAATCTCTCCGTTCGAGCTCTGATTTCTCGTATTTTATTCTGATGATCATGTATACCTATGTAAGTGGGAGTCAATAATATATTTTCGCATTCGGAGGAAAATATAGGCGATTAGAGTTTCGTAAGTAGTCCATGCCACAGCGATAAGCGCCATTGTTGTAATGATTCCCATTCCAGATCCTGTATCATTTCCGTAACGCTATCTTCCCTATATCGTGACAATACAAAACGAGCTGCCCTTCTTTGGACTCTTTCGATGTCCTCCGTAAAACCTTCCTCATTAGTAGCGCACACTGGGCAGCAATGCTCGAAAAAAGGACGGATAAGCGTAGTGTATGCAGTTTCTTTAGTAGTTCTGTTGCATCTTTTAATGGTTCTGCCAATAAACTCTTCGAATTCTTCAATTCCGCATTGAGGCGCTACGCTCCGATGTGCGAGGCCTTTCCCCGTCGGGGGTTCGAATCACCCTCGGGTATGGATGTTTGTACTGTCTTTAGCATAAGTTAGTTCATAAGTAGTTTGTAACTTTAGGGACTGATGACCACGCAGATAAGTCCTATAAGCTTAACAAACATTAGAAATGCTACCGTCTGATAGACAGAAACCAATATGAGAACGAAGTCTTCCGCGACGGCATTCATAGGTAATATTTTCTCGGTTTACGTGCCACGTCAATTCGGGATAAAATATCTAGCTGTCGACGATAGCCACCATCGTCATCGTCAAGAGCAACTGTCTGTCTTCACCGATGTTGTGGTGGTGTTATATAGTCCATCGTGATTGGTGGGCATTCCGATTGCCGGCCGCGGTGGCCGCGGGGACTGAGGCGCTTCAGTCACGGTCTGCACGGCCACTACGGTCGGGGGTTCGAATCCCCCCTCGGGCATGGATATTTGTGCCGTCCTTAGTCTTAGGTAGTTCATAAGTAGTTTGTAAGCTTAGGGACTGATGACCCCGTAGTTAAGTCCCATAAGTGCTACAAACATTTGAATTTGGCATTCCGATTGGTTGGCTACTGCGTACTGTTGTCACAGGCGATGTCAACGTCTGCGATGGTGGCGCCACCCATTTCGAGGTATGTCTTTGCTGTTTCTCAGCATCGAGCGCTCGTTTCCATGCAACGAGCTTAAGTTTCATGGAGTGGCTGACACACGAGCTCTTTGCGTCAACCAGTGTAAACTCGGCCGCCATATTTTTGGTGGTCAGTATACTTGAGGGGAGTCTGTCAATCGTATGTTGTTGTTGAGCTTGAAGTGTTGTATTTAGTATATATTGTATTTAGTGTGTATTAGCTGTACAATTTTGCTGCTGAAGTATGCTTAAAGTGTGTTCAGCATTTAAATGCACAAATCGAAGTGATAAAACAAGTACTGCGTGTAAGAACACCAAATGTTTTGCCTTGTTTGATCTCAGTCTGTCTATACTCAAACAAAATTCATGACTGGTGGCACTTAGCTGCCCTAAGAGTGAAGCTTCAGACGACCTGTCCTGCAATTCCCTAGACGTATCACCATAAAGAAATGCCCAGTTTTCTACCTGGTGTTAGTGTGTTTCAGAGATATTTTGTTCTTCTGTCGCTCCTGTGGTTGATGAAACTACAGTTTTGAGTATCTACACCTTTAAGAATATTTTCATTTTTTGTTGATAATCGAGCGTGGTAGACATGCTACCAGTGCAAAGAGTGGAAGCAGTAGTGACGGCCAGAAGTTTTTCACTTGTATACGTCTGCGTCCTTCGACCAAATCTGTACTTATTTCAGCGTGGCAACACCGAAAGTTACTACTGATATGTAATTTTGCCGTGGAATGCTTTTGTGCCAACTGACAGATGCGCATTTTTGTTGCAATATTCTGTTGTCACTTTTGTCTTTGTACTGAAATTTCACGTACCAAACGTTACTTGTTTCAGTATGACAACGCGGGTTATGAAGTACACCTTATTTCGACGTGAAATATTTTTTGTGGCAGATAACCTAGACGCATTTTAACTGCAGTATTTTATTCTCACTTTCGTCTTTGCACTCAAATTTCGCCCATCAAAATTTACAGCCAAACCCTTTAATAGCAATTTTACGATTTTGTGGACTTAATAGTTTTAATAAACACAAGATTACTGTATTCTAGACTTTATGAAAGCAGTTATTACAACGCATTAAAAGCAGACGCAAATCCAAGGTCAAGATTGTTCGTCATAACAAGTACTGTTCACTGTATGTTTCGCAGCTCGTTTAGATCACGTATTTGCATTATAAACAACGCAAATATTTTAACAGCGGCACTTTGTTATTGTAAACCTCCAATAACAAATACTTCCAATTGGTACTGTAATACTGCTAGGTTGGTGAAATTTCATTATCGCATTTTTAGCACATTTACTACCAGGCTCGTCAATTCCCAGCTTCGAGAAAGTCTGACAGAACTTGATGCACATCCGTATGCAATAGTCAATCTATATTCAAAACGTGGAACTGTGAATACGTAAAATTCTCTAGTCGTTGTGGCATACCGGCTGTCACCCCATACCCCAAACAAAATGCGGACGCCAGCTCATTTTGCCTCACCTATCGCCACTCTTTAAAATTTAAGCTCGTTGTTTCCAGCATTGCTGAAATTGTGTCCGCTGTCACAGTCAAATTTCTTCTCGCTTATTTACATTTCAACACCCTCTTTCATAACAGAATCCGAGTATGTCGCAGCCTGGGACAAAAACTATTCTTTAATCAAACAGTATTTTATGTCTGTCTGTAAGGGTGTGCTCAGAAATTGCCAATTCTCAAGTTTTCTACTTTTAATATCCCGTTGACGTTCAGTGCAGCGATCACAAGCGGTACGAATGATCTGATCTATGTAATTGCTTCCACAGTCACAGGATATTTTATAAATGCCAGGAATGCTGTGGCCG
Organism: Locusta migratoria; assembly: GCA_026315105.1. Taxonomy (NCBI): domain Eukaryota; kingdom Metazoa; phylum Arthropoda; class Insecta; order Orthoptera; family Acrididae; genus Locusta; species Locusta migratoria. The sequence goes on from CM048744.1 coordinate 669,615,294, forward strand.
GGACTGTTTTTAACCCAAATTGACGCGGCAGGAAACCGAGAAAATTTTACCTAGAAACCAATATGATCACGCAGCTGGACTTGTTGTGGCGTAAAGTCAGCGCCACACGCCAGACATAAGAGAACGATCGTGTAGAAGGCAGCGATCAACCGAACGCCAATCGCAAGCAGGCGCCGCGCATCCTGGAGGGAGTAACCGAAGATGCGCGCCCTCTACAAGCGGCTATGTCTAGGCCGACGTACGTCTGGACGCCCGGCAGTTACTAGTGAGCACTCGGCAGTTACTATGCAGAACTCAGGCAGTTACTAGGCAGCTACAACGACAGAATTAGGACAGTACGAAGTCATAACGCGGCTACGAACTTAGCAGTAACTAGGTCACAGTGCAGCTAGTATCATATGGACGCCGCCGCAAAAAGCAAGATTAGAGAAGAAACAGATTTATGTTCTAAACTTGAGTATTGTAAATTTCAATCAATAAATATGTTGTAATACTCACTATATCAATGTTTTATATGTAAAAGGTTCCATCACCAGTATCTTTATTGACAACTAGACCGGGACCAGAAATGACAAAAGGGGACGAGGTCACAAGAGGACTGATATTCCGTACTCTCGTATTTCATTCTTCAGTGACTGTTCGTAACCATATTGTACGCCTTGAGGAAGTGAATAAACACGGAATATCCTGGAAACCTGCATAAACTAGGTGTCATGGACCCGCACTATGCATTTTTAGAACAAGCTGTATCACACGATACAGCACATCGGGTAAACTGGAATACGTTCGAACAGGAGTATCTTGTGATCTTGTGCCCAAGCCTAGTCAGAGGACATGTTCCTCTCCCCCCCCCCCACCGCCAAGAGGGGCACACTTCGTTCGTGAACGAGCACGGGACCACGAGCTAATGCAGTCTCTCTTCCTTCTTTCCTCCCTGGACTTCATTTCCTTTATCTTCCCCTCGTTTCCTGTCGTTACATCTTACCCTGCCGGCCGCGGTGGCCGAGCGGACTGCGGCGCGCCAGTCACGGTCTGCACGGTACTACGGTCGGGGGTTCGAATGCCCCCTCGGGCATGGATATTTGTGCCGTCCATAGTATAAGGTAGTTGATAAGTAGTTTGTAAGTTTAGGGACTGACGACCCCTCAGTTAAGCCCCATAAGCTCTACAAACATTTGAACATTTCTCAACATCTTACCGTCTCCACCGGTGGACTAATGAACTGAGCAGTTTGGTCCCTCTGTCCCATACAGCCAATCAACCAGCCACGTTGGTCAACTTTGGTAGCGGCCAGCATTTCTGGGGCAGCAGCCACGCTGCGCGAGATACGCTGGTTGCTGGGTGACCAGCGTAATTACGCGCACGTCGCCGCGCTGCTGTGTGCGCGCCTGTCAGCGCGCCCTCCTGACAGCCCCGATCACACTCCGCTGTTTACTTACGTCAGCGCCCGGCGCCACGTGGCCTCAGCTAGCGGCTATGCTACACGCAGCGTCGTTCGTGAGGTTTCGGTGACTCGTTAAAAATTTGGTTGAATTTTAAGGTGCTATACATTTTTCATGGAAACGCGCATAGCATAACATCATTCTAAACCGACGGTTGAATATGCTATATGAATAAAAACTGTCTAGATAGCAAAAAAGTATTTCTTTATAACAATATTTCGGAACGCATCTGGCGATTCGGATTTATAATTAAGATCGAAGGAGCATACAGAATAACATTATTTGTTATATAACGTCAAAGAATTATTATTTTAGTACTTACAATATTAAAACAGTTACAAAGAACACTCTTGATCCTGCAGTCCTTATCTATTCATATTCACGGGATATGTGATATTAAGTGCGAAATGCGTAAAGCTGAATATATATATCCAGCACAGATTCGAACCCGTGTCTCCTGCTTGCTAGGCAGTTGCGCTAAGCCCTACACTACTGGGGACACAGCAATGAATTGCTCAAGTACGCTTCCTGTCAGATGGAAATTCTCAGCTTTACGCTGCCCACTACCTCAGTTTAGCACTTACGTAAACTGATACGGTAATGACTACAGGATCAAAAGTGAAGTCTGTTATTTCGGAAAGAACAAACGTCACGTATATGTAAAACATACAATTTGTCGAGCAATGATGCTATGTTCAGGCCCTTACTCTTACAGGAATCAGTTTACATAAGTACGAGTTTAAGTACTAGTGTGCAAGGTAAAGTTGAGAATTTGTAACTGACTGGAGGCGTGCTTAGGTAATCCGGATAGGTGTTGCGGAATGTCATACACTCCGTGACTATTTTAGATTTTTTTCCTTTATTGTTATTTTAAGCCACCGCTACTGTCGGCAGGCGGCAGCAGCATCAGCCCTGCTCTTCAACCTACAGAGTTTTGACAATGGACATGATGAATAAATAAAATACTATAGAGACGGTGAAAATTAAAAGAGCCATTATGTATGGAACTCATTGTTCTTTGGGGCGATCTGAATCAATTTGTACAAGCTCCCAGCCAAGATCGCTTTATTTATTTACGGATGAACGGTTTCGAAGTCCACAGACATCTGTCACGATTTACTTAGTGATTCTTCTGCAACCTGTGTAGACATGTATACTGTAGATCCAAATTCACCATCTATGTTTTTATACAACTACTCCATAACAAATGTAATGAAAGGATATAGGTAAAACCATATAAGATATGACATTGTAATATCTAGGAGATCAGAAGATGACTTCTGTGAACGTCGAAAGAGGTCATCCAGAAATAAATAACGCCATCTTGGCTGGAAGCTTGTATAAAATTGACGTGTTGCAATTTTGAAGATAACAACATAGTCATAGGAGATAAAAAAACTTGTAGTTCCTAAAATAATGGCCACGATGGCGTTAAAAGTACATTCATTGTCACAGACACTTGGTAAGAAGAAATACGGAGACACTGGATAAAAGACACTGGAGACACTTGTACTAGATGCGGCGGTCACACGGAGTTCAAATGTTCAAATGTTTGTATAGCTTATGGGACTTAACTAGGGGGTCATCAGTCCCTAAACTTACAAACTACTTATCAACTACATTATATTAAAGACGGCACAAATATCCATGTCCGAGGGGGGATTCGAACCCCGACCGTAGTGGCCGTGCAGACCGTGACTGGAGCGCCTCAGTCTCCTCGGCCACCGCGGCCGGCCACACGGAGTTAAAAGACATATAATAGACGCACTTCAAAGCACTGATGACGATTCAAAAGTGTTAAAAATCCCGTTGCACTGTGGGCCCCGTCGGGCTGGGGGGGGGGGGGGGGGAGGGGAGGTGCGGGAAGAGTGAAGGTATTTTAGAAAGTGTTAACTCAGCTAGAAAGCTTAGAAATTGCAAAACATAGTCGACTTGCCAATAATTAAATGTAGACTCAATCGGAGTGTCAACTAATAGTTTGAGTTATTCAAGGACACTACCGATGACCACAAGGCGCAAGCAGATGCACTGGTAGTGGGTTTACGGTGTAAGGCAGGCTGCTGCAACAGGCTGCAGGAGTTCACACGACCACTCTGAGCTGCGGTGGTGGGGCAAGGTAACGTCGTGCACACTAGGTCGCGGCGGGCATCAGCAAACAGACGCGGAGTTCTCGTTAATCGGCAGTTGTGACAATAGAAAGAAATATGTAGCCGCCAAAGCCTAGCGCCTACTTCTTTGTAAGAACTGTACCTCTTCACAAACAGAGACTGTCGTTCCCAATGTCTAGTGTACCGCAACTCTTACTGCACAAAAATATTCCATCTACAGCATAATTACAGGAAAAAGGACAGCCCCGTTTTCTGTCTGTCTCACATCAAAATATTCAAATGCTTGTAAATCTTGTGGCACTCAACTGCGTGGTCATCAGTCCCTAAACTTACAAATTTCTTATGAACTAACTAAACTGAAGACGGCACAAACATCCATGCCCGAGGGGGGATTCGAACTCCCGAAGGTGAACGGCCTCGCGCATCGGTGCGTAGCGACTCAATGCGCTCGACCGCTCCGCCGCGGCTTGTCTCACATCCCTGCAATTTTTATTTGGATGCAAGTTGGGGCCGTGTTTTCTTGCACTTCGTAAACTGAAAACCTTAGTATTTCTGCCATTTCTTGTGATAAATGCTGAATCGACCGTTATGTCACTTATCGTTGCTCCTGTTTATCGAGTTCTGAAACTTTTAAGACAGGCTACTTTTGGTTGCTCTAGTTATTATCAATTAACCCTGGAGCGGCAGCGCTGGTGCAAATATGCTACCACTTTTCTTTAATTGCTCACTGTTGTCGCAATAATGGAGATGCCGTATTTCCGCTTTAGCTATTCCTCAATTAAGACTTAACAATGATGTCAGTGAAGGATTTGAGTTTCTAGTGCATGGTTGTGTCCACCCAAAATAAAATTTTCGTTGGGGATTGTACCACTGGTAGCAGATTTGCACCGCGCTGCCTGTCATGTAAGTAGAATTGAATTGTTTTCTGTTACGTCTAGTATTCCTTGCAAATGGATTTTTGGCAGTTTGTAATAAATATTTATTGTATAAATTGTACCCTACATATCAGAATGCTCAAAAATTTAAATTTATTTCGTAAATAGAAGTTTTACTCTCGATAAATGGTCCTCTAGCTTCTCTTCATTAGCCATGCTGCAGTTTCCGTCAATCTCATTTTTAACCCTTTTTAAGCCTTACACAGTGCGAAATTGAGTGTTATTCTACTACATACTTTAATCTTCAGGTATCGTAGACGTGGTATGGGTGTAACAGATGATGAAATAGACTTCTTTCGACAAGTAATCAATTTTGATGTGAAAAGTTGTCATAAGCAACAAGGAAATAAATTGTGTGTTCTTATTCGGAGATTTTAATTGTGCGTTTCTGTATCATATTCATAGAATTGTCGGGTCAGGACAGACAGCATCTCAGAAGCACATAATATCATGAACAGTATACTATTATTAAATGTAAAGCCTAGTTCCGATCCCGAAGAATATATCAGACGCAATGAATCTGATATTCAAGACGGTACCTCTCTGTGGAGTAAACCATCATACGAGCAGCACTCCAAAACACTGAAAAAAAAGTTGTAAAAATCTTCCCTGGTTCAAAAGGAAACGCAAGGGGCGTGAGGTCAGAGACGCAAGCTCTCTCATGCATGATAGGTGATATGATTCATGTGTTAATTACGCGTACTAACGTTCACTTAACACATAACAAACCTGACACTAATTACTCAAGAGACAGCAACTACAAGGAAGTAACGAAAGAGGAAATGATGATAGTGCTGGGAATACTATGGGTTATTCTTGTCTTATATTTGTTATATTTACACATCGAAGGTAACTGATGTACTAATTCAGATACTAACAAATTTGATATTTCTACCTGTACATTAAACTATTTTTGTCATTACGATCAATTAGTAGCTATGTTCTAGGTTTGTAACACGGAATACACAGTGGTAGCAAATCTGCACCGCGCTGCTGCTGAAGTTATAATAATTGGCGCAGCCGGGTTGAGATAGTGTGTTACTCATTTGCCTGAAGTAACCTATTCTGCCTAAATGCAAATGAACCATTCTGCCGCGGCGGAGTGGCCGAGCGCATTGAGACGCTATGCTACGATGCCGTTCCCCGTCGGGGGTTCGAATCCCCCCTCGGGTATGAATGTTTGTTCTGTCTGTAGTATAAGTTAGACCATAAGTAGTTTGTAAGTTTAGGGACTGATGACTCCGCAGTTAGGTCCCATAAGCTTAACAATCATTTGAACATAAAAAACATAGGCTACTTTTCTCGAAGAACGAAATCCTTGTTATGAAATGCACTGTAAAATTCGTATTGCCATATTAAGGATTAACAGGATAAAACTGGGATGTGCTTCAGCGGGGTAAATCATTGTCATAATCTGGCTCCTTTTTATATTCCGGAAATAACTTTTAAAATCAGACTTCTTTATTAAAAGAATAATAATAGTAATAATAACGGGGAAATTCGTTGCACACGTGTAGGTTTCATGAAACTAGCATTTAAAAATGTAAAATACTGCCACCATGAACATGCTTTATTAAATTCCAATCATGAAACTACATCATTGATATCAGGTTCGCAGAGCTTTAACTGTATAACACAGACATTATTATCGCTGAGGACTGGCCAGGCTTCACTTGTCCCGCATTTCCATGGAGAAAAATGGGTGTTATCGCTGTTGCAGAAAGAATTCTACCCGTCGCGGGAATTGGTATGTAGCTGGCAGTTTCTCGTGACGTCACAACCCATACTCGCACATACGCTCGCCGCAGCCGTGTGCCCCCGAGACAACAGCTCGCGGCCGAGAAGCCGTGCGCCGCGAGCAGTGAGCGCTCCCTAGCTCAGGGGCGAGCGCGCGAGCTGAACAGCCCGCTCTAAGGCGTCATACTACGGACTGGGCGGCCATTCGCTGGAATATGGGTGCGTGTACGTTCGCTGAGTGTAAGTCAGCTTAAGAACTGGTAATTTGTAAGGAGGGTTCATAGCAGTTTGGTCCAATAGTTTTGAAATAAACTCATTCTCTATGATCCCACTGGCATGTTATTGGTGTAACAAAGTATGCCAGAGAACATTATTTTTATTTATTTATTTACCGTATGGCAATACAGATGAAGTGCAACTAGCAATCATGAGTTTGTTTGATTTTACAAAATTTACAACAACAGCACAACGTACATTAACTGCATAATTTTACAAACTATAAAAGAGATAAACAACTAAATCTACAGATTAATATCTAGGTTTTCTATCCATTCGAGGGCTGCCTCTGTCACTTCAAAGAAATCTTCTAGATTTCCTTGATAAGCTCTTCTGCAGCAGCTTGTAACAATGTGGTTGATTATGTGGTGCTCGTTTCCACAGTCACACTGGGAGGATGAAGCCTTTTGCCAACGGTGGAGATTTTCAGCACAGACGCTATAGCCTGAGCGGATCCTATTAAGTGTTTTCCAGGCACGACGTGGTAATTCCATTCAAGCTGGTCTTGCGTCAGGTCTTTGGAGGGTCTGATATTTCTCACAGGCAACATTGTTACAGGTTTCTGTCAACTTTCTTTTAATGTTGATCCAGTTGCTTGCAGTGATTCTGCCAATAAGATGGATGGTTGCCTAGATTTTAGACGGCTCATGCGGAGAGCAGGCACATCATAGAGGAGTAAAAGTGCGGGGATTTTCAGTAATTTTTCGTATTATTATTGAACAGATACGGATGTGTCATCTATTGTAAATGACTTACACAACATCGTGGATTAGAATCTGGAGAGAACGTGGTACACGGTTTCTGGAGCCAAACGACACGGCGAAAAGATCAACCTTCTTGGAATTATACGGGTGAGTGGCTAGGTTTAACCAGTCACGTATTGTGACGATATCTTGGGAACTCACGTGCGAGCTCCTGTGGCCACAGACTTGGTAGTGATGGCCGCTAATGCTCGATCTCATAGCACGGATGGATGATATTTCTATAGATGTTTTGGAGATATCGAATACCTGGTGATGCCTGCTCGTTCTTCCGATTTGAATGTCTGGAATACGCTGGGGGGACGGGTTTCATCGCTTCAGTATCGACCATCCACTCTGAAGGATTTGCGAGCAGTTCTGCAGCAGGAATGGGCTCTGTCGCATAAACATAATGCTAATGATATTATTCTCAGCATGGCCCGTTATTGTAAGACCTGTATGACTGCCATAGTTGGTCACAACCCGTAAAGAGTACAACAAAGTCATTAAGGGAGAAATACGAACACAATAATAATTTTTGCCTTTCGTTTTACTTCTACATACATACTCCGCAGTCCACCCAAAGGTGAAGTACAACTACTAGTTACTTGCTTTCCTATTCCACTCCCATACAGGAGGTAAAAGGGAATACTTGTTTGCGTCTATACGAGCCCTAACCTTTCTAATATTTGTGATCTTTGCGCGAATTTTAGTTTGACGGCAGTAAAATCGTATCGTTCTGCAGACCGCCCCAAATTTCGGCCCTCTAAATTTCTTCGACAGTGCTTCTCGAAAAGAACGTCACCTTCTCTCCAAAGACAGCCATTTGAGTTCCGAAGCATTTCAGTAAGACTCGCGCATTGATCGAATGTACTTGTTACAAACCTAGACGACCGCCTCTGAACTGCCTCTATGTCCTCCTACAAACCGATCTGTTGGGGATCCCTAAAAACTTGAGCAATATTCATGACGGGGTCGTCCAAGCATTTTTAATGCGGTCTCGTTTACAGACGAATCGCACATTCCTAAAATTGTCCCAATAAACCGCAGTCGACAGTTTGCCTTCCTCACGATTGTCCTTATATGCTCGTTCCATATAATAATAGCATTGCGCAGCGATACGCCTAGATACTTAATTGACGCGACTCTGTCAAGCAGCATACTACTACTGCTGTATTTCAACATTACGGGTTTGTTTCTTCTACTCATTTGCATCACCTTACATTTTTCTACATTTAGTGCTAGTTTCCATTCCTCACACCACCTAGAAATAAGGTCCAAGTCATCCTGCATCCTACCACAGTCATCCAATGACGACACCCTCTTGTACACCACAGCATCATCAGCAAACAGCCGCAGATTGGAACTCACTCTGTGTGTCAGATCATTTTGTAGATAGGAAATAATAGCGGTCCTAAATACACTTTCCTGGGGCGCCCCTGACGATACCCTAGCTTCGCCATCGAGGAAAACTTAATGGGTTCTATTATGTAAGTAATCTTCGAGCCACTCACGTATTTGAGTACCTATTCCATATGCTCTTCCCTTCGTTAGCAGTCAGTAGTGCGGTACCGTGTCAAACGCCTTTCGAAAATCGAGAAATATGCAGTCTGCCTGTTGCCCTTCATCTATAGCACGCAAGGTATCACGAGAGAAAAGGGCAAGCTGGGTTTCGCACGATCGATGCTTTCTAAAGCCGTGCTGATGCATGGCCAGAAGCTTTTCCCTCTCAAGGATATTCACTATATTAGAACTGGGAATATGTTCAACAATTCTACAGAAAAGTGATGTTAATGATATACGTCTGTTATTTCATATGTCCGTTCTTTTGCCTTTCTTATACACGGGAGGTACCTGTGACTTTTTCCACTCGTTTGGTACTTCGCGCTGGATTAAAGATTCGCGATAACTGCAACCAAAGTAAGGGTTCGGTGAGTGTTGCAGTTGTATCCGTTATGTATTCACCTTTTCATATAGTTTTGTAACAAAATAAATCAACCTTGCATTTTTTCCTGCTTGTTGCTTCTATTTTGAGCTCCAGATTATCATTTTCATTTTCGGTGCTTGTGCTGGTTACTTCTTCTTCTTAATTGTCGCTTGGGCCTTGGACACCATACGCATTCTGTACATTCCTATTACATGCTCTCTGTTATTTGCTTTTGCAGTCCATTCTTCTTTTCTCAGGCCTTTGGTAACCGCGTCATCTTCGATGTCATCCTTCCATATAGTAGATGGCCTTCCTCTCTTCCCTCCATGGACTCAGAGAATGCTACTTTAGGGAGTCGTTCCTCCTCCATCCTAATCAGATGACGAGCCCACATCAGTCTTCTCTTCATCCTTTGACTAATATGATATTAGTTGTTGATATAGCTCTTTCAGTTCCTGGTTTTTCAGTATCCTCCAATTGCCCCCCCCCCCCCCCCTCCCGTATCTGTGTCTTGGGACCAAAATATTTCCGTAATATTTTCCTTCCAAAAACTAATAGTTTTGTACATCTGCTTTTCTAAATGTAAACCTTTCTGGCCTGTATAGAGCAACTGACAGTATGGTATATTCTAAGTTTGAAACTTCTCGTAACAGCTCCACGGTGTAAAACATCTCGTTGTCCAAAATAAGCTTTATTCACTGCTGTTAGACTCGCTTGAATTTCATTTTATTCTGTTCACTGATGATGCTTTCCAAACATCTGTAGGTGTCTACTCCTTTAAAAGTGAGATCATCAACTGCCAGAGGACTGCCATCATTGGGTGCCTTGCTCACCACCATGTACTCTGTTTTCTTCATTTTGATCTCTAACCCTGCTTTCTTTGCAATCTTTCTGTAAGAGCTTATCATGTGTTGCAATTCTTCGTTATTGCTACATATCAGGACAATATCGTCTGCATACGCAGGGCGATGTATTTTATTGCGCCCCGTATTTACTCCAACCGGGTTACCTTTTTTGTGTTCCCTATCTATCTTTTCTAAGACCAGATGAAAGGTATTGGGTATAATGCGTTTCCTTGTGTATGGCCTGTTCTGACCCTCAAACTCCTTAGATACTCCTGTATTGGTCTTTACAATAGGGTTCCTCTATGTTATTTCAGCATCTGTAATAAAGTTTTAATTTATTACAGATTTTATCTATTTTATTTTTAGTTTAGTCGCAGCTGCTAGTAGGTGTTGCCATTCAACATGGACATTTGAAAAAACATTCTGGTGCCGGGATTCCAACGCGGAACCTCGTGCAGTGCCCCACCTCCGGAGAATAACACCCCCTGCACGAATAACCGAAGACTTAACCCACCCGGCCCATAATCTCATAATTATGCCCTCCAACATCCACACTACGGTCGGGGATTCGAATCCCCTCGGGCATGGATATTTGTGCCGTCCTTAGTTAGTTCATAAGTAGTTTGTAAGCTTAGGGACTGATGACCCCGTAGTCGAGTCCCATAAGATATACAAACATTTGAACAATTTGAATCCTACTTCGACTTGGCTGGAGATGGCTCTGTATTCACATCAAGAATCCGGCCCTTGTATGCATCAGCACTGATACATGCGTCAGAACAGACGCCGCAACTGATAATTTTTATTTGTTGAACCAGTAAATCTACTCGCAACGTACTTTGCACACAGTATCTACATACATGGCTGATGATATCTGCAAAAGTATATCGCGAAATATCAATAGATTGAATGTCACAAAATTCTCGATGTCTTAATACATAGCATTCGCCCTAAATATAGTGGAAATTACCTATATCTATTCAGTGGCTCATAATGAAACCACCATCGGTGCCTTCCAACAAGGTGTAAGCACATACTACAAAAGCTCCTGTTCTCAGTGAATAAGGTGACCTGACATAGTAACGTTGTCTAGACACTGCTTCAACACTACCTACTTCCAGTGTACGGTATCCGTTCAGACCGATAGGTAGCTATGGCATACGAAATGATTTTGTGATCATTACTTGATACAGGATATCACATTTTATTTAATTTTTTAAGAATTTTATTTTGCGATGTGCTAGGTGTAGCTTATTATTTGTGCATAATTTGAATATCAATTACTGCTTTTTATAACCGCTACTCTTTACCAAGTTGATAAATATTTAATATCAAATAAAGTTTTGATTTCTACATTTATTTTATCGATAACTCCACTAAAAGATGTACGTAATCGAAAACAAAATGTTCAAATGTCTGTATAGCTTATGGGACTTAACTACGGGGTCATCAGTCCCTAAACTTACAAACTACTTATGAACTAGCTACGACTAAGGATGGCACAAATATCCACGCCCGAGGGGGGATTCGAACCCCAGACCGTAGTGGTAATCGTAAACAATTTTTGTACTACCCCGTTTAAAGTTAATGAAAGTAGCAAATAATTTTAATTAGTTTAACACATGTTTTAAAAAATAAACTATTTGACTGCTTATAATTTTGTAATTAAAATTTATCTGTATTTCTTCTTTGTACAGGATAGTAGATGTACAATATTAAATATAAAAACTGATGGCAATGTTCCACACTAGCGTTACCTGGCAGCTAAATTTTTTTATTTTTGCTTAATTTTTATTCAAGACAGCAGTTGACGCACCAACTACGTAGATATATTATAATTGATGCTGACATTCACTTTGCTAGTTCAGAGGTTTTGAGGAGAGCGAACCTTGTACAATAATTTTATATTTACATCTTACGGTATAATTCGATCAATTTTATCCATTAATTTTATTGAAGACAAGGGCTTTTTTTTAGTTTTTATTAAGATTGGCAGTTTAGCTGCTATCTTCGGAACTTAGAATACATTCTTCAGAACATTATTATTAAAAGTTTTTAAAAACATATTTACTCGCCAACTCAATTGTTGACATGTCAACCTATAAATAAAACATGAAAGTCAACATACTGTAATAAGGTGTGATCACTAACTTAAAATCGATTAATTTCTGGAGTCTTCTCAACAACAGGCTTTGCATATCATCTAGATGGTATCGGCTCACCGAAGACACTTTTGTACTTTGGACACGCAGTATATAGGAATTAGATGTCTTCTTGGTATATATGAACAGTATCAACTCCACAAGGCAGTTTCCTATGGTTTCAGTAACAGAAGCTAAATTTTCTTGATTTGTCTGTGATCAACCGAGTGTATAGAACTTTGGGACGAAGGGTTTACAGGAAGGCTACGCGTACATTTTGCTCTGACCACCAGCACAGATAAAAAAAAGGGGGAGGGGTGATATATGAAACGACTTATTTAAAACATGATGTTGAACTTCTACGGTCAATTTTTCACCGAAGATCGATACCTTCGCCCTAGAGACATAATGAAAATCAACAAGGAACAGCGATGACCCAACGGGAAACTATTTAAGTCTCAATAGTAGGGTTACGGATCACTTGGAAAAGTGCTGAGCCAGTTGGTGGGAGGGGGGAATTGGGAGGGGGGGGGAGAATGGAATATTTTCAGACCGACCAGAAACGTTAAAGAATATTTAAGACCTTTGGACACGACAAGTGTACATGAAACTCCATTTGTCTGTGAACTGGTTGACATCTGTACTACAGATAGAAGTGTCAAAACTCGTCTGGAGGAACATAAGACGAATTGCCGCCTGGGGCATTCGGAGAATGGGCCTTAGCGGGTTTTCCAAGAGGGAAACAATGGCAAAAATTAAAAGAGACTAGTGTCATATCTAAAACATCACACTACCTTATGCGCACGAATAGAAAGTACATCGATGTTTGCAAACACTCCAGTAATTCCAACATAAAAAAGGAAGGTGTTTTGATTTCAACGAGACACCTGCGGATCTTCTATCAAAAATGTTGGCAATTCCAGAGACAATCTCGTAGCCGCCGTTATGGATTGTGCTGCTGTTTGTAGGTCCTACATACTCGACACTACCTCGAGTACTTGTTGCGGTAACCGCATTAGCTCCGACAATGTCCTTTGCAGCCGAAGACAAAAGTTTAGGAGAAAGTTTCACATATCGACAACTGTCTGTCAGCCGTAAGTAAAAGTTAACGCCGACCATGAAAGCTTACACCGTACAATTGAAGAGAAATATTTATCATTTAAACTTATTTGAAGAAGACGTTTGAAGATGTTTTATACACTAGTCAAAACAATTAGAGGATCAGTTTAGATGTCTAGGTTCTGAAGTGTTGTCTTCGGCCGAGTGAGCTAGAATGGTTCGATGTCTTTCTGTAGGTTCTATGGAGTGAACAACATTGCAGCAACCGCGATAGTGACAATGACAGATGTGGCCTCTGTGCACGAAGGCAGGGGTCAGTAATGGCGGACGTACGGAACTCTATGTCGTCCAAAATGGCGCTTTGACTTCTTAGAGGTACAGAGGTACAGAGACGAGATACTTCGAACTTTTGTTGTGACCTACGCTCTTGCCATAGAAGATGGGTTCCTTTTGGTGGACGATAACGCTCATCCCCACAGAGTTGCACTGGTAAACGTGCTGAGAATGGAGTGTCCAGCTTGTTCACCGGACTTAAATCCGAATTAGCATGTCTGGAATGCGCCTAACAGATGCATTGCAGCCAGACCAGCACCTCTCACAATGGTTGCAGAGCTTGATATTGCACTCTTGGAAGAACGGGCAAATATGCCTTGATGATAATCTTATACTGTCTATGCCACGCAGGCAGGAACTGTACTGGTCATCCGAGGTGATCACATGCCATATTACATGACAACGAGAATGACTTTTACAATATTATGGTATCCCCATGGTGCCTTTAAGTAAAAGTCATGTAAAATTCTGTAATAAGAGCGCAAAAATATCGTAAAATAGCTCAGACAAAGTACAATTGTAACCAAAATCTGATGTTCAAATGTTTGGGTAGCTTACGGGTTACGGGGTCATCAGTCCCTAAACTTACAAACTACTTACGAACTAGCTAAGGACGGCACAAAATCCATGCCCGAGGGGGGGATTCGAATCCCCGACCGTAGTGGCCGTGCAGACCGTGACTGGCGCGCCTCAGTCCCCTCGGCCACCGCGGCCGGCCCAAGATCTGGAAGGAAGGAAGCTTAGGGTTTAACGTCCCGTCGACAGCTTGGTCATTAGAGACGGAGCTAACGCTCGGAGTTTTGGGTAAGGAGGGGAAGGAAATCCGCCGTGCCCTTTTGAAAGGAACCATCCCGGCAAATTTGACTCGAGTGATTTAGGGAAATCACGGAAAACCTAAATCTGGATGGTCGGAGGTGGATTTGCCGGCCGCGTTGGCCGAGGAGACTGAGGCGCTCCAGTCACGGTCCGCACGACCATTACGGTCGGGGGTTCGAATCCCCCCTCGGGCATGGATATTTGTGCCGTCCTAGTTCGTAAGTAGTTCATAAGTAGTTTGTACGTTTAGGGACTGATGACCCCGTAGTTAAGTCCCATAGACTATACAAACATTTGAACATTTGATTCGGAGGTGGATTTGAACCACCATTCTCCCGAATGCGAGTCCAGTGCGTTACCACTGCGCCACCTCGCTCGGTCCCAAGATCTGAATATAATACTTTACCATATAATGTATTCTGTGTGATAACTGATCCCTTAATTGTTTTGAGCAGAGGATTTTGGTAGTACTTGCTAATACAGGGAGATACACGGGAATGGTAAACGGGTAACATACGGGCAGTGTATCGATCATGCTGAGCGCCACCTCCTTTAAGATTGATCTCTAGTAAAACTGCGTAACAGTATGAATTCGCGTAGCTAGTGATCCATAAGGCAGAACACGAGCGCCGTGTACCGCGGGTGACGTACAGTGGCGGGCAGGCGCGGCGAGTGGCAGTTTGTCACGGCGTGCGCATGCGCAGACGGGAGCGGGCCGGCTGCGGCTGACGTGTCTCCCCATCCCTCACTGGTGTGGCCTGGCTCCCGCCCGCTAGCGGACGAGTGGGCTACCGCGGCCTACCTGAGATTCTCTCAGCCACACACCTGTTCTGCTTCCGCCTATCGTTATCTGTAACAACTACCGTACTCAAACCAATTAAGGGATCACCTGAGATATCATACACAATGTTGTTGTTGTGGTCTTCAGTCCGGAGACTGGTTTGATGCAGCTCTCCACAATACCCTATCCTGAACAAGCCTCTTCATCTCCACATAAGAATGGCAACCTACCCCTGTCTGAATCTGCTTACTGTATCCATTTCTTGGTCTTCCTCTGCGATTTTTACCCCTCACACTTCCCTCCAAAGCTAAATTCACCATTCCTTGATGTCCTACCAATCTATCCCTTCTTTTAGTCAAGGTATGCCAGAAATTTCTTTTCTCCCCAATTATGTTCAGTACCTCCTTATTAGTTACGCGATCCACCCACCTAATCTTCAGCATTCTTCTGTAGCACCATATTTCAAAAGCCTCAATCCTCTTCCTGTCCCCACTGTTTATCGTCCATGTCTCACTCCCATACAAGGCAACACTCCATACAAACGCCTTCAGAAAGGTCTTCCTTAGGCTTAAATCAATATTCGATGTTAACAAATTTCTCTTTTCCAAGAACGCTTTTCTACCCATTGCCATTCTGCATTTTATATCCTCTGTACTGCGACCATCATTTGTTATTTTACTGCCCAAGTAACAAAACTCATCTACCTCCATTATTGCTTCGTTACCCAATCTAATTCCTTTAGCATCACCTGATTTTCTTACACTGCACTCCATTACCCTAGTTTTGCTCTTGTTAATGTTCATCTTATATGCACCTTTCAGCACACGGTCCATTCCGTTCAATTGCTCTTCCAGGTCCTTTGCTGTATCTGACAGAATTACTATGTCGTCGGCAAAATGCAATGTTTTTAATTCTTCACCGTGAACTTTAATTCCTTCTCCAAATATCTCCTTGCTTTCCTTTATAGCTTGCTCAATGTACAAATTGAATAACAATGGAGAAAGACTACAACCCTGTCTTACTCCCTTTCCAACCACTGCATCCCTTTCATGCCCTTCAACTCTGACAACCGCTGTCTGGTTTTTGTACAAGTTGTAAATAACCTTACGCTCCCTATATTTTACTCCTGCTTGCTTCAGAACTTGAAAGAGTTCATTCCAATCATTTTATCATACACAATACACGAATGGAAAGGTGAGTGATTCGGTACGATATATTGCTGTTACAACTCGTTACTTGAGGTTTATATGGCGTTTATCTGGAGCGACGCACCATGGTGATACCACATTAGGGAAGAAGTCATTCTCTAATTAGATGTGCGATCACCTCGGACGGGCATGTACGGTATGAGGTTATCAATCGCCTCTTGAGGGATATTTGGCCATTCTTCCATGAGTGCAGTACCCAGCTCTGCAACCGTTGGGCTAGGTTCTGGTCTGGCAGTGCCAAACATGCTCAATCATGTTTAACTCCGGTAAACTAGCTGGCCACACCATTCGCTCAGTTCCTCAGCTCCAAGCAAATTGTCTACCAGTGCAGCTGTGTATGGACGAGGGTTATCGTCCACCAGAAGGAACTCAGCTCTTTTTGCACCAGCGTAGGACACAACAAAAAGTCGAAGGATGTCGTCTCTGAGCACGCAAAGACCCATTCTCAACGACATAGAGGCCCTATGTCCACCAATACTGTCTGCTGCCCACACCATTCGTCCACCACCAAGATATGGTGATGTTTCCTGCACATAAGCGCGATTGTGATGATTTTCACGTTCTCTCCAGATGAGGGAACGACGATTATCCGGTTGATCACAATATCTCATCTGTGAACAGAACCCGGCACCATTCGTTACTACTCCAATCCTGACGTTCCTCCGCCCAGTACGTGTGGGCTAAGTGGTGTAGTGTTTCAGTGGGACACATAGCATTGGTGTCAGTGCGTAGAGGTCACATTCTCGAAGGTGATTTCGGACTCTGTCGATGTTGCGCGACGCTTTGCTGTCTGGAAGACGTGTTGCAACTCAGTTCCAATCAGCCTTCTGCCTCGACGGCCTGTTAACCGGGGGTAACGGTCATCTCTTCCTGATGTTACTCGCGACGATCCTGTCCTTGCCTTCTTTTAAAGGTCCTGTTGTCTGAAATTACGCTTTGGGACACAAATAGCTGCAGACACCTCCATCCGTCCCTCTTCCAAACTTCCTATGTCTCTCCGTGCCATAGCTTCGGAAAAGACACATTCTTGTCACAGTGCACTACCTATTTGAACCCAACTGCTTGTTTAATTCGTTTGGTAGAGTAAATCAATCCAGTCTTCAGCAACTTTCTGATATTATCACTATCTCGTATGACTTAATGTTGTTGTTTCCAATCCGTAGAACCTATGGAAGGACCTCGGACCATTTTATTTTTATTCTGGCGATGACATACTTCAGAACCTAGGTATCTCAACGGATCCCCTAGTTGTTTTCACCCGTGTACATCCACTCGGTGTGTGGTGGAGGGTACTTTGCCTACCACTGGGCCGGCCGCGGTGGCCGAGGGAATTGAGGCGCTCCAGTCACGGTCTGCACGGCCACTACGGTCGGGGGTTCGAATGCCCCCTCGGGCATGGATATTTGTGGCGTCCTTAGCATTAGTTAGTCCATAAGTAGTTTGTAAGTTTAGTGACTGATGACCCCGTAGTTAAGTCCCATAAGCTATACAAACATTTCAACCTACCACTGACACTTCTTCCTCCTATTCGTCGCGTATGGTTCGTGGGAAAAGCTATCACCGTTATGCCTCCGAATGGTCTGTAATCTCTCCAATTTTATCCTTGTAGTTCATTCGCAAGATATACATAAGAGACGTATATCTCGCAACCTTTACGGAAGCTCGTATGGCGATACAGAACGTCTGTCTTGCGGCGTCTGCTACTGGAGTTCGCTAATCCTCTCTCTGACGCTTTCGGGCTCACTAAATGAGACGGTAACGAAGAGAGCCGTTCTCCATTGGATCTTCCCTGCAACCCTTTCTAGGAATAGATCTCACGCTGATTAGAAATACTCAAGCGACGGCCGAACAAGTAACCTATTTCCTTTGATGACGCAATACACTTCCTGAGGATTCTTGCAGTGAATCTTACAAGGATATCCCGTCACTTGTTGATCATTCTGGGGCTGTGATAGAAGACGGCAAAAAGAAGGCCGAAGCTTTAAAGTTAACATTTAAGAAATCATTCACGCAGGAAGACCATGCAGACATATCTTCATTTGATGATCACAACTCCCATATGGAAGTCATAATAATAGGCAGAGGTGGCGTAGAGATGCACCTGAGAGATCTGAAAAAAAGTCACCAGGTCTAGATAAGCTACCAATCCTGTTTTAAAAAGAGTATTCAGCGATATTGGCCCCTTACATAGCTTGCATTTATCGTGAATATTTGATGCAGCACAAAGTTCCAAGCGACTGGAAAAAGGGTCAGCTGACTCCCGTTTCTAAGAAAGGCAAAAGAACGACCCTGGTAAATTACATACCTATATCATTAACATGAGTTTGCTGTAGAATCTTGAACATATTCTTAGGTCTAACATGGTAAATTTCGTTGAGACGGAGAAGCTTCTGTCTTTGCATTAACACGGCTTCAGAAAGCATCAATCGAACCTTACTCTATTTTCAAGTATTGAAAAATAAGGATGCACATATTAAAATATAATGCTACTAATTGGGCAACTCCCTAACCAATATTCCATACTCAGAATAGCATATCTTAAAGGAATTTATATACATATACATATATAAAGACGCCACTTCTCATCCTGCAGTTGTTATTGTTTCATATTCACAGAATATATGACATCAACTGCGAATGGGCAAAGCTGAAAATAAATACCCGGATTTTTTCTATGGGTAGTTCGGTTCATTGCGGTCGTTGATCCTGTTTGTTCGTTGTCGGCATACATTTTTGCCGGTGGACGGGATTAGAGCCCGGGTCTCCCGCTTTCTAGGCAGTTGCGCTGACCACTACACTACTGGGTACATAGTGATCACCACACCTTTAAGGACTACCTAAGCACGCCTCCCGTCAGACACAAATTTCCAGACCTAACCTGCCCACAGTACTCAAACTCCTAGTCATTTTGTACTAATTCCCGCCTGTTGTTTTAGAACAGACGCCATATATAAGTGCCAGTGACGGGCAATGGTCGTTTCGTTAGTGGGGAGGGTTGGGCAAGTTCGGCGCCCTTACTCTTACGAGAATTAGGACAAAGTGACTACGTGTTTTAGTACTGTGTCTGACAGGAGGTGTGCGTAGGTAGTCCTTGCAGGTACGGTGATCATTGTGTCCCCAGTGGTGCAGTGGTCAACGCAACTGCCTATAAAGCGAGAGACGCGGGTTCGAATCCCGGCTGGGTACACATTTTCAGCTTTGCCCATTCGCAGTTGATGTCACATATTCTGTGAGTATCTTAAAGGAATTAATCTGCCATTAGGCAACGTCATCAATATGAAAGATACAGCACGTGCTTAGTCAATATAAACACCTGCATTTATGAAACACGACTGTGGACAACAGCACAGTTGCCCTCCATATACCTACGATTACACTGGCATCTGAGAAACTATGTGTCGATGCATGCAAATAGAATCAAAGCCCCATGACATACACAGTACTCCCGTAAATTAATAAGCAAATACTCTAACCTGACGTCAATAATGAGGTCACTGTTTCTCAAGGAAGACGTTTCCATGACGTTCCCTGTAATTCTCCTTAGACAGGTTTGTTTTCTCATTTAGCAGGTTTTGCACTCCTTCCGTAAAGATAAAAATAAATAAATTTCCTCCAAATTAGATAGCAACCATCCTTTGGTCTCAAAGAGAAAAATCCTAAGGCTATTATTGATGCTTCCCAACGAATATTGTTACATCTTGAGGTGCTTTACCACCGCTGATAAGCTATTCTCTCTAAAATGTTACAGTGAAGTTTCTTCTCGCTTTCCCCACCTATTTTATTTCCTAATGCTAAAAAAATGTGAATTCGTAAACTCCCACTTTCCCCATCAACTTCTCCCCTGCATCAGTGTTGTTTCACACTTTCAGTGTGTTGTCACCCTAAAGGAATTTATGCATACTTTTCTACTAAATGACTTCGGAAGAGATAACTTCCCTGAATGGCAATACCATGTATTTCTGGGACGTTTTCTTGATTTTTTTGGTCTCTACGATCTACCGCCTTATCAAACCTGTCTACTACATCTACATAGATACTCTGCAAATCACATTTAAGTGCCTAGCAGAGTGTTCATTAACCACTTTCACAACTTTTCTCTACCGTTCCATTCTCTAATAGCGCGCGGGTAGAAATAACACCTCAGTCGTTCCGATTTCGATCTGATTTCTCTTATTTTATTGGGATGGTCATGACTCTCTAAGTAGATGGGTGCTAGCAAAATATTTCCACATTCAGGAGTAAAAGTCGGTGATTGAAACTTCGTAAACAGATCACGCCGCAATGAATGTCTTTCTTTTAATGATTTCCACCCCAATTCGTACAACATTTCTGTGACGCTCCCCCCCTCCCCCCCTCCCCCGCGTAACGCGATAGAACAAAACGAGCAGCCCTTCTCTGAACCTTCTAAATGTCTTCCGTCAGTCCCATCTGGTGAGGGTCCCGCAAGGGGCAACAGTACTCCAGGAGAGGACGCACAAGTGTGATGTAGGCAGTCTCTTTGGTGGAGCTGGTGCATATTCGAAGCGTTCTGCCAATGAAACGTAACCTTTGGTTCGCCTTCCCCACAATATTTTCTGTGTGTTCTCTCCATTCAAATTTGTTCGTAATTGTAACTCCTAGGTATTTGGTAGAAATTACAACCTTAAAGTTTATATAATAATGGAAAGTCCAGGTTGGAATAAATAATATAGTGAGGACAGTTTACAACTCATTGCAAAGACGTGGCGACGAGCTGCGACAGGCACATACAAAAGACACACACATACAAAACATTCAGCTATCGGCCATGGCCTTCTTCAGAAAATAGAGCACTCACGCAATCACACAGGCACACAACACAGTCATACAACCATCACCTCCGACTGCCGCACTTCGAATCACGCTCTGCAGCGTCCCCGATTCGCTGCAGAGCGTGATTCGAAGTGCGGCATGGATGTTTGTGTTGTCTTTAGAATTAAGTTGGTTCATAAGTAGTTTGTAAGTTTAGGGACTGATGACCCCGCAGTCAAGACCCATAGGATTAACAAACTTTTGAACTAAGTCTGTAAGAAAAGTTGTTTCTTGCTTCGTTATTTAACTTACATTTCTGCCAGAATTTCTTTTTGGTCAGTTGCCACTACCGTCACAAAATTTGAAGTGAGTCTCTGATGTTTAACTTGAAATACTTAAAACAAGGGAAGAGTGTGAAAGTGGAGAGAAAAAGGAGACTATTAGGGTTTAACGTTCCGTCTACAAGGTACAGGGAATGGAAAATGAGATAGTCGCAGAGACGGGACGGACGAAGAGAATCAAGGCAGAAGGAAGGAAGGAGGGGACAGATAGACACGTGGATGAATAGAAAGAGAGGATGAGGAAGAGGAGCTAGATACAAAGATGGGGGGGGGGAAGGAGGAAGATGAACAGACTTAGAAAACGACTGCTTTTCTGAAGGGAAGCTATACATCACATAAAACACTTGAAATTAAGTAAATCTACTAGCTTTACAAAAAATTATTATCGCAGTAAGCATCTTTCTTGTAAGTCTCCTTTTATTTCGCATAATAACAGCAATAAAAATCAGGGTAACAATTTTATTGGTGTAGTTTTTAGGTGCTTCTTTGTTTATAAGAAATAATTTATATATTTTCCCATTGAGTTCATAGGAGGCTGTGCTACAGGGCAGTGTAGCGGTGTATAAGTATTATATATTAATTTTAATCACAGTTATTGGAGAACTGTTCCTGTTTCTATTTAATGAAGCCGTCGATTAGGCGACGAGACACCCTCTTAGAGAAGTCTCACACTTTTGAGGTTCAGGGGCAGCAGGCGAGTGTAACTTCTTTGAAAGGAAAGACGGTAATCAATAGATCGAACTGCATCAGAAAAGCATTTCCATAGAGCAAAGCCCTGCCGTTTACTAATGGATTTTCCGTTTTACAAAGACTCCATGAGTAGTAGATGTAACTGCATCCAGCAGAGGGCCAGAAGAAGTGTTACTTACCAAAGACGGAAGGCTCTGCGAAGACTTACTAGACCAGCGTACGACTCGCCACCTGTAACAAGAGGAAAACGTTGCCATATAGAGCGTTAAGAGTATGGAAAACCTACACACGACACTATATGTGCTCAAATAAAGGAGCTGTAAAAATTCAACATGTTTATTTGGTGTAAAATTAAGCTTAAAAACAGTGTATGTCAATTTGGTTATTACCTTGGCTTTATACTGTTTGGATATCTAAACATTTTTTTTATCGTCAGCCGTTGGTAACATTGTCATCTATACCCAAATAATTCAGTGTGGAAATTTTTCATCAGTTAACACGTTAATTTGTTTGTAGGAAAACTTCGTGCACCATACTATATTCTCCATTGCTTACAGTTCGTTTTTACCATACTTTCTCTTCTGCGTTTCTGTGAGCCACAATCAAATAGTACTTATATTTCGCAGACTTATTGCTGGCACAATCGATTTAACATCTATCGAAAATCGTATGTGTGCGTTTTATTATTGCACATCCATATTTGTTGGCATTCATTTTTCTCCAGTGGAACGGCAGTGCTTTTGAATTTTGTTTATATTCTCCCTCAGCCGGTGTGTGTGTATGTATGTGTGTGTGTGTGTGTTTGTGTGCGTGTGTTTGATGTTGCACATTTTAACTGTTTGTGTCATCATATTTCTATAGCGCCTTAAATGTGTGGGTTTCTTCATAGTGTGATATACTCGTTCATTACTAGTTTTCCTTTTGCTATTCCTTAATGTTTGTGGCAGTTTTACTACATTGTTACTTTTGAGACTGGCTGTGACTTAATTTTAATATTCATAGGTCTGTTTTGATTGGGTGGTAGTTGGGGAATTAGATGGTTTGAAATGTTGTGTGGACGCTGCTCTGAGGCATTCAGAATATCTAATTTTGATATTTCTACACGTCTGCCCTCCGTATACGATTGACATGTGTGACATGTGAGTGCATATATGCCTGATCTGTTGGATTTTTCTGTTGTTGTTGTCTGTCCTCTGAAATTTTTCAGTATTGTATTGTCTGTCCTGTATCCTATTTGCTGTCGCTATTTCATCAAAATCAAATTTTTTTAAGCTTATTGGACTTGACTGTGGGGTCATCAGTCCCTAAACTTATACTAAAGACAGCACAAACATCCATGCCCGACGGGGGATTCGAACCCCCGACGAGGAGCGGCCTCACGCATAGTGCCTCAATCCGTTCGTCCACTCCGCCGCGGCCCTATTTATTTAATATCTTGCCTATCCTATTAACTATTTTGCTATTGTACGTGAGTATGTGCCACTTGTTTCTATGTTGTCTTGTATGTGTTGTGTTCTTCTGTCTTTTGAAAGGTCGCACGTGGCCTGTTCATTTTCTTTCTGTTTGCACATTCCAAGAATAGGCAGTTTATTAAAGAAACAGGTACTTAAAATAGTATGTAAGACAGACAACACAATTCTGAAAGAACTCTGATCACAGTCATCGCCAAGAGGCAAATGTAACAGATCAAGCATATATGAATTTATAAGCAACATTTGTTACTCTGCATATATAGGATAGACCTGTAAAAATTTAAAAACCAGATATTCTTAAAACCCAGAGACTTAAAAAGTAACAGCTGCCACAGAACATTTACAGACCACATATTAGCACACAACAACCATCCAACGAAATTAGAAACGGACGTATGAATATTAAAATCAAGCCACACCTTACACCAATGTTGTTAGACATATTGTGTTTTTCAACTGAGTGGATATCAATCTAAAGTTTTGAGCACATTTTATAATCAAATCTTGATTAATAAAATGCGATCAAGACCTTAGATGTGATATCTACGCAGTTGCATTGTACCACAAAGTAATAATAGGAGAGAACTACCACACACAAAAAGCAATAGCAGAAGGAAAACTAGTTACGAACATGTATACCACACTATGTAGGAAAATATTCAAGAAGCTATACAAAAATGATAACACAAACAGTTAAAATGTGCATACACCCACACTTTTACACATATGAACATGTACACAGTTAACACAAATATTCGAAAAGTGCGCGCACAAACACACACACACACACACACACACACACACACACACACACACACACCGGCAGAGGGAGGGCAGAAACAGATTTCAAATTCACTACCAACTCCAGGGATGTTTAGAAACGAAGCGCCCAAAACGATTTTGGACAGTGTGTAAAGCAACTGTAACAACAATAAGTCTGCGAAATATGTGTACTATTTGCGTGTGACTCACTGAAACACAGAAGAGAAAGTATATTTTAAAACGAACTGTAATCAGTGGACAATATCGTCTGATGTATGAACTATTCCTTCACGTTTTGCTAACTCGTCAAAAATTTTCACATACAATAATTTGCTTGCAGATGGCAACGCGACGAATCACTTACATTGTAAAAATTATCCTACTTCACCATACAATGATAAACCAAGAAAATAACCAAACTAAGATATGCGCATTTTAGGTCTAATTTCACACGTACATTAGAACTAAAAGAAATCAATATTCACAGCTGTAGGTAAATAGAAAAACTCACTGCTGGTGTCACAGTGATGCTGGCACGCACGCTACGTGCAACATGATAAATGCTTCAGCATGATCTTCATGAAACTTTTTCTCGGATAACAACTGTGTTCCGAACCTGTATCGAACCCAGGACGTTTGCCTTTGGCGGAAAAGCGCTCAACTCATTCAGCTATGATGGAAAGCCTTACGTCTCGTCGCCAAGCCTGCTTTATTTCCACCAGTTTCCTACCTTCCAAATATCGCAGAAGTTCTGATGCGGACCTTGCAGGATCATCACTGCTCGGAGAAAGGATGTTGTTGAGTCCTGGCTTAGCCAAATCACATGCTATATTTCCAAGGGAAAAATTATCACTTTCTCAAGTTGAGTGTGCACTGAAACGTCTTGTGTGCCAAACCGAGATTCGAACCTAGGGCCCTTGCCTTTTCTGGAGCATCCCAGTGACTAAGCTGTGTCCTCACAAGATCCCTTTTTTGCAAAAGTGCTAGTCCTGCACGGTTCGCAGGAGAACTTTTGTGAATTTTGGAAGATACGAGGCGAGGTAATGGTAGAAGCGTTGTTGTGAGCACGGGCGGTGATCGTGTCCGGGTAGCTCAGCCGGTGCGATAGCTCAGGGCTAAGGTGAGAGGAACTTCCCGGCCTCTGTAACAAAAAAGAATAAAATAAATAAATAAATAAACGAAGCACGTCAGCAGATCACCGATATACATGGGAAAAGAAATCGGTAGACACTTGACCGTGAAAGGCAGTGGACCTGGGTTCGAATCCGGGCCCAGCACTATGTTTTAATCTACTAGGAAGTTTCCTATCAGTGCACACTACGCTTCAGAGGGAAAACTACATTTTGGAGTCATCTTCCAAATGTTCAAATGTTTGTTAAGCTTAAGGGACTTAACTGCGGGCTCATCAGTCCCTAAACATACTTACTTATGAACTACCTTGTACTAAAGACAACACAAACATCCATGCCCGAGGGGGGATTCGAACCCCGACCGTAGCGGCCGTGCAGCGTGTGACTGGCGCGCCGCAGACCGCTCGGCCACTGCGGCCGGCAGTCATCTTCTATTTTTGGCTAATACAAAGGGCGCACTGCAAGAAATTTCCAATATTATGAGATGTGACAACAGGAACTATGATGTGAAGCAAGAAACTTCCTATAGATATAGGCCATATTCGTAGTGGTGTTCAAGGTAGTACGCATTTAATCTGCGTCATTCAATGCAATGTCAGGTTTACACAGCTACAGGTGTACTGTACAGTAAAAATTGGTTCCGCTTCATATTGATAGAAATTATCTTTTTCAATTGTTGTTGTGCCTTTGTTTCTTACAAGTTCCTTTATTCATATATTTTATAGACATATTATAAATTAGAACACATAGAAATCGTTTTGGGTCTCCGAGCAAACATACCGAATATAGTAAATAGTTTTTAATTTCTTTATCGAAGATTCAATGTGGCGTCTCCTGTTAAAAGGAGAGTAGCTGTGTTTAAAGAGGTGAAAGTAGCATGATGCCGGGTTAGTGACTATAAAGCGGTCAAAAACATCAACATACTTGTGCAGTTGCCTAATATATTTATTGTATGCGAAGGTTTCTTGATAAGCTTAATGTTCTAAATAAAATCCATAGAAGGGGCATACATGAATAAATTCATCATTATATAGTGGTACAGAGATAAACGTCTCAACACCTCCAAACATTTTCACTACGAAAATACACTTTTGTTCTTACGAGGAATACACAAAGAATTAATCTGTATTTGCATCAAGTTACTATACTGCTCTTCAGATTTCAAAGAGTTGTGCGGTTTCACAGATTCTTCGTTTTATGTTGACAATGTGGACACCTGTCTACAGGTAGAACTTTGAAAGTAGCATGCAGTTCTCTGAACAAAATTCTGGCTCTGACAGTCAAGGGAAAGAAGCGTATCTTTACTATTTTTCTTAATGGAACTGCACTTAATTCGTTGACAATCCGAACTATGGATCTTAAATCAAATAATAAATGTTGGCAACGGAAACGCGGGTTAGTTTTCTCTCCTCCAAAAGGGAGCAAGAGACAAGATATTTCATCTGACTACACAAAATATACAGAGTGGGAGAATTTAAGCCGGCCGCGGTGGCCGAGGTGACTGAGGCGCTCCAGTCACGGTCAGCACGGCCACTACGGTCGGGTTTTCGAATCCCCCCTCGGGCATGGATATTTGTGCCGTCTTTAGTTGTAGGTAGTTCATAAGTAGTTTGTAAGTTTAGGGACTGATGACCCCGTAGTTAAGTCCCATAAGCTTAACAAACATTTGAACATTTTGGAGAATTTAAATTTGGACAAGGAGTTATCGTGTAACAAAATGATTTATTGTCAAAGGCATAAACAACAAAGAAGTACCAATTTAAATATAATAAACACACACCTTACAAGAGAATCCACATTTGCATAAGATTATATGGCCCTAATACTGTACACCAGCTAAAGTAGCACTAGCGTAATTAATAATGATTATGTTTCAGAGGGGAGAAGGGAGCAATTGATATACATTCTCACACAGATACATGCGCCAAGCCATACAGGTACTTACCAGCACCGAACACACAAAAAATAATAAATAAACAAATAAAATAAATACAAATAATAAAACCAGCAACGCCAGCAGCAGGACGCAGGATAGAAGAGCAAATTCACTCGTGCACCAATAAAAGAAAAACTTTGTCCCGTAGTGTACGGTCTTGTGACTTAGGCTCAGGGTAGCTATCAGCGGGAACAAACGCACGTGAAGAAGACCACATGGCGTGCTATACAGTCGCGAAGTATAAGTTTCCAGAGAAATTCAAGATATCGATTAAAAAGGAAAATTCGCTAAATAATACTTAAAAACTGTAGTTCTGGTGTTTGTTTTGCACAGGGAAATGAGAACTACTGAATGGTAAAGGTTTCAGGTCAAAACAGCACTCCCAAAAATTACAAAAATAGTTTTAGCACAAAGTAAAACAGCGATATAGGTCTTATAACCATTCGATCTACTCAGGGGAAGGATATCTAACTAATAAGCAAGGTTACAGAAAGGTAAGACATACTACAGGGTGGGATCGCGAAATTTCAACAGAGTGGAAAAAATACTATAGGTCGAGTAACTCTTCGTTCTACACAGGGAAACGACATATAGATCATAGGTAAGGTTACAGAGTGATACGACAAGGCACGGGGTCAGACCGCGAAATTTGAACAAGTTGGAAAAAAATTCAATTTCGTAAGAAATAAGATCGCGAAATAGGTCGTGTAACCATTCGTTCTACTTAGGGGAATGATATCTGGCTAATAAGAAAGGCTACAGAATCCTACAGTACTTCGCTGGATCGGATCACAAAAGTTGGAAAATGGAAGCGAGATATTTCGTGTAACGATTCATTCTACTCAGGGGAAGAAGAGAAATCTAATAGGAATGACCACGGTGTAGAACACGCTATTTTTCATACACGTGGGGCAGCGAGTACGAAAGTTACAAGTTGAGAAGTACCAAAATTCGGGGAAAATTACCAAGTTACATATAAGCAAGGTTATAGTTGACAACTCGTGCGCTTAGGGTGATGGAGTATGCTGAGGGCTTTATCTTATACCAGCCACGTTTTCTTTGGACAAATGGCAGACACCGGAAGTATCGAAAAGTTCCCGAAAAACATCATATTTACCGACCAAATGAACATGAAAAACATTTAAACATGTTTAAACGTAGGAAGCAAGGACTCTACAGTCAGGGAGTGCAAGGATTCAGGCCGCGAAATCAAACTTCGGCAAAAATCATCATGAAATTAGCAATCCAGAACAAAATTAAATAAAATCTCACCGCTACGCATTGCGGTGATGTTATAGCCAGAACTAGAGACGCGAAAGAGCATTTTCAACCTACAATCGAAACCGGTGTATCCTTGTGCTCAGAACGGAGCTAAAATAAAAAAGCAACTTACCCCCACCAAAGGCCAGCCAACGACTCCTGGCCGCCTCGTGGTCGCTACTCTCCAGCTACCTCAGAGGGGGAACCTCTACAAAGGGTTTAGCCGACTCAGGTAGCGTGCACACCAGACAAGGGGAGTGAATGGGAACCTTCCCTAAACATCTTTGCTAAAGATTTGTCTCTTGCCGGCAGTTGGCAGAACGTGAGAGAACCATAGGCCACTGCTGCCATGCTGTTTGAACCAGCAGACGACAAGAGCATCGAGGCACGGATAAACTGTCCCATTCATTCTGCGCAAGCAAGGTCAGTGGGAACATGTTACAGCTTACGCCATCACACATGGGGCCTTATACATAAAATAATTTAAAATTATTAAACACAACAAAAATATTCCATATTTTGGACAAAAAATGTCCTGTACATTTGGTAAATCGCATAGTGCTAATGGAGCGTCTCGTTACACTCAAAAAATGTCTGAAGCCAATTAACATTTATTTAGTGGGGATAAAATAAATGAAACACGATGTATGGACGTGTTTCAACTTATACATCTACAACGTGAATTTCCGTGATTAGTTTCATGACATTGTGTTGTAGATTTTGTTTCCTCAGAGTAAATTTGCATCTACGATTATGTAGTTCTTTATATCAATGTTTAGACTTGCACGAACATGCTGCTTTTTTTACGTAATGAAAAGACCTAAATATACTCGAAGAAGCTGACTGGTGCATTTCAACTTCAACATACTTGTCTTCGAAATAACTTTACTCGAAAAGTGGTATCAGACTTTGATCCCTTAGTGAATGGGATAATAGGTAAGGTAATATTTACTGACATTCTGTGTTTTTATATTTAATTTTAAATTTTAAATGTAGTAAAATATAAATTTCTTAATTTAAATTTCGTTCTAAAATGGCAGTTATCATAATGATGTGACAATCGTAATACATAACACGTTTCGTAGTTGGGTGCTCCCCATCTTTACATCATCAAAATATTAGAAGAGGTTATGAATTTCTGTGTATGTTGGCATTATGTGAAACGGCCATTTCTCATTACTACAACAGTCTTTTATGTTGCACGAAACGCGTTTGTGAGCCACCTTGAAGCGACACACAGTTGCTTACTGGTATGGTGAGCCAGCGAGTTTCTAGGAGTGAGTCTGTACCTGTGACAAGCCGGTTAGCTCCGCAAGAGTCCTGGGCTCGGTGCAAGTGTTACTCTGTGTGAGTGTTCTAACCCCCACATTCTGTTCTCTGTTCCTAAAGATATTTCTTCCAATAACAGACGTAATGTTTCGTGCAGTAACGTGGTGTAATATTCGCTTCTGTGAAATAGGTGCCTTTAATTCTGTCCTCCAGAATCCTACACCATACATTTACCTGCCAACTCTGGCGTGCAACTTGAGACAGCCAACATGGATTTTCAGTTGTGCCGGCCGCGGTGGCCGAGGTAACTGAGGCACTCCAGTCACGGTCAACACGGCCACTACGGTCGGGGGTTCGAATCCCCCCACGGGCATGGATATTTGTGCCGTCCTAGTTCGTAAGCAGTTTTGTAAGTTTAGGGACTGATGACCCGTAGTTAAGTCCCATAAGCTTAACAAACATTTGAACATTTTTTTCAGTTGCTCAATGGATGTGATGCAAATTAAATTTCTTTGGTTCGTGAGTGTGGCCTCATCAGTAAATAAAATCATATTAATAAATATATCCCCCTGAATCTGATGTTATGCCTATCAGCAGAATTCTATGCAGTACATACAATCTGTATTAGTTAATCTTGATTGACGCTGATATGACACGAACTAACAAAAGGATCTCGGAGCCGGCCGCGGTGGGCGAGTGAACTGTGGCTCGTCAGTCACAGTCTGCACGACCGCTACGGTCGGGGGTTCGAATCCCCCTCGGGCATGTATATTTGTTTCGTCTTTAGTATAAGGTAGTTCATAAGTATATAAATGGATTCTTCGGTCGCTTCTTGGTAGAAAGCTTCCATATTTAAGGTTGAAAACAAACAAACTGTTTTTGTTCTACAAAATGTTGTTTATTTACTAACTGGTTTTCGGTTTTAGGCCATCGTCAGGTAAAAGTTAAACTAATCCTCACACCCAATACCTTCCAAATACTTACTAAAGATCCTACCAAAACCTATAATGATGAAATTAAAAACCTAACCAATACCTGTAAAAGCATAACTCCCGAATATGAAGCCAAGTATTTAGTAAACATGAACCCAGTGGCCCCTAAATTGTGTGGTCTCCCTAAATTACACAAGGAGGGATATCCTTTAAGACCTATTGTACCAGCTTATACTGCACCAAGCTACAAAATTGCCAAGGAATTACACTTCTGCATCAAAACCAAAACAAAATTCAAATCTAAGTTTGGAATAATAAATTCAGTGGACCTTGTTAACAAAATTAAAGATATGCCCATCCCACACAGTGCAAAACTTGTATCCTTTGATGTTAGCAGCCTTTTCACAAACTTACCAATCAAAGAATGTCTTGATTTTATGACAGACCTACTTTACAGGGCAGGTGTCAACCCTGTACAAGTAGATGACATAAATCTTGCTACTCAAATATGTCTACAGCAAAACTACTTCCAGTTCCAAACAGATTGATGGATTAGCAATGGGATCCCCCCTCAGCTTCCTATTAGCTGAAATCTATATGGACCACTTTGAAAAATATTTTCTACATAATGAACCCCTCAGTGATAATGTTAAATATTGGTACAGATATGGGGACGATGTACTGTGCTTGTGGACTGGCACCAATAGGCAACTCAACACTTTCCTTGAACATCTCAATTCTAATCACCAAAACATACATTTCACTATGGAGCTTGGTGAAAAGTCCATCAATTTCCTGGACCTAAACATAGATATTACCACAAACACACACATTTTCAAAATTTACAGAAAACCCACAACAACTGACACTGTAATACCATCTTGTTCACAACATCCAATAGCACACAAACATGCTGCCTTCCACTCCATGGTACATCGCCTGATACCATTAAATGTATTGCATGTAACAATGGTTATAGACCTCAACTAATAGATAACATTTTAGAAAGAAAACAAACAAAGAAAGTCCTACCCCTCCTCTATTCCCCCACTTCAGAAACAGTCATTACTAAGACCAACTGGTGTACTATACCATATTTAGGAAAATTATCTACCAAAATTGCCAGAATTCTCAAATCATGTAAATATAGAACATCATTTTATGTAAGAGGCACTGCAGCTAACATCCTATATAACAGCAAAGGCATAAGGGATGCATTAAGTAACAGTGGGGTTTATAAAATAACATGCAATGACTGCAGCAAACTGTATATAGGTCAGACAGGCAGGGCAATTCAAATTAGACTGAGTGAACATGAACGTAGCTGGAGATTACAGAAAACAGACTCCACCTTTGCTGATCACGTTCTGAAAGGAGGACACAACTACCAGGTCCACACAGAAGTTCTTCACGTAGCCAACAAAGGCAGGAAACTAAACCTGTTAGAAGCACTGGAAATAAACATTTAGCCAAAAATCCCCAGATAGTGCTAAATGACCAGGTACAGTTGAACACATCCCCACTGTTAAGCTTCACATAATGTAAACAAAACAGCTACCAACCACAGACCAACTTAATGTCACAGGTAGAGTCCCCATTCCTACCATGTCTACTTTTAAAGTTTAAGATAAAACATATAT
Organism: Locusta migratoria; assembly: GCA_026315105.1. Classification (NCBI taxonomy): domain Eukaryota; kingdom Metazoa; phylum Arthropoda; class Insecta; order Orthoptera; family Acrididae; genus Locusta; species Locusta migratoria. Next base: position 669,647,844 of record CM048744.1, read on the forward strand.
ATAATAAATTTTACAGTAATATGTAATGTAATTTAAATATGCTACAGTGTCAATAATGTTAACATAGTTTAATTCTGCATGGCAACAGATATTGTTTGTAATTCCAACAAATGTCATATCCAAAGACCAAGTAATCTGTGTATTGTATCTTTATTTTGCCATCTTTGAGAACCAAGCAATAGCGTCTTTGTCGACGCATGTCAACAGTTCACCTGACGATGGCCTACTAAGCGGAAAACTAGTTAGTAAATAAACAAAATTTAGTAGAACAAAAACAGTTTGTTTGTTTTCAACCCTAAAAATAGATCATAAGTAGTTTGTAAGTTTAGGGACTGATGACCCCGCTGTTAAGTCACTTAACTTTAACAAACATTTGAACATTTGAAGGATCTCGGATCCCAGTGGCAAGAGGGCCAATTTCCATTTCCTAGTTAGTAACTTTCCTTTGCTGGATATGTTTCCAATACGTTAAAGATCCAGTTGCTCTTAACATACATACATACATACATAAAAACACATATTTAAATGTACAACATGTAGGGTGAGTACTTTGAGGATATCTTTCAGTGTATAATTCTCCATTTCTCACTGAATATCGTTGAAATTCTCCATAAATGAGAAGTATGTTGAGTTGTTCTTCAATGAAATACATTATCCACATTTTCTTGCTTCAACAATACTACTCTTACTGTTGCTATTAGTGTTGTAAAGTGCATCCATCAAATGGTGCTTACATGCCAATGGCACATTAGATGGGTACCATGTATTCGGCCACTATTTACTATTTGCATAATATATAAGAGAGAGTTGTCAGAACATGTGTTCCGATTAGTGCTGATAAGTACCTCTGTATACATGGAAAGAAGATTTCAGCACTGCATTGATAACTATGGTCATCACTTCGAACAACTTCTATAAATGGACGATCATGCCACCTTCTTGATCTCCATTAACTTTCAAAGACAATACTGTTATGATCATTGGATTCATCTCGATAGCCACTATCAGGAAATAAGTACCACACTATAGCACCCTATTAAAGAGAATAAAAAAAAGGAAACAAAGTTAATCATCATATCTCTGAAGCGCCCCCACCTAGAAACAAAAAAACTAACTCTATATTCTGTTCTGGCCCCTATTGTCCCACGCATCTGTCTCCCACAAACTTTTCAGCTCCCATAATACTTCTGGGGCTATTCTTGGTGGGATAAGTTAGTGATTCACCATGTATATATTGATGTTCTCTGATGTCCACTACCTGCTGCTTGCTACATGAGCTGGCCGCGGTGGCCGAGCATACTGCGGTGCACCAGTCTCGGTCTGCAAGGCCACTACGATCGGGGGTTCGAATCTCCCTCGGGCATAAATATATGTGCCGTCCTTAGTATTAGGTAGTTCATAAGTAGTTTGTAAGTTTAGGGACTGATGACCCCATAGTTAAGTCCCATAAGCTCTTCTAATGAAACTGTTGTAAAAAAGTCACACGACACCCCATGTCAGTGTGTATCTGTGTGTGAGTGTGTGTGTGTGTGTGTGTGTGTGTGTGCGTGTGTAAACCACCATGACAGCCTATTAATGCTAGCTCAGGTTGGGAGGCGAGCGTGAGGGAAAGTGTCAACAGTTCTGTCATTAAATTCATGATGGGGACAATGTAGGATACTTGGCCCGGTAGCAGGCAATAGGTACTGGAAGTTCCCACCACAGCTTCCCCTATAACAGTGGCATAAACAAAATGTAACATTGTAACGATACATAATTGAATTCATATTTTTTTATCAATCAGCGACGCTTGTCGCCGTGTTTCCCTCCTTCTTGACATATTTTATCTGTGGAAAGGTTTTTTCTCTCGTCTTTTGTTTCTTCCGCCGTGTCGAGTGGACGGCACCACTATCATTCACTCTCTTGTTTGAGCTTATTAAGCGTGGGCATGCACGCAGACTGCTTTGTGATGTAAGTGTGAGTGCTGTTAAATTTTACTTTAAAATATACCCTCTTTTGTGAAGAGCCATGTCTCCACCCTGTTTTCATTTCATAATGTCCCATCCTTCCTTAATTATTCAATTTCTTTGAGATTCCATCGTAACATGATGTTCAGATGCCATCACTTTCGCTTCGTGTATTGGCATGATTAAATCCCTATCAGTTACCTTAAATCATTACCTTTCTTCCTTTCCTTCCATTCGTATAAACAGTTTCGCGAAGTCCTTTAGATTTTTTTTAATGTTTGTTATTTGCGTAATCGTACTTTAGTACACTGTCCGTCAACAATAACAACAATTTCATCTGTTCAATTATTTCGTGTATTAATTTCATCCACTTTTGTCAAAAGTATTTAATCAGATTTTTATCCGATTTTTTTACGATAGAAATTTTAACAAAAAATCTTAATCTTTTAATCACGGAGACTAATATAATTGCGTACAGCCAACAACAGAAAAGTAATGTTACAACATGATTCATTATTTCTCCCTCTGCGTTCCCACAAAATTACCATATGGCATTTCAGAAGCAGGCGAATCACTTGACATCTGCTGTCATCTGATGGAACTACAAGAACACCTTGGATCAGAACACAAATATATACATATGGGAAACCTCCATAAGGGCCCGGACCTACACTCAGGGGTGCGGGGAGGGAGGGCTTCTAGCAGTTCTGTAACATGTCCCATGATGGTGCTGCGGTCAGAAGCAGCCCTTTAAACTGGCCAGAGCAGGTGGCAGGTAGCGGCTGTCCTCACCACCACCTCCCCTCAAACGCCAGCAAGCCGGTCACAGCCGTGGCCTCGTGGCAATCGGCACAAGCTCTCCCCTCAGCCTCCCCTCCACGCTACCCTCTGACACGCGAGAGGCACCCTAAGCCAGCGAACCGCCGGACACCTGCTAGCATCTTACGGAACTACGAGGGGAGCGTAGGACAGTGGTTTAGGGGGGGCTGCTCCTCTGTATATGTTACTCTGTGGTTTGGGTGACGGGGGTGGTCCTTTCTGTGTACCTGCAGCAAGCTAGCTGGCCACGTTTCTCCCACCAGTGCCACCTGACGTAACTCCCCTGCATCCCACCTAGTGTCAGCAGTCTGTTATGAAGGCTTCCCTTCCGTATATCTGTGTCTACGGCGTCGTGCAGGGAATACTGCGCTGCCTACCCTCTTTCACACGGCCGTGTAAACGTCGGCGCTGGACGTGCAGTCCATCAGCGGCGCGCCGCCGCCCGGGCCACCTGTTGTGGCCGTTATAAATAGCTGAAGGCGCTTTACGACCGCGCACGACCGCCATTAATCACGGCGCCTCCCGGCATGCCCCGCGACACGTCTCCCCACCCCACCACCGCCTGTCCTCACCAGCCCGTAAATCCTCGCCTACCTGACAGCACGCTAAAGGCGGAAACAGCACCTCGTGTCGACTGTCACTCCACCTGGTGATCATATTCAAGTCTTATGAGGGAGACTTGCCCTCGTAGCAGCTGCAACACTTGAATGTTGCAGTGTTAGGGGAAGGACTTAAATTCGACTGCAAAGTTGAAAAGTTGTGTCGTACCAGAACACGAACGCGGAAATGCCGCTATGTGTCACTGGTCACCTTAACTGTTGCACTATCCTGACACGGTTCTCATCCTGCCCAAATTATCGTCTTTCTGCACACTGTACTACCTGTTTGCTTGCAGTTTTACCAGCGTCTGTACCGAAATTGCCATTTCCTCTTTGTAGAAAAACCTACAAGACATTTTCTTTTGGCCCACTTTACGTCCACTGAAGCGGGCCTTTCCGATCGTCTTTTGACAGCTCGAAATTTAAATGAAAATAACGGCTTAACCATTCATCTGACACGAAAACTGAATAATCGAATTTCTTGAGAGAAAATTCTCCACAACTTTGCTCTCTAATGTTTTATTTTATTTATTTATTTTTGTGTATATATATACATATGTATTTCGTATGATTTCACAAATATTTGCAAAAATAACGGTGATTTTGGGATGTCTGTCTGTCTGTCCGTAACGTATTCTCTGTTTTTAAGACGAACCCTTCAACCCATCTGCACCAAATTTTACAGACATAATTGTAGGCCGCCAGAGACCAGAACCTCCCTTTTTCAAATTTTTCGGACCAAAAATACGGTAGTAACTCAAAAAAAAAAAAAAAAAAAAAAATTAAAATCCTTTTGTAACATAATTGTAATTGCAAACGAACCGTTCAACTGACACGAAAATTAAATAACCTGATTCATAGATGGGAAACTTCTCTACAACTTCGCTCTATTATGTTTTTTTTTCGTATCTTGCATCGTTGCAGAGATATTTGCAAAAATAACAATGATTTCACGATGTATGTCTGGCTGTAACGTGTTCCCACTTTTTAGGTCGAACCGTTCAACCGATCAGCACAAATTTTACAGACATTATTGTTGGCTGCCAGACACCAGAACCTCGATTTTTGAAATACGTTATTAATACCAATAAGGCCGTTTGTAATGTAATTTTAATTGCAAATAAACCGTTCATCTGACGCGAAAATTGAATAAACGAATTTGTAGAGGAGATAATTCTCTACAACTTTGTTCCCTTATGTTTTTTTTTCATGTCTCGTATCGTTTGACAGATATTTGCAAAAATCACAGAGATTTGACACCCTCCATTGAATTAACGCAAAGCAGCCATACTCTCTCTGGCATACGCCATCTTGCGTTGCGTATTTGATTATTTTCTTATTGTAACTTACACGTTGTCATTTCAAGGCAATCGCGCACTGAAGAATTAACAAAAACACGTTCTCCGTACGATAAATGATAATCTAGTGTGTACAAATGCCATATTAGCATCAGTTAACAACTGCCATCAATAGTATGAGATTAAAGACCGCAATTTCTAACGGTTAGTCGTAGTGTAGTGGGCAATGCGTTGGACTGTCAGTGGTTCGGAACCCGCGACTACTTAACTTTCTTCCTAAAATGGTTTCAGACACTCTTATTGATTATTAATTTGATCCAAAATGTTTGCAAAAACTTATGAAACTACAAATCTAAAGTGGGCCGTAAAAAACGTCAGTGCGACTTTTTTTATTATTATTTACTCTTAATTTGCTACCAGTTTTGCATCACACAGCATAGAGATAGCAATGTCTTTTAGACAATGTATTACAAATTTCATGCACATAATCATTCTACATGAGCAAAATATCCATAATCACTGAAAGTGAACACTACATATGAACCAACTATGGTGCACAACGATGTCACTGTACCACAATGTGTCTGACTGTTGTTGTTGTGGTCTTCAGACCGGAGACTGGTTTGATGCAGCTCTCCACAATACCCTATCCCGAGCAAGCCTTTTCAACCCAACATAAGAATGGCTACCTACATCTGTTCGAATCTGTTTACTGTATCCATCTCTTGGTCTTCCTCTGCGGTTTTTACCCCACACACTTCCCTCCAACGCTTAATTGACAATTACTTGATGTCAAAGAATGAGTCCTACTAATCGATCCCTTCTTTTAGTCAAGGTATGTCAAAAATTTCTTTTCTCCCCAATTCTGTTCAGTACCTCCTCATTAGTTACGCGATCCACCAACCTAATCTTCAGCATTCTTCCGTAGCACCACATTTCAAAAGCCTCTATCCTCTTCCTGTCCGCACTGTTTATCGTCCATCTTTCACTCCCATACAAGGCAACACTCCACACAAAGGCCTTCAGAAAGGACTTCCTTAGGCTTAAATCAATATTCAATATCAACAAATTTCTCTTTTTCAAAAATGCTTTTCTACCCATTGCCATTCAGCATTTTATATCCTCTGTACTGCGACCATCATTTGTTATTTTAATGCCCAAGTAAAAAGACTCATCTACTTTCTTTATTGTCTCGTTACCCAATGTAACTCCTTCAGCATCACCTGATTTTTCTTAGACTGCACTCCATTACCCTAGGTTTGCTCTTGTTAATCTTCATCTTATATGCACCTTTCAGCACACTGTCCATTCCGTTAAATTGCTCTTCCAGGTCCTTTGCTGTCTCTGACAGAATTATTATGTCGTCACCAAAACGCAATGTTTTTAATTCTTCACCCTGAACTTTAATTCCTTCTCCAAATTTCTCCTTGGTTTCCTTTATAGCTTGCTCATTATACAAATTGAATAACATTGGAGAAAGGCTACATCCCTGTCTTACTCCCTTCCCAACTACTACATCCCTTTCATGCCCTTCAACACTGACAACCGCTGTCTGGTTTTTGTACAAGTTGTAAATAACCTTACGCTCCCTATATTTTACTCCTGCTTGCTTCAGAACTTCAAAGAGTTTATTCCAATCTACATTGTCAAAAGCCTTCTCCAAATCTACAAAAGCTAGATATGTAGGTTTGCCTTTTCTTAATCTATCTTCTAGGATAAGCCGTGAAGTGAGTATTGCCTCCCGTGTTCCTACATTTCTCCTGAACCCAAACTGATCACCGAGGTCGGCTTCTACCAGCTTTTCCATCCTTCTGTAAATAATTTGTGTTAATATTTTGCAACCATGACTTATTAAACTGATGGTTCTGTAGTTTTCACACCTGTCTGCACCTGCTTTCTTTGGAATGGGGATTATAACATTTTTCTTAAAGTCTGAGGGTACTTTGCCTGTCGGATACATCTTACACACCAGGTGAAACAGTTTTGTCATGGCTGGTTCTCCCAGAGACTTCTGAGGGAATGTCATCTATTCCAGGGGCCTTGTTTCGACTTAGGTCCTTCAGTGCTCTGTCAAATTCATCTCTCAGTATAGTATCTCCTATTTCATCCTCACCAACTTCTTCACCCCTTCCTACAATATTGCCTCTAAGTTCATTTCCTTCGTAGAGCCTCTCTATATACTCGTTCCACCTTTCAGCTTTTCCTTCTTTGCTGAGAACTGGCTTTCCATCTGCGTTCTTTATATCCATAGAGCTGTTTTTCTTATCTCCAAATATCTCTTTTATTTTCCTGTAGGCGGTATCTATTTTCCCCTATTTATACATTTTCTACATCCTTACATTTGCCTTCTAGCCACTCCTGCTTAGCCATTTTGCACTTCTTGTCAATCTCTTTTCTTAGTCGTCTGTACTCCATTTTGCCTTCAGTTTATCCAGGTCCCATCTCCTTATTTTCCTACCTTTCTGCAGTTTTTTTCAGTTTCAGCCTACAATTCATGACCAATAAGTTATGGTCAGAGTTTATATCTGCCCCTGGATATGCCTTACAGTTTAAAACCTGGTTCCGAAATCTATGTCTTACCATTATAAAATCTGTATGGTATCTCCCGGTGACTACGTAGTGACTGCGATTGGAATGCAGAAACTGGTAGCATTATAAATCTTTAGAAAACGGCTTTTGGGTGTTTTTCCACACAACAATTAGACGAGTCGAAGCTTGCTGTCAATACCAAAAGATAGAGTCACATCAATTATACATATGGTGCCTATTCTTTCCTACATGTCAGCAAGAAAAGACGACATACCTATAATTGAATATCGTCACTGCTTAAGCTGTCATATTCGCTTAGGAGCAACATGAAAATTGCTCACTATTTTCTGTTCCAAGTTTCGTTTTCGGATAGGCAGTGGTGCTTGTAACTAACATTTAATCTCTCACACACAGCGATGTTTGTGTCTGTAGAGGAAAGTTTCACAATAGTCTGCCGATACTGAAAGCATACTTTACTAGTGTACTATTTCCTTTCCATTTTTTGGTGGTACTTTGTTCTTAAGCATTGACAACTGCATATAAATGACAAGAGAAAGTTTTCAAGTGATTTATTATGCAAAAGAGTTAATAAATACTTATGTCGAGCATAACAAATGGATTAATGTTTAGTGAGAAGAGAAGGCCTCTCAGAGCAGTGTAGAAGAAAACATCTCATGTAGCAGTGAAAGCTGTGATATGATACTTTTGGTTACTTGCCAGATTATGGGCCAAAATGAAAATATATGCTTTAGCTTCACAGCTACTTGTTATGGATTTTTAACCAAAAAGAAATTGTTTCCTGCCACTTCTCATGAAATAGTGCAAAATTCGAATATTTTACAATGACAGGAACAACATGTAGTATTTGAGTTGTACCGCCCATGTAGTTTTTATGGTGATTTTACTTTAAGGCAAGAAACATGTTTTTAAAAAAATGTTTAAAAAAGAAAATAATTTACAATTATTCAGATGCCCATATAAGTCCAAATTATTTAACTTAATACCTTGTAATAGTTTATTGATAAAGGAGGGGAGGAAAGTAGGATTAGGAAAGAAAGGATTGACAGTGGTTGCATTTGAGCATTGAAATTAAGCAATGGCGACAAGTGAAAATGTGACTCGGGCCGGGATTCGAACCCAGGTCTCCCGCTTCGGACCAGCAGTTGCCTTAACCACTTGTATACCCATACTGCTTCCAACCCGCCTCTAACTTCAACAAGTCGCACGCTATGGCTGTAGTGCCTCTATCATCCATGGGCCCTCTTACACTCGCCATTACGTATTCCCGTGCGAGGTTGAAAGAATGTAAGACCAAATCTGCAGTGAAGTAATTGAAACGAACGCCGTCTTCGCATGTAAACACTTATTATATTGGTATGGTGTCTGTTTTTCGAACGTCATCTGATGTTATGTGCACCCATGAATATTTGTTCTTGTATATGGATCTGTGTAAACTGCTTGATTAAAATGCATTTTAAGTTCATTGTGTTCGAGTTTATTTTAGTTTACAACCATTTTCGCACTTTCTCCCAACAAAATGGTAAACTGCATGTTGACAACTTTTCATCATTTTGGTATTTTATTACACCTCGAAACAGAATCAGTATGTTATTCTGATTTGAATTGTGTCGCTTCTTGACACTGAATATGCTTTGTAGTGTTAGTAACTAACATATTCTAAATTTTAAATGCAAAAGAAGCACCAGTAGTAATGCAAATGTACTATCATTAAAGAGCATGTATTACAAACAAAACATTTTAGCAGAAATTATTGTACATCTACAATTATCCTTCCATTCTAATAAAATATTTACAGACTCCTGAAAGCACAAGTACTTAGTCATTTAGTGATATGATGAAATAAAGCTCAATAACAATTCTCTCAACAGCAGACACAATGGAATTTTTCTTTAAATGAGAAAATTTACACGAAATTGATGAGAATTAAAATAAAGCGGAATAAGAACAGTATGTTAACAAAGTATTTAATTTGATCTCTTCACACCCACGGAGCCATAGGTTAATATGAATGTCCACAGTACACTATGCAAATTCTGTTTTATATGAAATAAAAAATAGACTATTTCACAGTATTACTATTGAGAGCAAAATTTAAACATTCTAAGAAAACATATTACAATGCAGTTTTGAGTACAATACAAACACACACACACACACACACACAAAATTGTAATAAGAAATATTTTATTTTGAACAAAAATATTACTATTGAGAGCAAAATTTAAACACTCTAAGTAAACATATTACAATGCAGTTTTGAGTACAACACACACACATACACACACACAAAATTGTAATAAGAAATATTTTATTTTGAACAAAAATAAAACAAATATAGAAGATTAAATATTCGAATAATAAACTGAGATGAAAGGCTGACAACCATAGAGCACTACAAGTGAGGGAGAATTGAACCAAGGTCATGTTACGAGACATTCCTATATGAGTTTACCCAATAGTGGATATCTTCAGACCAACTCCACAGGAATGGCCCCAGGCCCCATACTCTGAGGTGGCGTGGCATGGCCACTTCCATCAGAGATTTAAGTTGACCCACAGGCATGGATAGGTGTTTGTGTTGTCCTTATCATATGTTTGTTACTTTAAAGTACTTTGTAAGTCCGATGACTGAAGATGTCAGTGGTTTGGTCCATTAGGTTCACAAACAGTTCAACATTTGGACATTTCCACCACTGCTCCCATTCAAACTCAAGTGTAGAACAACATGGGATACTGGACAACATTCCTCTCTCTCTGCAGCTCCACCATACTGCCATCATACATTTATAGAAGGGCTACTATGGTGGTGTACCAAAACTAAGCAGGCGAACTTCCTGTCATCTGCTGTTGTCTGGTGGAACTACGAGAAAAATCCTGGGACAGTGGCATACAATGATGTGCAGACCACAGAGATTATTTTTGCGTGACGTGCTGGCTGAGTCCATTCGTATGTTCTGAAGGACAGGTCAACTCAGTACCCTGTTGCCTGTCATTCAGTACGTGTCTAGTGGTTGGACTGCAATTTCCAATCTCTTTTGGCAGCCTCCATAATCTTTTGGGGGAAACTGTCATGATCCTAATATATGGATCATAAAAGTGAACAACTACTAACTCAAAAAGTCCAATTTATTTTAATTGTAACTGTTTTTGTTGAGTAAGAATTTTTAAAATTGTTAAGGGAACATTGTTAAATAAGTTTGTATCTATAATAATAAATGAACACTAGAAAACATTCGCTTGCATAAGTAGGTAGTTCAGAATACCTTTAATTGTTTCAAAGTCATATTTGCATGCATGTGACATTTTATTTTATTTATTTATTTATTTTATTTTAATTTATTTTTTTATTTTGATGGAAAATGGAATTAGGCTTGAGTCTTTGAAGAAAGTCTCCAATGAAGAATCGCATAATAGTTTCATCAGGGGGCCTTCGTCAATGCTGAAAGGTTTATATTTTTAAAGTTGTTCCCTACAAACGGATTTTCTGTGAATGCAGTATAAAATAAAACAATCGGTCACCACAAACAAGCTTGCACGCACTGAACAACAAGGAAACAAAGCACGATCTCACAGTCAGAAAAAGTCTAAATGAAATTAAGGTTACACATTTGCTTATTCATCTTACATTTGTCACAAAGGAAAGGGGACCTGTGCTGCATTGCCCTCTAACCATTAGAACGACTCTTATGGCTAAAGTTTTCTCATATCACATTTGCGCTTATTATCAGATGCATTTTTTGTTTGTTTATAACAGGTTTTGTTTACAACTATTGGAATAAAAAAAACTTACTTTTTCCAATACTCTTTCTTTTTTTCCATCACTAAGATAATTTAATTGGATATTTGAAAAGTTCCCCATCTGGATACATTAAAGACATGAACTGGAAAGATGTATATAGTGCTAATGGCATGAATATAATGTATTCATTAATAATGTTAGTATGATGTTTGAAAACTGTTTTCCTCTAAAATTAATGCGAATTAAACAGAAGTCTATAATAAAACCTTGGATTACACGAGGAATAAATATTTCATGTAAGACAAAAAGGAAAATGTATCTATCAGCCAAGAGTAGTTGCAATGATGATGATTTAACTAAATATAAGGAATACTGTAAAATATTAAAAGAAGTTATTCAGGTATCTAAACAAATGCACTATGAAAAGAAGATAGCAACATCAGGAAACCAAATAAAAACAATATGGGATATAGTGAAAGAGGAGACTGGTAGAACCAAAAAGGAACAAGAGCAGGTAGGATTAAGAGTAGCTGAGACATTAGTAACAGATGGTCATAGTGTGGCAAATCTATTTAACAAGTACTTTATATCCATTACTGATAGTATGGGATTGTCTGGGTCAGTAAATAATGCCCTTGAATATTTGAAACTAGCATTTACAAATAACTTCACACACATGAATAAGTCAGTCACTTCACTACAAGAAATATCTTCCATAATAAAATATTTAAAAACAAAGAATTTCAGTGGTTACGATGAAATATCAACAAAGTTAATTAAAGTGTGTTCTTGTGAACTTAGAACAATCTTAAGTTATTTGTGTAACCAGTCTATTACAATGGGAACATTTCCTGATTGGCTAAAATGTGCAGATATTAAACCTCTCTTCAAGAAGGGGGATAAAGAGATACCATCAAACTACAGACCCATTTCACTTTTGCCAGCATTCTCAAAAATTATAGAAAAGGTAATGTACAAGCAGCTTCTCAACCACTTAACCACAAATGGCATATTGTCTAGAACACAGTTTGGATTTCTGAAAGGTTCCGATGTTGATAAGTGAGAATGTACTTAATTCATTAGATAATAAATTGCAAGCAGCATGTATTTTCTGTGATTTGTCAAAGGCATTTGATTGTGTGAACCATAAAATCCTTTTAATTAAATTAGAATTCTATGGGGTCACGGGAAATGCTGCAAAATGGTTGAAGTCGTACATCACTAACAGGAAACAAAGGGTGTCAGTGCAAGTGACTAGTGAATTAGGCCAACAGTCATCATCGGATTGGGAAGAAATTGCATGTGGTGTCCCACAAGAATCCATCTTAGGGCCATTGCTTTTTTTGTGTACATTAATGACCTCTCATCAGTTACACTACAAGAAGCAGAGTTCGTTTTGTTTGCAGGTGATACAAGTATTGCAATAAAAAGTATGTCAAGCGTAGTTATACAAAGGTCTGGTAATGATATTTTCATGAACATTAATAAATGGTTTAAAGCCAAATCATTGCCATTAAACTTTAAAAAGACTCACTACATGCAGTTCAGAACATGTAAGAGATTTCCCGCCAGCATATGCATTAAGTATGAAGAAGAGGTTGACAGTATTAAATTCCTGGGATTACAGCTTGATAATAAATTTAGTTGGGAGGAGCACACCACAGAACTGCAGAAACGACTCAACAAATCTGTATTTTCAATACGAGTGTTATCAGACATAGGAGACATAAAAATAACAAAGCTTGCATACTTTGCTTACTTTCATTCCTTAAAGTCATATGGTATAATATTTTGGGGTAACTCTTCAAGTCAGTCAAATGTCTTCAGAGTCCAAAAACGTGTAATACGTATTATTTGTGGAGTAAATTCACGGACGTCTTGTAGAAGCCTCTTCAAAGAACTGAGTATATTAACTACTGCCTCTCAGTATATTTATTCCTTAATGAAATTTGTCATAAATAATATATCCCTTTTCCCAATAAACAGCTCAGTTCATACATACAATACTAGAAATAAAAATGATATACACAAGGATTTAAAAGCACTTACTTTAGTTCAAAAAGGGGTCCACTACACAGGAACACACATTTTCAATAATTTACCATCAAGTATAATAAATTTAGCTACAAATAAAGATCAGTTTAAGAGGAACCTAAAAACTTTCTAGTGGCCAACTCCTTCTACTGAATTAGTGAATTTCTAAATTGTACCAAATGATGCATGCACTCATACTATATTAGTATTATTATATTATCAGCAAAAAAAAAAACCTTAAAAATTTATGTATCTGTATTTATATTATAAGTGTATGTATTTGTATTTATATTATTAGTATTATCTGTTATTCAACTTGTAAATTTTGTTTCTTGACATGTTCCACATCCACGAGGATCCCCTCAACATGGATCTACGGAACAAATAACTAATCTAATCTAATCTAATCTAGGCGAACCACAGATTGAAAACCATTGCTGTAAACTGCTATAAGGAAATAGGGGAAGGACAATTATGCACAGGCAGCTGAGTGTACACAGTGGTTTTCAGTCTATTGGCAATTATCAACAGTTGTAGTCTCCTAAGTGATGAGAATGTGTGATTTTAAAACTGCTTTATTTATGCTATTCTACAAATGATATAAGAAAGCAATAATTGTTCCATTGTGCCAACTTTAATTTCATGAAAACATTCAATATGCTCTCATACTCATTGAACTAAATGAATGTGATTGATTTTAATATCACCATCTAATGTTAAGTGATATGTTACCATTTGCAAGATAGTTGTGGTACTACAAGTGTCATCTATGTGAAATGTAGGGAAATACTAGTACAGTCAGGCAAGTATGTGTGTACCCACCCCAATAATTATTAAGAAGATAGTGATGGTGACCAACATGAGAGAAGATTTAGAGCAATTAATAGCTACCCGTGATCAAAGAAATAAATTTTCTTTCACTTTGAATACCTATGACCACCATTCATCCTCGCATGTAAAAACTAGAGGGAAAGGAAGTGACCAGAAAGGAAAGATTCTTCCCTTCGTCAGAAAATCCATGAGGACAAGCAAAGATTAAATGACAGGGGAAGAAAAATGAAAGGTTGATGGTGAAGCATAGCTAAGGCAAAACCACAACAGATCAAGTAGGCAAGAAAAGCAGAAAAACATATGAGACCCAAAAGAGTTTCATATGCACAACAAGAACGATTGGCACCAAGCATAACGAAAGTGAAAAATTTTAATCGGTCCAGGATATTAGCAGCCTTAGGTGATGGAATATTAGGACTATTAGATGATAAATACTGATTAAAATGTAACAAGTGATGGTATGAGTTACGTACATTTTATGAAGGACTTGGAGAATTAATTTGTGATAACTTTAAATAAGAATTTGTAAAATATTGAACTAGAAATACACTCCTGGTCATTAAAATTGCTACATCGCGAAGCTGATACCACGAAGAAGACTTGCTAAAGACGCGAAATTTAACCGACAGGAAGAAGATGCTGTGATATGCAAATTAGAGTATTCACACAAGGTTGTCGCCCGTGGCGACACCTTCAACGTACTGACATGAGGAAAGTTTCCAACCGATTTCTCATACACAAACGGCAGTTGACCGGCGTTGCATGGTGAAACGTTGTTGGAAATGGCTCGTGTAAGGAGGAGAAATGCGTACCATTACGTTTTCGAATTTGATAAAGGTCGGATTGTAGCCTATCGCGATTGCGGTTTATTGTATTGAGACATTGCTGCTCGCGTTGATCGCGATCCATTGACTGTTGGCAGAATATGGAATAGGTGGGTTCAGAAGAGCAATACGGAACGCCGTGCTGGACCCCAACGGCCTCGTATCACTAGCAGTCGAGGTGACAGGTATCTTATTCGCGTGGCTGTAACGGATCGTGCAGCCACGTCTTCATCCCTGAGTCGCGGATGGTTGCATGTCAACAACCATCTGTACCAACAGTTCAGTGACGTTTACAGCAGCATGGACTATCAGCTCGGAGACCCGATTACCCTTGACGCTCCATCACAGACAGGAGCGTCTACGATTGCGTATGCAACGACGAAGCTGGATGAACGAATGTCAAAACGTCATCTTTTCGATTGAATCCAGATTCTGTTTACAGCATCATGATGGTCGCATCCGTGTTTGGCACATCGCGGTGAACGCACATTGGAAGCATGTATTTGTCATCGCCATACTGGCGTATAACCCTACATGAAGGTATGGGCTGCCATTGGTTACACGTGTCGGTCACCTCTTGTTCGCATCGACGGCAGTCTGAAGAGTGGCCGTTACATTTCAGATGTGTTACAACCAGTGGCTGAACACCTCATTCGATCCCGGCGAAACCCAACATTTCAGCAGGATAATGTACGAACGCATGTTGCAGATCCTCTATGGGACTGGCCAGCACTTTCTCCAGATCTCTCACCAATTGAAAACGTCTGGTTAGTGGGGGCCGAGCAACTGGCTCGTCACAATACGCCAGTCACTACTCTTAATGAACTGTGGTATCGTGTTCAAGCTACATGGGCATCTGTACCTTTACAAGCCATCCAAGCTCTGTTTGACTCAATGCCCAGGCGTATCAAGGCCGTTATTAAGGCCGGATTTGATTGTTCTAGGTACTGAATTCTCTGGATCTATGCATCCAAATTGCAGTTATAGTGTAATATATTTGTCCAATGAATATCCGTTTATCATCTGCATTTCTACTTGGTGTAGCAATTGTAATGACAAGAGGTGTAAATAAAAATTCTGTGGGTAAATCTACACACTTACATGAAAGGACGTACCAGCATATGTTGCTTAAGTGTTCACATTCCATTACTTATCCAAACGTCTATGCCACACACGTTATTAATAAGAATGTGTATATATATATATATATATATATATATATATATATATATATATATATATATACCACGCATACTCCTTGTGGTTCTTTTGTAGACATATGGCATGATTAAAAAAATATTATATAAATAAAATTTATTATTGCATATTGCTTGATTAACAAATAAATTTCTTATTGTCATTCAGCATAATTAATTTTTCCGAATTAAGTGAAGTATTGCAAGATATTCTATAGCAGATGTAAAAGAGCATTTCACGAATGTTCTGTTACTTGATGTTAGGACATATAATGTTGTATATGAGAAATATACGTGACAACGTAATTTTATTTGGAAATGGGGCAAAATGACATCTGATTTAATTTCCGAGATATTGAGCTTTATATATGAGGCACATGACGTGCAGTGTTCTTTCTATTCAGTTTGGGTGGCTGATGTGGCATTCGATTTTGAGAATATTTGATTTCTTAAGAACGAACAGTCTAAGATGTTCACTCGATAAGGGACTGAATTTATTTTCGTTATTCGCCATATATTCGCTCAGGCATAAGAATAGGTGCGGTGTTGCATGAACGTTGCGAATGGTTGATATTTGGTCATAGGTTGTTAGGAATCAAGAGTAGATAAAATTTTATTAAAAGCTGTCAGCAGAGCAATATACGATTCGGTTCTCGAGATATTGTGTTTCATACCCATGAAATGACCTACGTAGTTTGTCAGATTTTAAATGAATATTTGCTATATTCGTTAGGTACGATGTCATTCGACTTGCGGAAAATGTTCGATGAACGAATCATATCTTGTACCGTATACAATTCGACATCATCACTCGATGAGAGACAGAACTTCTTGTCATTATTCGTCCAATATCACATTTGTTTCTCAAGATATTTGTTTAGTGTACAATCGAGGCAGAACTACACCTTCCCTCCTACCAGAGTCCCCAATCAGCAAGAAAAAAAAAAAAGTTCAAATGTTTGTTAAGCTTATGGGACTTAACTACTGGGTCATCAGTCCCTAAACTTACAAACTACTTACGAACTAGGACGGCACAAATATCCATGCCCGAGGGGGGATTCGAACCCCCGACCGTAGTGACCGTACAGACCGTGACTGAAGCGCCTCAGTCTCCTCGGCCACCGCGGCCAGCGCAAGAAGACAGACACCATTATTCCCCCTCCCCCTTACTACGCCAACTGGATACGTAACCACTGTGTAATTATGAACTCATTCAAACACCCTATCAAAACACGTCTGTTTGTACCAGGATACATTTTCTTTACGAACAAACGGAATTCGAAGATGTTTTACATCGTGAACACCTTTAATGGACGCGATAGAACTAATCATTACTGAAAACGGTACCTAAAAATAAGGAAAGAATTGGAACATTAACTGCAGGGCATCTGCAGGGCACCAACATTTCCTGTGTTTAAATTCAGTAAAGTGTGTGCATAAATTAGTGAAATAAAATACAGTAATAAATACAGAAATATAGGTCGCTTGCTAGTTTAAACGTATAAACAGGGATCGTGGTTTTTGCTTAAATTCTGCTTGGAATCCGGCTCTGTCTTTCATAAAAAATAGAGGGACATGTTGATTAACAGTCAATATCCATATTTCTGATGTCATCTTTGGTTCTGTTGACTGTGCAGTTACTTGTACTGTGTGTGTGTGTGTGTGTGTGTGTGTGTGTGTGTGTTATTTTTCTTGTTTATCCTTGCACCTTGCTTCCTGAGTGCAGTTGTGCCTTGACAGTGGCAGAGTGTCTTCCTGTCGAAATATCGGCGGTGGTCGACGGTGTTACCTGGCAGTATACCTGTAAGTTGTTTGAATATTCAGTACGCCGGGATAAAAAAATGTTTGTATAGCTTATGGAACTTAACTACGGGGTCATTTGTCCCTAAAGTTACAAACTACTTATCAACTAGCTACTCCTAAGGACGGCAGAAATATCCATGCCCGAGAGGGGGGATTCGAACCCCCGACCTTAGTGGCCGTGCGGACCGTGACTGGCGTGCCGCAGTCCCCTCGGCCACCGCGGCCAGCAGGCCGGGATAAATTAAGGTGTATATATACAGGGTGAGGCAGCTAAGTCATAACACCCCTTGTGTCGCCCCAACCGTAACAGATACACAGATGCCGCTTGAACAGTGAATTGCTGGGCTACTTGAATACATTCAAAAATTTCATGTATGTCCTATTTTTTATTACAGAGATATGAGGCCATCTCTCTCTCTCTCTCTCTCTCTCTCTCTCTCTCTCTCTCTTTTTATTTTTATTTTTTTATTATTTTTTTTTTTAGCGCAACATTCTTTGCTTAAAAAGACGGTTTCAGATATGTGTATATCATAATATTTAAGCGAATAGTTTTTGAGACACAGATATGTTTCCATATCGTTTTCGTCCATCGAAGCTGCGTTTTTGTGTAAGGACTGTCCCTACAATTCACTGTCCATATATATATATATATATATATATATATAGTGAGAGAGAGAGAGAGAGAGAGAGAGCCTATATTTCACTCTGCAGCCAAAACTACACATCACAAACGCATGGTGCATATGTGGAAGTAGGTGTCAGTCTCCCATTGTGCACTATGGTGGTAGAGGGTTGATAAACGATGAGGGGGTGAAAGATATGAGAGTGGAAATTTATCAACTTATATAAAATTCTGTGCCTGGTTGTCAATATTTTGTTCTTCAGCAAAATTACACAATGGACACGACCGATCTCTCTGTGTTGTTGTAGTACAATGTCTCCCGTTGTACATCGTAGCAGTTCCGTGTCGATAGCTATAAGAGGGTGGAAGATACAGTGGTTGAAAGTCGTCAGCTTATATAAAATTCGGACTGAAGACCAGCGATGACTTTTGACACCATAATAGCAAAGAGGTTATATACAGTGAAACGTGATGCAAATTCTTCAGTCGTTTCTCTGAAATAAGCGTACGAACAAAGAAGAAAAGTGCATACTGCAGTTTTAAAAGTAAAACTACCAAGAAAGATGCCA
Organism: Locusta migratoria; assembly: GCA_026315105.1. Lineage (NCBI taxonomy): Eukaryota > Metazoa > Arthropoda > Insecta > Orthoptera > Acrididae > Locusta > Locusta migratoria. The sequence continues at coordinate 669,666,674 of CM048744.1, forward strand.
AAGAGTAAGAAAGAAATTTCGCGTTTTCGATTCGTTTCTAAAAGACAGAAAACGGCGTTGAAAAGTAACTCTACATACGATAGAGACTAGAAATTTGTAGACGTTGTTTATTTTACAATATAGGTATCAGCGTTTTTTTCGATATTCCCATCCCTAAAGGGGTGAAATATGGGATGAACGATTTTTTGAAAATACATTGCTATTGAGGCAATTTTGAAGCAAGAAATACAAAACTCTGGATTTAGATTTTTGATTGGAATTTAAATTCATCATTTTCTCGACTGCCAGCTCTTATTCTTGCCGTGTTTGCAGTAAAATTTGTGATTATGAGGTCCGCCTGATATGCAAAACAGTGATTTATTATACACGCAAACTAGTTTCAGCACCTCTGTACCATCATCAGCGGGTTTTACATTTAATTTTCACAGCATTAAATAAGAAAATGGAAAAGCCACTGACGATGGCGCAGAGGTGCTGAAACTAGTTTCGGTGTATAATAAAACAGTGTTTTGCATATCAGGCGGACTTCATAACCAGAATTTAAAAACACGTGTTTCGATATATTTTGGAAATTCAGCCATTAAGCCGGTGAAATAAGAGAAAATCTTTTAAGGGTGCTACTAAGACTATTTTGATACTAGAAAATCGAAAATTTGGGTTTGGAAATGCAGTTGGAATTTTAAAAAAAAAGTGTGTTTCTAGATGTTTTGAATTATGCCATCAATGCTGCAATAGGGGGTGGCAACTTGTATTGAAATACTTGGTTAGGAAAGCTTTTTTAAAGCTAAATCTATGAAAATTTATATTTAGAAGTAGAAACAACCAATTCAGACCATCCAGTCCATAGTACATACAGGGTGTTACAAAAAAGTCCGGCCAAACTTTCAGGAAACATTTCTCACACACAAAGAAAGAAAATATGTTATGCGGAAACGCTTAATTTCCATATTACAGCTCATTTTATTACTTCTCTTCAAATCACAATCATGGAATGGAAACGCACAGCAACAAAGTACCAGCGTGACTTCAAACACTTTGTTACAGGAAATGTTCGAAATGTCCTCCGTTAGCGAGGATATATGCATCCACCCTCCGTCGCATGGAATCCCTGATGCACTTATGCAGACCTGGAGAATGGAGCATTGTATCACACCCGTCCACAATACGAGCACGAAGAGTCTCTACATTTGGTATCGTGGTTGCGTAGACAAGAGCTTTCAAATGCCCCCATACATGAAAGTCAAGAGGGTAGAGGTGAGGAGAGTGTGGAGGCCATGGAATTGGTCCGCCTCTACCAATCCATCGATCACCGAATCTGTTGAGAAGCGTACGAATACGTCAACTTAAATGTGCAGGAGCTCCATCGGGCATGAACCACGTGTTGTGTCGTACCTGCAAAGGCACATGTTCTAGCAGCACAGGTAGAGTATCCCGTATGAAATCATGATAACGTGCTCCAGTGAGGCCCAATTAAGACATCACCAACAATTCAAATGTTTGTTAAGCTTATAGGACTTAACTACGGGGTCATCAGTCCATAAACTTACAAACTACTTACGAACTACCTTACACTAAGGACGGCACAAATATCCATGCCCGAGGGGGGATTCGAACCCCCGACCGTAGTGGCCGTGCAGACCATGACTGGAGCGCCTCAGTCCCCGCGGCCACCGCGACCGGCACCAATAGTTCCTGCCGAAACGTTCACAGAAAATCTGTGTTGATGACGTGAATCTAGGAAGTACAGTACATAATAACGAAACAATTGGGTATTTTGACAATTGCCTGCACGAATTATTTCAATTTAAATGTAAAGAGAAATACTAAAATGAGCTCTACCATGGAAATTAAACGTTTCCGGACACATGTCCACATAACATATGATCTTTCTTTGTGTGTGAGGAATGTTTCCTGAAAGTTTGGCCGTACCTTTTTGTAACACCCTATATACAGGGTGTCCCAGCTATCTTGTCCACTCAAAATATCTCTGGAACAATAACAGCTATTGGAAAACGACTTTACCGATATCAATGTACGGTTGGGGCCCATGAATGTACATATTTGGAAACATTCTAAAACGAAGGCAAATGTGTTTCATCCGATGTCAGTAACGTGGTATATTAAGCCCCGGTTGTTTGTGTGGCTCCAACTGTGAGGTATACGGCCGTTTGCGGCGACAGTCGGCAGTCTAACAGCGCATCGAGGAAGCTTCTCGCTCCGTGACACCGGCGACGTTACAACACGGCCGCACCACATTTAGAAGGCGCATTGCATTATACGCAGCGTTTGTGGTATCTGCCCCTGAAACTTTGAAGGGTTGTAGCTCCCAAACTAACAGTGATAGGAATGTAGTTTAAATTGATTTCGACGCAGCTGGTTCAACGAATCCAATGTACGATAGAAAAAACTATTGTTCCATTAAAAAAAATATATCTTTGTGGTGCAACTCATTGGAAAATGATATAATAAACTATGTTCATAGCTCCGCAGAAAGTGTAACATTTATTGTGTTGACCTACCGCATTAAAATTTCCTGTCACCTATTATTTTATAAGTTACAGAGGTAAATACACTTAATGAAACACCCTGTATATTATAATCGCATTAAAGTTCCGCTCCAGTTGTCACAATGTAAAAATGTCCGAACGACATGTTACGGGCCTACATTAGCCCATTCTCAAGTTCTAAAAAGAAGAAAGCTAAGGAAAACGTAAATTAAAACGAAAACACTGAAACCTTAAAAACGATCCATGTCAATATAACGAAGTATGTTCAACGTAGACTGGTTTACCTTGAATTCTAAAACATATCTACCCTAAGGCATATGCACAATATCAACAGATAAACATTCTTCACAGTATAACATGTTGCTAGTTGGAGGCACAGTTGTGGACTGCTAACTATCTGCTCTGCTATATCAAAGGTCGTCCAAACGCTACCCACTATCAAAGATAAACCTACCACATTGCTACTATCGAAAGTAATCCCGTCTAAAAATACAATTTAAAATGTATCCAAAAAAACTTCTAACAGTAAATCAGCCGACCCCAACCCAAAGGAACCAAATGTTTATCGAGAAGGACAGTGCCAAAATGAGACCAGAAATGTCCTTTAGACAATTCCGTTTGTTCATTTAATATGCTATTTGGTTCTTTTCTTAACGCACAACGCACTATCTCCTCCAGGTTAGACAGCAACCATCCCTTATCCTCATAATGTATTGGCCTCATACTGTTATTAATACTGCCCAATGAATGCCGTTCATATTTTAGATGCTTCGCCACCGCCGAAGAGCCATTCTCAACGTTCTTATGCTCTTTAAATCGAATTTTAAAATTCCTATGAGTCTGTCGCACGTATTTCATTACACAATCTAAACATTTAACTTCATTCAAGGTAAATCAGTCTAGGATGAACGCACTTTGTTATATTGACATGGATCGTATTTAAGGTTTCAGTGTTTTCGTTTCAAATTTACGTTTTCCTTGGCTTTCTTCTTTTTAGAACTTGAGAATGGGCTAATGTAGTCCCGAAACATGTCGTTCGGACATTTTTACATTATGACAAATGTTCAAATGTTTGTAAGTCGTATGGGACTTAACTACGGGGTCATTAATCCCTAAACTTACAAACTACTTATGAACTACTTACGAACTAGGACGGCACAAATATCCATGTCCGAGGGGGGATTCGAACCCCCGACCGTAGTGGCCGTGCAGACCGTGACTGAAGCGCCTCAGTCCCCTCGGCCACCGCGGCCGGCACATTATGACAACTGGAGCGGAAACTTAAGTGCGATAGTTCATACAGATGTGAAATGGCATCCAAACAAACGATATATTATAATGTAAACGAAGGCTTCCGCGGCCGTTGTCATTGCATATAAAACTCTTCTGGGTTTTGGACCGCATCGTCAAAATATCAAACACTTCACCGACGTTTCGGCCACTATTGCAAGTGGCCATCTTCTGGGTGTTACATTTACTGTAATGTAACACCCAGAAGATGGCCACTTGCAATAGTGGCCGAAACGTCGGTGAAGTGTTTGATATTTTGACGATGCGGTCCAAAACCCAGAAGAGTTTTATATACGATATATTATAATGTTGAAATTTTTACATCCAACAAATACAACGATAAGAAACCCCTTTTACAGTGGTACAATGGAAAATACCCTCCGTCATGCAGTTGACTGATGTGCGCCACCTTTAAAGTAGTGTCACTTGGTGGCAGCAGAGCGCGGCTGTATGAAGAGGTAGGTGCCTGGCAGCTCAGCCAGCTGCACAGTGGCGGACATGGCAATCAGTTTGGGGCCTTGTCCCAATTATCGCCGCCGTCGCCGCCGCCTCGGACAATCCGCCCCCTGATCCGCCCCTTCCGCCCCCTTCCGCCCCCCTTCCACCCCCCAGTCCTGGCTGAGCCCCGCCGGCAGGAAAGGCCCCCCGCCCGTAATTGCCTCGTAATCCCCGGGGACAGCTCGTCACAGGTATCCGGCGCACCCTCCACCCCCCACCCCCACGTCTGCCGCAGCGATACTTTCAAAGGACTCCTCCTAACGACCCGCTGCAGCTGCCGCCGACACTCGATAGCCCCATTACGTTTTACACGCGCCCTGCAAATCACGTGGAAACGGTGCCAGGCACGCCCTAAAATTCGCTGACTTTGCTTCTCTCTTCAGCGCTAGTGTTTTAATGGCTGGAGGACATCTACACTTTCTTCGCTTTGCATTAGACTCCAGTGCAACTGGCAATGTGTATGCACTTTGAAAATAATATAAGTGTCCCGACAACACCTGTTAATTTATTTGTGCCTTTTGCGTTTCGACTTTCGTCATTTTGGAAGCCTACGAAAATACACTGCCGAAAAATAAAAATGCAGCCGCACGTCGCAAAATTAAAAATTATTTAACCTGGTTTCGGTATTAACTATGATTTCCTTCATCAGAAATTATGAAATAAAACGAGTCGCTTAATAGAATATACAACTCAGCTGTGAAGCTTACGTCAGAAAATTTACAAAGAAATTTTTAGAAATGTTTGTTTTATTTTATAACATCTGATGACGGTAATCACAGTTATCGCTGAAACCAGGTTAAATAGTTTTTAATTTTGAGGCCGAAGGCTGCATTTTTATCCTTTGACGTTGTAAGGTCGCTGATAATAGCAGCTATGTTAAAAAAAATGTACACTGCTATCTGAATTACCTCGCACATTTTGTTAAAATATCACAAATAACAATAAATAATATTACCCATTTAAAAAGTTTCAATAAAAAAATTAATCCCCTTAGAACAATTTGTGTCAGTCGTACACCATTACATATAAGACGGAAGCTTAAAATGTATAACCCTAGACCATTTCCTTTTTACGAAGAGATGTAAATACTGATATCTGTATGTACGACCAGTAACTATGTGGAGCCTCTGCCACGTAATGTTGGTGTCTTTCTGTTTGTCTGCATCTTTCTCTCTCTCTCTCTCTCTCTCTCTCTCTCTCTCTCTCTCTCTCTCTCTCTCGCTTATTTCTTTTAAAAGTAATATTATAATAATTTTACAATCTTGTAAATAATTAAGTGCTGCACAAAATAAGAGGGCGTGATATAAGTGGTTTCCATGCATTGTCAAGATGAAATCCGTCGTCACTTATATCACGCCTTCGTTCTGAAAGAATGTCTGCATCTTCTATTCCGATTGATGTTACCACTTTTAATGATTAATTATTCATTTGTAAGCACTGTGGATACGTAACAGCTATGTTTATGTTTGCACTCACTGCTCACAGATTATCTTTGAAGTATATATTTATCTATGACTAGCGTAGCAGTTACGAATGTGATATCTTCGAGCATGCGCAGTCTAATCCTCAGTAGCTTGGATCACGTGATTTACCGTATAAATAGGCACGCACAGACGCTGAGGACTCAGTCTTGGACTCGCCTTGAAGATGGCTGTAAGGTTTGCAGCCGAAATATCGGAAGAAGAATTGTCGCTGTCCCGGGTGCACTCCCGAAAGATGATGGAATACTATGTCCGCCGGGAAAAATTCAAGAATTACTTATGAACTACTTACAACTAAGGACGGCACAAATATCCATGCCCGAGGGGGAATTCGAACCCCCGACCGTAGTAGCCGTACAGACCGTGACTGGAGCGCCTCAAGCTCCTCGGCCACCGCGGCCGGCCCCATGCAAGGACGATCTGGAATTGGTATATTGAGGAAAACCAGCGGATTTTATTTGGCACTAGCTTAAATCTTCGGCTCCGGTCGCGTGTTGGTTGATTATGGTAGATAAGCTATCTTTCTGTAGTGTGCTATGAGAAGGATGAAATGAAATACAATACCTTCTTTAGAAACAAACTGAAAACTATTCCTATGAGATTGCAGAAGTCTATGCAGTTACCGTTTATCAGGAAAGTAAGTAGTGTATATCGAATCACACGTAACAATGCACTCGTTTCGAAGAATCCAATCACGAAATTCAACAATAATGTTTGTAATAATATCACAGATCAATCACTTGATGTAATGCGCAAAACATTAAATCGATTTTTTTTAAAGAGACGGCCTTCAGTCCGAATTTTTTTATAATTTGACGAATTTCAACCACCATATCTTTCACCACCTTACAGCTATCGGCATGGAACCGCTATGGTGTACAACGGGAGACTTCGGACAACAATTACACACAGATCATTCGTTTGCGATCTAGTTTTCGCTGCAGAGGGAAATATTAAAACACACACACACACAAACACACACATAGAATTTTATATACGCCGATAACTTTCCATCCCAATACCCATTTATCATTATCAACCCTCAAACAACAATGCAACCAATAAAACCATTTTCAAAAAATATAATTTTCAAAGAGTAATTATTGTTCCTAATTTCGCGTTATATTCTTCAAACTACTAAATATGTATCAGATCGCTATAAAACCGTGCTTAAAACTTTCCCCAGGTTTAAATTAGTAACTGTACAAATATTTAAGTCTCCTCGTCTTGTCGTTTGGACGTGATAAGCATATATATATATATATATATATATATATATATATATATATATAGAGAGAGAGAGAGAGAGAGAGAGAGAGAGCTATCCGATCGGCATAAAACCGTTCCTAAAGCCTTCCCCAGGTAGACATTAGTAACTGTACAAACTTTAGCTCTTTGTCTTGTGGTTCAGACTATAAACGTACACCGAACAGACATTCACATTTATATATGAAGATTTTGCCCTTCTGCAGCTTGGTTGCCACCCCCAGGCGTAGTTAGAACTTAGGGTTTGCCCCTATCCCCTCTCGTTGCTGCCGTCGGCGAGTTGTAGTTTGCAGCCTTCTGTTCGTGTCTTTCCTGAATTGTCTGATGACTATCCATACATGTGGCAGTGAAGCTAGCCCGCGGCCTTTCAGGAAGTTTGGTTTTAACTTTTTTTCTCCTCCTCCCCTATAAAGGTGCTCATCTGTTATGATTATTGATTTAGAGATTGTTGGCAGGCCGCGGTGGCCGAGGGAACTGCGGCGCGCCAGTCACGGTCTGCACGGCCACTACGATCGGGCGTTCGAATCCCCCCTCGGGCGTGGATATTTGTGCCATCCTTAGTGTTAGCTAGTTCATAAGTAGTTTGTAAGTTTAGGGACTGATGACCCCGTAGTTAACTCCCATAACCTATACAAACATTTGAACATTTTTAGAGATTGTTGTTGTATCACTGTTTAGCAAACTCGTGGCAGAAGCTTTACCTGGTGTGCGCAATGTGCTCTGGCCAGTATTTAAAGGGCACTGTTCAATTACACTGTTGATGGTTTTGGTATAATGGTATATTAACCCAATGGGGTACCTTATCTAGTGTTCTGCCTTTTAATTGTCTAGTTTTGGCCAAAGTTTGTTTAAATGTATTTTTATTGTGACAATTTCCAAATTTAAGCTAGGCCATATGTGTTAAAAAAAACGCCCCATTAGTTTAATCTATCTGGGGTTACTATGTGCAACTTTCGGGCCAGTACACTGCAATTGGAGTCTTGTTTATTGCAGATGGTCATTTATGTTATGCGGTGAGGTTTCATTCACAATCGCACAGTGTGCTCTGGCGAAATTGTAACTGCAGTCTTAATTATTGCAAATGGTAATTTGTTATTTGGTGAGGTTTTAATCAAAATTGCACAGTGTGCTCTGACCAATGTTAGAAGCACGGTTCAGTTACACTGCTGGTGTTAGTATACTTGCCCAGGCAAGCCTGTAGCGCCACTGTTAATTATATCTCGTGTTTCTGCCTTTGCTATTCATTGCTCTATCTTTCTTTTAAAATGGTGTCCTTGTCAACAATCCGAAGATTGGTTTGAACACCACGGTGCTTTCCTAGGCATGGTCCTGTTTGGAGGTGGTAAGCCGTTGCCTTCCTCCGACCTTGGAACTGACTTACCCAGCCAGTTATAGGGGAACGTACAGTTTAACGTGGGTTCCGAACCACGGTGCTACTTGGTGCTTTTCACATCATCAACACTGCCAGAGGTGAAAGAAGTGGAAAGTGACAGATAAAAATCCTAGGACCTAAATCTCACCTGTTATTTTATAAAGGCGAATGATTGCTCCCTTCTTGCTTTAAATTAAGAGGATCTCCTTATTGTATTGGGCTGAGCATCTGTATGTTTATCTATTCATGCCAGCTGTTATCTGATGTTAAGCATGATGTTAAATTTTACCCTCACTAATAAATTACATTGTCTTGGTATTTTGATGAAAATGTCCATCAGTGATACCCTCCTTTATGTCCAGTATGCGCGTCCTTTAATAAAAGGGGTTAAAAACTCGGTTTTAAACTACCTTATACTAGAGACGACACAAACAACCCAGCCCGATAGGGCGATTCGAACCCCCGACGGGGAACGGCTTCACGCATCGGAGCATAGCGCCTCAATGCGCTCGGCCGCTTCGCCGCGGACACGGAACTGAGACTGTATAATATCGTACAGTTGTAATAACCGATACAAAATACGTAATTATATACATTTTCTGTATGATCTCACCTGATCCCATAATTGTTTTCAACGGTGTAATCCAGAACTAATCCTGTAGTCTCTTTGAAATCCGCTACGATACCTATATGTTCTCATTAGTTGATAGTGTCATCGATCCTGTTCTATTTTTTCCCGTTTGTCTGAATCCCTGTGTGTTGTAATCCCTGGTATGACGTGTACGCCTGCCTGGGTATAGGTTTCGCCGGCCCAGACGCGTCTACCTGTTGCTGGCCGACCGAAGCTGGCCGCCACTAATGAAGAGGGTGAGGGGTAGAGGCGCCCTCTGCTGCTGCTGCTGCGGTAATTAATCAAAGCGGAAAACCTCTGCGGCTGCGGCAGCGGCAGCGGCTGGCCAGTCTATTGGTCGGCCTGCCTGTTACGAGGGAACCCGACACCCACACCAGACTGGCGGGGCGCGCGCACTCCATATTCACACACACACACACACACACGCACACACACACACATTCACGCACGCAGACACAGCAAATGTCATGGAGGATAGTGCAGTACCGCTTGGCTCAACGAGGTTAGAATACAGGGAAACAGCCTTACACTGAAAAAGTGAAGCCTGCCTCCGCCGTATGCTAAGTTTTGGAGAAGTGTTCGTCTTGTACAGCTAATGTTTTACGTCATTTAAAACAGGAATTAAAGTCCGATGGTTTTTCCGTGATGTACACCATGTTAAAAGGGTGCAAGTTATCCGTTAAAAATTAAGTTTTCAAACATATTATGATGAATATTTAGTACTATTTATTCAAGAAAATAAATTGTTTGAAACCACATTCTTTGCGGTGACTGTCAGTTCAATGCGTTATGAGTGAATATTTTAGGTTTATGATTTCTCTGTTTTTAATTATTTCTGTTAATATTATTTTATCAATATTATATAATAATGTTGATACGATAATTATTATATATATGAGGGTGATTCTCTTGATTTTAATTTTAAATATTTCAAAAAGAGTTTCGATTTAGAGCATAGTTTTAACAGAGAAATAGCATTCCAAAACGGGCCAAGATGGCGGACAGCCTTCAACTGACGTATGTGCTCTCCACTCTCCATAGGTAATGTCTCCCTTTATTCTAACCTCATTGGCATGGCTCAGGTTTTTTTTTTTTTTTTTTTTTTTTTTTTGCGTGGTTGGCGAAGGCGGCATACGTAGTGGTGGTGTTCTCCTTTGGTAAGCCGCGAGGTGTTTCTTGACATCTCGGACTTGTCATTTCCAGTAGTACAATAATAATCAGTCAACCAGTTGACAGAAAAAATACTATGAAATTCTATATCCATACCTTTCTTGGGAAATATTTCCTACCGAATCAAGCGTCTTCTAACGAAAAATTTCAACAGTAATATTCCTTTTTCTACAGACTACACTCTAATGAGAAAATTGTTGCACATACTGAAAAATGCATAAATCCACGTTTGCCAATCACACTCCAAAAAAAGTTAGAAGGCAAAATTATTTTACACAGAAATGTTAAAGGGCGAAAGCTTGATTTATGGGAAGAACTATATAGACTTCACATAGAAGAACGCCTAAATCACATACTTTACTTCATACTTTATTACGTGACCATTTTCGACAACAAGTTGTCATTTTCATACGTAAAATTACAAATATGTAAAAAAAAAAAAAAAAAAAAAAAAAAAAAAAAAAAAAAAAAAAAAAAAAAAAAAAACTAATGCCAAATAATATAATTTAAAATTCCACTAGGTGAGTAAAGCCTGCTACACTCATGCATCACGTAAAATAAATTTAACAGCTCTTTTATAATAACTGCTTAGTTGGTGTAAATGAAATGAAGAAAAGTAACTTTAAACACACTGTTTGTCGTGTTGACAAAATGTAGCAGAAATAAAATAAAACATTGCTTACATATATAGGCCAATATTTTCTTTGCTACCTCTCTGTGCTCATAACTATTGCTAAAACAAATAAAAAGTTTTATTCGTTGCGTTACACAGATTGTTGATCGATTTTGGCATCCTTACTTGGCGTCTGGAATTTACAAGACACCTTTCACACCGATCAGTGTTTGAAGGAATGCGATAAAATATATAGGCACAATGTCTGCCATTATTTAAGCAGTTTGAAGCTGCACAATCAACCATTTCACACTGTGAAGGCCGGCCGCGGTGCCCGAGGGGACTGAGGCGCTCCAGTCACGGTCTGCACGGCCACTACGGTCGGGGGTTCGAATCCCACCTCGGGCATGGATATTTGTGCTGTCTTTAGCGTAAGGTAGTTCATAAGTAGTTTGTAAGTTTAGGGACTGATGACCCCATAGTTAAGTCCCATAAGCGTAACAAACATTTAGACACACTGTGAAACAATAAAATCAAAACATATTCGCTGATTCACTTTGCTGCACCGCACAAAGCACACAGCAGTGTCGTCGGATTGGGATTCATAATGGATTGTTCAGCTCTGTATATCTAGTGCTTTAACGCTGTGGTTAGCGTCACGAGGTGTGGAGGAAACGAGATGTAAATAACAGAATTGCGTCTTCACTTTCCGAGATAATTTTACTAATTTGGTTTAATTACGGATTGTGGAACTTTTTGTTTAATGAAAATTATAATATCCAATATTCTACGTTATTTATTACAAACAAAAGCTTTTTCCTCGATAGAATTTGTTGAGATTTTCGTGCTAGGGCAGAGGAAGCAATAAATTTTAAGGCCGTCCCCTACTTCACTCGCTTTTCTTCACAATGTCTGAATTCTGTCGCAGCTGAGTGTATCGTTGGAATAGTTCAGTTTCACAGTGGAAAGAGAACGTGGCTAGGATGTTGTCACGGAAGCAGATGCACAGTGATGATGCAGCACTACGTTTGGCATGCGAATCCAATTCATGAAAATTAATCCAATGGCAGTAAGAACACTGATTCATCTTAGACGTTGGGAAACAAATCTTTTATAGTGCAAATCCTTTGCTTCCGTATTTCGTGAGGTAGTATGGATAAAAAGAAGGAAAAAAGTTTCTAGTAAATATTCGCTCTAAAGTGCATACCTGTACTTCCGGAGATGTGTTCGACTACATCGAAGATGAAGACTGCTCATAGCTATTAAGCATTTTAGAGCCAAGATTTATTGTACTTTTTCTATTTGTTTTCGGCTCCATTGCGTATCCTCCCAAAGTATGGAAAGCAAGAAGCTTTCAGTAGAAATTCGTTTTCTGAAGAGCTGGATAAAAAGTTGTGAGATTTAATCCCCCAGACAAGCCATGTTTAACCATTTCTTGACGAGTGGTACATATGTGTCCCACATACGAATTTCTGTCCCTGAGTTCACCGAAATACAAAAATCCCACATATGTGTGGTGCTGCAACCTAGTGCTGAAGTCATCAATAGAGTGGAACCAACTGGCTTGTTTGGGGTCTACTTCATGTGTTAGCGCTTATTTCAGTTGTGCATAGGGAAACTCGTGTTTTGACAGTTTTATGTCGTATTTTTTCTTATCTGAAAGAGATAAGCTTAGTAAAGGTATATCTTGTTTTCTTTAGTTTGTTTGCTAGAAATATACTTTCTACAACATTTAAATTCCCAACACAAGAAGATTAATTTCAGTATGGAACTAGGAGGATCTTCTATAAACCTTTTGCACTTTACTATTGACAACAGCACTAAGAAACACTTATTCAGTATTTTCAGAAAATTCATAGTAACAGATAAAGTTCCCAGCATCCACACAGCCATAAACAGGCAGCTTCCCACTCCATGGTCCATCGCCTCATATCTGTTCCATTATCTAATTCTGCATTTCATACAGAATTACAAACAATCAAACATATGGCATCCAGTAATGGCTATAAACCTGCCCTGATTGACAGTATACTGAATAAGAAGAAAATTAGGAAAATTACAATACTGTTGTATGCTGGCCAGCAATAACTAGTCAGTAGTCAGAAAAACTGGTGTCATCCCATATTTAGGCAACATTTCAGATCACATTGGTAAACAGTTAAAATCTCGAAATTACATGCCACCATTTTACAACACAAACAACATTTCAAAGTATTTATTCAATAGTAAGGACAAAATTCAACTCCTATCACAGAGTGGTGTGTACAAGATCACGTGCAAACATTGTGGGAAAGTGGATGTTGGTCAGTCTGGCACTACTGTAGCTATTATATTGTCAGAACACGAGAGAAACTGCAGGTTAAAAAAGACAGATTCAACCTTTGCTGAACATCTGCTCAGAGAAAACCATTATTACGATGTACACTGTGAAATCCTACATCACCCTAAGAAAAGAAGAAAGATGACACTAATGGAAAAATTGGAAATCAATAAACATTTGGCTAAGAATGCCAGTTTAGTATTAAACGATCAGATCCAGTTCTCTTTTACACCTGTACCGAAATAAGTTTTATTTTCCTAATATCCTTTTCAACAAAAATAATCATGTCAGTTTTGATATCTGATATAAATGTTAATAACTCTCATAAATTGTACTTGTACTTTCCTGTGAACTAGTCGATTTTCTGTGATAATATCTTTGTAAATCGTAACATGTTTGTAACATCTTTGAAAACATGTATACTACAGTCAGTTGTCACCTGATGATGGCCTGAGAAGCCGAAAGCCGATTGGTGACGAATAAATTAGTTTTGCAGAATATCAGGAAGAAGTTCCTTTTTTATATTAGAAACATACAGATTTGTGCACATGTTTACTGGTAAATAAGTTCTACATTCGTGGTTTTCTTATGGCCAGCGCATGTACAGTATTTCTATTGTGCCTTTCGCTCATATTTGTTTCAAAATTTTTAAATATTTATTTAAATTCTATTCTATAATGTTATTTGATTTCACTTAATCTGATATGAAACGGTAAAAACGTCGTATTCTGGTTGGATACCTGTTACTGTTACATACTGAAAGCCACGACACTGCATTCAGCTGTTTCGTTCGAAACTGAGAACGTAAATTGACATTTGCCGGAACACACAAAGTAATAAATTATGTAGCTTCTAGTAATATCTTGTCTGTTCCTGTTTTTTAGAAATGTTGAGATTGACGAAGTCTCGTGATACTTGTTCAGGCTACCCGATAATGAAGTGTTGTCTATTCAAATGTTTGTAAATCTCAACTGCTGGGTTATTAGTCCGTAGCTTACAAACTAAGGTAATCTAACGTAAGGGCAACACAAATCCCCGACGGCGAACGGCTGCGCGCACTGCAGCATGGCGCTCCAATGCGCACGGCTACCCCGCCGTGGCAAGTGTTGTCTGAAGAAGAATGAGTTGAAGAGGCAGCAGTAGACCTTTTAGAACTTGACGGCTGAGATGTGTGACAGGAATATTTTCAAATGACAGAGAGAAGCAGAAGGCCTTCGTCACAGAAAAAGGAACTTCTGGCATTCCTGATGATGTGTGCTTATCTGCAGTTGGAAAACGTTTTCCAACAAGGAACACAAGGACGCGATGCAGACAATACAGCTGCTGAAACGTTCCACTATGTATTCAGAAATGTGTTGAAAAATTCAACAATAATAACTGAATAAAGTAGTTATGTTTCGCACAATTACGGCAATATTATTATTTGTACAGATCCCAACCCCTACTATAAAAGCATTGCTTTCGTAAATTTACTGCTCCTCGAGACCAAGGAGAGATATAAATGTAAAGCAGTCAACAATCCGAAGATTGGTTTGAACAGCACAGTGCTTTACTAGGCTTGGTCCTGTTTGGAGGTGGTATGCTGTTGTCTTCCCCCGACACAGGGCGACCTACAGTTTAACGTGGGTTCCGGAGCACGGTGCTACTCGATATTTTTGACATCAACAACACTGCCAGAGGTGAAACATGTAGGAAGTGGCAGATAAAAATCATAGGGCCTTGCGGGGATTGAACCCGCAACCTGTGGATTTGTAGTCTGGCACTCTACCATTGTGCTACTGAGCCACACGAGGAACATATATGTCCCACAAAAAATAATTGTAAAACTGTTAACAGAAAGAAAAATTTCGAAATTTGGCCTGATTCAGTATCCATTCTACTAGCAAAAAACCAATTGTTACAGTTATATGCGAAATTTTAATTAATTAGGTTATAACGACAGAGCTGCGTGCACCTAATCCTCGATGGGCGAAGGTGCCGTTATATTCTATTTGCTGCTTAATTAATCCTTGATCATTTAATCATTGTTCCAGTGGTATGACTGTATGGGATGCGGACAATGACTGGGTTGATCCGTAACAGTAAACTTTATTACGGAACGACAAATGTTAACAACTCTTTCTTTAAGTACACTGATTAAATAACCGCGTGCCACTACGATAAAGCCGGCCGCGGTGGCCGAGGGGACTGAGGCGCTACAGTCACGGTCTGCACGGCCACTACGGTCGGGGGTTCGAATCCCCCTCGGGCATGGATGTTTGTGTCGTTTTTAGTATAAGGTAGTTCATAAGTAGTTTGTAAGTTTAGGGACTGATGACCACGTAGTTAAGTCCCATAAGCTTAACAAACATTTGAACATTTGATTTGAACTACGATAAATGTATACAAATCCACACTGGAACGATTCCATACGCAACTACGACCGAAACTCGTATGCGATACGACCGATGAGCAAAACTTTAGCCACCGCTAAACGCGGGTACTGTCGCCGTGAAGACTGCCTCGCTCTGCGGTCGGTGGGAGACAGAGTTGCTAACTCTGCCACAAAGATTCCCTCTAAATTTACTGTAAAATCCCCCTAAATCGGAAGAAATCTCCCTAAAAAAGCAAACGGGGGAGGGGGGGTGGCGGCTAGAAGGTGCAAGCTGCAGCCTGATGAGTTGTTTTTGAGATTTCACTCTCACTCTCTCTCTCTCTTTTCAAATGTTTGTTAAGCTTATGGGACTTAACTACGGGGTCATCAGTCCCTAAACTTACAAACTACTTACCAACTACCTTACACTAAGGACGGCACAAATATCTATGGCCGAGGGGGGATTCGAACCACCGACCGTAGTGGCCGTGCAGACCGTGACTGAAACGCCGCATTCCCCTTGATCACCGCGGCCGGCTCTGTCTTTCTCCCGCCAACTATTGCACATATATTAATAATTAAGAGCCATGCCCATGGGCACGGACGTAGGGGTGCAATACCAAAAGATAGCTCGTAATAAGAAATAATTACAATCTTACCTTCCAGCAAAGGGCCCCTAAATCCGATGGGAAAACCCCCAAGTTGGCAACCCTGCCGGAAGACTGCCGCACACCGCCCAACAAACAAGAAACGTTCAAACCTAATCACTGTCGCCCAGCAGCTATCGCTGCATGCCAACGATAAGTACTGTTCGACCCAGCCGGCCACGGTGGCCGAGGGGACTGAGGCGCTCCAGTCACGGTCAGCACGGCCACTACGGTCGGGGGTTCGAATCCCCCCTCGGGCATGGATATTTGTGCCGTCTTTAGTCTTAGCTAGTTCATAAGTAGTTTGTAAGCTTAGGGACTGATAACCCCGTAGTTAAGTCTCATAAGTTGTACAAACATTTGAACATTTTTTGTTCGACCCAAGGAGGTTAAAATACAGGGAGTCACCCTTATGCTGAAAAAGTGGAGCCTACCTCCACCATATTGGTCAGTTTTGGAGAAGTGTTCGTATTAAAGAGCTAATGTTTTATATCACTTAAAACAGGAATGAAACGTCCAATGGTTTTGCCTTGATGTACAACAAGTTAAAAGAGTGCAAATTAGTCATTAAAAATTAAGTTTTGAAATATATTGTAATGAGTCTTTATTAATATTTAATCAATGAAATATATTGTTTGAAAGTACATTCTTTGCCGTGACTGTCAGTTGAATGCATTAACAGCAAGAGGGTCGACTTAATGCATCGTTTTAACGGAGAAATAACTTTCCAGGACTGACAAAGATGGTGGACAGGCTTCAATTGACGTATGTGCTAGGCATAGATAACGCCACCTCCCTTTATTCCTCACCTCCTTGGTTCGACCAACACGTACGAGAGATGTTACTAAGCTAAAACCCTGTGTCCTCACAAGGGCATGAAAGGGTTAAAATCATAACGTCTTTGTTACGTCGGACTAAAATCCGAAGGTTTAGGCGACGAACTAGACAATTGACAGGAGGCGACACGTGATTGAAGCGTGTATTTATTTGGTTACGAGCGCGCAGGAGGCCCGTGGCATGGCGGCTGTCGGCGCTGGGCAGTAAACAGAGCAGCGACGGGCGAGCACAAAGCCGGCCCGGCGCGGCGGTCGATGCGGCCATTGTGCACTGGTAAATGGGGGCGTTTTACTGGCAGCCGCAGCCTTCGTTAGCGCTCACAACTAATTCCATTACACGGTGTCGGTGTGGGGCCGCCGTATAAACGGACACTAGCGCCCACCGCCCACCGCCACGCTCGGCTTACCCTCGCTAATAACCCGCCTGCCAGCCGCCTATCTCGCCGCTGCACGCCGCTGCCTGGCGGGCTTTATTAACACTTTACTCTGCGTGTATTCCAGCACACAGCTTAAGTGACAGAGCAAAATGCGCGAGGACTCTTTGCTAATGTTAAACTCCGGGTTTAAGATGTCGTTGACGCAGGAGGAGCATACAGACGTACAGCTGTTTAACCCTGCCGGCCACACCATAGGCCTCTGAGGCCCAGGTCACAGAGTAACATATACAGAGAAGCAGCCCACCCTAAACCACTGCCCTACGCTCCCCTCGTACTTCCGTAAGATGCTAGCAGGTGTCAGGCGCTTCGCTGGCTTAGAGTGCCTCTCGCACGTCAGAGGGTAGCTTGGAGGGGAGACTGAGGGGAGAGCTCGTGCCGCCTGACATGAGGCCACGGCTGTGTCCGGCGTGCCGGCGTTTGAGGGGAGGTGGTGGTGGGGACAGCCGCTACCTGCCGCCTGCTCTGGCCAGTTTAAAGGGCTGCTTCTGACCGCAGCGCCATCAAGGGACATCTTAAGGAACTGCTGGAAACCCTCCCTCCCCGCACCCCGGAGCGTAGGACCGGGCCCTTACAGAGGTTTCCCGTCTGTATATATTTGTCTGTGCCCAGATGCTCAGTCAGACCT
The DNA here is from genome assembly GCA_026315105.1 of Locusta migratoria. Classification (NCBI taxonomy): domain Eukaryota; kingdom Metazoa; phylum Arthropoda; class Insecta; order Orthoptera; family Acrididae; genus Locusta; species Locusta migratoria. The sequence goes on from CM048744.1 coordinate 669,684,720, forward strand.
GTCTAATCCCGCTCCAACACAGCTGGAGGGGCCATGACTCGCATGTAAGCCTCCTCTAGTTACTTGTCTCTGAGCACAGACAAATATATACAGACAGGAAACCTCCGTAAGGGCCCGGTCCCACGCTCAGGGGTGCGTGGCGGGGGGTTCTGAAGCAGTTCTGTAAGATGTCCCATGATGGTTCAAATATTTGTAGATTTATCGGACCAAACTGTGTGGTCATTAGTCCGTAACTCAAAAACTACTTAAACCTAGGTAAACTAACCCAAGGACAAACACACACATCCATGCCCCAGGAAGGACTTGAACCTCCTCGGCGAGCAACCGCGCGCTCCACAGCGAGGCGCTTTAGACCACTCGGCTACACCACGGCTCCCATGATGGCGCTGCGGTCAGAAGCAGCCCTTTAAACTGGCCAGAGCAGGCGGCAGGTAGCGGCTGTCCTCACCACCACCTCCACTCAAACGCCGGCACACCGGACACAGCCGTGGCCTCATGGCAGGCGGCACGAGCTCTCCCCTCCACACTACCCTCAGAAGTGCCTCTAGTGTGGTCTACCGGTACTAAGCCGGGGAACCGCCTGACATCTGCTAGCATCTTACGGAACTACGAGGGGAGCGTAGGACAGTGGTTTAGGGGGGGCTGCTTCTCTGTATTTGTTACTCTGTGCTCTGAGCTGGTGTACAGTGCACAACACTTCCACCCCTGCTTGCCCGTTCAGGTAAACAACTGGACCGCCGAGACATCCATAACTTTGCAAAAACCAAGGGAAAGGGAGACACAACTGTAAAAAAAACCATTGTCCCGATTTGAGTTTATGTTGACGCTTTAACACCTTAAAGAACCTTGAATGAAGTCTACGCTTGACACGCCAATTCCCCATGACCTATGGGACAGTATTTACAGATGCCTAAACATGACCACCTGCAGAGGCAGCTCATGAGCAAGGAGCTATTCCGAAAAGAACTTACTGTAAGTTATGTGACGACAAAAAACAAAGGAAATCAAAAATGTTGTGCGATTTCTGTAAGTTGCCAGTGTGTGGTCAGCACCACAAAAATATTTGTCCAAATTGTACCGGTAAAAAATGAGAAACTTCCGCAGAATTTCGTAATACCGATTTTAGTTCTTAACATTATTAATTGCACATGGTTTTCGAATATGATGGATTTTTTGCGTTATATGAAGTTAAGACTACTATTGTTTAATTTATGAGGGTTTGGTTATTTCGTTTTGTGGTTTCTTGAGGAAATATATATTTCTTTTTTGTTATTCGAGGTTATTTAATGTCTTATAACGTCATCCTTATCATGACATTTAATTTCTTAAAAAGTTTTTCATTATTATATATCGTGCTAGCCTCTGAGGCCTATGGTGTGGCCCAGATGTAGGAGCCTGGTGGTGTGGCCCACAGGGTTATTCACTGAACACACCGAGTAAGGTGGCGCAGTGGTAACACACTGCACTCGTATTCGGGAGGGCGATGGTTCAAATCCACCTCCTGCCATCCAGATTTAGCTTTTCCGTGATTTTCCTAAATCACTCCAGGCAAATAACGGAATGTTTCCTTTCAAAGGGCACGGCCGATTTCCTTCCCCCATCCTTACCCAAATATCCGAGCGTAAGCTCCGTTTCTAATGACCGCGAAGTCGGCAGGACGTTAAGCCCTAAGATCCCTTCCTTCGTCCGTTCTACTACCTGCTTGACGAAATCTTTGTAATCAGCGAACAGACTGCCGAAAGAAGTAGTAATAAAGAATCTTTGTAGTAGAAATCATCCGGGAGAGCTTAAATACGTCGTCAGGTACGGATAGAATCCCAATCCGGTCTAAGGCTCCTCGCTGCGGAGCGCGCGGTTGCTCGCCGTCGAAGGTTCGAGTCCTCCCTAGGGCATGGGCGTGTCTTGTCCTTAGGTTAGTTTACCTTAGTTTAAGTAGTTTGTAACCTACAGACAGATTACCACGCTGTTTGGTCCAATAAATTTACAAACATTTGAACATTCTGAATCCCAATCCGCTTTTATGAAGAATAGTCTGTGGCGCTGTTTCCTAAATTGTGGGTCAAGACCGATTAGTGCGTCGCCGAACAACATTAAAATATTGTCACGTTGAAAACTGAAGGTGGTTCGGAATTCGAAGGCTGGTCGTTGATAGAGCACAACACTTCACACTTAGAACACGTTTACTGCTAACAAAAGCGTACACTCAGTACAGACTGACTCCTGCTTGGAGTGCTCCACTATTTATGCATAGAATTTTCTGGATCTTACAAATACATGAAACATAAGAAACATGTAGAAATTCTATAAATAGTATATACAAACAAATAATTTTTTCTGCTCGGAGCGGGATTTGAACTGAGGACCGTAAGCAGAGCTATCTGCGTTGCTAACCACTACACCACACGCTCCATCGGAAGAGTCTTTGTAATATCTAAGTTGATGTCAAATATTTTATGAACATGAATATCTAAGTGTAATTATCTGACCGACTGAAAAAGTGTTTATTCATTTCGGCGAAAAGTTTCATAATCTGGAAAGTTATGTACATAATCCGTAATAAAGGACAGACCAATGTGGCTAGTAAAATATTTAGGCCGATACGAGAACAAGCAGTCTTAACATTCGTTCGTAGCTGCGATGTGGCAGTGTCGCATCCTCGTCCACTTGCGATAACTCTCATATGCATAACCTTGTTTTACGCTTTCTCTGACTTCCACATTGTGCCTTATTTGTTTGCAATTTAGTGTGCGTATACCATGTTTCTCCTTTCTATTTGTTTCACTATGTATCGTCCCATATCGCGAGGGGACGGAGAGTCTTTACAAATAGGGCTTTGAAGTAATAAGCGGCATCTGCAACTACTTAATTACACGAATGTTACATACCATGCATTTTTTTTACAGAAATAAAAAAATAAACTTGGCATGGAAGACGACTCAAGACTGAAACTACCAAGTTTCATTCCACATACGGAAAGTAACTTTAAGACGAAAAAACACTATCGCGTATCTCATTCCATTTAATTTGTATAAAAGTAATTTCTATATTTGAGAAAATATAGTTTCTTCATAACTATTGTCCTGCGCAGAAAAGCAATTGCAGATAGTAACTACTTCGGTTTCATATCTAATGAATAAAAATTAATGTTTGATTGTATGTCTTTTTGTTCGTATTTTATGCACGGCCATACCGTACATCCGATTGCGATAAAACTTTAACTCATTGCTTCCATTCGCCGATTATAGGCAACTAAAATTAACTTTGATTGGTTTCTTACACCTTCACGCTGAAATAGTTGGACAGATTTGAATGAAACTTGGAACAGACAAACCTTATACCCTAATTAATAAATGGGATACCTTTCTTAAGTCACTGTATGGTTCGTGGCGGAGGGTACCTTACAATGGGTTAACAGGTTCGTTACTCTTCACGCTGATACGACTGGATTAAATTGAATGAAGTGTGGCATTAAGATAGCTTATACTACGAATCAATACATGGGGCACATTGGGATACATTTCGTATGTGTATGGCGGAGGGTAAGTTACAACAAACATCGAAATTGTTTGACAGGTCACCATGAAAATCAGCACATAAATATATGTTTTCATGAAGGAAAAAAAAATCAAATGTTTGTGAAGCTTATGGGACTTAACTGCGGCGTCATCAGTCCCTAAACTTACAAACTACGTATGAACTACCTTATATTAAAGACAGCACAAATGCCCATGCCCGATGGGGGACACGAACCCCCAACATTGAATGGCCCCGCGCATCGCAGCATAGTGCCTCAATGCGCTAGGCCGCTTCGCCGCGGCATGAAGGAGATTTTTATAATCTGCAAGCCAGTGAATTTGATGCCGTTTGAACATTCACTATGAAATTCGGCGCATATATGTATATTTTCACATGTATGAGGGAGAGGAGTAGGTGGAGGAGGAGAGGATAGAAATGAGAGGGAGGAAACAGAGAGGAGAATGAGAGAGGCGATGTGGTGACAGACGGGTGAAAGGGGTTGGACAGAGGGAGGGGAGGAGGAAATGGACAGAGAAAGGTACAGGAGGAGACGGGGGAAGCAGGTGAACAGAGAGAAGGGAAAGGAGGAGATGCACTAATGGCAGATTGGAAAAGTATATATTTGTAATAAAAATAAGATGTTTCAGCTTGGCGAACGATATGAAATATTAATTTTACAAAGATTCATATATCGATTTCGTTCCCACGACGGAAGATCATCAGTACAGATTGCAAATCATGATGACTCATGTACACTGCATAAAACACGATGTCCCATCATGGGAAAAAAAATCGATATTTGAATTTTTGTAAAATAAATATCTTACATCGCCCGCCAAGCTGAAACGTCTTATTTTTATTACAAATATATACTTTTCCAATCTGCCATTAGTGCATCTCCTCCTTTCCCTTCTCTCTGTTCACCTTCTTCTCCCCCGTCTCCCCCTTTCCGACTCAACAGACGGACAACCTCCGAAGAAGTCCGTCGCAGCATCGGACGAAACGTTAGGAAGCACAAGATTCCAAAAACACGGCCTTACAACCCAGGAGATATAATACCTACAAAATTTCTGGTTGTTGTTGTTAGGAATGGCAGCTTGCTTTCAATGTAGAAAAATGTATGCAGATGAATAGGAAAAAACCCAAACTGTTCTAACACACCATTAGCAGAGTACTACTTGACAGAGCAGCATCGATTAAATATGTAGGCTTAGCATTTCAGTAATTATCATAACATAGACGAGACTTGTTGCAGTCGCAAATACGAAGATTCTGAAGATGATCCTGATGGATCGAAACATGCAGAAAAACTGTTTCAACTGTTGACTAATAATCAGACAATAAATCGTTACAAAGTTTCAGAGAGACATCAGATGGAATGAGCATATAAAGAAATTTGTAGAGAGGGCGGAGTGTCGGTTATTGGAAGAATTTTAGGAAGACATCGTTCATCTATAAAGTATCGGTTGTGCCACCCAGTCTTGAATATTGTCGAAGTGTTTGGGATCTCCGTCAGATCGGTTTAAAGTAAGAAATAGATGATATGTTTGTTACTCCTAGTTTCGATAAGCGCTAGAGTGTTACAGAGATATAATCAAGGAATTTAAATGGGAATCGCTGTTGAGAAGGCGGCGTAATTTCCCAGATACACTATTGCGGAAATTTAAAGGGCCGGAATTTGAAGCTGATTACAAACAACAGACTGGTACAAAGGAGGGAAAATCATGGTTCTTTGTGGTTTACTTAGAAACCGCAAATGAACAAGCGGTTCTTTCATTTTCCGTATAAAACCCACAATGCAACGCAAGTAATGTACAAAAACTAATCGATTTGCTCAATTATCCTAGGCTGCAGTAGGTGTAATGTTTAACTTTTGATCGTACACAACAATATCTCGGTTTTTCTAAGAGGTATACAAATGATGACGGGAAATAGAGCCCAGTGCACTGAAGACACAGCATATAATGATATAATCTGGCGAGAAACTGAAAATCATTTCTTCATTGGCATAAGATTACCCAATAGTCCTCCATTCGGATCTCTGAGAGGGGACTGTCAAAGGGAAGGTAACCACGAGAAAATATGGAAAAATCAACACGAAAGTGACATTCTGCTTCTCGAGACGTGGAATATGAGACACTTGAACTTGGTTGAGCAGCTGGAAAATAAGAAAATGGTAACGAAAAGACTCTTTCTAGAAGTAGTGAGGGTCTGTGAATTGAAGCTAAAAGAAGACAGTGATTCTGGTCAGACTAATTGACAAACAATAACAGATAATAGTATAACTGGAGAGGTATTAATTATGATGGGGAAGTGGGATAAAAACTGACTTCCTGTGAGCAGTTCGATGATAGGGCTCCTCTCATTAGATTCGACAATACGGTAAATCCGACAACAATGTCACAGGTGACAAAGATGAAGGGAGAGATAATGTATCCGTGAATGTTGAACGGGTAATTGGGTTCGTAAAAAAACATCCACCAGTCTATATCTACATGGATACTCTGTAAATCACACTGAAGTGCATGGCAGAGGGTTCATCGAACCACTTTTATGATTTTTCTTTATAATGCAACTCTAATAGCTCGCGGGAAAACAATCATGGAGGATGGGGATGCTGCTGTAGGAGAAGGAGTAGAACAAACGGATACTGAAGAATATGGGTTGGGAGTAGAAATGAGAGAGGAGAAAGGTCAATAAATTTCAAGAATCCCACGATGAGGAGGAATACTTGGAAGAACCACTTGAATTATATCATAGTGCAAATTTGAAATTAGATATTTGTAAGTAGTATCCAGGAGCAGATACAGACTTACATTACTTATGAAGAGTAGACTGAAGAGATTAGTCAGGGAAAATCAGTGCCCAATGAAGTGGGACGCAGTTGTAGTAAGTAAGGATAAGATATGCATGAAGTTCTCTGACGCTACAGATAATTCGGTAAGTAAGAGAATAAGTAGATGATTTAAAAAGGATAGGAACAATTCCAAATATTTCAAAGAATAGCTTAAGGAAGGTAAGGCGAAGAAACCGTCGATAAAAGAAGAAATACTTCAGTGGATCAACTACTGAAGACTTTCGAAAACGATCAGTGAAATGTTGTGATATGAAAGTCCAAGTCAATTAAGAATGAAATAAATACCAAATTCAGGGAGGTTAAAGTGAAATAGCCGCAGGAAAAATTAAAAGATTTATCAATATTTTTTCGCAATAGCGAATTTCACTTTGGGTCACAGTATAAGGTATAGATGTTCTACCAAATGGTGACATGTGAAAATTTGTTCCGGGCCGGGACTCGAACCCGGGTTTCCCGCTGTTCGCGAGCGGTCGCCTGAACCACTAGGCTACCCGAACACGACTCCAGCACCGACCCAAACTTCCATATGCACACTGACTGCACTTATGAGTCAACTACATTCATTCCTTAGCACTCACAGCTTAATCTGTATTCCCGCACCAAGGAGAACGAAAACAACGAGACATTAACCTACGCTGTTATCGTCAATGTCTTGCTTAGACATCTGTTAAATTACTGTACGGTGACGATTTACAGTGTTGATATATTTATCAATATTTTTTCGCAATAGCTAATTTCACTTTGCGTCACTATATAAGGTATAGATGTTCTACCAAATTGTGACATATGAAATTTTGTACCGGGCCGGGAGTCGTGTTCGGTTAGCCTAGTGGTTAAGGCGACCGCTCGCGAAAAGTGGGAAACCCGGGTTAGCGTCCCTGCCCGGCAAAAATTTTCATGTCACCATTTGGTAGAACATATATATCTTATACAGTGACGAAAAGTGAAATTCGCTATTGCGAAAAAACCATTATATAAATACGCTGACACGAAAATTATGGTACAGATTACTAATTTATCCGTACAAGAAGGCCAACGAAAGTTACATAATTCGAAAGACTGTTTGTCGTAGATTTCACGAATATGAATATTACGTGTGCATTTAGCCGTTAAAGGTGTTAGAAGGAAGTAGAAATTTTCCTATCTACAGCTCGGATCAAGTTCTACATTCTCCAACAATCAGCTCACTGATTGGCTATTCGCCTCGACTAAAGACACTGTAATGCAGCGCATCTGCAGTATTAAAATAACGTATTAAAATAAGTGAATATCGAAACATGGAGTGCTCCCAACTCACTTTCTTGTTCCGTTAAAATGCTTCATTTTCGCAGTGATTAAGAGTGGTTAAAGGAAATGAATGTTTTCATATGAATGCCGATATAATGGATGATGCGCCGGGAGAGGCATCTAGCGGTGCTCCGGTGAAACTACGAAGTTGAGAATGCTGATATAAATGATGATGCGCCGGAAGAGGCATGTAGCAGTGCATGGGTGGAACTACGAAGTCGACATGTCGTCAGCTCTGGAATTCTGAATATCGCAGTATCGAAATAACATTATTTCTTGGCGTTGTATAAATTTACGAACACCGAAATTGTAGTTCCATTTCAAATATTAAGCTGATGAAAGTTATATAATTCGAAAATGGCATGAGAAGTATATACTTCCGTTTTTATTTGTTGTTACTGTGTCAGGCATTTTCCTTAACACATAAAAGATACCGTTTCATACCTGCCAGTGCCGGTTAACTTTGACCAAATATCCCAGCGGCCTCCTATGATAATGTTGGCAACAGATGCTGAATAGTGAGAATCCTGTGAGTCTTCATTTTAGCCAATCGCTTGACAACGCTGATGTTTTCCCATGGAATCTTGGCTTTACGAGGGCAATTATTATTACTGAGCGGACGAGGGTACATACAAGGACCTGTCAACCATAAAGCAGGAACAGCACTATTTGTTTACTTCATGGTTTGTACGATACACTAATCGAGTCATTCTATGTGGTTCGAACAAATGGGCAAAGATTTTCTATCGTGTTGTTGATGTTGCCAACATGATCACGCGAGGCCGCCGACATGATACGTAAACTTTTACCCCCAGTGACCATTGTAAACATAATTGGTTGATTTTCGACCACAGGCAATACTAGTATTGATAAATATATCAACACTGTAAATCGTCACTATGCTGTAACTTAAAATTAAAAGAATTAGAACAAGAAATGGTCATTCGAAATGTTAGTGACATCCTTCTAGAGACTCACATTTTCCTCACTTGCTCATTCACTCATTGGCTTTAGCGCAGCGTGCTTGCAATAACTTTTATTAAGGCGTCTTTTATGTTACTCTGTTCCTTTGATCGGCGCGGCGTCTTATGAGAATTCTTAATTTCAGAGCCCACTCTCGGCGGATCTTTTGAAGTGCCTCGTCCGGGCTGCAGCGATCTCAATATGCACCCCACCAGCCCCACCCACTGCTTACGCCAACTATCTCCTACATTTCTTGGCTGCCAAGGCCATACGAGGCTTACAGGCAGCACCAAATTAGTTCTCCCTTTGTTCCTACATTAGATAGGTAAAAAGGTTTCTGTTAGAGCCAATATTACACTTACATAGGAATATTATTAATCCTAAGATAAGCTCTGTAATTTAGTAGCAAATTGATTATCTTTTGTATAGTTACTAGTACTAATTTTAAGGTTGCTATAATGAAAAAATTAAGAGCTTAGCTTCCACAGAAACAGCCAGGACAGAGTGCTTGTTGTCACAGTGTGAAATCCAAATTATTTTCTATGAAGTTTCTTCTTCCTACATGTTTTCTTCGAACTGTTCCGTGAAAAGTTGAAGCTCTTACTCTTGTATCTTTACTACCTTGCTGAACATGATTCTGGGGGGCATTTTCAAACGTCACACCATATTACTGCTTTACTTCACTTTTCTTGTAATTGTCCTATATCTCACAGAAACAAGATATCGCTTTTACTTCTTTTCAAATGCTCCTTCATTTTTCTGTGCTTAAAGTACTGACCCTCATTAAATAGTAATTGAAGATTCATTAGAATATTTCATTTAACCCTAAACCTTATTTCAAGTCGACTTTTAACGTAATATTCAAGTCTGTCTAGCGATGAACTACACACGTTTTATGTGATGTTGTCAATATTTTATTATTTTCTGATCGTAGATCATTATTATATTCTTTTTCAAGGAATTAAAGTCTTACAGATGAATTCCTAAAGATAGTTGTAAAATAGACGAAATAAGAACGTACCGTCAACATTGCAAGATTAGATTAGATTAGTACTTGTTCCATAGATCATGAATACCACACTTCGTAATGATGTGGAACGTGTTAGGTTAATCAAAGGTGTCTTTACAAATTATTACTTTGTACTAACTATGATAAAATTTATTTTAATTTTATTTTCTTTTTTTTTCAGGTTGTTCTTAAGAATCAGGAACGTAGTTGGTGTTTAGTATAAGCTGGACCAGTATTTAAATTCTGTGCAAATGGTGTTTGACATTAATACGTGCAATATGCATCGCAACATGACTCTTTTACTGACTGACGACCCATACGGTTGTGCATATGTAAACTGTTACTCAAGAATGATGATTTGGTTATTTACATGTACCAATCACCAGTGATAATGTAAGTAAATAATATTGTACCTAATTTCACACTTTTCTGTACCATTGCTTATAATGTATTAATTTGTTGTAAATTTTACAGTGTACACTTGAAAATGGCTATACTGCCGAAATCAGGATTGTGAGAAAACATAATAATAATCAAATTGCAGTTAAATCGTTTAACAAATATTGCATGACTGTGGCTCATGAATGCAACAAAATGATTGGTATTAAACAGTCACATCTAACGTTAAAGTGACGTTATATCTCTGAGTTTGATAAATGATTACAGTTTTGACTGAAACATGTTACAATAGTGAATCAACACTATCATTTCATGTCCGTAATTTTAATTTTTTGTGTGTTACATAATGAGTTTAATGTCAAATCCGTGTTTTCCATAACTCTCCTCACATCATTCTTTGGAAGTTTTACTCATGCAGTGTTAAAATAAATTTTATTGATTCACAAATGTCTTAAAACTGTTATACGTTTAAATAATTCATCATCATATACTACTCTGATGAAACAGTATATCATTCTATTCGACAAAAAAATGACGCAATAATTTCAGTGTTTGGTGTAGCATCATTTAAAATGCGAATGTTTGATGCACATGTATGTGATGTAAAGAAACACATAAAACTATAAAAATTAAAATACAGTAATGATAAAATATATCGAAGAAAATTTCCAGTAGCATTCATTAATTATATTGATAATAGTATTGTCAACATTCGGAAAGTAAACAGGACGGATCATTCTTATCATGACTCACACACATGACACACATTTATACTAAAGTTCATCTCAAACTAACTTGTTTGTTTCCACACATCAAAGATGAGTTTAGAACCTTAGAAAATAGGAAAAAATGGAGCAATGAACGAAATTTAAGAAATGACATTGAATTAAACAGTAATGACCATATATTCAAAGACATGAAAAAGTAAATAGTGCCATAAACACTCGCCATCGTGACATACCAAATACATACCCATAAAAGTAGTTCTGTATATCAGCAAATTTCCCTCGTCAGTTTGTTCAGAAGTAGAAACAACAATGTACATGTCAGTAATTAGCTTATCATCTAATCTTATCATTTAAATAAAGCCTGTGAAACAGTAAACATTGAAATAGTGATTGATAAAATGAGGAAGGGAAGTAGACAAATTGTGGCAAAACTGTATGAATTCAGCAAGGGACCAGGTGGAAAGAACACCACGAAAATCGCGCTACTATAAAACGTCAGTAGCCTGTATGATTTCTGATAAAACAAAGAGAACTGTTTGAAATCTGTTGAGGCTGCATCAGTAAGCGACTTTGTAATTCACATATATAGAATCCACTGATGATGCCTCGAAATGGCGAAACGCGTATGGAGGAAAGGTTTGCAGCAAGAGAACGGCTGTTTCATTTCCGAGTACGAACGAAGGTGACAAGGAAAGTACTTTGGCTCGAACAAACACATCTGTATGAACGTTTGGTTACAGTATCTCTACGTACATCTCAATGTGCTGGTGGGTGTCGATAATATGCAAAACTTTGCAATCATGATCTAGATAGCACTATAGATGTAATTGTAGATGTCATACGTAATGCAGATATCTGAACTATAACTTACGTAATATTCGTTGCACATTTTCTCTAGCGTATTGTCATCAAAAGCCGTGATGATAGTTGCAACTTTAATCTTCTTCTCGGAAGACTGTTGGTATTCACTGCCACTGCTTCTATCGTCTCTTCCCCCACATACCGTAGCACTACCGCTTGCAATGAGTTGTTCGTCATTATCATCCCTATTATCATTATTATGAGTTTGTAAAAACAGTATCTATGCTCATGTTTCTGTACCATACAGATACGGGAAAGAATGGAAATGATTCATCTTCTACACTAATACCATATTCACGAAGAAGGGTTCTTCGTAACTTCATCTCAACCAATCGCAATACATTAGCAGGATTGATTAGAAGCGCCGCACCATCTGACTCTTCACCACACAAATAACATCACAAAACGCAACTTTGCAGGCACAATGCACCGTCCCTACTGGAGAACCGACAGGTCAAAGTGCAATGTGGCAAGGCACACGCAGAGGCCTCTAACGAACGACTGCAGAGGTTTGCAGATGCGGGAGTGTCACTAGTGCAATAAGGGATCTTTACATTATCTCTCACACGATTTTGGTGTGTATGTGTTTGTTCGAGCCCAAGTACTTTCCTTGTGAGATTGATCGTATTACATATCGATGCATGGCATGCAGCTGACATTTGAATAGGGCCTGCATTTCGGTTTGCTAGCGGTGTAGTCGATTAGTGTGCAGGGCGCCTCCTGAAAGCAAGTGTCTGCTCTACGGCCGGTGCTTGCATTTGGTGGAGCTGCCGGATGGAAGAAGGGAGGGTCCATATCCCGTAACACCGCCGCGCCGCGCCGTCCGCCGGTCCTAAGCCGCGGCGCTTGTCCAGCTGCAGAAGGGATCTCTCGAGACGGACGGCGCGGCGCTGCGCTGGCTATTGAAGCGACGGTCCGTCGCCGTCTTGAGAGGATTACTGCTCCCTCAATAGGCGCGGAATCCTGCCAGGCCCGCGGCGAGGGGTCGCGAATCTACCAAGATTATCCACTCAATGGCGACTCAGCATCAACCGTCACGTGCCAGTGTCAAATAAAAACTGCAGAATTACGCTACCGTAATTATCAATGTGAAACAAAGCAGTGGCGTTTTATCAGGATGTGCGAGTTTTGTGACAACGCCATGTTGACATCGAATGAAAAATTATAGGTTATTTTCATCTGTTTAAACATAATATTTTATTATACTTTGTTTTCCTTTCATTATAATCTCATTCTTGTGTTGCATATTCCGCGCTGTTCGGAATCGTGTGGCACGTCTGCTACTGCCATCCTGCCTCCAAGGCTTGACTCTGCTCCCATCGTCGTGGCAGCAGGTTTGCCATCCAACGAACTGTTTTCCTCGTACATAAGCAACTAAAAACCCTCGTGTTTTGTCTGTCAAATCTCATACATTGGGTCCGGGGGTCGAAGGGAGGTGCACAGTATTACTCCTAGTTTATATACCTGGTGATGAAAAAGTCAGCATAAATTTGAAAACTTAATAAAGCACGGAATAATGTACAGAGAGGTAAAAATTGACAGACATGCTTGGAATGACATCTACCGTTATCGGGACTTTTGCCTTCGAGGAACTGCGTGATTTTGGTTTTGCAACTGCTATCGCTACGGGTGAGAGGTACGCCGATATTTTACAGAATCACACCATTCCTAGAGGTAAAAACTGAAAGAAATGGGCTTTTGGGCTTCTATTAGAACCAAAAAAACAAAAAAAGGAAAAATAAAACAAAGATCAAAAAATGTCTGACAGATGGCGCTTCATCTGACCAGAAAAGCAATAATTAGCATAACAAATTAAGACAAAACAAAAATGTTGTTTGCAGGAAATGCTCATCATCATTCCTCAACAACAGCTGTAGTCGAGGAATAATATTGTGAACAGCACTGTAAAGCGTGTCTGGAGGTATGCTGAGGCATTGGCGTCGGATGTTGTCTTTCAGCATCCCTAGAGATGTCGATCGATCACGATACACTTGCAACTTCAGGTAACCCCGAAGCCAATAATCGCACGGACTGAGGTCTGGGGACCTGGGAGGCCGAGCATGACGAAAGTGGCGCCTGAGCACACGATCATCGCCAAACGACGCGCGCAAGGGATCTTTCACGCATCTAGAAATATGCGGTGGACCGCCATCCTGCATAAAAATCGTATGTTCCATCATAGCTCTTATTACCAGGTGGCGTTGGTACAGCTATTGTTGAGGAATGATGGTGAACATATTGAGCATTTCCTGAAAAAAACATCATCTTTGTTTTGTCTTAATTTGTTATGCTAATTATTGCTTTTCTGATCAGATGAAGCACCATCTGTCAGACTTTTTTGATCTTTGTTTTTTTCCCTTTTCTTAATCAGTTTTTTGTTTTTTGTTTTTGTTTCTAATAAAACCCCATGTCTTTCCATTTTTACTTCTCTATCTACATTATTCCTTGATTCATTAAGTTTTCTAATTTTTACTGACTTTTTGATCACCCGGCATATATATATATATATATATATATATATATATATATATATATATATATATATATATATATATATATATATATTAAATAAGTGTGAATTTAGCAGACATTTGTTAATTTACAAATTTTGAATAAAACAAATAAAATGTTGCTGTAGTCATTTTTTAAATAAAATGTTAAGTTTGCCGTTTTTTCTACATACAAATTCTGCACCAAGGAGGTTCATTCCTTAACCTCCTTGTTTGCTCACATTGCTCGTCCCACCAACACCACCTGGTAATAAGAGCTCTGATGGCGCTGCGCTCTTTCTTCGTACGGGTAATGCACGGACCATGCGGCTGAAAAGCCATTCTCAAATGTTCAAATGTTTGTAAAGCTTATGGGTCATCAGTCCCTAAACTTACAAACTACTTATGAACTAGCTTATACTAAAGACGGCACAAACATTCATGCTCGAATCCCCGACGGGGAACGGCCTCGCGCATCGTAGCATACAGCTTCCATGCGGCCGGTCGCTCCGCTGCGGCAAAGCCATTCTCGTCTATCGGTGTTTCTCTTGGTGAAATCTTTTGCAAAAATTCCTTCTGTAGCTCCTAAGGCTAGCCTCAGCATACGTATATAAATACCAAGTAATCAAGCAGCTGCCAGCTGCCAGATCCCAGCAAACTGCGCATGCACAGAAATGCTGCTGAAACTCAATAATAGCTCTACGTGTACGTAGCTTGTTGGAAACTGGCAAGCTGCTTGAACGAGCGTAAGGTAGAACCCTAGGGGCTAGGGTAACGTCAGCATGATACGCTAATACTGCCATTAGAAAAATTTGCTCATTGCGTTCACATAATTTTATTTCACTTTCGCAAGTATCAAGGATTTGCATTAGAACATTATGAGATATAACAGGTGATAATTTATTAGATTATAAAATTACACACTTCCTTTGAATATTGCCAGCAAAAACAAACAAACACAAAATCCTATATTGAAATCTCGTACATAACTGTACGAGGTTAACCTTGTCCTCGTACCTCATACAGTAGACCTCAAATCTCGTATTTGTACGCGGAAACTCATACGTATGGCAACCCTGCTCCACACTCTGCCAGTGCGCATGCGCGCTGCCAAGTCTGTACCCTCTAAGTACTATGGCAGCAAATTTCCAGACTCTGAATATCATAGGTTATAACTAAAGACTTTAATAAATATTTAATATAAATTTTATCGATTTCTTATGAAATTTAAAAGCATTTCGCTTCTCGAGATAACCTAACACGAATAGACCATCATATACTTCATAAATGGAATAGGTTCACAGAGTTGTGAGTGGTGGAAGACTCTGATGAACACTCGCAGAACGTACTGCGTTCTATTACTTAGGAAGTCTTCCACCACTCACAACTCTGTGAACCTATTCCATTTATGAAGTATATGATGGTCTATTCGTGTTAGGCTATCACGAAGGGGGACTGATGGCCATAGTAGTCTAGTCCCCCTAAAACCTCCATACCAACCAACCAGCTATCACGAGAAACGAAATGTGTTTAAATTTCATAAGAAATCGATAAAATTTATATTAAATATTTATTAAAGTCTTTAGTTATAACCTATGATATTCAGAGTCTGGAAATTTGCTGCCATAGTACTTTGATGTTATCCTAGGTAAATGTCACTAATATAGTGAAATTGGGAATTCATCTGTAAGACTCGAAAAAGAATATAATAAAGATCTATGATAAGAAAATAATAAAATTTTAACAACATCACATCCGCCTGCCAAGTCGATGATTAGGTTTCCAACGCTTTGCGTTTCATTGTTGTTACTGAGTTGCGCGCGAGTGTGTTATTGCTAATGCAACAGTCAGCCGTTTAAACATTTAATACGGACAATGAATTTGTAGTGAGACACTTATTAAAAGATATTTTTTCATCACTTTCTTATAGTGAAAAGAAAAAAGTGATTGATTGTGGCCGACCATGTCCAGTTCTCAAGGTTGCCAGGTCCGAGAGCAGGGTTCGAAAGACATATTCGCAAAGAACTTTGATGTAACGGAGCGTCTTTGCGGGTGTGATGTGGTGAATAAATTTTACAGTTGGACATGTCTGCTACATTCAAACAAAAATTCAACATGGAGTCGTCAAGGATACGGGAATCTGAACCATTTGAACAGTGCAGTGAAAAAACAGAGTGAGTCTTAAATTCATCTTTTTAGTTTGTGTAAATGTAACAAATTTATTTCGTCTCCTACTAGAATTGTTCTGTTATTGGAGTTTCATGGAAGAGCTGAAATAGAGGTTCACAATGAAAACGTGAAAAAGAACAGGGAGATATTAAAGAGGCTCATTAATGCTGTATGCTACTTAGGGAAACAAGCGCGGGTATTCCGAGGTCACAATGAAAATGAAGAGCCCTCCAATTAAGGTGCTTCTCAACTGGTACAGCTGAATACGGTATTGTCTGAATAGAGATTCTATTTTAGAAAGCAGTAGGTCATAGTGAGTCTGTCTTTTGTTGTACATTCATAGAAGCCAAAGAGGCTCATCTGTGTCAGAGGGTGGTTGTTGATGTGGTTATTAAAAACTAAAAAAAAAAAAAATCATTGTCCGTAACATTTCTCTCCCCCCCCCCCTTCCTCATCACTCATCGGAAGCGAAACACCCAACGCCGAACAGATTTGTTCACGAAACGTCACTGAAACAAAGTAGAAAAATATGACTGCGTGGTGAAATAGTGCAAGCGTCATATAATCAAACAGCCAAGATACAAGTTCCAGGAAAAGGAATCGGGGTAGATTTCATAATCTGACATATTGTCGGTCAGGAGTGCAAATGAAACGATTTAGTCAGTGTAATGGACTACTCCGTAGCAGAACATGTTTCACAAGCGACTGCTTAATTCTACTAGAAATCTGATTCCAATTACTTGGATACGCACAAAATACGGTCCGCATGTTCCAACACTCTTATTCGATCATTGTAGCTAAGTGTTGTAATGGAGATCAGGACTGCCGGTGGTCCAGTTTTAATTCAAAGTATTTATACACCCACCAACAGCCGTAAATCTGATTTATTTTTCAACCGATTACGGTATTAATACCATTTTCAGGCCATGTCATACTATCCATACATTAAAGTGATCAGTCAAAATCGCCACATATACCGGTTTCTTTATATTTATCACAGCTCGTGAACAAACATGTCACCACACACATGTGCCAGCAACTGTCAAACTCAGTACGTGCCTGACTTTGTCAGGCAGTTACTTACAGCCATCGCTGTAACACGGAAATTTGGAAATTTTTAATATTCTTATTTATCTTCGTGCAACGTGTGCACACGAACATTTTAACGCTGCTTCAAATACGTACAAGCGAATGAGCAATAATTTGTAAGAACGCTGATCTGCAAATGAAGACGTTAATTGAAACCGGTTGTCAGAAAATAATGAACTGTAAAAAAAAGCCGTTTGGGAGTATTTGTTTAAGTCCATTAGATCGTTATGAATCCCTTTATGAGATCTTTATTATCTTAAGTTCTTGCTGTGATGACACAATACCTGGACATGTGGGACAGTATAGCACAGGGTGTTGAACAACATGACTGAAAGGCATATTTGACTGACGATATGCATACCCTTTATAACTAGCCTCTATGATGTTGATTCATTTGCAACATATTTCTTATCATGCCTGGACAATTAAGATTTGATAAAGACTCTTCAACAAGTCGAAACTAGTCATCAATGTAACATCAATAAGCGATCTATGGTAAATAAAGATCTCATTAAGGGATACATAACCGATACATTAAAGATCGCCTCCTATAAAACAACCTGAATAATATGTCAGGTAATTATAATTAATTAGATCGCTTCCTTCCTGCGAGGTCAGATAATAGTAATATTAGGACATTCTGGGGTAATTATTTCAAAATATTGATCTCCTACTTTTGTGGAACACACTTTCTGTTGCGGACTGTCTGTCATTAATCAACCTCCCTATGAATGTAAGAAGGACGTCTAGCAGAGCTACTAGAAACACTCAGTATTTTTGACTGCCACATACACCTAGAACTGCGACAAACAATTACAATTTTCTGAAATAGGATTAAAGTAGGAACTATGCTCCAAATGCTGCAGGAAGTAAGCTGTCCCTGAAAATAGGTAGGGGACTGAAGAGACTCTGTGTCGGATGGCAAAAAGTGATACAGATTTAAAGCTGTATGTGCCGGAACGCCACCTGATGCACACACATGACTGCGTAACTCTTCCTTCGAACCCAGACTGCACTATTAAAATTTACTGAACTCGCCTACAAGCACAAGGAGGAAAACATGTAATATGGAATTTTCCCCTTTTTTCGATGTCAAGCGAGTTATTTATTTAGCGTATGTGGTTTTCAAGTGCAAATGGTTTAAATATTTACATATATACTTACATACATATAGATATATACAATGAACTTTGAAATGAAATTGACAATTTAGCAAGCAGACAAAAACAAAATACAAAATTATATTAAAGTTGTATGTCAAGCTTTTCCATCCACTCGACGGCTTTAGGGGCAGCTTCATACAGTTCTCCAATAGTTCCTGTGAATGCACGTTTTGGGCAATCCAGAATGATGTACTAGATCGTTTGTTCAGGATGTCCACAGTCGCACTGGGGAGTATCCTGCATCCATCGTCAGAAGAGCATCTCTCCACTTCTGCCATGGTCTGTGCGGAGTCTGTTTAGTGTGACCCATGTTCTTCTTGGCAGGTCTGTACCAGGTACATTTCTGCCAGGTGATATTTCCCTATGATTCGTGGCTATGGCAGAATTGGACCAATCATTTTTCCAGGTGGTCTTGGCATCGAAAGGTATGGATATAAGATTTTGAGCTGTTCTCCATGGTGGTCTTCTGGATCTCAGGCGACGATTGTTTGGAGTAATGTCTTGGTGGACAGGGAGATTAATATTGCCGAAAATTTTATTCCACTCATTAACTAACGTAGCTTGCCGTCTGAGATGTGGTGGAGCTATAATATTACAGAGAATGGAGAGCCAGGACAGTGGGGCCGATTTTATGGTTCCAGTTATGATAATCATGGTGTTATTTAACTGGATGTCCACTTTGGATGTATGGCTGCTGTTAAGCCAAACAGGACTGCAGTACTCTGCAACAGAATACACCAGTGATAAAGGAGAGATCTTCAGAGTGTTTCAGCTCCCGAGCTAGAATTGGCAAGGGAGTTTACGTTCGGAACGTTTGTGCCGTTCCTCTGAGTTTCAGGCCCAAGAGAGAAAAAAGAAACTTACCGCTCTTGGAAGTTTATTCTCACTTCCTCACCCTTCCTTCCACGCCTCCGCCATTCCTAACCCACTTCACCTCCAGTGCAGCATTTATGGAGCTGAAGGAGTAGGACAGTGAGTTTCGGAAGGCAGTGCGCCTTTTGCTCCAGGTTCCGGCGGCACCGGTGGGAACGCGAAGACAGACGGACGGGATCAACAGGTGGACACAAAGGTCAGCCTGCAGTGACCCGATCTCACACCGCGGCAGGGCCCGGCCACCTCGGGAACGTTGCAGAAGAGCTGCATGACTATGGCGAGTTTTACATTACATGCAAGAGAAAGAAACGACAAAGCACGCACTTCCAGTACGTGTTGTTTCGTACTGGTTTGTGAATGGTAATCTATATAAATGTGAATGTCTGTTCGGTGCACGTTTATCACGTCTGAACCACAAGTCATAAAGAGCTAAAACTTTGTACAGTTACTAACGTCTACCCGTGGAAGGCTTTAGGCACGGTTTTATGGCGCTAGGATATATATATTAATGTGAATGTCTGTTTGGTGTACGCTTATCACATCCAAACGACAACACGCAGAGACTATATTTATACAGTTTATAAATTAATGAAATGCAGCAACCAGTTGCTTGTGGTTATTTATTTTCAACTTAGGGTTGATTCCACTACTAGCATGTATATTTATTAAGCAACAGTACAAAAATAGACCAGAAGAAGGGTACTCAAGCGACCGAAACCGGTCGTAAAAAGTTAAAAATAAATAACCACAAGCAACTGGTTGCTGCATTTCGTTAATTTATAATCTGAAAAGTTGCTGAAATGGATAAAATACTTACTTATTTATACAGTTACTAATTTTTACCTGAGGAAGGTTTTAGGCACGGTTTTATAGCGATGTGATAGATATTTAGTAATTTGAAGAATATAACGCGAAATGCAGAACAATAATTACTCTTTGAAAATTATATTTACTCTTTCAAAATGGTTTTATTGGTTGTATTCTTGCTTCAGGTTGATAATGATAAAAGGGTGGATTGTATAGGGATGGAAAGTTATTGGTGTATACAAAATTCTACTTGTGTGTGTGTTAATATTTCGCTCTGCAGCGAAAACTAAAGAACGCAAACGAATCGTCTGTGTGTAATTGTTGTCCGAAGTCTCCCGTTGTACACCATAGCAATTCCATGCCGACAGCTATAAGGGGATGGAAGATATGGTGGTTGAAAGTGGTCAAATTAGAAAAAAATTCGGACTGAAGCCAGCGATGACGTTTGCGAGTCTATAGCAAGGAGGTTACATACAGCGAAACGTGATGCTACATATCATATCTTTGGTCTATGCAAGCTACAATGTTTTCAGCTCTTTCTCTGTAAGGATAAGCACACTAATAAGGAAGTTTAAGAATAAATAAATAAAGCAGTAAAAAAGAAATTTGTCTTATACATCTCTTTTAAAAAATTGGATTTGACGTTTCGCGCATTACATCAAGTGATCAATATGTGATATTATTACAATCATTATTGTTTAATTCCGTGATTTGATCTATACTACTTACTCCACATAATTTTATTTATTTTTTACTTGCATATTGATTAAAAATCTTTGTTTCTAAAGAAGGTATAGTATTTCATTTCATCCTTCAAAACCAGTCTCATTGCACACTACTGAAAGATAGCTTATCTATCATAATCAACATACACGCGAGCGGAGCCGCGGGTTTAAGCTAGTTGAATATATATCCTTGAATATATATCCTACTCTCTTTTCTCTACCCCATCTCCCTACCAATCTCTTCGTTTCCCTTCCTTTGGGAACATTTGAATAATAATAATAACACAAACCTGACAGTATCAATAGTAATTTGCAATTACTAATAATAACAAAATATATTTACACGGAGATTTATTAGTTTAACACATTTAAACTAAGTCTAATATAAAGACAAATAAAAAAAAGTTTAATGAACGAGGAGAATTTTATATACAGAATGAAAGAAACTTTCACTCTGCAGCGGAGTGTGCGCTGTCTTGCTAGTTTCGCACCACTATATCCTTTCTTCCAGGAGTGCTAGGCTTGCATGTTTCGCAGGAGAGCTTCTGTGAAGTTTGGAAAGTAGGAGGCGAGGTACTAGCGGAAGTAAAGTTGTGAGGCGTCATCGTGAGTCGTGTCGGGATTGCACAGTCGGTAGTGCGCTTGCCCGCGAAAAGCAAAGGTTCGAGTCCCGGTTCCGGCACACAATTTTAATCTGCCAGGAAGTTTCAAAGAGGAGAAGATTGAAAATGAACGGTGCCAGTGGTTGTTAGGAAGTGGAGATAAATTTGAATAAAGATCTCTGCTGACGAAAGGACAGAGAAACATTTTTGGGGGGAAGAGGAATTGACAACAGTGAGCTACAGATTCGTAAATGGAGAAAAATATGGCTATTGTGACAGAAGATGGACCCTTAGCTGTTTTTTAAGTTCGGAAATGATTTAATCTCTCTTAACGTTTGAGGAAGATTGTTCCACAGACGTGTTTCCGATACAGAAAATGATTTAGAGAAGATTGCAGTGTTATTTGATGGTACTGAGAGAGTTTTATTTTGGTGAGAGCGTATGTTTCTGCTGTGCTGTTCAGATAGTAGTATGAAAGTTGAGGATCAGTAAGAAGGTTTACAATGATCGAGGAAGCGATGCAGCGAACATAATGTGTGGTCGGTTCGACGCTTATCTGCACGTAGCCAAGATAACTGCTTGTTTGCGGGACTGATATGGTGGTAAAAGCGTATCTTACAAATGTATCGGAAACAAGAATTTAACGCCAACTCTAGCCTATGTGAATTTTCGTGTGACAGTCCTTGCAGAATAGCATCACCATAATCTAGGATGGAAAGTATTAGTGTCTCAACGAGCTACTTTCTCAGTTGCAAAGGAAATGCTTTTCTGTATTTCTGCAGTGAATGAAGTGACGCATACACCTTCTTACGGACTGTGGTTGTGTGCTCTGTTCAGTCCAAGTGCTGATCGAATATTACTTCTAGGTTCTTTGCTGAATGAGAAAAGCGTATTTGTGTGTCGTTAAGTATTAAAGGTGGAAGAGATTCTCTGAGCTGTGGAGTCATGAGTATTTTATGGGCCACTAAGATTGCCTGCGTTTTTGATGGATTCAGTTACAAGCAAATGGTGTGTACCCATCTTGATAGTGAAAGTAAGTCCACATTTACATGCTGGATGGCTGTGCTTAGGATTTTAGAGCTTACTCTCAGGTATAACGGAAGGTGACCAGCATATAGGTGATATTTACAGTGGGGGACAGAACAGTGGACACGTCATTTACATACAGTGAGAAAATAAAGGCCCCAGTACAGATCCTCGTGGAACCTCTGATACATCCCTCCATTGTGATCTATTGGCCCACTTTAGATAACGGTAGTAACACTAAAAGTGGGCCTTTGCGATCGTCTTTTGACAGCTCGAAATTTAAATGAAAATAACGGCTTAACCACTCAACTGACACGAAAATTGGATAACCGAATTTGTAGAGGAGAAAATTCTCTACAACTTTGCTCTTATATATGTTTTTCCATATCTCGTATCGTTTCAGAGATATTTGCTAAAATAACGTCGATTTTGGGATGTCTGTCTGTCTGTCCGTAACGTGTTTCCTTTTTTTTTTTTTTTTTTTTTTTTTTTTTAAGACGAACCGTTCAACCGATCAGCACCAAATTTTACAGACGTACTTGTAAACCGCCAGAGACCGGAATCTCCCTTTTTCAAATATTTCGGGCAAGAAATACGTTAGTAATAGCAACAAAAGTCGTTCGTAGTGTAATTTTAATTGCAAAAAAAACCGTTCATCTGACGCGAAAATTGAATAAACGAATTTGTAGAGGACAAAATTCTCTACAACTTTGTTCCCTTATGGTTTTTTTTTTTTTTCAAATCTAGTATCGTTTGTGAGATTTGCAAAAATAACGGAGTTTTGACACCCTCCATTGAATTAACGAAAACATCCGTTCGCAGATGTCACGTGACATTCCTCGCTCAGATCTCTCTTACAGATACGCCATATTGCGTTGCATATTTGCGTAAGTTACACGTTGTCATTTCAAAGCAATGGCGCACTGAATAATTAACAGAAACACATCGTTATTCGTACGATAAATGATAATCTAGTGTCTACAAATGCCATATTAGCATCAGTTAACAACGACCAACAATAGTATGAGATTAAAGAACGCCGTAGGGTAGTGGGCAATGCATTTGAGTGTGACGCTGACGGTTAGTGGTTCGAAACCTGCCACTACTTTTTTTCCCCAAAAGGATTTCAGACACTCTTATTAATTAATTTTTTATTTAGATTATTATTTTGGTCCAAAATGTTTGCAAAAACGTATAAAACTACAAATGTAAAGTGGGCCGTAAACCATGGCAGTGCGAATTCTTTTTTATTTTTTTTATTTATTTTTTGTTTTGTTTTTTGTAGTTGTTACACACTGTTTACGGGTGGTGACGTATGAGTAGAACAACTGAGTAGCACCTGTAGAGAAATTTAGATTAGCAAGTAAAATGTCAAAATCGACGTTGTCTAAAAAACATATTGCCTCACCAGAATCCGACCTATCAGACAGAAAGCGGACCCCAGAATATCTGTGAAGACGTCCGGCGCAGCTCTACATCTACATAGCATACTCTGCAAATCACATTTACGTGCCTCTTTATCTCCCATCCATTCTCGAATACCGCGCGGGAAGAAAGAACACCTGAATCTCTTCGTTCGAGGTCTGATTTCTCGTATTTTATTCTGTTGATCATTTCTACCTATGTAAGTGGGAGTCGACAATATATTTTCGCATTCGGATTGGAGTTTCATAAGTAGCTCACGCAGCAGCTATACGCGTCGTTGTTGTAATGATTCCCATCCCAGATCCTGTATCATTTCCGTAACGCTATCTCCCCTGTATCGTGACAATACAAAATGAGCTGCCCTTCTTTGGACTCTTTCGATGTCCTCCGTCAAACCCAACTGATAAGAATCGCACAATGGGCAGCAATACTCCAGAAATTGACGGACAAGCGTAGTGTATGCAGTTTGTTTTGCAGTTCTGTTGCATCTTTTAAGATTACTGCCAATAAAACGCAGTCTCTGGTTCGCCTTTCCCACGACATTATCTACGTGTTGTTTCCAATTTAAGTCTGAAGTAATAGCAATTCCTAGGTATTTTGTGGAGTTTACGGCCTTCAATTTTGATGGATTTATCTTGTAAATAAAGTTTAACGGATTTCTTTTCGTACTCGTGTGGACGACTTCACACTCCTCATTATTTAGAGTCAATTGCCAATTTTTACACCATACTGATATCTTATTCAGATCGTTCTGCAGTTGGTTTTGATCTTCAGATGATTTTACTAGACGGTAAATGATGGCGTCATCTACAAACAAGCTAAGAGAGCTACTTAGATTTTCCCCTAAATCTTATATGTAAATAAGGAACAGCAGAGGACCAATAACAATACCCTGTGGAATGCCCGATATCACGTCTGTTTTTGTCGATGTCTTACCATCGATTACTACAAAACTGTGTCCTCTCTGACAGGAAATCCCCTATCTATTCGCAAATTTGGGGCGATATACCATAACCACGCAATTTGATTAAAAGCCTTTTGTGAGGTACAGTGTCAAGAGCCTTCTAGAAATCAAGAAATACGGAATCGATTTGCGAACGCTTGTCGATAGCACCCATCACTTCGTGTGAATAAAGAGCTCGTTGTTTCGCATGAACTATATTTTCTAAATCCGTGTTCTTTGGGTCAATAGATCGTTCTGTTTGAGATAATTCATAATATAATAAACGAAACGCTAGTATTTGGAAGACCCAGGAATCAGGACGACACAAGGTGAACTAGGGAGCGCAGGTCAGACTGCCGATGCCAGAAAGAGGCGCGGCTGGAGCCTGGTGTCCCGGGCAGCGACTGTTGCCATGGCGACGGCCGCGTCACGCCCACTGGCCTGACCTGGCGTGCCCCGGCAGCCGCGCCCTGCTGCCCCGACCACGGTCTAGCTGACACTCACTGCTGCCAATGTTATACAATGTAATGTATTTTGTAAGTAACGAAACGCCAATATCGCGTATTTACTTATAAGATAAGCTATGATATAACAATGAATGTAAACTCTTACACTCTAGTTTCTCAATGTACTGTTATATAATGTGCATGAATGCAATGACAATCTGTATATCCATATTTGCGCCTCGGTTGCACTGTGGTAGAGTGCCAGATTACAAATCCAAAGGTCTCGGGTTCGATCCCCGCCAGGTCCTAGGATTTTTATCTGTCACTTTCCACTTCTTTCACCTCTGGCAGTAGTGAAAAATACCGAGTAGCACCGTGGTTCGGAACCCACGTTAAACTGTAGGTCCCCCTATAACTGGCTGGGTACGTCAGTTCGTAGGTCGGAGGAAGGCAACGGCATACCACCTCCAAACAGGACCATGCCTAGTAAAGCACTGCGTTGTTCAAACCAATCTTCGGATATACAGGGTGTTTCACGAGCCTGTGCGAAATCAGTGTTCAGTGTTTCTTACCTCAATGTCGCCGTCGCGTTATGTCTAGTCGTCTGCAGTGAGTGTTTTTTTTAGCCACCGTGGCCATGTCTTGTTTTAACAACCATGTATGTCTATCCACTGTCATACTCTTTTAACATTCTCCCATTTTCTCATCTTGTACTTGTAAAAACGCCGTTTCATCACCTTGTTAATTTTATACTCTGTCTATTGTTTTCATTTGTTCGGCTGTAGAGCAGAGTCATAGGCTGCTGTCAGCCTGCCTGTAACAGGGAATTAAAACTCAATAAAGAGGAGAAAAAAACCACAGTATAAAATTTGAGACTGCAGGTATAAGTGCCAGGGCTCGTCAATTCACATCTGTTACATCAGGTTCCGATTTACATACAGTCAGAAACAAAGTCACGCCATTCAAAAAATTTGACAAGCTGAGGAATGAAAACAGAACTATAATAACATAGAGCACACCGTACACAGTACAATTACAAAATACACCAGATATTGTATTTACCACTGTGAAAGAATAGGGTGTCCCAGCTACCTTGTCCAGCCAAAATATCTATGGAACACTAACAGCTATTGGAAAACGACTTTCACCAGTATTAGTGTACGGCTGGGGTCCATGAATGTAAATATATGGTAACATTCTAAAACGAAAGCAAAGGTTTCTTTTTTAACACAAACTTTTTTCTTTTAATGGACACCCTATATTTTTTCTTCAGCAATCCATAGCATGACAAATCACATAAACGTTGGTGTTGATTGCGTCGCAATATTCCAATTACATCCCGAGATATTGCGACGCGAAGTTGACGCTTGCAATACGCGAACCGCGGGGCTAGCGCTCGTCCTGAGCAGCATGGGGTTCTCACCTGAGTCTCAGGACGTGCGGTAGCCGCGCGTTTCGCGTATTTCAACCGTCAACTTCGCGTCGCTAATGTCGGGATGTAATTGGAATATTGCCATGCAATCAACGCCATTCTTTATGTGATTGCTGAAGAAAAAAATATAGGGTGTCCATTTAAAAAAAACATAAGTTTGTGTTAAAAACACATTTGCTTTCGTTTTAGAATGTTTGCAAATATGTACGTTCATGGGCCCCAGCCGTACATTGATACCTGTGAAAGTCGTTTTGTGTATCACTAAGTGTGTTTGGCTCTGTAACTTGTAAAATAATAGGTGACGGGAAATTTTAATGCGGTAGGTCAACATAAGAAATGTTACTCTTTCTGCGGAGCTATGAACATAGTTTATTGTATCATTTTCCAAAGATATAATTTTTTTGAATGGACCAATAGTTTTTTCTATCGTGCATTGAATTCGTTGAAACCAGCTGCGCCCAAATCAATTTAAACTACATTCCTATCACTGTTAGTTTGGGAGCTACAATCCTTCAAAGTTTCAGGGGCAGATACCACACGCTGTACATACTACATGGTTGTGTGGTGGGTGATGGATGTTATGGCGGTGGGAAGTTGATTTACATGAGATGTTCAAATGTGTATCCATGTTCCTCAAAGCATAATGCAATGCGCCGTCGAAAGGATCTGCGGACGAGATGTAACATCGCCGTACCTTTTTGTAACACCCTGTATATTAATTAACGTGACACAACCACCGTTATCTTTACTTTGATCGTTACTGTTCTGTTTCCGCACGCACATCACAATCTGACTACTTAAAGCGGCATATTTTCTACTCGTGGTTGAAAGGGAAACTGTAATATTTTTATAATAATCCGCGAGCGCACTGATTGCTGAATATATCATTTTTTTCATTTAAAAACTTCGAGATAGCTAATTTCAAGATGGGGCCTATGTTTAGTACAAACCATATACGATGGACCACCTCACAAATGCCTTACTGGAATATTCAGGTTTTCCAGTTCCTCAAAATAATTGCCAATGAAAGGTTGTAGTGTGGCATTTGACTCACCCTGTTTATAAGGGAGAGTGTCCATACGTTTGTGTATTTTTATTGCATAGAAATCTAAAGTTTTGTTTACATTTTCCACACTTGACACACGCGAACTTCAGAAAAGGAAGATCAATGGCTACATTAGAGTCTTACGGTTCTTTCTACCTTACCCTACACCGTATGGGCCGTCACCATGAAAGTTGGTGGAAGTATTGCACTGTAGTTGAGTCATGAAGTTACACAGAAAGACTGCGACCACATTCCAGATAAATAGTTACAGTTACTGTATTGGTCACTAAGTAAAACACCACCATTTACTGAACAAATTAATATTTTTACGCGTTTCTAAGATCCATCATCAGAACTTTGGTGTTGATCAGTACGCCACACACAGGCAAGCTGTTAAATCTATAGATGTCAAAGCTCTACTACCCTTCCATTGTAATCCCACATGACGCTCGGTAGTAAAAAAGTCTCTCTCTCTCTCTCTCTCTCTCTCTCTCTCTCTCTCTCTTTCCCCCTATTTCTCCCTCCCTCTCTTCCTCGCTCTCCATCTCTCTCTCTCTCTCTCTCTGTGTGTGTGTGTGTGTGTGTGTGTTAGTTTGCCCAACACTTACTCAGAGCTCGTCGCAGCGCTTGGGAGCTAGAACGTGCAGTGTTTGTGCTCGCGCCGAGGAAACAACATCGCCAAAATAACACAGCAGCGCGCTCCACGCCAGGATTCGCCCCTAGCTCGTTCGCCTGACAATTCACGCCGTTTGCCTGTTGTGATAAGCTAATTCCTGGGTACAAAAATATGGACTCAATAGACAGTATAAAATTTCGAAACCCTATAATAACGTTGTTCCTAACTTCACGTACGTCCATTATTGGCCCATTTTAGGTTACGGTAGTAACACTAAAAGTGGACTTTTGCGATCGTTTTTTGACAGCTCGAAATTTAAATCAAAATAACGGATTAACCATTCATCTGACAAGAAAACTGAATAACCGAAATTGTAGAGGAGAACATTCCCTACAACTTTGCTCTGATGTTTTCTTTATATCTCGTAACGTTTGAGAGATATTTGCAAAAATAACGGCGATTTGACACCGTCTATTGATTTTACGAAAACCAGCAGTTCGCAGATGTCACGTGACATTACACGCTTAGAACTCTGGCATACGCCATCTTGCGTTGCGTATTTGATGATTTTCTTATTATAACTTACACGTTGTTATTTCA
Source organism: Locusta migratoria (assembly GCA_026315105.1). Lineage (NCBI taxonomy): Eukaryota > Metazoa > Arthropoda > Insecta > Orthoptera > Acrididae > Locusta > Locusta migratoria. The sequence continues at coordinate 669,713,790 of CM048744.1, forward strand.
AATCAACGGCGCACGGAAGAATTAACAAAAACACGCCGTTCTTCGTACGATAAATGATAATCTAGTGTCTAAAAATGCCATGTTAGCATCAGTTAACAACTGCCACCAATAATACGAAAATAAAGGACGAATTTCGTAATTGTTCGCTGTTTGTTCGCAGCGTGTTGGATTATGATGCACACGGCCCGCAGTTCGAGACCCGCCACTCCCAAACATTATTTTTTCCTAAAAGGGTTACGTATTGGGTGAATAGATATTATCACAATAATAGTCGTAATCACATCGCTATTATTTACATTATTATTTTTGTCTGGAATGTTTGCAAAAAATTATAAAAGTACACATTTAATGTGGGCCGTAAAACACAACAGTGCGAGTTTTTTAAAATGGTATCATTTTTGTGAAACTATTATACTTTTGTTAATGACTCCGTCGTCAAAATTTCAGATATTGTTTTCGGACATACTGCTAGTGTTTTTTATCAACCAACAGTGAACTCCAGTAACTGTACAACCAATGAGTAGACTATCTACTATTGATAGTGACCGGGTCAAATATCTCACGAAATAAGCATCAAACGAAAAAATTACAAAGAACAAAACTTTTGTGGCTTGAAGGGGAAAAAGAGATGGCGCAGTGGTTGGCCCGCTAGATGGCGCTGCCATAAGTCAAACGGATTAAACTGCATTTTTTTAAAAATAAGTACCCCCATTTTTATTACATATTAGTCTAGTACTTAAATGAATACGAATGTTTTATTTGGAACACTTTTGTGGCTTTGAGATAGATGCCACTGTAATATTCACAAACATATTGCTCACAATTTTAGACAAACAGTGTGTAACAGGTATGTTTTTTAAATTAAAACACAGAACGTAGGTACGTTGCAGGTCGTGGTTGACGTTTCACTTGCTGCTAAACACTTCCTGTCCCTTTAAGTAACGTAACTATCCGACGAAAGGTCCGGACACTAAGATAATGTCCTCCAGGATAAAGATCAACATATATAACACAGGACCGTTGCGCATTTTGATCATAATAGTCATACATAAATACCGTATCGACGTTTTCTACAATTGGCAAACGGTCCACTTTAATACGAGTAATGTAAAAGGAAGCAAATATCGTTCGCACTGGCGAAATGTTACGCGATACAACGTACGAAAAAAATGATCCAAATAAAACATTTACATTTATTTACGTACTAGATACTATTCTACTAAAATGAGTTGTAAGTACATTGTTCATATTCTATTTCATTTTAATTTGACGCCGTTTTTCCTTCTTTCCACTATTTCATGGAGAACTCTGAGTTAACATCTATTAATAGAATTCCCATTGCCCTACAATAAATGCTGTCAGAGAATGAGTATGTAACTCTGCTTTGAATAGTGCCGTTTCTTGTCACTGAATATTCTTCGCAGCCTTCGTAACTGAGGATTTCAACTTGCAAACAGCAAATATGGAACAGCAGTAACGTAACAGTGTTCATATCATATTAAAAAGTAGGTAATACAGTCAACGAATGTTAGCAGAAATCAGTGTACGTAATAGAACCTCTAATAAATATTTACACACAAATGAAAACATCATAATTACGTGGCAACCACTGAACAATAACTAACAGGCATACAATAATGAAACTTCCCGCAGTAACACGTTTCACAACGCATGAGTACGGACGCTAACCGCATTTTGCTCGAACAGCCCATTGGTGCGAATTTGCGGATGTTCCGGAATTTGTTGAAGAGCCTATGTAGTATGCCACAGTATAAAAATTGGTTTTTGTTGGTCTGTCAGACTGTCCTGGACTTACAGGAGCTACAAAAATCACCTTTTCAATATTTCTCGTAATTTCTGTCCAATTTTAAAATTTTTAAATGCTGTCATAGTCTTGATATTAATATGTAAGGCTTTATGTTAAGTTTAACACTATAAGATTGCATTATTGTAATTTTTGACATCAGACTTATTGTGTTCAAATATTTGAAACGCGATCGCCACAATGCTTCGTAATTCTTAAATACGCATGGTAGTTGTATATAGCTCCTACGTTCCTTCCCTTAATCCGTCTGTCCATCATTTAAATCTCAATGTCTATTTCTTACTATCCTCTTTCATATGTTCAAATCTGAAATCAGACATATTGTCTATAAGGAGTGCAACTGCTAGAATTTTTTTAATGTACATTTAAACAATGGACTTGCATGCCACAGTCCAGTTTTACTTTTATCTTTTATTGTGTACAAATAGTTTCGGTGAAACTTTGTAACCATTTTCAAGTACCGTACTTACTTTGTTGTTGTTGTTGTAGTTGTGGTCTTGAGTTCGTAGACCTCTCCACGCTACCCTGTCCTCGCCTCTTCATCTGAGAATATGTACGGCAACCTACATTCTTTTGCATCTGCTTACTGAATTCGTCCCTCGGTCTTCCTCTTCGATTTTTACCCCACACATTTCCTTCTAATGCACAGTTGGTGGTTCCATAATGTTCAGAATGTGTCCCAACAATCTATCCCTTCTCTTAGTCAGAATATGCCAGAAACTCTTCTCTCCCCAATTCTGTTGAGTACCTCCTCATTAATTATGTGATCGTCATCATTCGTCTGTGGCACCACATTTCGAAAGCTTCCATCATATTTCTGTCTGAACTCTTTATCGTCCACGTTTCACTCTGATACAATGCTACATCCCAGAGAAATGTATCAACATTTTTTCCTAAAAACAATGAATTTCTACTTCTTCACAAAAAATAAAATTAAATACTAATCTGTACTGCTAAAATAACTATAAAAATCCATGCAGATGTGCTAAGATTGTTACACCATTCCTGGAGTAAAGATACAGGTGTGGGCTGAAGCATTATTAGCCTTTGTTCGAAACGAACACTTGCTTGTTCTCATGCCTGCACACTTGTTTGTTCTCATGAGTAGAGAAATTCAACCTAAAAAATAAATATTTAAGTATTAAATCTATTCACCAACAAATTTAATATCGTCATAATAAAAAAATATTTTCCTTCACAACTAAAAAATCACTAGTAGAAATACAAAATAAATCACCTTGCAAAATGATTCCATCAGTTTTGTGTTGTTACAGAAACTTTTTCCTTACTTTTGAAAAAGTTTCTCTGTTTAAAGTTATCCATGTAGCTAACTGGCAGTTATACATTCTATTATACGTTTAAACGTTAAGGTAATAATGTATATTTCATTTGACAGACAGTTCACGAAAAAACACCTGGTCATGTGGGAAGATATAGAAATTCATTGGCCTTTTTAGACACAAAAAAGTTTTAGTTTATATATAAGTACTTGAAAATGGTGACAGAGCTTCAGCAAAACTAGTTATACATAATAAAAGATAAAACAGTGACTGTAGCATGTAAGTGCGTTGTTTCAATGTCTACATTTTAACAAAATGTTCAAATGCTTGTAAAACTATTGGATCAAACTGCTATGGGCATCAGTTCCTAGACTTACAAACTATTTGAACTAACCTAAGGACAACATACACACACATGTCTCAGGAGGAATCGAAGCTTCGACGGCGAGCAACCGTGCGCTCCACAGCAAGGCGCCTTAGAACGCTTGGGCAATCCACCGCGGCCCGTCCTTTCTGACGTCTTTGACTGTTTAGCTAGCTAAACACCAGCACCGCTCCGATGTTTATTAATCCCAATATAAGTCAGTCCACAAACTCCTGTAATTCTATGTATTTATTTCTCTCTAATCTGCCTGTCTGCCTCCTTCTCTCCCTCCCCCTTCCTACTCCCTCAATCCACTCATCGTTCCCCACTACCAATATCCTTGTTCCCTCTCTGTTCATATCCTCCCTTCCCTATCAATAAAAAATTACATATCTCTGCAAAATTTCATGGTGATTAGTCGAAGTCTGGAGTCTGCACCGTATGATATTTTATGTAGACAGTGTCCTTCTTCTAATTTTGAACGTTAGGTGTGCATAACTTTCTTAAAACCGGATTAAAACTATAGATTGATGTCGCAGTCTGATATAAAGTACCGTCTACCATGGAACGTCAGAATTACTCAAAAATGTTCAAATGTTTGTAAATCTATAGGGCTTAAGTATTCTGCTCATTACTATATAGACAGTTTATACAGTGAAATTTCTCTTGCTCTGAAGAAGTGGCGGAGCCCGTACAATATTACCAATTTAGATTATTTCGATTTTTAGGTATTTCATAAAATACTCTCCACTGCAATATGGGCTGGCTGATAAAGCAACCAATAAGATTGTTTAGCAACCACGACTGTCTTTCATTGCTAAATTTTAGCTATTTCTTTTTTCTTTGGGTTTTCCTTTTTTTCCCTAAATTGCATCTATAATAAAGCGAACAAAGCAAAAATGAAAACAAAACAAAAAAATTACTGTATCAGTCAAAGAATTTCTGAGTTTTAGCGAGACAAACGCATAGCAATTTATCTGTTCATCAGTTACTCTAATATGGATTTTACAATTTTTTTGATATTCATGGTACGTGAAGTTCAGAACTCAAATAACAATCAGCCAAAGACAAGCGACACAACTCTCGAAAATTCTCGAGAAAATCGACTTTGAAGTTTTGCAAGTGCCATTAATTAAATCAGTTGTACCATCTGTTGGTGTAGTGCAGATGATAGCGTTGTAGCATCACAACTAAGAGTCGGTGGTACGAATCCGGCAGTGAAATTTTTATTTTTCGTTGTATTCGTACAGTTATTCAAATTTAATATCTAACTATAATTTTTACAAGAAATGCATGTTATTTTGTGCATTCGTAATTTTCCATATTTTATAAAAGATTGTTAATAATTATAGTATCAATCAGAAAAAATTAAGCTACATTTTTAACAGTATTGGCTTCACTATTAGTACACGACGGTTGTCTTTCATTGTTCACTTTGTGAAGAGCTAAGACGCTGTTTTTGGAAAGTGATCTTCATAACTACTAATGGCCTCCCAAGCAGCTAACCTACTCGACCATCGTTTTAGGTGACTTGGTGTTCATGTCGTCTGCAAACACATAAACAACTGACGCAACACGTGGAATTAGAGATTCCAAAATGTCTTATATAACTGAATTCAAAAGCAACGAGAAAAACGTCTGTCACAGCGGGATTCGAACCAACGACTGTATGACAATCAGGCCAGAAGGCAACCATTTCAGCTACACCGATAGATGCTGCGATTTAAAACTTCAAAGTCGATTTTCTTGAGAATTTGGCTGACTGTAATTTAATTTCTGAACTTCACCTACCGTCAATATAAAACGGGGTGACTTGGAACATTTTGGCAGTGTTTCGTTTTTTATTACGTTGGAAGTAGTGGGAAGCCAGAACTGTGTTTTGCTGCTTATTATTGTTAATGTGACGGTGTGCTAATGTCTTCAGGTTGAAGTGAACAACTTGTTATCAATTTAAGTACTACTTTTAACTGTTTGAAAAGTGTCACAATATTAACAAAAAAGTGAAGTAGGAAGGCCTGCTGGTTGTTACGGATAAATCGTAGAAATATGGTTAATGTTTAAATGCGATCCCCACATCTATATTTAATAATAGCCATATGAACATGACAATTTTGACCTATATTTTGGACTGAAAATATCGATTTTCAAAATAGCACCAAACGTTGGGTGACTTGGAACATGTTGTTGATTGTCATAAACCTCTCATTAGACTTCACTGAAGAGACTTATATGCACAAAAACGCATTAAAAAGAAACTTTTCGTGTTTCTTATATGTTTTATGGTTAGGTTAAGAGGTTCTGAAAACATTCAAAGAGAAAATATGGGCCATTAGAGATTCCAAAGCGAGGACTTCATTTATAAGAAAGTCGCAGAAGCAATCAGACATTTATGTTTTTCCAAATGAAGAAGACACTCAAGAAGTTTCTATTTCACAAGTGATGTGCAAATTTGTTCTCCTCTTTGTTCGTCGTGGTCGTTACAAGATCCTGTATGAAAATGCAGAGTAATGTGTAAAAAACTAATTATTGTAATTAAAAACAACACGAAACAATTTTTGTATTTTTATATGTGAAACACTATTCTTTTTACATTTTCAACATTTGTTTTAATTTTAATATGACGTCATTTTGATTATTTCACTTTAAAAGACACTTAAATTGGTAACAAATATTTAAAATGAAAATAAGAAAAAATTTCAGTTTCCCCAGTCACCTCTTTGGTGAGGTGAATGCAGTTTTATGGTAAAAATTTGTATGTGTCCCAAGTCACTGAACAAGTCCCGTCACCCCACCCTGCGGGGTGACTTGGGACACCAACAAAGAATTAAATTAGAAACAAATGACCAAATTTAAGATAATATGTGATACATAAATATAATCTAGTGACCCAGACGTAAATTTTGATATACACATTCTTTTCGTCAGTTTCATGGGCTCTGAGAAAAAGATAAGGAAACACAAAAAGTGTCCCAGGTGACACCGTTTTACGATATACAAAATCCGATACTTACGAGGTCTCCTTGTTAGATGATAGCACTAAGCGACTTGAAACTGAGATTATTTCAAAACTTTGTCACATTTTTATACCTGTGGTGATCAAATTCTCTATGAAGCAACGTCAGTAAATTTCATTCCATTAGTTCTAAATATAACTACTCGCTAAGCTGCTGTTTCCTTCGCCAACCTTCAGAGCGGAACCTGTGGAGAGTGCCTATCCGACTTCAAAGAACTTGATATTAACTGGGTGCCTTTGTATCTCCAAAGCATCGTGGCGAAGGCTTCGCGGTTCTAATACAATGACAAAGAAATTTAGATGGCAGTGATATGAAGTCGTCTTCTTTGCGCGCAGATGTAAGATTTGGGATGTGCCGTGAGGTGCCGTCGGAGTGCAGAAAGGTCAGTGAGGAGAGGAGAGGAGAGGAGAGGAGCAGAGAGGCGCAGGCAATTACCTGGCCTCCCTCTGGGAGGGCAGACGGCCCTCTCTATCTCGTGCGCTGGCCGCGCTTAATCCGCCGTCTCATTACGCCGCTGCAAAGCTGCCCGTTAATTGCTTCTTAACTCCTCGCGGAAGGGAAGGAAAGCAAAAACAACATCCAGCCGCCGCCGCTGACCTCTCCGGCCAGAGAGTGGCCCACTTGCTGGTGCTTCATGTGGACCCACCGCTGTCGTCAAACGGCCCGGATATCAGGGCACCTCCTTTGATGTGGTTGTGCTCGAAGCCATATTGAAAGCGAGTAAACGCCAAGCGGTAGATACTTATTACTTCTGCTCGAAATACGAGGGTAAGATAATTATTATCCGCAAAGTAGTTATAAAATTTTAGGGTAATAAAATACGAAACGTACAAGAACTTCATTTATCGACATAGTCTCCTTGCTTTTCAATGCACTTCGTCCATCGCTCTACAAGCTTCCTTATGCCCTCATAAAAGAAGGTTTTCGGTTCATCTGCGAGCCAGGAATGCACCGCTTCCTTCACTGTTTCGTCAGAGTCAAATAGACGGCCCCTTAATGCCTGTTTGAGTGGAGCAAACAAGTGATAGTCAGAAGGGGCAAGATCGAGACTATATGGAGGATGATCCAGTACTTAGAATTTGAGTTTCTGGAGCGTTTCAACAGTGTGGACAGCAGTATGCGGACGGGCATTGTCGTGCAACAATACAACACCTTCAGACAGCAATCCTCGGCGTTTGCTTCGAATAGCAGGCTTTACCCTGTCAGTAAGCATCTCACTGTAACGTACACTGTTTATTGTTGTGCCCCTTTCACTATAATGTTCCAGTACAGGACCTCGTGCATCCCAAAAAACCATAAACATACGAAACTTACAATAACATCATTTTTCGACATAGTCTCCGTGCTTTTCAATCGTCCATCGCTCTACAAGCTTCCATATGCCCTCATAAAAGAAGGTTTTCGGTTGAGCCGCGAACCAGGAATGCACCGCTTCCTTCACTGCTTCGTCCGAGTCAAATAGACGGCCCCTTAATGCCTGTTTGAGTGTACCAAACAAGTGATAGTCAGAAGGGGCAAGATCGGAACTATATGGAGGATGATCCAGTACTTCGAATTTGAGTTTCTGGAGCGTTTCAGCAGTGTGGACAGCAGTATGCGGACGAGAATTGTCGTGCAACAACACAACACCTTCTCACAGCAATCCTCGGCGTTTGCTTCGAATTGCAGGCTTTAGCCTGTCAGTAAACATCTCACTGTAACGTACACTGTTTATTGTTGTGCCCCTTTCACCTTAATGTTCCAGTACAGGACCTCGTGCATCCAAAAAAAAAAAAAACCGTAAGCATCAGTTTTCCTGCGGACGGTTGGGTCTTGAACTTTTTCTTGCACGGCGAATTTGGATGTTTCCATTCTATACTCTGCCGTTTACTCTCCGGCTCGTAATGATGGATCCATGTTTCGTCACCAGTAATGATTCTGTCTAAGAAGTTGTCCCCTTCGTCACCATGGCGATCCAAATGTTTTTTGCAGATGTCGAGGCGCGTTTGCTTATGCAACTGTGTGAGTTGTTTTGAAACCCATCTTGCACAAACTTTACGAAACCCAAGTCTGTTGTGAATAATTTCGTAGGCAGAACCATGACTAATTTGAAGACGATGAGCCACTTCATCAATAGTTAATCGTCTGTCTAAGAGAACCATTTCACGTGATCGCTCAATGGTTTCTTCATTTGTGGCGGTAAACGGTCGTCCGGTTCCTTCATCGTGTTTAACACTCATGCGACCATTTCGGTAATCCACTCGTACACACTTCGTTGTGGCAAAACACTGCTCCCGTACTGTACTGAAAGTCTTCTATGAATTTCGGCCCCCGATACACCTTCCACTCACAAAAAACGTATCACTGAACGTTGCTCTTCTTTGGTGCAAATAGACAGTTTAGCAGTCATGATTGACAGCACGGCAGCGACTACGAAACTAACGTAGCAGCTTGAAAATTGCAAAGATATAACAACAAATAAACAAAGCATGCGTCACCAACGTAAAACGACAGTACTACCAACAGAAACAAAAATGTAACTAAATTGCGGATAATAATTGACTTACCCTGGTAGACATTATTACACGGAGCTCCTGTGGCGAACTACATCTACATCTACATAGATACTCTGCAAATCACATTTAAGTGCCCGGCAGCGGGTTCATTAACTACTTTCATAACCTTTCTCTACCGTTCAATTCTCTTATAGCGCGCGGGAAGAAAGAACACTTAAATCGTTCCGTTTTCGATCTGATTTCTCTTATTTCATTGGGATGATCATGTCTCCCTATGTGGGAGGTGCTAGCAAAAAGTCGGTGATTGAAATTACGTAAGTAGATCTCGCCGCAACTAATAACGTTTTTCTTTGATTGATTTCCACCTCAATTCGTGCAACATTTCCGTGACGATTTCCCCCCCGTAACGTGATAAAACGAGCTGCCCTTCTGTGAACCTTCTCGATGTCTTCCGTCAGTCCCACCTGGTGAGAGTCTCACACTGGGCAACAGTACTCCAGGAGAGGACGTACAAGTGTGATGTAGGCAGTCTCTTTGGTGTAGCTGTTGCATCTTCGAAGCGTTCTGTCAATGAAATGTAACCTTCGGTTCGCCTTCCCCACAATATTTTCTGTGTGTTCTCTCCATTCTAAGTTGTTCGTAATTGTAACTCCTAGGTAGTTGGTAGAATTTACGACCTTGAGGTTTGACCGACTTGTCGCTTAATTGAAGTCCAGTGGATTTCTTTTAGTGGTCATGTGTATTACTTCACACTTTTCTTTATTTAGCGTCAATTGCCAATTTTCGCACCATGTAGAAGTTTTGTCTAAATCGCTTTGCAGTTCCTTTAGATCCTCTGTTGACTTCACTAACCGATAAACGACAGCATCATCCGTGAACAGTCTAAGGGAGCTGTTCAGATTGTCTCCTAAATCGTTTATAAACACAAGGAAGAGTAGGGGACCTATAATGCTTTCCTGCGAAACGCCAGATAGGACTTCTGTATTAGTCGATGACTTACCGTCAATTACTACGAACTGTGTCCTTTCTGATAGGAAATCGTGAATCCAATCGCACAACTGGGGCGATATTCCATAGGCACGCAATTTCATTAGAAGCCGCTTGTAAGGTACAGTGTTAAAAGCCTTCCGAAAATCCAGAAATATGGAATCGATTTGAGATGCCTTGTCGATGACAACACTTCATGTGAATAAAGGGCAAGCTGTGTTTGGCAAGAGCGATACTTTCTGAATCCGTGTTGACTATTGGTTAATAGGTCGTTCTCTACGAGGTAGTTCATAATGTTCGAACAAAGTATATGTTCCAAAATCCTACTACAAATCAACGTCAAGGAGATTGGCCTGTAATGTTGGGGATCGCTATTGTTCCCTTTCTTGAATACTGGGGTGACTTGGGCAACTTTCCAGATCTTTTTACTTTTCCGGATCTTTCGCAGAGTGATCGGTTGTATATGATAACTAAGTATGAATTGTTCCACGTAAGGAAGCGACGTTCCGTGTTGCTCTCGTCCATTTCACACTATGTTATTGCACCTTCTCAGTATCCAAGTAAAAAAAAAAGTGATACAGTAAGGCACTGAAGCAAACCAACATTCTGATAGCTTGTATCTGTAAAATGTCCAGGAAAACTTATAGCAATAACAATTAGCCAGTGAACAACAGCTGAGTTTAACATAAGAATAACGGTACATGTAATACTTAATCAAGAGTTCACTGTGCCATATCATTAAACGAACCCTAATTTCTCTTATCAGGTCTTTGCGACCTTTCCGCGAAATGTAAGTAGGTGGCAGAAAAACGAACCACATTCAGCTTCAAATTATTGCCCTCTAAATATCCTTAACAGGATTTCTTCCAGCGATTCCCATTTGAGTTCCCAGAGCATTACTGTGATACTTGCGCATTAGTCGAACCTACCAGTCACTAAGCTTGCTGCTCGCCTCTGAACTGCTTCCATGTCTTCCTTTAAACTGATCTGCTGCAGGTCCCAAATACTTGAGCAATACTGAAGATGTGGTCATACAAGCGTTATATACGCAGTCTCCTTTACAGATGAAGTACATCTTCCAAAAATTCGCCCAAAATCATTTCTGCAACGTATTACGCATAATACAAAGATACTGTTTCATTCTTCAGTTAGGAGAAATTTGGTGAACTTAGCTAAAACCATTATGAAGACATTACGTAATATTCTGAAAATGTAGTTTCAAGAAAATGAGAAAAGAATGTTCACAGTGATCTGACTCACAGTATGCCTCTTTCAGAACATTCCAGTGTCATAATCTTGCTGGCTAGCTGCTTCTTTATCCTCTGCATAATTTTTAGAAGTCTTCTCCTTACTCTGGTCTCTTTAGTGGTGGCTTCCGCAGCCCTTTCAGCATCAACTAGTCGCTGACTGTCTATGACAGAGCAGCTATCATATTATGTCCTGGTTGAATGCCTAATTTGTCCATTACTTTTGTCCTGCTAATTATACCATCATTGAAACAGATAATAGCATCAATCACACCTATTTTGAGTACTGTCCATCCAACAAACTTTGTTTACGGTACTCGTTACCGTAAAGGTAATGTTTTGGTACCGCACAGTACATCAAATGACTCTTAATTGACCAATTTTAAAAATAAAAAATCCATCATGAGGGGTAGAAACACAATAAGACAAGAACAGAAATTAGAAACTGTGTATTTGTCTTGAAGCTGACGGTAATCAAATACGGCAAGTTTGTTCACCCAATAATCCAAAACGGTAACAATTAACAACATCTTCACATAAAATTTCCAAACTTTCTCGCTAACACCCACCTCCCCACAAAGTGATGAAAAAAGTATATTGACTTTTACCCTTTTGATGCCCATATGCTGAAAGTTCAGTATCTGACTTGTCATTCTTAATCATTACTTTTTAATTAGTAACTCTGTTTACAACATACTTTGCAGATTGTATTTAGATACATTACTGAATTTACCTGGAGAATTATATCACTGTAGCTCACATATGAAGGGGGTTATGAGGTGGTGGACAAAGTAGCAAGAAATGACTTGTGTGTCACTTCGCGCTCTTTAGCACCACGCACGGTATTTCGCTTTATTACTTCATTATGTTTTTTCAGACATTATCCACGCATTACTGAATCATAATCATCATCATTACAGACTGATTATGCCTTTCAGCGTTCAGACTGGAGCATAGTACCTCTAATAAAATTCCTCCATGATCCCCTATTCAATGCTAACATTGATGCCTCGTCGATTGTTATGCCTTTTACTTCAAAATCATTTTTCACCGAATCTAAGTACTTTCTTGGTCTGCCTCGACTCCCCTTACCAAACCTTGCTTCTCCCATGCGTGTAACATGGCCCCACCATCTCTATTCGCTCTAACTGCTTCATCTACGGTGTTCATTCCCAGTTTTTCTTTGATTTCCTCATTATGGACACCCTCCTGTCATTGATCCTATCTGTTAGTACCTGCAATCTTTCTTGCTACTTTCATATCTGTAACCTCAACCTTATGAATAAGGTAACCTGTATCCATCCAACTTTCACTCCCATACAACAAAGTTGGTGAAAAGATAGAGCGGTGTACTGCTAACTTAGTCTTGGTAGTTACTTCCTTCTTGCAGAAGACAGTAGATAGCTGAGCACTCACTGCATTTGCTTTGCTACACCTCGATTCCAGTCCTTTCACTATTTTGCCATCCTGTGAGAAAATACATCCCAGGTACTTGAAACTGTCTACCTGTTCTGTGTTCCTCCTATTTGGCACTCAATCTGTTTTAATCTCTTTCCCGCAGACATTACATTCGTTTTGGAGATGCTGATCTTCGTATCATAATCCTTACACGCCTGATCGAGCTCTGAAATATTAGTTTGCAACCTTTCAATCGAATCTGCCAATACAACTAAGTCATCCGCATATGCGAGACTGCTTATTTTGTTTCCACCTATTTTAATCCCGCCCTGCCAGTCTACTGTTTTCAGCATATGATCCATGAATAGTATGAACAATAGTGGTGACAGGTTACAGCCTTGTCTTACCCCTGAAACTACCCTGAATAAAACAATATAATTATGCCATTGTACGGCACAGGTTTCAAGACATATGACGGCATGAACACGTAAAAAAAATCTACTTTTGCTAATATACAACGCAAATTACCCGTTTTTCATTCACTAAACGATGAAAATTCTTTCACCTTTACTGCACGTTTCTGTAGCTCCTGACAGGTACCTGATATGATGTCCGTGGAAAAAAACGCAGACATCCTCACCACTCACTCTTGATGAGGCATCTTTACTCGCTAACTGATCAGAAGTGGCAAGATCGACGGGTGTACAACATCGGCGACCGACAGTGGAATTTGCCGTTTTGAATTCAGCGACAAAACGGATCTTCCAAAATGTAATAGCCCACGTCTCTTGAATCTGAACAGCTCTACAGAGAAGGTTCCATAAGTGGTGTGTAATTATAAATTCGGAAAAGCAAACAATTAGAAAACTAGTGAAATACGTTCAGATTGCGATCTGCTCTTGAGTCATAAGTTGCGAGTTTCAACGTAGCGTGTTTCATGGCACACTATGTTACCAATAATAATAATGATTTTAAAAAATGCAACTAAATTCTTGGTGAAATAGACGTAATATATGTAAGCGGGGCACTTCCACTCATTGTTTCAACATTATGTCTTCCACAATTATGTGCTAAATGAAGTCTCTTCTTCAGTTTATAACAGTGTAATTACAGCACCTTCGTTTGTGCAGACTTTATTTTTGTACGATAACCTCTGACCTTCGAGCGTCGAGTGTTCGCGCAGAACAAATGGTCTTTCCCCGCTGGAAACATCTACAGAAATAGCTTTACGGAACGTCATTATACTGCTGCAGCGGAGGAGGGTAAGATTTCGCTAAGCCCCAGGAAATTCTAGCAGCTCAGTTTAATGTGAAATATTTTATTCATGGCAACTTCTTCTGCGAATCTGAATCTCGTGTCTAGGAGTTTTTTAAACCTGTGTAAGAAACGGCACTGTCGTCTCACTATATACATCAACTACATCTCAACATTTGTATAGTGAACCAGCTTCTTGTAACACGAACCCACCTATTTCTCTGTTACTTCTTTGCTGAAGATCACAAGTATGGGCCACAGTGATTTGCTAAAAAAAAAAGTACTATCAGTGCTTCTCTTTCAGTATACGCAGGATTAAAAAAGCTCTGATGTACCCTCTGAACTCGCATTCTGGAGTACGACGCTTGATGTTTCAGTTCGGTCACCCTTGAATCGATTCAGGTAAATTCCGGAACAGTTCCTTTATAATGACACATTATGTTTCCATATAAACATCGCAAATTGCTAAATTTCCCATCTGCTGCTCTTCTAAATATGGACAATCGATCTGCAACACATGAAAGTTTGTGCCGGACTTGAACCCGGGTCTCCCGCTTTCCGCTAGCGGTCGCCTTAAACATTATTTTTCCGGCGTAGAGACTGACACAATTTTCTCTATATTGGAGTACCTTTCGGCCATCCGCAAACGCTCCTCGGCGATACGAAAACTTCCAAAATAGAGAATAGTGTAACACATGAAGTTACCATAGCACAGCTCGAAAAGGCAACGTAAGCGTTTACAACCGCTTTCCATTCTGTTTATCATTTAATTCAGTGATTTTCATGGTGCGTAATGTGTTAAGATCGCGCTGTAAAAATACTGTAAAAGATGTTCAAACTTTTGGCAATCTTAACTACTTAAACTAAGTTAAACTAACCTAAGGATGACACACACACACAGAGAGACACACAGACATACACAGACTCGCGCGCCCGCGAGTACTGTACAGAAAATATGAGTCTGCACTAATTATAAGATACACGTACTAGAGATATAAAAAACACACTTAAAATGAATGAACCTGTACTTAGAAACAACATAAAATAGAATCGTAAAAATAGGAAATCTAATGGGAAAAAACTGGCATTTAACAGTTTCTTAGGCATTTCTAACATTACAATAATACCAAATAATTTGTGCATTTGATTTTATATGTGTTTCTTAATGAAAATAAGTAAATATTTTCTAAATATTTCAGAAAGGTCTTCTTAACGACTTCCAATTCGTGCATTCAGCAAAGTCCCTTGTCTCTCACATTATCCTAGGAAGTGTAACTATATCGTTGCACTATCGTTTGCAAAATGATCCTCAAAAAGTATGTCGGGACACATAATTTTCAATATAATGTTATTAATTCGCAAATTTAACAGCAAACAAGAATGGTCCCCTCTTATAATGTATAAATAATAGCTTTTGATGAGATAAAACAGATTCCTACGGCTGAGAGCTGTCATCCAATGTCACCTGTCTATATAAATCCTTACACCACGCTTACTGTAGCGATGAAGGAAAGAAATGCGAATCCGTATTGTCGCTGGATAACTTGTATAATGACTGTCGGGGTACTCGTCAAAGATGTCCAGTACAAAGAAAAGTAAAATCATTAGTTATGAGTCTTACGACAACAAGACTAATGTGAAGATTGCCTATTAATATCTGAAGATTATTTTTCTTATTTTAGCGAGAAACCACCAGCTGCCCTTTACGTCAAATATTGGCAGTGATGAATCTCGAGTCCCCTTTACTTTCTGCCTCCCCACAATGTCGCCCCTCCCCTCCATCTCGCCCTTCCCCCCTCATTCTCGGTGACTCCCCAAGCAGCCACGGTTTTTCTGAAACCCTTGAACCTTCCCTGAGTCTTCTAAACCTCCTGCCACCCCTCCCGCTAAACTAATTCGATATATTTTTTCCTAAGTGAAAACGATCCATTTACTTTCACAAGTTTACGAACAAAGATACAACCTTTAGGGTATTCTTTTTCTGTTGCTAAATAATCCAGACGCATGAACATTATACCTAAATCTTCCCTTCGATGATTACATATGGCACCGAGGATAAACAAATTAGGTCATACCCACCCTTGGGTGATATGTGTACAACAACACGGAAATGTTTAAAGAAATACAGATTTGTAAATGTTAAACTTTTCACTATCTACTACCTGATAACAGTTACTTTAATTTTCCTCTGCTGTTTCTCAACTTCATCACTTCTGCACTCTACGTTTAATCGTAAACAAGAATAAATATTATTAATAATACTATCATCAATTATCATTATAACTGAAACTTTCTGGTAGATTAAAATTGTGTGCCGGAACCGGGACTCGAACCTGGGACCTTTGCCTTTCGCGGGCAAGCGCACTACCGACTGTGCTATCCCGACACGACTCACGATGCCGCCTCACAACTTTACTTCCACCAGTACCTCGCCTCCTACTTTCCAAACTTCACAGAAGCTCTCCTGCGAACCATGCAAGATTAGCACTCCTGGAAGAAAGGATATGGTGGAGACATGGCTTAGCCACAGCCATCTGAGAAGTTTGGAAAGTAGGATGTGAGGTTGGCAGAATTGAAGTTGTGAGGTGGCATCGTGAGTCGTGTCGGGATAGCACAGTTGGTAGTGCGCTTGCCCGCGAAACGCAAAGCTCCCAGGTTCGAGTCCCGGTTCCGGCACACAATTTTAATCTGCCAGGAAGTTTCATATCAGCGCACACTGCAGAGTGAAAGTTTCATCCTGAATCATTATAACTATTTACTAATCATTATTATTACTAAGAATTATTGTTATTAAAAATACTATTAAGAAATCATAGTATTCCGTTGTATCTAGTGTATGTCCAAACTTTTCGGGTGGTGGGGGACCTTGGGAGGGGGTGGGACTGGTCACAGAGGTCGTCCATCAATTAAGTCATGTAAGAGAGGAGTAGAAGCGGTCCGGCAAAATATTAGCAAATCTGCTTTTCAAATAAAGAGGGCGACGTAGGGGCAACCAACATCCTTAAAACAAACTTCCCGGCAGATTAAAATTGTGTGCCCGAACCGAGACTCGAACCTGGAACCTTTGGCGGGCAAGCGCTCTACCACTGAGCTATCCCGACACGACTCACGATGTCACCCCACAACTTCAATTCTGCCAGTACCTCGCCTCCTACTTTTCAAACTTCACAGAAGCTCTCCTGCGAAATCTGCAAGACTAACATTCCTAAAAGAAAGGATATGGTGGAGAAATGGCTTAGCCACAGCCTAAGAGATGTTTCCAGAATGAAACTTTCACTCTGCAGCCGAGTGTGCGTTGATATGAAACTTCCTGGCAGCACTTGCCCGCGAAAGGCAAAGGTCCCAGCTTCGAGTCCCGGTTCGAGCACACAATTTTAATCTGCGCGGAAGTTTCATATCAGCGCACACTCCGCTGCAGAATGAAAGTTTCGTCCTTAAAACGTTTTAATTCTCAGAATATACCGTATTGAGAATAACAAGTTCGCCAAAGGTTATAACAATTTATTAGATAAGTTGACCGGCTTCCATCTCTTCTGAGACTCTCATCTGTGGTTGCTCAAATATGTTCAAATGTTTGTATAACTTATGGGACTTAACTACGGGGTCATCAGTCCCTACACTTACAAACTACTTATGAACTAGCTAACACTAAGGACGGCACAAATATCCATGCCCGAGGGGGGATTCGACCCCCCGACCGTAGTGGCCGTGCAGAACGAGACTGGCGCGCCGCAGTCCCCTCGCCCACCGCGGCCGATTTCGAGTGAAGCGGCACGAATTCACATGAATGGAACGTTACATTATTGTTTGTCAAATGATCTTCTTTACTGTATGGTTTTATTCAGGTACCTATACACACAGACACTATTGGAAACAAGTATGATAGTGATCCCCCTCATCTGCTCTAGGAAAGACTTTTGCCCCTCTGCACCCTCCCCACCATCGCTCGTTCGGCGACCATTTTTAAGCTACACTCACCCTCTCGTCAGGTGTACTTCGCTTGGAGACATCTAAATCTACATGGGATACTCTGAAAATCACATTTAAGTGCCTGGCAGAGGGTTCATCTAACCGCCATTATACTATTTATCTCTCATTCCATTCTCGAATAGCGCGCGGGAAGAAAGAACACCTGAATCTCTCCGTTTTAGTTCTGATTTATCGTATTTTATTCTGATGATCATTTCTACCTATGTAAGCGGGAGTCGTCAATATATTTTCGCATTAGGAGGAGAATCTTGGCGATTGGAGTAGCCCACGCAGCAGCGATAAGCGCCGTTGTTTTGATTCCCAGCTGCCCTTCTTTGGACTCTTTCGATGTCCTCCGTCAAACCCACCTGATATGGATCACATACTGGGAAATAATACTCCAAATGAGGACGGACAAGCGTGGTGTATGCAGTCTCTTTAGTAGTTCTGTTGCATCTTTTAAGGGTTCTGCCAATAAAACGCAGTCCCTGTTTCGCCTTTTCCACGACATTATCTACTTGTTCTTTCCAGTTTACGTCTGAAGTGATAGTAATTTCTAGATATTTTGTGGATTACGATTTTCACGTTTGATTGATTTGTCTTTTAAACAAAGTTTAACGGATTTTATTTATTTTTTATTTATTTTACTATTTTTTCAGTACCTATAAAAGTTTGTAGCAAATTTTGTAGTAGAGATGATAAAGTCTTGTAATACTATGTAAGAAAAATAAATACAAGTTTGTACTTCTACATTTACATGGGATACTCTACAAATCACATTTAAGTGCCTGGCAGAGGGTTGATCGAACCACCTTCATACTATTCATCTCCCATTCCATTCTCGGATAGCGCGTGAGAAGAAAGAACATCTGAATCTCTACGTTCGAGCTCTGATTTCTAGTTTTTATTCTTTGATCATTTCTCCCTATGTACGTGGGAATCAACAATATATTTTCGCATTCGCAGGAGAATGTTGGCATTTGGAGTTTAACGGATTTCTTTTCGTACTCATGTAGACGACTTCACATTTTTCATTATTTCGAGTCAATTGCCAATTTCTACACCATACTGATACCTTATTCAGATCGTTCTGCAGTTGGTTTTGATCTTTAGATGATTTTACCAGAATGTAAATGACGGGGTCGTCTGCGAACAACCTAAGACAGCTAATTAGATTTTCTCCCAAATCATTTATGTCTGACGCCCCTCTAAGATTTCCGATCGGGACACATACCCTGATATGTCCCCATTCCTCCCTTTAAATCCGACGCTGAACAGAGCTGCCAATGGCCAGGTGGTTGCGTTCTCACGGATAAGATTAACGCGCGCTATCCCACAACGAAACGATCATCTCTGCCTGATCCGGATTTCCGCACAGGACGGCCGGCGAGGAAACAACAACAAATGAACAGATGCAGGACAAACATGCGTCGCGAGAGCCCGATGGTCGCCACTTAAAGCGCTTACCGCTACATTGTTTATTGAATAACTAAATCGTTACTCTCGCACTGCGTAATATTTGAATTTCACGCCAACCCCGCTAAAACGCATTCGATCGTTTCTCGAAATTTATACAAGCTCCGTGATTTTAGTATCTTGTCCATCACAGCTACTGTTATTCCCTGGGTTTTAAAAACAGCATCAACTAGTCGTACCTAAATTTATTTTATTCACGAGTTTCGGAAACTTTCTGACTTTCTTCATACATTGGCACCCTTCAGCGTCTTGCAGCCATGTTCGTACTGAACATATAAGGGTGCCAATATATGCGTGGACACCAAGTTCCCGAAACCGCCAATAAAACCAATTTAAGAGCAACTACTTGTTGTTGTTTTAAGGGGAAATTTTATCCTTGTTCTGCCACTGATATTTTACCCTTTGAATAGGTACACTTTTCAAAAGAACTATAACTGATAAAACAATGAAATTTTTACTGCTTTACAAGTAAAATGAACATAATACCTCTTACGGTTTTTAAGAACAAGTTTTTATTCCTTCACTAGTAAAATTTAACTTTCTAAGCACATTATTTATTATAAGAGAGTTTCTCGTTGTTTGGTGGTTCTCACTTTACTTGTAATAACTTATTACCATCTGCAGTACAAATTGACCAAATTTTATATTTCTAACCCGATTAGTTCCTGCTCGTGGTTGCAGTAACATGAATCGAAACATGCTACTTAAAGGATCCCTCCACTGAAATTTTAAAAAAAGTGCTTTTGAGATAAATGTTTAAAGTTCAATATTGCAATTCTAGTATAGTTATTGATGAGAATTACTTACCACTAATATTTTGATGCACCGTACTGACCATCATCTGAATCATACTGAACTTTTCTTCTCTTGGCCCCTCTTTTTTCTGTCTCGTTTCTTTTGTGCATTTTAAATTAGCAACATCTGCTTTGCGAATTCTCTCTTTTTCAATTTCCCTCAAGGATTTTACAGTATTTCCACTAGATTGTATGCTCAATAATTCCAAAACATCCAGTTTTCTATTTACACCATCACTGAAGCATAAAACAGAAGCATGAACACCAAATTTGAGGGTTGTAAGCTGAGCAAATACAATTTTCGGTAACTAGGCCCAAATGACAAAATTCACACATTCATTCAAATTTTGGCTTTTTCCATGAAGACATTTCTTCAACAATGTAACTTTACAAAGGTCTATAAATATGGGTTGAAATTCATTAATCACTGACGCAGGTAAAGATTGTTTGTGGTCATATCTGGCATTTCTCCTGTACTTGCTCCAAGTGTCAGGATCATTCGGGCAAAGAGTGTGCATTCGATTTTCATTTGTGAAAAGCTCATGAGAAAAGATAGCCCATACAGTTTCTTTCATGTTTTCTAAATTCCATACATTGCCCCTTATGGACAAGCTATAATAATTTTGCAAACTATTTCAATATCTGTTAGGAGACCTTTACTATCTATTTTCTTACCAATACTATTTTTGACTTTTCTTATAATAATCTTGTTAACCTGGATCACATTCTCTTCTGCACATGCTCAATGCACTCTAATTTAGAAATTGTGTGTCATAAGCCTTGCTGTCACCGTCCCCTAAATATAGAGCGTCAGGACAACCATCATAACTCACGAAAAAAAAAATTGTCGTATTTATATAAAACAATAACTGTATCACACAGGAAAGACGAGGCATTTTAGATAAAAATCTAAAAGTAGAATTTTTGAGCCCACTTACCCTAGGTCCTCCCTTAAAAACCAATCTCAGACTTTCCAGAGACAATTACCTTTAGCTTTATAACTTATATGACGCTTGTTATTTTGTTCTTTCAACTTATGCCCTCAGTATTTCTGATTTTCGTAAATCGCAAGTTTATATTTGCAGTGCACCACATGTTCCTGATATGCGGTCGTAGTACCATAAATCGAAGCATCCTACGTAAAGGCTCCGTCCACTGAACATTTCGTGACCTTAAAGGCCATCAATCAACGGAAAACACGGGTGTGGAACCACTAGTCGACATAGTCTGGAATGCGCTCTCACAATTTAGTACCTCGATTATGTTGTTGGTTTTTCTGTTTGGGAATTATTTTTATGTTTCCGGTTTGTGACTTTTTTGTTGTATTTACTTTCTGTGAAGTCTATAAGGCGATGTGTGGGTAATTTCAGAAGTACGTCATAAATATCTGTGTTGTTACGGTGAGAAAGAAATTTCAAAGTATCCTACCACACAGTTGTTAGTAGACACATTGAAGAACCAAAGAAACTGGTATAAACATGTGGATGCCAACACAGAGATACACGAGAATTCAGAGGATAGCGCTGCAGTCGGCATTGCATATTTGAGTGATCAGGTGTCTGGCGCAGGATTTACATCGGCTGTTGCTGCTACAATGGTAGGTTATTACGATTTAAGTACGTTTCAGCGTGGTGTTTGCATTGACGAGGGACTGAATTGGAAGAAACATATTGAAGATCTCCTGAAACGTCTGAGTTCAGCTACTTATGCTATGAGTCATTGCAAAATTTGGTGATATAAATCTCAGTAAATTAGCTTACTACGCCTATTTTCATTCACTGCTTTCATATGGGATCATATTCTGGGGCAATTCAACATTGAGTAAAAAAGTATCATTGCACAAAAGCGTGTAATCAGAATAATTGCTGGAGCCCACCCAAGAGCATCCTACAGACATTTATTTAGGGATCTAGGGATACTCACTATAGCTTCACAATATATATATTCACTCATGAAATTTGTTATTAACAATCCGACCCAATTCAAAAGTAATAGCAGTGTGCATAGCTACAACACTAGGAGAAAGGATGATATTCACTATTCAAGGTTAAATCTAACTTTGGCTCAGAAAGGGGTGAATTATTCTGCCACAAAAGTCTTTGGTCACTTACCAAGTAGCATCAAAAGTCGGTCAGATAGCCAACTAGTATTTAAAAAGAAATTAAAGGAATTTCTGAATGGCAACTCCTTCTACAATGTAGATGAATTTTTAGATAAAACTTTAAAAAAAAATTAAAAAAAATAAAAATTAAAAAAATCCTTAAAATATACATTGTCAAGTATAGACAACATTTACTAAACTGACACGTTCCACATCATTACGAAATGTTGTATATATGATCTATGGAACAAGTATTAATCTAATCTAATCTAAGGTGCTGTAGTCCGCGCACGAAATATGGAGCAAAGATTTTTCCGGACGACCATTTTACGAGTGCAGTGTGAAGTATGGGGGTCCGACATTGCTGCGGCCGGAAAAAGATCCTTCAAGAACTGGAGCAACAACGACTGAAGAGAATTATTTAACGTGACGAAAGTGTAGCACTTTCGCAAATTACTGCATATCTCATCGCTGGACCATCAGCAAGAGACAGCGTGCTAAGAATTCATCATAACATCATCGACATGGTCTTTCAGAGCCGAAGGCCCATTTACTGACGCCACGACACAAAGTGTTACGCCTCAAGCGGTCCTGTCAACGCCAACACTGGAATGCAAGCGTAGTCTTTCGCGGCCGTTGTCTCTGTCAGTACAATTCTTTGCGGTATGAGACGACATCGCCATTTTTATAAAAAAAAAAAAAAATAAAAAAAAAATTAAAAAAAAATTAGTTGAACCCCCGCTGCTTCGCATGCGCAGGCTGTTTGGCCTGCACCATTTGTTTCTTTCTAATCCTGACGAAGAATCCATATCTTAAGTTTCGTTGTTATAGCTAGAAATTTGAGTTAACAGCACCAAAATTGGCTTAGAAGCAGCGTATTTTCAAAAAATGTTTCATCCCCTATTTCACCCCCTAATTGATTAATTTTCTGAAAATACCGAAACACGTGTCTTTTTAATTCTGACCAAGAAAACATATAACAATTTTTGTGGTTATGGCTTCAAAATTGCCTTATTAGCAAAAGATTTTCGAAAAACATCCCCTTTCCAAATTAACCCCCTAGATGACTGAATTTCCAAAAATACCGAAACACGTATTTTTTAAATTCTAACGAACAATACAAATACCAATTTATGTTGCTATAACTTGAAAATTGTCTTGTCAACAATGTGTTTTCGAAAAGAATATTTGATCCCCTCTTTTACCCCCTTAGTTGTTGAATTTCCAAAAATACCAAAACACGTGTCTTTTTAATCCTGATCAATAGTCCATATCCTAAGTTTCGTAGTAATAGCTCGAAATTTGAGTTAACAGCAATATATTTTTGAAACTCAATTTTTGCATCCTGTATTTCACCCCCTTATTAGTCTAATTTCCAAAAATACCGAAACACGTATCTTTTTAATTCGAACCCCGAATCCAAATCCGAAAATTTGTAATTTTAACTTCAAAATTGCCTAAATAGCAACAGATTTTCGAAAAACATCCCCTCTCCAATTTAACCCCGTTGATGGTTGAATTTCCAAAAATACCGAAACACGAATTTTTTAACTTCGAAACAACTATACAAATATCAATTTTTGCAGCTTTAGCTTCAAAATTGTATCAATAGCAACGTGTTTTCAGAAAGAATTTTTGATCCTCTATTTAACCCTCTTACTTGTTGAATTTCCAAAAATACTAAAAATCATGGATTTTTAATCCTGACCAAGATTCCTTATCCGAAGTTTCGTAGTTGTAGCTTAAAATTTGAATTAACAGCATCATATTATTGGGATTTAATGAAAGTCCAGCTCCAGTTGCAATTATTTGTGCATTATTTAAGCCCAAATAATTGCAACTGGAGCTGGACTTTCATTAAATTTGAACCACAGTTGCGGCAACAGCAACCATCAAGTGATGGAGAAACTAATATTCTTGGGAATCAATTTTTTTGTGTCACCTACTTTACCCCCTTATTTGTCGAATATCAAAAAATTACGACACACGTGTCTTTTAAATTCGAACCCTGAATTAAAATCCGAAATTCTGTAGTTCTAGCTTCAAAATTGCCTAAATAGCTACGTATTTTCAAAAAACGTTTCATCCCCTATTTCACCCCCTTACGGACGGAATATCGAAAAATCGCTTCGTAAATGACGCCTACAGAGTAAGATCAACACCCTCCACAAACTTCAGTAGTTTGGGCTGGGCGATGATGAGTCAGTCAGTCAGTCAGTCAGTCAGTCAGTCAATCGGGACACTTCCTTTTATATATAGAGAAGAAGAAGATTACCGACGTGTCGGACACTGTTGCAGGCGTCCTCCATCAGGGTCTGTGTCTGACTGCAATGTGAGATTGATCGTGATTTATATAACAGGGGTTTGAGGAAGACGTAAAGGAATGTTGGTCTTTCCTTATTGGTGTTTATATTACCACACGCCATTGGTGCAGAAGGGAGTCAACGATTGGTGTTTTCACGACAAGTTTTTCATATGATTGGGGGTTGCTTTCTTCCCACTCGTTGGTGAAAATGGGCGTCTTCGACTGGATTTTGAATTGGAACTTGCTATTGGCGGAATGGACATGAGAGAACTGGCAGCGGTTTTGGCGTGCCGCTGCAAGCCAATTGAAGACACCCATTTTGACCAATGAGAGGTAAGAATACAACCCATCTGTCGTCTTTCATATATTTTTTAGAAATTTGTAATTTATTTGATGTCGCTAGATTAGCATATTGTTAAACTAGAACCCCACTCTTTTCAAGGCATGGGGAATAGCATTTTTATTTCATGTTTTAAAATATTAGTCTCTGAAATATTACTTAATATTGCTAAGATTTCGTTATTTTAATAATTTATTTTTGTCCCTGTGAGAATGTGTTCTTGTTTTACTTTTAAGTGGATGTACGAGAATCTAATGGCTGTCTGAATGTCAGTGGTAACAGCTCGCTTTGCATGGTTCTCTCTGGCTCAGAGTCGATAGTTAGTCGTTACCAACCCCTGCTGCTGATGCGACCAAAGAGGTTTATACACCATTTGGTTACAAGCTAGTCGACGAGCCTTCTCCAGGGCGACTCTCACGATCTTCTCTCCCCACCACTGCTGTTATCATGGGTTTTGACCAGTTTCTGGTAGCTTCCCCGTCTCCTAGCCGCTCGAACTTCACTTTCTGCTCGGACTGCGGTAAGGTTGGTTCTGCTCTTGTGCCTGCAGAGATGGTAGCAATTCGTTGTCTAGCATGACTCTTGAACTTAGATTCATTTTTTGGAATATTCCTTCAGATCATGCCAGGAAATGTATTCTAGTTTTTCAATCCAGTGATTTACAACAGATAAACGTAGTGTATGTGTTACTAGTTGCAGTTTGATAACGGCCTGGTATATTCAAACCTTTTGTGATTATGTGGCAGTGTACAAATTCTGTGTAAATTCTTTCTAGCTTTGTGAGGCCCAATTTCTAACAGACGATATGTTCATTTTGTACAGTGCATGTAAAAATGTTTCTTATCGTTTCCTTCTGTGATTGATATGTGATCCACGTGGTTGGTTCTTAGAACAAAGCCTTCAGCTTCCACTATTGTTTGTTCCATGCCCATCAGGTAAGCAACTATGCATATATCCTTCTGATTTCTACCAACATTTCGCGATTTTCTTTCCCCGCCTATTTTAATTGTGCTGTTTCTTCTCCGAACTTGTAGTATGCACTTAGTCTTTATCAGTAATTCTCTCCGAGCCTTCAATACCTTGCTTCAATACCTTGCTTATTAAAATCTATGTATTCTAAGGGTTGCATGCCGTAGTTTTCATTCTCACTTCTCCCGTCCTTGTAATTTATTTCATTTCTCTGGTTTTGAGACTACACTTCATCCGCCTCTGTAATCGCTCTCTATCGCTTGTAGCTGCATTTCATTCGCTTCCTTATGTAATTATAAACATTTCTATGGGTTGCATGCCGTTTTTTATTTTTTTGTAAATTGAATTTACCCAATTTTATCGGTTTTCGGAACCACGTGTGTCCGAACTCCGACTTCAGGGGTTTGCAGTTAGTCACCTGAATTCACGCCACTTCTCATAAAACCAGTGCCTAGATAGTTTACTCTCCGATTGCAACTTAATAGTCCGCCGTCAGTTTGTGCAATGAATCCGATTTTGCACCACTTAATCTTCAATGGAGTGCGATCATGTAACGTAGCCGTGTCTCGCCGTTAACGTGTTTGCTCGCGGTCTAATCTAGATGCTATACTCACGCACCATCTCAAATCAGGCACGACAGACCAGATCGATCTTCGAAGTTTTATTGTATATTGTGTTGTGTGGTACCTCCAGGTTTACTGATTTCGCCTACGATAGAGGCGCCTGCTTCTGCCTCGCTTCAGCACGCTGATTTTGGTGAGTTTCACTGTTGCATTTGAACCACGTCAGTTCTCAATTTGGGCCAGGGAACAAGGTTTTGCAGCAGGGAGAAGCCGGTAGCTCACACGGATCTTCTGCTAATTTTATTGCTAAAATTAAGCTTTTTTACAACAGGAAATTCTTACCTGGGTACCTCTTACCAGAATAAAACTTTTACTTCGTACAGTGGCCTACTTTTAATATAAACACCAATAAAGAAAGACTAGCATCCCTCACCATCTTCCTCAAACTGCTGTTTTATAAATCACAAGCTATTTCACATTCAGCAGACACAGACACCTGATGAAGGCCGTCTGCAACACTGTCCGAAACATCGGTAAATTTTATAAAAATGACGACGCGGTCTCATACCCCGGATAATTTTGTTGTCAGCGATTTTGGACTATTGATGACTGCCGGCCGCTGTGGCCGAGGAGATTGAGGCGCTCCAGTCACGGTCTGCACGGCCACTACGGTTGGGGGTTTGAGTCCCCCCTCGGGCATGGATATTTGTGCCGTCCTTAGTCTTAGCTAGTTCATAAGTAGTTTGTAATTTTAGGGACTGATGACCCCGTAGTTAAGTCCTATAAGCTCTACAAACATTTGAACTTTTTGTTCAAATGTTCAAATGTTTGTAATGCTTATGGGACTTAACTACGGAGTCATCAGTCCCTAAACATACAAACTACTTATGAACTACTTACGAACTAGGACGGCACAAATATCCATGCCCGAGGGGGATTCGAACCCCCGACCGTAGTGCCCGTGCAGACCGTCACTGAAACGCCTCAGTCCCCATGGCCACCGCGGCCGGCGAACATTTTGTTGATGACTGGAAACATGTTACCTGATCTGAAGGGATTTCGTTTCCAATTATATCGAGGAAATGGACGCGTACAGGTGACTCTACACAGCAATAAAGGACTGTTCAAACTGGTGGGCGCTCTGTAATAGTGTGGCACGTGTGCTGTTGTAGTGCTATGAGACCCTGATAGGTCTACATGAGACTCAGACAGGTGACACGTACCTACACATCCTGGTTGATCACCTGCATCCATTCATGTCCTTTGTGTATTCCGACGAACTTGACCAGTTCGACCAGGACAATGCGACAACCTAGGCATCCAGAATTGATACGGTGTTGATCGAGGAACACTCTCCTGAGTTTAAAGACATCCGATGGCCTTTAAACTCGCCAGACATGAACTTTATTTAGCACAATTGGGATGCCTTGTGAAATTTGTCTGTATCAAATACAGGACTAATAATGATGAAAATTGTATCAAGGTTAAGCGACGTCAGCGCCTTGAAGCACCTTTACATTATATTCTGATTTCTACCGGTCACAGAGAATCGGCAGCGGACGTTGTTTAATTTAAACATAATACACAAGATGCTCTTTTACTCTCAAAGACCATATTGATGTGAATATTGGCACTGCACATTTATGACGATTACATTACAAATGTTACTGATCTAATTCATTGTTTTTGGAAACTTCCACATTACAAATTTATTTTTAATTAACGCATCTGACATATATATTTTTATTATTATATACATCTGACTACCTTGAAATTTAAGTCACCCAAAAAATAAAAATGAAAACTTTTTCAACACTTTGACTGTTGACAATAATGGAAATCTTTACGAAAAATAATTTCCTGCTTTCTCACTAATCAAAATATAATATGCTTCCTGCATACTCGAAAATGTACTTCTTGCTGTGCAGTCTTGAAACACATGCAATTACACAGATTGTACACTTGTAAATGAAAGTGGGATAAAATGATACTTTCTAAGTACAATAATAAAGATGAAGATTATTTTACTACTTTATTTAGTATTGAGAAATTAAAACATTGTTATACAAAATTCTTCATAAATGACAATTCTTGTCAAAACATTTTACACTTTTAATTAAAAAATATTCATACAAAATACGTCACAACAATACGTACTAGGCAAGTGATTCTTTCAGTACCCAAAATCTCTACAAAATAAGTACTTGTCTTTACCTTTATAGATGGAACAGATAATGCATATCAGTGTCTGGCAGCCCTGCGGGTCGGAAAATATCACTATTCAGAATTTCAAAATAGGAATCTGTGTCTACCGCCACTGCGGATCAGACAACCTCTCTGTACAACTCCAGAAACGAGAGTGTTCGCCTCTGGCCAAACAATGGCCTCTGAGAGACGAGCCAATGATATTATTACACCTCTGTATATCTTAATTATTTTTGTGCCAAAGACAAACAGACGTGAATCAAACTCTCAATCTGAACGGGAGTGTGCGCTGATATCAAACTTCGTGGCAGATTAAAATTGTGTGTCGTAACCGGGACTCGAAGCTGGGACCTTTGCCTTTTGCGGGCAAGCGCTCTACCACTGAGCTATCCCGACACGGCTCACGGTCCGCCTTCACAACTTCAATTCTGCCAGTACCTCACCTCCTACTTTCCAAACCTCACAGAAGTCCTCCTGCGAACCTGGAGGAGGAGAACTTCTGTGAAGTTTGGAAAGTAGGAGGCGAGGTACTGACAGAATTGAAGTTGTGAGGGCGGACTGTGAGTCGTGTCGGGATAGCGCTTGCCCGCAAAACGGAAAGGTCCCAGCGTCGAGTCTCCGTTACGACCCACAATTTTAATCTGGCAGGATGTTTCACAAACAGCCGTGTCTCACTTGCAACGTTCTGTTCAGAAGAGATTTCTAACCCATCGTAGTTTACGCATAAATGGATAGCCTTGCAGGATACATGGTGTCAATTCCCTCCTGCACTACTTCAAACATTAATCGAATCCACGTAACGTCTTGTTGACACACGCGTATGTGCTCGCAGGGGTCGTTCAAAATATTGTGCAGTTGTACCAGTAGCTTTGGGTATTCAGTGTACATGTAATTTTTTATGGGAAATTATTGTACACTCCTTAAACCACTGAATGGTTCGATAACGTGATAAAAAGTGTGCGAATGGATAAAATGCAGATAGAAAGAAGGAGAGGAGAAGATAGGTAGATAGTGGGGAGAGGATATGGTGAACAGAGAGGTGGAAGGAAGAGATGGGCAAAGAGATGAAGTAGGAATGTGAAAGAATAATAAAAAAAAAAAAAAAAAAGAAACAAGTCTCTGGTGCCTGTATCTTATAGTGTGAATAATCGAAGTCCGAAATTTCAATCTGTTGGTTAATAAACTTCAGAGTGAAAATTAGTTGAACTATTAGGTTATATTCAGTGTTTATCTGAGGGGATTGACTATGTTACTATTCTGAGTAAGCTGAAAGAGAACGGGTTAAAGTTTGCTCGTAGCTCGATGAGATGTTCCGACGCCGCTTATTCTGTTACACTACGTCGAAGTGACAGTCTCGTCGATTCTGAAAGCCAATATCAGATAAACATTACTAGTACGTCGGGATGCCGATCATTGATTGTGCAACCAAAGCCGATCACTGTCAACACTGGTTTACGGCTTAAGAACGGCGTGCTTTTTCTGATGCTAAATATTGAGAGACATTTGATGGTGACCTTGTACAGGTTCTAGCCGTTCCAGGTTGATAGGTCCCTTCGTAATACGACGTACACAGACATCCAGATCTAAGAAATGAAGTTATCTCGCTCAGTGAATAAGTTACAAAATTGCTTACGTTTCATTCATGTCGTTTATTGCTGATGGCAACGTCATAATATTTTACAACTCGTAACATCAATTAACATTCCCTAGATACATGAATGCGTGAATCATCAGTTTCGCCATTGAATACCACCATAGAACAGCTGAATCTCCTTCTTCCATAGATTATTAACATCAAACAGTTTTTAAGATGCCTTGGAATACATCTGTGACTTTATAACTTTGCTTGTGTAGAATTGCATGTGGAATTAATTAAAGTAAAATTAGTAAATAATTTATGCAATTGCAGAAGGATAGGGATGCTACAGTAAGAGCAGAGGGAAGATGGGTGAGAGATGGAGAGAGCTGGACTAGTAGATAAGTGGGATAAATAAGAGGCTGGTTAAAGCTAGGTTCTTCGCCTAGAATATAGAAATAATATGGATCACTAGTGCTTCCAGTTCATGGGCATCGGGGGGGGGGGGGGGGCAAGGGCGTGCACTTGTGCACTTGCACCTACCCTCCCCGCCCCCCCCCCCCTCCCCGGCTTGGAAGAAAACACACGCAAAAAGATTAAGAACTAAAATATACTTACTCCAGCGTACGCTTTGGTGCAAATTACTGTCTAAATAGAAACCTGAGGCGTCTAGGCTGTTGTCCAAAAGTGTTCATCAGCTTTTCAATGATTTTCGGTGTCCCATTTAACCGTTTTTCTCAGAACATTGAACTTGTACAGAGCACGTAGCATTGCTTCACCCACTGTAGACAGGTTCCACATCTTGACACGTCGTAGAGTACTAAATGTACGCTCTATGCAACATATTGTCGCTGAAATATTTAGACCAATTTTTATTGCCCTGCTGACAGATGGATAGAACGGCATGGCTTGTGCAATCAAATCGTCAAAGTCAACATACTTTAAGGTAAAATTACTCGCATCGTTTGACTTAATACAGTTCGCACCAAGTCGGAGCTTCAGCAACAAAATTCTTTAAGAAATTTCCGTAAAAGTTCCGTATATCTTATTCAGTGACTATAAAAGTAGATGTGTCTAATTTTCTGAAATTTTCGGGATGCAGCTGCTTAATCGAAAATTTTGTATCGTGAGTAAATAAACATTTATCTCCCAGGGAAGAGGTGATAGTGTAAGTACGGTATGACGATAGATATTCTGAAGAAGTCTGCCAAACTTTGGGATGGAGGACTTAATCTATAGCTTTGTTTTGACAGCAATCGATGACGTTTAAATTCAACCAGTAGTTTCTTGCAAATTTTTACAGCTTTCTCAAAGATCTTTCCAAACTCTGTCGAGGCATTATCACGGTGAGATTGAATTATATGTGTTTGTTTGTGTGATGGTGTACTGTCTTAATTATCGTATTTACTTGTTGTAGCTGGCCGCGATGGCCGAGCGGTCCTCGGCGCGCAAGTCACGGTCTGCATGACCGCTGCGGTCGGGGGTTAGAATCCCTCCCTCGGGCATGGATGTTTGTGTCGTCTTTCGATAAGATAGTTCATAAGTAGTTTGTAAGTTAGGGACTTATGACCCCGTAGTTAAGTCCCATAAGCTCTACAAACATTTAAACATTTTTTGATACTCAGCACATATTAAGAGAGACACAATATACGTTCGAACTGTTGCAGTCTAGTATGGCTGATACGCCATGGTTTTACTTTTAAGAGTTTGATGCGTTGAAGTTGTTTCAAAGCTTGAACAATATTAATAAATAGTTATAATGTTATATACTCGAGAAGGAAAGTGATGCATTTTTCTCTCCTGATAATTTTCAGATTGGGTTTGTCTGCTGCTTTAAGAATATAAAATAACTACTAAATTATTTTAATTTGTAGCCACTATCTGTACTGTATACTTGTCTTCAAACTATTTTTTTAAATTTTATTTATTTATTTACGTAAACGCTGTTCAGAATTGTCTAAGCTTTATAAATATCAGAAGCAACAACCAGTTTATCACCAGCAGTCCCAAATATTATACAGTAAATTTTCGCCAAAGTGCTCTTGAGACGCCAACGCTAAACAGTACTTTTTCCTAGCAAAGAACAAAACGTCTTCTCACGGTCTGTTAAAAGTCCTATATACCGGATGATGAAAAAGTCAGAATAAATTTGAAAACTTAATAAATCACGAAATAATGTAGCTAGAGAGGTAGAAATCGACACACATGCTTGGAATGATATGGGGTTTTATTAGAACAATAATAATAATAAGGTTCGGAAAATATCCGAGAGATGGCGCTTCATCTGATCAGAAAAGCAATAATCAGCATAACAAATTAAGACAAAGCAAAGATGATGTTCTTTACAGGAAATGCTGTATATGTTCACCATCGTTCCTCAACAATAGCTGTAGTCGAGGAATAACGTTGTGATCAGCACTGTAAAGCATGTCCGGGGTTATGGTGAAGCATTGGCATCGGATGTTGTCTTTCAGCATCCCTAGAGAGGTCGGTTGATCACTATACACTTGCGACTTCAGGTAACCCCAAAGCAAATAATCGCACGGACTGAGGTCTGGGGACCTGGGAGGCCAAGCATGACGAAAGTGGCGGCTGAGCACACGATCATCCTGAAACGACGCGCGCAAGAGATCTTTCACGCGTCTAGCAATAACTTTTTTTTTCTAATAAAACCCCATGTCATTCCAAGCATGTGTGCCAATGTTTACCTCTCTATCTACGTTATTCCGTTATTTATTAAATTTTCAAATTTATGCTGACCTTTTTCGTTTCTTTATTGTGATTTCCATTCCCCTAAAAAGGGGCGGGCTGGCAGCGCTGACAGGCGCTCTTCAGCCTACAGAAATAAAATTTGACACAGGAGGAGCATACAAACATAAAGGAGATAAAATGTTGGAGGTAACACGGAGGTGTAAAATGGAGGTAAAACAAAGTAAAATGGAGGGAAACGATGGCGACATGAAAGATTTGGAACAGCGATAGTGGTGAATAAAAACAGCTGCCCGAAGGTCAGTGGCACACACACAATTAAAAGGAGCATAGGGCGGCGGCTATGGTTAGAGCGTCCGCTATTGTGGAGTTAAAAGAAAAAACACAACACACACTCGGAGAAATACACAAGATAAAACTGCGGGTTGGCCGTCCACTGTTGTAAAATAAAACAATGTGACTAAAAGGCACCACACTTGAAGATGCACTCACATGGAAGCACAAACAAGATTCCACAGATGGAGGGGGGAGGGGGACTGACAGCATTGAAGATGTGGTGTGGGGGGAAAACGGGATAAGAGGAGAGGGAGATGGTGGAGAAGAGCCACAGGGCCGATGGGGAAGGGACAGGGGGGGATGATGTTCCAGGAAGCCGCGGGGAAGAAGGAAAGGGGAGAGCTGTAAGAGGAGGAGCCAGAGGGACATACGGGTGGAATGAGGAGGGGAGAAGGGACAGGAAGGGAGGGACAGTCAGGACCCTCAGAGAGAGAAGGAGAGGGAGCAAGGGGAAGGATCACAGCTGGTACGAAGGGTAGATGTCAGCTCGGTGGGCACCATCCGGGAGGGGGAGGGTACGGAAGTTGCCACGGAAAAGGATCTGAAGGGTGGACAAGTGGATGATGATGATCGTGTGGCATTTATGACCGTTAGACCCCAACTGGGGTCGTGTTCAGCCTGCCTGGTGCAAGTCTCTTTATCTGACGCCACTTCGGCGACTTGCATGTCAATGATGATGGAATGATGATGAGGACAACACAACACCCAGTCCCCGAGTGGAGAAAATCTCCTACCCGACCGGGAATCGAACCCGGGCCCCCTGCATGGCAACCAACCACGCTGTCCACTGGACTACGGAGGCGGACGGACAAGTGGAGAGCAGAGGGAATACAATGGTGGAGGCGCGGCAACGGACCAGGTGCAGAGAGGTGGGGATGGACTAGAAGATCAGGCGGATCTGATTTGCGGGGTATGTAACGGACGCGGAGATGTTCAATAATGAGAACGTGTTGGGGGAAAGGATGAGATCATAGAGGATCCGCGTGGGAGAGGGGGGTTAAAGGGGGATACGGAAGGCGAGGCGGAGGGCATGGCGCTCCAGTATCTCCAGAGATTTGTAGAAGGATGGGGGACTGACTTTTTTGATCACCTGGTATTTATAGATATGATTCTCCTCTCGCAGCAATGAGTATCTACTGACCCTACAGTATTGTAGGTCGAGAGGCAGCCCCCTGGAAATAATCCTGGCGACGTCCATGAGTTCCACGCACTCATGTTATCAACGAGCTGGCATTGCAGTGGCTGGATACTGCCAGTGACGCTCACTCCTACAAAGGTGTGACCCCCGTCGCCTCGCCACCTGCCCGCCGCACAGATAAGTGGGCGCTGGCCGCGTTACGAGGGTAGCGTAGCGCCGCGCAGCCAGACGGAAAATACGGGCCTGGCTTTTCCGCGCGCCGTGCGCCGTGCAAATTGACACCTTTGTGGCGCCGTGGCGCGCCAGCTCATACTGGCGCGTTTACAGCGCAATGGCGGCGCATTCAGCGCTTTGTGCGCGGTATCTGGCGCCGGCACAATGCCGCAATAAGACAATGGGCCGCGCCCACCTTTTATTCCCACCGGCTGCGACTGCCACTGCGACTGCTCGCGTGTCCGCGAGGGGCGCCACCTGAGCGCCGCTGCTTCCACTGTTACCGCTTGGTAAGCGCGTTACCGCCGAACGCCAGCCTCTGGTAGCGGTAACCGCCTCTGTTCACAGGGGAAGCTCAAACTAACGGCTCCAAATTATTGATGCAACGAAGGATTTTACGACCAGATGTCGTTGCTGCTGGTAGATCTTCGGGTGGTTCGTAGAACTTTGCAGTTTTGTCCTGACGTTTCGTCCAGAGCTGCGCCAGACATCATCGGTCTTCCTACTTCCGCTGAGTTTTACAGACTGACGAGTAGGGGCGAGCAGGTGGTCAGAGGGGTACGAGAACCTACACAGCGAAGGTCTAGGACAGTGTAGTCTTATGCCTTTTGTCGGAGAATAGAGGTACGACCGGAGAGGAATCGGAAGTCGGAGAGGTTGAACTGGTGGACGGTAGAAAAAAAGAGGAAGGGGCGGCTTAGGATGGAACGTGAGTTCTTATGGGGAAAGTCAAGTTGTAATCCGCCTAAGGAGTGGATGAGATGGTGGGGGGAAGCCTCCGTAGAGACGTATAAACGACCAGTCCGTTCTTGACCAACAGTGGAGATGGAAGGAAGGCGGAAAAGCTCATGGAGGTTCGGCAGGTAGCGGGGCGCATCGGCGGCGATGCGCAGAAACTTGCTATGAAGAACCTGTATACCCTTGAAGTGGGTATCCGCAGTGAGGGATCAGACTTCGCAGCCGTACGTGATGACAGGGAGGAGGAGAGACGTACATCTTGAGTTTCGTCCGGATGGACAATCCGCGGCCCTTGAGTAGGGGTTATAGTTGGCAGAGAATGAGATTTCCCTTGTCGCGGATGTAGTCATTGTGAGGACGGAAGGTCAGGTGAGAGCCCAAGACGAGGCATGGGTATTTGACGCGTGTCTTCCAAAGGAGAGGAGCTCCGTCAGCGACGAGGTGTACACCAGGAGGAACTCGGTTATAGATGAAGAGAATCGGCTGCGTCTTGGCAGCGTTCATCGTAATCTTCCAGAGGAGGGCCAAGCGGTGGATGTCGTCGAGATGGTCCTGCAGCTTCCGTGCGAGATACTGGAGGTTGGAGCTGCTCCAGTAGAAGGCAGTATTGTCGGCTAACAGCGAGAGCTGGCCGCTGTCCTGTTGCGGAATATCGTTGGTGTACACGGAGTACAGGAAAGGGCCCCTGGGGGACCCCTGCCTGGACGTGACAGGTGCGGCTATCGGTTCCGAGAAGGTGGACGTAGAAACGGCGATGGGAGAGGAAGGAATGGATGATGTGGAGGAGATGTGACGGACAACGATACTGGAGGAGTTTATAGAGAAGACCCCGGTGCCACACCTTATCAAAGGACTTTTCAATGTCAAGGAACACAGCGCCCGTACTATGCTTGCAATGGCGAGCGGCGCAGATATGTTCAACAAGGCGCAAGGCCTGGTGAACGGAGGACTGCTGCTGGCGGAAACCAAACTGGTAGGGAATGAGAACCTGTTGGGTCTGAAGGAAATCGAAGAAGGAGAGGAGGATGACACTCTCGAGGAGTTTACCAAGGCAGCTCAGGAGGGAAATGGGACGGTAATTCTGTGGGAAGAGGGGATATTTTACAGGTTTAGGAAGGGTAATAACTTTGGCTAACCTCCATGGACGGAGGAAGTAGCAGAGGCGGAGGCAAGCATTGAGAATACCAGTGAGGAAGGAAATAGCAGAAGGGGGCAGATGGTGGAGGTGATGTGGAGCCACCGTGTCGGGGCCAGGCGACTTCTTGGCGACCTGACGACGAATGAGGCGGTAGACATCGTCGTCAGTGACAGCGAAAAGGAGGTACGAGGCGGTGCACGGAGGGCCCGTGCGACAACGCGAAGGACCATTTCCTCCATCGGCGTCTGGATCGTTGATGACAGGGGACCGGAACTGGCGCTCGAGTGATTCAGCCATGGCGTCAACCTTCTCTTGCGGATCATAAACGAGACCATTGAACCCGACTGGGTATCGAGCCCTAGTGAGGCGCCAGAACTACTCGGGACATTGCTCAGCATCGCGAAGAGTAGCATCCCATTCTTGGTCACGATACTGCTGGAGAAGATCACGAACCTGGTGGGCAAGTTTGTTCATACGCCAACGGTCAGCGGGATCGCGGTAGTGCTGCCAGCGCCGACGAAACTCCCTCTTAAGCGAGGAGGTCCTGCAGAGGCTGGGGAAGGAGAGCTCGCCTAGAATGGTGGCCGCAGAACTGCTGGTGGTGATGGCGTTGGTGAGAGCCTGGATGGCGCGGTCGACCGCCGGAGGAGTACAAGGGGGGCACAGCCTGATGCACCAATGCATTGTAACGGACGCAGTTGGTGTGACAGGTGCGTGAAGTCCGACTGGGATGGCGCCAGAGAAGTCGATCGCCAAGTGTGAGGAGGACAGGATCGTGGTTGGAGTCCAGCTCCCGGACGACGTCGATCGCAGTACGCCACGGCACATCCTTTAAAAGGAAGATGTCCAGGATGTCCGGTGTGGAGCGAGCATTGTCACTGAAGTGCGTGGGACGATCCGGGGCAAGCACAGAGAGCGAGCGAGAGGCGGAGACAAAATGGAGAAGGATGCGGCCATTCGGGTTGGTGGCGTGGCAATTCCATGACACATCCTTCGAGTTGAAGTCCCCACCAGCGACACGATGTGTCCAAGTCGCCTCGCTACAGCGGCAGAGCGGCGAGGGGGGGTTGTCGGCGATACCAAAGTAAGTGGCCGACCGTCAAACTGAAGTTAGACGGCCGTGACCTCCGCTCGGACAAGGTTGGTAACAAGAACCTCCTGACGAGCAATACGTCGTTTCACCAACCGTACCTGCGCCAGGGCCTCGAGTGCGATCAGTGCGGTAGGTGACATAATTGCTAATGGCGAAGCGTTGGCTGGGAAGAAGATGGGTTTCCTGGAGGAGGGTGACATCAACGCTATAGTCATCGAGGAAGTCTTCGAAAGCGAAGCGCTGAGAGAGAACGCTCCGAGTCGGGCGTCTGAGAGCATTATATGTACTGTGGAAAGGGCGTGGACAAGCAATCAATAATATTCATAGAATATATGACATCAACTGCGATTGGGCAAAGCTGAAAATGTGTACCCAGCCGGGATTCGAACCCGGGTCTCCTGCTTTCTAGGCAGTTGCGCTGACCCTCAGCTTTGTCCAATCGCAGTTGATGTCATCTATTCTATGAATATTAAATAAAATACAGCTGCAGGATCAGAAGTGACGTCTGTTCTTTCGGAAAAGACGCCACATGTATATATATATATATAATATGCCGGTGACGGGCAAAGATCCTATCGTTAGGGGGTAGGGGTGGGCAAGTTTGAAGCCCTTACTGGAATTAGTTAAACTACGAGTTTGAGTACTATGGGCAGGGCGAAGCTGGGAATTTGTATCTGACGGGAGGCGTGCATGGGTAGTCCTTGCAGGTGCGGTGATCACTGTGTCCCCAGTGGTGTAGGGGTCAGCGCAACTGCCTAGAAAGCAGGAGACCCGGGTTCGAATCCCGGCTGGGTACACATTTTCAGCTTTGCCCAATCGCAGTTTATGTCATATATTCTATGAATATTAAATAAAATACAGCTGCAGGATCAGAAGTGACGTCTGTTCTTTCGGAACAGACGCCACATGTATATAAGCAATCAATAGTTTCGGGACCACTGATGTTTCTCATTTATGTAAATGATATGTCTTTGAGTATAACAGTAATTGTAAAGAATTTTTGTTTGCTGATGATACCAGCTTGTGGGTGAGGCTATTGTTTGCAATATTGGCACAATATCAAATAATGCAGTTCAAGATATAATTTCATGGCTTGTAGAAAACAAATTAATGTTAAATCACAGTAAGACTAAGTTTTTACAATTTCTAACACATAATTTAACGAGAGCTGATATTTTATTTCACATCATGAGCATATGATAAGTAAAACTGAACAGTTCAATTTTCTAGGTGTTCAGACAGACAGTAAGCTGTCGTGGAAAGCCCATGTTCTGGATCTTTCTCAAAAACTAGAGTCTGTCTCATTTACCATTAAAACAATATCTTAAATAAGCCAATTACCAACACTAAAAGCAGTCTACGCTTACTTTCGTTCACTTATGACGTACGGCGTTATTTATTGGGGTAACTCATACAACGTCGTGTCGACCCCTTTTCAGTAGTCTGAAAATTCTGGCACTGGCATCATAGTACGTAATTTCTTTAATGTCGCTTCTTGTTAATTCCCACGAGTTAGCAGCTTTCACTCGGTGAATACTAGACAGAAGTCGAATCTACATCTGCATTACACCTCATTCACACAAGTGCAGAAAGGTGTGCAGTGTTCTGCAGCATCCATTTTCAATAAGCTGCCACAAGAACACAAGAATCTTAGTACTAACCAAAGGGCTTTCACATCTAAATTGAAGACTTATCACATGGCTCACTCCTTTTATTCTGTCGAGGAACTGTTGGAAAAGTTAAACAATTAAGCTTTCTTTTGTTATTGGTTCATTTCACCTAAGCTTAAGATTGTCACGTGTATGGGACTATTTAAAATTTTCTATTACCATTCTCGTGTTAAGCTTCATGTATTGATTTATTTCATAACCATGGAGTCTTACTCCTCAATTAGGTCCTGCGGACCAGAAAACCATATTATTATTGTTATTATCAGGAGAGATCATCCTTGTCATAGATAAAACTTCACTATCCATTGCAATCTCTCAGAAATAAAACCTGTCAATCTTTTAAGGCTACTGTCTACATTTCGGAAAATTTCATAGTTTCTTTTCCCTATTAAAATTATCCTCATGTTTACATATATCAATGGGTTCTCTGTATTGACATGGATAATAATTCGTCACTGTGGAAGAAACTGTTGTTTCGGAAAACCTCACTACGTGACTTCCAGACTGAAGAGCAAACTCTGCTCCAGCCGGTTTCTACGTTTTTCCTAGTCGGTGAAGACTTTTCTGTTCCTTCAGCCTTGTTTCTACACTTCTTTTGGTGGTTCCAATATAAACTTTACCATACGTACATGGAATTTTATATACGCCACAAGCATAAACTATTGCTCTCTTTCTATTATTATTGTTTTCAGTTGCGGTTCAATGATGCTAGGGGGAACACTATCCGTGGGTCGTGTGAGGCATCTTGACCAAGTTGCAGACGACTTACACCCCTACATGACGATCATGTTTTCAAACGACTGAGGCATTTTTCAAGATGCGTCGTCATGTCAGAAGACCAGGAGTCTGTTGTAATGGTTCGAGGAAAATACTGGCAAAATTGAATTGATGTGGTGGCCTCCCAAATTGTAAACACGATAATATTTGTCTGGGACGTGACTGGACGCGACATCGAGGCTTGTTTTCCCGTGTCCCCGAAATTTACGAGGTGATGTGTATGTGTGATGAAAGTGCACATATCGGGCATAATGTTGATCGTCAAATTCTTCTGACTAATCATTTTCTGAAGGCGGTTTTTATACTCACTTTTTTGCCTGATATCTATAATTTTTCTTACATAGGGGGACTAGGGTGCTGAGG
Organism: Locusta migratoria; assembly: GCA_026315105.1. Classification (NCBI taxonomy): domain Eukaryota; kingdom Metazoa; phylum Arthropoda; class Insecta; order Orthoptera; family Acrididae; genus Locusta; species Locusta migratoria. Next base: position 669,754,127 of record CM048744.1, read on the forward strand.
AGCAGGTTGACTGCAAGAGCAGGGAGGTGACGATTTGTGGCATTGTTGACCGGTCCCAGTCTGGGATCGTGTTCAGCCTGCCAGGTACAAGCCCTTCGGCTCCAAATTTGACATGAAGTCACCAATCAAGTATGTATCCATTTTCAATTTCGTAATTAAACAATGCTATAAGGTATATATGTGGCGTCTATTCCGAAAGAACAGACGTCACTTCTCATCCAACAGTTGTTATTGTTTTCATATTCATAGAATATATTACTTCAACTGCGAATGGGCAAAAATGAAAATTTGAACGTAGCCGGTATTCGAACCGTGTTCTCGGCTCAGTAGCCCACGTGACCAAGTGCGTGCGTTCACACTGCACGATTTCAGTCGTACGGAAGCTGTCTCCAGTGTTGTTTCTGTTGCCTTCAGTTTAGTTTCAGGTCGCGTTTTTCGGTGTTTCCAGTTTGTGAGTGTTGTTAGCTTATTTTCACATTAGGGAAGCAATTGACGCTGAACTTTTGAAATCGCTAGTTGAATCAAAACCTGTGTCACGGGACAAAAATTTACATATTTATAAGAATAGAAACGCAACAAGCAAAGCCCTGGAAGCGGTATGTTCAGCACTCAACCCAGCTTTTCAGAGCAACAGTAATACAGAAAATAAATGCGTTTGGTAAGTACTACTTATTAAGCAAAGTAAATACTTACTTGTATTATATTTGAATAACATTTTACTTTTCCTTTCAACACATTACGGCCGTGTGACGTTGGTCTCCCAAAATTCAGAATACAAGTTTATACATTTATTATTTACCTTTACTGGCATTTCTATTCAAACAACAGTAATAACAGAGCTGTCCAAATCTGGAGATTACAATACATAACGCCAAAAGCGACGTTTCATGAAATGAACAAGTTCAAGGTAATACGTACAGATTTTTTAAAAACTTTGTGGACCTATTATAACAAAAGTCGTATATTTTAAATTTCAAACTCTGTATTACTGTGCAAACGATTTCGTGACACCTGAATGTACCCACTACCTTATGGATGATCTTTGGTGTTTAGAGGTCTTTGTTTTCATGTGCATACGTGCGCCCCACTCGTGTTGTTGACTCCGTGCATTTCGGTAGTGTTATGCGCCGCCAGTGCTGGGGTCTGTTTTGAATATTGACGAAGCACAGTATGCTGAGGATCTTTCTACGAAGACACGGTTACAAGGGAAGTAACCACGTTTTCTTTCATTACGTTTTAGATTTTTAATGTCTCAGGTTTTAAGATGCTTGTATAGTTTATCTGATGATGGGGGCTTGACCCTTAAAAAGCGTCATATTTTCGTGTTTTAACACGATCTCTGTGGTTGAGCCTACTTGACAAAATAATTAAGTATACAACCGCGACCTCACATCCATTACGGATATAATTAAGTTTATCTGAAAGTCATAGTCAGCATTTCAATAGGTTCTATGCAATTTCTGAATTGCGTGTTTTGTCGTTGCAGAACATTCTTCAGTTTCCCATGCAATTCATCGAAGGATCCAACTGACAATCGAAAGTAGTTAAAAAAAACTTTCGGTCGTCGTTTCTCAGGTTTGCAAATAATGTGTACAAAGCGCCGACTTGCTCACGTCTCAGATTAATTTGATGAACCCAGTGAAGACGATTGCGCCTTTTTCTTCTCAGACGTTGATATAGTATCCACAACGCAATGACTTGTTCACGATCCATGTCTGCACCAGGTCACACTTTCAAGGGATGTTGTTGTGTGGAAAATCACCTACGAATTAAACCCGTAGGGATTTTTCCCGTCCGGGCGAAATCGTGTAGTGTGAAAGCGGCCTAACTCGCGGCCAGCCACGCTTTTACAGAATGGACATAATTGGCTGCTGTACTGGGACATGATAGTCGTACTACATTTTCCTATGTTAGCCCTATTTTGAAGTTATAAATAAAAAATGAAAGAAAACGAACCTTTTATTTAAAATGCATACATATTTGATTTCTATGTCAATATTATTATTTTTTATTATTTGATTCTTAAAATGTTTTGTTTCTGTATGTTTCATGTACGATCGAGGCGCCGCAATCAACAAGGGCAGCGTCGTCGCCGCCGCAGTCACCATTACAGCAGACGGCCACGATGAAAATTTAACCAACAGCTACGGGGCTACGAATGCTGCTGCGCCTTCTGTATTGCCGCGCTTCAATCGTTTCAAAGAAGAAAAAGAAGAGAATATTAAATTATAGTTAGTCTTGTTTGAGATTCAGTCCAAGCTAGTTGTCCATGTTCACGTTTCTTGCTAAACTGACGCTGTATTAACATGAAGAAGAATAAATATTTGTTAATGTTGAAAGATATCTTGCATTTATGAAGATTTATTTATGATCAAGAATATTTAATTCTGATTAAATCACTACTGATTAGCTTAGAATGTGACATTATAATTGTATTTAGTGTGAATGTGGAAAACTAGTGTTTAGAAGGCAGTGGATTATTAATATTTTTTTCAGTACGAGTTAAGAACAGAAAATAGAAGTACCTGTGTTTAACTTTGATGAAATTTTAGTAACGGCTACTGATTATACCCCGCTCGTACAAGGACCTTATTTGATGACCTATTTAAAGGAATTATTCCTACAAATTTTAATTTATGTTGTGCTGCGGGACACTTCGGCCGAAGTCTAGAGAATTTACACAGTTAGCTTATGACAGTTGGTGTTGCTAGGGAACTGTAAATCAACAACGTCCTAGCAACTGATAGAACTTTTTCTAGTGTCAGAATAACTTCATGATGAGAGACCAAAGAAGAACATGAATAACAATATGAAACATCGCAGTTATCCTGTCGCCGTTCCACTACACTGCCCTTGCAGTAGTGGAGGGGATGCGCAACACGGCTGGAAACTGGGCCTCCTTCGTGGGTGACGCCGACTGTAGTGTCGATCCAGCACAAGCCCCTACCACGCCAAAGCGGAGAAGCGAGGCAACTGTCCCGAATTGAATCGGCTGATCGCCGCCATTTGCAGGGAAGAATCCTAGTACTGGGGCTGTGATTTGAAGTGTATGAGATGCAACAAGAGCAAAATAAAGCACAAAATAAACGCATGTTTGTTTAAAAAAATACTGATTATTGCAGTTTAAAAATTATTCTTAAATGAATGAAGTACCCTAATTTTCGAAATAACGTGTGCATAGAGACACAAAATTTAAGAATGTAAGGCTCTTTTCTGATAAGGTGGAGCGACTTTTCATCGAGATATTTGCGTAAGATGATTCCATGAAACTTGTAAAATTAGCAGACTGTGCGATTATTTTGTAATTCACGTATTTTTCTGTCAGGTCCTGTTTACTTTTCGCCGACTACTCTGTACGTTTTGCACGCTTATTTTTGTACATCACATTTTGTCTACATACCTTTCCATATTACACAGAATTTTTCTTTCAACTTCCTCGAATTTGGGTACGAATAATTGTAATAACTCATAACATTTTAAATACGTGTTTTATTCGCACATTACTTTTTAACAGAGATAGTACTTCTCAAAGTGGTTGAGAATGCAACATTCGATCAAGTAATGACCATTTACGAAGTACAATCACCACCTGTTAAGTGTCTAAAAACAATTAGTCGACCTTCTTCTGAATCATACTTATATGTGAAAAATATCTCTTATACGCCTAGTTATTCATTCAGCACAAATTAGTATTTTTAGTAATTTATAGGCAAATAAAATATATGTACTTGACATGCACCAAAGTACGTTTCTCAATTTTAGAGAATCTTTTGTAAAAGGAAAACTAAACAACAGCAACAAACGCTCATGGTTTCTTATTTCTCCATGAAAGTACTATACGGTATACAAGCAATGACTGATCTGTGAAATGTAACATTGTTTCCCTCTTCGTCGTTGCTTTCGTTCTCACTGTTAGAGGCGAAGGTAGTATTATGGGCTAGTGGTTGCAATATGGGCTAGCTTAATATCTGTCTAATAAGCCCGTGCATAGTAGCGGCAACCTCAGTAAATAGTAGTAGCTAGTTCGTACAAACGCCACAGAATGCGCTGCCGCAGTCAGTTACGTGGAATGTTAGAGGTGAGCTGTTTTGTGATTTTTCTCATTTCAAAACTTTGAAAGGTAAGAAATTACAGTCATATTAGACGTACTGCTAATGCGTAGTGAGCTGTTAACTTCTTAACTACATATTATATAAATATTTAGCTCTCTAATGCTCATAAAGTTAGTTTATTAAAGTTTGTTTATAACGGATAGCGACGTTTTACTTTCCAAGAGGGCTAGGGAGGTAATGTGGACAATGGCTGTGGTGGTTATATGGGCTACCCACTACAGTAGCCCATATTACAACCCCTACAAATTCTGTGTGGTTTTCTGTTTCAGCCTGATAACACAGAAGGCTTGCCCCAGTCCTCTACTGGTCCACACCATGTGCCAAAGATCTGGCAGAAGCTGGCCCAAGCAGTGCGTCCCACGTTCGAATAGGAAGCATTAAGACTTCTCCAAAGGACATTTTGCCTGTGCCAAAAAATAAGAAAAAGAACATACAAAGGACCTAAGCCAGGAAAGGCAGCTGTAATTACAGCATCACCCTACAAAATACATTTAGAAGAAGGAAAAAAAAAAAAAAAAGGAAGCAGATAAAGAAAGGAAAATTAAAAGAAAGGGGGAAAAAGTGAAAAGTGGACAAAAAAAGGAAGATCAAAAGTGACGATGTAACAGGGAATACGAAAAATGTGAGATGTGAGCCAGGTGTTGACATAAGAAAGAAACGAGGAATAAAAAGCAAAACTCCATCAGTGAAGCGAAAATTGACCATCGACCTACAATCATCATCCGAGAGTTCAGAGGAGGGATCGATAGATTCTGGGCAGTCAGATCTAGAACCCACTGTCGGTGTTGAGAAACCTGGAGATGACGATGCTACCTGCCTTTTTTTTGTGAGGAGTTATATTCCCAAGACATTAAAGGAGAGCTATGGATCCAGTGGCTAATGTGCGAGATGTGGGCGCACAACGAGTGTGCCGGCTGTCAAACGGACAATTATATTTGTGATTTCTGCCAACCCTAATGATAAACATGTCCCAGTATAAAGAATTTGCTATTTTCCAATTACTCTAAAAAAAAATCCACTGGAAATAATATTGACTTTTTTGTATGTTTATAGGGTAGCCCATATTACCACCACATTTACATTTTTTCACAATATGTCAATTTTGTAAACATGTTTCCATATTAAAGTTGCATAATGATTTAAACTAAAACATATGTGTTTGGCTTTTTTATAACATCATAAAGATTATATTTTGAGGTTTTCAGCAAATTTCACTGACAATTTTGGAATTTATGGTTCAACAATAAAGTGGTAGCCCATAATACAACCTTTTCCTCTACAATTAAAAGCAGCACACGAACGAACCATGTTAAATGTGATTTCCCTGCAAATGGTGACTTCTGTCACGTTCAATGTGGGGACGCGACACTTGCGCCAGCAAGCGGTCTAGTTATTATTTAGTACGTCTATGATCCAGCATGGCCGCAGTATCCCATAACGTGTGCCGGTGACACGGCCATTCTCACTGTGCAGCGCGCCTGGCGCTGTCATGTGCAGAAGGCAGGAGGTGAGCTGGCCCGCAACAAGTGGCCCTGCCTGCCGTATCGAGCGCCGCCCCCCCCCCCCCCCCACTCCTGCAGGCCTGGTGATTGGCGCAGCAAATGTCGGTACAAATTTCATTAGGCGCTCACTCGCGCGGCCTATGCGGAGCTCCGGTCCGCGGGGACCGACCCAGCCACCCGAAAAAAAGGGGCGCCGCTGAAACACGTCACCACCAGTCCTGCCTCCTGTAGCTCTCATCCGAGGAGGTAAATCACATTTCCATAAGAGAATAAATGAACATGGTGAAGAGGGGCTTCTTTCACATGGAAATTGGTCACACGTTATGCCAGTTCGAGTGTATCGTGCCAGAAATAGGGCAGATATAGGGCCAAAAGAAGAAAATAATTATACGTTATACACAGTGTTGCCAACAGTGAAATGCGATTTCCCACTAAAAAGCTTATTAAAAACCACCAGAAACCACTAGTTTTTATTCGTGTCTTAACAAAACTACAAAATTGTTATTATTTGAAGTTCTGAGTATGTTGACTAACCAAAATAAAGAGACCTTTCAATTTATCCCTTGTGTTGAAAGCTAGAACACTATTGTATATTTTTTCAGATTTTTTTTTAAAACCAAAAATGAACAGTTGCAGATCGAAATTTTATTTCCTTACCAGTTTTGAGCAATTATTGCTTTACTTCAGAAGAGAATGTAAAGGAAAAATCGTCTTTGTTGTACACAGCTTGTAATAAATAAAATAAAATAGTTAGTATAGTATACATTCAAAAATATCTGAACGAGACATTATACATACTGTTAATTATCGCAAGATAAGCGAAACTCAGTATGAACATTTCGCTTATCATGCGATAATTAAATGTATGTATTATCTTTCCTATTAAATATTATTTTAATTTTGTACTTCTTTTCAATTATTTATTTATTTTTGCAAGCTACGAACTTCACTACACTGGCGAATTCTTCTGTTTACTTTCTTCTAAAGAAGAGGAATAATTGCTCGAAAAAGGTAAGGATATCAAATTTCTACTTTGGATTGGGTGCTTTTCGTTTTTGACGAAAAACAGGGACAGAGTAACGTATATTATAAATGAAACTTCCAGGCAGATTAAAATTGTGTGCCGGAACACGAACCTGAGACCTTTGCCTTTCGCAGGCAAGAGCTCTACCGACTGAGCTATCCCGACACGGCTCACAAAACCGCCTCACAACTTTGCTTCCGCCAGTACCTCGCCTTCTACTTTCCAAACTTCACAGAAGCTCTCCTGCGAAACTTACAAGACTAGCACTCCTGGAAGAAAGGATATGGTGGAGACATGGCTTAGCCACAGCCTAAGGGATGTTTCCAGAATGAAACTTTCACTCTGCAGCAGAGTGTGCGCTGATATGAAACTTCCTGGCAGATTAAAATTGTGTGCCGGAACTGGGACTCGAACCTGAGATCTTTGCCTTTCGCAGGCAAGCGCTGCCAGGAAGTTTCATTCAGCACACACTACGCTGCAGAGTGAAAGTTTCATTCTATATCATAAAGGTTTGAAGGATATAAATTCAGGAGCTACGAGATGTTAGAAAATGAAATAATGCTGTTACTGAATGCTGTCTTCATCAAGTGTTTTTGTAAATTGTTTTGACATAAAACCACCGAAATACTTTTAAAAACCACCTAAATTCCCACTAGCTGGTGGTTTCTTGGGAGGGACTAAACTGCAACGGTTATCAGTCCCTTCCCACTAGCCACTAGATGCAAAATTAACCCACTCGACAGGTACTCAAAACCACCAGGTTTAGTGGGAAAACCACTAACGTGGCAACACTGGTTATAACGGGAGGAGCCGGCCGCTGTGGCCGAGGGGATTGAGGCGCTCCAGTCACGGTCTGCACGGCCACTACGGTTGGGGGTTCGAATCCCCCCTCGTTCATGGATATTTGTGCCGTCCTTAGTATAAGGTAGTTGATAAGTAGTTTGTAAGCTTAGGGACTGATTACCACGTAGTTAAGTCCCATAAGCTTAACAAACACACACGTCGAGCAGAATCGTACAACTCTGCTTTTAGCGAATGGGAATTCGAAACTGCCCTTGGTGCATGCCCCGATACCTCTCCAGGTACGGATAGGATCCACAGCCAGTTCATTCGGCACCTTTCCGTGGAGTTTCAATACCAGCTTCTCGCCCTGTTTAACGATTTATGGGTGGAGGGGGCTTTCCCGTCACAATGGCGAGAAAGCATCATTATTCCGGTGATCAAACCTGGTGCTGATCCACAGGTGGCTGATAGTTACCGCCCGATAAGCCTCACCAACGTTCTGTGCAAGCTATTCGAACGTATGGTGAGCCGGCGGCTTATGTGGGTACTTGAACATCGGGGTCTGTTGTCCCCACGTCAAGGGGGTTTTCGCCAAAGCCGCTCCACTTTTGACAACTTAGTGGCTCTGGAGTCCGCCATTCGTACGACATTTCGGAGTCGTGAGCACCTCGTTGCCGTCTTTTTCGACCTCAGAAAGGCATATGGCGCCACCATATTCTGGCTACACTGCACGGTTGGGGCTTGAGAAGTGCGCTCCCACTTTTCATTCGAAACTTTCTGTCCTTCCGAACTTTTCGGGTATGCGTCGTCCTTCCCTCAGCTCCCCTCACGTCCAGGAGAACGGTGTCCCGCAGGGCTCTGTCCTTAGTGTACCCCTATTTTTAATTGCCATCAATGGACTTGCTGAGGCAGTGGGGTCGTCGGTTTCTTCCTCCTTGTTCGCTGATTACTTCTGCCTATACTTCAGCTCAGCTAGCATTGGGGTAGCTGAAAGGCGTCTACAGGGAGCCATTCGAAAGGCGCAGTCGTGGGCCTCAACCCATGGGTTCCAGTTTTCTCCATCGAAAACCCGGGTTATGCACTTCTGCCGCCGTCGAGCTGTCCATTTGGACCCAGAGCTATATTTATATGATGAACTTCTTCGTGTCGAAGAGACTCACCGATTTCTTGGCATGCTCTTCGACAGCCGGCTCACTTGGGTGCCCCATCTTCGCCAGCTCAAGCAGAAGTGCGTGAGGTACCTCAATATTCTACGCTGCCTCAGCCACACTAGTTGGGGAGCCGCCCGGGCGCTGATTCAATCGCGATTGGATTACGGGAGCTTTGTGTATGGTTCAGCAGCCCCAACAGCATTGCAGGCCTTGGACCCAGTACTCCACAGTGGCGTCCGTTTAGCGACAGGGGCCTTTCGGACAAGTCCTGTGGCCAACCTACTTGCTGAAGCTGGAGTCCTTCCCCTGCGATTTCGGCGGCGGCAGCTGTTGGCCTCCTACGCTGCTCATGTTCATGCGATACCGCACCATCCGAATCGCAGGCTTCTTTTTCCAGCTGCTGCACTTCCATCCCCGCAACACCGACCGGGTCTTCCGATCGCGGTCCGTGTTCGTTCCGTCCTGTCGTCTCTTGAGTCCCTTCCCATCCCTCCGGCTTTTCACTGGCCTTACCGTATCTCTCCTTGGTCACTTTCACGTCCACAGCTTCGGCTGGACTTGGTGCATGTCTCGAAAGCCTCTGTAGCGCCACTGAGTCTCCGTCGCCAATTTCAGGCGGTTTTAGAGTCGTTCTGTGGCGCCGAAGTCATGTACACGGATGGTTCAGTGGTCGACGGCCGTATTGGCTATGCATACGTCCATGGTGAGCATATCGAACAACATTCACTGCGGAACTGGTTGCCATCTATCGGGCACTTGAACATCTCAGAGGGTGCCCTGGGGAGTCTCTGGTCATCTGTTCTGACTCCCTTAGTGGCATGCAAGCCCTCGCCAAATGTTTCCCGAAACACCCTTTAGTGCAATCCATACAGGAGTCTGTTTCGAGGCTTGTTCGGTCTGGTCGCTCGGTGGTCTTTGTTTGGACCCCAGGCCACATCGGCATTCCTGGAAATGAACGTGTGGATCAGCTGGCTAAGCATGCTACTTCCTCCGGTCCATTGTCTATTGGTCTTCCGGAGATCGATCTCCGAATGGAGTTCCATCGGAGGATTCTTGGCCTGTGGGATTCCGAGTGGGCTGACTCCGCTCAACCCAACAAGCTTCGTGCAGTGAAGCTCTCTACGGTTGCATGGGAGTCCTCACTGCGGTCGTCTCGTAGGGAATCGGTTGTTCTCTGTCGCCTACGAATCGGCCACACATGGCTGACGCATGGCCACCTTCTTCGGCGGGAGGACGCACCACGATGTGACTGTGGCGCCCCCTTGACAGTGGTCCACATTCTGGTGGACTGTCCACTTTTAGTTGCCTTGCGACAATCTTTTAATCTACCAGATGCGCTTTCTTTTATGTTAGGAGACGATGCTGCTATGGCCGAACGTGTTTTAGATTTTATTCGCGCTGCTGGTTTTTATCATGTGATATATCAGGCACCTGCCTTTTCACCGGTTTTAATCTGTTTTTACTTTCATCCTGTCAGTCCCATGTATGACTGGCATTTTAATGTGTGCAGAATGGCTGGCTCATCCTATATTATCTCTGTGATCAGCCAGCCACAATCTTCTGCTGTGCTTTCTTAGTGTTATTCTCTGTTTGGTCCACTGCTTTAGTGATTTTTAACTTTAAATGTTGTCTTAGCATGTATTCTCACCTTGAACGTCTCATGCATTAGACGTGGCATACTTCTTACGTGCTCACTAACAGATGCTCTCTCTTAGCTAGGAACAGGGGACTGATAACCTAGCCATTTAGCCCCCTTTAAAAAACCCAACAACAACAACAACAACTTAACAAACATTTGAACATTTAACAGGAGGAGAGCCCTCCGTTGTCGGCGTTCAGACGCCGCGTCGCCCATCTACTGCCGCACCGGCAGGTCGAATGGGTCCAGCGCCTCTCTGCAAGTTGATTGCCCTGCCTGCACTGTGCGCTTCTTCACCCAGTGAAGCAACAGTGAGTGTAACAGTCAAGTACGCGGACACGATGGCAAGACCCAATTATTCCGTGCCAACAACGAGTGTTTAATTACGATTCGAATGTGCGTATAGAGTCGGCTTTCATTGTCCGCAGACATTTCCAGTTGTTAGAATTCCGAGGCGTGATGCAATTCACGAATTACTGAATAAATTTCGTGAAACGGAAAGTGTTTATGAGTAAAAGCGTACACGAACACGTACGTCAGAACACGACGACGTACATCAGAACCTCAGCTCGATGATATTGTTTCCCTAAAAAGTCTCTTAGACGTCTTTCACAGCAAACACAAATTTCTCATGGCTCTGTACAAAGACCTACTAAGTTACTTGGGCAGGCTCCGTATAAAGTAACAGTAGCTCAAGAACTTAAACCTGGTGATACCACGCACAGGTTTAGATTTTGCGAATGGGTTTTGAAACAAGTGCATGGCGGTAAAATAGATACTTACCTCATTCAGTTTTCAGGAGAGACCTGGTTCTATTTATACGGGTGTGTTAATTCTCAAAGCTCTGGACACTGCAGTGCCGAGACACCAATTCAGCCTCATGAGGAACCCCTTTACGACCATAAAATAGGAGTGTGGTGTGCAGTTAGTGGAGAAAGAATAATACTGTAAACTGTAAACTTTCACGGCCAGAAAGGTCGAAAATATTAAAAATTTCCGGGCTATTATGTAGTGGTCTTATGGATTTATTCTGGAAACCCAACGTTTCGTCCCCGACTGTGGAGGACATTTTCAAGAGGGATCGTGATACTTTTGAATGTCCGATGCACACCCTGGCTCGCTACTGACTGAAGCCAAACTCCATTTACGAGGACTCGCGCGCAGAGGTGTGACGTCAGATTTTTTTGATATGCGCGCACAATTCGTCGTTGCGGATTGCCTTCGACGGTTAATATCGTCCCATGGTGAAAGACTGTTACCTTTCTTCTTCAGAACCGGAATCCAGATTTCATTTAGTTTTACGCCCTCCTCCATAGTATTCAAAGGTATAATTTCCATAGCCTCTCTGTGCAGTCTTTCGTGGTATCCATTTGTTGCTGCTAAAACCTGAGCCTTATCAAATTGAATAAGGTAGTCCCCTGGTTGAAAAACAAGTTCAGCAATAGCTGATATGTCAATCTCTCCCCTTCTACAGTTCTCTTTGTGCTCATCTAGTCGTTTTTTGACTGTTCTTTTTGTGGTATCCACGTATAGGTTTCCGTGTAGCTGTGGAGACTTATATATAGAAATTGTAAAACACCCCAATAATTTCAATACGATGAAGAAGGGCGTGAAAGTAAATGAAATCTGGAGTCCGATTTTGAAGAAGAAAGGTAACGGTCTTTCACATTGGGACGATATTAACGGACGACGGCAATCGGCAACGACGAATTGCGCGCGCATATCAAAAACATCTGACGTCACATTTCTGCGCGCGAGCCCTTGTAAACTGAGTTCGGCTTCAATCAGTAGCGAGCCAGGGTGTGCATCGGACATTCAAAAGTGCCACGATCCTACTTGAAAATGTCCTCCGCAATCGGGGACGAAACGTTGAGTTTCCACAATAAATCCATAAGACCATGGCATTATACCCCGGAAATGTTTACTTATTTTTTAAAGAATAATACGACTAATTTTTTAATGACACAATTAACAGTTAAATAAATGTGCAACACAGTTTTCTACCATATTTAATGCAATTAGTGAAAGAACAAATGCTCGCCTTTTTTTTTTTTTTTTTTTTTTTTTTTTTTTTTTTTTTTTTTAAACAGGATTCAACAAGGGCTCACATAGCAAATGTTTCTTTTCAGGCAATTCGTGAAGTGTTCCATGACAGAGTCTTCAGCGATAATATCTGTGGAAGTCCCCATGTGATTTCTATCCGTGGGGAGCACTACAGGATATACACAACAAATCCGGATACGTTACAACTTAAGGATAACATCCGCGAGTCTATTAATTGCATTTCTCATAGAGAATTACAATGTCAAAACAACAATTTCTTGTGTAGATGCCAACAATGCATCGAAAACAACAGCAAACGATTCCAAAATTTGCTTGCATGCCATGGGTGAGTAGAAAATTTAAATTTAGTACTGCGCTGGCAGTAGGCGGGCGCATCAGAATCGCCGGAAACGGAGCGCTGGCCTCCCGACATCACACTGTAGAAAAACGAAAATAAGTCATTAACCCTGTGGTGCGTAGCGTCAGTTGTAATAAACAATTGCTATTGGAAGCATTTCTGATCATTTTACATACTTTTTCAAGTGTTAAGCGCATGGAATCTACTCCAGGGGATCCACCCAACAAATGATGTACTGATGTCGCAACCTGACCTGACAAGTATCGGTTTTCACCCCCAAGACGCCAACGAGTGTTTAGCAGAGCGAGCATTCTCGGACAGTATTCCACCAACTTCACAAAGAAGCGAAAAAGTACCATTCCACTAAATGCAAGGAGCCTCTAAATCGATATTTCTTCGAAAGTTTCCATGCGAAAAGGAAAGCAATCACAGAAACGATTCGGATGGTTTCAAGTGCTCAGTGACTATTCGAGTAGACACGCCTGTCTCTTCTTGTAAGTAGTAAATATCAATAAATGTCTTATTTACTAAATAAGCCCCATTTTAGATTTTTCCCTCATTCTAAACAGGTAGGTGGAAGTAATTAGTTGACAATGAATATTCCACCACTAGGTGGAAACAGGAGGCTTTACGTGTTACTCTTAGAGTACTGATCAGAAGCCTTAGTTTTCTGACATTTAACAAAATTTCATCTGCTCTTTTTGTTCCATGTTATTAAAAATACAAGATTGCTCAGGTTTCTCCATACATTTTTAACCCAAAACTGCTCATAAATCAGGTGTGTGTGTGTGTGTGTGTATTGACAATTTTTCTACCTCCTGTTCTAGTCGAAAAACTTTTTACTTTCCTGATGTCCGATACGTTATCCTACATGCGATGTCTTCGTATATTAGTTAATATTTCCAAATGATTTTTTCCTCCGATCGTCTCTTCGCCCCTTTAATTATTTCGGCAGAATTTTGTTCTCTTTGCATATTTTGACTTACTTTTTTTATATGCTCTTCAAACAAACGAAATTCATTATATGGCGAGGCACAATTAAACTTTTTGCCACCGGCAGAATTCGAATCCGAACATGAAATCATGCGTCGTCAGGTAATGTCATCGACAAGGTGCGTTACAACTAAGGATTTCTAGGTCTGTTCTTTTCGACATGTCCGAATTTTCAGTCGGAAACATATTGTAGACCTTCTTGTACACAGGGAGAAATGATGAAATAAAGAGAGATATTGGAGCTGAGACGGAGGGATTTAGGTACTCTTTCTTGCTGCATGAATTGCAACGATGGAATGTTAAATGAATAAAGATATCAAAAAATATGTAGCATTATTTTGATTCTATACGTTTATGATCCTCTATGTAAAAATGAAACAGAGGTGTACAAAAAGACATTTCAGTTCTCTTTATAGTTCGTGAAAACGGAAATAAACAAGTTCTATGACACAAACGTCGACATTCTTAATTTGTCTTAAAGATTACAACATACTCTCTAATGTTAAGTATACTGCTGTAATTTTAACTTGTTTACTCTACCATCTATTTGTTTCGTTGTGCAATAGAATAATTTAACGTCGTTGCCTTGGCTCCTGTAAGGAAGACATCACCAGCAAGTTCAGTAGAATTCAGAAAGATGTTCCTTGTCTACCTGCACTCTGTGAAACTTTATCACTTATACATAAATTAACTAAGACGACATCTCCTGTAAGAAAAATATATAAATAATGTAACTAGTGAGGATCAGATCGGGTACTAAAGTGATGCCGCTAGCTACTGGAAGAAAACACTTATAGAAAGTGAAACTTAAGTATTTATTCTGATAAGAAAATTTTCGTATATTAAACTGAATTTTCTCACGATAATATAATTAATTAATATTGTTTGCAGTGAACATTTGGATAGTAACTATTATCTGAGATGACAGATATTGTTAGGATACTATGAACAATTTAAAGAAACTCAATTCAAAATTATTTAACAATTGTGCAATCAGCAGAATGGCTGAAGTTCCACGTCTCCTTAACTTTAAAGCGATTCAATTACTTTAGTTACAGTTGAGGCTGTCGCATCGTTGGGAGGTTTCTTTAATGTGCTTTTCCATTGGTCACTGGGGGAGGGGAAGATTGTGGCCATATCTATTTGCGAATTTTTTCACCAACTTTCTCTTCAGATTGCGAACATAATTGGTGATCAAAAATTCAGTATAAATTTGAAACTTAATAAATCACGGAATAATGTAGATAGAGAGGTAAAAATTGACCCATATGCTTCGAATGACATGGGGTTTTATTAGAATAAAAAAAAGAAAAGAAAGAAAGAAAGTATTGCTAGACGCGTGAAAGATCTCTTGCGCGCGTCGTTTGGTGATGATCGCGTGCTCAGCCGCCACTTTCGTCATGCTTGGCCTCCCAGGTCCCCAGACCTCAGTCCGTGCGATTATTGGCTTCGGGGTTACCTGAAGTCGCAAGTGTATCGTGATCGACCGACATCTCTAGGGATGCAGGAAGACAACATCTGACGCCAATACCTCACCATAACTCAGGACATGCTTTACACTGCTGTTCACAACATTATTCCTCAACTACAGCAATTGTTAAGGGATGATTGTGAACATACAGAGTATTTCCTGTAAAGGACATCATCTTTGCTTTGTCTCAATATGTTATGCTATTTATTGCTTTTCTGATCAGATGAAGCGCCATCTGTCGGACTTTTTGAACGCAGTCTTTGGTTCGCCTTTCCCACGACATTATCTACGTGTTATTTCAGATGTTGAAATGTTTGTATAGTCTATGGGACAACTACGGGGTCATCAGTCCCTAAACTTACAAAGTACTTATGAACTACTTACAAACTAGGACAGGACAAATATCCATGCCCGAGGGGGGATTCGAACCCCCGACCGTAGTGGCCGTGCAGACCGTGACTGGAGCGCCTCAGTCCCCTCGGCCACCGCGGCCGGCGTTTTCTTCCCAATTTAAGTCTGAAGTAATAGTAATTCTTAGGTATTTAGTGGAGATTATGGGCTTCACATTTGAATGATTTATCTTCTAAACAAAGTTTAACGGATTTCTTTTCGTACTCATGTGGACGACTTCACAGTTATTACTTAGAGTCAATTGCCAATTTTTACACCATAGTGATATCTTACTCAGATCGTTCTGGAGTTGGTTTTGATCTTCAGATGATTTTACTACACGGTAAATGACGGCGTCATCTGCAAACAACCTAAGAGACCTACTTACACTTTTCTCTTAAATCGTTTATGTAAATAAGGAACAGCATAGGACCGATAACACTACCCTGTGGAACGCCCGATACCACCTCTGTTTTAGTTGATGCCTTACCATCGATTACTGCGAACTGTGTCCTCTCTGACAGGAAATCGCCTATGCAATCGCAAATTCGGGACGATATACCATAACCACGCAAATTGATTAAGAGCCGTTGTGAGATACGGTATGAAAAGCGTTCTGGAAATCAAGGAATACGGAATCGATTTGCGGAACCTTGTCGATAGCACCCCTCGCTTCGTGTGAGTAAAGAGCTAGTTGTGTTTCGTATGAACGATATTGACCTTGGGCCAATAGATCATTCTGTTCGAGGTAATTCATAATATTTGAATACGGGATATGTTCGAAAACCCTGCCGGAAATTGATGTCAGTGAAATAGTCCTGTAGTTTAATGGGTTATTCTTGCTGCCTTTCTTGAATATAGGTATTGGCTGTGCGACTTTCCAATCGCAGTCGACAGGGGAAAATTTTCCAACAACCCCTGGTTTATATGTAGAGACGCTGTTTATTGTACGGTAGGCTGTTTGGAGAAGCTGTCGTTTAGGCGGTACTTTAAAGTGTGTCGTGCCAAGTGTCGGACCCCCACCCCCCCCGGCAAATGTCAGGCCGCGGCCACGCCTGTCGCGGGGCTGCGCGCCGCCCATTTCCTGCGGCTAGCACGGAAATGAAGCCAGCGCCGCCCCCCAGATAGACCGACTGCCGCCCACCCCCTGCGGCGCCTCTCTGGGAAATCATCTCCTCCACCAACACCACCAATGTCTCATCCATGGCCGAGCACTTTCGCAGCACAGTCGCTACACCACCTACTGTCCATTTCATAATGATCCACCCCTGATTATGACCTCATACTCTGGTCACGTGGCATGACTAACATCGATCTTTTATACCTCACTGGAATCGTTAAATGTCTATTTTTAATTGGTGTATGAATATTATACTTTATTTGAAAAATGGGACGACACACGCGGTAATATTTAAGAAAAAGTGTGTTTTCTCTGGATTTTGGTCCACTTTAGGTTACGGTAGTAACACTAAAAGTGGGCCTTTGCGATCGTTTTTTGACAGCTGGAAATTTAATCGAAAATAACGACTTAACCATTTATCTGACACAAAAACTGAATCACCAAATTTGTAGAGGAGTAAATTCTCTACAACTTTGCTCTCTTATGGTTCTTTCTTTTTTTTCATATCTCGTATAGTTTGAGACATATTTGCAAAAATAATGGCGATATGACACCGTCCATTGATTTTACGAAAACCAGCCGTTCACAGATGTCACGTGACATTCCTCGGCCAGAACTCACTCTGCCATAGGCCATCTTGCGTTGCATATTTGGTGATTTTCTTATTATAACTTACACATTGTTATTTAAAAGCAGCGGCGCACTGAAAAATTAACAAAAACACGTCCTACTCCGTACGATAAATGATAATCTAGTGTCTAAAAATGCCATATTAGCATCACTTAACAACTGCCATAAATAGTAAGAAAGTAAAGGACGAATTTCGTAAGTGTTCGCTGTAGTGTAGTGGGCAGCGTGGTGCATCGTGATGCACATGGTCCGTGGTTCGAGACACGTCACTAACAAATATTTTTTCTCCTTTTTTCCTAAAAGGGTTACGTGCTGGGTGCGTAGATATTATCACAATAGTAGAGTCGTAATCATATTACTACAATTTTTTATTATTTACATTATTATTTTTGTCCCAAATGTTTGCAAAAATAATAAAACTACGAATTTAAAGTGGGCCGTAAAACAGTGCGATTTTTTCGGCGAATGTCGAATTTAAGAACGCACTGAAATCAGACCGTAACTAGGAGAAAGTTTTCCCTTGCACAGTTTAAAGATCCAACCTTGATTTATTTACAGACGGAATTTTGTTATTTTCTGATTCGTCCTTTCGTCGATATAATATAAAACGCAAGAAGCTGCGATTAAGCTTACCGTTGTCGGCATTGAGACGGAAAGGGCATTGCTGTTAAGCTTGAACTTTTGTTGGTCACATCGGATGTCATTACTAATAAATTGTCTCCGTGTTATTCAGTAAAGAACTTGTAAAGCAACTGCGTTAGTGGCTGCAGTATATGCGACGCTATGGCGGAGCGTAGTTGCCACACCAGCGCGCCGCCACCGTTGCAATGCGCCAGAAGCGCCTATCCAACTGTGAAGAATGGCAACACAGCACACGCGAGCACGTAGCGCATAGGTACGAAAAGGCAAATAAATTAATCGTGTGATATTATCGCTTGGTGTAGATTTATGAGCATAAAAATATAACAGCTCTGAAAGTCAAAGAGAGAGCTTGCATTTACACTTTTCGGCTTGTTAATACGCATCATCATTACGCGAACTGTAGCAGTCTACGCCTACTATTATTAGGATAAAACGACGAAAATAACGAAACTCCGTCTGTAAATAGAACAATCTTTAAAATGTGCAAAGGAAAACTTTCTCCTACTTATAGTCTGATTTCTGTGCATCATTAAGTTTGAAGTTCGCCGAAGAAAGGCAGAAAAAGCACGCTTTCTCTTAAATATTACTGCGTTTGTTGTCCCCTTTTCAAATATAATGTAATATTGATACACCAAATAAAAGTAGGGATTTCAACGATTCGTCCGGAGATGTGACCTGAAAACGAGTTCAAAGTCAGAGGTCAATGATTACGAAGCGGACAGTAGATCACCGCCTGCGAATGGGTCGTCGCAATAATTAAACTTGAACAGCAAACCCTGAGGTAACAGCCACAGTCGCTACGGGGAAATATTTTATTTTTCTCCCACTTACTATGTCATCAATCTGTATAATATTTTAAAAGAATCGCAGGTGAAGTACAGTGTGTCCGCAAAGTCTTTCCGCAGTGGCTATCTCCAAGTGTCTCCCATTGCAGGGCGTGTAAGGTTGTCAGCACTGGCAAGGCGCGCCTGCACGTGTTCTGTGGACCTGCAGTGGTAGTAGGGTGGGGGTAGTGCTACGTGTACGCTGCAGCTGCGACTTGTGTTACTGTCTTGTTCTTGTAAACGCTGAGTGTAGTGAGAATGCTTACTGTTGCAGAGACAGAATTTTTAGTGGAAGAAGTTTTCCAGGCAGGAGGAAACTTCACGGTTCATGTGAGACGAGAATTTATATTGCGTTTTCTTACGTAGAGGTGCCCACATCGAGACACAGTAAGTGATTTAATTCGCAAATTCCGGGCAACAGGTTCAGTTCATGACGCACCACGAACTTGTAGTCCCACGGTTTTAATAGAACGGAAGCTCGACGAGATTTCGGACATCACGTACGACAGAACATAAGGTCGTAACCAAAGAACTGGGAATGTATTTGTATAAAATTACTGCAGTGCAGCAATTACATTGCATGGGCCATACGGAAAAAATAGCATATTGTGAATGGTTTCACCGATTTAGTAACAGACATACAGATGGTGTTTTACATCGAACATTTTTCACTAATGTGGCTTCGTTTCACCTATCGACCTCCATTAATTCTAAAAATTCACGAATTTGGTGATCCGAAAATCCATATGCCTTAAGAGAAACGCCATTGCATGCAGAGAAAATCGTGGTGTGAGTTGCCATAATACGAGCGCGAATTATAGGGCCGATATGTTTCAAAACTACCATCAGCTCTGAAATGTACTGTTCCCAGACTATTTACCCACTTATTCAGCTGCTGACTGAAGATGAGATTAATGATTCATTTTTTAAGCAAGACAACGCTACTGCTCATACAGCACACCAGTCCCTCCGACTTTTAGATGAAATATTTGGAAACAAAGTAATTACAAAAGGTTTCTTGCCCCATCGCTCACCGGATTTGTCTCATCCCGACTATCAAACTAACCCAAAGACAGTATATGAAGACAGCGATAACTGAATATCTGCATTCGATTACACGTGAAACATTGGTAAAGGAATTCGAAAATAAATGCAAACGACGACATAAAAGTTTTCTGGGTATTGTACCACGTCATGATGTAAGGCTATTACTTAAATAACCGACGTTTCGGACAACGTTACAGTGGCCTTCATCTGGGTATATTGATGGGAGCTGGTTGTTACTACACTTTATATTACTTTCATTTAGAAATTACGTCATAATTTTAAAAAAATGTCTAAATAAAAATAATATAAAGTGTAGTAACAACCAGCTCACATCAGTATACCCAGATGAAGGCCACTGTTAAACAAAACAAATGTTTGTTAAGCTTATGGGACCAAACTACGGGGTCATCAGTCCCTAAACTTACAAACCACTTATGAACTACTTACGAACTAGGACGGCACAAATATCCATGCCCGAGGGGGTATTCGAACCCCCGACCGTAGTGGCCGTGCTGACCGTGACTGGAGCTCCTCAGTCACCTCGGCCACCGCGGCCGGCAAGGCCACTGTAACGTTGGCCGAAATGTCGAGTATTTTAAGTAATAGCCTTACATCATGACGCAGTACAATACCCAGAAAACGTTTGTCATCTGACTCGCCGCGGAAGCCTATGTAATTATAAAATGCAAACGAGTTGAACTACGCCTTCAAGAAAGAGTAAACCATTTCCAGGACGTACTGTGATAATGGTGAGTACAGTGTATTTTCTTTTAAATAATATAACTAATTAATTTTATTCATTTAATTGTAATAATGTTGAATCCCACCTCGCAACATAAGTGCAGCCAGTAGTAGTGGAACCCGGTCGCTAGCTTACACAGCGGGATGAATGTGCTGCCACCATTACGTGCCCCGCAAGGCGAAACACGCGGAGCTCGCTGCTGAGGAGAGACTTTGCGGACACACTGAATAAAGGTTCAAATGTTTGTAAAGTCTATGGGACATAACTACGGGGTCATCAGTCCATAAACTTACAAACTACTTATGAACAAGCTGTACCATACGATACAGCATGTAACGTCACAGCTGCGTCCACCTAATCCTCGATGGGCGAAGTTGCCCTTACATTCTATTTTATGCTTAATCATTTAATAATTGTTCCAATGATTTAACGGTATGGGATGCGGACAATTAGTAGGTTGATCCATAACAGTAAACTTTGTTAATTTTCTTTATTATGGAACGACAAATGTTAACAAACTCTTCCCTTTAAACACACTGATTTAATAACTGCGTGCCACTACGATGAATGGCTACAAGTCCACACTGAAACATTTCAATATACAACTGCAACCCGTATGCGATACGACGGAATGGCAAAAACTTTAGCCACCACTAAACGCAGGTTACGAACTCACTGCCGACATGCTACCGCCTCGCTCTGCGGTCTGCGGGAGACTACCGCACACCGGCCAACAAACAAAGAACATTCCAACCGAAGCATTGTTGCCAGCAGCTCTCGCTGCACATCGACGATAACTATCGTTCGGCCAAAACTTACCAAAGCGGTTACTAACCTAAAACTCTGTATCCTCACAAGCACTGGAGTACGTTGAAACAGGAGCATCGTCTGCCGAAGCGTAGTCAGAGGACATGTTGGTCCCCCCCCCCCCCCCCCCCATGAGGCTCACACTTCTTTCGTGAATGAGCACGGGACCACGAGCTAATGCAGTCTCTCTTCCTTCTTTCCTCCCTGGACTTCATTTCCTTTACCTTCCCCTCGTTTCCTACCGTTACATCTCACCCTGCCGGCCGCGGTGACCGTGCGGACTGTGGCGCGCCAGTCACAGTCTGCATGGCACTACGGTCGGGAGTTCGAATCCTCCCTCGCAATGTTCAAATGTTTGTATAGATTATGGGACTTAACTGCGGGGTCATCAGTCCCTAAACTTACAAACTAGTTATGAACTAGCTAATCCTAAGGACGGCACAAATATCCATGCTCGAGGGGGGATGCGAACCCCCGACCGTAGTGGCCGTGCAGACCGTGACTGGAGCGCCTCAGTCCCCTCGGCCACCGCGGCCGGCTCAATAAAGGTAGCCTAATGATTTGGAAATATACAGAGATGAAACAGGTGTGATTAGGTGTGCAGAGTACGTACAGGAAGCAAATATACAAAAGGTAGTAACCTGCAGTCAGCATAATTAAGAGAGGAGATAAAATTTCGCATAACGATCTGACGTAGGCCGGGGGCCGGGGGCGATGGCGAAGAAGCCGCCAGCAGACGTCGCCGGGTGCGGACGGCGTATGAAACGGCAGAAGGAAGTAGGAGACAAAAGCGTCGCCATCGCTCCGAGGCAGTCTGTTCATCAGTGCACTTGATAAAGGCAACATGTTCAGAGGAGAAATAATGGGCCAGTGTGACACAGGGATCCGGTCGCACACCCCTGACCTTTTTCATCCAGAATTATGCCGGGAGAAGTTAAAGAATCACATCAAGAATTGACATGCTTAAATTTGCTGACGATGTTGCAGTGGTAGCGGACAATGAAGAAGATTTAACGTCTATGCTCAGTGAAAAGGGAGTAATCTTGGCAGCCTGTGCTGGACGACGCTGTCCCCTCGGGCGTGTAACGCCAATAAATTAAACTCTTCCATTTTGCTTTCCTCGACGGTACGCCTATCAGACAACGGAACCACACATCTACTGCATACAATCAGCAATGTCCAGCCCACAACCAACAGACTGTCAATTACAACTCGTCGCCATCAGAAACAATGACGAGAGGCGAAAAGGCCAAAACCTGATTTCCGACTATGCCCGGAGGCGGCAACCGGCTCGCAGAAGGGCAAAACGCCACATAAATTCCGCTCGTCATCTATATGCATAAAAATGAATGTTTGTCTGTATGTCCTCTATTTGTTCGTAATTTATTCGACTGCAATGAAACTTTGGTGAATTGTTGACAATACGCCTATGAAGTTTCCTGGCCCAAAAACAAATGAGCATGACACATACCTCGGGAGATATGACGCCATAAATAATGAGAGGCCACCGAGTGAGAATACCCAGATTTATGCGTCAGTCATGGGAAAATGGGAGTAGTTACAGACCTGCAACGAAGTGTGCATGAAATTTCGTACGTTTATGAAGCGTTGAAGCGTTTTGTAAATAACTGCCCCCCCCCCCCCTCGCCACAAAATGATGAAACGAAAAGACGTCTACCATTCACAACAGATGCCGTAAAACTGTCGAATCAGGCATGTTCAAATGTTTGCTACGCTTAAGGGACTTAATTGTTGGGTCATCAGTCCCTAAACTTACAATACTAGTTATGAACTACCTTATACTACAGACGACATGGGCGATTCGAACCCCCGACCGTAGCGGCCGTGCAGACTGTGACTGACGCGCTGCAGACCGCTCGGCCACTGAGACAGGCCATCAGGCATGACCTTGTATGCAATAAATATGAGATAGTGCGAATTTTGTATGCCATTTGTATATTGATTGCTATCTTTCTTTCTTTGCATACAGCACGTATAATTTTGTACATTATACAAGACAGCCTTATTTCTTATATATTCTCCGATAAATATAACATGTTTTTAGAAAAAAAGGAGATGGACAGAGAGAGAAGGGATAGGAGAAGAACTAACTCAAGGTGTGAATAAATAAGTAAATACCAGGGCAACGCCGGGTTTTTAGCTAGTACTTTATAAATGATTCAGAAAGACGAGGTCTTTGAAAATTTCACGGTAATGGTGATAACCAAGAGAGGTTAAACTCAAGAGGCAGCCAACACGCGCTTAAACAGAAGGAACCGGCCTCTGTACCCCAACGGACAGCGTTTTCTAACATCGCTCCCCCTGCGTTGCGTTCCGCTGCCGCAGACTCACTGGCCTTCAACGCCCTCCGTGGAAAACCAGGCGTGAACTAGCGCCGCCACAAGGCAGAAGGAACTAACAAAGGAAAAGCGGCGCAGCGATTTCAAACAAGACGAGGTCCCGGCTCAAAATCGACAGAAACAAAACATAACTTTCAACTGTAAACAAGTATGGAATCCATGAAAGTATTATGTTCGATGGTGCACCGCCTTGAAAACCTCACAGAATTTACATACCTGGGTAGCAACATCACTTCAGATGCTAAATCTAAACGAGACATTCAAAGTAGAATATGTCAAGCAAAACATTCCTTCAATAAGAAACGTAAGCTTCTCACATCCAACAACTCGAACATCCTTTTGAAGAAGAACTTGATGAAGACTTTTGTATGGATGGTAATGTGGTATGGAACTGCATCTTTGACCATTGATAAACCGGTACGTCGAAAGATAGACGCGTTCCAGATATGTGTTAACGTAGAATGTTGAAGATACGCTGGGTTGATAAAGTAACAAAAAACAGGTTTTGCAAAGAATTGGTGAGGGGCTGTCTCAGCGAATAAAGCGCAATATCTCGCTTGGTCATATGTTGAGGTATGAAGAATTGCTAAAAATCATCTTGTAGAAATTAGTGGAAGGAGTAAACTGTAGAGGAAGACTGTGAGATTACAGCCCAATAGAAATACTGGTAATTAATAGCATTTGATAATTAAACAGTATGAAGTTCACTGCAAACATTGACCATGTCAATGCACTAAATGTTACACAATTTTAATCTTATTAATTATGGTAGCAATGTATGTACACAGTTGGGTGACAACATTTATAGTTAGGCCAAAGGTAGAATTTCTCCACGTTGAGATTTGCTGTGTGCTTGTAGCTGACGGGAGGCCAGCGAGCAGGCCGACGTTGGTGGCTTGTTCCAGCTTAGGATTTTACAGTTCGTTTCCGGTGAGGGGAGAGAGGGACAATGGCGAGTGCCAGGCACAGTGCAATGCACAAATATTGTAATACTACTGTCATTTGAAGTAATACGATGCAGTTAGGAACCTTTAAGGCCCTCATTACAAAATAGCCTGTTGACAAATTAACTATACATTAGCTGATATAGTCACATCTGACGAAATATGTTTAATTGACAATGAAAAGTAATAAATTACCAATAAATACAAGACAGTTACACAACTAGCATGGCAATGTTTGTTTATAAAAATATTATATTAACTATTTCTCATTTTATTTTCAATTAATCTTGTGTAATTTACCTTGAAAGATTCAGTTAAATCACTTATCTGTGGTATAAGAAATTGCACGATTATGATAAACAGTACAAAGGATGCTTATACTAATATAAAAACGTAAGAAAATATTTGTTTAATGTGTAGTGTAATTATTTTGATTTTAAGTACAGTTTTAGAAATGTATTGGCTGAGCGCTGTACGTTGGCAAATCGGTTAGAACAGTTCACATGCGGAAGTTGATGACGTAGGGGAAAAAACACCGGCAGTTGAGCTTTTGCGCGAGGGCAGGAAGTGAGGACTCCAGAGCACGTGGTGTGGCTGGCCGGACGGCGTCGCGCTGCATCAGTCGGCATGTGGATCTCGAGGTGGTGACTTGAGTTTTGTGTGTGGCAATCGCCACATGTGATTGCTCGTCGTAGACTGCACCAAGTTAAATCGAGTGCTACTGTGTGCTTGGGAATATTTAGCCGGTGCAACAATGTGTGCATCGCATTGAATTAAAGTGACTGTGATTTGTTACTGTAACACGTGTCGTCGCATAGGCATGAACATAAACGGTGTTTGAGACAGCCACGTGGTGTGAAATCAATTCGCGACAAATATTCATTTTGTCTGGGGGCTCACGAGCTATAACTTTATTTGGTACATTTTCCGACGTATAGACGCGACAGGGACAGGGTTCAAATATTGTGAAATAAACAACATAAAGGGAACTTTCACGTGTTTTCAAAAATAGTAGTTAGTACACCCTTTTCTCTCATGAACTTGATTTTATTATGAATTTGGTTTTTTTAATCATATGCAGGGAAGGAAAGCTGCGAACGTCTGATATCATCCCCTAGAAAACGAGTCAATCGCAATCACAGTTCCAGTGTTTTTGCATGTTTAGGAAATTGGTTCGCAGCTGGTGGTTGTGAGTTTAAAAAAATTAAACTTTCTCTATTTTAAACTCTCACCCCGACCTTCACCCTCGCATTTGGGGGCTCATCCGGGATAAGTTCACGTTGAACTTGCTCGGACGGAGAGATTAGGGTGTGTATAGGACAGTGAACAGTTACGAACAGTTGCAAACAAGTGCACGGACGCGACGTACAATTTCAAGTGTATGTGGCGGCTGGCAGCAGCGAGCGGGATAAATTCACACTGGTCTTGCTCGGACAGAGAGGTAGGGTGTGCTTAGGAAAGTGATAGTGGACAAAACAGCATAATCGGACGATACGTAAACGCGTCGCGCGGTTAACGACGGTTTGTGACTGACAGAGTTCGGGCGCGGGAATCCGTAACAGGCGATCGACGGCGCATCGGCCCGGCAGCAGTGAGCGGCGGCGCGCGGGATCCACGCACTCAAATTTCATTTTCGGCAGTGATCGTGGGGACTTCGCAAGTCCTCAACGGAGCGTCGGGGCCCAGCAGCATCGATTCTACAAAGGATAAGGGATGCAGTGAGGACATATTCCAGCCACAGCTTCTACAACAGACGGCAGCGAGCGTTGGGGACGTCGCAGCTCGTTGCAGCAACTTGTGGATTAAAAGATAAGTAAATCAGCTGGCGCTATAAATTCTTGTGTGTTAATCAAGCTTTCTTGTGGTACTAAATCATGGAGCAGGTTTTCAAAAAGTCGCCAAGCGACGTAGATTCAGAAAATAGCATACCAGAAAGTCCAGAGAGGGTAAATACTGGGGGAATGTTGTTGACACCGGAGATGTTAGCAGCCATGTTAGCGAGTTTTAGCTCAAATTTAGAATCAAAAATAGAAAATTCTAACTTATATTTAGAATCAAATTTAAGATCAGAAATAGGAACTGTAAAATCAGAAATAGAAACTGTAAAATCAGAATTGAAAGCAGACTTTAAGGCAGACATTGGGGCACTACAAAATTCAATGCTTGGATTAAAGACAGAAATAATCACAGACATTGACAAAAAGATAGGAAGTCTAACAGAACGGTTTGGAAATAGGGAAAAGGAGATACATGCCAGAATTGGTGCTATTGAGACTGAGGTAGGAGGCAAGTTAGTTGCTGTGAAACAAATATGTGATCACAGGAATGAGGGCACTATGCAAGCATTGGCTGAGGTTGACAAGGGGATGGTGGCAGGTATTGAGGAAACAAAAACTTTGTAGTCAGGAAAATTAGAGAATACAGAATGTAACTTTAGGAAAAAGATAGAACAAATAGTGACAGTAAACAATACTGAGATTGAGAAGGTGAACACTAGAATAAACAATCTAGAATTGGGTACTGCATCAGGAAACACTAATTGGTCCATGGTGCAGACACCTAATGGCAAAAAGTTTTCAGGAGTGGGTAATTATCATCCAGTAGATTTTTTGGCTGCATGCAAGGACCAATTTGTGCCTGGTATGTCAGACCAGTGTAAAGTGAAGTTAGCAAAGAGAATGCTTGACTGTTCTGCTCAATCTTGGGCAAATCAGTGTGCTGATAAATTTGTTAGTTTTGAGACGTTTGAAAAATTGTTTTTAAATAAGTATTGGGGGGAGGCCAAGCAAGCTAAGATACAAAATGAATTCTTGAACGGGCCAAACTATGTGAAAGGGAAACAGAGCATGAAGGAATTTTGTCAGGAGGAACTTGAGAAACTAGTGCATTTAGATACACCTTTGAGTATTTTAGCAGTAATTTCCACTTTGTGTAGGAGGTTACCTGCAGATTTGCATTGGCAGTTAATTCACCATCCCACAGATTCAGCTGAGAATTTCATTGAATTTGTAGAAAAGATAGACCAGGGTTTAGTTATGGAACGACAGCTCAGGGGAACACAGCATGTGAACCACAATGAAAACAGAGGCAGTAGAAATGTGGGTCACAACCAGGGAAACCACGATAGAGAGAGGAATTTAAATGA
Source organism: Locusta migratoria (assembly GCA_026315105.1). NCBI lineage: Eukaryota > Metazoa > Arthropoda > Insecta > Orthoptera > Acrididae > Locusta > Locusta migratoria. Next base: position 669,781,854 of record CM048744.1, read on the forward strand.
AAATTGGAGAGGTAACAATAACAGAGGAGACAACTGGGAGAATAGAAGCCAGAGGGAAACATGGGAAAATGATTGGAGAAATCAAAGGCAGGAAGGTGGAAATAGGAATGGGGATGACAGGAGGAGAGAAAATCAGAGACAGAATCAGGGAAACTAAGATTTGTTCCAAATGAGGTCCGCTTTGGGACAAGGAACTATTCTAATAACAGGACCAGAAGATGGGATATCAGGGGATCTAATGACCATAATTACAGTAGGAATAGATATGGGGAGAGAAGGGAGGAAAAACTATGTCACATGGACAGAGATGATGATAGAAAAGAGGAAGTAGGAGTTCACAAGGGCAAGGATAAAGAAAAGAGGGAAGAAAACATAAATAGAGTAAACAAGGAAAGGGAGAAAAGAGAGGAAAGTATGTGTCAGATGGATGCTGTTATAGGTAGTGAGGAAATTTTTGGGGATTGGTTTATGCAGCATGACAAAAGAGAGGCAAACAGGAGGAGAATGGATAGGAATGAGGACAGTAAAGGGGAATATGATGTACAAAATTTATTTGATAATAACATTAAAGAAGATAAAAACAGTGTTGGGTTAGCCTTAGTTTTGGATAGGTCAGAGGCACAAGTGTTGACTGAATGTGAAAGTATGAATGTAAATATTGATGGTACTGGAGCCAGCATAGATGGTGTTGAGTGTGTGAATGAGAAAGAATGGAGTTCTGAATTTCAAAAAATTAAATGTGATCCAGTAAAAACATTAAGTGGCACTGGGTCTAGTATGAATAATGAGAGAAATGTGAATGTTTCTGAAGTAGGTGAAATTGTCAATACTGATGTACACCCACCTGTAACTGATGATGTGTTTGGACTGGACAAAGGTATTATTGAGAAGATAAAGTTAATTAGGAAGTGGGCACCAGATGATTGGCTATGACACAAATATGAGTATTTGGACCAACTTGGGAAGCAATGTAATAGGGATCAAACTTACTCTAGCCTGGTAAAAGACTTAGTGAGTGGGGACAATGAATACAATGAATTAAGGGGATTAGGCATGTGTGCTGTAGACCAAAATGAAGTAGATGAGGGATTTTGTGTATTACAGGAGGGAATAGATAATGATAAGGAGAGTGTACAAACTTTTATAGTATACAACAATGAAAATTGTAAGGAAATTGATTGTGATGGGGTAGGAGCAGGGTGGATTGATAAAGAAGTAAGTGAATATGGTCCAGATGATTGGGTCCAACTCCTTAGACATTTAAAATCAGTGGAGCCAGTAACATGGGTAGAAGAGAAATATGGGTATGCAAGGAAACTTGGGGAGTTGAGTGCAATAAACTCAGAATTTGGGAAAGCATTCAGTGAAATATTTGGAAATGATGAGGACATACAACCATATTGTTATGTAGGGGAAGTAAATACTATGGTTAGGAACTGTATGCAAGAAATTGAGGAGGATTTGTTGGCAGAAAATGAACTTAAGGAAGATGTCATTGAAAATGTACAGCCCGTTATAAATGTTAAGGTAGAAGGGGTCTGTGAAACTGCATTGATTGATACTGGAAGTACAATTAGTGGTATCTCAGAGGATTTCTACAATCAAATCAAGAGTACTGGGACAGTACAGTTTCCAATCATTGGGGTACGGATAAAGAATGCTACTGGCAGTTATAGCAAACCAGTGAATAAGGAAGTAGTGTTAGACTTGATGATTGAGGATGAATTGTTTAGTCAAGGTTTACTTGTCATAAAGGGACTTTGCATAAATTTAGTGTTGGGAAATGATTTTTTGTGCAAATATGGGGCACAACTAGACTATAAGGATAAAGTGCTAGAATTAAGTCTGGAGGGATGCATGAAGAGGGTGAAATTCAAAAATTTTATAAGTGATAAAGATTTAATGGCATGTTTACACAAGTAATTGTCATGAAGTATAGATTCAATGCATTGTAGATAGTAGGTTAATAATTTGTGTATATTTATCCTGTGGTATGTGTTAGTATCTACTTGTGTGTTTAGATTTAAGCATTGGGGTCAAGTTTACAAGTAATCTTTGTAAATGTTTTTCTTTTGTTGTTTGTGTTAAAACATGTGCTTGTATCAGATTTGCAGTTCAACAGTGGTACATGAGGTAAATAAGTATGTATGTATGCCAACACCAAAGGATAGAGGAAGTGGGAGTGTACTGTTTATGTGTGTGTATATGTGAGCAGGGCTGGATATGTGATGTGAGTTGTGGGGTGACTCGGAGAATGAGAAAGTGGTGGACATTGATGCAGGCAGTGGGGTCTGTGGCTTAGATAAATTGTGATGAAAATGCCAGCTGACAGTGTTGCATATGTGGGTGTGACTGACCATATAGTTCAGAAGTGAGGAATATATGTTTGTTGTGGCTGTTTTGGCTAAAGGTGGGTTGGATTGAGAAATGTTTCAATGAAAGAAAGTGTTTGCTCTTTAATGTCTGTCTCTTTGAGTGTTTGGTAGGTAATGTGTCTAATAGGGAATGCTCTCTGTATTGTTATATTAAACTGATTCTGATAACACGTTTTGGTTTCTTTAATGGTGCTCAACTGTTGACTGAACAATTTCTGCAACAACAGTTGATGAGAACTATTTTTCTGTCTAGCCTGAGTATCAATAGTGTTTGGTGATACTTTATTTAAAAAATGTAGATGTTTTGTGAGAAACTAATTTTGAAATTAGACTTTAACCTTAGATATTTTATTGTGGGGAGTACTTGTGGAAAGGACATGAGGCTGATGACAGGGATCCAAATTTAATCTCACACCAGCAAAAATAATTTTTTTGGGGCAAGGGGGTAGGATTTGTATTTATGCTTGTAGGTGTCATTTTGATAGAACAGAAAATTCTCTACGATAACATTCTTTTGGTAGCATTATTTGAACTTTAAGATATATTTTAACACAGGCAGGTTGTTGGTATTGTATTTGATGGAGTAATACTCCAAGTATGCCACATATTTTCTTGTCTGTTTCATCTGAAGCTATGGCTGATGAGAGTGCAGGCATGGTGGTTTGGGTTGATCTGATAATGACTAACACAAGCCACTTTGAGTTCTTAATTCTGTTGATTTGCATGTTACTGTACATGTCTCAATGCTTAGTTTCAATTGCACCAAGTCTGGATGGCAGAGGGGTGGGATACAAATCCAACCGAATCCTGGTGTCCAGACAAACTTTGTCTATGTTGACTCATGAGTGCCTTCTGCTCTTCCTGTTCCATGTAGGGTGCATATGTGGTGTGTGAACAAGAACGCTTGATCCAGTGCCATGAATCTAAGCTGCAACAGCATGTTGGTTGAAATGACGGAGACATAGGACCATACACCATGGACCAGAGTTGCTGCAACGATGACTCTGGGGTTCTCAGTGTCAAAGTGGTGAGAGATTTCCTTTAAACAAGTGGAGTGTACACCGTCAAAAGTTTTTATAGTGAGAAATCTAGTTTTTCCATGTAGGACAAGGTTCTCTAAAGACTAAAGTTTAATAATATTATAAATTTGGTGCCAATTCTGTGTATAAACAGCAGGCACACTTAAATTTCATGGATGTAATTAGTTATAAGGCTTCTTTCCTTAAAAATATGCACACACTATAAGTGGTCTTAATGGTACAAATATTGGGAAATAATCTCACTGCGCTGTTTATTTATTTATTTATTTTGCATTGGTTGAGGTCATAATTGGTATAGTGTTTGAGTCAATCCGATTCCATAATTTCGTAATTTTAAATTTTGCTCATTTGAAAGTATTAATTTTGGTGCTTCTTGCGCCATCCTGCACATAGTATTAATGCCGCAAGTGGGGGTATTGTGAGATTACAGCCCAATAGAAATACTGGTAATTAATAGCATTTGATAATTAAACAGTATGAAGTTCACTGCAAACATTGACCATGCCAATGCACTAAATGTTACACAATTTTAATCTTTTTAATTATGGTAGCAATGTATGTACACAGTTGGGTGACAACATTTATAGTTAGGCCAAAGGTAGAATTTCTCCACGTTGAGATTTGCTGTGTGCTTGTAGCTGACGGGAGGCCAGCGAGCAGGCCGATGTTGGTGGCATGTTCCAGCTTAGGATTTTACAGTTCGTTTCCAGTGAGGGGAGAGAGGGACAATGGCGAGTGCCAGGCACAGTGCAATGCACAAATATTGTAATACTACTGGCATTCGAAGTTATACGATGCAGTTAGGAACCTTTAAGGCCCTCATTACAAAATAGCCTGTTGACAAATAAACTATACATTAGCTGATATAGTCACATCTGACGTAATATGTTTAATTGACAATGAAAAGTAATAAATTACCAATAAATACAAGACAGTTACACAACTAGCATGGCAATGTTTGTTTATAAAAATATTATATTAACTATTTCTCATTTTATTTTCAATTAATCTTGTGTAATTTACCTTGAAAGATTCAGTTAAATCACTTATCTGTGGTATAAGAAATTGCACGATTATGATAAACAGTACAAAGGATGTTTATATTAATATAAAAATGTAAGAAAATATTTGTTTAATGTGTAGTGTAATTATTTTGATTTTAAGTAAAGTTTTAGAAATGTATTGGCTGAGCGCTGTACGTTGGCAAATCGGTTAGAACAGTTCACATGCGGAAGTTGATGACGTAGGGGAAAAAACCCCGGCAGTTGAGCTTTTGCGCGAGGGCAGGAAGTGAGGACTCCAGAGCACGTGGTGTGGCTGGCCGGACGGCGTCGCGCTGCATCAGTCGGCATGTGGATCTCGAGGTGGTGACTTGAGTTTTGTTTGTGGCAATCGCCACATGTGGTTGCTCGTCGTAGACTGCACCAAGTTAAATCGAGTGCTACTGTGTGTTTGTGAATATTTAGCCGGTGCAACAAGGTGTGCATCACATTGAATTAAAGTGACTGTGATTTGTTACTGTAACACGTGTCGTCGAATAGGCATGAACATAAATGGTGTTTGAGACAGCCACGTGGTGTGAAATCAATTCGCGACAAATATTCATTTTGTCTGGGGGCTCACGAGCTATAACTTTATTTGGTAAATTTACCGACGTATAGACGCGACAGCCACAGGGTTCAAATATTGTAAAATAAACAACATAAAGGGAACTTTCACGTGTTTTCAAAAATAGTAGTTAGTACACCCTTTTCTCTCATGAACTTGATTTTATTATGAATTTGTTTTTTTAATCATATGCAGGGAAGGAAAGCTGCGAACGTCTGATATCATCCCCTAGAAAACGAGTCAATCGCAATCACAGTTCCAGTGTTTTTGCATGTTTAGGAAATTGGTTCGCAGCTGGTGGTTGTGAGTTTAAAAAAAATTAAACTTTCTCTATTTTAAACTCTCACCCCGACCTTCACCCTCGCAAGACCCAGGTAAGCGATGGACGATATGAACTGTAACAGCTACGAGACATAAAACAAATGGCAAGCAATGAAACACTATGCAGAAATGATGCCAACGAACCTACGAGTTGATAATCAAAGAAGAAGAATGTCATCAGTTTTCAGATGAGATTAATAGATTATTAATGGCTCAAAAATAGTTAAATAAAATGTCCTTATTTGGTAATAAAATACTATCACGCAGTAACCTGTCGACTACATAGACGAAACAGTCATCTCAGGGTAACTTTTTTGTTTTCCAATATATCTTTAGACGCACTCCTTATCAACAATGTCGGCAAACACAAACAAAAATTGAACTGTACGAAAGAAATTGTAGCTTAGTTTCGAACTAGGGCGTGTACACAATTTATTCATCACGTAAAAGACATTTGAGATATTCGCACTACAGTTATTCGTATTCAGATATGAAATGTTCCAGAAGCCTGCTTTCCATGGAGATGATGTGTCGTAGTCGAAATTCGGAGCAATGATTCTGTAGGTAACCTCCTGAATGGATGTTGTCGGTTCAGCAATGTTTTTGGGGTTACTACTCTACGTCGTATGTTAAATTACCCAACAAAAACATGACTATACTGCCCAGTGGTCTTTGGGCACACCATAGCCTGAATGTTACACGAAGTGCTCCTCCAGAACATCAACTGCTGTCCTGCTTAGATGGTCTCGAGTACCATCAACCACATCTAGTCGAAATCAGGGCCACTTTGGATAATGAGAACGAAATGAGTATTTTTATCATATAGTTCAATAATTTTCAGAAATAACAGATATCACACACACATTATACGAGGCGCGTCCAGAAAGTAAGTTCCGTTTGGTAATAAAATGAAATTGTACACAGATACAGAAGAAATTGTTATTGCACAAAGTTCTACAACTCTTAAACTACTTTTCCACATAACTGTCGAAATTTTGCAGGCTTTTGTCATAGCGTGGCACCAGGTTTATATACCTTCTTCATAGAAATCTGCCGCCTGTGTCTTCAACCAGTTGGAAACAGTTTCTTTCAGCTCGTCGTCATTGGCGAAGTGATGAGCTCCTACAGTTTTACAAATCTTGTCATCAATCGCGTGAATAAGTTCTTCTGTAACCAAAGGTGGACGCCCGCTTCGTTCTTCATCGTGCACATCACTACGCCCGCCATCGAACTGTCGGACCCATCTTCTCACCATCGAATCACCGGGATTTTCAATCAACGCCGACATTTCAAGCAATCACAACAAAGCGTATGTAACTGACAGCGATCCCCAAATGGCGCATGTTCTTCTCCTTTATACACATCGTCTACAGCGCATTGGAGATAAATTGATATATATAGCGGGTCAAATGCCAAATATCTCACGAAATAAGCATCAAACGAAAAAACTACAAAGAACAAAACTTTTCTAGCTTGAAGGGGGAAAACGGATGGCGCTGTGTTTGGCCCGGTAGATGGCGCTGCCATAGATCAAACGGATATCAATTGCATTTTTTAAAAATAGGTATATTTTTATTACATATTTGACTAGTACGTAAATAAATCTGAATGTTTTATTTGGAATACTGTTGTCGCTTTGTGATAGATGGCGCTGTAATATTTGTTATTTCATATATGTCTCAAAGAACGGACACCTCACTTATAGAGGGTGTTTCCTATTAATATTTACAAACCTCCGAATCTATGTAGATGTCGCTGAACACGCGGGGAAAACGATATGCAAATGTTGAACAAGTAACGCCAGCAGATGACGAACCTCGCTAGATTTGCAGCGGTTGGCCTTGCAAGGCTACGGAATAAATAAGTTACACTGCAGAACTTTACACGTTTTTGTTTTGCGGCAGTAACCACAAATGATTACTGAAATGCGCATTAACGTACACAAAACAAGGTAAAAAAGGTGAAGAAGAATGGTGGACGAAACGAGAAGTTAACTGACAACGACCTTCCAGCAGTAAGAACGATAGTAGCCAGACAACATAAAACCATTATGGCAAAAGCGACTGCACACACTTACTTGGTTGATATTCTTTCGATGAAAACACTACGTCTGGAAATTTACAGACAACAACAACATATCGTTTAAATGAAAGTACCACACCATTTCACTGTAGAAGCAGTTTATTCTGTTGTACTGACGTGACAAAGCGAGGTGGCGCTGTGGTAACATAACGGTCCGATAAATCATCGTTTACATTGCTACCCGCAAACAACTTGATTTATGTATCGATAACCGCGAAAGAAGCCTACGATTCGGCATTCCTGTTTTCCACAGTTTGGCTTTCATCACAAGTCGGATAACTGTGAAATAATATCTGACCATCGTCAACAGCAAACTACTTACTATGACTAAGGTATTGGTAAGAAATACTTTCATTATCCAAAATTATAATTCGCCCGTACACACATACACATAAACACACACCCACAGAGACAAAAACGTACAGGCACGCTCTGTACAGCGGCAAGGAATTAACAAACTACTCCTTCTGGATAGTGAAATCGGAATTCCTCAACATAATTGACCATATGGAGAGTCTTATAGCAGAGAGTGAGACCAAATTTACAACTCCAAAATCATTGAAGTTATTCGCGAATGTTAAAAAATACTTTACGAATCCTTTCCTCGAAGAGTAGTTTTTATTTCATACCACGTATAGCAGTCAAGCCACAGTCACTGATCATTCAAAATTTTAATTTACATGATTAGGTTAGATTCATGATGGTACCGTTTTCAAAAGTACGGATGGAAGAAAAGTCACATAATATGATGATTTCTGCCTAATACACACACACACACACATATATATATATATATATATATATATATATATATATATATATATATATATATATATATATATATATATATTAGCAGACCCGTGCGAATAATTCGCAGTCTATCCTGATCAGTCACAGATAGGTAAGATAGTAATGGACAACAAAAGGCAGGTGCAAGTACGTATGTATAAAAGATGATAATAATAATAATACACTCAGTGTAAAGTAGCGGGGAATTAAAAGTTGAGTAAATTATTATAAGTTATAATAGTAAGCGGTACTTAACTGTGATGGTAACGTTGAGGTAATTCAGTTCATTCACGCAGTACACAACACTTGCTTCAACACAGTGAACAATTGCAACAGCTGTTGTGCGTCAACGCGTGAAAAAGAAATCACGTGATAAACTACGCTTGCGTAAAAAATCTAAAGAACTGCAATAACTATCGTGTTAAATTAAATTTTTCATGTATTTTTTAAGGTCGTAAATTCTATCAAATACCTAGGAGTTTCAATTACAAACAACGTAGACTGGAGAAAACTCACAGAAAATATTGCGGGGAAGGCGAACCAAAGATTACGTTTCGTTGGCAGAGCGCTTCGAAGATGAATCACCTCCACCAAAGAGACCGCCTACATCACACTTGTCCGTCCTCTCCTGGAGTACTGTTGCCCATTGTGGGACCCTCGCCAGATGGGACTGACGGAAGACATTGAGAAGGCTCAGAGATGGGCAGCTCGGTTTGTTTTATCGCTTTACGTGGGGGAAAGCGTCACGGAAATGTTGCAAGAATTGGGGTGGAAATCATTAAAAGAAAGACGTATTAATTGAAACAATTTCAAATATTATTCGTCCAGTTACATTAGCTGTAAGTTTATTGGCAACGTTACATCTCGTCCGCATTGAATTATGCATTCAGAAATATTGACACACATTTGAACATCTCATGTAAATCAACTTCCTACCGCCAGAATATCCATTACCCACCACACAGCCATGCACCATGTACAGCGTGTGATATATGCTACTGAAAATTTGAAGTGTTGAAGCTCCCAAACTAAAAGTGATAGGAATGTAATTTATACTGAAGTATAAACAGCTGGTGTTACTGATTCCAGTGCATGATAGAAACAACTTTTGTCCCATTAAAAAAAAATTGTATCATTTTGCTGTAAATCTTTGGAAAATAACACAATAAACTACGATCAATGCTCCACACATAGTGTAACGTTTCTTATGGTGACCTACCGCAATAAACATATTTGTCGCCTATTACTTCGTATCTTACAGAGGCAAACAAGTGAAACACCATGTATATCGCTTGCAGGCATTCTTCAATCGTTGTGTGAAGCTGATATAAAGTATCCAGTGCAGTACGTTCAGTTCTGGCTGTAGAGCTAAGACTTTTCACAGACCAGCACAAAGGTGTCATGAACCACATGGCCAGCCTTTAGGATAAAGAGAGTGGGCATAAATAAAATAATTATTAAACTTTAGACGACGGATCCCATTCTAATGAAAAATGACGATTCGTTTGAAGTATTACAAAGTTAGGTCCGATTAATATTGACGAAGTTGGTAAAATTAATCGCCAATAAAATCATATAAAACTGATTTTCCCCGACAATCTAAAATTACCGTTTGCTTGCCTGACCAGAGGTCCATCGTCTCGTGGGGGCGAAATAATTTTCCGTGTCTTATATTAATTAATAGATTAAATTGGCAAGATGGCGATTAGCCACAAAGGCTACCGGAACCGTTAAGTTCAAACCCGGAGAAAAACGTCTTTGCGGAAGCACACTTCTGTTCCCGCATTCTTTGACGAGTTGCTGCCAAGACAGGCCGCGTCCCTAGGAGTCGTGAAACCGGGTCTTGCGGTCCAGAACGAACTATAACTGTACTCTGGCGTTACAAAACTGGCGTTAGCGACGTGGCCGATCTCAGTTCGGCAGTTGCTTCAGATGCTCACAGTTCTTAGGAGGACAAGTCCGCGATCGCCTATTGTGCAGAAGGCGCCCTGTCAGTCTCGGTGATATTTCGTTGACCGACAGAAGGTCCACAGTTCCACCGAACAGGTATTCGCGATTTAAGTGTAGTAATTGCATTCTGTCGCGAGTTTAATAAATATGCTACGGTCTGCATATCGGGCGATAGGCGCGATGATTAATAAGATGCTTTTCCTTTAGTTTTTGTACCGCCTCTATTTCGGGGTCAGTCTACTGTTCTCACGACCAACGGAAATTTTCATGAAACTCAATACGCTCTCTTTCTCTCTCGTTAAAGGCTGGTCGAAATATTTGAATGCTCTTTATTTTCGATGTTTGCTCTCTACTGTATGTCTTGTCCTGCAGCAAGAATCAGTAATAGTTACCTCGTAATTCTATATTTCAATGAACTTGCCGACTTCTTGTCTGTAGCCTGTAGCCCTGTTGCTATCATTTTTATTCATTTATAAAATAATAGAAACCCCTGTTAGGAGCTCCGATACTGGCATCGGTCAGAGCAACAGGAGATTAACAGGTTTGTCATCTGTTAATTGGGAAGCGGAAGTCAGGCAATTTGATTTAATGAGGTTACTTTCCATGGTTTCCACTCCAGGACTTTGATATGTTTCCAATACTCTGAGAATTTTCAGCTATCAGTCGTACTTTTTTAAAATTCTTATTGGAAAATCATGATTTCGGCCAATAACCGGCCATTATAAATGCTAAAAAGTACAGGAGAAACACATTGTTACTATATGAAAATGTTACATAAGTACTACTTGTGATATTATAACAGACATAACAAAGTTCGTCTTTATTATACATACCATGTGTTTAACTGTAGATGTTATTAATAAGGAAAAACTCACACCAAGCCAAGTATGACAAGTGAAAATTTTTGCCGTTTCAAATCTACATAAACACTATTTCAAAAACGAAAGTGGGTGACGTCATAGAAAATCATTTGGGCATGTGCTGCCCTCTACACTATAATGAATATAACAGTTTTTATCAACAGAATAAGTAAAATAGAGAAGTCAAAGTAATAAAACAACATGGCTTTCATTTATGACAAATTTACAAAAAAATAAAAAAATAAAATAAAATAAAATAAATAAAAAAAACATCGTAATAAAATTAAAATGAACGGTTGTCATAAAATAAATCAGAAGTAATCGTTCTATACATTGTCATCTGTTTTTAGAAAATAGTTTCAAAACCATGACAAGCCGTTTAGGAAAAGTAAAAACATTTATGGCTTATTTGTCAATTAATGATTGTACTAAGTCGTTTGATACATACAGCATATTCGTTATACTGTAGAGGGCTGCACATGCCCAAATGATGTTCTATGACGTCATCCACTTTCGTTTTTGAAATAGTGTTTATGTAGATTTGAAAGGGCAAAAATGTCCACGCCATACTTGGCGTGGTGTGAATTTTTCCATATTAATAACATCTACTGTTAAACACATGGTATGTATAAGGTAGCAGGGGTAAAATATTGGGAGCGAAGAGTTATTTATATTCAACCTATACAAAACCGAGATAGCGGTTATTAGAGTCGAGGGGCAAGAAAAGACGCAGAAGTTAGGAAGGGAGTAAGACGGAGTTGTAGCCTTTCCCTAATGTTGTTCAATCTGTACATTGAGCAGGCAGTGAAGGAATGGAAGGAGAAATTTGGAGAGGGCATAAAAGTGCAGGGAGAAGAAATAAAAACATTGCGGCTTGCCGATGACATTGTAATTCTGTCAGAGACCGCAAAAGATCTGGATGAGCAATTGAATGAGATGGACAGTGTCTTGAAAGGAAGACATAAGATGAACATTAACAAGAGTAAAACGAAAGTAATGGAATGTAATATCAGAAAATCAGGCGATGCCGAAGGATTTAGATTAAGTAATGAGACAATAAAAGTAGTAGATGAATTTTGTTATTTGGGTAACAAAATAACTTCTGATGGCCGAAGTAGAGATGATATAAAATGCAGAATCGTTATGGGAAGAAAAGCATTTCTAAAGAAGCGAAACTTGTTAACAGCCAATATTAATTTAAATGTTAAGAAGTCGTTTCTGAAAGCATTTGTCCGGAGTGTAGCGTTGTATGGCATTGAAACGTGGACAATATGGAGTTCAAACAAAAAGATGATAGAAGCTTTAGAAATGTGGTGCTACAGACGAATGATGAAAATTAGATGGGTAGATCACATGACTAATGAGGAGATGCTTAACCGAATTGGGGAATATCCTGACTAAGAGAAGGGATAGATTGGTTGAACGCATTCTGAGACAACAAGGAATTGTCAACTTAGCATTAGAAGGAAGCGTGTGGGGTAAAAATCGTAGAGGGAGACCGAGGGACGAATATAGTAAGCAGTTTCAAACGGATGTAGGTTGCCGAACGTATTCTCAGATGAAGAGACTTGCACAGGACAGGGTAGCGTGGAGAGCTGCATTAAACCAGTCTGCGGACTGAAGACCACAACAACAACAATAACAACAATATGTACAACTAATTAGAACTTTTTATGTCTGTTATAATGTGACTTATAATGTACTTATATAACATTTCCATGTAGTAAAATGTGTTTCTCTTGTACTTTTTAGCGTTGATAATGGCCAGTTATTGCCCGTAATCATGATTTTCCAATAAAGAATTTAAAAAAAGATAGTCTGATAGCTGAAAATTCTCAGAGTATTGGAGTTTGTTTTAAGCCATAATCTCGTTTCTTTCTTCCCACAACCAACCATAGGAAGAGGCAGGCGCCACATGGCTCTTAGCTGTGATGAAATGTGGGACCAGAGGAGCACTGCGTAACAGCGCGGAAGAGGGGGGGGGGGGGGAGGTCGGGCGAAGGCGGTCTGAAAAGCAGAGAGCCGGTCTGAGTTGACGAGCAGTGGTAATGGGGCAGCGCGGCGTACATCATACCACACCACAGCCGGCTCGCCCGAAATATGAGGCCCGGTACTGCCGCCTCCACCTGCGACAGGCGAAATAGAAGGCAGCAACGTGCGCTCGAGTGTAGTCTCTATGGACCTGGGCCGGCTCTGCCACACCTATCTGTGGCTGGCCCAGTCACCACCGTCTTCAACAGTACGTACGAACACTCCAGAATGCAATCCGAGAACAGCTGCCAGCATGAGAAACTTAGAAGTTGATATTCCTGGAGTAGTAAAAGAAGTTAAGTCACTAAACAAAAACAAATCTTCCGGGCCAGATTGTATACCAATTAGATTCCTCTCAGAGTATGCTGATGCAATAGCTGCCATATAAAATCGATCACTATGCGAAAGGTCCGTACCCAAAGACTGAAAAGTTGCCCAAGTTACTCCAATATTCAAGAAAGGCAATAGGTGTGATCCCCAAAATTACAGGCCAATCCCATTGACGACGATTTGCAGTAGGATTTTGGAACATATACTTTGTTCGAACTTTATGAACTACCTCGAAGAGAACGACCTATTAACCAATAGTCAACACGGATTCAGAAAGTATCGCTCTTGCCAAACACAGCTTGCCCTTTATACACGTGAAATGATAAGTGCCATCGACAAGGGATCTCAAATCGATTCCATATTAGTGGATTTTCGGAAGGCTTTTGACACTGTACCCCACAAGCGGCTTCTAATGAAATTGCGTGCTTATGGAATATCTCCCCAATTGTGCGATTGGATCCACGATTTCCTTTCAGAAAGGACACAGTTCGTTGTAATTGACTGTAAGTCATCGAGTAAAACAAAAGTGATATTTGGCGTCATAGGTCCCCTACTCTTCCTTGTGATTATAATCGATTTAGGAGACAATCTGAATAGCTCGCTTAGACTGTTAGCGGATGATGCTGTCGTTTATCAGTTAGTGAAGTCAACAGAGGATGAAAATCAACTGCAAAGCGATTTAGACAAAATTTCTACGTGGTGCGAAAATTGGCAATTGACACTAAATAAAGAAAAATGAGAAGTAATACACATGACCACTAAAACAAATCCGCTGAACTTCAATTTCGCGATAAATCAGTCAAACCTTAGGGTCGTAAATTGTACCAAATACCTAAGAGTTACAATTACGAACACCGTAGACTGGAGAGAACACATAGAAAATATTTTGGGGAAGGCGAAGCAAAGATTACGTTTCATTGGCAGAACCCTTCTAAGATGCACCAACTCCACCAAGGTAACTGTGTACATCATTCTTGTGCGTCCTCTCCTTTAGTATTGTTGCCCATTGTAGGACCCTCACCAGGTGGGACTGACGATTCAGAGAAGGGCATTTCGTTCTGTTTTATCACGTTCAGAAGGGGGGGGGGTGAAGCGTCACGGAAATGTTGCACGATTTGAGGTGGATATCATTAAAATAAGTTATTCGTTGCGGCGAGATCGATTTACGAAATTTCAATCACCGACTTTTACTTCTGAATATGAAAATATTTTAGTAGCACCCACCTACTTAGGGAGACATGACCATCCCATTAAAATAACGGAAATCAGACAGAAAACGGAACGATTTAGGTGTTCTTTCTTCCCGCGAGCTATCAGAGAATGGAACGGTAGAGAAAACTTATGAAAGTGGTTAATGAACCCTCTGCGAGGCACTTAAATGTGATTTGCAATCTATGTAGATGTAGATACGAACTTCAGGAACAACCGCTACAAATCGTTTAAATCAAAGTACCGCGCCATTTCATTGTAGAAACCGTTTATTCTGTTGTACGGAGATGACGAAGCGACCTGGCGCTGTGGTAGCATGCCGCGGAGGAGTAGCCGAGCGGTCTAAGGCGCCTCGCTGCGGAGCGCGCGGTTGCTCGCCGTGGTGGTTCGAGTCCTCCCTGGGGCATGGGTATGTCTGTTGTCCTTAGTTTAGTGTACCTAGGTTTAAGTAGTTTGTAAGCTACGGACTGATGACCATGCAGTTTGGTCCGATAGATTTACAGACATTTTTTGTGGTAGCATAAGGGACTCGCATATGGGAGGTATCTTTCCGAGTCTTGAGAGACGTCGCCTATTTCGACGCTCTCTCATATGATTTATTTTTAATATTTGCTGCGGTCTTTGCAATAGCATCTAGCCGGCCGCGGTGGCCGAGGGGACTGAGGCGCTCCAGTCACGGTCTGCACGGTCACTACGGTCGGGGGTTCGAATCCCCCCTCGGGCATGGATATTTGTGCCGTCCTTAGTCTTAGTTAGTTCATAAGTAGTTTGTAAGTTTAGGGACTGATAGCCCCGTAGTTAAGTCCCATAGACTATACAAGCATTTAACATTTAACAACAAGTAGCATCTAGTTTTAGTCTGGTGTTGGTTTAGGGCGAGAGGTGGAAAAACAACGTTCGCGGTGGTGTAATGGAAAAAGGAGGTCAGAACCGCTTAGCTAACCGTGGCAGGCGATGCTGAGGAAACAGCAGTGGAGCCCGAAGGCCGCCACCCAGGGATGAATGCACAGCCGGCGCGGCTACCCGTGGTTGTCAGCGAGGCCGAAGAGAAGGGCAGTAGGGGAGTCGTTCGTCATCCAGAGAGCCTCTTTCCAAGTAACAGGAAGCGGCGTTTCGTTTAGATGTTGAGCGAGAGGGAGATAGCGATGCTCTTCGTCAGCTTGAGAAACAAGTTAAGCTTACAGTTTGGTGCGAGAAATACGCGGGAATGATTCCCATTTGTGGAAAACGTGTACTCCTACGCCGTACTCCCGCCAAGCTATTTCATTGACACAACTAGGCACCAGTTTCACAACTGGCCACTGGAAATGTGGAGGCAGCAATTCCGAAGCGCCTAGCAAGCTCGTGTAAATTTTAAGTTAGAGATACCATCTCTACCAGTAGTCTCTATATAACCTGGATGTATAACTCTGATGTCTGAGCATAGAACTGTAGCGTGCCTGCAAATTCATATGTTTTGCACACGAATTTGCATTGTCCGCCATGCTGTAATCAGTCCAACTAAATTTCATCAATTATTACGTGACTAATAATAGCTAGATTAGCTCTGGATTTGAAATTAATGTCAATGTCAATGTCGCATGATTACGAAATTGAAACAAATTTCCTTTTTGTTTTCATGAATTATTTCATAGCAGCCATGTTGTAATTAGTTAAGAAACACAATATGATCATATTTGGCTGGCACGCTCAGATATCTGTAGTTCAACATACAGGCAGTATAAACATCACAGATCTCTACCTTCGGGCGAGACAGACGTGCTTGTGTGGTTTTCCTTCCGAAGTTTCAGTTTGGTCTCCAATTTGGAAGCCAAGGCGTGAGTAGACAATTACGATTCTCACTCGCATCACTCGCAAGTGCAGATCGTAGTCTATTTATTTTTATTCAGAGCTTG
The DNA here is from genome assembly GCA_026315105.1 of Locusta migratoria. Taxonomy (NCBI): domain Eukaryota; kingdom Metazoa; phylum Arthropoda; class Insecta; order Orthoptera; family Acrididae; genus Locusta; species Locusta migratoria. The sequence goes on from CM048744.1 coordinate 669,798,344, forward strand.
GTTGCATTTAATTGTATCGGCAATTACTATCTGTTCTCTTGGAAGGCTGGTTCCAGCACTTGAACACTCGTTAAGAACTGTTGTGCAGTAACACCATATCATCAGGAGTTGCTACAAACTTCTTGTCCAACAAGAGAACTAATCTGGCAGTGAAAACGACACAGAGTGGAGAGCATAGTTAAAATAACATAACTCTTGTCGATTTTTCAGTCAACATTTGCCGCGATAAGTGCATTTATCGGACACATTCTGACCGCGCGCATATTTTCGTTGTACGAGACATAACCGCAGTTTCTCCACGCCACGACCTCACGTCCAGCCAGCAGCCAGTGCAGGCGGTAACGTATACGCAGCCTCGGCATTAATTTGACAAACTGCCCACCGTGGACGTAACCACCGCTCGTAGTTCCGCGTTTGAGAATTGCACATGGGGATAACATCCCATAAACTCAGGCAGGTAACTCGGTATATCACTAGATTTCTCCAAGACCTCCTCACTATTGACTTTACCATCCGCAGAGTATTTCCTTTATTAGAGACACGAATGTTGTATGCTTTGTGCTGTCATTTCATCATTGTGTTCTCTCTCTTTGTGGCTTATAAATGTATCCATGGTTAATTTAAACCACAGTTTTATACCAATAGCCAAGTCATTAATTTAATTAGTTTCAAGTAGAAGTAAGGGGGGGAGTAGAATAGCTATTTTTGGGATTGTCTTGCGACTCTATCATGAGAGCACAGACGGCTATTTTCATACCAAAGCCCATACAGCAGGCCATACTGCTCGTAAGAAGCATTATGATTTTAATTCTTCCCGAAAACGCAGTCAGACAGCTTAAATAAACCGATGGGCACACCTACGCAGGCCAGTGCCAGTAATTACATCTCTTGCTCGCACCTACATTAGACATATTGTCATTATCATAATTTAGTTTAATAAAGATATAAATACTTTTTCTTTACTCTCCCGCCGCTCTCTCTAAAGATATAAATACTTTTTCTTTACTCTCCCGCCACTCTCTCTCTCTCTCTCTCTCTCTCTCTCTCTCTCTCTCTCTCTCTCTCTCTCTCTCTCTCTGACTTGAGGGAAAGGGGAGATCTCCTAAAACTTCATTCTTTTTATTCTCTACTCCGAGGAATGGAGTGGGCTGTTTGAGATCCGTCCCCTAAAGAGTCGCGGCTATATTCAGCCAATTATCCATTGATTATGGAGAGAAAATTATAAGCTGATAGTGGGGCAGTGGGGAATCCCAACTGGCAAAAAGTGGGCTTACTAGTTCCGGCTTACGCCTTACAACCAAGGAAAACTTTCCGAAAGCCTTGGTCGGAACCGGGGCTTTTGGACCACTTTAATTTATTTCTGGGAACTTGTCACTGACTAAAATTAGAGTGTGAGGGGAGCTCGAGTGCACTCCCGAAAATCAAAATTCGGACGTTCAGTTTACTCTCGCAACCTGGCAGTGTTTTTAAACTTTTCCGGATATGCGACCCCCTACCAAATGAAAATATTCTGGTAACCTCCCTCCCCTCACGAACCCCCTCCAAAAAAGTATTTTTCTTTTGATTCATCTTCATTTTAAATTGTTGGACGAGGTTTTAATTGTATTTCTCGAAATGGAACACAGTATCATATTTTCACGATTTCCGACAGAAAAAAGTGTTTAGCATTTCGGGCAAGCCTCAGCAGCGAATTATGCTAATTAAGAAAGGTCCCACTATACAGACAATTTGTAGAGTAAATCTTTTTTCCTGAATTTTTAGAATCATTCATTGTTTCATGTTCTTTTACCTATCGACTGGTTCCTGGAAGTTTTCAGACTTTGCGATTATTCATCGTTAACACACTGTTTTGTAAATCTATGAGCAGTTCATTATCCATTTTACACAAGGAACTCTGTAATTTAATTCACGTAATTTTATTCCACAAGAAACATTGTAAAACTGTTAGATAAGGGGTAAAATTATGTAAAACATATTTAATGTCTAAAATATGGCTAAATTCTACACAATAATATTTATCGCTGTTATGCAAACCTATAGAAGCACAGTAGCACCTCGATTCTTTCTCTGAGGATGCACGACTTTTTTTATACGTGCGCGTTTTTGTGGGAATTCTAATGCAACATGCGTGGCAGCAACAGCAATTTGTGTTTCTTTTCTTCTTTTTAAAAAATAAATCCAACACAATCATGCACAGATTAATGCATTTACACCAAAATACGCATTTTGAAAAGTCTCAAGTGTGATTGGGGGGAGGAGGGCAACATCTCAGAACATCTCACCAGGGAATAAGGGAGGTCGAAAATACGCCAAAATCACCTCTCGCATTTAATGGATTCCCCCTAAGACATTTGAATCATCTAAATTGTCAAATTTTGACTTAGATGTGTGTTAACAGTCGTAATATACTTTATAAAATGCATATTGTCAACCATAAGCTGTTTATTGTATTTGGAACTTTACGGGTTTCACAAAAGTAAAATTAAACAGACTGATTACATAGGTGCATTTTTGTTACCATATGTATGTTTTATTTATCATCGAGAGCCAGTAAACCAACGTAAAAAGTCTGTTTAATTTTATTTTACATATGATGGATAATATCCGAAATCGCTAATGTCCTAAATACAAAATTGTATCCCTCTGCGCACATAGTTATTTTTTTATTTAGATACGCGATTGTTTTTATTATTTGGACTGTTGTGCAACTTTCAACTGTTTGACTCAGTTGCTGAACGCTTTTTTCGCATGTATCGATACCATGCAGTCGAAGATCCCGATTCCGATGCATCACTACAGAGGAAGGTTGTAGACACATTTTAGCCAAAGTCATACGTTATGTTGCAACGACATTAATGTAAGGTAATGCCTTAAATGTGCTGCTTAGTGTGATTAACACATTGAAAATATCAGTGTCTGGAGCTGTTTTTTAAAAGTACTTGGAGTGCAGTCTTGAACTCATAACGCGACGCGCAATGCTATGTTTAGGCACTCGGTTAAATTCAACACTAGGCACCCGCTCAAACCTCCACTCCACTTCGGCGTTTATTGACTGCCTGTTCCGTCGTTGAATGGAGACTTGTCGTGAGCACACAAAGTACCTCTATGGCAAAATCAACATGTCAAAGGAGGAAGGAACCGATGTGCTTGGGTCGATTCTTTACACCTACAACGACGTCACTGGGTTTACGCCCCGCCTCATCGATCTTGTGACGCTGCCAGTGAAATACTGTTACGCCAACACCGAAAATGCACCACGTATCATGGTCGCTCCGGTATTTCCTGATAAAGCTTGGCTAATCATTGTTACATTTGTGTGAAAGTACTTATAGTATATCGTAAGTTACTATGATAAACATCGTCCACAGTAGGGATTTATGAAAGTTCCTTAGTTGTGACAAAACTGCATGGAGATTTCACTACATACGATCCTGAAGCCTCTGGCTACTAGTCAGTATCAAAATCATTTTGTGACTTTTTTGATACTGATTTTGAGGTGACACGTATAATTGATAGGAGAGCGTGGTGTATTGTCCCATGGCACAAATTACCCTATTAAAATACTTTCTGTGATGTGAAATAACATATAAATAGTGTGAAAACTTTTAAATATATGAATAAAATTGTAAAAAAGACTTTCAGCGACGCTTAGTAATTATTTCCAAAGCAATTATAATCTGTGTTATAAAACTGAAAAAATATTAAGAGTATCTGTCCCTTATGAATGAAAAAGAATGGAACTGGGACACACTGAGACTACCTCTCGATTAGGAAGGAGCAATTGTGTAATCACACTCGTGATGTTAAGGTTCATTGTTACTAAAAAGTTAATATTTTATCATTATAAGCGTATGTTGTCATAGCTACTAATTACAAACTTAAAAAAATAGAATCCGCATCTAGAATAGTTTTACGTAGTTTCAGTTTTGATTGTTTGCCAGAATTACGGTCGGCTCAACTAATTTTCCGAATTACGGCTCTTATATCCTCTTAACAAACGAAAGTAAATTTAATTTATTTAAAGAAAGGGAACCAGTACCTGTTATGCAAAAGAATTTTCTTAATTTGTTAATAAAATACAGATCTTACTGAGGTATGCTGTCGATTCCGATATCTAAGAGTATCCGCTTTTACAGAAACGGGAAATTCGCACTAATAATAGATTGAAGCTCAAGCATAAATATAAATGATAACTGTGTAGCACCTTTACATAAAAAGGAAACGTGTACTGGTATCGAAAACCTTGGAGCTCTGTTCTATTTCATGCTTTATCGCAATTATTACTCTGACGTTAGAAAAAGAGACTCACAAAAACTTTTATTACATGTACAGGCGAAAGGTCAGTGATATGAATTTATATCAGAGTGTTAATGGCGTCCTAATTTTGTACAGTTATTAATGTGTGTGTGTTTCTTTATGCATATAGCAATTGATAGTGTATTACATTTTCATCGGCGGGACGTTAAACTCTGTTGTTCCTTCCTTCCTTACTTTTTATATTTTAAAGCAAGGCAGTCATTACGCTCTTCCTGACCACAACGCAATACACTAACACTAGCACGACAAAATGCACGACACGTCACAGTGGAAGCTGAGTTTCTGAAGGAGGTGTGATCGAAGAGCAGGAGTATAACACTGCTTATCTGTCCCAGAAGTAGCCACAGACGAAAGGAAGGTAGGAAAATTCAGTTAAACAGTGCTATTAGGGGCGCTGTAGAAATATAAAGGCCATAGGTTTAATTAACGCGTTTCGCAAGGAAAAAAAAACCTTCAGAGCTTTGGAAGACCTAACTGTCTACCATCTTAAACCTAATCCTTACAAAACACAAATATGTGCATTTCACCTTCGAAATAGAGAAGCATAGCAAGCCTTAAACATAACCTGGCAAGAACAAAAAGTTGAACACTGTCCTTAGCCCATGTATCGTGGCATTTTGGACCGCTCCCTCACTTTTAAGAAACACTGCACAGAGGTGAAAGGTAAAGTACATGCACGAAACAACATCATCAGGAAGATGACTAACACAAGAAGGGGAGCGCAACCTTCTACACTATGCTTCTCAGCGGCAGAATACGCAGCACCAGTTTGCTCCTCGTCTGCCCATGCAAGGAAGGCTGATACAGGTCTCAATGAGACAGGATGCCTCAAGCCCAGCCCAACAGCCGAGATGTAACCCCTTATAGCGATCGCCCCTCCACACATAAGAAGAGAGGCGGCTGTAGCCAAAGAGAAAAGCAAACAGGAAACTTACACTCATCACCCAATTTATGGCGATCACCCTGCCTGAAAAGGTTAAAGTCCCGTCAAAGTTTCCTAAGAACGGCAGCAGACTGACGAGTTCCCCAGAAATTCCTGAAGCACTACAGCACTGAAATAAGAGCCAGCCACTGGAAAAGGTCTTCCATACATTCTTTGGAAAACTTTAAACAGACTGAGGGTGGGTAACGAGATATAGGGCTAACTTGTACAAATGGGAATGCTCGATGCTGGTGTGAATGCCACTTGTGACTGCGGGGCATTTCATGAGCCAGCCCATCTTTTGCAATCCCCTAAGTTTGGCGAAACGTGCTCCCAGGTAGACGTAATACTGTCCAATGACAAGGCGATAAATGTCGCTGATTATTCGAAGTTTGCTGTTTGATCTGGGCACAGAAGGTAAGTGACGCGTTTCGAAACAGTCATTAGAATCTAGGCCTGGGGTGTAGTTTAATACCGATTGTGTATCGTTATGGCCCTACTGAACTACATGTCACGTCCGGAATTCATGTAATATCAGTGAGTGTGCTAGCCGCGATTAAAATGTGGACGGTGTGCGATCTGTCTGGGTTTGACCGAGGACAGGTTGTGTTGGGCAGGAACAATTCCAAAACTGCACGATTTGAGGGGTGCTCGAGAAGCGCGGTTGTGAGTGTCTTGACCAAGTGGTGACATGATGGTGAAACCACGTACAAAGATTGGTGCCCACCCATCATTACAGTTATCGAACGTTGCAGACTGGGCTGACTGTTAGAACAGGCGGGCAACAGTGGCGGAGCTAACGTCAGACTATAATAATAAGAGGACAAGTGTGTCTGAACTCAAAGTGCGCGGAATGCTCCAAACTGTGCGCCCCCGGAGCCGACGACCAATGCAAGTGCCAAAGTCTATACCAGGACTTCGGCAACTATAGTCAGCGTCAGCTACGAAGGCGGCCCAGTTTTCAGTTGTGCTGCGCATCCCCCTCCATGACCGCAATGACAGCCAATAATGTTCATTCTGTAGGCGTGAGGCTAGCCGCAATGTTTCTCCAGCAGGCGCAACTGTTGGCGCTGTGCCGTAGCTCCTCCCCTCCACGTTTCCCTTATCGCTCCACCTCTATGCGTGGAAGCGCCTTCTTATATGACGCCAGGTATACAATTGCGATGGGCAGGTGACCATCGCCACCGGAAGTTTGCGTAGTGCCGCGGTGGAGTAGCCGAGCGGTCTAAAGCGTCTCGCTGCGGAGCGCACGGTTGCTCGCCGTGGAGGTTCGAGTCCTCCCTGGGGCATGGGTGTGTGTGTTGTGTGTTGTGTGGTTTAAGTAGTTTGTAAGCAACGGACTGATGACCACACACTTTGGTCTGCTACAATTACAAACATTTGAACATTTGATTTTTGAACAGTTTGCGTAGTGGCAAAGTGTAACAACGTCATATCTTCTAGATCATGCAGACAGGACGTTGCCAAGCCTTTGTATTCCAGGGAGCCGCTACCTGTACTGCAGGTAGGGTATATGGGGATGGCGGCTGAATTATGCTCTGGGGATCATTCACTTGGGCATCCGTGAGTCCAGAATAGCCCATGAAGCACAAAGTGGTGTATTATTGGAAAAGACATGACGAGCTGTAGAAACCTGCTACACTACAATGCCACGGAAAGGCAAGTGCTGCCAACACTACGAGACTGACAAATGTGGCGAAACCTTACGTGTAGTGAGCTGCTGACTGCTGAGGCGACAGCCTTTCTCTCTGTCGCTCTCCGTCGTTCTCAGCTGCTCTTGAGATTTACTAGCGGTCGTTTTTACTTGCAATTAGATACTGGATTGCTGCTAGTATCATTTTGTCTACGTTGAACTGTTTATATATATATATATATATATATATATATATAAAAGGATGAGCTGTAGTTTATGCCCGTTTTGTATGGACCGCGCGTGTTGCGCACTGATGGTTACTTACCATTAAAATATTACGTTCTCAGTTTCAGACAGTAACCAACTGTACTTAATACTCCCATGTTCCAATATGTGTTAGCCTGTCCCGAATCCATGGCATCGAACCTGCAATTTTATTAATTACCGTGCTAAATATGGGCTCAGGGGCATGGAATTGTAAGGAAACGGCGTTGTTGTCTTCCACACGTAACTATCGAGCGAGGTGGCGCAGTGGTAACGCACTGGACTCGCATTCGGGAGGATGGTGGTTCAAATCCACCTCCGGCCACCCAGATTTAGGTTTTCCGTGATTTCCCTAAATCACTCCAGGCATATGCCGGGATGGTTCCTTTCAAAGGGCACGGCCGATTTCCTTCCTCATCCTAACCCAAAAACTCCGAGCGTTAGCTCCGTCTCTAATGGCCAAGCTGTCGACGGGACGTTAAACCCTAAGCATCCATCCATCCACACGTAACTAATAAGGTAATTATGTATTTTTACGGAATAAGGGGTGTTATACATTCTATTTAAAGCTTTTCTTAAGTACTCTGTCTGTGGTCTTCCTGACTCATGTCCTCTGATTGGAGGTTTCCACGTGTTGCCCAGTGCTTGATTTTTCCTCTTTCTACTCTCACGGTCGGTCAACCACAGGAAACGCCATTTACGTTACATTTTTGTCGTTGCTCGGTGTTTATTGTGCGATTGTCACGTTTTGTGTTATCTTTTGTCGACTTTGTTGTCCTTTTCCTGACTCGTGGGATAGTATTCCCCTTTGCTGTTTTAACCTCTGGGTTCTTTTATACATTCATGATTCTTCATCTGACGCCAGTGATGGAATGGGGGACCGATGACCTTGCAGTTTTGTCCCCCTGTAACATCAAAAATGTTCAAATGTTTGTACAGCTTATGGGACTTAACTCGGCCACCGCGGTCGGCCCCTGTAACATCCAACAACAACAAACCGCACTGACGGGAATGAAGTGCCCGCGAATATTCAAATGTTTGTAAATCTATGGGACTGAACTGCGTGGTTATTAGTACCTAGCTTACAAAATATTTAAACTAAGGTAAACTAACCTAAGGACGACACATACACCCATGCCCGAGGGAGGACGCGAACCCCCGACAGCAAACGACCGCGTGGACCGCAGTACCGCGCCTCAGTGCGCACGGCTACTCTGCCGCGGCCTGCCCGCGAATAAACCTTCATGTATATGCCCCCTATCCTGAAAAGCACTGCACGGTAGCGGTGGTACACGCTGCCTCCCAGCAAATAGGGTGGGTGTGAGAACTCGTGTCATTGCGACATGGAGCGCAAATGATCCAATGGAGCAACGCGTTAACATCAAGTTTGGTTTCAAATTAGGCAAAATGGTGACGGAGACCCATGGGATGTTAGTTCAAGTGTATGGTGTTGAAGCAGTAGGTGAAAATTTTGTGTTAGAGTCATTGCGGAAATCAAACAATGCGTAACCTTAGTGCTTGGAGCGATTCCACAAGAAACTTTTGCTGACAGATTGTAACAGCTGTGCAACCAATGTCAGAAGCGTATTGTAGCCAAAGGCGATTACTTTGAAAGCCAGTAAAGGTATTTTGTTTGTGACTGTCGTTTACTATATTTTCTCAAACCATTAACTGAACTTTTCAGACGCACCTTGTAGATGAGATAGAGACGACCCAAGCAGAGGAGTCGTCCTCATGCAGATTGATTCAGTAAGCGCAAAGCGTCGTGGAGATGATCGGCAAACTTCAGTAGCACAAGCTGTAAGAAAGGCGGTCTGCATCACAGTAAGGGTTTTTGTCAATATTCCCAGAGAGCACATTTTGAAAGAGACATGCAGTATATTCGTTTTGCCTACGTATATCTCGATAAAAATCCGCGAGGATGAAATTAGATAGGTTAGAGCTCACCCGAAGGCTTATCTGTAGTTGTTCCTTTCGTAAAATCATATCCGTTACAGGAAAAACAGGAAGTGGTACAAAAGTCCCTCTGTCGCACATCGAGAGGTGTTTCAGAGTTTAGAAGTAGATGAAGATGGCTTATTATATCGCCGAAACAGGTAGGCTATAAAATAAATTTATGTAATAGCTCTTTTGTGATTTATTATTCAAAAGAAGTTGTTTGGTTACATTGTTTCAGAACTGTAAATGTAGTTATGAAAAATTTTAAAAAAATAACAATAGTGGTGAAACAGGTGATAGTTTCATTTCGGAGTTATTGTATGTTCTCTTTCTAAAATGCTATGACTTGACAACTCAGGCATCATTGTTTCGATAAAAGTCGCATGTTATTAATCGATATCGACAGCTGTTTCAGTGCAGTCAACGTATCACAGACTTCAGCAAGTGTTCATACACTTAAAAAACAACAGATATATTTTAATACTGTAACATACTAAGTGCAAGATTACAGGAATGGTATCTGTCTTTTGGCTTATGTTTGATAATATGGTAACTAACATTTTATATTTTTTAAAAACAGAAATGTATTCTAAAATTATAAAAACATACTGTTTGTTACAAAGTACATATAAGCTGCTGCACAAATGAAATGAATGACATTCTTCAGGGAGTGAAAAAAAATTTGCTAATATAGTAAATGATAATTTTTCATCTTACACGTTTCGTTTAGTTAATAAAAAGGTTCCCAGTGGTTGAACTTTAGTCGTATTCTGCTTACATCATGAAATATTTGATCGCAAATTTACTAGTTTTGTAAATATGACGACTGTTAACCCGGACACCATTACTCGACATTAACAGCCTTACATTTACAAATTAGAAATATTCAAGCATCCCAGGGCGGTGAATTCAATTTAAAGGCAATGTTGAAAATTTTAATGCCAAATGATCTGGAAGAGATGCTGAACGTAATGGACAATGTCTTAAAAGAAGGGTATAAGATGAACGTCAACAACCGCAAAATAGGGGTAATACAGTGTAGTCCGACAAAATCAAGCAACGCTGAAGGAATTTGATGAAGGTAGTAGATGAGTTTTATTATTAGGTAGCAAAATAACCTCTGACGTCCGATGTATATAAGATATAAAATACAGAATGTCTAAAGGAAGAAAAGCAGTTCTGAAGAAGTGAAATTTTTTGACATCCATATTAATTTAAAAGTTAGGAAGTATTTCTGAATGTATTTGTCTGCAGTGCAGTATTCCATGGGAGTGAAACGTTAACGATCAGGGCTTCAGACAATGCTGATGATTGAATGGGTAGATCATGTAGAGTAAGGTGGTACAAATTCGATATTGGTTAAATCCCTATCAACTTAAGGTTTCGCGCCATTTGTCAGTCTCTTAGTGTTGGTAGCACTTGCCTTTGTGTGGCGTTGGAATATAACATGTTTCTACAGCTCCTCCTGTCTTTTCCAATAATACACCACTTTATGCTGCAGAGATATTTTTTTTTTTTTCCCTGTTAAGAGTTACTTTAAGCTGATAACGCGCTCTTATCAATTTTCTAGTTTCCGCGTGCTTGCAAATTCTATATTATGTACTGTATGGTGTACGAGGAAAAAATAATGCTTTTCATTATGGCAGTAATCGAAACTGTACCAGGAAGTGATCACAATCGTACCTAGTGTGGTACATTTTTCGATCGATTTTTCTCAGTTCTGTAACTTTTTTGTGTGTTTATACCAACAATTGTAATTACCTAATATTTGTGTTACATATTCATTAAACATCCAAGAACAAGTGCCATAGTTAAAATTATTTCTTTTCTCAATATATTTCCAGTTACAGTAACATTTCCCCAAAATGATAGAAATTGCATCACCTTACCATAATTCATGAAGACGTACTGGAACAGAGATGGAGAGAAAATAAATTTATGGCATATCTTCAGTAAAAGATTGAATTAATTAATAAATTCTTTGTGAGACATCAAGGAATCGCCTTATTAGCATGGAAGGGAAGTGTGTGGGGGAAAATTGCAGAGGGAGATGGGAGACGAATTAAGTAAGCAATTTCAAGAATGCAGCTTGCCTTCTTATTCAGAGATGAAGCGCCTTGCACTTAAAAGAGTAGCATGGAGAACTACATCAAACCACTTTTTGATTGAAGAGCAGAACAGCAACACGAATGAGAAAATCAAAACAGTGATTGCTAATGATCGGAAATAGTTGAATATCGTTGTGAACTCAAATGCAGTCTTTAGGTTTATGTCGCTATATCTAGTATCACCATCATCACCTAGGACGCAGCACTCTCGTGTGACGTCACCCAACGTAGGTCGGGATTGTGTAGCTGACTGGCTGATGTTATGGCATAGTGAGCCGTGCCCCAGCGGCCACTCAGTCAGCTACACCATCGCGACCTACTCTACGTGACGTCACACGAGAGTGCTGCGGCCTTCTCTGTAGGTGGTGTTGGTATCACGAGGCTTTGCACCGTGGCCTTTTAGGAAGCGAACGCACAGTAAGGCGAATAGAGGTTTAGAGCGTAGCGCAGGGTAGCCTACCCTTCGCCTGTACTTTAAGAAAGTGAACTCACAGTGAGGCGAGTACAAGTTTGAAGTGTAGCATGGGGTAGACTGTGCTTTGCCTGCAGTTTAGGAAGTGAACTTACAGTAAGACCGTGTAATACGTGAGCGACAAAAGCGAGCGACAGCGCGCGACAGCTTTAAGCGATAAATCTCAACAGCATGTATGATTACTGGTCTGTCATACATGAAATCTGCTGCGCCATGCAACAACGGGCGACTTTTGAGATTCAAACCTGCTTGAATCTTCTTGCTGTCGCAGATATGACAAAGTGTCGAGGTTCGTAGAGAATCGTTTGCTTGTAGAGGTTATAAAGGACGTTGCAACCATTCTGCGATCTAATAATCCCTGAAGCTTATGAAATTGCAACTGTTTTTGAAATAACACAATATAAAATTGATGTTGTACATATAATGAAAAATTTCGCTTATAAGTAGCTCATGAATTTTCTTTTGGCTTTTATAGACGACTGCAGATGAATTATTAAAGTGGTTCTAATATCTCAGTATTCTGTGTTTTTATTCTGAGTGATAGCTTGATTTACAGCATGATGAACGTGATTTGAACAATTACTAGCCTTTGTGTGCATTGTGCATTTGCAGTAACAACAAACTTTCTCCAGAGAGATTGAGATAATACTAGATTGTCAAACAAGATGCGTGTAAATTACGTTTTTGAGGTAAATGTAATAATGTAATGTTTCAGTAGGAATTTAATGTGTTTGGAAGGTCTATAGTGGGATACATGTGTTTGCAATGAAGATTGGTAAAAACTTTAAAAAAATAATTTGTGCTGCTTTGTAAAGAGAATACATAAATCTTTCCCCAAATAACAGGTGCAACGGTTTTAGTTACAGGAATTAAAAATATAAGATAGAACGGGAAGCGAACCAGCGACCGCAAAAATTACAACTTAGCAGCCCAGGTCGCTACCCTTATGCTACGCCGAACATTATCAGAGCTCTCCAGGATTAAATGATTTACTTTCGTCTTCCAATACGACGTATTTCGTACCTACTCTGTTGTTGATGGTTTGTAGTCACAAAAACTCACTACGGACATAGTCAAAAGTATCTGTACTCGTCGCTGTAGTTTCAAACATTTAGCACCTCTAAACTGTAGAATAAGGATAGCTCAAGAGTATGACAATAAAGTTTTATTTACTTTAGGATACAATGTGTAATGAAGAGTGCTGTGCATTAAATTTACAAAGTGCAGAATGTTCGTGGAATATTTCATTCATAACTTCAAATACGAAAATAGTGAAGATCACCAAATACATCCTAGTTTTATCTCTCTCTCTCTCTCTCTCTCTCTCTCTCTCTCTCTCTCTCTCTCTCTCTCTCTCTCTCTTTGGAGTAAGTCTGTTGTTACTGCAAATTCATAAAAAGCACACAAATGTAATTGTTCAATACACGTTCATCATTGCGTAAATTAAACTAACAGACAGAATAAACACAAGACTGTCATATTAGAAATAATTTAAAAATTTAATTTCAGTCGTAAATTTACGATATAGTTAATTTTGGACACTTATTATGCCAATCAAAATTCTGAATTATATGTAACTGCAATTTTATATTCTGTTATTTCAGAAACAGTTGCAATTTCACAAAATTCAGGGATTATTAGCTCGCAGAATTCTTGTGACATCCTTTATAACCTCGACAAGCAGACGATTGTCAACGAACTCGACACTTCGTCGCAGTGCGACAGCGACAAGATTCAAAGGTCGCCACTTGTCGGGGGCGACAGGCTGCGCGCCGGATGCAGCTCAGCTAGGATACTTTTGGAATACATATGTTCGTATTTTGTCGCTTGAAGCTGTCGCGTGCTGTCGCTCGCTTTTGTCGCTCACGTAGGACACAGGCTAAGGCCGCAGCCTGCGTGGGCTATACATTCTAGCGACAGCGCGCGACATCCAGCTACGCGACACTGCTGCTACAAGCGGCCACATTCGGCGACATGGCCGGGTGTCTGACGTGAGTGCGACAACTTCTCTCTACAAGATGGCTGCTAGAACCGATCAGCTGTTTCTAAAGTTTTGCATCGGCAAACCGTAGAATAGAGGTAGCTCCAGAGTAAGGAAATAAAGTTTTATTAACTTTAGGAAATAATGCGTAAAGAGACTGCTGTACATTACATTTACAAAGCGAGGAATGTTCGTGAACTATTTTATTCGGAACTTCAAATACGAAAACCTATTATGAAGATCACCGGCCAAATTCTTCGAAAGTACGACGACGATTACAGCTACTTTCGACTATGTTTTCAATGATATGTCTTATTGGAAGACAACAGTTTAGCCCGTTCACATTCGTCACTAGTCGGCGTAGCGTAGAGGTTGCGACCTGGACAACCAAAATGTGCTACAAGCAATTTTTGCGGTCGCTGGTTCGCTTCCCGTTCCACCTTATATTTTAATTACTGCAGTTACAACCCTTTCACCTGTTATTTGTGTAAAATTTTATGTAGTGTCTTTAGAAAGCACCATAATTTTTTAAAAGTTTTTAGCCCTAGTTCATCTTCATTGCAAACACACGTATCCAACTGCAGACCTACCAAACACATTAAACTCGTACTGTAACATTATATCCTTACATTTTCTCAGGAACGTAACTTACACGCATCTCGTTTGGCATCCCAGAGTTATCTCCCTGTCAGGAGTAACTTTGTTGTTACCGTACTGCAAATGTACAAAGCACACAAATGCGAGTAATTCTTGAAATCACGTTCATTGTGGTCTAAATCAAACTATCACTCAGAATAAAAAACTACAGTGTCGTCAGTCCCTAAGCCTACAAACTACTTATGAACTAGCTAAGACTAAGTACGGCACAAATATCCGTGCCCGAGGGGGGGGATTCGAACCCCCGACCGCAGTGGCTGTGCAGAGCGTCTCAGTTCCCACCGCTGGCGGCGACGAGCTAGTTATCCAAAGCAAAATACTTCATCATATGTACAAGGTGAATTTCATTTTCTGTTATTTCACAAACAGTTCCCATTTCATAAGCTTCAGGGATTATTCGCTCGCAGAATTCTCGCGACAACCTACATAACCTCTACAAGCAGTCAATTCTCAACGCAACTTGACACTTTGTAGCACGTGTGACAGCGACAAGATTCAAACAGGCTCGAATCTCAAACGTGGCTGGTTGTAGCGCGCGACACGCAGCGACAGGCAGTGCCACAGTTGGCGCTCACGGAGGACACTGCCGTAGCGATACGTGTGGCCGTCTTATGTCGCGCCGCGGTGGAGTAGCCGAGCGGTCATTCGAGTGACAGCTGCGGTGCTGGACGGACGTGTGGCGGCTGCTCGGCGTCCGGACGTAAACAACGGCTGTGTCGCTGCGAGTAAGGTTCGTTTTGAACTGCTCTCTTCATTTGTAGCTATGGTTTTGAGCTGTAGTAAGACGGAATGAGTACGATAAATGTTCTGAGGAAAGATACGATAAAATTTACGTTTGATAGAAATTTTGTCAGACCAAAGGCTTTTGAAATTAGGCGGTGGTTCATGGAGAAATTTCAGATGACTGGTAACGAAGTAGAGGGTGTTCACTTATCATTTGTGACAAATTCTGTATATTTGAAGTTGATAAACCCAGAATTATGTTGTTCAATTGTTGATAAATGTGGCGGTGTCGCTAAATTTAACCATTCCGATGGTTCAGTTAGCGAAGTTTTAGTGTCACATGCCGGACTAGGAATTCGAACTGTTCGTGTTTTTGAGCTGCCTTTCGAGGTCCCGGCTGAAGAAATAAACAAAGTTATGAGACCATATGGTAGAATTATATCTAATATAGCTGAAAAATGGTCCGAGGAGTATATGTTTCCCGTACTTAACGGTGTTAGACAAATCAAGATTGAATTACAGAGGCATATCCCTTCATATATAAATGTATGCGGATACCGAGGCATTGTCATGTATGACGGTCAGCCTAAGACTTGCACCTTGTGTAACTCCACCGACCACGTGAGGAGCGAGTGCAGCAAGAGGCGGCCGGCGCAGCTGCCGCGCGCGGAGCCTGCGGCCCCGGGCCAGGCGGTCAGCCTCAGGCTGACGTACGCGGCCGCCGTCTACCCCAGCGGCCCCGACGAGGCGACAACAACTGTGCAGTCGCAACTCGCCGAAGTCCTGCCGGCACCCGGAAACAACGCGGAGCAGCGAGGCACCGATGACGTCAGGGCAGCAGACGAGAGCCACCCAACTGATAAGCTGACAGTAACATCTGATGCGCCCGACAATCCACCCACCGTACAGGCGAAAACGCAGGCTCCCAAACGATCCGAAATTGCACAGGTCTCTCTAGTATCAGAATAGGAAGGGGATGGGATTTCCGTCCAAATACCTATGAAAACTGAAGTGCACCCGGACTGTCCCACCAGTGTTAATGACGATCTAACTATGGACAAAATGCAATCAGCAGAGGATGAAATTTCTCCTGAGAACACACAACTTAGTGCACATAAAACTGACAAAAGGAAAAGTCTAGACACTAGACTTTTACAAGGAAGAGGGGTGAACATTGGAACACAACATGAGGTTGAGAACAGACACACGGAGAGGAAGGAAGACTGTAAACCTTCTGAGAAATCTTCCGCTGATTCCAATGATATATCGCCAACTTCGTCTCCAGAGGGCTCTCCAAAAAGGAAGAGAAACAAAAAACGTCGGGCGGCTCATGAAAATGCTGAAAAGGTTGCACCTATTTTAAAGGAAAAATTATGTGTCATTCAGGAACGTGACAAGAGAAAAGGAAATTCTGCAACAAGCAATGCTTCCATGCGCTCTCAAGAACTTAACAGACAACTGCCTTCGGACAGTATGCAGCCCCTATCACCAAACGAAGATGATTCGCTGCTTAGACGGAGCACTTCACAGACAAATGTGGACTGGTCTGAAGGCAACGAGGATGGCAAGGATGTCGATATGGTAGACGAACTGCCGCAAGATGAAGACGAAGATTTTTACTAAACTTGTTGCAATTGCTAAAGATGATAATGACAATGAACCGAGCAATACGTACCTGTTATTCATTATTCGTATTCTTCTCATTATTAGTCAGAGTCGAGATAATGTCACGATTTTATAATTTGAAGAGAAATGATAGAAAGAATAGCAAAGACAGAATTATATTGTCCCTTTAATAATTTTGACATTCGAATCAGCCACGTCTCCTAATGGAGCAAACGTATAACGTCACTACTTTAAACATAAATAAAATTCAAAGTGATGTTAAGGTAGCTGCTCTTAAAGAATTTCTGTACCAATCAGATACTGATGTCGCCTTACTGCAAGAAGTTCAAATACCGAACATTTATGTGGCTGGCTTTAGAGAAATTTTAAACATAGCTCATGAACACCATTGTGGGACGGCTATCCTAGTCAGGGAGGGAATTGAAGTAAAAGATGTCAGTCTTTTAGACTCAGGAAGGGGCATTCGGTGTAAACTTCATAACACCACTTTTATCAACGTTTATGCGCCATCTGGGAATAATGCTAGGGCGGACAGAGCTAAGTTTTTTTAAGAGTGATATTTTAACATTACTTAAAGACAATCCTGCAACAGTTTTACTAGGGGGCGACTGGAACTGTGTTTTACACGAAAAGGACCAGAGACCAAATTTCAATAAATCCGGGGAACTCGAGGCTCTTGTTACTCACCTGCGCTGGAAAGATGCATGGGAAATTAAGTATCCCACCTTAGTCAGATATATCACAAGTAGGTCACAAAGTAGAATTGATAGGATCTATGTTTCTTCGAACCTGGAAAATAAAGTATCAGCAATTGAAGTCATACCGACCGCCTTCTCTGACCACCTCGCCGTAAGATGCAGTGTTCAGTTAGAGAAACAAAAGACATATTGGGGTCGGCCCGTTTGGAAACTGAATATTAACATGCTGTCAGATACAGCCCTTGCTGACACAATCAACGAGGCCTGGCAGACTGCTTTACGACATCGCCACAAGTACAGATCGAACATTGAGTGGTGGACCATGGAAGCAAAGAAGAAACTTAGAGCCACGTTGATTGCATACGGTAAGGAGAGAGCGAGATGGTTGAGACACACAGTAGAATTCTATTACTCTTGTCTCCGGGATCTTTACGAACACCCACTGAATCAAGAAAACATAATGGAAATTAACAGGATAAAGGCTCAGCTCATAAAAATTAAGAAGTCACAGCTAGACGGCCTAAAAATCAAATCACACACTCAGACTGTTGTGGAAGAAGAAACTGCCTCGCTCTATCACCTAATACGCCATGCAAATTTTCGACGCAAAGGTTTTATAGAGAGTCTTCGGGCTGAGGATAACAGTGTCCTAACCAATCAAAAAGACATTCTACATGCGGCCTTCAGTTATTTTACTAAACTCTATGGTAATAGACCCATAGAGGAAATAGTAATAACGGAGTTTTTATCATATTCTGGAATACAGGACAACATCACAGATGAAGATAACCGTGATATACAAAAAGCAATTACAGAAGAGGAAGTTTTAGATATTTTAAAGTCCTCACCCCCTAAAAAATCACCAGGCCCAGACGGATTGCCCATTGAATTTTATACTACTTACTGGAACATAATAGGAAGTAAATTTACTGAAATTGTCAATGAAACACTTCATGGGGTGGCAGTCCCTATAGATTTTAAACAGAGTATTACTGTGCTCCTTCCGAAGGGTAGGAATACGGAAACGAAAGATATACTTAAATTGCGACCAATTACACTGATGAATTCCGATTATAAAATCGTAGCGAGGGTCATCAAAGAGATGTTACGTTCTTCTCTCGAAAAAATTATTGGCAGCCATCAGACGTGTTTTCCAGGGCGCAATATCTTAAAGACCGTCAGTGAATACAGGGACATTGTTTCGATTTTTGCCAACACGGTAGAACGCGGAGGACTTGCTTTTATAGATTTTGCGAAAGCCTTTGACAAAGTGAATCACGGATACCTTTTATCAACCTTGACTTACATGGGACTAAACGACTGCAATGTCAGAATTTTAAGGAATATGTTACAAGGTATAAAAACAAAGATTACTACAAATGGGCACTATACTAAGAACATATCAATTGACAGTGGCGTCCCTCAAGGAAGTCCGCTTTCGATGATCCTGTACGTAGCAGCACTGGAACCTCTATTAAGAAGGTTGACGGATGCTCTCAAAGGTATTTCACTATCAGGCGTGAAATATGTAACCAACGCTTATGCTGATGACGTTGGTGTGATCGTCAGGAGCCAGACCGACTTAGAGAAATTAACAGACATCGTACAGCTGTATTGCAACGCGTCGGGAGCACAAATAAACGGCGCCAAGAGTGCATTCCTCAATCTAAATGGTCTCACGAACCCCCAGATTAATTGGGTGCAGCGCGTAGAACAGCACACAGCCCTGGGGCTTACTCTTTGCAGCTGCCCTCTGCGAATGATAGCGTCCAACAGGAATAAGATTTTAGGTAGGATTCGGGGCACAGTCATACTAAATCATATGAGGGAGCTGAACATCAAGCAAAAAGTTAGACTCATCAACTGCGTTGTCCTTTCGAAAGCAATATATGTAGGGCAAATTTTACCCTTACCAAAGGAAATAGCAAAAGCTATTATGTCGACAATTTGCCACTATCTTTGGCATGGTGCGATTTTTAGGGTTTCAGCATGGACAGCAACGTTAAAACCGGAAGAGGGAGGACTAGGACTAACCGATATTCAGAAAAAATCGACCGTTTTATTTGTTAAGAGATCCTTACAGCTAATTGAAAGCCAGCCTGAAGGTATTACAGCACAGTTATTCAACCTTTTTAAACCTGACAGTCTGCAGCCACCAATTAATATAAATGCAATTAATTACAAATTGAAACATATACGTAGTTATTACTTGGAGCTCAGTTATATGAGTTGCATTTTACTGGACAAGACCAAGAGGAACTATCAATATATGATGCACAGACTTAGATCACAGGACCATAAAAATAAGATGGAGGCCAGGTTTCCAAACAGAAATTGGAAAATTATTTGGAAAAATATAAGTAACAAAGTACTCTCCTCAGACACTCAAGTGGCTTGGTATAGAGTAATTAACAACATAGTAAGTACGAATGAAAAATTATATGCCATTGGCCTCAGTGACACAAACCAATGTTTAAAATGTCACAGAACGGACACATTATACCATCGGTTCCTTTGTATGGGGAATACTGATATATGGAAGGAACTTATTAAACAGATATCTTTCCTAAAGAGGAGTGATGGTAGAGGAATAAATTTGAATTACATCTTTTTTCCAGAAGAAATGTTTTTTCCTCGACAAAAGAACAACATCGTTCACTGGATTATTGGAAATTTTTGTCACTACGTAATAGCTAACAAATGTAGTGACAATGTACAGTATTACAAAGAATATATACTTCACGAGTATTACAAGATTTACCAAAAAAAGGATACTAAAAGGAATTTTGGGAATATGTTAAAAATTCTGTTTGAAAAACAGGGAGTAGGATAATTATGTATTAGAAGAAGAATGAATCGCAATCGCATGCTGAAGTAGGGGACTGCTGTTGAGGGTGAAGTACGGTGGGGACTTCGTGGGCCCCGTGGCCGCTACGGTAGCCGTGAAGGCCTCAGCAGAACCCTGAAAAGGCATGCACTGCGTGACGAGGAGAGATGTACAGATAATAGAATTGTGTTCGCAGAAGTTAAATCAGTGATTCAGATTTCAAATTTGTCACAAAGAGGATGTTTTTTTCTCTCTCTAATTTTTTGTCATTAATCCCAGGAGAAGGGACTTTTCTTTTACATTTTGTAGTCGTCAGCCAGTATTCCTCCTCAGGAAGAAGACGTTTATTTCTACGTATTTGATTTTATACTCTTACACCGTTCACGAAGAACAACAACAACACAGAAGAACCATTGATTTCACATTGAAGGTACCAATCAGTATAAATGGCGGAGAAGCCAGGCCGAGAAGGCCACTTCTGGCGAGTGCAAGGACGGGTTGAAGGGGAGGAAGGAGACCCGCAAAAAAAAAAAAAAAGAAAAAAAGCGGTCTAAAGCGTCTCGCTACGGAGCGCGCGGTTGCTCGCCTTTGAGGTTCGAGTCCCCCCTGGGGCATGGGTGTGTGTGTTGTCCTTAGGTTAGTTTACCTAGGTTTAAGTAGTTTGTAAGCTACGGACTGATGACCACGCAGTTTGGTCCGATAGATTTACAAACATCTGAATTTTATTTTTTTTTTTTTTTATTTTTTTTTTTTTTTTTTTTTTTTTTTATGTCGCGTGAAGCTGTCGCTAGAATGTGTAGCCCAAGCTGGCCGCGTCCTAAGCAAGTAGGGGTTAGTAGCGTATCGAGGGCTGCATACCCTGTGCCTGCGGCGGTATCGCGGGCTGCCTACCCTGGGCGTGTGGCGGCAGCGTGTCGCGGGCCTGCCTAGCAGGCGGGGGCAGCCTTTGCATCCGGCAGGTAGGTGGGCGTCGTGTGGGTGGCGCTTCGCCTCTGCTTCTGCCTGTGCCTGTGCCGCTGCCTTATTGATCGCCAGCCAGCAGCCGGCACTTCAGCTCGCCGGGCTTGGCGTCCCGTCCTTATCACCGCTCTGCCTGGACGCCACTAACAGCTCCCGTAATCTGCCCGCCACTATCAGCTGTTATGTGACGACGACAGCCTCCTGCACATGCAGCGCCAACATCCGATCTGAACATGAGAGAGGAACGTCATTGGTAGGATTAAGAGGAAAACTTATCCCCTGAATAAAGTAAACATTTCTGTAGCACCCCACTGTCATAATACTCGCTTTTGCATTTTTTCTTAGATTTAATACACATCTGTTCTTTAGATTCCTAGCTAGCACATCCTCAAAATTGAAGCGGATACGGTGCACAGTGTCTGCGCTTAATCCTCCATCCCTCGCGCGATAATACCTGACGCCACTGCTCGCGCAGATTACAGGTGTCATCCGAAAAACCGCAGTTAATATCAGTGACGTAGCCAGGATATTGTAAAAATGGGGGGGGGGGGTCCGAATGGTTAAAGATAAATTCGCAATGGCTCATGTTTCTCATTTATTCTAAAAACAAACTTAGGCTGACATATTATTTTAATATTTTAAGCACATAGTTTGAGTTTGTAAGACATTCTTACAAATACTGCAATATTTTATATACAAAATTCAGGAAACATTTCTTAAAATTGTTTCAATACACGCTGGCAGAACCTGCAGTTGTTATTCCAAATGAAGTCAGATTATCAGAATGAGAAGTGTTTCTTTGTATTTGAACAATCACAACAACACGGTTGCACGTCACCAAGCTCGCTTCATGTCAGTCACGACTGTTGTGTTGGTGTTTCGCAAAATCTGCCTTAATTTATGCTTCAGTATAAATACCTTGCACATTGATTTAGGAAGCGTAAGCCTATAATTTTATTTCCAAGATTATTGGTTCTTTTACTCTTATTGGCTTTGAAACGTATCCATCCTCCAGATAAAATATTACTCTTAAACCTAACTTTAAAAAGTATTACACACACTGAGTGAGGCGCCTTACAATATGCTGAAATATTACCACTCCAAATAACGACTCCACTGCTGTCAACAGATAAATAAGCTATTATAGGAGTACGTATTTTAACTTACCATAACGCTAGTGGACAAATGAAAGTCGGTTTTTCTCTTTTTTCTTGTTATGAATTTATTCATAAATGAAATAAACGGAAGCTGCAACATTCCACTGTAGTGCTTAATATAGCAGTAATGAAGTGATGCCAACAATGGACAACGGGTTAAGGAGGACTGGACAATAACCGATGCTGTTATCGATGTATCGATAATTAAAATCTATAGATGGCTTTGTTGACTGTCGACAGTGCGTATCCCTTTTTCGGTGTATGACTGATAACAATATCATTCAGTTTCACTACACGGTAGCTAGTTCGTCTCTTATTTCATTTAGTTCCTTCGGGGGTTCGAGTCCACCATCGAGCCTGAGTGTTTGCGTGTTGTCCTCAGAATAAGTTTGAGTGGTATTTTATCGTTTAGGTGATAGGAGGGGGTCCGGACCCCCAAGACCCCCCCCCCTCCTTTGGCTACGTTCTTGTTGATATGAATAATTTTAAGACTTTTCATTAAATCTAATTGTAATACTTTTAATACACACCTACAAATCAATGTGTACTAACAATTTATATTAGAATTTACGAAGATTACTTTGTGTGTTCACAGGTATCTTCTAGTGAGAGGAGTGCGTGGGTCCGAGGATTGGAGTTACCTACGTTGGCCCGCGATTTCGACGGCATTCTTGATAGCGCTCGGGGCGTAGGTCGTTCTGAGCATGGCACGTCAAGGTGTGCTCGCGCTTGAGATCTTAGTTAAGTATTCCTTGGCGTAGATCTGCGCGGCAGAACTCCGTGAAGTCAAAGGATCCTCTCCCGTTAACCTGCATTAAACTTTAAGTCTGTTTGTTTTGGTGTAAAGTTCTTTTTAGTCGTATGTACCTTGCAATTAAAAATAATTCCAGGGGAAAGTCTGCGACTGACATTGCTAACTTGTACCTTAGGATAAAAATTTCTTAATTTTCATGTTCGAAGTGATTTCATATGGATGTTTTCTTTAAAATCAGGGTACTTTTAATTTTAATTTTCTCCCGCCTGATGTGAGTGATTCAAACTGTTGCTTTACTTACATTGTTAATCTTTAATGTGAAATTAAAAGCCTTATATGGCGTAATATTGTATCTATAGTGCAGAGTTGAAAGAATGTTAACCATTTATAAATTTTATGATGTTTGTTAATTAATACCTTACTTCTTTAAGCCAAGCAACATTAAAATTTTCATTCCCAATAAATGACCTAGTTGATTAGCAAGTACAAGGAAACGGAGATAACTAGCACTTTATTCTACAACACAGTTTATACATGTCTGAAATATTCCACATATGCCACTTTGTTGCATGTAGTACACAATCCATGAGTTGTTTCGTGCCATTCGCTTCCACGATATATATTTCTGTAAACATTACTACTTTTCAGATAATGCATGTTATATTTTCATTCCAGAATAAATCCGGAACATCTATTTCTTTCTTTGTTATTCAAGCTTCATTTCTTGTATTAGGTAAATGAGTTATAATACAAGATCGTCTTCTAACGGAGGTAGGCTATTTACTTTTCCACCAATAAGTTATTTCATCAGATATTACAGAAATACTTTCTCATTAAGTACTACTTCCTGTGAGACTAATTCACTTTCTTCTAACAGTTTTTCTTCTGCTTCAGAGCCATGAGAGATTTCATGTGCACAATTTTTATTCTCTGACTCAGCAGTATAGCTTTCATGAACTTCACGTGGCTTTAAGTAACTGTTTCAGACATCCATTAGGGTGTATATTAAACTCTGCCCGATATTTTTTGCCTTTAACAATCAGTTTCATATAGTAAAGAGTAATGAGAATATTTTGTAAACATTAAATTAACTGCGGTCAGTTTCGGTATACCTAAAATATGCACCTGAAATCTGAATTAAAATTGGAAAGCAATAATACATATAGTATATAGTGGTGTTCATGCGGCTAACTGGTGTTAATTTAAATGAAACATGCAAAGTGTCAAGCTAATAGAGAAGTAGTAATGAATTGAAAATAACGCTAACTCATTGACGCTCACTCATACAAAATCGACCGGGAAAATAATGTGCTTAATGAGTGTCATCCGCGCGAACAACGGTGGGTCGATTGAATTAACACATGCGTGTCTGAAGGACATTTGCACTGATTCCCTCGATAACATGGACAATGCGCATCGTATTAAATGAGCCGCAGTAAGGCTTCCAACAATACTTATTATCATTGCCCCATGTGTGGGAATTACATACTAGAACGTACGAGTACCCATGAGGATATTGAAGTTTGGATAGGTGTAAGAGGGATGCGTTCAATGCGTAAAGGTTAAGACGACAACACGTTAAAAGCGGGAAATATGAGTTAGTGTTTCGATCTGGCACAAATTTTCTTATTTCATCATTAAATTGGGCAGAAAATGTTGTTTCATATTCACAACTGCGAATACATTTCTTGCATCCCAAATGAAAATCGTTCCTTTAAGGAATAACAGCGTATATTAGCCATCTGAGTAACACTTATCTCTCGCAATTACACGTTTCAACACAGCTTCAGACTATTACTAATATCGGCTTTCTAACTATATACCCCTAATTTAGTTGTGTTTCTGTTTATATCTTATTCGTATCAAGGCACATAATTTTATTGCATGTACATCCACATAAATACTCTTCATGTCACATTGAACTGCACGGCAGAGTGTTCGTCGAACCTCTTTCATGATATTCCTTTACAGTTCCATTCTCTAATAGCTCGCGGGAAACGGATTACTTAAATGTCCAGTTTTCGATTCGATTTCTCTTATTTTATTTTGATGATCATGTCTTTCTATGTAAGTCGGTGTTAACAACATATGTTCGCATTCAGAAGAGAAAGTTGGTGAAAGAAATTTCGCAGATATATCTCGCCGCAACAAATAACGCCTTTCTTTTAATAATTTCCATCCCAACTCGTGCATCATTTCCGTGACACTCTCTGCCCTATATCGCGATAATGAAAAACGAGTCGCCCTTCTCTGAACTTTCTCTAAATCATCTGTCAGTCCCACTTGGTGGGGATTTCGCAATGTTCAGCAATACTCTAAAATAGGAAGCACAAGTGTGGTACAGGCAGTTTCTTTAGTAGAAGTGTCGCATCTTCTAAGTCTTCTTCCAATGAAACATAGCCTTTGGATCTCCTTCTCTACAGTATTTTCTATGTGTTCTTTCTAAATTTAGTTGTTCGTAATTATTTTTAGCTAGTTAGTTGAATTTATGGCCTGTAGGTTTGCTTGATTTATGATGTAACTGATGTTTAAGGGATTTCTTTTAGTGGTCATATGGATGCGTTCACACTTATCACTATAAAGGGTCAATTTCCAGTTTTTGCACCACGCTGATATTTAATCTAATTCATTTTGCAGTTGCATTTGATCTTCTGGTGACTTTACGTGCCGATAAAAGACAGTTTCATCCGCGAACCGTCTACGAGAGCTACTTAAATTGTCTCCTAAATCGTTTATAAAAATTAACTAACAGAAGGAGCTCTATAATACTTCGCCTCCGCCACATATAACTTCTTTTCTACTCGATGACTTACCGTCAATAACAAGATACTGTGTCCCTTCTGACGGGAAATCACGAAACCAATCGCGCAACTATGGCGATATTCCATAAGCACATAATTTGATTAGAAGACGATTATGAGGTACAGTGTCAAAAGCCTTCCGAAAATCTAGAAATACGGAATCCATTAGACATTCCTTTTCGATAGCATCACATCATGTGAGTAAAGAGCTAGCTGTGTATCACAATAACTATACTTTCTGAATCTATGTTGACTGTGGTCAATAAGTCGTTCTCTTCGAGGTAGTTCATAATATTTAAGGAAAGTATATGTTATAAAATCCTGCTGCAAACCGACGTGGATGATATAGTCCTGTAATTTTGCGGATCTCTCCATTTTGAATATTGGACTTTCCAGTCTTTGGGTACGGAACTTTTGCTAAGCGGGCGATGGTATATAGTAACATAATGCAATGCAGAAGTTTATAATTCTTATAAGTTAAACTCTTAATTAGTCTCGTTTCCATGCTCCTTTATAAGTATCTTCTCTGATTTCTTATGTTCGTTTTTCCCGTGAGCTATTAGAGAGTGGAACTATAGAGAAATGTCATAAAAGTGGTTCGATTAAGGCTCTGCCATGCACTTCAATGTGATTTGCAGATGTAGGTGTGTAACAATTGCTCATTAAGATATCCGTGAATCACAGAATGCAATACTTTTGTCGACGTATACGTACACACATCCTACTCTTGCCCTCATGTTGGTCTAGTGCTTCAAAAGCACTTTTTGAATTCCATGGTACTGTTCCAGATGAGTAAAGAAACGTCTGCTTAACAGAATAGAAAATCCTAACGTAGTTAGTCCTACGCCTTAGCAGAGACGGAAATAAAGGTATGGGCGTCGATATTTGTACAATAGACGGGAGAGAAGCTGCAGTCGAGGTAAGCGAAGGGCTTCTCTCGAGTGTCACTGACAGGTGGTGGCGGGAAATCTGAGAGAGGAAGTTTGCGGAGCTGACACTCCGATATACGTTCGATACACTGAGAATGGGAGGGGACAATGCTCGATGGACACACGACTAACGCGGGTTCGGCCGGCTAATGAGATGACGAGAACAGAAATCATATCATCTGACACCACAATGCTATATTTCACTTACCATAAGACCAAACATGATTAAACATCACGCTATGTATTCTTCCGCATCTGAAGAAATGTCAAAGGTTTACGTCTCACGTGGTGTGGTAGCTAAGTTCTCTTGAGTACAGTCAAGTAAATAAGGATGCCTTTTTCGTTGTGCGTTACACACATTTCGTCTCAATGATAATACGGATCAAAAGTTTACCGGAGCCAACTGATCCAAAGGAAGTGCAGGAACATGAATTGCAGTTAGTACTTTGAAAGGAAAGAGCAGAGGTATAATATAGTACATAATTTCACTTAGCTGTTTAATGGAATGAAGTAACATACGGCCAAACTCTGGCAAAAAGCTTCAATGGAGACCAGCCGGATATCGTAATATTGTCGCGTTGAAATGGAAGGCAGGGTTGTCAAATGAACACAGAACTCATACTGAAAGCAAATTTAAGCGAATTGAATTACACACGCAGCACTGACTGCCTCTCGAGCAGAGTGCTTTGCTATTTATACATCGACAGAATGTACCAGAAATTAGAAGAACAGTTAACACAAGAAACATGCAGAAATTGCAAGTGAACATAAGAAACATGTAGAACATTCTGTAAATGATAAGTATAAAGGAATAAATTTTTGCCAGTGGACGGAAGCGACGACCTTCAGCACCGCAGTCTGTGACACTAGCCATTGCGCAACGCCAGCAGAAGGGTAACTGGTGGTCTTGCGGCAATATGCCCAATTTCTTTGGTAACTAATTATCGTAGTTACAAACAAGAGTGGTGAAAATTCCTAAATTAAATACAGGATAATTTTTCTGGGTGAGCTATGAGTGACGTAAAAACACTCCGCACGTATTACCTCGTATAGTTAAATACTGAAGACATTGAAGGTGTTACTCTCGTCTGGTAATATATTTAACGCCTCCCATGTCGGAATCTAAAGAATACATTGCAGTGCTGGAACTGAGCTATGATGATAACGAGGCGACCAACAACAAAATCCATGAAGCCGCATTAGCCCGTGTGATTCTTTACGGAACAGAAAGCAGTTTCAGCCATTTGAACATGTATCAAAAGCATGATAATTGTAGCACAACTAACGATTACAGAGAATGAACTGCCAAGGTTTTTTTTTATTTTATTTATTAGAATAGCTAAAAGTTTCATTTACATTAATATAGTTACAGATACTTAACAAATAATTGGGACTTACTTCACGTTACGTAGTATCAACTGGTATTTTTTAATAAAGTAGGAGGCTCAGTATAGCAAAAAAATTTATCTTTTCTCTTAGAGCTTCATCTCGTGTAGCTTAATAGAAATTGAGTTCTGTTGGATCTTACACGTTTCTGTTAAAAGCAATGCTGGACACATTTCACGACACTGAGCACAATTTGATTCTAGGAAGGGTATAATATCGGTAAAATCTTCGAATAAAACACCTTTTACAACACAATTTCAGGAGAAATGGAACAAAAATCGTCTGGCTTGCAAAAATGAATTGATCACCACTAAGTGGTTCAGATTATTGCTTTCTCAGTTTACAACTAACCTGCATTGCCGTAGAGCGAAATTTCCGCAGTTTATTCCTAAAAGCTACCTCAAAATATATATTCGTAATTCAAATCTGGTGAACAGTTCACAAAAATTGTTTTATACAACCCTAACATCGGAGCGAATGAGGATAAAATAATAATAAATATGAACCAAGTTTTATGATTACGAGTTTGTAAATTATGTTATCACATTGCTTTTATTTCACGCGTACTTCTGAAAACATTGTAGAGATTTATTAAAACGACAATTAATGGAAGTAGTTGATTTTATGAATGTGCCACACAAAAGCCTTGAAAGATACTCTTATATTGCCATTCCTCTGTGGTACTAGCGTGTAAAAATTCTGTCAGAATACTCTGGCTTGTGTGCTTTACAATTTTGAAGGGTGGACACCCTTTAGGTGAACTACTGACCTGCTATGTCTCACCCCGTACTAAATTTCTAAGATTTTATTATGAGTACAGATTCGATAGAAAGGTTGCAAACAAATATTCCATAACTAGATCATAGATGTAAGAGTTATGATCTGAAAATCAGCATCTCGAAAACGAAATTAATGTCAATGGGAAAGAGCTTTAAACAAATTGCCTGCCAATTACGAGGAACAAAGAACAGATGGACAGTTTCAAGTTCTTAGGATCAATTTTCTCGTAGGATGGAAAGAAGGTGAAGAAACTGGAATTTAGATCTGTTGTTGTTGTGGTCTTCAGTCCAGAGACTGGTTTGATGCAGCTCTCCACCCTACTCTATCCTGAGCAAGCCTTTTCATCTCCTCATAAGAACGACAACCCACATCCACTTGAATCTGCTTACTATACGCGTCTCTTGGTCTCCCTCTGCGATTTTTACCCCACACACTTCCCTCCAACGCTAAATTCACAATTCCTTGATGTCTAAGAATGTGTCCTACCAATCTATCCCTTCTTTTAGTCAAGGTATGCCAGAAATTTCTTTTCTCCCCAATTCGGTTCAGTACCTCCTCATTAGTTACGCGATCCACCCACCTAATCTTCAGCATTCTTCTGTAGCACCACATTTCAAAAGCCTCTATCCTCTTTCTGTCCACACTGCTTATCGTCCATGTTTCGCTCCCATACAAGGCAACACTCCATACAAATGCCTTCAGAAAGGACTTCCTTAGGCTTAAATCAATATTCGATGTTAACAAATTTCTCTTTTTCAAAAACGCCTTTCTACCCATTGCCATTCTGCATTTTATATCATCTGTACTGCGACCATCATTTGTTATTTTACTGCCCAAGTAACAAAACTCCTCTACCTCCTTTATTGTTTCGTTACCTAATCTAATTCCTTCAGCATCACCTGATTTTCTTACACTGCACTCCATTACCCTTGTTTTACTCTTGTTAATGTTCATTTTATATGCACCTTTCAGCACACTGTCCATTCCGTTCAATTGCTCTTCCAGGTCCTTTGCTGTATCTGACAGAATTACTATGTCGTCGGCAAAACGCAATGTTTTTAATTCTTCACCCTGAACTTTAATTCCTTCTCCAAATTTCTCCTTGCTTTCCTTTATAGCTTGCTCAATGTACAAATTGAACAACATTGGGGAAAGGCTACAACCCTGTCTTACTCCCTTTCCAACCAATGCATCCCTTTCATGCCCTTCAACTCTGACAACCGCTGTCTGGTTTTTGTACAAGTTGTAAATAACCTTACGTTCCCTATATTTTACTCCTGCTTGCTTCAGAACTTGAAAGAGTTTATTCCAATCAACATTGTCAAAAGCCTTCTCCAAATCTACAAAAGCTGGAAATGTTGGTTTGCCTTTTCTTAATCTATCTTCTAGGATAAGCCGTAATGTGAGTATTGCCTCCCGTGTTCCTACATTTCTCCTGAACCCAAACTGATCTTCCCCGAGGTCGGCTTCTACCAGCTTTTCCAAATTTAGATCTAGCGAAGCTAATGCAGTGATTGCTTATCTACGATCTACGTCCTTTTGAAAGATAATACCAAGCTATGAGCGCAGCATTCAATATTTCGAACAACTTTGTTGTATGGAACTGAAAGCTGGGCGGGTACAGGTTACCTAATTAATGTGCTTCAGCGTACGCTTTTGAAAGTAACAACAATAACTGCACGTACTAATAAATGTGAGTAATGGGAGGAGAAAGACAATACTTGGAAAGAGATTGGAGAGTTTGAGCAGAGGTCAGATAAGAATAATACTGTATTTGCATCATTTATTAACGATGTGTAGTAAAGTTACATCAAAATTTATGACAACAGAAATAGTTATTACAAAATGCGACATTGCCGTGGATGGAAAACGGAAATTTAGTAATTGCTTTTTTTTCCATTCTGTGACAACGATGGAAAAATTTGTATCCAGATCATTGATTTATACCACCTGCTGTTAAGTACACACGTTTAAACATTACAGTAAAACGGCGATGTCAAGATAGAACCAAATAAAATTCTCAGAAAACTAGATCTAGATGCGAATGAGGACTGAAAGTTGTAGATAATGCACTGTCTAATGTTAACAGAGTAAATTGTCTGTACAAAATGTGACGAAATTATTCGTTAGTAATTAATGTTCGGCCGGCCGCGGTGGCCGAGGGGACTGAGACGCTCCAGTCACGGTCTGCACGGCCACTACGGTCGGGGCTCGAATCCCCCCTCGGGCATGGATATTTGTGCCGTCCTTAGTATTAGCTAGATCATAAGAAGTTTGTAAGTTTAGGGACTGATGACCCCGTAGTTAAGTCCCGTAAACTATACACACTTGAACATTTTTGAATTAATGTTCACACACAGCAGCTGAAGCTGAATGTCACTCATTATTAACAGTCTGATAGGAGAAAATTCAGTTCAGTGTAAAAGATTCTGATTGTTCTAATGTAAACAAAATGTTAATGAACTACTACAGTCACAAAGTATTTTGAAATTTCTTAGGTTAGACTTATGGCTAATTTTTCATCAGGTGTTACTGGATAGAAATACAGTATCTATTTGATGATCCCTTCCTGATATCTTCTTTGAGAACACCTAGGACATAGTATAACTGGGCAATATTTAACATGGAAAACTCACGAAATTTCTTGTCAACGTTAACAAATGACGATTGACAAGTGTAGCAAAGAATCCTTGTCCTAAAGATTTGTGATTTAGCTTTTTCATTACGTACCTCTTGAAGCAGAATTACGTCCTCTTTATCAGTTTATTCTAGCAGTAAGGCTAAAAACAAATCGCGGTCGCTAATTCTGGTAAACTGCTCACGTCAAACAACACAGCTGCACGGCGAGTGGAAACACGGGACCACCGCCAGCGCCCTCAAATTATGTGCTCTCACTTCAACTGGCTCTTTCTCCGTACTGAAGCGAGATGTGGCTATCATCTTCGGTCAAAAACAATATCGATATGTCAGCTACATTTCATACGCAGCAATGTATCACCCAAGGTGAACCAAACGTAATGTGTACAGCGACCATGTTTTCGATTACATACCCTTCAAATTCGATCGCAGTATGTTACTTCTTTTCAATATAACGCAATAACTACGATCGATATCGAAAAAATAACTACATCGTAATCAAGCTTTAATGTGAAACAATACG
The DNA here is from genome assembly GCA_026315105.1 of Locusta migratoria. Lineage (NCBI taxonomy): Eukaryota > Metazoa > Arthropoda > Insecta > Orthoptera > Acrididae > Locusta > Locusta migratoria. The sequence continues at coordinate 669,830,437 of CM048744.1, forward strand.
ATATGACAAAATCAATCTTGTGTGGGAATTAGTTTGTTGAGGATCGAGTGAGAAGTATAATAGAGAGAAGAAAACGCGAAAGTCTGAAATAGATAGTTTTTTTAATTTTTTTAACGAAAAGGAAAACACCGACAAAAAAACTAAGTGCAGGAGTTGATGTAGAATTACTTCGTGTACATGTAGTATTTTTTACTATAAGAAAATCCGAAAATTTATTTTCGTCATATCCTGCGTCAGACGATGCCCGCATCCGCTCCGTGGGAACCACTCCCATAAGCTTCTGACGTCTGCGTACAGAAGCCTTCGACAGCCGCAGTCGCAGCCGCGGCATAGGAACTAGACCTTTCACCGGCCGCCGCTAGCCGCGGTAAGGCAGAAAACCAAGCGTGAACTAGCACCGCCACAGGACAGAGGCAACGAACAAGGGAAAAGCACTGAATAGGGGATCGCGGAGGAGTTTCATAACTTACAGTATGCTTCAGACAACGCTGAAAGGAACAATCAGTCTTAAATGTTGATTCTGATCATGATGACGGTGATGGTACGATTTCCCCGTAAGACAGCAACCATGCTCAGATCTCGACACACGCTTCCGAGCCCTCAGCTTCAATATGCATACGGAGATACTGGAGAATGAAGAATGCTATCGATAATTCTGGTTATCTACGCCTGAATTGGAAAGCCAGCCGCGGTGGCCGAGGGGACTGAGGCGCGTCAGTCACGGTCTGCACGGTCACTACGGTCGGAGGTTCGAACCCAAAATGTTTGGAAATCTATCAGACGAAACTGCGTGGTCATCAGTCCGGGGCTTACAAACTACTTAAACCTAGGTAAACACAACCATGCCCCAGGGAGGACTCGAACGACCACGGCTAGCAACCGCGCGCTCTGCAGCGAGTCGCTTTAGACCGCTCGGCTACTCCACCGCGGCAGGTTCGAATCTCCCCCCTCGGGCATGGATATTTGTGCTAGTGTTAGCTAGTTCATAAGTAGTTTGTAAGTTTAGGGACTGATGGCCCCGTAGTTAAGTCCCATAAGCTATACAAACATTTGAACATTTGAATTTTAAATTGGAAGTAGCTAGAAAGCAACCAGCCGTCTGAGCACAAATGAAATGAACGAATGGCAATGTCGGCTGGGAGATTCCATACGGGGTTTTCAGTTGACGCCACTGATGATGATGATGATGATAATGATGACTAGGACAACACACAACACGCAGTTCCCCGTCGGGAATCGAACCCGGCCCCCTTGCATCGGTGGTCAGACTCGCTGACACTGTGATACGGAGGGACTCTGGGCAGAAACGACCATCCTGACATCCAACGATGCCCCTGACGCAGTTGTAATCTCTTTCACAGCGAGACATCTCAGTAATTAATTATGTTGGGTATTTAGAGATTCCACGGTGTGCCTAGGGGTGAAATTGACGCTAATGGCTGGGACGCCGGTGCCTGGAGCGCAGCGCGGCAGGAGGTGGACTTTTAAAACGCGAACACCTGGCCGGCTCGGTTCGACGCGGCGGGGTGTCTGGTGCGCCGTTATGACAGGCGCGCCCGGGAAATGATGGATCGTGATGGATGCCCGCGACGAGGTAATTACACGGGCGCCACGTCACGGCGACAGCGGCAGCGGCAGAGGCAGCGGTGCCGGCCAATGGAAACGAAGGCGCGGATCAATGGGGGCGAGCGCCCTCTGCGTCACCAGCCGACTGACGGCCGACACCACACCAGCCTGTCAACAGCCGGGGCGCAGCTCAGCACCTGTTCAAAGTTATTGATAAGGTGTCCGACCATTTCTAACATGTCCAGAAAGAACAGACAACGTATCAATAATTGTAAATATTTCCACAACGGAAAATGACAGTTTCTATACGGACACATTCAATCGCTCGATCCATTGCGGGATTCCAGTACAAGCTGCGAGCAAGAGAAATCGATGGGCAGGGGGCCAGAAGTAGAGACTTTGGGTTTGAAGGGAAGCGTGCCTGGATAGCCTAATTGGTTAACGCGACCGCTGGCCCGATGCGGGAAATCCGGGTTCGAATCCCGGTCCAGCACAAATTTTCAACAGTGTCGATGAATTTATTTCAACGCCCCAAAACGATAGAAATGTTTCAGTATTTCGATTTCTTACATATTCAATATCAAGAACGCAGACGGAAAACCAATACTAAGCAAAGAGGGGAAACCAGAACTGTGGAAGGAATATATAGGGGGCCTATACAAAGGAAATAAACTTGAAGACAGTATTCTAGAAATGGAAGACGAAGTGGAGGAAGATGAGATAGGAGATAAGGTACTGCGAGAAGAGTGCTGAAGGACTAGAGTCGAAACAACGCCCCTGGAGTAGATGATATGCCGTCTGAACTGCTGATATCATTAGAAGAGCCAGTTGTGAAAAATCTGTATAACCTGGTATGCAAGATGTATGAGACAGGGGAAATACCCTCCGACTTCAAGAAGAATATCGTAATTCCAATTCCAAAGAAAGCAAGTGCAGACAAGTGCGAACATAACAGAACTATCATTTTAATAAGTCACGAGTGTAAAATACTAACACGAATTATTTACAGACGAATGGAAACACTTGTGGAATCCGACCACGGGAAAGATCAGATTGGATTTAAGACATTTGCAGGAACACGGGAGGCAATACTCACAATACGACTTATCTTTGAAGATAGGCTAAGGAAAGAGAAACCCACGTTTTTAGCATTGGTCGATTTGGAGAAAGCTTTTGAGCTTTTGACAATGTCGACTGGAATATACTCTTCCAAATTCTGAAGATAGCAGGGGTAAAATATAAGGAGCGAAGAGTTATATTCAACCTATACAAAAACCAGACAGCGGTTACTAGAGTCGAAGGGGCAAGAAAGGGACGCAGAGGTTGGGAAGGGAGTAAGTCAGGGTTGTAGCCTTTCCCCAATGTTGTTCAATCTGTACATTGAGCAGGTAGTGAAGGAATGGAAGGAGAAATTTGGGAAGGGCATTAACGTGCAGGGAGAAGAAGTAAAAACATTGCGGTTTGCCGAAGACATAGTAACTCTGTCACAGACCGCAAAAGATCTGGAAGAGCAATTGAATGGAATGGACAGTGTCTTGAAAGGAAGATATAAGATGAACATTAACAAGAGTAATGGACTGCAGTGTCAGAAAATCTGGCGATGCTGAAGGAATTAGATTAGGTAATGAGACAATAAAAGTAGTAGATGCATTTTGTTTTTTGGGTAGAAAGATAACTTCTGATGGCCGAAGTAAAGAAAACATATAAGTGCAGAATGGCTTTGGGAAGAAACGCGTTTCTAAAGAAGCAAAACTTGTTAACATGCAATATTAATTTAAATGGTAGGAAGTCCTTTCTGAAAGCATTTCTATGGAGTGTAGCACTGTATGGGAGTGAAACGTGGACGATAAGGAGTTCAGATAAGAAGATGATAGAAACTTTTGAAATGTGGTGCTACAGGCGAATGATGAAAATCAGATGGGTAGATCATGTAACTAATGAGAAGGTGCTCAACAGAATTGGGGAGAAAAGGCGTTTATGGCCTGTCCTGACTAAGAGAAGGGATAGATGGTTTGATACATTCTGAGTCATCAAGGAATTAGCATTAAAAGGAAGCCTGTGGGGTCAAAATCGTAGAGGGAGACCGAGGAACGAATATAGTAAGCAGATTCAAAAGGATGTAGGTTGTTGATCGTATTCTCAGATGAAGAGACTTGCACAGAGCAGGGTAGCGTGGAGAGATGCATCAAACTGCGGTCTGAAGACCACAATAGTAACAACAACAACATATTCAACGCTTTGATCGGGGCTGTCCAGTACTCGTAGTATAATGAGCCTGCATCCTCTATGAAGTAAACTGACTGATGTCTAAAAATGTGAACATGTAAATGCACTGAGGGTACAGAAGTGGTATTTCACCATTTTAACCCTTTCATGCTTAGTGTAGCTATATACCTTATTTTTTCCCATCATCTCTCAAACTGATCAACATTTTACCATAAATTCATTTGTAGCTGCTTGTATACATTGCGTTACATATTCTAGTAGCTCGTGGTAGAAATTATAAATTGCATAGTGCTACTGAATCATTTAGACAGTTAGCTGCATTGAGTTACCCCTAACATGTGCGTTTGCTTACTTTAGTATTCATCGTTTGCCATGTAAAAGTCGTCAATCACATACCACTGTTGCATTATGAGTTACTTTCTGCAGCAATGAGAAGCGTAATAGCGACATTTACTGCATCTGGTACATCATGCAAGCACTAAATAGCTGAACTGCTACGAACAGTTTGTTGCTAGTAGTGCATAATAATTTTAAAGATATTTTTTCAATTTTTGTTTTTCAGTATATGCCCGCTATACGTTAGTCGTGGTAGTTTTTATAGCTTGAAATAAAATTTCATGCATTAAATGGTTAAATATGACGCCATTAGGACAGGCGTTATAAGGTTACATAAGGCTAAAAAAAAAAAAAAAAAAACAAAAAAACAAAAAAACAAAAAAAAAAAACAGGGATATATACGTCTCCAGAATTCGCAATTGCTAAATGTGCATGGGAATTCCTTAATCTCTTTATCCATTATATCCCTTATCTCTAAGCATGTTTATTACCTCTTTCTCCTCTTAGATTTTTACCGTATTAGCTACATGAAAACCCGACGTTTCACGGGTATTTATTTATTGCAATATTCAGTTACTCTGCTACCTCTGTCCATCTCCTCCTTCTACTCCTGCCTCCTCCTCCTCCTCCTCCTCCTCCATCTATTTGTTTTCCCGTATAACCACCTGTCAATGCCCCTACCTATATGTCATTACATCCCTGCCCCCCCCCCCCTCTCTGTTCATCTCTTTTCTTATGTGTATAAGAAAAATTACAATACTTCCCTGGAAGTATGACAGGAGCTGAAACGTTTGTGGGACAACGGCCGCTAGAATATGACGTTGGTTTTTTGTTGCTACGTGGGGTCGCGTCAGGGATATGAAGGTGAACTTTTTTTAAAAGTGCGATGCAATACTTTGGTGCTTATTTTCTGATAACGGCTATGGAGACGAATCCAATGATGTGCAGCAGTAAGGTCTTTGAAGGTCAACGAAGGTCGAAGAAGTGGCAGCAATAAGCATTGTGAAGCCGCCCAACGGTTCTGTCGCGCTAAAATGGCGGCAAGCGCTTTGGCAAGACGGGTCGCTGGAGACATTCTGAAATTTTCATTCCCAATTCTTACTGCCGTGGCAATGCCTGAAAGTACCGAAGTGGTACGGAATACCACGCAATCCACGTTAAGAAGATTGCAACGCTGCATTGATACCAATAGCCATCACTTCGAATACCTTCCCTAATTGCACGTTCATGCCACCTTTTTGATCTTCGTTGACCTCCAAACATGATAGTATTACACAATTTTGGATTCGTATCGATTGCCGCTATCAGAAAACAAGTACCAAAGTATCGCATCCCGTTAAAAAAAAAAAAAAAAAAAGTTGACCATATATCTGAAGCGACCCCACCTAGCAACAAAACAAACGTCTGGCCCTCATTGTCCCATGCAATTAAGGTCCCACAAACGTTTTCTTGGTGGTGTAATGTCCTTCCGATTTGATTGCTTTGTGACAATGAAACTGTGTATGTAATGAAAGACTCTTTCTAATGCACCACTTGTGTAAGCAGGAGATGCCACCAAAGACAATTATGTTCATTAACACGCAAGGAATATAATGTACTTATAATAAACAATATTAATATCTCTGTTATAATTAGTACATAAATGAATGTCGCCTAAGAAATTGTTCTCTTTGTTCTTCTACTTCTTGTCTGATTGTGTCTTTGTCGATGTGGTAGGACGTATGAGAGAAAGTGTAATTTTAAATCATCATTAGATTGTTTTTTGATATTAGTGGAATCACTTATTAAAAAGGTGTCTAATAATGGAAAATACAAAATATAAGTATCAAAAACAATACATGTGTCCGCTTCAATTAGTGTTGGAACATTTAAACCCATTTCCAAAAGATTTCTCTTAGAAACAATGTCAGCAGTTGTCGCAGCGCGCAGCGAGTAGGCATCGACCTGGATTGCAGCATCCAGCCGCCATTACGTGGCAAACATAAAAACAGCAATTCGTATAAATCATGGTCTGGTGGTAACCAAACTAGTAATGATTTATTAATTTTATTTCAGCTCATCTGGACGCAACACTGAACTTATATGCTTTTTATAAAAAATAGTTGTATAGATAATTTTACGACGAAGGTATGGTATGAAGAAATGCAGATTGTGACGTGTTATTAACCCATAACAGTGATTTATATTTCAGACTCGATGGGAATAATGAAATAATTATCTCATTTAATAATTTTCTCAAGAGGCAGATTTTAGAAAACAATTATAGTGAATCAGTTTTCATGTCAGGGGACTCATTTATTTTTCATTGTGGTGTGTACCAAAACTACCGTAGGTTCGTTGCAGGTGTTTCGTTCCACGTAGCATTTCAAATAACTACTAACAAATTAAAAATTGGAAGATATTTTACCATTAGTTATGTGGAACTATGTTGTAAAAATAGTCGTACAAAGCAGAGAGTTTAAGTTAAATTTAACCCATACTGAGCTAACCGAGAATCAAGAAGAATAAATAAAATAATAAAATACGTGATAACCTATTAAAACAAAATAATAATCAAATATTATCTATTAACGAGTATTTTAACAGTGGCAATAGTTACTGACTCACCCTGTACAATGAATGAAATACACGAAAAATTTAAAAAGCTTGGTATGCCTTATCCAAATTTGAAAAAAAAAGTCTGTAATGTGAAATAAATTTTAACATAAAGGAAACGTCATAAATCTAATATAATAATTTAGTGTGGCTTAGTGACCTTTCGATTGTAGGTTACTTTGGTTCCTATGTCCCTAACGTACCCTAGTTATCCAACTGCGAAAAGGACGCCTGAAGTTAAACATGGAATTAGAACCACTTGTCGTATCTGGCGACTCCTCACGTGGTTGACACGTAAAAGCTAGGTTAATACTCAAAAGTTAAAAAAACCGGGATCCCGTGGACTTTCAAACCCTTAATCCTTCGATTTTCAACCAAGCACTTTCCCGCTAGCAAGGACTTCAAGTTGAAGAGACGACCAATTACGAGATATTTACCCGACCTAGATAAAAAAAATTCAATAAACATAATATTGCGGTTATTAATCGAGATAAAGCTATCCTATCGTACAATTAGGACCAAGTGGCACACATTGTGCAAAATTTCATTGGGATTAATAGAATAGTTCCGGATTTCATTGCGGAAGTTCTTTTAATGATTTCCAACCCAGCTCCTGCATCATTTCCGCGAAAATCACTTCTCTGTATCGCGACAATCGTTTTATTCAATAATTTTCCATGAACTACTACGTACTGTGTATTTTCGGACACGAAATCACGAGTCCAATCGTACAACTGAGACAATATTCCATCAGTAGGCAATTTGATTGGAAGTCGCTTGTGAGATATTGTGTAAACACCTTCCGGAAATCCAGAAATTAGGAATCGATTTGAGGTCCCTTGTTGATAGCACTCACAGGAACGGTACTTTCTGAATCCGTGTTGACTGTGGGTCAATATGTGGTTCTTTCAAGGTCGTTTATAATGTTCGAAAAGAGTGTATGATCCAAATTCCTGCTGCAAATCAACATAAATGATAGCGGCTTGTAATTTTGCGGATCACACCTATTACCCTTCTTCAGATTGGAGTAAACTGTGCAACTTCGCAGTCTTAGGGTACGGATCTTTCGCTGAGAGAGCGATTGTATATGGTAAATAGGTATGGAGTCATTGTATCAGCATACGCTAAAAGGAACAAGTGTCATATTGTTTATATGACATTTGAGAGGTAATAGAATTTTTAAACAACGCCTACATGAAGTTTTAGAGATTTTCATATGTTAGTTGTGTGTTTACTATTTTCAGTTGAATTTTCAAGGACGAGGGCTGAAACATGTGGTTAGCAACGTCAAAATGGAAAGTAGTTGTGGGCATTTTACCAGCTTGTATGAATATGGGCTTTCGTAAAGCGCGACAGGCATACATTGCCAGCAATGCTCTATGCGTGTCTTCCTTTACTTGTCGATAGGTGTAATTATGTTTGTTCTAATAACTGAATTTAATTAAATATAGTAAGTAGTCAAGTAACATATGATATTCAATACAACTTCATGCATGTCATTTATTAATTATATTACCTCTGAAATTAAATAACACGACTATTGATGAAAAACGTATAGATAAAATATTATGTTCGAGTATTAGTGGAATCGTCGTCAGATTGGCCTGACAATGCGTACCCCAGATTCGTCTTCACAGCAGGGAACGTCTCGTTTGGCATCGTCAGTGTGCAACCTGGACAGTCGAAGTTGGTCCGGAGAGTAATTCTCAACGGATTCGCATATTAATTGAACGTGGAACACCGTTTTGGGACCCAAACACTGTGCAAACAACTAGTGGCGGACCAATGCTGTAGGAGGCCCGGCGAAGCGAAAGAAGCCTCCCCCCCACCCCCGTTCAGTTGGAAATACATGTATTACTATAAAAATAATTGGAGGCCCCTTGGCCCCTTCCAGGATCGCAGGACCGGAGGCACAGCACAGTCTGAAAAACTAGCTACCGAAATCCGGAGGCCTCAGTAGAACGAGATGCCAAGCACGCTCAAAAAAAAAAAAAAAAAAAAAAAAAAAAAAAAAAAAAAAAAAAAAAAAAAAAAAAACGCGTTTCTTAGTCATGTTATCCCTGTGAAGCGGCAAGTTTTAACCTGTGTTAGTTATCGTAACAAGATCTTGGAACCTTGTGCGGGGTTTTTGCGTGAAGCCGTGGTCCCAGGTCCTCATAGACCACGGATTGTTGGAGTTTTCTTGGAAACTGAAGATATTGCACACGTTTATTATACTTTTTATTGATTGTGCTACCTGTTTCAAGCTTTGTTTGTTTTCAAGTGGTATCTGTAAACAATTATCATTGCATAAATCTCTGGCCTTTACCTAGTTAAACTATGTATCTGCATTCCACTAGTCTTCTGTTAACAAAGATAGGTATTGTACTATTTCTTCGAAATATGTATCTTGTACTAATCTAGCTTAGAGTTTTTAGTTTCTGTACCCGCACACACGTGCATCCTATTCCCTGTGTCGGTCTCTCTCCACTCGGCTACCGACACCTAGGACAACCGGCGGAAACGAGACACAAAAGTGGCGACGAGGATGGGACACAAAAGTTTCTTTCCGTGATACAGATGGCAGCACTGCACGACACGTAAAACTCTAGCGGTAGCACAGTTAGGACTGTTAATGATACTTTAAATGGTGACGTTCTCAGTACAACAACTTGTAATCATTCATTTTTCTCCAATTACGTGGTATGCCACATTGAAATTAATTGCAGGTTGAGTGATACATTTGGTGATGGTGGTAGAGATGTTTCCAACGTGCATTCATGAGTGCAAAAGTTCAGAACGTCGTGTGACACCAGCCGGCGAAGCGATCGAGCGACTGGAGGGGAATGTAGAACACATGGCCTACAACGTTGTAGTTTCCATAAGACGTGTGCACGCACTAATGCATGAGGACCTGAAAATGCGGGATGTGTCCTTCCAGGTGGGTGCTGTGAACGCTGACGGATGAGACCACAAGGCTGTGCACATGGCGTCTTGTCAGGCAGTATTGACGAGTCATGGCGGCATGAATCGGACTTTCTTTTCATTGTCATAACATATAATACATGGACGTCGTTTTTCAATCCTGAAACGTAGTGTCACTCAGCTTAATGGAAGCACATGGACACACAGCCACAAACGAAACTTCGAGTGAATGTCAGTGCTATGCTGGGACAGCAATGGTCCAGTTCACACTCATTGTGTTCCAAAGGGGATGACAGTTACATCCGCATCCTACTGCTAAGTTTTGCAGAAAACGATCCTTCCAGCATTGCATGACAAACAACTCGACAGGCTGCACATGTGATCTGATCATCAGGAGTTCGGCCAAATGCTACCCTGCAGTTCTTTCATGTCAACTGTGACGTGACCTCTCATGCACCCCGGTCACCTGACCTGGCTCTTAGCGACCTTTGGGTTTTCCAGTGTAAAAGAGGGAGTGCAATGTTACGAATTGTGGGGTCATTCTCGCCGGAGACTCTGATCCTCCTTGAGGCATTTTCTGTTCTAGGATGGATTGTTACGAATTGTGGGATTATTCCGCACCGGAGGCTCGAATCCTTGTTCAGACATTTGCTATTCTAGGAATCCATGACCTCAGTAGTTTGGTACCTTAAGTTTAGGAAAATTTAAACCTCTGAAAGACGCTATTCATGGTCACAAGCCATGCTGAAATTGCATTAGCGATTTTCCAGTGTCCAGTGGTCAAAGCAGACTCCTAAAGAAGCCGCCATGGAAACTTACCATCGTCGATGCGGAATGTACACTACTGGCCATTAAAATTGCTACACCAAGCAGAAATGCAGATGATAAACGGGTATTCATTGTACAAATGTATTATACTAGAACTGACAGGTGATTTTATTTTCACGCAATTTGGGTGCATAGATCCTGAGAAATCAGTAACCAGAACAACCACCTCTGGCCGTAATAACGGCCTTGATACGCCTGGGCATTGAGTCAAACAGAGCTTCGATGGCGTGTACAGGTACAGATGCCCATGCAGCTTCAACACGATACCACAGTTCATCAAGAGTAGTGACTGGCGTACTGTGACGAGCCAGTTGCTCGGCCACCATTGAGCAGACGTTTTCAGTTGGTGAGACATCTGGAGAATGTACTGCCCAGTCGAACATTTTCCGTATCCAGAAAGGCCCGTACAGAACCTGCAACATGCGGTCGTGCATTATCCTGCTGGAATGTAGGGTTCCGCAAGGATCGAATGAAGGGTAGAGCCACAGGTCGTAATACATGTAAAATGTAACGGCCACTGTTCAAAGTGCCGTCGATGCGGAGACGTTACAGAGACGTGTAACGAATGGCACTCCATACCATCACGCCGGGTGATACGCCAGTATGACGATGACGAATACGCGCTTCAATGTGCGTTCACCACGATGTCACCAAACACGGATGCGACCATCATGCTGCTGTAAACAGAACCTGGATTCATCCGAAAAAATGACGTTTTGCCACTCATGCACCCAGGTTCGTCGTTGCGTACACCTTCGCAGGCACTCCTGTCTGTGATGCAGCGTCAAGGGGACTGAGGCGCCCCAGTCACGGTCTGCACGGCTACTACGGTTGGGGGTTCTAATCCCCCCTCGGGAATGGATATTTGTGCCGTCCTTAGTCTTAGGTAGTTCACAAGTAGTTTGTAAGCTTAGGGACTGATGACCCCGTAGTTAAGTCCCATAAATTCTACAAACATTTGAACATTTGAGCAGCGTCAAGGATAACCGCAGCCCTGGGCTCCGAGCTGATAGTCCACGCTGCTGCAAACGTCGTCGAACTGTTCGTGCAGGTGGTTGTTGTCTTGCAAAAATCCCATCTGTTGACTCGGGGATCGAGACGTGGCTACACGATCAACTACAGCCATGCGCATAAGATGCCTGTCACCTCGACTACTACTGATACGAGGCAATTGGGATCCAGCACAGCCGCGCTGGAGTAGCCGAGCGGTCCAAGGCTCGTTGCGGAGTGCGCGGTTGCTCGGCGTCGGAGATTCGAGTCCTCCTTAGGGCATAGATGTGTGTGTTGTCCTTAGGTTAGTTTTCCTTAGTTTAAGTAGTTTGTAAGCTACGGACTAATGACCACGTAGTTTGATCCGATAGTATTACGAACATTTGATTTTTTGATCCAGCACGGCGTTCCGTATTACCCTCCTGAACCCACCGATTCCATATTCTGCTAACAACGCGAGCAGCAATGTCGCGATACGATAAACTGCAAACGCGGTAGGCTACAATCCGACCTTTATTAAAGTCGGATATCCTCCTTTCACGAGGCATCACAACAATGTTTCTGCGGTTGGAAACTTTCCTCTTGCCAGCACCTTGTAGGTGTCGCCACCGGCGCCAACCTTGTGTGAATGCTCTGAAAATCTAATCATTTGCATATCACAGCACCTTTTTCCTGTCGGTTAAATTTCGCGTCTGTAGCACGTCATCTTCGTGGTGTAGCAATTTTAATGGCTGGAGTGTATTTACAGTTCCAGTATGAGTAAATTCGCAGTGTGGGAGAGAAAATGGAGGCGTTGTAACCTGAATGCACCTCCAACAGATGTTCTTATGGCCACAAGAATGGGCGCTGCTCTGAGATAAACCACAAATGCTCAGATAGGAACTGAGCACGAGGATCCCAGAATATCTATTAGTCACTTGGGATTACTACAGTGCTATCCACATTCTCTCCCTCTACACTCCAGTAGACAAGAAAGTGCAAACGTTTGTAACGAAGCACGTTTAGATTTATCCCCATCTGCTTGCGTTAGTACACCTCCCGATACCATCTTGCAAAATGTAATGCAACGGATGTAATTTGTCTCTTATCATTTTCATTTTCAAAACTTTCGTTATTCATATTTTTAACATGACTAGCTAAAATTATTTTCTACTATTTGATGTCGGAGAAGTTTGTTTAATTAATAAATATTAATTAGTTAATGCCAAAGGCGTATTGTTGTATATCAGATAGAATTAGTATCTCTGATAAAAAATATTAAATTCCTTTCTCATAATATTACTTGTTTCACATGTAATGTTAGGTAAGTTTTGTCCTCATTAGTTTCTGTTATAATTACCCTTAATTACGAAAGTATTGTTATCAACGCTATTTAATTATATTAGTAAATGTAATACTATTAAATAACGAACACTTGCTTGTCAAAAGGGCACTAATGAATCCTTAAAGTGTAAAAAAAACTGCAGTTCTACGAGACGCCTACATTATTTGCTGTGGATTAGTTTAGCCCCATGATTTTTCAGACAGCAGTTACCGAGAGCGCCCATCTACGGAACATCAAGAAGTAACGAACTTACGAACCGGAACTTCACATGTTTTTTAGTATTCAATACCTCCGATTCCGCAGAACAGCATAAGTTACTGACACCTTTAAGCACCAAAACTGGTCTCCTCACATGTCAAAGTGTGCTACAGAAGTGGCGCCGCACATTGTGTACACATGAGCCAGCCGGGAGAACGTTTTGTGTCGGCCGGGGAAGGCCAGCAGTGTTGACACTGCGCCGACTGAGTGTGCGCCAAAGGCGGCGCGAGTGGCCCCCTGAACGAGTGCGGGCTTTTTATAAACGGCGCGCTTTTAATATGCATCACAGGCCGGCCAAAGCGCGCAGTCGCCCAGAAAGGGCCCCGCGTCAAAGGGGCGCGCCGGCGCGGCGCCGGCTGAGGTTGGCAGCACTGGCCGGTTGTTCCCCGCGGGCCGCCCCCTCGCCCAGCGAATGCGGAGGTGGCGCCGCTCCTTTGTCGCCACCGCGGGGGCCTGCACGGCTCCCTGTCTCTGCCGCGGCGCTTTGATCCCACTCGGCCGCTGGTGTCCTAATTCGGTCTCGGTGTTATATTTGTGTGCCGAGATCATCGGCCAGTTTAAGGAAAGTGAAAATGCAGCAAGTGCACAGCGTTGTTTGAAGGGAACGTGGCTATGAAGAAAGTTGTTAAGGGGAGACGGAAGGCAGCTGGGCTCAAAAATTCGATTTTTAGAGTTTAGCGTATTTGAAATGCCCGGTATTTCCTGCACGAAATAGTTTTTATTTCATGTAGATCCGACAATTTTTCCGTGAATTATGATGGTTTTCCTCACGCTCTGTGCAATCTGCCATGCCTTTCGTTTTGCGCCATGCAGAGAAAATGCACAGAGCATTCTTTTATTCCTTATATATTATTTCATGATTCTATTGTTTTTCTTCAATGTTTCCTACCCTGTATCTACTATCGATACTTTTTGTTCCGATCGTGTTTGTTATTGTTTTCGAACGTCCAAAAACTGTATTTGTTCAGATCACAACCCTCAAATTTGGTGTTTGTGATACTATTTTATGCTTCATTGATGGTGTAATTAGATAATTGGATCTTTTGGAATTATTGGGTATACAATCTAGTGGAAATACTGTAAAATCCTTGGTGCAAATAGATAAAGAGAGAATCCGAAAAGCCGATATTGCTAATTTAAAATGCACAAAATAAGCTAGACAGAAAAGGATAGTCACCAAGAGAAGAAAAGAAGATCAGTATGATTCTCAATATGGCGCAGGAAAATATTAGTGGTAAGCAATCCTTATCAATAACTGTACTAGAATTGCAATATTAAACTTTAAATTGATTTTTCTCAAAACTAAATTTTTTCACTTTATTTGATAAACTAACGGTTTTAGAAAGATGAAATTTAGTCTTTTTGTACTAAAGATGGTAATAAATCATTACAAGTAAATTAATAACCACAAACCAGTCATCAACTGTTTTACAATAATTAACGTACTGAAAAAGTTAAATTTTACTGGTGGAAGAATAAAATAAAATTTCTTCAAAACCATTAGTTATTATGTTCATTTTACTTGTAAAGAGAGACATATATGTTATATTTATGCAGTAAAAATTTCGTTGTTTTATCACTTCTAGTTCCTCTGAAAAGTGTACCTATTCAAAGGGTAAAATAGCATTGGCAGAATAGGGATAAAATTGCCTTTCGTCTCCCCTTAAGAGGTGAAACTGCAGCATCGTTGACAAAAAGAAACAGCTTGATTCATAAAAAATTCTAAGAGAGGGAGACAGGAACACAACAGATGTGGCTCAACGTGTGAAGTAAACTTTGCGAAAAAGGCCTGGAAATGATCAACAGATAGAGACCGCCCGCTTTGTCATCCTCCCCCTGAAGGTGTCAATACATGCATTGTGGAAGGGGACGCTGTAAGTGCCCCACACTCCCAGCTACCGTCACCTTTCTTGATTGGAACACTTCTCAATCAAGTAGCTCCTCAGTTTGTCAACAGCACACGGCACACAGCAAACAGTGACCCGGCCAAGTTCTTGCCAAGTCCAATAGTGCCTGGCTTCGGAGTTTTTGCTGGAACCCGTGTATCCACTATGGTAATGCGATTGGCTGTGAAGTTCCTGACTGTCCAGAAATACCATGAGTACATCCAGAAGTTAACTGAAAAGATAACATGCTAGTTCGACCTGAGAAGCACGTTATGGTGCTGCGGCCGACTTAATCTTCTCGGGGGATTAACGACGGTGGTCATTATGCCACCCTGTCTGGATGTGGTTTTTAGGCGGTTTTTCACGTCGCTATAGGTCAGCACAGCACACACTTTCACGATTATAACATGTTTCACATACTTTCTCCCGGGTGGCAACAAGAGAGGTAACCAGTCACTCTTTAAGTTAATGATGCCCCTTCGACAGGTAATCCTGCGAAATGTGTAAGAAAAAGACTGACCAAATCCAAAAATTTACTCAGTAGTAGGTAAATTCCATTCGTTATTTGACCAAACAAAATACAGCAAAAAATATCACACTGGACTCACATTCAGAAGGATGACGGTTCAAATCCGCCTCTAGCCATCCAGATTTAGGTTTTCAGTAACTTCTCAAAATCGGTCTATGCAAGTGCAAGGAAGCTTCCTCTCAAAGCTTAATAATACATTCTGAACTTGTGCTCCGCCCCTAAAGACCACACTGTTGATAGGACATTAAACCATTATCAACCTTCCTTCCTTCTTCCACTATTCGAAAACGATAACACAGAAGACCCTCCGAAATACTTCACATATAATTTCAAGCCCTTCAGAAATATTTTCTAGCTGACTATTCCACAAAGTCATGAAAGGAAACATTTAGTCGCTTATTACATATATGTGGTCGAAATTCAGCATTGGCCGTGATGTTTTCTTCGACTGTAATTATTCTGTTCTCAATACACTTTTGAAAGAGTTTCTGCATATTTTGCTGAATGCAGCTGCAACGCTATCTCTATAGCACATAGTTCAATGCGTCGGTTTGCTTTACTTAAAATGGGGCCGATTTACTAGTTAAGAATATGAACAAAGTTTATAAATAAACATCTTCCAGAAACGTCTTTGGAAAACTCAATATATTCAACTAACGTGACGATGCGATGTAGTTAACAGTGTAGCGAATTTAGATGAAAAGTGCCTGTACATCTAATCAACTATATATGAAAATAGTTCTTGTACAGACTATACATACCTATCGATGGTTATTAATACATTTTTATACACTGCTGGATATGTGTGTGACACTATACTGACAAATATCAGACAGGAAAATGAAACTCCTCAGATATTCAAAAACTAAAAATTACCATAAAGGAATCAGATGAATGTTCGACGAGTCAATACAGTCATACTTAGGCTAACCTAAGAAAACTATGGAACAGTACCAGTAAAAACATTTATGCACACTAAATACTTGTAAAGGCAGACTTTCTTCTTGTTCCTGTCAGATTTAACTAGAACAGAATCTTTTATCAACTGAACCGGTATACGTTCGTAGAGTTCCACGTCCAGTGCCATTCTCAATACAATAATTTTGGGTGTTGGGTCGCATCATTATAAAACACAAAACAAAAGAACTGCCTTAGGGAATTGAGGAAGGGTGTGGGATACACTGAAAATTACGGATGTTAGTATCATATGTTAGAGTCCTTCTCACTGGTCAGCTGATCGCTATTAAATTTCGGCGCTACTGTCAGACTGGGGTAGGAGGCGATGATATCAAAATAAGTTCGAAAAGTTCAAATGTTTGTGAACTATCGGACCAAACTGGAATGATCATCAGTCTCTATACTTATAAATAATAGGCCAAACTGGACGTAATTTCACCGTTCGTTATAAACTTTTTACCAGCAGTTGCAATCGAAAAAACACTCAGTAGGCACTACAGAGAACGCACTCAAATTTTTACATGTAATACAAGAGGGATATGTAATGAATATTCCAGAAGAAATTGAAGTATGTATCCACGCAACTAGCGACGCAAACAATTTATTAAACGATCAAACCGATTTTAAACAATTTAAGTACATCGATAATTTTATTGATATTTAACGCTGAACACAGGATAATAGGACTTGCATAAATCAGAGATCGTACTATAACGTTAAAATCAACAAAAGACGAAATAAAGAGAACCATGTGAAATATAAATGTATAGTCTATAATATCCTCCAAAAATTTCTAATAATTTTTTTAACCATAATCGCTAATAACAACATAGATATAATAAAGAAAATTATGCCATATCTGTTAACTTCTATATTTTCTCTCTGAATGAAAAATTTGTAAATATTTGTAAACATATAGTATTCTGAGGTATTGACAGATGCTGTAACTGGCTACAATTCATAAATCAAATGTAAAACATCACCTAATAAATAGTTGAAGCACTTACAACCTCTAAATACGGTACGTACTGCAGACTTTATAACTGAAAATTTGTAAAATGTTATTTACGTAAATTTATTTACGTAGCATTTGGATACATACTGATATAAGACAATGTTTTTGCAGAAACACCTGACGATGGCATTTAATGCCGAAAGATATCTTGTGTGATATGTAAATAAATAATTAATTACAATGTTTGGACTATCCTTTCGCATTATGTCAATATACTTATACTGACTTACACTTAGGACGACTCAAACATACACATACATACATGCCCAGCAGAGGACTCGAACCTCCGGTGGGAGCGGCCGTCCAGTCTATAGCATGATGCCTTAGTCCACGCGGTCGTTTCCGCACGGCATCAAAATAAGTACTAATGCGAAAAAAGAAAGAGCTGATTTTTAGAATGGCTTGATACCGTTCTATCGAGTATTCAATGACCCCATGACATGAATATTGTAGACAATTTTCTAAACGTAACCTACTACTCATTGTTTTGTTTGTTGCTAAAGAAAAATTTATTTTGTATAGCTCGTACGTATACAAGATTCAGGATGATTCCAAATTACATATAAAAACTTCGAAGCCATGTAGAGGAACGTATTAGATAACATTTGACATACAACTCCATGTTTCTAACGTCATCCAGTTACCGTAAGAAAGATTATTCAACAACGATCTTATGAAGCATATTTCTTCTAATACAACGTCTCTGGCCTCCAGATTTTGGGGAGGAGGTACTATGGTCCAAACCTATATAAAAAAACCTAGTAAATGTGAGATCTAAAATGCGTACCTTAAGAGCAATTGGCACTTGACCAGTAGAAGTGTTCCACAGTATACAAACTGTCTTTATGGTATGCATTTAAGAGCTGCATATTTTCTGCTCCACACTACATCCTCCGAAAATATTGAACGGAAAGAGCTGTCAGTAGAGGACAGTTCTTTCATTGTATCGAAGGTGTATAAGTGTTCGTAGCGTCATTTGATGGCATTTCCAGACAAGGGTCCGTATTAAAACTTGTTCTACTGTGTCCCCTCTACATTCTCCCGATGTTTGTGGGTGCAGTTTTGAATCAGCCTGCATATAACACAGAAATGAATCAAATTAAGAACTCTAAAATACCGTACATAAATCATGTACACCCATGTTCAGAACAAGCAGATCAACTTGGAAGATTAGAGATTGGAAGTTCATATTCACAGTACATGCACAATACTATGCTTTAAAGAAAGGATCAGCATCTGAACCATGTCAGTCCGCGTGTTCAAGGTTAACACGGACATCACACCGTGATATCACCTCCTGGTAATCGTTGTCGTTATAAATGGAACTAATGGATCAGTGTGGTCTGAGCTTACGTTCGAGATGCGTCTCAGTCGTATGTGGGAAACGTACAGTTAAAGCAGTAATTCTTTAATTAGGAAGTGATTAATCACTGTGGCAGCTGGGTTATCTTACAGATACGATGCCACAAAAGAGACTACATCGGTGCTATTGTGGCAGTAACTTAATGCGGTTATGAAACTTTTCTACGCGAAGCATAAAAATAACCAAGCATCGATTAACGTCGGAAAGTTAAATTTCCGCCACTGTTCCAGCACAAAACAGTATCTACAGCTGATCCAGACTTCATCCGGCATGTAAATATAACATTCTGCCAACTTTCTTTTGTAGTGGTACTTTCTGGTGTTGTCTTAGCATTAACAATGCGACTGGAATAACTTATAAAATATTTACTTCATTATTGAAACAAAAGTCACAATCTTTATTAACTAAAAATAAGTTGTTTCGACAGACTAAGTTATCATATTCAAATGTTGTAATTGTATTATAATGAAAAACAGAAATACTGATTTCCTTCCTCATTCCTGACAATACCCGAAGATGTGCTCCAATGCCAATATCCACGGGACGTAAAACCCTAATCTTCCTTTCTTCTTATTTCATTCGTCGTATAATTAATGTTATTTTGAGACGTTTTCATCTCTTAAAAGATGACTCAAAATGTAATGTTATTTTCGTTTTGGTTGGGTGTTGTCCCAATAATTTGGATTAAATACGCTTATGAAATATGAATTTTTGAATAGGTAAATTTTTGTAATCATGTGGGACTGAAAGACTTAGATTATCAGTCCCTAGACTTACAAACTACTTCAACTAACTTAAAGTAATGACGACAAATACACCGATGCCCGAGGGTTTTGAATAGCTGCAGGGATTAAATTTTTAAAGATGATTTGTCAGAACAGAGCATGAATCATACCGGTATAAAAATAACTACAGGCATTGTTAATGCTAAGACAACACCAGAAAGTACCACTATAAAAGAAAGTTACCAGAAAGTTATATTTACATGCCCGATGAAGTCTGGATCAGCTGTAGATACTGTTTTGTGCTGGAACAGTGGCGGAAATTTAACTTTGCGACGTTAATCGATGCTTGGTTATTTTTATGCTTCGCGTAGCAAAGTTTCATAACCGCATTAAGTTACTGTCACAATAGTACCGATGTAGTCTCTTTTGTGGCATCGTATTTGTAAAATAACCCAGCTGTGACAGTGATTAATCACTTTGCTCACAGAGCAGTTCAAGTTCGGAGTGATTTTTATTGTGTTTTGAGTTCTGCATCTGTCTTCCCTGCTCTGCGTGTTGGTGGGCAGTGTACTCTCAGCTGGCTTTGCCAGTCAGTTCCTTGCAGTGATACTGCAGTTCGCCATATTCATACTACTTGCGAGTGAATAGTGTTCTGAATGTTGGTGTGTTTCGACTTTTCTGTTTCCACCTATGGTTGTGGTCGTAGTTTCCAAACTGTAGTGTGAAGAGGTTCGAGTGATTTGAATCTCTCTTACAGTCGTCAAGCGACTTTCTTAAATATCTCACAGACGCGCTCAAGGCGGAATTCTCCGTGAGGACCTAAGTATGTGTAACGTGAGTCATTGTTTATGACGCCTAATAACGTCCTGTATGTTTTGAATGCAGTTCATAAGTGTTGGCGTCGCGTATCCCCAGTCAGCATCAGCTAGAAAAGTAGTGTCAGTATCGCCTATGTCGTCGTATATTCGCCATTCCTATTCCCACACGATGTCGAAAAATATTATCGCATCTGCGCCGAAGAAACGAACCGTATGCAGTCCTGACGACAAAATGCATGTATAAATGTTGTGAGAAACCATTTAAAACTATACATACAGGGTGTCCAGAAAAGGGCTCCCTTATTTCAAAATTAAATATCTCGAAAACAAAGATCGATAGAGGAATGCAGTAAACGGTATGTTTATTGTGAAAGCTGTAAGAGATTTATACAGCAGTTTGAAATAATAGTTACAAAAGCTGCTAAAAGATGGCGCTGTACGCTGTACGGTTCATATCAGCATAAGCGAAATAATCGTATGAAAACACTGTTTCCAAACAATCACATCACAATATTTTCAAAATGTTCACCATTGGAACTACAGAGGTGGCGCAAACGAAGAATGAAATTCGCCATCACATTTCGTAGTGTCTCAACCGAAATGGATTCACATGCCACAGAGATCGCTGATTCAAGCTCGTCCAGCGTAGCGGGATGCTTCGGGTAGACATAGTCTTTCACTGTTCCCCACAAAAAAAAGTCACAGGGAGTCAAATCCAGCGAATATGAAGGCCAATCCATGCCTGCACCAGTAAATGTGGGATATTCCAAAGCAATGACTCGATTCCCGAAGTATTCTTTGCTAAACAACTTTTTCGGTCCGATGTGGTCGGGCTCCATCTTGCATAAACCATTCAGTACCTGGTCGATCCTCTAACGGTTGCTGTGTGGCGACAAATTGTTCCCAAAATTGCAACGTAACGTGCACCAGTGACCGTTTGTCGAATAGAAAATGGGCCAATAATGCCTCTGATTAATAATGCAGCCCACACAGTAAGTTTAGGAGAATACAGGGGTTTCGCTCCACACCAATATGGCTTTTAGGAACCCCAAAATCGCCAGTTCTGCTTATTCACGTATCCATTCACGTGGAAGGGTGCTTCATCTGTAAACCAGGTGTAGCCAACATCAAATGCTTCACTATCAATCATTGTGAGCATCTGATTATCAAAGGCAACCCTTTGTTGCACAGCTCGTACGGGTATGGCCTGGTCCGTTTGAATTTTGAATGGAAACATGTGTAGGCTCTGCGTGCTGGAACGCTTCAAACCAGTCTCAGATGCAATTCTACGGACGGATGACATTGGATTTCGCTGAATAATTCCAGAAACTGTGGCGATATTTTCAGACGTAACTGCGGTTTGGTTGCGGCCAACATGACACACTAGATCATCAGTTACACTGCTTGCTCGTTGAAATCCATTTAGAACATTAAATCGTACTTGAAAACTTCGCCTTGTTGTCATAGTACTCTCTTCTAACTCTAGCACCAGAAAAACGCGTTGTTCAATGGAGTATGTTGTTTGAATCTTTACCTTCGGTATGCTAACCTCCTTTCACGTTTCAATAGTGGAACTGATCGCTCTGGGCTTCGGATGACTAGGCATTACGTATGGCGAGTACAGCGCCATCTGTTATCAGGTTTTGTAACTATTATTTCAAACTGCCGTATAAGCTTCTTACAACTTTCACAATAAACATACCGTTTACTGCATTCCGCTATCGATCTTTGTTTTCGAGATATTTATTTTTGAAATCAGGGAGTCCTTTTCTGGACACCCTGTACAAACTCGTAAGCTGTGGAATACCAGACAACACATTTGAATGGAAGGCCTGTGTACCTACACAGACTGTAATAGCTGCCAGCGATCCGGTGGAGACCCCCGTGTTGGGAGCGCAGTGCAGAGTTAAGGTCGCCCAGTGCTTGCAGACTGTTATGGCGGTCTCGGGCTGCAATAACCCGCCGACATTCCGGCCCCATTCCTCCACATCTCCGCCTGGCAGAGCGCGGAGCTGGCGCTCCCTGCGGCGACGTATGGAGTCCCCGTAGCGGCGCGGATTTCCCCACCACCGTCTCTCACAATCAGTGCAGCATCAAACTCACGTACTGTCGCACGTCCTCTACTCTCCACGGGGCTTCATTACTAGATGATAGTAAAGGTAAAGATCGTGATGATAACGATGATGATGCTATTGGTTTCAAAGCGCTCGCCAGTATACATACTGTGTTTAACTTAGCCTCCTCAGTCCTGTGAAATTTTTTTTCAATATTTTTGCATTTTGTTTGTATTTCATGATTAATAATATTCCAAAAAGGCCTCAAAATATTTTTAAAAAATCCTGACTCTTTATTCAAAAACTCATGTCCCCTGTAGGCTTTTATTTATTTATGTTATTGATAGGATAGGCCGATTTTACATTAACAAAAGAGGTCCATGGACATTTGAGTGGTCACATAGCCACAAACCGACTTCTCATTCTGTCAGCCACTTTAGCACTGCTGCAGAGTGAATACGTGACAAGGTAGTGTGTCTTTTCCAATTCCAAGATGTGCCGGCACCTTTCATTTGTGCATTGAGATGCCTAGCACTGCGACCACCACTTGAATATGGTCACCAGATTTATTTTATTTTATGTCCCTACAAGGGACGCAGGGACTGAGGAGGTTAGTAGATAAAAAATCGCACTGGGAAGGCTTTCCTGACGTTTTAAGATTTTTGTAAGTGACTTAAAAGATAATAAAAGCGCAAATAATTAATGAGGCGTTGCTCTCTGCCCCCCCCCCCCCCTCTCTGTGGAGTGCGAGGTAATTTTTTTTTTCCAGGTTTTCTTCCTATAGCCTTTGATAATCCAATACCTAACAACAATGGAGCAGCTGCTTGTTTTGATCCACCACAATATTTATTTCGCCGGTACACACCGTATCTGGTGAGCATTATCCTATTCTCCACCTGGGTAGGCGCCCTATGGGGGACCAGCAACGCAGAAGAAAACAACAAAGATGTCAAAGGAAAGACTCTCACGGAACATTATGGAATGGGAGCCATCAGAAAGAGAGAAGAGAGGGAGACCACCGTAAACACGAAAAAATGTTTGTAAATCAGTGTCTGTTTTTTCGGATATGTCAGAAAACACAGACGCCACTTTTAATCCTGCAGTTACTATCTATTCATATGCACGGAATATATGACATTAACTGCGAATGTGTTAAAGTTGGAAACGTGTACCCAGCCGGGATTCGAACGCTTGTCGCCTGCTTTCTAGGTAGTTGCGCTGATCCCTACACCACTGGGGACACGGGGACACAGCGATCATCGCACCTGCACGGAATTACTCATGCACGACTCCCGTCATATACAAATTTGCAACTTCACCCTGCCCACTAGAACTCAAAATCTTAGTCACTTAGTACTGATTCCCGTAAGAGTAAGGGCCTAGGAGTGCCTCCGCACTGAAGAAAGGATCATTGCCCGTCATCGGAAAATACTATAAGTTATATATATATGGTGTCTGTCCGAAAGAATTCCAATTCAGGTGTGATGATCGCTGTGTCCCCAGTGGTGTAGGGGTCAGCGCAACTGCCTAGAAAGCAGGAAACCCGGGTTCGAAACCCGGCTGGGTACACATTTTCAACTTTACCCATTCGCAGTTAATGTCATACATTCCGTGAATATGAGTTCATAAATCTATCGGACCAAACTGTGTGGTCATCAGTCCGTAGCTACAAATGGAGAATAATAATCAAATTTCACTAATACACACACACATATATATATATATATATATATATATATATATATATATATATATATATATATATATATATATATAACACGGAAACTTACTACCTGACAAGTACCAAATTTGGTAGAGTTAATGTCAATGACATGGGGAAGAGAAATAATGCAAGATCAATTCAGTTTTCAAATGCACTGCTAACGGTCATCATACCATTACTTACCGGTACCACTAGTGTTACAAAAGCGGCGCAATATGGCGGACATCGATGACCAGAAGAGCCTGAAAGCGCAGTACTGCGTTTTGCACAGCAGATCAAAGCATTTCCCTCAGTACGGTGGCAGTCTCTCTTGATATGTTCCGCTTTAGATCAGCACATGTGTGAATATTCCCCTGGTAAGATAGCCCCACAACTAGAAATCGCAGGGACTGAGGTTAGCTGATGGTCCTTTTGTCCAAGCTCATGACATGACAAGAGCACACAGATGGTGTCAAATCTCCATTATTATTGCAAATAATTCTTAAAGGTGCGAAACATGGGAAAAACGCAACAAAACAACGTTGTAGATAATTATCTCCCCTACAACTCCGTTTATTATACTTTAGTTTCAGATTATTCTTAAGGTGTTATTTGCAATAAAAATTCGAACTGTCAAAAGACTATCGCAGACCGCCCACTTTTAGCGTTACTAACAAATACTGGGCCAAGACCACTTGACCCTCTGATAGTAAGAGGAGTAATGCATCATCCCGGCTATAGTAATGATTTTTTTATTTTTCCTTTTATTTGCCCAGAGCGGTTTTACTTTTCAGTCATGCCTATCTACTCCTTACCACTTTTACGTAAATCAATTAATTGTCAGTGGTGCTCATAATCAGTTGCCTTCAGTCGCTATCTGATTAATCCAGGGGATTATAATTCACCGCTTGTGCCATTCACGCACTTGACTTTACTTCGTTACTTTTCAAAAAATTATCAAACATCAGATGTGTGAAGTTGGATCACACGGTGCTTGAGGACCGTTAGAAATCTTTTGGAGGAAGCCGACAGTAATATCTGTGAAACTGAATTAATTGGAAGTGAGAAACAAAATTTTTAAATATAAATGAAACACATTTCTGGCAATGACCTGGGTCTCTAGAACATAATGGTACTCGTAATAAGGAGGAGCGAGAGGCATAACAAACACAAAGCTCAAAGAAGTAAAAGCCAAAATCGAAAAATTATAATTCCAAAAGCGGATAATTTTACTCAGCATATTAGTTTGGAAATACATGTCCTCAAAATATTGTTAGATGCAAGTATAATTGAAATGATTGTTCACATAAAAGATATTTCTCTCAGAGCAAAGTTTCATAATAATCGTTTACATATTACTCTCAAGCTTTTACACGCTATTATATTTGAAATGGCTTGTCTGATTTTTTTCCCATGCATGTTTCGATCCATCAGGATCATCTCAAGAATCTTAGTAGTTGCGATTGCAACATGTCTCGTTTATGTTATGAAAATTACAGTAGTTATCATAAAATAGACGATAGGTGTTACAGCCCCAACTAAGGAGATTTTGAAGAGGATTGTGATGTATCGAAACATGTAAATGCAAAAAAATTTAAAAAAAAATACTTGCAACTGTTGACTGATAATCAGATACTAAATCATTTCAAACAATCTGCAGTTGTCTTTAAAGTTTAAGAAGATATTAACATTTGGGGATGTTCCAGAACATTTGTATCTTTAACCATCTAGAAAGAATATTCTTGTTGCTGTCCATCTCTTGTGAAACGAGCATGATGGAGAAATAAAATTTTTACGTGCTTGATTTCATGTTTGGACACTACATTGATATGTTCAAAAAAAATCTGTAACATTCAGCTAATATGGTATATGATTATGCATAGCTGATATTACGATGACTGGTGCATTGAGGATGATCACTAAGTGATCGAAATCTATTTCCAAAAACATTAATAAAAAACATCCAATGCTGCATACTATATTTATTATATTTCATTTATCGTTGACGCAGGTTTCACAAGTCATGGTGTAGTGAATTTCCGTAACTAGCATGTATGGCTGGAGGTTAATTCCTAAGCAGTTCAGAAAAGAAGTAATCAAAGCACCGATTCATAATGGATAGGTGAAGCACTTCTGCAACAGCAACTGACAGATGTTGTGGCTAAACGCTCAGCGTACAAACAGCACAACACAGTAAACAAGAAAGTGAATTCGCTTTGGAAGAAGGTAAAACAGCATGATAAGTACCCAAGAAAGACAGTTCTGTACAGTTATTATTATTATCGTATGGTTCTTATAAACCACCATATTAAACTATAGTTACTATAGTACATAGTACTTGCGTTCAGGTGATTAAAAAATTGTGTGAGAATAGGAATCTCTCGTCACAAAGCCAGGTCCAGTGATGTAAGACATTTCAGTCCTGCTTCACTTGTGAAGAACAACCAACCCCTCAGCGAAAGAATTCAGGGGGCACTCTATTGCTATGTGGCCCATAGTTTGGTCGTCTGCTCCGCAATCACGTGACTGATCTAGTGTCATTCCCCACTTCCAGTAATTGCATCTACCCACTACTGTGCGAATGCGATTCAGTAAAGTCCACTCCTTGCGAGGGAAGTTCATGCCGCTGACTAGTGGAAGGGCTGTGGATGAGTTGTTTGTTTCGCCCTTCAAACATGAACCATGAGGCTGTCCAGGTGGTGTTTGACGAGAAATCCTCTGTTATCAAATGGGAAGTTAAGCGTTGAGGTGGCTTTCTGGACGTGACTGAAGTTTTGGGGGTGATATTGTGTGATGAGAAATTCTCGGGTAGACTATATTTTCTTATAATCTCTGATGAGTGCTTCTTGGCGGCGAATCTCTGGGGGAGGTATCTGGCACAGAACTGGGAGCCACGGAAGAGGGTACCACTAATTATCCTCATGGCTTTGTTAAGCCTCTAGTCAACCTCGCACGTGGGCACTGTTCAGCCACACAGAGCACAAAACTCAGCCGATGAATAAATCAGGGACAGAGCAGTAGTACGCAGGACTTGTGCGTTTGCTCCCAAGGATGATCCAGCAATTTGATGCAAAATGTTACTTCTGGTCTTAACTTTGGGAGTTGTTTATTGAAGATGGATTTAAAAGTAAGAGAGCGATCCAATGTTCCTCCAGATATATTGGGTGGTTATTATGTGTGAGCTTCACACCGTCGAGATAGTTCTTAAGTTTCTGGTTGGGTAGTTTATTATTCAAATGGAAGCAGTATACCTCTGTTTTATTGGGATTTCGCTTTAACTTCCAGGTTCTAAAATATTCTGGAGGATGGAAAGATCATTCGTGAGTGTTGCTTCTGTGGTAGGTAGGTCAGTAAGCTGGGTTGCAAAAGCGATGTCATCGGCCTAAATGAACTTCTTAGACTGGGTTACAGGGATGTCAGTAGTGTATACATTGAACAAGAGGAGCAAGAACGGACCCCTGGGGAAGGCCATCATCGAGCTACCTAAAAGCACTTTCCTTATGGCCCAGGTAAACTTTGTTAACCTGAGGGTGGAATTCGAAAACCGCAGGTGAAGGTACGGGGTGATATTGTAAAATTTCAGTAACAGTCCTTCTCTCCAGACAGTGTCATAAGCTCCGGAGAGGTCAATAAAGGCTTTCTCAATAAACGATGTCAGAGCAGTTTCGACCTGGCCTGAAACCAGTTGATCGACGGTGATGCTGGCATCAAGGATCTGTGATATTCGGTTATAGATTAACCTCTCCCTCAGCTGTAGAGTAATCCACACAACAAATAATACCGTAGCCTGCGATACGACTCTCACCACGTAACTGACTGGTCCACAAACAGGTGTCGCGTAGCTGTTACCGTAGACAGCTGTTTACCTCAGAAAGTATGCGTTTCCGAACTCATATTTATGAGATATTTTTATTTCTATGAGTACCAAATTATCTCAAAGTGCTTTTTCAATACCATCGTCTGCATCGTAAGGAGCGCAGTAGCAAATCAATTGACAGGCATGACGGATACAGCGAGAAGGAGGAGCAGGAGTATAACGAGGAGGACGACAAAGAGAAGAAGGAAGGAGGGGCTCCAGAAGAGGGACTCGCAAATATTCGTTAATTCGAGAATGATATTTTCACTCTGCAGTGGACTGTAAGACGATATGAAACTTCCTAGCAGATTAAAACTATATGCCGCATCGCGATTAGAACCTGGTACCTAGCCTGGGAAAGGCAAAAGTCCCAGATTAGAATCGCAGTCCAGCACATACTTTAAGTCTGCCAGGAAGTTTTTACGCCCTTTCATAGCTCATCTTTCTTTTTATCAATTTGGTAGTGGTGTAAAGATGTTTTCCGCCAAACAGAAAAGTGTTTCATAGAGAGATAAGGATGTGGAAAAGTTACGTACTTTATTTAGTACGCCAGCGCTGAAAGGTTTCATGTGAAAAATGTTCAAATTTTTGTAATTCTATGGGACCAAACTGCGTTGGTCATTAGTCTCTAGACTCACAAACTACTTAAGTTAAACTAACCTAAGGACAACACACACACCCATGCTCGAGGGAAAATTCGATCTTCCGACGCGGGAGGTCGCGCGATCCGTAACTGGGTCCACTGAAGCACGGTTTCCTACTCCTACGCGAGGCGTCCCCGCTGTGTGATGTCTGTGGCGTGCAGATTACTGTCCGCCATATTTTAGTAGAGTGTTATATATAGCGAGCACAGAGGGTTGCGGCGAATCTAGGTGCAGATTTGCCGTCTATTTTAGGTAATGACGAAGCGAGTGTGAAGAAATTTTTAAAATTTCCTGAGTTGTCTCAACTCTGGCCTAAGCTTTTAGGCTGGAGGTTTTAGTATGTTGCAAAGTGGTTGTCTCATCCTTTTTATCACTGTGGTCAGGCATTCTTGGTCCTCTGCGTAGTTGTTTTAACTCTTTTCTGGCTTTTCCACTGGGGTACTTTTCCCACTGTCATCTTTAATGCTCACCTTTTGTCTTTTACCTCTGCTGTACGTGTTACTTGGTGGTGGCTCTCCTTTCTTTTATGCCGGCCGCGGTCGCCGAGGGGACTGAGGAGCTCAGTCACGCTCTGCATGGCCACTGCGGTCGGGGGTTAGAATCCCCCCTCGGGCATGGATATTTGTGCCGTCCTTAGTGTTAGCTAGTTCATACGTAGTTTGTAAGTTTAGGGACTGATGACCCCGTAGTTAAGTCCCATAAGCTCTACAAACATTTGAACATACAGTTTCTTTACTGTTATAATTCTTGCTTGTTACCCTCTTAAATTTGATCGGGCGCTGAAGACCTAGATGTCGAGCGCCGGAAACCCTCTATCCATCCATCCGATCCGTAACCTGGCGCTCCAGAATGCGCGGAAATATGTACAACAGATAAAACGATCATACTTGTACGTCACAAGTTACCAACGTTGATTTTTTGTTATTAATGCAAATCATGCACCAGTTGTCAATAAAATTTATTTGTCAGATACACATGTTTCAGGACGACATTATCTCATTATCAATTTGATAAAACTGAACATGTAGTTCATCTCAACGATTTGTAATTTTTGCGATATTGCCTAGCAGCAGATTAGTTTTATGAACTTGTTAATGGGATAATATCGCCCCGAAACATGTCGTTTTGACATATAAATTTTATTACTGACGACTGGTGCGTGATTTGCATTAATAATTAGAGAAACAGTTGAACGATGGCGTTAGAACAGATGCTCGATTTTTGCGTCGTCGTGACAGAACTCGGCCAAAATCAAATGTTTGTAAATCTATCGGACCAAACTGCGTGGTCATCAGTCCGTAGCTTACAAACTACTTAAACATAGGTCAACTAGGTAACTAAAAATCAAATGTTTGTAGAGTCTATGGGACTTAACTACGGGGTCATCAGTCCCTAAACTTACAAACTACTTATGAACTAGCTACAACTAAGGACGGCTCAAATATCCATGCCCGAGGGGGGATTCGAATCCCCGACAGTAGTGGTAGTGCAGACCGTGATTGAAGCGCCTCAGTCCCCTCGGCCACCGGAGCCGGCAACTAGGTAACTAACACACACACCCTGCCCCAGGGAGGACTGGAATCTCCACGGCGAGCAACCGCGCGCTCCGCAGCGAGACGCTTTAGACCGCTCGGCTACTCCACCGCGGGCAGTCCTCGGCCATGGAAGAGTGGTGTTCCAGCAGTCCCCATGCCCCCCTTCGCCCCCCCTTCCCCCCACCCCTTGGCTTACACGCCCCCACCGCTTCGCCACCTGTTGCCGACCGGGTCCGATTACGCCGCTGTGTCTACCGACCAGTCCGGCGATTTCCTGTTAACATTAGCCCAGCAAAGCCGTACTGAAGCAGCAACGTTCACTACAATGCGACGACAGTCCCATTCTAACAAAATCTGCAGCGTTACAGGATCTCACTACGGGTTGGTCCGGTAGGAAACATAGCTGAAACGAGTACGGTACGGTTTTCAGCGGTTGGTACACTTATTGTATTATTTGTCCGCCAAACAAACAAAACTGTAACACTGGATGCTCACCGTTCACAGTATTATTACGAAGTGTTCCAAAATTAGATGTTGTTTATTAAATACTCTCCGGCTCCCATTTTGTTTTGTCTCATAAAAAATAGAAAATACTGAAAAAGTATATTTTAAAAATATGTATTACTAAGTTCATAATGTTTTTGACCACTTACATTTTACTCATGGGAAATTTAATTAAAAGTTTTTATGTTTAAAAAAAATAACCTTGCTTTCTTTGTGTTTGGTAAAAAGTTGCCAAAAGTGGACCCCATGCAAAAATGACAAAAGTAAGACCATAATAATTAGAATTGGAACGATTAAAAACACTATCTAGTTCCAACAAATAAATGTAATATAACAGTTTCAGGTCTTACTGTCACAAAAAGGTGCAGGAAGCACTTAATAAAGAAACAGGAAATGCATATCACAATTAAATATTTAGCGACAAAAATCGCAGATGTAAACGTCCTCATCAGCTTCAGCACAGTCCACGTAGGCCCACAGTGAGCACATGACGCACATGACCCATAGTTCCCCTTTAGAATCTTCTGAAAACAATCTGTCACAAAACATACTCAAAGCATCTTTATCATTGGATGGGGAAACTCCTGGATGAAACTCCAAATCAGATGTTCCAGAGGATAGGTCTTCTCTTCTTTCATCTTCAGTGTTTGATTCGTTGACATTTATTTCAAAGCCTAGACTTGTTTCACGAGTTGTTTTCGCTTTCTAGATGGAACCACTGCTCTCCCACGTCCTCGTCCACGGCTGGTTTTCCGTGATTGTTGTTCAGCTTCCTTGACATATTTGCCTTTCTTAGCTTCCTCCAGTTGGGCTTTATAAGGTGTAGATGTGATTACTGTAGAACTGCAGGAGTTCCGCCCCCTACTTGAAGTCCCTTTTTTTTAAATTTTGGAATGGGAGTGATGGCTAATGGGCGTATATTAGGATAGGTGACTGAAAGGGAATCCACGTGTGTAATGGGTGACGACAGAGAACTCAGACCAACGGAAGATGTTTATGGCTAATTTCGATCAAACTATGAAGTGACTTGCAGTTACCCTCATCACATTTTTGGCTTGTGTCTAGAGAGGAACGATTTCTTGATGTTTTTGTTCAAAACAGCTTCATACAAAGAGGGATCTCGTTTTTCGTTTCTCTCTTGAATGTACTCGGCGTCTGAAAACTTGTTTAGGAGGTATACGCCTGTTACCTTAAACCCTTTGATTGCTATTAGAGCGGTATGACATTTAATGTAAGCTTTGCCAAAAAGGTCCATAACATGGAAAGCAGTGACAGGATGTTCATTTTGTCATAACCACTTGTGACATTACAGATACAGAGGGAAGCTGATTGTTTCCATGCGAAAGGTGGGTTTTTTCAGGCTGTTGGGTTCCCCAGCTGGCCGGCTAACAGTTGGGACCTAGTGAATGGAATACAGGTAGTTAGGGCTTCCCTAATCTGCTCGGATACAGTAAACGGTGGTCTTAGCTGAGCGAGGGTGGCTATTCCAGATTGCAACTGAAATACAATATAGCCACACACATTATTTTATAATTCCATATAAAATCAGGGAATGATCATACGGCAAATATAACTATATGAAGGGATTCAGGAGACTTGGGAGAATCAAACGCCGTAATTACAATTTCAATATCCCTTATAGATAAAAATGCGATAAATTTCAGTACTATAATAATAATATTATAAGACTTATATTTACGTTAATTGATACAAAGTGTTTATCAATAACAGTTTAAGAAGCAAATGGGCAGCATTGCACCATGCTACCCATCTTAAAAGACGCACCAAGTTATTTCCGTATTCTTTCAATATACTTTGTTTTACTCTCTTGTTCTTCTTTTCGTTGAGGTGTCAGATCATAGATTCCACCTCAACACAAAACATAAACCTAGCAAAGAGCATTACATTTATATATGTATTTTATAATAATATTCTTAATAACGTTCGTTTTATGTTGTAGACTGCCACTTAAATATTTCATGGCCGACTAAAAATAGTAGATATGCAACAGATAATTTATACATAAACAACTATATGTATCTGTGGACAAGAAAGGAATATATTTGTATAAAAAGCCATGATAAATTAAATATTAATTGTGTAACTATATTTCGACGCTGGCAGTATATTTGATCAGTGAGACGCCAAACTTAATAGCTACCAGAGCAAAGAGATTCAGTCTCAACCGATTTTAGTATTGTTAAATATGTATTTGTTTGTTAAATGTAAACAACATTTGTAGGGAGATGGTTAAAGCATTTAATTCTGTGATATTCAAATGAATAACATTTTGGAAGGGAAGTTGTACTTTAAAGATGAGGCGTTAGGATGCGCGGAAGGACACAATTTTGGGAGCATAAGGGGCATGCTTTCGAACGTTTGGGAAGGGACTCGTAACTTGGACGTGGTGGTGAAAGGTTGTGACGCTGGGCGGTCTGAAGCCGCGTTATGAACTTGTGATTTGAAGAGATAGGCATGTGTGGACTAAGAAAATTTACGAGACTGACTGCAGAACTGGTTGAAAAGCGGTAAAATATGGTCGGTAGTGGGGCTGTGGAACTGGGATAATTCAGCAATCGTGTACTCGTGTGATGACAACCAGTGTTTTATAACAAATACTGTAATTAATCGCGGATTAATTTGGAAGTGCAATGTTCGGTGGACTTCATTAATTTACGAGTGATAATGTGGAACTTATAATCTCGAGTGTGTGTGATACTTATTGTGGCTCTCATGAACAATAGTTGGGGAAATATTCAGTCTTTTACAAAGGTATTCATGTCTAAAAAGAGTAATAAACTCCATTTATAAAAACTACTTCTTCAATGACTCTCTTCTAAACATTATCTTAGAATCAATTTTGAGCTTTAATTTATGTTTGTTTAAATATATTGTTCGCGTCGCCATCTGGAGATTAATAGATTGGCTAAACTACAGATTAGTTATTGATCTTATTTAGACAATATGAGTAGCTGTTTAGGGTATAGAAACTGACCTAAATAACTCACCCCTATGAACAGAGGCAACGAGCCATAAACCTTTTTAATACCCTGAGTTATGTATTGCCCAACTGTTACTGGTGAGTACCAATAGGAAGATCGCACACTGATTTCTACGCTGTAATAAACTCTGAAACAACGCAAGAATGTTTTATCCAAAGGTTGTAGTTTGTGTGAGGAGTGAGGTGGCAGCGATAAAATAGGAACGTGATTTGCTATTGCTAAGTCGATCAAGTCAAAGTTGTGGGTGTGGCTATAAGAGCCATGCCGGTTTTTTTATTTCATCTTTGACTTCCTAAGGCTCATGTTGACGCTCCTATTTCTGGTAGAATAATTTTGCCTGGTATTTTATTAGAGTTGGGTGGTTATGCTATTTTTCGTTTAATAAATAGCAAACTCGATGAAGTGTCTAAACCATTCAGTAACGGAGTTATTTTGGATCCTTCTTGAAGGGTGAGTTCCAAAGATTGTTCCTGCTGGAGTTCCTTTCTTCGACTAAAGGCGAAACAAACGAGCCAGTAGCATTCATACAAGCAACAATACGTCTTGACAATCATAGATATATGTTTTCTTTGTAAAAATGTGAACACAGTGTATCTCTGGAGAGCTGTCAAATAAACGTCAAAATCCGTAACTTGAGTGAATAATAAACATCTTACGTATGATTCAAATGTTCAAATGTTTGTATAGTCTATGGGACTTAACTACGGGGTCATCAGTCCCTAAACTTACAAACTACTTATGAACTACTTACGAACTAGGACGGCACAAATATCCATGCCCGAGGGGGGATTCGAACCCCCGACCGTAGTGGCCGTGCAGACCGTGACTGGAGCGCCTTAGTCCCCTCGACCACCGCGGCCGGCCCTTACATATGTAAATGTAATATTATAAGTTACGAGAAATTACAAAGTATAAAGAACATTTCGTCACAATAATATCGAAATGAACGGCTTGCCAGAATGTGGTATGTATTAATTTAATTTCCACTCTGTATAAAAGAAATAGACTACATAGTACGAAATATTATGAAAAACGTATGTTTGGCTTCTTAGGTGAAATAAACTTATATTGGAACTATAGCTAACACTGAAGTATTCAACGTTACGAATATATAATTTTTATTATTAAAAGGCGTTATTCTTTGCGGCGAAATGTATTTACGTAATTTTCTTTTGCAGGCACCCACCTACATAGGGATACTTGATATCGGAATAAAGTTAGCGAAAAGCGGAAGACCCGGTTTCGAGACCCGGTCCGGCACAAATTTTCATTTGTCAAAAAAACTAGAACATTTTAACAATGCAGCTATTGGCAGAATTCTCAAACGGTGAGGAAATACTTGATTATTTAATATCATCAGTAGACCAGATGTGGCTCAAATTCAAAGATGTGGTATCGACAGCAATTGAAAGTTTTATACCTAATAAATTAATAAAAGAAGGAGGCGATCCCCCTTGGTACACAAAACAGGTCAGGACACTGTTGCAAAAGCAAAGGAAAAGGCATACTAAATTTAAACGAACACGAAATCCCCAGGATTTGCGATTGTACTCAGAAGCTCGAAATTTAGCGAGGATTTCAATGCGAGATGCCTACAAAATTTATCACAACGAAACTCTTTCTCGTAATTTGACTGAAAACCCAAAGAGATTTTGGTCATATGTTAAATATACTCGGGGAAAGTCACAAACAATACCTTCACTACGTGATAGTAATGGCGATCCTGCCGATGACAGCGCTACTAAAGCAGAGTTACTAAACTTAGCTTTTAGAACTCATTGACCAAAGAAGACGAAAGCAATATTCCAGATTTCGAATTACGAACAGATGCCGTAATGAGTAACATAGAAGTAGATATCATCGGAGTAGTGCAGCAACTAAAATCACTTAACAAGAACAAGTCTTCTGGTTCGGATTGTATACCCATTAGATTTCTATCTGATTATGCTGAAGCGATAGCTCCTTACTTAACAGTCATATACAACCGCTCTCTCATAGAACGATCTGTACCAAAAGATTGGAAAGTTGCACAGGTCACACCTATATTCAAGAAAGGCAGTAGGAGTAACCCACTAAACTACAGGCCTATTTCATTGACGTCAATTTGCAGCAGGGTTTAGGAACATATCCTGTATTCAAATATTATGAATTATCTCGAACAGAACGATCTATTGACCCAAGGTCAACACGGATTTAGAAAATATCGTTCATGCGAAACACAACTAGCTCTTTATTCACACGAAGTGATGGGTGCTATCGACAAAGGTTCGCAAATCGATTCCGTATTTCTTGATTTCCAGAAAGCTTTTGACACAGTACCTCACAAACGGCTTTTAATCAAATTGCGTGGTTATTGTATATCGCCCCAAATTTGCGATTGGATAGGGGATTTCTTGTCAGAGAGGACACAGTTCGTAGTAATCGATGGTAAGGCATCGACTAAAACAGAGGTGATATCGGGCGTTCCACAGGGTAGTGTTATCGGTCCTCTGCTATTCCTTATTTACATAAACGATTTAGGGGAAAATCTAAGTAGCTCTCTTAGGTTGTTTGCAGACGACGCCGTCATTTACCGTCTAGTAAAATCATCTGAAGATCAAAACCAACTGCAGAACGATCTGAATAAGATATCAGTATGGTGTAAAAATTGGCAATTGACTCTAAATAATGAGAAGTGTGAAGTCGTCCACATGAGTACGAAAAGAAATCCGTTAAACTTTCTTTACAACATAAATCAATCAAATGTGAAGGCCGTAAACTCCACAAAATACCTAGGAATTACTATTACTTCAGACTTAAACTGGAAAGAACACGTAGATAATATCGTGGGAAAGGCGAACCAGAGACTGCGTTTTATTGGCAGAACCCTTAAAAGATGCAACAGAACTACTAAAGAAACTGCATACACTGCGCTTGTCCGTCCATTCTTGGAGTATTGCAGCCCAGTGTGGGATCCTTATCAGGTGGGTTTGACGGAGGACATCGAAAGAGTCCAAAGAAGGACAGCTCGTTTCATATTGTCACGATACAGGGGAGACAGCGTTACAGAAATGATCCGGGATCTGGGATGGGAATCATTACAACAACGGCGCTTATCGCTGCGGCGTGGGCTACTTGCGAAACTCCAATCGCCAACATTCTCCGAATGCGAAAATATATTGTTGCCTCCCACTTACATAGGTAGAAATGATCATCAGAATAAAATAAGAGAAATCAGAGCTCGAACATATTCAGGTGTTCTTTCTTCCCGCGCGCTATTGTTGTAAAATGTTTGTAAAGTCTATGGGACTTAACTACGAGGTCATCAGTCCTTAAACTTACAAACTACTTATGACTAACTAAGACTAAGGACAGCACAAATATCCATGCCCGAGGGGGGATTCGAACCCCCGACCGTAGTGGCCTTGCAGACCGTGACTGGAGCGCCTCAGTCTCCTCGGTCACCGCGGCCGGCCGCGCGCTATTCGAGAATGGAATGGGAGATAAATAGTATAATTGTGGTTCTATGAACCCTCTGCCAGTCACTTAAATGTGATTTGCAGAGTATCCCCGTAGATGTAGATGTAGATGTAGATTAATCATTTGTAAAACGGAAAGGGTAAGGTGTTACTTTTTCCTGCGATCTACTGGAGAATGGAACGGTTGGATGATTCCTTTGCGAGGCACTGAAGTGAGGACCGCAGAAATGCTACGTAGTTGTAGGCGTATGACTTCACTCACTGCGGTATCCCCATCTAATTCAATCCTGAGGTCGTCCTTGCCACGCGGGTTGCCGCATCGGTAGGCGCCGCCGCACCCGTCTGCTAAGCGACCACGAGCTAAGCCACAAACTGCCGACGT
Organism: Locusta migratoria; assembly: GCA_026315105.1. Classification (NCBI taxonomy): domain Eukaryota; kingdom Metazoa; phylum Arthropoda; class Insecta; order Orthoptera; family Acrididae; genus Locusta; species Locusta migratoria. The sequence goes on from CM048744.1 coordinate 669,867,894, forward strand.
CAACAAACACACAGCGTTTACCAACAGCGGTCAGGCCGCCACTTGGAGCGCTGCCTTCGCCCGCTGGCGGCGTTCCAGTCGGTGCCAGGCGGCGTAACGAGTGCGGGAAAACCGCAGGTCACGTGTCTGCCAACAGTCCCCACGCCTACCCTTTTAAAGTAATATCACAGTCTAACATATACAGTCACGACACTCCCGTACGACTGCAGCGCTCCAAGCGGCCGGCAAGCTACATTTCTGAATACGATATTGGATGAGTGCGAATAGTATCGTTTATATTGATTTTTACAGTCTTTTCACACTAGGGAACGTATGTAGTGCCATAAAAATCTATATCTATAAATGTGAATGTCTGCTCGGTGTACATTTATCACGTCTGAACTACAAGACATAAATAGCTAAAACACTTGCTAATGTCTACCCGGGGAAGGCTTTAGGCATGGTTTTATAGCGATCGGATAGCTATTTATCTATCTATATATATTAATGTGAATGTCTGCACGGTGTACGCTTATCACGTCCGAACGACAAGACGCAGACACTTAAATATTTGTACACTTACTAATTTATACCTGTTGAAGTTTTTAGGTGATCTGAAATATATTTAGTAATTTGAAGAATATATCGCGAAATGCGGAACAATAATTACTCTTTGAAAATTACATTTACTCTCTGAAAATGGTTTTATTGGTTGCATTGTTGCTTGAGAGTTGATAATGATAAAAGGGTGGTGTATATTGGCATGGAAAGTTATTGGTGTGTATAAAATTCTACTCGTGTGTGTGTGTGTGTGTGTGTGTGTGTGTGTGTGTGTTAATATTTCGCCCTGCAGCGAAAACTACAGAACGCAAACGAATGGTCTATGTGTAATTGTACGAATCCTCCCATGTACACCATAGCAGTTCCATGCTGATAGCTATAAGGGGTGGAAGATATGGTGGTTGAAAGTAGTCAAATTATTTTTAAAAAATTCGGACTGAAGCCCAGCGACTCTATAGCAAGGAGGTCACATACAGCGAAACGTGATGCCACAGACCATATCTTTGGTCTATGCATGCTACAATGTCTTCAGCTCTTTCTCTGTAAGGATAAGCATACGAATAAGGAAATATAAGAATGAATAAAAAAGAGTAAGAAAGAAATTTCTTTTAATGCATCTCTTTAAAAGAATCGATCTGACGTTTCGTTCATTACATGAAGTGATTATTCTGAGATATTATTACAATCATTATTGTTGAATTTCGTGATTGGATTCTTCGAAACGAGTGCATTTTTACGTGTGATTTGATCTACACTTTCATTTTAACCGGTAAGTGCAGAGACTTCTGCAATCTGATAGGAATAGTTTTCCGTTTGTTTCTAAAGAAAGTATTGTATTTCATTTTATCCTTCAAAACGAGTCTCATAGCACACTGCTGAAAGATAGCCTATCTACCATAATCAACCAACACGCGAACGGAGCCGTGGGTTTAAGCTAGTAGGTAATGATTTAAAATTAGCTCCACCTTTGTCTTTATTAGGTTTACTGAGATCCCTGATGAGGTACGAACAGTTTTTTTACAATTATTTTGTAACCTACAGGCTTTTGCTGAATAATATCATTTTCTATTAAAAATTGGAAATAGATAATAAACACCGGAAGACCTACATTTGGCATATTTAACGTACCGAAGCACCCAGCACAGCTGTAGCTGAAGGAAAAACGTCACAGATCTGGCAAGAAAACGGAAAAAGCAATCAAACTGTTTTCAACAAAGAAGAACCCAATGCCACAATTGTTGCTGCAACTGAACCACAAACGGCAAGAATCTTCAAAAGACATTGTCTTCTTAAGCTAAAGTAATGACACTCAAACGAATATGCGCGCATCAGTAAGACGAATGAAGCCTAAAAATGTGCGAATCATTAGACTACACACCGAATTGATACGCGTCAAAAAACTCTTGTCATACTAATAACACACCCTAATAAAAATTTATATTTCTCTTATGTTTATATTCTACTTCCTTTCAGCGGAATAAGCTGCAAAATATCACATATTCGTATTTGTTCATGACGAAGTTGTTCATTACACCTCTGAATCGGTAAAATTCGGCTGTTCTTACATTAATGTCCGTGTTATGTATATCTTTTAATATTTTACTAATGCTTGTAACGCAAAAACTACACCAAATATTTCGTTACTTACGCACACAAATAATTCTAAACAAACATCACGCCTATGGTGACTTTCTCACCACTAGGAGCGCTAGTGTCGCAGCAATTGACAGTTGGTAACACCTTTTACAGCAGTGAGTGTCGGGACTTTATTTGTTAGACTGTGGTAATATCTTCAATATTTTGTTGTACTTATGAGCCACAGTCATGAATTATTTCACCACCATTTGAACGTATTATTTTATTATTTAAACCACAATCCTGATTTCGGCTTTAGAGACATTTTGATATGTACCATTAATCGAATTACATGTGCTAATTAATGCACGAATTAATTTGAAAATGTCTCTAAAGCCGAAATCCGAATTGTGATTAAATACATGAGATGATGCAGTCAAAGGGCGGTGAAGTCATTCAATAACATTGTCGTAAAAAAGTCTTAGTTGCACAAAAGCGATGTCTCACCTATTTACGCATGATGCGTTTACTTGTGGGCATCGTCAGACGTTGAAGGAGAAATTTACAATCGTGTTTGAAAAACAGGAGTTAACTAAAAATATCTAAAATCTTTCCTAAGCAAGAAATTCTAGAAAGAGGGAAGGCACAGGCTGATACAACTGCAGACCACATGACCACAATTCACTATTTATTCTAATTATTTTGTCAAGTAGGCTCAACCACAGATATCGTGTAAAACACTAAAATATGACGCGTTTCAAGGGTGAAGCCCTCATCATCAGATAATCTGTACCAGAATCTTAAAGCATGTGACAATAAAAATATAAAACGTAATGGATATAATTAAGACCACAATTCACGTTTTGGCTTCGAGGGGGTGATAGTTGAACTAATAAAATACCTCTGAAGAGTAGAGTTTCAGGAATAAATTTTTTTATTACTGATGTAGCGTCAAATTATTAAATTAAAATAAGACAGAAAGTTTAAAATAGATGTGGCATCTGTTGCTTGAGAGTTAAGGGAGGGGGAGGGGGCACGAAATAAATGGTAAAACCGAACCTAACTTAACCGCGCGAAGTTTATTTACTCACGTACGAGCCGCTCCCTGCCACAACTGCGGCACCACAAAAATATGGAGGGGAGTAATTTCAGTCGTTTAATAATATGTTTACATCATTCTTGGAAAGTCAGATGAAACTAATGTTTAATATTTTCTTGCTAGTAGCATTAAACGTACCTGGTTAAATTTCTTCTGTCGCCAGGTTAAATATCCTATTGATGAAAACTGTTTTAATGGTGAAACTAGTCTGCTTGCTGTTAAAATGGGAGCCAAAACTTTCCTGTCTATGTTTTCAATGAATTTACAGGTGAATCTGGAAGGAAGGAAGCTTAGGGTTTAACGTCCCGTCGACGGCGTGGTCATTAGAAACGGAGCTAGAGCTCAGACGCCGGCCGCAGTGGCCGGGCGGTTTACGGCGCGCCAGTCAAAATCTGCACGGCCGCCACGGTCGGGGATTCGAATCCCCCCTCGGGCACGGATAAATGTTCAAACTACTTATGAACTAACTAAGACTAAGGACGGCACAAATATCCATCCCGAGGGGGGACTCGAACCCCCGACCGTAGTGGCCGTGCAGACCGTGACTGAAGCCCCTCAGTCCCCTCAGCCACCGCGGCCGGCGCTTGCGACTTCAGGTAACCCCAAAGCCAATAAGCGCACGGACTGAGGTCTGTGGACATGGGAGGACAAGCAAGACGAAAGTGGCGGCTGAGCACACGATCATCACCAAAAGACGCGCTCTAGAGATCTTTCAGTCGTCTAGCAATACTTTACCTTTTTTTTCCTTGTTCTAATAAAACCCCATGTCATTCCAACCACGTGTGTCAGTTTTTACCTCTCTATCTACACTATTCCGTGATTTATTAAGTTTTCAAATTTATACTAGCTTTTGATCACCCGGTACATCTGAACTTACGGATCTGGCGTATTAATAGTGACGGAGTGGCCGGATGCCCTTCCTGCCGCCACCCCATGCTCTCCGGGACGAAATGTGTACCTCAAATGTCTGCGTATAGTGTTTTATGTGTGTGAAAGTATAGAGTTTAAGAATTGTTTGCGAATCGTGTAACTGAACTGAGGTGAGACTTGGGGACCAGCCCGGTATTCACCCGGGAGATGTGGGAAACCGCCTAAAAACCATATCCACTCCGACCCCCTTAGTTAATCCGACGGGTGGATTCGAACCGCCAGTACGCCTCTCCGTCTCTGAAAGCGGTGCGTTAGACCACACGGCTAACCGAGCGGGTGTGTTTACTTACATTGTACTACAAAGTAATATTACAATTGACACAAATTTTTCGCTTCACCCGAATTATAATCAAACTAGTTAGTTGAATGGGGAAGAGATAGGCATTACTACCAAGTGATACATGATAAAGTTACTTTGAATGCTTCATTAAATCAAAATTGGTAAAATAACTTCTACGCAATAATAATGATTCCATACTACAAGTAGTTATTCACAATATTGCCTAAAACAATACAAAATACTATACACAGTTCTACGCATCCATTAAAACCATTCTGAAGTGATTTCTTGTACTATTTTTGGGAGGCTTTCTTTCTTTAGTGATTTCAAGGATGAGATTACCATACTTGCAGCGGCGGAATGGCCGTGCGCACTGAGGCGCCCTGCTAGGGTGCGCGCGGCCGAGGTTCGAGTCCTCCCTTGGGCATGGGTGTTTGTTTTGTTCTTGAGATAAGTCAGTTTGAGTAGTGTGTAAGTTTAGCGATCGAAACCAACTGCAGTTAGGTCCCATAACTTCATAAAAATTTCAACATTTAACTTTATTTTGGAGAAAAAGCACTCGATATAAGGGCGAACCGCAGATCTCAGTTCAGTTTGAACAACAATTTTTCATGTTATTGTTTTGGATGTAAATCACATTCCGCCTAGTTCACATGCAGGATCATTTTTACCTCTGAACTACGTATTGGCGATCATTTTACTCGGTTCTAAGGTGGACTGTGAATTGCTTCATGTCTTGCAGTTTTGGTAGAAGTTGACACTTTGATGTTAAACACTAGAGGAAACAATATAGATAATATCAGAAACGAAGTGCAAGGCAAAAGACTTTTAGAAACTACATTAAACAAATGTAATAACATATTTTCTTACTTACTTGTATCAACCCCGGGTAGCAAATGATAATGTGACGTCATTATCACGTGATTAAAACGTTTACGTGTCGTCTCAGCGAATGATCTAAACAGAATGACATTGTAGTGAAAGTTCTGGATTACTGCTTATATTTTATTCAGCTGTTTCAACATTTTGTCATTATGAAGCGTATGCGTATATAAGAATTAATTAATTAATTGCAAATCAAACAATATGAAAATATCCATAAAATATTGTTATAAATTTTCCTTATAACTTACGTCTTCGATGTTTGGAAGTTATATGCTAGTATCTGGCGTGACTGTTGTATAAACTGTATTGAAATATTCACGTATTTCACAGTTGTATACGTTTTTTCGCAGTTGGATACGTTTCTTAGCTGCCAGGTTTTATGCAGCTTTTAAGTTGATTGGTCAGAGAGGCTCATTTCGTTTTTAGCTACCTCTAATCATTTAGCAATTCTTTGCTTCTCAGCCTTTTTCATCGATAAAGTCAATAGAAAACGAAATAAGCTTCTCTGACCAATGTCAACGTAAAAAAGTCTGATAACTTGTCGATTGCTATATGTATGTAAACATCTTTGGCAGAGCTGTTGTTAATTACGCAAAATACAAAAGTTTTCTTTAACGTTTAGCGAAACAAGCTGCATAAAACCTGGCAGCTATAAAAGTATGTTCAAAATGTTCAAACGTTTGTTAAGCTTATGGGACTTAACTACGGGGTCATCAGTCCCTAAACTTACAAACTACTTATGAACTACTTACGAACTAGGACGGCACAAATATCCATGCCCGAGGGGGATTCGAACCCCCAACCGTAGTGACCGTGCGGACCGTGACTGAAGCGCCTCCGTCCCCTCGGCCACCGCGGCCGGCTAAAAAAAGTATCCAACTGCGAAGTACGTGAATAATTCGATGCAGTACATACAACAGTCACGCCAGATGTTAGCATATATCGTCCAAACATCGTAGACGTAAGTTATAAGATAAATTTATAATAAAATTTTTATGTATATTTTCCTATTACTAGATTTCTAATTAATGAATGTAATTCTTATACACGTCGCGCGTGATAATGACAAAATGTTGATACAATTGTAGCGCTATTGTATAAGATATAAGCAGTGATCCGGAACATACATTGCAATGTCATTCAACAACAATCAGGAAGATCTAAACATACTTCCGCACTCAGCTGTTGAAGTCGAACACCCGAGCTGGGTGGCAGTCAGCTATTTTGTTTGCAGTACGACATTTATGAAATGGGTGCTGTCGTCTAGATAAGCACGAAAATTTTACTGGCGGCCTTCTTCTGTGTAGTACGTCTGTACATAGTGACGTATATTTAGCAGCGCTACGTTGTGACTGTGCTTTCCTTAGCGCCTCAGCGAGACGAGCGTTTCGCCTGTCGCTGACGTGAATGGGGCCAGTAAAGACGGCAGATAAGTTTACCCCGGCGCCTGAGTACACAAGCTTATCTGCCAATAAGGGCGCTAGCCGCGGGTTGCGGCGCGGGCTGCCGAGGCGCTAGGCGCCGGCTCACCTGTTGCTTCCACACCAGCGCACCCTGCCTGTCCACACCCTGCACCCTACATCCATTTCAATCTGCTTACTGTATCCATCTCTTGGTCTCCCTCTGCGGTTTTTACCCCACACACTTCTCGCCAAAGCTAAATGCACGATTCCTTCGTGTCTAAGAATGGGTCCTACCCTTCTTTTAGTTAAGTTATGCCAGAAATTCCTTTTCTCACCAAATCTGTTCAGTACCTCCTCATTAGTTACGCGGTCCACCCACCTAATCTTCAGCATTCTTCAGTAACACCATATTTCAAAAGACTCTATCTTCCTGTCTGCACTGTCCGTCTAAATTTCACTCCCATACAACGCAACACTCCATAAAAATGCCATCAGAAAACAGAAAAGAGTTCCTTATGCGTAAATTAATATTCTATGTTAACAAATTTCTCTTTTTCAAAAACGCTTTTCTTCCCATTGCCATTTTCCATTTTATATTCTCTGTACTGCGACCATCGTGCGTTATTTTACTGCCTCAGTAACAAAACTCATCTACAACATTTATTGTTTCGTCGCTTAATCTAATTCCTTCAGCATCTCCTGATTTTCTCAGACTTCACTCCATTACCCTTGTTTTGCTCTTGTTAATATTTATCTTGTATGTACCTTTCAAAACACAGTCCATCCCGTTCAACTGCACTTCCAAGTCCTTTGCTGTCTCTGACAAAACTACATGTCATCGGCAAAACGAAATGTTTTTATATCTTCATCGTGAACTATAATTCCTTCTCCAAATTTCTCCTTGCTTTCCCCAAATGTCTCATTTATTTTCCTGTAGGCAGTATCTACTTTTCCCCTTCTTATACATTCTTCTACAGATTTGCATTTGGCTTCTAGCCATTTTGCACTTCATCTGAATTCCATATCTTAGTCGTCTGTACTCCATTTTGCCTGTTTCATTTACTGCATTTTTATATTTTCTCCTTTTATCAATTAAGTTTAGTATTCTGCCACATTTATTGTTTCGTTACCTAACCTAATACCTTTAGTATCCAGACTTTCATACAGTGGCTGTACACATGGAGGAGAGATGACATAACGTCGAAAAAGGGAAGACCACGTCCAACATCTTAGTTGACCCAAAATATTATTCCTTTCTATATGGGAGGAGCGAAAGGCACAAGAAAGTCGTTGTCTGCTGTAGCGCACCTTCCGATAGATCATCAAACTACAAATAAGCGTTTACACGGTACGCGTTGGACGAGTCGTCTACTTCGTTCGTTGTCAACTTACAGCATATGAACCGCAGAGTTAAGATCACTTTCGAGACTGTCAAATATATAGTGATTATTGTAATGATTAAAACATTTGATAAAATGCTTAACAATTTAAAACAATTTATATAAAATCAATAAAATGGCCTACACAGCAAATTGTAAGGGGATGGTTTTTTTTTTTTTTTTTTTTTTTTTTTTTTTTTTTTTTTTTTTTTTTTTTTTGTGTGTTTTAAAAAGGAAAAGAAAGAAAAAAAAGAAGAAGAAGCAAACACATTCGTTTGGGTACATTTTTCGGTCCAGGCCAATTTTAAATAAATAGTTTAAAATTCTTAAGCATTTTATCTTATTAGAAGACGGCCCACCTCCGCTCTGACAATGTCAGATTTTACATTAAAACATTTATATGTGGTTTAGAGTGCCCCATGTGAAACAACGTCGCTCACATGTGTAAACGTCCGTATTGTAGAAGATTAAATACTTCCAGGCCGTGCGGTTGATGCGCTTATGTATATCAAAGTCAAGGTTCAAGTAATGCTCACCGACAACAAGAACTTCACCTGTTAACTACAACGAGTTTAAGGAGAAATAGCAAATACTTTAGGCGATGGTAAGAAAGACAAATTGAAATTAAAAAAAGCCGTATAATGTGTGTTCAACTTTTAGTGGTTATGCAAACCAAAGCATTTTAACTTCGCGATTGTTGGGCTTTCTATGTGGTAAATTCCGTTGAAAGCCATTTTATAAAAGATCCAGAATCACTGATTACAGTTTCTATCACTACAGCTGTTTCAGCATCTTGGCTGCGTGTAAAGGAAATGCAAATTTCACTATTTTGACTGATATTTTCGTCGGCTCTTGGTAAATCATCATATTGACTTTTATTAAAATAACCGGTTTCCGACCTAGTTTAAAGTCTGAAGATGACCTTGTAAGCCGAAAACCGGTTAACTACTTGGAAATGAACTTGTAGAACATGCATAAAATTTGTATTCATTATGAAGTTGTTCTGTCACGAACCGACGGAGAAATCAGTGAATTCTCGTACATTTGCTTTACGATTTGTTTGGCTTTCATATTAACAGCTGTATCTCTGTACTCAATAAAAATTCGACACGTGTTATGTTGCTGTTGTTATGGGATTCACTCCGGAGACTGGTTTGATGCAGCTCTCCGCCCTACTCTATCCTGAATAAGCCTCTTCATCTCCTCATATGAACGGCACTCTACATCCATTTGAATCTGCTAACTGTATCCATCTATTTATCTATTTGTCTCCCTCTGCGATTTTTACCCCAAACACTTCTCTCCAAAGCTGAATTCACAATTCCTTGATGTCTAAGAATGTGTCCTACCAATCTATCCCTTCTTTTAGTCAAGGTATGCCAGAAATTTCTTTTCTCCCCAATTCTGTTCAGTACCTCCTCATTAGTTACGCGATCCACCCACCTAATCTTCAGCATTCTTCTGTAGCACCACATTTCAAAAGCCTCTATCGTCTTTCTGGCCGCACTGTTTATTGTCCATGTCTCACTCCCATACAAGGCAACACTCCATACAAACGCTTTCAGAAAGGACTGCTTTTGCTTAAATTAATACTCGATGTTAACAAATTTCTCTTTTTCAAAAACGCTTTTCTTCCCATTGCCATTCTGCATTTTATATCCTCTGTAGTGCGACCATTTGTGTTATTTTACTGCCCAAGTAACAAAACTCATCTACCACGCTAATTGTTTCGTTACCTAACCTAATGCCTTTAGCATCGCCAGATTTTCTTAGGCTGCACTCCATTACCGTTGTTTTGCTGTTGTTAATATTTATCTGATATGCGGCTTTCAATGTTGTCGGCAAAACGCAATGTTTTTATTTCATCCCTCTGAACATTAATTCCTTCTCCGAATTTCTCCTTGCTTTCATTTATAACTTGCTCAAAGTACAAATTAAAGAACACTGGAAAAAGGCAACAACCTTATCTTCCTCCCATTCATGCCCTTCGATAACTGCTGCATCGTTTTTGTATAAGTTGTTAACAACCCTCCGTTTCCTATTTTACTCCTGCTGATTTCAGAATTTGAAAGAGTCTGTTCCAGTCAACATTGTCAAAAGCTTTTTCCATATCTACAAAAGCTAGAAATATAGGTTGGCGTTTACTTACTCTAAGGTAAGTGGTAAAGTGAGTATTGCCTCCCGTGTTCCTACATTTCTCCTCAATCCAAACTAATCTTCACCAAGGTCAGCCTCTACCAGCTTTTCCATCTTTCTGTAAAAGATTAAAATTTTAATCTGCCAGGAAGTTTCATATCAGCGCACACTCCGCTGCAGAGTGAAGTTTCATTCTGGAATATTTTAGTGCTTTGTGAATTCAGTTCATGGAAATGAAAGCGGAATCATTTAGGCTCGTTTATACTCCTGGCCGTTAAAATTGCTACACCATGAAGATAACGTGCTACAGACGTGAAATTTACCCGACAGCAAGAAGATGCTGTGATATGCAAATGATTAGCTTTTCAGAGATTTCACATATGGTTGGCGCCGGCTGCGACCTCTACAACGTGCTGACATGAGGAAAGTTTCCAACCGATTTCTCATACACAAACAGCAGTTGACCGGCATTTCCTGGTGAAACGTTATGATGTCTCGTTTCCGACTTTGGCAAAGGTCCGACTGTAGACTACCGCGATTGCGGTTCATCGTATCGCGACATTGCTGCTCGCGTTGGTCGCGATCCAGAGACTGTTAGCAGAATATGTAATCGATGGGTACAGGAGGGCAATACGGAACGCCGTGCTGGATCCCAACGGCCTCGTATCACCAACAGTCGACATGACAGGCATCGTATCCACATGGCTGTAACGAATCGTGCAGCCACGTCTCGATCCCTGAGTCAACAGATGGGGACGTTTGCAAGACAACAACCATCTGCACGAACAGTTCGACGACGTTTTCAGCAGCATGGACTATCAGCTCGGAGACCATGGCTGCGGTTACCCTTGACGCTGCATCACAGACAGGAGCGCATGCGATGGTGTACGCAACGACGGTCCTGGGTGCACGAATGGCAAAACGTCATTTTTTCGGATGAATCCAGGTTCGTATCAGTGTTTGGCGACATCACAGTGAACGCACATTGGAAGCGTTTATTCGTCATCGCTATACTGGTGTATCACCCGGCTGATGGTTTGGGTGTCATTGGTTACACGTCTCTGTCACCTCTTGTTCGCATCGACGGCACTTTGAACAGTGGCCGTTACATTTCAGATTTGTTACGACCCGTGGCTTTACCCTTCATTCGATCCCTGCGAAACCCTACATTTCAGCAGGATAATGCACGACCGCATAATGCAGGTCCTGTACGGGCCTTTCTGGATACGGAAAATGTTCGACTGCTGCCCTGGCCAGCACATTCTCCAGATCTCTCACCAATTGAAAACTTCTGGTCAATGGTGGCAGAGTAACTGGCTCGTCACAATACACCAGTCACTACTCTTGATGAACTGTGGTATCGTGTTGAAGCTGCATGGGCATCTGTACCTGTACGCGACATCCAATCACCGTTTGACTCAATGCCCAGGCGTATCAAGGCCGTTATTACGGCCAGCAGTGGTCGGTACTGATTTATCAGGATCTATGCACGCAAATTGCGTAAAAATTTAAACACATGTCAGTTCTAGTATAATATATTTGTCCGATGAATACCCGTTTATCATCTGTACTTCTTCTTGGTGTAGCAATTTTAATGGCCAGTAGTGTATATTTTCATACAGAAACAACAGGGAAAAATGGAAGTGATTCAGGAAACAATGTACACCAATTTCCACACTGACTAATCATAGACTGGTTACTATCAGTGATTTGACCGCTTATAAAATGGCAGCTGAGTTCCCTTTGGATGCCGCAATGAGCACTGTAACTCGTGAATTAGCCTCTCTGTGAAATTTATGCTCGTTGGTCTAAATCTATAGCTACATTTATACTGCGCGATTCACCTTAATATGTTGTTAATGTAAATCACGCACCAGCTGTCAATAATAATAAAATATGTCAGAACGACATTATCCCATTATTAAGCTCTTAAAACATGTCTGCCGCTAGGCAACACCATTAAACATAATAACAGCTGCTTACGTACTTGGTCAAAAACAAATCGTCGTGTTAATGGGATAATGTCGTCCCGAAACACGTCACGCTGACATATAAAAAAATTTATATTTTACAACTGGTGTGTGATTTGCATTAATAATTAGTGAAACAGTTGTACGATGGCGTCAAACAAATGACCGTGATAAGTGTGGAGGACGGTATCTCGTAGCACTACTGTCATTTCTTTTTCTGTTCTGCTCCTAAATAAAAATGGGGAAAAATGATTACGGCATGCCTCTGTAACAGCCATAATTTCTCTTATCTTTGTGGTATTTACTTGAAATACAAGTAGAATCGTTCTGAAGGCAGCTTAAAATTCCTGCTATCTAAATTTCCACAACATAATTTCTCGAAAAGAACTTCATTTTCTCTCCGGCTATTTCCTTATGAGTTCTTGAAGCACACATGTAAAGCTCTCGCACTGACAGAACCTACCAGCGAGAAACTTAGCAGCCTCACTCCGAATTGATTTTTTGTCTTCCTTCAAACCGATCTGGTGGGCATCACACTTGAGCGATAATCAAGACGGGCTCGCTCGCAGCCTCCTTTACATATAAACGACATCTTCCCAAAATTTTCTCAATAAATCGAACATCCACCTTCCTACGGGTAACCTTATGTGATCGTTCTAACTCATATTGCTGTGCAGAGATGCGCAAAGATTGTGTCAAGCAGGACATTATTAAAGCTGTATTTATGAGATTTTTCCTCCTCATCTACGTCACCTTACAATTTTGAATACTGTGGAGAAAAACATTCCTGGTTGGAAAAATATACATAAAAATAAAGTTGGGTTAACGTACCAGGCGAAAACGAACCGTTTCGTCGATAGACATAAATAAAAACGTACACACACACACACACACACACACACACACACACACACACACACACACAAATGTTGAGCTTTCGTAACCCAAAGCTCCTCTTTTCTCAAGAAGCAACCTTGAGTTGCGAAAGCTCAACATTTGTTTATGTGTGTTGGGGGGGGGGAGGTATTTTAGTATTTTATGCGTGTCTATCGACAAACCGGTGCTTTTTCTCCTGGTAAACCACGAGGCGCGTCCTGAAAGTAAGTTCCGTTTGGTAATAAAATGAAATTGTACACAGATACAGAAGACATTTTTATTGCACACAATACTACAACTTTTAAACTACTTTTCCACATAACTGCCGAAATTTTGCAAGCATTTGTCATAGCGAGGCACCAGGTTTTGTATGCCATCTTCGTAGAAATCTGCCGCCTGTGTCTTCATGCATCAGTGATCGTGAAATTTGGGGGAAGTCCATAGCGAGAGCACTAATTGTAAACCTACGGTTTTCCTGGATCTTGTCATCAATTGCGTGAACCACTTCTTCTGTAACTAAAGGTGGAAAATATTCAAATGTTTGTAGAACTTATGGGACTTAACTACGGGGTCATCAATCCCTAAGCTTACAAACTACTTATGAACTGCCGGCCGCGGTGGCCGAGGGGACTAAGGCGCTCCAGTCACGGTCTGCACGGCGACCACGGTCGGGGGTTCGAATCCCCCCTCGGGCATGGATATTTGTGCCGTCCTAGTTCGTAAGTAGTTCATAAGTAGTTTGTAAGTTTAGGGACTGATGACCCCGTAGTTAAGTCCCATAGACTGTACAAACATTTGAACATTTGAATTTATGAACTAGCTAAGACTAAGGACGACACAAATATCCATGCCCGAGGGGGAATTCGAACCCCCGATCGTAGTGGCCGTGCAGACCGTGACTGGAGCGTCTCAGTCCCCTCGGCCACCGCGGCCGGCTAAAGGTGGACGCCCACTTCGTTCTTCATCGTGCATATCACTACGCCCGCCTTTGAACTATCGGACCCATCTTCTCACCATCGAATCACTTATCGCATTTGGTCCGTAAACATCGCAAATTTGCCGATAAATTCCACTTCGTTTCACTTTTTTTGCATTCAGAAACCGAATCACCGACCTGATCTCACAAGCGGCGGGATTTTCAATCAACGCCGACATTTCAAACAAGCACAACAAAGCTTACGTAACTGACAGAGATCTCCAAATGGCGCACGTTCTTCTCCTTGATACACATCGTCTACAGCGCATGTGCGGAACTGCAATCGCAGCGCTGTAGCGGAGATTAATTGAAACGGAACTTATTTTCTGGACGCGGCTCGTATATACACAGAGTGTTACAAAAGGATACGGTCAAATTTTCAGGAAACATTCCTCACACACAAAGAAAGAAAATATGTTATGTGGACATGTGTCCGGAAAGGCTTAATTTCCATGTTAGAGCTCATTTTATTTCTTCTCTTCAAATCACATTAATCATGGAATGGAAACACACAGCAACAGAACGTACCAGCGTGACTTCAAACACTTTGTTACAGTAAATGTTCAAAATGTCCTCCGTTAGCGAGGATACGTGCATCCCGTGAACTTTTGGGCAGGAATTGTTGGTGATATCTTGATTGGGCCTCATGTTCTTCCACCTACGCTCACTGGAGCATGTTATCATGATTTCATACGGGATACTCTACCTGTGCTGCTAGAACATGTGCCTTTATAAGTACGACACAACATGTGGTTCATGCAAGATGGAGCTCCTGCACGTCGACGTGTTCGTACGCTTCTCAACAACAGATTCGGTGACCGATAGATTGGTAGAGGCGGACCAATTCCATGGCCTCCACGCTCTCCTGATCTCAACCCTCTTGACTTTCATTTACGGGGGCATTTGAAAGCTCTTGTCTACTCAATCACGGTACCAAATGTAGAGACTCTTTGTGCTCGTATTGTGGACGGCTGTGATACAATACGCCATTCTCCAGGGCTGCATCAGCGTATCAGGGATTCCATGCGACGGAGGGTGGATGCATGTATCCTCGCTAACGGAGGACATTTTGAACATTTCCTGTAACAAAGTGTTTGAAGTCACGCTGGTACGTTCTGTTGCTGTGTGTTTCCATTCCATGATTAATGTGATTTGAAGAGAAGTTATAAAATGAGCTCTAACATGGAAAGTAAGCGTTTCCGGACACATGTCCACATAACATATTTTCTTTCTTTGTGTGTGAGGAATGTTTCCTGAAAGTTTGGCCGTACCTTTTTGTAACACGCTGTATATTTCACCTTACATTTATTTACATTTAGAGCGAATTGCCATTCTTCACTCTAACTAGAAATATTGTCTAAGTAATCTTGCAACCTACTACCGCCCTGCAATGAAGACACCTTCTCGTCCACGACAGAATCATCAGCAAACAGTTTGAGATTGCCACTCACACCGTCCGTCAGATCATTTATGTAGATGCATAATAATTACGACCATACCACACTTACCTGCCTCACTCCTAAAGATACCCATGTCTCGCCGTCGAGGACGACGTACAATGTTATTCCACTTAACAAGTGTTCGAGCCAATCACATTTATTTCATGAACCTATTCCTTATACCTTCTGTAATTGGGTGATTAACTGTTATCGATAAAACGTCTTAAATGCTTAATTTATGTCATGTTACTGTCACAACATAACTTTTTCCATCATGAATTTTGGTATTATTAAAAAATATGGAAATGAAATTCAAAGAATTTGGAAAACCGCTAAAATGCTCCATATGAGTCCTGTGATGCCTACGCGATGCTGCTCTGCTGTTGTAAAATTCACTGACAGTAATACATTGTTTCAGAGCCGCGACTACAATCATTGAGTAATACTGTAGTGTACAAGTACATAAAAACCTTAGAAAATTTGCTTTTTGGATGTTTCAAGCAATGTGAAACTACGTACAATGTGGTCGAAACTTGCTCATCACGATACAAATGACATACAGGTACTTTCTTTCGTTTATGTCTGTGTCGGTAAATTTGGCATAAGTAAGCAAGCATTCCACCTGATTATTATTACTCTGTAATTTGACTATTAAGTATTATGTCTGCAACTCCAAAGGTATACCACTACGGTCGGGGGTTCGAATCCCCCGTCGGGCATGGATATTTGTGCCGTCCTTAGAGTTAGTTAGTTCGTAAGTAGTTTGTACGTTTAGGGACTGATGACCCCGTAGTTAAGTCCCATAAGCTATACAAACATTTGAAAATTTTTTCCAAAGGTATAAATTATTAATATGAAGAGATTAGTAATCTTATGATTACATTTTCTAAACAGCTATGCACGATATGAGATTTTAATGATTAACATTTCAAGTCATTTTCTACCGTAGTTGGTGAAATTTGATATTCTTTGTCTGTTTTAATATTTACTCCGCTGTTGCAGTACTTCAGTATATACTTGAGACCCAAAGAAATTGGCACTCGTGGCTACTATCGTGTATGGTCCCGGTGACAGCTCAGAAATGCCGTAACCCAACTGGGCATGGACTGGACTAACGTATGAAGAACTGCTGAAGGAACCTGCAGATCTGTCCATAAATCCGTAAGAGAACAAGGAGGGTGGGGGGGAGGGAAAGGGGGGACCTGTTCTGAGGGACACGTTGCTCAGTAGTTCATTCCGGGGAGTTTGGTGCCCAAAGGCTAAGTTAGAAGATTGCTCTTCGAGACACTCTATAAATTGTCGACTTAGCCGGCCGCGGTGGCCGAGCGGTCTGCGGCGTGCCAGTCACTGCACGGCCGCTGCGGTAGGGGATTCGAATCCCCACGCCCCCCCCCCCCCCGGACATGGATGTTTGCGCCGTCTATAGTATAAGCTAGTTCATAAGTAGTTTGTAAGTTTAGGGACTGATGACCCCGTAGTTATGCTCTACAAACATTTGAACGTACAGACGTTTATGTCGAAAAACACAGTGAAAGAATATCATGAATTTATTTAATAGAAGAAGATGTTAGGAGAGAGAAAGATGGAGAAGATAGAGTCCGACATTTTGTGATGATTGAGGAGGGAAATAGGAAAAATAATTGTTTACATTTACTGGTATTCTCAAATTTATTTTATTATTACTTCAGAATAACGCCTTTCTTGCCATGTAGTCGGAGGAACACGGCACGGTTTCAGAATTTAGTTTTGAAGATATTATTCGTGATTATTCTCGTCAAAAACCAAGGAAAAGATATTTTGTCGATTGTATGAATCAGAAGAACCATACTGTTTATAGCCTACAACTAATATAAATTTATAGCCGCCAAGGGTGTACAGTGGTAGAGTGTCAGACTACAAATCCAAAGGTCGCTGGTTCGATCCCCGCCAGGTGGTAGGATTTTTATCTCTCACTTTCCACTTCTTTCACCTATGGGAGTATTGCTCACGTGAAAAATACCGAGTAGCACCGTGGTTCGGAACGCACGTTAAATTGTAGGTCCCCCTGTAACTGGCTGGGTAAGTCAGTTCGAAGGTCGGAGGAAGGCAACGGCATACCACCTCCAAACAGGACCATGCCTAGTAAAGCACTGTTGTGTTCAAACCAATCTTCGGATTGTTGACTGCTTTACCTTTTTTACCTTATATATATATATATATATATATATATATATATATATATATATATATATATATGTGTGTGTGTGTGTGTGTGTGTGTGTATGTCAAGTGCTGAAATCATGTAAGCGTACATCCTGAGCAATCTCTTTCGATTTGGAATTTCATAAAATTAAAATGATTTCGAAAGCTAAGGATTTTTTTATTATTTTTACCATTTTCGTAATCGTCGTAGTTATCAAGTTTCTTTCTCGAGTTAATTTTTTCTGTGATCACAGTAGCTCTGCGTGGAAGTTCTGCACAGGGCCTCGCGGAAGCTAAGGCCCGCGCTTTCCATTGTGTAAGTTAAAGAGTAGGGACTGATGATGGTAGCAGTTGCATTAGGGCACCTTGATATAGACGGGCTTGCTCCTCAATTTCTACTGTAGCGGAAGCTTCCGCCGCCATTTTTGTTCCAAGTGGTGATTGCGTGAGCATGTGAAAAGCCGAGATTTTCCACTGTTATTGCATTGAAATATCACTTGCTTCATTTCTAATACACGTACCAAAAAGAAAATATATATTTGGATTAAAATATATATATATATATATCTATTCGTAATACATTATTGTAATGTGGTTTCACAAATCGTTACATATGTTTTCTGGTATTTTCTCACCTGGATGTGTATTATGAGCAACTTTTACGCATTCCACAGCTCAATTTTACGGGATACCAGATCCACTACGGAATCTGAGCTTTAGTTTAGTTTCATACATTCTGTGAGCAAAAATCAAGGAAAATGTAACGATTTTCATCCAAAGCGAAGGTAAAGCATTTTCACAAGTTATAGTTTCAAAACACTTTTCAGCTAATGGCATTTTAACAGCTCAGGGATTTAATAAAATTCTGTCTGTGATAAAATTGGTCAATTTTACTCACGACTTCGGCGGCGTAGAGTGCTGATGTTGGCAACGACCTTTGAATGCTCTTTTAAAACTCGAACCGCTAGAATGAGAGAAACTAGTTTTTCATGTTTACCAACTTCTTGTATGTGCCCTTGTCCGGTCAGTAAATTAATTATCGTCGTAAAACGAACATTTTGTTGCGAACATTAGGAAATTACGCCGCCGATGCAGGAACTGAAATTAGCATCACAGTAGCTTCAAACATCGCTACGAGCCATATGAGCCCATTATAACTAGTAAAAAACAGTGTACATCATTTAAAAGTAATTAGTATTGTCATTATCTAAATGTTGATACTGTTTGTTGTCGCCGATGTATATATAAATAAAAGTCTTTCACATTAGTTCGTTGCTTCGGAACCTTCGCTAAAAAGGACACGTATCGAAACTTGTCATTTACAACGTATAACAATTGTGCGTAACTACAAATGAATTAACCCAACTCACATAGTTCTTAAGACCTTGTCACGACGACAATTTATTAACCATATATTACGACTTTTGGGATGCATTACAAACGAAAAAAACACGAAAACCATTTTCTGAACGATTAGAACAATTCGGAGCTGCACAGCCCACCATACTGAAAGCGTACTGACTGCCATTTCTACAATCGCGATTCGAACCGAAGGAACAAAAATGGCGGATGCGCATCCCCGTCTGTATCCAGGTGCCCTACGTTACGTCCAATAGGGTTCCAATTATTTGATCATTTTCAGGAAAGAATGAAACACTTCTTGAAGAAGAGTAGCCTAGACCACATTTAAAGCAAAATTACTTTATTTCACTACTAGTTTCGTCAATACTTGTTGCCATTAACATTAAGGGGGGGGGGGGTGAGACAACTGTTGGACATGTCGTACAATTGTTGGTGGCAACTTCAAATCAGCTGTTGTTACATGTTCAGTGGTGGTTCTCTTGATGTTTAGTGAAAGACACACAATAATGTGTGTTGTCAAAAATAAAATGGTGACACACCACCGCTTTAGTGCCAAGCAAGCCCTCATTAACAGACAGCTAACAACAGTAATGTAAAACACTAAAGTCATGGTGAGCACATAATACACAGTGTGAATTACAGGATAGCACAAGAGGAGCTATACACAGTAAATGCAACAACAGGCCAGACGCGGTTACAGGTAATGTATAGCTCCTCTTGTGCTATCCTGTAATTCACACTGTGTATTATCTGCTCACCATGACTTTGGTGTTTTACAATTATATTACAGTTGTTTGCTGTCTGTTAATGAGGGCTTACTTGGCACTAAAGCGGTGGTGTGTCACCATTTTATTTTTGACAACACACATCATTGTGTGTCTTTCACTTAACATCAAGAGAACCACCACTGCACATGTAACAACAGCTGATTTGAAGTTGCCACCAGCAATTGTACGACATGTCCAACAGTTGTCTCGCCCCCCCCCCCCTTTTGCTATTGGTCGGCCATTTGGTAAACCACGAATTCGAGAAGTCTTTTCCTGCACATGTGCACTGCTGTTTTTAATGTAGGCCTGTCACTTGATAATGACAACAAGTATTGCCGAAACTAGTAGTGAAATAAAGTAATTTTGCTTTAAATGTGATCTAGGCTGCTCTTCTGTAAGAAGTGTTTCATTCTTTCCTGAAAATGTTCAAATAATTGGAACCCTATTGGACGTAACGTAGGGCACCTGGATACAGACGGGGATGCGCATCCGCCATTTTTGTTCCT
Source organism: Locusta migratoria (assembly GCA_026315105.1). Lineage (NCBI taxonomy): Eukaryota > Metazoa > Arthropoda > Insecta > Orthoptera > Acrididae > Locusta > Locusta migratoria. The sequence continues at coordinate 669,888,198 of CM048744.1, forward strand.
ACGGTTCGAAGCGCGATTGTAGAATATGGCAGTCAGTACGCTTCAGTATGGTGGGCTGTGCAGCTCCGAATTCTTCTAATCGTTCAGAAAATGGTTTTCGTGTTTTTTCGTTTGCAATGGATCCCGAAAGGCGTAAAATATGGTTAATAAAACTGTCGTAGTGAGAAGGTCTTACAGCGGTGGCCGAGGTGACTGAGGCCCTCCAGTCACGGTCAGCACGGCCACTACGGTCGGGGGTTCGAATCCCCCCTCGGGCATGGATATTTGTGCCGTCCTAGTTCGTAAGTAGTTCATAAGTAGTCTGTAAGTTTAGGGACTGATGACCCCGTAGTTAAGTCCCATAAGCTTAACAAACATTTGAACATTTTGAACAAGGTCTTACAAACTATGTGAGTTGGGACAATTCATTTGCAGTTATGCACAATTGCTACACGTTGTAAATGACAGGTTTCAATACGTGTCCTTTTTAGCGAAGGTTCCGAAGCTACGAACTACTGTTAAAAACTTTTATTTATATATACATGGGCGATAATAACAGAGACTGAACAGTTCCAATTTCTAGGTGTTCATATAGACAGTAAGCTGTCATGGATAGCCCATGTTCAGGATCTTGTTCCAAAACTAAATTCTGCTATATTTACCATTAGAACAATATCTGAGATAAGTGATTTTTCAACACGGTTACTTTCACTCACTTATGACGTACGGCATTGTTTTTTGGGGTAACTCGCCTGATGCAAAAAGGATTTTTCTGGCTGAAAAACGGGCGGTTCGAGCAATATCTGGTGTAAGTTCGCGAACGTCATGTTGACCCCTTTTCAGTAGTCTGGGAATTTTGACTGTGGCGTCACAATACGTTTTTTCTTTAACGTCGTTTGTTGTTAATAATATCAGCTTATTCCTACGAGTTCGTAGCTTTCACTCGGTGAATACTAGACAGAAGTCTAATCTACATTTGCATCACACCACCTTAACACCTGTGCAGAAAGGGGTACAGTATTCTGCGGCATCCATTTTCATAAGCTGCCACAAGAACTTAAGAATCTTAGCACTAATCCACACGCTTTCAAATCTAAATTGAACAGTTACCTCATGGCTCACTCCTTTATTCTGTCGAGGAACTCCTAGAAAAGTTAAACAATTAAGCTAATTTATTTTTTCTTTATTGATTCTTTTCACTTTGTCTTAAGATTGTCGTGTGCAAAGGACTACTTAAAAATTTTCTATTACCATTCTTGTGTTAAACTTCATGTATTGACTTGTTCCATGACCATGGAGTGTCACTCCTCAATTGGGTCCTATGGAACAGAAAAAAACCAATAAATAAATAACAATAGTAATTACTTTTAAATGATGCACACTGTTTTTTACTAGTTCTAATGGGCTCATATGACTCGTAACGATGTTTGAAGCTACTGCGATGTTAATTTTAGTTGCAGCTACTGCGATGCTAATTTTAGTTCCTGCATCGGCGGCACAAGTTCCTAATGTTCGCAACAAAATGTTCGTTTTACGAGGATAATTAATTTACTCACCGGGCAAGTGCACATACAAGAAGTTGGTAAACATGAAAAACTAGTTTGTCTCATTCTAGCTGTTCGAGTTTTAAAAGATCATTGAAAGGTCGTTGCCAACTGCCCTCTACAGTGGAAAAACTCGGCTTGTCACGAGCTCACGCTATCACCGCTTGGAACAAAAATGGCGGCGGGAGCTGCCGCTACAGCAGACATTGATGTGCATGCCCGTATATATCCAGGTGTCCTAACCTGCTATTGTCATCAGTCCCTAGACTTTAACCCTTTCGAAGTTTTTACTCATTTTTTAGAATATCTTAAGTTTTCTCAGATGTTACATAGTCTGATTTGGGTCAGGATTACAAATATGACACTCAAAAAATTTTAGCACATTCCATTTTTCCTAAAAAAAAAAAAAAAATAAAAAAAAAAAAAAAGGTGGGACACATACGTCCCACTGATCATTTCTGGCACCGATTTACCTAAGACTTTTTAAAATAATTTCTTAAGGTATCCTAAAAATTTACAGAAAAACTGTTTTTCTTTGAAATATGAGTACTATAATATCGCAACAGAAAGGCATTATAGGACTACACAATGGTCATTGGGACACATCCGTTCCACTAATTGTAAATTCACTGAAAAAAACTTTTGAAGTAAAATGAGTTTTAGAAAGCGTAATTGTTGTTTGTAAACTTCTAAGAAACATAAAATAGCAAGAATACATACTTCGGACATTTTCGGTAGCGAGAAAAAGACGAAAACCGACTCAAGGCACAATAAACAATCGTTACGGCGCTAAAATTCACGCGGCAGCCCATATAAACAGTCACAGTCTTCTACACTGTAAGAATTTCAGTGCCTCGATTTTTTTCCGCGTTCTGAAGGGCCACCAACAGATGACAGGACTATGCAGAATTACGCAACTGGCCACCTTGTGGTACAAATGAGGTCCGAAGTTAGTGGGACGTATATGTCCCAACAACCACGAAAGGGTTAACTTACACTACGGGCAGAGCCGACCCTAGCTTTAATTAGTGTTTCATTCTAACCATTTAAGATTACTCTCCCACCGACAAATGACGGCTGTTATTAATTTTCAGGAAAGTCTTTGCGGAAGTCTCATAGAATGAGGAAAAACACCAGAGTTCGTAGGGGATAGGAGAGCTTGTGCTGTCAGGAAGAGAGAGCAATCAGACGGGAGTCGAGTGTTTGTGGACTGTGTTGGCACGGCGGCGGCGCGCTGTTTACGCTGCGGTGGGCTCCTGGTTTTACGGGCGGACGCGGCGGTCGCGGCTGCCAACTCACCACGCCCTCGCCCCTGCTCCTGCTGCCGGCAGTCACACTTGAGCCCGCACCCGCTGCTGCACGCGGCGGCGGTCAGTATTCCCGGAACGAGCACTGCTCTCTGCTCTCTGTCACTGGGAACGGCACATCTCATTGGACGGCTTCCAGTTCACCGAGCAACACAAAGTGGTATCTGGCGTTGCCCAGCAACTGTTATAGCGCCGCTGCTGTTATTACTCTTTATAAACCGCTTAGGAGGCGATGTGAGCAGTTCTCTTACACTGTTCGCGGATGATGCTGCTGTCATTTATGGAAGTCACCACAAGATCAGAAGTAACTGTATGTGCCAACTTCACACTACCCACCCAAGAAACGTTTATGAAAACTAGCTGGCCGCGGTGGCAGCGGAGACTGAGGCGCTCCAGTCACGGTCTGCACGGCCACTACGGTCGGGGTTTCGAATCCCCCCTCGGGCATGGATATTTGTGCCGTCCTAGTTCGTAAGTAGTTCATAAGTAGTTTGTAAGTTTAGGGACCTATGACCCCGTAGCTAAGTCCCATAGACTATACAAACATTTATGAAAACTAACAAATTATGACAACGGTAATGCTGGTGAATTAACCAAAGGATTAATCAAGGATTAATGAAACAGCAGCTTGAGGCAACTCATTGTCAGCACTACTGACAATGAACTAATTTACGTAACAGTGGAAAACTCTACATAACGAGAAGTGTGAAGTTGTCCACATGACTACGAAAAGAAATCCGTTAAGCTTTCTTTACAAGATAAATCACTCAAAAGTGAAGGCCGTAAACTCTACAAAATACCTTGGAATTACTATTACTTCAGACTTAAATTGGAAAGAACGCGTACATAATGTCGTGGGAAAGGCGAACCAGAGACTGCGTTTTATTGGCAGAACCCTTAAAAGACGCAACAGAACTACTAAAGAAACTGCATACACTGCGCTTGTCCGTCCTTCTTTGGAGTATTACTGCGCAGTGTGGGATCTTTAACAGGTGAGTTTGACGGAGTACATTTAAATAGTCCAAAGAAGGCAGCTCGTTTCTTATTGTCATGATACAGGGGAGACAGCGTTACGGAAATGATACAGGATCTGGGATGGGAATCATTACAACAACGGCGTCTATCGCTGCGGCGTGCTCTACTTACGAAACTGCAGTCACCAACATTCTCCTCCGAAAGCGAAAAAATATTCTTGACTCCCACTTACATAGGTATAAATGAGCATCAGAATAAAATACGAAAAATCAGAGCTCGAACGGAGAGATTCAGGTGTTCTTTCTTTCCGCGCGCTATTCTAGAATGGTATGGGAGATAGAATAGTAGAACGGTGGTTCGATGAATCCTCTGCCAGGACTTAAATGTGATTTGCTGAGTATCCCATGTAGATGTAGTAGATAGGCTTGACCAAAAATTAAAACCGCTCTCGACAACTTAAAAAGAAAAAAAAAAAAAATACTGTAGCCGAGGTGAAACATCACCCCTGTTACTATAAGAAGGTCAAGTGTCATTGGTCCACTGTTGGTTAGTAACACTAAATTTTATTGCAATAACTCCTTAACCTGAAATGAAAATTTAATACACTGATTTGTACAGGAGATAATTGTCTACGACGTTCCTCTATAAGGCATATATTTTTCCTAAGTTTCACACACTTTTAGAATTAAATATTTGCAATAATAACGGTGATTTAACAGCATATGTGTGCACTTGTTGGTGTATCATCATGAACTTGGACAAAATAATGAATATCGATAATCCCCGTAATTTCTGGTTGTGGGGCTACCTGAAGGACAGGTCTTACCAGGAAAATATTCACACGTGTGATACACGAAAGCGGAACATATCAAGAGAAGTAGCCACCACAGTAGCGGACATGCCCTATTCTGCTGCACAAAAAGCAACCCTGCACTTTCAGACTCTCCTGGACATCGATGGCCGCCATATTGAGTCGCTTTTGTAACAGTAGTGTTACCAGTACGTAATGGTACGATGTACGTTAGCAGTGCATTCAAAGTATTTTAAGTCAATTGATTCTGCATTATTTCTCTTCCCCATGTCCATGATTTTAACGCTACCAAATTTGGTACTTGTTCGGTAATACGTTTCCGTGTTAAAACGTGTTATACAGGGTGTCCCATTTATCTTTACAACCCTAAATATCTCTGGAACAATAACAGTTATTGTAAAACGACTTTCAGCGGTGTCCGTTTAAGGCAGAGACTCATGAATATAAATATTTTGAAACATTCTAAATCGAAACCATGTGTTTTTAACACAAACTAATGTGTTTGAAATGAACACCTTATATGATTTCAATAGCAATCTATAGCATGACAAATCACACAGACAATGGCGTTGATTGCATCGCAATACGCTAATTATATACCGAGATATTGGGAAGCGAAGTTGACGCTTCAAATACACGAATCGCGTGGCTAGCGTACGTCCTGAGCAGCATGGGATTCTCGCCTGAGTCTCAGGACGTGCGCTAGCCGCGCGTTTCGCGTATTTCAAGCCTCAACTTCGCATGGCAATATCTCGGTATGTAATAGGCGTATTGCAATGCAATCAACGACATTGTATGTGTGATTTGTCATGCTATAGATTGCTGAAGAGTGTCCGTTTAAAAAGACATAAATTTGTGTAAAAAACACATATCCTTTAGTTTTAGAATGTTTCAAAATATTAAAATTCAAGAACCATTTCCGTACATTGATACCGGTGGAACTCGTGTTGCAATAGCTATTGTTGTTCCAGAGATATTTTGGGCGGTGAAGATAAATAGGACACCCTGTTTATACATATATATGGTGCAAAAAGTGGCAGTTCACCGTAAATAATGACAAGTGTGAAGTCATCCAGAAGACCACTAAAAGAAAACCGTTAAATTTCATTTAAACAATAAATCAAACTACATAAGGTAAGTTGAACTAAACACCTGGAAATAAGATTTACGAACGACTTAAATCGGGGATAACACATAAAAAATACTGCAGAGAAGGTGATGCAAAGGCTACGTTTCATAGGAAGAACATTTAGAAGATGCAACAGCTCTAGTAAAGAACCTACGTATACTACATTCGTGCTTCCTATTTTAAAGTATTGCTACGCATTGTCGGATCCCCACCAAATGGAACTGACTGAGGATATAACGAAGTACCGAGAAGGGCAGCTCTTTTTGTATTATCGCGATACAGGGATGAGAGTGTCACGGAAGTGATTCACGAGCTGCGGTGGAACTCATTAAAACAAAGGCGTTATTCGATGTGGCGTCATCTATTTGCAAAATTCCTTTTACCAGCTTTCTCTTTCGAATGCGAACATGGGGTTCTTAGTACCAAAGTACATAGGGAGACAAGGAAGTCCATAATTTTAACATTAAATAAATTTCACTTAGGCATGTGTTTTTTGTATTACTGAACCGCTAGTTCCTTTATGGTGCAATAATACCTCCTGTGACGGCGACCCCCCGAGCAAGACTTTGTAACCCCCCCTGGGGGTCGCGAACTTCAGATTGAGAAACAATGATCTACAACAACATGGGTGTCGCGACACCGCAGGGTGCCGCGGAGTAGGATCAAATGTGTCTCAAGACCAGCTAATTCTCAAGAAAAACGGGTAAACATTTTTTTGAATAAATATAAACATCCTTCTCTTCAGCCAGTAATGCACAAATTTGTAAATGTGTCATATAATTTATTACAGTGGAATGTTCCAAAGTAATATTATGAAAGGGTGTCTCGTAACACTTATGTATTAGAAAGGGTACCGCCGTAATGGAAAGTGATCTACACTCATGATCGAGCAAAAAACTTTAAAGAATAGGGATATGCGTTTCATACTGTTAGGACATGTTCATTCGTTTCTACAGAAGAAATGATTGGCAATTCAGTTATCTCAGTTTTCCTGTGCAGCAGTCATAGGATCCAGCATGGGCGTGATAAATTGTTTCATGTGTGAGGGCATCGACGCATCTTAGGAGCGAATAAGCCGTCCATCCTTCATTCACCTGCATCCAAACTTCATGTCTGGTGGTTGGCGTTAGATCAGCGACAGGCATCCACAAAGACTTCGCGATCTACTATTTCTTACCACCGCCTCAGACTGATCTACTTCTTTTAAAAATAGAGTAACTGCAACATTTTTAATTTTTCAAAACTGTGAAAGACTCAATTTAACAATTAAATTTTGACATCTTCATTATTTGTTAACAGAATAACCAATTTATTTCACAATATTTTACAGATATTAACTTACATTTAATGAGAAATTTGAGTACATGTTCTGTTGACAATGTCCTTGATATTTGGTGTATAACGTGTTATACGTAGTTGAATACCAGAGTCCAGGTGTTCGTAAATCAATCTTGTTCTATTGTAGGCCTACATTTTTAATAAAAGTCATATATGAATACAATGATTCGCACAGCAATGAATGAAGCAAAGAAAACCTTCATTCGAACTGCAAAACCGGAAAGCCCTAATGTCTTTGCTGAAGGAGGCAAACGGCAACTTACATTTTTATTCTTGTATTTAAGAATTGATGCACAGTGGCATATTTCATTTCTTTGAATAGTCTGCTTCCATTGCAGATCAATTTTAGCTTCTATTGTTGATTACAAAGTGGTTGAATACGACTGGGAAGTTGAGATTCATACAGATGATATTGAAGATTTTACTTAACGTTAAATCATGTTTTAATAACAATGATTCATCAGATTAAAATTATAAAACATTCAATCTGACGTCCTTCCAGAATGAATGGCATTATTGCAAATTTTACGGCGTGATTATGAAAAAAAATCACTTCTAAAGACCTTGTGCTGTCATAGGAAGGAAATTAATAGCGTCTGAAAAAAAAAAATTAAACTAAAAATAATTTCGGACTATGTGGTTTAAACCTTACAGGACAAAACTTTTTTGTGAACCTTTGATAAGTAATATTTTTATTGCATCCCATTTGACTTATATACGCGTGTAATATACTCAGAATTACTTCATATTCATTTAATTAGGTAGTGAAAGGACGAAATAGGTGTACAGACCACAATCGATTTTGGGGGGGAGCTTAGACTACTAGTGGATGGTGGTCATTGAAAATGCCATCTTCTTATATCTGAAATAGATAACTAAAAATAGCATTTAGAAAGCAAAGAAGATATAATTTATTAAATAATTTACTGTTACAAAAATTGAACACATTACAATATTCAAACAATAAAACATTATCAAACACTATAAACTATTAAAAATTCCAGATGTGAACGTGTTATTTAGAATGAAACAGGTGAAAATAAGGAAAGCAAAGAGCAACGTACACTGTTTTGCACTTTTGGTAGGTGGGCAACATATCCACCACTATCCTATAAAGGGTTAATGAATACAGGGTATTTCTCTTGATAAATTAGACATCAATAGTTTCTGGGTTCTGCAGCACTTTCGGGATACAAGTCATTTTAATGAAATCTTTTCAAGTTCAAACGTTGCCCTGACTATGACAAAAAAAATTTACAGTGGAAGAAGATATATTCTATAGTGCACTGTTATACCATAGAAATGCGTTAAAAATTGAAAACCGGTCATTGAAATCATGCCTCAAAGTGGCGATTTTAGTCGCAAAACATCTCCATCCACGCACTATAAAAGTGCAGAAATTTGTTGTTCACCATAACGTGACCGAAGGAGTTAATATTCTCCTTGAACAGTATAAGACAAGAAACTCACCGCCTTCTGAAGGCACAAACCGAACAGATACTGCACATTGAACAGGGATGAATGAAATAGTGTAGCTACAAGTGGCGTGCAGGAGGCGGCCGATTGAATTAATGTGAGGTACTCAGGTTTAGAGGTTCAAGGTAGATGTTGCCACCAGTCCTGCGCGATTGTTAATAAATCTTTACTTCTGCAAGTACCTCACTAACTACTTTCCAAAGTTACGAGGACGGACTGTGAAGCGTGCCGGGATAGCTCAGTCGGTAGAGCGCTTGCACGCGAAAGTCAACGGTCCTAGGTTCGAATCCTGGTTCCGGCACACAATTTGAATCTGTCAGGAAGTTTCAATATCGGCACACACTCCGCTGCTGAGTGAAAGTTTTATTCTGGAAGTCTATTTTATTTATTAACAATCGCGTAGAACTGGTGGCAACATCTACGTTGAACCTCTAAAACTGAGTACCTCACATTAATACAATCGGCCGCCGCCTGCACGCCACTCGTTGCTACACTATTTCATTTATCTATGTTCAATGTGAGACGCATGCAAACCTATGCCGTGATAAACAGAGCCGGAATGTAGGCCCTGCTAGAGTACGATGCGTTCCACTGTTCCACTTTCACGCCAGAGCTGAGGAGGATGCAGAACCATCGTGCAGTGTCATTCGGATGACGTGTTGACTTATGTTATGGCACCTGGATGTAGACGGGCACGCGCATTCGCCATTTTTGTTCCTTCGAGGCGACACGAGACGGCAATCAGATGCTTTCAGTGTGGTGGTTGTACATCTTCGAATTGTTCTAATTGTTCAGAAAATGGTTTCCGGTGACCCCGAAAGTCGTATTGAGAATAAAGTCATCATGAGAAATATACACCAATGACGACTTCAAAAGTGGATTAAATCATTTGTAATTACGAACGATTTCAACTCACTGTAAACGGCAGGTTTAAACACTAGGTTTTAGAGAAGGGTCCGACGCAACAACTTTTGTTGCCCACTTTTATTTATACATGTTTTGGTGTTGACGAACACAATTAAATATAGACTAAAACGATATTAATTTCTTTTAAAGCTGCATACTACTTCCCAAACGGGTCCTACTTGTAAATCATGTTCGAAACTACTGCGAAGATGAAATGCACGAAGATATGTGAGCCTATGCCATAGATATGTTATAGTTTACTGGCAAAGTGTCTTACCTCCAAGCCGGCCGCGGTGGCCGAGGGGACTGAGGCGCTCCAGTCACGGTCTGCACGGCCACTACGGTCGGGGGTTCGAATCCCCCTTCGGGCATGGATATTTGTGCCGTTCTTAGCCTTAGCTAGTTCATAAGTAGTTTGTAAGCTTAGGGACTGATGACGCCGTAGTTAAGTCCCATAAGTTCTGCAAACATTTGAACATTTGATTTCTTACCTCCAAACTCGATCCTTCTTATTCGCCTATTGAAGGCAAACGGTTTTTAATAACTTAATTAGCTGCTTTTTACCATAAGACGTAACTGAAAACCTTTTTATATCTACATTGTTTCATATTAACTTATTAAAAACACAAATATTTAGTTTCATTTTGAAGACAGCCAATTCGATAAAATAGAACGAATGGTTGGAAACGATTGAATTTGACAGTAATACCATTTTCAGTGATCCATTCCTCTCTCATTTATAAATCTATCATTGCATCCTGGTTTATCATGGTAATGTACTTTCAAAGCTTGGGCACTGAAAAAGCAGTTTATATTAATTTTGACAAATATTCTGTAAAAAATGCACAGACCTGGGATTGTATTCTAATCAACATCACATTCGAAAACGTAGAAATATCTCGAAGCTGTGGAAGTGCATCTTGTATCCGATAAAACTGAGTTGTGCAATTCGAAAAAATTGCTCCGGATACACATCCAGAGGTGGAAATACCGAAAAATATACATTTAACGATTTTACAAGCTGCAGTAAAATAATTTTTAATGACCAGATTAATTTTTAATCAAAATCTTTATTTACTAAGGGTCGGTTTAATGTGCATCTAAATACGTACTCCGTAATCCTCCGTAAGGTGCGTGGCGGAGGGTACACCGCACCACTAGTAGGCATTTCTTTCCCTATTCCACTCTAAAATAGAACTAGGGGGAAAATATATGCCCTAATTTCTCTTATCTAGTCTTTGTGATCTTTTACCCGAAATGTAAGTAGGCGACAGCAAGGTCGTTCTACTCTCAGCTTCAAATTCTGGCCCTCTAAATTTTCTCAACAGAATTTCTTGAAAAGAACGTCGTCTTTCCTCCAGCGACTCCCATTTGAGTTCCTGGAACATTTCCGTGACATTTGCGCATTGGTCGAATCTACCAGTAACGAACCTAGCTGCTCGCCTCTGAACTGCTTCCATGTCTTGCTTTAAACTGATCTGCTGCAGGTTCCAAACACTTGAGCAATATCAACATGTGATATTACAAGCGCTTTATACGCGGTCTCCCTTACAGAGGAAATACATATTCCAAAAATTCTTACAATAAACCTACCCGCGGTAGATTAGCCGCGCGTACTGGAGCGCCGTGTTGCGGTGCGCACGACAGTCCGCCGTCGGGGGTTCGAATCCCCCTCTCGGGCATGGTTGTTTGTGTTATCTTAAGTACAAGGTAGTTTGTAAGTTTAGGGGCTGATGACCACGCAGTTAAGTCCCACGAGCTTAACAAACTTTTTTTTCTACATTTGGTCATAGCTGCTACTCTTGACACCAACTAGAAATTTTGTCTAAGCCACGCTGTATGTTATTACGGTCAAATAATGACGTCACGCTTCCAGACGCAAATTACAAATTGCTCTGTTCAGCATAGATGTGGTGAGATACACGCATGTCGATGTCCTTGTATGTTGCGGGGGCCATGAATGGCTTTTATTATATGACCATGGCATTTTATGTAATTGACAAACCCACAGAACGCTGTATAGACAGCGCTACATAATTTTACTCTTATGACTAAATTAACCACAGTTCCTGAGATACGATGCTGACTGAAAGCTCAGTCGAAACCGGTTAATGTATTAAATAGAAAAAACAAGATTCCGGATAAAAACAGATCGCACACAGCAACATTTGTAAATTGTTTATATCGAGATACTGATGTTAATCTTAAACCCACGGACCGACATAGTTCAAATGCTTATAATTTCCGGTGAAGGTACTAATGTGCAATTCAAGTGAATATGAACTTCCTATATCTAGTCCTTTAAAGTGTCCTGCTTTTATGAACATTAGTCAACCTAACATAGTAATATAGTAAAATCATCAATCAACGTACAAAATATCAGAACTGAACCAATAATCCTAGACAAGAAATCGGGTGAAAGTAAAAATTTTGCAATAATTTCAGGAAATACCACAGGACCTATTACAACAAAACTCTGATCTGAATTAGCCAACATATCCGATCTCAGTATTTTAAAATAAAATAAAAAAAATTGATGGCAAAAGTCAACAAAACTCATCGAAATTACTGTAGGAAAAACAAGACGATTTGGTAAATTTAACTAGAATCTTCACGTGTCGTTTATAAACTGCAACTGAATGCGAAGCAGAACTGTACATAGGCTTGTCACGCAGCGGCTCCTGTAGCCAATAGCCAATAGTGTGAGGATATTTTCAGATAACCAATGATAGCGAGGTATTTCAGTTTGCCTTTAGTGCTGATATGCAATGAAATGCAATACTTGCTTGCAGTTCTGACTTACGTTTTCCGGTAGGGGTTAGCTGTAACTGCCGCGAACGAACGGACCATGATTTTAGTTACGTAGTAGGTTGTGGTAATGTTGCCAGATGAGTTAAAAGTCTCGGCGGGCACACTTCAATTAATCGGCACTTAAAATTAGATGTCGCATTCCCAACATAATTCGCAGTGGTCGCTACGAATATTGTTCCTCGTTACACTTTAAAAGCTTTCGACGTAATGGTGTCATCTATAACTACAGTCACGACATTTATTTTTTTTTTTTCAGTGGGGAAGGTATTTAGTGCCATAAAATAGGTAACAACTAGAAAATAACTCTACATTTGTCTTTATGAGGTTTCCTAAGAACCATTGGAAAGTATAAAACTATACTTTGCAGGACAGTTTATTTAACGTTAGATTGGAGTCTACTACTTTTTAATCAAAGATTTCAGTTTCTCTTAAGAGCTAAAATTCCGAATAAACAACAGAAGATCCAACTACACAAAGACGTCGGTATTCTATTTAGAAACGTCAGGATGAAGTGTACAAATGTTCGAATCATATCGAATTTTAACACGTCAAAGAATGTTCCTGTCATATAGGAATAGACCACAACAGGGATTAATGCTTCTCACCTGTTTTTATCTATCATTTTCAGCGGAGAAGGTTACAAAATACATATTCGTAAGTTTTCTTTGCGAATAAGTTGTTGTTTATATCACTGAATCAGGAAAATTCGACTGTTTTTTACATTTATTTCAAGATTATTTATGCCTCTCGCCATTTTACTAACGTTTGGAACGTAAAAATTGCAGAATCTGTTTGGTTAATTACGTAGAAACGTAATTACAAACAAACATTTCTCTTATGGTACCTTTCCAACCAATAGGAGCACTAGTGTTGTTGCATCTGACGGTTGGTGACAACTTTCACAGCAGTGAGTGTCGCGACTATGTATGTTAGATTGCGCTATAACCGCGAGGTAGCCGGAAACCTGTGCGCAAATAATGTAAAGTCACGTGACAAAAGTCAACTACCGAATAATTATAATCGGATTGCAGTAAGGCGACGTAGGGTTGCATTATTGTGCATTATAGTTGCAGAAAAAAAGGTTTAGATAATATTAGAAGCGTTTTACTCGTAAAGTTGTTTTATCAAACACTGCTGCTGCTGTTCGTATTTACACATTACAGGGCTACTGAAAAGTCCTCTTTCGTTACTTGTGTTGGAGGATATAAGTCGGGAGTTTGAATTAACTGGCAATTTCGGAATTTCTCCTGAGAGAGGTCAACAGCCACTTGTGCAACAAATTATTCAAGAAGTTATTGTTTCCGTGGCTGAGAATACTAAATGCAATGTACAACTATTAAGCACATGGCTAGCTGTATGACGACAGCAGAACGCTCCATGCTCCAACTTTCGGCAAGTGCTGTAGGCAATTGTGAAATGATACCTGTACAAGTTTCGTGAATGTAGATCAACCATTGTCACCTAAAACGTTACGTGGTACGTAGCTATTAATAAATGTAGCCCTCTCAAGTGAGAATTAAAATTTCTTTCAAATGTTTATTAGTTATCTTTCGCATGTCCTTGCAAAAGTTTCGACTCCGGCCAATTTTTGTAGGACAATTTGCCATATGACAGTGACCTACTACTAGTGGTCCGCGGATCATAAGTGGGCCGCAAGAGTCAAAATATGGTCCGCAACAGTTATAAAATTTCATACTTTCATTGATTTAAAATTACTAATTCGTTGTTACGTGGTCAGTCAATCGTACTGAGTGACCACGATAGCTTAAAAACTCCACTGATGATGAGAGAAGTGGGTAACATCGGACGTATATGAAATATATGAATTTTCTCCTAGTGGTGCGAACACTTACTGAATTCCGAGATGACAGAAATTGACTTCATTCTGTTGACGATAAAATCATACAATACCATTAAGAAAATCACTTTCCACTAACTTACGGTTTTCTTCTCGGCTCATTTAGGTGAACAAGGGGGCTCCTTATTGAAAACAAATCCAAGAATCTATTGAAGGTGACACATTCATGTAGCTGTGAGGAGCAGCGTCAGCCCTAGGATTACTTGTAAATACAACGAAAGCTGTAAAATCACATTGCTGCAAACCGATTTGCATTTCTGGGGAAACTCCTCTGAACAGTACGTATAACATTTGAGTTTAATGAAGATATTAAAAGTTCTTATCAAAGTTCTATTTTAGATTTACACACTTGGTCGCTGCTTACAAGAAAGTGGATCTTGGTTTGTAACACGTTGCGAGTCACTGTCCTACAGTAAGAATCATTTATTTTTCCGACTGTCAACAAAAGGCTTTCTATAACGTTGTCTCTTGCGCCGAAGGAAATATCTGATATTACTGTCTTATTTTAAAGCAGAAGTATGGAATACCGATGGTAAACACTCGGTTTAGTACCTATGTCTAAAATGAGAGACGACATTGTACGCATTTACACACAGTATCAAGTTAAGAAAAGGTTGATATTTTATGAAACATTCAACGTGACAGGCTAGGTCTTAATCAGGATAATCACAAGAAATAAAAGTCAAATTAAGTAGATTGACTATTTTTTAACGAATGAAACAATAGATTATCACTACACGAGCGTTACATTGTCTAACAAACAAATCCACACATGAGCTTCGATAGTTGTTAACAATGTAGTGCACTAATTGTCTGTAAAAAAATACACAACGCTCTTCTTTAATGAGGTATCCCTCCATTTAATCTCAGTATTCTGTATGTATAGTGGTTATGGTTCGGTTTCGTTGATTCTGCCTAACTTTCTTCTACTACAAAGGACAAGTCGCTGTTTGAAATCGTTACCAAGACATCTTTATTAGCCAATTTGCTTCAGACTTTTAGATTATATCCTAATAAACATTCCGATGAATGCCGGCTACATATTTTTAACCCTTTATAGGGCAAAACTTTATGTTTAATACATAGAACTGAAATGTAGTTAGTTAAATTACTTGCCATACCAAAAAATAAAAACAAAATATTTGAGATTTGAAAATTCTTTTATTATTAATTAGTATAAATTTTTGTACTTGGCAAAAGATTGACCACAATCCATTATGTGGAACAGTTACTTTTGTGATCGATAATTTAACCACTTCATGAAAATGAGGTATTTTATGACAATAGCATTAAATAAGAAGAAATAAAATCTTTATTTGTCGTTTCCTTTGTTTTATTTTGGATATATATATATATATATATATATATATATATATATATATATATATATATATATATATATATATATATATATATATATGTCTGCAAGTGATACAAGATAGCTATAAAAATACATACAAATGAGTCATACATAAAATCACAGATCACATTTGTTCAGTTCTTTAGTTCTGCTGGTCGAAGGGTCCAAAGCATTGCCTAGAGAAAGATACATTGCAGGTAGTGCATGCCAACTTACTACGCTTAGGTTTGCTTCGTGTACTGCAAAATGCACACTTCCTTGTGACCTAATTTGTAAAAAAAAATATTGCTTTCATTATGAAACTACAGTTACTGTACAAGTAAGAGGCAGCTTATTTGAATCTACACATTATGCTATATTATCATAATAAATCGATTTAATTTTGTAAGTGTAAAGACTTACCAACAAAATTAGACGTAATCACTGCACAGAAAACTAGTACTTCTGCTTCTCGTGCTACATACAGCTCACCGCTCACAAATCGTTCACCTTCCTTACTAACGTGAGATGCACCTTCTTCAGAACAGCATATAACATCTAAGCGAAACACTAAATTTCAGGAACTGTTTGATAAAATTGTCAAGCAAATAACAGATAACAGAAAACATAATATAACCTGTCCAGAAGTATTTGTTTAGAAGAGAAATATTACATAAACTTGAGAAAAATTGAGGTTATCTACCTCTCCTGGCATCCACGAAACAAAAACGATCATTTCAGTAGAATTTGCACTAGACATGGTACTTCTGGAGGCAAATTACTCTCACCATATCTATATTACAACATAAAATCGTAATAAATCGAATTAATTTTGTAAATATAAAGACTTACCAGTAAAATTACGAAATAAGCCATTCATCTAAAACTTACGCCACTTTGTGGTTACTTTATCAACCACAAACAATAACAAGTGCTGCCATCTGTTTAGAAAGCAATGTAAGCTCGTTGAGGTCGCTTTCTTAACCAAAGATCATCCCCGTGCAGTAGCTGAATGCGATAGGGTCTATGACAGGCATAAGTTATCAGAGATTTTGATCCTTATATCGTGTGTTTAAAAGATCAAACACAAACCTATAAAGGGTTAAATATATATACATGTATCGTATTTCAAAGGGAAACGTTCTAACAAAAAGTCACAAAAGTGACTAACTTGCTTCAAATGTTTACTCAATGCTATATTAAACATTCGAAAGGACACAGGCTACATATTGTCAAATATATATAATATGAATATATAAATGTCATACATAAAGGGCAAATCTCCTGCCGAGAGGGAATGCCCGCACGTTTTGAGGCATCGCGTCACGGAATACAAGGCCGCTCCCGTCGGAGGTTCGAGTTAGGCGATTTAAAACAAATTTTTTATGCAGTAGGCCTACTCTCATGAACATTTTTACGATCCTGCAGTATATCTTTTGCAATTATGTATAAAAAGAAAATATATCTGCAATATACAGGATACATATTGTTCACAAAAATGTCAAATATTTATTGACAAATTTATTTCAAAATTTTGAACATCAGTCAGACGCTAGCTGTAACTAATTTACATATTTGTAATACATATTGAATAAAGAAAGTATATATGGATATAAAAAGAAATTAATAGTAAAAATCTCGACAAATTCTTGAGCGATTTTCTTTAAAATTATACCCAATACACTAGCCAACATTTTCAATTCGTTCCAAGAACAATACCACATGTTCTCCTCCTATACAAGGTCCTTATATACATTTTCAGACAAAATCTGTACATACAACAATGTGTTTCGTCTCCTTCACTATCGGTGAAAACATGATAGTTGTATATACAGCTTATCGGCCTATGATCGGCATCCTAATAGGAGATCTGAATTGTTCAAAACTTCGAATCCTACTGAGGGTGTAGGAGAAGATGGGCAGAGAAAGGAAGAGAAGATGATAAAATGGGGGAAAGAATTTAGGACGTATATCCAATTACCAAACATATTTAGCATCTGTGAGACATTTTAATATGATTGCAGGCTCTTGATTGGCGTTTAATGTGACATCAGTCCAAATTTGTCCAATTGTTTTCCCTACTTTTCTTATTGCATTTAATCCGTAATAACCGACAAATTTGTGATCATTACATGATCATTAAACGCCATTGTTTCTGTGTCTGCCCGTCTGTCCGTCGGCGCGTTCTGTGTGTGTGTGTTTGTGTATGTGTGTGTGTCGCGCGCACACCATTGTGAATACATTCCAAAAGGAAGAAGAAAATAAAAGAATATACATAGAGTTACATTGAACAACGTTGGTATGAATTTGAAAAGAGTATTGAAATAAAATGTTTACAAACATGTTCTTCAAGTGGTTTTTATTGTGTGGTAACATTGCGTTCACTACTGAGTTAAATTTAAGGATATTACTTCCTATCATACCGGTATATGGTCATTTTATTCGTCTACCTTCATCCGCTGTGATATTTAGTTAAAAAAATTAATTAATAAATAATACGTTGACATAAGAATGAAACAAGAACATGTGCATCAAAGATCAGCTTCAAGGCGTTCTATTGGTCTGTGTGTACAAAGCTGTATCTGGAACGCAGGCAAACGTTACGTGTTGCACGGCAAGCTGCGCAAAAAAGCTGTTTTCAGCCTATCATAGAGTCCTATCTAAGGGATACTACTTTGGATATCTTGTAGCGTAGAGGAAAATTGTAGAGATACTTGTTGATGCGTGTATATACGGCTCCTAAGCACTGTGAAAATATCGAGTTTAATATTAATGAATGAATAACGCTGAAACGGTAAATCAACCGGTACTTGTTATAAAGGTTCTATGTTTTTATTTACTTATTTTTATTTATTTATTTTAATTTACAACTGTGCACGCAGATTATTTCATATCCTCCCACTATTTCGTTCTCCCTTCGACATTAGACTGATAGTAAAACGTAAAGCATTGTTAATAACAAATGCAATCATAGATGATCAAGCGATATTCCCAAGATGCATTTGGTAGAAACAAGCTAGAAATACTGTATCACCGTACGCCCGCCGAAATTGTAACATTCATACCAACACCTGCATTTTTTTGCCTTTATTATTTGTATACGTGCTATCGTTTGAACGGTATTCATTCAGAAATTTGAAAGTAGATTTTTTTCAAGTGGGTGTACCCCCAGTTCCACCCCCACTCTCTAAAGGCAATATGAGCAGGTATAAAATGTGTTCTTATATTGTCTACATATCATAATCAAATCTTATCAAATAGAAGGGTATCCTTAATTATATCCAAAATAATAAAGAAGGGTATCCATTGCGTTGGATTACTTTCTCAAGACCGTAAGACATTTTTTTTTCTATTACGTCTGCACAAAAGTCTCCAATATACACTATCATAGCATAAATGTGCAAAGCAAGCATAAAATATGTTTTAGCGCTGGCTGGTGGAAACTTGCTCATTGCCACAGAGGTTCAGCGGTTAAGATTTCTCCAGAAACACTTAAAATGTGAATTGCTTTATCGGTCACACGAAGTGGACAACGACACCGAGTCATACATCAAACTTGTCCGTCAGGACAAATGTTTGTAGAGCTTATGGGACTTAATTACGGGCTCATCAGTCCCTAAAGTTACAAACTACTTACGAACTAGTTTATACTAAAGACGGCACATATATGCCCGAGGTAGAATTCGAACCCCCGACGGGGAACGGCCTCGCGCATCTTAGCATAGCGCCTCAATGAGCTTGGCCGCTCCGCCGCGCCTCGAAAGTGCTATTAAATGTGCAAATTAGTTCAGAAATCCACGGAAGAAAGAACAAGCAACGATAAAAATGATGTGTCACTTTAGGTTAGCTCATTGACAAACAACAAAGTATCAGAGGCTCCAGCTTGTTAAAAGAAAACCTACAAACAACAAGTTTTCAATTGTGGTTGTGTCTGTCAGATTTGCTGACGAGTTTAGACTGAAGTCCACAGCCGCACAAACAGTCGTACACACGATTAGCGTCTGAAACCGTTGGAACCGTTAGAACACTGTGTTGATCCACTACATTGTAAACACAAGAATTAAACTTTCGCCCCTCCCTCCTCTACTCTCTGTATATTTCTCTTTTTCCCTCGACGTATTTCTTTCTATATGAGCTTTTCCTTCCGTAAAAGTGGTAGTTTTCGCAAGCTGGTTACCAAAGCATGTGACGACAGTGTGCTTCATGGCACGAAATGTAAATCTTGTAGATTCGAAAATATTTTACCGAAGAGAAGCCTGGTTGAGATGTGATAAGATAGCCTTAGAGAGATACCCGAATCACTACTGCATCCTAAGTGACGTGCTAGTAAAAGCCTTTCAAGCTGTTACCCTCCAGAGAGAAGCTGAAGTTGAGTAATTTTTTAGCCGATGTAATGGAGCCTATAGATAGTTGCCACATGGTGAGTCAAGATTACCGCCTGTGAGCGAAATATCCTTAAGAGGAGTATAAAGAAGAAAACTGTTGCACATAGCGAGAAGACCAAGAAAAACCAATTTTTCCTTATTTCTATTGCTGCCATTCTGATTCTATATACCTCCTGTTTTATATCATACACGCCTTTTCTTTGTCCGATTCCGAAACTTCCGTAACAGGGTTCATCATGTTTCCTGTATCAGTACCTTGGCAATAAATGTACGAGAAACACAACGCATATCAGAATTATGAGAAGTTATTATGAGAATTTATTACATTCGGATGATAAACGAAATATTTCTTTAGGATGGTAAGAAGCATAAAAGTTTGTCAATGTCAAACACGATTCGTGAACTTACGAGAAGCAGGAGTGTTCAAAACTCGAGAACAGAAAAAAATTGTAATAAAAAAAGAAAAAAAAAGAAAAAGAAAATAGCAATTCTAATAAGTGAAAGACTATATTGTACTTCAAAAAAATCTGCCAAATTGGTAGAATTTACAGCCAAACTGAAATTCAACACTAGAGTGAGATAATCCGCTGCATTCAAAAAATGTTCAAATGTTTGTATAGCTTAAGGGACTTAACTACGGGGTCATCAGTCCCTAAACTTACAAACTACTTATAAACGAGCTTATACTATAAGACAGCACAAACATCCATGCCCGAGGGGGGGGGGGGGACTGGAACCCCCGACTGTAGTGGTCGTGACTGGCGCCCCGCAGACCACTCGGCCACCGCGGCCGGCAATCCACTGCATTCCATCGTACTGCCCCAATCGATGAAATTTGGATTTTGTTGGCGAATTTATCTTTAACGTGGCCGGAGGTCTAGGACTGGTTAGTCGGTGAGAATCTAGTTGTGATAAAGTCAACGTAAAAGAATGGTTGAGTATCTGACTGATTTTTTTGTCGATGCATATTTAGTACAGTTTGCTACGTTTCTCTCAGATTTACTTATAAAAACTGAATCTGTACAGTAAGTTCATAATACCTCTTTTACGTTATATGAATATTTTCGCGTATATTATGAAAATTCATCACAAGTAAACTATGAAAAATGAAAGGAATAGGGGAAGGGCGTTGGAGCACAGGGTAAATGGTACCAGCTACAACATCTGTGTTGCTGATTAAAAATCTGCCGATGGAAGCTAAATCTGGCTGAGCAAAACAGGCGTCATAGACCGCCTGTTGCGTTGGCTGCTCAGGTTACGGCCACATCGAGTTAGTGTTACGAGATTCAGTGAACCGGTTGTTTGGCAGCACCGTGATGCGTTTTGGCAGCGCCATTATGCGAAACTGCTAAACCAAGAATAACAAACCTGAAATCTCTACTGAACTCAGCAGTAGAATATTAGGCAGACATGTAATGTTTTATGACAACCCTGTGCACTGTTTATATTTAGATACACCCTATATTTTCTCAAATAATATGAATGTACCAGACACGCTCAGTGCAGTCTTCCACATGCCTATTTTGACGTAACAAGCCAGGCTGGGAGTATAGAATTATACAATACCATTCCTATACTGTAGTATCCGATACAAATTGTCAGAACAGCAATACATAAAGTACAATTTCTCTTCATAATTAACAAATAGCTGCGAGGCAGTATACATTTCCTGTAGGGCTATAATTCTTCTGTACTTATACATAAATACAGAAGTTCTGTTTCCAAAAGTTACTACATAAGGAGAGGTAAACATTTTCAATTTTTGCAACTCAGAAATTTTTTGTTGTAAAACTGACGTAATTTAACTCCACTTGACGTCTTAATACTGAGTAAGTGTTAGTAATGAAAAGCGTCATGTGATTTCTGTATAAATCAAAATCATTATGATCACATTGTTTGAAGAGATAATTAATAAATTTCCATGTGTGAATTGTCAAAATTATTATTTCATAATTATCACCTATTTTTGTTGTATTACAATATATGTTTTTTTTAGAAATTCTGTTAATTTTAATCTTACCTTTAATTTGTAACAGTTTCTTACAGTATAATGTAATACAAAAATTTTTGATGTGCTACAAATGTCTGTTCCTGTTTTTGATCAAGTTCTTCCATGAGATCTGTGCCGTCGTGCAAGTTAAATAACATATTCTGGAATTCATATTATGCTTGTGTAGGTCATTTAACAAACGCGGGATCCATATACGCTGATTATTCCAGGTAGCAATCAGATTCCACCCAGGAATTGTCGAATTCGTTTAAAAAAAGTCAGGTATGTATTAATGATCACATTTATTACTTACGTTCGCCGTTCCAATTGAACTCTATATTCTGCATGCAGAAATAAAGCTTTTTGTCTGATTTATTGCATTTTTATTGTGGGGTTATTTATTAATTCCGGTTCTAGCGGAATGTTACAATGTATAGAGAAGCATATCGAAGTAATATATAACTGGCTCATAATTCTGTGATAGTGATAAAAGTGCGTGAAGAAGAGTTTCTATCAAACAAGAAAACGATATGTCAATATGTACTAGTACACAAGGGAAAAAATGCTTTTTCCGAATCCACTCAATCAATATATAATTTTTAATTACGTGCACCTAAATTTTTTGTTCTTCTTAAATACATGGGGTGGAGAAAATATTGATTTCTCTCTCAGGATGCAAAGTCAGCAATCTTTCGAGAGAGAATCAGATAGTTGTGCAGATATGCAGCTTCAGTTAGAGGTACAAAAAACCTGCCCGCTACATACCGCTTGTGGAACGCGCGGAGAGGACTGCTCAAGGTTTCGCCTGTTGCGTTGGCTGCCTGCTCCCTGTTGCTTCATGATCGTGTCTACGAATAATCGTCATGCTCCTCTGGCTCCGAGGAATAATGAATGAACATGTCACCAAATAACCACAAGTTCGTTTTTGTAAACAAATGTATCACAGCTGTTTAGCATTATTATGTGCCGTAAGAATTTTATAAACACATCAGATTAAAATATTTTTATTATTTTATTACTCCCACCATTGTTGTGAGATGCAGGTACTTTATTTGGAAACCTGTGAAGTATTTTGCATTTTAGTAGTAGCTGTAGCGTAAATTTCTAAGGAGAACATACTGCAACAAGTAGTGGTGATGTTATAGTCCAGGAATACTGTATGGTTTGATGCAGATGAATTAGGAAGAAAAATAACTCTCTGAAAGAAATAGTCTTCGAACCGATTTAAAATTAAATAATATCCATATCCTGCTAGAGCAGTCGTACCTGCAATAGAAACTGAAATATGGTTCCACTGAATTCTGGATTGGATTGGGGAAAAAAAGCGACAGATTTGTAGCAGGGAAAAGTTATCTATCGTGGAGATTGAAAAAGGTCAACAGCCGTAGAGGGAGGAAACTATGGAAGTTTCAGAAATTTGATCAGAAAAATATTGATTATATTGTTGCCGATCAGCGACGTCATTAACACATCTTATGAAATACACGACACTCGGCTGTCCAAATAATTCTATTTTGCTACTAATTTTGCTTTGAAACTATTATCGTGGCTGAAAAATAGGACAAACACATTGCTTACATTTCGCCTGTCATTATCATGTGTGAAAAGGAGAATTATATGAGATATGATTGTCCTGAAACTTTTTCACCAAGATGATTTCTTTAAAACCGAAACTGGTAGAAAAATGAAGTTATTAGGAAAGCCAAGTGTGACAAAAGTTTTAAAAAAAATAGTCATCCGTAATTTCTTAATATATAAAGAACAGTCTAGAGAGCAAAAATTTATTTTTCTCCGACTAGTTTCGGTCTTCTGTTAGAGCATCTTCAGGAAATATAGCTCCACTGACGTTGTGAAGCTGACAGGAAACTTGGAACCTTCAAGGGCGCACTTGAAGGTTCCAAGTTTCCTGCCAGGTTCACAACATCAATGGAGCTATATTTCCTGAAGATGGTCTAAGACAAGACCGAAACTAGTTGTAAAAAAATAATTTTTCGCACTCTAGACTGTTCTTTATATATAAATTTAAATAAGAGTGCTGTTGCCCAATAAATGAAACAAAAAAGTTTCCAAAAAAATGTAATATGTTAATTTGACCAGTTTTTTAAATTCCTTATTTTTTATACCTTTAAGAAAAGCGGTGGCATAGGCAACATTTTTTTTTTTTAATTTTTATTCTTATACGCTGGGGGTGGAGTGATTTCAGTTCTGTGCAGGTAGACAATGTTTTCTCAGATGACAGCCCTGGATGACCGGGTCAAACATTTTCTGAGATTACTAGTGCAATATTGGTAAAAAAATTTAAAAAAAAAAAATCTTTATGGATATGTCTCTACATGAAGGGGGAGGGGGGGAAGGAGCTTAGAAACCTATCCCTCCCTTCCTCCACCTCGCGTTATCCACGTCCCTGTATTCATAGACGGTCTTTAAAAATTTGCATCAATACCTGCTGATTTCAAAGTGTTAAAGGTATTATGAGAAGTAATGTGTAAGTTACGCTTTTGTGTTTCGTAAATTAAACAAAGCTCTGAGACCTCTGTTTCAGCATTTCTTTCATGAAGGAATTTGACAGCTTGACGGTTTTTGTCATATATGACCATCTTTGGCCGCTAGGTGTCTCCAGTGTCGAAACAACCTGTGCCATTTTGGAATCTCGACGGTGAAGTCGTTTGACAGGTGCGCGCGCGCGCAGTCTTTGAGCATCTCGCTTTATTTCATGGAAACAAAAACTGGCAGGAGCGAGAGACGTGTAAGGAACGGGTGGGGGTGGGTGAGCAGCGAGCGAGTACTCACCGGGGTGAGCCTTGGGCGGCAGTAGGGGGCGTGAGTGTCACGACGCGGCGCGAAGGCTGCTAGCAGCTCGGTCAGGGGTGAGCGGCGGTCGCGGCTGCACTGGCCGGGGCCCGCCACAGCCCCGCTGGGCCGGGACCCGCGCACGAAGGCGGCCGAGCGCCGGCGGAAGCGCCCGAGCGCCGCCGAGGCCTGGGAGCGCCGGGGTCGCGATCCACAGCGTCCCCCACACCTCGCGCGACCCCACGCCGCCGCTGCCACACCTGTCCGATACTGCTAGACACAAGTGCTACAAACAGAGGCGCAGCCAGCATCTGGTTCTGGGTAGGAGCACTTTTTTAAATAAAAGAAAATATTAAATTTAATATCAATGAGGATTACAATGGGAAGAAAGTAGAGCTGGCGGAGGCTTCAAGTGAGATGGGGTTAGATGTTTTAGCTGTTAGAGTAAGGGGAGAGAAAGAGGACGAAGTCGGAGAATACAAGGTCTACCAGTCAGGAGTCAAAATAGGAAGAGCACAGTGGGGTGTAGGATTTTACACCAGGAAACCAATCGAACCCAGCATAATTGCAATAAGGTATGTAAATTAACGACTGATGTTGATAGATTTGGCCATCTCCAGCAAGAAAATTAGGATTGTGGCAGTGTATTCACCCTGAGAAGGGACAGATCAAGATGAGATGGACAGATTTTACAACGCTCTTAAGGATGTAGTTGTTAGAGTGAAGAATAAGGGTAACGTTTTACTCATGGGTGATTTCAACGCCAGGATAGGAAATCGAACAGAAGGTTATGAAAGGGTTATGGGTAAGTTTGGAGAGGATATGGAGGCCAACAGGAACGGAAAACAGCTCTTGGATTTCTGTTCCAGTATGGACTTAGTTATCACAAACTTCTTCTTCAAGCATAAGGACATTCACTGCTATACTTGGCAAGGAAGGGAAACCAGATCTATCACTGACTATATAATAACAGACCAGGAATTCTGGAAGACAGTCAAGGACACACGTGTTTTCAGGTGGTTCTTTGATGATACTCATCATTATTTAATCTGCAGTGAAATTGGTTTTGTGAGGCCAAAAGAGCAGAGAGTCAGGTCCGTGTGTAGACGGATAAGAGTGGAGAAGCTTCAAGACAAGGAAATTAGGCACAAATACATAACAATGATCTCAGAAAGGTACAAGTTAGTTGAATGTCACTGGAAGAGGTACAAGTTAGTTGAATGACGCTGGAAGAGGAATGGTCAAGGTACAGGGACACACTATTGGAAGCAGCTAGAGAATGTCTTGGAACAGTAGTGTGTAAAGGCAGGAAGAAGCAGACAGCTTGGTGGAATGACACAGTCAAGGCAGCCAGTAAAAAGAAAAAGAAGGCATTTGAAAAATGGCTCCATACTAGAAGTCAGGCAGACAGAGAAAGTTATGTTGAAGAAAGAAACAAAGCCAAACGGATAATTGCAGAGTCCAAGCAGAAATCATGGGAAGACTTTGGAAACAAGCTAAAAACTCTGGGTCAAGCCGCGGGAAAACCATTTTGGAGCGTAATTAGCAATCTTCGAAAGGGAGGGAAGAAGGAATTAAAAAGTGTTTTAGACAGGTCAGGAAAGCTGCTAGTCAATCCTGTGGATGCCTTGAGCAGATGGAGGAAATATTTGGAAGTATTGCTCAATGTAGGTGAAACGTTCAATGATGTGTCAGATTTTCAGGTAGAATGGGATAGGAACGACGATGGAAACAGGATCTCATTTGAGGAAGTGGAGAAAATGGTCAGTAGATTACAGTGCAATAAAGCGGCTGGGGTGGATGAAATTAAGCCGGAACTCGTCAAACACGGTGCAATATCAGGACTCAAATGGTTACACAGGGTAATTGAAAAGGCGTGGGAATCGGGACAGGTTCCGTCTGACTGGACGAAAGCGGTAATCACGCACATTTTTAAACATGGAAATAGAAAAGATTGTAACAACTATCGGGGTATCTCTTTAATTAGCGTTGTAGGGAAAATATTCTCAGGTATTGTTGAAAGGAGAGTTCGAGTATTAATTGAGGACAAGTTAGATGAAAATCAGTGTGGGTATAAGCCTCTTAGAGGCTGTCAGGACCAGATCTTTAGCTTACGGCAGGTAATGGAAAAGTGCTATGAGTGGAACAAGGAATTGTATCTATGTTTCATAGATCTGGAAAAGGCATATGACCGTGTTCCTAGGAGAAAGCTACTGTCAGTTCTACAAGATTATGGTGTAGGAAGCAAACTTCTGCAGGCAATTAAAGGGCTTTACATAGACTGTCGGGCAGCAGTTAGAGTAGATGGCAAATTAAGCTCATGGTTCAGGGTAGTTTCAGGGGTAAGACAAAGCTGTAACCTGTCACCACTGCTGTTCATACTATTCATGGATCGTATGTTGAAAACAGTAGACTGACAGGGCGGGATTAAAATAGGTCAAAACAAAATAAGCAGTCTCGCATATGCGGATGACTTAGTTGTAATGGCCGATTCGATTGAAAGGTTGCAAACTCATATTTCAGAGCTCGATCAGAGGTGCAAGGATTATGATATGAAGATCAGCATCTCCAAAACGAAAGTAATGTCTGTGTGAAAGAGATTTAAACAGATTGAGTGCCAAATAGGAGGAACAAATTTAGGTACCTGGGATGTATTTTCTCACAGCATGGCAACATAGTGAAAGAACTGGAATCGAAGTGCAGCAAAGCTAATGCAGTGAGTGCTCATCTAAGATCTACTCTCTTCTGCAAGAAGGAAGTTAGTACCAAAACTAAGTTAGCATTGCACCGCTCTATCTTTCGACCAACTTCCTTGTATGGGAGTGATACTTGGGTGGATACAGGTTACCTTATTCATAAGGTAGAGGTTACAGATATGAAAGTAGCAAGAATGATTGCAGGAACTAATAGATGGGAACAATGGCAGGCAGGTGTACATAATGAGGAAATCAAAGATAAACTGGGAATGAACACCATAGATGAAGCAATCAGAACGAACAGACTGAGATGGTGGGGTCATGTTACACGTATGGGAGAAGGAAGGTTACCTAAGAGACTCATGAGCTCGGCAGCGGAGGGTAAGAGGAGTCGACGTAGACCAAGAAGAAAGTACTTAGATTCGGTGTAGAATGATTTTGAAATAAAAGGCATAACATCAGACGAGGCATTGATGTTTAGCATTGAATAGGGGATCATGGAGGAATTTTATTAGAGGCACTGTGCTCCAGACTGAACGCTGAAAGGCATAATTAGTCTCCAATGATGATGATGATGATGAGAAATGTCCATTAAAATTTTCCGGGCTGTTATGCCGTGGTCGGTTGAATTTGTTTTCAAAAACCGACGTTTCGTCCCCGTGTAACATTTCTATTTATGCATACTCTATATTTCTACCCAACAGTTCAGTCCCAAATCTTAATACATTTCTGTCCCAGAAAGCTACACCATTGGTACAAAGTGATGTTACTACCCATATAAAACATTATAATAAGCTGATTTTCATCATGATGCCTTTACTAAAACACGAATGTAAACGATTCATATTTTTATAAAACACACTTACTTCAGCCAAGATCGCTAGTTTATTTTATTTTTCTTTAATTTCATTTCTTTCTTTTTTTTTCTATCGGTTTCCATGAACTATGTCATACTCTTCAGTTTTTTTATATAGTTTTCTCCTATAATCAATAAAATAAAGAGTTACTTGTGCAAATGAAATTAAAAAAAAAAAGAAAGAAAAAAAGAAGCACATTGTCAAACGATTAAAATTTCCATCACCAAAGTGGATCAACATCTGTATGGCACATTTAAAAATTGTGTGGCAAGAACACATTCAATTTTTAAATGTGCAATACCGATGATGATCCACTTTGGTGATGCAAATTTCAATCGTTTCATTTCACAATATTTCATTTTCAAAAATAACTCTCATTGTTACTTATGGCAAGAACACGCACAATTTTTAAATGTGCAATAAAGATGATGATTTACTTTGGTGGTGCAAATTTAATAGTTTGACAAAGTTATTCTTTTTTCTTATATTTCATTTTCAAAAGTATCTATTTATTGGAAATAGGAGAAAATTTAAAAAAAAAAAAGAAAAAAAGAAAAACTTTCTGAAGATGATGACTCAGTTCATCAAAACAGGTAAAAAATAATTAAAGGAAAAAAATAAAAATAATAGATAAATAAATAAATAAAGTAGCGATTTTGACTGAAGTAAGTGTGTTTTATATAAATTTTGATCGCTCTCCATAGGCATAATATGCCACTTCACTATTTATATTTTTTAACTCAAAAATTTCAGTTACCATAAACAACATGATTTATAACATAGTATTCTGAAACCCATTTACGTACTATACACATACACCACAAATCTGTTTATTAAATTTTAGTAGTATTTAATGATGCAATCGTCATTGGCATATGACGCAAATAAGTAAATGTTATAAATAAAATAGGCCAACTTCCACTTGAAGTATGTGGTTGTCAAGAACCACTTAAACAGTTTTCCAGTGTCGGCAGGAAAAATTCGTTCCGGTTGTTCCAACACATACCTAAGCAGAACCATGGTAAACAGCGGTACCACATCGAAGCTGACCAATATGTCCTCCTGCTGGACCACTTTGCCATTCAATC
The DNA here is from genome assembly GCA_026315105.1 of Locusta migratoria. Classification (NCBI taxonomy): domain Eukaryota; kingdom Metazoa; phylum Arthropoda; class Insecta; order Orthoptera; family Acrididae; genus Locusta; species Locusta migratoria. The sequence continues at coordinate 669,917,477 of CM048744.1, forward strand.
TACTGATAAAATGTGCCGAATTCTTTATATAAGAGTGCGAACGGCCCACTCGCGCTCGTAACAGCGTGCTCAACAACTTGGCTAACGAGTAGCTGGGCGAACCAATGGCACTTAGTAGCGCTCTTAACGGCACATTTTCTTAATGAATTTTGGGCAAGCCATAAGGTCTTGGTGGTAAAGCAATACAATTGTGGAGACCCTTCTGTACTCTCTCTTCGATAGAGGAAACGTTGCCGGCCGCGTGGACGAGCGTACTGCGGCGCGTCAATCACAGTCTGCTCGGCTACTACGGTCGGGGGTTCGAATCCCCCCACGGGCATGTATATCTGTTCCGTCCTTAGTAGTAGCTAGTTCATAAGTAGTTTGTAAGGTTAGGGACTGATGGCCCCGTAGTTAAGTCCCATAAGCTCTACAAACATTTAAGAGGAAACGTTGGTTTTGAAAACAAATTCAACCGACCATGACATAACAGCGCGGATAATTGTTCGTAAGATTCCACTCGATAGCGCCGCTGACCTGCTAAGCAGCGGCTCGCCGCATATGAACAATCGGCTCGTAACTCCAGCACAACGGTAACTATAGCGGCAGCATCACAGCTGGTCGCGGTGGCTTTAAAACCGCTCACAGTAACAGCAGAGCACGTTCTCAGTGACGGCATCACATTGGTGAATGCCGGCCGCGGTGGCCGAGAGGACTAAGGCGCTCCAGTCACGGTCTGCACGGCCACTACGGTCGGGGGTTCGAATCCCCCCTCGGGCATAGATATTTGTGCCGTCCTAGTTCGTAAGTAGTTCATAAGTAGTTTGTAAGTTTAGGGACTGATGACCCCGTAGTTAAGTCCCATAGACTATACAAACATTTGAATTTGAACATTTTGAGCATTGGTGAACCATTCAAATGTTCAAATGTTTGTAAAGCTTATGGGACTTAACTACGGGGTCATCAGTCCCTAAACTTACAAACTACTTATGAACTACTTACGAACTAGGACTGCACAAATATCCATGCCCGAGGGGGGATTCGAACCCCCGACCGTAGGTGAACCATTGTCACGTTCACTTGTCATTGGCAAATTAAAGTTACTTTGTGATCTATTACAATGTACTATTTCAGGAAAAAATAAAAAGTCAAAACAATAAAAAATAATAAAATTAAATAATCTTTGAGAGGTTCAGGGTGGGGGGGGGAACTTCAAACCAATTAGCCCCCTCCCTCCCGTTACTAGCAATAAAACGAAAATATTGGTTTTCCGGGGAAAATACTCAGTCAGATCGAAAATTGTTTTGGATATATCGGCTGTGCAACAAGTACGAATTTGAACTTCTCGACCGTTTCACGGCACTAAAATAAAGATGATGCTAGAACTGAAAATTTTTGCTGTATCATGACTCAAACCCGGATTATCCACTTCAAGTCTGCAGTCACCTCAGACCAGTGATTCACAACTTTTTATCAATTTTCTTCTGTTGATACAATTTTCTTGTAAAGAAGTTAATAAAGTAAAATATTGTACATTATGGGATAAATTTTAGCCAGTTTTTCTGAATAGAACTCATCCTATTATTACTTCGATTCCGACAGAAAACTATACGGCGGGAGTTGCCGAGCGGTCTGGAGCGCCACGTTACGGATCGCGAGGCCTCCCACGGTGGAGGTTAGAATACTCCCTGGGGCATGGATGTGTGTGTTGTCCTTAGGTTAGTTTACCTTAGTTTAAGTAGTTTGTAAGCTACGGACTGATAACCACGCGGTTGTGTCCGACAGATTTAAAAAACATTTGAACATTTTGAACAAAAATATATGAGTTGTATCCCCGTCACTTTTGATCCAGCAGTCACTACCTCTTCATATTCACTGAACGCACGACTGTAAGTGCGAATAGATAAAGTTGAAAATGGGTTCTTAAACTTACAAACTACTTATGAACTAGCTAATACTGCCGGCCGCGGTGACCGAGGTGACTGAGGCACTCCAGTCGCGGTCAGCACGGCCACTACGGTCGGGGGTTCGAATCCCCCCTCGGGCATGGATATTTGTGCCTTCCTAGTTCGTAAGTAGTTCATAAGTAGTTTGTAAGTTTAGGGACTGATGACCCCATAAGCTTTACAAACATTTGAACAATTTGAGCTAATACTAAGGACGGCACAAATATCCATGCCCGAGGGGGGATTCGAACTCCGGACCGTAGCGGCTGTGAAAACTGTGACTGGCGCGCCGCAAACGGCTCGGCCACCGCGGCCGGCAAGTCCCATAAGCTCTACAAACATTTGTACTTGATTTTGGTACACAGACGAGAGTCGAATCCGGATCTCCTGCTTTCTAGGCAGTTGCGTTTCCTACACCACCGGTGACACAGCAATCACCACACCTGTACGGAATTACTCATAAGTTTGCATAAATTTCATATACGTGTGGGCCGATGATGAGCAGTGTTCCTTTCTTCAGTGCATCCGCACTCCTAGGTCCTTACTCATACAGGAATTAGTTTTCAATAACTACGAATTTGACTTGCTACTGGGCAGGGGTAAATGTGAAAATTTGTATCTCACGGGAGGCGTACTTGAGTAATTCCGTGCAGGTGTGGTGCTCGCTGTGTCCCGGTGGTGTAGAGGTCAGCGCAACTGCCTAGAAAGCAGGAGACCCGGCTTCGAGTGCCGGCGGGGTACACATTTTCAACTTCTTCCTTTCGCAGTTAAAGTCATACATGCAGTGAAGATGAAGAAAAATATATGTGGCATTTATGTTATCGCAGTGTATCTATTATAAAACTATCTTTCTCTGTTCAATTTGTGACACAACAACACAGTGACCAACGGTGCTTTCCAGTCATGTGTGCGTACAGGGTGATATATAAAACGATGCTGTATGTATTTTTCCTCATTATTTGTATTTTTTGTAATTTATTATGTATTTGTATATTTTGTTTCTGTGATATATTTGCATTGTCCTGCTAATTTCCATATATGTCAAAAATATTGTAAATGTAGTAGACATGCTGGGTTAGCAAGGGCTTTGCTATTGTAAAGAATCATCTTTGAGTAGGGAGTTTTTTATCGCTGGTAGCGCAGAGGCGCACAGCGAGAAGGAGTCGTTCAGAAGTAGCGGAGGACAGACGCATTAGTGAGACGATGTGCTGAGTGGTGTACGGGAAAAGTACGTGGATTGGCACTAGTGGAGGAGACGGCGAAGAGTCAATATTATTTATTCATACGGCCACAGCTCAGATAATTAATAAATGCATCAAGAGGAATGCTGTGGGCCCTAAATTGTAATTAACATTCGTCGCCAAGAAGAGCCTGTGTTTGCCAATTGTTAAGTGCCAACAGTCTTCAATCAGCAGCACCACATTGCACACCAAATTCAGTAAGATCTGTCCAGTTTGTCTTAGCATGTACAGCTAACCAGCGTATTAGTGATGATTGTTCAATAGCGAACACTGTTATTTGTGAACCTGTGTTTAAAAATCATTACCCATAGTCATTGTCCAGACAGGTTCCTTCTTCATCCATTGTTTTTCCGAGGATATTCACAAAGTTATAGAAAACTAAAAATCAGAGTCTTTAAAGACAATGTGACAGTCGTTAATAAAAAAAAAATTTGTTCAGAAAAGTATTACTAAACGTAGCTTATGCCAGTGTTGCTGATCAATAGGTTTGCTAAGTTGAACGAAACTGCTAGATTAACTTTCAATTTCAAAAGATATTTCAATAACAGTGTAAAAGATTAATTGTTTTCCACTGTATATTATTTTGAGGTAAAGTTTGTTTCAACTTGCAGGTACTGACTAGTGAGAATAGTAATTGTTTACAAGTGCTTGAATGCTAATAATTCCTGGTTAAAGATAGAGCAAAAGTTAATCAGAAGGTTAAATGGTTCTTTTCTAAATATTCAGTGTTATCACGACAAGTCATTAATTAATTTTTTGAGCTTGCCATTAGTGTAGTTAATAGTTCAGTTACAACTTGATTATTGCTAAAGCGCATGGCATACTCGCTGTAGAATAATTTCTGGTACTTATATAAACAATTAATTATTTGAAACTAAATATTAAGTATTAAGGTGAGAATTTTGCATAATTTGCTGCATTTTGCATTTGCGCGGCTATGACTTGCATATCGCTGTCTTACATTGAACCCTGTGTTAGTGAACTGTTTCTCAGTAATTAGTATATTGTCAGTGTCTTTTGTACCGAATTTGACGCGCACACTCTGATTTTTTACCCACCCAAATTTTACGTAATTTTTCACGTTTTTAATTAACTTTGCCATTATTGTCATCCCACCAAATTATTTGCTCGAACATCGAGCTGGCGACCGTAAATCAATAAGTTATTCACTTTTTCCAAATTAATCCCTGTGTTCCGTTTGTTCCGCAATTTTTTTCATTTAAACATTAATAATTTTACTCCAAATTTTACCTTCCACTTTCTTTATTCCTATCGATCGTTGTTGTCTACCAAAGAGGTGCAGCAACGTTCCAGTTATAGCCTCTGCTACATCATCCGCTTCATTACCGATAGCTTTTTCATCAAATTAAGATAATTAGGCACACGGGTCATTTTTCTAATTATCATATACTAACCGGTGGTGTAGGACGGGAAGGGTTATAAACTGAGAATTGATGATCAAGAAGGAATAGCGTAATTTTAATATAAAATACATTTCACTTCTCTTAGGGAAATGTTTTTTTTTCTTTTGTATTACCAAACACTAATTATTTATGCATGCGCTGGTCTAGTTGTTTCACGGTGCAACTACTTTATTGCCTCCTTTATGGCGACCCCCGAACAAAACTTCGTGGCTCCCCTGCGGGTCACTACTCACAGGTTGAAAAACTCTGCCTTAGACCATCTCATAGTCAACACGGATTCGGAAAGTATCGTTCATGTTATTTATTTATATGATAAGTGCTATCGACAAGGGAGCTCAAATATGTTCCATATTTCTAGTTTTTCGTGGGTTTTTTGACACTACCTCACAAGAGTCTTCTAAGCAAATTGCGTGCGTATCGAAATCGCGACAGTTGTCCGATTGGATTCGTGATTTCTGTCAAAAATGACACAGTACGTTGTAATTGACGGAAAGCCAAGTAATGGGACTTATAATCATCCAATAATTCATAATGAGAGCAGTTAGTGACATCCAACAATCTGTGAGCATAATATGAATAATTCTGTAAATCTGTCTCATAAAACTACTGCTCAATAGGGTAGACTGAGTACGGTTGTGGCAGGGTTCGGTTGTGACAGTCACCATATTAGCCAAACAAAAAAGAATTACGTGGAGAATGGGAGGGAGACCTGTCTGGACTTGTGTCAAAGTATTGCGTCAGCCGTCGCGCGACAATAACGCTAGCAGCGGTCTACATTACTTTTTCAACAGTCAAAAGTAAGGTTCTTGATTCCATTTCTTTTAATGATTGTTGCTACATGCGTACTGATAAAGTAATGAGAGTTTATTCTCGTTAATCGTTAAACATTAGTAGTTAAATATCAGTGATTACTTTGCACGTAGAAAATTTTCTATTGCCATTGCAATGTTTTTCTTGAGGAGGAGTGCGTTGGGTATGGTTGTGACATATTTTCTGGGTATGGTTGTGACATGTTTTAAACGTACGGTTGTGACATTTTCTGGGTACCGTTGTGACACGAAGCTAATTATTTTTTCTAGATGCCCAGAAAGAGGTTGAGGAAGACTGACAGAGGGCAGTGTGGCATTACAAAATATGAAGCCGCTTATAAAGAAGTGAAAAACGGGAGTTCTATACGCGAGCCGCGGAAATACACGAAGGTAATCGTATGTCTTTGCTGCGATACATTCGTAAACGCGATGGAATCACTGCAGGCCAGAATGAAGACAGCGTCAGCATGGGATACGTCGCACATAATAAAGTGATCTCTGAGGAGCAGGAACAGCAGCTGGCACTTCATATAACATGATGCACAGAAATATATTTTGGCCTTTCTCCAAAGGAGGTGTGGAGGCTAGCTTTCCAACTTAGTACTAAATACAATCTGAAGCGACCTGCTACTTGGCTCGAGAATCAGATGGCTGGCGAGGAATGGTTTCGTTCATTCATGAATAAAAATCCTTCACTCTCTGTTCGCCTAGCTCAAACAACTAGCCTTTCAAGAGCAACGAGCTTTAATAAATCAAATGTAAAAGCTTTTTGTGACAATTTTCAAACTGTTACGGACATACAGAAATATGAACCACAGGATATATACAATGTTGACGAAACAGGCGTAACTACTGTCCACAAACCTGACAAGGTAGTAGCAAGACGTGGGATAAGCCAAGTGGGAGCTCTTACTTCAGCTGAGCGAGTCACATTAGTCACAGTTGCGTTTGCAGTAAATGCCTTGGGGAATACTATGCCTTTTCTATTTATATTTCCACGGGTTCGTTATCATGATCATTTTGTTAGGGATGGGCCTGTAGGATCAATTGGGACTGCAAATCCTTCAGGATGGATGCAAGATGAATCCTTCTTAGTATTTCTCCAACATTTTAAGAAATTCAATAATGCTTCTCAAACGCATAAAGTGTTACTATTGCTCGATAACCATTCCTCACACATCCACATCAACACACTGGATTTTTGTAAAGAAAATGGAATCACATTGCTTTCATTTCCTCCACACTGTTGGCACAAACTTCAACCCTTGGATAGATCTGTGTTCGGACCCTTCAAGAAAGCTATAAATACTGCTTGTGGTGGCTGGATGCGGAGTCACCCTGGAAAAACAATGACAATCTACGATATACCAGGTATTATCAAAACTGCTATGCCTCTGGCAATCGAAAATTCAGGCCCCCTATAGTCGTAATGTATTTCAAGAAACTGACTTTGCACCTTCCTTTGTTACGGAGAGAGCAAACTCTGATACAGAAAAGAACACTTGTGCAACACCATCTCTTGAAATGAACACACCGAACCCTGAGACTGGGAAAAACAATGCTGGTTAACAATGAAATACCACAGTTTTTAACACAAGAATTTGGCTTTTCACCATCGTCTGAAATAGAAAGACCCGACTCTGGAGAGAACAATCCTGAACGCAATGATGAATTGGAGCCTCTTTCAGCTTCTCTATTACGCGAATCTTCAATCCCAAGTTCAAGTAGTAGGCCTATTGAGCTAACTGCGTCATTCTCAGCCATTCCACCTGTTTTCTCTCCTGAAATTTTTCGGCCTTTTCCTAAGGCTCCGCAAAGAAAAACAAGAGGTTCCAGATCTAAAAAGTCAACTATTTATACAGACACGCCTGAAAAAGAGGCAGACAGGCAAGAATATAACAAAAAAAAAAAAACATTGAAGGCTCAGCAAGTAAAGAAACATCTTACTGAATCAAGAGGAATAAATAAAGGAAAAGGAAAAAAAAAAAAAAAAAAACAAAGCAAAGGAAAGGAAGATACCACCATCGTCATCGGATAAAGAACATTATTTCTGTCTGGTTTGCTTGGGCCCATATTCAAAAAGTAGGCCTGGCGAAAAATGGATAAAATGTCAAGGAAAATTTGAGCTCTGGTCCCACTTGGAGTGCTCAGGTGGCAGTCGATATTACATTTGATGAGTCAGATCTCAGTGTCGTACTTTTGCACTTTTAGAACTAAGAATCAACCTTATATTTCTACTGTACTTGGCTTTTTTTTTTTTTTTTTTTTTTTTTTTTTTTTTTTTGTGATCATATTTACACAAATGCTTAGATTTTCCTTGAATAAGACATTTTAAGATTTTTGTTTCACTAGTTTTTATAATGCCTATTTATTTATATGTTTTGTATTGTAACACACTTATTATATTGTAGTTTGATATTTTAGTTAAATTCTTTTGCTGATTGTAATATGATAACTCTCATAATAACAGCTATAGATGCTCGAGTTCCTTATTAATTATGTTAAATTTTTACAGAAGAAGATTATGTTGCTATTATGTTAGATAATAGTTGCAATAAAACTGATTTTATATTATTTCGATACAATAATTAACGTGTCACTACCGACCCCAGGCACTGTCACAACCGGTGGTCGGTTGTGACATTTTTCATTTTTTTCTAATTTGCTCCTATGAGATAACCATTGTAACCAGCGACAAAATTCTAATATTTTCATTTAGACAAATGTACACTGTACTATAAAAAACATTTTTACTCTATCTAACTCCCATAGTAACAATATAGGGAATAAAATGAAAACTGTCACAACCGTACCCAGTATACTCTAAGAACGGAATTACAGGTCTATTATTATTGTTGAGCTGTGGTGGGAAGTTCATGTGATCAAGGTGTACTGCATCATACAAATCTCACTTTTGTTCCTCGTGTATTTGCGGAACACTAACAACAATGTAACATTTTCGAATTCTAGTTTTCTGTATTTTGGAGGTGTTAAATCACTGTGGGGGAAATAGTACGTGCGGCCTGTGGCAGGGAAGTAGCTACGAATTTGTCGAAAAGCGACGGGTAACTTTTTTTTAAGAGGTCCTTAAAATGACCTTTGTTTTCCACTTGGTTTGTAGACAAATCTTTTAATGTTTCAATTTTATGTACGTTATTTAAAAAACTGTCAATCAAATAGTATTTACTATTTAAAATGAAGCAAGAAATATTTATGTAAAATATTTTAATTTTTTAAGTCACCACAACGTAATGCATCTGCAAAGGAATTAAGCTCAATATGGTAATATAAAGTTCACCATGGAAGAGTTGAAGAATCTTAACTTTGGGTTGAATAGCTTACAAAATTAAGCCGTATCTATCTTTGCGCTACTACAATCTCGTATTGAAATTTATGAATTAACTGAAACCAAGTAACAATTCCTTCACCACATCACTAATTAAAATTTTATTTTCATTAAGACTCTTATGTAACTTTATAAATATATTTATTTATCCATGATAATATTGTTATACAGTCTTTTGTTGGCAATAAACGCCCTGCTAAGTGAAATGAAAAGTACATTGTCGTATCACAGAACAACTGAGCTCAAGGAAAGCCAACAATGTACTTTAGTTCCTCTTGGCTAAATGTAGGGACTGGTATAGTGCCAGCGATACATTAAATATGTAGGTCGATCGGTGGCCTTTTAGACTATAGGTTGTTGATATCCCTTTCTCGTCGACTAATCATACTATTTCTCAGTTTCACTAAACGGCGACTTAGTCGTGTGTAATTTAATTCAGGTGATACAAAAGTGGGTAATTAAGACCCCTCTGATCCCCCCCCCCCCTCAGCTTTGGCTGTGTCCTTACCAGTGGTATAGGATACTTTTTAAAACTACGGTATTGTTGATTAAATTCTTTAATACTGTCATTGTAGCAAATTCATTAATATTCCATCATCTTTCGGGAGTGCGCCAGGGACAGCGACAATTCTAAATCCGATATTTCGCCTGCAAACCTCATAGCTATCTTCAAGGCGGGTAGATAACTGAGTTCTCAGAGACCGTGTGCTATTTATAAATAGTCCCAGTTGCACTCCCGAAAGATGATGGAATATTATGCCCGTAGGAAAACTTCAAGAATCATAAACTCATTAATTACACCTACCCTCTGTAGTACACAGTAAGTTTCAAAGATACTCAATATTTTACCGTTCATTACCAAAGACCGAGTGAAACGTCATTTAAGAATTACTACTACTTGCTTCACTTATTTTGTAGATGAGATACTTATGTAAGAACTACAAAATGTGATCCAAGAAAAAGAGTACCTATTTTTACATTAGATCTTCACTTTAACTCATTCATTTTGCTAGGATGTTATTCCTGTTCATTCTGCACAAAGATAAGATATCTCTTCAGTTTCTCTCCATGAATACATATGGTACACTACATTTCTACTACGTTTTGAAAGTTTGACCCTATGGCCCATTAAAATTTACAGATAAATAACTTTCATAAAAAGAAAAAAAAACTTTTGGTGCGACAATTGGCTATAAGTGCGATAAACAGTCATAATAACTTCTTTGATTGAATTACAATGTTACGCGCCATTTATATTCTATTCTTAGAAAACAATTAGAAAATTTACTGCGAAAAAAATCATTTCCATAAAAAGTAAAACAGGTATAAAATCAGAGAAAAGAATCCAATTTCAAAGTAGGTACTCTTTTCTTGGATCACATTTTGTACTTCTTACATTAGTATCACATCTACAAAATTTTTGTTTCGACATTATCGTGAAAGAGGAGCGTGACTGAGTAATCTTTTCGTTTCATATTGTGGTCAGGCCAAAGTCAGTAATAACTTAAAGTTTTTCTTTACATGACTAGTTTCAGTGCACTACGGCATCAATCTCAAATGTATAGATAGAGGAAGGCCACGAACTAGAATATAATAATAACTACTGACTCTCATTGTTCCTCAGATACATTTGAAAAAGTACAATTGATGGATGAACTGGGAATAAAAAAAATAAAAAAAATAAAATAAAAACCACCTTACCACCATCTGCCTGCTGTATACAAGGCACATAATATCAAACGATATTTTCAATCATAAGTCATTCCAAACCCTTAAGGCCGCAAGGAATGCTGTATTGGTATACCAGGTGGTACTGCACTGGCACTGTACTTCGTTGAACATTTGGCATGTCAAAAATAAAAACGAAAGATACCATAAGACAGGCTGGAACCCGATTGCGAGTCCGTTACAGTCAGGCCATTTCGATTTGCTCCCACAGTTTAGAAACTATGCGGTATCCAAAAGAGAGTGGTTGGCTAATATGTAGCTCAGCACCGCCGGTAGCCACACAAAAAAGGCGAAAATCAACATACAAGCTTTCGGAAATTAATTCCTTCGTCAGGTAGGAATAAGGAGGGAAAACAAATCGGATAGAACAGAAGGGTCACTCGTAACTTCGGTCAGGCCATCTTTAACACTTGGGTCCTTTCTCCTCCTCCTTCTCTCTTCTGTCGGACAAACTTCCGAAAACTTATGACTACGTTTATTTTCGTATTTTTGGTGTGGCTATCGGTGATACTCAGTTGAGGTAAGTACTAGCCAACAACTCTATCTAGTTATGTAAGAGCGAAGGCTTTCACGGTCATTATTGTTAAAATTAAAACTCTTCTGAACTATATGCCGCGTCGTATTTCCAACGTTTCGGATGCCTCAGGAAGGCTCCTGTAACGAATCCGAAACGTTGGATATATTTTATTATCTGACGTACAAAAAGCTCAGATGAACTTTTATTTTAACTCTACTTAGCATCTCTGTCCACTCCCATGAACCACAGACATTGCCGAGGTGGGGTGGCTTGCGTGCCTCAACGATACAGATAGCTGTACCGTAGGTGCAACCACAGCGGAGGGGTACCTGTAGAGAGGCCAGACAAAGGTGTGGTTCCTGAAGAGGGGCAGCAGCCTTTTCAGTAGTTACAGGGGCAACAGTCTAGATGATTGACTGAGCTGGCCTTGTAACAGCTAACGTGACTTTACCATGAAGTTACTGCGAACGGCTGAAAGCAAGGGGAAACTACAACTGTTACCTTTCCCGAGGACATGCAGCTCTACTGTATGAACATATGATGATGGCATCCTCTCGGGTAAAATATTCCGGAGGTAAAATAGTCTCCCATTCGGATCTCCGGGCGGGGACTACTCAGGAGGATGTGATTATCAGGAAACACAGCACTGGCATTCTACAGATCGGAGCGTGGAATGTTAGCTCCCTTAATAAGGTAGGGAAGATAAAAAATTAAAAGAAAAATGAAGTTAGATATAGTGGGGATTTAGTGAAGTTCGGTGGCAGGATGAACAGGGTTTCTGGTCAGGCTAGAAAACGATTATAAATACAAAATCAGTTGGTGGTATCACAGGAATAGGACTGATAATGAATAAGAAAATAGGAATGCGGGTAAACTACCATGAGCAGCACAGTGATCGCATTATCATTGTCAAGATAGATACTAAACCAACACCGACAACAGTAGTACAGGTTTATATGCCAACTAGCCTTGCCGATGATGAGGAGATCGAAAAAAATATATGAGGAGCTAAAGGAAATTATTCAGACAGTTAAGGGAGAGGAAAACTTAATTGTGATGGGACACTGGAATTCGGTAGTAGGAAAAGGAAGAGAAGGAAAAATAGTAGGTGAATATGGACTGGGCAGAAGGAATGAAAGAGGAAGTCGCCTGGTAGAATTTTGCACGTAACATGATTTAATCGTAACAAACACGTGGGTTAAGAATCACAAAAGAAGGTTGTGTAGGTGGAAGAGACCAGGAGACACCGGAAGGTATCACATAGATTTTATAATGGTAAGACATAGATTCTGGAACCAGGTTTTAAACTGTAAAACATACCCAGGCGCAGATATAGACTCTGACCATAACTTGTTAGTCATGAACTGTAGGCTGATACTGAAAAAACTGCAGAAAGATAGGAAAATAAGGAGACAGGACTTAGATAAATTGAAGGAACGTGTAGTTCTAGAGAATTTCAGAGGGAGATTTAGGCAACAATTGACAGAAACAGGGGGATATAAAACAGTAGAAGAGGAAGGGGTAGCATTGAGAGATGAAATAGTGAAGGAAGCAGAGGACAAAATAGGTAGGACGGCAAGACCTACAAAAAATCCTTGGATGTCACATGAGATAATACATTTAATCGATGAAAGGAGAAAATATAAAAATGCAGTAAATGAAACATGCAAAATGTAGTACAGACGACTAAGAATTGAGATTGACAGGAAGTGCAAAATGGCTAAGCGGGAGTGGCTAGAAGTCAAATGCAAATCTGTAGAAGAATGTATAAGAAGGGGAAAAGTAGATACCGCCTACAGGACAATAAAAGAGACATTTGGGGACAAGAAAAGCAACTCTATGAATATCAAGAACTCAGATGGAAAATCAGTTCTCAGCAAAGAAGGGAAAGCTGAAAGATGGAAAGAGTACATAGAGCAGCTCTACAAAGGAAATGAACTGAGAGACGATGTTGTAGGAAGGGAAGAGGAAGTAGATCAAGATGAAATAGGAGATACTATACTGAAAGATGAATTTGACAGAGCCCTGAAAGACCTAGGTCGGAACAAGGCCCCAGGAGTAGATGACATACCCTCAGAGCTACTAAAGTCTCTGGGACAGCCAGCCATGACAAAACTATTTGAACTGGTGTGTAGGATGTATGGGACAGGCGAAATACCCTCAGACTTTAAGAAAAATGTAATAATCCCCATTCCAAAGAAATCAGGTACAGACAGGTGTGACAATTACAGAACCATCAGTTTGAGAAGTCATGGTTGCAAAATTTTAACACGAATTATCTACAGGAGAATGGAAAAGCTGGTAGAAGCTGACCTCGAGGAAGATCAATTTGGATTCAGGAGGAACGTAGGAACCCGGGAGGCAATACTCACTTTACGGCTTATCCTAGAAGATAGGTTAAGAAAAGGCAAACCTACATATCTATCGTTTGTAGATTTGGAGAATGATTTTGACAATGTTGATTGGAATAAACTCTTTCAAGTTCTGAAGCAAGCAGGAGTAAAATATAGGGAGCGTAAGGTTATTTACAACTTGTACCAAAACCAGACAGCGGTTGTCAGAGTTGAAGGGAATGAAAGGGATGCAGTGGTTGGAAAGGGAGTAAGACAGGGTTGTAGCCTTTCTCTAATGTTATTCAATTTGTACATTGAGCAAGCTGTAAAGGAAAGCAAGGAGAAATTTGGAGAAGTAATTAAAGTTCAGGGTGAAGAATTAAAAACATTGTGTTTTGCTGACGACATAGTAATTCTGTCAGAGACAGCAAAGGACCTGGAAGAGCAATTGAACGGAATGGACAGGGTGCTGAAAGGAGCAAAGAAGATGAAGATTAACAAGAGCAAAACTAGGGTAATGGAGTGCAGTCTAAGAAAATCAGGTGATGCTGAAGGAATTAGATTAGGCATCGAAACAATAAAGGAGGTAGATGAGTTTTGTTAATTGGGCAGTAAAATAACAAATGATGGTCGCAGCACAGAGGATATAAAATGCAGAATGGCAATGGGTAGAAAAGCGTTCTTGAAAAAGAGAAATTTGTTAACATCGAAGATTTATTTAAGCCTAAGGAAGTACCTTTTCTGAAGGCATTTGTGTGAAGTGTTGTATGGGAGTGAAATATGGACAATAAACAGTGCGGACAGGAAGAGAATAGAGGCTTTTGAAATGTGGTGCTACAGAAGAAATCTGAAGGGTAGGTGGGTGAATCGCGTAACTAATGAGGAGGTACTGAAGACAATTGGGCAGAAAAGGAATTTTTGGCATACCTTGTCTAAAAGAAGGGTTCGATTGGTAGGACACATTCTTAGACATCAAGGAATTGTGAACTTGGCGTTGGAGGGAAGTGTGTGGGCTAAAAACCGCAGAGGAAGACCAAGAGACGGATACATTAAGCAGATTCAAACAGATGTAGGTTGCCGTTCTTATGTGGAGTAGAAGACGTTTGCTCAGGATAGGGTATTGTGAAGAGCTGCATCAAACCAGTCTCCGGACTGAAGACCACAACAACAACAGCATCTCTTTGCAGAATTTCGTTAGATTAAACAAAATAACCAGTATACGAGCTGCGCGTAAAACTTTAAAGACCTTTTTATGGCATTCTTCTGTCTAGTCCACTTTTGTAGATGGACAGCCATGTGGTGCACAAGTAACGTGCGAAGTCTCATTCCAGACCAGATTGCCGAGACGTGAGCTGTCTTTGTTAGACATGTTTTCTCTATAACACCTTCCACACTGACAGTAAATTAATTACACCAAGTAAGATTAGAGTACTAACAACAGCAGTCGAAGTTTCATCAATGTTTGGTAATAGTTCCCTCTTCTTTTCTTAAAGACGATAGTAATTATGAAATGGGATAATATTCTTCTCGGGTCTGCAGCAGCATAACGTCGGTAACTAGGCAAAATATCAATAAATTATGTACTGTGGGCACTCAATTATAATATGTAAGGCATTTAGTCTTTATTTAGGATACAAAAAGAGAGCGCACTTAAGCACTATTTAAATTCAAAATATTAAATAAGGTAATGTAAGATAATTTATATGCTGTCATTTTATTGCCAGACTAAAACTGGTGTTCAAATAATCTGTATTTTATTGTATTAGCGGAAAACCCGGCTTTGCCCGGGAATTTATTTATTTAATCCTGCCTCGAGTCCATCTCCTGTTTTCTAAAAACATGGTGTATTTATCGGAGAATAAATATGAAATAAGGCTGTCTTGCATAATGTACAAAATTACAAATGACATATAAAATATGTACGTTATATTTATTGAGTTATATGTTGTGCAACTGTATAATTTTTCAGGTATGAATTCATTTGTATAAGTGCTGTTTGTCTGAAAAATCTGTTGTGAATACAATTAGTAGTAAAGAAGTGATAAATTAAAAATTGGTACGTGATGGGGCGATTTTCTATAAACGTTACTGTTTATGTGCTCATATCTGATGAAGTGTCGTACTGTGATACAATTTCGAAGGTACATTCAGCTGCTTGTGTGTATACTGTCTGTAAAATTTCCTGCGGCTACACTTTGTAGTGTATGTATTATAAATTGTAGCTTCATACCGAATGCCGTAGTTTTAATTCATGAACAGTGGAAAACTAGTAAGCGAGAAACTTTTTTCCTTGCATTATTTTGATGTGATTGTCAGCGAGAAAAAGTTTAATAAGGGTTTGAAATTATTTCTAAAGTTTGCTGCAAGTCACTAAGTACAGTCATCCTCATATAGTGTATTTATTAAGTTTCGTCGCATTATGTGGCAGTTTCTTGCAACCTTTATTGTCTATGACGTTATATCTCCCAAACTGTGTGTCGTATGTGGTTCGTACTCATACAGCAGTTGGTATCCCACGTAAAGAATATGTGTAGCATATTTGGTTGAAATCGGTCCAGTGGTTTAAGATAAAATGAGCAGGATTGTCACTTAATGCAGCAGGTTTTCGCGCATCTCATTGTTTATGACGTCATATCTCGTGAAATATGTGCTACACTCAACTATATGCGTGTATACTGTCTGTAAAATTTCCAGCGGCTACAATTTGTAGTGTAAAAATTGTAAATTGTAACGTCATACCGAATGCCGTAGTTTTACTCCATAAACAGCGAAAAAATGGTAAGCGAGAAACTTCTTTCGCATAATCATTTTGCTATGGTTGTCAGCGAGAAAAAGTTTAATAAAGGTTTGAAATTATGTTTAAAGGTTGTTACAAGTCGCTAAGTATTCTCATTCTCATATAGCGTATTTATAAAATCTCGCCGAATTATGTGGCAGTTTTTTGCGATTCATATCGTTTATGACGTCATATCTTCTGAATCATGTTTATGAGTGGTTCTCACCCCGCCAGCAATTGTTACCTTACGGTAAGGAATGTGTGTGCCAAATGTGATTGAAATCGATCCAGTGGTTGAAGAGAAAATAAGCAGGATTGTCATTTAATGCAGCAGTTTCTTGCGCATCTCACTGTTTATGGCATCATATTTCTTGAACCATGTATCGTAAATGATTCTTATACTTACGGCAATCGTCCACATGGAGTGAAGCTTACGTGTGCAAATTTTCGTAAAGATTGGAACAAAGCTGTAGATTTGTATGCAACACGTACACATAAACATAGGGACACTCTGCTTTATATATAAAGAAGAAGATAAAGGTAAAGACCATAAAAAAAGGGGCGGTATCTTGTTTAACGATGTAAAATAGTGAAGTAAGTTAATTCTATCCTGAAAACAATTTTTGCGATGTGTAAAGAGGTAGCCAACCCTTCTTTGCTACAATACTTGTTTCAAAGCGCTAACCGCCGCGGTGGAGTAGCCGAGCGGTCTAAAGCGTCTCGCTGCGGAGCGCGCGGTTGATCGCCGTGGAGGTTCGTGTCCTCCCTGGGGCATGGGTGTGTGTGTTTGTCCTTAGATTAGTTTACCTAGGTTTAAGTAGTTTGTAAGCTACGGACTGATGACCACGCAGTTTGGTCCGATCGATTTACAGACATTTGAACATTTGAAAGCGCTAACCGCCTCACGCTCAATTTATTTTCGCGCATGCGCACTTACTAACGTATCAGCTCTGTTCTCAACTCCACATAGTTAACATCGGGCGGCCCCAGTGCAACGCCACGGTATGTATGCTTAATTTTCTCATATTAGCCATTTACACATTGTTTTAATTCGGTCAATCAAATTTATTTTTTTATGTAATAGGATCAGAGAAAACTGGATCGTCTAAAGTCACCGACAAAAATATATGAGTACCTTCCACCTATCTGTTGCCATAGCGTCATTGTTAGTGGTATTTGGTCTTCTTTGTATAATGATAACCTTGATGATGTGGCTCTAATACCACGAAACTAGTTGAGTCTGCCGAAATATTCTGTCTAGTTCACGAAGTTATCCGGCTGCAGATCCGAGAAGATTATTATCCATTATTACGCCGGGAAAGTCTACGCAACCACATGAAATCGGTTACTTCGTCGTTAATTGAGAGCACCAAGCTGTTGTGATCAGGTTTCGGGGGGAAAATCGAATGAGAGCAGTAAGACGAAACCAGCAGCAGACGGATTATGAAAGGAACCAGATATGCGGCGGTGCGGTACGGGGAAACATGAAACTCCTAATCGGCAGCTGAGGCAGCAGGTACGAGCAGCGAACGACGTTCTCGCTGTCAGATCACAGCTATACCGTCCGGCAGCAAAGGGGGCCATACCATCTTCTCTTCAACAGGTTGACTCATTTTGTCAGGATGTGTCAGGCGCAACTAGAACTTTACCGTACTGTATTCAGCCAAAACTTTACAGCTACCTGTCTAATAGTCGGTACGTCCTCCTTTGGCAATGCTAACTCCTATTAAGCTTCTTTGCAGGGATGCAATGGAAACTTGGTAGATCACTTGGGGGACCACATCTGCCCACACAGGTCATCTATTCCCGTAAACTCCGGAGAGGTAGAGCTTTGACGCCACGTTGAATTACATCCCAAATGTGTGCGATCGTGTTCAGACCTCGTGAGATGCAGAGGCCTTCATATCACTGTGTTCCTCGTACCACTGCATCACATGGCTGGTGACTTGCCTCATTGGCTTGTTGAAACATTCTGCTGCCTTTAGAAAACATGAGTATCGTGTTTGTTGTCTGCATACAATGCCTTGCACGAGCTTCAATGGACCTGTTAGGAATCGGATCATTAATCATCCGTCTCCAGAGTGTCTCAGTCCTGCAACACTGGTGTGAATGAGGTGTTCCCCTGGATTCGCACTCTCCTATCGATATGAGGAAGGAAGTGTCAGTATTCATCACACCACGCAACGATCTTCCGCTTCGCCAACGTCCAGTAACGATGGTCACGTACCTGTTTCAGTTGTTATAAATATCAATCAAAAAATCAATATCCAGAGACTTATTCTGACTCGTTATACCGGGTGACCAGAGAGTCAGTATAAATTTGAAAACTTAATAAATCACGTAATAATGTAGATAGAGAGGTAAAAATTGACACACATGCTTGGAATGACATGGGGTTTTATTAGAACATAAAAATAAAAAATAAACTGAAGTTCAAAAAATGTCTGACAAATGGCGCTTCAACTGATCAGAAAAGCAATAATTAGCACAAAAAATTAAGAAAAAGCAAAGACGATGTTCTTTACAGGAAATGCTCAATATGTTCACCGTCATTCATCAACAATAGCTGTAGTCGAGGAATAATGTTGTGAACAGCACTGTAAAGCATGTCCGGAGTTATGGTGAGGCATTGGTGTCGGATGTTGTCTTTCAGCATCCCTAGAGATGTCGGTCGATCACGATACACTTGCGACTTCAGGTAACCCCGAAGCCAATAATCGCACGGACTGAGGTCTGGGGACCTGGGAGGCCAAGCATGACGAAAGTGGCGGCTGCACACGATCATCACCAAACGACGAGCGCGAGAGATCTTTCACGCGTCTAGCAATATGGCGTTGAGCGCCATCCTGCATAAAAATCGTACATTGTGGCAGGTTTTTATCACCCCGGCTGGGGATGAAGCGATTCTGTAAGATATCGCCGTACCTCTCACCCGTCAAGATAGCAGTCAATGAAATTTTGCTGTTCAGCGCCATCTGTTGGCCTTTTTTGAACTTGTGTGTCAATTTTTACCTCTCTACCTACATTACTCCGTGATTTATTAAGTTTTCAAATTTATACCTGACTTTTTGATCACCCGGTATATCACAGATATAAATATGAAGGACAGACATTGAATTACAATTCTTTGCCATAGCCGACATTCGAACCAGGGACCTCTTCGTTACTAGGCAGGCGCTATACCAGTAAGCAACGGTGACTAAATGGATACATCTCTTCATGCGTTCTGTTAAGGCACGTCTCCCTCCGCGATACAAACTTCTATTTTTGCCTTATGTTCCTCTATTTAAAACGTATCAATATTCCAAGGCTCTCCATTAGCGAAATAGCACACAATCAATCATTTATAATGGGAATGATTCTGCCTTGTTTGTCAGATACAATATGATGTAGATGTTGTTGTTGTTGTGGTCTTCAGTCCGGAGACTGGTTTGATGCAGCTCTCCACAATACCCTATCCTGAGCAAGCCTCTTCATCTCCACATAAGAACGACAACCTACATCTGTCTGAATCTGCTTACTGTATCCATCTCTTGGTCTTCCCCTGCGATTTTTTCCCCATACACTTCCCTCCAACGCTAAATTCACAATTCCTTGATGTCTAAGAATGTGTCCTACCAATCTATCCCTTCTTTTAGTCAAGGTATGCCAGAAATTCCTTTTCTCCCCAATTCTGTTCAGTACCTCCTCATTAGTTACGCGATCCACCCACCTAATCTTCAGCATTCTTCTGTAGCACCATATTTCAAAAGCCTCAATCCTCTTCCTGTCCGCACTGTTTATCGTCCATGTCTCACTCCCATACAAGGCAACACTCCATACAAATGCTCTCAGAAAGCATTTCCTTAGGCTTAAATCAATATTCGATGTTAACAAATTTCTCTTTTTCAAGAACGCTTTTCTACCCATTGCCATTCTGCATTTTATATCCTCTGTACTGCGAACATCATTTGTTATTTTACTGCCAAAGTAACAAAATTTATCTACCTCTTTTATTGCTTCATTTCCCAATCTAATTCCATGAGCATCACCTGATTTTCTTACACTGCACTCCATTACCCTAGTTTTGCTCTTGTTAATGTTCATCTTATATGCACCTCTCAGCACACTGTCCATTCCGTTCAATTGCTCTTCCAGGTCCTTTGCTGTATCTGACAGAATTACTATGTCGTCGGCAAAACGCAATGTTTTTAATTCTTCACCCTGAACTTTAATTCCTTCACCAAATTTCTCCTTGCTTTCCTTTATAGCTTGCTCAATATACAAATTGAACAACATTGGAGAAAGGCTACAACCCTGTCTTACTCCCTTCCCAACTGATGCTTCCCTTTCATACCCTTCGAGTCTAATAACTGCGGTCTGGCTTTTGTACAAGTTGTAAATAACTCTCCTTTCCCTATATTTTACTCCTGCTTGCTTCAGAACTTGAAAGAGTTCATTCCAATCAACATTGTCAAAAGCCTTCTCCAAATCTACAAAAGCTAGAAATGTAGGTTTGCCTTTTCTTAATCTATCTTCTAGGATAAGCCGTAAAGTGAGTATTGCCTCCCGTGTTCCTACATTTCTCCTGAACCCAAACTGATCTTCCCCAAGGTCGGCTTCTACCAGCTTTTCCATCCTTCTGTACATAATTCGCGTTAATATTTTGCAACCATGACTTATTAAACTGATGGTTCTGTAGTTTTCACACCTGTCTGCACCTGCTTTCTTAGGGATGGGGATTATAACGTTTTTCTTAAAGTCTGAGGGTACTTCACCTGTCTCATACATCTTACACACTAGGTGAAACAATTTTGTCATGGCTGGTTCTCCCAGAGACTTCAGTAGCTCTGAGGGAATATCATCTACTCCAGGGGCCTTGTTTCGACTTAGGTCTTTCAGGGCTCTGTCAAATTCTTCTCTCAGTACAGTATCTCCTATTTCAGCTTCATCTACACCCTCTTCCCTTCCTACAATATTGTCTCCAAGTTCATTTCCTTTGTAGAGCCCCTCTATATACTCTTTCCACCTTTCAGCTTTCCCTTCTTTGCTGAGAACTGGTTTTCCATCAGTGTCCTTGATATTCATAGAGTTGTTTTTCTTATCTCCAAATGTTTCTTTTATTTTCCTGTAGGCTGTATCTATTTTTCCCCTATTTATACGTTCTTCTACATCCTTGCATTTGCCTTCTAGCCACTCCTGCTTAGCCATTTTGCATTTCCTGTCAATCTCATTTCTTAGTCGTCTGTACTCCATTTTGCCTGTTTCATTTACTGCATTTTTATATTTTCTCCTTTCATCGATTAAATTTAGTATTTCCTGTGATATCCAAGGTTTTTTTGTAGGTCTTTCCTTCCTACCTTTTTTGTCCTCTGCTACCTTCACTATTTCATCTCTCAATTTTACCCATTCCTCCTCTACTGTTTTATTTTCCCCTGTTTCTGTCAATTGTTGCCTAAAGCTCCCTCTGAAATTCTTAAGAACCTCAGGTTCCTTCAATTTATCCAGGTCCCATCTCCTTATTTTCCTTCCTTTCTGTAGTTTCTTTAGTTTCAGCCTACAGTTCATTACCAACAAGTTATGGTCAGAGTCTATATCTGCTCCTGGGTATGTTTTACAGTTTAAAACCTGGTTCCAGAATCTATGTCTTACCATTATAAAATCTATCTGGTATCTCCCGGTGTCTCCTGGTCTCCTCCACGTATACAACCTTCTTTTGTGATTCTTGAACCAGGTGTTTGTTATAACTAAATTATGTTCTGTGCAAAATTCTACCAGGCGGCTTCCTCTTTCATTCCTTTTGCCCAGACCATATTCACCTACTATCCTCCCTTCCCTTCCTTGTCCTACAACCGAATTCCAGTCTCCCATAACAATTAAGTTTTCCTCTCCCTTAATTGTCTGAATAATTTCCTTTAGCTCCTCATATATTTCTTCGATTTCTTCATCGTCGGCAGAGCTAGTTGGCATATAAACCTGTACTACTGTTGTCGGTGTTGGCTTCGTATCTATCTTGACAATGATAATGCGATCACTGTGCTGGTCATAGTAGTTTACCCGCATTCCTATTTTCTTATTCATTATCAATCCTACTCCTGTGATACCCCCAATTGATTTTGTATTTATAATCCTGTACTCACCTGACCAGAAATCCTGTTCATCCTTCCACCGAACTTCACTAATCCGCACTATATCTAACTTCAACCTATCCATTTCCATTTTTAAATTTTCTAATTTTCCTACTCGATTAAGGGATCTAACATTCCACGCTCCGACCCGTAGAATGCCAGTATTGTCTTTCCTGATGATCACATCCTCCTGAGTAGTCCCCGCCCGGAGATCCGAATGGGGGACTATTTTACCTCCGGAATATTTTACCCGAGAGGATGCCATCATCATATGTTCATACAGTAGAGCTGCATGTCCTCGGGAAAGGTAACGGCTGTAGTTTCCCCTTGCTTTCAGCCGTTCGCAGTAGCTGTGTGGCAAAGCCACATTAGCTGATGTTGCAAGGCCAGCTCAGTCAGTCATCCAGACTGTTGCCCCTGTAACTACTGAAAAGGCTGCTGCCCCTCTTCAGGAACCACACGTTTGTCTGGCCTCTCCACAGATACCCCTCCGGTGTGGTTGCACCTACGGTACAGCTATCTGTATCGTTGAGGCACGCGAGCCACCCCACCTCGGCAATGTCTGTGGTTCATGGGGGTGGATGATGTAGATATGAATCAATGATGTAGATATGAATCAATAAATCCATGTCCAGACACATACAGGGTGACCAAAAAAGAATGAAAAAATGTTCAAATGTTTGTTAAGCTTATGGGACTTAACTACGGGGTCATCAGTTCCTAAACTTACAAACTCTTTATCAACTACCTTATACTAAGGACGGTACAAATATCCATGCCCGAGGGGGGGATTCGAACCCCCGACCGTAGTGGCCGTGCAGACCCAAAAAGAATGACCCGATTTAAAATAGAATGATTTATTAGGAACAAAGGCTTAACCTCAACAAATTGCATACTACGTTACTCACCAAAGGCAGAAATTTATAAAAATCCATCATAAATGTTCTATATGTCCTCCACTGGCTGCACGGACGACAACTATCCCACAGTTGAATTCATCCCAAACTGAGCGTGTCTTCTGTCACTGAAGCTACAGCAGCTGATATTCTGGTTTTTAGTTCATCAATGTCATGAGGTAAGGGAGGAACGTAAATACATTGTTTAATATATCCCCACAGGAAGAAATCACATGGTATTTAGTCAGGCGTCCTATGAGGCCAAGAGTGTAAAGCCTTGTTTCGCGGTCCTGTACGCCCCATCCAACGTAGAGGCACGTTGGCGTCGAGGAAACTGCGCACGTTGTTGTACTAGTGCCGTAGTGCTCCATGTTGCTGATGGAATAACCATTTGCGTAGCATTGCAAGATATGACTATCTGTTACGGTTTCTCCCTTAAAAAAAAAAAAAAAAAAAAAAAAAAGTGTCCATAAACCTTGCTTTGCGAAACAACACGAAAAACATTCACTTTTGATGAATTGTTTCATGGTGATTTTTCGAGCCTCTGTATACGCACATTATGGCGGTGACTGGCTGCTCAGCGCTCGTAGCGACATCTACCCATTTGTCTCAATATTACTACAAGTTAAGATCGGGTCATTCTTTTTGGACAACCTGCATTTTGTCTCAATATATATCAAAGATATAAATCTGAAGAAGAGGCATATAATTGTGGAAAGAGACGCTTCTTAAGACAATCCGCGAAGTCGCGGTGGCTTACTGGTATAGCTGCTGCCTGGTAAGCAGGAGGTCCCAGGTTGGAATCCCGGCCGTGGCATACATTTTAATTCAATGCCACTCTTTCAGATTTATGTATTTCAGTTATCTTACTGATGTCATCTTATTAATATTGACGGTCCTGGATAATAGTTCGCCATAGATCGCTGCCTGTCCTGTTTTACCAGCCTGCCAACCTACGACGTCCGACAAAAGTAATGACGCGTGACTATCCAACTCCTCGACATGGTTTCATCTTTCTTTTGCCACTTGTTAAGACACTCCTCGAACACCCACTAGTCGTGTAATTTCAGAAATGTTCTCGCTGAGCATTCGGCCCACCACAAACTACCCACATAGATCCGCATACTACACACGGGCAATAATCCAGTCAAATCGTGCACAAAAAGGGCTCAAAGTCGAAAAATATGGTGTAATTGTTTTTAGTGGCCTATTTTATGTTTTTTGGGGTGCTGAATACGAATCTGAAGTTTTCCAACAAAAATTCCATCGGCAAATATGAGAAATCATCAAAAAACAACTAAAAATCGCAATTGTCAGTGGTTTTTAGCTTGCAACTTGAAAAGCAAGCTATTTACACAAAAAGTGGCCCAGTAATAAAATGAAGAGGAGAAAATTACCCACAATTTATGTCTGTAACATTGTTTTGTACGTCGTATGGTTTCCACGTAAAACAGCGTTGAAAAAGCGGTGAAATCAGTAAATTTTGGAAAATAGAAAAAAAAGTATGTTATTTCGGGTGGATTATTTCATCAGCAGTCCCTTGCCTTTCAACTTGTTTACCTTGCGAACCGTGGCAGCAGCTCTTCCTTTTGTCCCTTGTGAGCGCGCACTCAGCTGCGCGCCCACGCCGTCCGTCTGCCTGTGGCTGCGGTCCGCCCCTCTGTCCCACCTTTGCGGCCGCTGCCCTTAAATTTATGACAGGCGAAGGGGCTCTTCCTGCCGAAACACCCAATTGTCCTCAAGTCTCCAGTTTGTGTACGTTCGCTGCCGGGATGGTGTTATTTCTTTTTCTCTCAAAGACGTGTAGCTATGTTTGAATGTTTTCGTTGAGATATAGCGCAACAACTCAGGCGCAATGTCGAGTGATAAGTGTTTTATTTGTGAAAAAGATTTAGGTGAGGGTGCAGTGATAGTGGTCAAGGAAAAAGGAATAGAAACTTTACGTGATGCCAGTAAAAAAAGAAATGATAGGAAGGTGGCTGTTTTAGCGGGTAAAACATCTGTCAGCGTACATGTTTCATGCCAGAAAAGTTACATAAATGAAAGAATGATAGCTGCCTACTTGAAGAAAGCTGCTGAACCAAGCACATCTTCAGGAAAATTAAGATCATCCTCTGACTATTTCCATTGGAAAAAACATTGTTTTGTGTGTGGAACAGGTATTCCTGAAGATTACACAAAGTCACGACAAAGACTGCCTCCTCATAAACGTGATTTGGTGTATCTGGTGACGAAAATTGAGATGAAAGACACAGTTGTGAAACAGGCTCAACTACGTGGAGATTATTTCGGTGCAGCAGTTATTAACAGGATCCAGCCGATAACATACATGGTGTCTGCTGACTGTAAGTACCATGATAAATGTTTAAAAAATCTTTACATTAGTAGGTCCAAAAACCGTTGGCCCTTATGCTGAAGAGATTCAGAGGGCTATGAATTACATTTTCAATTTTATGGAAAGGAACGACGAGGAATGTCAGTTTTCATTAGATCAGCTAATAACTCAGATAGAGGGCAACTTAATTCCAGAAAGAGGAACTGTAATACAACATTTATTGGATAGATATGGGGAAGATATTATCGTATCAAAGATCAAACAGAATACAGTCGTATGTTTCAAAAATACAGGCCATAAGATTTTGACTGAAGCGTGGTACATGGAAAGGCGTTCGTCAGAACGGGAAGAACGTCTTCGATTACTTGAGACAACAGCTGATGTAATTCTTGAAGAGATATGATCAGTACCGTATGCTGTGGACGACTATCCTCCTCCAGACTCTTTCATGGACGAAAATGAAAGCCTTGTCCCGGAGGTTCTCAGTTTTCTTGGAAAGACTGATACTTAAGAAGAAGCGAACAAGCAGTGCCAAGTGGAAAAAAAAGTTGCCATTTCACACTGTTATTAGTGCTGTCAGGCCAACTTCTTTCCTTTCCACGTTGCAAATTGGGCTATCAGCTTTCTTTTATAAGAAGTATGGCTCATCAAAACTGATTGATGTTGTTCATCCTTGGGATTTTGCGCCTCTTATTCCGAAGCTGTTCGTCTTGAAGTGTCAGCAGTCATGAGTCGACCACTACAAATAGATCCGACAGCTTTCCATCAATTTGTTCATGACGACGCTGATTTTAACACACGTACATTGGATGGATATAATACCTTCCATGCAGTGAGAGAAATACATTTGATTACTCCTAGAAATGCCATTGCTCCGGATCAAAGAATTGTCGAAGTAAAGAAACCAATACCAGCTCCACTAATTGGTGAGATGAGAGCTGTTTCCTTAAAACATTTTCGGAAGACACGTTCTCTTGGGTTAAAGAATATCAACATTGAGGATCTCAAACAGCTATTTGTATCACCTGATTCAATATTACCCTCTTTATCAGATCTGCTTTGGCTTTATGGCAAGTGGAAAGATGTGCCTGGAATTCCAGGATGGAGTGGCTTCATGGAGCAAATCACAAGTAGTCTTCCCATTTATACAATCTATGTTGCTTGTCTACCATTTATAAACGCTCCACCATCTGAACACAATATAAAATATACAGCTTTAGTCGCAACCATAGAACAGAGCAAATCAATTAATCAACAAGCAGATGTGAACACCTTCGACCAGCCTCTGTACCTAAAGGCAATATTTATTGTAGCTTGCCAACAAGGAGATCCCGAATTTGATAATGCCATCATCAGAATAGGTGGTCTCTTTTACAAGGATTTACAATAATCTTTAATTTCAAGAAATAAAAACTATATATTAATGTTCTTTTTTGCTGTTTTCAAAAAATGACTGATTTTCCTGATATTTTACCACTGTTTTTTGTGGAAACCATACGACTTTCAGAAAAATGTGAAAGACATAAATTGTAGGTAATTTTCTCCTCTTTATTTTACTACTCGGCCACTTTTCGTGTAAATAGGTTGCTTTATGAGTTATAAGTTGATAACCGCAAAAAATGTGATTTTTAGTGATTTTTTGGTGATTTCTCATATTTGCCGAGGGAATTTTTGTTGGAAAACTTCAGATTCGTGTTCAGCACCCCAAAAAACATAAAGTAAACCACTAAAAACAATTACACCAAATTTTTCGACTTCAAACTACCATTTGTCTGGACTACAAACTGTTACTGGATGCACCTTGCGTGTGTCTGACTAGCTGTCACAGTTCGTTAGTTGACATTGCAATCGCTTTGACAGGTATATATATCTATACGAGGTAGATTGTTATATTGTTCTCACTGATCAGTGATGGTATAAAACAAAACGCAGCACAACTATTTTAGGGAGAAATAGTTTCTTAATTTTAGTCCTTTTTATAAAGTTAGCCAGAAAAGTCAGCAATTGTGGAGCATATACTTGAAAACGGACATCTATAATTACAAGAACGAACAGTTTCTGGAATAGTGTAATAAAAGAAGCGATTGAGATCAAAATATCTGACAATAATATTAGTTTAAATGTCAGGAAGTCCTTTCTGAAAGCATTTGTCTGGAGTGTAGCATTGTATGGAAGTGAAACATGGACGATAAGGAGTTCAGACAAAAATATGATAGAAGCATTCGAAATGGAGTGCTACAGACGAATGATGAAAATTGGGTGGGTAGATCATGTAGCTAATAAGGAGATGCTTAACCGAAATGGAGGAAAAGAAGTTCGTGGCATATCCTAAGAGAAGGGATAGAATGGTAGGACACATTCTGAGACATCAAGGAATCGTTAACTTAGCATTAGAGGGAAGTGTGTGGGGTACAAATCGTAGAGGGAGACCGAAGGACGAATACAGTAAGCAGATTCAAAAGGATGTATATCACCGATCGTATTCTCAGATGAAAACACTTGCACAGGAAATGGTAGCATCGAGAGCTGCATCAAACCAGTCTGCGGACTGAAGATCAAAACCACAACTCTTAACAGAGACGGCGGCTTGCAGCTGAGCACGGCTTGGAACTGGACAATCCAAAGGTTGAAACGGGCGCGGCAGGCACGCGACCAAAACTTTGCCTTGATGGTCATGTCGCGGAGCACCATTGACGTCACAGCCAGCAGTTCAGCTTCAAAAGGCCGACAGTAGCAATCAATCGACAGTCAACCACTTGAAAATAGCCGAGGAGATCTCGGCCGAAACGTCGTGAATAGTAAACCACATGACGCAGCTGGAAGCGCGAGAATTATCAGTATAAAGTCAAAGGAACAAAAAAATCAGCTTCTAGAACTCATGTAAAAATTGAAAAAACGTAATTGACAATATTCGAACTATAGGCTATCACAATATGAATAGAAGAAAGGCAACACTGTGTTGTATTTCTTCTCTTCATATTGTGATAGCCTATACGTTCGAATATTGTCAATTACGTTTTTCAATTTTTTTCATAACTTCTAGAAGCTGATTTTGTGTTTTCTGACGTTTTTGCAGCTATGAGGATGGTCAGACACTGACCGAAATCGATCTGTATTGTATATAATGCGGCCAAAACTGGTTCTTCCAATTTTAATATTTCCAATGCAATCATCGTCACAAATGTGCAGTGAAAATATTCACATCAGTGAGGTCTTCGAGAGAAAAATAGCACCTTGTGTATTATCTTTAAATTAAACAGCATCCGCTGCCAAGCCAATTCTCCGTGACCGGTAGAATGCTTAATTTTACATCGAGGCGCAGACCTCACTTAACCTTGAGACGAGTTATCATTTTTATTAGTCCTGTATTTGACGACAGTCGAGTTTCAGTGTCACTCTACGGGAAGGTTCCTTGTTTTGACGTCTCTGCAGTGGCCAGAACCGCGGCGTCCAGCATTGAAATCGCCTAGGTTTTTCATGTGTGGCCGAGGATAACATTTCACACGCCCTGCCCCACCCTGACATCACTCGGGGGTTGTATAAAGGGTGTCAATTAAACTGTCCCTTCCCTTGGATCGTTGGTGACCACTAATTTTACGTTCTAAACGACAGTTCGGAAATGGGATTCATAACATCCAACACTGCTGACTCCTACTGGACAATTCATCCTGGGGTTGCAACGGCACTGAACGCGATGGGGTGTAGTGCAGCCGCAAGCATTGCTCTGAAATACACAATGGCACCAGTAGAGACCAAAACATTCGTCAGAATTTGAACGTGATGGAAACTAGCGAACAGTGTTTATGCTTTTTACGTCCTCCTGTTTCGCACCCTCCTATGACGTGGTCAGATGGGCTTACAACTTTGACACTCGAATAAAACGGTAAGGATCCCCATTAAGATCTCCCAGTTCGGCAATACCCGCGCAGCTACCCGTCAACCTTTCTTTAGCACTTTAAATCAGTCATTTGGACAACCACGAGCTCCATTTTAGGTATGGCCTGTTCCTAGGCAAGGAATGGCAGTCGAGTCGAAGGTGTTTCCTGTCTTCAAGCGCTATACTTTGAATCAAGCGCTACTCAACCGAATGACTGCAGACATACAGGTAGTACTTAAATTTTCTCCCCCTTATATAGTGATATTGCTTTTAACTGTTGACAGTACGGGTCATGTATGACACATTCATAATTTACCAGTGAGTACAACTTCTGTCAGTATACTGATAACTTTTTAACCATTGTATATTGTTAAGTCGTACAGAATAAGTTAATAGCCATCCTTCATACATATAATATTACTATATATAATACGTTGCGCTATGGCGCCACTGTAGGCTTTGTAATGCCACCTCGAGAAAGAATATCCTTCTGGTCAGCCCAGAAGTAAATCACGCTTGTAGTTTGCATAGGTCTGAAAAAGGAACATCTTATTTAATATCTATTTACCTGCATCTGAATACGTGTAGTTGTCGTCACGAAACAAGTAATATGTAAATACTCACATTTCCAACGTTACGTAACTTTTTACTACTACCTGCTGTATGAAAAAAGATTTTTATTTTTTATTTTTTGTATATGTAAAACTGGTGATGGAAATGTCCGAAAAGCGTGCTGTGCTTGAACTATGACCATCAGGTCTTTGATTATCTGTAATCATGCCCTGAAATGAGTGACATCCTACCAACGATGCAAGATCCTTCCAACTCGTCCTAAAGTGGTGTTCTATCATCCGCCCACCCTCAACAACCTTCTTGTCCATCCCAATGCCACATTCCAATCCCAACACCACAGATGACTCCGACGCAAGACCTGACTTATCGAACCACCCAGCACTTCTTATTACAGTCCTGTTACAGGTTTATACTACCCCATCAGAGGTTTGGTCACCTGTAAAGCAGCCATTTGATTTACCAACTCTGCTGCAATAATTGCACAGCGTTTTACATTGGCATGGCAATAAACCAGCTATCCTTCAGGATGAGAAGACACCCTGAAACTGCGGAAAAAAGCGAGACGAACCTTTCAATGGCAGCTTTATAGCCTGGGAGACCCGGATCCTCACTTCCATTTATAGTACTGCCCACGTTATGTTGTTGACCTTAATTATTTACTTACTTATTTTATATTATTCTATCAAATTTTATTCCTTTTATATCCCCTCTCACCCCCCTTCCCCCTGCACAACTCTACACATTCTATTTTCCTTCTCCCGACCCTTCCCTTTACTGCATTCCATGCTCCATTATACATTCCATCGGAGACTTTAGAATGCATCATGCAACACGGAACATTTCAACCCCGCCATTACACGGCTTCTTCCATCCTCCCCTCCACTCCCTTCTAAATACCACCTCAACCACTGTGAAGATGCTTGTGATGTTGCAGAGGCCGAGGTGTCTAATGTTCAAATGTTTGTTAAGCTTATGGGACAACTACGGGGTCATCAGTCCCTAAACTTACAAACTACTTATGAACTAAGGACGGCACAAATAGCCATGCCCGTGGGGGGATTCGAACCTCCGTCCGTAGTGGCCGTGCAGACCGTGACTGAAGCGCCTCAGTCCCCTCGGCCACCGCGGCCGGCCCGAGGTGTGTGAGTGATTGTGGGAATGTATGTGATTCTTTTACTGAAGAATGTGATTGCCAATTATACAAGCTCAGCGCCACTAGCAACTTTTTAAATGTTCTTTATGTACGAAGAAGAGTGTCCGTACGGCTGTTATACATATAAATCTGCAGTTTTATCACGGTCTTGATCTTGCACATCTGATCCTCAATACAACAGGAATGTCTTATTACGAAAATTACGTACAGTGCATGCCGGATGCTACCATATCGCAGACTTCTTCATTAATTTACAGATTTATTCCGATCATGGTAATGGTTTGCACACCCAACTTCTAAGAAGAGGTTGTTCGCCATCCACGTAAAAGTTTTCATGTTGGATAGTACTTAACAGACTTTGATATCAATCAGTCTATTTTCATAAAATTGTGCACACTTTCCCTTTAGAACAAGAGGAACTCCACTACATGAGATTTCATTATTAAACTTTGAGACCTTTTGAGCGATCACCAAGAAAGATGGCACAAATGGGTCTTCATGGAGAAGATTTTTACAATTATGCATCCCACTGCATGGTGAATGTCAGAGGGTGCCTTGCTTGTGACTTTACGGAAGTAATGTCCGTAAAGTCGCGCAATTAGTATAAGTCATGGTATTGAGTGGAAAGATAGAGCACTGACAACGGAATGCGGTAAGGGATTGGGGCAGTTACCAGACATGCCAGGCATCGGGTTAAATCGAGCTGCCGGTTGGGGTTAGTCCAATTCGGTGTAAATCGGAAAAAGGCTCATGCTTTGTATTCAAAACTAAAGAGGGCTGTTAGCGGAGCGTTTCATAAGGGTGTCCGGAGGCCCTCTGTGAGTTCCACACTCCAATAATTCAGAATAAAATAGAACAGTCTATAAAATTATTTACCTTCAATATACAAGACGTCTACATTGTCAGAAGAATTACGCACATCTCATGATTCTAAAAATTATTTCAACATCTCGAAAATTACAAATGTTTATGACAACTATAGCAAAATGTAGAAAAATCAAGCTTAAAATAACTAACTTTTGAATGCGTCATGCAATTTCAACAAACCCTGGTGTAGATGATAGCTAGAGACAATAAGCTATCATCTTGAAAGCGATTTCAAATGATGTAAGGTTATAATATAAACAGATCATCATACTCTCCACAGTAACACTGAAAATGCAAGCCGCATGATTTATCTCTCGGAAAAATATATGGTACAAATTGCCAGTAATTTACCCAAATGATGTGTGGCATGAGCGGTCAAGCTCATGAAAGCTTGTGACAGATCGCCCAACGGGTAGCACTCAGTCATTATGATTGGAGAAATATACAGTCATAATAATTAAACGCACTGCAAACACTGACCTCGCCAATGCCCAACATTGTTACTCTTTTATTTTATTAATTTTGGTATCATTATATCTATGTAGACAAGTGACATTGATGCATTATCTGTAATTAAAAAAAATCATGTTTAGCAGCCGTGTGGCTAGGGTTCATAGTGGGATGCCCAGAGGAGAGCTTATGTGTGTACGGTGGAAACAGGCGACTGGGGCAGACCTGAGCGGCTTGGAAAAGCCGTGAAGTCACGGGGATTCTCTGCGCAGCCAGGAAGGCGGCAGTGTATTGTAAATTTAAGAATAACAAATCAAATGTTCAGATGTTTGTAAATGTTTGGGACTTAACTACGGGGTCATCAGTCCCTAAGCTTACTAACTACTTATGAACTACTTACGAACTAGGACGGCACAAATATCCATGCCCGAGGGGGGATTCGAAGCCCCGACCGTAGTGGCCGTGCAGACCGTGACTGGAGCGCCTCAGTCCCCTCGGCCACCGCGGCCGGCAAGAATAAGACATAGAGACGGAGAAGTTCGGCACAGTTTATAAAAGGGTCTCATATGACGCGTCTGGTGATGCACAGACATTCTTTCTATCAAGTGCATAAAAATGTTTTAGTAGAATAAAAATACGGCCATTTAGTAATTAGTTAAAAATTCATAACTTTTAAACCATTTAAGATTCAGAGGTGAGCGACGGCTCATAAGAAAGGTTTCAACAAGGTGCATCACTTGATATGCATTGAACGTAAGTAAAATATTGATCACAGAAAACATAATTCACTAATTCGATTATATAAATTTGCTAATAAAGTACAAGACAGATATACGACTAGCATGGCAGTGTTTCTTCGCAGATGTCGTAATACACATGATTATGCCACAAAATCACGCGCCGGTGGAGTGGCAAAGCGCTTTGAGGCGCTATGCTGCGATGAGCGAGGCCGCTCCCTGTCGAGTTTCTAATCCCCCCCCCCTCGGGCATGGATGTTTGTGCTGTCTTCAGTACATCTACATGTACATATACATACATACTCCGCAATTCACCGTAAGGTGCGTGGCGGAGGGTACACTGTACCACTACTAGGCATTTACTTTCCTATTCCACTCCCAAATTGAACGAGGAAAAAAAGAATGCCTCTGTACGAGCCCTAATTTCTCTTATCTTGTCTTTGTTATCTTTACGCGAAATGTAAGTAGGCGGCAGCAAGATCGTACTACTCTCAGCTTCAAATTCGGGCCCTCTAAATTTACTTAACAGAAATTCACGAAAAGAACGTCGTCTTTCTTCCAGCGATCCCCAATTGAGTTCCCGGAGCATTTCCGTGACACTCGCGCATTGGTTGAACCTACCGGTAACAAATCTAGCTGCTCGCCTCTGAACCGCCTCTATGTCTTCCTTCAAACCGATCTGCTGCGGGTCCCAAATACTTGAGCAATACTCAAGACGTGATAGTACAAGCGTTTCATACGCGGTCTCCTGTACAGGTGAAGTACATCTTCCCAAAATTCTCCCAATAAACCGAAGTCGGCTGTCCGCCTTACTCACAACTGTCCTTACATGTTCGTTCCATTTCACATCGCTCTGCAATGTTACTTCTAGATATTTGAACGACGCGACAGCATCAAGTAGCTCACTACTAATGCTGTATTCGAACATCATATAAGGCAGTTCATAAGTAGTTTGTAAGTTTAGGCACTGATGACCTCGCAGTTAAGTCTCATAAGCTTTACAAACATTTGAACATCAACAGAAAATCTCATTGTTCATATTTACTTCTGTGTTTTCTTCGTTTAAGTAATTAATTTTTATATAATCGTCCATAATTGTTTCGTTTCAAATGGTACACCAAAACGGCTTATTCAATTGTAAAGATCAGGCTAAAATGGGTAGAAACATGTTTCATACAGATTTTTGCAACTGGGTTTATCACATAAATAAGTTTAAAGGAGGAAAATAATACTGTAAATGGCTGGAGAGTTGAAATTGGTGTCTCAATCCCTCCCTAGGACAAATGAAATGTAAAATCAAACATGTTAATTGCTATGATCAGCTTCATACTTATTTGTGTTTAGTATAATTGTTTAAAGTTTTATAAGTATGAATGCACAGTATACTTGGCAAAGCGTTACACATTGGCGAGGGGTAGCCACTGGGGATTCTGATTACTTCGGGGTTTCTCCTGAAGACAGGTATAAAGGCTGGTCTAAAGGCCAAGGTGTGGAAGTGTGTGAGGCTAGTAGCATTGCAACGGCTAAGCTATTCAGGTCTTTGCCGCTACTTTCTGAAGAGTGAAATCTTAAATGTTTTCAGAGTGCAGTCGAACCTAGAAGAATTTACGAGTGTGGCAAGTTACTGTTTGAACTTACAAGGTTTCTTCTCGGGACACCGAGTGCTACGTTGGCTTGCAGATTGCAGCGTGTGAAATTTAGGCACTGTGGCATAGATAAATTTACATGTATCAGAACGGTTACACCAAGTTGTTGGAAAAGTGGTCGTAAAAGTGAATCTCGTCAGGAAGTATTAGCTGAGTTTCAGAAACGTTCATTCATTCCACTGAATTGTGCAGATATCTGTTCACGAACATCGCTTTTGACAAAGGTGATGCGAGTGAATCAAAAGGCAAATTATGCGCGGACATACACAGACTAGTGGAATGGTTTCATGCAATGGACAGTAGCCTGGTAGGCTGATTCGAAATATTTTCGGCAAATTAAATTTTATCTGGGGGCTCACGAGCTATGTTAGATACGCCAACATACAGTGCTATTAACAGTGAACAGTGCTTTGGTCTAATAAATAAATATGCAACAGAACTACTATAGGAACTGCATACACTACGCTTGTCCGTCCTTTTTTGGAGTATTGCTGCCCAGTGTGGGAACCTTATCAGCTGGGTTTGACGGAGGACATCGAAAGAGTCCAAAGAAGGGCAACTCGTTTCGTACTGTCTCGATACGGGGGGACAGCGTTACGGAAATGATACAGAATCTGGCGCTTATCAATGCGTCGTGGGCTACTTACGAAACTCCAATCATCAACATTTTCCTCCGAATGCGAAAATATATTGTTGACTCCCAATTACATAGGTAGAAATGATCATCAGAATAAAATACGAGAAATCAGAAGCCGAACAGAGAGATTCAGGTTTTCTTTCTTCCCGTACGCTATTCGAGAATGGAATGGGAGATAAATAGTTTCACGGTGATTCAATGAACCCTCTGCCAGGCACTTACATGTGATTTGCAGAGTATCCCATGAAGATGAAGATGTAGAAAAGTTTAAAGGAAGGTACTAAATGTTCAAATGTCTGTAAATCTATCGGACCAAACTGCGTGGATATCAGTCCGTAGCTTACAAACTACTTAAACCTAGGTAAACTAACCTAAGGACAAACACACACACCCACGTCCCAGGAAGGACTCGAACATCCACGGCTAGCAACCGCGCGCTCCGCAGCGAGACGCTTTAGACCGCTTGGCTACTCCATCGCGGTCAGGAAGGTACAGTGAAAGATATTTCTATGTAATTCACCCTTCTTCTCATTTTATTAGTGTTTTATTAACCATATGCAGGTGCGAACTGTGGACGAATTATCATCCCGTAAACAGAGCAGAACTTATTGAGCCAGTGAACTTGATTATGTTAACCTTATATAAGAATAGCTGAAGACCCGGCTCTGCCCGGGTATTTACTTATTCCTGCCATTTGTCAAGTATATATTCATTTGTATAAAGGTTGTATGTCTGTAAAATCTCTTGGGAATACAATTAGTAGTGTAAGGAAAGAAAATATTTGTTGGGGATATATTGGGTGAAAGGTGTTCATTTTATTGAAGAAAAGTATGAGTGGAGATAAAAATAATAAATTTTTGTTTTACGTGTTATTAACAGTGGTGGCTGTTGTTGTAATGTTTGAGCAACATAACATACCTGACCTTAATTTCGTGGTTGGTTACGCTAAACTCGTGATTAACGCGAGTGGTGTAGTTAAATTTTGAAAATATTAAGCATGACAATCAGTACAACTAACAAATACTATGGCCCTATCTGACAAACATTTCAAAAGATCACTCACCTTTCCTTTCCTTACAAAATATCCCACAGAGACTGTGCACACACAGATAGCAGAAATTAACTTACTCCGTCTGTGCAATACTTATGACTCAATAAGTACGCTAATAGTACTGATAATTTATAAAATTATTAATAGT
This sequence comes from Locusta migratoria, assembly GCA_026315105.1. Taxonomy (NCBI): domain Eukaryota; kingdom Metazoa; phylum Arthropoda; class Insecta; order Orthoptera; family Acrididae; genus Locusta; species Locusta migratoria. The sequence goes on from CM048744.1 coordinate 669,954,053, forward strand.
AGGATTTTTTAAAATCAAGTGATTGGCAAGTGGGCGCAGTCCAACCACTAAAGTCAGTATCTGATAAAATTAATTCACTCAAGCAAAAAGGAAATTTAAGTAAATCAGTCTTAATTAATGCTATGCATACGACATTAGTACGAGTTTGGTTGTTTATGGGATAGATGTAGCGGTGGCTATTATTGTTGGACTCAGTGCAAAATGAAATAGAAAAATTATTCATTAAGTCAACTGGCTGTTATCTTCTACCATCAATTTTAGCAAAATTGTCTCTAACAATTAATGACACTCACTTGATTGTAAAATTGTGTAGAAAAATTATTCATGCATTATTGAGGATTGTCATATTAATTATGGTTGTTCAAATAAGATAGTAAAAGTACTGCCTAATGTTCTTGTATTTTAACAAAACTGAAACATGCATTCACAGTAAATTACAACCATTAGCATTTAACATATCTTATTTATCAGTCCAGCGACGTGGTACTCTGCAGTCATATAAATGATACAGAAATTCATACAGAAATCATTTTGACGGTGGCTCCTCCTATGGCAGCTCGCTAGCAGTTCGCCGTGATGCTTCGCGAATCGCGTAATTAATCGCGACCGTTAGCGTTCGCGATGACGCTACCGCGTTTCGGACGTCTGGGACGGTTACCAAACACGTAACGAATTTCTGCCTCAGCAGAACGAACGAATAAATGTTTCATTAAGATCAATTCTTGTTTCACTTATGTTCACCGGTTTCACATAAACTTTCATATCGTTGCACTTATAACAAATTTTAACTTTCACTTTGTTTTAACTTTATTACTTATATTGTTTCAGCACTCCGCGGACCGCGTACGAACGTCTGATCTACGTCACGGGGCGGCAGATACTGCTGCTTGCCTGCTCTCCCACAGGCGAGCGCTGCTATACAATAAAGACTCTGACCTAAGGAGTCACGTCGATTAGTATTCAGATCGATATTTGATTTGGTTTACAGAGAAGTATTTACATTGACAAATTGAACATAACAAGTAATCACTGTCATAAAGAAAACACACAATGTACGAATAAAATAAAATAAAATATACATAAACAATTACAATACAGATAATAAATAAATGACAAAAAATGTTCACAGCTAAGTTACGTACATACATTGTGCATCACGATAGTTAATTAAGTCATATAAGAAGTTAGTTACTACATATTCACTGTAAACAGGTTCAAACGAATAATATGTTCAAAATGAAGCTCATTCCTCGTTATAATGTAAGTCGTACCTTAGGGGTTACTTTACATACTGCCTCCGTTAACGACAACAACAACAACAACAACAAAAAAAAAAAATTAAAATTAAAAAGAAAAAAAAATTAAGAGACAAACTTGTCGATGAAATTTTTTTTAATCATTAAACAAATTAATTTGATCCATTACTACACTTATACAATTATTTAAACATTCTGATTATGTTGTATTGGTGCAGTTGCACCTGTTGAATTTGACGTCTAGAATGACAGCTAACGGGTACACGCTACACTGTTTGTAAACACAGCAACCTGACACACGCATTCCACTCGCATAAACACTGCACTCACACTTTGTTGTAAAGCCGAGTGGTGGGGTGGGCGAGGCGCGGTGCTGCTTTGAGACGCGGTGCCGCCGCTTGCAGGTCGAGGGAAGGCATTGTTGTCGCTGGCTCTGGAGCTCAGCTGCGGGCGTACTGATGTTTGCCGCAGGCGACTGTAGTCCAGTAGCCGGCGCAAACCTCCTCCTTCCACTCTGTTATTCACAGTCGGCGTTTCTGGAAACGTGCAACCGTCTTAAGCTCTTCTGGCAGTACATTCATTTAATGCAGTAGCAAAATAAATATCACAGCGCACATATGTCGCAGTCCTGAATGACGTTCTTTGTGTAGAGTCTATTGTCACTTACTGAACAGTTAGCATATTACACTTTACATCAATTACAATTATTAATTACACTAATTATAATACGTATTGCTACAAATTAAACAAAATAATATACAAATATTACTCTTCATTTTAATTCAAATGTAAACTTAGGTGATATCCTATTTCCTACATGCCTTTTAAGAATCCTAATATCTACAACCTAACAAGTTCATTCGCGTCGTGGTAAAGATCATCTTCACCACTGACCGTGAAAGTCTTCATTTTTACTTTGTGCCTCCGATTATATACTATCTTCCTGCATACATCATTTTTCTTTAGTCTCGCTCTATTTTGCAGTGTCGCTGTTATTGCCTATTTTCTTTTATTTTCAGTCTCACTACGATGCTTTGCAATGCTTATCATCATCTTATTATATGGTATTTCATCCTCTTCTGACATTGTACCATAATTTTCATCTGAGTCGGCAGAGTCAGTATCAAGTGATTCTTCACTATCATTCTCTTCTTCGTCTTCATCTTCTGATGTGTCAACAAATTCATTCTCTCTAGTTAGTGTGATATTCTCCTGGCTAGTGCGTTCGTTTAATTCTGCAGTGCCGTCATTCACGATGTGACATTTTTGGCTTGACCATAACGTTTCATGAGTATTTTCGTGACTATTTTGTACATTTTCGTTGACTGTTGTCTGTACCGGGTTTTCTTCTTGCTTCTGCACGGTCCCAACGGAGTCTTGTTTTCGCGAGTCTTCTCTCGCCACTTCTAAAATACATTTCTTATTAATCAGTTGTCGCTCTTCGCAATCCTCCACGGGGTTCGTCTTCTTCCACTCAAACCGTTTACTTGTATCTCTCTGTTCCCAGAACGTTCTCATTAATCTTTTTCGTTCTGGCATCTCAACGCATCTAATGTTGAACGTGCCAAATTTCGGTTCCCCTTGTGAGAGTAGCTCAGTCGTATACTCTGTTCCTTCATCTTCAAATATTAGTTGATTATTCCTGATATCAACAATACCTTTCTGCCGCCGCAGCCAATCAGATCCAATTATAAAGAGTATGTTGACGCCCTCCACGACTTTAAATTCATGGTATAATAGGTGGTCAAATTCATTCATTTTGAATTGCAAGATTATTCTCGAATGTGATTCCACATGTCGGTAAGAAAATGCTCCGAATACTTTTCATCCTCCGGATTTTATCTCTTTGATATACTTTTTTCTTGAAATCTAAATACAATTTTCTCGTCACGACGGAAATCATCGATCCTGTGTCTAGTAGCGCTTCATACCTTTTCTACCCTACTAGAATGCTTAATATTGGACAACATTCAACATCTTCCTTTCTGGTTTTCTTGGGATTATTCATTTGCTTGTTTCTGGAATAATTATCTTGATTCACGTCGCTGCTTAAGTTTCCTAAATTATTAATTAAATCCTTGTATTCTTCCTGTAGCCAAAATCGTTCATTGTTCACTCCATATTCGTCTCCTCTTACTTCTGTCTCGTTATTTGCGGGACAGCTTCATTATTGTTTACCCCTATATGCATTATCGCAGCCACACATCGGGGTGCAGTGAGCTGCTCATATAGTTTAACAGTTTTGACCTGTCATTTTCTGAAGTTACGTCGGAATTTTGCCCATTTTGATTTCCGATAGCGCCTTCAGTCATTGCTCGCGTATCTATTGCACAAACTTGTCTGTCTCATGTCGTTGATTTTTCATAATGTGCACTTCCTTCACGATTGTCGTATCTTCTTTGAAACCTTCCGCTATTGTTTGGATGGTCTCCGCGCAGGTCGTAATTGTTCTTCGGCTTGGCGCCGGTCTTCTCCCACTCCTTTTCTTCTAGTTTTCTGTTCCGATAGTCATTGTCTTCTCTAGGATTAAAGCTTTTTCTATCATCATGTAATTGTCTGCTATCATAATTGCTTTGTTGACGATTGTTTCTTCCTTCACTTCTTCGGTCTTCATTTCGCGAATCACGTGCTCTCTCATTACTGACATTGCGGTTTTCTGTTCGATAACTACTTCTTGTTCCGTTCCTTTCTTCATTATTAGTTTCTCTCTCCTGGTTCCATCGTCTGTGATCCACGTCTCTCTCTTGCTGCTTATCAAATTCTTCTAATATCTCGATCATTTGGTGGACTGTTGTCACTCGTGTGCAAACTAAATGTTGCTTCATCCATCTAGGCAGCCTTGCTCTCATTATCTTAAGATAGCTGGCTTCGTTAATGGGGCTGTCTAGATGTTTGTTCTTGTACCAGTAATGTCTGAAGTATTCCGCCATTGTTTAAATTTGCGAAATTTGTACAATGGGGCTTCATAAATTTCTCTAATTACTTCTTCTTGCTTCGCATCAGACCAATATTTCTTCAGTACTAGATATCTGAACTGTTGATAATTTCTGCTTTCATTATAAATTTCAATAAACTCTGGTTGTACGTCCTCACGAACATTACTTACGACGTAATCACAGCGCATGTCGTCATTCCACTCTGGAGGAAACATACGCTCAATTGCCTGTAAAAAGTCTATTATATGCAGTCTAACTTTTGGATTGAATGTCGGTGGTTTCCGTCCCTGCACATAATTTACAAAATATTTACCACTAATATTGTTTGTTGTTGTTTCTTTGTCACGTTCATACGTATTTAGATCGTTATTGTATGCCACCGTTTTCGCATGCGCTGAGTCCGATTCGGCACATACATTTACGTGTGGAAACTGTCGGACCGTCCATTCTGATCCTAGATCAAAGCTTCTACATTTAGCTTGTCTGATTAATGGGTGACAATTATCTTCTACTTGCATATCGGAGCCTGACGCTGTCGCTTCATCACTTCGCGCCGGTGGTGATTGTTATCCCATACTTCATGTGCGCGATAATGTACTCTGGTTTTGTACTCCCTCTTCTATTCGCTCATGTTGTTCGTTTAGCTTCTGATGCAACGTTTTTATTTCGTCATCAAGCTCAGTTAATTTCTTATTTGTAGTTTTCAGTTGGCTCTGTATTTCTTTTGTGTCCTTGGCGCATCTCGTCTTTTCATTGGCAAAGGCCGTTTTAATTAAGTCGGTTTCGCTTTTAACTCCTTTTATCCTTTCATCAGTTTCAGAATTCAGTTTTTGCATTTTGTCATTAAATCATTCTTCTAATGACTGTACTCTTTCAAGAATAGCTTCGTCACATTTTTGCCTATGTTCTCGGAGTTCGCGTTCTATCCTTTCCTCAATACGTTTCTCACCTTCTTTGATTTCTTCTCGCAGAACATTTGCCGTGTCATTCAATTTTTGTATTATTTTAGACGTTTCATGCTTTTGTTCTTGAAACAATTCTTGCATTCTTCGCTCATTCTTCGCTCCTGTCTTTCTTCCGATTCCTGCATTCTTCTCTCCTGTCTTTCTTCCAATCCCTGCATTGCTTTTAAAAGTACATCTAACATATCTTTCTCAGCTCTATTTCCTTTCTGCGAATCCAATTTGTTTTCGTTTCCTTCGTTCATTGTCGGTTCATTAACGTAAGTTTGCGAATCTGTCAACTCATTGTTAATCTCCTGCTCAGGTGCAATAAGACTCTGATGATGACCTACATTCATTGCTAGACTCTGATCGATTGAATCTCGCGATCTTCTACTATCTACTCCTGTTAGTGACATGTCGTTATCAGTAATTACAAAGTCTGAAGCAGTTGCTTGTTTTGAAATGCAATTTGCATCACTAATTGTTTCAGATGTCCTTGAAATCGATTGTTTGGTTTCACGGGCTATAGCTTGTCGCGTAATCATACTACTACCTGACTGTTACGTCACAATTATGGCTAAACAATTTTCAAATTCCAAAAATACAATTTTCAATGCAAAACTGAAGATGTTTAAAAGTTTTGTGGCGCAGTGCCAATCAGATAGTAATATACAGCACAATATACAGATTTTTGCAATACTAAATTATACAATTAATTAGTATTGTTAGTTGAGTACTGAGTCCAACTATAATTTTCCGCTCACAATCTATCCTAGGCAAGGGTCGCCATTTGTAAGGAAAGAAAATATTTTTTGGGGATATATTGGGTGAAAGGTGTTCATTTTATTGAAGAAAAGTATGAGTGGAGGTAAAAATAATAAATCTTTGTTTTACGTGTTATTGACTGTGGTGGCTGTTGTTGTAATGTTTGAGCAACATAACATACCTGACCTTAATTTCGTGGTTGGTTACGCTAAACTCGTGATTAATGCAAGTGGTGTAGTTAAATTTTGAAAATATTAAGCAAGACAATCAGTATAATTAACAAATACTATGGCCCTATCTGACAAACATTTCAAAAGATCACTCACCTTTCCTTACAAAATCTCTTACAGAGACTGTGCACACACAGATAGCAGAAATTAACTTACTCCGTCTGTGCAATACTTATGACTCAATTAGTACGCTAATGGTACTGATAATTTATGAAATTATTAATAGTAGGATTTTTTAAAATCAAGTGATTGGCAAGTGGGCGCAGTCCAACCACTAAAATCAGTATCTGATAAAATTAATTCACTCAAGCAAAAAGGAAATTTAAGTAAATCAGTCTTAATTAATGCTATGCATTCGACATTAGTACGAGTTTGGTTCTTTAGAGGATAGATGTGGCGGTGGCTATTATGGTTGGAGTCAGTGCAAAACGAAATAGAAAAATTATTCATTAAATCAACTGTCTGTTATCTTCTACCATCAATTTTAGCAAAATTGTCTCTAACAATTAATGACACTCACTTGATTGTAAAATTGTGTAGAAAAATTATTCATGCATTATTGAGGATTGTCATATTAATTATGGTTGTTCAAATAAGATAGTAAAAGTACTGCCTAATGTTCTTGTATTTTAACAAAACTGAAACATGCATTCACAGTAAATTACAACCAATAGCATTTAACTTACCGTATTTATCAGTCCAGCGACGTGGAACTCTGCAGTCATATAAATGATACACAAATTCATACAGAAATCATTTTGATGGTGGCTCCTCCTATGGCAGCTCGCTAGCAGTTCGCCGTGATGCTTCGCGAATCGCGTAATTAATCGCGACCGTTAGCGTCGGCGATGACGCTACCGCGATTCGGACGTCTGGGACGGTTACCGAACACGTAACGAATTTTTTGCCTCAGCAGAACGAACGAATAAATGTTTCATTAAGATCAATTCTTGTTTCACTTATGTTCACTGGTTTCACATAAACTTTCATATCGTTGCACTTATAACAAATTATAACTTTCACTTTGTTTTAACTTTATTACTTATATTGTTTGAGCATTCCGCGGACCGCGTACGAACGTCTGATCTACGTCACGGGGCGGCAGATACTGCTGCTTGCCTGCTCTCCCACAGGCGAGCGCTGCTATACAATAAAGACTCTGACCTAAGGAGTCACGTCGATTAGTATTCAGATCGATATTTGATTTGGTTTACAGAGAAGTATTTACATTGACAAATTGAACATAACAAGTAATCACTGTCATAAAGAAAACACACAATGTACGAATAAAATAAAATAAAATATACATAAACAATTACAATACAGATAATAAATAAATGACAAAAAATGTTCACAGTTAAGTTACGTACATACACTGTGCATCACGATAATTAATTAAGTCATATAAGAAGTTAGTTACTACATATTCACTATAAACAGGTTCAAACGAATAATATGTTCAAAATGAAGCTCATTCCTCGTTATAATGTAAGGCTTACCTTAAGGGTTACCTTACAGCAGTAAAGAAGTAATAAAGTTGGTGCATGATGGGGCGGTTTTCGTAAAAGCAACTGCTTATGTGCTCATATTTCATGAATTACGTATCGTACTTTGATACAATTTAGAAGGTACATTCAACTATATATGTGTATACTGTCTGTAAAATTTACTGCGGCTACGATTTGTAGTGTAGATATTATAAATTGTAACGTCATACCGAAAGCCGTAGTTTTAGACCATAAACAGCGGAACGTTACTGTTTATGTGCTCATATCTCAAGAACTACGTTTCTGAATGTGATAAAATTTAGAAGGTACACTCTTTGACAAAAAACCTGGCCGCCGGCCGGCCGCCGCTGAGCCTCAGTCCGAGCCGATCGCGACATGGGACAATAAAAGTGGCCGCGCTGATTCGCTCTAAGTCCAGCTATCTGCACAATCTGGCAACACTGCAGACTGCGGGAGTTCATACAGTACTTCTTGTGTGCAGTTAGAAGATGACTGGGTCAGCTCCCTCCTTGGTCTTGCGGTAAAGTGCGCGACTTGCATGTTCAGTATTAGCGATCGAAACCGACTGTTGACAAAAATTTTAAATTCACGTCACTCGTTCATGCTCATGCCCCATGTGTAAGGGAAGCATGTGTGTAACGTATTTCATTTTTTGGTACACTGGTAATAACATTTCGGCCCAATAACATTGCTGGCTCTGGCCGCAGCACTTGGCAGAGCTCTCCGCGGCCCATATACCTCGCCGGCAGCAGCGGTGGCGGCGCTACACAGCGCTGCCTCGCCCTCTGCCCACAGCACCTGCCGCCGCTCATCGCCCTGGATGCGTAAAATGCTGTAGTGTTGCTAAGTGGTGATCCACAAAAAGGGTTGCGATTCGTATTTCACACAGGATATAACGAAGCAGACCACCTATTTTGAATGATGAACATATTATACATTAGAGAGGCAAAAAATTGTCATTGTCCAATCCAATGGCACTCTCCGATGGTTAACACTTATTTGTGGTTTAAATATCGATCCTTTTCCTTTCAGAAAAGCCTTTCAAGTAATTTGTTATTGTCATCAGTTCATATGTTTTCATCAAGACACAATATGTAACTCACTAAAATGTTTTAGTGTCGTTGTTTCACTCCGTACGGTAAATGTATGAGCTAAATTATGCGAATACGTTTCAGTGCACAGTCTAAAGCAACACAGGCACACTGCAAGGTTCGTGTCTTCATGCCTCATTTCTACAGGAGATATTTCACATCAATGGAGGTGAATTCGAATTTGTTCGAAGGCGTTTGTATGGTGAAGCAAAGAAGACATCTAATACCATTTCCATAATTTGAAATCGTCCTTTTTGAAAGACTTATTGTATAAAGTTTTTCTTATGATTCCGTTAAAGAGTTTCTTCTTGCAATCTGCAGCGTATAAAGTAAAATAAAATGAAATTAACTTCCATCCCCAAACACACTTTTTCCAACCAGGATTAGAACTGCCGCTTCATAACAGGCTTGGATTACAAGACACAAGCAGAACCACACAGCCAACCACACACTGCCGCATACTCCCCTCAGTCTTTCACATATTCAATGCCTCTAACGCATCGCGAAAGAACCTGAAAGTCACCTACACAAGTAACTACATTCCTTGAGTGCAAAAGTTAAATTTCTGTCTCTCATTTCACGTCGCCATTACAAATCATTAGTCATGAAAATAGAAAAGGAATGTCAAGTGAACTTAGTGAGACAATTCAGTACCACTTGAGGAAGTAACTGCACTGTCACAGTGTTGCCAAATATCAGCAACGATGTTGCCAGTTCTTAGCTGTACTAGGAAGACCTGTGTAGCGATAAGCGACGCGAAATCGCGCTAGTCTCATGCGGGTTTCTAGAGAGGAGTCGCGCATTTCGATTAATATGCGCTATCTCCTGATAGATTCCGTCGTCACATTTACGATGCAGATATTAAATCCGTCCAATGAGGCCGAAACTATCGTTTAAATTTTTTGAAGCTTTACAGCATTATGATATTTCAGAAAATGACTAGAGAAGTTATAAATACTGATATTGTGCTTGCAACATACGGCAGGTCAAAGTCTGAGATATATAAACTTCCATCACGATTTCAGTTTCACCCCCTCCCCCCCCCCAAAAAAAGACTAAAACAATTACTTTGTTAGACATCTACAAAAGCAATTTTTTATGAGTTACTGGAAATGAACGTTGCATCATGCGTCACTAAACTGTAAGGTATCAAACACTTCGCATCTTGAAAGCGACAGCCCACAATATTCTCAATCCTACTAGCATCTGGCCTCAACTGGCTTTTAGCCATGCATTGAGAAGAAATGATGATGAATTGATAACTTACCCTCATCAACTTTCAGTGAGAGCTTTTTGTAACAAAACGAAAAAGTAATGCGAACCATCATTTTCTCCAGTGATACTATGCACTGTTGTCCGAAGATGGACTGTATCTATGTTGAGTCTTGCCAAACGCGTCTCACATTCAAGGAATATTACCTAAATGAATTTAGTCCTCATGAAGCTGTAACAAAACAGAGAATCTGGGTGGTTGTTCATATTCGTATTACCTTGCCGTAATACGTGATGCAAAGATGAGCAAAATACAAATCCATCATCTATCGGTTTCTTCGATTCTTTAGACAGTTTTCTTTGGTTTGTACTCCTTCACTTCGTCGGCTATCTACAGGTTTAATTGAAAATACAGTAATCAAAATTACGCGACTATTTGTTCCACATTTTAATGTCCTACGTTTTTATTCTGAATGACAGTGATGATTTCTGTTGGACTGGTTCCAAATATCTGAGCCTAATTAATGAAATTTTATTCCCATGACAGATGAAAGCAATTAGAACCTTGTGTCTCTAAAATGAATTTTCATATGAAAAAACTTAACACCTGAAGATGGGCCTTTAAAAACGTGAAAACGGTCTTGGACCTGTAAAGCAACATTCTTAATAAAAAAAAACAGCTGACACTGCTTCAGTATTTATTATTTACTTTATGGGATGTCTACATTTGAAGTGATTTCCAAATAAGTTGTTCTATCTATATTTAAAATTTTACCATCATTTTAGAATAATTGATAAATTCATTTAAGAAAATGTTGTTTCGTTTTGTTTCTGATGTCACTTGATATTCTTGAAGTAGGTGGCTACAGCATCTGCTATGAGGTTTCCATGAGACAGTTGGCACGGATGATTTTGTTTGACAGTAAGCGGATAAATTAAAGACGTAACGAGACGAAATGATGAGATACAGCTTTTGAAACAAAACGGCCCCGATTTCTAAATTGGCTAGGTTTTCAGAAAGTGACTATTATACAGCTAGACATTACTGCTATAAACCCTACGTCATTTATTTACTCACAGCTGAGGCAGATTGCTCGCAACGTGAAAGAGAGTAGGAGTAGTTAATGTATGAAACGACCTTCTTGAACACAAATTCAGTTAACTACTACAACGAGCATATTATGATGTTAATTTTTCAAAATATTTAATGTAGGTGACAAGAAAATGTCAACTGACTGCAGAATTACATATCAGACTCACATCTACATGATGCCGAAGTTGCGAAACAGTAGGCCCTACTACGACGTTGGAAAATCTTGATTACATTGGTGGCCTGATGAACGAGCTTTTGTATCTGGCGTCCTGCATATTAGGATCCGTATCCGTAATTCCACTAAGGCTCGAGATACTGTGCTCTCCAAATTGCACATATGTCACGTGGCCAGCTATTTTAAAAAAATCAATGAATACCTCATTGAGCGTATTACCAGTTTTATTTCTCGGTTTATGGTTGATTCATATGCAGGACTTATCGTTATGTTTACTGTACTCCATTAACTAACAATAAGACTCACAATTTGTCGCAGAAAAGTCTTCCTAAATACCCAAATTTGTCCAGTTTCCTTCGAGTTTGCTTCCTAATAAAATAAAATGTCCACAGGCCAATATGGAAATTACAAGCGACCTGTTATTGACAGAACATCTTGCTACGATAAATAGCGTTCCATTTAAATTTTAATTTTTTGAGCACGTTCCTTGATGAGGTGCTCAATGGATTCCGGACCTGTCTTTGTTGCCTGCCTCGTTGATTTCATAAAATGTTACGTAGTCTCATGGCCGGATGCGATTTAAACATAGTTTTAATTGCAACGTGTTCATTACAGTGCGGTGATAGGTTTCAAAGTACAAACTTAATGGCGACTTTTAGGTGCCAGGTATATCACGTCGACATATTGTCATTCGATCGGTGTCGTCGCAGACAGCGGACGACATTAATTTACTATACATTGCAATGTTCAATGCAATTCGTGAATTTCATTTATTTCTTATGTTAAAGTCAAAACGCGTAAGTTCCAAGAGGTCTACCGAATATCTGTTAGGCTCCTTTTGATGGCTTCCTCTGTTCAGAACGAAAACTATCCCTCCAACAGGCGCGCTCCGCCTTCTCCGTTTCCAGACGCGCGAGCCTTCGCCCGATCGTTGTGCCGCATTTACCAAAACGACCGTGGCTGCCGCCACCGCGTCATACCTCTTATCGACTTCAGAAAGTTAATGAAAGAAATTATCCTTCAAGTTGGTGGCCACTAAACGCTACTGTTAGCATTACTCATGATGCAAGAACACTTTGTGTTCCAGTGTTACTATGATGTCTGACATAGCTCTTAAAAATTCGAAAATTTATTGGAACTATCCCTAACGCGGTAGCAATTATCGAGTGGACAAAAGTTACTTTATACGTCTTCGTCTATTTTAAAACCACGTTTATATGCATTTTCCATTTGAATGATTATTTTACACTTTTCAAATTTTGTATGTGTGAAATTTTTCATTCAGTTTCAACCGTTTTTATGAGAATACAACAGAGACATTCGATACATTTGTTTTATTTCTATTTCACCAGACCCCTCTCATGTGTTAGTCACGAAGAGATCGCGAAGGTAAAAGATAGGGCGATATGAACTCACACTAAGTCTTACCAGAAATAGTTTTAACGGCGTACCATTCACGACTGGAAGAGAAACAGGCGGAAACAGCAGTTGTATAAAATTGCCCTCCACCACACACCAATTAAGAAATGGCGTCAATGAAGCAGTGTCAACCAGTTCTAAGTTAAGTTGAAAGTTCAAGGTCTCTTGTTCAGAGGGAAGTTAGTTTGAAATGATCTGCAAAATTTGTACCAACACACGGAAACATGAACAAAGTAAGCTCTATTGCACACGAGACACGAAAGGAAGAAGGAAGGTTACGATTTAACGTCCCCTCGACAAGGGGGTCATTAGAGCGAAGCAGAAGTTCGGATTGTCATGATAAGGATGTGGAAGGAAATCGGCCGTGCCCTGCCGCAAGGACCATTCCAGCATTTGGCTAGACTGATTCAGGAAAATCATGGAAAACTCAAATCCAAATGGCCGAAGGCCAGTTCGATGCGTCGTGCAGCCGAATATGAGTCCCGTGTGTTACCACTGCACCAACTCGCTCCGTAGCAAAAACGAATGCGAGTGAATATTGCATTATCACGCGGTTCTGAGTTAACGTTAATTAAGTTTCTCGCCTATCATTAGTATAAAATCAATTGTAAAATTTGTAACAAAAACACAATAGACAATAAAGCAACCTAATAATCACGTGTTACAACAATTAAAATTGATCGATGAATTGTGCCATGGTTTAGAACAATATTATGGAAAGCAATTGCACTGTTGCTTATTAAAAGATAGTAAATAAAAGTATTGACGTATCTCTTATTCATTGATTTTGAACAGATGCCCTAGGTTGCGCAAGGCTGTAATTTTACCGCTATCATAAAAATTAAATGGACTGAGTACAAAATTTGTAAATAAATTTGATCCAAATTATCATTATGAATGAAGTTAATAAATGAGCAATCCTTGAATGTCCTCTGCCTACGTATGGTTTTCAAATTCAGGGTGTTAAAAGAAGTGTTCCAGATTTTCAGAGGAACTTAACAGATGAAACAAGACTAAAATGAACGTTATACATTAGCTCTAAGTCGCTTATATTAATGGATATAAGAACTTGTTAATCTTCAATATTGTGAAACATATTGAACAAACAAATATAACGGTAATACAAAATACAAATTCAGAGATCAACTTGAAATAAAAACTAATGGTACTAACAATAATAAAGCACAGCAGTTCAAACACTTCACGAGGAGAATTATAGAGAAAATATGTGTTTAACGATATTAATGAGAGGAACAGCAGGAGCAAACTGTTTACGGTTACGAACAATGTTCGTACAAGTAAATATACCAACGATGGAAATACGACCGCCTACTGCGAAATGAATTATGTGGAGCACATGTTTTCTTTCGACGTGAAATCTGGGATCGGCAGAGACAAAATATTATCCATCTAGAGACAACCGAAAATGTAATGCGGTCGGAAACGACCAAAGGTAGCTACTAGCAGAGAAAAATATATCTCATTATTTTGTGAGAAGTAAAGGCGAATATAAACTGAAAGAATGTAAATACACGAGAAAAATAAAATTAATATGCAAGTTTCTTAGATATGACTTCTTTCTTTGACATATAATTCCATCTCTTCTGCACAGAGGACTAGCTACGCGAGCCTAACTCTACTATGACAGAGAACCGTCCGCTTCTCTCCCTTTCGTGGAGATATTTCAGATGAAAGTGTTCTGCCCATACACGAATGACCTAAGATAACCAAACGGTTTGGTTTATAGGACAATTTCACTTTTGGCGGTTGCAATTACTTTACAAATAACAGATCGAATGAATGGAGTAATTTGAAGGGAAACTAATTATTACAATTACAATGAATCACCTGCAAATATAAAAATATTTAAGACAAAAAGTACTTCTGAAGCAACATTAAACACTAACATTATAATGCACCTAATCAGGGGCATCACTATACGAAGAAAACAGTTTCTTATTGGGAAAGGTTATGCGGATGTAATAGAAGTCACTATATTCTGCAGCAAAAGCCGTCTTGTCAATTTTATGATTATCGGTAAAAACTTGCGTAATAGCTGCTCTAGGACGGTACCCGCCAGATGCTCATTTTGGTGATATTCCTGGAATGTGAGCCGCGTATGACAAGATTGAACGTATATACGTCCAATTTGGGACAAAAGTCCGTAGGAACTTTGGAGAAAGTAGTCATTTCACACTTTCTCCGTTTTGATGAACGTAAGTCATCTATTCATCAGCATTTTCGATGATGTTGTCTGCTTTCGGACTGAAGCCTTACTTGGCGTTGGCAGCGCAGCATGGATAAAAGCCATTTGAAGCAAGCTGTTTGTAGGAATGAGGATATTGTGGGATGGCCAAGAAATTCTTCCTATGGCTTAGCAGTATTTCTTACGATGTTAGGAAACTCTGATCGTTCCCTTAGTTCCAGAATTTGAGGTATTTTCCAATATTCATGAGGATATGAGATTAGTCATTGCATTTAAATGACTCTGTTATCCTGAATTAAATTTTCGACCGCAGAAAGGTCTATCCCTCCTTAAATTGCAAACAATTTTGTGTTTTATGTCAGGACTGTCTGTATTAACTGCCAACAAATGTCAGATAACTGAACGAGTAATCTCATTTTAGCTCGGTGGCGCCGTTCTCGTTTTCTCATCTACAGCAAGCATAGTTGATTAGAGAGGTATCGTTGTACTAGTGGCTTCAGGTCTATTTTTATCCTCTGAAAAATGTCCTAAATGGCATTCAGGAACGAAATACCAAAACTCATTGCAGTGTGTCAACGAAGAGATCGTCATTTTCTATTGTTATTGTAATCTTTATCAGTCTGCTGCAATGCCGTAAACATCATTGATTACTATCATTATTATCATTAATTCAGTTGCAAAAGCTTTCTTTCCCATGTGGCCAAGAGACCAGAAAGAATGTGTGGTTTGACGAAAAATAGGACAATAGGAGAAAGTACGTAAAATGTTTGTAACAATTTCTGTTGATTTAACATCGTGATGACAGATACTAAGCAACAACACATGCAAGTCATAGGTTGCAACGTTCGAAAAATCCATCAGACACATGGCTTCGGATTCTCATCATCATTTGTTGGCCCTTCAAGGCTGTAACACTACGAAATCAATAAGCTGCTTAGTAGTCTATAGATTATATGTATATGTTTGCAGAGTAAAAACATCAGAATTGCACGTTTCCCACATATACAGTTTAGTTTCTGTGTTCATGGCCGTAATTTTAAATATCCAGTCTTCTGAATACTTAAGTGAAACAATTACTGTGTTGCACAAATAATCAGTTAACTATGTTTCTTCTGGCTTTCAAGCAAACCAAAACGTAGAAGACATGAAATATTACTTGTACAGTCGTAAGGTTGCATTTTGAAACGCAGTCGCTTTCAAGTTGCGAAGTTTTTCGAGACGGATGGGGCATCATTGATTTCCAGTAACTTTTCATCAAAAAATTAGCTTTTGTCGAAATGTATCAAAGCAATTGTTTTAGTTTTTTTTTATTGGGGAGGGGGAGAAAACTGTAAACGTGATGCATGTTTACGTATCTCAGTCTTTCATTTGCCGTATGTTGGAATCACAATATCAGTATTTTTTTCTCTAGTCATTTGCTGAAAATATATCATAATGCAGTAAAGCTTCAAAAAATTTAAACGCTAGTTTCGGCCTCATTGGACGAATTTAATATCTGCAACGTAAATGTGACGACAGAATCTGTCAGGAGATAGCGCTGCATATTAACCGAAATGCGCGACTCCTCTCTAGAAGCCCGCATGAGACTAGCGCGATTTCGCGTCGCTTATCGCTACACAGGTCTTCCTAGTACAGCTAAGAACTGGCAACATCGTTGCTGATATTTGGCAACACTGTGACAGTGCAGTTACTTCCTCAAGTGGTACTGAATTGTCTCACTAAGTTCACTTGACATTCCTTTTCTACTTTCATGACTAATGATTTGTAATGGCGACGTGAAATGAGAGACAGAAATTTAACTTTTGCACTCAAGGAATGTAGTTACTTGTGTAGGTGACTTTCAGGTTCTTTCGCGATGCGTTAGAGGCATTGAATATGTGAAAGACTGAGGGGAGTATGCGGCAGTGTGTGGTTGGCTGTGTGGGTCTGCTTGTGTCTTGTGATCCAAGCCTGTTGTGAGGCGGCAGTTCTAATCCTGGTTGGAAAAAGTGCGATTGGGGATGGAAGTTAATTTCATTTTATTTTACTTTATACGCTGCAGATTGCAAGAAGAAACTCTTTAACGGAATCATAAGAAAAACTTTATACAATAAGTCTTTCAAAAAGGTCGATTTCAAATTATGGAAATGGTATTAGATGTCTTCTTTGCTTCACCATACAAACGCCTTCGAACAAATTCGAATTCACCTCCATTGATGTGAAATATCTCCTGTAGAAATGAGACATGAAGACACGAACCTTGCAGTGTGCCTGTGTTGCTTTAGAATGTGCAGTGAAACGTATTCGCATAATTTAGCTCATATATTTACCGTACGGAGTGAAAGAACGACACTAAAACATTTTAGTGAGTTACATATTGTGTCTTGATGAAAACATATGAACTGATGACAATAACAAATTACATGAAAGGCTTTTCTGAAAGGAAAAGGATCGATATTTAAACCACAAATAAGTGTTAACCATCGGAGAGTGCCATTGGATTGGACAATGACAATTTTTTGCCTCTCTAATGTATAATATGTTCATCATTCAAAATAGGTGGTCTGCTTCTTTATATCCTGTGTGAAATACGAATCGCAACCCTTTTTGTGGATCACCACTTAGCAACACTACAGCATTTTAAGCATCCAGGGCGATGAGCGGCGGCAGGCGCTGTGGGCAGAGGGCGAGGCAGCGCTGTGTAGCGCCGCCACCGCTGCTGCCGGCGAGGTATATGGGCCGCGGAGAGCTCTGCCAAGTGCTGCGGCCAGAGCCAGCAATGTTATTGGGCCGAAATGTTATTACCAGTGTACCAAAAAATGAAATACGTTACACACATGCTTCCCTTACACATGGGGCATGAGCATGAACGAGTGACGTGAATTTAAAATTTTTGTCAACAGTCGGTTTCGATCGCTAATACTAAACATGCAAGTCGCGCACTTTACCGCAAGACCAAGGAGGGAGCTGACCCAGTCATCTTCTAACTGCACACAAGAAGTACTGTATGAACTCCCGCAGTCTGCAGTGTTGCCAGATTGTGCAGATAGCTGGACTTAGAGCGAATCAGCGCGGCCACTTTTATTGTCCCATGTCGCGATCGGCTCGGACTTAGGCTCAGCGGCAGCCGGCCGGCGGCCAGGTTTTTTGTCAAAGAGTGTACATTAAAGTGAATGTGAGTGTATGTGTCTGTAAAATTTACTGCGGCTACAGTTTGTAGTGAACAAATTATAAATTGTAAAGTCATATTGAATGCCGTAGTTTTACTCCACAAACAGCGGAAAAGTAGTAAGCGAGAAACTTTTTTTCCTTTCATTTTACTATGGTTGCCAGCGAGAGAAAGTTTAATAATGGTTTGAAATTATGTTTCAAGTTTGTTTCAAGTCGCTAAGTAGTGTCATTCTCATACAGTGTATTTCGAAAGACTCGCTGCATTATATGGCATTTTTTGGAATTTCTGTTGGTTATGGCGCCATATCTTTTGAACCATGTGCCGTATGTTATTCTTAACCACGCAGCAATTATTACCTGACGGTAAGGAATGTGTGTATCAAATTTGTTTGAAATCGGTCCAATGGTTTAGGAGAAAATGAGCAGCATTGTCGCAAAATAAAGCAGATTTCGCGCATCTAATTGTTTATGACGTCATATCGCGTGAAGTATATATCGTTTGTGATTCTTACACTTACGGCGACCGTCCTCATGGCTTGACTTGAACCTTACGTCCACAAAATTTCATAGAGATTGGAACTAGACTGTAGATTTGTATTGAACACGTGCACACATGCGGACACTCTGCTTTATATATAAGGTTCTCCCCAGACAGCCCTTTTCTAATAACCTCGCATTTGGGAGCTCGTCCGGGATAGTTCGTGTTGGACTGTCTCGGTAGGAGAAGCTAGGGTTTCAAACAGAATAGTATTAATGTGAAAACAGTGTATCAATCAAAGTAGACGGTGTGCGAACTCGGCGGCGCCGGCCGCGGTGGCCGATGGGATTGAGGCGCTCCAGTCACGGTCTGCACGGCCACTGCGGTCGGGGGTTCGAATCCCCCCTCGGGCATGGATATTTGTGCCGTCCTTAGTGTTAGCTAGTTCATAAGTAGTTTGTAAGTTTAGGGACTGATGACCCCGTAGCTAAGTCCCATAGACTTTACAAACATTTGAACTCGGCGGCAGGCAGAGTCCGACCGGGCGGTGCATCTTAAGCGGGAAGTGACGGCGCGGCGCCCGGTTAACGGCGACATCGCACCTCAGTCGCAACTTCTGCAGTGGACACCGACTGATACAAGGACGACTCAGCACATCTTCGAGACATCGCGGAGCAGTAGCTTTCACCAAAAGTTACGTCACGCAGCAGGCGCAAATTTTGTTTTTGTAATCAAGCTCCCTCATTGTCGAAAACATGAAGACAGAAATCGGGAAAATCGCCAAGTGACCTTGATTCAGTGAGTAATGGTAGTATGCCAGTCAGTCCCGAAAGATCAGATAGTGGCAGAGATTTATATTGTCAAAATTATTGGGGCACATAGCAAAATTAAAATAGGTTTAACATCTGAGATTAAGAATGTAGGCTTTCACGGCCGGCGTTTTCATTAATCGAAACTTTTGTGATATGGAATCACGGTGATGAAGAATTAAATGATTTTTTTGGGCACCTGAATGGTATTAATCCGCGGATACAATTTACTGCCGGCCGCGGTGGCCAAGGGGACTGAGGCGCTCCATTCACGGTCTGCACGGCCACTACGGTCGGGTTTTCGAATCCCCCCTCGGGCATGGATATTTGTGCCGTCCTTAGGATAAGCTAGTTGATAAGTAGTTTGTAAGTTTAGGGACTGATGACCCCGTCCCATGAGCTATACAAACATTTGAACATACAATTTACTATGGAGAAAGAGGAAAATGGACAGTTGAATTTTTTGGTTGTATCGGTAATCAAACGGGCAGATGGAACCTTGGGGCATAAAGTATACAGAAAAGACACGCACACCGATCGCTATCTTCATAAGGATTCGAACCATCATCCTAGGCAGAAGAGAGGTGTCATTAAAATATTGGTGGATCTACATCTACATCTACATCTATAGAGATACTCTGCAAATCACATTCAAGTACCTGGCAGAGGGTTTATTAACCACTTTCATAACTTTTCTCTACCGTTCCATTCTCTAATAGCGCGCGGGAAGAAAGAACACTTAAATCGTTCCGTTTTCGATCTGATTTCTCTTATTTTATTGGGATGGCCATGTCTCCCTAAGTAGGTGGGTGCTAGAAAAATATTTTCACATTCAGAACTAATAGTCGGTGATTGAAACTTCGCAAACAGATCACGCCGCAATGAATAACGTATTTCTTTTAATAATTTCCACCCCAATTCGCGCAACATTTCCGTGACGCTTCCCCCCCCCCCCCCCCCGTAACGTGATAAAACAAAACGAGCTGCCCTACTCTGAAACTTCTCAATATCTTCCGTCAGTCCCACCTGGTGAGGGTCCCACAAGGCGCAACAGTACTCCAGGAGAGGACGCACAAGTGTGATGTAGCCAGTCTCTTTGGTGGAGCTGGTGCATCTTCGAAGCGTTCTGCCGATGAAACGTAACCTATGGTTCGCCTTCCCCACAATATTTTCTATGTGTTCTCTCCAGTCAAAGTTGTTCGTAATTGTAATTCCTAGGTATTTGGTAGAATCTACGACCTTAAGGTTTGACTGATTTATTGCGTAATTGAAGTTCAGCGGATTTCTTTTAGTGGTCATGTGTATTACTTCACACTTCACTTTATTTAGTGTCAATTGCCAATTTTCGCACCATGCAGAAATTTTGTCTAAATCGCTTTGCAGTTGCTTTTGATCCTCTGTTGACTTCACTAACCGATAAACGACAGCATCATCCGCGAACAATCTAAGGGAGCTATTCAGATTGTCCCCTAAATCGTTTATAAGCACGAGGAAGAATAGGGGACCTATAACGCTTCCCTGTGGAACGCCAGATATCACTTCTGTTTTACTCGATGACTTACCATCAATTACAACGAATTGTGTTCTTTCTGATAGGAAATCGTGAATCTAACCGCACAATTGGGGAGATATTCCATAAGCACGCAATTTCATAAGAAGCCGCTTGTGGGGTACAGTGTCAAAAGCCTTCCTGAAATCCAGAAATATGGAATCGATTTGAGATCCCTTGTCGAACCACTTAACACTTCATGTGAATAAAGGGTAAGCTGTGTTTCGCAAGAGTGATACTTTCTGAATCCGTGTTGTTTACTGGTTAATAGGTAGTTCTCTTAGAGGTAGTTCATAATATTCGAACAAAGTATATGTTCCAAAATCCTACTGCAAATCGACGTCAATGAGATAGGCCTGTAATTTTGGGGATCACTCCTATTGCCTTTCTTGAATATTGGAGTAACTTAGGCAACTTTCCAGTCTTTGGGTACGGATCTTTCGCTGAGTGATCGGTTGTAAATGATAGCTAAGTACGGAGCTATTGCATACACTGAGAGGAATCTAGTTGGTATACAATCAGGCCCGGAAGATTTATTTTTGTTTAGTGACTTAAGTTGTTTTACTACTCCAGGAACATCTACTTCTAAGTTTCGCATGCTGGCAGCTGTTCTTGGATTGAATACTGGAGTGTTCACTTCGTCTTCTTTGGTGAACTAATTTCGGAAAGCTGTGTTTAGTAATTCTGCCTTAGCAGTACTGTCATCGGTAGTATTACCATTGCTATCGCGTAGTGAAGGTATTGTTTGTGTTTTGCCGCTAGTGT
This sequence comes from Locusta migratoria, assembly GCA_026315105.1. Classification (NCBI taxonomy): domain Eukaryota; kingdom Metazoa; phylum Arthropoda; class Insecta; order Orthoptera; family Acrididae; genus Locusta; species Locusta migratoria. The sequence goes on from CM048744.1 coordinate 669,975,639, forward strand.
ACTTCACATATGACCAGAATTTCTTTGGATTTTCTGCAAGATTACGGGACAGGATTTCGTTGTGGTAACTACTATAGGCTTCTCGCATTGAAGTCCGCGCTAGGTTGCGAGTTTCAGTAAAAGATTGCCAGTCTTGTGGATTTTGTGTCTTTTTTAATTTTGCATGCGTTTTTCTTTTTTCTGCAACAGTTATCTGACCTGTTTTGTGTACCACGGGGGGTCAGCCCCCTCTTTTATTAATTTATTTGTTATAAATCTCTCGATTGCTACTGATATTATGTCTTTGAAAGTAAGCCACAACTGATCTACAATCGCGTTTTTAGTTTTGAAAGACTGGAGACTATCACTCAGGAAAGCGTGAAGCGAATTTTTATCTGCTTTATTGAATATATATATTTTTCGTTTAATTTTGGTGTATTTGGGCATTTCGACATTCAGACTCGCTACTACAACTCTATGTTCGCTAATCCCTGTATCTGTTTTGATGCTCTTTACTAGCTCAGGATTATTTGTTGCTAGGAGATCAAGGGTATTTTCGCAACCACTTACTATTCTAGTGGGTTCATGAAGTAACTGTTCGAAGTAGTTTTCAGAAAAAGCATTCAGAACTAGTTCGGACGATGTTTTATATTTGCCGCCGGTTTTGAATATGTAAGTATGCCAACATATCGAGGGTAAATTAAAGTCGCCACCGATTATAACAGTATGCTTCGGATACCTATTTGAAATGTGATTCAAGCTTTCTTTGAACATTTCGGCAACCGCATCGTCTGAGTCAGGGGGCCGATAAAAAGATCCAATTATTAATTTATTCCGGTTGTCAGGTATAACCTCTACCCAGACCAACTCACAGGAAGTATCTGTCTCAATTTCGCTGCAGGATAGACCGTTAGTAACAGCAATAAACACACCACCCCATTTTTTATTTATTCGAGCTTATAATATCTGTGAACCTATTTATCTGAGAGATGAATCAAATCGTTTGCGAACAGCGTTCAAGAAAAATGGATACATCGGTAAAAAGATAGATCGAACTCTCCATCCAAGAAGAAAAGAGCCCGAAAACAAGCCACAACAACAACAACTCTCTGCCGGAAAAGGTTTTCTTCCTTTCATCCACAAAATTCCGGACCGTATTGGGAAAGTTTTGGCCAGGTTTCAAGTGCAGACCATCTTCAGACCTACCAAGAAAATTAGCGAATGCTTACGATCGGTGAAAGACGCACGAAATCCCCTAGCAACGCCTGGGGTGTAGAAAATTCCCTGTAGCTGTAGCATATAGGAACAACAAAAAGGAGTGTTAACACTCGCATATTGGAACACAAAAGGAATTGTCGTCTGGGTCACACAGACAAGTCAGCTGTGGCAGAGCATGTTTTTACACGCGGTGACCATGAAATAAAATTTTGTGAGACGAGCGTGTTAGCCAGGACGTCGCATTATTACACACGCATCTACAGAGAAGCTATAGAAATACAGAAACACCACAGTAATTTTAAGAGGAAAGAAGAAGGTTTGAAATTAGATAAGATTTGGCGGTCAACTTTGAACCAAAGATATGACAATCGATTACCTGTAATCGAGACATGACGTTGGTCAAAGATAGCTTCATAGTCGGCAGCACGTGACAAGTGGTGGCGCCATCTATGCCATCTATATAAAGCAGGACCTCCAGCGCCTAGAAGGCGGTCGTCGACTCGCCCTTGAAGATGTAGCCCGCAGTAGGCAACGAAACGGCGGAAGTAAGAAGTTTTATTGATGGACCACGGCAACTTAGCCCGAAAGTTTTAATTGATCTGAGATTAAGTTTGAGATGGGAAGTATGGGAAATGTTATTGCAGGCGTAAAAACTGAGATGCTAAATGCTACTGTAGGCCTAAAAACAGAGTGGAAAGCTACTTGGAAAAATTAGAATCTCAGTTAGGGATAATCAAAATTCTGTGGTTTCTTTAAAGCAGTGTTTTTCAACCTTCTTGAATCCACGATCCTCTTTCCGAGTAAAAGTGTCCGGTGACTCCCCACTGATTCCGAAGGCAAAGTATTTAACATTTCCTCTCTGCCTAAGATCTTTCTAAGATCTGCGAAACCACTCACGTCTGGCGAAAGTCGCAGTAGCGGAAACGAATCAAAATTGAAAAAAAAAACCGACTTCATGACTACAAGTATTTGATGTATAGTTTTGCTATCCTGCATAATAAATTTCAATGTGTTACGTGTCGTCGTGTTGTCATGTCCGAGTATGAAACCATCTTAGCTGATGCATGACTTTTTAATATTTCAAAGATGCTCATAAACTTTCGATTTCTTTGAAAGGATACTGTGAATCCCTAACCAGCAGCAAACGGTAAAAGTGCAGTTTATGAGTCCGCGAGTTGTGTTTCACGCGTAGACGTTGGTAACGGCGCGATGAATGACGCAGGTGAAGGCGACCAATCAGATTCCGCGTTTCATGTGTTGTGAATTTGGTCTTCCTTCACATGCTTTTTCGTTCAGATTTAATAATTTCTTTCAGTGTAAATTCAATTAAGTGTTTCTCTCTCAAGTAATACGACTGACAATTTTTCCAGTGAATTGCAGTACGTGAATAATGAACGTTATTAAAAATAGTGTTCACTTCCGTAAGAAAAAAAGATGTTGGTTAATTTGGAAGAATCCGTGTATCTGGAAGTTCCGGTTCTGAACCGGAAATCCGGGCGCTACGCACCCTCAAAAAAAAAAAAAAAAATAAAAAAAAAAAAAAAATAAAAAAAAAAAAAAAAAAAAAAGTTCAAATGTTTGTTAAGCTTATGGAACTTAACTACGGGGTTATCAGTCCCTAAACTTACAAACTACTTATCAACTAGCTTATCCTAAGGACGGCACAAATATCCATGCCCGAGGGGCAATTCGAACCCCCGACCGTAGTGGCCGTGCAGTCCGTGACTGAAGCGCCTCAGTCCCCTCGGCCAGCGCGGCCGGCTACGCGCCCTAACGTACTAAAAAAATATTCTTGTTTAACCTATACCTGAGCATCTGAAAGCTACACTACAGATCACTTTTTTAAATGAAAAGATGTTTCCAACACACTTTCAGACTACTCTTTAACACACTATTGATAACTTCAAAAACAACAGGCTAGCGAAGCCTTAAGGTTAGGTACACAGGTTATACAATAAGTTTTGTCTCGTAGTAGCGCCTGAATACCCGGTTCAGAACCACTCAAACTAAAATCACTGGTGAAAATAATTTTGACTACACAGTACAGCCAGTACGCTCAATCTCCATTACAGAACGTAAATATGAATCCCACATTTATTGCAATGCAATATGTTGATCTAAAGTCCTTTACACCCACTACGCCGCTTTGTTTACAAACCATAAAGAGAAAGCTATTTGTTTTGGCCGCGCGGACGCGACAGCTGATTGGCTCCTGCGCCGTTGCCAACGTCCAAACATGAAACGCCACTCGCGAACTCATAAACTGCACTTCAGCCCAGCAAACTACTATGATCCTTTAATAAAATGGTATTGTTATTAGTTGATTAAAAATAATACTGCATTGAAAACTGGTTAACAGTTCCAAAGATACGAAGATGGCGTTAACGTAACTTACTTCAACGCAGGTGCGGTCATACGTTCGACCTCACGCGGGAATTCGTAATGGCGAGTGTAAGAGGGCATGGACGGTAGGGGCGCTACAAACATAGCGTGAGACATGTGGGAACTTGAGACGGACGCGAGGCGAGCACGGGTGGCCAAGTGGTTAAGGCGACCGCTGGCCCGTAGCGGGAGACACGGATTCGATTCCCGGCCAGGCTCACATTTTCACTTGTAACTGTTTAATTTCATTGCTGTAATGCAGCCACTGCAATCCTTTCCTTCCTAATCCTTTTTCCTACCCCTCTTTTATCAATAATTTGCAAATGCAATATGGCTGCGAAGCAGTTGTGGTGTCACGCCACACCAATATAATAAGTTCCTGCAATATTAGTCTTGATAAAACACTGCTTCCGCTGTACCCTAGTAACCCTTCAAAGGCTACTCTTTTCAAATAGAACCTTCGTACCGCGCAACATCTCTGTTTTGGCGCGCTTCTCCACCGTTTCTTTTCATGCACGCCGTTTCCGTTTTTCAGTTCTTCCCACAGGCTTTTACATACCACTAATATCTACAAAATCTTTAAGCCAGATCCTCTATAAAGCTGTTACAATAAATTAATCACAACATTATGCTATTTTGTCAAAAACTGACATATTGAGCTCTTGGTTGTGTATGAAATACAGGGTGATTCTTATAATAAAGAAGACAGCAACCAACCAGTTTTGATCATGCTATTTATTAACTAAATAGCGCCGTTACCGGTTTCGAACCTTTCACTTCATCTTCAGACGGCTGTTCACGTCCACACAAATGTCACTTATTTTTTTCTTTTATGCAGATAATTTTTCTTTTCGTAAAAAGTCTTTGGTTGTGTGGTGCTCTACAATACAAAACCTGATTATAATGACTTTCTCCAGCGTAAATGAGACTCATGATTCCGACAAATATTGTAAACAAACTTTTATGATACAATTTTTCTTGTTATTTATTTACTTACGTTGAAAAGTCGTTTCCATTAGGTTGTGTCGCTGATTATTGCAGCAGTTCTGCAATAAGCACGTTTTGAAACACTTTTATGGAGGAACATAGAGCGATTAACCACACATAATCACACACACAAACAAAGTGTTTTCGCCACATTGAATACACAGATGGTGATAATGCCAACAAAACACTGACACAGATGTTTTCTATCAAAGATATGTACATTGATTTGGCATTGACGTATTTTACAAAGGAGAGACGTAAATTCTTGTACACAGAATAAACTTTATACATGCGAATTGTACATTCAGTGACATAGGCTATAATTACATAGAGCTCTATTTATAGTTTCTTAAAGTAATTTTACTTAGCGTTATAGCCTGAATGTAACGTTTATTCTGTGTACAATACTTTACATCTCTCCTTTGTAAAATGCGTCAATGTCAATTCAGTGTTCATATCTTTGATAGAAAACATCGTTGGCAGTGTTTTGTTGGCATTATCACCATCTGTGTATTCAATACGGCGGCGGGCATAATTACGGTTAAAAAAATCGATATGCACCAAATTTGAACATTTTGATGAAAAATCGTCGTTCACGGTGTCACAATGTGTTAACGGCAATTGTATACAGTTACAAATGTGAAAAGGTTATTTACTCTGTCTTAATATGTTCGGGACACGTAACCGCCGGCCGCGGTGGCCGAGGGGACTGAGGCGCTCCAGTCACGGTCTGCACGGCCACTACGGTCGGGGTTTCGAATCCCCCCTCGGGCATGGATATTTGTGCCGTCATTAGGATTAGCTAGTTCATAAGTAATTTGTAAGTTTAGGGACTGATGACCCCGTAGTTAAGTCCCATAAGCTATACAAACATTTGAACTTTTTTGACACGTAACTTCCGCATGGAATGAACATTCAGCAGTACTGACTAACAATGGAAGGAACAGGGCGTTTGTAAACAGAAAGTTGTCCAAACAGACGAATGTCAAATTAGAAAGCATTTCGTTTCTGTTATGGATCATCATGTCCGTTAATTTTGCTCAAATGTTCCAATTCTGTAAATCTATCGGACCAAACTGCGAGGTCATCAGTCCGTAGCTTACAAACTACTTAAACCTAGGTAAATTAAACTAAGGACAAACACACACACCCATGCCCTTGGGAGGACTCGAACCTCCACGGCGAGCAAGCGCGCGCTCCGCAGCGAAGCGCTTTAGACCGCTCGGCTACTCCACCGCGGCTTAATTTTGCTACAACACTTAATTACGAAGTACAGAAATTACCTCCCTTCAGATACATAACATCAAATGAGGAGAAAGGACACAAGCATAGCTTTTCCTCGTTAGCGCACGGGTTATAGTGATACGAAATGAAAGTAGGTATCAAACTCTGCAGATGCGTACCACCGGCTACCGACCCACAAGGCGCATCAACAATTCATTTTTATGCCCACTGAAATAGTGTGTGTGTGTGTGTGTGTGTGTGTGAGAGAGAGAGAGAGAGAGAGAGAGGGAGAGAGAGAGAGAGAGAGAGAGAGAAAGAGAGAGAGAGAGAGACAGACAGAGAGAAAAATAGAGAGAGAGAAAAGCGAGAGGATGGAGTAGTGGGTAATCTGTAACAGTCCGCCAAATGAAAGGTGTGAAGCAGGAGCGGTTGAGAAATCCAGACAGGTAAGGTACAGAAGGTGTTTTCGGGTAGTTTAAAAGGGAAGTTATACACAGGGAGCAGATGACCCTCCACACTATTAGACAAGTAGTTTACAGACATTAGTTTTTAGAGATTTACACAAGCAAAAAAGCATTCAACAAACGTATTTAAGCACTAGTGAACCGTAAATTATGATAATCAGTTGACCCACAACTTAAATACTGTCAGGAAACTTTAGATAAATGCCGATCTTTAGAAAACAAATCTTTAGAAAATCTAAATCTTTAGAAAATAAATCTGGAAATTAAAAAAATGGTGTGAAACATAAATTAAAGAATTTATAATTAAAAAAATTTACAGATTTGAGATTCGACTATCTCATTCGTAACTATCAAATGATTCTAATTTTATAACCGTCATTAAACATACCACTAAAACTATTGATGAGAGGTGTTACAAGGCTGAAATGTAGTACAAGGGCGCTAAATATACGCTCACTGAGTATTGTGGACTTGTGAATCAAGCCATTTCTCTCTAGTGAGTGCTGGCATTATTTTACCGTACAAAAGAGATCACCTGGTAGAATTTTGGGCAGAGCATAATTTAATAATCACAAACACTTGGTTTAATCATCATTAAAGAAGGTTATATACGTGGCAGAGGCCAGGATACACCAGGAGATATCAGAATTACTTTATAATGGTGAGGCATAGATTTAGAAACTAGGTTTTAAACTGTAAGACATAACCAGGGGTAAATATAGATTCTGACCATAACATATGGGTTATGAACTGTAGAATAAAACATAAGATACTGCAAAGAGGGAGAAAAGGTAGGAGATGGAATCTGGACAAATTGAAGGAACCAGAGGTGGCTGAGGGTTTTAGAAGGAGCATTAGGCAGTGATTGTCTAAAATGGTGGAAAGTAATACAGTAGAAGAAGAATGGGTAGCTCTGAGAGATAGAGTTGTGATGGCCGCAGAGGATCGTATAGGCAGAAGGACAAGGCCTAAGAGAAATCCTTGGATAACGTAGGAGATACTGAACTTAATTGACGAAAGGAGGAAATATAAAAATGCATCAAGTGAAGCAGGCAAAAGGAAGTACAGATGTCTGAAAAATGCGGTTGACAGGAAGTGCAGAGTGAATAAGCAGGAGTGGCTTGAGTAGAAATGCAAGAGACGATGTATAAGTAGGGGAAAGACAGATACCACCTACAGAAAAATGAGACATTTGGAGACAAAAAAAGCCTCAGTATGACTACCAAGAACTCACATGTAAAACCAGCACTGAGCAAAGATGGGAAAGCTGAAACATGGAAGGAGTATAAAGAAGGCCTGTACAAAGGAAATAAAGTTTAAGGCAGTATTCTAGAAATGGAGACGAAGATGAGTTAGAAGATACGATACTGCGAGGCGAATTTGACAGAGCACTAAAAGATTTGAGAAGCAACAAGGCCCCTAGAGTAGATGATCTACCACCTGAACTACTATTATCGTTAGGAAAGCCAGTCATGAAGAAATTGTTCCTATTGGTAAGCAAAATGTATGCGACAAGGGCAATACTCTCAGATTTCAAGAAGAATATGGTGATTCCAATTCCCAAGAAAGCAATTGCAGACATATGTGAAAATTACAGAACTATCAGTTTAACAAGTCATGGTTGCAAAATACTAACATGAATTATTTACAGACGAATGGAGAAACTGGAATCCGACCATGGGGAAGATCAGTTTCGATTTAGGAGAGGCAATACTGACATTACGTCTTATCTTAGAAGATAGGTTACGGAAAGGGAAACCTACGTTTTTAGTGTTTGTGGATCTGGAGAAAGCTTTTAACAATGTCGAATGAAATACACTCTTTCAAATTCTGAAGGTATCGGGGGTAAAATATAGGGAGCGAAGAGTTCCATTCAACTTGTACAAACACCAGACAACAATTATTAGAGTGGAAGAGCATGAAAGGGTAATTGGGCAGGGAGTAACATGGTTGTACCCTTTCCTCAAAGTTGTTCAATTTGTACATTGAGCAAGCTGTGAAGGAATGAAAGGAGAAGTTTGGAGAGGGAATTAAAATGCAGGGAGAGGTAATAAAAAACCTTGAGGTTTGCTGGTGGCATAGTAATTCTGTCAGAGACAACAAAGGAACTCCAATAGTAGTTTAAATGTTAGGAAATCCATTCTGAAAGCATTGTACGGAAGTGAAACGTGGACGATAAGGAGTTCAGACAAAAAGTTGATAGAAGCTTTCGAAATGTGGTGCTATAGACGAATAATGAAGATTAGATGGGTAGATCACGTAACTAATGAGGAGGTGCTCAACAGATTTGGGGAGAAAAGGAGTTTCTGGCATATCCTGACTAAGGGAACGGATAGGCTGGTGGGACACATTGTCAGACATCAAGAAATCGTCAAATTAGAAGGAAATGAGTGGGGTAAAAATCGTAGAGGGTGACCGAGGGACGAAAAAAGTAGCCGCGACGGGCTGGGCGACCGCATTGAGGCGCTATGCTCCGATGTGCGCCTGCGTTCCCCGTCGGAGGTTCGTATCCTCCCTCGGGCATGGATGTTTGTGTTGTCTTTAGTACACATTAGTTTATACGTATTTTGTAAGTTTAGCGACAGATGACCCCGCAGTTAAGTCCCATAAGCTTAACAAACATTTGAACATTTGAACGAATACAATAAGCAGATTTAAATGTAGGTTGCCGTACGTATTCTCAGATGAAGAGGTTTGCAAAAGACAGGATATCATGGAGAGCTGGATCAAACCAGTCTGCGGACTGAAGACCACAATAACTGTGTCCTCCTCGGTAACTGTCCCTGCTGGCTCCCGTCAGGCTTCTCGCTCGACGCTGAAATCCACGGTCATGAAATCTATGGTCTACTACTTATTTCAGGAGCGGTAAAAGTCCTACTAACAGCCGTTTTGTTCTCGGTGTGCCGCATTGGATACGATCTCTTACGTTCGCCTATGTCTTGCCAAAATAACAAGTGTATTTCTACGTGTTATCGCGGAGTGTGCAGGTGAAACCAGAACTGAGACTATATCGTGATTAGCACGTCGGTGGAACTAATGTGGGACAGACTAATCCTATTCTCGCCATACTCAGGCTGCAACTAGCCCATCACAGTCGAATGCTGTGATGCCACTAGAGCAGCGAAGTGACCTCGTTCCGCCAGTACCATGGGGCGACCCCAGCTAAAGCTGATGAGCCACCACTCTCCATCAATGCTCTCAAGCAGTCCCCAAAAACTCCTCTCAAATGCACGCTCTCTCACTCTCTCTCTCTCACACACACACAAAACAAGAATTCTCTCCCTAGAAAACGCGGAAACCAAAGATTCTTAACGGCGACTAATGCGTAATTGCTGATAGACTGTACTAGCTGCTATAAGACAGAGCCAGTCTAGCGTCTTCCGGAGTTGTTGTTTTTTTTTTTTTTTTTTTTTTTTTTTAGAGTCCGGACCTCACTGCAACCAGCGTTCTAACATAAGAACACCCATAATGAAATTGTCTCGGTAACATAGAACCCACCAAAGACCGTCTTTCCTCCTCTCTACCCTGGCGCCAGTATTTCAAGATTGAAACATTCTCCCTTTTTATTTTCTTATTTTAATTTAAATATTTAAGTCAGTTTAAATTTTTGCAAGTTAATGTGAGCACGAAATAGAGTAACTGGGAGAAATATTTCAATATTGGTTTAAGTACCAAAATCATCTATCTATTGAAATTAATCTACTATGCCGTACTTTTAGAGAAATTAATGAGCTACGCACCAAGAAAGTAGTTAAAATCCTTTTCTAACCTGGCTGATACTGATAAGCAACGTGAACCTAACTGTTGGAGACATTATCACTATTGTTGATTTTGTAACTAAGTTTGCGGCAAATTGATCTGTTTCTAATCGAAAATGGTAAGTCGCTCGTAATCTCAGGGTCGCAGTTAGAATAATTATTTAATAAAAGAACGTGATAAAAATTGGTCCTATTGTACACATCTCCAACAATTAGATTCGTAAATCAGTGTAATTCATTATTCTTTTGTCCTGAAAAATAAACTGCATCACAGTTAAACGAAAAATGTGAAAGGAAAAAATAAGGTTCCAATCTCAGTACAAATAAGTACTCGGACTAATTTCGTTAAACTCACGAAACAATTATTATTGAAATAAATGAAGTTCAGTTACCTTTGTGAAATCTGATTAAATTCATACAGTTGAGATCAGGTCATAAATTCAGTACATCATTTCAATTACAACTTTCTCATTGAGATATATCGTACAGACATTTTCACAATTCATAAGGTCATACAAGCTTAATATGGAAGAGAAGTTTACTAGACGAGAGCATAATACAGAAGAGAAAAATGGCGTCATTACTCCTTTCTTTTAAATGAAACAATAGTTAAATCTGTGTATTATTCTAATTGCTCTTTGTTCAGAGTTAGTCTTTGACTTAAGTTTTTCAAAGAATATATTGCGTCTTTAAGAATTTAGTGACACATTGAAAATGATACGAAATTACAAGAAAAATATACAAATATAAGCATAATTAATTTAAATATGGGCAAATAAATATTGTTTTGTATGTGGAGGCGCATGTAACACTACAAGATCCAGATGCAACTCTCCAGGCGTATATCACAACACAGCTATCCACTGGGAACACTATTTGGGGCGTAGTTGTGACCTGCTCAAAATTCTGGGGTAGTACATGTGGGTGCCTTCATTCAGAGTTCACGTAGAGACAGCAAAGACGCCGCTAAAGTGATTGCTCCCCTACAAAACCACAGTTACCATGAAGCAATACTGTTAGATCCCTTCATTACTGTTTCCTATCATTTTTTATTCATTCTATTAATGGGTACTTTACTTTGGACGAGCTTAGAAGACCATTTTGGTCTATATTTTGTTGCAGTGCAGATTAGGGATAGACGCCAGTGGACACGGAAATGCTATAAATAAAGAAAATTCAAGGGCTAGGCTCCACAGCACCCATATCCCCTCCCAGGTGTGTGAATGTGAGAGTGTGGCAGAGGTGGTATGGAAACATTGTAGCGGGTTAGCAGTAGCAGAAAGTTCTAAGTTGGATAGCCAACCTCTGCTTTCTGAGAGGACAGCACTGATTTTCTTGTGGAACCAGAGAATTCTAGCGGGCAGTACACAGGGTTGTTTTGGTTGGCGGTTACGCCTTCAGCCAATGGGAGAGCTCCGCCGAGCAAGTTGAACTGGATAACGGTTAGAGCCAGGGTTCCGCCATGTTTGGCAGAGTTGGCTGGGACCTGGAGCAGAGTAGACGTGAGTCTGTTAGGTCTGATGTATGGGAAATGTGCTTACTTGTGACGATTTTCTTGAAGAATTCGATCGATAATGCTGCAACCATCGTGGTTCTATCGCAAGATCAAGTGTGGGGCGCAAATTTGTTTATTTTTAATGTAGAAATTCAGTCTAATGTGGGACTTGAAATGGTAACGGATTTTGAGTGGTCCTTGAACCATCAGCTTCAGGCCTGCAATTTAATTTACGAGTGAATATCAGGGGAAAATGATTGATTATCAAGTGCATGTGTTTCTATTCCAAAATAAGTGACGATGTCCGTGGTAGAATTGTCCTTTATTCTATGTAACAAGCATGCTGTACATGTTTTTCCGCGTTTTCCAGCTTTCTATAATTCTGTGTCCACAATGCCTGGTAGTAGCTAATATTCACCTTCAGTGAGCTTTGATAACCTTTCTAAACTACTGTGCCTAAATTGTTTTCCGAAATCTTTAGTATTTTCTGCCTTTTCTTTGTATTAAATGTTGACTTTTGCAGATCCATAGATCTGCAACAAAATATGGGGCTTAATAGCCAGGAATAAAGTGTACAGTGAACTGCGTGAGTTCAAGTTATGAAACCATGAGTGATGTACGAGAAATTAGTAGACTTTTCGTGGTGGCTTACATGATTACATATGGTTCCCAACATTAGACATTTGCTTTATTTCCATGTTTAGTAACGTAACTATCCCCTTTAATCACTCTCAGTGTAACAAAACTAAGTTTCTATACCGGTGGGCCAAATTTTGTCCCGAGATTATCGTTATATTGACGGTTTTCTTTGTAAGAGGTCAAGAATATGTGAATCACGTGGCTTGGCTAAGTCTCACTGTTCCGTTCTTGTAGTATTTTACTGTATTTAACTTAATTCTTCTTAACGGTCAGAGGTTTTTCCTTCCCCCTTCTGTTACATTTTTCATTATTTTATTTCTGGGGTTTTCACGATGTCATTGGAAGTTACGGTACCTGTGCTCAGTTTCTCGGCACTGATAAGGAACCTTCATGCTGTTTCTCTCGGGAGGTAAATTATTTTAATGTCTTGCAATGCAAATATCAGTAGAGCTCGCAGTGTTCATTTTGTGAAGTACCGTGCAAGTAACGTGGGTGTATGAATGATGTTTGTTTGGAGAAACTGTTCCCTTGTACCCCGTTCCACCAATATAGGGTTTTCCACAGCACAAAATGATACAGATTAGTGAGACCAGTAATATTTAATTTCAAACCTAGCCAGTCGGAAAGATAACGAACCATTCTGTGATTTTGTCGATATGTTAGAAGTAATAAATAAGTAAATTTCAATTCTCCCCATCTTCTTATTCATACCTTTTCTCTGCCCATTGCTTTTTGCCCTACTGATCAGTTAATCAAATAGATAAGAGTGCAATTGAATATGTGGCGGCGATTCAACCTGAAAGCACGATTGTCCCGACTAAATTGAAACCGGTAGCTATGATTTTGAATTAGCGTTATCGGTTGCGTAATAAAATTTATGTAATTAATGGACAATTAGAGGTCACTTTGTAATTCAGAGCCAAACAATTTATCATTCAAATGGTTCCGAATGGTGACTGCCTGTTAGGGGAGGTAAATGTTAACGCCCTGGCAAAACTAACAGTGGAAATATGTTAATAAAACAATAAACTTGCTTAGCGGATGTTAAAGAACTGTCGGCTTTCAACCATAAATTTAGCAGTCATGGCCGGCGGGAGGGCTACATTCCTCTGAGTGAAAGCTAGCTGGCCAAGGTGGTCCTGCCTTGTCTGTCTGTTCCACCAGCCAGTCCTCACCCGAGCTGTGGTGGTGGCAACGACTAGTCACCCCTGTGAAATCAGACAGTATTGCCCACAAACCTGTACTGAAAGCAGCTTGCTTTGACACAAGGTATGACATGGATAATCATATATTTGAAGTAATAAATTATCTCCCAACACTGACACAGCAAAACATATTCAAGATATTGTCGCCTCTCACCACTTACACTCATAAATACGCTTGTTCGTATACTTAAAATGTAAATGTTAAAGCCCTATATCCAAACTGTCATCCCAATAAACGTCTGTAGCCAGTTTAGAGTAGAGATTAGATTAGTTTCCCGGTTCCATAGATCCATGTTGAGGAGATCCTCGTGGATGTAGAACATGTCAAGAAAGAAAATTTAAAAGCTGAATAATAGATAATGCTAATAATATAAATACAGATACATACATTTTAAGTGTTTTTTAGCTGATGACATAATAATACTAATATAGTATGAATACCGATACATGCATCATTTGGTACAATTTAGAAATTCACTAATGAAATAGAAGGTGTGGGCCAATAGAAAGTCTTTTAGGCTCCTCTTAAACTGATCTTTATTTGTAGCTAAATTTTTTATACTTAATTGTAAATTATTGAAACTGTGTGTTCCTGAGTAGTGGACCCCTTTTTGAACTAAAGTAAGTGCTTTTAAGTCCTTGTGTAAATCATTTTTATTCCTAGTATTGTAGGTATGAACTGATCTGTTTGTTGGGAAAAGGGATATATTATTTATGACAAACTTCATTAAGCAATAAATATACTGAGTGGCAGTAGTTAATATACCTAGTTATTTGAAGAGGCTTCTGCAGGATGCCCATGAATTTACACCACAAATAACACGTATTGCATGCTTTTGGACTGTGAAAACTTTTGGTTGACTTGAAGAGTTACCCCAAAATATTATACCATATGACATTATGAAATGAAAGTAAGCAAAGTGTGCAATAGTTGTTATTTTTATGTCCCCTATGTCAACACTCGTATTGAAAATACAGATTTGTTGAGTCGTTTCTGCAGTTCTGTGGTATGCTCCTCCCAACTAAATTTATTATCAAGCTATAATCCCAGGAATTTAATACTATCAACCTCTACTATCTGCTCTTCATCATACTTAATGCATATGCTGCTAGGAAATCTCTTACATGTTCTGAACTGCATGTAGTGAGTCTTTTCAAAGTTTAATGACAATGAGTTGGCTTTAAACCATTTATTAATGTTAATGAAAATATAATTTGCAGACCATTCGATAACTGTGCTTGACGTACTTTTTATTCCAAATACTTGTATTACCTGCAAACAAAACGAACTCTGCTTCTGGTAGTGTAACTGAAAAAGAGATCATTAGTGTACACGTGAAAAATCAATGGCCCTAAGATGGATCCTTGTGGGACACCACATGTAATTTCTTCCCAATTCGATGATGACTTGGCTTAATTCACTAGCCACTTGCACTGACACCCTTTGTTTCCTGTTAGTGAGGTACGACTTGAACTATTTTACAGCATTTCCCGTGACATCATAGAATTCTAATTTACTTAAAAGGATGTTATGGATCACACAGTCAAATGCCTTTGACAAATCACACAAAATACCTACTGCTTGCAATTTATTATCTAATGAATTAAGTACATTCTCACTGTAGGATGCCCACAGCCACACACCTGTTTTCGCCTTGATTTATTTTTCTTGCTAGTAGCGAAAGTATCTTCAGAGAAACTTTTGTCAAATGTAACGTTCAGAATCTTAAGGAATCTTCTAGTAAGTCTAAGATTTGAATGGGCTGAGACACACCGCCAGTGCACACGAAGTGTCGTAATTACGGCGGAATTAGTGCAGCCGCAGTGATCTACCGCAGAAATGAGATTACTCGACTGATTAAGGATTCCTAATTAGAAAAGCGGGACTGCAGGAGTGCCTGAGCTACGAGATGACGCATTAATCCACCAGGCCAGAGAACACCGGTCTGAGCAATCGGCGCTAGGAATGTGCAGGGTGCCTCTCATGAGAATAGCTGGCTACATTTCCCTTGGCGTTTCAGCATATTCGTTTTTGTTCTGTGCAACTGGAATTAGCCTGAGCAAATGCCTCCTGTCACGACTTTCCTGTGTTGATTGAAAACGTCAGTTCGTTTGGTTTTACATACAAAAAGAGTGTTGACGATGAATTTATCAAGTGCATTCGAAACAGCGGTATCCAATTAGTTTACTGCAATGAGTAACCTCAAAGATAATGTGGAGGCAGCTCTTGGAATGATTTCTACCAAATAAATTAACAAAAGAGGGGCTTCACCCACCGTTGGATCACTCTTGTAAAAGCAATGGAAAAAGTGCCAAATTTAAACGGACACAAAATCTCCCAATACTGAAAATCTTTTACTGAAACGCGAAATTTAGGTCGAACGTCAATGGGTGAAGCTTATAATAGTTTCCACAACGAAACCCTAACTTGGTAGATCATCCGAACATATTCTGGTTAAATGTAAACCACCAATGAAAACAAAAATAACAATACCTTTACTACGGAAGACAGCAATGCTACAGCGGAACTGCTAAACACAACTTTCCCAAATTCCTTCGCCAAAGAAGACGGATTAAGTACTCCAGAATTCGATTCAAGGACAACCGCCAGCATGCGTAATTTAGAAGTAGATATCTCTGGAGTCTCCCGGTGCAGATTGAAACCAGTTATGTTTCTTTCAGAATATGCTGATGCAACAGTGATTCCACTTTCCTAGTTTTCCGATTGGCTTTTGACACTGTACCTCACAAGGGTCTTCTAATAAAATTACGTTCTTGTGGAATATCGCCACAGTTGTGCGACTGGATTCGTGATTTCCTGTCAGAAAGGACACAGGACGTAGTAATTGACGGAAAGTCATCGAGTATTGTAGGGTCTCAGCTGTTCCTTATCTTTCTAAGCGATGCAGTAGACAATGTGCGCAGCTCTTTCAGACTGTTCGCGGATGATGCTGTCGTTTATCGGTTAGTAAAGTCATCAGAAGAACAGAAGAAGCTGCAAAATAATTTAGATGAGATATTTTTTTTAACAATTTTGTATATCAGCCAACGAAAATTACGCAACCGGTTGCAAATTGGATTACGGTTGCTGTTAATCAGCCAAGTTCAAAGTAGTTAGATAAGATATCTGCATGGTGCAAAAAATGGCATGAAGTCATTTATATGAGAAAGGCTGTAAATTAAACTAAATACCTAGGAATTACAATTACGAACTTAAACTGGAACGAACACATAGGAAAATTGTAGAGAAGGCGGACCAAAGGCTACGTATCATTGGCAGGACACTCTAGTGAAAAAAATGCCTACATTACATTTGGGTGTCCTATTTTATTGCTGCCCTTTGTAAGATCCCCACCAAGTGGGACTGTCGGATGATACTGAAACGGTTCAGAGAAGGGCAGTTCGTTTTTATTTTATTTTATTTTTTCGATATATAGGGGGTGCGAAAAGTGTCAGAGAAATGATGCATAGCTGGGGTGGGAATTATTAAAATACAGGCGTTATTCGTCGCGGCAAGTTTTAATTTCTATCACCAACTTTCTGTTTACAATGCGAATATGTTCCTTTTTTCCGCGCGCTATTAGAGAATGGAATGGTAGAGAAATATCATAAAATCGGTTGGATAAACCTTCCGCCATACACTTCAATATTGTTAGCGGAGTATTTATGTAGATGTAGAGGTAGTACTGTGTATAAAAATTCATTCCACTCGACGCCATACTGATGAATGTATTTCTGTCAGACTCTACCCATTTGTTTGCTGAGTTATTTTGCTGAGATCCATCTGTGTTGCTGTTACGAACTGGTGGAATAAATGTCCGACAGTAGGAAGCTAAAATGGGAAATGAATGTTGAAGTTCTGAATACTTCTGCACAGCGAACTTTTTGCCTGCCTTTCATTAACCATTAGTTGCGGTGTAAAAAGTCGAGTCACAGCGCTGAATACAATAGAATTTCCTTGTTTTGCGTCACACTGACATTTAATTAGTCTCATATAACGCTGTTGTCAGTGCTTGCGTGTTCGATAAAGTGAGGGTTTGTTTGCACTGAATATGAGTTAGTCTGCAACATCATTGAAACGAAGTACAGAATACGTAAGGTTTATTTTTTCTTTTTTATTTTCATTTTTTTTTTCTTTTTTTACTTTTGCAACAAAGTGTAAAGAAAGGTATGTTGTTGTTGTTGGTTTTTTTAAAGGGGGCTAAACGGCTAGGTTATCAGATCCCTGGTCCTAGCCAAGAGAGCACACCTTTTAATGAGCGGGTAAAAAAGTACTCAACGTCTAATGCACGAGACGGCCAGAGTGATAATGCGTGCTAATACAACATTTAAAGGAAAACAACGAAAGTAGTTGACCAAACAGACAACAGCACTAAAATATCACAGCAGAAGATTGTGCCTGGCTGATCGCAAAGATGATACAGGATGAGCCAACCAAGAAAGGTATGTGTAACATTGTCTTCAAAGTATCATCTGTAACAACGATATGTCGAACCAATTTCAGTTTCTTTCCGGTTTTCGAAAAGTAAGCTACACACAGAATTAGTAATATCGGAAAACATAAGGTCTATTATGTAGATACGTTTTATTTATTAATCTAATGCTACAATAATTCTGAAAAGATATTGGAAATTGGATGTAGTTTGTGCTTCTGAGTAATACTTAATCTGTAGCTTCTGGTTTTATATTCTTTTATTTTTGTAATACACAGAGTCAAGTTCAATGGACATGGGTAGATAAACGATTTCTCTTACATAATATCAAATGGGTAGTTGCTGCGCGAACTATGAGACACTGAAAAGCCTGATGCAGACTTAGCAATGCAATAACCGTCATTGTTGATTCAATTCAGGACGTTGATTTTAAGGCTATAAAGAGAGTGTTGATATGTATAAGCTGAAGTGAAAATAGTGCCCTCTTCCGCTTGCGCGGGATCGCGTACTTAAGTATTGATTCGGCCAGATTCTTTTCACATCGCCATTCAGTAAGGTGGAAGCATCAGCGAGAAATTAATTATAACCATAAGTTTGCGAAAATATTGAATCTAAGTAAAAAAAAACAGACAATCCAGTAAATGCACTAATATTTCACTCACGCAGAAAAAGCACGACAGTTTTACTTTCCCTGCTCCTCCCTTCGTTGGTCTACAATTGCTTATTACACTGTTATTATACGGGGGGTCCAGAAAAGGGCTCCGTGATTTCAAAATTAAATATCTCGAAAACAAAGATCGATAGAGGAATGCAGTAAACAGTATGTTTATTGTGAAAGCTGTAAGAAGTTTATACAGCAGTTTGAAATAATAATTACAAAAGCTGCTACCAGATGGCGCTGTACGCTGTACATGCTCATATCAGCATACACAAGTAAAATACTCGTATGAAAACACATTCTGCAAACAATCACATCACAATGTTTTCAAAATGTTCACCATTGGCACTACAGAGGTGGCGCAAACGAAGAATGAAATTCGCCGTCACATTTCGTAGTGTCTCAACCGAAATGGATTCACATGCCACAGAGATCGCCGATTCAAGCTCGTCCAGCGTGGCGGGATGCTTCGGGTAGACCATGTCTTTCACTATGCCCCACAAAAAAAGTCACAGGGAGTGAAATCCGGCGAATATGGAGGCCAATCCATGCCTGCACCAGTCAATTTGAGATATTCCAAATCAATGACTCGATTCCCGAAGTATTTCTCAAGAAAGCGAAACACTTGTTCGGTCCGATGTGGTCGGACTCCATCTTGCATAAACCATTCAGTACCTGGTCGATCCTCGAATGCTTGCTGTGTGGCGACAAATTGCTCCAAAATTGCAACGTAACATGCACCAGTGACTGTTTCTCGAATGAAAAAAGGGCCAATAATGCCTCTGTTGCATACTGCAGCCCACACAGTAGCTTTTGGGGTTTCGCCGGCCGCGATGGCCGAGGGGACTGAGGCGCTCCAGTCACGGTCTGCACGGCCACTACGGTCGGGGGTTCGAATCTCCCCCCCCCCTCGGGCATGGATATTTGTGCCGTCCTTAGTCTTAGCTAGTTCATAAGTAGTTTGTAAGCTTAGGGACTGATGACCCCGTAGTTAAGTCCCATAAGTTCTACATTTGAACAGGGGTTTCGCTTCACACCAATATGACTTTTCAGAACCCCAAAATCGCCAGTTCTGCTTATTCTCGTATCCTTTCAGGTGGAAGTGTGCTTCATCTGTAAACAAGATGAAGCCAAATCCTTCACTATCAATCATTGTGAGCATGTGATTAGAAAAGGCAACCCTTTGTTCTACAGCTCGTACGAGTATGGCCTATTGCGTTTGAATTTTGAATGGAAACATTTGTAGGCTCTTTCTCAGTATTTTCTGCGTGCTGAAACGCTTCAAACCAGTCTCAGATGCAATTCTACGGACGGATGACATTGGATTTCGCTGAATAATTCCAGAAATTGTGGCGATATTTTCAGGAGTAACTGCGGTTTGCTTGCTGTCAACATGCCCCACTAGATCATCAGTTACGCTGCCTGTTCGTTGAAATTTTGCGAAGAGCGCATGTATGGTTTTCGCATCGGGTCCTTTTGGAACATTCAATCGTGCTTGAAAACTTCGCCTTGTTGCCGTAGGACTCTCTTCTAACCTGTGGTACTGTAGCACCAGAAAAACGCGTTGTTCAATGGAGTACGTGGTTTTGATATCTTCCTTCGGTACGCTAACCTCATTTCACGTTTCAATAGTGGAACTGATCGCTCTGGGTTTCGGATCACTATTTATACTAGGCATTACTACGGCGATTACAGCGCCATCTGTTAGCAGATTTTGTAACTATTATTTCAAACTGCTGTATAAACTTCTTACAGCTTTCACAATAAACATACCGTTTACTTCATTCCTCTATCGATCTTTGTTTTCGAGATATTTAATTTTGCAATCAGGGAGTCCTTTTCTGGACACCCTGTATTTATTCGTGTAGGAACTACACCACAGATTAGAACAACTGAAAGAAACCAATACATAATTTAAATTACAAAGGAAGAATTTTTCCATAAAACTTACTAGTCAAATACAGAGATAAAAATACAAGGTGTGGTACAGGTGAATTATATTTCACTCGGCCAGAATTCTGTGTAAGCTGCAGCTGTCCCAGGGTATTTTAGATCCTCTTGAGAGCACTCTCTCGATGCGCCCACTAAAGGGCATTTCAGAAGGTGACCACATTCACACTGGCCATTGTGTGGATAGCCCCAGCTTTTCATAAGTTGTTTTGATATCCCCATGCGCACGCGAAGTGTGTTCACCTTTTTCCTGTGCTGCCAGTCTAGGTGGGAGGCCTGGACTAAAGCTTCCTCTATGATAAGGGTTTCAGGGCGTTGTTCCCGCCATAGTGGTTTGGTTTTATGGAAGCTACAGCTTGTTCCTCTGAGTATATGACGCTTCTTCTTTATTGAAGCCTTTTGGGCACAGGTTGGAGGTCGTTTAGCATGTGACGATGGTCGTTCGTTTGCTTATTCCTTCCTATCGAGCTCAGAAATTATCTTCTAACAATTGGTAAAGCGATATCCGATAAGGAATATAATTAGTCCACTCTGTTAGGTTTCAGGCAGCCAGTTATCTTCCTGCAGGCGTTGTGCAGAACCGCATCTAGTTTTCTGGTGTGATGAGATGTTTCCCAAACCGGGCACCCAATTCAGCAACCAAAAAAGCATGTGGCTAGTGCTGTTGTACGAAATTTGCGTTAGCACCCCATTTTGCAGATGTCAGTTTGTTCAGTATACCATTACGCATTTGTTCCTCGGATTTTGTTTTAATTACGAGGATTCTGTCGAGTGTGATCTGAACAATTTTTCAAACGCGTACCATTCCATATGACATCGGGCTCCTTGTCTGCTCCCGGTTATTGAGGTCAAAGAGACAGACTTGTGTTTTACTGAGCTTTGGATTAAGCGTGTTACGTCTGTACTTCTTTGTGAGCGTTGTGAGTTCTTCGCTGAGGATTGTTTCCATTTCATAATACGGTTTTGCTTGGCATGCAATTACCACAATGCCATAGTAAATAAAAGATTTGGTCTTTCCGCCAATAGAATGGTCATTGCTATAAATGTTAAAAAGCAGTGGCGACAGCACACTACCTCGTGGCAAACCATTATTCTGATTTCTCCATCTACTTCTGTTAGGGGTCTCAGGTCTACAATGTCGTACGCTGCAGTTAAGTCAATAAGCACTACTCTTGTAGCAAAACCTAATACATCTCCAGTAAACTGAGTCCTGATGAATCCTGTGCTGTGCTGAATTTCCCTGTGACGTTATAAAAATCAGGGATGGATAGGATTTGCCTGGAGTCAGCGTGGCCAAGGAAGACGACGACTCAGTGACATTAAAAGTGTACAGAATGAAAGCTGAATAATACATATCCAAAGAACCTTCGTTACAGCTCCTACAAACAGGAGACAATAAAACAGAAACACACAAGCAAATTCGCGGCGACCGGACCACCTCATTCCAAGTTCAAGTATGATTGTAAGATAAATATTAATCTCTTACCATTATTGAATATGTTCAAACATCATAGTGTTGGTTCTTTCTTCTCTGTGCCAAACAGTTTTCTGTTTTGTTGTACATGGACCGCAAGTGAGCCACATTAGCCATGTAGACTTCAATTGCAGGAAAATGATCTCCATGTCACTATGGCGAGGCGTAACACACTGTTTGATCTCGGGGAATATAGGCGTCCTGGCGCTACGCAAACGTGCAGGTACTACCTAATCTGAAAAATTGCGTCTTTTAATAGCTGCGCGTATTTTTAAAAATCTCCAAATGAAAGAAACGCCCTCATATAATGTTGTTCAGTACACTATCGTGAGTCAACGTATGTGTGTGAATAATATGAGGGTACACAGTGCCGTGCAGACGAACGCTGAGCTTCAGATAGACACGTGAAAATAAATTTTCAGCCACAGCGTACATCAGAAACACAGCATACATATATTCACACGATCAGTCAGTAACAATTCATATGTACTCCTTTATGTATTTTTCACTTATTCAGACCGTCTTGAGCAAAATGACAACAGAGGAGCATTAACTCCGGAATATTCTGAATAAGATTTAATTCTGGAAACGGCCATTGGGCTATGGCTAAGCCATGTCTCCACCATATCCTTTCTTCCAGGAGTGCTACTCTTGCATGGTTCACAGGATAACTTCTGTGAAGTTTGGAAAGTAGGAGGCGAAGTACTGGCGGAGGTAAAGTTGTGAGGTGGGATAGTGCGTCGTGTCGGAATAGCAAAGTCGGTAAAGCGCTTGCCCGCGAAAGGCAGTAGTCCCAGGTTCTGGTTCCGACACACATTTTTAATTTGGCAGGAAGTTTCAAAATTTGTAAGTTCAAGATTAGTAACAACTATTTTTTTTTACATTTTACTTGAATATTAATTTACTGTGCTTCTTCAAATGTTCAAATATTTGTGAAGCTTATGGGACTTCACTGCGGGGTCGTCGCTCCCTAAACTTACGAACTACTTACAAACTAGATTATACTAAAGACGGCACAAACATCCATGCTCGAGGGGGAACGGCCTCGCGCGTCGTAACATAGCGCCTCAATGCGCTCGGCCGCTCCGCCGCTGTACTGTGCCTCTAAGCTTTATTTACGGATTAAGGTAGTCCGCATTGTTCAAAAGCTGGCAATCGCTTGTGTATAACATGTAAATATGCTTCAATCACTCATCCTTTGGGTCCACCATACTCTACTGTATGAAGAATAGTGTGCTCGTATACAGTGGTGCTACTGGTATTATTTTGAGACGTACAGGGGGTGAACAAAATAAAACATACATACAAAATATTTATTAGTTAATTTATTTATTAATATTAAAAACAGCTCCAGTTCTTCGAGAAATAGTTTCGTGAAGTGCCTTGTTAGTTTGCTAGAAAATGTTACGCATACTTGTGCCAAAACATCAGACATTTACTTCATCGTTGTCGGAGCTGCGAATTTGGTCCTCACCCTCTGCCTTAAGACTGCTCACTATAGTTAAAATACGGTTATTTTATTCGTTAGCGGAGACGTTTAATAGTTTTACGATGCTGTACGAAGCACGTCTGAAGTTATTTGGTTGTGTGTGTTATCATTTTAGAATATGGCATTATCTGTTGACAACATTATAGTGATAATAACCAGCTTGTTGTCGGCTATTGTGACATATTGATTCACAGTTATCACACCCGCGAGGGTAATAACAGAAACAGTTGGATACCACAATATATTGTAGGTACCCAAAGCACGCTTGACTGAAGGAAACAGTCCTGCCATATTGTAAGCTTGTTTTTGGGTTTATGATACATAATCCCGTTGGATGGCAGGAAGTAATGTAAACGATATTTCATCGGACCATAACGCATACTTTCACACGTGAAGTGGCCGTTGCAGCACGTCCTTCGCAGCTTTGCATTTTCTTCCGTTATTAAAGGTTTAGCAACAACAGCCCTTCCATGATAGTTGTGCCCCAGACGTACGTCTTTGTCGAATCACTGCTAGTCCAGTGGGTGGTGAGATCTACTGTCGCTTTTGGAGTGGTAGTTTTATGTTGTTTGCCCACAAACATTCTTCCTGCTCTTCGATCTTGATAGTTAAATTCGATTCTACCCACTGTTTCTTTTCACAAATGATGCTTCACCTTGTTTTTTGTACTCTGTTATTACCGTGGAGCCTGTCGCTAGTGAAACATAAAACAATGCAGCTAATTCCGTCACTAACTATGCACGATGGAGTTGGCCGCTCTCGAAATCTGACGAATGGCGCATTTCATCAAAGATTGGTATTGAGCGTCGGAGCACGAAACGTATAATATATAACACGGTAACGTCTCATGCTTCCTATGGCATTCTTTCACTTATGTCGCGTTTTAGTTTTAACACGTACGCAGTGGTTCCAAATTGAATTGAGACGTAGTATACTGCATGGTGTTCATATGCAAGAATGAGTCAGTAAATAAGTCGCAAACTCAGACACGCCAGTACTGCGTTCATAAGACTGAAAATTGCTTTACTTTTCAGCTGACTCCACTTGTAAATTTAAACACTCGTCCCAGCGTTCGAGAAGGCTTTAAAAGCTGGAGCTTAGAATTTTTGTGGCAGGGTTTGCATTCCATAAGTGACGCTCTTGAGCCGTAACTTCATTTGGTTCCTTAAAATGCTGCAACCCACGGATGTGTCGTAGTGGTAGAGAAATACCCCTAGACAGCGTGCCGTACTGGCGTGTCTACCTCATTTACTGAGTCACGCTTGTAGTTTTGCACGTAGCCAAGAGGCTTCGACCAATGGCACGCAGTGGTCAGGCGTATGCCGGCTAATTTTGGTAGCGCCACAAACATATAAAGAGAAGCAGTTCCCCCTAAATCACTGTCCTACGCTCCCCTCGTTGTTCTGTAAGATGCTGGCAGGTGTCAGGCGGTTCCCTGGCTTAGTACCGGCACAGACAAATATATACAGACGGGAAACCTCCATAAGGGCCCGGTCCTACGCTCAGGGGTGCGGGACAGGGGATTTCAGCAGTTCCGTAAGATGTCCGATGATGGCGCTGCGGTCAGAAGCAGCTCTTTAAACTGGCCAGAGCAGGCTGCAGGTAGCGGCTGTTCCTACCACCACCTCTCCTCAAACGCCAGCAAGCCTGACACAGCTGTGGCCTCATGGCAGGCGACACGAGCTCTCCCCTCAGCCTCCCCTCCATGCTACTCTCTGATGTGCGAGAGGCACTCTCAGAAGTGCCTCTAGTGTGGTCTACCGGTACTAAGCCAGGGAACCACCTGACACCTGCTAGCATCGTACGGAACTAAGAGGGGAGCGTAGGACAGTGGTTTAGGGGGGGCTGCTTCTCTGTATATGTTACTCTGTGGTACCGGTAGACCACACTAGAGGCACTTCTGAGGGGGCCTCTCGCACGTCAGAGGGAAGCGTGGAGGGGAGGCTGAGGGGAGAGCTCGTGCTGCCTGCCATGAGGCCACGGCTGTGTCCGGCTTGCTGGCGTTTGAGGTGTGGTGGTGGGGACAGCCACTACCTAGCGCCTGTTCTGGCCCGTTTAAAGGGCTGCTTCTGACCACAGCGCCATCATGGGACATCTTACGGAACTGCTTCAGCACCCCCTGCGCCGCACCAATGAGCGCGGTACGGGGCGCTTACGGAGGTTTCCCGCCTGTATATACTGTATTTGTCTGCGGTAGCGCGGTCTGTCAGGAGCGATCCGCGCTGACAGACCCTCCCTCTGGGGACACGGCGTGCGCCACCTGTTGCTGTAGCCGGCACTCCGCTTCCCTGTAAACTGCGCTCATTGTTATTTCTGCCCGGGAAATGTCCACTAACTGTCCTACTCGTAATCTGCAGGGTGAAGAGGTAAAGCCTATTGCATGGCGATTTATAATAACTGCTCTTCAGACGCTCTATAAAGAATTGTAATGCCACAATTTCCACACGATAGTACTTCGCCATATTTCTGATGCAACGATAAGATTTTCGCTTTTGCCTAAATTAAGGGATCAAAAAAAAATGTTTAAATGTTTGTATAGCTTATGGAAGTTAACTACGGGGTCATCAGTCCATAAACTTACAAACTACTTATGAACCTTCCTGGCAGATTAAAATTGTGTGCCGGAACCGGGACTCGAACCTGGGACCTTTGCCTTTCGCGGGCAAGCGCTCTACCACTGAGCTACCCCGACACGACTCACGATGCCGCCTCACAACTTTACTTCCGCCAGTACCTCGCCTCCTACTTTCCAAACTTCACAGAAGTTCTCCTGCGAAACTTGCAAGACTAGCACTCCTAGAAGAAAGGATATGGTGGAGACATGGCTTAGCCACAGCCTAGGGGATGTTTCCAGAATGAAACTTTCACTCTGCAGCGGAGTGTGCGCTGATATGAAACTTCCTGGCAGATTAAAATTGTGTAACGGAACCGGGACTCGAACCTGGGACCTTTGCCTTTCGCGGGCAAGCGCTCTACCACTGAGCTACCCCGACACGACTCACGATGCCGCCTCACAACTTTACTTCCGCCAGTACCTCGCCTCCTACTTTCCAAACTTCACAGAAGTTCTCCTGCGAAACTTGCAAGACTAGCACTCCTGGAAGAAAGGATATGGTGGAGACATGGCTTAGCCACAGCCTAGGGGATGTTTCCAGAATGAAACTTTCACTCTGCAGCGGAGTGTGCGCTGATATGAAACTTCCTGGCAGATTAAAATTGTGTGCCGGAACCGGGACTCGAACCTGGGACCTTTGCCTTTCGCGGGCAAGCGCTCTACCACTGAGCTACCCCGACACGACTCACGATGCCGCCTCACAACTTTACTTCCGCCAGTACCTCGCCTCCTACTTTCCAAACTTCACAAAAGTTCTCCTGCGAAACTTGCAAGACTAGCACTCCTGGAAGAAAGGATATGGTGGAGACATGGCTTAGCCACAGCCTAGGGGATGTTTCCAGAATGAAACTTTCACTCTGCAGCGGAGTGTGCGCTGATATGAAACTTCCTGGCAGATTAAAATTGTGTGCCGGAACCGGGACTCGAACCTGGGACCTTTGCCTTTCGCGGGCTTATGAACCATTAGAACAATATCTGAGATAAGTGATTTTTCAACACGAAAAGTAGTCTATTACGCTTACTTTCATTCAGTTATGACGTACGGCATTGTTTTTTGGGGTAACTCGCCTGATGCAAAAAGGATATTTCTGGCTCAAAAACGGGCGGTTCGAGCAATATGTGGTGTAAGTTCGCGAACGTCATGTCGACCCCTTTTCAGTAGTCTGGGAATTTTGACTCTGGCGTCACAATACGTTTTTTCTTTAATGTCGTTTGTTGTTAATAATATCAGCTTATTCCCACGAGTTAGTGGCTTTCACTCGGTGAATACTAGACAGAAGTCGAATCTGCATTTGCATCACACCACCTTAACACTTGTGCAGAATGGGGTACAATATTCTGCGACATCCATTTTCAATAAGCTGCCACAAGAACTAAAGAATCTTAGCACTAATCCACACGCTTTCAAATCTAAATTGAAGAGTTACCTCATGGCTCACTCCTTTTATTCTGTCGAGGAACTCCTAGAAAAGTTAAACAATTAATCTAATTAATTTTTTTCTTTATTGATTCTTTTCACTTTGTCTTCAGATTGTTGTGTGCAAAGGACTACTTAAAAATTTTCTATTACCATTCTTGTGTAACAATTAATGTATTGACTTGTTCCATGACCATGGAGTCTCACTCCTCAATTGGTCCTATGGAAAAGAAAAAACAATAAATAAAAAAAAATAAATAAACTAACTAAGACTAAGGACAGCACAAATATCCATGCCCAAGGGGGATTCGAATCCCCGACCGTAGTGGCCGTGCAGACCGTGACTGGAGCGCCTCAGTCCCCTCGGCCACCGCGGCCAGCATTAAGGGATCAAAGGAAACCAAATTACAAATGTTTGTAAATCTAAGGGAATTAACTACGTCGGTCATCAGTTCCTGGGCTTACAAACTACTTAAACTAAAAGTAACTTATGCTAACGGTGACAGAAACACCCATGCCCTAGGGAGGATTCGAACCTCCGACGGCGAGCAAGTGCGCGCTCCGCATCAAGGTGCCTTAGAACGATCGGAATTTAAAAATCGTATCTCCACGATTAGACAAAGCAAACCTCATATGCAGGGTGGTCCATTGATATTGACCAGGCCAAATATTTCACGATATAAGCATCAAACGACAAAACTGTTGTCGTTGTTGTGGTCTTCAGTCCGCCGACCGGTTTGATGCAGCTCTCCACACTACCCCGTGCTGTGCAAGTCTTCATCTGAGAAAAAGTTCAGCAAGCTACATCCTATTGAATCTGCTTACTGTATTCGTCCCTAGGTCTCCCTCTACGATTTCAACCCCACACAATTCCCTCTAATGCTAAGTCGACGATTCCTTGAAGTTACACAATGTTTCCCACCAATCTATCACTTCTCTTAGTCAGGATATGCCAGAAACTCCTTCCCAATTCGGTTAAGCACCTCCTCATTAGTTACGTGATCTAGCAATCTAATTTTTATCATTCGTCTCTAGCACAACATTTCGAAACCTATCATCTTTTTGTCTGAACTGCTTATCGTCTACGTTTCACTCCCATACACTGCTACACTCCAGACGTTTTCAGAAAGGATTTCCTAACATTTAAATTAATTTTGGATGTCAACAAATTTCGCTTCTTGAGAAACACTTTTCTTCCCATAGCCATTCTGCAACTTGTATCTTCTTTACTTCGGCCATCAGAAGTTATCTTGCTACCCAAATAACAAAACTCATCTACTACTTTTATTGCCTCATTACCTAATCTAATTCCTTCAGCATCGCCTGACTTTCTAATGGTACATTTTATTATCTTTCTTTTACTCTTGTTGACGTTCATCTTATAACCTCTTTTCAATTGCTCTTCCAGATTCTTTGCGGTCTGACAGTTTTTATTTCTTCTCCCTGAACTTCAATTTCCTCTCCAAACTTCTCCTTGCAATCCTTCACAGATTGAACTACATTGGGGAAAGGCTACAACCCTGTCTTAATACCTTTCCAAATTCTGCGTCCCTTTGTTGCCCTTCAACTCTAATAACCGCTGTCTGGTTTTTATGTAAGTTGAACACAACTCTTCGCTCCCTGTATTTTACCCCTGTTACCTTCAGAATTTGAAAGAGTTTATTCTAGTCGACATTGTTAAATGCTTTCTCCAAATCTACAAAGCTAAAATGTAGGTTTGCTTTTCCTTAGCCTATCTTCTAAGATAAGTCGTGATATGGGTACTGCCTCCCACGTTCCTACATTTCTCCTAAATCCAAACTGACCTTCATTGAGGTTGGATTTCACAAGTTTTTCCATTCGTCTGTAATAATTCATGTTAGTATTTTGCAACAATGACCTTCTAAACTGATAATTATGTAATTTTCACATTTTTCAGTACTTTCTTTCCTTGGAATTGGAATTATTATGTTCTTCTTGAAGTCGGAGGGTATTTCCCCTGTCTCATACATCTTGCATACCAGTTGGAACAATTTTTTCATGACTCTCTCTTTTAACGATATCAGGGGCCTTGTTTCAACTCAATTCTTTCAGCGCTCTGTCAAAATCTTCTCGCAGTATCCTATCACCTATCTCCTCATCCCCCACTTCGTCTTCCATTTCTAGAATACTACCTTGAAGTTTATTTCCTTTGCATAGGCCCTCTATATATTCCTTCCACAGTTCAACTTTCCCCTCTTTGCTTAGTAGCCTACTGATTTTGTCTGAGTACTTGATATTCACACATCTGCTTCTCTTGTCTCCAAATATCTTTTATTTTCCTGTAGGCGTTATCTACCCTTCTCCTGGTTACACATTCTTCTATGGTTTTGCATTTGTCCTCTACCCACTCCTGCTTAGCCAGTCTGCACTTCCTGTCAATCTCATTTTTCAGTCGTTTGTAGTCCCTTTTGCCTGCTTCAGTTGATGATTTTTTATATTTTCTCCTGTCATCAGTGAAGTCCAGTATACCCTGTGTTATCCAGAGATTTCTATTACGCCTTGCCCTTCTGCCTATATGATCATCTGCTGCTTTCACTACTTAATCTCTCAGAGCTACCCATTCTTCTTCTACTGTATGACTTTCCCCCTTTCCAGCCAATCCTTGCCTAATGCTCCCTTTGAAACCCTCAACCTCTTCTACTTCCTTCAGTTTCTCCAGGTTCCATCTCCTAATTTTTCTACGTTTATACAGTCTCTTAAGTTCTAATCTACAGTTCATTACCAATACTTTATGGTCAGAGTCTATATCTGCCCCTGGAAATGTCTTACAGTTTAGAACATGGTTCCTAAATCTATTCCTTACCATTATAAAGTCAATCTGGTACCGTTCAGCATCTTCTTGTCTCTTCCATGTATACAGCCTTCTTTCATGATGTTTAAACCAAGTGTTGATAATCACAAAATACTATCAAGCGATATCCTCTTTCATTTCTCATCCCCAGTCCATATTCACCTACAACAATTCCTTTTCTTCCTTTTCCTACTATCGAGTTCCAATCCCCAATCATAATCAAGTTTTCGTATCCCTTAATTTTCTGAATAATTTCTCTTATCTTCTTGTGACATTACAGATATAGGAGGAAGCTGATTGTGTCCATGAGAAAGGCGGATTTTTCCAGGCTGTTGGGTTCTCCTGCCGGTCAGCTTCCAGTTTGGACCTAATGAATGGGATACAGCAGGTAGTCAAGGTTTCCCTAATGTGCTCGGAAACAGGAAGTGACTGTCTTTGATGAGTGAGGGTGGCTAACCCAGATTGCAACTGAAATACAATATAGCCACACAAACATTATTATAAAAATCCATATAAAGTCAGGGAGTGATCATATGGCAAATATAATTATATGCATGAATTCAGGAGACTTGTGAGAATCAAACGCCATAATTACAATTTCAATATCCCTTACAGATAAAAAGCCGATAAATTTCAGTACTTTAATAATATTATAAGACTTATATTTACAATTATTGGTACGTAGTGTTTATCAGTAACAGATTAAGAAACAGTATTGCACAATGCTACCTATCTTAAAACATGTACCACGTTATTTGCGTATTCTGTCAATAAACTTTGTTTTACTCTGTTGTTGTGCTTATCGTTGGGGTAATAATATTCTTGTGCAGAACGTAGATTCCATCACAGAAACACAAAACATGAACCCAGCAAAGCGCATTACATTTATATATGTATTTTATTATATTTAGTATTCAAATGTATAATATTTTGGAAGGGAAATTATATTTTAAAGATGAGGCGTTAGGATGCGCGGAAGGATACAATTTTGGGAGCAGGGAGAGGACGCTTTTCGAACGATTGGGAATGAACTCGTAACTTGGACATGGTGGTGAAAGGTTGTGACGCTGGGCGGTCTGAAACCGCGTTACGAACTTGTGATTTGAAGAGATAGGCATGTGTGGACTTAAAAAATTTACTGGACTGTGATTTCAGAACTTAGTCTCTGCTTGAAAAGTGATAAACTATGCACGGTAGTAGGGCTGTGGAACTGTGATAATTCAGCAGTCGTGTACTCGTCAGTGGCGTAGCTATCATAGGGCTAGGCGGGGCAGTGCCCCGGGGCCCCCCGAGCTCCAGGGGCCCCTCGGCCTTCGTGAGCAACGATCGAAAAACGTTACAGTAGAGCGTCGAATTTTTTATTTAATTTTTTTTACGTTCCCACCCTACCGTCCATCATATCCCCTTCCCCTCAAACCAAGTTTCCCATCGTAACCACACTATGTGGCGCTGCCGACAAGCGAAGCTGCCAGCCAGTGTGTCCAACAATCGGCACACTTCAGTCGACAGAAGTAGCGGCAGCATCAAAGCTGCTCACAGCAACAGCGGCGTCTTCCAAGTGTTGCGGCGTGCAATGTTTAGGATCGCGCTCCTCCAAATACAGTGTAAATACATTTACTCTACAGTACTTCTTATTGGCAAATAGAAGTGTAAAGTACGAATATCCGAATAAACCGGTTTTCCTATTATCCATTTCCCCAAATTACTTCGGATAATAGACGTTACACTGTATATAATATTTTAGTTGAATGAAGGAAATTCGACTTTTAATTTCTCCTGCCGAAATTGACCCCAACATGGACAGTTCGCCAATTATGTAAGGAAATTATAACAAAATATGCATTATTAGAATGTGAGGTTACGGAAGTATTTACCGCAGTTTTATTCTTCTGCAGCAGCCGAAAGGTCGTTCAGCAAATTAAAAATTATCAAAACGCATCTGAGGTACAGTATGGCTCAAGCTTGACTCGGACATTTGGCAATCATAGCAATCGAAAACAAGGCTGCATCAAGTCTAGATTTAACAGACCATATTGACGATTTTGCAAAAACCAAAGGCAGGGAAAGATTGTAAAATAATTGTTAAAATAAAATTGACTACTTTTTGATTGTGTACCTATATTATCACTATAATGTACTGCAGTCACGAAAACGTTTAACGATAATTACCGATCAGAAATAATATCTTTGCCGTAATCTGCAATCTAACAGTTTGAAGCATTGTATTACTCCAGCAGGTATTCTTTCATTCTGACTTTGGTGCGTGAGGAAACAAGAACGAAATCCTCACGACATGAAAAACGCC
Organism: Locusta migratoria; assembly: GCA_026315105.1. NCBI lineage: Eukaryota > Metazoa > Arthropoda > Insecta > Orthoptera > Acrididae > Locusta > Locusta migratoria. Next base: position 670,008,142 of record CM048744.1, read on the forward strand.
TCTCATTAAGTTCGTGATACACAGTGAGGCGCGAAAAATAATTATGACTTTTTTTCATACTGTTTTAATTACATTCTCCAACTCTAATTGCAACAACAATGAAACAGACTGAAAAAATTGGCTAATTCCACTTTGTATCTCTAACACCTGCATGCACTGTGCTTTATGAAGAAACATTCTTCGCAAAAATATGAGTCACAATTTCTTAAATTTCCATGTAGTTTGTTTACATTTCTTGACAGCTTGCTCTCGTCCAGATTTATTCTTCATTTTTTTGTAGCATCCATACACCTATGACTTGGTGCTCCCATGTTCACAAGATCACCATCTGCAGGCAGCTTGGTGGCTACGGTGAGAGATTTTTCAGGGGCATCGGCAGCTTAGGTATGGAGTAGTCTCAAAGTCACTTCCTCTTTGAATTCTGTGATTGAGATGATCTTGTTGTTAATGTATCGGTAAATCACAAGAGCATTTACCAGTGCTGACCCTGTCAACAGTTCAATTGCGGGCTTCCTGTACGATTTCACACCCTGCCTTAGACAATATAGGGCTTCATTTGGTGAGAGAGATGACTGATTATAGTCACTTATCATTGCTGGTTTTTTCTTTGTGCCCCTCTTGGTATGAACTATAGCTTCTTCCTCTTCATGAACAGTACTCAGCGTCAATACATTCCTCTTATTTTTCCATTTCAGTAGTATCATCATCTTCTTCACTTATAAATTCATCTTAAAGCCTCTGTACATGCCTTTGTTCATCTACATAACTTCTACGAGACACTTTCTCCAGCTACAATATCAATGTGCTACGGAGCAAACAACACTGAATAAAGACTGTAGTAACAATGCAGAAAAACAATAATGGAACTGTACGCAAATAATGTTGTGAAATGAAAGACTTACAGCAGTACCAACCCAAAATTATTAGCGACATAGCCAATGACACACCTGGCACTTTACTCTGGCGCCATGTGAGTCATATAATAAATTGCAATATTTTCAACTTATTTGTACTTAAATAGCTTACTTCAAGCAAATTAAAGCAGAATATGCAAAAAAAAGTAATTGGTCCCCGAGGGTCGGTAACCCAAGTATACCTTTGACAGCCAATATGTTAACATAGTTGTTGTTAAACAGAATGGACTAAGACAAAATATTAAATGTATACAGCATATTTTAGTACAGTAGAACAGTATTGGGAATATGATTTGTTTTGGGGATGTGACAGGTGACAGCAGGAAGGGGTGGAGGGGGAGGCTTGGAGGGCAGAAGGTGCGGGAAAGGGCAGACCGCTGGAATGGTCAGGCACTGCCGTTCTTTGTGCGCCTGCAAAACGAATAGCGAGAAAGCGAGCCCCCACTCCGTCTACCCCATTACGTCGCGAAAGGAAATTACAGTGTTTTACAAAGTTATACCGACCCTTCCGCGGTGAACCTTATAAATCACAGATGACGTACTGCGCAGACAGACCTGGAGAGTGCGCATTTTCCACAAAATGCGTTTCACCAGGAAACAGGCATGTTTATTTTCCACAAATGCGTTAATACTGAAAGGAATGCCGAACAGAATATACATACCTTTCTACACACTACCTTGCAATGGAAGGCGGGAAATGGATGCGGCATTCTGTGGCTTTTTTCTGGGAACGGCGCCTTCCCATACCATAAGAACTATCCGCTCTTCAATTTACGTACATACTAACACTATACCCTCCGCCTCATTCTGCTCAGTTCTCCTACGTGAAAAACAAACTACTTCAATGTGGTTTAAAGTAATGGTGAGAATTCAGCACTTCACGCAATCTTTTAAGGTACGTTTCTACCCGCACACTATTTGTTTATTCTGCCATTTAAAGGTTTAATTACATTCACTCATCAGAAGTTTCAAGTAATAATTACTTTGTCTCAATAGTGAATTGTGCATCAAGACGCTGTCCTCTACCCCACTGTCACGATAATAATTGAAGATATCGACTTAGTGTCTGGCCAGGAAAAAGTGATAAGTAAAATAACTAACATATACTTGAAGAAGCCTGCTAGGGGCACGACTCAATCTAAAGTGTTTCATTTAACAAAATCTGGCAACTTACTTTTCATGTAACCATCCTACACGAATATTTCCCCTACTTTCCTTCTTTGACTGGGCTATCAACGAAATGAGCTAACAACGCAGTAGTTTAACGAGATTGAGTTGTCGGCACTGACAACAGTCTGCCTGCTGTCACCACTGAAGAAAAATGTCCCATGGGGCATTTTCATCTGAATGTCCTATCCAGGTCCTACTCTATCTCTAGCCCTCTGCAAAATTTCATCCAAATCAGCTAGTAATTTATGCGTGAAAGCATAACAAACAATCTTTCACAATTAGAGAGTACGATTAAATTTTATCTGCTGCGTGACACATAGTAATTTACTTAGTAGTATTTAGGTTTGCCTTATTACGTCTTCCAGTGGGCGATAAGGAGCTGATAATGAAGTAGTTTTGCATCTGTGCAGAATTAGTGTAAAGAGGGCCCCAACGTCATTTTTGCCCCGGGGCACTTGGTGACATAGCTACGCCACTGGTACTCGTGTGATTACGAACTGTTTCATAATAAAAACTTTCATCACGGATTAATTTCAAACTGCAGTGTTCGATGGACTACACTAATTTACGATTGATAATTTGGAACTTTTACTATCGAGTGCGTGTGATACTTATAGTGCCTCTCATGAACAATAATTGGGGAAATATTTAATTATTTACCGATGTATAAAGTAGGACCACCTCCGCGTTTCATGTCTAATAAGAGTAATAAACTCCATTTATTTAAGAATTATTTCGTGAGTGAATCACTCCTTTATCTTAGAATCCATTTTGTTCGTCATTCAAGTTCAATTTATGCTTGTTTAAATTTATTTTTATGTCATCATATGCAGATTAATAGACTGGCTAAACTACAGATTAATTACTGATCTTGTTTAAACAGATATTGTAGCAGTTTAGGGCATAGAATTTAACATACATAATTCTCCCCTATGTACAGAGACAACGAGCCATAAACATTTACTTCCCGAGTTATGTATTGCCCAATTCTTATCGGTGAGTACTGATAGGAAGGTTGCATTATATTACATTTCGTCAATGTTCTCACCATCGGCAGAGCTATTTGGCATATATACTTGTGGTACTGTGGTCGGTGTTGGTTTTGTGTCTATATTTGTTATGATAATGCGTTCACTATGCTGTCCATAGTAATTTTCCCACATTCCTATTATCTTATTAATTATCAGACCTACTCTTGCTTTATCAACATCTACAAAGAACAAAACGTTTCTAGCTTAAAGGGGAAAAACAGAGGGTGCTATGGTTGGCCCGCTAGATGGCGCTGCCATGGGTCGAACGGATATAAAATGCAGTTTTTTAAATAGGTACCCACATTTTTAATACACATTCGTCTAAATATGAATGTTTTATTTGGAACACTTTTGTTGCTTTGTGATAGATGGCGCTGTAACATTCACAAACATATTGCTCACAATGTTAGACGAAGAGTGGGTAACAGGTAGGTTTTATAAATTAAAACATAGAACGTAGGTACGTTTGAAATTTATTTCGGTCGTTCCAATGTAATACATGTACTTTTGCGAAATTATCTTACATTATGAGAACGCATGCCGTTATTGCGTGATTACCTGTAATTACCTCATGACTTCAATAAGTGCTCAAAATGATTTTCTTCAGTTTCAACGCATTTAGCAATACGCGTAACGAAATTCCTCTCAACAGCCAGTAGTTCGCCTTCAGTAATGTTCTCACATGCATTGACAATGCGCTGACACATGTTTTTAGTCGTTGTCGTTGAATCACGATAAAAAATATCCTTCAATTTTCCCCACGGAAAGAAATTCGGGGATGTAAGATACGGTAAATCCTCCCGTCATTAAATATTCCATTTAAGACCGCTTCAACTGCACGAGAGCCATGTGCCGGACATCCATCATGTTTAAAGTACATTGCCATTCTGTCATGCAGTGAAACATCTTGTAGTAAAATCGGTAGAACATTACGTAAGAAATCAGCATACATCGCACCATTTAGATGGCCATTGATAAAATAGGGGCCAATTACCCTTCAGCCCATAATGCCGCACCATACATAAACCCGCCAAGGTCGCTGATGTCCCACTTGTCGCAGCCATCGTGTATTTTCCGTTGCCCAATAGTGCATATTATGCCGGTTTACGTTACCTCTGTTGGTGAATTTCGCTTCGTCACTAAACAGTACGCGTGAAAAAATCTGTCATAGTCCCGTAATTTATTTTCTGCCCAGTGGCAACACTGTATATGACGTTCAAAGTCCGGGCACTTGGATGACGTCTTCCAGCAAAATGATCAACATTTATAGAACAAGCCCTTTGGGCATTTTGATCACGATAGCCATACATAAATACCATATCCACCTCTTGTGCAATTGGCAAACGGTCTATTTTAATACGAGTAATGTATCACGAAGCAAATACCGTCTGCACTGGCGAAATCTTACGCGATACCACGCACTTATACTTTTTTGACTATTACAATGCCATCTATCACAAAGCGAAAAAAGTATTCCAAATAAAACATTCATACGAACTAGACGAATATGGAATAAAACATGGGGTATCAATTTTTAAAAATGCAGTTGATATCCGTTTGACCTTTGGCAGTGTCATCTAGCGGGCCAACCATAGCGGCATCTGTTTTCCACTTTCAACTTAGAAAAGTTTTGTTCTTTGTAGTTTTTTCGTTTGATGCTTATTTCGTGAGATATTTGGCCTGGCCACTTTCAATAGACCACCCCGTATAGTGTGTTTCCGGAAGAGCGAGCAAAAATTTAATGGGCCATTGCCAATGCTCCTTTGAGTGATATGAGTTATGGAACCTGGTATCGGAGAAGCCAGTCCACGTCTGTGCGGCCTGCTGCCTGCTGCGTGGCCGCCACCGCCTGCCATCATGGTGGTATCCATCTGAAGATGGTCTGCAATAGACCGAAACCGGTTATGGAATAGAAACAACAATTTTTCTATGTGGACTATTTTTAATTTTAATTATAACTATTGTTTCTGTTGACTGGCTGAAAAGTAATGCGTGAATTAGCTTACAGTTATAAACGGATCCGTATCGCCGTTTATTCAGTGACCAATGACAATAACTAATATTTTCTAGAACAATAAGTGGATAAATAAATGTATACAAAATTTTAAACACGAAAATTCCACGAAAATTCTCCAGTACAATGAACTAGAGAAATATAATTACAACTCTCCCTTTAACATTTACGTTACGAGTTAGCATTAGAATTTATTGCTAGTATTTTACTTTACATTCATAGGTCATTCATATTAATAACAATAACATATTAAATCAGTGCTAATTAATACAATACGTAATATTTATAGAAAAAATAATATTTATTTTTAAGTAGTTTTGATTGAGAGCCGACTGAATATCTGGTCGCCAGTGACAACTGGCGGGTACTACAGCAACTGTTTACCTTTGACAAGGTTAGAAGCACAGACTGTCGGTCGTTCCTTAGTCTAAACCTGCCTAGCTGCCTGCACCGTAGCTAACGCCACGTCAAACGTTTCTACCAAACTGTAATATTCAAGCATCTCGACCGTTGCACAATACTGAAATATTCTACAGTAATATGAAATGTTATTTAAATAGGTGAACCTTGTCAGATGCAGTCAAATAAGTGAATTGTAAAGTGTGTGTAGAAAACGTATTTAATGTACACTTTAAGTGATGATCTCAACATATGCTACAATCACAATAAGGTTAACAAAGTTTTTAATTCAGTAATATTTAGTATGTAATGTGTTTCACCTCATTCACTTGCAAATTACACTGTAAATATGTTATGGAGGTCATTGATTACGCAAACATTACATGGCAACAGATAATTTATTGCAATTCCAACAAATGCCATGTGCAAATACCGAGTATTCTGTGTGTTTAATTTTTGTTTACCATCTATGAGAACCTTTGGTGTGTTATATCTTTGTTTACCGTCTTTGAGAACCTAAGCTATAATGCCATTCTACATTGAACATAAAACCTTTGTTGACGGACATCCACAGTTAAGATGATACATCTCTAATAAAAGGGTCCGCTTCAACTGTTTTACTTTTTTTTTTAAATTCTATATTCACGAAGATGCTAAGCTAGTTCTTTTTACTGATGACACAAATATAGATATCACACCTGACAAACAGGAATTAACTGATGAAATTGTAAACGATATCTTTTAGAAAGTTATTAACTGGTTCTCTACAAATGGACTCTCATAAAACCCAGTATGTTCAGTTTCATACAGTAAATTACATGACACCATTAATAAATTTAGACTATGAACATAAATCTGCTGTTAAGGTAGAATTTTCAAAATTTTAGATGTTTTCATTGATGAGGGATTGAATTGGAAGAAACATATTGAAGATCTCTTGAAACGTTTGAGTTCAGCTACTTATGCTATCAGGGTCATTGCAAAATTTAGTGGTATACATCTCAGTAAATTAGCTTAGTATGCCTATTTTCATTTAGTGCCTACATATGGGATCATATTCTGAGGTAATTCAACATTGAGTAAAACAGTATGCATTGCACAAAAGGGTGTAATCAGAATAATAGCTGGAGCCCACCCAAGATAATCCTGCAGATATTTATTTAGGGATCTAGGGATCTTCAATGTAACTTCACAATTCACTCATGAAATTTGTTACTAACAATCCGATTCAATTCAAAAGTAATAGCAGTGTGCATAGTTACAACACTAGGAAAAAGGGTGATATTCATTATTCAAAGTTAAATCTTACTTTGGCACAGAAAGGAGTGAATTATGCTGCCACAAAAGTCTTCTGTCACTTACCAAGTAGCATCAAAAGTCTGGCAGATAGTCAATTAGTATTTAAAGGAATTTCTGAATGGCAACCCTTTCTACAATATAGATAAAACTTAAAAAAATAAAACACAAAAATAAATAAAAAATAATAAAAATGAAAATAAAAAATCTTTCACATATTGATCGTCATGTATAGACAACATTTACTGAAATGACACGTTCCACATCACTACGAAATATCGTATATATGATCTATGCAACAATTATTAATCTAATCTAATATGTAGCGTCTTTGTCGACGCCTTTCAACAGTGTACCTGACGATGGCCTAATAAGTCGAAAACTAGTTTGTAAATAAACAAAAAAAAAAAAAATAGTAGAACAAAAACATTTTGTTTGTTTTCAACCTTAAATATTGAAATAAGTTCAATGGCGAAGTTTGCCATTTGTGCTGGACCGGGATACGAACCCAGATGTCTCTCTTAGTGCCAGTGGTCAACTTAACTACTTCACATATTTATTTTCACCCCTCCCCCCTCCAACGGGGCAGATCGGTTAATTGCGGGCGTGCTATCATGCTTGTTCTATGATGCTCGTTGAGCCAACACACCGGCGCCTATTAGGCAATCTAGACATGATTCACGTCTTGCCCAAATTCTCCAACTTCCATTGCATATAATGATTCCCAACATGACATTTTTCAAATGTTCGAAAACCTATGGGACTTAACTGCTGCGCTAATCAGTCTCTAGGTTTAAAAACTAACCTAAGTAACCTAAGGACAACACACACACACACACACACACACACACACACACACACACACATGCCCGAGAGAGGACTCGAACCTCCGACGGAGATTAACCGCGCGCTCCGCAGCTTGGCGCCTTGGATCGCTCGCTCTACAATGATGCAGTCGACAGATCTGCCGTGTTTGTGCGTCCGTGCAGAAATTGTGATTTGCGTGTTGGACGTATGTGTACGATGGTAGATATGTCTGTTCACTCGACCCCAAAGAACAGACATCATATACACAACAGAACGTTTATGTCAAAGAATTTGATGAAAGGTTTTTTCCCTAACGCGTTTTGCAGATGACATTGTAATTCTGTCAGAGACAGCAAATGAGCTGGAAGAACTATTTAACGGTAAGGTGCGTATACCATGAACAATCAAGAGGAAAACAAGGGTAATGCAGTATAAGAAAATCAGACGATGCTGAAGGGACTGTATTAGGTAACTAAACAATAACGGCGGTAGATGAGTTTTGTTACTTGTGCAGTAAAATAACTTGTGATGGTCGCAGTACAGAGGATATAAAATGCAGGATGACAATGGGAAGAGAAACGTTTTTGTAAAAGAGAGATTTTTTTTAACATCGAATATTAATTTAAGCGTAAGGAAGTCCTTTCTCAAGACATTTGTGAAACATGGACGATAGTTGAAACAGGAAGAGGATAGAGGCTTTTGTTCAAATGTTAAGCTTATGGGACTTAACTGCGAGGTCATCAGTACCTAAACTTACAAACCACCTATAAACTCCTCGCGCATCGGAGTATAGCGCCACAATGCGCTCGGTCACTCCGCCGCAACTAGAGGCTTTTGAAATGTGGTGCTGCAAAAGGACGCTGAAGATTGGGTGGGGGGATCGCGAGGTACTGAACAGAATTGGTGAGAAAAGGAATTTTTATACAGGTTTCCAGCTAAGGTCGCGTTTTATTTCTTATAATGACCGGTTTCGACGTGTCTTAGAGGTCATCTGCTGATCTCCTGTAACTCTCAATGAAATGCGATCTTGGCTGGAAAGCCGGCGGCGGTGGCCGAGGGGACTGAGGCGCTCCAGTCACGGTCTGCACGGCCACTACGGTCGGGGGTTCGAATCCCCCCTCGGGCATGGATATTTGTGCCGTTCTTAGTGTAAGGTAGTAGATAAGTATTTGTAAGTTTAGGGACTGATGACCCCGTAGTTAAGTCCCATAAGCTTAACAAACATTTGAACATTTGAATTTGGCTGGAAAACTGCATAAATTAGTTCTGGATCGCCCCAAAGAATCATGTTCTCCATATATGACATTGAGAGGTACAGGAGACGATGACGTCTAAGACACGTCGAAACCGGTCGTCCTAAGAAATAAAACGCGATTTTTGGTGAAAAATTTGTATAGATTGATTCTAGATCGCCCGAACGGACCATGAGTTCCATACTTAAGAAATGTTTGGCATACTTTGACTAAAAGAATAGCTCGATTGAGAGGACACATTCTTAGACATCTAGGAATCTTGAATTTAGCGTTATCGTTAAATGTGTGGGGTAAAAATCACAGACGGAGACAGTAAGCAGATTCAAATGGATGTAGGTTGCCGCTCTTATGGGGAGATGAAGAGGCTCGCTAAGGATGGGCTGCATCAAACTAGTTTCCGGACCGAAGACTGTGGTGAAGTTTTTCTAACAAAGATGAAACAAGGAGAGTTGCTGCCTATCGCCTTTCCGATCAGACAGGAAGTTACACTCACCTGCTGATCTGCTGTGCTTTGACCGTAAAGACGTCGGACTTCTTCTCTTGGCAGGTGTTTCGTCGCCTTATTGAAGATTCATTAATTTAAAAGAGGACAGTAGGAAAGTTACAGAACAAATAGGCAGAACTGTGGTGAAATCTGTATTCATAAATATATGACGAATTTGAGGTAGCCCTGTTGCATGTTAATCTTATTTCAGAAATAAGACTATTTTGCCATGAAAACACCTTGCTGTAGGTCAAGGAATTACTAACAATAGTCAAAAAGTAGGACCTTGCTGTAAGTCAAGGAATTACTAACAATAGTCAAAAAATTAGGACTTTTATACAGATACATTTGCAGTCCCTAGAGAGAGCGGAGAGTGGGTAAATCAGGGAGAATATTGCTAGCCATGAAGTCGTAATATTAAAATCAGAGCAGGGGCCAAACGGCCAAGCTTACCTCACTAAAACTGTATGGTAATTGTACCGAATGCTTCCACTCGCCTATCATTGTAACAGAGCGGACGGTCCTCGAAGTCACACTTTCCTAATACGGCGGTAACTTCCGCCCTAGACTGTCCGCGAGGTGGATACTTTGAAGCTCTGCAAGCGAATGGCGGTGCGTGACTGTTCGCCAGGCACGGCACCACAATGTGCTTCCACTGGAGAGGAACCGTTGGGGAAGATTAGCCCTTGCGGGCGGCACTGTGTCTCGAACACTCACGTTGGGACACCTGTTTGGAGCGCGGGACAAAGCTGGTATGCCTCCGCCACGGCGTAGCTCCATTTTGGGTAATTTCTAGATTAACCAAACGGGAATGTAGAAATTACTCTGTACCATTCATTCGATTATCCTCTTAGTAAGCAATCATTCTGTAACTGGTTGGTGAAAATTAATAAACCGTCATAAATTAATTGATTTAACTTTGCAACTTTTTAATTAAGGAATCGTCCGGTCTGTTATTGGTATCCTGGAGTTCGTAATTTTACTCACAACTCTAATCCGTGGTCGGAATAACATATTTAATTTTACTAGTATTGCCTGTGCTCGAAAATCGACCAATTGTGATTACAATTGTCACTGGAGGTAATATTTTACGTATCATGTCGGCGGCCTCGCGTGATTACGTTGGCAACATCAACAACACGATAGAAAATCTTTGTCCATTTGTTCGAACTACATAAAATGACTCGATTAGTGTATCGTACAGACCATGAAGTAAACAAATAATGCTGTCCCTGCTTTATGGTTAACAGGTTCTTGTATGTTCCCTCGTCCGCTCAGTAAAAATAATTGCCCTCGTAAAGCGAAGATTCCATAAGAAAACATCAGCGTTATCAAGCGATTGGCTAAAATGAAGACTCACAGGATTCTCACTATTCAGCATCTGTTGCCAACATTATCATGTGATGCCGCTGGGATATTTGGTAAAATTTAACCGGCACCTGGAGGTATGAAACGGTATCTTTTACGTGTTAAGGAAAATGCCTGACAGAGTAACAACAAACAAAAACGGAAGTATATACTTCTCATGCTATTTTCGAATTATATAACTTTCATTAGCCTAATATTTGAAATGGAACTACAATTTCGGTGTTCGTATATTTATAAAACGCCAAGAAATAACGTTATTTCGATACTGCGATATTCAGAATTCCAGAGCTGACAACATGTCGACTTCGTAGTTCCACCCGTGTACCGCTATATGCCTCTCCCAGCGCATCATCTAATATATAAAGCAGAATGTCCGTATGTTTGTACGTGTTGCATACAAATCTACAGTTTTATTCCAATCTTTATGAAATTTTGTACACATAAGCTTCAATCCATGAGGACGGTCGCCGTAAGCGTAAGAATCACATACGATATATAGTTCACGAGATATGACGTCATAAACAATGAGATGCGCGAAAAACTGCTGCATTTTGCGACAACGCTGCTCATTTTTTCCTAAACCATTGGACCGATTTCAACCAAAGTTGGTACACACATTCCTTACGGTGAGGTAACAATTGCTGCATGGTTAAGAATCACATACGGCACATGGTTCAAAAGATATTACGTCATAACCAATAAAAATCGCAAAAAATACCATATAATGCGGTGAGACTTTCGAAATACACTGTATGACAATGACAGTACTTAGCGACTTGCAACAAACTTTAAACATAATTTTAAACCTTTATTAAACTTTTTCTTGCTGGCAACCATAGTAAAATGATGAAAGGAGAAAAGTTTCTCGCTTACTACTTTTCCGCTGTTTATGGACTAAAACTACGGCTCTTGGTATGACGTTGCAGTTTATAATTTGAACACTACAAACTGTAGCGACAGGAAATTTTACAGACAGTATACACATACATAGTTGAATGTAGCTTCTAAATTGTATCACATTCCGACACGTAGTTCATGAGTTATGAGCACATAAACAGTATCGTTCATGGAAAATTGCTCCATCCGGCTGGAAGCGAAAGCAGTTTACTTCCATAGAGCTACAAGGAGACGAAATGAAACAGAGGACACCCAACGAATACTCATTATATCCTACAAATCTACCTTCAAGAGACTGCAGTTTCCATTGGAACTTGCATTTTCTATTACGTTACCTTTGCCTTCATTGTGCAATAATGGATACACAGCAAGCTGTGCATTACCCGACAGAACTTTTAAATGCTCTTGAGCCTCCAGAATTACCACCGCACAAGCATATTTTAAAAAAAGGATCCCCTATCATATAACTACGCAACATCGACCCTCCTACGCTGTGCAACGGAACAAGGCCGGTCGTTAAGAATCTTTTGCGGAACGTAATAGGAGCCACCATCATCTCCGGTATACTGCCGCAGGTGAAGTCGTGTTCACTCCTCGCATGCCGTTCATACCCAGTGATTCAATCATGCCCTTCGATTTCAAACGATTGCAGTTTCCCATTCGCCTTGCGTTTGCTATGACTATCAACAAGGCACAGGGCCAATCACTTTGTGTGGCAGGCATTAATTTGGACACGCCATGTTTCTCACACGGCCAGTTGTACGTGGCTTGCTCCATAGTTGGCACGCCAGATAATTTATTTGTTTACACTCATGACGGACAAACGAAGAATATTGTGTACCATCAAGCTTTGAGATAAGAGTGTTAATTATTTCTTTCATGTTGTTTTCGTCAAAACGGTATGTGACTGTAAAAGTGTACTTGTTGTTGTTATAGTCTTCAGTTCGGAGACTGGTTTGATGCAGCTCTCCACAATACCCTATCCTGAGCAAGTCTTTTCATCTCCTCATAAGAACGACAACCCATATCCACTTGAATCTGTTTACTATACGCGTCTCTTGGTCTCCCTCTGCGATTTTTAACGCACACACTTCCCTCCAATGCTAAATTTACGATTCCTCGATGTCTAAGAATATGTCCTACCAAGCGATCCCTTCTTTTAGTCAGGGTATGCCAGAAATTCCTTTTCTCACCAATTCTGTTTAGTACCTCTTCATTAGTTATGCGATCTACCCACCTAATCGTCAGCATTCTTCTGTAGCACCACATTTCAAAAGCCTCTATCCTCTTCCTGTCCGCACAGCTTATCGTCCATGTTTCACTCCCATACAAGGCAACACTCCACACAAATGCCTTCAGAAAAGACTTCCTTACACTTAAATTAATATTCGATGTCAGCAAATTTCTCTTTTTCAAAAATGCTTTTCTTCCCATTGCTATTTTGCATTTTATATCCTCTGTACTGCGACCATCATTTGTTATCTGACTGCCCAAGTAACAAAACTCGTCTACCTCCTTTATTGCTTCGTTACCTAATCTAATTCCTTCAGTATCACCCGATTTTCTTAGACTGCACTCCATTACCCTAGTTTTGCTCTTGTTAATGTTCATCTTATAAGCACCTTTCAGCACACTGTCCATTCCGTTTAATTGCTCTTCCAGGTCCTTTGCTGTATCTGACAGAATTACTATGTCGTCGACAAAAAGCAATGTCTTTAATTCTTCGCTCTGAACTTTAATTCCTTCACCAAATTTCTCCTTGCTTTCCTTTATAGCTTGCTCAATGTACAAATTGAACAACTTTGGAGAAAGGGTTGTAGCCTGTCTTACTCCCTTCCCAACTGATGCGTCCCTTTCATGCCCTTCGAGTCTAATAACTGCGGTCTGGCTTTTGTACAAGTTGTAAATAACTCTCCTTTCCCTGTATTTTACCCCTGATGACTTCAGAATTTGAAAGAGTGTATTCCAGTCAACATTGTCAAAAGCTTTCTCCATATCTACAAAAGCTAGAAATGTACGTTTGCCTTTCCTTAATCTATCTTCTAAGATAAGACGTAAAGTTAGTATTGCCTCCCGGGTTCCTACGTTCCTCCTGAATCCAAACTGATCTTCCCCGAGGTCAGCTTCTACCAGCTTTTCCATTCTCCTGTAGATAATTCGTGTTAAAATTTCGGAACCATGACTTGTCAAACTGATGGTTCTGTAATTTTCACACCTGTCTGCGCCTGCTTTCTTTGGAATGGGGATTATTACATTTTTCTTAAAGTCTGAGGGTATTTCGCCTGTCTCATACATCCTACACACCAGGTCAAATAGTTTTGTCATGGTTGGCTCTCCCAGAGACTTTAGTAGCTCTGAGCGTATGCCATCTACTCCTGGGGCCTTGTTCCGACCAAGGTCTTTCAGTGCTCTGTCAAATTCCAAAATGTACTTAAATTATACTAAATATTAAAAATGCTGAAACTATTTATTTATGAAACATTTTCATTTATTTATTATTTTCAGAGTGAACTTCTTTCTTGACGAAATTCAAGTATACTGAAATGATAAAATTATTTACTTTATAATTTATAAAGAAATCGAAGAATAAGTGGTATCATTAAACCTTTGGTTTGAAGTTGGTGTATAACCGGAAAGTCAGAATCAGAAGCCTGGAACCTGATTTTTTATAATATGTGCTTTCCATCTACACCTACTGCAGTTTCACATGCAACCTGGCAGATATGTAACATCCCGGGCAACGCCGGGTTTTCAGCTAGTCATTTATATCGGCATTCTCGACTTGGTAGTTCCACCTGAAAATCGCTAGATGCCTCTCCCGGCGCATCATCCTTTATATCGGCATTCATATGAAAACATCCATCTCCTTTAACCACTCTTAATCACTGCAAAAATGAAGCATTTGAACGACACAAGAAAGTGAGTTGGGAGCACTCTATTTTTCGATATTCACTTATTTTAATACGTTATTTTAATACTGCAGATGCGCTGCATTACAGCGTATTTGGTCGAGGCGAATAGCCAATCAGTCAGCTGATTGTTGGAGAATGTAGAACTTGATCCAAGCTGTAGTCAGGAAATTTTCTACTTCCTTTTACCACTTTTAATGACTAAATGCACACATAATATTTATATTCGTGAAATCTACGACAAACAATCTTTCGAATTATGTAACATTCATTGGCCTTCTTGTACGAATAAATTAGTAATCTGTACCACAATTTTCGTGTTAGCGTATTTATATAATGATTTTGCTTTGATTTCTTTCTTATGGCACAGCCGTTGCGGCCAAGCATTGTGTGCTCTCAGAAAGTCTGCGCGTTACAAGATGACAACAAAAACAACAACAATGAATCTGATTGTAACCAGATTCCATTTTGTGCCAGCCCAACACAGAATTATAATGAAATAAAAGGTTTCCGGTTGGTACGCGATGTGAGATGTTTCTTTTATTATACTTCAAAACATATAGATTTCGTCCCTATGATGGGACATCATCAGTGCTGTTAAAGACAAGGTACCTTGGTCAGACATTGAAATTAAAATAAGATTACATACACCAAGAATGTTATACTTATAAAATAGAATTACATACCAGATTTTTAAAGATATGTTTTAATACCTACCCGCCTGAGGGCGCTGATAAATGGTTATTTATATTTTTACGATATAATGCACAATCTGAGTATGTTATTTGTTAAACTCCAATTCACCTAGAATCACCATTTTTATCTTCTTAAGCTTTTAATATGATTGAACACATTTTCTTCTTCTAAAAAATGTTGCAATATAATTGATTTTAACAAAGAGGGCGCCAGGCACCATCTATGTACAAGCTAAGCTGTGTAGGTGTACGTAAGCGGCTACCTGATTTTATTCTTGTGACTTGTATCGGCAAGACCTTTTAAGAGGTTTTTTTTTATGACATGACTGATAAAAAATGTTTTAAGCAGAGCAGATAGGTCATCATGACTTGCAATTCTGGTAAGTAATTCTATTTTATAAGTATAACATTCTTGGTGTATGTAATCTTATTTTAATTTCAATGTCTGACCAAGGTACCTTGATGTCCCATCATAGGGACGAAAATGGTATGTTTTGAAGTTTAATAAAAGAAACATCTCACATCGCCTACCAAGCGGAAACCTTTTATTTCATTTACTTCAATGAATCTGATTAGTTACTGGCCAGGAAAGGTGGCTTACAGGCATGGGAGGAGTGCGTGTCAGCAGTAGATTCAACTCGAGGCAGGCCCGGAGACCAGACGTGCCCCCTTCCCCCTTGTCCAATGACTCACCCTCACCCCCCCCCAACCAGGATTACACGTAAATTCTTAAAAAAAAAAAAAAAAAAAAAAAAAAAAACACGCAACAACCTAATCATTGCTAGGGGTGGCCTTCACATACCGCAGCTGACCGGCCAGGCCGCCAGTTGCTGTGGATCAACAATCGGCACACTTCAGTCTGCGTGGCAGCAGAAGTGGCGGCAGCATCAAAGCTGCTCACATCAACAGCTGCGCCTTCCAAGAGTTGCCGCTTGCGGCTCCGCAAACTGGTCGCCAAGAAGAGCGCCAAATACCTAATAAACTTTTGTAGCCACTCTTTATAATTTTCTTCCTGCAACCATTCTTCACGGAACGAACTTGGATATCGTCTCTTATTTTCACTGTTATTTACTCACTAATCTGAGTTACTGTAAGCTTGTCTGTTCACACACGATCCGAGTATTCCAAAAATTGCCGGTAAACTGATAACAAACAATGAACGAACGAACACAAATAATAAAAGTCGCCAGTTGACATGTTGCCGCAACAGTGTTTGCTTAATAATGCGCTAGCCGATTACTACCGACGCAACAGCGAATAGTTTTCAGAGGAAGAATAGAAAAGTAGCGGTTGCAATAAGAAATTGACATTTATATAAAGTTATTCAAAATCACAAGAGAGGAGCTGGCCGGGAATGGCCGAGCGCACTGAGGCGTCTTGCCACGGTGCGCGAGGCTGCTCCCGCCAGAGGTTCGAATCCCCCCCTAGGGCATGGATGTTGTGTTCGTCCTTAGTTTAAGTTACGTTAAGTTCGATGTAGATCGTTGCTACATAAGCATAGTACTTAAAAAGCGTCGTAAAAAAAAATTTAAGATGAAGGTTACAATCAAGCCCGGAGATGAGAGTCATTGGCCCGTAGACCCGGAGAATTCATTCCAAACCCGGCGCCTGGAGATCTGGCAACCCTAGTCAGCAGTCGGCGCCGTCAGACGGCGCGCACTTGCCGCTGGTGCGTGGCGTCATCGCTGGGCGCGCGCAGCGGCTGCAGGTGCTGGTGCAGGCGCTGGTGCTGGTGGCTCGGTGGCCGCTGCATCGATCGCAGCCTCGGTGTCCGCTGCCCGCCTGCGCAGCTGCGGACCGGACCGCTCTCCGCCAGGCGCCGCCACCTCTCATACTTGTGGACGGAGCGCTCTGCCATCCCGACACCTGCTGCTGTCAACAGCAAGCTGACGCTACTCCGCGGCTCAAGCTCTCCAAGTAGTAAGTAGCGGCTACATTTTACGTGAAGAGTGTCTCGTCTCACCATGGGTCAGTTGAATGTCACTTGCTGCCAGGCAGCCATTTATGGGCCAACCTAGCCACTAAGTATATTGCAGAAATGCACGAGGGACGTTTGAAAAGTCCGAGCAAAAATAGAAAAATTTGCTAACGTGTTTCGGGAAAAACCATCTTCATTTTTCGACACAGTCTCCTAAACTTATTCCATTCGTCCAACGCTGTTCTAATTTATTAATCCCTTCCAGATAATAGCTTTTAGTTTTTGCAATCACCTACTCGCTTGAATGAGATGTTCATCCCGCCAGCCATTCCTTCAAAATGGGAATCGGCCGGCCGCAGAGGGCGAGCGGTCTGCGGCGCGCCAGTCACAGTGTGGACGGCCGCTAATGTCGGGGTTTCGACCCCCCCCCCCCCCTCGGGCATGGGTGTTTGTGTCGTCATTATGTAAGGTATTGTAGAATGTAAACTTTCGTCCCCGACTGCGGAGGACATTCTCAAGGGCGATCGTGGCACTTTTGGATGCCAGTACATTTCAGATTTGTTACGACCCGTGGCTCTACCCTTCATTCGATCCCTGAGAAATCCTACATTTTAGCAGAATAATGCACGACCGCACGTTGCAGGTCCTATACTGGCCTTTCTGGATACGGACAATATTCGATTTCTGTATTGGCCACCACATTTTAACGATCTCTCACCAACTGAAACACGTTGGTGAATGGTGGCCGAAGGACCTATTTCGCCTTTTTTGGTGCAGATTCTCCCTTGCTAATCCAATGTGTAGATTGTTCTTTGGTCTCAGGAGTAATGTAATGTATCCATGTTTCATCCACAGTGATGAAACTACGCTTAAAGTCTTCCTGAACAGCTACAAACCTTCCTTGCAAGACTTCACACGATTCCGTTTTTGGTCAAGCTTGAGCAGTCGCAGCACCCATCTTGCGGATAGCTTTCTCATGTCCAAGTGTTCATGCAAAATATTATGTACCCCTTCATTCGAGATGCCTACAACACCATCAATCTGACGCACCCTAACTCTTCTGTTATCCATCACCATATCATGGATTTTAGCAATGATTTCTGGAGTAGTAATCTCTACAGAGCGTCCAGAACGTTCAGCGTGCCTATATGGCCACACACAAAATTTTGAAACCACTTATAAACTGTTCTAATCGAAAGTTCAGAAACACCAAAATGTTTATCAAGCTTCTCTTTAGTCTACTGAGGCGTTTTGTTTTCATACAGTGATGTTTAATCACCACACGAATTTTTTTGTCCATTCTTTGACAATTACTCGTTTTTTCACACGAATTCCAAACACAAAGACATAGACCAATATGGATTAAACTTGGTGCGCTTTCTGAACAAAGAAGCAATTAACTAAACATAACCTCGATACATGCTGCCATCTCTCGGACTTTGCACGGACTTTTCAAACGCCCCTCGTACTTTTATCTATTCCTTCTTATATATACATACATAAAAAATAGTTCCAGGGAGAGATGGCATAACAGCCGAAATTAGCTGCATTGAGTTACTCCTAACATTTGCGTTTCTTTACATTAGAATTCCTCCTTTGCGATCTAAAAGTAGTCAATCACATACTACTTTTGCATTATGAGTTACTTTCTGAAAATATTAGAGGCAAAATAGTGACATTTATTGCATGGAGTACATCATGGTAGCGCTATACAACTCACCAGCTATGAACGTTTTGTTGCTAGTTGAGCATAATAATTTTAAAGCTTTTTTTTTTAATATTTTTCTCAGTATATACGCACTATACATTAATCGTGGTAATTTTTGTAGATTCAAATAAAAATTCATGCATTAAAGGGTTAACAAAGATGTGGCAATATTATTTGTTACTTTTAATAAAACCTTATGACAGTATACCGAGAGATAAGTTGTGGGAGAAAATGCAGGTATTCGGAATTCGGAAGAAGATTATGAATCTTTTGAAAGCTACACTAAAAGGCTCTAAAGGGACAGGAAAGTGGATGGAGAATATTCCAAGGCCTTTGCCATAAAATAGGAGTCAGGCAAGGAGATAGATTATAACCCCTCTAGTTCAACATTATAATACAGGAAACACTGGATGCAGCTTATGAATCAGAAGAGGGAGTTACAATAGAAACAAAAAGTAAATCTTTGCTGATGATGTAGCTCTAATCACTGAAATCTGGATGACCTTAATATATTATCAAAAAGGCTCTTCCAAAGATAAAGGAAGTTGGTTTGGAAGTAGAGGAAAACAAAATTCATGAGGGTAGATTGAAACTGGAAAACAATAAGGCAAGGAACTCTGAAAACTAATAACCATACTTTTCAAGAAGTAGATGACTTTAAATACCCGGGAGTATTAATAAACAACAGAAATGATGACAAGCAAGAGACGAAAGCTGAAGCGGCATCCATAGCATCATACTTATTGAACAAACTACTGTCATCCATTTTTTTTTTTCCAGGAGGAACTAAAATTGGAATATATAAAACTAACGGGGGACAGCCGTAGCGGATTGGATGGATGTTAGGAAGTGGTAGATTAAGACTGGTAGTGCCTGGGAGAATACAATTTATTTCTTTATTAGTTTCTTGCGGCTTCTGGTTCCTCCGCCCTCGACTTGGGCATGCGTTGCGAATGGCTGGCGGAAGCGCTGGCTGAGGTGGTAACGCCGGCCTGTGGACGCGGGTCGGATTCCGCTGACTCGGGCTGACTGCGGACTCGGCTCCACCATGCCGCACAATGCTGTCGATGGAGACACGCGCCGCTTTGCTGGACGCCTTGTGGGGCGCCGACCCCGCCCAGATGTAGGCTGACGGCGTCTCGCTGCCTACGGGCGTCGTGGTGTCTGGCGGCGCCCGCTGATGGAATCCCCCCGCCGGTCCAGCCCGCGTGATGACGTCGTTGGGGCGGAGTGGCGGCCTTCCAGAGCCGCGCCGGCTGGAGGTTCTCACTTCGACTCCCGCTGTCGGGGCGTGCTGCCCTGTTAGGTCGCACCGGCGACATCCGGCGTAGAGACGTTCCCGTCACGGCATTCTACGTCACCAAACGCCTACTGCCCAGTACAGTGCCTTTAAGAACTGCTTTTCTGCTGAGGAGTTGTCCAGCAGGTCCCAGTTACGTACACCAAGCTCCGAGGCTCTGCATAATGTCGGTCAGGGGGCTCAGGGCGACGAGCCGTCCTCCCAGTTTCAGGATTACAGCCATCAGCAGACTTGTTTTGACACCACCTACTTCTGCCGCCTTCTGTTGCTAGAACATGTAGTCGCGAAAACAACATCATAACTTTCTCAGTAGCATCTATCTCAGTAGCTTCATACTTACCACACGTCTAAATTATTTCATTTCCCTTCAACAATAAATCACCTATCATGCCACATACATAATATAATTCATCACCGCCGATTTACCACTTAAATTATTACCAGCTGGCATGCTCTTAGCTACGATGTCTTCACAAAATTCAACACTTACATCCGCCGCCTCAAATTCACAAAATTTAGTACATGCATCGCATTTATCGCTACTGGTCAATAACTTCTCGGAATTTTCTGCACATTTCATCTCCGCCAAATTCAAATTTTCCTCATACCCTTTCTTAGACTTAGAACTACTTTGCATAAATTCATTCACTTCATCATTCTCTCTTCACAAAATAGCATTTGTAAACCCATATCTTGATCCGATTCAAATGATTGCCCAAAATAATTTTGATTTCTCTGACGGTCACGCTGTTTTAAATTACCAACTTTTATGGATTTGTCTATCACAGATATTTCCACAACTTCCTTCTGCCCCCTGTCACATCTATTTCCCACAAAATTATTATAGTATGGTGTCCTATCTATCGTCGGTTTTGTTTCGCCATCCCGCACAGTATTCCACCCAAGATTGCATTTTATTGAGAGTCATTGGAAATCAAAAGATGACGACTATGACTCGTAAAACTCGGTCAGCATAAGAAATAAAACTTGACCTTAGCTGAAAACCTGTACAAATATTCCTTTTCTCTCCAATTCTGTTCAGTACCTCTTCATTAGTTACGCGATCCACCCACCCAATCTTCAGCGTTCTTCTGCAGCACCACATTTCAAAAGCCTCTAGCTGTGGCGGAGTGGCCGAGCGCATTGAGGCGATGTCCTCCGATGCCCAGGAGTTTATAGGTGGTTTGTAAGATTAGGTAATCATGACCTCGCAGTGAAGTCCCATAAGCTATACAAACATTTGCTAAAATTAACAAATATCTCCATGCCTCTACCCTCCTCCCCCGTACGGAAAAGAAATTCTTCCTCGAATTTCATCCAGCATCACACACCATGTTGAAAATTCAAAAACTAACACTTATTCATCTAAAGAGAATAAATACGAAGTAGTAAAACTGTTCATGTAACCATAATCTTATTCCAGCATGTTACTACACTATATTCAGTCTGACTTAAAATTAAAATTTCCAGGTCTCTCTTCCATCTATTCGGGTATGAAACACAGTCCAGTGTCTTTACGACAAGTCCTCCTAAACCTTACTAGTTTGCACAGTACCAAGCTTGCTGGATGGGATTCTCAGGGTTAGGGATTCCAGGAATGGAATTTGAGCGAATTTTTTCTTAAACACATAATACAACAATCTTATCGTTATACAAAAACACTAGCTGCAGTTGTTAATGATCTGATAATTATTGTTTGCCTCTGCTGTTGCTGGCGATAATTTTGAACATGTTCTAGCTCATAGCAAGACAACCATGCTGAGCGGCAATCATTTGATCTAATGAAGTGAGTAAGGTAGAGTCCAACGAATCATGCAACATTGTAAGATGTTCCTGGGCCAAAATTGCCAGCTGTTGATCCGTACATAAATCAAAGTATTTTTTTTATTCCTATGGTAACTGTTCCTACTGTTGTGGTAGGCAACGTAAAAGTAGGTCCGGAAATGTCACATGCAGTGCCACTGCTTAACAGTCCCTGAGCATGGAGTTCCAATCCTTGTATTTCCATTTGCCATCCTTGTTCATTACATGTGTAAATAATCGTAGGGTTTGCTGCTGAAAACAGCCAATGCTGACCTTTCTTTAAAAAATCATGATTCCCTGCTATAACTTCTCTCGGGCATTCCTTGGTTAAATTATTCGAGCAAAACAATGAAAACTCACAAGATTTTGAAACTGTATACATTAATTTTGTGGGGCAAATATTAATAGGTCCTATATTGAACTGATTTAATTGCTGCACTGACAGTACTATGTGAGTGCGACTATCTGTAGGTGCCAACAATATGTCATGCATTTTTAACTGTACCATCTTGCGCACTGCCTTTCAATATATCGGATATGTATGTATTTCATAACTCTGGATTCAACATCCTTCACATGTAAGTGGAATTTTGATATTAACCTCCAACCTCGTGCCCACATGTCTGCTTGTTACCGATGCCATGCGATAATAGATGGATAGTTGTCTGTCTCTTTCGGTGGACAAAATTGCTAGTGGTGACAGTAATTTTGCTCTAATCCTCTCCAATCCGTCCTCAAATGGTTCTGACGATATCAACGATGGCTACAAATGCCCACGAGTGGCGTGTAGTAATACCTCTTCTAACTCCGTAGTTTCAATACGGGAACAGGTTATGCTTTCTTGTAAATCCCGTAGCATTGATCAGGAAAAGTTGCAGCTACAGCAAAAAATTGAAGAAGTTCCAGCTGAAATAGGTAATTCAAATGTTAGTCCACTTGTAAATAATCTGTGGTTTACAGCTGAAAATAAAAAGAATTTTTCTAATGATGGAAATTACCACCCAGTAGATTTTCTTGCAACGTGTAAGGATGGATTTGTTAAGGGGATGAGTGACCAGTATAAAATTAAATTGGTAAAAAGACAACTTGAGGGTTGTGCGCAGTCGTGGGCTAATTTAAATAATCATTTGTTGGAGACCTATGACAAGTTTGAGATTTTTTTTTCTGGACAAGTACTGGAGTGAAGCAAAGCAAACGCGGCTTCAAAACGAATTTCTTAACGGTCCAAATTTCAAATATGAGAATGGTTCCATGCGCGAATTTTGTGTGATCGAACTGAATAAGTTAATGCATACAAATCGGCTGCTGGGAGTTCTGTAGGAAATCATGACTTTAAAGAGGCGATTACCGGATGATTTGCAATGGCATTTGGTGCATAGTCCGACGCAATCGATTGGTGAGTTTTAGATTTTGTTGAAAAGTTGGAACGAGCATTAAAGTTTAAACCAAATCATGGTAACGGAAGAGGAAATGGTAGTCAGAATTGGAACCATAATAGTACTAATGGGTCGGCCGCGGTGGCCGAGGAGACTGAGGCGCTCCATTCACGGTCTGCACGGCCACTACGGTCGGGGGTTCGAATCCCCCCTCGGGCATGGATATTTGTGCCGTCCTAGTTCGTAAGTATTTCATAAGTAGTTTGTAAGTTTAGGGACTGATGACCCCTTAGTTAAGTCCCATAAGCTTAACAAACATTTGAACATTTTTTGAACCATAGTAAGAACGGGAACTTCCGGAATCATAGTAATAACGGGAACTTCCGGAATCATAGTAATAACGGTAACTTCCGGAATCAACACAATAACAATGGTAATCAGGGGAATAAATTTTATAAAGGTCAAGGCAATGGGAATTATCAGGAGAGAAATCACGGAAGGGAACATAGTGATATGCGGTCGGCAAACTGAGAAACGTCGCGGGGATGGCGAAACAAAACCGGTGATGGATAGGACACCATACTACAATAATTTTGTGGGAAATAGATGTGACAGACGGCAGAAGGATGTTGTGGAAATATGTGTGATAGATAAATCCATAAAAGTCGTAATTTAAAACAGCGTGAGCGTCAAAGAAATCAAAATTATTTTGGGCAATCATTTGAATCAGATGAAGACATGGGTTTACAAATGCTATTTTGTGAAGAGAGAATGAGTGATGGAGTGAATGAATGTATGCAAAATAGTTCTAAGTCTAAGAAAGGGTATGAGGAAAATTTGAATTTGGTGGAGATGAAATGTGCAGCAAATTCCGACAAGTTATTGACCAGTAGCGATAAATGCGATGTGTCTATTAAATTTTGTGAATTTGAGGCGGCGTATGTAAGTGTTGAATTTTGTGAAGGCATCGTAGCTAAGAGCACGCCAGTTGGTAATAATTTAAGAGGTAAATCGGTGGATGTGAGTAGAGTAAAGAGGGAAAACGGCACAGCATTGGTCTCGTCGGCTGGTGATGAATTATATTATGTTTGTGGCGTGATAGGTGATTTATTGTTGAAGGGAAATGAAATAAATGAGACATAAATTTGAAGCTTCTGAGATAGATGCTATGGTGAAGGAATTTGCGCCTTTATTTCTGTTGATGAGGATGATCCAATAGCTCTTGATGGGATTATGAATAGTGTATGGAAGGTGGCTGATGAAAGAGTTGATGCTACGTTAAAGGAACCATTGTCTGCAGTGAAGGAAGGATAGTTTAATATTGGTGAAAAGGTAATATTTTGGCGGAAAATTTGATGTGGGTTAGAGATGCAGATGTGAAACTGAAATTGTCAAATAACGAGTGTACTAAAGATCTGAATCAGGAGCGACGTAGTAGCGAAGTAATACATAGTGATTGTTTGGAAATAGATTTTAATAACTATGTGTTCAATGATAAATCGTCGGAGGTAAGTGATATATGTAATAAGGTTTTAAGTGCATCGGCTGAAGTCGATAACATTATTTGTGACTGTGAGGCTTTTGGAAAGAACGATTATTTATGTGGGGAAGATACTGTATGTTCTGAAAATAATTATGTGAATGAAGCAGCTAGTATAGTGACTTTTCCTATCATGGAAGCATTTTTGAGTTCGACAAGGACAGAGATGCAGAGGAGTTAAATGAATATAATTTGTGGGATCAATTTGCGAAGGTAAGAGAAAGTGACATCATTATTAATGACAATTATGGTGAGTTAGGAGAAGGGGTAAACGTTGATTGGTTTGGCAAAAGTGAACGCGAAATTTCTGTCAGTGACTGGCAGTGGTATGGGAAGATTTTGAAACCAATGTTACCGCACTTATGGGTTAAAGAAAACTTTAAAATAGCAAGGGAACTTGAAGGAAAAAAAAAGAAAAAAAAAAGATGGAAAAGGAGCATTCAGGGAATTTAAGGAATTATTTTATGGGGACGACGAAATTGAATGGTGGACTACAGCTTTGTGTACTATTGATATGGAAGAAAAGGGGATAGAAATCGAGAATGATTTGTTACATGAAGATCTTTTAGATAGGGAAGAGCAGATTGTTGTACAGCCAATAGTTGAGATAGGTGTTGGAAAAGCAAGAGAAATGCACTTCTGGATTCGAGAAGTAACATATCAGCTGTGTCAGAAAGTTTTCAGAACAGAATAAAGAACAAACAGTTATCTATATTCCCAGTAAATAGCGTAACAATGAAGACAGTTACGGGGGAGGGGGAGGGGGGAAGAGTAAGCCCATCAGGCAGGAGATGAGTTTAGAATTTAAATGTTGTGGATATGAATTTAATATCAGATGTTTTGTGATAAGTCGGTTGGTGTTAGATGTTATATTAGGTACAGAATTTCTATGTAAATATAAAACAGCTCTCAAATGTGTAGAAAGGTATCTCGAGTTTGAAGTAGAAGGAATAAGGCGAAAGGTGGAATTCAAGAACTTATTAAAGAGAGAGCAATCTGTTGCCAGTATTTTAATGACTGGGTTAGAGGAGGAGTGTATTCCTAAATGTGAACAGATCAGGAATATTGTGGAAAGTATAGAGAATATATCAGATAATGACAGGGATGAACTATTCGATCTGTTAAATCGGTATGAGAATATGTTTTCGGATAAGCCTGGTAGGGTAGTTGATTTCGAGTACGTCATTTAGTAAAACCACATGAACCAAACAAGGCTAAACCATATGGAATTGCGCTTGCTGACAGGGAAGCAGTGCGGGCTAGATTGAAACAAAAGTTGGAATGGGGAATTATTGAACAGTGCCAGAATGCTTATTGTAACCAATTGTGGTCGTGAAAAAGAAAGATAAGTCGGTTAGGATTATATTGGATGCCCAAAGGATAAATAAGGTTATAATATAGGAGCTAGATCAGCCAGGGAATATGGAATGTAAAATTAATGACTAATGTGGATCTGACTAGTGGGTTTTGGCAAATAACTTTGGCTGAGGAAAGCAGGCGATATACGGCAATTCTGATTGAAGGGAGAAGCTATAGATACAAAGTAGTGCCATTTGGCCTGACTATTTCTGTAGCCGTATTTGTCAGAGCGCTCAGTCATGTCCTGGGGGAGGTATTAATGAGCAGACTGGTCGTTTACGTAGACGATATTTTGGTAGCTACAAATAATTGGCATGTGATCTATTGGAGAAAGTTTTGAAGGCTCTGCGAAAAGGAGGTACGGCATTAAAATGGTCAAAATGTGAATTTGTAAGGGCAGAAATCGAATTCTTAGGTCAGAGGGCATACTGCCAATAGAAGGGAAACTAAAAGCAATTTCAGAATGCAAAAGGCCGTTCAAATCTACGGGCTGTGTAACTTGTATAGAAAGTTTATAGGTAATGGAATACTAAATACACCAAACCTGAGCGTACTTCTCAAGAAAAATGCGCCTTGGATATGGACCAAAGATTGCGAACGAAGGTTATCAAGGACAGCTTATGCAAAAGTTAATTGTTGTGTTATCCTGATATGTCGAAACCATTCTGTCTAGCGACAGATAGCTGTTATTATGGGGTAGGATGTGAGATCTTCGAAGAAATTGAAGTGCATGGGAAGACTAAACACCGTAGTGTGGCTTTCATCAGTAGGATGTTAAATAAGCAAGAGCGGGGATATACCATCTCAGAGAAAGAATTGCTCGCAATTGTGTATGGTTTTAAGAAGCCCAGGTAATACTTGGAAGGCCGTGAAGTGACAGTGCTATCCGACCACAAGGCGCTTAGCTTCTTAAAGACTGCAGGTTGTTGAACGATCGGTTGAGGAGGTGGGCGATAGTTTCGCGGCAGCTCAGCTATTCAATAAGATACATAAAAGGCAGCGAAAACTATGTAGCTGACGAGTTATCCCGCATGCCTGTAGGAGAAGGAGAGGGAACGGAAGAAATACAGGAGGAATTTCAACTATTGTATATGAAAGGAGTTGAAAACCAAAAAGACATTCGAGCTATTTGTAAAGATATGAGGCGCATGCACAATGAAGATCCGGAACTGAAGCATATAAAAGTAAATTTTAATGCTAAGGGGTATGAAAAGGTTCCTCGCTATTATAAGTTGCATAAAGGTGTTCCGAAGGAAGGATGAAAACGTGCAGACTGTGTCTGGAGCGCCGCAGACCGCTCGGCCACTGCAGCTGGCTGTAATTGTTCTGTCCAGCTGGTATTGTAGAGGTGGGAGTTTATAAACTGCCGACCGCCTCCAAGAGAAAAGAACCAATAATCTGGTTCACTAATCTGCTGCCGTAATTTGTGTAACATATTGAGCTCAAAAATAAAAAGTACTGTGCAATAAAATAAATTGTTAAAAAACTGTTCATAAAATACTCTCACAATTCAATTATTAATAAAAATTTAAAATTATCGAAGAATATTGTTAAATAAACTTATTACTATAAAATTTTTCTCAAATACTGAACCTCCAAACATACCTGAGTGTAGATACAATGAAAAAATACCTCTTAAACGTAATCATTGAACACTGTGTCTAACATACAGTGCTAAGTCAAAATACTACTGCAAGCGACTGGGCATTCAGGTAGTCGAAATTATCCATGATATATTTATGCCTCAATGTAGTTTGGGTATTAAAGGTAGAAACGAGCCTGTTGCATCTTCAACATAATCATCATCATTATCATCATCATCATCATCATTTGAGACTGCCTGTGCCTTTATGAATTATGGCTGGAGCGTAGCACACCTTGTGAAACTCCTCCACAATCCCCTGTTACAGCCTTGTCGCACCCCTGAAACTACTCTGAACCACGAACTAAATTACTGTCAATACTAAATGCTGCCTGACAGTCTCTGTAAAGACCTAATTTCCTGTTGAGTGCGTGGCTGCTCCCCGTAAGAGGCTGAAGTCATTCCTCGGGCATGGATGTATGTTTTGTCTTAAATATAAGTTAGGGCTGAATTAGATCCTGAGGCAGAAGCTTGCTCATTATACTTAACCTCCAAGGTGCTACTTGTGTGGCCAATGTATTTACTTGGGCAGTGCGAGAGTGAAGGTCGGGGTGAGAGTTTAAAATAGGGAAAGATTAATTTTTAAAACTCACAACCACCAACTGAGAACCAAATTCCTAAAAATGCAAAAACACTGGAACTGTGATTACGACTGTTTGACTCGTTTTCTAGGGGATGATATCACACGTTCGCAGCTTTCCTTCCCTGCATATGATTAACAAAACAAATTCATAATAAAATCAAGTTCATGAGAGAAAGGGGTGTACTAACTACTATTTTTGAAAACACGTGAAAGTTCACTTTATGTTGTTTATTTCACAATATTAGAACCCTGTTGCTGATACGTCTGTACATCGACACATTTATCAAATAAAGTTATAGGTCGTGAGCCCCCAGACAAAAATGAATATTTTTCGCAAATTGTCTTCACACCATGTGCCTGTCTCAAACACCGTTTATGTCCGTGCCTATGCGACGACACGTGTTACATTAACAAATCACAGTCACTTTAATTCAATGCGATGCACACCTTGTTCCACCGGCTAAATATTCACAAACACACAGTAGCACTCGATTCAACTTGGTGCAGTCTACGACGAGCAACCACACGTGGCGATTGCCACACACAAATCTATAACCTCCACCTGAACGTCATCAACTTCCCCATGTGAGCTGTTCTAACCGATTTGCCAACGTGCAGCGCTCAGCCAATACATTTCTAAAACTTTACATAAAATCAAAATAATTACACTACACATTAAATAAATGTCTTCTTAGGTTTTTATATTGGTATAAACATCCTTTGTACTATTTATCATAATCGTGCAATTTCTTATGTCACAGATAAGTGATTTAACTGAATACTTCAAGATAAAATACACAAAATTAATTGAAAATAAAATGAGAAATAGTTAATATATTATTTTTGTAAACAAACATTGCCATGCTAGTTGTGTAACTGTCTTGTATTCATTGGTAATTTATTACTTTTCATTGTCAATTAAACATATTACGCCAGATGTGACTATATCAGCTAATGTATTGTTTATTTATCAACAGGCTATTTTGTAATGAGGGCCTTAAAGGTTCCTGACTGCATCGTATTACTTCAAATGCAAGTAGTATTAGAATATTTTATTTCATGCTGTGCACTGCACTCCACCTGGCACTCGCCATTGTCCCTGTCCCCTCACCGGAAACGAAAACTGGAAAATCCTAAGCTGGAACAAGCCACCAACTTCGGCCTGCTCGCTGGCCTTCCGTCAGCTACAAGCACACAGCAAATCTCAACGTGGAGAATTTCTACCTATGGCCTAACTATAAACGTTGTCACCCAACTGCGTACATACATTGTTACCGTAATTAATGAGATTAAAATTGTGTAACATTTAGTGCATTGGCATGGTCAATGTTTGCAGTGAACTTCATACTGTTTAATTATCAAATGCTATTATTTTACCAGTATTTCTATTGGGCGGTAATCTCACAATACCCCCACTTGCGGCATCCAAACCATGTGCAGGATGGTGCATGTAGCACCAAAATTAATACTTTCAAATGAGCAAAATTTAGAATTACAAAATTATTGAACCGGATTGACTCAAACACTATACCAATTATGACCTCAACTAATGCAAAAAAATATAAATAAATAAATAAAAATAAACAGGGCAATGAGAAAATTTCCCAATATTTGTACCATTAAGACCACTTATAGTGTGTGCATATTTTTAAGAAAAGAATGCTTATAACTAATTACATCCATGAAATTTAAGTATGCCTGTTGTTTATATACAGAACTGACACCAAATTTATAATAGTATTAACCTTTAGTCTTTAGAGGACCTAGTCCTACATGGAAAAACTAAAATTATCACTATAAAAACTTTTGACGGTGTACACTCCACTTGTTTAAAGGAAATCTCTCACCACTTTGACACTGAGAACCCCAGAGTCATTGTTGCAGCAACTCTTTCCCATGGTGTACGGTCCTACATCTCCGTCATTTCAACCAACATGCTGTTGCAGCTTAGATTCATGGTATTGGATCAAGCGTTCTTGTTCACACACGTCATATGCACGTTACATGGAACAGGAAGAGCAGAAAGCACCCATGAGTCAACATAGACAAAAGTTTGTCTGGACACCAGGATTCGGTTGGATTTGTATCCCTCCCCTCTATCATCCAGACTTGGTGCAATTGAAACTAAGCATTGAGACATGTACAGTAACATGCAAATCAACAGAATTAAGAACTCACAGTGGCTTGTGTTAGTCATGATCAGATTAACCCAAAACCACATGCCTGCACTCTCATCAGCCATAGCTTCAGATGAAACAGACAAGATAATATGTGGCCTACTTGGAGTATTACTCCATCAAATAACATCAACAACCTGCCTGTGTCAAAATATATCTTAAAGCTCAAATAGTACTACCAAAAGTATGTTATCATAGAGAATTTTCTCTTCTATCAAAATGACACCTACAAGCATAAATACAAATCCTAACCCCTCACACCAAAAAAAATTATTTTTTCTGGTGTGAGATTTTATTTGCATCCCCGTTATCATCCTCATGTGCTTTCCACAAGTACTCCCCACAATAAATTATCTAAGATTAAAGCCTAATTTCAAAATTAGTTTATCACAAAACATCGACATTTTTTAAATAAAATATCACCAAACCCTATTGTTACTCAGGCCAGACAGAAAAATAGTTCTCGGCAACTGATGTTGCAGAAATAGTTCAGTCAACAGTTGAGCACCATTGAAGAAATCAAAATGTGTTATCAGAATCAGTTTAATATAACAATACTGAGCATTCCCTATTAGACCCGTTACCTACCAAACACTTAAAAGAGACAGACATTAAAGAGCAAACACTTTCTCTCATTGAAACATTTCTCAATACAACCCATCTTTAGCCAAAACCGCTACAACAAACATACATTCCTCACTTCTGACCCATATGGTCAGTCACACACACATATGCAACACCATCAGCTGACATCTTCATCACAATTTATCTAAGCCACAGACCCCACTTCCTGCCTCAATGACCACCACTTTCTCATTCTCCAAGTCACCCCACAACTCACACCACATAGCCATCCCTGCTCACATATACACACACACAAACAATACACTCCCACTTTATCCTTTAGTGTTAGCATACACACATATGTACAGTCTTTACTTCAGGTACCACTGTTGAACTGCAAATCTAATACAAGCACATGTTTTAACACAAACAACAAAAGAAAAACATTTATAAAGAATACTTATAAACTTGACCCCAATGCTTAAATCTAAACACACAAGTAGATACTAACACAGACCACATAAGAAATATACACAAATTCTTAACCTACTATCTACAATGCTTTGAATCTCATACTTCATGACAGTTGCTTGTGTAAACATGCCATTAAATCTTAATCACTTACAAAATTTTTGAATTTCACCCTCTTCATGCATCCCTCCAGACTTAATTCTAGCACTTTATCCTTATAGTCTAGTTGTGCCCCATATTTGCACAAAAAATCATTTCCCAACACTAAATTTAAGCAAAGTCCCTTTATGACAAGTAAACCTTGACTAAACAGTTCATCCTCAATCATCAAGTCTAACACTACTTCCTTATTCACTGGTTTGCTATAACTGCCAGTAGCATTCTTTATCCGTACCCAGTAACTGGAAACTCTACTGTCCCTGTACTCTTGATATGATTGTAGAAATCCTCTGAAATACCACTAATTGTACTTCCAGTATCAATCAATGCAGTTTCACAGACCCCTTCTACCTTAACATTTATAATGGGCTGTACATTTTCAATGACATCTTCCTTAAGTTCATTTTCTGCCAACAAATCCTCCTCAATTTCTTGCATACAGTTCTTAACCATAGTATTTACTTCCCCTACATAACAATATGGTTGTATGTCCTCATCATTTCCAAATATTTCACTGAATGCTTTCCCAAATTCTGAGTTTATTGCACTCAACTCCCCAAGTTTCCTTGCATACCCATATTTCTCTTCTACCCATGTCACTGGCTCCACATATTTTAAATGTCCAAGGAATTGGACCCAATCATCTGGACCATATTCACTTACTTCTTTATCAATCCACCCTGCTCCTACCCCATCAAAATCCATTTCCTTGCAATTTTCATTGCTGCATAGTACAAAAGTTTGTACACTCTCCTTATCATTATCTATCCCCTCCTGTAATACACCAAATCCCTCATCTACTTCATTTGGGCCTACAGCACACATGCCTAATCCCCTTAATTCATTGTATTCATTGTCCCCATTCACTAAGTCTTTTACCAGGCTATAGTAAGTTTGATCCCTATTACATTGCTTCCCAAGTTGGTCCAAATACTCATATTTGTGTAATAGCCAATCATCTGGTGCCCACTTCCTAATTAACTTTATCTTCTCAATAATACCTCTGTCCTGTCCCAACACATCATCAGTTACAGGTGGGTGTACATCAGTATTGACAATTTCACCTACTTCAGAAACATTCACACTTCTCTCGTTATTCATACTAGACCCAGTACCATTTAATGTTTTTACTGGATCCATTTAATTTTTTTTAAATTCAGAACTCCATTTATTCTCATTCACACACTCAACACCATCTATGCTGGATCCAGTACCATCAATATTTACATTCCTACTTCCACATTCAGTCAACACTTGTGACTCTGACCTATCCAAAACTAAGGCTAACCCAACACTGTTTTTATCCTCTTTAATGTTATTATCAAATAAATTTCGCACATCATATTCCCCTTTACTGTCCTCATTCCTATCCTTTCTCCTCCTGTTTGCCTCTCTTTTGTCATGTTGCATAAACCAATCCCCAAAAATTTCCACACTACCTATAACAGCATCCATCTGACACATACTTTCCTCTCTTTTCTCCCTTTCCTTGTTTACTCTATTTATGTTTTCTTTCCTCTTTTCTTTATCCTTGCCTTTGTGAACTCCTACTTCCTCTTTCCTATCATCATCTATGTCCATGTGACATAGTTTTTCCTCCCTTTTCTCCCCATCTCTATTCCTACTGTAATTATGGTCATTAGATCCCAATTCCTATTTCCACCTTCCTGCTTTTGATTTCTCCTATCATTTTCCCATGTTTCCCTCTGGCTTCTATTCTCCCAGTTGTCTCCTCTGTTATTGTTACCTCTCCAATTTTCATTTAAATCCCTCTCTCTATTGTGGTTTCCCTGGTTGTGACCCCCATTTCTACTGCCTCTGTTTTCATTGTGGTTCACATGCTGTGTCCCCCTGAGCTGTCGTTCCATAACTAAACCCTGGTCTATCTTTTCTACAAATTCAATGAAATTCTCAGCTGAAACTGTGGGATGATGAATTAACTGCCAATGCAAATCTGCAGGTAACCTCCTACACAAAGTGGAAATTACTGCTAAAAGACTCAAAGGTGTATCTAAATGCACTAGTTTCTCAAGTTCCTCCTGACAAAATTCCTTCATTCTCTGTTTCCCTTTCACATAGTTTGGCCCATTCAAGAATTCATTTTGTATCTTAGCTTGCTTGGCCTCCCCCCAATTCTTACTTAAAAACAATTTTTCAAACGCCTCAAAAGTATCAAATTATCGGCATACTGATTTGCCCAAGTTTGAGCAGAACAGTCAAGCATTCTCTTTGCTAACTTCACTTTACACTGGTCTGACGTACCAGGCACAAATTGGTCCTTGCATGCAGCCACTATGAAAACTTTTTGCCATTTGGAGTCTGCACCATGGACCAATTAGTGTTTCCTGATGCAGTACACAATTCTAGATTATTTATTCTAGTGTTCACCTTCTCAATCTCAGTATTGTTTACTGTCACTACTTGTTCTATCTTTTTCCTAAAGTTACATTCTGTATTCTCTAATTTTACTGACAACAAAGATTTTGTTTCCTCAATACCTGCCACTATCCTCTTGACAACCTCAGCCAACGCTTGCATAGTGCCCTCATTCCTGTAATCACATATTTGTTTCACAGCATCTAACTTGCCTCCTACCTCAGTCTCAATAGCACCAATTCTGGCATGTATCTCCCTTTCCCTATTTTCAAACCGTTCTGTTAGACTTCCTATCTTTTTGTTCAAAAATGTCCAAATGTTTGTTAAGCTTATGGGACTTAACTACGGGGTCATCAGTTCCTAAACTTACAAACTACTTACGAACTACCTTATACTAAGGACGGCACAAATAGCCATGCCCGAGGGGGGATTCGAACCCCCCGACCATCTTTTTGTCAATGTCTGTGATTATTTCTGCCTTTAACGCAAACATTGAATTTTGTAGTGCCCCAATGTCTGCCTTAAAGTCTGCTTTCAATTCTGATTTTACAGTTTCTGTTTCTGATTTTACGGTTCCTATTTCTGATCTTAAATTTGATTCTAAATGTAAGTTTGAATTTTCTATTTTTGATTCTAAATGTGAGTTTGAATTTCTATTTTTGAGTCTAAATTTGAGTTTGAATTTTCTATTTTTGATTCTAACTTTGAGCTAAAACTCGCTAACATGGCTGTGATCATCTCCGGTGTCAACAACATTCCCCCAGTATTTACCCTCTCTGGACTTTCTTGTATGCTACTCTCTGAATCTACGTCACTTGGCGATTTTTTAAAAACGTTCTCCATTTTCTGTGCCACAAGAAAGCTTGATTAACACACAAGAATTTATAGCGCCAGCTGCTTTACTTATCTTTTAATCCAGAAGTTGCTGCGTCCCCAACGCTCGCTGCCGTCCGTTGTAGAAGCTGTGGCTGGAATATGTCCTCACTTCATCCCTTATCCTTTGTAGAATAGAAGCTGCTGGGTCCCGACGTTCCGTTGGCGACTTGCGAAGTCCCCACGATCACTGCTGTCCGTTGCAGACGAAGAAATTTGAGTGCGTGGATCCCTCGCGCCGCCGCTCACTGCTGCCGGGCCGATGCGCCGTCAATCGCCGGTTACAGATGCCCGCGCCCGAACCCTGCCAGCCACTAACCGTCGTTAACCGCGCGACGCGTTTGCGTACCGTCCACGATTATGCTAACTGATTTGTTCACTATCACTCTCCTAAGCACACCCTACTTCACTGTCCGAGCAAGACCAGTGTGAATTTATCCCGCTCTCTGCTGCCAGCGGCCACACACACTTGAAATTGTGTTCACTGTCTTATACGCACCCGAATCTCTCCGTCCGAGCAAGTCCAACGTGAACTTATCCCGGACGAGCCCCCAAATGCGAGAGTGAAGGTCGGGGTGAGAGTTTAAAATTGGGAAAGTTTAATTTTTAAAACTCACAACCACCAACTGCGAACCAAATTCCTAAACATGCAAAAACACTGGAACTGTGATTACGACTGTTTGACTCGTTTTCTAGGGGATGATATCACACGTTCGCAGCTTTCCTTCCCTGCATATGATTAACAAAACAAATTCATAATAAAATCAAGTTCATGAGAGAAAGGGGTGTACTAACTACTATTTTTGAAAACACGTGAAAGTTCACTTTATGTTGTTTATTTCACAATATTAGAACCCTGTTGCTGATACGTCTGTACATCGACACATTTATCAAATAAAGTTATAGGTCGTGAGCCCCCAGACAAAAATGAATATTTTTCGCAAATTGTCTTCACACCATGTGCCTGTCTCAAACACCGTTTATGTCCGTGCCTATGCGACGACACGTGTTACATTAACAAATCACAGTCACTTTAATTCAATGCGATGCACACCTTGTTCCACCGGCTAAATATTCACAAACACACAGTAGCACTCGATTCAACTTGGTGCAGTCTACGACGAGCAACCACACGTGGCGATTGCCACACACAAATCTATAACCTCCACCTGAACGTCATCAACTTCCCCATGTGAGCTGTTCTAACCGATTTGCCAACGTGCAGCGCTCAGCCAATACATTTCTAAAACTTTACATAAAATCAAAATAATTACACTACACATTAAATAAATGTCTTCTTAGGTTTTTATATTGGTATAAACATCCTTTGTACTATTTATCATAATCGTGCAATTTCTTATGTCACAGATAAGTGATTTAACTGAATACTTCAAGATAAAATACACAAAATTAATTGAAAATAAAATGAGAAATAGTTAATATATTATTTTTGTAAACAAACATTGCCATGCTAGTTGTGTAACTGTCTTGTATTCATTGGTAATTTATTACTTTTCATTGTCAATTAAACATATTACTCCAGAAGTGACTATATCAGCTAATGTATTGTTTATTTATCAACAGGCTATATTGTAATGAAGGCCTTAAAGGTTCGTAACTGCATCGTATTACTTCAAATACAAGTAGTATTAGAATATTTTATTTCACGCTGTGCACTGCACTCCACCTGGCACTCGCCATTGTTCCTGTCCCCTCACCGGAAACGAAAACTAGAAAATCCTAAGCTGGAACAAGCCACCAACGTCGGCCTGCTCGCTGGCCTCCCGTCAGCTACAAGCATACAGCAAATCTCAACGTGGAGAATTTCTATCTATGGCCTAACTATAAACGTTGTCACCCAACTGCGTACATACATTGCTACCATAATTAATAAGATTAAAATTGTGTAACATTTAGTGCATTGGCATGGTCAATCTTGGCAGTGAACTTCATACTGTTTAATTATCAAATGCTATTAATTTACCAGTATTTCTATTGGGCGGTAATCTCACAGCAGTCATCAGAGGTGTTTTCATTAACGCCTCTTTACTTTTTCCCCTATTTTAAACCTCTGTGCATTATTTATAGGAATGAAATAATCTAGCAATACAGCTCGAGGCTCTAACACAGTATGGGACTAAGAATGCTTCGCAAGAATGTTCTTGTTTTACGGAAATAATATGAAGGCCTGTATCTTATTACATTTGAGAAGTAAGGTCTCACCTTGAGGCTGGAAAAGCTAGCTTCTATATATTCAGGTAGCTTTCACTGATTAAAAGTCAAGATAAGAGACACAGACATCCGTAGCTCACCATCAACCATGCACATCACATTCCTGTTCCAGTACTTTGGTATTTAAATCCCGCATGTCCCCACATAATTTTGTCACTAATATTAATCCAATGTGCAGATAATTGTTGGTCGTATAATCCATAACTTTCTTGGTATTCAAAAGCTTTTTAACTTGGGTAGTCTCCAATAAGAAAGCACTACTCTTCATACTCTTCGTAAATTTGACTTGAAAAATCGTCTAGAGATTTATGCCTATAATAGTGAACCCGGCAATGCTTCTCAGTTGCTAATACGCGTGGGAATTGGTTTTATACACCTTAACCTCCTCCTCCCTCCATCCATCTCTCTCCATTTCTCTACCTCCTTCTCCTCCACTCCGCCTCCCCCCCCCCCTGTCCATCACCTTCACCCTACTACCTCTATATCGCTTATGCCACATTCTAACCCTCACCCCTCCTCTGTATCATCCTTTCTTTATATCCACTTGACACCCCCTTCTCTGTCTCTCCCCCCCCTCTCTCTCTCTAATGTTTTTTTTTTTTTTTTTTTTTTTTTTTTTTTTTTTTTTTTTATCGTTAAGGCTACTCCTCCTTTCTTTACCTATCTTTTCTTGCCCTTTTTAATGCACAGCTCCTACTCCTCATCGCTAGGTACAATATGAGAAATTATACCTGCCGTCTTTCATGCTGAATGATGAAATGTGATAAATTTGATGGTGATAGATCAAATATGATGTTCAACTCTGAAAGAGTGAGCATTCAAAATTTGTGCCACGCTGACTGAACGGCTGCTCCCGTCCCTTGGGCAAGGGTGTGTGTGTGTGTTATTGTTAGTTACCTTAAATAGTGTCTAAGCCTAGGGACTGATAACCATAGTAGTTTGGTCCGATCGGTTTAGAAACATTTGAACAAAAATTATGCTTATTATTCTTTGTTGGAATTATCCGACTTTCCTTTCAGCTGTCGCGACGTTTACTTTTTTTCTTTCTTTCTTTCTTTCTTTTCCCTTCTTGGCTAAACTGTATGCCTTCACGAGTATCAATGAAAGTATAAAAATCTGTGAATCCTTAAAGCTAATCTGCTCACAAACATGAATAAAGTTCGTCTTAGACAATCCCTGACTACCATTTATACTACGCACAAATAATTTAGGGCATGAGGTTCTTGTTCACTCCCATCACTAGTATATAATAACACACTCGTAAATAACACCCAACCAAGGTCCCTTTAGTTTCCCTGACAAAAGGAATCATAAGTAAATTAATATAGCTTTATGGGTCCCTTGGTCTTGTGTGCCTCTTGCGCAGTGATAGTTTTAGTTAGTGTTGCGATCTGTTAACGTGCCACGGCCTACTATCGTGAAATTGCATTCGTGTTCATTAAAGTTACATACAGCTGTCCACTACTGCGTCACAAGCCAATTTGAAAGTAAACTATGTAATCATTTGTGCTTTATTTCGTGCGTAAATGAGATGAAACTGTTAAAATTTAAATCCGTCGCATAACGTTTGATGGCTGCAACGATCTAGCGTTGTTGCGAGAACTGCCGCTGATGCTAAAATACTCCATAAATGGACGTGCTTTTACAAGTAATACAATTGGTTACAATTTCGTAGTCTATTTTCTGATCAAACTATTAAAGGTACATTATACACATTCAGATCGCAAAATATCAACTGTTAAAAAAAAAGCACGAACAATGATCAGGGAACTTTTCTTTGGTACAGATCCTAATGTAGACTGCACAGACGCCTCAGATATTATGATAACAAACTTTACAGATAGTCTGATAACGACAAACGGTATTGTCTTTGCAAAATTAACATTCGACACTCCGCACAAGCAGCTCTGTAAAAGTACATGTTTTTCACAGTCTTTTTTATAACTCAGGATCACTGTTCTATCAGCATGGAACGCCACAGTTCATATCTAGCTATTGAGTGGAATGGGGTGTAGATGGTTGATCAGGAAAAAACTATACAGGATGCCCTCTGAAAAAAAGAACTTATCTACAAACTTCGGGGACAGATTATTTAAACCTAAACAAGAATTAAAGTATCATAAATAAGGGCTCTGAAATGTGTATCTGAAGGGCTGCGAACAACTGCTCATCTTTAAAGCTCTTAAACACGACTTTGGTGCAAGATCTTTTCTATCAATATTTTGTAGTAAGTAATATGGACCACAAAAAGGAAAAATAGGCAGTAAACATGAACACTGAAATTCAAACGTTAAGAGCAATGAGCACTTCTTCAGCAGAACGGATGTGTGTGACAGAATCTATGATGAGCATGTGGCCATAGCTCCTAAGGTATGCATTTTAGACCCCGTGTGACATTTTCTTCTTGTTTTCGTGTGAGGAACCTGACCTCCAAAGTTTAAGGGCGTTTTCTTCTAACGACATCCTGTAAACGACAGAGATGAGACAAGAAGGCAAATATGAGACATTTTTGAAGTATCAGCACTAATTCAACTTCCTGAGAGATTAGTGTCTCAGTACATCAAAGATATTGTATATAAAGAGAGGCGTGCAAATGTGTGACGTCAAACGTAGAGGAACGTCGACGCGACAATAAAGTTTGTGTTTTTCCGGGTGACATGCTCTTAACACAACCCATGCAGCCGCATTATCCATAAGGCCGAGCTAGCATATGGTCAAATGTTATCTAAGGGACTTAACTTCAAGTATTACTTAAACTAACTAAAATTAACTTACACTAAGGACAACACACACACACACACACACACACACACACACACACACACACATGCTCCCAGGGAGGACTCGAACCTCCGACGGCGAGCCACCGCCCGCTCCGAAGCAAGGTGCCTTAGAGCACTCGGACATTCCCCCGCGGCAGGCCGCTTTAGCTGAGTGATCCTCTCTAATAAATAAATATAAAAAATATTAAAAAAGCTGAGCCAAGAACTGAATGAACAGCGAATAAAAGCGGTTGCACGTCCCAAAGGACCCAACAACTCGAAACAGAAATAAACACCAAGAAAGTGATTAAAGCGACTGCCTAATAATCACAAGGTTGCGACACAAATTTTAATTCAATGGCTGTCCATATATTCAATATCTGTCGTGATCCGTACATTATTAGATGTAAATATTCCGCAGTACACAACACTTTACGAGATAAAAGTGTGGTTAGTTAACATAGCTCTTGGTTAAAAGAAAAAAAAATTACGTGAAATCTACAGTTCCATCTCGGAAAAACAAGCAGCATCCACACACACTAAAGGAATGGCCGACAAAAAAAAAGTTCAAATGTTTGTAAACCTATTGAAGCAAACTGCTATGGTTATCAGTCTTTAGACTCCCGAGGAAGGAATCGAAGTTTCTGCGTGAGCGACCGTCCAGAACGTTGCATGACGCCTTCGACGACATTTTTGCAAAGCGATTGGCGAGCAGATTTAATATGTAATCTATGGTTAATGCAGCGGTGTAGAGCTGCGTCAGTTAAAAAGTGTCAGGCACCTAGGTGACCGCTCTCGCCGAAGGTTCGAGTCCTCCCTCGGGCAAAGGTATATATATATATATATATATATAGTTGGTGCAATAGGTTTACAAACATTTGAACATTTTGTAGCGTATACGACCGCTCTACTCCGGCATCCCACGTTCTATTGAGTAGCATTTATATCTTCCGACTTCGGAACTAATTTTGGTGCGCCGTGCCTGGGGGCCTTTATATTCGGTATGCGGTTCGCTTCGTCCAGGTGGATGCAATATGCCTTTCAAAATCTGTGGGAGGGCGTGCAGTAGAGGATAGCAGAGCGGCCTTTGTGTTGCTTTCAAGCGCCACGCTTCGCAGTAGCGACACAATGGAATGCATATGCAGGTTCACGGCAGTTTCTGAAATCGAACAAATTTTCACTTTTGACGTTATGTACAGCAGAGACAGTTACTGTATAAAAGACTAGTCTAACACCCAAGCCTTCAGATGTCAGACTATCAGAACGGTACAAAATGTTGTACGTCGATAGAGTATCAACCGAAACTTCTATATAATTCGTGCTATGTGCTGCTGTCCAGGTGAACGCGCGGAAACGGGAAATAGTATGTAAAACCTGTCCTACGGAGCACAAGAAAAGCGTATCTGTAGGGGTCTGCCGCGCTGTACTCCCATGGGGTAGTTGAGAGAGCGAATGTTTGTTGTTACAAAGGGCCTCGGTTCAAACCCGGGTGGGTCGGTTGATTTTTGTGACGTCGACAAACGTACACCGAATGTCAAATGGGGCAACATGTTTCTGAAATGTAAAAGTGAAAGGACTGTTCGGATTTAATAACACTGTGTAATCGGCAGTTCGTAGAAGAAATAAACGCACCTTAGGTGCGGAAGTATTAAAGTAGTAATAATAATAAATGACTGCTAGACAGGCAGCACCGCCGTTCAGCGGCTGTACGTGTCGTGGCTAGAGTGCCGTGTGTTTGCCCACACCGTCAAGTGGGGCTGACATTGCTGCCCAGTCCGCACGCTACTGCTACTGCTGCAGCTGACAGTGCTGTTTTGCCAAACGAACACGTGGAACGTTATAGGCATTCTCTTTTAACAATTTTGCTGTTTAAGAAAAAAAAAAGCTCTAAGTGGGCCATCAACACACGACCCTCAGTTCGATGAACTAACGCTCTACCAACTAGCCCACAGTAGCACAACGTGATAAGCTCTCACAGTTATGCTTCTCCTCTACTCCGTAGATTATTATAGTTTACTTACGTTCTCCTGGACGGCAGCACATAACACGGATTATATAGAAGTTTCGGCTGATTATCGATATACAACGGTTGGTAGCGAGCTGAGTGTCTGACACCTGAAGGTTTAGTTTTTCCAGTCCTCTGTCAATCCAATTTCCTCTCATCTCATCACTCCTCTTTATCTTCTCTCTCTCTCTCTCTCTCGAGATATCCACACCTCGCCTCTCCTTTTGCCCTCTCCCGTATCCACTTCACTTCCCCTACCTCATTACGCTTCTCCTCCACCATCATCTCCTCCGCCTCCTTCTCATCGTCCCACTCTATACATCAGACATTTTCTTCGTGTATTCATGTGAGGAACCTGACCCTCAGTGTTCATGAGTGTTTTCTTCTTAGGACATCCTATATATACAGTCGATATAAGCGATAGTCTTTTATAAGCGATGGTATATGTAATAGTAACATTTACTACGTTTCGTATTTACGTCACACTTCCATTGGTCCATCTCCTCCTTCACCTCTCTCTTTCCACTTTTACTCTCTCTCTCTCTCTCTCTCTCTCTCTGTTCATCTTCATCCTCTCCACCATTTCCTCCCTCCGCTTTCTATGAGTTAACTCCTCCTCACTCAGCCCCCCCCCCCACACCAACCCTACGTCGTTCATCAACGTAGATAACATTCAGTATGATAGGTGAAATGTTGCATAAAATATGAACAAAAAGACAAACAAACATTAATTTTTAATATATTATTAATCTTCTGTCGTTTCCAACATGCAAGTTTTCGGCGATTACTTTTTTTTGAAAAGCTAACTGAAAACTGTTCGTATCACAGAACAACATAAGACGAATATCTCCTGGCCAGATTCAAAGATGTAAAAGAGCGACTTCTCGATTTGTATGGCAGCTTCAAAAACAACTAAATCAGAAAAACTATATTATCACTTGTGTAGAGTACTAGTATTACGATGTGTAATGTCATTTCGTGTAATATAGCATGGAATTTTCATATCGTTCAATACGACACTACCTACCACTGTCGTTTAGGCTTCATGCATCCTAATTTAAGGATGCGCAATTGCACCCCCTCGAGATTCACTGCGCTGGGAAGAAGATGCCTACACCACACTTGTCCGTCCTACTTGTTTTGCAAACTGGAACCTCATCAGCTGGGAGAGACGAAGGACATAGAAAAAGTTTATAAAAGGACAGATGGTTTCATATTGTCGCGATACATTGGAGAGAGTATCACGGAAGTGTTGCACGATGTGGGATGGAAATCATTAGAAAACAGGCATTCGTTGCTGCGAGTTATATTTGCGAAATATCTTCCACTAACTTTCGCCTCAAAAGGAGGATTCAATTTACAAATTGTAGTTCTCTGCGACTGTTTTAAATATGCATAAGATGAAAAGCAATCAGGCGCTACTTTTTTTATTGTGTCGGAAGTAGATGTCAGTCACTGTGTCACTGTGTAAAAAAATTATATTAAAACATACAAAATTTATGAATCTTCATATTCAAGATTCAGTTCACATTGATGCAGCTTGAATATTCCTACACAGTGTATGTCATTGGCGACTTACCACCAAAGAAATAAATAATCAAAAGAAAATATGCCAATGACGTACACCAAAGCTAGCTGTTAGGAATTGTAACAGCTGTATCAGTGTGAACGTGATCTTTGACATGAAGAGTAAAAAAAAATTATATTTTAATCTGCATCTGAATCAATATTAATGGTGAAACAGTGACCGAAATCTAGATTTGCCACAATAAAGAAATATTTACGACTGATTGCTGTCCTGCACATATACATACTAACGCATCTTATTAGCACAGATAATCATCATAATAAAATAAGAGAAATCGAATCGAAAACTGAAAGATTCAGGTGTTCTTTTTTCTCGCGCGATGCGAGAGAATGGAATGGGAGAGGTTCAAAAATGGTTTCGATAAATCCTCTGACAGGCACTTAAATTTCGTTTGCAGAGTACATATATATATATATATATATATATATATATATATATATATATATATATATATATATATATATATATATACCAGAGCGTACCAGAGCACATCGCCACTGCCGCGCGGCTGGAAACTCTTCAGTTTAGAACTGAAAGTGTGTGGCAGATTAATGGAAGTGGATGCAGCAGGAAAATGCACGCCTTTTTGTACAAGAATAAAGGAGTCGTGATCCAAATGAAGATTCCATTTCTGTCTATTATTGGGAATAAGCTGTTATCGTCACGACAAACGTCCGTAATAAGATATCTATTGAAAGGTCAATGTCATTATACCCAGGTTATTGTGCTTACACCACATAATGCTCGAACTGCGTCAGAAATACCTTTTATTTCTCCAGAAGCTGTTAACATTACAGAATCGAATTAAATTAATCAAATTTCTACTTTTTATGTTGAACTATACTCATTTCAAACACTATTTAAATGTTACATAAAGCTGCATATAGTTTCATACATAATCCTGAACATGGACTTTCCTGGACAAACATATACAGGGTGTAAACGATATAAGCCGCTAGAATTATACAGATGTGCTTGAAATGTTTGCGTATTTCCTACGTTTGTCCCAGAAAAAAAAAAAAAAAAAAAAAAAAAAAAAAAAAAAAAAAAAAAACAGTTTGTCTCTGGATAATGTTTTTGGGAAAGTAGACAGTTGGCAGTGTACCTGCGTAAGCTGTCGATTCCTTTTATTGCCCGCTTCGTGTATTAACATCGTGAGCGTGAATCGTAAGCTGAGTGGCTGCGTCACTGTAATACGCCGAGCGACGACAGTCGTCGAGTAACCTGTTAGGATGGAAGAGATTTACGATTGCTGAACTAAG
This sequence comes from Locusta migratoria, assembly GCA_026315105.1. Classification (NCBI taxonomy): domain Eukaryota; kingdom Metazoa; phylum Arthropoda; class Insecta; order Orthoptera; family Acrididae; genus Locusta; species Locusta migratoria. The sequence continues at coordinate 670,053,077 of CM048744.1, forward strand.
CGACATTCATTTAATTTATGGTGAGGCGAAAGATGTTGCGAGGGCAGCTGTACGAATTTATCGAGAACGCTTTCCACAACGACGACTTCTTGCGCGAGAGACATATTTGCTGCTGTTCCGTAAAGATTTGTGTCATTGTAATTCTCAACTTTTTTCCTATTATTACGCATTTACATTTAACAAAGAACAGTAGTTATCTCTACCTTTTGAAATTTTCGTCTTTGTGCGAAACGTATCTTCTAATACGATTTTCGTGTTGAACTCTTTACATCATGACAGGATAAAACTTACAAGTACGTTTCTAATTTCCTTGGATTGAGAGATACGGAATCTTTACTGCCCCACGCAGAAGGCAGAGGCCCACTGACCGTACACTGCAAGCTGAGGTAAGAATAGTGGACTGAATCTAGGACAATCCACCCAGAGTACCAGAAACATAGCCCGCCAGGTGGGTGTATCGCATACTGTCGTTCAACGCACTTTGAATGACGAGCGTCTGCGGCCTCACCACATAAAACGTATACAAGTATTGGAAGAACAAACTTCCCTCCACGCGTTAATTCTCACTGTGGTTTTTGTTGCACAGTAGACAACATTATTTTCTTTTATGAATTTATCAATTGTTTTAAATATTAATTGTAAGACTTTATATAGTAAAAGAAACTATTTAGAAAATTTAGTTAAAATGTCCTCTCATAAAACAATCAGTAAATTTTGGAGCTGCGTCAGCTGTTTTTATTGAGATCCTTTTATATACAGGTCCACTATCGGTTTCGCGTCAATAGAGACGCATCTTCAGGTGTTACAATAATTAAAATTACAGGATCAATAACTTGATAAACGCGATACATGAATTGAACAAGGTATTACTTACATTTTTTTTCTCTCATCATAATTCTTTACTGAGTCCCAACATTCTAGTTGGTTTCATCCGTCAATTGGTTAAAAATTCAATAGGGCCGAATACATGGGTCCAAGTCCAATATCAAATCGTTGTCTTTCAGGATTCAAAACATAGACGTTAAAATGTGGGACATGTAGTCGCGTGATTTTGACTACCGTATTGTCGATAAAAACTAAAGGTAAAAAAAGACACGTAACAAATTTTGTGTCCATAGTCATAAAATAAATCATAGGGGAAGGGTAGTTGAGGGGGGAGGGGTTGCACCAATGTCAGTTGACAAAATAAAGTAATCGTTAGGATGTGGGGAGCATTAAAACTTGTTAAAATGAGTTACCCGTAGATCGCCAATGGAGTGAAGGTGGCCATTGTAAAAAATAAAACTGAAGGTCTTGAATTAGAAACATCAAGTTATAGCAGACCTATGGAGGCGTAGAGGAGTGCACTGCAAAGTGGCGAAGTAAACTGATCTCGGGCTGTGGTGCGGCGTGATGGAGGAAAACAAATTTGCGCATGCGCGCTGTAGTACGGTACCTGGACAGTCATAGTCAGAGAAAACAACTGAAGGTTGGGGCTCATATTACAAAACTGAAACACATTATCTGGTGTATATTTTAATTGCTATCAACCATGGAGATTGGGATAATATTTCTGGCTGTCTCAAAAGACCCTGAATGTGTCATTCGGTAAAATTTGTAAATATAAAATTGAAGATGTTCATTCTGGCATGGAGCTGAGTGGATGGGTATTCAATTTCGATTCAGATAATCAGAATTAGCCAGACTGGAAGGGTGTTTTAACTCGGTTTGGTTATTCAAGGTTTGAGCAGCTGTTTTAAAGATCTTATGATCTGCACTTCTTCCAGAATATTTAGGATATTACCTTTACTCTCTTTATGTAGAATCGTTAGGTTGTTTTCTATACTGGATATTGTGTCTTTGGTTTCCTTTAAATAAACGGTGATGCCGGACTTTGAGTTAGTCAATTTCGTTATTTCTTTAAAACAGACGTCGAAGCCTCGGCCTGTCTGCCCAATATACTTTTGTGGGCAGTCATTACAGCTGATTGAATAGACACCTGTTCCCTTGTACGGATTAAATTTTGACATTTATTTGTGTCTGTATCTGGCTCCGACATTTTTTGGAATGAAGAAGGCTGGTATAATGTTCTTCTTCCTAAGTTGCTTACCTATCCGGTCCGATAAATTTCCAAAGCATGGGACTCTATGGTAACTTAGTTTTTTATCCAGAGGAAATGCAGATGATAAACGAGTACTCATTGGACAAATATATTTTACTAGAACTGACATGTGATTAAATTTTCGCGCAATTTGCGTGCATAGCTCCTGAAAGATCAGTACCTAGAACAATCAACTCTGGCCGTAATAACGGCCTTCATACGCCTGGGCACTGAGTCAAACAGAGCTTGGATGGCGTGTACAGGTACAGATACCCATGCAGCTGCAGCACGATACCACAGTTCATCACAAGTGATGTATTGTAACGAGCCAGTTGCTCGGCCACCATTGACCTGACGTTTTCAATTGGTGAGAGATCTGGAGAATGTGCTGGCCAGGGCAGAAGTAGAACATTGTCCGTATCCAGAAAGGCCAGTGCCTTTCAACAGTGCAACATGCGGTCGTGCGTTATTCTGCTGAAATGTAGGGTTTCGCAGGGATCAAATGAAGGGTAGAGCCACGGGTCGTATCAAATCTGAAATTAAAAGCCACTGTTCAAAGTCCCATTGATGCAAACAAGAGGTGACCGAGACGTGTAACCAATTTCACCCCATACCATCATTCCGAGTGATACGCCAGTATGACGATGACGAATAAACGCTTTCGAATTGCGTTCACCGCGATGTCGCCAAAGACGAATGCGAGCGTCACGATGCTGTAAACAGAACCTGGATTCAACCGAAAAAAATGACGTTTTGCCATTCGTGCACCCATATTCGTAGTTGCGTACACCATCGCAGGCTCCCCTGTCTGTGAGCGGATAGTCCATGCTACTGCAAACGTCGTCGAACTGTTAGTGCAGATGGTTGTTGTCCTTCAAACGTCCTCATCTGTTGACTCAGGAATCGAAATGTGGCTGCACGATCCGTTACAGCCATGTGGATAAGATGCCTATTATCTCGACTGCTAGTGGTACGAGGCCGTTGGGATCCAGCACGGTGTTCCTTATTGCCCTCCTGAACCCACCGATTCCATATTCTGCCAACAGTCATTGGATCGCGGTAGGCTACAAAAAAAAAATGTTCAAATGTTTGTAGAACTTATGGGACTTAACTACGGGGTCATCAGTCCCTAAACTTACAAACTACTTATGAACTAGCTAAGACTAAGGACGGCACAAATATCCATGCCCGAGGGGGGATTCGAACCCCCGACCGTAGTGGCCGTGCAGACCGTGACTGGAGCGCCTCAGTCCCCTCGGCCACCGCGGCCGGCGGTAGGCTACAATTAGACCTCTATCTAAGTCGTAAACGAGGCATCACAACATAGTTTCACCAGGCAACGCCGGTCAACTGCTGGTTTGTGTATGAGAAATCGGTTGGAAACTTTGCTCCTGTCAGCACGTTGTAGGTGTCGCCACCGGCGCCAACCTTGTGTGAATGCTCTGAAAAGCTAATCATTTGCATATACAGCATCTTCTTCCTGTCAGTTAAATTTCGCGTCTGTAGCACGTCATCTTTGTGGTGTAGCAATTTTAATGGCCAGGAGTGTATTTGAGTATGTTGCAGAATGCGCATGCGCAGAAGCAAGGAACCGTAATGCCGTCTGCTAACATTGGAAGTTAAGCCATTATAGTCGAGCTTATTCACGTAATAGAAATGCTTTCGCATCGTCTTTAGCTATTTCCTATTATTGTTATTGTGTTCTGATCACACTTAAAAGGTTGAAACAGAGACTAAAATAGAAGAAATATCTGCAAAGAGAAAGACATTAAAGTTTTACGTGAAAAAAAAAGCTGCACTATGCATAAATACGAATGCAAATATGTAAACGTGTTTTAATGAAAATTATTTCAACACTGAAAAGACAGATTTACCAGAAGAGGAAATTATTTTCGACGTAATTTCATCGTTAGCAAGGAAAACAGAAATAGGAAAACTAAAGTAAAGAGGTGTTTTTTTTTTTTTTTACTTCATTTTCGGAATTGTTTTATGTGATGCGAGTATAAATTTTCTTCAGCTAATAAATGTATAACTTTTGAAATTTTTGGATGATACTTTTGTATTTTCAGGTCATAAATAGAGTACAGATTTTGACACATGGAATTAGACGAGAATAGCAAATACGTATAACACTTTAGTCATTAGTAAGCTCAATATCGCACGTAAAAAGTGACTTAGAACCTTACTTCGCCATACAGATGCGAAACTACGCAGCAGATAGCTCTAGAATTTTGGTGCTATCGTGTAAACGGAACCGACCACTCGAAACAGACGAGACTCAGTACGCGAATAATACACCAGGGGCGCTGCAGTAGACACAATCAGCTCCAGTAGTCAACTGAGACCATAACGGCAAACGTGTAACAGGGGCTTTACAGATGAAGTGTGTTTCACTCGCGACGAAATTACTAATTTCCATCACATGTACACGTGAAGTGTACACAATCCTCGTCACTTAGTGACAACACATTTTCAGCGACTATTTTACGTAAATGTGTGGGCGGGTATGCTCGATGATTACATTATTGTGTCTAGTTTTACCTGCACATGGAGATTATTACCGAACATCCCTAGAGGAAACATTGCTACCAACGTTGTTAGAAGGCATTCCATTAGGCGTACGTCATAACATGTGGTTCCTCCGCGATGGTGCTGTACTCCCCATAGGTCACAGAGTACGCAGATTTTGGGTAAGCGATTTGCAGGACGATGGATCGGGCGTTCGGGTCCACGTCGATGGCCAGCACGCAGCCCTGATTCAAATCCACGGGATTTTTACTTCTGGTGTCAATGGCGGAAATTGTTTATTCTTAGCAAGTTAATAATGAGCCCGCACTTACGCAGAGGATTTACGATGTTGCCAACGTGTGAATGAGTGCAAGGAATCTGTGTTCGCTGTCATGAAGCGTGTGTATGATCGATTGGTATTGTGTAAGAGAAAACAAAGTAATTTTAGTTTCATTTCAGTTAGTGTTATACAGGGTGTTACCAAGGTACGGACAAACTTTCAGGAAACATTCCTCACACACAAAGAAAGAAAATATGTTATATGGACATGTGACAGGAAACGCTTAATTTCCATGTTAGAGCTCATTTTATTGCTTCTCTTTTTCTCATTTTATTACTTCTCTTCAAATCCCATTCATCATGGAATTGAAACACAGCAACAGAACGTACCAGCGTGCTTCAAACACTTTGTTACAGGAAATGTTCAAAATGTCCTCCCTTAGCGAGGATACATGCATCCACCCTCCGTCGCATGGAACCCCTGATGCGCTGATGCAACCCTAGAAAATGGCGTATTGTATCACAGCCGTCCACAGTACGAGCACGAAGAGTCTCTACATTTGGTACCGGGGTGGCGTAGAAAAGATCTTTCAAATGCCCCCATAAACGTCTTCCTGTCGGAACACCTTCGTTCTGGAAATCTGTCTCGATACAAACGTATTGCGCTACGGCTATTGCCCCTGCTAATCCATACATAAAATGGGCATCTGGTAACTCCGCATTTGTAAACATTGCACTGACTGCAAAACAACGTTCGTGATCAACACTAACCAGCTGATGCTACGTACTGATGTGCTTGATGCTAGTACTGTAGAGCAATGAGTCGCATGTCAACACAAGCATTGAGCATTACCTTCCTTCAATTGTGCCAACTGGCGGTGAATCGAGGAAGTACAGTACATACTAACGACATAATTGGGTATTTTGACAACTTTCTGCACGAATTATTTCAATTTACATTTAAAGAGAAATACTAAAATGAGCTCTAACATGGAAATTAAGCGTTTCCGGACACATGTCCACATAACATATTTTCTTTCTTTGTGTGTGAGGAACGTTTTCTGAAAGTTTGGCCGTACCTTTTTGTAACACCCTGTATAAAAGGAAAGTAAACTGAATTTTTGATACGGTTGTGTTGCAAAAGGAGGAAATAGTTGATTGTAATTAGTGTACATTTACTAGGTAACTGGTTGATTTTGTACAAAGGGAAATACATTTTCTTTGATGTTAGCTTTTCATGGTACTGCGAAAGAGAAACGTCTGGTTGTAAATGAATTACACATTATTGAAAACCCGATGGCTGCTCATATCCGCTTGTTTCAGGAGCACCTAGCCGCAGTGCTGCATGTTGTACACGTCCGATGTATTTATTTCTCATCACGGAGTGCACTCGCGCGCTCTCTCTCGCACCTCCAGGCGCTTGCTGGCAGCGCGGATAGGCCACGAGATTACAGGGCTCTCTCGTGTATCGGCAATGTAAGCAGAAATAATCCTATCATCAGTCCTTCGAGTATTGGTTTTTACGAATACAGAAGTACATGATTCTATAATATTTCACTATACTTCATTAAAAACTTAAATACCTAGTATTTTTGTTCCACAATATTATTTATTTGCTTGCCATTAGCAGCTTTCGGCTTCTTATGCCATCGTCACATAACTTCATACTAAACAGATAGTCCACATGTAACATTGATGTTACAGATACAAAGATGGTTTTTCAAAGATATGTGAACTGCAAATTAATTACGTCTATGAATCGATACTACATAACAAACGTACTTCTACAATTAAAATGTTGAAACTATGTAATTGTATAAGAAAGTATTGTCAGCAGATAATGGTAGAAACAAAATATGAGTCTGAATAAGTATCAATACCACAGAATGTACATAATAATAAAAGAAAAAACACAAATGGGGTCTGAATGGGTACATCTTACATCACTAAGGTTACAAATATTATAAATGTCCAGGTGAGCGATGGATGATTGTACAAGCAAACTGTAAATTATGGCAAGGAGGAGAAAGGTATATGGAGTATTGGTGTGAAACACATAGACAAAATTATTTACACAGAGTGATAACAATAGGCCTATTAATAAGTTGACATTATTTTAGTAAAGGTGAATGATGGAATTGTGTCTGTTCATTCAGCACTAGGTCAGGATTCTTGGAATGGTGTTTGTTAATGGCCAGAATTTCCAACAATGTAGTTTTCTACCCTTCTTTTTATTTAGAACATCGCATTTGGTATCATAGGAATGACATTCATTCAGAGCATGGTTAGCGAAGGCGGAATTTTTCTTTTCCAACGTCCAGCTCCTTTCGTGCTCAAATAGTCTAGTGGCTACATATAGTTTGCCACAAAGGTTACAGGTAATTTTATACACTCCACTCTATTCTAAAGGTAGAATTTTGTCCTTGCTGTTGAACAAAATGTGAGCAACAGTATTTCTGGTGTAGTACCGATTCACAGACGTAATTAATTTGCAGTTCACATATCTTTGAAAACCCATCTTTGTAGATGTAACCTCAATGTTGTGTGTGGACTATCTGTTTAGTATGACGTTATCTGACGATGGCCAAAGAAGCCGAAAGCTGCTAATAACAAGCAAATAAATAATATTGTGAAACAAAAATACTACGTATTTAAGTTTTTAATATGTCTTTGTTCCCCCAACCACCGACGGAATATTCCATAACCATCATTATACATTTTTGTCAAGCACACTGAGTGTACCATCTGCATAATTTTGGCAGCTTATACCGTTTACACCATCTATAGCGAGTCAGAGATTGAAAGAATAGTCTTACAGTGTTATAGCATCACTTCATTATACACTGATGTCTTCAGCTAGAATAATATTACAGTGCCAATGATGCAAACGGAATCGTTCGCTGCCAAGCTGGTGTCACCAGCAAACAGAAACTTTCAGACTTACCCGTTATACTAGAAGGCATATCATTTACGCAAACACGAAAGAACAGCAGCCCCAAAACAGACACCTGTGGCACACACACTTATGTTTGCGAAGCTTAAGGGACTTAACTGCGGGGTCATCCGTTCATAAACTTACAAACTACTTATGAATTGAAACTTCCTGGGAGATTAAAAATGTGTGCCAGAAGCGGGACTCGAACCTGGGACCTTTGCCTTTCGCGGGCAAGCGCTCTATCGACTGAGCTATCCCGACACGACTCACGATGCCGCTTCACAACTTTAGCTCAGTCCGTAGAGCACTTGCCCTCGAAAGGCAAAGGTCCCAGGTTTGAGTCCCGGTTCCGGCACGCAGTTTTAATCTGCCAGGTAGTTTCATATCAGCGCACAGTCCGCTGCAGATTTAAAGTTTCATTCTGGAAAGATCCCTTATGCTGTGGCTTAGCCATGTCACCATCATATCTTTTCCTCCAGGTGTGCTAGTCTTGTAACGTTCGCAGGAGAGCTTCTGTGAAGTTTGGAAAGTAGGAGGAGAGGTACTGGCGGAAGTAAAGTTGTGAGACGGCATCGTAAGTCGTGTCGGGATACCTCAGTCGGTAGATCGCTTGCCCGCGAAAGGCATAGTTCCCAGGTTCGTGTCAGTTTTAATCTGCCAGGAAATTTCATATCAGCGCACACTCCACTGCAGAGTGATAGTTTCATTCTACATCTACATCTACATACATACTCCGCAATTCACCGTAAGGTGCGTGGCGGAGGGTACACTGTACCACTACTTACGAACTACCTTATACTAAAGACGACATAAACATACATGTCCGACGGGAATCGAAACCTAGTCGGGGAACGGCCCCAACACTTAACTGAGCCTTACTCGAGAGTATATCAGAGCCGTTTTCAACACTATGGGGCATTACCTTCTGCTGTCTATTATTAAAGAGGTAAACTAACTGTGAGCTACTCTACTAATTTCACTTGTTTGAACTCTTTCAGCAATAATTTGCGTTAAACATAATCAAACGTCTTGTTAAACCAAAGAAATGATCTGCCGTTCGCATAGTTCTATTTAATCCATCAAGTTCGCCACGTGGAAAAGACAATATAGTATTTCAGCCGTTAAACTGGTTCTAAAATCAAACTGTACACTCGATAACAAATTACGTGAAGTGAAACAGCGTTTTCGATTATATTAGCTATTATCGATGGCATAGAATAGGACTAATTCTGCCTACATTGTTGTAGTCTTCAGTCCGCAAACTGGTTTGATGCAACTCTCCATGCTACCCTGTCGTTGTCCAAGTCTCTTCATCTGAGAATACATACGGCAACCTACATCCTTTTGAATGTGCTTACTGTATTCGTCACTCAGTTTTCCTCTACGAGTTTTACCCCACACACTTCCTTCCAAGTGGACGATTCCTTGATGTCTCAGAATGTGTCCCGCCAACCTATCCCTTCTCTTGGGACCGAGCGGGGTGGCGCAGTGATTACACACTGGACTCTCATTCTGAAGGATTGTGGTTCAAATCCACCTCCGGTAATCCTGATTTAGGTTTTCCGTGATTTTCCTAAATCACTCCAGGCAAATACCGGAATAGTTCCTTTCACAGGGCACGGCCGATTTCCCTCTCCTACTTTACGCAAACAACCCGACCGTAAGCTTCCCCTCTAATGACCACGCAGTTTACGGGGCGTTAAACACTAATCTTCCTTCCTTCTCTTGGTCATGCCAGAAACCTCAAGATTTTTATTCCCTCTCTGTGGTCTTTAATTCCCTATCCAAATTTCTCCTTGCATTCCTTCACATCTTGCTCAATGTACAGACTGAACAACATTGGGGAAAGGTTACAACATTGTCTTAAGGCGGCTACACACGTAACAGCATGATTGACAAGCAGGCTTGCGCAAGCGGGCTTCCACAAGCATGCTTGAGCGTGTGTAGGATAAATTTCATCAATCATCAGGCGTGTACAAGCAGCTTTATGCTGGATCGAATTTCGATTATGCATGGTTGTGCATGCGTTCAAGCGCTTGCGTGCTTGATCGTGTGTGGACAATAAAGATGTTTGTGCATGCATTTGACAGTCTGAGTGAGGCTGCATCCTTTGTTTTCGATAAGTTTCAATTAGTGCTGTAATAGCAATGTCTGAATTTAAGAAACACAAACCACAACGCCGGCCGCGGTGGCCGAGGGGATTGAGGCGCTCCAGTCACAGTCTGCACGGCCACTACGGTCGGGGGTTAGAATCCCCCCTCGGGCATGGATATTTGTGCCGTCCTTAGTCTTAAGTAGTTCCTAAGTAGTTTGTAAGTTTAGGGACTGATGACCCCGTAGTTAAGTCCCATAACTATACAAACATTTGAACATTTGAAACAAACCACAACCTCTCAGAGGAATTTATTAGACTATGTGTACCGCATACCTGCTTGTGAAATATTAAATGTAAGGACTATCATGATAAAAATAAGAGAGACGCTGCTTATGGCGTACTACTCGCGAAATATCTCACCAAGTGCCTTTGCGAAATAATAGTAGTATAATTGAGGTCTTCATAAATTCTTCCTGTTGCTGTTAGTCTTTCATGTGGTATTATAGCCCCCTCATTATTGTATCCTGCTTCTGGATCAAATTCGTAACGAGAGACAGAGGGTTCAAATACGTATCTTGATTCATCCTGAGATAGTTATGCCAATCATGAGGATATAGCTTCAGTTCACTGAGTAAATTTGTATGTGAATACGATTTTCGTTTTCTTAACCACTCTTTACACCCAGTTTTACGTTTTTCCTTTTCTTTTTTTAACACTAGCATAAAATTGTATCGTATTGGTGTGGTGTCTGTTCTTTCTGACGTCCGAAAGTATTCCAATAGACTTCCAATAGAATAAGTATTAAAACGCGAAGACGACGTTAGCTTCAGTTTTTTCACCGCACATGCGGTCGTACGTCCGATCTCGCAAGGGAATCCGTAATGGCGAGTGTAAGAGGGCATGGACGATAGGACCGCTACAGCCATAGCGTGCGACTTGTGGGAATTTGAGACGGACGGGAAGCGAGCACGGGTAGCCAAGTGGTTAAGGCGACTTCGGCCCGAAGCGGGAGACCCGGGTTCGATTTCCGGTCCTGCTCACATTTTCACTTGTCGCCATTTGCACTAGCATAAAATCTGCTACAGCCAGGACATCGTCGTCTGAGCTCGAAATTTTAAGATGTTAGTAAACCGTTGCTTGTTACAAGCATGCTTGAGCCGTGTAGGTGCGTGAGCAATATGTGCATGCTTGTGCAACAAGCTTGCGCAAGCGTGCTTGTCAAGCATGCTGTTAAGGGTGTGGCCGCCTTTACTCCCTTCCCAACCACTGTCTACGTAGTCGTTAGTAATAGTTATTAATAGCATAGCCTGGCAGTTTCAGGTAGCGGATTCAGTCTTCGCGTGGTAGCGTGTCAGGTGAAAGCAGGCCGCCAGCCAGCGCGCCATAATAAGAGAGTGGCCGGCGCTCTCTGAAACTGAGATTGAAATCGAGCGGCGAGCGCGGACCAGCGGCGAGTAACGAGGTCTGGGCGCTGGCCTGACAAGCTACACGCCACTCGATAATCCAATTACTCGCCGTGGCCGTGTGTGGCTGGGCTGAGAGGGCCACTAGGCAGCGGCGGCTCTATGGAAATTACTTTCCCCACGCCGAAACTCAATGCAGCTACCAACAGCAGAGTGCACTTTCGTCTGCCGGCTACATGGGTAGCGAGAGAGTTCCAAACCAAGAGTACTAATATACGAGGGGCGTTCGAAAGGGGCGTGCAAAAATAAAAAAAACTACAAACGTGTTGAGGAAAAACATTTTTATTTTCCTACATAATCTCCTTTTAGACTTCTATACTTAGTCCAACACTGTTCTAGTTTCTTGATCCCTTCCGAAAAATAGGAATTATTCAAGCCTGCAAAATAGCTACTATTTTCTGCCATCACTTCGTTTGACTGAAATCGTCCCACCAGCCATTTCTTCAAATTGGGGAGCAAATAGTAGTCCGAGGGAGCCAAGTCTGGAGAATATGGGAGATGTGAAACGAGCTGGAATCTTATTTGCAATAATTTTGCGATCACAACTGCTGAGGTGTGTGCTGGTGCATCGTCGTGATGGACTTTTGTGTGGGGCAATCGCCCGTGTTTTCCTTGCAGCTCGGTCCAATAACGATAAATAATATGCACCTATAACAGTTTTACCCTGTTCCAGATGATGAGGATTATTACTGTGTAGTGACGAATTACAGTGACGATAATATCATCAATAATTTCTCGCAATAGCGAATTTATTTTAGCGTCACTGTATCAGGTATAGATGTTCTACCAAATGCTGACATATGAAAATTTGTGCCGGGCCGGGACTCGAACCTGGGTTCCCCGCTTTTCGCGAGCGGTCGCCTTAACCACTAGGCTACCCGAACACGACTCCAGGACCGACCCAATCTTCCATATACCACACTGACTGCACATATGAGTCAACTGTATATGGTGACATTGAAAATTTTCATTTGGTACAACATCTATACCTGATACAGTGACGCTAAAAGAAATTCGCTATTGCGAGGAAATATTTATAATATTATCATCACTGTAATTCGTCACCATACAGTAACTTAACAGACGCCTAAGCGAAGCAATGACGGTAACAGCGTAGGTTAATGCCTCGTTGCTTTCATTCTTCTTGGTGCTGCGACTGCTAAGAGATGAATGAAGTTGTCTCATATGTGCAGTCAGTGTGGCATATGGAAGTTTGGGTCAGTCCTGGAGTCGGGTTCCGGTAGCCTAGTGGTTAAGGTGACCGCTCGCGAAAAGCGGGAAACCCGGGTTTGAGTCCCGGCCCGACACAAATTTTCATATGTCACCATTTGGTAGAACATCTATACCTGATACAGTGACACTAAAAGAAATTCGCTATTGCGAGAAAATATTGATGAGGATTATCGCTTCTGAATCCCAAAAGACCGTCGCCATAACATTTCCGGCAGAAGGACCGGGCTACGCCTTTTTTGGTGCAGATTCTTCGTTGGCAAGCCATTGTTTAGAGTGGTCTCAGGAAGTATAGTAATGTATTATCCACAGTGACGAAACGACGCTTAAAGTCTTGCGGATTCTTCCACCTTTCTAGCAACGCTTCACACGATTCCGTTTTTGGTCAAACATGAGCAATCGCGGCACCCATCTTGCGGATAGCTTTCTCATGTCCAAATGTTTATACAAAATATTACGCGCCCGTTCATTCGAGATGCCCACAGCACTAGCAATCCCACGCACCTTAAGTCTTTGTCATCCACCACCATTTTATCAATGATTTCTGGAGTCTTAACAAGGCGTCCAGAATGTTTAAGCGTCACTTGTGCCCATATGGTTACTCCGAAAATTTTGAAACCACCTGTAAACTGTTCTAATCGAAAGCGCAAAGTCACCATAATGTTATCAAGCTTCTCTTTAGTAACCTGGGGCGTTTTGCCTTCCATAAAGTAATGTTTAATCACATACAAATTCTTTTTCGTCCATTGTTTTACAATCACTCTACTTCCTTGATTCACACGAATGCAAACAAAAAGAAGACCAATACTGCTGAAACTTGGTCTGCGTTCTTTCCAAGATGCTACTAACTAGACATGACCTCGAGATGCATCGGTGGTACCATCTCTTGGACTTTGCACGGACTTTTCAAATGGTCCTCGTACACTCTCAGATAAAAAAAATTTCATGTAGTAAATAAGTAGGAGCTGCCGTTTGACGTGTCGTATCACCGATCTGGCTTTAACATTTACATCTTCATCTACCTATACATCTGCATCGAAATTTTTACACCATTATACCTCCCATTCCAGTCGTGTGAGGTTCAGTGTGGGCGTTATTCTGTCTCATTTCATCCCTTTTTTTTATTTCTTTACTTTTTATTTTTAATTTTTTTAATACATACGTAGGAGGAAGCAATAGATTCGCTGGCTCGTCGAGAAATGTATGATCTCGAAAATTTGCATTTGTCAGACGATACAGAACGTCTCTCTCTGGCAATGTTCGTCACTGGAGTTTCCTGATTATTTGTAAGACGCTTTCGCGCTTAATAAATGAGTCTGAAAAGAAGCGTTTTTATCTCCGTTAGATCTACTCTCCGTCTTCTAACGATCCCATCTAGTACGAATTCCAAACTGATGAACACAAGCACTGGCCATTGTACGTAACTTTCCTTTATTGATAGTCTACATTTCTTGAGGTTGCTTCCAATAAATGTATAGCTTCAGCCCTATCCACGATTAATTTAATGTGGTCGTTCCATTTCAATCGCTCCTTTTGTCTACTCCGAGACGTCTTTGGCAGAAATTGCTTACAGTGTCGTGCTACTGAGTAAACGTATAATAAAGAATCTTTCTATGTAAATGCAACACTTCACATTTGTTTAAGTCAAGAATCAATTGCCATTCCCTACACCATGCGTCAATATGCTGTAGATCCTCCTGATTTTCCCAGTGTTGCGACTTTTGGATATACTGCAGCATAACCGCAAAAAGCGTCATTGAACTTCCCATCTTATCTACAAGACCATATAAGCCTCATTGAGCTTCCCATGTTATTTAAAAGCTTATTTATAAATATAGTGAAAAGTAACTGTTCTGTAACTCTGCCTTGAAGCAAGTCAGAAATCACTTTCAGTTCTGAAGGGTTCTGTCCGTTTACGATGACAAGGTACATTCTTTTAGCTAGAAATTATTAATCACTGTCCATATCCAAAGGATCAGAACAGGTTTAAAAGTCATAAAATAGTCCACAGATTTAATTTTCACTCATGTCTGATGAGCACAACGCTTAAAGTTTGTGCACTGAATCCATTGTGCTACAGGTTGACCGTCTGAAAAATGCTCGAGGCAGCTTAGGCACAGTGAATCTTCCTCATCGGCATCATCATAATCATCGTCTCTTGTTTCGGTTTCAGGTCTCCTGCAGATGATTTAGTTAAGTTCATTCTACCATTGTTCGTACTTTCTAGCCTTTTTGTTCTTCCTTACAATGCTTTTTTCTTTCTTTCTTTCTTGTCCAGTGGCATGGGTTAAGCTTAAGTTTCAGTTTCCTGACTTTCAATAGGCTGTACACAACGCCATCACGTTTGTTTGTACTTAGCACAACACTGCCCCAAAAGATTTTCTTGGAATCCCAAACTCTGCGTCAGCAGCACTCAGATACTTCCTTTATTTTACTTCTAAAACTGCCTTTAACGTCTTATCTTCAGAAATCATTCCTCTTTCACTTTTTCTTTTATAATTTCGAACCATATTTAAGTTACTACAAATAAAACAAATGTGTAAACATAGGCCGTAAATCGTATGTTTAAAAAACAAGGAAATGAAAGATTTTGACTACTAAGAAAGATATTTAAGATTAAAACAAAATTTCTTTAAAAACGCTTTTTATCTCGTGAATATGACGATTTTTTGACCTCTTAAGCCTATCAAAATATTCACCACAAGTGGTTGAAAGTGTCTTGTTAAATTGTCTATGTAAGATCTCAGGCAATAGAGATCTGTAAATGCAAGTTAAAACGCTCACTGTCACTCTAAATTACGAGTCCTTACGCAACGAAAATTTATGTAGCTGTTCACTCCTTAAAGGAGCAGCCAACGTTTTAACAAACTATAATAATATGTTTTTAAAAAAGTAATAGATAATTAAACATGGGATGGGAAGCATGAAATTATAATTTGATACTTTAAATTATTATCTATTCAATAAAATGAACAATAAAAATGTGGGGAGACCAAATTAAGAACAATAAAACACATACCTTGTACAAAAGTGAATTAAATCATGAAGTTACTGCCTGTAATAAAATTGTTTCTGCCCTTTATGAATATGGAAGCAATGTGGGAATAAACTTGCAACTACACAGTGGATAAAGGAAAACACATTCATTCACTCACAGACATGCGCATAAAGCTTGTGACACATTAATCATTGGAAACACTTGATAGTAGCGGCGAAACGAAGCGTCAGCGGCGTTTTGAAGAGATGGTGGGTGCCGGCTGCATCACAAATTTTAATTCATTGCACCATTGCACCATTAAAATCAAACTATTTACCAAACGAACTCATGTGTGGGGAGGCAGCGGCAGACTATATTTAAGTTCCACGTGGTGTGCGAGCACGGTTAATTATATTGAATTTACAAAAAGAAATTAATTTAGAATAAGATAGTAATGCACATGCGAAAATTCATATAGAAGAAAGCTAGTACCAGTAAAAGCATAGTTGAAGGCTGAAGTAATGACCGTTACGAAAGCACGCTGTGCAATCGGTCATACAAGACAGGAAAGACGGAATCAATCAAGAAAATCTGAGAAAAATTTAGCACGTCACAAACTTTAATTCAACTACTGTGTTCCATAGATAATTGCCACTACTGCCAAGGCTGTCCATGCTGTGGAATAGCACCTCGGCAATGGACATGGTGGAACATTCCTGCTAAAATTATATAAATATCATTTGAAATATAAATTTAGTAACACTGAGACGATTTTTCTTCTCGAATATGTCCACGATATTACATATAAAGGAGAAGCAATGAATTAAAATTTGTGATGCGGCCGGGAATCTAAACCGGTCCTCCATGCTTTCTGGCAGACGTCTTACCGTTAGACCACCACAGCACTAACGATTGTGACGTAGAGGGAAGTCGTATTTAGACATTTCCGAGGTCCTTAATCGTTAGTGATGCGGTCGTGTAATTTTAAGACGTCTGCCTAGTGAGCAGAGGTTCGATTCCCGGCTGCATCACAAATTTTAATTCATTGCTTCTTCTTTATTTGTAATATTTTGGACATATTCGAGACGAAAAACCGTCTCAGGGTTACTGGATTTATATTTACATTGATATTTTATTAGTTTGCCTAACCGAAACTAGTGCTGACGTATAGTAAATGAGTAATTTATACAATCGATATTGGCTTTGTCTTCTTATTGAAGTCATTACATTTTAATAAGTATTTTAGGATCGCTCTCCGTACCGACAATGGCAGCAAATATTGTCATAAAGTCGTTTCAGGGAAAAGTAATACTTGTCATGACTGCTTGCCAGCCCGGTGTGAGGGAGTACTTAGGCAGTGCACAGCGGCTACCCTCTTATGGGGAGCGGCGCCCCTCCTCGTAGCCACCTGTTGCGGCCGCTGGCGCGCCGCCTAACGGCATTACCCTGTACTGGACAGGAAGAGGGTGGGCAGAAGAGCAGAGGATGTCGGGATGTCTGCATTTTTATCTTACAGCTCCAGCGCGGCCCTCCAGGAAGTCCATTTGCCCACACACATCTGCATAATCGCCACGCAGTTGCCCGCCTGTCTCTGCTGCTGTCTACACCGCGGTACTCGACCACACTACACTGAAATATAGCCGCCGTCTGAAGGTCTAACTAAGCTTACAAGCTAAGGGAAACTACTTGAAATTTTTTGACGTCTTCTTTCAGTGTTTTAGCAACCCGCTACCTTATTATTGCGCTTAGTGTTGCTTGGCTTTGATGCACTCTGATTTGGTGGAGCTCGCCAACGCCTTCACGGTTGCATAAACAGCTAGCAGGAGGAGGCTACGACCATTGGTTTCACGAAGTTCGGATAGCGTATTTCCATCAGACTTTCTACAGCTTCAGCAATTACTACGTCAACATAAAGCGCAAGTCGTACTACTTAGGCGATTTCGAGAAAATCGTCTAGTGTCTACCGCACGGAGCTTATATGACCGTGTAATGGCAGCGTATAGGCAGTTACCGCTCACGGTCTGTATTGATCGATCCATCAAACCCCGCTCATCCTTTCTTTTATTTAAATCTTCACAAGTGAAAAGCCAAGATGGCAAAATACATATTTATTTTATGCCGACCTATTTCAGTGAGCTATGCCACCATCATCTAGTCATATCAAATTTTATAAGTTGGTCAACTTCTTTAAAATGGAGATTAAATAATAGGTGCAAAGTAGTACTTAGTCTAAATATAAAAAATACATAAGCTAGAACATCAGCAGCTTGTAAAAGTAGCTCGTATGGGGTATGATGGGATGATAACTTACACTTGCCACTCGAAAAACGACAACTGCTACAGCACAATTATGTTGACTGAACTGCAAATCTCTACTAACTTTTATATCCGGCAGTGTATGTCAAATATGGAGGGCTATGACTCACAAAGAGAAATATGTTGAGAACCTCTGTGATCTGATTTAACGTAACCGTGAAAAGGGGTGATTACGGACAGTTTTGAGATTAATTTCACTATAACTTTCGTAGGTTTTGTCAGAATTCATTTTTTTTTTACGGAAGTGGTGGGTTATATGTATATTCTAGAAACAGAACATCCATGTGAAACTACTTTTACCTGAGACAGACAAATAAAACGTCCGAAATCACCCCTTGGACTGGGGTGATTTCGGACACATGTGTATTTTCAATCTCTGTCCAGAGTTTCGAACTGTACGGGGTTATTTCGGACGCAAATTGACATTTTTTTATTCTACTTTATGTTTTGTTTGATTTGAGTGGCTTTTAACATATTTTAAGGACTTCCATCATTAAAATAAGGAATAAGGGCTGAGATAAGGAATTTTGTTTATTGAAGGCTTTTCTACACGTTAATCTGGCTCAATCAATATCTCTAACTGCTTTCCTTAAAATTTACGGGTCATAATTACACCGATCTTTAATACCTTTCTTACTTTTATAAGTTCTCGGCATTGCCCGAAATCACCCCACAAAGAACGCAATTTCGAAGAACCTTCGTTACTTTGAAACTTTACATAAAACTCGCAACAAGCTGGTAATAAACTTCCCACAATGTCGCTGACGGGGTTGGAACAGTTGCCTAGAGTGACATTTGACCGGAGACCGGGCCTTCTGCCGGGATAGCCGGCTTTCCACAGGTACAGTACAGGCGCAATAACAAGTCCAGCAGTTCAGCACAGCCGCTCCGGCGTGCTGGCTGGCGCTCACACCGCTCCAGTTGAGCAGCCGTATATCGCTTCGAGGTGGCTGACCAACGAGTTTCGCGGCAAATTTATTTTTAAGTCTGTTGTAGTAATTTTGGACATGCACAGGCAGGGGAGCAGCCAAGTACGTAACATCGTATTTCTTACGACTGTTACAGCCTTAAGAAAATTGCCATTTTAGTACGAAATTTAAATGGTCAAATTTGTATTATTCTATTTAAATATTAAACTTAAAAACATAATATCAATTCATATTGTTTTCCTTTTCACTAAAGGACCAATGTCTGATACCACTATTCCAGAAATGCTAATTCGAAGACAAGCTCTTAAGTTGAAATCTGCCATTGAGCTTCTATATATGAATTTAGTACTTTGCGTAAAAAAGCAGCATGTACAGTCGGTGACAGAATTCGCGAGACCCCTCGCCTAATCGCTATACACAACCGCAAAGTTCTGCTGCTTGGTGGGCAGTATATACAGCTAGGCAACACGATCGTACATACTGTCGATTACCCATCTGACACGAAATCTGAGAGGAGAAATGCTATCTTCCAGTATCGCAGCCAGTTGTAACAACACGCGTGCTTTCTATGCGACGTGAAGGCGACTTCGAAAACTGATTTTAGATACTGCTTTGCGTATTAGCTATAGTGTTTTAAGCTGTTCGCGACCGAAAAATTCCTTTCCACATTTCTTTTCTTATAGTTTCAATGAACAAAGACAGCAATTAGAAATGAGATGCTGCAGTCCGTGAATATTTTCGGACGTTACTGACACATTCAAATGGAAGAATTGCATGCATATCATAGAATTAATTCAATTACATGAATGGACTTTGTTATGAAGCTAAGTGTTACATCATGGTGCATCATGTTCCGAGTATCGCTGACGGTTTCCGCCCACCGCCTCGGTTGCGCTATAAAGACGACAACCGTTTGGCGCCGCAGATCACTGATGGTATTTCCGAGAGTGGAGGTATCGTGTCATTTCCACTGGTTCTCTTTCGGTTGTTGTTGCAACTAAGATATCAGCACAAATTTAACAAACATAAGCCAGCTGTGTCACCACAAATTACAGTTCTCCTCAGATGTTTGGTGCTTTTCCATACTCCTTGTCTTATTGAAATGCCTAATAGTAAGCATTTGACAACATATTGGGCTATTATAATACCAGATACGATTATGTCAAATGAATGTGCAGAGAAGCAAACAAATGATAAAGATAAGCTTATTTATCTGACGAGATGGCCAACTACTGATCAACGAGTGACCGATTACTGACTCTTTCACATTTTTCTTCTATTTTGAAATATGGCTCATTATGTTTCTCACGTAACAATAACAAACACAAATGATAATTTGCCGCGATGGAGTAGCCGAGCGGTCTAAAGAGCCTCGCTGCGGAGCGCGTGGTTGCTCGCCGTGCAGGTTCGAGTCCTTCCCGGGGGCAGGGGTGTGTGAGTTTGTCCTTAGGTTAGTTAACCTAGGTTTCAGCTATGGACTGATGACCACGCACTTTGGTCCGATAGATTTACAGACATTTGAACACATGATAATTGAGTAACAATCTGTATCGCAATCATTGTGAGGAAATTATTATTCCGTAACCATGAAAATATATTGATACTATATGAAACTTGTGCAACTTTATGTACACTCTGCACTGTATCACTACTCACTAAAATACTAATTGAACCAACCATTTACAAAGAACTGAAAACAAGTAAGCACAGTTGTGAGATGTAATTACAAGGTGACTAGTGATGCAGTTTCCCGCTGAATTAATGTAAGCAGTACATACTTAAGGATAGACCAATGCGGAATCAGGAAAGTCTGGGTTGGGTTACCTTACATTCACTATTTCAAGCACGCAATGTTTATTAAGAGCAAACAGGAAACACCGATGACAATATAAACACTAACTTGCCAAAAAAAAAAAAAAAAAAAAAAAAAAAAAAAAAAAAAAAAAAAGAATAAATAAATAAATAAAAATAAAACCGTAACCTTTAAAGAAGGCCAGGATCATAAAAATCAAGAAAAAGCTTTAACTGGTCTAAAGGGCAGCAAATTAGGAAAATAATCGTTTACAATAGCAGTTAGATAATAACAGTTAGATAAAATGCCAAACCAACAAGCCCTTTTAAATGGCCAATACCTGAGACATATACAAGCTTAGCAGAAGACATACAATTTAAGAAAAGGCTTCAGCTTGCCTAAAGGGAACAGAAGAAAACAGCGACTTAACCGGGGGGGGGGGGGGCTGTAGAAAGGGATGAATCCTCCCAATATGAGTAAAGGCGCAACACTGTAAGGTGACCAGGCGACTTTTTTTTCAGAAATCACGTCAGCTCGGATTGACTTCAGTCCCCACCAGACCACGATCCTGAATAAGCCAGTAGAACACTGGAATAAAATTTACAATTCAAATTACAGCAGAGGATATGCAACATAAATGGCAACATTAATCAATTTCCATTGCAGCAAACTTGAAGCAGCAATGTCTTTCCCATAAAGACGACGGTAAGTGGCCACAGAGAAAAAGGAATAGCAAATGGGTACGCTTTAAGGAGTGTCTGAACGAATTAAAGAACTGCAGTCTTAATCCGAAGGAAGCTCTAGTGTCCCTCAACTTTGCCCAAAATACGACTATGGGTTGGCATAATTTACCCGTAGTAATAAAACATTCCGCCTGTGATTACGACTGCCCCCCCCCCACACGTTTGTTGCAAACAGCAAATATTAGCTAAGAAACCATATAATATCGAATTTCATGGGCGAATAACCGCTCAAATAGAAGACCTCGCTGCTATTAGGCAGGACAACCGCTTTCGGTCATCAAAGTACATGTATTCACAAGGAGATAGGGGTGTAAATCCGCTGGGGTTCAGCTAACCACCCTAAATTAAGACGGGGACACAAAGACAGGGAAGTACATGGTGAACCAGGAGGAAAAGACGCCAACAAACGCAAATAATTGGACACGCCCAAGCGACGCAACTGCTTAACTCCAAGTAGACTACTCGGAGGTCGCCTCGATATTTGCGCGGATATTGGATTAAACATCATGAAAGAAGGGTGCAAACGTGTTAGAGACCATATCCAGTGGCATATGTTGACTCTGACCATAACATATTGGTAATAAACTGTGGGTTAAAACTTAAACTGCCAAAAGGTAGAAAAGTAACGAGGAGCCTGGATAAAGTGAAGGAAACTGAGATTGTTGAGAGTTTCAGAAAGAACATTAGGCAAGTGGGGAATAGTAACAGAGTAGAAGAGGCAGGGCCGGATCTAGAAGGGGGCAAAGGGGGCAGTTGCCCCGGGCGGCAGAATTTAGAGGGCGGCAAATTTTGACCGAATCTTTTTTTTTTTTTTTTTTTTTTTACGGAATGTATCTTTCTGGTATAATTTAATAAAATTAACTGACACAGTGTTATTAAAAGTAAACTGACTGCAAGACATGCCGAAATCATTTAATAAAACTAAAATTCCTGGTTGCGGACTTCAGTGTTGCCCTGTCATAGGTACTTCAGCTAATCAAACTTTAAAAATCTACTAGATATTGGCCAGAGTGAGGGAGATGTTTGCGTTATTGCATAAGTAAATGTACAATGTTTATTAATTTGCATAGATTTCCTTTTTCAAATAAATGAATATTGATATGAAAATATCATGGTAATATTTGTAGAACAGGTGAATTTGAATAATGTTCCAGTATATATAAAAGTATTTCAGGTGCGCACATTTCTTATTGAAAGTCAAAAGTATTGAGGATCTAGAGTTCTCTCTGGGTAGCGGTGGAATTGATAGACATCTACACAGAATACTCTGTAAATCACATTTAACTGTCTGACAGAGGGTTCATCGGACCACTTTTATACTATTTATCTCCCATTCCATTCTCGAATAGCGCGCGGGAAGAAAGAACATCTGAATCTCTGTTCGAGCTCTGCTTTCACGTATTTATCAGATGATCTTTTCTACTATTGTAAGTTGGAGGCAACAATATATTTTCGCATTCGGAGGAGAATGTTGACGATTGTAGATTCGTAAGTAGCACACGTCGCAGCGATAAACGCCTTTGTTCTAATGATTCCCATCGCAGATCCTGTATCATTTCCGTGAAGCTGTATCCCCTGTATCACGACAATACAAAACACGCTGCCCTTCTTTCGACTCTTTCCATGTCCTCCGACAAACCTACCTGATAAGTATCGCACACTGGGCACCAAGACCTGATTATACAGGAGGAATCTCACTGTATTATTGATGCTGTCCTTTTTCTAGCTAAGCAAGGAAGTGCTTTTAGAGGAACAAAAGAAGATGGTGATTTTGGTTATCCACATAGCGGCAAATTTCTAAATACAATTCTCATATCATACTATAGTGTCCCCCTTCGTCTGCATATTGAACGCCACAAGAAAGGCCAGATTAGCTATTTTTACAAAAATATACAAGATGAGTTCAGTGACTTGATTGCTGACAAAATAAAACAAGAAATAATTAAAGATATTTTAGCTGCTAAATACTTTTCACTGGTGTTTGACTGCACTCCAGATATCAGCCACAATGCACAGATGACACAAGTAATTCGATTTGTCAATTCGAATGACTCAGAGGTTGTGGAAAGTTTTACTGACTTTTTTACAGTTACAGACATAACAGGAGAAGGCCTTAGTCAAGAGATACTCCAAAAATTGGAACAAGATGGGTTGAACATTAAGCACTGCAGGGGGCGGTCTCATGACAATGGGGCAATCAGGGCTGGAAAGTACAAAGGGGTCCAGTCAAGAATACTTCAGAAGAAAAAACTGGCTTATTCGTACCATGTGCTGCTCACTCTTTAAATTTAGTAGGAGCAAATTTAGCAGACATTCAGCAAGACTAGGTGATCTGCAAGAGTAGATGCGGTTGAAGCTGTTTACAAGCATTTTCATGAAGTTTTGAAGGCCCTGGAAGAAACTGAAACTTATAAATTATCAACACCAGAAACAAAATCAGAGACAAGATCTATTTTAAAAAATATGAGAAAACTCAAATTCATTGCTTTAACTTGTTTCTGGTGTGCAATATAAAAAATGCTCATGTTAATCAGTTTCTGCGAAGCTAATACTTTACAGTTGATAAACCTATTCGAAACATTCAAGCACTTTGGGCATTCTCAAAACTTCCCGGGATTCTTGTACCTCTGAAGCTATTTCCGAGCCCAAATTCTCCAAAAAAATGATTAGAAGGAAGAAGAAAATGGCCGATGATCTTTGTGACTATGAAGTATCCAACATTCACAGAAAAAATAAGGAATAATTGACAGAGCTTAGTACCACGTTTACCGCACTTGAGAAAATTGGTGCAAAAATTAGTTTTCTGTGTGGTGTGCAAATTCGACAAATGGAAGTGAAGGACTTGAAGGCCAAAGCAGCGGACCTGGCAGAAGATCTTAGCGAGGAAGAACTTGAAGTTGAAAATTTCAGACAACATGCGCTGGCAGTAGACAGAGCCTTACAAGATTCCACTGCATCATCAACATTAAGTTTAATCTATAAAAATAAATTGATAGAGGGGTATCCAAACCTTACTACAGCGTTAAAATATATCTTACCATTCTAGTTTCTGTTTCGTCTGGAGAAAGAAGTTTCAGTAACCTGAAACTAATTAAATACACTTGAGGACGACGACTGCTTAACAAAGCTTAGTATAATATCCATAAGCACAAACGAGCTGCTTCTCTAAACCATGATGATATCAAAAACAGTTTTGCAGCAAAAAAGCTCGAAAAGCGAAATTTTGAATTGATTTTTGTACGATGAGTAATCTTGTAATATTTTTGTAGGTATTAAAATTGTTCTGTTTTCCTTCGATCTTCATTCAGTCAATAAAATAAGTTCATGTTGTGAGATTGTGACATTTATTTAGAAATATGTAACCCAATTAGCGTCAAAAAGTCGATTCTTACAGGAGGGGGCGTGTGAAAGAAGGGGCTGCAAATTTAAGCTTGCCCCCCTTGGCAAATGTCCTAGATCCGGCCCTGAGAAGAGGAATGGATAGCTTTCAGTGACACAGTAGTAAAGGCAGCGCAGGATCATATGAGCAGGTCAAGGCCTAATGGAAACACATGGGGAACAAGGATGTACTAAACTTAATTCGTGAAATGAGAAAATATAAAAACACACCAAGAGAAGCGGACAGACGGCTAAAAAATGAGGTTGTTGGATAGGACAGGCTGACTAAGCAGGGTGGGTAGAGGACACATGCAAGAATGTATAACAAGGGGAACGTTAGATACGACCAACAGGAGAAAGAGAGAATCGTTTCAAGACAAGTGGGTCTGTTTTAATCCAAGTTGAATACTTCGGAGAAACAGGTAGATCCTGGGAGGCTCAAGTGTACATGAGGCCGCCGTCGTCACACGGAACACCTTCGGCGATACCGCTCGCCCTGCAAGTGGCACATTACGCGGTATACACTGTCAGCACGCCCGGCAGTTCCTCGCTCATAAGGCCCTCTCACTGGCAGCGAAGATAGCCGCCGGTAGACAAGCGCCAAGCGCAATCTATTGCGCCGCCGACAGCAGAAATCAGAAATAAGATCGATAGGACTGCGCTCCGCGATATGGCACCGTCACGAAGAAGAAAAGGACGACGACGAAGGACACACTGGTCACACCAGTGACACCGAAACGAGAAAGGATGCCTAATCGAATGATGATACAGAGCTTGGTTCAAGTACATTAATTGTATACGTTGTAAGATATGTATGACAAGGACAATATTATATGTACAGGATCATATGTACAGTGTTAAATTATGTACACATCACACAAGTTCTTAGAATTCTAAGTCCAAACAGGTGATCCAGTTGAGCCGGCCGCGGTGGCCGAGGGGACTGAGGCGCTTCAGTCACGGTCTGCACGGCCACTACGGTCGGGGGTTCGAATCCCCCCTCGGGCATGGATATTTGTGCCGTCCTTAGTTGTAGGTAGTTGATAAGTAGTTTGTAAGTTTAGGGACTGATGACCCCGTAGTTAAGTCCCTTAAGCTTAACAAACATTTGAACATTTTTTTGATCCAGTTGAGCCCTTCAGGTAAAGCATGGTGGATGCCATATATTGATCCCCCAAAGGCTCGTTTCGGGCATTCACCTACAATATGGTTTATTGTTTGTAGGGCATCTCCACAGTCACACTCGGGGGATGTTATCCAGCACCATCTGTCCTGTAGATATCCGCAGTTCCCTTGTCCTGTTCGGATGCGGTTTATGATTCTCCGCTGGCGTCTGGGAAGTGTAAAACCTGGAACTCGCATTGAAGGGTTTTCAACCAGATGACCGTTCATCACTGACGATTCTTCCCAATAGCTTTTCCGTGCTTCATTGATGTCAAAGTTGGTGACATCAAGATGATGTGCAGTTTTCCAACATAGTTTTCTTGACTTCAAACGCTGGTGTTCTGCTGATGTATCGCTGTGTATGAGTAGCTGGAGGTTCTTCTGAATGTTCCTCCAGACCTTCAGGAGAACATCCTACGTAGAGCTGGAGGTTGGCTGTTACTTAAAACTGGTATCCAAGCAGTTTAAGTACTATGTATGCAACCCGTGATAAGTCGCATTGTCTGGTTGAGTTGCATATCTATTTTCTTAGTGTGAATACTGTTCATCCAAGTTGGACAACAGTATTCAGCGACTGAGTAAGTACCAAAGCAGTTCATCGTACGGTTTGAGCACTGCAACCCCAGGAGGTACCAGCAAGGTTCTGGATGTTATTATTACGTGTCTTCACTTTAGCAACCACGTTGGAGAGGTGTTGACGGAAAGTTAGCAATCTGTCGAGTGTTATTCCAAGGTACTTTACTTTTGGTTTATAGTTAGAGAGCCGATTTCGTAGGTGAAATACTGAAGTGACAGTTTCCTGAAGGTTTAGGCGGAGGCACCATTTCCTGAAGTATGTGTCCAGAATTTCCATGTCGGCAGTTAATGTACTTTCAGCAGTAGTGAAACTAGGGCTTTGGGTTACCAAACAAATGACATCAGCATATATGAATTTCCTTCAGGATGTGGCTGGCAGGTCATAGATATATAAATTGAAAAGGAGAGGGGCCAATACAGATCCTTGGGGTAAGCCGTCATTTAATTTGAAGACCTTGCTTCTGTCGTTATCAGAGTAGATCTGGAAAAGTCTGTTGTTTAGCATGTTTCTAAGTACGTTTGTGAGTTTCCGACGCTGAATCATGCTCACAAATTTCAAGAGAAGGCCTTCTCGCCATACGGTGTCATGAGGTGAAACAGAGGTTTATCGAATCTAGACCTATGAGTCTCGAGGGAGTTTTCGCGATCGTCATTTGAATAAAATTCTTGAGTATCTGTCTCCAGATTGTTTTTGTTTTCTAGAAAATGACCTGTTTCGGGACAGCTCCCCTTCTTCAGATCAATTCTATGAAGTTACAGAGTCACCTGTCGCGTGGTGAACGAATGTTCATAGTGTTTAGACTGTGAACACTCGTTGATCACGCGACAGATTATTCTGTAACTTCATAGAATTGATCTGAAGATTAAGTAGCAAGGTCGAAACCGGTCATTTTCTGGAAAATAAAAGCGATCTGGAGACGGATACTCAAGAATTTTACTGAAAAAGAGGTATCTGATGACTTAGATACATGAATCGGATGTACATACCATCCTTTACGACAAACACCGTTAACATGATGTGGCGTAGTGTGCGATCGAAGCCACACGTGGCGCCCCTGCCTGTCTCTCTCTCGGGTGCATTAATGCCGGCGATATTGGCTGCTAATAGTATCAGCGGCTGGAACGAGAGGCATTCGCGCAGCTGCGCGGCTGTCTGCTTCTGCTGCGCTTCAGCCGGCTGTGCTCACCTCACAGACAAGCTGCGTGGCTACTAGCGAGAGAATCTTATTAATCCGTGGAACAAAGATAATACACTAGTGTTTCCCAAACAGTGAGCCGCGACCCACTAGTGAAAAGTTATGTGCAAAATCCGTTCTGCAGAAGAAACCAATGTGGCTAATAACGTATCCATGGTGATAGGAGAACAACGCAGCCATATCAATCATTTGTAATTGC
Organism: Locusta migratoria; assembly: GCA_026315105.1. Lineage (NCBI taxonomy): Eukaryota > Metazoa > Arthropoda > Insecta > Orthoptera > Acrididae > Locusta > Locusta migratoria. The sequence goes on from CM048744.1 coordinate 670,080,937, forward strand.
GGGAAAGCGAACTAGCGCCCAGAACGGACAGAAACGTTTGCTCTCTCTGCGGATTCTGGGAAACAGAGGCCCCGCCATCCCAGGCATTACTAATTCGCCAGTGCCGATGTGCGCCCTTCCATATGAAACCGCAGCACTCAACAGTGACTTTCCCACAAGGATCTCGGTCTACTGTGACCATAAAGTATTGGTAATAAACTGTGGGTTAAAACTTAAACTGCAAAAAGAAAAGTAACGAGAAGGAGCCTAGATAAACTGAAGGAAATTGAGATTGTTGAGGGTTTCAGAGAGAGCATTAGACATCTACATGGGATACTCTGCTTATAACATTTAAGGGCCTGGCTGAGGGTTCATCGAACCACCATTATACTATTTATCTCCCATTCCATTCTCGAATAGCGCGCGGGAAGAAAGAACACCTGAATCTCTCTGTTCGAGATCTGATTTCTCGTATTTTATTCTGATGATCATTTCTACCTATGTAAGTGCGAGTCAACAATATATTTTCGCATTCGGAGGAGAATGTTGGCGATTGGAGTTTCGCAAGTAGCCCACGACGCAGTGATAAGCGCCGTTGTTGTAATGATTCCCATCCCAGATCCTGTATCATTTCCGTAACGCTGTCTTCCCTGACAATACCTAACGAGCTGCCCTTCTTCAGACTCTTTCGATGTCCTCCGTTAAACCCATCTGATAAGAATCCCACACTAGGCTGCAATACTCCAAAAATGGACGGACAAGCGTAGTGTATGCAGTTTCTTTTGTAGTTCTGTTACATGTTTTAAGGGTTCTGCCAATAAAACGCAGTCTCTGGTTCGCCTTTCCCACGATATTATCTATGTGTTCTTTCCAATGTAAGTCTGAAGTAATAGTAAATCCTAGGTATTTTGGGGAGTTTACGGCCTTCACTTTTGATTGATTTATCTTGTTAACAAAGTTTAACGGATTTCTTTTCGAACTCATGTGGACGACTTCACACTTGTCATTATTTTTACACCATATTTGTCTTTACTTGTCATTATTTTTACACCATATTGCTATCTTATTTAGATCGTTCTGCAGTTGGTTTTGATCTTTAGATGACTTTACTAGACGGTAAATGACGGCGTCAGCTGCAAACATGAGAGCTACTTAGATTTTCTCACAAATCGTTTATGTAAATAAGGAACAGCAGAGGGCCAATAACACTACCCTGTGGAACGCCGGATATCACTTCTATTTAAGTCGATGCCTTACCATCGATTACTACGAACTGTGTCCTCTCTGCCTCTCTGACAGGAAATCCCCTATCCAGTCGCAAATTTGGGGCGGTTTACCATAACCACTCAATTTGATTAAAAGCCGTTTGTGAGGTACAGTATCAAAAGCATTCTGGAAATCAAGATATACGGAATCAATTTGAGAACCCTTGTCGATAGCACTCATCACTTCGTGTGAGTAAACAGCTAGTTGTGTTTCGCATGAACGATATTTTCTAAAACCGTGTTGACCTTGGGTCAATAGATCATTCTGTTGGAGATAAGTCATAATATTTGACGCCAATATAATAGGCCTGTAGTTTTGTGGGTTTCTCCTACTGCCTTTCTTGAATATAGGTGTGACCTGTGCAACTTTCCAATCTTTTGGTACAAGTGTTTCTAGGTAGCCACGCAGCTTACTGCAGCGAATACACAGGGCGGCACCCCGTGTTGCGTTCTACGGCCAGCTGGCGCTGAATCACAGACAAAGCTGAATGTATCAATTCACCGCCTTGCGAACTCTCCGCCTCGTACCTGCGTCCATTGTGGCCCGTCCCTACATGTAGCCGGACCGTCCTACTTACCTTGCTTTCCCCGTTTCCTTGGCCGAACTCCGCCCGCACAGTCCCTCCTGCCTGTTATTATCGCTCGAGTTTTCGTAGACTTCACATCGTGCCACTTGGATGTTACCATTGTAGAGGATAGGGAGAATGTAGACGTAATAGGAAAAGTTAACCAGTGGTGAGTGATCTTTAACGCAGAAGTTGAACATGGAAGCGGTGCTGTGCTGAAATCAGACGTAGAGCGGGACTAGCACGTTTATGATTTCAGCAAATAAAGTGGAGCGGCTCGGCGAAGTTTCAGGTGCCGCAAGTAGGTCGGTGAGGGCACCGTACTGTGTAACAGCCTGACAGCTGAAGTGCTTAAAGGTTGCTGCGACACACGTGATCGAAAGTAGGACACCGGTCACGTGTAGCAAAGATCAGCTATGCCACAGGCCGAAGGGGTCAACCTCGTCTTATAAATACAGGCGAAAAAGACTGGTTCAGGCGTCAGTCAGCCACGGCAGAGAGAGAGAGGGAGGCAGCCAGGCTGGGCAGTCACCTGCCGCCCGGACTGTGCTTCTTGTCCACCAGAATTGTTATTGAAGGAAATCGCAATTTGCGATCAGTTATGACTTCACACTACTAGGTTTAGATGGAATAATAAAGTGCGCGAATAAAAATTTGAGCCCGGCCTGCATTCGAACCCAGGATCTGATGCTTAATAGGCAGACGCGTGGACCATTCCACCACCGACGACACAGTGACCAGCCCCATTGTAGAACCGGCCGCGGTGGCCGAGGGGACTGCGGCGCGCTAATCACGGTCTGCACGGCCACTACGGTCGGGGGTTCGAATCCCCCCTCGGGCATGGATATTTGTGCCGTCCTTAGTGTTAGCTAGTTCATAAGTAGTTTGTAAGTTTAGGGACTGATGACCCCATAGTTCAGTCCCATAAGTTATACAAACATTTGAATATTTGAACCGAATGCAGAGCACTCTTCCCTGCGCGTCTCCCGCCACACCCAAATCTCCATTCGCCACCTGTCTCTTTCCTCTAGCTCAGCCTATTTGTTCTGTATTCCATGTAAACGGAGTACTGTTCGCAAATTGGGATTTTTTCCAGTCATTGATCGCTGTAACGTCCTCAGAAATATATAATTGTATACAAGCCGAGGCTGGGCTCCTGACGACAATGAATTGTGGCTCGATACCTCATGGTCTGTTCTCCCTGATGCGGAAAAGCAGTATTGTGGCTGCGACCATTACAAACAAATAGACTGTGGTAATAGGAAAGAGACAGCGTGGCGAATGGAGATTTGGGTGTGGCGGAAGACGTGCAGGGAAGAGTCCTCTGCAGTCGCGCTGGTCACTGTGTCCTCGGTGGCGGGGTGGTCAACGCGTCTGCCTAGTAAGCAGGAGATACCGGGTTCGAATCCCGGTCGGGCACCAATTTTCATTCGCCGCACTTTGGTATTACATCTAAACCTAGTACAGTGAAGCCATAACTGATCGCAAATTGCGATTTATTTCATTCATTGAACGCTGTAACGTCGTCAAAAATATATTATTGTTACAATTGTTATCGCAAAACTAAGTCTGTCGCAGGCTGGAAGCACTTCGATGCAGCCGCGGCCAGCAACCGATCAACACAGCATCCCCGTCGAGAGATGCCGCCAGCGGAATAGCGGCGGCCCAGCCTGACGCATCGGGCAGCGGGGTCCCGGCCTCGACAGCAGCGCAACCGGGCGTCGAACCAACGCATGGCCCGGTAAGACTGCAGCCAGTTACCCACCCAGGGGCGTGGTGTGGGCGAAAGGACGCGGCCATACCTGAAGCGCTCCTGTGACCGTCTGGAGGGCGAAGCAGCAGCAGCTGGAGGAGGAGGACCTGAGTTCAACTCCCGGACAACGCCCAGCGCGGTACGGCCATCGCGGCGGCGGCGGCACGACGCAGTGACCTCGCCTCACGCAACACAGAGGCGTAGCGGCCGGCGGGCAGCCGCACCAGCAGCGTCAACTACTACGAGGATCGTGACGTCAGCTGGACGTCACCTCAGAGCATACAGCGCACACGACACTCCACTCGGCCGTTTGTAAGCATGAATTTCAATAAACTGTTTTGTTATACTGGACCACTATTTCATTGCCACCCCACTCCCGAGTTGAGTACTGAGCTTACAGCCCACATGGAACGAACTAGTGTAGCTATCCTGACGTAGACGAAGTCTGTGTGTAGAAAATTCGTCATTTGGCCCATATACGTTACACCCTGGATGTTACCATCTCAGTAGTTACGATATGGAAGTTACAACGACTACTGGTGGTAAGTCTAGTTCCCACTTTAAGGTTATTTCTACACAGTGAAGAAAACGAAGGAAGATGGGACTGTGATTTGGCGCTGTTCTAAACAGAAAGAGAAGCATTTCCGAGGAAAGCTGAAAACCAACGATTCTACAGTGCGCTTTTCGCACGAGCATCACAAAGAAGAGGGCACGAGAGGAAAATACGTCTAAAATCTATTCAGATGAGCTAGGTACCTTGCATAATCGATGGTACGACTTCGTGACAGAAGTTATACAAGCAAAGTGAAAAGTCGCTGGGAAGTGAGAGGGATCCAGATACAAGAAAAGAGCTTGAACTTAAAGCAGAGCTGTTAACTATGAATGATGGCAGGAGTTTCCTGTTAAGCGACGATAAATCAGGAGACAGGATAATAGTTTTTTGTGGAAGAGCAGCGAGAGAGGCTCTAAGAAGTAAACGATACTTTTTTTTGTTTGGTACACTTCAAGTGATGTAGCAAACAGTTTTCACAGATATATGCAATTCATGCAGATTTGGGAAGTAATAAAAATGAGACTAATATCTACCCAGTTGCATTTGCATTATTGTCAAATAAAACGAAAGACACATACATCCGACTTTCAAGAAATGTGCTGGAAAATATTCCCTCCAAGTGTGGCTGCAGATTAGAGTCAGCAGCAATGTCTGCTATTATACATATGTTTCCAACTTCTTCAGTTCATAAATGTTATTTCCACATGAGAAAATATCTCTGCAGGAAAGTACAGAATCTTGGACTCAAAGAAAATGAAAAAGTGAGACAACAAATTCGCATGTGTGCTGTGCTGGCATTTCCACGGCCTGAAGATGTATGTGATCGATGGCTGGAGATACATTCACAGGTACCAGATCTCACTAGGCTTTCTGACTTTTTCCGCTATTTTGTAGAGAGATGGTTGGAAAATGAAGAAAAGCGTAACAGCATTTGGAGCTGCTACAAACAGCTCCATCGAACAACTAACTCCGTGGAGGGCTGGCATAACTAAATCAGTACTATTCTTTCCAACTAAATCTGAAAATTAGTGATGTAATTATATGCATGAAAACAGAAGCAGAAAATTCAGCGTGCGCGTTAATGAGAACGGAAGTGAGTATAGAAGGTAAAAGAAAGGAAACAGTGAACATGAAACGGCATGAAAGAAAGGCTGGAGAAAGTATTGAAAAAGTTCTTGGAGGATGGTGTGATTAGTCCTTGCTTGAAGACTATCTCCTACCTTCAAAAACTAGACTAAATAATGTATCAGAATATGTATATAAATAAAAAATATATGAAATGTAAATAGCAATTTTAAATAAATTTTTTCTGCACTATTATCTTACATCTGTTGTATTTCATATTAGTTTGAGAATGAAAATTAAAATACTAAATTTTAAAGAATGCGACTTTTTCTGGATTTTTGAATACAAATATTCATGCCATTTGTGTTTCGTATTATTTTGTGAGTGAAAATTAAAATATTAGTTTCTCCATCACTGGATGCTTGCTGTTGCCGCAACTGTTGTTCAAATTTAATGAAAGTCCAGCTCCAGTTGCATTTATTGGTGCTTTATTTAAGCCCACACTACCAGTTTCGGCCTCTATGTTAGGCCATTTTCAAGTGTGACAGACGTTATGCTGTAGAGAAAGCAACGTCAAGTCACATTTGAAAATGGCCTAACATAGAGGCCTAAACCGGTAGTGTGGGCTAGAATAAAGCACCAATAAATGCAACTGGAGCAGAACTTTCATTAAAATTAAACAATTAATAAGGAACATGAGGTTTTATTTCTGGATCTCGAAAAAGATTTTCAAAGTTATCCGGACCCCATCGAAGATTACTTGCCGATCTCTGTCCTGTAGCATCATCCCCAAAAACACTTAATTGAATTTTCGATTTATCTACGTACATATTGCGAAAGACAACGGTCCTGGTTCGTCAGCAGGTACTTCGTGGACGCTTAGGGGAAGACTGAAGAAGCAGGCCAAATTAAAATTAAACACCATTCGGAACGCAAACGTTTTCTCCAGTTCCTTATCTTAAATGGGGCGTTCCGCGGAACTCACAAACTTCGAACGTGCTCAAGTGACTGAGTGTCACTTGTGTCAGAAATCTGTAAGCGAGATTTCCACACTCCTAAACATTCAAAGGTACACTTTTTCTGGTGTGATAGTGAAGTGGGAACGTGAAGACACGTACAGCACGAAAGCGTACAGGCCAACCTGTTCTGTTGACAGAGACCGATGACAGTTGAAGAGGGTCGTACAGAGGCAGCCATCTACCAGACCATTGTGCAGGAACCATAAGCTGCACCAGGATCCACTCCAAGTACTATAGGAGAGGAAAGGGGAAAAGGATTTCATGGCCCAGAGGCTACCCATAAACCACCCATCACGCAGCTCAATGCCAAACGACCCCTTGATTGGTGTAAAGAGCGCAAACATTGGACGAATCAACAGTGGAAAAACATTGTGTGGAGTGACGAATCACGGTACACAATGTGACGATCTGATGGCAGGGTGTGGATACGTCGAATGCCCAATGAACGTCATCTGCCAGCGTGTGTAGTGCCAACAGTAAACTTCGAAGGCGATGGTGTTATGGTTTGGTCGTGATTTTCATTGAGATGGGTTTCACATGATCGTTGCTTTCGGAACTCATGTTGATTCTTACCCGAGGAGATTCTCTATCTCTAGAAATATCATAATACTCGGACATGAAACGTGTTCCAAAATTCTATAACTGACCGACGTCTGAGATATAGGCCGATAGTTTAGCGCATCTGTTCGACTGTCCTACCACACTCTAACATATACTGTCACGACACTTCCGCATATTTTTGTTATACACTGCGACAGTAGCGCTTCAAGCGGCCGGAAAGCTACTTTTCTGAATACGACATTGAATGAGTGCGAACAGTATCGTTTATATTGATTTTAACACACTTTTTAGATTAGGAAACGTATGTAATACCTTGTAATAGATAATAACTTTAAAACAGCTCTACATTTGTCTTAATGACGTTTCCTAAGGTCCCTGGCAAGGTACGAAACGGTACATTACAGGATAGTTTATTTATCGCTATTTTGTAATCTACAGGCTTCTGATAAATAATTTGGCAGAAAGACGTAGCTTTTCTACTAACGAACGTTAAGTTGAATCAGTGAGTTTGAACGTAGCAAATGTATGTAGTTGCAATAACTACAGTATGTAACGTACCAAATCACCTTCAACAGTTGTAGCTGAAGGAAACACGTCACAAATGTGGCAATAAAACGGCAAAAGCTATGAAACTATTTTACAACAGAGACATAGGCAATTCCACAATTGTTGCTACAGCTGAACCACAAATGGCAAGAGTCATCAAAACTTTGCCTCTTTAAGCTAAAGTAATTACACTGAACATAATATACACGTTTAAAAAAGACGTACGAGGTGTAAAACTGTGCGAATCATTAGACTCCACACCGAATTTGTACACTTCAAAAAATGCCTGTCATAGTAAGAAAAGACCATAATAGAAATTTATTATTATCTTATTTTTATAGTCTACTTACTTACAGTGGAGTAAGATTGAAATACACACATATTCGTAAATATTTGTTCAAGACGAAGTTGTTATTTGTACCACTGAATCAGTAAAATTGACTGTTTTTACATTAATTCCCTTATTAATGTACGTCTGTTGATATTTTATTAATGCTTGTAACTCAAAAATTGTACTAACTATTTCGTTAATTACGTACAAAAGTAATTATAAACAATCATCACAACTTTGATGGTTTTCCCACCGCTAGGAGCGCTAATGTCGTTGCAGCCGTCAGTTGACAACAACTTTTACAGCAGTCAGTGTCGAGACTGTGTTAGAGTGTGGTCCTACCATCAATTTCCGACATAAGGCCAGAGCACTTAACGGATATTATTATAGAAAAGATTGCTTCATAGCCAAAATACTACGCAACATTACTACACATTCTTATCCTAAATTAATCTGCTTTAAGGATAAAAATTTGTCCCTCGTATATTAATATATCGTGGTTATTAAACAAGTGTAAAAAAAATCAGAACTGATGCTTAGGACTAGAGAAGAGTGAGGCAAAAAATGTATTAAACATTCAACTGACGCAGCATTTGCTCTGATTTATACGTAATAAAAGCATGTCCGCAGCACTGCAGCCTGGCGATAACATGGTTGCGAAAAACAACAGAGGTAGGCTAACTAAATGTCCCATGTGCCTGACCATTTATTTACACGAAATTTGTGATGCAGGAGAACAATTCTTAAACAAGCGGAAGCGAAGCACGCGAGATTGCGACAGCTACGCCATAGTTCTCAAATGAAAATGAACGCCAGCTCATTTGTTTCTATTTGCTGAATGAATACGCAACATCCCAGTACGTACAGAAGCATATTTCTCCATAAGCTACCACCATAAATGTCAAAAGAAATTCTAACTCATATTCAACGTCTGAGTATGCCTATTTCGTTCTGTTTTCATCTTTTTTAAACAATACAATAACGGCACAAACTGTAATAGTATTGAAAATGGTGTGACGATTGATACATAACGCGTAGAAAGACAGAAATATCCAAGGAAGTGTAGTATAACTGTCTACAAATACGGATAAATGTTAAGATACAGATAAAAGGATGTGAATGCTCACAATTCTAAATTACACTTATAGCAAAATGTATATCAATATAAATATGGTTACTGTGAAATTCACGCTCAAGTGCTTGGCAGCTTGTTTATCGAAGCATTTTCGGGCTATTTCTCTACCGTTACACTCTTAAATAGCGTAGCGGAAAACGAACACCCGAATCTTTTGGAAGGTCATGCTGTAATTTTCTTATTTTATTGTGATGATCATTTGAGACTATATAGCTTGGGCAGTAGAAAACATTTTAGCATTCGTAGGAGAAGTTGGTGATTGAAATTTCGTAAATATATCTCGCCCCAACAAATAACGCCTTTGTTTTAATTATTGCCAACGCAACTCGTGTATCATTTCCTTAACACTCTCACCCTTTATCGCCACAGTATATTATGTTATGTTTGTTTAGCTTACGGGACTTAACTACGAGGTCATCAGTCCCTATACTTACAAACTACTTACGAACTAGCTAACACTAAGGACGGCACAAATATCCATGCCCGAGGGGGGATTCGAACCCCCGACCGTAGTGGCCGTGCAGACCATGACTGGGGCGCCTCATTTCCCTCGGCCACCGCGGCCGGCTCCACATTATAAAACAATATCCTTCTCTGGAATTTTCCGATTTCTTCCACCAGTCCTATCTGGTAAGGAACTCATTTCGTGTAACAGTACTCTAGCAAAGAGCGGACTCGGATATTATTGACAGTCTGCATCTACATCTACAGCCATATACCGCAAGACAACTCATGATGTGTGGCGGAGGGTACCATTTTCATTTCCTCCTATTACAGTCGCGTATGGTTTGTGTGGAAAATGACTGCCTATATACCTCTGTGTGGGCTCTAATCTCTCTGATCTTATATCCTTGGGGAGACTTCATGAGATGTACGTAGGAGGAAGCAATTTATTGGCTTACTCTTCATGAAACGTTTGCTCTTCGATCGTTGACTGCCACTGGAGTTTCCTGAAGCCCTTTCTATACGGGACGTGCGACACGCATAAGCTCTCCTTGCGATAGACCGTCGAACTACAAAAAAGAGTTTACGTGGTATGCGTTTGTCGAATCGTCTGCTTCACGTGTCTTCGTCGTTTGTTGTCAACTTAGAGCAAATGAATCGCCGAGTTAAGATCACTTTTCGAGACTGTCGGATATGTCGTCATTATTTTAATGATAAATAAATGAATAAATAATGATAAATAAGAAATGTTTTCATTTATTTGTCTTTTAGACTTTTTTATGTTTGTGAAGCTTAAGGGACTTAACTGCGGGGTCATCAGTCCCTAAACTTTAAAAAAGATTAATTCTGGGAGGAGGTATCCAGATTAGAGCTTACTGTTATAAAAAAAGCCTAATTTTAGCAGTAAAATAAGCGAAAGGTCCGTGTGAACTGCCGGCTACTCCCTGCTGCAAAAACCTTGTTCCCTGGCCCAAATTGAGAACTGACTTGGTTCAAATTACGCTAATAACAGGAAGTTAGCGATACAGTGGCCAATATACGTAGCAGCTCGTACGAAATTACACACAGGCATTAATAAACAAGCCACCACAATTAAAGTTATTTCATAAAGGTGGCTAGGAAAAATATTTATAGCACAACGTAACTTGAACATAAAAAAACTGCATCTGAGCTTGTTCTCAGCACTGGTGAAAAACAATATTAAATAAAAGGGGGAAGGTGCTCGAAACCTACAATTTATAGGCTAGTCAAAATTATACTGAACTTTTTTATTCAAGTCGAACACAAGCAAAATGGGGAACCAATTTTGTTAATACAATAAAAGTGCATCCCATTGAAATAATGTACTTCAGTTAACCTATCTTATGTAGACGATGCCCAGCATTGAATTTAACATAAATTACACAGAACGTAACGCTACTGGGGGAGGATTTACAAACAAGACTCACTCGTCACACACACGCAATGCAACAGCGAAACTCACGAAAATCAGCGTGCTGAAACGAGGCAGAAGCAGGCGCCGCTATTGTAGGTGTAATTCAGCAAACTCGGAGGTACCACACAACACAATATATACAAAAACACTGCGAAGATATCTCTGGTCGGTCGTGCTTGATTTGAGATGGTGCGTGAGTATAGCAAAGTTAAGTTGCATCTAGATTAGACCGCGAGCAAACACGCTAATCGAGACACACGGCTACGTTACATGATCGTATTCCACTGGAGGTAAAGTGGTTAAAATCAAATTCATTGCAAAAAATCACGGCGGACGATTGAGTAGTAATGTAAGAGTAAACTATCTAGGCACTGGTTATTGCAAGAGTGAAAGTCAGGGTGAGAGATTAAAATAGGGAAAGATTAATTTTTAAAACTCACAACCACCAACTGCGAACCAAATTCCTAAACATGCAAAAACACTGGAACTGTGATTGCGACTGTTTGACTCGTTTTCTAGGGATGATATCACACGTTCGCAGCTTTCCTTCCCTGCATATGATTGACAAAATAAATTCATAATAAAATCAAGTTCATGAGAGAAAAGGTTGTACTAACTACTATTTTTGAAAACACGTAAAAGTTCACTTTATGTTGTTTACTTCACAATCTTAGAACCATGTGGCCGATACGTCTGTACGTCGGCACATTTATCAAATAAAGTTATAGCTCGTGAGCCCCCAGACAAAATGAATATTTGTCGCGAATTGTTTTCACACCACGTGGCTGTCTCAAACACCGTTTATGTTCATGCCTATGCGACGACACGTGTTACATTAACAAATCACAGTCACTTTAATTCAATGCGATGCACACCTTGTTCCACCGGCTACATATTCACAAACACACAGTAGCACTCGATTTAACTTGGTGCAGTCTACGACGAGCAACCACACATGGCGATTGCCACAGACAAATCTCAAGTCACCACCTCGAGATCCACATGCCGACTGCTGCAGAGCGACGCCGCCCGGCCAGCAACCCCACGTGCTCCCAGCTCCTCACTTCCTGCCCACACGCGCGCGCCAAATGCTCAACTGCCGGGTTTTTTTCCCCTACGTCGTCAATTTCCCCATGTGAGCTGTTCTAACCGATTTGCCAATGTACAGCGCTCAGCCAATACATTTCTAAAACTTTACTTAAAATCAAAATAATTACACTACACATTAAACAAATATTTTCTTACGTTTTTATATTAGTATAAACATCCTTTGTACTATTTATTATAATCGTGCAATTTCTTATATCACAGATAAGTGATTTAACTGAATATTTCAAGGTAAAATACACAAGATTAATTGAAAAAAATGAGAAATAGTTAATATATTATTTTTATAAACAAACATTGCCATGCTAGTTGTGTAACTGTCTTGTATTCATTGGTAATTTATTACTTTTCATTGTCAATTAAACATATTACGTCTGATGTGACTATATCAGCTAATGTATTGTTTATTTGTCAACAGCCTATTTTGTAATGAGGGCCTTAAAGGTTCCTAACTGCATCGTATTACTTCAAATGCCAGTAGTATTAGAATATTTTATTTCACGCTGTGCCTGGCACTCGCCATTGTCCCTCTCTCCTCTCACCGGAAACGAACTGGAAAATCCTAAGCTGGAACAAGCCACCAACGTCGGCCTGCTCGCTGGCCTCCCGTCAGCTACAAGCACATAGCAAATCTCAACGTGAATAATTTCTACCTATGGCCTAACTATAAATGTTGTCACCCAACTGTGTACATACATTGCTACCATAATTAATAAGATTAAAATTGTGTAACATTTAGTGCATTGGCATGGTCAATGTTTGCAGTGAACTTCATACTGTTTAATTATCAAATGCTATTAATTACCAATATTTCTATTGGGCGGTAATCTTACATTATTATGAGAAGTTGCGTGAATGCAGGACTAGCTGCAAACCCCTGAAGTCGGAGTTCGGACCCACGTAGTTCCGAAAACCGATAAAAAAGTATAAATTCAATTTCCGAAATATAAAGAAAATTAACTACGGCATGCAACCCTACAACTGCGTAGCATTTCATAATGAAGCTACTGAAATGCAGCAACATGCGATTGGGAGCGTTCACAGAGATGGAAGAAGTCAAGTCTCAAAACCCGGAAAAATGAAATAATTAGAAAGTCTGATAAATAATAACAAAAATTACGGCATGCAACCCATAGAAATACATAAAATTTCATAAGCAAGTTATAGAAGGAGGTTGTACAAGGGTTGGAAAGAATTACTAACAAAGAGTGAGTACATACAATTTCGGCGAAGAAACAGCAATATAAAATAGGCGGGGAGAGAAGATCGCGAAGTGTTAGTGGAAGTCAGAAGAATACACGCAAAGTTACTTGCCTGATGGGCGTGGAACAAACAGTAGTTGAATCTGAAGGCTTTATTCTAAGAACCAACCACGCGCCTCAATGCTCTCGGCCAATCTGTCGCGTTTTTTTTTTTTTTTTTTTTTTTTTTTTTTTTTTGACCGCCTCTGTGAAACTGTGTTTAACTGTTTCCATGCAGTTGATGTGAAACTATGCCGCTCACTTGAATCACGTCTGTATTATAAAAGGCGATTAAATATTTCCAGCCCGCGCGGTTTGAGGCGCTTATGTAGATCATGGTCAAACTCAGGCGTCTATGAAAGTCTATCTATACATAGACCTTTCACTGGGATAAAGTTTCAAATAATGCTCACCGAAAACAAATATTCACCTGTTAACTACAGCATGTTTCAAGAGAAATAGCAAATATTTCAGAATAATACGATTTGCAGTAAAATTCTATGTAATGTGCGTTAAATTTTTAGTAGATATAGCTCTTAGTATGTAACCCAAACAAACTTAAAGCATTTGAACTTTCCGATAATTGGGCCTGTAGTGTGGTAAATATCATTGAAGGACATTGTAATAAAAGATCCAGAATCACTGCTTACAGTTTATTATGTATCGCTACAGCTGTTTCAGCATTTTGCCATTATCAGTCGCCTGCCTGTAAAAGAAATACAAATTTGAATATTTTGATTGATACTTTCGTTTGCTCTTGGTAAATTATCATATTGACTTTTATTTAAATAACCAGTTTTCGAATTATTTTAAACCCTGAAGATGTCCTTGTAACCCGGTTAACTAAGGGAAATGAACTTGTAGAACATACACAAAATTACATTGATACTGACAAACTGCAGTGGCCTAATAATTTTGACGTAATTATTCGCAATTGCGATTTTTCAACAGCTACACTGTATTAGGAGTAGATGATTTACCAATTGGTGACTCTTATATACGTAGAGAGTGTGGCATGTGGAAGTCTGGGTCGGTCCTGGAGTAGTGTTCGGGTAGCTAGTGGTTAAGGCGACGGCTCGAGAAAAGCGGGAAACCCGGGTTCGAATCCTTTCCCGGCACAAATTTTCAAATGTCACCATTTGGTAAAACATCCACGCCTAATACAGTGTAGCTGTTAAAAAAATCACAATTTCGAATAATTTCGTCAAAATACACAAAATAGCACTTTGAAGTCAGTATGATGTTGTTCTACCAAGAACCGACGGAAAAATCAGTTTAAATGTCTTTGCTCTAAATTTTTTTTGCATTTCATTTCTCAATAAAATTGTACACATGTTATATGGAATTTTAATTGCAATTCCTCTATAGCATCATCCCCTAAAATATTTACGGCTGCCCAGGAAACAACCTGTTTATATATGAGTCGAATAACTACGTTCCCCTGAGGAGGAGACAAATACACATGTCTCAAACAAATTCGCGACTTGGTTCCGTTCGTCAGCTTTGTTCCTCACTCAGTCGTCTGCGAATGTGCGAAGCACTTCCATACGCGTGAGAATAGGATCCATCCTATTATATCTACTAGCGATCGTATGCGTGGTTCTTGTGCAAGTGGACGCGTCTACACGGGACGCGGCAGGCGTACCCGATGCATCATGGGTAATCTAGTAAGCTCTCACTTCCTATGTACAAAGGGCTTAATCATCTTTGTGACGCTCTCGCGCTTACTACATGAGCCCGTAACAAAGCACACTGCTCTCCATTGAATTTTCTCTATGTCTCCTATTAACGCTACCTCGTATGAACCCCACACTGGTGAGCAATACTCAAGCGACGGCCGAACGACAGTTTTGATCCGTACTTTCCATGTTGACGTAATACACTTCTTGAGGATTCTTTCAATGAACCTGTCTGGCATCACCCTTACCCACGACTTATTTTGGTCGTTTCACTTCAGATCGTACTTATGTCTACTTCCAGATATATTATGGAAGTAACTGCTTCCAGCTAGTGCGTCCTGCTGTTGCATAGCTATATAAAAAGGATATTTCTTTCTACTTAAAACTGTATAGGCTTATGCTGTGATTCTCTGTCCCTGCCACCTGTATTAAGCGCGTTTGTCTCCCAGTCTATACCCTGTATGTTAAAATCTCCACCTAAAACTATAACATGACTAAGGCACGTGTTAGAAATGATTTCTAAGCTTTCCCTCAGATGATCTGCTACTACTGCTGCTGAGCCAAGTTCATTTACAAAGAACATGTTTGAGACACTTTTCAAGCTGATTATCGTCCGAATTATTTCACATTCAGAATCCCTACTAATTTCACAATACACAACACAATCTTATTTTTATCGCCTTAAACACGCCTCCCCCTTCGGTGCTCAGTCTACTTTTAGGGTATACGTTCCAGTTTGAGTTTAGGATATCATTACTGTAGACATTTGGTTTGGCCAGTTTTCCGACCCTAGTACTAGGTTGCGTTGTAGGACGAAATATTATCCCCGCTACTACCTTATGTCAACTCAGTTTTGCAGGTAAAAACATGTTTTTATGTACTTAATAATTTTAATATAATATTTTTTGTGTTATGATTTTTAAAAGAAATGTGTGTTGTTTTTTATGTTTCATGTGCGGTGACAACGGAGCAACCTACGAGATCAGCGTCTTCTCTGCGGAAGCCAAAGATGACATAGCTGGCTACAAATCGTCGTGGGTCGACAGCCGCACAGCCAGAGAAGATCCTATTTGAAGACCTCCGTTGCCAACCGTCACAATGAAATAAATAAAATAAATGAAATAAATGTATTGTCATAAGTTTTTCATGATTGTATGTTCAGAAAAACAGTTTCAGTCTTTATGTTGAGTCCTTAGGAGAGAGATCAGACTGTGTTATATATGGATTTGTGACTTAAGAAAATAAAAAGTTAAATTTTACTTCGTCAGTTTTTAGAGAACAGTTATTTCAGCTGCTGAGAAGAACGAGCATTTATATATTGTGCTGAAACTATATTACGAAGTTATTTACAGAGGTTTTTTTTTTTTTTTGACATTTGAGACTCAGGGACTCAGCTGTAATTTCATTGATTAAAAGACAGTGACTTCATATCTTACAAATCGATATATTTTGTCAACTAATTCAACGAACAATATATGTGGTTTACTAAGTTTTTTTTGTTTTTGTTTTTGAGAATATTCGACAGAACTATTTACCAAATTTTTAACTGTGAAGTATTTTGTTTTAGGAACAGTTTTATTTTCTCTTATTTTGCACAAGGACCTAGAAAGAAACATTTAAAGATTTTTATAATTGAACAGTGAAGTTCCAGTTACACTTCGAGTGTAGTAGAATGGCCAGATCGAAGTCCAATACGATCATACTGAGGAACTTTACTTTTGAACCTACCGGCCGTGTCCCACTGCAGTTGACATTGTGACTAACTAAAAGAAGAGGAGTTGTTACATATTTCCGCAGATTCTCTCTTTAGTGGATTTGCTTCATCTTTTAAGTGTTCAGTCAACAAATCCCATTTTTAGGTCCGCCTTCTTCCTAATATTTTCTGTGTGATTTTTCCATGTAAAATGTCTCATAATTGTAATTCCCTAGTTAAATTAACAGTCTGGAGACTGTAGCGGACATACATCTGACACTAGACGCTAAAGACAGCATCAGCCGCAATCAATACTATTCTCAAGTTATCTCCACCATTATTTATATAAGAGACCCTTCCAGAAAGTAAGTGTCCCTATTATTTCAACAACATAGTAACGTGAAAAACTTTATTGACAGCATGTACAGTAATGTTGTAGCTATTTTTTGACATAGACACCAAATGAACTGAGTCACTTGTAATACCGTGGCACGAACTATTACTTAATCAAAGCGCTGGCCGGAGGGTGTGACATCCAGAAAAACAATCGTGAAATGATTACTGCAGTTTTTGTGCTGTTTCATGACAATTATAGTCCTCATATGGATCGGCGCACAGCAACTGTTTTTCAGAAGTACGGCTGGGAGCTGTTTGCTCATCTGGCACACAGTCCTGATTTGCTCCCTGCGATTTCCGTCGTTTCTAAAATCATCATAATCATCATCATCATCATCATTAGTCAGTCGGCATTCTATCATCCAGACAGCTCCAACTCAAGACAACCGATAGCCAACACTATGACTGTAGTGATGTGAAGATGGTTATTTAAGTGGTCGAATCCAGTTACCACAAAATAAATTTGCGCTCTAGACTGTCTTTTGTATGAATCTACTAATAGGTTAATCCTAGAACGGTCATAAAAAGCCTTTTCTAGAGCTATGATTTTCTGATCCACTCATAGCACTTCTCCATTATCTGCCGTAAGCTAAACATCTGGTACTGACAGCCTCTAAGAGGCGTAAACCCACACTGATTTTCATCCAACTTGTCTTCAAGTAATACTCGCACTCTCCATTCAACAATACCTGAGAATATTTTGCCCACAACGCTAATTAAAGAGGTACCTTCATAATTGTTATAATCTTTATTGTTTCCATGCTTGAAAATTGGTGTGATTACTGCTTTCGTTCAATCAGACGCCCTTTCAGTTATCATGTATAATCATTTGAGGACTGGAATTCCACTGTATTTGATTAGATCAAATCTACCCCAACTGTTTTATTGCACTGCAATCTGTATATCTTTCTCTCGACTTTCTCAAACGTGATCCTATTTCCATCAGCGTTCCTATCCCTATCTGACAGGTCATTTAACTTTTCGCCTACATTGAGCAACTCTTCAAAATATTCGCTCCCTCTGTACAAGCCATCCACAGAATTCACTTTGAAGAAGTTTCTGTCCTCCGGTAAGCTTTCTGACAGCGCCGTAGAAGTAAAGACAGCCGTAACTGGCTGGTTGTCTTCACAAGCGGAAGACTTCTGTGACACAGGAATATAAAATTATACCACACGATATGATGTGTGCCAGTTCTTTTGGTGACTAAGTCGAAACATATCTCAAATACCTCTGTTCCTGCTGCCAATAAAGTTTTTCATACAACTATGCTGTCTTTGTTTTAAAAAGTAGCTAAACTTACTTATCGGAAGCGCCTAGTACATTAGGAAGAGAAGAGGCCTTCTGACACTTCTTTGAGGGTCGCCAGATATCACTTCCGTCTCATTTTACCGTCTATTACTTCGAAATGTGACATTCTAATACGAAATCACGAGCCACTTACTCAGCAAAAACCATTCTCCATAAACACGAAATGTCAGTAAATGTCGCTTGTGAGGAGGCGTCGAAATAAATTATGGAAGAAACGAGATTGATAAATAAGACAGCAAGAAAATGAAAACTAATCCTAGATGCAAATGACCCTTCGTATTGAATCTCTACGATGTACTCGAAAATCGCAATCCCGCCGGAACAAGCTCATTGTACTAAAGAACAATTTATAGCAGTCGAGTAGACTAAATAATTCAGTGATATATCATATTACGACTATATTACGTTGTAGGCCTTATGCGAATAGGTATCAGAAAGCTTATATAAATCCATATACAAGAAATAAATGTCAGAGGGAGGACTAGAACCTCCAGCGGGAACGACCACCCAGTCGTAGCTTGACGCCTTAGACCACGCGGCCATTTCGTGAGGCAAGGAGCTAGATGTTTTCATTGAGAAATATGTTTTCTGCACCCTTATTAATTATCTACCATACATCGTATCGTCAAGATGATACAGAATGTGTAAAACTGCAAAATAATACGGTAGCTCGATGTCTGTGATGTGAGTCTGTAATTCAATGGATTAATCCAACTTGGTTTCTGTAAACTGGAGTGATCTGTGCAGCTTCCTAGTCTTTGAATTCGGATCTTCCGTCGAGAGTTTAGTTATATGTGATTGCTTAGTTTGAGGTAATATGTCAGCTTTTCTTAAGGAACCTAGTTGGTATATAAACTTGATCGGAAGACCTGCGTTTGTTAAGTGACTTGAGTTGTTGTGTTACTCACGGTAGCAGCTGTTGTTGATTCATATTGTGGAATATTAACTTCGTCTTCTTTGGCGAAGAAATTTCGGAAACTTTATTTAGTAATCCAGGTTTAGGGATACTATCGTGGATAACATTACTGTCGCTACCGCGCAGCGAAGTAATAAGCTGTGCCTTACCACTGGTGAAGAATATTTTTGGATTTTCTTCTATATACTTTCTTGAGATAGTACTTCGTTGTGGAAACTAAGTAAAACATTTCACAATGAAGTCCGTGCCACTTTTTGAGCTTCTATAAAGCTTAACCAATCTTCTGTAATAATGTTCTGACCAGTTTTGTGAACCATGAGGAATCAGTTCCACCCCTTTTAATTTATGTGGTATGAGTGAGATGCTTTAATTCAAGTAACGTCACGTCTACAGTTTCATAGTTAATTTGAAAGGAATGGACACTGTTGAGGAAGGCGCCATGAAAATGTTTTGTAAGTTCATTAAACAGAAATATTTGTGTCTGTTTTTGGTGAGTTTAGCTGACACGGTTGAGAGCTACTAGGCAGGGTAAAATGATATAACACTTAACATTGAAGGGGAAGAGCTGGGAAGAAACAACAAACATCTTTCTCATTTCGATAATAACACTTTTTTTTCCTAAAAGACCAATTTCATTAGATAAAATGGACCAAATTGTGAATTTCCTTGGATTACAAGAAGCTCGTATACAAGCAAATAATATTTCAGTTACTTCATTCACTGGACCAAATTTGTTACATACATTATTTTGTACCTTTTCGCTACCGGTTGTCCTGGGTGTTGGTGGCCGAGTGGATATAGACCGACACAGGGAAGGATGCACGCGTGTGCGGGTACGGAGTCTGAGGTGACCAGCCAGTGGGACAGCAGAAACTAGAAACACTAAGCTATATTAGAACAAGATATGTATTTCGTAGAAATATTACAATACTTAGACCAGTGGAATGTTCTTACCTAACATCTTGAAGACTAGCTAAAAGCCTGCCTACTGATAAGAGTCTTCTATAGACAAGTGACCGATACAGTTCAGTGGTGGCCGCGAGCAGGGTTCAGCAGAGGTCGATCGTGGCTGATGTCTTAAGAACACCGCGCCGTACTCGTATGGCGTGGCGGCGCACGGTGAAAGTACGTGGCGCGCACTTCGGGCTTGTGCGACACCACACCCTCCGCCCCCCCCCCCCCCCGCCAAAAAAAAAAAAAAATAAAAATAAAAATAAAAAGCCGCGCCGTCGTGACGTAGGGCCGAAGGCTACAGCGGCGGCACTTGGAGGAGGGTCTGGGCCGGGGCGTTACTGGTGGGATGGGCGTCGTAGCTGAGGCTAGGTCAAGACGCCGTCCGCTCCCCGGTATCCACCTTGCGATCCCCCGGAAAACCCGCCAAAACGATGGGAAGGGCGCACCCTCCGGCCAGAGGGAGCAGGCCATCTTCTTCTGAGGG
Organism: Locusta migratoria; assembly: GCA_026315105.1. Classification (NCBI taxonomy): domain Eukaryota; kingdom Metazoa; phylum Arthropoda; class Insecta; order Orthoptera; family Acrididae; genus Locusta; species Locusta migratoria. Next base: position 670,101,367 of record CM048744.1, read on the forward strand.
GCGTGGCCCAGGCGGCGGGGGCACGTACAGTCCCGGAGTCCCTCTCGGCGACGCTGGCATCTGCGGCGGCGACGGTGGCGGCGGCGGGGACGACTGCACCGGAGGCGCGTCGACCTCCATCGGGACCAACTCGTAGTCCGGGGACGCTGAGCGTCGGTGAGCGGTGTGGTTGTGTTACCTGGAGGTGAACTGGGTCTGGAATTAAGAAACGTGAGACAGGATCGCGCGGCCTGGATAGGCGCAACTGGTTTGCGTGGCGCCGGAGCTCCGATCCTGTGGAAGAACGTACACCATACATGTTGCGACCAAGCACGAGCTCAATAGTGCCCGATATCCATCTCTGGCTTTCAGCAAACACCTTGTACAGCACCGGGGTAGAAACCTGAAAACGCGAAGCACCACACGAACCGGTGAGGGAGGCTGCGGCAAATGAGGCGAATGCGGTGACGGCGGCCTTGTAGCATATCGGCAGGAGACGGGCCGTCACGTAGGATGATATGTAGACAGGAAAATTTGAAGAGCCTGCTGCCTGGAGTGCTCATCTTTCATCTCTTCCATATGAGACTTAAATGTTCGTACGAAACGTTCTGCTTCACCACTCGACTGATAATGAAAAGGTGCAGTGGTGTGGGCTGAATGCCATCCACACGACAAAACCGTTGAAATTCCGCACTAAGAAACTGAGGCTGACGATAGTTTCAGGCAACCCTTCGATGCAAAACACTGATGTTAAGGCACTGATTGCACTAGACACCGTCGTTGAGTTCATGGCAATCACAAAAGGAAACTTGCTGAAAGCGCATTCCAGAAATGTGTAAACGTTTCCATGGTCCCTTGGGGCGTGGCCAGTCCGAGAAACTTTGCGGAGGAGCTGCCTGATGCTCCGCACAAACCGTACACCGTGACGTCATGGTGGGGACTAGCTGTACCTCAAGGTAATACAATGCGTAAGCACTAGAATTCACACCTAGTAGTTTTCATCTCAAGGTCTAACAAGCCTAAAATCCCATACATAAAAATAAGTTACTCGATAAAATCCTAGAAAAGTTAAAATACATCATCCATTTAGATAATAAAAATTAGCTAGTAGCTTAACTTGGCTTAATAGGTTCATGCAAAACGTTTTGAACATTGTGTATGCAGAAAATAAACCCTCATGTGAAGTGAGCAAGCTAATGAAAACCATCAAATTTCGATTAGAAGACATCTCGTACGAATATTAAGGTTATCAGTTCACCTAGGTCATGGATGTGTTATTGGATTATAGAAGTTCACACTGTTTTCCTTATTGTCGAATACGGTCTAGTGTAAGTGCCGTTAGTGTTGCAATCATCGAGCGGACGTTTCCGATAGACGACAGATAGGGAGAAGAGGGAGGCGAAAACAGTAATGCAAATCAACAGGTAACGAAAAAATCTTGAATATTGCGTGCCAGCTCCGAAAGTATTTAGAAAAAAAAATCATTCTGCAATGGACCTACTTCAGAGAAATAATGGCGGCCGACAATACGTATAGGAAATGCGAGAGTGCAATCAGATATCGCCCCAAAACCATACCACTGGTTACAGGACAGTTATGGCCTGTTATTAAAACAACTTAAATCACTAAACAAAAGTAAGTCTGCTGGTCCCAACTGTATACCGTTTAGGTGCCTTTCAGAGTATGCTGATGCAATAGCCCCATACCTGGTTGTCTAACTAAAGACGGCTGGGAGGGGTCCGTGAGTTGTGCAGCGCGTTTGCAAGCTGCTTATGAGACGCAACTACGGGGTCATCGGTTCCTAAACTTACAAACTACTTATGAACTAACTAATACTGTAAACTAGTCGTTTGTTCTATGGCTGCAGTTGTCGTGAGTGAACTATGTCCTTAGTTATGAATTAATATATTTATATATATTTAGGACAGCAATTAATTATCTTGGGTCGCCACCATATTTATCTAAAATATGGAAAATTAAAATGTTACTGATCAGCTATGATGTGATCATAGATTCAAACATATAATAAATATTCCTACTCGATTGCAATGTATCAGTTGTACCAAACAAACAAAAATGTACTTGACAAATTATTGGTAAACTGTGGAATTAACTATTCTGTTTTCCCTCCAAAATAGTAACAAAGGGACGTTCTTAAATGAAAGACGATCTGCTCAAAATCAATTTATTGTAATTAAACATTCAATGACATTTCGTATCATGTAAAACAGATAAAGGTATTAACACAATCTTTTAGAAATGTTAAAACATTGAGACACAAAAATGACTGGCTGAGTCAAAGGTCGGAGGTTTTGCAAAACAGAATGCTATTAGATTGGCTACACAGGGGGTTGAAATTATCGTTAGCCCTAAGCTCCCAAAAAAAAATAGGCAGATCTCAAAAGAATAAAATAAGGGACAGAATCCAACCCTCCAGCAAGTGCGTCACCTTACTCACACAGATGATCATTGACGGCAGCGTCTCAGGCTCGCAGGCAGCAGGAGGTGGGAGCGGATGAGCTGAATTTTTTATCCGACCGTAATTGCTGCGACCTGTTAAGCAGGGTCGACATGTAACTTAACACAGCGTCACTGGCGTCGGCGTCGCTAGGCCGTTACTGTGCGATTCTATCACGCTCGTAGACTAATCAATATTTAGCATAGGTGACACAAAGGCGACTTGGCACAAATCGATCAGTCACTTGCGTAATAAGATCTGTAAAAACAATGCCCGATTCGCAAAGGCGCGAATGCTCAAATAGAGACTTCTAGCAAAACGAAAACTAAACTGTGGCTGCTCACAGCGTAACCACAGGATAATGTAACGTCCGCGAAGTAAACACAAGTTCTACAGGGTCCGAATCTTCGGAATCACACACAAGTCTAACCAGAGGACCGTTTAAGACGATGTCCTCCCCGCGAATCTAAACGAAGTACTCCGTGTGTCCCGAGGTCCGTACACTTCGGACGCTCAAACAGGAGACTAGCGAGGTCCGTACACTTTGGACGCTCAGACACGAGAGACTGTCCGACGTCCTTACTCCTTGGACGCACAAACAGGAGTCTTCGCGAGGTCCGTGCACTTTGGACGCTCAGACACGAGTCCTCGTACGTCCTCGCGCACTGCCGCAGCTCACGGCAAGTGCCGGGCGGCCACATTTACGCGCGAAAAGACGCACCAATATCTGCTAACGGATAATAGTCAAACCAATCGGATGGTGTAGCGCCGTTGACAAATTGTTTAGCTGTCATACTAAAATACTCTGCCGAATCAGGACGCGTTCTCTGCGGCTGCCAAGAGGCTCCGCCCACTCCACCAACGCTTCCCGCGGATTTCACCGTTCCCAGGGTGAATCCCCTGCAAGGAATTTCACCTTGCTCCTAGCTACGGTCGCACGACCTAAAAATGTTAACGTTGTGATATATATATATACAGCCGCTGGAGCCAAACCCCTGAGGTTCCAGACGGGCAGAAAACTTTCCTCTCTTTCTAAACGGCCGAATGACTAAAAAGGCAGTCCCCGCTATCGCCCACCGTAAACCGCGGGCCAGCATTGTAAAGCATTCCACATACTCCGCCGCCCGTAGCGTCGGCGCCACAGGTCAAGCCAGCCCCTCTCGTCCTTCCCCGAAGGCGAGCGAAAGTTGGTGGGCGGTGGAGACCCACAAGAGCGTCTCTGCCGCGGCCTGACCGTGCCCAACACGTAAAACCACTTTATAGCAGCCAAGCTGTGCCAATAAACATTAAAATCCCGAAATTTTCATATAACATAGAATGTACTACAATCCCAGGAGCCCATCATCGCTAATGTGTCCCCAAAGGCACAGAAATCAGAATAAATAAAGATCTACAAAGAAAAATTTTACATATTTCAATAATTAGCGTAAAGAGAAAGGTACAGTAACACAAGGTTAGTATGAAAAATAGACTAATTACGGCCCCCGTCTCACAATACTAAGGAAGGCACAAATATCCATTCTCGAGGGGGGATTCGAACCCCCCGACCGTAGTGGCCGTGCAGACCGTGACTAGCGCGCCGCAGACCGCTCGGCCACCGCGGCAGGCTCATCGACTAAACAATCACTCGCTGAGCACTACGATCTGACAAGGCATCAAACTAGATTTGATTAATACGTTAATTGGTTTTATTCGTAACATTCACGCTTAATTGCAGTTGTAAATGACAAGAACTGCCTCTGTCACCGTCACTTCACACGTGAGGTAAACGGCTTCTCGCCCCGCGTCACGTGTTGCTTTCAGTGCAGTGACGTGCAGGCTGCGTTCCTTCGGCCTGCTGTTTGGCTACTCGTTTGGGAGGCCCATTTTAACGTGCCTGGCGTGAGAAAAATGAGAGATAAAAGAACGCGACTCGGCGGTCCCTGACCTGCCGTAGCTCCCTATTAGGGTCGTCGCTCTGGGAGAGCACAGTGGAGGAGGCGGTAAGAGCACGCCGCTGCCTCCGCCTGCAGGACAGCGCGGGAGAAATATTTGGCAGATAAGGGCCGTCTTCCGGCAGCCGGCGCCTTATCGCGGCCCCCAGGGCCACCCAGGGGCGGAAAACTCCGCCGCAGGCTGCAGGCGGCTGGCCGAGTCTCGACAAGCGCCACAAAGACGCCACAGGGCGACGCGCTGTAGCGGCGCGCGGGGTAAATTACAAACCTTACGGGGCCTATAAATGTAGCCAGGGCGGCAGCAAACGCCACTGTTAGCGCGGAAACTCGTTGGTCTTAAGCAGTGGCGGCTGGTGCTTCAGGTGACTGGGGGCTCACTTCTGAGAAAAAGTTCGGCAACCTACATCCTTTTGAATCTGCTTACTATATCTTACTGTATTCCTCCCTCGGTCTCCCTCTACGATTTTTACCCAACACACTTCTCTCCAAAGCTAAATTCACGATTCCTTGATGTCTCAGAATGTGTCCCTCCAATATATCCCTTCTCTTAGGATATGCCAGAAACTCCGTTTCTCCCCGATTCGATTAAGCACCTCCTCATTACTTACGTGATCTACCCATCTAATATTCATCATTCGTCTGTAGCACCGCGTTTCAAAAGCTTCTATCATCTCCTCATCGTCAATGTTTCACTCCAGACAAATGCTTTCAGAAAGCACTTCCTAACATTGAAATTATTATTGGATGTCAACAAATTTCGCTTCTTCAGTAACGCTTTTCTTCCCATATCCATTCAGCATTTTATATCTTCCTTACTTCGGCCATCAGAAGTTTTTTTTTTTTTCTACTCAAATAACAAAACTCACATACTACTTCCATTGTCTCATTACCTAATCTAATTCCTTCAGCATCGCCTGATTTTCTGATGCTGCAATCCATTATCCTTGTTTTACTCTTGTTGATGTTCATCTTATACCCTCTTTTCAAGACACTGTCCATTCCGTTCAATTGCTCTTCGAGTTTCATTGCAGTCACTGGCAGAATTACTATTTCATCGGCAAACCGCAAACTTTTTATTTCTTCTCCCTGAACTTAAAATCCCTCTCCAAATTTCTCCTTGCATTCCATTACTGTTTGCTCAATGTACACATTGAACAACATTGGGGAAAGGCTACAACCCTGTCTTACTCCCTTCCAAACCTCTGCGTCCCTTTCATACCCTTCGACTCTTAATAAAAGCTGTCTGGTTTTTGTATAAATTGAATATAACTCTTCCGTCCCTATATTTTACCCCTGTTACCTTCAGAATTTGAAAGAGTTTATTCCAGTCGACATTGTCAAAAGCTTTCTCCAAATCTACAAAAGCTAAAAACGTAGGTTTTCCTTTCCTTAGCATATCTTCTAAGATACGTCGTAACGTATTGCCTTAAGTGTTCCTACATTTCTCCTAAATCCAAAGTGATCTTACCCAAGGTTCCATTCCACAAGTTTTTCCGTTCGTCTGTAAATAATTCGTATTAGTATTTTTCAGGTCTTGATAGACCCACCGACCCTCCCCCCCCCCCCCCTCCTCACGTTTTGGCGCGTCGATGCCTACCAAACTTCTTTATTTCACACTTTTGTTCTAACCTTAAAGCTGAGTAATTTGTTTCTAAAAGATACTGAACGTTCCTTGCTGTCTCCATTAGACATTTGTGAGACGTAGCAATTTTGATGCACATGAAATAAACTTTAGAGTCTTGACCACATATTTCAATTTATTGAGGCCTTACGCGTTTCGACGTTTCGTCATTATCGTCATTACAGCAACACAATGGAATTAGTATTCATCAAACATTCTGATAAAACATACATGAGAACAATATCTTCACACTCACCATATCTTTTACAACTTATTAAAAATTCAAACTAAAACATGCCTTTTAAAATAATTACTGTACAAGACGTATGCCAAACATAAAATAAATTAAAAATTCCTCCCATGACATCCCTGTAGGATGGTCAAGTGCATACTAAGGTTAGCAAAGCGGTCAGTGGAGAATCCGCCAGATGGCGATGTTGGCATTCTACTTCTCTCTCACTCACTTACACACACACACACACACACACACACACACACACACACACACACACAGAGCGCTACACCAATATTTTTTGCCATATTATATTTTGAGAAATGAGATTGACAGGAAGTGCAAAATGGCTAAGCAGGAGTGGCTAGAAGACAAATGCAAGAATGTAGAAGAATGTATAAATAGGGGAAAAATAGATACAGCCTACAAGAAAATAAAAGAAACATTTGGAGATAAGAAAAACAGCTCTATGAATATCAAGGACTCTGATGGAAAACCAGTTGTCAGCAAAGAAGGGAAAGCTGAAAGGTGGAAAGAGTATATAGAGAGGCTCTATGAAGGAAATGAACTTAGCGGCAATATTGTAGAAATGGGAGAGGAAGTAGTAGTTGTTGTTGGTTTTTGTAATCGACTAAACAGCGACGGTTATCAGTCCCTTGTTCCAGTCAGAGAGATAAAACATTTTGTTAAGCGTTCCTAAGTAAATGCGTTAACAAGTCAACGTTTAAAACACACAAGCAAATATAAAGATACAATTAGAAACGAAGAAGGGATAAAACAGGCTGAGACAGTACAAGAGTGCTTTTGCCGGGTGATCACAGAAATATAAGGAACATATCCAGCCACTCTGGGACACTTTAAAACCACCTACCTAAAAGACTTAGGCATGTGGAGGATAGAAAAACAACAGACACACAAACTTTAAATGGATTTTTAAAACCCACACTCACGTGTAAAATTTAAAACCGTGGAGGTATTGTCAGCTAATGCAAGCTGCAAAGTGTCAGGGACATTAAAATATCGTCGCTTTGCGGCTAAATTGCGGCATTCAAGTAAGATGTGGGCGACTGTCAAAGTCGCACCACATCGTCACTCAGGAGGGTCCTCGCGACGCAGAAAGTGACCATGGGTGAGCCAAGTATGGCCTATACGGAGCCGGCAAAGGACAACCGACTCCCTGCGAGAAGCCCTCAGGGATGTCTTCCATGCAGCGATAGACGGCGTAACAACACGGAGCTTATTCGGTTCAGTCAAGTCTGCCCATTCAGAATTCCAAACCCCTAAGACCTTACGGTTCAAATGGGTTTGGAGGTCGGAGACTGGGAGGCCAATATCCAGGGACCGCGAAGTGGTGGCCTGCTTGGCCAGCTGATCATCATGTTCATTGCCCGGTATACCTATGTGCCCTGGCGTCCAGACAAAAGCGACAGAACGGCCTGACGCGCTAAGGGCGAAGATAGCATCTTGAATTGCTCGCACCACAGTATGTTTGGGTAGAAACTGGTCGAGGGCCTGTAAGCCACTCAGGGAGTCGCTGCAGATGACGAACGACCCCCTGGGGAGAGCTCTGAGGTGTTCAAGAGCTCTCAAAATACCGACCAGTTCTATCGTGAAGATGCTGCTTCCACCAGGCAATGACCGGTGTTCGATGTGGTCACCATATAAAAAGGCATATCCATCATGGCCATGGACCAAAGAACCGTCCGTGTAAAGAATGTTTGCTCCGTGAAATCTGTCAAGCAGTGCATGGAACAGGCAACGGAGAATCAGTGGTGAAATAGAGGCTTTCGAATCCCGGGACAAATCCAACCGAAGCTCCAGGCGAGGGATGGTCCAGGGAGGGGGGGGGATACGGGGGGAGTAATGGAAAGCTGGAGGAAGGGGTAGGGAATCAAGTGAGGAGAGAAGGGAACGGACACGGACCGCAATCGGAAGACCCGACCTGGGCCGACGTCGTGGGGAAGGGAGTGCAGAAAGCGAGAATAGAAGCCTGTGGTTCGGATGGCGGGGTGAAGCATGAACCCGGGCAATGTAAGTCACCAACAACCGTTGCCGGCGATACCGCAGAGGGGGAACACCAGCTTCAGCGAGAAGGCTCGTTATGGGACTGGTGCGAAAAGCCCCTGTTGCGAGACGCACACCTGTGTGGTGAACAGGGTCTAGGACCTGCAAGGAAGAAGGGCTGCTGAGTCATAAACCAAGCTCCCGTAATCAAGCCGCAACTGAATAAGGGTGGAACATGCTGCTCCCCAACCAGTATGGCTGAGGCATCGAAGAATATTTAAAAGCCGCCAACACTTCTGTCTCAGCTGCCGTAGGTGTGGCACCCAAGTCAGTCGGGCATTAAAGACCATGCCCAGGAAGCGATGTGTTTCCTTGACCTGAAGTAGTTCAGCACCCAGGTAGAGCTCTGGGTCAGGGTGAACTACCCGACAGCGACAGAAGTGCGTCACGCTGGTTTTCTGTGCGGAGAACTGAAATCCGTGCGTACAGGCCCATGAGTGGGCCTTTCGGATGGCACCCTGCAGCCGTCGTTCAGTTACGCCGATGCTAACGGAGCTGAAATACAGGCAGAAGTCATCGGCGAACAGGGAGCAACTGACCGATGACCCCACAGTCGCAGCAAGATCATTAATTGCCACTAAAAACAACGGGAAACTGAGGACAGAGCCCTGTGGGACACCGTTCTCTTGACTACGGGGGGAGCTAAAAGATGCCCCAACCCTCACCCGGAACGAGTGATGGGAGAGGAAATTGCGAATAAAAATAGAAAGGGCACTCCGTAAGCCCCAGTCATGCAGAGTAGTCAAAATATGGTCGTGCCAGGTGGTATCATACGCCTTTCGAAGGTCGAAAATTACAGCAACCAAATGCTCACGCCTTGCGAACGCCGTGCGAATGGCCTACTCCAGTGACACGAGGTTGTCAATGGTAGAACGGCCCTGGTGAAAGCCCCCTTGTTGTGGAGCAAGGAGTCCACGCTCTTCAAGGATCCACATAAGCCGCCGACTCACCATACGTTCGAAGAGCTTGCAGAGAACGTTGGTAAGGCTGATCGGACGGTAATTGTCAGCCATCAGGGGATCTGCATCAGGTTTCAGCACTGGGATGACAGTGCTTTCCCGCCATTGCGACGGGAAAGAGCCCTCTGCCCATAGATGGTTAAACAGGGCGAGAATGCGGCGTTGAAACTCTGGTGAAAGGTGTCGGAGGCATTGGCCGTGAATCCTATCTGGTCCTGGAGTGGTATCAGGACACGCAGCAAGGGCAGTTCGGAACTCCCACTCATTAAACGGGTCGTTGTATAGTTCCTGACGACGAGTGCGGAAGGATAACTGTTTCCGCTCGGCCCGCTCTTTGAGGAAGCTAAAGTCGGCACTGTATGTGGCAGTCGCAGAGCATCGTGCGTAGTACTCTGACATATGTTCGGCGATAGCTGTCGGGAGCGTGCAGAGCACACCCTGGATGGTGAGTGATGCGATTCCTGTCGGCGGGCGGTATCCAAAGACGCGTCGGACTTGCGTCCATACCTGTGTCAGGGCAACCCTGTTGTCCTTAGGACCCCTATAGATGCGCCGGATGAAATTCACACCTCGCCGCTCCAAGTTAGGTCGTAATTCGTCGTCAGATTGAAACAGAAGATCCCTGTGGAAGATGATACCCTGGATCATATTTAAGCTCTTATGTGGCGTATTGCTAACGGAAACATCACCCAGCTTGTCACAGGCTAGCAAAGCCCATGACTGGTCCGGGGATGACGTCGTTATTAGAACTGAGCCAGATCGCATCTTCGACATACCATCGACCTCTCCATATTTGTCCTCCAAATGTTCTACAAAGAAAATTGACTTTGTGGACATGAAAGATTCTCCATCCGTACGAGTACACACTAAATACTTAGGGGAATAAGCCTCACCTTGAATTTTTGCCCTACGTTCCTCCCACGGTGTGGACAGGGAAGGAAACGTTTGGGGGTCATACTGCGTAGCATTATTTTCACTTCTACCACGCTTAGAGATGACCTTTCGTGGTCTTTTCATTGTGTTCCCATGAGCAGCTAGGGAAATAAGGAACCACCCAGACAGAGCCCTGCTTGTCTGGGTAAGCCTTATACAACTGAGGTTCGGCGGGTTCCTCAGAGGTTGCTCGCTAGCGACTGTTCAACCTCAACAGCCATGCATCTCCTCGGCACATAGCACACCTTGACATTGAGGGGTTTTCATACAGGTTTGTACCGTCCTCGCGACCCCGGCGATTAAGCCAAGATCCCCGGGCTCTGAAACGTACCACGTTCCACCGTCGCGCCGAACGATGGTCGTTGAAGCACGCACAGAGCTTACGGTGTAGCGGACTGTTGGCGCGACACAGCCCAGGGCTCAGGACCCCGGGTTCGCCAAGCCCGTACTCAGCAAATTAATGCTCAGCCCCGGAGGGGGGTGAAGAAGTAGATGAGGATGAAATAGGAGATACTATACTGAGAGATGAATTTGACATACTGAAAGACCTAAGTCGAAACAAGGCCCCTGGAGTAGATGATATTCCCTCAGAGCTACTGAAGTCTCAAACTTGTTTCACCTGTTGTGTAAGATGTATGAGACAGGTGAAGTACCTTCAGACTTTAAGAAAAATGTTATAATCCCTATTCCAAAGAAAGCAGGTGCAGTAAGGTGTGAAAACTACAGAAACATCAGTTTAATAAGTCACGGTTGCAAAATATTAACACGAATTATTTATAGGATGGAAAAGCTGGTAGAAGCCGACCTCGGGGAAGATCAGTTTGGGTTCAGGAGAAATGTAGGAACTCGGGAGGCAATACTCACTTTACGGCTTATCCTAGAAGATAGATTAAGAAAAGGCAAACCTACATTTTTAGCTTTTGTAGATTTGGAGAAGGCTTTTAAAAATGTTGATTGGAATAAACTCTTTCAAGTTCTGAAGCAAGCAGGAGTAAAATATAGGGAGCGTAAGGTTATTTACAACTTGTACAAAAACCAGACAACGGTTGTCAGAGTTGAAGGGCATGAAAGGGATGCAGTGATTGGAAAGGGAGTAAGACAGGGTTGTAGCCTTTCTCCAATGTTATTCAATTTGTACATTGAGCAAGCTATAAAAGAAAGCAAGGAGAAATTAGGTGAAGGAATTAAAGTTCAGGGGGAAGAATTAAAAACATTGTGTTTTGCCGACGACACAGTAATTCTGTCAGATACAGCAAAGGACCTGGCGGAGCAATTGAACGGAATGGACAGTGTGCTGAAAGGTGCATATAAGATGAACATTAACAAGAGCAAAACTAGGGTAATGGAGTGCAGTGTAAGAAAATCAGGTGATGCTCATGGAATTAGATTGGGAAATGAAGCAATAAAGTAGGTAGATGAGTTTTGTTACTTGGGCAGTAAAATAACAAATGATGGTCGCAGTACAGAGGATATAAAATGCAGAATGGCAATGGGTAGAAAAGCGTTCTTGAAAAAGAGAAATTTGTTAACATAGAATATTAATTAAAGCCTAAGGAAGTCCTTTCTGAAGGCATTTGTATGGAGTGTTACCTTGTATGGGAGTGAAACATGGACGATAAACAGTGCGGACAGGTAGAGGATTGAGGCTTTTGAAATGTGGTGCTACAGAAGAATGCTGAAGATTAGGTGGGTGGATCGCGTAGGTAATGATGAGGTACTGAGAAAAGAAATTTCTGTCATACCTTGACTAAAAGAAGGGATAGATTGGTAGGGCACATTCTTAGACATCAAGGAATTGTGAATTTAGCGTTGGAGGGAAGTGTGTGGGGTAAAAACCGCAGAGGAAGACCAAGAGATGGATGCAGTAAGCAGTTTGAGACTGATATAGGTAGCCGTTCTTATGTGGAGATGAAGAGGCTTGCTCAGGATAGGGTATTATGGAGAGCTGCATCTGTTCGTAACTTTACAAATTCTGAGGATGATTTTTATCCAAACGCGTCAATAAACGCATGACCACATCACTATCTGTGGATCTATAATTTTATACAGCGTCCTAATAGCACTGGTTATCAATTAATACTGATATGGGTGCATACCTCATTAACGACGTCATTATTAATCATGATCAAATCTTCTGAAGGCTTTGACACTTATTGCGTCTTTATAGTCATAATATATTTTACCAAATATGACGTGATTTCGATGAATCTTCAATAAGCCAAAAACAAATATGAAGGGCAGATGTTGACTTCATAGAGGATTTGCGCATGCGCAAGGCGAGGTGCGCAGTAGCTCCATTGTCTTGCTTGGGGACCATACGTGCTTAACTGCCAGAGCTCGAGTAGCCAGAAGCTGGCGTCTCTATCAGCTCCAACTCCAATGTTAAAAGCGGCGTTTCCCCTCCCCCCATCCCTGCCGTAGGAGCGCCCATAAGCTGCCTCCCGGGGGTTCAGAAGAAAATGTGAACCTCAGCCGCGCATGCGCATTGCAACGCTGCGGCCGCTGCCGCCTATATTAAGCGGCCGGGCTACGACTCTTATACGTGCTGTCTCCGTGACGTAAAACGTTCCTCATGCGATGACAAATACTTTTAATGTGCATATAAAATATGATAGAAGAACGGAACGAAGAATCATAGTTTCAAAACATTTTTTATTTATATATTTACATTTTTCACTACGAGCTTTTTTCCTGGAGTTCACTGAACTAGTGAACACGTAGGACGCGCCGCGATTGGTCTTAGGGAACACAGTTTTGGCAGCGATCTCTACACAACCTGTAATACTACGTTTACTTGCAACACATCTTCCGGAAGACCGATTTTCGCTGTCGTGTTACATATTATAGGCAGAAGCGAATTTCCTATCCAATCAATACGGCGGCTGAAAAACAGCTGATTTAGTTCCTGATTTAGTCAACACAATCGCTATTTTTCTTTGCTTAAATACACAGATTCACGTTTACTCTAATGTTCCTACATCTGTTTCACTGCAGAAAATCTCTCTCTGTCAGCCGAAAATCCTTAACAAGATAAAGCAATCTGATACGTTTAAAAACTGTTGCGTTTACATGTACAGGAAAATCAATGTTCAAATGTTTGTAAAGTTATGGGACCCTAAGCTTACAATCTACTTAAACTACCATATCATGAGAAAAACAAAAACACCCATGCCCGATGGAGGGCTCTAACCTCCGGCGGCAGTGGGCCGCACGCACTGCAGCACGGTGACTCAGTGCGCACGGTTATTGTACCGCGGTGCACGAAAATCGATTGTGGAACTGTAAAACCGCTTTACAGGATTGGATTCCCAGAATCGTTTCAGAATATTTACGTGATCAACCAAGTGCGGAATTCGGAAATCGATTTACGAAATCTGGTTTTGGGAGCCCAGGTAAACGGGTTGGATGATTCTGGGCATAGGACTGCAAGGTGAATCGTGCCCCCACTATCCCGTAAGCCGACGACTACGAACAGCAAGTAAAATGAAGAGCGGCCATTGTGGTGGCAAACTTCCGCGCGAATTTTAAATATGCTTAAAACTCTTTTGATTAGAATGTGTATCCAAAAACTATTTCTCATTTCAATAGATAACTACAAAACAGATTCAGACTGTTTGGATATAAAGCAACTATAAGTTGTGTGGAAATTTATTTCTCATACAGTGTCGAAATCGGTTGCCGACCACGGTGGCCGAGGGGACTGCGGCGCTTCAGTCACGGTCTGCACGGCCACTACGGTCGGGGGTTTGAATACCCCCTCGGGCATGGATATTTGTGCCGTCCATAGTTGTAGCTAGTTCATAAGTAGTTTGCAAGTTTAGGGACTGATGACCCCGTAGTTAAGTCCCGTAAGCTCTACAAACATTTGAACATTTCGAAATCGGCCAACAGCGTACTTCCTAATTAAACCGAATTATAACACTATGTGTTTTGGTGCTGAAATTGCAGGAAATAAAAGAAATTTATCGTCAGAGATGGTTTGTTTGCCACTTTCTCAGTATATTTTACAATGGTTAGACTTTAATTCCGCAAGGCTTTGCTTGAGTGCCTGCTGTACTACCATATTGTTGTTACCACAGTTCATAGTACTTGCGTTAACGGGATAAAAATTATGTGTGAATAGGATCTCCCGTCACAGAGCCAGATGCAGTGATTTAAGCGATTTAAGTCCGGTTTCATTTATATTGTGAAAACCAGCCAAACCCTCAGCGAAAGAAAGCAGGGGACAGTCTATTGCTATGTGGTCCATAGTTTGTGTGGCTGCTCCGCAATCACATTACTGATCTAGCGTCATTCCACATTTGTGCTTCCAATAATTGCATCTTCCCACTCCTGTGCGAAAACGATTCAACAGAGTCCACTTTCTGCGAGAGAGGTTCATGCCACCGACTTTGGGGAAGGGCTGGAAATGAGATGATTCTTTCGCCCTTCAAAGATGTCCCATGAGGCCTCCCAGGTGATGTTGGGCGAGAAATCCTCTGCTACCAACTGGGAATCTAAGCTGGACTTTTATGTGGCCTGACGTTTTCGGCGAGATATTGCATGGTGGGAAGTTGTAGGGTACATAATGTTTTCTTATAGTCGGAAAAGTAACAGTGTTTTAGCAAGGTTACTTTATTAGCAGATTACAAATGCTGCTGGAGTGGAAGCCACTAGCCCATAAGAGGATACATTCATTCACATGTTGTATTTAAACCTTCAAAATTTTTACATTACATAGATCACTGGTAATGACATAGTAATACATACATATTTTACATTTAACAAGAGATAAACTTCTGTCTGAGCGTTCTGTTTTATTTAATTTTTCTTTCGACATGCAGTTACTAGATCCCTGCCTTTGATATATCAACAAGTGTCTTCCAGACATCTTAAAACGGTTAAAATAGAGCACGGCCGTAACACCTTTTAAATAAGAAAATTTAAAGGAACTTGAAAAAAATTAGTAACCAAATTAATTGCCCCACCACAATGTATAATGTATTAATCATTTAAGCAAACTTCACCAAAATAGAAGAAAAGTAATGCTTCTCTCTCTCTCTCTGTCTCTCTGTCTCTCTGTCTCTCTCTCTCTCTCTCTCTCTCTCTCTCTATCTCTCTCTCTCTCTCTCTCTTCTCAGTATTTGAAGAGAGCAGACTAAAACTTTCCCTAGTATTTTCTTACAGTAACAAGTAAGTACCTACAGCATAAGGAGCCGGTTGTGAGCAACTAAACTGTTACAAAGCAGTTAAATAAAAACCTTTTTTATGTAGTGGCACCATTACCAAGATATTTTAACACAACAACATCCGTCGCCATTGGCAAGTCGCATACAACTGAGATTTCATAATACAGGGTTATTTAACTCGTCTCGTCACAGCCAAAATAGTGCCTCTGTAACACACAAGCACATGAAGCACAACAAGCAAACATCAACACTCCGTTGGTGGAGAATAACTTAACGGAAACTACACGTTGCGTGGTTATGGTATATCGCCCCAAATTTGCAATTGGATAGGGGATTTCCTGTCAGAGAGGACACTGCGAGAGTGGAGGTCGGGGTGAGAGTTTAAAAAAGGGAAAGATTAATTTTTAAAGCTCACAACCACCAACTGCGAACCAAATTCCTAAACATGCAAAAACACTGGAACTGTGATTGCGACTGTTTGACTCGTTTTCTAGGGGATGATATCACACGTTCACAGCTTTCCTTCCCTCCATATGATTAACAAAACAAATTCATAATAAAATCAAATTCATGAGAGTAAAGGGTGTACTAACTACTATTTTTGAAAACACGTGAAAGTTCACTTTATGTTGTTTACTTCACAATCTTAGAACCCTGAGGCCGATACGTCTGTATGTCGGCACATTTATCAAATAAAGTTATAGCTCGTGAGCCCCCAGACAAAATGAATATTTGTCGCGAATTGTTTTCACACCACGTGGCTGTCTCAAACACCGTTTATGTTCATGCCTATGCGCCGACACGTGTTACATTAACAAATCACAGTCACTTTAATTCAATGCGGCTAAATATTCACAAACACACAGTAGCACTCGATTCAACTTGGTGCACTCTATGACGAGCAACCACACGTGGCGATTGCCACACACAAATCTATAACCTCCACCTCGAGGTCCACATGCCAACTGAATGCAGAGCGACGCCGCCCGGCCAGCTACCCCACCTGGTTCCCGAGTCGTCACTTCCTGGCCTCGCGCGCGCATGCGCCAAAAGCTCAACTGCCGAGGATTTTTCCTCTACGTCATCAACTTCCCCATGTGAGCTGTTCTAACTGATTTGCCAACGTACAACGCTCAGCCAATACATTTCTAAAACTTTACTTAAAATCAAAATAATTACACTACACATTAAATAAATGTCTTCTTAGGTTTTTATATTTGTATAAACATCCTTTGTACTATTTATCATAATCGTGCAATTTATTATGTCACAGATAAGTGATTTAACTGAATACTTCAAGATAAAATACACAAGATTAATTGAAAATAAAATGAGAAATAGTTAATATATTATATTTTATAAACAAACATTGCCATGCTAGTTGTGTAACTGGCTTGTTTTCATTGGTAATTTATTACTTTTCATTGTCAATTAAACATATTACGCCAGATGTGACTATATCAGCTAATGTAACAGGCTATTTTGTAATGAGGGCCTTAAAGGTTCCTAACTGCATCGTATTACTTCAAATGCCAGTAGTATTAGAATATTTTATTTCACGCTGTGCACTGCACTGTGCCTGGCACTCGCCATTGTCCCTCTCTCCCCTCACCGGAAGCGAACTGGAAAATCCTAAGCTGGAACAAGCCACCAACGTCGGCCTGCTCGCTGGCCTCCTGTCAGCTACAAGCACACAGCAAATCTCAACGTGGAGAATTTCTACCTATGCCCTAACTATAAATGTTGTCACCCAACTGTGTACATACATTGCTACCATAATTAATAAGGTTAAAATTGTGTAACATTTAGTGCATAGGCATGGTCAATGTTAGCAGTGAACTTCATACTGTTTAATTATCAAATGCTATTTATTATCAATATTTCTATTGGGCGGTAATCTTACAACACAGGTTCGTTGTAATCGTTAATATCGGGCGTTCCACAAGGTAGTGATATTGGTCCTCTCCTGTTCCTTATTTACATAAACGATATAGGGGAAAATCTAAGTAGCTCTCTTTGGTTGTTTGCAGATGACGCCGTCATTTACCGTCTAGTAAAATCATCTGCAGATCAAAACCAACTGCAGAACGATCTGAATATCAGTATGGTTAAAAATTGCAATCGACTCTAAATAATGACAAGTGTGAAGTCGTCCACACCAGTACGAAAAGAAGTCCGTTAAACTTTGCTTACAAGATAAATCGATCAAAAGTGAAGGCCGTAAACTCCACAACATACCTAGGAATTACTATTACTTCAGACTTAAATTGGAAAGAACACATAGATAATATCGTGCGAAAGGCGAACCAGAGACTGTGTTTTATTTGCAGAACCCTTAAAAGATGCAACAGAACTACTAAAGAGACTGAATACACTACGCTTGTCCGTCCTTTTTTTCGAGTATTGCTGCCCAGTGTGGGATCGTTATCAGGTGGGTCTGACGGGGGACATCGAAAGAGTCCAAAGAAGGGCAGCTCGTTTCGTATTGTCACGATACAGGGGAGACTGGGTTACGGAAATAATACAGGATCTGGGATGGGAATCATTACAAGGACGGCGGCTTTTTGCTGCGGCGTGGGCTACTTGAGAAACTGCAATCGCCAACATTCTCCTCCGAATGCAAAAATATATTGTTCACTGACATAGGTAAAAATGTTCATCAGAATAAAATACGAGAAATCAGTGCTCGAACGGAGAGATTCAGGTGTTCTTTCTTCCTGCGTGCTGTTCGAGAATAGATTGGGAGATAAATAGTAAAATGGTGGTTCGATGAACCCTCTGCCAGGCACTTAACTGTGATTTGCAATCCCATGTAGATGTAGACGTTTAAACAAGCAGTTAAATATTAAAACAGTGATTTGAAAATCATTTAGCACAATTTAAGAACCAAACCACATCGATGCTCGATTAACAACAAATATTGCACGAGGTCGGCTTCACAGTGTATACCTCTATCAAAATAACGATTCGCATTCGGCACCACAACACCGACTCGCACCTGAATCAGGAGAGACGGTAAGGCGAGCCTCAAAGGTTCAAATGTATTCCGGCAGCAGGAATTAGTGACTATTATGGAGGTGGCTCACCGTTAATTCTAATAGCTGCAGACACTCCGCACCAGCCGAAATGCAGCCCAGCGCCCACGCCTGCAGGAGAGAGGGACTCGCCCAGTATCAGCCACACGACATGTCTAAACCCCGTTTTAAACGATGAACGAACTTGTAATAGACTGATAACAAGTTGCGTTAATGGCGGCCGTCTGTCGATTGAACGGCTGCGCTAGTATGATGGCGCTAGTATCGAAGCGCGATAATCGTAGCGATAAGGAAATAGGGCCAGTTCTAAATTCGGTACTAGTGGGTACATTGCGCATGCGCGAGCTAGTAGCTGTCAGCTGCAGTCACCGCTCCACTTAGTCCGCCATTTTCTTTAGCATTTACGTATATTTTGCGTTATGTCGAAGTTTATGATCAGAATGTTCTCCAAAATCTATTTCTAATGACGGCATTCATACTGTCCGTTACCAGACCGTCACCTCACGTCAACGCCACGTAAAGCTTTCTCGAGAAGATTCTTTTGATTGAACGGTCGTCTCCTGACATCGGAAGTTAACTTATTTTCGTCACACGATTTTCATATTGTAGTCGACAATTACACGGTTTGTACGCAAAATTGTGTTATTAGTCTTTATATTATTATTATACTTTGGTTTAGCGGTAAATTGCAAATGTTTCATGAAGACTTCAATATCTCAATTATTGACCACCGAAAAGCGAAGTCGTATATCTGACATCGAAAAATGGTTTATGTTTTGCAATATTGTAACAGAAAAGACTGAATCCAATTGTTTATTTCAATAAGATTGTAATTTTATATTGCTAGTTTCATTAAATAGCATTTTAAATGAAAAAATCAGTCCAAATGAACGTCAAAAATTCAGTTGTGCATGACGTTATTAACACCGTCAGTGGGCAAATCGTAGTAGATATAGTAAAGAAGGTCTATTCCTGCTCTTATAAATATTGTTTGATGTGTTCATAAGTTTCTTTTTTCGCTTGAAAATAGATGTAAATGTTTTGAAATGTTGTTTCAGTTCCCAGAACTTTACCACACTAAGTTGACCAAAAACATATTTTGCGAAGTTTTCTTTGTCCGTCAGTAACATTTAGCATTGTTTCCTCAATTCCAGTATTGAACTGTGACTTCCTACATAGTAGATCGCCAGTCATAACCTCACTTTCAACATTGGGTATTACTATCCGATTACGTTTATCGTCTAAATACGCTGCCACAAGATCTTGCATGAGTTTGTAGTTTATTACTAGTAAGCTAGGAGCGCTTCAGTAGACTATTATCTATCTTGTTCACTTTCGTTCATCGTTTAAAAAGGGCTTAACACCTGCAGGTTTGGGCCGACCGCGGCGTCGTCCAGTTCCGCGGTAATCAGATTGCACACTGCGGCACTTACGGCGTAGACACACCGTCGAGCACATCCGCCTGCCTGCTGGTGCCAATATGGAGCTCCTATACGTCACAGCGACTTCATAACGTCACTCACTGCCGTTCAGTCACACCTCCTGGCGCATAACGTTCCGTCTCACCATGCGCGCTAACACGTGACCCAGCCAACCAGAGAGCGACCGGTCCAAAGTTTATCACTAAATCAGAGACGCTACGGCTCAACCTCATCCCTCTTAAAGTGAAACTGGAGGGGAAAACGCTGGCATTCCCTTAATAGGGTGACCCGCCACTTCCGCTGTACCTCCTGTAGTTCAGGTGAGCTCGTATTTTATTTCTAGATATCATATCACGGAGCAAGGAGTTCACCGGTGACAGACTTTTCAAAACCCAAAGAGGGCCTACAAACCTGAACAACAATTTACTAGTAACGCCTTGGCTGATCTGAAGTAAAACTTCATTCGCTACCGCTATACTAACAGCCCGCCTACCCTTGTCGTATCCCCTCTTTTGGCGATGATGTGCCACCTTAATATCCCTCTTTTTTGTCTCCCAAATGCGCTTAATTTGCTCAGGATCGAACTGCTCAGGTAAAAATAATCAGTGAGTGAGCGAATGTTAGCCGGCCGCGGTGGCCGAGCGGTCTACGGCGCGCCAGTCACGATCTACACGGCCACTACGGCCGGGGGTCCGAATTCCCCCTCTGGCATGGATATTTTTGCCGCCCTTAGTATTAGCTAGTTCATAAGTAGTTTGTAACTTTATGGACTGGTTACCCCGAAGTTAAGTCCCATAAGCTCTACAAATATTAGAACATTTTTGAACCGAATGTTAGACAAAGGAGATATCACATTAAAAGAAAACATTAATTTTCCCGGGGTGGTCTTATCTGCCTCTTAATTGGCAGTATTAAAAACGACCACCAATCCCATCTCTTCTGTGAGAGCACCCTTAAGGTTGCGATTAAATCTTTCCGCAAATGAGGGTTGGACGTAAATGCCGGAGTATTATCACTGACAGTGGCCCTAGGGGGCCCAAACCTGGCAAAAATCCTTACCAAATGCTGCACTGTTTTACCTGCCGTAGTACCACTACTGTGGGCCAACCACACCAACTGGTAAAAGCATCAGTGACCACGAATATGAGACGCTCACTACCCTTGGTGCGGAGCAAGGGCCCCAAATAATCAATGAAGAGCTTGTCCATCGGTTGGTACATGCGTGTTGATTCCAACAAACCCGCACACTGTCCCAACTTCGGTTTAGCCCTGCAACAAGTAACACAGTTCCTCACCAGATGACGGATATCTCTATCCAGACCTTCCATGTCAGCTCTTCCCTGACCTTCAGCCTGATTTTATGTTACCCTCAATGGCCTCCACATAGGGATTGGTGCAAATACTTAAACACAGCAGGAACCAAATTTGATGGCATGCATAACTTTGGTCGATCGTCACCCCTGGTCTGAAAGCATGACAGACCCTTATCTTTAGAGTACCCTGGTATATTTTCTCCCGCATCCAGTCTATCATGCAAACTTTGCAGCTCAACTGTTCCTCCGTAAGATTAGTGAAGAGCGAAGGTATTTCAGTTAATGTGGCCATAGTCGCCATATAACCACATAGCCACATTTTTCTGTTAGACGTAACTAAAAAATTTATTGGTGGAGGCGTATTACCGTCTTTAGCAACTAAATGAAAGGCGTTTTGTGTGTGCCATTCGCGTTTCGCTTCTTTATTTATGAAGCATCATCAGTGGCCTGTAATACATGTTATTTTTGTATTGTTGAATATTGTAGTACAGTCATAATATTATAGGTATTTTTCACAGTATGACAGTTAACAGTGTTGTTACAATTACTAAAGTTCGGATCTACTAGGTTAGAAACAACTTCTGTAGCACTAGCTTTTGGAAAGTTAATTTAATTATATAGTTTTTGGCCCTACTTACGGTTTTCTGTTTTATTCCATGTGTGTCTTCATGGAGATGTTTGTGAGGTCTTCAGTTGGATGTGGTATTTTCGGTCTTGATGAAAACCCTTGCATCTCCACTTCACTGCGTACTCGTTTTTGAACGTTTGTTTACAATGTTTAGTGTTGCCAACTGTCGCTTATCGTCTGTCTCTTGTTTGTGTTTCTTGTATCTCTGAGTATATCAGCTGTCTTTTGTTTGTGTTGGTGTCTGTGTAGACTGTGTGTGTGTGTGTGTGTGTGTGTGTGTGTGTGTGTGTGTGAGTGTTGTTATTTGTGTTAGTTTTTGTGAGTATGGGAGTGTGTGTGTGTGTGTTATTTGTGTTAGTTTTTTGTGAATATGGGAGTAGGGGGAGGGGAGCGAGAGGGAGAAGGAGGTAGGGCATTTCATGTTTCGTTATTATTTTTCACTGTTTTTGTGGCTAGCTTGATCAGTGAGTTGTTGCTTATGTTGATCTGATCATTGATCACTTTTTTATTCATTGCCAAGGCTCTCTGTATGTGAAAGTTTTCTTGTACTGTCAGGATTTTTCTGTCTCGATTGTTGGTTCTGATCAATGATCAATGATCAGATCAACATAAGTAACAACTCACTGATCAAGCTGACCACAAAAACAATGTTAACAATATACGAGGTGTGTTAATTATATGAGAATTATTGGCCACCTTCACTTCTAATGTGTTCTTAATATGAAAAAAAATACAGGTTATTTATAAGTAACCCTTGCTTTTTTACAATACAAAATAAGAAAAGATAGAAGAATATTTTACGCTTATCAGTTTACATTAGAGGAGATTTGACGACATGACACCATAAACATTACGCAGTGGCTTTTTCATGCCTACAACGTTGCCAGATGACGCTCAAATCCTGCCCTTATGTTGCTTTTCTTTCCTCTAATTTCTGTGTAAAGCATATCATCAATTAATATGTTATGCAAAATTACTCAAAAATAGTCATGTCAGTAGTAGTAATATCGTTACTAAATTAATCGTTGCAGTACACTTCCTTCGTCTGTGTACTGCGTTTTTAGCTAGTAGTTACAATTCCTGATAGTTGGACAACGTTCGTTTTCTGCGATTTCTGGGCGTTTCGCGCCTGTTCTTGTCTGAGCTATAGTATAGGATGTCCTGTACGGACTCTTTCTAAATCTGTCTTCAGGGACCAAAAATACTCTTTACATTATGGATTCGAGGGGAGGAGAGACTACCTTTGTAGGTACAAGAAAACCATACTCCAACTCAGTAAAAAGCATCCATCACAAATCTACTATACTGTGCCAACATTACGATGTTTCTATCTATAGGCTGATTAATTAATGTTCCTGAAAACAAACCAAGTCACTCCAGACTGAGCATGCATAGGAAAATAATTTGGGAGGGGGGCTTCCGTAACACTGCATATTTTATTCTTAATTAATCTTTCACAGGGACATTAAAAAAATATTTGTTCGCATCGCAACTGATCGACTAACGAACAATCATTCTGAATTTTAATGCTCCGTGCGGCTGCAACAGTAGCCTTCATTAAACGTACACAGTGCTCTACGAATTTGTAATTCGGTTGTCTCTGCATTTAATGCCAACAGGAATAATACCGCTGCATTTACATCTACATACATACTCCGAAATCCACCGTAACAAGTGTGGTGGCCGGTACCCCGTGCCACTACTAGACATTTCTATTTCTGATCCACTTCCAGATAGAACGAGGGCTTGTATGCCTTTTTATTCTTGTTGTTGTTGTTGGGGGTCTTCAGTCCACAGACTGGTTAGATGCAGCTGTCAACGCTACCCTGCCATATGCAAGCATCTTCATCTGAGAATAAGAACAGCGACCTACAGCCTTATGAATGTGCATACTGTATTCGTCCCTCGGTCTCCCTCTACGATTTTTATCCTACACATATTCTTCTGATCTTAATTTGACGATTACATGATGTCTCAAATTATCACACCAAACTGTCCTTCTCTTAGGATATGCCAGAAACTCCTTTTCTTCCCAATTCTGTTGGGCTTCTCCTTACTTGCATGATCTACCCCTCTAATCTGCATTTCACCTGTAGCACCAGATTTCTAAAATCTTCAATCATCTTTTTGTCTGGCCTCCTTATAGTCCACGCTTCAGTCCTATATAATTCTACACACCAGGCAAATGATTTTAGAAAGGACTTCCTAACATTTAAACTAATATTGGATGTCATTAAATTTCGCTTCTTCAGAAACGCTTTTCATCCCATAGCCAATCTGCATTTTACATCTTCTTTACTTCGGCCATCAGAAGTTATTTTGCTACCCAAATAGTAAAACCCTTGTTTTAATCTTTATAGGGCACTGTCCATTCTGTTTAATTGCTCTTCCAGGTCCTTTGCTGTCACTGACAAAATAACAATGTCATCAGCAAATCGCGAAGTTTTTATTTCTTCTCTCTGAACTTCAATTTCTACTCCAAATTTCTCCTTGCATTCCTTCTCAGCTTGCAAAACAACATTGGGAAAAGACTACAACCCTGTCTTACTCCCTTCCAAACCACTGTGACCCGTTCACGCCCTCCGACTCTAATTACTACAGCTTGGTATTTTACCCTGCTACATTCGGAATTTGAAAGCGTGTATTCCAGCAAACATTGTCAAAAGCTTTGTCCAAATCTACAAAAGCTAAAATCTTAGATTTCACTTTCCTTAATCTATCTTCTGAGATAAGCTGTAATGTGGGTATTGCCTCCCGCGTTGCTACATTTCTCCTAAATCTAAACTGATCTTCCCCAAGGTCGGATTCCACCAGTTTTTCCATTCGTCTGTAAATAATTCGTGTTAGTATTTTGCAGCCATGACTTATTAAACTGATAGTTCCATTGATTTGATTTTTTCAGGGAAGCCAAAACAGTCTAGGTCCAACCCGCCACTGCCCGCACCGAAACTAAGTTTATTGTCCGGTATCACTACCTGTATATATAGTAAAGCCAACCAATGCCCTTGAACAGTGCAAGGAGTCCCTTTACCAGTTCTTCATTAGACACAATTTCTTCGGGTCTGGTTGTCCCAAATGTTCTGTGCTTTTTACTCTCCAATGCAATGCATTCGAAGATTAGATGTGATGCAGTTTCATCACCGTCATGACAGATCCTACATTTAGGGTCCTCTTCTGTTATTCCCATTGTATGTAGATGTTTTTTGAAATTCCCATGGCCTGTCAGTAATCCAACTATGAGTCTAATCTCTCTCCTGTTCAGGCCCAGGATTGCAGAACTTCTTTCAAAACAAGGCTTTGGCATCAGTACCTTGCCATGTTTTTGTTGATAGACTTCGGTCCAATATTCTACGTGCTGTCTTCTGAGCCAGTAACGTAGCTCCAATTTGGTCATTGCCTTGGTGATAGGACAGGTTCTGGTCCAATAAATGGAGTTTCTGCCCCCATCCTGGCTAATCTGTCGGCATGTTCGTTGTCACTGGTCCCCGAGTGGCAAGGGATCCACAATAGGTTTACTCTATTGCTTTCCCCTAGCTCCACCATAACCCTGTGACATTCTGCAACAATTTTAGACCTTGTTGCAGGAGCTGCCAGTGATCTCAGGTCTGCTTGGCTGACTGAATAAATATAGATGCTACGATCTTTGTAGCATCTACGCAAATTCTCCTCCACACACGCCCTGATGGCAGTGATTTCGGCCTGGAATACTGAGGCCAGTTTCCCTAGAGAGATGACGCCCTCCAGTCTTGGCTGCACCCCGTATACCCGGCCCCAACGCCTTGGTCTGATTTTGACCCGTCAGTGAACCAGACAATATCCCCCATACGGTGTCGAACTCTTTTCTCCCACTGCTCCCTACTTCCAATTGTTATATTGAAAGGCTTGTTTAAGCAGTATGGGGTTATAATATAGTCGGCTGGCATTTCCCCAACCTTTCCTATATTTACCTCACTCACTATTTTAGTGTGTGATTCTGTATATCCCAAAGAGTTCCAGTTGTTGCCAGATTTGAGTCTGTATGCACCAGCCGCTGCCTCCATCTTGACCCAAAGGCGTAATGGGGGCATATCCAGCATGGTTTCCATCCCAGCAGTTGGTGTGCTGCTAATTTCGCCTGTTATGGCTAAGCAGGCTAATCTCTGCACCTTACCAAGCTCCTTAGCAGCAACCTGTTGTTCTACGTTCTTCCACCATACGCCTGCCCCATCGGTGATCCTGGGTCTAGTCACCATGGTGTATATCCAGTGCATACCCTTGGGGCTCAGGCCCCAATTTTTGCCACAAGCTCTCCTGGTACTTACAAGAGTACCTTTTGCCTTGGAGCAAATATTCCTAATGTGAGGGGTCCATGTCAGTTTCTCATCTAGGGTAACCCCTAGATATTTCACTGTCCCCTTCACAGGTAGCGCTTCATTGAAAAGATTTAGATTCCAACTTGAATGTTGGATATGTTTCTTTGTGAATGGTACAACAACAGTCTTCTTAGGACTAACCCCCAGATCCTGTTTTCTGCACCAGTTTTGCACAATGTCCAATGCACCTTGTTCCATATTCTTCACTGTGTCAGCAAATTTGCCAAGTATTACTATGACAAGATCATCTGGGTATCCTTGGCAAAAGTACTGCCTAGAGTTTAATTCTCCAATGAGATCATTCACCACTAGATTCGACAATAAAGGGGGAAGAACTCCTCCTTGCGGGCAACCCCTAGTGGTGTTGATTACCATTTTTTCATTCATCATGGTAGCCTTTACCTTTCTTCCACTGAGCATGGACCTACTCCACCTACATATAGTGGTCCCTAGGTCATGCACCTCTACTGCCCTAACCATGGAATCGAAGGTCGTGTTGCTAAAAGTCCCCTCGATGTCCAGGAAGATACAGAGGACTATTTCCTAAAAGGATAGTTCCATAATTTACACATTTTTCAGCATTTGCATTCTTTTGAATTGGAATTACTATATTAATTCTGAAGTCGCGGGGTATTTCCCCTGCCTCATACATTTTGCATAGCAGGTGAAACAATTTCTCCATGATTAGCTCACCTATCGATGATAGCAGTTCAGACGGAATATCATCTACGCCATGGGCCTTGTTTCTACTCAGATATTTTATTGCTCTGACAAATTATTCTCGAAGTATCGTCTCTCCTTTCTGATTGTCGTCTACTTCGTCTTCCATTTCTAGAATACCGCCTTCAATTTTATTTCCTTTCCATAATTCCTCTATATAATCCTTCCACCTTTCAGCTTTCCCTTCTTTGCTTAGTATTGGTTTTCCATCTGAATTCTTCATGTTCATAGCGCTACTTTTCTTGTCTCAAAATGTCTCTTTTGTTTTCCTGTAGGCGGTATCTATCTTTCCCTTAGTTATTCATTATTCTATGGTCTTGCATTTCTCCTCTAGCTACTCCTGGTTAGCAAGTCTACACTTTCTGTCAATCTCATTTTTCAGATGTTGTACTCCATTTGGCCTGCTTCACTTGCTGCATTTTTATATTTTCTCATTTCATCAATTAATTTCAGTTTCTCCAGTGTTATCCAAGGATTTCTGTTAGGCCCTCTCCTTCTGCCTATACAATCCTCTGCCTCCTTCACTACCCATCCTTCCTCTAATTCTATAACGTTACCCCCGTTTCAGACAATACTAGCCTAATGCTCCATCTGAAACTCTCAACCACTTCTGGTCCCTTCAGTTCAACCAGATTGCATCTACTTAAGTTTCTACCTTTTAGCATTCTCTTAAGTTTTAATCTACAGTTCATAACCAATAAGTTATAATCAGAGTCAAATCTGGCCCTGGATATTTCTTTCAGTTTTCTATACTTTTGCCTTACCATTATGAAGTCGAGCTGGTACCTCCCAGTTGAAAGGTGGTTTCAATTAATTGCTCAATTATCTCGTCTCACCTGTGTCTTATTTCTAATTAATGTTTGATGTTATATGTTCATTGCATTTAATAATTTTATTTTTCTTATTTTATGACTTCTATACATTCAGTTAGGGGTGGAGAGAGATGTGTCAGGAATCTTGTTCGTTGATTTCATTTCTTATTATTCAATTATTACATCTCGTGGTTACTCAAGGCAGTGGTGAGCGAGCTGTTTCGAGTTGTAGGAAGCTGTGTCTTGGAATTTGGTGTTGTACAGGCCGGCCATTAGTTTTTTCGCGGAAGCGAAGTGAATGCCATCTAGGTGCAAGGACTGTGCTCTGCCTGACATGAGTAGTCATAACAAAAACAAACAATTTGTCTTATTTAGCATTGTGCTGAGTTTGGGAATGCACACTGTGTATCAGAATGTTCTTAATGTTATTTATGTGATTCACAGACAAATTTGTTTTGGTATAAGATATTTGTGAACTATTTAGTAAGAAATCTTACCGATATTGGAATCAAACGATTCAGATTAGAATTTTTGTCTCATACCAGCAACACGAAAAACATTGTGAAACACAGTTACGTATTCCCAAACTCAGCACAAAAATAGTTTGCTTGTGTTGTGACTTCTCTCGGCAGGCAGCAGACAGGCCTTGTATCCAGGTGGTGTTGGCGAAGCCCTCTGCGCCATCCACTGGTGTCAGAGGGCCGTATGAATAAAACGGAGTATCTCTTTATACTCTGAATTCCAGAGAACATACTCAGGTTCGCATGAATAAAGGGAGTCGGAGAGTATATTTTAGCCGAATATGTTCTCAGCGTAACAGAGTGGGGGAAGTTGCTCACAGCAGAGAACACTCTCCAATTTCATATGAGTAAAACTACAGAAGTTTCTCACGACCAGAGAACATTCTCCAATTTCTGAAGTGAGCTCTCTAGCATACTTCGTGCTGAGTAACTTCTGTTAAGGTTACGTTTTACTGTGCTTTATAATAAAAATGACAATATATTTGTTACTTAGAAGGCAAACACAAGCTTATCCGTAGTCTTTGGAAGAAATACGAAGGGATCTAAAAAGTTAATGCAAATAAAAACATTTTGTTGGTGAGTAGCTTTGTTCAGAAAAATCGTGAGTGTGGCACTTCAAGCATTTTATATAGTGACGAGAGTGATGTAAGAGGAATGTTTTCATTACCGTATTGACATAGAAATAAAATACAAGTGGATTCAGCTGCGTGTTTTACCCATTAGTTTGGAGTGTGTATTTACAGTTGTAAACAGCTATATAGCAAAATGATATTGTGTTTTTAAATAGGGTCTATTAGTAAGGTCTTATGATGTTAGTTCCAAACAAAGTGCATCCCAAGGCTTCACAGTTTTTATCACAAATAAATATTGATTTAATACCAGCTAAGCCTACAGAAGTATTGTTTGTATTCAAACCGGTTGGCCTATTTAAGGTGCGTTTTCTGACTTCGTAATCGTAACTTCAGTTATGTTAGAAGTAAGCAGACACGACAGGAAAATTACTAACTGATTAATTACGTACCTAGCAGCCTGTTTCTGGTAACAAAATCATATGGCCTAATGCGTATTAGCAGACCATTGGGCGACATATTTAACAACAAGTATCTCATGTTAGAAAACTCCGACAGCATTCCACATTACAACAGATGAATATGGGATGCATTCTTAAAATTTCGCCATTTGTGTTAACCCAACTTCATTAACAAAAAAATTTCTCGCGTTCTACATCTACAAAGATAGTCTGCAAATCACATTTAAGTGCCTGGCAGAGACTTAATTAACCACTTTCATAACCTTTCTCTACCGTTCCATTATATAATAGCGCGCGGGAAGAACACCTAAATCGTTCCGTTTTCCATCTGATTTCTCTTATTTTACTGGGATGGTCATGTCTCCCTATGCAGTAGCGTGCTAGAAAAATAATTTCACATTCACAAGTAAAAGTCGGTGACTTTCGCAAATATATCTCGTCGCAACGAATAACGTCGTTCTTTTAATGATTTCCACTTCACATCGTGCAACGTTTCCGTGACGCTTTCCCGCCTTTAAAGTGATAAAACAAAACGAGCTGCCCTTTTCTGAACCATTATATGTCTGTTCTCAAAGGAAGAGACGTTGTTGGTGGTCCGCAGCTATAAATGTTAAATATACGTTCAATACTTCGCAATTTGCGAGAATTTTCTGCTTTTAGCTGCTCTTCTTAAGTTGGTCTATCATTTTGTAACATATGAAAATTTGTGCCTGACCGGGACTCGAACCTGGATCTCCCGCTTTTCGCGAGCGGTCGCCTTAACCACTCGGCCACCCGGACACGCTCCCCGGCCAGACCCAAACTTCCATATGATAGCAAAGACAGTCTAAAGATGGTGTAATATGTCTCTCCCCGTCTCGGGAATCACTGCTAAATGCATGCGAGCACTAAGGGAAGTAGGCAACTGTAACATATGGAAGTTTGAGTCTGGCCCGGGTGCGTGTCCGGGTGGCCGAGTGGCACAGTCTGCGTCAGGCAGTGCAGCGGTGCGGAAGGACTGTTTACGTCCCGCCGCCGAGTCTACTGCTCGCACGTGTTTACGTGGTACAGTCGCCTTTGGTTGCGATATTTAATTAGAACAAGAATGGCCCACTCCTGGAGAAAATCAACATTGAAAATCAGTTTTTCGAATGAATATGCACGACCGAAGGCACTTAAAGTCGAACAATTTATTAGAGAAGAAGTGAAAATTGACTGTAACGATCTTATCGGCATCCACTTCTCTATAGTGAGCAGTGTAGTGTATGTGAAGCTTACCAGCGACGCCGTCTGTGAGAAGATTCTAAACAGATTTAGAAATGGACTCAAATTCCGTCACCCAGATGGACATATCGGTGAAGTGACCATCGAACACGCAGGTCTCGGACTACGAACAATCAGAGTGTTTGAACTTCCGTTTGAAGTACCGTCAGACGTGGTTGTTTCTGCGCTGCGGCAGTATGGGAACGTTATTAGCCACATGGCCGAGAAATGGGCTCAATTTACCACATATCCGGTATTCAATGGGGTGCGGCAGATCCGCATTGAATTGACCAAACACGTGCCATATTATCTTTATATTGGAGGGTGCCGTGCCATCATAATTTATGATGGCCAGCCGAAGACGTGCTCCGGTTGTGGCCAAGAAGGTCACGTTCGTTCTAGCTGTATGCAGCGCAGAATAACGCAGTTACCACCTGGTGATGAGCAGATCCCATCGGCATCGTCGACGCTCCCATTGACGTATGTACAGGTTCTTCACAATGAATCCAGCCAGCAGCCTGTGACGACACCACTTGATGACACACTGTCAAACACGGTATAACCTCAGGGCAACGAGGACAGGATGGAGGCTACACCTGTGACGGCTCCTGAACGTCACGTGAGGAAGCATAATGAAGTGTCTCCGAAGGAGGAAACAGATGCCGCTTCTATGGTCGTGCCTACCGCCGCCTTCGTGCCGGACAGTCAGAATACCCAGACTTCTGATACTGAAGTACACGTGCGAAAACAACGGTCACCACAGAGAAGGAAGAAACGTCGGCTTGCTCCGTCTGATACATGCCGATCACAATCTAATGATGAATCCCAATACCTTCTACCATCAGAAGACCCTAAAGTGGAACTTCCTGCTCCACCCAGTCGGAAGCGGAATCGACACGGCGTATGTCTGTCACTGCTTCTACAGATGATGACCAGTCAGCCATTCGTAAGTCGTACACCGACAACACATCAATGCATGTTGACTCACCAGGGGATTCTACTGACGACCAGCGTCCAAGCAACGCTCCATGGCACGAAGATGTTGAAGATAATTCATCCACAGCTGACGTAGCAACAGATGTTGCTACTAAACTAAATTGCTAATCGATGAGTGTGGGGAGAATGTGGTACCTGATCTTCATGTTTCAATGAACATCCCTGTAAATATGGCACAAGGGCACGCTTACAGAATTGGATATTAACACAATCCAAACGAAGATAAAGTTTCAGTTATTCCGTGACATGCTACGGGCGTCAGATCTAGATATTGCCTTCTACAAGAAGTTCACCTGGAGTCATTTCCAGATATTTATGGTTATAATACATATCAAACGCCATCTGCTTCCAATGGTAGTGGGACGGCCGTACTTCTGAGAGAAGGTATTGTGGTTGAAGACGTCGCTTACTTACCATCGGGCAGGGACCTTGCTGTGACATTCCATGGTGTCCGGATCATCAACGTTTATGCTCCCTCCGGCACGGACAAACGAAGGGAACGCTCGCACTTCTACTCCGAAGAGTTAGCTCCGCTGTTTGTAGGTCAATACGATCACATTATTCTTGGGGGAGACTTCAACTGTGTGCTCGCCTAAAGCGCCAAATTCCTCATTTTACCACGTGCCAAAAACTTAAATTGCCTTTTTCAAGAGCTGAACCTGATAGACACATGGGAGCATACGCATGGTGATCGACCTGGATACACTTTTTTCACCAGCCATTCTGCGAGCCGTCTAGACCGAGTCTATGTCTTCCGCGGACTCACAATGGCAACACTTGATGCCGAGCTGTGGCCCACCGCCTTCTCGGACCACATCGCCTACAGTTGTACTGTTTCTCTTCGACGGCAGAGGGTGTGGCAAAGTCGAGGTACTTGGAAGTTAAATGTTGCACATCCTAAGGATCCAGAGTGCAGACAGCATGTAGAAGCGACGTGGAACAACTGCCAGAGACGTCTTACGGCATATCCTTCAACAATTCGATGGTGGCTCGAATGTGCTAAGCCCGCACGTTGGTAAAGTATGGACGCGACAAAATGAGCTGGCATCGACGTACCATGGAATTCTACTTTACGGCACTCCGTGAGCTTGCTAGCCAGGCACCGTCTCCTGAACGACAGATTGAAATTCAGCGGATTAAGGCGAAGATTACTTTACTTATGCGCCGCCGTCTTGAGGGAACAGTAATACGTGCGAGATGTCAAGATCGAGTCGCTGTAGAACCTCCTTCCATGCATCACGTTATTCGAGAGAATCAACGGAGTAGAAGAGCGCTGGTGCACGCTATTGATACCCCAGAAGGTCGTCGACTGACATCTCAGAATGACATCGCCACTGCTTTCGTGGACCACTACCGACAGTTGTATGCAGAAGTGGATCAGGATGCTATAGCAATGGAAGAAGTGCTCGACTCCATGCCTGGTACTCTTGATGGGGAGTCTGTGCAGACCCTTACAGATACGATTACGGCTGATGATCTCGCTGACGCTCTCCGCAGGGGAGCAACAAACAAATCCCCAGGCCCAGATGGCCTCCCGCTGGAGTTCTACCGCGCCTTTCAAGACATAATGGCTCCTCGCTGGATAGAAATGTATAAAGAACTGATGATACCTGACGTCCCCCTTCCACCTGCACTTGTCGAAGGCCTGATCATTCCAGTCCCGAAGAAACCCAGGGGACAAAAAGTGGAAAATTATCGGCAATTAACCATGCTGAACTGCGACTTCAAGATTTTTACGAGGATCCTCGCTTCCAGACTCCGGCGTGTCTTGCCTCAGGTCGTCTCTTCGGATCAAACATGCCTTATCGGCAGACGTAACATTCAGACTGCACTAAGTGATTATCGTGATATCATAGCCTTGGCAGAGACTCGCCGCATTCGTGGTGTCTTAGTGTCCGTGGACGTGGACCATGCTTTAGATAGAGTGAGTCATGACTTTCTTGAAGCAGTGATGCGAAGAATGGCGTTTCCTCCCGCCTTCACACACACCGTCCTGCGGCTTCTCCGATGCGCCACCTCACGTGTACTGATCAATGGACGTGTGGCAGGCACCGTTACCATTTCGGGATCTGTACGACAAGGCTGTCCGCTATCGATGATTCTTTTTGCCATTGCGCTTGAGCCATTGTTACATGGACTGCGATGTCGACTGTCTGGGATGACGATGAGGGGCCGGTCCTTTATCTGTCGCGCATATGCTGATGACTTGATGTTCTTGGCTCAGTCAGGGGACGAAGTGCGGATAGCACTGGAATGGATTACCAAGTATGGAGCTACTGCGGGCAGCCGTATGAATCTGACCAAGTCTGCCGCTATGAACATTGGCAGGGGTCTTCCTGAAGGGAGCGTGGCCCCGCTGCAATCAGTGGAAAAGCTCAAGTGCCTAGGGATAACCTTCACGCGCGACATTCGACAAACCTCGGCAGTCAACTACAAACGCCTTCTTCAGGTACTAAGAACAAACGTCCGAAGCAATCTACTACGGTCGTTAGACCTAATACAACGAGTTGCCTTCGTGAACACCCATCTGACGTCTAGGATACCGCACCTGGCCCAGATTCTACCGATGCCGAAGATGCCGATGCCGAAGACTGCTGGCTGTGTTTGGATACTTCGTGACCGCTGGCCTTATCTTCAAAGTCCGTTATGAAACATTAACTCTCCCCCCTCGAGACGGGGGTCTTGGACTTGTCATTGTACATGTCAGAGCGTCTGCCCTTTACGTCAATACACTGATTAAGCTGTGGAAACATCGCCAGACCGGAATATCTGGGATTCTGATCGACGAACTTGCTCCTATATCTCTAATGCCGCCCATAGCAGTAGCGCATATCTCTACCTATCTCTCATATATTAAGACATTTTTTATCGAATATAGTTATATCCATGAAGACTTGTCCCATACACGGACTCCAACGAAACGTGATGTGTATCGCATGTGTATCGCATAAATTTTGTGGAGAGACGACATCCTACAATCGGATGGTCCGTGGTCTGGCGTTCTGTGCATCAAGCCCTCCTCGATACAGATGCTCGTGCTACCTGGTATCTGGTTGTGAATGGAAAATACATGACGCGACATCGGCTGCATGCAATTAAAATGACGGACTCTCCACACTGTCCTCAGTGTCACGTGTTAGACACTGATGAACATCGGCTGATATGTGGACCTGCAGCAGAGGTGTGGCTGTTCATAAAGAAAATACTTTCCTTTCTTTGTCGTACAGCTCCACACACAATTGAACCGCAGTCACTTCTATTTCCGGACGAGAGCTTTTTCCCACGCACAAAGACTAATGCAGTGAACTGGATCAAAGGCCTATCTATATATTATTTGTTTCAAGATCGAGAAAAGAGTGTGCTCGATTTTTGGACATTCCTCCAAAATTGCTTCACGTCTCTACTACACAATTCAAGACACCGACAATACTATGCCAATTTTCTGGGTAGTGTTTTCCTGGATCCTCCCCACAGCTTGGGTGTGCCGGGTATGAGACGATAATTTTAGTATGAATGATCCCTCGGAATAATGAACTTATGTAACGGATGAAAACAATTGATTCGAGAAGACGTGCCCGGAACTCGCGTGAGGGAACAGAAATTCAGCCAACATCTATCCGCATATGGTCGGTGTGCAGTCACCATTTATGTTTGTTCCGCCAGGAGGGCGGTCTTATTTATGTTCAGTATCAGACGCTATTAACTCTGCAATTCATGTAGAGATATTTTACTTCCAGTGAAAATCCCCACAAAAGACGGAGATGTTTTTATTTTATTTTCTTTTATTTTCTTTTTCATTGATATATGCAGAAAAAAATGAAGTGCGTAAAACTTTAAATAAATTAAATAAAATAAAGTCATATCCTCACCTCTATTGTCCTAAATAAATTAAAAAAAAAAGCGGTAAAATAGAAAAAAATCCGCCACTACCTACTTCTTTTTTTTTTTTTTTTCTTAAAAGGGTTTCAGACACTCTCATTAATTAATTTTTTATTGTTTAGATTATCCCGCCCACTGACAAAAATTAAACAAAAAAAAAGTGGTGAAGGCGACAGCTCGCGAATAGCGGGAGATCCGGGTTCGAGTCCCGGTCCGGTAAAAATTTTCATATGTTACAAAATGATAGACCAACTTAAGAAGAGCAGCAAAAAGCGGAAAATACTAGGAAATTGCGAAGTAATGAACGTGTACTTCTCAATATCTTCCGTCAGTCCCACCTGGTGAGGGTCCCACAAGAGGCAACAGTACTCCAAGAGAGGACGCACAAGTGTGATGTAGGCAGTCTCTTTGGTGGAGCTGGTGCATCTTCAAAGCGTTCTGCCAATGAAACGTAACCTTTGGTTCGCCTTCCCCACAATATTTTCTATGTGTTTTCTCCAGTCTAAGTTGTTCGTATTTGTAACACCTAGGTGTTTGGTAGCATTTACGACCTTAAGGTTTGACTGATTTATCGTGTAATTGAAGGTCAGCGGATTTCTTTTAGTGGTCATGTATATTACTTCACACTTTTCATTATTTAGAACCGATTGCCAATTATCGCACAATGTAAATTTTTTTTTTTAAAAAAATCGCTTTTCAATTGCTTTCGATCCTCTGCTGACTTCACTAACCGATAAACAACAGCATCATCCCCGAACAGTCTAAGGGAGCTATCAGATTGTCTCCTAAATCTTTTACAGACAAAAGGAAGAGCATGGCACCTGTACCACCTCCCTGCGGAACGCCAGATATCACTTGTTTTACTCGATAACTTACCGTCAATTACTACGAACTGTGTCCTTTCTGGTAGGAAATCGTGATTCCAATCGCAGAACTGGGGCGATATTCTATAAATACGCAAATTCATTAGAATCCGCTTGTGAGGTACAGTGTCAAAAGCCTTCCGGAAATCCAGAAATATGGAATCGATTTGAGATCGCCTGTCGATGGCACTTATCACTTCATGTGAATAAAGGGCAAGCTGTGTTTCGCATGAGCAATACTTTCTGAATCCGTATTGAATATTGGTT
Source organism: Locusta migratoria (assembly GCA_026315105.1). Classification (NCBI taxonomy): domain Eukaryota; kingdom Metazoa; phylum Arthropoda; class Insecta; order Orthoptera; family Acrididae; genus Locusta; species Locusta migratoria. Next base: position 670,137,794 of record CM048744.1, read on the forward strand.
AATAGGTCGTTCTCTTCGAGGTAGTACATAATACTCGAACAAAGTATATGTTCCAAAATCCTACTGCAAATCGACGTCAATGAGATAGGCCTGTAATTTTGTGGATCACTCCTATTGTCTTTCTTGAATATTGGAGTAACTTGAGCAACTTTCCAGTCTCTGGGTACGGATCTTCCGCTGAGTGATCGGTTGTATATGGCAGCTAAGTATGGAGCTATTGCATGAGCATACTCTGAGAGAAATCTAGTTTGTATACACACTGGCCTCGTAGATTTGTTTTTGTTTAGTGACGTAAGTAGTTTTACTACTCCAGGGTCATCTACTTCTTCATTCCACATGCTGGCAGCTGTTCTTGGTTCGAATTCTGGAGCGTTCGCTTCGTCTTCTTTGGTGAAAGAATTTCGGAAACCTGTGTATAGCAATTCTGCTTTAGCAGTACTGTCATCGGTAGTCTTACCATTGCTATCGCGTAGTGTAGGTATTGTTTGTGTTTTGCCGTTAATGTACTTCTCATATGACCAGAATTTCTTTGGATTTTCTGCCAGATTACGAGACAGGATTTCGTTGTGGAAACTACTATAAGCTTCTCGCATTGAAGTCCGCGCTAGGTTGCGAGTTTCTGTAAAAGATTGCCAGTGTTGGGAATTCTGTCTCTTTTTAAATTTTTCATGCATTTTTCTTTGCACAAAATACCCAGGATTGGCGATCGTACTTAGAAGCTCGAAATTTATCGAGGATTTCAATGCGCGATGCCTACAATACTTATCACAACGAAACTCTTTCTCGAAATTTGACTGAAAACCCAAAGAGATTTTGGACATATGTTAAATATACTCGGGGCAGTCACAAACAATACCTTTACTACGTGATAGTAATGGCGATCCTGCCGATGTCAGCGCTACTAAAGCAGAGTTACTAAACATAGCTTTTAGAAACTCATTCACCAAAGAAGTCGAAACCAATATTCCAGATTTCGAATTACGAACAGATGCCGTAATGAGTAACGTAGAAATTGATATCATCGAAGTAGTGCAGCAACTTAATAAGTACAAGTCTTCTGGTCCGGATTGTATACCCATTAGATTTCTATCTGATTATGCAGAAGCGATAGCTCCTCACTTAACAGTCACCGCTCTCTCAAGGAAGGATCTGTACCAAAAGATTGGAAAGTTGCACAGGTCACACCTATATTCAAGAAAGGTAGTAGGATTAACCCACTAAACTACAGGCCTATTTCATTGACGTCAATTAGCAGCAGGGTTTTGGAACATATTCTCTATTCAAATATTATGAATTATCTCGAACAGAACGTTCTATTGGCCCAAGGTCAACACGGATTTAGAAAATATCGTTCATTCGAAACACAACTAGCTCTTTATTCACACGAAGTGATGGGTGCTATCGACAAGGGTTCGCAAATCGATTTCGTATTTCTTGATTTCCAGAAAGCTTTTGACACCGTGCCTCACAAACGGCTTTTAATCAAATTGCTTGGTTATGGTATATCGCCCCTAATTTGCGACTGGATAGGGGATTTCTTGTCAGAGAGGACACAGTTCGTTGTAATTGACGGTAAGGCATCGACTAAAACAGAGATGATATCGGGCGTTCCACAGGGTAGTGTTATTGGTCCTCTGCTGTTCCTTATTTACATAAACGATTTAGGGGTAAATCTAAGTAGCTCTCTTAGGTTGTTTGCAGTTGACGCCGTCATTTACCGTCTAGTAAAGTCATCTGAAGATCAAAACCAACTGCAGAACGATCTGAATAAGATATCAGTATGGTGCAAAAATTGGCAATTGACTCTAAATAATGAGGAGTCCAAAGAAGGGCAGCTCGTTTCGTAATGTCACGATACAGGGGAGACAGCGTTGCGGAAATGAAACAGGATCTGGGACGGGAATCATTACAACAACGGCTCATATCGCTGCGTCGTGGGCTACTTGCGAAACTCTAATCGCCAACATTCTCCTCCGAAAGCGAAAATATATTGTTGACTACCACTTACATAGGTAGAAATTATCACCAGAATAAAATACGAGAAATCAGAGCTCGAACAGAGAGATTCAGGTGTTCTTCCTTCCCGCGCGGTATTCGAGTATGGAATGGGAGATAAATAATATAATTGTGGTTCGATGAACAGTCTGCCAGGCACTTGAATGTGATCTGCAGAGTACCCGTGTAGCCGCTACCTGAGTGTAGTGGACTCCTGACCTATTTAGCGGAACCCGAAAACCCACCACACTTTGGCGCAAGCCAACGAATCTACAGCCCACACGTTCGCAGAACCGTCTATGCCTCTGATTCAGACCCTCCAATGGGATCTGAACCATAGGTCCGCAGTAGTCCTGTCGACTATGCTACAGATGGTGAGCTCTGCCTTCATCTTGCATCCAAGACTGGCACTCTTTACCACTTCTGATAGCAAATAATTATCTCAGTTTTAGTTCAAATACTTCGGCAAAGCGGTATCAAGGCTCCTGAAGCTTAGAATAGCATTTTTGTCCGAGTTTTAATAGCCAAATTAAGAGTGGGCAGTGAAAAATGAGGTATCGACTGTTATTAGGTCTAGTTTTGCGAAAATAATTTAATTGAATACAAGTGATCATGAGAATTAACGGAAACTTTATTAGTAATTAACTCATAATTACCTGTTTCACTAGTTTGATAATTGTCTGTTAGCAGTTTTATTAATTTAATAAAGAAATTTAAACTGCAGTAATGAACCACGGTCTAACATTTTTAATCCAAGAGGTCGACAAGCTACATTTCTCAATAGATTATATTGTACCAGAAGTCAGAGTAATATCTCTTATACTGATTTTTAACAGATCCCGCAATTAACCCTGACAATAAGGATTCGACAATAACGATTTGGCAGTAACACCAACAATCCAATATTTGCTGTCTTTAGTTTTATAATGATCTTGGGAGATATAAAACGGTACGTTAGGACACTGTTTACTTAGACTCTCTTCTGATGTACAGATGTTTACTGAACAATGTCGGTTTGTTCTATGAACTAAAAATGCTTTCAAACCACCAGAAGATCTGATCTGCATAAGGAACGCTAAGTTTTCGTCACAATAATTCCAGTATGCAGTACCTCCATTTTTTGATTCTACATCTCAGCTATAAAACGACGATTTTCGGCGTATTCACTGTCGAGGCAAAACTAATTACACTTACAAAAATTATTCATGTATAAGGAAGCCGAGTGAAGTGTTAGATTGCTCGAATAGTTACAGGTAAACAAAGTCCTTATCATAATTAGAAAACAACACAAGCTAGGTTTCTCGGACAGCAATGAATGTTTTGACCGTAATTGTTAGACTGCGGTTCAAATATTTATCAGACCTTGGTAAGAAAACTGCCCACACGTTTCGCCATAAGTGTGTCATTTATGAAATCACAGCCTATACTTATATATTTACATTGTGAACAAGTTAAGCAAGAAATGGTTGTATTCTTTCCCAAAAATCTTTTTGATTACTTGAAGTGAACCATACCTATAATTTTGTAACTCATAATAACGAATTTAATGTATATCTGTGTCAAATCTACGCCGCAGCAGCTGATTAGTACCACATGTCCTAGGCAGAACTTTCTGCCTTAAGCAGTACTACGTTTACTTACGCTGACTATAAGAAATATATAAGGACACATGTCAATTTACGAGTATATATACTTTTTTGAAGGGAAATTTCAATTTGTTTTTGGAATTTTCCGTCGGTGCTTGTAGGAACAAACACATATTAAAAACTTAAATACGTAGTATTTTTGTTCCACTATATTATTTATTTGCTTGTTATTAGCAGCTTTCGGCTTCTTAGGCCCTCGTCAGATAACTTCATACTAAACAGATAGTCCACACGTAACATTGAGGTTACATACACAAAGATGGTTTTTCAAAGATATGTGAACTGCAAATTAATTATGTCTATGAATGACCAGACACAATTCCATCATTCGCCTTTACTAAAATAATGTCAACTTATTAATAGGCCTATTGTTCTCACTGTGTGTAAATAATTTAGTCACATGTGTTTCATACTATTACTCCATATACCTTTCTCCTGCTTGCTATAATTTACAGTTCGCTTGCGCAATCATCCATCGCTCACCTGGACATTTATAATATTTGTAACCTTAGTGAGTAAGATGTACCCATTGGACCCCATTTGTGTTTTTTCTTTTATTATATTATATTATATTATATTATATTTAAACATTTCGCAAACAGCTGCTGCTTACTATCTAAATAAAGCATCAATGTTTCATCTCTTCAAGGCATAGAAACTATAACCATAGTAAGTTGTGCTGTCATAGAAGTTATTCTTTTTACAAATAAAAAATAAAATACACTGTAATTCATATACAATGAAAACGCTGTACTTTCTTGATCTGATTGCTCTTAATAATAACAGAATTTCAATTACATTTTCATGTGCTATGTGTCATGATTTCAGAATTTTACGACAGTTGAAAAACAGAAAGAACTTGCCCACGATCACATCTAGCACAAGAGACGTCCGAACATCGTGTAACCCACATATAACGGACGTCGCGAAGCGTACTTTGTTAAATGTTTTAAATGTGGTAAAACGAACTAAAAAAGATGGAGTAATGAAGAAACAACGTTGATGCACCAAAAAGGACATATTCTGTCGTCTATCTCCTTTCCCAATTTAGGCCTTCCGAAAATTTGTGGGACATATTTCCTTTACAGGAAATTAAATTTCAGTGAAAGTATGAAAGCATGAAAATTAATAAAGGGCAACATACTTACGACAGCAATAAATGTAATGATGGATGACATTTATGACTTTCATCATATGGTTCATTTCTTTAGCTAGTTGGGGCATTTTATTCATAATTAGCAGTAATCAACAAGCGATGTGAGGTCCAGTGTTGATGTAGGTACCAGCATATATGGAATTATACGGCGGGGGTGAAGATAGGAAAAAAATTTCTTTAAACCTATCAATGATACGGTTAAAGTTTATGTTATCAAGTCCACCTGTGACAGTCTCCTTGACACTTTCCTATCTTCCCTTTACCTCACTCACTTTACCGCGAGCAGCGTGCTAACTCGTCTAGTTGTAATAGACCGAAAGTTGCACGTGAGGCCCGTAGGTTGTCACTTAATACTTTGACTAACCTGGTGTCTTCTCTCTCGCAGATGTCCCCAGCGCAGAAGCAGCACACAGGTCGTAGGCTCGAAGTTTTCTGAGGTGAGGCTGAAATTCAAAGTGGTGGATGCTGTGGCTTTCTAGCTATCATTAACGAAGTCGATGAATTCCTTTAGAGATGCCAGTGGCTCTTTTATTTTTACCAATCACACGAATACAGAAGCCATAACTGCATGTTGACGTCAATATTAGTTTACAAAATTCACAAAATTAAAAGTCATAACACACTTTCACATACATTGCACGCACTACAAATATTTTAGCTCCATTATCGACCGATTAATAAAAGACTGGTTACCGCAAGTGCCGCTAGATGTTTACCGTGTCGGGGCTCGCAGTGAACTGACTAGCAGTGGAGCTGGGCTCCACGCTAGCGCCTACAGATTTGGCGCCAACCAACACTTCTAGAATGCCACACTCACTCTTTACCTAAAATAGTTGATCTAATAAATCTACAAAACAATAGTGTAATAACAAACAATTAATTAACACACATTATAGTAATAAAATTAATAACTGAAATTTTACTTATTAAATAAGTGGCGCGAAAAGATATAGCAACAGCCAATCAGATCACTCTTAGAGAAAGGGGCGGAGTTTCCCCACGGGACCGTACTTACAGTATCATCTGGCTACTATCTTGCTCACGATACTTTCTACTATTCCATACAAGTAAATGAAATTATGAAATAAAATAAAGAAGTGTCTGCTGGCTTACAAGCCAGTACCGCCACAGTTATACGGAATGATGCCTTGTTATGAATATACTGCATTATGAAAAATCACTGGAGATTACTGAATTCTCTGAGTTGGTCAATACGCATAGATTAAGAGCTAGATTTGGTGTTGTTGGAGGCTGCATTTCTACTCACATTCTCTTGTGATTTTACTTCTGTAATATTTACAATACACGAATGAATATCACTTGACTGACAGCTAGAACTTTAAATGTAGTGAGTGATGAGGCAATTATTTAACCGTAGAGGAGGAACCACTGTCACCGTGGCAAATGAGTTGTCTCCGTTTGAACTTAGAATACACCGCATTAATGTCTCGTAACGCTGTGCAATTTCCTCCTGCGTCAAGCTGAAAGCACATAAGAGTTTCGTGAAGTCGCGAGTCGCGAACTTTAACTTTTCCAGCGACAAGTTGGGGAAAAAAACTTTATGTAACTGATTGCTAATATTTTCTGCCGTATTAAACTTGTGAAATTTAGTCAGGTAAACGGTTTTCGTGAAGTTAGATGGAGTTTTGCCTGAGCAGACGTTATTACTTCCCCCACGCTTCTCTGCACGTGTACTTGTAAATTAGGGCATTCCGGTCCTCCTTTAAAGTTGACACACGTGTCACGTTGCCTAGCGTTGCTAAAAGGTCAATGTCGCTTGCCGTGACTGTCTGATCAACGACCTCCCACGTACGTGCATATTATTTCAGTTGAAGTTTTTTTTTTTTTTTTTCATTAACAATACAGAGTGACCCATCACCTTGAAACTCTAAGGGGGGTCGTATACTATCTGTGTTAGTAGCATTGGTAACGATTGCTGGTTTCTTAGCCGTCGTAGGAACTGGAAGTATTACCTTCGTGTAATCTACGCCGTTGCCCGTCAATAGCCACGTGGAGGCGAACCTGTTCTTCGCAACCGTACCTAGCTTGCTCTGTGAGTTAAAGTTTCTACCAAATATAGTTTACAATGTTTTGTTTGAGATAAACATTGGAAATAAAGATGAAATTGAAAATAATAAGTGTATGATTACAGAGCTGTGTTACAATAACATTATTCATAAATTCAACAGAGATAAAATTTGGTAAGTATACAATTAATTAAAAATTGTTTTCAAAAATAAATTACATTTAAGTTATAACAAGAGGTAGTACAGGTCAGTAATAGGATAAAGATGTAATCAATTCTTATTTGTTTACAGTGCATCACATCAGTATAAAAATAATCTGAAAAGAGAGTCAATGTCTTCGAGTTGACCTGTGATCAGGTACACTATCATAGTTACAGTAGTGATTAACAAAGAATGATTATATAGAGAACGGATTGATTTAAATTATACAAAAATATTTTTCAAGACAATGGTATAGTAAAATTGCAGTGAAATCCTGTTATTTGAAGTAGGTATAGGTAATACAGAGTTGGTCTCAATAGAATATTAACATCTTGTATTACATGATTTTTGTATTGAAACCGTATAATACAGGATTCTGTCTGAGATGATAAGATTATAAACATGCAATAAAAGGCTATAAAATAGGTCCCTAGAGAAATTTTGAAAACACATTAAAAATGTAAAACAGGCGAAGTGAAGATTTACATAACAGTCAGTTGTATATAAAAAGGGGTGGTTAAAAGTCGAAGTCTGTTGATAATCTAAAACTGTCAGTCATACAATTTAAAATGGACGAAACGTGATACAATCAAGTACAATATAGTAGTTTAATGTTTTTTTAATTACTTTTTTAACAAAAAGTAATTACATAGAAAACTGATTTGCAATCATATTATATTTACATGTTTTTTGTTCTAACTTGTATACATAAGATCAGACATCATACAAATAGAAAGTTATAAAATGAAAAGGGTGCTTTAAAATATTTAAAGACACATTGGGGTGTTTTCTTGTTAATCGATTGTATATAAAAGTTAGCGCCCAAAGCGAGAGACTGTTAGGGGTCTGAAACTATCAGTCCTACAATTTAAAACAGTTGAAGTGCTGTTGGTTAACTGGAGTTTAGTATGACAGGGTCTGACGTACGTACGGAACGAACCACAATCGTGTGACGACGCAGTATTCCAGGCCGTACACGTAAGTGGAGAGCAGTACGCGAAAGGTTCTCGTGCCGAACGCAAATGGCCGTGCAGTCTGAGGCGTCATGTTACGGACTGGGCGGCCGCTCCCAAGACCCATTCCTCCCTCGTGTGTTTTCCTTAGGATAAATTAATGCAATCAGCTTATAAGCCGAGGTGAGGCGGAACGACTCTGTGTATAGCTTGCGTATTGCTTGAGTATTGAAGCTTTAAAAGTGACCGTAATCCTCGACTCGTCCGCTCGTCACCATAAAAATTATTACGTTTGAAAAAAAAATCTTTCCAAGTTATGAATATTCTATATCAGGTTCTTGCGCATTCAAAGCAACACAGTCAGAAGAATTTCCTTTATTTAGACTCTCGCTGCTAATCGAATATACTTTTTAAATTATTGTCAAGTTTTAACTGTCAAACTGATGTTTTTACTAGTAAACGTCGTCTTGACCACAGAGATTCTATATATCTTGTTAAAAAAAAAAAGCACTAAAAATTTATCAAAGTGTTGCTTTGACTTAACTGTCAAACATCAGTTAAATTCAAATAAAATATTTTCTCAAAAAATCGTAGAAACTTTAACAGGAAATAATTCTCAATTCCTGTTAATGTAATATTTCTAGTAGATCTCTTCAAAATAAATAAATGATGTTGGCGAACAAGTAGTTAAAGTTTAATTACGACTTTTATTACACTTGACATTTACAAGTCGGAAGTTAAGAATGAACTGACATAATGTATTTGCTCACATTGTAGGAAGATTTCGTTGACAAGGGCGACGATAAACGCAGAGACCATCATCTTCTTGCCTTGTGGCCGTCGACCCGTGAATTGAAGTGGCCAGATGTTCTATTCCTTGAGTTTGGCATCGAAGATGTTGCTCTCGTTGGTTGGATTGCCGTTATAGCACATGAAACATAAAAAAACATACAAACTCTTTTAAGAATCATATAACAAAAACATTTACATAGAAAAATCATTTAACCATAAATACAAACACAGTCGGCTGCAAAACTGAGCTGATATAAGGTAGTAGCGGGGAAAATAGTTCGTCCCACTACAGAGGGAGCAATGACCTTACCAGCTTAAGTTGTTGTAGCATGAGAATTCGCGGTAACACATTTTCATGAGTATTTGCAATTGATCTCTGTACTACCAGGATTTTGAGCTGTATGAAAGTGTCAGCAGCAGTTTTTCATCTGTCATTGCGTACCAAATTACAACATGTCTGCAACGAAATGTTACTACATCACGAAGAGCAAATGCGATTTTGCTCCCATACCACCCTATTAAATCCCATATTCACAAAAGTTCGAAACAAGAAGTAAGCGATCAATTCTTTGTCACATACAAACTGATGTAAGTTCGTTTGCCAAATTACAACGTGGTGACCAACTCAAAATCGTGTGCAAAACAGATGAATGTGCAGCCACGAACAGACACGTCTTTTGAAGCCTGTCCGCCATCTTGGTCAGTTATGCAATGCTATTTCTCCGTTAAAACTAAGCTCTTTTTAATCCATTGAACTGACAGTCACTGCAAAGTATGTCCTTTCAAACAATATACTTTCTTGAATAAATCATTATATAAATACGGTAACACGAAAATTGTGGTACAGATTACTAATTTATTCGTACAAGAAGGCCAATGAAAGTTACATTATTCGAAAGATTGTTTGTCATAGATTTCACGAATATAAATATTATGTGTGCATTTAGCCATTAAAAGTGGAAAAAGGAAGTAGAAATCTTCCTATCTACAGCTTGGATCAAGTTCTACATTCTTCAACAATCAGCTCACTGATTGGCTATTCGCCTCGACCAAAGACGCTGTAATGCAGCGCATCCGCAGTATTAAAATAAGTGAATATGGAAACATGGAGTGCTCCCAACTCACTCTCTTGTGCTGTTCAAATGCTTCATTTTCGCAGTGATTAAGAGTGGTTAAAGGAAATGGATGTTTTCATATGAATGTCGATATAAAGGATGATGCGACGGGAGAGGCATCTAGCGTTGCTCGGGTGGATCTCTTAAGTCGAGAATGCCGATATAAATGATGAGGCGCCGGGAGAGGTATGTAGCGGTGCACGGGTGGAACTACGAAGTCGGCATGTTGTCAGCTCTGCAATTCTGAATATCGCAGTGTCTAAATAACATTATTTCTTGGCGTTGAACACCGAAATTGTAGTTCCATTTCAAATATTGGGCTAATGAAAGTTATATAATTCCTAAATGGCATGAGAAGTATATACTTCCGTTTTTATTTGTTGTTAGTGTGTCAGGCATTTTCCTTAACACGTAAAAAATACCGTTTCATCCCTCCCAGTGCCAGTTAAATTTCACCAAATATCCCAGCGGTCTCCTATGATAATGTTGGCAATAGATGCTGAATAGTGAGAATCCTGTGAGTCTGCATTTTAGCCAATCGTTTGACAACGCTGATGTTTTCTCAACAAAAAAGAAGAAAAAAAGTTTGTAAATCTATCTGACCAAACTGCGTGGCAAATATGGCTGCGATGTATTATTAAAAAATAACGCAAAAAAAAATCGTTTAGATTCCGCTACCATGCCAGACTATTACATCACATATTGACATAAATTTCAATTCAATAGTCATACAAGGAATTCTTTGTGACCTAATAACGTATGGAAATTCGTTCGCCAAATTAAAACATGGTGGGAAATGTGAAGTCACGTACAAAACATATGAATGCACAGGCAGGCTGCAGTTGCATATTCAGAGACTAGAACACATCCACTTAATAAGAGGTACGCTGCAGTTTTATTCTCAGGGACCAGAGTTATTTATCCACAGTTATTTATCCAGATTGTTAGCGAACAAACAGCAGAGTGGCTAACTCACGACCTATAGCGCTCCTTTTGGAAACCAACGTAAGCTCGTCCGCCATTTTAACAGTGGTCAAATCACTGAGTGTAAGCAATCTATGAATTGTTAGTATCGAAATTGTTAGTGCTGATTGTTTATAAAAATATAAAATAAAACACTCCGAAACGTGTTAAGCTTTCAATTGGACGAATTGAAGTGACAAAACATTAAATATTATTTATAACAAGGCAGACTGAGAAAGACTCTTGTGAATTCTAAGACAGTCTTGCCATTTTAATTACTCTTCTAGTAAGGCAATTACCTTCACAATAAGCACACTTTTCATTTGAAATATAAGAACCTAACAAAGAAACATGAAAGAGGAAAAATTATTTACTAACATAACCAGCTAGAGCCACTCAACTCACTGATGAGGTGTCCTTTATTCAAAAATAGCTTTAAATTTTCAACAACATTTACAAAAAAAAAAATTATTAAAACCTGACGACCAGCTTCTATAAAGTGAACTTTGATCCGTTTTGACGATAATACTGTTATTAGCTAGTCAGGAGAATATGGTAAGTGTATTATTCAAAATTTTACGATTACACCCCTTTTCAGTTTTATTATATCTTTATTGCTCTATAATACCCACAAAACATGGTTTTCAATTTGCCTCAAATATGGGAACGTTTATCCACTCTACGAAGTTTAAAATGTTTGTTAAAAAACCTGGATTTATAACTGTGGCTCTGATCATCGAATTGCAGCGTATCTGCACGCTCATATGTCTTGAACATGATTTCACATTGGTCACCATGTTGTAATTTGTCACACAAAGTTTCATCAGTTTTTAAGAGATAAAGAATTGATTACTTATGGTAAACGTGTTTTCCACTTTATGTCGATATACTATGGATTAAGTTGTAATGGAATCGATACGTATGTTCATTTCGTTACCTACTAACATTTCGTGGCAGTCATGTTGTAATTTGATAAGAAACTAAATATGAATATCTATGACTGGCATTTCAGCATCCGGTGGGACAGAGCTCGCTGGTTAGAGATCACTGGCACATGTATTAATGACACTCTTTAGATTTCCAAAGTTTTTATTGTTGTTAGTTGTCAGTCCACGCGTGAGAGAGAGAACTCAATTGTTAAGATTAGATTAATACTTGTTCCATAGATCATATATACGACATTTAGTAATGATGTGGAACGTGTCAGTCTAGTAAATATTATCTGAATTTGACAATCAATATTTTAAGGATTTTATTACATTTTTTTGTTTTTAATTTTTTAAAGTTTTATCTAAAAATTCATCTACATCGTAGAAGGAGTTGCCATTCAGAAATTCCTTTAATTCCTTTTAAATACTAGTTGGCTATCTGTCAGACTTTTGATGCTTCTTGGTAAGTGACCAAAAACTTTTGTGGCAGCATAATTTACCCCTTTCTGAGCCAAAGTTAGATTTAACCTTGAATAGTGAGTATCATCCTATTTTCATGAGTGAATATATGTGTTATGAAGCTACAGTGAAGATCCCTAAATAAATGTCTGCAGGATGCTCTTGTATGGGCTCCTGCAATTATTCTGATTACACGCTTTTGTGCAATGAATACTTTTTTTACTCAATGTTGAATTGCACAAAATATGATCCCATATGAAAGCAATGAATGAAAATAGGCGTAGTAAGCTAATTTACTGAGATGTATATCAACAAATTTTGCAATGACTCTGATAGCATAAGTAGCTCAACTCAAACGTTTCAGGAGATTTTCAATATGTTTCTTCTAATTCAGTCCCTCGCCAATGCAAACACCTAAAAATTTTAAATATTCTACCTTAGGTACAGATTTATGTTCAAATTCTAAATTTATTAATGGTGTCATGCCATTTACTGTATGAAACTGTATACACTAGGTTTTATCAAAGTTTAATGAGAGTATATTTGTAGAGAACCACTTAATAACTTTCTGAAAGATATCATTTACAATTTCATCAGTTAATTCCTGTTTGTCAGCTGTGATAGCTATACTTGTATCATCAGCAAAAAGTACTAGCTTAGCATCTTTTGTGAATGTAGAATGGCAAGTGATTAATACATATTAAGAACAGCAAGGGATCCAAGACCGAACGTTGTGGGATCCCATTTTTGATAACTTCCCAGTTAGAGGAATTAATTGTTTCATCTATAACTTGTGAACTGCTCATTTCAACTTTCTGCATTCTTCCGGTTAAGTATGATTTAAACCATTTGTGCACTGTCCCACTCATACCACAATACTTAAGCTTATCTAGAAGAATCCCATGATTTACACAATCAAGAGCCTTGGGGAGATCACAAAAAATCCCTACTGGTGATGTCCGGTTATTCAAAGCATTAAGACTAGAAGGGAACAGATAAATGTCAGCGTGGAGGCGCGATTGAGAAATTCGAGTAACTAATAATTTATTAAACATGGAAATACGCATACTGACGTTTTATTTTGTTTGTATTGTATTACAGAGAAGAGGAGGTTGTTTTTACGAAAAAATTTCGATTTTGAAATGAGCATAATTTTATTATTGTGGTACTGTTATTATATATATCTAGTTACTGCATGAAAGAAAAGTCAAATTCCTCTAAATGTGTTGCTTTAAATGATTCACTATATAAGAAGTTTTATTTAAAATTTCGTTATTATAAAATCCATGACCCAAGAGTATGTGTTAATATTCAGTACAGTAATGAAGTAAGCAACACACTGCAGCAGAATGTAATACTGGGAATAGGGGTGGTGCACAGGTAAGCCAAGTAATTAATACGGCTAGAGTGCACCGTTTTTGCGTTAATCGTAAAGTGCATGGAGCTGCATACCCGCAACACGGTTTGTAAACTTGTTCCGTTCAATGGGGTAACCAAGTTTGGCACCATCAGAGAGTGTCTCTAGGCGCCTAATAGGTAGCTACTTTGCGTCCTTATTGGATCCTCTTCGGATGAGTGCAGAGAATATTTATTTATTTGGTTATTTAACCTGACCAGATTAGGGCTATAGGGCCCTCTCTTACATCTGATCAGGAACAACACAAACCAAGGATTTAATTACAAAAAGCGCTGTATTAATAATATTAATAACAATATATGATAATACTAATAATAATAATGATAATAATAACACAAAAATCAAAGTAATACTAATAAGAGATATTTACATGGAGATAGATGATTAACACATTTGACTTAAGTTTAATATAAACAGAAGAGAAAAAATGAATAGTGAAAGAGGAGAAGATAGAAAAATGACAGTGCGAATGGATGTGAGGAAGTGAAGATATATATGAATAGAGATCTCGGCTGACGAAAGGAAAGGGAAACATTTATATGCCGTGGTGGAGTACCCGAGCGGACTAAAGAGTCTCGCTGCGGAGCGCGCGGTTGCTCGCCGTGGAGGTTCGAGTCCTCCCTGGGGCATGGGTGTGTGTGTTTGTCCTTAGGTTAGTTTACCTAGGTTTAAGCAGTTTGTAAGCTACAACCTGATGACCACGCAGTTTGGTCCGATAGATTTACAAACATTTGAACATTTATGGAGGAGGAGGAATTGACAACAGTGGGCAACAGACTGGAAAGTGGAGAAAAAGATGGCTATTGTGACAGAAGGTGAACCCTTAGCTGTCTTTTAAAGTATGGAATTGATTTTATCTCTCTTAACTTTTGAGGAGGGTTGTTCCACAGGCGTGTTCCCGATATAGAAAATGATTTAGATTAGATTGCAGTGTTATGTGATGGTACAGAGAGTTTTATTTTGGTGAGAGCGTGTGTTTCTGCTATGCTGTTCAGGATAAGTAATAAGGTTTGCAATGATTGAGAAAGCTATGCAGCAAACATAATGTATGATAGCTTCGACGCTTATCTGCACGTAACCAAGATAACTGCTGGTATGCGGGACTGATATGGTCGTAGAAACGTAAGATACAAATGTATCGGATACAAGAATTCATCGCCAGCTCCAGCCTATGTGAATTTTCGTGTGACAGTCCTTGCAGAATGGCATCACCATAATCTAGATTGGGAAGTATTAGTGTCTCAACGAGCTTCTTTTTCAGCTGTAAAGGAATTGCTTTTCTGTATTTCTGCACTGAATGAATATGGCTATGCCTTGACTATCGACATCGCGGTGTAAATTGTTGTTATTATGGTCTTCAGTCCGGAGACTGGTTTGCTGCAGCTCTCCACCCTACTCTATCCTGAGCAAGCCTTTTCATCTCCTCCTAAGAACGGCAACCCACATCCATTTGAATCTGCCTACCATACGCGTCTCTTGGTCTCCCTCTGCGATTTTTACCCCACACACTTCCCTCCAATGCTAAATTTACGATTCCTAGATGTCTAAGAATGTGTCATACCAAGCGATCCCTTCTTTTAGTCAGGGTATGCAAAAAATTCCTTTTCTCGCCAATTCTGTTCAGTACCTCTTCATTAGTTATGCGATCTACCCACCTAATCTTCAGCATTCTTCTGTAGCACCTCATTTCAAAAGCCTCTATTCTCTTCCTGTCCGCACTGCTTATCGACCATGTTTCACTCCCGTACAAGGCAACACTCCACACAAATGCCTTCAGAAAAGTCTTCCTTAAATTTAAATTAAATTTTTGTTCAAAAATGCTTTTCTTCCCATTGCCATTCTGCATTTTATATCCTCTGTACTGCGACCGTCATATGTTATTTTGCTACCCAAGTAACAAAACTCATCTACCACCTTCATTGTTTCGTTACCTAATCTAATTCCTTCAGCATCGCCTGATTTTCTAAGACCGCATTCCATTATTTTTGTTTTGCTCTTGTTAATGTTCATTTTATATGCTCTCTTCAACACACTGTCTATTCCGTTCAATTGCTTTTCCAGGTCCTTTGCTGTCTCTGACAGAATTACAATGTCATCAGCAAAACGCAATGTTTTTATTTCTTCCCCCTGAACTTTAATCCCTATTCCAGATTTTTCCTTGCTTTCCTTCACCGCCTGCTCGATGTACAAATTGAAAGGCTACAACCCTGTCTTACTCCCTTCCCAACTGATGCTTCCCTTTCATGCCCTTCGAGTCTAATGACTGTGGTCTGGCTTTTGTACAAGTTGTGAATAACTCTCCTTTCCCTATATTTTACCCCTGCTGACTTCAGAATTTGAAAGAGTGTAGTCCAGTCAACATTGTCAAATGCTTTCTCCAAATCTACAAAAGCTAAAAACGTAGTTTGCCTTTCCTTAATCTATCTTCTAAGATAAGACGTAAAGTGAGTATTGCCTCCCGGGTTCCTATGTTCCTCTTGAATCCAAACTGATCTTCCCCGAGGTCAGCTTCTACCAGCTTTTCCATTCTCCTGTATATAATTCGTGTTAAAATTTTGCAACCATGACTTATCAAACTGATGGTTCTGTAATTTTCACACCTGTCTGCCCCTGATTTCTTTGGAATGGAGATTATTACATTTTTCTTAAATTCTGAGGGTATTTCGCCTGTCTCATACATCCTACACACCAGTTCAAATAGTCTTGTCATGGCTGGCTCTCCCAGAAACTTTAGTAGCTCTGAGGGTATGTCATCTACTCCTGGGGCCTTGTTCCGACCTAGATCTTTCAAGGCTCTGTCAAATTCATCTCTCAGTATAGCATCTCCTATTTCATCTTGATCTACGTCCTCTTCCCTTCCTACCACATTGTCTGTAAGTTCATTTCCTTTGTAGAGCTGCTCTATGTACTCTTTCCACCTTTCAGCTTTCCCTTCTTTGCTGAGAACTGGTTTCTCATCTGAGTTCTTGATAGTCGTAGAGTTGCTTTTCTTGTCCCCAAATATCTCATTTATTTTCCTGTAGGCAGGTATCTACTTTTCCTCTTCTTATACATTCTTCTACAGATTTGCATTTCGCTTCTAGCCACTCCTGCTTAGCCATTTTGCACTTCCTGTCAATTTCATTTTTTAGTCGTCTGTACTCTTTGCCTGTTTCATTTACTGCATTTTTATATTTTCTCCTTTCATCAATTAAATTTAGTATTTCCTGTGATATCCAAGGATTTTTTGTAGGTCTTGCCTTCCTACCTATTTTGTCCTCTGCTGCCTTCACTATTTCGTCTCTAAATGCTACCCATTCCTCTTCTACTGTTTTATTTCCCCCTGTTTCTGTCAATTGTTGCCTAAATCTCCCTCTGAAATTCTTAAGAACTTCAGGTTCCCTCAATTTATCCATGTCCCATCTCCTTATTTTCCTACCTTTCTGCAGTTTTTTTCAGTTTCAGCCTACAGTTCATGGCCAACAGTAAATATGAACAGTCAAATGGGATTCACAATCAAATATCTAGCCTTGTGACGAGTGCACTATTTTCCACACTAAACTAGGAGGAGACGACGATGAATTTTGTTCGAGAGGCAGTTCGGGCAGAGTGGAGGAGCCCGCAAGCAGCTTAACAAGCAACGCTGGGCTGTGTGGCGCATTCGCACGCCGTCTTATTGGGAGTATCCGCGGGAGCCACTGCTCGCCCTGTGTACTCAAGCGCAGCGGCCTTAATCTCCTTAGCGCGAGATCAGGTTCCAGGCGCCAACAGCTGCCACTCCAAGCGCCTCCTTGTACCTCCGTTAGGCGCGAGATGGAGCAACTTTTATGCACCGACCAACGGTCGCACCATGATTTCCGAATGCCATCAGACAATCGTCATAACACCACTTTCCAAGACATCCGTTCTGTTTTGGTTGCTACATTTTACGACTTCAAAGTGCTCTACCGGAAGTGAGGAATCATCAATATCTATATCTATAAATGTGAATGTCTGTTCGGTGTACGTTTATCACGTCTGAACCACAAGACATAAAGAGCTAAAAATTTTGTACAGTTACTAATGTCAACCCTGGGAAGGCTTTAGGTACGATTTTATGGAGATCGGATAGCTATTTATCTATATATATTAATGTGAATGTATGTTCGGTGTACGCTTACCACGATTAGGTAGTACTGCTGTGAAGCTGGTTAGGTCGCCAATTCTTTGTTATTGGTCACACTTCATGTACATCGTGCTCTCAAAAATGACGCGTTTCCGAATTACCATCATCAGATTAGCATCTCTTCCGTGCCATGTGCACACGTGAACAAATGGAAGATGTTCTTCAATATACATACAAAAGCAGTCTGCTTTTGTATGTATACTGAAGAACATCTTCCATCTGTTCACGTGTGCACATGGCACGGAAGAGATGCTAATCTGTTGATGGTAATTCCGAAACGGAACATCTTCCATCTGTTCACGTGTGCACATGGCACGGAAGAGATGCTAATCTGATGATGGTAATTCCGAAACGGAACATCTTCCATCTGTTCACGTGTGCACATGGCACGGAAGAGATGCTAATCTGATGATGGTAATTCCGAAACGGAACATCTTCCATCTGTTCACGTGTGCACATGGCACGGAAGAGATGCTAATCTGATGATGGTAATTCCGAAACGGAACATCTTCCATCTGTTCACGTGTGCACATGGCACGGAAGAGATGCTAATCTGATGATGGTAATTCCGAAACGGAACATCTTCCATCTGTTCACGTGTGCACATGGCACGGAAGAGATGCTAATCTGATGATGGTAATTCCGAAACGGAACATCTTCCATCTGTTCACGTGTGCACATGGCACGGAAGAGATGCTAATCTGATGATGGTAATTCCGAAACGGAACATCTTCCATCTGTTCACGTGTGCACATGGCACGGAAGAGATGCTAATCTGATGATGGTAATTCCGAAACGGAACATCTTCCATCTGTTCACGTGTGCACATGGCACGGAAGAGATGCTAATCTGATGATGGTAATTCCGAAACGGAACATCTTCCATCTGTTCACGTGTGCACATGGCACGGAAGAGATGCTAATCTGATGATGGTAATTCCGAAACGGAACATCTTCCATCTGTTCACGTGTGCACATGGCACGGAAGAGATGCTAATCTGATGATGGTAATTCCGAAACGGAACATCTTCCATCTGTTCACGTGTGCACATGGCACGGAAGAGATGCTAATCTGATGATGGTAATTCCGAAACGGAACATCTTCCATCTGTTCACGTGTGCACATGGCACGGAAGAGATGCTAATCTGATGATGGTAATTCCGAAACGGAACATCTTCCATCTGTTCACGTGTGCACATGGCACGGAAGAGATGCTAATCTGATGATGGTAATTCCGAAACGGAACATCTTCCATCTGTTCACGTGTGCACATGGCACGGAAGAGATGCTAATCTGATGATGGTAATTCCGAAACGGAACATCTTCCATCTGTTCACGTGTGCACATGGCACGGAAGAGATGCTAATCTGATGATGGTAATTCCGAAACGGAACATCTTCCATCTGTTCACGTGTGCACATGGCACGGAAGAGATGCTAATCTGATGATGGTAATTCCGAAACGGAACATCTTCCATCTGTTCACGTGTGCACATGGCACGGAAGAGATGCTAATCTGATGATGGTAATTCCGAAACGGAACATCTTCCATCTGTTCACGTGTGCACATGGCACGGAAGAGATGCTAATCTGATGATGGTAATTCCGAAACGGAACATCTTCCATCTGTTCACGTGTGCACATGGCACGGAAGAGATGCTAATCTGATGATGGTAATTCCGAAACGCGTCATTTTTGAGAGCACGCTGTACATGAAGTGTGACCAATAACAAATAATTTGCGACCTAACCAGCTTCACAGCAGTACTACCTAATCATTTCATCATGGTCGCCTACCTCCTCAGTGACTTGATGTCGCATTTACAATACGCTTACCACGTCCGAACGACAAGACGCAGAGACTTAAATATTTGTACGGATTCTAATTTATACCTGAGGAAGGTTTTAGGCACGGTTTTATAGCGATCTGATCGGTAATTTGAAGAATATAACGCGAAATGCCGAACAAAAATTACTTTTTGAAAATTATATTTACTCTTTTAAAATGGTTTTATTGGTTGGATTGTTGCTTGAGGGTTGATAATGATAAAAGGGTGGAGTATATTGGGATGGAATGTTATTGGTGTATATGAAATTCTACGCGTGTGTTTGTGTGTGTGTGTGTGTGTGTGTGTTATATTTCGCTCTGTAGCGAAAACTACAGAACGCAAACGAATGGTCTCTGTGTAATTGTTGTCCGAAGTCTCCCGTTGTACACCATAGCAGTTCCATGCCGATAGCTATAAGGGTGTGGGAGATGTGGTAATTAAAAGTCGTCAAATTATAAAAAAATCGGACTGAAGGCCAGCGACAACGTTTGTGACTCTATAGCAAGGAGGTTACATACAGACCATATCTTTGGTCTATGGGTGTTACAATGTCTTCAGCTCTTTCTCTGTAAGGATAAGCGTACGAATAAGGAAATGTAAGAATAAATAAATAAAGCAGTAAAAAAGAAATTTCTTTTAATACATCTCTTTTAAAAAAATCGATTTGACGTTTCGCTCATCAAGTGATCGATCTGCGATATTACAATCATTATTGTTGAATTTCGTGATTGGATTCTTCGAAACGAGTGCATTTTTACGTGTGATTTGATCTCATAGCACACTACTGAAAGGTAGCTTATCTATCATAATCAAGCAACAAGCGAGCGGAGCCGCGGGTTGAAGCTAGTATATATATAAATGTTGTGTTGGTTTGTGTGTGTTTGAAAATCTCAAAAAGTTCTTCATCGATTGAGCTTCAAATTTGTCACAACGTTGCATTGTAACACAGGAAGGTTTTTAGACACATATTTGTTTAATATATTACTCGTAAACTATATATAATTATGGCACTTTTGCGATTTTTTGCCTAAACGTTTCCACATTGTAAAATTTATGTAAATTCGTATGTGATATGTAATTAAACAATAAGTATGCATAAACATCCGCGTAATCCAATAGTACAGTGTATCAATATTTCAAAGCATTCGGTCAAGAACTTTCGGAGGTATAATATTTTGAACATAAGACAAAACAACGTTCTAAGTTAGATTTCTAAAACAAGATACAGGAAGAGGAGAGGGGAGATATACACGTACTTTTTTTAATTGTAACCAAGACTCCGAATACCAATTTTTATAGTTCAGCCTGCAAAACTACCTTAATAACAGCATTTTTCAAAAATATTTTCATCCCCTATTTCACCCCCTTAAAGGCTGATTTTCAGAAAAAGCTGAAAGACGCATTTTTAAAATTGTACCCAAGAATCCGTATACATCTAGCATCAAAATTGACAGGATAACAGCGTATTTTCAGAAAACTTTTCATCCCCTATTTCACCCCCTTAGGGACGGAACATCAAAAAATCGCTTCTTAAACGTCGCCAACAATGTGAGAAGAACACCCTCTGCAAATTTCAAGGTTTATAGTTATTGGTTTCCCCAACTGGGCGATGATGAGTCATTCATTTAATCTGTCAGTCAGTCAGTCACTCGGAACATTGCCTTTTATTTATAGATATTATGCGTTGCAAGCTGTTGTGATCTCTCTCGAAGGTGGTCTATGCAGTATTCCCTGTTATATACTGAGTATTATCAAGCGGAGCGCAGCGAAGTAGAGCGTACTAGTTGCCTACGAAGTCGGACGTCTGGGAGGACGATCCTGCTCCTCAACGAACCTCCGCACGATGAACGTATGGACCCCCGAGTGCCAAACAATAGACACCCACAATGCAAAGAATCATTGGTGATAATTGATAGCATGAACGTCAGGGATATGGACACACAGATATATTTTCGCCATAATTACAGCCTTGAGAAAATGGATAAACTTACCCCAAGGTGGCGGCGCAGCTTGCCAATGTTGGCAACGGAATGTTCGTTTCGTGTGGATAATTAATTTTCTCTTACGACAATCCTTCAACAAGAGCACAAGCGCAAACTTAGTTATCTGTTAAATTGTAAGCACAAAAGTATGTTCCTCAGTCTCTGTTACTGGTTGCTCGGCTAAATTTTACTTACGGTGTCAGCAGCGGAGAGTAGTAATGTTGGCAAGGAAATCTTCAGTTTAGAAGTATAATTGATTTATTGACAGTGGTTCGTACAGGAACGTATTAACAACAGAGCAGAACTGCATTAAATGGTTATTTTGTGGTAAAAAAAAACGATTCACTCAAAATATTCATTCTGATAAGGATCTCCTTCGAATTACCGCTGCATTATAGAGAACAACATTCCCGAGTAACGCTCGGGACCAGATGCTTTATAATAATGTTTGCAATTGAAGTAGCCGGGCCTCTAACATAAATGTTTGCATAGCTTATAGGACTTAACTACGGGGTCATCAGTCCCTAAACTTACAAACTACTTATGAGCTAGCTAACACTAAGGACGGCACAAATATCCATGCCCAAGGGGGATTCGAACCCCCAACCGTAGTGGCCGTGCAGACCGTGACTGGCGCGCCGCAGTCCCCTCGACCACCGCGACCGGCGGACGTCTAACGATATATATCGAATGTGCGCTTCTAAATCCCTGCCGACAAAAAAAAGACATTTACCATCGTAGAATTAATTTGAAATGAAGGGGTTATTTTACTTACGGCAGCTGTGGCATTCGGTGCTAATGTAATATTTCATGGTAAACGCGGAATATTATTGTCATTGTATGTAACAGTTTTCAAAGAGGTGTCAAGATATTTTGGCAACATTGGCCGCTGCCGCAAGTGAAATTTTACCGATATTATACAAATACATCAACATGAAAAATGACGTATCGATTTTTATTATAATTTTACAATGAGGCCAATAAAACTTACACAGTTCAAAAGGCGCTTTGCCATAGATGCGTGCTAGACGAAAATCGTGTGTAAACGTAGCCATTAAGAAAGGAAAAAGGAATCGGATGTTTTCATATCTTTATCTCTGATCACGCTTTAAATTCTCCAGCTGCCAAGTAAGTGAGCGTCGAAAATTGAAATGGTACCAACTTCTGCCTTGCGTACTGTTCAGGTGCCATGGTAAAAATGCGACACTAAAGTAACAACTTTTCGTGGAATCATTTTATATTCGCTCATGTTTAATGGTTAATTTTCAGTAAGATAGATCATTATATTAGCAATGGAAATCAAAACACCATAGAAAAGAATTCTGAACAGAACGTTGTTTATGTGCGTCGTTATTTCATTTTATTTTATGTAACAGTAACTTTGTGATAGTTTCCAGCAGATAACACATAATTTGAAGCAATTCCCTAATTTTTAATTTCTTCATTTTATATAGGTGCGACGAGCGAAAGACGAAACCTGCATAGAGATAGCTGGAGGAGGAGATTGAAGATGGAAGGAAAGGAAGTGATGAACAGAGACCGGGGATTAGATAGAGGCAGGATGAAGAGGTATATATTGGGGAATCAGGAAACAGACATAGCCGATGAGAAACAGATGGAAAGAATGTAGAAAACAATAGCTTTTTACTAAGATGGTCTAGAGTCGGCAAACTGATCTGTATGTTTGTGGAGAAAACGAACAACAAAGAAACTAATCTATCTTAAGGGTTTAAAATGTGTATCTGTGAAGCCAACCTTTCGTTTTACATAGCCGCCGGCCGCGGTGACCGAGGGGACTGAGGCGCTTCAGTCACGGTCTGCACGGCCACTACGGTCGGGGGTTCGAATCCCCCCTCGGGCATGGATATTTGTGCCGTCCTAGTTCGTAAGTAGTTTGTAAGTTTAGGGACTGATGACCCCGTAGTTAAGTCCCATAAGCTTTACAAACAATTGAACATTTTTTTACATAGCCACTGGAGCCTCACAAACGATATTGATATGATTGAAGCATTCTCTCAGTGATTCTATGTTCACATGTGTTACAGTATTTCATATGAGAGTGAGCCACAGCGAAGCGTGACCGCATTTAGCTAGTACACATTATAAAACAGTATGTAAGTATGATCATACCGTGTAGGCTTTCACGGCAGGAGTTGTCATAACTTGAAACGTTCGGGCTGAGATGTCACGGTCCATGCGTAAATCCATCCCCTGACGTTTCGCTTTCTGCTGCAGAAGGCATCCTAGGGTGTGAAGCGGCAAACTGCTAGTAGATCTCTAGTGAGCGCCGTATATATATGCCAAAGAGCGCCACTGTCAATCCCGTGGTCGCCGGCTCTATGATCTCTGATATTGCCAAAATTCTCGACTGAAAATAAATGATTGTCATATTGTCGCTGCAAGGCTGACATCCAAATTCTATTCAGTTTAACACCTTCCTCTTTCCTGTTAAAATTATTTCGGTGTTTGAAAACTTTCTCACCTATGAGATGTCTTTGCTATGACGCTCGTCTCGTTAAACTTTATTTCGAGGTCACCGTCTTGTAAAACTCTTCCGGTACGGCCGATTTATCAGTATGTCCGAAGCGGCAGTTCCTTCTATATTCGGTGAGACCGATGCTAACACTTTTTATTGTTATACCGATTTAAACCCGTCCACAACTGCAAGGAATTTTATAAACACCTGCTGTAGCCAGATGCTATCACATATATATCTCCGATCTTACACGTTCTTTTATTTTCCTAGTGGGTCTAAAAACGGTCTCCACATCATATTTTCTTAACACTTTCCCAGTGCGATCTGTGATGTTACTAATAAATGGAAGAGAAACTTTTCCCTCGGGCTGGTGACGTTCCTCATTGATCCTGGTGCTTTTCCTGGGATGAAGTGCTGGATATATTTCCTTGTTAGAATACCCATTCTTCTTCAACGTCCATCGCAGGTGTTTAATCTCATCTTCCAGGTATAGTGGTTCACATTTTTTTGTATGTCTTCCTGTTAAATCTTAACAACATGAACCCAAAAATTCAATTTTCTATGGATACTGAGAATAGGCATCTAAACTTTTTAGATGCGTCTGTGATCAAACGACTGAACGGTATATTGGGCCAGAGAGTGAACAAAAAAGAGACACATACTGACCGTGCTGGATCTATTTCCTTGTTAGAATACCCATTCTTCTTCAACGTCCATTGCAGGTGTTTTATCGCATCTTCCAGGCATAGTGGTTCACATTTTTTTGTATGCCTTCCTATTAAGTCTTAACAACATAAATCCAAAAATTCAATTTTCTATGGAGACTGAGAATAGGCATCTAAACTTTTTAAATGCGTCTGTGATCATACGACAGAACGGTACATTGGGCCAGAGAGTGAACAGAAAAGAGACACATACTGACCGTTATTTACATAAAGATTCTTGACAATGTGCGCATCTAGTGACGTGCAATAAACGTTAGGCATAATTTTGAACCTTTAAGAAACTTTTTCTCGTTGAAAGGAAAGATGTTTTCCACTGTTCATGCAATAAAACTACGGCATTCGATATGGCGTAACACACTACTAATTGTATTGCTGAGTCATTTTGCAGACAGCAAACAAATATACAACTGAATGCACCTTTTAAATTATAGCACGGCACGTGGATCAGGAGACTGACGCCTATTACTGAAATTCATATAAATCCGGCGAATTGCATATGACCTTGTAGTTTATTACATATTTACTACCAGTTTATTTACAACACTTCTTAATATTCAACTCTACGAAAGTGAAATCTGATATTAATGCAAGGCATATTGTTAAAGAGATATGACATAAGGTTGAGCGGCATGAAAAAGAAACTGAAATACGTAGAGAGTAGGGTAAAAGCCGACGGACGGAGAAAGAACGCGGTTGAGGTGTACTAACATAGGAAGAGAACAAAAACACGCCGCGAACTGACTCTAGAACATTAAAAAATGAACAATAAGGAGAAAATAAGCAAGTAATAAATCACTGATAGTAAAAACTACTCACAGATCAAAGAGGAAAGGAAAATAACTTTTGCCTTAGCATAAGTTAGTTTAAATAGTTTGTAGGTCTAGGGACTGATGAGCAATTCAGTGTGGTCCAATAGCGGTACAATTATTTTGAACATTTTAACCACGACAGTCGCCCATCCAACAATGCTTAACTTCGGAGATTAGTCGTAACTGCAACCCCCCTCCTAGTTTTCAACCTACTTGTACCATATTTTCCTTGGTCCCTTCCATACGAACCCCTTCAATTTTTCACCCAATACCCTCACATCAATGAACTCTTTTTCCCTTCCCAAATCCTTTGTTGAAAAAATTCTGGTCCTAAGTACAATCGATAAGCGGATCAAAAGTTGATAGAAAACATCAAAATGAACGCCGAAGTTTTAAATTTAATAATTGAATTATTCACGCAAGAGGACGATGCAAACATTCATTTGATGATTGCACTTACTCCAAAATAGAGGACATAGTAATAGGCATAGCCGATGTACTGGAAGCAGTGGTATATTTACTCTTGGCAGTGGTCACTTTTGCTTGGGGAAATAAGGGGAGGGAGATGAGAAATGGCTGTGGGTTTTCATATGCAAGTCTGGCGGGGTTTCCTTGCCTGGGGCTCTCCCAGTGGGGGAGAAGGGAAGGTGGCCGTCTTTCCTGGGCAGTTCACACCCTGAGCTCCTAAGCATGTGAGGGGCGAGGCGGTCGGAGTAAGCAATAAAGATAATTTTTTTTTCGAATTTCCCTCTGAAGTGGGAGCAGCGGTCGACCAGCAGAAAGGGCGCAAGGGGCTATGAAACATTAGGATATTTTTGGATCTCCCGCCAAAGGGGGACGTGCGTTGATGATCACATGTGAATCATAATATGTTAAAAGTGTTGTTTGGGGGGAGGGATTTGTCAATCGTCTGAGGTCGTCAATTTTTGTGCATAAACCGCACTACACCCCTGAGAAAAAGCTAAGCAGTCCATGGATTATGCAATAACTTTTAACTTCATTTCGCTATTTCCTGTAACAGTTTTAGTAATATTTTCCGCAGTTGATTTGCAAAGCCCAAACAACAGAAACACAGACGACACTTCACTGAAAGTGACTAGCAAATGAGGACCGCATAGGTCAAGGGGTCTAAGTGACAAAATCATAGTTTCGAGAAAACTGAAGTCAAAGTTGAACAGTTTTCGTAAGAGGGAAAATGAGAATTTCACCGTTTAGAAAATTTCAGACGAATATTCCGGTCCTTAACTTTATATTAGCAATGATAATAAATAACATCCGGCCGGCCGCGGTGGCCGAGGGGACTGAGGCGCTCCAGTCACGGTCTGCACGGCCGCTACGGGCGGGGGTTCGAATCCCCCCTTGGGCATGGATATTTGTGCCGTCCTTAGTATTAGCTAGTTTGTAAGTTTAGGGATTGATGACCCCGTAGTTATATCTCATAAGCTATACAAACATTATTATTATAAATAACATCCGGTTTACAGTTGATATGTATAATAATGTACAATCCGTACGTAGACCCCTTTACCTCTCAGTGAAAATAGAATAAAATGGTAACGCTTAGAGTACAGAATCAACATAACAAACACTTATTGTTATAACAGGATACAGTGTTGCAGCAATAATATAGTGATTGATTTACAAAATGAAGAATTTCTAAACTTCCTGGCAGATTAAAACTGTGTGCCGGAACCGGGACTCGAACCTGGGATATTTGCTTTTCTCAGGCAAGCGCTCTACCACTGAGCTACCCCGACACGACTCACGGTGCCGTCCCACAACTTCAATTCTGGAAACATAGGCTGTGGCTAAGCCATGTCTCCACTATATCCTTTCTTCCAGGAGTGCTAAAGTTTAGCAGGAGAACTTCTGTGAAGTTTGGAAAGTAGGAGGCGAGGTACTGACAGAATTGAAGTTGTGGGGCGGCACCGTGAGTCGTGTCGGGATAGCTCAGTGGTAGAGCGCTTGCCCGCGAAAGGCAAAGGTCCCAGGTTCGAGTCCCTGTTCCGGCACACAATTTTAATCTGCCAGGAAGTTTCATATCAGCGCACACTCCGCTGTAGAGAGAAAGTTTCATTCAAGAATTTCGAGTTTAACACTTATCAACATGTATCAAAATTAACATCTGTGTCATAGATGTTGTTACCCAGGTCAATAGCAACAACATAATTATCATGCACATGAGTACTAGGAGAAAATGGTGCACCAGCCCTTGTTTCATAAGGTTTTATAAAATTGGTGGTGTATCGGTGGCATAAATTCCAGAAGTTCCATCAGGTATTCATATTTCTTGTATTTTAGCTTCGGCTTCACAGCAATGGATTGAAAACTGGAAAGTTGTTTAGGCATTCTTCCCGTTCCTTGTTTTTCCATTGGCAGTTTCTGATAAGGCAAAATACCTTCAGCTTATGATGTCTTATATAACAAGGGTATTTGGGTTTGCCTTTTCAAAATGAAGTACATGCATTCATCTTATCCCTGGCACAGTGTTCCTAAAGTTCTGGTTTAGTGGTTGAAGATCAATGAGGTCTTCATCCGTCATTTTAGTAACAACAAATTTTCGACTTTCTGTGGCAGCCAGATTCATCCAGTCTTCCGGTATATAAATGTCACGTTGATTCTTCTTTCTTTTAAGTTCATTGATTCCGCAGTCCTGATCACATTCATTGTATGAATGTCCAGAAACGAGGAAATAGTGATCAACTGTTTCAATTTGGGTGTTGCTAATAACACCAAAACTTTACTATTAGATAACTCTTGTTCTGGCCTCCACAGTTGTCACTAAAGGCTGATATGTGCTTCACAGTGTGAGGAAAACGCTGGATATACTTCAGCAGACACGATACTATCTCCTGGCAACCCCTACTAGTCTGTCCTCCATACCACAAACATATGGGCAGTACCACTGGTTCTCAATATTGAGGTTGTATGTCTGTCGAATATAGAAAGCTTACGAGTTCGCGACATGTGGAATCGGCATCATCTTTTGAAGATCAAAGCATATTGTAACATGGTTGTCGCCCTTTAATTCCTTGTATTTCCTTTTGGCTTCTTTTGCTGCTTCTGCCTTCCTGCGATGAAATTCTTTTTCCACTTCAGCTGCTTTTATTATTATTATTATTTTTTTTTTTTTTTTTTTTTTTTTTTTTTTTTTTTTTTTTTTTTTTTAAATCTGCAACCTGTGACAAGTTACACAGGTATCGGTATGAGGCCTATGGAAGCTTAGGTTAAACTCTGTCTTGAATTTAAGTCTGTAAAAACTTTCACTTTTTTGTCTTCGCAGCAAAATATTTCATACATTTTATACATCATTGCCACACTTAAGTATGATTGTACGTTATATTTGGAGCTTTTGCTCTACTATAATGACTTGAGTACATCGGGAATTTTCTTATATGCCCCTTGATTATTGCAATTCTATTTACTGGAATTTTATTTGGGCGTTCCTTCCTGTCCAGTTTGTCACGTAGTGAAATGCCAGATGGCATTGATTTTTTGTTATTGATAACGTTTCTTATCCTTTTGTTAGATATGTCAATTTTTTATATATATAAAAAGGTTTTGCACACTCTAAAACATTCCAGTTCATAAATACATGATGGTCTTTGTGCGTAACAGCTGTTTATTCCTCAACACAGGCTATACGTCTGCAGCACCACTCAAGAAAGATGTCTGAAATTCCCAGCTACCTAGTTTCCAATACTCTCCAAATATTACTTCACTCTGATCATGGGTAATATTTTCATTACATTTGTACCTACACTGGTGATTGTACTCACGTAGCTTTTAGCCCCATGCAGCGTCATATTACGATCAACGTTCTGTCCTGTGTTCCTCAATGTCTTCCTCTTCTGCGATTTCCATGTGCGCTCTCTTCTTACCCTTTTTTCGGGTTGAGGTACAGGGCGAAAAGCATTGGCCGGCAAGTCCTCAGTTTGACCAGGTCTTTCTTCTGCTTCTTCTTCTGTGTAATCTAAGAATAATGTATACTAAATCAGGTTTTTTGTAATGTCGGCTAACAACGTTGTGTTATTTTCAAGTTTAAAACGTACACAAAAATAAACATTTTATTTACCTAGCTTCGGACGTATACAAATTGAAAATGTAATTCACCTGAAGAAGCGTCACTGGTTTCATCAGCACAAGGATTCCAGTCACTGTCGTTAACAGAATCATGAACATATGCAAACAGTGATGCATTACTGCTACCGGCCGCGGTGGCCGAGGGGACTAAGGCGCTCCAGTCACGGTCTGGACGGCCACTACGGTCGGGGGTTCGAATCCCCCCTCGGGCATGGATATTTGTGTCGTCCTAGTTCGTAAGTAGTTCATAAGTAGTTTGTAAAGTTTAGGGACTGATGACCCCGTAGTTAAGTCCCATAGACTATACAAACATTTGAACATTTTTTTGCATTACTGCTACTACTAATATAATTGTCATTGTCATTACTGGTATCGTCATGATCCTTTCTATTAACTGCGTTGGGCATTGGATCTGGAACAACTATTAAAAAAAAATATTCATACACAGTTTCATTCTTTCTTATTTTTTCCGTACTTCCTACTACAATAAATAAATTGTTACTCATATATAAATGCGTAAAGAACTAGAAAGAAATAGTATTGTAACAAAACGTAGCAATCATTTGCATCTTAGGTTGAAACTATTTCTCATTCCCATTCATTTCACACAAACGATGTATTTACAAATACTATTTATGAAACTCCCAAATTTGACTAAACACAGCACCAAAAGTTCACTTGTGAGCTAGGTTATAACAAAGTTAAGTGGCGACACGCGTTTACAATAGCACTGATATCTGCTTCCACACGCGGAATCTATTGCGCTGTTTGGTGGTAAAGGGGTCCTAGTGATATTTCACCCCTCGTGCACCAAAGCGCAACTACCAACAACGAAGCAGTCAAGATGGCACATACTGTCAGTGAAATCACTAAGATCTGTTTACCAGCGAACAGATTAGTAGCATCACGTCCCATTCCTGTACTTAACTCAGTTTATTTTTATTTTGTTTCATTTATTTATTTATTTTTCAAAACCGTCACCTAGACCCCTTGACCTCTGGGGTCCTCAAGTGATGCACTGAGGTTTGAACCCGGAGATGGATCCACAGAAACAGAAATGTGTTTATTATCGCACGAAATAATTTGTCACTGCTGGCGTTTTCATTCATACCTCCTGTATAAAAAGAGACTTGTGACGTAGGCAGTTGGCCGTTGGTGTTGCGGTGAATTGTGGCCGCCATGCCACCTAGGCCGGTGCTGGGCGCGTGTGTGCGGGCAGCGGCAGCGGCAGGCAATAAGGGCTGTGTTTTAATTAGAGGGGCTTAGGCGCGCCTTGCCAGTCGTCGCGTAATTAACGGCGCCAAGTTGGCGCCCTGACGCCGCCCCCAGGGCTGCCAACACCGGCTGCCCACTGACGTGCCGAAGTGGTCGACGACTGCGGTGCGCGCCTATTCGTGGTACACTGCCACCGAACGCGGCGGTCTGGAGTCAAAACCTTGACACGCCCAACCACTGTACTGCATATCGCGCCAACTCAAATCGCGAAATTTCTTACTTTTGGAACGATAGAACTGAAAGCACTTTTCACTGAAGTTACACATACTCAAAATCGTGATCAACCGGATACTGTAGTGGGACGAAATAACGAAATAATACCCTTGCTACTGCCTTACATCACCTCAGTTTTGCAGATAAAATCATTTTTATTTTTGTTGTTGTTAATGATATTTTAACGTTAACGATTCTTATTACATGATTATTAAAACAATATGTATTGTATTCTTATGTTTCATGTGCGGTGACAGCGGTGAAACTCACGACAACATCATCTCTCCCGGTGCCATCTAATATATAAAGCAGAGTGTCCGTATATTTGTACGTGTTGCATAAAAATCTGAAGTTTTGTTCCAATCTTTATGAATTTTTGTACACGTAAGCTTCAATCCATGTGAACGGTCGCCGTAAGTGTAAGAATCACGTACGGTACACAGTTCACGAGATATGACGTCATAATGAGATGCGCAGAAAACTGCTGAATTTAGCGACAATTCTGCTCATTTTCTCCTAAACCACTGGACCGATTTCAACCAAATTTGGTACAGATATTGAGGAAGGGTAGGGTTAATAATCATATACGACACATTATTCAGAAGATATGACATCATAAACAATAGGATTTGCAAGAAACTGCCACATAATGCGGCGAGATTTTATAAATACGTTATACGAGAATTAGAGTACTTAGCGACTTGTAACAAACTTTATACATAATTTCAAACTATTATTAAACTTTCTCTCGCTGACAACCATAGCAAAATCATGAAAGGAAAAAAGTTTCTCGCTGCTTACTACTTTTCCGCTGTTTATTGAGTAAGACTACGGGATTCGGTATGACGTTACAATTTATAATTTGTACACTAGAAATTGTAGCCGCAGGAAATTTTAGAGACAGTATACACGCATATAGTTGAGTATACCTTCTAAGTTGTATCACATTAGGACAGGTAGTTTATGAGATATGAGCACATAAACAGTAACGTTCAAGGAAAACCGCCCCATCACGCACCAAGTTTTAATCTATTACTTCTTTACTACTAATTTTATTCCCAAGAGATTTTACAGACATACAGCCTTTATACAAATAAATATATACCTGAAAAATGGCAGGAATAAATAAATGAATACCCGGGCAACGCCGGGTTTTCAGCTAGTAGATTATGTAGCTAGCCGCCAAACGTCGCGGGTCGACAGCTACGGAACAAACGAAGATCTTATTAAGGGATGCCGTTGCCAACTATGATAATTAAATAAAAAAGAATGATTTGTATCATTACAAAAGTTTGCTAGTTAAGTATATCACAAATAGTTTGTTGCTATTTTGAGTATCTACAAGAATATACCGAGAGACTGTATATTTCACACTGATTTGTGTGAAAGGAAATAAAACTGGACATTTTAATTCAGGTGTAATTGTATTGAAGACAGTCGTTTCAGCCAATAAGACACCAGAAATTTTAAATATTATGCTGAATTAAATTTTTGAATATGATTGCAGGATTTATTCAAGACTTCAAACAGTTTTAGGGACTGATCATCAGTTTATATAATGTGGAAACTGTGTTGGAGTATATGAATCATCGATATCCTAGTTTACAGGTGATTCATAAACAATATCTGTGTCGTCAGCACATCCCGGAACTTTTCGTAACAATGAAAGCAGGTTAATATTTTCGGGTTCGGTCTGCTGCTGTAGATTTTCATCGCTTCGAGAATTTTCTAGATTTTTCTATAGCAAAATTTTCTAGGATTATCAATTTTATTTGCTCCAACATTCTCACAAGATTGGACCACGTCATAAGCTACGTCTTTTAAATTAATACGGCGCAACATCTCTGCCATGTCTTCTCCCTCGTCCATAGCATTAATTAAAGAAAGTTAATGAAGGAAGTAAGTTTCTGTGGTAGTTTATCTTCAGTGCCCCTAAGGTCCTGTGGTCCGTAGGCTAACATAAGGAGGTGACATTTGGAAGCAGAATTATATCTTGTAGTTCATCCTCATTAGGATGACAAGAGACATTGTCTACAAAACAAGAGTGCTTTGCGGGGCAAGTTGTTGGCTTTCGACAACTTTTCAGTTTGTGGAAGAACTCGTTAAATACCATTCTCTATAAATGTCTGAGCTCTTTCTTCCACTGAAACTACCACCTTTTTCCGTTTTGAAGCCATCAACACAATTTTTTTAGCACTGAGGAGTGAGGAGTAGCAGACGGCGACAATGAGCTGAGTGATAATGACGCGCGCCAAAACAAACAACAGGTATAGTCACTGTCCTGTTGGCTGGCGCACGGCTACTACGTACAGTCCCAGAGAGGTCAAAGGGTCGTATAACACGGAAGGTCGGATAACCGAAGATCGGATAATCGAGATTCTACTATATATATAATTTTGAACAAAATTTAATATTTCGTTTCTGTACGGACGGCGTGGTGACGAAGTCAATAACTGTCATTCACAATTACTACCAATCCATCTAAAAGACGTAGTACCGGCGCAATGCATATAGTCCAAAGCCCTCGTTCTGGTCATACACCAACGCAGCCGAAGGTTAAAAGACAACGCACTTACTCTGCAGTTATAGAGAGGCATATCGTCAAACTTGCTAATACATTTTTAACACGTCTTAAGAAAAGAAGTTGAAGCACTCCACTGTAGAAACAAATACACCTGTCTTATTCCATGTTGAACTTCCCATAATGTGTTGATAGACAATTTGACATCTGTGGAGTGTTGTCACGCAAGCTCCTAGAGACGCTAGTGCGCTGGCGATTGTCATTTACGTATAGCTATACCACAATGAAAAATGATGCTATCACAGAACAACAGCAGGTGAATAATTTCTACCCAAAAGAGCAGAGCTTCTCGACTTAACTGGAATTTTCAAAAAAATTAAATTAATAAATCATATTCGCGATTTTTCACATTTTAGTAATATTAACGTTGTCGCGCGTTAAAAAGTGCCTCGCATTACAAGTTATGTTGTTTCCTACATAGCACATCACGTCGTACGCGCATCATATATGCCATGATACCATATATGAAACCACACGGAAGTCTTCTCACGTCCTGTCATGTAATACAACATATTAGTTATATTTAAGTTTTTGTCACATGGTAAAGTGCTTATCGTCGGCTTAGAATGAGATACTCATATCTCAAAAGTGCATTCACAAATATATATATTGCCTTATTACGTAGAAAATCTCATTTATGAATTATTGGTACCTCAATTGGAGATCAGGCGGATAAGGAACACATTTATTCCTATGCAGACATTATAAGTAATAAAGACCGAGGATTTTTAGGTCTTAAAAAGATCATTCTAGGCGCCTAAAATAGGCTCTTTCATTACCTCATTTCGGCCTAATAAAATCTAAAATAGGCCCCAAAAGGTATACATCAGAAGTATAAACAGAATGGGAAATACGAAGAGTTTACTGATGAGCAAGTATTTATTTATTTACAACCACGAAAATGAAAAGGTATCCAGCTGGAAAACACAAAACAATATTTAAAATGACACCAAACCTTTGTAGTGTTTCGAACATGAAAATATAATGCAGAGCACAAGCCATATTTTGAAATACAAGTAAAGTATGATTTAACAAATGCTGAATAAACCAGTGTTTTCAAACATTCAGATCGTAGATGGCTTCATAGTAAATGACTGAAATAATTTGTAGATTTTCTAGAGAAAAGCTATGGCGCTCGTCGGTTCTTATTGATTTATATGCCGAGAATGAATGTTCTTGCATCAACGGATGTGACAGAGGCGTAGTTCATTTTTGACACATTTTGGACAGTAATGTTGCAATCTGTGGAACTGGATTTTCCGCTAAGTATGAATACTGCCACGCAAAAGCCCTTCTGGAACTTTCTCCCACTGCACTTAGCGCTTCATTAATTTTCTTTTACACTTCCCCCAGGAAAGCAATGTTCTCGGAGATAGGTATACCCGAGGCTTCTAATTCGAAAATAACTGTTTTCGTAAATGTGAAGCTGCCTCTAATATAAGTCAAGTAACTGGTACCTTCGGTATATCTTCAGTTACCTTCATGAAAGTTGGGAGATGCTTACTGTAGTGTTCTGCTGTTGGTAACCACGTGCCAAGCGATTGTTTGTTCGTTAATCTTTGCGAGTTGTTTTGAACAAATTACATAATCTCTGGATGGCTTTCCTGGATCAAACTTACGAGCAATAAGATTTACAACATGTCGCCCGATACTGTCGGTGTTTCAACTACAGAAATTCGTATGGAAGACTTCGCAATATATTATCGATTTCTTTGTGTGCATCCGTAAAGGTCAGATAATTTTTATGCAACGTTGACTGTACCAATACAGTACAGACTGACGACAGGTTTTTTTCTATAAAATATAGACTTTAGAGCTACCACCTTTGTTCTGCGAAGCAAGTCAAATCTTTTGAAGACAGAAGAAATGGACAAATTTCTAAAGCTGTAATAGGCAACAATAGGCGTTAACGTCGAAATAGGTCATTTTAAGTTCAGAGAAAAGAAATAAAAACTTTGCGGTTTGCCGATAACATAGTAATTCTGTCAGAGACCGTAAAGGATCTGGAAGAACAACTGAATGGAATTAACAGGGTCTGGAAAGAGGGTATAAGATGAACATCAACAAGAGTAAAGAAAAGGATAATGGAAGATAGCATCGGAATGTCAGGCGATGCTGAAGGAATTAGATTATGTACTGAGACAATAAAAGTAGTAGATCAGTTTTATTAATGAGTTTCGTTATTTGGGTATCAAAATAACTTCTGATGGTCTAAGTAAAGATGATATGCAGAATGTCTATCGGAAGAAAAGCTTTTCTGAAAAAGCGAAATTTGTTGACATCCAATATTAATTTAATTGTTAGGAAGTCCTTTCTGAAAGCATTTGTTTGGAGTGTAGCATTGTATGGGATTGAAACGTGGACGATAAGGAGTTCAGACAAAAAGATGAAATGTGATGCTACAGACGAATGATGAAAATTAGATGGGTAGATCACGTAAATAATAAGGAGCTGCTTAACCGAATTGGGGAGAAAAGGAGTTTCTGGTATATCCTGACTAAGAGACACATTCAGAGACATCAGGGAATCGTCAACTTAGAATTATAACGAAGTGTGTGGTGTAAAAATCGTAGAGGGAGACAGATAGACGAATAGCATCGAACCATCCTGCGGACTGAAGACAACAACAAGTGCTATACAATTAGCGATTTCAGTTCTAATTAGACATGAAATGCATTATTTGCGACTAGGAACTCAGGAACAGAATAGGATTTAACCTAAACATCCGCGGTCTAGTGATAACCAACTGTAACTTTTCTGGGGACATCTTTTCAGTATACACCGAAGATATACAGTCTTGTTACTGTTGTTACTGGCTAAACATCATCTGCCTTGTAACATCTGATTGCAAGTAACATGCCGTCATGACGCTTTGTCTTATTATGTAACACATGACTTCACGTTGTGTTGTGATGTGACATAATGTCCTATTTGCCCCTCGATATAGCACAAGTAATAAAATTTATCGGTTTTCTTTAAGTATTTCCACTATTCTGGGAGATGCAGCCAAAAAAATTATTATTTGACCATTTTTTGTAATCAACAGTCGAAGTTGTAGAGAAGGAAGTTTTATTATTATTACCGCGTTCGGATATTGTAGTCCATTTTCAAATCAACCAAATAAGTTCTACGATATCATCGTCCGCCACATGGTTCTTTTTAGTGGATTGACAGTAATTAAAAATAAAGCCTTACTTCCGTGCAGCTTCGACTGGTAATTAAAGAAAGTTCGTATAAAGGTGTTTCACATAGAACATAATGCTGTGTCATGCTATATTAAGTATTATGATACGCAATTTCACGTAATATGATGCATGGAGTTAAGTAGAGTAACATGATGCATTGTCATGAACTACGGAATAATGTCATCCAACATGGCGTTGATAGTTTGAATGCATGCATCGTCACTCAGAAATGTTTCCTAATGCAGACTACATCTTCATTGAGGGGTCACTACTCTGGAGAATTAAGATAAACGCATATATGACAAAAAATTTAAAAATTTATTTTAATGTTTTTCTTTAATTTTTTTATTTTTTTTTATTTATATATATATATATATATATATATATATATATATATATATATATATATATATATATATATATATATATATATCGACAGATGAGATGCTAGCTATCTCTTTTACATCGTTGACTATGAGCAAGGCATTTTCACCAAATATTTTTTATTTTACTATTGCACTAATCAGTAAGCACACAGAGAGCATCAGAGAACCAATACTTTCACTGAATAACTGAGACTAAACCAGTTACAAGTAATCGTTGTTAAGTAAAAGTAACATTTGGAAATATAAATTTTTCAGTATAATAGCAGGACAAAAAATGCTGTACACCTGAGCTGGTGTTTGTCAAGTTGTGAGCTGCGCGATTCTATCAAAACATGGCCTCAGAAGCTAGCACTCTGTGGTGCAGAATC
The DNA here is from genome assembly GCA_026315105.1 of Locusta migratoria. Lineage (NCBI taxonomy): Eukaryota > Metazoa > Arthropoda > Insecta > Orthoptera > Acrididae > Locusta > Locusta migratoria. Next base: position 670,175,501 of record CM048744.1, read on the forward strand.
CCAAGGTTTTTAGCACAATTAGCAAACGTAATGCTTATGGAAGAAACGTTGGTTATGCCCTTGTTTTGTCGATCCAAATAAATTTAAGTTAAGGATTATTTTATAACTAACAATAGGCGCAGCAGTGAGGCGTTTCTACGGAAACCGCGCTTGGCATTGTCGAGTATGTATAAAAGACGTGGCGCCCAGTAGAAGCCTTCTGTCCTCCAAGCAACAGCTCCAACAACACTACTGAGATCGCATAGTGGGTAGTTGCCTGCAGAAGGTGATGCCGACGGTCGCGTCCGAACAGAACGTCACAAAAGCTGCGACGCCAGCTCACATCGATGTACTGAACTGAACGTATATATGCTGTGTCGGCCCACATAGCGAACTCAACACCTTTCGATGTTCTGGCGAAGCGTATTGCTGTTACTGTGTACGATATTGGGATTCTGGAAAACTATGCCGATCCTAGACGACGACTCGTCCAAGCAACAACTGTTGTAGGTCGGCACGCTATCAGCCGCTTGGAAGACAACGTTCTTAGTGTTTCGTCGACGTATCTTCCTGGTACCTAGTAGCACGGTGACTGACCGAGGTTCTGGTAGATATGCCGCCGAAACTTCTGAAGCTCTAGGACGTTCCTACAAGACAAGACGGCAGAAGGCGGCAAAAATTAATTATGTTTATGTACTACTTGTGGACAAAAATATTTTCCGTGTCTGTGTATTAGTGACTGTGTAATTTGTACACAAACATTTCTGTTTGTGTATTGCTATTTTTTGTGTTCGTGTGCTACTTCGTGAAAAGTACCTGACACTTTATCTGTGTAATTTTTTTCTTGCTCTTAGTATTTATGTGCATCTTTTGCATTTGTATTTGTTTTATGTGTAACTGTTTTAATGCCCGAGCGTTCCCATTTTTTGTGCCTGTATCTGCATTTTATTCGCGCGTGTCCCTCTGTATTGTATTTGATGCGTGTATTTGTTGTTCTTTAATAAAGTTTCCCCAGGGAGTTTGCTGGTCTCCCATCGGGCGCCTCCCCTCAGGTGGCGGATAGGGGATCGCCCGCTTTATACCGGGTGATCAGAAAGTCAATATACATTTGAAAACTTAATAAATCACGGAATAATGTAGATAGACAGGTAAAAGAGTTGACACACATGCTTGGAATGACATGGGGTTTTATTAGAACAAAAAAAATGTCCGACAGATGGCGCTTCATATGATCAGAAAAGCAATAATTTGCATAACAAATTAAGACAAAGTAAAGATGATGTTCTTTACAGGAAATGCTAAATAAGTTCACCATCGTTCCTCAACAATATCTGTAGTCGAGGAAAAATGTTCTAAACAGCACTGTAAAGCATGTCCGAAGTTATGGTGAGGCATTGGCGTCGGATGTTGTCTTTCAGCATCCCTAGAGATGTTGGTCGATCACGATGCACTTGCGACTTCAGGTAACCCCAAAGCCAATAAGCGCACGAACTGAGGTCTGGGGACCTGGGAGGCCAAGCAAGACAAAAGTGGTGGTTGAGCACACGATCATCACCAAACGATGCGAGCAGAGATCTTTCATGCGTGTAGCAATACTTTTCCCCCCTATATATATATATATATATATATATATATATATATATATATATATATATATATATATATATATCGTATGGTATAATGTCAGCTACATATAATACTTTAGTAAGATATACTAGTGTCTAATTAATAAGATAAAACATATCTCTGTCACAGAGCCAAGTCCAACTCCTTTAACCACTGGACAGCTTCCTGACTGACTATATGGAGTTCGGTCATCCCTCCTGAGAATGATCGTAATGGGCAATTAGTAATTATGTGCGTCATCGTTTGTATGTCTGCTCCACAGTCACATGACTGGTCGTCTGTCTGTCCCCATTTGAATTTCCGATAGTTACAGCGACCAACACCAGTTCGGAAACGGTTGATCAAAGACCATTCTCTCCTGGGAAGGTCCATTCCTTGGAGTTGCTTAGAGGGATCGTCTATCCAGATGCTGTTTTTTCCATTAAACGAATCCCAAATTCTTGCCCAGTTTGATTTAGGCGAGAAGCCACTCTCATGTAGTTGCACAGCTGTTTTAAGAGGTGGTTTACGTGATTTCAGCCGGCTTACCGGTGGTGGAAGGTCTTGCAGGATAGGAAGCTCAGGAGTGGACAAGATCTTATAATACTCTCTCATTAAGGTTTCCTTCCGTCTTAGATCTGGGGGAACGATGTTGCATAATATTGGGAGCCATTGAAGTAGTGTAGCCATCATAGTGCCACTGATCAATCTCATTGCTCTATTTAATTGTACATCAATGTCTCACACGTGAGCACTGTTGAGCCAGACAGGAGAACAGTATTCAGCTGCAGAGTAAACTAGGGACAAAGCTGTTGTACGCAAAACCTTAGCACTGGCTCCCCAAGATGATCCTGCTAAGTGCTGCAATATGTTATTCCTAGTTTTAACTTTGTCTGCTGTTTTATGAAGGTGGTACTTAAAAGTAAGAGATCTATCCAAGATGACTCCCAGGTATTTTGGATGTTCATTATGTTCAAGTTGAACACCATCAAACGAGATATTAAGTTCATAGTCGGCCATCCTATTATTGAGATGGAAACAAGCTACTTCCGTTTTATTTGGGTTTGGCTTTAGTTTCCACATTGCGAAGTAATTTCTGAGGAGAGTTAGGTCAGATGTTAAAGTAGTTTCCGTCACATGGATGTCTCTGTGTTGTGACGCTATGGCAATATCATCGGCATAAATGAATTTTCTAGATTGCGTAGCTGGAATATCAGCGGTGTAAACATTAAAAAGAATGGGAGCAAGAACCGAACCCTGGGGGAGGCCATCGTGAAGCTGTCTAAACCCACTTTCCGTGTTGCCGAGATAGATCTTGATCAGACGGCTACTTAGCATTGAGTTCACAAGTCGCAATAAAATAGGACAAGGAATGAGATTGTAAAGCTTCACTAGGAGGCCCTTCTTCCACACGGTATCATAAGCTGCCGAGAGATCCAGGAAAGCAACGGAAGTGGTACACTTCTTTTCGAAACCAGTCTCAATGAAAGATGTCAGTGCTAGGACCTGGTCACAGCAATTACGGCCCTGTTTGAAACCAGCTTGTTCAACAGGGATACTAGCAGTGAGAATGGGAACAATACGATTGTAGATGAGTCTCTCGAGCAGCTTGTGACATACACTGAGAAGTGCAATTGGGCGGTAGCTATCTGCACGTTCGGCTGGTTTACCAGGCTTCAAAACAGCTATTACTTTAGATCTCTTAAAAGCTTTTGGTAGAGAGCCGTCTTTAAGAATGTTATTGAATAAATTTAGAAGCCACAATCGGGTCTTGAGTCCAGCATGTTTAATAAATTCTGGGAAAATATCATCTATACCGGCAGCTTTCCCAGTCTTCACATCAGAGATAGCCATATGCAGTTCGTCTAAGCAAAAAGGTTTTGATACTTCCAGGGGAGCCTGCTGGCATTTCTTAATTTCATTTAGTTTATATGATATTAATCTGTCAGACTATTGCCGTTTTGACTTGGCTAGTGCTACGATTCGTTTGGCGATGTCGGAAGGATCAGGGTGTGTGGGAGGCAGTTTTTTCTCGGATACACTGGTAGACAATTTCCTCAGAAGTGACCAAGCCTTTCTGCTGCTGTGAGTGAAATCTAAACTCTGAACGGTTTTCATCCATTTCTCTCTTCTGGCATTATCAAGGGAGTTCAGTAGGATGTCGGCAGTGTTTGAATCTTCAGTGCTGATAAATTCGTTATACAGGTCTTCACACTCTTGACTCCATCCCGGAATATGTGTTTCTGTAGCCTCGAGGTATACAGGCTTTAGCTATAGCTTTAAGGAGTCCAGCGAATCTGTCATAATTTTCTATTGTAGGAGGAATGAATCTAATGCCTCCCAGTCTGCTTTATTAAAATTCCACCTGGGTCTCGGAAAAGATCTTATTAGGGGAATCTTAATCCCAACTGATATCAGCACTGGCCTGTGCTGCGACCGTGGGAATGTGCCAAGTACCTTTCTCGTAACTGATAGAGATCTTAATGTCTGATCACAGGAACAAAAACACAGATCAGGTGAATATCCACGCTTCCAGCGGGCTGAGAAAAATGTGCTGGAGTCTTTTGCGTCAAAAACCAAGGAAAGGTTATTATTTTCAGCCCATTCAGCTAAGGCTATTCCATTTTCATTATCAGACGAGTACCCCCAATGGCTACTGTGGCTGTTGAAATCGCCGACATATAGGAAAAGGTGTTCGAAAACTGGGAGAACCGTTTCTTACCACTGGATGTTGGGAGGCTTGTAGACATTAACTATGGTAGTTCCAGACACTTTCACTGCCAAAACAAATATGTCATCGTCACAGCTTTCTTGAATTATAGATACATCATCCAAGTCCTGTCTAGCATATGTAGCCACGCCATATGTTCTATGGCCTATCTCTCCCACAAGTCTGTAGCCATGGATATTGCCTCTTTAACAACTTTTAAGATCTTCTGCATGGGTTTCTTGTAGAGCAAGGACGTCAATATTGTTACTCAGAAGATTTTTACTGAGGAAGTCACATTTTGACCTACTTATCCCTTCAATATTCAAATGGCACACGTTTAGGACTGGATATATTGCTCTGTTCAGATCGTTTTGTTGACAATTTTGTTGGCCCTGACAAGAGCCATTCTGGATTGTCTTGGTAGCTGACATAGCTGGGAGATCACCGTGGTGACAGGACCAGCTACCAAAGATTGTTGTCCGTTTAGAACCACCCACCCCCTAATAAAAAAGCCCATGTCATTCCAAGCAAGTGTGTCAGTTGTTACCTCTCTATTCCGTGATTTATTAAGTTTTCAACCGGGAACATTCTCCCGGGGTGGACCAAAACCACCAACTGGGAGCAAGTCAGCTGTGGTGGCGGCAACTTATCTCATGGGAGCGACAGTCTCGGGTCAAAACCAAGGCACTTGAGTTAAGGAACTGACTGAGAACTACCTGCCAATCACTTGCGGCTATTAATACCAAGGAAATTTACAAATCATTTTAATTGATTCAACTGTTGGTTAATGGTGAAACATTGAATTACACAAAAAAAGAAATACTTTTTAACCTTGTTTCACAAACTTTATTGGTACTGTACTATCTAGGTTTCGGGTTATAAGCCCATTTTCAAGTACTTAACGCATTACTGCTCCCAAAGATGGTAAACAACCCAAAAGTAAACATGTCATAAACTCCGACAATCGATTCTTGACTTAAACATACAGATTGTCTTTGCGAGAAATTTAACAAAGTTACAATGGATTACCAAATACTAAGGCACAGAACTTACAACCACATGGATAAATATACATTGGAAATGAAATTATGCCTAAGAATAGAATATTCCAAAAGAGGGGAATAATTGAATTGAGTCTTCTCATTCATTACTACCTGTGGGGATACATACGTCTGTCTTTTAATCTCTAATATTTCTAAAAAAAAAAAAAAAAAAAAAAAAAAAAAAATGTTCAAATGTTTTTATAGCTTATAGGACTTGACTGCGGGGTCATCAGGTCCCTAAAATTAAAAACTACATATTAACTAGATAAGGACGGCACAAATATCCATGCCCGAGAGGGGATTCGATCCCGCGACCGTAGTGGCCGTGCAGACTTTGACTGGGGCGCCGCAGACAGCTCGGCCACCGCGGCCGGCTAATACTTCTCAGTCAGATTTTCACACTTTTCTTGTGTGTGTAGTATTTCTACATCTATAATGTATTTGTGGTTTGCATTTAAGCAGTGTTCCGCAAGAGATGAATCTGGCGCCCTCGATCTCCAGCTTCTGTGTTCTTTGCGTCTAGCGCAGACTGGCCTCCCAGTCTGCCCAATGTAGCATGGCTGACACTCTTTACATATTATACACTTTTCATGAGGGCTAGTTGTTTAACTTTATAATTAAAGAGACTTCTACCTAATGTCCATGGGACATGGTAAAACACAGCGAAGCCCTTTGCCTTTAGGATGTTGCTTATCCTGTTTGAAATTTTACCCGTAAAAGATAGCTAAACCATTTACTTTGTAGTCTCTCTGTGTTGATCACTGGGTACAGTAGAGCTCTGGATTGCTTCTTCCGTTTTTTGTTCAGAATTTTGTCAATGATTTTGGAATCAAATTCATTATTTGTGGCTATTGTTTTAATTGTCTTGAGTTCTTAGTCATAGTCTTCTTGGAACATGGGGATAGAGAGTAGACGGCCGCTCATATGGTGGAATGTTGCATGTCTGTGTGCTGTAGGATGTTGTGAGGAAGCTGGGATGAATGTGTCAGTGAAGAAATCTTTTCGGTAAATTTTAAATTTGCGTTTAAATACTTATTGTATTGGTGTGATGTCTGTTCTTCCGGACGTCTGAAAGAACAGACACCACACCAATACAATAAGTATTAAAGCGCGAAGACGGCGTTAGCTTCAGTTATTTCACCGCAGAGGTGGTCATACGTCCGCCTCGTACGGATATCCGTAATGGCGAGTGGGCGAGAGGGGCGCTAAGAACATAGCGTGCGACTTGTGGGAATTTGAGACGAACGGAAGGCGAGCACGGGTGGCCAAGTGGTTAAGGCGACCACTGGCGCGAAGCGGGAGACCCGGGATCGATTTCCGGTCTGGCTCACATTTTTACTTGTCGCTATTGATTAATATCAATGCCCAACCAAATGCGGCCACTGTCAATCCTTTCTTTCGTATCCTTCTTCCTTCCCTTCCTTTAACAACCATTTGCAAAAACATATTATATATATATATATATATATATATATATATATATATATATATATATATATATGTGTGTGTGTGTGTGTGTGTGTGTGTGTGTGTGTGTGTGTGTGTGTTTTCATATATATAGGACGGAGAGGAGTAGGTGGAGGAAGAGACGGACAGAAAGGGGAGACAGAGAGAGGGGGAGATGGTGACAGGTGAAAGGAGATGAGCAGGGAAGAGGGTGAAAGAAATGGACAGAGAAAGGGACAGGAGGAGACGGGGGAAGCAGGTGGGCAGGGAGAAGGGAAAGGAGGAGATGGACTAATGGAAGATTGGAAACCTCGTATATATTTGTTCGTGTTTTACGCGCTGCCATTACGTTCATCGGATTGCGATAAAACAGAAATCAATTGCACTCATTTTTGAGCTATCCGCGGACACTATGACTGATTAGTAGCATTGTCTCCAACAGTTACGTTGTCGATCGAATGCCAACCAACCGAACTAAAAAAAACTGTTTCAAATGTTTGTAAAGCTTATGGGACTAAACTACGGGGTCATCAGTACCTAAACTTACAAACTACTTATGAACTACTTACGAACTAGGACGGCACAAATATCCATGCCCGAGGGGGGATTCGAACCCCCGACCGTAGTGGCCGTGCTGACCATGACTGGAGCGCCTCAGTCACCTCGGCCACCGCGACCGGCCCAACCGAACTGAGACAGGTTTAATGTATTTATTTGGCGGTTAGTTATTGCCATTTTTGATACGTGCCATTTACAGCTTTTAATTACCAGATTATTTAATTATTCAGATAATTTTCCTATGGCACATCAATTAACGTTAAATGCAACGCAACCGCAAATTAAAGTGTACCTTCCAACAATCTTTCGATTGTGCACCTATTAATTATTTGCAATATCTCTCCGTGTTTAAAAGCGAACGTAGGGTGCCCACAAAACTGACTTTTAAAGGCACATGGCTTTCCCGCTAGAGTACTGATAGAAAGTAATTTTGTATCTTACTGGAAGTGAACTGATCCTCAACAGAGGAAGGTGACCTAATATCAGGTACTCTTTCTAAATGTCAGATTACGAGTAAACTAGCAATCGTTAAGCTATGGAAAATCCCGTGTATTATTACTAGGAAATATTTAAATAACACTCTTGCAAAAAATCTTCTGCATATTTACTCTTCAGTAACAGAAGGACAAAGAATTATAATTTTTACCTTTGGAAAGGGTGATTGACCACAATACAAAAAATCTGTGGAGAACGAAACGGTCACAGCACATCCACCAAACTCACAGTATCATAACAGAAAGATCTTACCTGCTGGTTGTCGGGACGAGTTAGAAGCGTGATAGTTACAGTGAGTAGGGCACACACCAGAAATATTGGCACTGTTACGTCTTTGATTGTTACAACTATATTTCCATTGTTCACCTTACTAATATAACTAGTGACACAACTGTCCTCTGATTTAATTGTATTCCAGTCAGTACAATATTTTTGTGTAAGTTAGCCATGTCAGTAGCAAATTATTTATTGATTAAAATAAGTGCCATCCTCAAGTCGATAGCGTCCAGTACTACACTGCTTCAGAAATGTATAGCTGCACCGCTACGCTTATATCTCCGTATTTCATTTCATGCCTGAGCTGTGGAATTTATTGGACAGTGAATTACAGGATTCAATTGAGAATAGATTGTTCCATCGATACGAAAAGAGAATCATACTTGAGCTAGGAATCCAGTACGCGATTTGCTTCAAATAGCGTCGGTGAATACTTCAATTCTCTCTCTCTCACTCTCTCTCTCTCTCTCTCTCTCTCTCTCTATCTCTATCTATCTATGTATCTCTGTCTCTCTCCGTCTATCTCTCTCTGGATCGCTCTTGGCAAAATCTCTCTTTTTTTATTCGTGTCGACCGCTTAATGCGGCCGGAAAAATTACTAGATTACATCAATAGACTCATAGTGTAGGGACTGATGACCCCGTAGTTAAGTCCCATAAGTTATACAAACATTTGAACATTTTTTTAAACCTTGTTTATTTTACAGAACTTATTTGAAAACAATGTTAGTAGTTATAATATGTCTTTATCACAAACATAAATATCTCTGAATGAGCGAATTCATGAAAAGCCACGTATAACTGTTCAAAATGTTCAAATGTTTGTAAAGCTTATGGGACTTAACTACGGGGTCATCAGTCCCTAAACTTACAAACTACTTCTGAACTACTTACGAACTAGGACGGCACAAATATCCTTGCCGGCCGCGGTGGCCGAGGGGACTGAGGCGCTTCAGTCACGGTCTGCACGGCCACTACGGTCGGGGGTTCGAATCCCCCCTTGGGCATGGATATTTGTGCCGTCCTTAGTCTTAGCTAGTTCATAAGTAGTTTGTAAGCTTAGGGACTGATGACCCCGTAGTTACGTCCCATAAGTGCTACAAACATTTGAACATTTTGAACATATATCCTTCCCCGAGGGGGGATTCGAACCCCCGACCGTAGTGGCCGTGCAGACCGTGTCTGAAGCGCCTCAGTCCCCCCGGCCACCGGGGCCGGCACGTATAACTGTGCATGCAAGAAAACAGGTTCTGGTAAATAACAATCCTGCCCTTTGAAACGTCTGACCTTGTGCTTTATTATGGTCATAGCGTAGAACACTTTTATTGGAAATTGTGTTGTTATCATTCGGAAAGGCATGGTTGGATCAGAAGGTGTTAGGTTAATGCGGGGTATTAGCACAGTTTTATCGCAGTCAGTGAATTTATCAGTGATGATGTACTCACCTAAGTGAGTGACCACTAATCTTACACCATTAATTAATCCCTGATCAGCGTTAAAATTTGTAATTAACATACTCCGCGCGGTGGCTGATGGGGGCAACCGTAAATACATGTCCCATTTACGACTGTTCGCCGGATATCAACTTATATTCAACGAACAGTACAATTTCTTTTCAAAATAGTTTTTTGTGAGAACAATAACTTTAAATTATCTGTATTTTTCGTCATTAGTGGAGAACGAAAGCTTGAAAATGATACGTCACTCATTAATTTTGGATACGTAATACGGGAGATATGGCGTACCCACAAAAAAAAAAACACCAATGAGAAATAATATATATGATATGTCATTGACGTCGGTTTGCTGCATATTTTGGAACATACTTTTTATACAACCGTTTGAAATACCTCGAAAAGAACGTCTTATTGACAAAAAGTGAATATGGATTCAGAAAATATCGTTCTTGTGAAACATGAAGTCATTAGCGCATTCGACAAGGGATCTCAAATCGAGTCCATATTTCTAGATTTATGGAAGGCCTTTGTTGCTTACAAGTGGCTTCTAATCGAACTGTGTGATTATGTAATAACGCCACAGATGTGCGATTGGATTTGCGATTTCCTGTCACAAAGGACACAGCGGGACCTACGAAGTAATTGTCGTAAGTTCACCCAGTAAACCTGAAGTGATATCTGGCGTTCTGCAGGAAAGTGTTAAAGGGCCCCTTCTGTTCTTTGTCTTTACAAACGATTTAGGAGACAATCTGAGCAGCTCTTTTAAAATTTTCGCTGATGATACTGTCGCGTATCAGTTAGAAAAGTCACCTAAAGTTTACAAAGCAACTTCAAAAAGATTTAGATAATATATATGCATGGTGCGAAAATTGGCGGTTGACACTAAATAATGAAAAAGAGTCAAAACATTCATATGAACACTACATGAAATCCGTTGAACTTCATTTACACGATAAATCAGTCAAAAATATAACTTGCTACCTAGCAATTACAATTACGAACAACTTTAACTGGAAAGATCGCGTAGAAAATATCGCAGGGATGGCGAACCGAAGACTACGTTTCATTAGCAGAACACTTAGAAGATGCAACAGTTCTACTAAGGAAACTGTCTACACTACGCTCGTCCGACCTATTTTGGAGATATTGCTGTGCATTGTGGGATCCTCACCAAATGGGGCTGACGGAGGGTTCAGAGAAAGTTTAGAGAACGACAGCTCGTTTTGTATTATCACGATATAGGAGAGAGTGTCACGGTATTGATGCTCGAGTTGGGTTGGATCACTAAAAGAAATTATTCTTTGTGATTAAATCTATTTGCATTTTTTTTCACTAACTTTCTCCTCCGAATGCAAACATATTTTGTTGGCACCCAGCTACAAAGTGAGACACGTTCATCATAATAAAACAAGAGAAATCAGATCTAAAACTGAAATATTTAGGTATCCATTCTTTCCAGCGCGCTATTATAGAATGGAAAGGTAGAGAAATGTTATGATGTTCAATTTTTCAAATGTTTGTAGAGCTTATGGGACTTAACTACGGGGTCATCAGTCCCTGAACTTGCAAACTACTTATGAACTAGTTAATACTAATGACGGCACAAATATCCATGCCCGAGGGGGGATTCGAACCCCCGACCGCAGTGCCCGTACAGACTGTGACTGACGCGCCGCAGAACGCTCGGCCACCGCGTCCAGCGAAATGTTATGAAAGCGATTCGATAAACCCTTTGCCATGCGCTTAAATGTGATTTGTAGAGTAAACATATAATTGCAGATTATTAGAAAATAGGTACACTCCTGTATCATGAAACACGTATGCTTCATACTTGCTTACAGTAAAGATAACTTCTAATGTGAAGTAGTTACCAATGTGGAGGGCACACGTGTGGAGCAGTCTGGGTTGGCAGATCATGCTCTGCAATTGGCCGAAATATTCTTCAATTAGTCGCGGTGCTATAGCCCATTGTCTTCCGTAATATTCCTACCACTATCAGGGAACATGAAGTCTACGTATGGCGGAACTAATCATTTCCACTAAATAATCGGTTGAATTCAACGAGAGATAGAGTCCATTCGTTATAGAAAGCTCACGCCGCTACGGAGCGACCACCAGCTCTCACAACGTCTTGTTGACAGTTTCTGCCTACACAACGAAGCCTAACATCTTCTCCTACAAACTGGAACTGGGACTCATCTGACAAATCCACGGCCTTCAACCGTCTAGCAACCGATGAAAAAACATGGTATTACTATTTGCACAGATTTAGATGGAAGTTTAAGGTTTTAAAAAGGTATAAAAAGTATGAACTTATATATAAAAATCAATGTTTGTTTCTTTGTCTTTTTGTTCGTATTTTATGCACAGACATACCGTACATCCGACTGCGATTAAACTTTGTCAACTCATTGCATGCACTCGTGTAAAGGTTACAGTTATACTAAATTTAACTTCGTATGGTGCATGGAGGAGGGTGCTTTACAAATCCGTCCAACTGTTTCAATGCACCCTTCGCCACGCACCGTTCGGTGGCTTACGATAGATAGCCCACGTGTTAACCAGCGTATAAGCTACCGCTATTTTAAATTACATTCATATCCATCCAGCCATCTCAGCGTGAAGGCGTAAGAAACAAATTAATTCGTTTCTTGCGCCTTCACGCTGAGATGGCTGGATGGATATGAATGTAATTTGAAATAGCGGTAGCTTATACACTGATTAATACGTGGGCTACTTTTCCTAAGCCACCGTACGGTGCGTGGCGGAGAGTGCGTTGAAAGAGTTGGACGGATTTGAATGAAATTTTGAATAGCCTCCATAGGTGCATGGCGAACGGTACGTTGCAACAAACATCGAAATTGACCGGTCACCATGAAAGTCACCACATAAATGTAAGTTTTCACGAAGGAGATTTTTATAATCGCAAGCCAATAAATGTATCATGGCGGAGGGTACCTTGCGCCTTTGACGTCGTTTGACCAGTCACTAGGAAACTTGGCGCATATACTTATGTTTTCATATATAGGATGGAGAGGCGTATGTGGAGGAGGAGACGGACAGAAAGGGTAGGGATGAGACGGATAGAGAGATGGGAGAGGAGGAAAATGAGAAGAGGGGAGATGGCGACAGACAGGGGAAAGGTGATGAACAGAGGATGGGAAGGTAGAAAGGAACAGAGACGGGGACAGGAGAAGACGGGGAAAGAACAGGTGAACAGGGAGAAGGGGAAGGAGGAGATGGACTAATGGAAGATTGGAAAGCTTATATATATATATATATATATATATATATATATATATATATATATATATATATATATATATGTCCGTTTGTTCGTATTTTATGCGCTACTATAACGCCCATATGATTCCGATAAAACTTCGTCAACGTATATCTTGCGCGCGCGTCGTACCGGCAGTTTTATAACTTTTTACAGACGGAGGAGGTCAAAAACTGAGGAGGTGGAGGAGTAGTCCGATGGAGAGACGAGGAGGTGATTGGCAGAGAAAGCGGAAGGGGGAAACGAGCGAGGCTCTACGGAGGGAGTGACAGAGATCAGAAGTAAGGAGGAACAGTGAGAGACAAACGAGGGGCGGTAGGAGAGGGCAAAGATAGAAGGAAAGGGGCGATCGCAGAGAGAAAAGGGAAGGAGAGATGGACTAACTTAAGACTGGAATATATAAGAGAGGCGACTGAGGCGCTCCCGTCACGGTCTGCACGGCCACTATGGTCGGGGGTTCTAATCCCCCCTCGCGCATGGATATTTGTGCCGTCCTAGTTCGTAAGTAGTTCATAAGTAGTTTGTAAGTTTATGGACTGATGACCCCGCAGTTAAGCTTAACAAACATTTGAACATTTGAATATATAAGATCCCGGGTGACGCCGGGTTTTCAGCTGGTAAAGTGTGAAAAAGGCTAGGGCATTGGCAAAGCTGTTATTTTTTCTTCGGTGATTCATGTGAAAATGTATTTCGACGTGATTACGGTCCCGCATCGAGAATCGGCAGACTTCGAACGGTAAAACAAAGGAAATGAGGATAGGGTTGAGCGTCCTGCCGACAGCTTGATCACTAGAGCCGGAGAACAAGCTCAGATTGTTTTCAGTTGATGATATGGAATGAAATCTACCATACCCTTTAAAAGAAACCATTCAGGAATTTTCCTGGAGTGTTTTAGAGAAATCACGGAAAACCTAAACCTGGAATGCATGAGGCGGGTTTGAACCGCCGCCCTTCTGAATGAACCTCCTGGCTCGGTGCGGAATGGGACTATCCATTTCGGAAATCGTTAGACAGTTCAATACAGTGAGGCCCGCAGAATCAATAGGATGCCGTAATAGCAAATTTCTGGTATCATCTGTCACCACGGACTAGGCTGCGGTCTGCGGCCTACACTTTGAGAGAGCGGTAGTTGCGAGGAGCTGTCATAGCTAAAAGTATGGAGTAACTGCAGAAATCAATGTGCGACGTACTAAAAACATATCACTTAAGATTTGGCACTAATTTGCAGTAAAGACAACAGACGAGGGACTGATAATTGATACAGTTTTGATTGTCCGTGGAGTCCTTTCTATACATGTAAAAGAGGTCATTGGTACGAGTGGGAGGCGACGTTCCTGGACATAATTTGGCACAAAACGTGGATTAAGACTTTTCAATTACGACTGAATTCAATGCAAAGATTTCTTTCCATTATCACTTCATTCCACTACAATTCGTAATGAAAAAGGCTTAAGGCGATACCTTGACGCTCTTTAGCCGACAAACTGCACAAAATGAATACATATACGTCACGATTTTCAAAGAAATTTAAAAGTTTTATTACACGTGTTTGATAATTAATGAATGTTATTGTTCATAGATTGCTAGCTGAAAACCCGATGTCACACGAGTACTTATCTATTCCAGTCTTAAGTTAGTCCATCTCTCCTTCCCTTCTCTCTCTGTCCACCTTCTCTTTCCTTTTACCTCTGTCCATCTCCTCCTCTCTTCTTCCTTTCTCTCTCTTTTCATCTCCCCTCTCTCATTCTCCTCCCTCGTTCTGTCCGTCTCCTCTACCCTCCCTCTCTCTGTCCGTCTCCTACCCTCACCTTTCTGCCCGCCTCCTCGTCCACCTACTCCTCTCCTTCTTGTATATAAAAACTTACAGATGCGCCAAGTTTCATGGTGACGGGTTAGACGGTCTCAAAGTCGCAAGCTAACCTCCGCCATGCCAAATTCACTGGCTTGCAGATAAAAATCTCCGTCATGAAAACATACATTTAAGTTCTGACTTTCATGGTGACGAGGCAAACAATTTGGATGTTTGTTGTAGCGTACCTCACTTATCAAGATTATCCCTACTGAGTCGGTCATAAAATTATAAGAACACTACCGTACCATAAAACACCATTGCATTACTTAAGCATTTTTTCAGTTTTCAGAGTATTCTAGGCTACTGCAGGGCTACAAAACTATTTCTGATTATTCTTTTCTAAAATGTAGGGCATACTGAAAGATGAAATGTGCCATAATAATATTGTAAATAAAATCTAAAAATAATATCCGTTGATGCGCAAGTGATTTCGTGGTGCTTTTCTTAATATTTTCGTAACACAGTTTCAAACTGTATCTGTTCCCATATTGTGCGAGTTAAAATCAACAGAAACGTATTTCCATTCTTGTCTCTTCTAGGCCGTAGTAACTATATCCGTACTTTTGCTTTCTATTATGTCCTTATATGGTCCCAAAACGATTTCTGGAAGTAAATACGCTACTGGACATTAAAATTGCTACACCAAGAAGAATTGCAGATGATAAACGGGTATTCATTCAACAAATATACTAGAACTGGTAAAGTGATTACATTTTAACTCAATTTGGGTGCATAGATCTTGAGAAATCAGTACCCAGATCAACGATCTCTGGGCGTAATAACGGCATTTATACGACTGGCCATTGAGTCAAACAGAGCTTGGATGTCCATGCATCTACAACAAGATACCACAGTTCATCAAGAGTAGTGACTGGCGTATTGTGACAAGACAGTTGTTCTGCCACCATTGGCCAGACGTCTTTAATTTGTGAGAGATCTGGAGAATGTGCTGGTCAGGACAGTAGTCGAACATTATTCGTATCCAGAAAGGCCCGTACAGGACCTGCAACATGCGTTCGTGCATTATCCTGATGCAATGTAGGATTTCGCAGGGATCGAATGAAGGGTAGAGCCACGGGTCGTTACACATCTGAAACGTAACGGCCACTGTTCAAAGTGCCGTCGATGCGAACAAGTGGTCATCGAGGCCATCAAGAAGAAAGTGTTCCGGCAGTATGGCGATGACGCATACACGCTTCCAATGTGCGTTCACCGCGATCTCGCCAAACACGGATGCGAACATCATGTTGCTGTAAACAGAACCTGGATCCATCCGAAAAAATGGCGTTTTGTCATTCATGCACCCAGGTTCGACGTTGCGTACACTATTGCAGGTGCTCCTGTCAGTGATGCAGCTTCAAGGGTAACAGCAGCCATGGTCTCCGAGCTGATAGTCCATGCTCTGCAAACCTCGTCGAACTGTTCGTGCAGATGGTTGTTGTCTTGTAAACGTCCCCATCTGTCATCTCGACTGCTAGTGATACGAGGCCGTACGGAACCAGCTCGGCGTTCCGTATTGCACTCCTGAACCCACCGATTCCATATTCTACTAACAATCATTGGATCGCGACCAACGCGAGCAGCAATGTCGCGATACGATAAACCGCAATCGCGATAGGCTAGAATCCGACCTTTACCAAAGTCAGAAACGTGATGGTATGCAATTCTCCTTCTTACACGAGGCATTACAACAACGATTCACCAGACAACGTCGGTCAACTGCTGTTTGTGTATGAGAAATCGGTTGGAAACTTTCCTCGTGTCAGCACGTTGTAGGTGTTGCCACCGGAGTCAACTTTGCGTGAATGCTCTGAAAGTTAATCATTTTCGTATCACAGCATATTCTTCCTGTCGGCTAAATTTCGCGTCTGTAGCGCGTCATCTTCGTGGTGTAGCAATTGTAATGGCCAAGTGTGTAAATTATACCTGAGCGAAGCCGGGCGGCTTTCTAGTTATTTTATAAGTACATCACAGCCGTCTTCTCTTACGGAATATCGTCACAGTTAGGCGATTGGATTCGTGATTTGCTGTCAGAGAGGATACAGTACGTTGTAATTGACGTAAAGTTATTGAATGATTTCTGGCTTTCCGCATGTATGTTTTATATAACCCGCACTGTTCCTTATCTTTAGAAATGATTTAGGAGACAATGTGAACAGCTCTCCTAGACTGTTCGCGTATGATGCTTCATTTATCGGTTAATAACGTCAACATAAGATCAAAGAAATTGCAAAATGGTTTAGAACCTGCATGGTGCCGAAATTAGCAATTGACCCTAAATAATAAAAAGTGTGAAGTCATTCATATGCGGAAATGCGTTAAACATGATTTACACGATAAACCATTCAAATGTTCAAATGTTTGTATAGCTTATGGGACTTAACTACAGGGTCATCAGTCCCTAAACTTACAAACTACTTATGAACTAACTACTACTAAGGACGGCACATATATCCATGCCCGAGGGGGGATTCGAACCCCCGACCGTAGTGGCCGTGCAGACTGTGACTGGAGCGCCTCAGTCCCCTCGGCCACCGCAGCTGGGAAACCCTTCAAATCTATAGGCCTTAAATACAATTAAATGCCTAGGAATTACAATTAAGAACAACGTAAGTTGGAAGGAACACACGGAAAATATTGTAGAGAAGTCGAACCAAAGACTACGTTTCATTGTTAGAAAAATTGGAAGATGCAACAGTTCTACTAAAGAAACAGCGTACACTACACTTGTGCGTCCAATTTTGGAATATTGCTCCGCTTCGTGGGATTCCCACGACGTGGGATTAACGGACGATCAAGCAGGTATAGTAATCATGGTAATGCAATGAAGATTAATGTAATTGCTGGTAATGCTGTTCAGATGGTTTCAATTAAATGATCAAAGGGCAGCTGGTTTTGTATTATTGCGATGTAGGGGAGAGAGAGTCACGGTAATGATGCACTAGTTAGGATGGAAATCGTTAAGAGAAAGGCGTTATTCGTTGCGGCGATTTTTATTTGTGAAATTTCTTCACCAACTTTCTGTACCGAATGCGAATATGTTCGCGCCCTAAATAGAGAGCCATGATTATATTAATAAAATAAGAGAAAATAGATCGAAAACGGATAAAAATGTAGGTGTTCTTTTTCCCGCGCGCTATTAGGGGATAGAACGGAAGACGGAAGAGGAATATCACTTCAATGTGAGTAGCAGAGTATTTATATAAATATAGATGTATATTCACGTAATGTATAACATTAACTGCGAATGGGTTAAGTTGAAAATGTGTACCCAGGCGGAATTGGAACCCGAGGTCTCCTGCTTTCTAAACAGTTTCGGTGCCGCCTACATCACTCTTCTTTTTATCCTTGTTGCTCCATGGGTAGTTCTCTTCCTTGTGGTCGCTGATCGTCCGTGTTCTTGGCTCAGCCACTGCCTTCGTGATAAATACTTGCCTTTGCATAGAACTGGTGGGAACGTGATCAGCTGTTTCATTGAGGCGGTGGACGGAGCATTCGAGCTTTTATTTATGATTTTCATGATGTTTTTTAGTTGTATAATGCCTAGAAGATGCTTGGTCCACGGTTGCCAGACAAATTACTATGGAGGGAAATATGTTCCAGTGTTTTCTTTTCCTTATGATGAAGTGAAGAGGAAAATTTGGATTAACAAAATTCCGAGGGAAAACTTGGTCATGACAAAGAACACAGGAGCCTCCATCCAGCATTTTCATGATAATAAAATTATTCGTGCAACCAGAGCAGCTCGACCTCAGGGTAATTAATTATTAATAGATTACTCTTTTATGTGGTGCAACAAGCGTGGTTATTGTTTTGTAGGTTCCGTACTACTCGTTCCGCGTAAAAAGTTGGATTTGGAAAATTATGCTGTCCCGTGTTTATTTCTGATTCCACCATCATATTTGTCCTCTATCGATGTTTCACAGTGCTCTCGCCCAGACATCAGAAGAATGGCTCACGAAAAACGTGAAATGGACAACATTGAACAGTTTAAAGGGCATTACGATTAATGTAGACAGTTGTGCCCACAATGACTGGTTGGTTACAAAGCATAACAACCAAGTGTACTTAATGATAATAGAATTTAAGGAATGCCCTTGTATAAGAAAAGTTTTGACATTAAAGATAATTTTGAAATTTTCGTAATGTGTGATGATGTAAATATAGAAGCTAGAAAGAATGTTTGAATAGATTTTAGAACCAAAACGTCTATGTAACACATATTACAAACTGGAAAATTTATTAAAAGATGTAAAAAATATGGAGGATAAAGAAACCAAGTGTAAAATTCAGATAATATTAACTGTGAATCTATGGATAAAAGTGGAGATGATGATGATGATGTAATATTAGGACTTAAGTTCATAAATGAAGAGATCCTACTTCTAACATTCAAAAAGTTGAGGTTTTGAAGAAAAAGCCTACAAAGCTACAAAAAGAGCTCATTGTGATGTAGCTGCAAGAAAACCACGAAAGGCTTCAATATTTATGTGACTTGTGTAGTTAGAAATTTATCACTGTAAATTGTCATTTACTGGTGCTGTAATAAGGGAGAAACGAAAAGTAAAAGTATTGTTTAACCTCAACTGATGAGTGTTTGTTTGCATTATTGTAGAGGGCACAATATAGATTTGAAATGTTTGTCAGTTACGGATGGATCCTCGTAACTTTTACCATATTTTGACATTTGCCATCTAAAACTCAAACTCGTAGCTTTTGTAAACGGATTTCCGCAAAAGTAAGGGCCTGGCAGTAGCTCCGCACTGAAGAAAGGATCTTGCCCGTCGTAGGCAATATATATATATATATATATATATATATATATATATATATATATATATATATGTGTGTGTGTGTGTGTGTGTGTGTGTGTGTGTGTGTGTGTGTGTGTGTGCGTGCGTGTGTGTGTGTGTCTGTGTGTATGTGTGTGTGAATGTCTGTTCGGTGTACGCTTATCACGTCCGAACGACAAGACGCAGAGACTTAAATATTTGTACAGTTACTAATTTATACCTGAGGAAGGTTTTAGGCACGGTTTTATAGTGATCTGATAGATATTTAGCAATTTGATGAATATAACGCGAAATGTGGAACAATAATTACTCTTTCAAAATTATATTTACTCTTTGATAATTGTTTTATTGGTTGCATTGTTGCTTCAGGGTTGATAATGATAAAAGGATGGACTATATCGGGATGGAAAGTTATCGGTGTATATAAAATTCTACGTGTATGTGTGTCTTAATATTTTGCTCTGCAGCGAAAACTACAAAACACAAACGAATAGTCTGTTTGTAAATGTTGTCAGAAGTCTCCCGTTGTACACCATAGTAGTTCCACGCCGATAACTATAAGAGGATGGAAGATATGGTGGTTGAAAGTCGTCAAATTATAAAAAAAAAAAAAAAAAAAAAATGGGACTGAAGTCCAGCGACGACGTTAGTGACTCTACAGGAGGTTACATACAGCGAAACGTGACGCCACAGATCATATCTGGTCTAAGCGTGCTACAATGTCTTCAGCTCTTTCTCTGTATGGATAAGCATAGGAATAATGGAATATGAGAATAAATAAATAAAGCAATAAAACAGAAATTTCTTTTAATGCATCTCTTTAAAAAAAATCGATTTGACGTTTCGCGCAGTACATCAAGTGATCGATCTGTAATACTATTACACTCATTGTTGAATTTCGTGATTGGATTCTTCGAAACGAGTGCATTTTTACGTGTGATTTGATCTACACTACCAACTACTCAGTCTCATAGCACACTACTGAAAGATAGCTTGTCCATCATAATCAACCAACACACGAGCGGACCGAGGGTTTAAGAGATATATATATATATAGTGTGTGTGTGTGTGTGTGTGTGTGTGTGTGTGTGTGTGTGTGTGTGTGTGTGATGTTTGTTCTGTCAGACATGTCCGAAAGAACGGACGCCACATGTTTATATATACGGAGTGAATCTAAATTCGCGCACTCGGGCTTCGCAGCGCGATTCCTCATTTGCTAGCAATACAAAAAATGTCTGTCGCAAAATTTCGACCTGCGCATATTTCGAAGACTGAGATGTGTGTGTGTCCCATACGTCAGTGTGTTTCAGAATTACACTACTACACCAACAAAATTCTAGGGGATGTGGGAGGCGTCTTGAGGAACAAAGTGAGCATGGAAAGCCATGCCCGGAAACGCCATTCAACGACGCTACGGAGAGTCCAAGTTACAGGCACCAGCTCCTGCCGCTAGACATCCCCTCCAACAACCTCGACGCTCTGTAGCGTCATTGGATGATGTTTCCGGGCATAGATTTCTATACTCACTTTGTTCCTCAAGACATCCCCTCATCCGCTAGAACTTTGTTGCTGTAGTATTGTAATTCTGAAACACACTGAAGTATGGGACACACATCCATCTCAATCTTCGGCGTCCATTTGATTTGATTGATTTTCTCAGGGAAGCCAAAACAGTCTTGGTCCACCCCGCCACTGCCCGCACCGAAACTAAGTTTATTCTGCGGTATCGCTAACTGTATGTCTAGTAAAGCCAACCAATGCCCTTGAACAGTGCTAGAAGTCCCTTTACCAGTACTTTATTAGACACCATTTCTTCGGGTCTGGTTGGCGCAAATGTTCTGTGCCTTTTACTCTCCAATGCAATGCATTCGAAGATCCTACATTTAGGGTCCTCTTCTGTTATTCCCATTGCATGTAGGTGTTTTTTGAAATTCCCAGGGCCTGTCAGCAATCCAACCATGAGTCTAATATCTCTCCTGTTCAGGCTCATGATTGCAGAGCTTCTTTTAAAACATGGCTTTGGCATCATTACCTTACCATGTTTTTGGTCATAGACTTTGGTCCAATATTCTACGTGCTGTCTTCTGAGCCAGTTACGTAACTCCAATTTGATCATTGCCTTGGTGATTGCCAGGACAGGTTCCAGTCCAATAAATGGAGTCTCTGCCCCCAGCCTGCCTAATCTGTCGGCATATTCGTTGCCATTGATCCCAGAGTGGCCAGGGACCCACAATAGGGTTACTCTACTGCTTTCCCCTTGCTCCACCAGAAACCTGTGACATTATGCAACAATATTAGACCTTGTTGCAGGAGCTGCAGTGATCTCAGGGCTGCCTGGCTGCCTGAATAGATATAGATGCTACGGTCTTCGTAGCACCTACGCAAATTCTCGTTCGCACACGCCCTGATGGCAGTGATTTCGGCCTGGAATACTGAGGCCAGTTTCCCTAGAGAGATGACGCCCTCCAGTCTTGGCTGCACCCCGTGTACCCCGGCCCCAGCAACCGACGCTCTGTAGCGTCATCGGATGACGTTTTCGGGCATGGGTTTCGATGCTCACTTTGTTCCTCAAGACACCTCCCACATACCCTAGAACTTTGTTGATGTAGTAGTGTAATTTTGAAACACACTGACGTATGGGACACACACCCATCTCAATCTTCGACGTCCATTTTCTGCCGGAAATATGCGCAGGTCGAAATTTTGCGACAGACATTTTCTTATTGCTAGCATTTGAGGAATCGCACTGCGAAGCCCGAGTACGTGAATTTAGATTCATCCTGTATATAACTTACATAATTTGTTTTCGTCGTTTTTTGGATATCTTTATATGAAAAGCAGGGTGTCCTTATGGGTGTGTATTTGTACGTATTGCATACAAATCTACAGTTTTGTTCCAATCTATGAAATTTTGCTCACGTAAGCTTCAATCCGTGAGGTCGGAAGTCGTAAGTGTAGGAACCACGCACAACACATTGTTCACGAGATATTATGTGATAAACAATGAGATGCGCGAAAAACTGCTGCATTTTGCGACAATGCTGCTCATTTTCTCCTAAACCATTGGACCGGTTTCAAGCAAATTTGGTACACACATTCCTTACCGTGAGATGACAATTGCTGCATGGTTAATAATCACATACGGCATATGGTTCAAAAGATATTACGTCATAACCAATAGAAATCGCAAAAAATGCCACATAATTCGGCAAGACTCTCGAAATAGACTGTATGAGAATGACAGTACTTAGCGACTTGCAACAAACTTTAAACATAATTTCAGATTCTTTATTAAACTTTTTCTCGCTGGCAATCGTAGTAAAATGATGAAAAAAGTTTCTCGCTTACTACTTTCCCGCTGTTTATTGAGTAAAACTACGGGTCTCGGTATGACGTTACAATTTATAATTTGAACACTACAAATTACAGCGACAGAAAATTTTACATACAGTATACACATATATAGTTGAATGTAGCTTCTAAATTTTATCACATTCCGACACGTAGTTCATGAGATGTGAGCACGTAAACACTAACGTTCATGGAAAATTGCTCCATCCGGCTGGAAGCGAAAGCAGTTTACTTCCATAGAGCTACAAGGAAAGGATCAAAATGAAACAGAGTACACCCAACGATTACCCATTACATCCCATGCATTAAGCGACAATGCTGCTCATTTTCTCCTAAACCACTGGCCAGATTTCAACCATATTTGGTACAGATATTTCTTACGTGAGTTAATAATTGCTGAACGAGTATGAACCTCATACGATACACAGTTCAGGAAATGTTACGTCATAAAGAATAGTAATTGCAAGAAAGTGCCACATAATGCGACGAGACTTTATAAATACACTGTATGAGAATGACAGTACTTGCAACAAACTTTTAACATAATTATTTCAAACCTGTATTAAACTTTTTATCGCTGACAACCACATCAAAATAATTAAAGGAGAAAAGTATCTCGGTTACTACTAAAACTACGGCATTCGTTATGACGTTACAATTTATAATTTCTACACTAGAAACTGTATGTGCGGGAAATTTTACACACAGTATACAAACATATAGTTGAATGCACCTTCTAAACTGTAGCACAGTAAGACGTAGTTCATGATATATGAGCAGATAAACAGTATCGTTCATGGAAAACCGCCCCATCACGCCCCACGTTTTAATCTATTACTTCTTTACTCCTAATTGTATTCGCAACAGATTTTCCAGACATACTGCACTTATGCAAATAAATATATACCTGAAAAAATATACAATTTTACAACATATAACCCAAAAATATAAGATCGTTCCAATTTTAATGTCATTTGTATTTTGTCTACTATATTTCTCTGTTTGGATACTGCACTTATAACTTGGTACATTATGCAAGATAGCGTTGTTTCTTATATATGCTCCGATACATATAACATGAATTTAGAAAAAAGGAGATGGACATAGGGAGAAGGGATAGGAGAATTACTAACTCCAAATAGCTTATAAAGATAACTTTGTGGCATTTACATGCGTTTGCCAGGCGACACCGCTAGCAGTGCCATCTGTTGGCACGAGTTGTATACTGTACCTGGTCTCACGTCTGCTATTTCGAATTTTATTCCCTCTACGTACCCCAATTACAGCGCATTATTTATAGTTGTAGCGCTATTTAAGAAATTATGTAAGATGATAATTCATTTAAGGTGTAGGGGTAAAAATGAACTAAAGCAACCGGTTCTCTACAGTTTATTTGGGTAGAATTTGAATTGAAAAAATACAATCTACATCTACATGGGATACTTTGCATATCACATTTAAGTGCCTGGCATAAATTTTGATCCTATTCATGTATGCACATTTCGTAAGCATTTAGACCTATTTGAGAGTTACTTTCTGTAATATGAGGCTTCTGTTTCTGATTTGTGATACTGACGAATCATTTATCTTATTAACAAATACATTGTTTAGAACTGTATAATATTTATATCAACAACAAATAACAACTATTACACACGTCTCCTAATTCGGCTCATTCATTCGTGAGAAAGGAGAGCAACTTGCTTCTCACACCAAAAGTGCTTTCAATGACGCACTTATCAAAATGTTGTCTAAAAATTTCTGACATTTTATAGGACATACTCTGAGCTCGTGCGCCTCGGTTGCACAGTGGTAGAGTGCCAAACTACAAATCCGAAGGTCGCGGGTTCGATCCCCGCCAGGTCCTAGGATTTTTATCTGTCACTTTCCACTTCTTTCACCTCTGGCAGTAATGTTTATGTGAAAAATACCGAGTAGCACCGTGGTTCGGAACCCACGTTAAACTGTAGGTCCCCCTATAACTGGCTGGGCAAGTCAGTTCGAAGGTCGGAGGAAGGCAACGGCATACCACCTCCAAACAGGACCATGCCTAGTAAAGCACTGTGGTGTTCAAACCAATCTTCGGATTGTTAACTGCTTTACCTTTTTTACTCTGAGCTCAACCTTTGGGAAAAGCATTTTGTTTGTCATATCTCTTCATCTGCATATAGAACTTGCCAACTTTATGCTCATTAACATTATATGATGCCATTATATGTTCCAATCCACTACTTGCCCAGAACATAATTCCTTACATTTGTTTCAATATTCTTATCTTCACTGATACTGATATCAGCATACAGAAATACATTAAGTCTATCTTCAGCAGACATTTCACTCAGTGGTGCATTGAAGGCAGTTTTTTTCAATTCATTTAATTTTACTAGGAATACTGCAGCATCTACTTCAGATATTGTCTTGAGAGGCAGATAGTAAACTATTGACCATAACTGACCTTATTGCACTGCGAAATTTATAAGCACACAAATTCAACGGACCAGATTATTACCCAAAGCAGTTATTTGTGATCAATGTGCAAACAATGTGAAGATGAAGAGGGTGTGACTTGCCATTAAACATGTTACATTACAATACGCACCTTTTTTTAAACACACACAAAGAACAAATTAGAACACTTACCCTTGGCTTAACAAATTTCTATTTCTAAACTCTTTCTCCATAAAGTGGTCTGAGCATACTACATAGCTTTTATTCAAATGGTCGGGACCTTCTTTTTCAAAATTTCATGCGTCAGCTCTTCGACTAAAAATAACCCACTGGCTGCATCTAGAAAACTAATTATAAAAAAAACAAGGTAAATCATAGCGTAAAAGCAAATGATCTGACAAGGAAACAGCCCCATCCCCCTCCCTCCTCAGATTTATTTACAAGATGGCGCAGTGGATAGGCCTTGGAAAACTGAACATAGATGAATTGAGAAAACAGAAAGAAGTTGTGTGGAATTATGAAAAAATAAGAAAAATATAAAAATTGAGCAGTCGATGCGTAAAATAAGGAACGTTGAGCACGTTCTGAGCACATGAGTGCCGTGGCCATGCGAGTTCGCCGTCGGCAGTGGTCGTGAGCGGTTGTGTGCTGAGCGCTGCGGCCGATTGCGCTTTCGCTTGGTGAGTGTTTCGCTATTGCAGCTTGCAGCTGTAACTTACTCGTGGATTGAAGTCTCTGAAAAATGAGTCCGTGATGTCTTAACCGTTTCGTATTGATACGTTGAAGTTCACGTTGGATCGTAGCCGTCCGAGACCGAATTCTTTTGAATTTGAAACGTTCCTTGAAGAAACAGTGAAGTTGAATTTTGACGACATTATAGGAATCTCTATGTCTATTATAAACAGTGACGTTTTTGTAAAGTTCAAAAGTGCGGAACTATGTGAAAAGGTAGTTCAGTCTTGTGGAGGAACTTTAAAGTTCAAACATCGCGATGGACACATTGGCGATGTCGAAGTTACCCATGCAGGATCTCGAATCAGGATTGTACGAATATTCGAACTGCCTTTCGAGGTTTCAGCTGAGGAAATAAATGCAGTGGTGTCTATGTATGGGACAGTACTTAGCAATGTAGCTGAGAAATGGTCAACTTCTCATAAATTTCCCGTACTGAATGGTATCCGCCAACTTAAGGTCGACCTTCACAAGCATATTCCATCTTACATTAATGTTTGCGGGAACCGTGCCATAGTGTCATACGATGGGCAGCCCCGAACCTGCGCCTCTTGTGGTAAACAGGGACACGTGCGCTCCGAGTGCCTGCAGCGGCGCGTGGCTCAGCTGCCGGCCGGCGAGCCCGCCAGGCCAGCCGTGATGACGTCGCTGCCTGTGACGTATGCGTCCGCTGCCAGCGGCAGACAGCTAGACACACCCGCCACGGAACTGAACCAGTCACCCACCGTCATTGACAAAGACATCCCGATGCAAAGCCCGGACATTGCCGAAGTTGTTACTGCTCCATCACAGTTAACCGATCTGCCGACACAACCACTAACACCCCAGGTTGACAAAGAGGTTCCGATGGAAATCCCTGACAGTGTGCCGGTTGTACCTGCTACATCGCAGTTAACCGATATGCCGACACAACCACCACGAGAACAGACCAGCACTAACGTAGAGGACACACCCACTGATGACACAAATACGGAAACTGAACTTACAAGTTCTGTAGAAGCTACTAAATCCCCAAAGAAAAAACGTACCTCTCGGACACATAAAAAGCGAAGGATTGCACATGAAGGTGCAGCAGAAACTGCCCCCAAACTGCGAGAAAAGGCCAGACAAATCGCTAGTACGTTACCTGACAACGAGGGGAACACCTTCACAGCTTCCCTGCCAGCCCTTGTGCCATCTCTTACCAAAGCAGAGGTCCCACCGGAAGCCAGTCATCGCGGTAGTGATGGAAAACCGCAAACGACTGCTGTCGATAATAATATAAGATTTTCGTCCAACGACTGGTCACAGGATCAAATGGAAGATGTCGATATGGGCGAACCAGGCATCGTTCAAGGTGAAGCATCGCCGAATGCCACTGATGATCTCCCGAATCATGACAAGGCCAGCGGCTACGAAACTGACACATATTGAAATGTTAGATAGTGACGTCTTTTCCCGATACCGGTTATCTACCCAAGTATGAATACTCTTCAGGCCTATCGAATTGCTACCTTAAACATAACTAGTATACGAAGTTCAGTAAAGTTGGATTGTTTAAAAGACTTCTTATATGCGGCAGATATAGACATTGCTTAGACAATATACGTGGGTATAACGCTTACAGCAATGCCGGTAACGGCAACGTTTTGGGGACTGCAATTTTAGTGAAAGAGGGCATAATTGTACACAGTATCGAGAGACTGACCAATAGTAGAGGAATAGCTTGTACCTTTCATAACGTTCGGCTAATTAACGTGTATGCCCCATCAGGAAGCACAAATAGACGCAATAGAGCAGTGTTTTACAAACACGAAATCGTACCTCTGTTTGGACACCGTCAAGACAACATTCTTTTAGCGGGAGATTTTAACTGTGTCCTGAGCCCAAAGGACCAGGTCCCTAATTTCAACACCTCTCCTGAATTGGACTATCTTGTTAAAGAACTGCGCCTGACTGATACTTGGGAATACACACATGGTGATGCACCAGGTTTCACATTCATTACGCGAACTTCAGCGAGTAGATTGGATCGGATGTACGTATCGAATACAATGAACGATCGCATTTTGCACGCCGAAATATGGCCAACCAGCTTCACCGACCACGCTGCTTATATAAGTACAATCAACATGGAACGACAAGGGACCTACCGTGCACGAGGGTACTGGAAATTGAAAGTCACCCACCTGCACGATGCGGAATGTCGTGAAAGATTTAACCAAACATGGGAGGCATGCGAACGACGTCTCCCATCGTACAATTCCGCTCTTAGCTGGTGGATGTCTTGTGCCAAACCTCAATTGAGGAGAACGCTGATGAACTACTCCAAGGAGAAAGCTTATTGGTACAAGAGGACATCTGAATTTTATTTCCAATGTTTGCGGGAATTATACACTCTTGATGGATCAGTCATTGACAATTATGTCCAAATAAAGAGAATTAAAAGCAAAATTTTGTCCCTGAAACGAAAGCAATTAAACGGCTATCAAGTTAGGGCACGTATACAGAATGCCATCAAAGGTGAAGAATTGTCGATTTTCCATGTTATCCGGGAACAAAAGAGAGGTCAACAAAAAATAATCACCGAAATCAAGAGACCCGATGGAACTAGTATTACTACACAAAATGAAATTAAAACCGAAATTTATGAATATTTCACAACTCTCATGTCCGGCGGTGCGGTTAGCGCTGAGGCGCAGGGAGATTTGTTCCGACACCTGCGAGCACGGCTCAGCACTGAGGCGTCTGACAGCCTGGTCGCTGAGATCGACGAAGACGACTTGGACACTGCCGTCCTACACAGTCCCAAAAACAAATCACCGGGTCCCGATGGCTTGCCGGCCGAGTTCTACCAGGTTTTCTATAGGCAGCTGAAACCCAAATTACTCATGATCTACAAAGAACTAATGAATTCAGACAGTGACATCCCAGAGGATTTCCTTGCCGGATATGTTGCACTTATTCCAAAAAAATCCACGTTCCACGCAAATTGAGAATCTAAGACCAATAACACTGCTTAACAGTGATTACAAGATAATGACCCGCATTTTATCTCGACGGCTCAAACTAATAATGAATGAGGTAACTGGTTCGTACCAAACTAGTGTTGGCAAGGACAGGTCAATCTTACAAACAGTGTGCGGATATCGCGATATAATAGCAACGGCGGATGTTCTAAACATTAATTGCGCACTAATGACTTTAGATTTTCAAAAGGCGTTTGACAAGGTCAGTCATGGTTATCTCCTCCAAACGATGTCTAGAATGGGCTTTCCACACCGTTTTGTAAATCTCGTCACCAGGATTTTAAAGAACAGCTCATCCAAAATTATGGTGAATGGCCAGTTCACCAGAAGTATTCACTTCAAGGGTTCAGTGAGGCAAGGATGTCCCATGTCCACAGCCTTGTTCGCCATCGCTATCGAGCCTTTGCTCGCATCACTGTACCAACGATTACAAGGTCTACGCATAAACGATCACAGAATTGTTTGTAAGGCCTACGCAGATGATGTAGGTGTCATAGTCAGCAGCAATGAAGACATAGAACGGACATTGGAGATTATCAACACGTACGAACTGGCATCAGGTGCAACATTAAACAGAACTAAATCCAGCATCATGAATTTAGGCCAAGGACTATTGGTGCAGGACGTACAACTTCCAGTGGTCGACCAGCGGACAATTTTGGGAATTAATTATCGGCGCAACATAAAAGAAACGGTAGCAGCAAACTACAGGAACCTTCTTAACAGCGTGAGGGCCAGAGTCAGGCAGCACAGTATGCGACACATTGATGAAATCCAGAAGACAACCCTTGTCAATATCTACATAGCTTCCAAGATCAATTATGTGGCACAAGTCCTACCCATGCCAGGTGCTACAGCTGCAAGGATAATGTCGGCTTTCGGACACTTCATCAGTCGTGGGAATCTCTTTAAAGTCAGATTCGACACGTTAACTCTGTCAGCTAAAAATGGAGAGCTCAACCTTACTGATATATTCATGAAATCCAAAGCTTTATTCATAAGCAATATGCTCAAGCTCTGGAAGATGACACCTAACTCATTCACAGCCAACTTACTAACGGAAATTGCTCCTACAGATTTCACCCCACCCATTGACGTTCGGCACGTTCCCATAGGTCTTTATCATTTTCAACAATTCCTAGTAGAACTTCGTTATCTTCCCACAGCGATCACAGTCCAGCAGACGGTCAAAGCGAAAACGATAGATGACACGTTGATGAAAACGAAACCCGGAAATGTTGTGGAACAGAAATACCCTGTTTATGACTGGAAGGCCATTTGGAGTAACATCAGTAGCCGATTTCTACCGACCACTGTCAGGGCTACGTGGTATAAAGCCGTCAACAGGAAACTAGCGACCAATTCTAAGTTGCACCGTATCCACCTCGCAGATTCACCCAACTGTCCGACCTGCAATTTAGTTGACACTGAAGAACATCGATTGGTTTGCGCTGAAGTAGAGGAAATCTGGCAAATCACTCGAAAACTCATAGCCAAAGTCACCCGAACGGCTCCACATACCGTTACACCGAAGGACCTTCTAAACCCCAGCGATGTGCCTTACCCATTCACGAAAAGAAATGCCGTTAACTGGATAAAAGGACACGCTTTACACTACATACTGACAGAAGAAGCGAAAAGCAAATATAGTTTCCACTTGTACCTCCATACACAGCACCAGACGCTTATGAAGAGAAGGAACTACAAGAAACTCTTAGCTAACTTTTTGCGATACACAATCCAGTGATTTCTGGACAACTCGTACCACGTACACACACTACATGGCGACGTTACTATGCCTCAATTATGAGGTTTCCCAACGCATGTTTGCAGAAGAATGTATGTTTCATATTTCGAGTCAAAGAGAAGATTAACTGTCAATGGATACAAGAAGAACATATTCTTTCATTTATTTATCCACTGTTGAGGATTCAGCAAGAACAGATTATTTTCAGTGTAGCAGTTTTTTTAATGCTCCCTTTTCCAGGAAGATCGTTTCGTTCAAAATCATGTAATGGTATATTTATTTATTTTCATTTATTTCGAAGAAAGCAGCAGAAGCTCGCCGAAGAAGGCACAATTTGGAGAGCGTAAGGAAGGGCTGTGAGGGGAGAAGGGAGGCCAAAAAAAAAAAATGTGTGTAGTGTGAGGAGCTGTAGAGCGAGACGTCCTTGGTTCGGGCCTTGCCCCATGCGAAAATTTTAATTTTTACATTATCAGAAAATTATGCATTCATTTGTTGCAGTTTATGTGACAAACTCTTACGTTTTCAGCACTTTTTGGGAGTGATTATCACATCCACAAGAAAACCTAAATTGGGCAAGGTAGACTCTCTTTATCCATTCAACAAGTGTACACGTTTGGTGGTTCGACAAGAGATTCTTGTCATGTGACGCACATACCGTCACCAGTGTCGTATAGAATACATCAGAGTGTTTTCCTGAGGAGGAATTGCTTGACCTGTCACCTTGCGATCAAACGCTTTAGGTTCTCATTGGAGAGGCACTTCCTTTCGTCTGCTAAGGGAGGCCAAAAAAAATGTGTGTAGTGTGAGGAGCTGTAGAGCGAGACGTCCTTGGTTCGGGCCTTGCCCCATGCGAAAATTTTAATTTTTACATTATCAGAAAATTATGCATTCATTTGTTGCAGTTTATGTGACAAACTCTTACGTTTTCAGCACTTTTTGGGAGTGATTATCACATCCACAAGAAAACCTAAATTGGGCAAGGTAGACTCTCTTTATCCATTCAACAAGTGTACACGTTTGGTGGTTCGACAAGAGATTCTTGTCATGTGACGCACATACCGTCACCAGTGTCGTATAGAATACATCAGAGTGTTTTCCTGAGGAGGAATTGCTTGACCTGTCACCTTGCGATCAAACGCTTTAGGTTCTCATTGGAGAGGCACTTCCTATCGTCTGCTAATCGCACGGTTTTGCGGTGTGGTCGCAAAACACAGACACTAAACTGATTACAGCGAACACAGACGTGCTTGAACGGGCGGACAGATGATAATTTTGCGAAAATAAAAATAAAAAAAAACTTTCGTTCGAGGGAAGACTTGAACGAAAGACTTCTTGCTCCGCAGTTCCTCATGTTAGCCACAAGACCACAACACTCCTCACAAATTTCTCGATGTTGCCTATCTTTCGTATGGACTGTTCAGTTTTTATATTTCGCTTATTGTTTCATAGTTCCACACAACGTCTTCCTGTTTTCTCGATTGATCTGTGTTCAGTTTTTTGCTCGGTGAAGACTAGACCTCTGATTTTAGGTAAAAACCTATTTTGTTCCTCATTAAATAAAGGCAATAAAAGTTGTACATCAACGAATTATGCAAATATATAATCGAAAACGCTGGTTTTATAGCACCTAAAATACATTATTTTAGTTTAGTACCTAATTTCTAAATTTTAAAAACTGAATTAAATAAACATTTTTATGCCAAAATTTCTCTAGTGGTCTTCCCAGCTAAGAATTATGCAAATATTTTATCAAAAATTGTTATTTTATAGTACCTAAAGTTCCTAATTTCATATTAGAACTAGACTGTATCTATTTTTTTAAAATCAAGTCAAATAAAATTTGTATGACTAGAAACACTCTTCTGGTCTTCCGGCTTATCTGTTTACATGCGTAAACAGTCGTGAGTCAAAGGACGACGGCATACGCCATACGCTAGGGCCCGCAGTGCCCCGCATTAAGTCAGCATGTTGCAGGGATTTGGAAGACATTAAAAACATTGTTCTTAAATTGCTGGAGGAGGAAGTATTACTTCAACTAAAGATCCTCTAAAGGACCCAACAGTTTCGAATGACATTGCATGCATTAAATCTAATTATGCATTTTTGGTCCGTATTATTAAATCTCTAGAGTGTTCAGGGAAACCCGTCTACATGCAACTGCGATTGATAGAAGATAGAACAGCTTCTGTTGGTATGAAAGTTAGTGAGAAACTAAAGACAGTCTGCACAGTGACTGACATCTTATCAGGTAAATCAACAGAACATAAGTGTGCGGTCCCATTGTGATTAATACCGTCATTTAAATATGCTCCGGTGACATACGTTGACACGGAACGGTCATTCTCAGCATATAAGATACTATTAACAGGCAAGAGATTCAGTTTCTCTACGGAAAATCTGGAGAAATGTCAAATGTTTGCAGAGCTTATGGGACTTAACTACAGGATCATCAGTCCCTAAACCTACAAACTACTAATGAACTAAATATAAACGAAGGCTTCCGCAGCCGTTGTCATTGTTGAGAAGACTCTTTTCGGTATTGGACCGCATCATCAATATATCAAATATTTCACCGACGTTTCTGCCACTATTGCAAGCGGCCATCTACTGGGTGTTACGGCAGAAGATGGCGCCTTGTAATAGTCGCCGAAACGTCGGTAAAATATTTGATATATTGACTTTGCGGTCCAATACCCAGAAGAGTTTTATCAACTACTTATGAACTAGCTTATACTAAAGACGGCACAAACATGCATGCACGAGGGAGGTATCGAACCCGCGACGGGGGACGGCTTCGCGCATCGTAGCATAGCGCCTCAATGCGCTCGACCGCTGGAGAAAATCTGGAGAAAGCATTCGTTGTTTACTATGACTGCAATTACGAACATGGAGAATAAAATAGCCGGCCGCAGTGGCCGAGGGGACTGAGGCGCTCCAGTCACAGTCTGCACGGCCACTACGGTCGGGGGTTCGAATCCCCCCTTGGGCATGGATATTTGTGCCGTCCTTAGTAGTAGCTAGTTCATAAGTAGTTTGTAAGTTTAGGGACTGATGACCCCGTAGTTAAGTCCTATAAGAAAAAAAAATAGAAAAACGCGTTGATTTTTGTTAATCTGTCTTTCTAGACAATAAAATTTCATATAAAAATTCATCATGAAGATGGGCTGGATCAGCAACTGGATATGTATTGAAAACCGTGTAGACGTTGGAGGCCCATGAACGCAACACCTATTTTAACCTATTTTAAATTTCAATGTAATCATATTTTAACAGTGGACAACGTACAGATTTTATCAGTCATTTGCTTCATGCATTGAATTGTTACGGTCGGAATAAGGCATATGATTTAAAAATGGACGAACAAATCCGAAACTAGTTACCAACTTCTAAATAGTGCAACTGTGACGAAAAAAGAAAAATAAATGGTCTTCAATGAAATTTCAGCTTTCGGTCACCTATTTTCGTAATTGTATAACCTGTTTTTGTGAGTGATAGAACCTATTTTAGGTACCTGATGTAAGATTTTTAGAACCTGAAAGTCCGAGGACTAGTGACTATTGCACAGATACATGGATAGGTTTGGGCCTCTCTCCAGGATGTCTTTCCTTTCGCGACGACGGCGAAGCAGTCGTGGAAAGGCGCGTCAGCCGCGGGTGCAGACAGGCTGACAGAGCGGCGACCGCAATTAGCGGAGCTGTGGCGACAGCGGGCCATGAGCCACACCACACCGCCACCAGCAGCAGCACAGACAGCCAGCAGCACTCTGCCAGATTGCGGCGGCCACGGCCACGGTCGCGGCAGCCAGGCAGACGGCGGGCTCGCTTTCTGATCAATACGGCCGCCGACCAGCCGATCGCCGGCGACGAGTGCAGTGGCGGCAGCTACAGTACACAGGTACCAGCAAGCCGGCCCCGCCTGTGTCCCCACACCTGCCGTCGCCTGGGCAACGCTGCGCGGCCGCCTACCTGCCGCTGACATCGTTTCCGCATCCGTAACTCCCATCTATAATGGGCGACAAGCGTGTAACGCAACATTCTTACGCGGAGACACGGGTTTAGTGGCAGGTGCAGCGAACTGGTTTTATATTGAAAGTCAAACACTTTGTTACAACGTTTATTAACCCCCCAACAGCCCAAACAAAAATTTTTACATTGTCTGAAGAATCAACACCATGACAAACCATTTTATTTTATCGTGTCCTTTAACTGATCAAAGCCTATATATATAGGGTGCTACAAAAAGGTACGGTAAAACTTTCAGGAAACATTCCTCACACACAAAGAAGGAAAATATGTTATATGGACATGTGTCCGAAAACGCTTAATTTCCATGTTAGAGCTCATTTTAGTATTTCTCTTTAAACGTAAA
The DNA here is from genome assembly GCA_026315105.1 of Locusta migratoria. NCBI lineage: Eukaryota > Metazoa > Arthropoda > Insecta > Orthoptera > Acrididae > Locusta > Locusta migratoria. The sequence goes on from CM048744.1 coordinate 670,210,651, forward strand.
TTGAACTAATCCGTGCAGACAATTGTCAAAATACCCAATTGTTTCGTTAGTATGTACTGTACTTCCTCGATTCACCGCCAGTTGGCCCAAATGAAGAAAGGTAATGTTGGCTTCAGTGCTTGCGTTGACATGCGACTCATTGCTCTACTGTACTAGAATCAAGCACATCGGTACGTAGCATCAGATGGTTAGTGTCCATCACGAACGTGGTTTTGCAGTCAATGCATTGTTTACAACACAGATTTTCCATGAACGTTTGGGCAGGAATTGTTGGTTATGTCTTGATTGGGCCTCGTGTTCTTCCACCTACGCTAACTGGGGCACGTTATCATGATTTCATACGGGATACCCTACGTATGCTGCTACAACATGTGCGACACAACATGTGGTTCATGCACGATGGAGCTCCTGCACATTTCAGTCGACGTGCTCGTACGCTTCTCAACAACAGATACGGTGACCGATGGATTGGTAGAAGCGGACCAACTCCATGGCCTCCACGCCCTCCTGACCTCAACCCTCTTGACTTTCATTTATTGGGGCATTTGAAAGCTCTTTTCAACGCAACCCCGGTACCAAATGTAGAGACTCTTCGTGCTGGTATTGTGGACGGCTGTGATACAATACGCCTTTCTCCAGGGCTGCATCAGCACATCAGGGATTCCATACGACTGAGGGTGGATGCATGAATCCTCGCTAACGGAGGACATTTTCAACATTTCCTGTATCATAGCGTTTGAAGTCACGCTGATACGTTCTCTTGCTGTGTGTTTCCAGTCCATGATTAATGTCATTTGAAGAGAAATAGTAAAACGAGCTCTAACAGGGAAATTAAGCGTTTCCGGACACATGCCCGCATACCATATTTTCTTTCTTTGTGTGTGAGGAATGTTTTCTGAAAGTTTGGCCGTACCTTTTTGTAACACCCTGTGTATATATACCCACACACCGATGCACTTTATACACAACAATGGACGAAGCACTGTTAAAACTGATGTCGTAGGACTCCGAAGGGAGGGTGGGGGGAGTGGGAAGCGCGGGGAAATGGGGAGGGGAGAGGGCGGAGAGGAAGCATAGGGACTCCAGGGCAGGAGGAGGAATAAACCGAGCGGGGGGAGGGAATAGTAGGGGGAGAGGGGGCGCTTCATCCACGAGAAGGGATCAGGGTTGGTATGACGGGTATATTTTAGGACGGAGGGCGTCATCTGGGAGAGGGAAGAGGCAGAAGTTACACTGGGAAAGGATATGGAGAATGTGTAGTTTAAGGGAGGAGGGGATGAAGCGGTTAAGGCCTGGCAGGAGCTCGGGATCGGTGAGGATGGGGTAGACCAGAGGGTTGTGGGAGTCAGCATCTTGCGATTGGTGTATAGCATCCGGATGTGTTCGAGGTATTGCAGGATATAAGGAAACAGGATAATTCGCGTGGGAGAGGGGAGCTGGATACTGTAGGATGAGGGTTTTGTAGTAGGAAGCGGAAATTCCGGCGGGATGGAAGCTACATGCAGAGGACAAGACGCATAAGGGAGCTGTAGGTGTACAGGATGGTGGAGGGGATAATAAAAAATCAAATGCTTGTATACCTTATGGGACTTAACTACGGGGTCATCAGTCCCTAAACTTACAAACTACTTATGAACTAACTAATACTAAGGACGGCACAAATATCCATGCCCGAGGGGGGATGCGAACCCCCGACCGTAGTGGCCGTGCAGACTGTGACTGGAGCGCCTCAGTCCCCTCGGCCACCGCGGCCGGCGAGGGGATGATACCCTGCGTCCGGCCGGTAAGGAGTTTGAGGAGATTGAGGCGGAAAAGGGCTTTCTGGTGGACGGTGCGGAGGTGTGGGGTCCAGGAGAGCGGGCGATCAAGGGTTAGGCTACGGTATTTGAAGGTGGGGGTGTGGCGGATAGGACGGTTATGGAAGGTAGAAATTGGAGAGGTGGAAGGAGGGGGTGGTTCGACCCATAATGCCTGCCTGGGACTTGTCAGTATTGACGGAAAGAAGCCGCTTGTTGCGCCATGCAGCGAACTCAGTGAGGTGGGACTGGAGAAAATACTGGGAGCGTACAAGGGAGGGAACTAGGGCGAGGAAGGTAGGAGATATTGTAGGAGATGGTCGGGAGGCTGGGTTTGGAGCATATCTGCGGAGTAGATGAGATAAAGGAGAGGAGAGAGGACGGAGCCGTGAGGCGCCCCGGAGGAGGGGAAGAACAAGCGGGAGTAGGAGTTGCAGGGGGGGGGCGGACTGGCGAGTCGTCTGGCTAGTCCCTAAAATGCGTTCGCCAGCCAATCGCGAGCCGGCGTAGGACTACTTGGCAGGTTCTCAGCTACGCTGCGACCTATATAGGAGAAGGTCCAAATTAGGCTCTATAATACTCTGTTCATTTACAGTCTTGTGTTTGTCGAGGCATAACACCTGCTTGCGATTGAATCGGCTGACCCTCCAAACCTGAGTTCGTGGCGTGCTGCCTTCGTCGTCGGGGACAACCGTTTCCAATACAAGCTCCCTGACCGGTGCTCAAACTTCACGGCTGAGCTTTTCGCCCTCCACCAGGCCGTTTTGTATACCTGCCGCCACCGCCACCCTTTCTATGCCATATGTTCTGACTCCCTTAGTGCCCTGCAGAGTCTTAAGGACCCTTTCTCGAACCATCCTCTCGTGTATCGGATCCAACGCTCCCTCCAGTTGCTGGCGGATGACAGCTGTCACGTTTCTTTCCTGTGGGTCCCTGGCCATGTGGGTGTGCCCGGGAATGAGGCCGCCGACACAGCAGCCAAGGCAGCAGCTCTTTTGCCTCGCATGGCTACCTTTTGCGTCCCATCGGACGATGTTAAACGGGCTCTTCGCCGGAGTATCGTGTCGCAATGGCACAGTGTGTGGCTTTCACTGTACAACAATAAATTGCGAACTGTCAAACCGATCCCGACCGCTTGGAGGACATCCTCACGCCCTTCTCGGCGGGAGGAGGTCATCCTGGCTCGGTTGCGGATCGGTCATTGCCGTTTCAGCCACCGTCACTTGCTATCCGCCGAACCTGCACCGCTATGCTCCTGCGGTGAACTGCTGACAGTGCGACATGTTTTACTGACTTGTGTTAATTTTAATCATCTCCGTGTAGCCCTTCACTTTCCGTCTACTCTGGAGGAAATTTTAGCTGATGACACACGAGCAGCTGCTCGAGTTTTGCGTTTTATCAATTTGGCCAACTTATCCAAGGATATTTAACTCTTTTAATTGTCTTTTATCTTTCGTTTTTAGCCTATTGTTGATGTTCTGACAGTCTACATTTTTTTAGATCATAGCGAATCTATGTTCTTGGCTGGGCGCTAATGACCATGGAAGTTGTGCGCCCTAAAACCACAAAAAAAAAAAAAAAAAAAAAAAAAAAAACAATGATCTGGGATGTCCCGAAATGTCCTCGAATATTCTGAAATCTTCCCGCGTGTTGTAGACTATTCCTGATCATTCCAGAACGTCCCGAATCATTTTGGAACTTTCTGGAAAATTGTGGGAAGCTGCAGAATGCTCTCGAATACTGTGGAATGTTCTCGAATGCTCTCTAATAATTGGAATGTTCTACAATTTCCTATAGGACGAAACTTACCAGCATCCATATCTTGAAAAACATTACACGTAAGAATGGGAAACTTCTTCATGGATGGGGCGTAAAGGGCTACCACATTATATAAATCATACAGGGAGTCGTTCTTAGGCTTAACGACACGCAAATTGTATACTTGCTTTTAAAATATATACTGATTCCACCCTCCTTGCAGAAGTCATGATCGAGTGAGGTGACGCACTGGTAACACACTAGACTCGTATTCGGGAGGACGGTGGTTCAAATCCACCTCCGACCATCCAGATTTCTCTAAATCTCTCCAGACAAGTGCCGGAATGGTTCCTCTGAAGGGGCACGACTGACATCCCTCCTGATTCATACCCGAAAACCCGAGCATGAGCTCCTTCTCTAACGACCACTCTGTCGACAGGACGTTACACCCTAAGCATGGGGTAGTAGGGGTAGCGCTGTAAATACTTCATCCTGTTATTTAAATGTTTTTGAAACTTCCAGGTGACTCATGAAGCCAGTGTCCCTCTTTTAAAATGTTCAAATGTTTGTAGAACTTACGGGACTTAACTACGGGGTCATCAGTCCCTAAGCTTACAAACTACTTATGAACTAGCTAAGAGTAAGGACGGCACAAATATCCATGCCCGAGGGGGGATTCGAACCCCCGACCGTAATGGCCGTGCAGACCGTGACTGGAGCGCCTCAGTCCCCTCGGCCACCGCGGCCGGCTCCCTCTTTTACATCTTTGGCCAGAATATCCAGAATATATTCTCCTTTTGATGTCCTATGATAGCAGAATGTCCATTTTGGTTCCCAACTTTCACTCTACCACAGTTGATTATCCGTCGTGGTCTCTAAAACTTCTTCAAGAAAAATAAAATAAAACCAACATTTAGGAATATTTCACTGTATTTACTAAAACGTTTACTGTAATTAACAGATGAAAAATGACACGATAATTATCTGAACATCCAATGAGTCTCAGTACTATAAATAGCTGGAATTGATATCTCGACAAAGGATTAATCGATAATAAAAATAAAAAAATTAAAAAAAACCTAGTTTTGACTTTATTCGTTTATAACTTCGGGGAAAGGCTTAAAGTGCCTTTTGTACACCACTCACGAACAACGGCACAAATCTCACACCAATGAAGCCCGCGAATAACGAAATAGTAACTTTTCGTTGTATACGTACATGTTAGCAAACGCTAATGAAGCCACTTTGTCAGTGAATTGCACATATTAATATTTTTTTTCGTAACACAGACCGGAAAAAATGTTGATTCCGGAGCGTATTGTGTGTTTTTTAATAAAGGACATTTACGGTGACCTTCCGGTGACGTAAACAAACAGCAACACGGATGGTACCTGCGTTGTCTGTCGTCAGTGAAAACAGATTTACGAATAATAAAGTAAAAATACACGGGAATAACAAATGAAGTTTTTTTTTTAAATTTTATAATTCGGTCTAGCACCTGCACATTGCCGTACATGTCGCGTCATTTCCTAATAACTTGAAAGAGAAATATTACCTAGGTTTACACAATTTTCGACCAACACGAAACATAAACTAATTCTCCAACTTGGTTTTTAAATTAACTATCCATTTACTTTAGTTATTGTATTTAGTTTATGAACTGTCATCATTTTGGCTCTTTAAAAGCCCATGCCATTCTGTATCTCCTTTATCTCGCCTCCTCAAAAACTCACGAAAGACAGTTCCAGAAAAAACAAGTAAAAGCTGCAGTAGAAAGGACTGAATTCGAAATGACTTTATGAGAAAAGAATAACGTGTATTACAAATTACATAAATAACAGATTAATGTAAGGCTCATTTTCTCTAAATGCTAATGACTGCCAAGGGTAGTACCATACAAGCCTCAGGATAGGACGATTAAGTGAGAACGTCCTGTGATAGCTGTCATTACTATAAGCACTAGCTGAGAATATTTCTAGGATGAAGAAGGAATTCAGCAGCGTCCTTTCAAAAGTATCATTCCGGAATTTGCGTGGAGAGCTTTAGCGAAATCGCTGAAAACTTAAATTTGGATTTGAACCGTTGTCCTCCAGAATGCGAGTCCAGTGTGCTACCTCTGCAATCGATACTTCTTCGGAGTATCGGAGGTCAAGCTGGTGAAATCGCAACTGGCTAATCGAGCCCAAAATAACGAAAGAAACACTTCTTGCACTCTGATATCTCGTAATTCTTTATTTACCCACTTAGACATCTTTGGTAACATTATTTTCCGATTATTTCGTTGTCTGAGATCCACTATTTATTTTGTGAATCATAATTCTAAGTCTTTCAGTGCCCACCTTGTTTTCACCCTCTTGCTCAGTCTTCCTTATTAGATCCCAGATCTTTTTCTCTTCTTGCACTGAATCTTCCCCAGTTGTTCTGTTGAACTATAGCAGTTACTATACAGACTTATGCTGTGCTTCATCACTATTCCGTCTTCTTTCTTGTCTAGTTTTCAAACATGGTGACGACCCACAAATCCCACAATGATACTGTTTTCTAAAATATTTCATGACAGTAAGTCAAATGGTTAATTGAATTTGAAAGGTAGATTTTGTTAAAGCTCTCCTACTTTGTTTAATAAATTGAGAAGTGTTGATGACTCAATGTAGTGCCCCACAACATAAAGCATACGGTCAAAAGTACCCTACGTAATGACGACTGTCACGAAAAAGCGGACTCACCAGCGCAAAAGAGGCAAAAATCACTGATCTGTCAGCAAACAAGTAATGACACAAAAGTTGGACAGTCAGGGGGCATGGACGTTAAGGGGACATGGACGTGAAAATGACTGAAAAATCTAAAACGTTCTGTCTCCATCTGAAAGACGAATTTTTCCCGTTTCCAAGGTTTATTTACTTTTAAATAGTTATTATAGTCTTAAACGCTCTTTGAACAAATTTCTAGTCACGGTGATGCTTCAGGGAAGGAATATTACCATAAACATTCCATGCCAACCCAATCATGGAAACAATAAAGCCAATATACAGGGATCTTGCTGATAAAAAATTACCAAGCCAATGTCTACATGGCCGTACAGAAAATCCTATCGAGAGTTTCAATAGGTGCGTATGGTAACAAGTACCGAAAACAGTGTTTGTTGGATAGACAGTTCTCAAAATAGGTAAGATGGAAGCTGTTATTTGTTTCAGTGCTAGTGTAATTAGTAGGACAAAGGTAATGGACAAACTAGGCAACAAACCAGGAAATAATATGATAGCTGTCCTGACTGCCATAGATCGTGAGCTATTAGTTGAAGTTGAAATGGTTCCGGAAGACAGTGCTACAGATTCCAGAGTAAGGAAAAGACTCCTGAAAAAGTTTGCAGATGATAAAGAAGCAGCTGGTAAGCAAGAATATTCTACTGGAATGTTTCCAAAGAAGCATACGGTGAGTCAGAAACACTGAACATTCTTTTCTCATTTTCTCGAAACTACATTTTCAGAACATAATATTTTAGCTATGTTCCCCAAATTTCTCCCAAATGAAGAATGGGGTAGTATCTTTGTATTATATCTAATACATTGTAGAAATGATCTATGTTTGTCGTTCTGTATATAATTTTAACGGTAATTTTTAGACAAAATAATAATGAAGGGTAATAAGGGTTTTTCTATTTCCTCAGATATACTCCAAACTACAAGATGAGACGCATAATGTGTTCCTAAGAATGTTGTCAGCAGCGAGCCACAGTCTAAGTGCTATTGGACTGACGACCACCAAAAAACTGTTCCAGAATGTGAACATGTATTATGAAAACATCTGTTAGACAAAATATTGTAACTCTTAAACTATAACAGATATTTCAATAAATTTCCTATTACAGCTTAATTTCATTCAGTGTTGGTACAGAATCGCAACTTCCTTCGCATTAATTTAAAGAGTATTGTGCACCAGAAGCAAGGTATAAAACGCAGCTCGTTCACATCCAGGTCCAAAAAATGTTTGTAAATCGAAGGGACTTAACTAAGTTGGTCATCAGTCCCAAAGCTTACAAACTACGTAGACTAACTTGAAGTACCTTATTCTAAGAACAAAAAGTACTCATGCCCGAGGCGGGGGGGGGGGGGGGGGGGGGTACTCGAACGTCCGACCATCTAGGTCCCATTAATTATTTAACCTATCTATATGTCCATATGTCAACAGAGTCTAATATTCCATTACAGTGTTCGCAAAGTTCGCTGATTTTTACACAAGCCGAAAAATGTATTTATTAAGATACTAGAGAACGTACGGTCGCAGCTTCCAGTAGGGGAAACCGGGGCACGTTAGCCATAGTGGCAGAATGGCCCAGTCGACCAATATCGCAGGCGGTGAAGATTTGGACAAGCTGTAGTCATTAATTGTTTTTGTTCGTGTTTCAGTGAAATTCTACTCGTTGGTTAATGTGTGTTATTTAACGTTTGCTTGCTTTAGGCGCTTCAGTGAGTTTTCTAAAGAACAGAATTTATTGTAAAGATGGCGATGGGGCAGGTTGGCCCAGAGAGGACGGACCACAATGCCCAGCCGAGACAACCTGTCATGTCCAATAGGAGCTGTACTTCTTTAAACTCGATGAAAGGTTTGTTACTTTTAATGACAACAACGTTTATAATTCTTCGAAATTAAACATATTTTGATACGTTTCAGAGGGAAAAAGATCGTCATATTCACGAGATAAAAAGCGTTGAATGAACGCAAACCAGTAATTTTTATTTTAATCTTAAACAGTGGCCTAAGAAGTCAGAATCTAGTTCATTTCCGTGTTTTCAAAACATGAGTTACGGCACTGGTTCATTCCTTTGTTTTATTTGTAGTATCATAAAAATGATCCGAAATTATAAGAGAATGAAAGAGGAACGATTTAAAAGATACGACGATAAGAGCAGTTTTGGAAGCAAAAGAAAAAGATAAATATGTGAGGACTGTTAGCGAAGATTTTCGGATTGCAAGAAAATCGTATTGGAGTTAACTGTGCTAAGTACAGTCAGACCTCATCTCAGTTTGCACATGTAATTGAAACTCAGGAAACAGAAACTGAATTTGAACCCTTCTCATTGAACCAAATCATTGGAAATAAATACTGAAGCAAAATTAGATCACAGGCTAGAAAAGCCCTTTTTCAAAAAGGAAGTGCGAAGAATAGCAGAATGAAATCAACTGCAGGAGGCATAAACCTCCAGAAAAGGTAAGATGGTGATAATGATGACGATGAGGAAGAGTCACAGTGCCTTTTTGAAACAGTCCACTGGAGAACAAGGAAATCAATGCGCCGGCCGCGGTGGCCGAGGTGACTGAGGCGCTCCAGTCACGGTCTGCACGGCCACTACGGTCGGGGGTTCGAATCCCCCCTCGGGCATGGATATTTGTGCCGCCCTAGTTCGTAAGTAGTTCATAAGTAGTTTGTAAGTTTAGGGACTGATGACTCCGTAGTTAAGTCCCATAAGCTTAAATAACATTTGAACATTTTTGAAATCAATGCACAAACTGTAAGCGTTGGGATCATCAGAGATACGTGAAAAATGAAATCCATGGACTATTTTATGAGTGTTAAAATTGTGCTGATCGTTTGAAGCTGGATAGTGATTAAAGCTGACACATTCGTATTAAGGCATTATAAATCCTAATACGTTTAAGCTGTCTCTTTGTCATAGTCTTCAGTGTTAAGTATTTAACTCAATTTTCAACTTGATATTATGTACATTATAGTATGTTTATTGATAACTATTAGTTTTGATTTACTAAAACTATAGTAGTTTAACTTATTAAAAGACTACATGGGCCAACGTACCACGAGGTAGGGGCAGACTGGCCCATTTGACATTTGACCAGTAATTAATGTTGTTCTAATATTTTAACTCATATTTTAAAGCTGAATAACTGCCATCCAGATTCAGCAAGGATCTATCTAAAATTTAATAATTTCATAAATTTAAATATGTGAAATTCATATTAAGAAAAATGTGGCCAACGTGTCCGGTCTCCCCTAAGCACTGAATTAAATCGATGGGGAATGTTGAATATTTCTAGACAAGTGGTATTCCAACACGTGTCTACTGATTACTGCGTGACTACGCTGTTCACTACGCCACTTGGACATAACGGTCACCACGACGGCTCGAGCTACACCGAACCAGCCCCACTCCCCGACCTCTGCCAGACATAAATTTTCGTACCACACACTGTTGACGTAGTGTCGCTAACAGTTTTCTCTCATTACTCGCGCCATTTCCCAGTTCCAGTAAGACTTCTGGCTTGATGTGCATGCACAGTGAAGAAAGGACATATCCAACTTCATGCTTGTAATTCTGTCCTTCCCTATGTGAAAAATGTGTGCACAGTTTCAGTGGTAGTCTTAATGCGTATTTTGTTGTCGAGGGTGTTGAGATATCTATTCACAGTTACCCGACCAGTCAGGCTTTTACTACAAACATTTGAGTACCAAGATGTAGATGCCCAAATCATGACGGGACCTTCCACACGCTTGAGTTAAGGGAGCAGGCATTTCGTGTCGCAGAGCTTCTTTGGGATTTTCGATACTTAAAACCGTTTTCTTGTACAAAGCAATGTAAATGATGCATCGGACCATACCAGGAGCTTCCAATCATCAGATTGGAGATCTGGCTTGAAGATTCTTGCACCACTTCATTCGCAGTTTAAGGTTGGCTTCCGTTATTAAGGGTTTAGCAACTCCAGCCCTTTTAGGAATGTTAACCTCCGACCGTTCTGTCTTTATCGGTGAGTGTGGAGTTTTGCAATGGTAGTTTTATGTTACCTGGCCACAATCGTTCTTAACTTTAATTCTCTCCATAATTAAATGATTGGGACACAGCTGATTAGATTTTGTAGGTAGGTGCTGGTACTTCCATCCACCTACAAGATCGTTCTTAACTGCCATATATCGACCTCGCGAGACTTGCTGTACGGTAATGGGAAGCCAGGTCGTGAACCGTGAGCCCGCTCCCATCAGTGGTTCGAGTCCTCCCTTGGGAATGTGTGTGTGTGTGTGTGTGTGTGTGTGTGTGTGTGTGTCGTACTTCGCGTAAGTTAGTTTAAGTATTTTGTAGGTCTAGGGACCGATGACCTCAGCAGTTTGGTCCCTTTGGTTTACAACCATCTGAACGTTTGGTAGTAGGTTGGCATCGGTCTGTTGGCATCGGTTTTCGCCCACTATTGCTCCTCGCCGACGGTGTTTCACCTTGTTTTGTGTGCTGTCGTTACCGAGGACGTCGCTAGTGAAACGTGAAACAGCGCAACCATTTTCGTCGCAGATGCTCCCACAAACTGCGCAACATTGAATTTGCTTTTGGAAGTCTCGGACATCGTGCATCTCACCAACCCAGAATAAAACTAATAATACACTTCAAGGTAACGTCCAAAAATTCTTACGTCAGTTGTGACCTGCGGCCGCGTCCCACTCTTAGTACGTACGCATGCGCACCACCTTGCAACGAGATGATGTATAATGCGTGGTGGTCACATTATTTTGTCCGCTCTTTGTATGTACTGACGGGTAGAGGGCGTCGCGCATTGTGGACGGCGGCTCCAACAAATCACACGAAACCAGTGCAACAAATCTTCCGTGAGTTGCAAAGTGCTTCCAGCACTCCAACCAACTAGTGCGACTGTGCCGAAAAAATAGAACAGAATGGTCGAGCAGCTACACTTTTCCGCAACCAATGGGATTCTGGGGGTGGTGTAAAGAGCGACGGTGCTGGACAGTGCCTGACCTGGAACGAGAGAGCTGCGGTGATGAATCACGAATACCCTGTGGAATACGATAGAACAGCTTAAAAATTTTCGACCTGCGGTGTTGAAAAACGATAGCGAAACTCTAATGAAAGCTTGCGGAGATGTGATGCGAAATATCTCCAGTAAGTCCGTCGATAGTTCCTGGCAACTCTGTTCAGTTTTAAGCGCGTAGTGAGCACATATACGTGCAAAGTGCCTGCTTCTTCTGCTTTTTATTGAGCCATTGTCCAGATTGCAGTGTTACCTAGAGTGGAGACGTGTCCTGTTTTCACTGGTTCAGTGAACTCCCAGAAGAAAAGCTGATTGTGCAAAATCAGTAAATACATACAATCAAGTATTGCATATTTAAACTATAATTCTTATATCACATCATCTCATCTGCATTTTCATTTTATTGTATGTGAACATTTTATCTTTAGTAGAATGTACACATACATGCCGTAGTGTTGGCTAGGCACTGCTGAGCTTATCCAGGCTATGGCCGCTCCATTGGCTGAGGGGGGAGTGGGGATGGGGCGAGGGTAAACGGCACTACTATAATACGCGTCACGTAAGAAGGCGGCCCAGTTTGGAGCCGTTTGCGCGTCCTCCTCTAATACTGCACTGGCAGCCAATTCTCTAGGCGCTTAGATGTCCACGAGCAACGACAATGTTTCTCTCGCAAACTCAACTGTTGTCGCTCGACAGTAGCTACTCCCCTCCACGCTTCCCCTTATCGCTCCGCCTCTATGCGCCGAAGTGCAGAATGTTCAAATGTTTGTAGAGCTTATGGGACTTAACTACGGGGTCATCAGTCCCTAAACTTACAAACTACTTATGAACTAGCTACAACTAAGGACGGCACAAATATCCATGCCCAAGGAGGGATTCGAACCCCCGACCGTAGTGGCCGTGCAGACCATGACTGAAGCGCCTCAGTTCCCTTGGCCACCGCGGCCGGCCGCCGAAGTTCCTTCCTACATGACACAAACTATAACATGCGAATTTGCGCTGGTGAAGACCCCAGCTCCTCTGCTAGTCCGACTTTGGTGTAAACGCACGAACTGACCCGAATGGAAGACAATAAAGTCTGTTCCCACACCTGCACAAATCCTCTCTGAAAGCAACATTTCTGTTTGTTTCGGGGCATTAAAGATTTATCAAAAGCAAATAATACTTGGTGAAATTTCCTATAACTAAATGGCTGTGAAAGTCTTCAGAAGGCCCCTAGCCTGCTTAATGACTATAATAATGTTCTTAACTGTAAGAGTTGCCATGTGGTTGAAGACATTACATTGTGAAAAAAGCAGTAAAGGATCGCACTGGCTAAAAGCTTTCCCACCTTCGCGTTTATGACACATTCTGGAACCACTAATATTGTTACTCACCACTAAGTTTTTTTTTTTTTTTTTTTTTTTTTTTTTTTTTTTTTTTTTTTTTTTTTTTTAATATATCGCCTTTTTTGTGTCATTGGAGTTTATAATCTTCGATGTCACAAATATGGTGTGTTATCTGTTCTATCTGCCTCTGCTGATCTGACAATCTTGATGGCTGTCTTTGCTGCATGGACGTCCACAATCCCATCTACGAGTAAAAGAATGCAAGCGTAATCATTGAAAGCAGCATCTAAACACAACTGACCCAGTAAGTGATACTTGTCAATTATCCGAAATGACCCGCCCGCCACTCGCAAGGTCCTAATTTCACTCCTCACAAAATTTGCTCAGTTAGCTGTAGGACGTACAAGTGCTTCTCCGTAGCATGGTATCACACTGACAAAGGGAGGCCACGATGTTTGAAATGCGTATTTACTGCAAACTTCCTACACTCTTAGTACTCCATGAGGGTAACAAAATGTGTAAGCAGTAGCGCGTACTTATCAAGCGTTATTGAGAAAATCGCAAGATAATTTCTGTCGGTCGTCAAATATGTACCATATGTACCTGTGCGTGGCCGTTTTTGTCACGAAACTGCGGCAGTCGAGTGGTGCCGGGCGCCGTGGCTCAGCGCGCCCGTCAGAGCGCTTAACGCACTCTGTAATAAAAAAGCTGAGCCGAATATTCAACGAACAACCAAGAACGACCTAAAAAAATGTTCAGATGTTTGTTACGCTTAAGGGACTTAACTGCGGGGTCATCAGTCCCTAAACATACAAACTACTTATTAACTACCTTATACTAAAGACGACACAAACACCCATGCCCGAGGAAGCATTCGAACACCGACCATAGCGGCCGTGCAGACTGTGACTGGCGCGCCGCAGACCGCTCGGCCGCTGCGGCCGGCCAAAAAATAAATAACGACTGCAAACCATAGATCTACCTTAAAAACGGAAAAAAAGGAAAAATTATTAGCGTCCGAGCGCCGCACTTGTTAGTCGTTGGTCGCTTGATCGAGTACGTTCGTCACCGACATTTTTTTTTTTTTTTATCTGGTAGGTCTATGGTTCGCATTCGTTGGTTCAGGTCGTTCTTGGTTGTTCGTTGAAGGGTTGGCTCAGCTTTTTTTTATTATTATTACTGAGGGCCACGGGCGCCCGGCACCACTCGGCTACCGCCGCTTCGTGACAAAAACGGCCACGCACAGGTACATATGGTACATATTTGACGACCGACAGAAATTATCTTGCGATTTTCTCAATAACGCTTGATAAGTACGCGCTACTGCTTACACATTTTGTTATCCTCATGGAGTACTAAGAGTGTACGAAGTTTGTAGTAAATACGCGTTCCAAACGTCGTGGCCTGCCCTTGTGAGCCTTCTGTTTTCAACAAACATATATACAGGGTGTTACGGCCAAACTTTCAGGAAACATTACTCACACACAAAGAGACAAAATATGTTATGTGGACATCTGTCCAGAAACGCTTCATTTCCATGTTAGAGCTCATATTATTACTTCTCTTCAACTCACATTAATCATAAAATGGAAACACAAAGCGTGACTTCAAACACTTTGTTGCAGGAAATGTTCAAAATGTCTTCCGTTAGCGAGGATACATGCATCCACCCTCCGTCGTATGGAATCCAAAATGTTTGTATAGCTTATGGGACTTAACTATGGAGTCATCAGTCCCTAAACTTACAAACTATTTATAAACTACCTTACACTAAAAACGGCACAAATATCCATGCCCGAGGGGGGAATTCGAACCCCCGGCCGTAGTGGCCGTGCAGACCGTGACTGGAGCGCCTCAGTCCCCTCGGCCACCGCGGCCGGCACATAGAATCCCTGATGCGCTGATGCAGCCCTAGAGAATGGCGTATTCTATCACAACCGTCCACAATACGAGCACGAAGAGTCTCTACATTTGGTTTCGGGGTTGCGTAGACAAGAGATTTCAAATGCCCCCATAATTGAAAGTCAAGAGGGTTGAGGTCAGGAGAGCGTGGAGGCCATGGAATTGGTCCGCCTCTACCAATCCATCGGTCACCGAATCTGTTGTTGAGAAGCGTAGGAACACGTCGACTGAAATGTGTAGGAGCTCCATCGTGCATGAACTACATGTAAAGGCACATGTTCTAGCAGCACAGGTAGAGTATCCCGTACGAAATCATGATAACGTGCTCCAGTGAGCGTAGGTGGATTATATTACTATCTGAACAGCACAGCAGAACCACACGCTCTTACCAAAAGAAAACTCTCTCTCTACCTTCACATAACACTGCAATCTTCTCCAAATCATTTTCTGTATCGGGAACACGTCTGTGGAACAATCTTCCTCAAAAGTTAAGAGAAATAAAATCAATTCAAAACTTTAAAAGACAACTAAGGGTTCACCTTCTGTCACAATAGCCATCTTTTTCTCCACTTACCAGTCTGTAGCCCACTGTTGTCAATTCCTCCTCTCCCCATAAATGTTTCCCTCTCCTTTCGCCAGCAGAGATCTCCATTCATATGTCTCCACTTCCTCACATCCATTAGCACTGTCATTTTTCAATCTTCTCCTCTTTCACGAACCATTTTCTCTCTTCTGTTTATTTTAAACTTAATTCAAATGTGAATATCTCTTGTTATTATTAGTATTACTTTGATTTTTGTGTTATTATCATTATTATTATTAGTATTATCATATATTGTTATTATTTAATATTATTAATGCAGTGTTTTTGTGATGAAATCTTTTGTTTATGTTGTTCCTGATCAGATGTAAGAGAGGGCCCTATGGCCCTAATCTGGTCAGGTTAAATAACCAAATAAAAAAATAAATAAATAAACATGAGGCCCAATCAAGACATCAACAACAATTCCTGCCCAAACGTTCACAGAAAATCTGTGTTGATGATGTGATTGCACAATTGCGTGCGGATTCTCGTCAGCTCACACAAAATAATTGGGTATTTTGATAATTGTCTGCACGAATTATTTCAATTTACATTTAAAGAGAAATACTAAAATGAGCTGTAATATGGACATTAAGCGTTTCCGGTCACATGTTCACATAACATATTTTCTTTCTTTGTGTGTGAGAAATGTTTACTGAAAGTTAGGCCGTATCTTTTGGTAACATCCTGTACAAGATACTAGCAGATATGTCACTAAGCTATCTGTTACAGAGGACATTGAAGCCATTATTACTATATATAGTATCTGTTGATGGCATATGCCGACATCGGACCAAAATCAACGTCTTGTTTCCAAGTGTACATTTCTTTCCGGCAGTGATCATATCAATGTAACGCTGACACGTAACGCTGTGATCTCAAGAAAGTGAAAATAAAGATCCCGAGGTTAAGGAAGGCCCAGGTGTCGCAAAGCAACTAGATGCGAAAGCCCGGGACCTGCAGTGCCGTCCAAAGGCGGCATTCAGTGTGGAGACAGAGCGGAGAGTCCCTTGAATGCGGTGGAGGCGGTGGCTCGCAGGCTGTAGCTGCCTTTCTGCAGAGCTCCCACCCCACCCCCCCAACCCCCTCCACCTGGGCCTTTGATCTCCCGAATCACGACGCGCCTCGCACCGGCGGTCTTTGCCATTCGCCAGAGCACGACCTGCGCCCGGAGCACCGGGACCAGCTAGTCCTCCTCTAGTTAAACACCGCTCCGGGAATCAGTTCACCAAATTCCACCCAAGCTGCGTTACTGTAGTATTACATTAAAAATTTTCATTCGATACATAATGTATTTACGATGCCTATCGCTGACCACAGCTTTCTCTGGCAGCTAATTACGTTCGTCATATATTTTTGATGTTCATCTACCTTTTACGAGCTGTCCAGAACGCATTTTGTGCATTTGTGCCCGGTTTCTGGAAAACTATAGTTACCGTGCCGTTAGTTACCGTCACGCTATAATTTAACATGCCAGATAACTTCCTTGGGTTTCCCGTAGCTGATTCAACGACCGTTAGTTAACTATGAGGTAACTTTGCCTTCTGTCGAAGCAAATAGTACGTCTCAACAGATAACAGATGGCACAACTAACGAAAATCGCAATTACACGAATTTTATCGATTATTAACTGAAATCGAAGACGCGTCTTAGTTTGTTTAGCTGTTACGAGTTTTCTGTTTCTGTTTTCAAAGGCAATGGGCGACAAGTGAGGAAAACATTTGAGCGACGTGAATTTAGAGAGGAAAGTAGTTATAGTAAATGAAAAGGCAGATGGTTTGACTGTTTTTGGGAAAACAACACGCCTTGGAAGTTCTCACAAAACTGTACAATTCGTTAAACAGACAGGAGAGAAGACGATAAGGCAACTCAGAGAGCTGTATTCTCTTTTAGAAAGAAAAACACGATAAACAACAACGAAGGCAGGGTTAACAATAAAATCATACATATTATTTCTGTTGTCAACATATATTTTTATGAATTTAAATTTTCCTCTTCTCGTTGTTCTGTGCATGTGACATTACTTTTCACAACACAGACTGGCAAATTTACGTCCACCCGTCGGAGCCCCACGTTGTAATAATAATTTTAAAAAACGCTAATCACTTGAAACATTGACTGATCATAGTGGCAATTTCATGACACAACACTATTGCAAAGGGAAGTATCTTTATGCTTAATTGAAAGTTTTATTATGAGAGCATGGCTTTGTGATTTAAACGTGGTAAAATTTTACATCCAGATCGGCGATCGCGAGAGATAACGTTTGCCACTGTTGCTCAATGTCGAGATGTTGCTTGACCAATCGCGAGGGAGATGCAGCTAATGCAAATGTCACCCGTTGTCAACATTGTCTCTCGCGACCGCCGAGCGCGATGTAAAATTTAACCCGGAATGTCGAATTCCGCGGTTTTCTCCGTTTGAACTCGGCAATGTCAATGGTTAGTATTTCTTTTATTATTATTCTGAAACGCATATGAAATTCTCTCTCATTATACAGATCAAATAGTTGTCATCTAACACGAAAAACGCGTTGTGGTGTTTCAACAGTGCCGAGTACAGCTAAGTTTTCTTCTTCTTAACAACTGTCTGAAGCATCAGAAGAAAAAGAAGACGACGGCGGTGACGACGATGATGAAAGAATTTTATGAAAGAATTTCCATTCTTCAGCTTCAAAAATTTTAAAATTGTATGAAAATTATACGGAACGCTGTCATAAAAACAAATAACTTAAATAACTTATGGACTTTCGTTTGGAAGCCCACTAGCGCTACGTAGCGGATATAGTTAAAACTAAAGTTAACGCGTAGGTAACCCCAGGGGAACGTGCATTTATCTTTAACGGACAGGTAACTACGGCTGTGACGGTAACTGTTGTTTCGGAAACCCATTTTGTACTTAACGGTCAGGTAATCCACAGATAACTGTAACGGAACAAATAACTACTGTTTCGGAAACCGGCCATTGGTCTTTCATCTTTCCTACCTCATTGAGAACAGTCGCACGTCAGGGACTTCTTCATTATTAAATGTAAGTGTGTGTGAGATCGTTTTTCTTATGAAGCATGGCGAAAATGTAATTAGTTACGTATAAATCTTTTACTTATAGGCTAGTCTACACGACTACACTTGGTTGCGACACTCGTTTCGTGAAATGAGTTGCGCGCAACTGGTTTCGTGTGTGTCTGTGGACACGGCGCCAATGCTATACACTTCTGTTTCGTTGTTTTGCAAGTGCCATATTCGCCGTAGAATGAAAGTTTTGGTAGCTGTAAAAGTTGTGGCGGAGCTATTGCTTCTCCGTGTGAAGTAGCTGCATAAGACTAAACATAAAAAGAATAAGAAACGTGTTTGGGTTTGTGACTGGATTAAAAAAAAGACGTCAGCTCGCTTGCTTAGCGACCTTGCTGAAAGAAATTATGATCAAAGACCCTATAAGTTATTTTCATCATCTCAGAATGTCACAAGAGCAGTTTACGTTCCTTTTAAACAGAGTAATGCAATAAACAAACAAGATACTGTTATGCGTGAAGCACTGTTATCAGAACTGAAATTACAAATTGGATTACTTTTCTTGTCACATAGATATTCGTCTCTTCAGTACCTGTGCCGTGTTCCCAAATCCACAATTACCATAGGTCGTTTGTATAGGTATTTGGAATTGAATGTACTTTAGTCTGCAATTCACTAATCGTCAACCCATCAATATTTCATTCACGAATAATTGCTTCAAGAGCACTAAGACGCCGTTACTTATTCCTGAAATTTTCATCGTTAAAATGGCACAAACACCTATGCAACGCATTTATGTTCAATAATCGAATTATTTCTTCCTTTCCCCCGTTTATGTTGTGTTTTGTTCTGTATTGGTTATCATCTAACCTAAAAACACGCGCAATCAGTTTCGCCAAATTTGGAATGTGCCGAAACTGTTTAGTTTCGCAAACGAGTTGCGCGAACGCCTGCTGCGCATGCGCACTGGCCAGTAGCGCAGTTTCATGAAACGTAGTGTCGTCGTGTAAACTAGCCTTATTTCAAATGACCCACCTTTAATAATTCATGAAGTGTTTCTATTTTTCCAGCAGTAATCTTGATTATGTAATATGATGCTTGGACCCATTGTTGGACTTGTATCTATAATTTACTAGATGTACTTTGAGATCTCATTACTGGTAATTTTCATGAATGTGACATTCTAGTAATGCCTGCCAATAAATCTTCGGAATTAAACGAAATCCGATCGATTTAAAGAGCCTTTTGTCACGAAAGTTAACTTAACATTCTTCTTTAAACGGTCATTCAGTTAGTGCAATCTCCTCCAAGCCAACCAAG
Source organism: Locusta migratoria (assembly GCA_026315105.1). Classification (NCBI taxonomy): domain Eukaryota; kingdom Metazoa; phylum Arthropoda; class Insecta; order Orthoptera; family Acrididae; genus Locusta; species Locusta migratoria. The sequence goes on from CM048744.1 coordinate 670,230,113, forward strand.
CATCATTTTACACAATGCAGCAAGAGGTTTTACAGCTTCATCTGCTACATCCAGTCAACTTAGCATAATCATCATGGTAAGAAAGGTCATCGCGGAATCTGCTAGTTTCTTTGTGTAACATTGTGCTCAGGTGTTGCTTTCATTCCAAATTACTACTGCCGCTAAACTTTAAAGTCAGGTTCCGCTTCCTTTTTTGAGTCTTCTATCTATAAAGTTACCTAAATGTGTCAGATCCACCAAATTACTTTCTTGTATTATTGTACCGTTAGTGAACTTTAATATCGGCTACGAACAGTAACTACTACTCAACACCTCATCGGAAGAAAGAAACCGCAATATTACGTTACAAAACTTTTGTCTCTTTTTTTATTAAGTACAATCTACATGTATGAAAATCAATAGCTGTCCGCTATTCTCTTTAAAACTTAGAATGGCATGTTCTATTTGAATTTCATTATTTATTTTATTTATTTTTTCGCTTGAATACAAAGGTTATTTAGAGGAATAAAGATTGGGGAACCCAAAAGACAACTGAAAAATCGAAAAGATAACTAAATAGTAAATATAAACAATAAAACACTTAGCAGTGAACCAAACCATAGAACTACAGAGACAAGCAGCTAAAACAGGCCTACAGATCTCTATCGAGAAGACAAAATATATGACAAACATCACGGAAGCTCCTGGATGGATGGCAATAGACAGAGGGAAAATTCAGAAGGTGGAAAAATTCAAATACCTAGGAGAATGGATAGACACTAGACTGACAGAAAAGGATGCAATGGAAGCACGAATAAACAAAATTAATTTAGCATATAAATTGACAATGAACATCTGTAATAAGAAGAATATTTCTATCAATGCAAAACTGAAACATTACCAGACAGTTATCCGCTCTGAAGCTTCATATGCAGCAGAAAGACTCAACCTAATAATAACTGGAGTGATCAAGAGGCTAGAACTGGTGGGACGGAAGATTCTCAGGAGAATATTAGGACCTCGAATAACAGAAGACGGTCAGTTTAGAAATCGATCCAATCAGGAACTCTATTCCAAAATAGAAAAAATATCCAATATCATTAAGAAAATAAGGTGCGAGTTCTTTGGACACATTTGCAGAATGGACCAGGGGAGGTTAACACAGCAAATTTCACAATTCTTGTTCTACAAGCAAAGCAAAATACGGTGGATTGAAGAAGTACAAAGGGATCTGGAAGAAATGGGTATACGGGATCAAGAAATACACAACAGGGTGATTTTTCAATAAAAAATTCAGGCATTTGGAGGATTTGAGGACGGAACTAGACCGAGAACGAAATCATCGTGGACAGAAGAGCGAAGAAAGATGCAAAGTATGAGAATGAAAGAATACTGGAAGAGGAGGAAGAACGGAAGAAAGGAAGCTGACGTGAATTAACGTGGTCCAAAGATGGCCGAAAGTAGAGAAGAAGAAGAAGAAGAAAACACTTGAGACGACATTGTCTCGTTATATCAAAGGTATTAACATAAGGAGAGGCAGTAAATGAAATGTTTTGTTGTGGCCGGGTTTCGAACCCAGGACCTCCTACTTACTAGGTAGGCGTTTTAGACCACTCTTTCTTCCCTTCAGGTAGATCTAGGCTTTGCGGTTGTTTTACTTCGTTCTTGATGGTTCGCTTAATATTTGGCTCAGCTTTTTTTATTATAAAGAGCGCGTTGAGCCACGGTGCCCGGCGGACCACTCAGCCAACACAGCGATGCAGACAAAGAGACTACACGGTGTTAAAGCACGTCTCTCTCCACACCACATACTTTAAGTCTGCCTCACGTTCCCTGTGAAATGCGTATGTTTATTACATTTGGTATATCGAGACAATATTGTCTCGAGGAAATGTATTATTGTTGATATTTGTATATCACCTCGGCCTGAGGGACAAGCCAGGATTGTTCTACATCTACATATATACTTTGCAAATCACATTTAAGCGCTTGGCAGAGGGTTCATTAACCACTTTCATAACTTTTCTCTACCATTCCATACTCTAATAGCGCGCGGGAAGAAAGTACACCTAAATCGTTCCGTTTTAGATCTGATTTCTCTTATTTTATTAGGATGGTCATGTCTCCCTAAGTGGGTGGGTGCTAGCAAAATATTTTCACATTCAGAAGTAAAAGTCGGTGATTGAAACTTCGCAAACAGATCACGCCGCAATGAATAACGTCTTTCTTTTAATGATTTCCACCCCAATTCGTGCAACATTTCCGTGACCCTTTCCCCACCCTAACGTGATAAAACAAAACCAGCTGCCCTTCTCTGAAGCTTCTCAATGTCTTCTGTCAGTCCCACCTGGTGAGAGTCCCACAAGGGGCAACAGTACTCATGGAGAGGCACAAGTGTGATGTAGGCAGTCTCTTTGGTGAAGCTGGTGCATCTTCGAAGCGTTCTGCCAATGAAACGTAACCTTTGGTTCGCCTTCCCAACAATATTTTCTATATGTTCTCTCCAGTCTAAGTTGTTCGTAATTGTAGCTCCTAGGTATTTGGTAGAATTTACGACCTTAACGTTTGACTGATTTATCGCGTAGTTGAAGTTCAGCGGATTTCTTTTAGTGGTCATGTGTATTACTTCACACTTTTCTTTATTTAGTGTCAATTGCCAATTTTCGCACTATGTAGATATTTTGTCTAAATCGCTTTGCAGTTGCTTTTGATCCTCTGTTGACTAAACTAACCGATAAACGACAGCATCATCCGCGAACAGTCTAAGGGAGCTTTTCAGATTGTCTCCTAAATCGGTTATAAACACAAGGAAGAGTAGGGGACCTATAACGCTTCCCTGTGGAACGCCACATATCACTTCTGTTTTACTCGATGACTTACCGTCAATTACTACGAACTGTATCCTTTCTGATAGGAAATCGTGAATCCAATCGCACAATTGGGGAGATATTCCATAAGGACGCAATTTCATTAGAAGCCGCTTGTGGGGTACAGTGTCAAAAGCCTTCCGGAAATCAAAAAACATGGAATCGATTTGAGATCCCTTGTCGATGGCACTAAACACTTCATGTGAATAAAGGGCAAGCTGTGTTTCGCAAGAACGATACTTTCTGAATCCGTGTTCACTATTGGTTAAGAGGTCGTTCTCTTCTAGGTACTTCATAATATTCTAACAAAGTATATGTTCCAAATCCTACTGCAAATCGACGTCAATGAAATTGGCCTGTAATTTTGGGGATCACTCCTATTGCCTTTCTTGAATATTGGAGGAACTTGGGCAACTTTCCAGTCTTTGGGTACGGATCTTTCGCCGAGGGATCGGTTGTAATTTATAGCTAAGTACGGAGCTATTGCATCAGCATACTGAGGAATCTAGTAGGAATACAAGCAGGCCTGGAAGATTTATTTTTGTTTAGTGGCTTAAGTTGTTCCCATTCGCGTTCTTTGTTAGGGTGCTATTCCAATATAGGAGAGCCCTGGCAATTTGATACGCATTTGACAGGGAACACTGAGGCACGATTAAAGTGTGTGGTGTGGAGTTAGACGTGCTTTAAGACAGTCTGTGTGGTCGCTTTGTGTGCAACGTTGTGTTAACTGAGTAGTCTAAAGCGTCCACCTAGTAAGTAGGAGGTCCTGGGTTTGAATCCCGTCCACAGCACAAATTTTAATTCACTGCCTCTGCTTAATGTTTAACTAAACAGTAATTTCGCAGCGGCAACGCTATTTCGTATTTTACTTGTATTTTATACGCTACCACACCGTTCATTCGACTCCCATAAAATTTCGCACACTTGGCTTTCAAAAGAAAAGGAATGGCACTGTTTACGTAATAATTGGTATGAAGCGTTGTGGTGGGTACTTTGCAACAGACTCCGACATCTCCGCGGTGGAATGGCCGTGCGCTGTAAGGCACCTCGCTGCGGAGCGCGCGGTGGCTGCCCGTCAAAGGTATGAGTCCTTTCTCGGGCATATGTGTGCGTGTTCTCCTAAGGTTAGTTAAAGTAGTTTGTAGGGACTGATAATCTCGATAGTTAAACCCTATAGATTCAGAAACATTTTTAACTCCGACACCAATCAAGTCGCAGTGGAGTAGCCGAGCGGTCTAAAGCGCCTCGCTGCGGAGCGCGCTGTTGCTCGCCGTGGAGGTTCGAGTCCGCCCTGGGGCATGGGTGTGTGTGTTTGTCCGTAGGTTAGTTTACCTAGGTTTAAGTAGTTTGTAAGTTACGGACTGATGACCACGCAGTTTGGTCCAATAGGTCTACAAACATTTGAACATTTAGAACACCAATCATCAGTTTTACTCTCATTTTGATTATTTAATTTTGCAAGAAGAGAAAAACAGAGCGGATAAAGAAAGCACACTCATTCACGGACACACGCATAATGCTTGCTACACTTATTCATGGAAGCTGCGAAACTAAGCGTCGGCGGCGTTTTGACGAGATGGCGGATGTCTTCAAGCACAATTTAAAAGTATACTATGCATGAACTAAATCATGTGCGGGGAGGCAACGATATACCACGTGGGGTACGAACACGGTGAATTACATAGAATTTACAAAAAGAAATTAATGGTATCAGTAAAGAGCGTGGCTGAAGGCCGAAGTAATGACCGTTACGAAAGCATGTTGTGCAGTCGCTCATACCAAGATAAGGAAAGACGAAATCAATCCAGAAACTTCGAGAGAGAATTTAGCATGCTCGCGGAAACAGACACCACACGAAAATATTGGTTAAAATCAGCAAGGAATTCAAATATACCTAGTTTACGCAAAGGCTGATGGCCACACACGTTTATTCTAACTTGAGAAAACAAGACACAAAAATAATTACCAGATTGAAAATACAAATACTGAATTTACACTAAATTACTCGAGTTCTAAAAAATAAGAAACACTTCGCTCTGCATAGCGAAAGATTTACTTAATAAAAACTCTCAGCATTAACCCAGGAATACCTGATCACAAATAAAGTTCTGACAGCATGCCATCCGCTCAGCATGATTCGACGAAATACTTACATCGGCGGTCGCAGCAAGAGTGAGTCATCGGGCCACGCGCAGAGCGTTCCCTGGCTGTAGCGGACGTTAGGGTGCGTTTCAAAGCTACCTGAGGGAAATAATACCCTCTACTACTGTTCCAGAGAGGTATCTTTTGTTACATCGTTGGTTTATGGTTATGTCGGTACCACACTAAGAACAAGCCACCTCGCCATCTTGTCAAATAAGGGTGTCCATGGCTACATAGCAGCCGGTAGTGCAGATGACATAAGAAACCATGCGTTTTTAACTATAGTAAACGAGGCCTAACGCGCTAAGCGGTGACTGTAAGCCATTGCGGGGCAGCTAGTCAATATTAAGAACAACCCTCCACATTCATACGAACACACAAGTGCAATCACATGGGTGAAACATATATAAACATGAGGCAATGATCATTAATAAAGGAATAAAATAATTGATGTACAGATAAACAAAAGTAATGGTGGAGAAGCACTTTAGAGTAATGAAAGTAGACCTTTTTATAGTTCAAAACTCAATATGGAACACGAACACACATTCAGTGGATGTGTTTCAAAGTTTAGCGAAACATTTTTATTTTCCTGTGTTAAGACGTATATGGATTTAATAAGACTGTTCAAATGTTTGTAAATCTATGGGACTTAACTACTCTGGTCATCACTCCCTAGACTTAAAAATTACTTAAACTAACGTATGCTAAGGACAACAAATACAGCCATGCCCGAGGGAGGACTCGAACCTCCGACGGCGAACATCGGCGCGCTCCGCAGCGAGGCGCCTTGAAACGCTGGGCCGCTTCACCGCGGCTAACAAGATTGTAATGTATATTAAACTTATGATTACTGTAGCAAGTGAGTATGATTTTGTATGTTTGCTTCTTGATCTGACGATGGAAGAATAAGCTTCCGAAACCGGTTATTTGAATGAAAAAGTAATTACCGATCTTGGCTATTATTTTGTATAAAAATTCTATTGATAAGAGAGCCCCCAAAGTAAAATGATAACTTTCTACGATAATGTAATTGGCTACTGTGATCGTTAACCTTATGTTTGAAATATGGAGTGCAAAATGGGGCAGGATAATTGCAAGTATTTGAACTCACTGCACTCTACCTTTGTGTGTAACAGTGTGGTCCTCCTTTCTGGTGTAGTGTTACCGTTTTTCGTAGCAACCACAGTATAAAACCGACAGCAAAAATAGGTCACATTTATATTGAGAGAAATCATTGCGCATCGTAATTAATAAATTATTATAGACTTATCTACAATAATTACTTGAACCAGAATAATCCGTACATATATTCACACTAAATGTTCGGTACTCCATGTTAAGATTCAACTAATTACATCAATTCTGCTGTAAATGTCGCACAGATAAAATATCTTTATTTCTCTGTGTAGATGAGATGCTGTAATAGCGTCAGTGAATAGAAACTTCGTCAAATTTCATTTGCCACACACACACGCGTATATATATATATATATATATATATATATATATATATATGTGGTGTAGCACAAGTCCAAAGTGCGCGCCACCTACTTTCGCCGCGCGCCGCCATGCACGCACGGCGCGGCGTTCTTACGACGACAGCCACGAGCGCCCTCTGCGGCAACTCCGCTCGTGGCCACCAGTGAACGACATCGTTCACTTGGGACTGAGATAGCAACCAGCGAACACTTCGGAATCTGATAGGCACCAGTGAAGACTTTGCTATCAGTTAGGCATTAGGCAGGACTCTAGCTCAACTATGTATCAGCCTTCTGCAGTACTATGTAAAAGTTAAGTATTGTATAAATTCTGTGCAATATATGTCTCGTTCTAATTTACTCTAGTGTTTCTAGTTTCTGGCTGCTCCCCTCCGTACCTGCACCAGCGTGCTATCTTTATTCCTGTGTCGGTCTTATTCCACTCGACCACCGACACCTACGACGGAACGAGACACAAAAGTGGCGACGAGGATGGGATAGACGATCCGTGGACCAGCCCGCTTGCAGCAGCCAGACAGCAGTAGTAGTCGGAGCACACAGAAATTGCTCCCGCCCACCCACCCTTATTATAAGAATTTTGGGGGAAGATATTTTGTTATGTGTTTTGTGGACTTTTTGTTGCAGAGCGTCCTCTTTCATATTGCATTTGTGTTTTGTTATAATTTACTTGTATGCGCGGTGCCTAATCGGTCAGCATGGCCACTACCCCGAACCCAAACAGTTACAGACGGCGCAAATAACACAACTTCTCCAGGCAGTGGCGCAGTTGACGACAACTCAACAACAGCCGTCGCATCAGCAGCCCACACCTGCCGCCGCAACGCTTCCTACGTTTCACCAGTACAAACAACGAACGTGAGGAAGAATGGAGCGACTATTTCGCACAGTTTCAAGAACTCGTCGCGGCTCATCAACTTACAGGTCAGACTGTTAAGCATCTTTTATTGTCCGTGGTGGGCCCCAAAACCTTCGTATTACTGCAGAAACTATTCCCCAACGCATCTCCTCGTGATGTAGACTTTGAACAAATTGTAGATGCACTGAATGCTCATTATGAGAGAAAAGTTCTCGTCGCTGCGGCACGGTACCGATTTTTCAGACTTAAAAATTTACCAGAACAGTCACACCAAGAGTGGATTACGGAATTGAAGGGCTTAACCCGCAAATGTAAATTTACTTGCTCTTGTGGACTTTCGTATAGTGACGTGATGTTGAGGGATGCGATTACGCAGAATATTCAGGACCCCAGAATTAGAGCAGCAATTCTGAAACAGTCTGACCCCTCATTAGACAGTGTACTGCAGCTTATAGATGCGCATGATACTTTTGACTTAGCAGATGTAGAAATGCAAAGCCACAGTGTTAATTCAGTGCGCCGTAACGGACGCTTTCCTAGCCGTAGTTCTCAGTGTAGCACTAGTGATTCTTACAATAGTACAGGCCGTGCTGAACAGACAGTGAACAGTAGCGAGTGTAAAAGTGCGACACAAAGGTCGCCCCGTCGTGTTAGAAACAGTGATTTTAATAACGGGCGCCAACGCTCATTTCAGAAAAATGTACGTAAATCTTGCCCCCAGTGTGTGTCTCGCCACAAGCGTGCTCATTGCCCTAGTCGCAACGCAACCTGTTATCAATGTGGCAAATCAGGACATGTACAGTCTGTGTGTATGAAAATTAAAAACTCGAAGAACGGTACTGTTAGAAACAGTGCTTTGCCCAGTGCTCGATCAATTCATTCTGTCAATGTCATAAACGCCGTGGATTTGGACAATGCTTCTTTTGGTTCTCAATTGCAAGAAAGTGCTTCTGCGCCAACTGCCAAACTATGTAGTGAGCCATGTCGCAAGCGCCGACGAGCGCGTAAAACAGTGCAACGGAAACGGGTTCGGGACAAGCAAAGTGACAATGTACAGTGCAATCCTGTAGTGAAAATAGTGCCTTCTGCAACTTCTTATTGTACACGTGCCCAGTACTGTGTAGATAGTAACAGTAGACTTGAAGTAGCAACTCAGAAGTTAAGTGCAGTAGTTAGTAATTCTGGAGTAGCTTCGCATGCTTGCGCAGCGCCGATCTGGCGGTAGTGCCATCTAGTGACAGTGTTGTTAATCCGCTGCGTGCCGAGTCTGCGCCGCTTACTTCACTACGCGGCCCGCGCAAGCGCAGTAAACAAACCGTAGCAGACGTTGCCCACATTCGCGCACCTGTCGAGCGCCGCAAGCAAAAACTGTTTGTGACTCTCTTCATAGAAAATAAGACGGTGCAATTTCAGCTTGATACTGGTTCCGCTGTCACATTAATAAATAAAGACACTTATGAGCTTCTGGGTTCGCCAAAATTGTCGCCGTCACAGCAAGTGTTAACAGCTTATACAGGTCAAAATATTCCCGTGCTAGGAACGTGTAGCCTGCCCGCCTCTTTTCAAGGTGTAACAAAAACAGTTGCTTTTGTAGTTCTTCAGGCCAAATCGACACAGAACATTTTTGGACTAGATGCTTTTGACTTGTTTGGTTTATTAATTCAAAGAGATGTGCTTCAAATTTCGTCAATAGCGCCTCAGGATAAAATCAATGCATTGTGTGACAAATATAGTGACTTGTTTTCGCCGGAACTAGGTTGTGCAAAAGACTTCGTGGCACATGTAACTTTAAAAGAATCTGCAGTTCCAAAATTTCGTAAAGCTAGACCAGTGCCTATCGCAATTCGTGATAAAGTTGCAGACGAACTTAAACGTTGGCAAGATAGTGGGGTGATTTCTCCTGTTTCTGCGAGTCAGTGGGCCTCGCCTATAGTAATTATAACCAAGCCGTCAGGAAAACTTCGTCTCTGTGCGGACTTCAAATCAACAGTGAACAGTCAAACAATTGTCGACACTTATCCCCTGCCCAGACCTGAGGAACTGATGAACAAATTAGGACAGTCTCGCTTCTTTTCCAAGATTGATTTAGCAGAGGCATACTTACAGATTCCACTTGATGAAGAGTCAAAAAAGTTTTTCGTCATTAATACTCACATGGGCCTTTTTCAATTTCAACGCCTACCCTTTGGCAGTTCTTCCGCCCCCGCTATTTTTCAGCGTTTTTTGGAACAGTTGACAGTTTCTGTACCGTGTTGCTCGAACTATGTAGATGATGTTGTGGTATCCGGACGTACAGTTGAAGAACATTTAGCAAACCTGGAGTGCCTTTTCAAAGTTTTGACTGCAGCAGGTCTACGTTGTAATAAAGCAAAGTGTTCGTTTTTTCAAACTGAAATAGAGTACCTAGGCCATGTGATTAATGCCCAAGGAATCCATCCCTTACAGTCACATCTTAGAGCAATCAAAGACTTGCCTCCTCCTAAGAATGTGCACGAATTGCAAGCAGTAATGGGAAAGCTTAATTATTATTTCAGATTTATTCCCAATGCCTCTCAGATTGCAGCTCCACTGCATCGCTTACGTAGGAAGAATGTTCCTTTTGTGTGGTCTAAAGATTGTCAGGTTGCCTTTGACAAATTAAAGTCTGCACTACTTAGTGATACATGTTTGATTCCCTTTGACCCACAGAAGCCTGTAGTACTAGCAGTGGATGCCTCGTCGTACGGTCTGGGTGCAGTAATCTCACATCGTATTGGTTCTCACGATCGTCCTATTTCCTTTGCATCCAAGCTACTGACGCCGACGCAACAGAATTACAGTCAGATAGAAAAGGAGGCCTTAGCAATCATTTATGGCGTCACAAAGTTTCATCATTTTCTCTATGGCAGAAAATTCTATTTGTTGACAGACCACAAGCCTCTCACGTCGTTGTTCTCACCCACAAAGCCAATTCCGCCACGAACGGCACAAAATCTTCAGAGATGGTCCTTGATATTGTCTAATTATCAGTATGAGATTTTGTACCGACCTACCACTCAACATGCCAACGCGGACACACTTTCCCGACTTCCGGTTGGCCAGGATGTGTCATTTGATTCTTCGGAAATGGCATGTTGTCAGATAGACTCCAGCGATGCTTCCGCTGTCGCAGACTTTCCTTTGAACTCTCGTCGGGTTACACAGGAAACAGCTGCGGATGCAGACCTAAGTGTGGTAGCACGTCTTGTTCGCTCAGGGTGGTCTGCCAGAGCCAAAGACATTGAGCGGCCTCTGGTTCGACGTTATTTTGCACAACGTCATGCATTATCTTTAAGTCAGGGTGTACTGTTGTTGCATACCGACAACGACCAAGCAAGAGTGATTGTTCCTCGTTCCCTGCAACGAGAAGTGTTACGCCTCCTGCATCAAGGACATTGGGGCATTGTTAGGACAAAGCAACTGGCCAGACGTCATTGTACCTGGGTTGGTATGGACGCTCAGATAGAGAGCATGACATCACAGTGTACAGTTTGTGCGGAGCATCAGGCGGCTCCTCCTCAACGTTTCTCAGACTGGCCACGCCCCAAGGGACCAAGGCAACGTTTACATATTGACTTTGCCGGACCTTTCTGGAATACGCGCTGGTTAATTGTTGTAGACGCTTTCAGCAAGTTTCCTTTTGTGATTGCCATGAACTTAACGACAGCTTCTAGTACAATCAGTGCCTTAACATCAGTGTTTTGCATCGAAGGCTTGCCTGAAACTATCGTCAGTGACAATGGACCTCAGTTTGTTAGTGCGGAATATCAACAGTTTTGTCGTGTGAATGGCATTCAGCATATTACCACTGCACCTTTTCACCCTCAGTCCAATGGTGAAGCAGAACGTTTCGTTCGAACATTCAAGTCTCACATGGAGAAGATGAAAGGTCAGCACTCCAGGCAGCAAGCTCTTCAAATTTTCCTGTCTATGTATCGATGCATGCCACGTGACGGCCCGTCTCCTGCCGAGCAGCTACACGGCCGCCGTCACCGCACTCTCCTTCACCTGCTGCAGCCTCCCACGCACCGAGTCGGTTCGTATGGCGCTACGCGTTTTCAGGTTTCTACGCCGGTGCTGTACAGGGGGTTTGCTGGTATGAAGAAGACATGGTTGCCAGGCACCATTCAGCGCGTGCTCGGTCGCAATATGTTTGTTGTACGTTCTTCCACAGGGTCGGAGCTGCGGCGCCACGCAAACCAATTGCGCTTGCACAGGCCGCGCGATCCTGTCTCCGGTTTCTTGATTCCAGACCCAGTTCACCGCCAGGGAGCACAGCCACATCGCTCGCCGCCGGGCCCAGCTTCCCCGGGCTACGAGCTCCCGATGGATGTCGACGCGCCTCCTACGCAGTCGGCCCCTCCGCCTCCGTCGCCGCCGCAGATGACAGCGTCACCGAGAGGGACTCCGGGACCGTGCGGGCCCCCCCAGCTTGGGCCACGCACCTCAGAAGATGACCTGCTCCCTCTGGGCGGGGGTGTGCGCCCTTCCTCAGGTTTCGCCGGGTTTCCTGGAGGATCGCAAGGCGGATGCCGGGGCGCGGACGGCGTCTCGATCCCAGCCTCAGCTACGACGCCCGTCCCACCAGTAACGCCCCCGCCCAGGCCCTCCTCCCAGTGCCGTCGCCGTGGCCCTCAGCCCTACGCCACGACGGCGCGGCGGTTTGGGGGGGAGGGGTGTGGTGTCGCACAAGTCCAAAGTGCGCGCCACCTACTTTCGCCGCGCGCCGCCATGCACGCACGGCGCGGCGTTCTTACGACGACAGCCACGAGCGCCCTCTGCGGCAACTCCGCTCGTGGCCACCAGTGAACGACATCGTTCACTTGGGACTGAGATAGCAACCAGCGAACACTTCGTAATCTGATAGGCACCAGTGAAGACTTTGCTATCAGTTAGGCACTAGGCAGGACTCTAGCTCAACTATGTATCAGCAGAAGGCTGCAGTACTATGTAAAAGTTAAGTATTGTATAAATTCTGTGCAATATATGTCTCGTTCTAATTTACTCTAGTGTTTCTAGTTTCTGGCTGCTCCCCTCCGTACCTGCACCAGCGTGCTATCTTTATTCCTGTGTCGGTCTTATTCCACTCGGCCACCGACACCTACGACGGAACGAGACACAAAAGCGACGACGAGGCTGGGACACAAATATATATATATATATATAAAGGTAAAGCAGTCAACAATCCGAAGATTGGTTTGAACACCACAGTGCTTTACTAGGCATGGTCCTGTTTGGAGGTGGTATGCCGTTGCCTTCCTCCGACCTTCGAACTGACTTACCCAGCCAGTTATAGGGGGACCTACAGTTTAACGTGGGTTCCGAACCACGGTGCTATTCGGTATTTTTCACATGAACAATACTGCTAGAGGTGAAAGAAGGGGAAAGTGACAGATAAAAATCGCAGGACATGGCGGGGATCGAACCCGCGACCTTTCGATTTGTAATCTGGCACTCTACCACTGAGCAACCGAGGCGCACTATATCGTCAAATGATGGTGAAGTAACATTTTAAGGTTTTGTCTGACTCGTAGTTGAAAACTGTGATGGAAATGTCTGAAGATTCTACCTATTAGAGACTTTGCTGTCTAAAACCAAATGAAGTTTATTCTGAGAATACGTGTTATCAGTGATATCAGCGATATCTCCAAATACCATTAGCGAATAAGTCAAATTCCTCTTTCCACGTTGGCAATATTTGCTCTTATAACCTCTTTTTCTGTTCCGTTTTTGTCATCGATCAGACTGCGCACGGCGAACTTTCAACACTGAGAAATCAACAAGTGGTAGGTGGAACTGCCTTAACCCAAAACCTTCCGCTGCCATTAATCCTCGAGACACTTCATCTACACCAGAGAACTCGGCACATTTTTCATATTTATGAGACTGCCTGCCAATTTACTGCTTTTTGCAGAGCGCGTAACTTGCTTACCTGGGATTTTTGCTGTTCTCCATGCCAATCGACCGCCCTGAACAAACAGAAGGAAGAAGGATTAGGGTTTAGCGTTCCGAAGACATCGCCGTGGTCATAACACAGGTTAGATCACTCTTGCAAAAGCAAAGAAAAAAGTATGCCAAATTTAAACGAAAACAAAATACCCAAGACTGGTAGTCTTTTACAGAAACTCGAAATTTAGCTCGAATTCAATGCGCTTATAAATAGTTTCCGCAACAAAACCCTGTCACGTAATTTGGTAGAGAATCCTACGACATTCAGGTAGTATTTAAAGTATACTAGCAGTAAAACACAATCAATACAATCACTACGCGATAGCAATGGTGATGCTACTGATGACAGTTCTGCTAAAGCAGAAATGCTTAACTCAGCTTTTCGAAATTCCTTCACGAAAGAAGACGAAAGAAATACTCCAGAATTCGTATTAAGAACAGTAATTTAGAAGTTGATACCCGTGGCGTATTAAATAAACTTAAATCACTTAACAAAAGTAAGTCTCCCGGTTCTGATTGTATACCAATTAGTTCCCTCTCCGAGTGTGCTGATGCAATAGCCCCATACCTAGTTATCATACAAGCACTCGCTCAGCGAATGTTCCGTACCCAAAGACTGGAAAGTTGCACAGGTCACTCCAATATTCAAGAAAGGCAATAGGAGTGATACGCAAAATTACAGGCTTATATCATTAACGTCGGTTCGCAGCAGGATTTTAGAACATTTATCCTCATAACTATCTCGAAGAGAACAGCCTATAGACCATAGTGAACACGGATTAAGAAAGTATCATTCTTGTGAAAAACAACTATCTCTCTACTCACATGAAGTGATGAGTGCTATCTAGGTGTTTCTAAATTTCAGGAATGCTAGTGTCACTGACTCAAAAGCGTCTTCTAATCAAATTGTGTGCTTATGGAATATCGCCACAGTTGTGCGACTGGATTCGTGATTTCCTGTCGGAAAGGACACAGGACGTTGTAATTGACGGGAAGTCATCGTGTAAAAGTAGTATCTGGCGTTCCACAGGGAACTGTCATAGGGAATCTACTGTTCCTTATTTTTATAAAAGATTTAGGAAATAATCTGAATAGCTCTCTATTCGCGGATGATGCTGTCATTTATCGGTTAGTAAAGTCACCATGTGCGTCTCGGTTGCACAGTGATAGAGTGCCAGACTACAAGTTCAAAAATCGCGGTTTCGATCCCCGCCTTTTCCTAGGATTTTTATTTGTCACTTTCTATTTCTTTCAGCCCTGGCTATATTGTTCATGTCAAAAATATCGAGTAGCACCGTCGTTCGGGACCCACGTAAAACTGTAGGTCACCCTATAACTGGCTGGGTAAGGTCGGAGGAAGGCAACGACATACCATCTCCAAACAGAACCATGCCTAGTAAAGCACTGTGGTTTTCAAACCAATCTTCGGATGTTCAAATGTTTGTTAAGCTTATGGGACTTAACCAGGGGGTCATCAGTCCCTAAACTTACAAACTACTTATCAACTACCTTATACTAAGGATGGCACAAATATCCATGCCCGGGGGGATTCGTACCCCCGACCGTAGTGGCCGTGCAGACCGTGACTGGAGCGCCTCAGTCCCCTCGGCCACCGCGGCCGGCTATCTTCGGATGGTTGACTGCTTTACCTTTCCTTAAAGTTACAGAAGATCAAAAGCAACAGCAAAATTATTTAGATAACTGCATGGTACAAAAAATGGCAATTGACCCTTAGTAATGATAAGTGTAAAGTCATCCATATGACCACTAAAAGAAGCCCTTTAAACTTCATTTATACGATAAATCAGCCAAAACTACAAGCCATAAATTGAACTAAATACATAGGAGTAACAATTACAAACAAATTAAATTGGAAAGAACACACAGAAAATATTGTAGGGAAAGCGAACCAAAGACTAAGTTTCGTTGGCAGAACAGTCAGAAGATGCAGTAGTTCTACTAAAGAAGCTGCCTACACTACAACTGTGCGTCCTTGGTTGGAGTATTCCTGCGCATTGTGGGACACCCAGTCAGTGGGACTGATGGAAGATTTAGAGAAAGTTCAGAGAAGGGCAGCTCGTTTTGTATTATCGCGATATAGAGGAGAAAGTGTCGCGGAAATTACGCACGAGTTGGGGTGGAAATCATTAAAAGGAAGGTGTTATTCGTTGCGCAATTTCTTTCACCATCATTGTCTTCCGAATGCATGCATATATTATTAGCACCCACCTACATAGGAAGACATCATCATTAAAATAAATGAGAGAAATCAAATCGAAAAGGGAAAGATTTAGGTGTTCCTTTTTCCCGCGGGTTGTTAGATAATGGAACGTTAGAGAAATATCGCACATGGGGTTCGATGGCCCGCTAGCCATTAGGTAATGGAACTGTAGAGAAATATCACACATGGGGTTCGATGAATCCTCTGCCATACACTGCAATGTGAGTTTTATAGAGTATTTATGTAGATGTAGATTGCAGACGTCGCTTATGTATATTATGAGTTTCGAGACTCACGCAGTAATACGACTAGTTACAGGTTACAAATGACCATTAACCATGAGTTCTTCGAATTCCACGATCGAAAGAGAAACGCTAAGCTTAATCAGTGGTAAATATATTCCTAGAACATGTTAACTTCGAAGTCTCTTTACGACAAGTCATGCACGCCGCACGGTTCGCTTCAGTCATGAAGTAAGACTGGGGTTCGACGTCCCGTCGACATAGTCGTCATTAGTGACGGAATAAAAGGTTGGGTGGTTTTTGTGAAGTACTGTGCTGTGCTCTTTCAAAGAAACCATTACGGCATTTTCCTCGAATGATTTAGCGAAATCACAGAAAACGTAAATCTGAATGGCGAAAGGCGTGTTTGAACCACCATCCCCCGGCATGGGAGTCCTTTGTGTTTCCTCTGCTATCACTCGCTCGTTTTTTAATCCTGGCCGCTTAATGAAACATTTGCATTTCATAGTACAGACTATTAATCCCCTCTGTGCGTTTAACGAAGGCGTTGTCAACCAACACATTTTGGCTGTATAAACCGCTTCGTCGTGATCAGTTCTTTCCTAAGAAAGTTAGTGAACCTGGACTCTCTATTGCCAACTTTCATTCAAAGTTTATTATCGAAACATAATTACGGTCTTAGTGGCGTTACATGCCTCCGGACGTATACAAGCAGACGTGTCCTGTAAGATATACCACAAAAATGAGAAACATTAGGTAGTGTACATTCCATGTGTAATAAGAGTGGCAGAATGTGCTGGAGATGAGATCTGTGCGTGCATGCAGAGGTGTGTGTGTATGTGTGTGTGTGTGTGTGTGTGTGTGTGTGAGAGAGAGAGAGAGAGAGAGAGAGAGAGAGTTGTTAATAAGGCAGCATCATTATGGTCGTAACAAGAGTGTTATTAACGGCTGTTGCTGCTCCTTGCTTCCCATTGCGTTAACGAAGCTCCAACGCTGTTGAAGGCGGAGGGGTTTGCGTGTTTCATAGACGCCAAGGTCGAAGCCAGCGGTAACCTAGTTACCACTAATGGTACTGAAGCTCCAAAGGGCATGACAGAGAAATTAGAGTGTGTCTCTTAGAAACTTCTGCTGTTCTATCCTCAGTCCTTTCCCAGTCCAAGCCCTAGTCTAAACATGACCGAGTTCATTTTCCGAAAAGGCAATGAAGCTAGTACTATATAATATCAAATTCAATCAAATAGCTTATAAAGACAATAGCGCAAACTCGTGGTATTTACGTGCGTTTGTCAGGCGACACCGCTAGCAGTGCCATCTATTGGCTGGAGTTAAATGGTATACTTACCTTGATGTTTGTCATTCCGTATTTTCTTTCCCTGCGTTCCAAAATTACTTTGAAAGGTTTACATTTCTTACGTCTTTTAAAATATTACATTACATGATAATTTATTTAAAGTTCCAGGTTGAAAAAAAAAAAAAGCATTCCTCTCTGCCATGCTCTATGCAACACGTCAGCGCCTCTTAATGTGAGGCTAAAATCTAACGAAAAAATTCATTAGCAGATTTTAAAAAAGCTACGTTTTACAAAACTTGTAGGGAACTGTTTCCGATCAAAATAAATCAAATTATAGATATCTCTAATTTCAGACCACTGTAAATCTTTTATATTCAATCAAACAGAACTTGAGGGATCGCATGTATTGCAGCTGCATAGATAAACAAATAATGGTCTTCATAATCTGTACAGTTTTTGGGATAGGCTTCGAACTGACAATAACTCAATAGATGACAAGTTTTAGGCCTATACATGTACGCACTTCCCATGAGGATTTAGGAAGGAGAATGGAAGGCACTACAGGAAGCCAAATACTGAAAATGAGAAAAATATATGTCATTAAATAAAAATTCTGTTTAGCCTTGTGCTTCATAAAATATAACTTATTCTTAAATACAAAAATAATGTATTTAAGGTATTGTGGTGATGTATTTAAGGTCTTGTCGAGGCTACTCTTTGAATAAAGACATTCAAATAAAACTTGCCATTGTACATTTGTTGATGTATTAAATTACCCACCTTTTTAAAAAACACTACACACAAGGAAAAAATTACAACAAATTCTTATTTCTGAATTGTTTCTGCACGAAGTGCTCTGAGATAATAGGCTTTTACTCAAATGGTCTGGACTTTTCTTTTTTTAAACATTTATCCAAGTCAGCTCTTCCCTTACGAATAATCCACTGGCAGCATCTATAAACAAATTATAAAAAAAGGTAAATCAAAGCGTAAAAGACACTTTTTATTAAAAATCAAACGGTCCGTGTCGGTCTAATGATAGCCTGCTTTAGCTCATTTCATTTTCCCGGAACCTGAAGGTAGATTTCGGACTGTTTTGAAGTTATTACAACCATACACAACACATATACTACCCCTTCCAACCTAGTTCTGTGAAGTAAGCCGTCTAATCAAGCATTTCTTCTGAGTCTCACAATGTAAATCCGCCACTCTCTCCCAGTTTTAGTCCACAACTGACGCCGTTAGGAGATGCTCTGGAGCGCTGTCGGACGTTTTAAAAGTTTCTGATATCATCTTTATAAGCTACTAGCTGTCAAGCCGGCGTTGCCCGGTTGTTTATTTATCCCCCACACTCGTAGTTGTGAGATTACCGGCCAAGAGAAATATTGCTAATTAATAGCATTTGATAATTAAACAGTATGAAGTTCACTGGAAACATTGACCATGCCAATGCACTAAATGTCACGCAATTTTAATCTTATTAATTATGGTATCAATGTATGTACGCAGTTGGGTGACAACATTTATAGTTGGCCAAAGGTAGAAATTCTCCACTTTGAGATTTGCTGTGTGCTTGTAGCTGACGGGAGGCCAGTGAGCAGGCCGACGTTGGTGGCTTGTTCCAACTTAGGATTTTCCAGTTCGTTTCCGGTGAGGGGAGAGAGGGACAATGGCGAGTGCCAGGCACACTGCAATGCACAAATATTGTAATAATACTGGCATTTGAAGTAATACGATGCAGTTAGGAACCCTTAAGGCCCTCATTACAAAATAGCCTGTTGACAAATAAACAATACATTAGCTGATATAGTCACATCTGATGTAATATGTTTAATTGACAATGAATAGTAATAAATTACCAATAAATACAAGACAGTTACACAACCAGCATGGCAATGTTTGTTTATAAAAATAATATATTGACTATTTCCCATTTTACTTTCAATTAATCTTTTGTATTTTATCTTAAAGTATTCAGTTAAATCACTTATCTGTGGTATAAGAAATTGCACGATTATGATAAACAGTACAAAGGATGTTTATACTAATATAAAAACGTAAGAAAATATTTGTTTAATGTGTAGTGTAAATATTTTGATTTTAAGTAAAGTTTTAGAAATGTATTGGCTGAGCGCTGTACGTTGGCAAATCGGTTAGAACAGTTCACATGCGGAAGTTGATGACGTAGGGGAAAAAACCCCGGCAGTTGAGCTTTCGGGCGCGCGCGCGCACGCGAGGGCAGGAAGTGAGGACTCCAGAGCACGTGGTGTGGCTGGCCGGGCGGCGTCGCTCTGCATCAGTCGGCATGTGGATCTCGCGGTGGTGACTTGGGATTTGTCTGTGGCAATCGCCACGTGTGGTTGCTCGTCGTAGACTGCACCAAGTTAAATCGAGTGCTACTGTGTGTTTGTGAATATTTAGCCAGTGGAACAAGGTGTGCATCGCATTGAATTAAAGTGACTGTGATTTGTTAATGTAACACGTGTCGTCGCATAGGCATGAACATAAACGGTGTTTGAGACAGCCACGTGGTGTGAAAACAATTCGCAACAAATATTCATTTTGTCTGGGGGCTCTCGAGCTATAACTTTATTTGATAAATGTGCCGACGTACAGACGTATCAGCCACAGGGTTCAAGTATTGTGAAATAAACAACATAAAGTGAACTTTCACGTGTTTTCAAAAATAGTAGTTAGTACACCCTTTTCTCTCATGAACTTGAATTTATTATGAATTTGTTTTGTTAATCATATGCAGGGAAGGAAAGCTGCGAACGTGTGATATCATCCCCTAGAAAACGAGTCAAACAGTCGCAATAACAGTTCCAGTGTTTTTGCATGTTTAGGAATTTGGTTCGCAGCTGGTGGTTGTGAGTTTCAAAAATTAAACTTTCTTTAATTTTAAACTCTCACCCCGACCTTCACCCTCGCATAGTCTACATCCCCTTCCGCCCTCTCTTTACATCCACCTCTTTCTCTCCCATCTCTCTGTTCGTTTCCATCTTTCCCTCTCTCGGCAAAGTTTTCTGCAAGGTACCCTCTGCCATGTACCATACAAACATTTATGTATCTAGTGATCTTCCTCTTGGTCCAAGGTCATGTGTGCAAAAATTCATAAAGATTGGAGCAAAACTAAGCATTTTGTAAAATTCCGTAAGTTAAGTACCCTCTACCATGCACCGAACGAAATTTTATACAGACAGTGACATTCCTCTTGTTTTTGAGATAGAGCGTGCAAAATTTCATCAATATTGGAACAAAACTATAGATTTGCGCAGAACCAGTTAAAGCGATGTGGAAGGCGTAGTATACCGTTAGCATACGTGTTCTCTTGATGGTTTTTACTGCTTTATTTATTTATTCTTATTCTTTCTTATTAGTATGCTTATCCTTACTGATAAAGAGCTGAAGACACTGAAGCACGCATAGAGCAAAGATATGGTCTGTAGCATCACGATTCGCTGTATGTAACCTCCTTGCTATAGAGTCGCAAACGTCATCGCTGGCCTTCAGTCCGAATTTTTTAATCATTTGACGACTTTCAACCACCATATCTTCCACCCCACTATAGCTATCGCCATGGAGCTGTTATAGTGTACAACGGGAGACTTCGGACCACAATTACACACAGACCATTCGTTTGCGTTCTGTATGTTTCCCAGCAGTGCGAAATATTAAAGGACACGCACGTAGAATTTTATATACATCGATAACGTTCCATCCCAATATACTCCACCCTTTTATTATTATCAACCCTCAAGCAACAATGCAACCAATAAAACCATTTTCAAAGAGTAAATATAATTTTCAAAGAGTAATTATTGTTCTGCGTTTCGCGTTATATTCTTCAGATTACGAAATATCTATCAGATCAGTATAAAACGGTGCCTAAAACCTCTCTCGCGTATAAATTAGTAACTGTACAAATATTTAAGTCCCAGCGTTTTGTCGTTCGGACGAGATAGGCGTGCACAGAAACAGAAAATTCACAATAATATATATACATAAATAGCTATCCGATCGCCATAACGTGCCTTGCCTAAAGCCTTCCCCGGGTAGACATTTGTAACTGTACAAATTTTTACGTCTTTGTGTCTTGTGGTTCAGACGTGATAAACGTACACCCAACAGACATTCACATTTATAGATATATATTTGATTAAATGATGATCGGTGTTCAATCGTAACTGGCTAAAACTGAATATAGTTATGGAACCAATAAATGTTTAGACATAATGGATTAATTTACAGTTATTTAAATGAAGTACACACACGGATAACGTTTATGAATTGTTAAGAGAATTTTACTCTCTGCCCTATCGTTGCGTACTGTTTTCACATCGTAGCAGAAATTATGATATATGTGTGATCTTGACCGTAGATCGCATCACATCGGATCATAAAGCCGAAAGATAAGACTGCTACGCTAAACTTCGCAACCAGTAATTCACATTGTACAAATTTGTTCCTGTAATAGTGTTCCCTAAGTCACGTGCCGTTCATTGTAACAAGAGAACAGAACGAATTTGTTCTACCCGTAATAAACCTGATTTAGGATATATGCGAATGAAAGTAGGAGCGAGAGCCAGATTCAATGCAGTTGCCTCGCGTTGGTCAAACAAAGCTTTTATAGGGTGTTGAAGACAAGTTATGTGCCCAAAATATCGCGACCATCCATCAAACGAAGCATTTACTCGTTCTGCTGCGGGTTCCTTGATTGTTCCCATTCTTCCACTGCACAGTCCACAGTGCTCTGCACAATATTCCTCTGCTCAAGAAGCTGTAGTAAAAATCTAACAGTACTATTAGTAATTACAGATTCTATAAAAACCGTTCAAGCAATAGATTTTGTTAGAAACGAAATGAGGTATGGCTTCTTCAAAGAAATAACAGTTAACATTTCCACCAAAAGATAGCACAATCCACTTCAAATGCGTACTAGTTCCAAAGTACTGTTTTCTTTATCCCTCTCAACCACAGTCGCTCTTGTGCTGTTAAATTTGCATACGGATAGTCTGTGATCGAATGATCGCTCATGTCCTATGGAAGTTTGTCTTTTTGAAATGTTCATTTCCCGGTAACTGATTGTACAATTCGTCACTCGGATTTAAGTTGTTCATGAATCACACATCACACAATAAATCTGGAATTTTCCTTTTCCATAGTCACCAATAACTATTTTCAGCTTTCTGCGGTATTCAAACTTAGATATTATCGCACAATTACCAAGGTTTTCAGAGCTCTTGTTAATGGTGACATAATATCAGCGTGTCTGAATAACGAATCCTTAGACTCGGCGAAGCCTTTCTATTTTTAGAAAAAAAAGAGTGAATAATCCTCCTCCTGATTGACTGAAAACAACCGCAGCTAATCATTTTGCAGTCAAGAACCTTTCTAAGCCGCCTTTTATTCAGTACCCAAATACAAGAATCTACTTTTCGATTTTAGAAGAGAATTTAGAAGAGAATTATATTCGAAAGTAGAAAGCCAAGATGCCAATATAATTACGAGGGGGAGTTGGAAAATAAGTTTCCCCTGTCGACTGAGCACGGAGTTATGTATGGAAGGAAAAATAAATAAATAAAAATAAAAAACAACACTAGAATGAGACGTTACTTTCCTACGTAATTTCCAAGTATACTGAGACATTTCTGAAACCGCTTTATAAGCTTCAAAAAAAAAAAAAAAAAAAAAAAAAAAAAAAAAAACAGGGCGCTGCATACGGAAGAAGCGTTGAACGGCTGTGGGCGAAAGACGATACAACAGGTAAACACGTACGTGCAAGACACCGATACACCATTGGGTACAGGTCGAACAGAAATATGGCAATGACTTTCTGTTTCATATTGTGACGGAGGATGAAACGTGGCCGGCCGCGGTGGCCGAGGGGACTGAGGCGCTCCAGTCACGGTCTGCACGGCCGCTACGGCCGGGGGTTCGAATCCCCCCTCGGGCATGGATATTTGTGCCGTCCTAGTTCGTAAGTAGTTATAAGTAGTTTGTAAGTTTAGGGACTGATGACCCCGTAGTTAAGTCCCATAGACTATACAAACATTTGAACATTTTGATGAAACGTGGGTGCACCTTTACACGCCCGAATCGAAGGCCGCATCCATGGAGTGGAAATATCCGTCATCACCTGTCCAAAAGAAGGTAAAGTGCTGCTCACCGTTTTCTGGGACGCAAGCGGTATGGCAAATATTTCAGTGTACTTGGAAAGTATGTAGAAAATAAAGATATGTCTTATCTTTAATCACTCATTCTATTTTTTCCTTTCATACACAACTCTGATCACAGCCGACAGGGTAAACTTATTTTACAACTCCCCCTCTATTTTATGACGACCGGATTCTATGAGCTATGCCACCATCATCTGGTCATATAAAATTATTTAACGTGGTCATCTAACGTTATTTAAAAATGGATGTCAAGCGGCTTGAAACAGGCAAAGCTGTGAATGATTTAAGTTGTGTATTTTATATTTCGACTAAGTGCCCTGTTGCACGTACTATTTAACCTCCATTTTTTAGATAACGTAAGATGACTACGTTGTATAATTTTATGTGACAAGATGATGGTAGCAATCCGGTCGTCATGAAATACTTATACTGCGACCTTGGCTTTTTCCTTTTGAAGATAACTGATCCGTCAGATCGCCTCGACAACCTACGATGTCAGGTAATGTCCAAATTTAGAAGTTAACACGTCGTATACCCGGAGTAAGCAAATGAAATATTTATTGCTTCCCTGGTAATATAAACTGTTCAAAGATATTTACAGACTTCTTTTAAACACTTACTTCATGAGTCAGTATAACAGTTTTCTTCTAAAAGTTGTATTCCACGTTCATACCTCATTCACACTATTACAGTACACATTGTTGTGTATTGTGGTTTTCAGTCCGCAGACTGGTCTGATGCAGCTCTCCACCTTACCCTGTCCTGTGCAAGCCTCTTCATCTGAGAATAACAACGGCAGCCTACATCCTTTTGAATCTTTCCTCGATTTACCTCTACGATTTTTACCCCACACACTTCCCTCTAATGCTAAGTTAATTCCTTCATGTCTCAGAATGTGTCCCACCACTCTATCCCTTCTCTTAGTCAGATTATGCCAGAAACTCCTTTTTTCACGAATTAGGTTAAGCACCTCCGCATTAGTTACTTGATCTACCAATCTAATTTTCATCATTCGCCTGTAGAACCACATTTCAAAATCGTCTAACCTCTTTCTGTCCGCACTGTTTATCGTCCATGTTTCACTCCCATACATTGCTACACTCCAGACAAATGCTTTCAGAAAGGACTTCCTGACATTTATACTAATATTGGATGTCAACAAATTTCGCTTCTTCAGAAATGCATTTCTTCCCATAGCCATTCTGCAGTTTATATCTTCTTTACTTCGGCCATAAGAATTTATATTGCTACCCGAATAACAAAACGCATCTACTACTTTTATTTTTCATTATCTAATCTAAATCCTTCAGCATCAACTGATTTTCTGACGCTACATTCCATTATCCTTGTTTTACTCTTGTTGATGTTTCATCTTATACCCTCTTTTCAAGACATTGACCATTCCATTCAATTGCTTTTCCAGATCCTCTGCGGTCTCTGACAGAATTACTATGTCATCATCAAACCACAAAGTTTTTATTTCCTCTCCCTGAACTTTAATTTGATCTCCAAATTTTTCCTGGTAGTCCGTCACTACTTGCTAAATGTAGAGATTGAACAACATTGGGTTAAGGGTACAACCCTGTCTTACTCCCTTCCCAACCTTTGTGTCTCTTTCATGCTCTTCAACTCTAATAACCATTGTCTGGATTTTGTATAAGTTAATTATAACTCTTCGATCCCCATATTTTACCCATGCTACCTTCAGAATTTGAAAGAGTGTATTCCAGTCTACATTGTCAAACGTTTTCTCCAAATGAACAAATGCTAAAACCGTAGGTTTACCTTTCCTTAGCTTATCATCTAAGATAACTCGTAATATAAGTATTGCCTCCCGTGTTCCTACATTTCTCCTAAATCCAAACTGATCTTCCCCAAGCTCTGCTGCCACAGGTTTTCCATTAATCTGTGAATAATTCGTGTTAGTATTTTGCACCCATGACTTATTAAACTGGTAGTTATGTAATTTTCACATTTGTCTACACTTGTTTTCTTTGGAATTGGAGGGTATTTCCCCTATCTCATACATCTTGGATACCAGGTGGAACAATTTCTTCATGACTGGCTCTCCTAACGATATCAGCGACCTTGTTTCGACTCAAATCTTTCAGCGCTCTGTCAAATTCTTCTCGCAGTACAGTATCTGCTATCCCATCTTCCTCTCTTTCATCTTCCATTTATACTGTCTTCAAGTTTATCTCCTTTATACAGGCCTTCTATATATTCCTTCCACCTTTCAGCTTTCCCGTCTTTGCTTAGTACTGGTTTTTCATCTTAGTTCTCGATGTTCATAACGCTGTTTTTTCTTCTCTCCAAATGTATATTTTATTTTCCTGTAGGCAGTAACTATCTTTCCCCTAGTTATACATTCTTCTACAGTCTTGCATGTCTCCTCAAGCCACTCCTGCTTAGCCAGTCTGCACCATACACATTTTAAATCAATAATGATAATGCAAGAGATAAAATTTATGGGAGATATTTTGTAATATATGCAATTTGAGTGAGATGAATTTCAATGTCTGGATGCTAGTGGCATCTGATCTGGCTCTTAAAGTTACCAGCTACACCGCACACATGTTTTACAGTTCACCTCTCACCTCTTACTGATCGGCTGCAAATATAGCAGTGATGAAAGGTGCTAAACCTCAATAAGCATGTCTAAAATTGCCAAAGTCAGTTTTCCTGAATACGGTAGAGAGTTGTGTCCTTCTGTTTACATATGTTTAAGTTACAACCGTGCCATATACATTGCCAGTGTGAATCATATCTCTGAAAGAGATACGCTGTGGTGTACAAGAGGCTGGTGTCATTGAATGACTTTCGTAGGATGCAGGATGACTTGGACCAAATTTCTAGGTGATTTGAACAATAACAACTAGCACTAAATGTAGAAAAACGTAAGGTGATGGGTATGAGCAGGAGAAACAAGGAAGTAGACCGGATATAAAACGGTTGTGAGCCCGTCTTGAGCATTGTTCAGGTGTTTGGGATCCCCACCAGTTCGGTTTAAGGGAGCACAGAGGCAGTTCACAGACGGGCGGCGAGGTTTGTAACTGGTAGATTCGATCAAAGCGCGAGTGTTACCGAAATTCTTCGGGAACTCAATTGGGAGTCGCTGGAAAGGACGAGACATTCTTCTCGAGAAGCCCTGTTGAAGAAATTTAGAGGGGCGGAATGTGAGGCGGACTGCAGAACGATTCCACTGCCGACAACCTACATTTCGCGTAAAGATCACAAGGATAAGATTAGAGAGATTAGGGCTCTAACAGATGCATACAAGGATTCGTTTTTCACTCTTTCTACATGGGAGTGGAACAAGAAAGCAAATAACTAATAGTAGCACTATGTATTCTCCGCCGCGTACCTTTGTGTGGTTTGCGAAATTTTTATGTTGATGAAGATGTACTAGGTCCTATTGATAATCATCTTCACTCATGGGCATCCGGGAAAATATCAGACCGCTAGCAAGAATAATCGGTAAACGTAAAATATTTAAAACTGTCCGTGAAATGACTGCTGCACTTAACACAATGAATCAGCAGCGAGAAGGCACCTGGCAGAAAACAGCGTCCACGTTTGTGTAACAGGTATACACTCATTGACACTTCCACTCTGAAGAGGCTGATATGAAACTTCCTGGCACATTAAAATAGTGTGCTTCAAATGTTTGTAGAGCTTATGGGACTTACCTACCGGGTCATCAGCCCCTAAACTTACAAAATACTTATGAACTAGCTAATACTAAGGACGGCACAAATATCCATTCCCGAGGAGGGATTCGAACCCCCGACTGTAGTGGCCGTGCAGAACGGGACTGGAGCGCTGCAGACCGCTCGGCCACCGCGACCGGCAAAATAGTGTGCTAGACCTGGATTTCAACACAGCGCTTCCCCGACCGGCCCACGTGTCCACGCCTCTCGGCACATCCTCGCAACGTTATTTCTGGAGGTAGCGCTTCCCCGCGAAAGGCAAAGGCCCTGAGAGCGACTCTCGGTCTGAGGCATACTTTTAATTTCAACCAGTAGAGCGTTTTTCAGCGAAAGGAAAAAGTCCTGGGCTCCAATCCCAGGACGTTTCAATAAAACCATTGTTGCGCTCTGTTAACAAGAATATTTAACACCGGAACAGGGGACTGGAAACGATTGTTATTCACTGATGAATCCAAGTTCGAAATGTCTGGAAGTAAACGCCCTCAGTTTATACACCTTTTGCCCCATGATCTCTTGAATTATCAGTGTTTAATTTGAACTGTGAATCAAGGAGAGGCTTCTGTGATGGTAGGGGGATCTTTTGGAGGGAATTAAGTCGGAGATAATGTGAAAGCAGATGGAATATGAGCCAAAAGCATTGTACTGCCATTCTCCGGTAACACGTGAAGACTTTTGGGTTGCGTCTGACGGTGAAAGGGTTTGCCTTGCATCAAGATAAACATCTCAAACATACTACCGATAGTGTCATAACTATGTCAAGTCTCTAGAGCTTTAGAAAAGTTTGAAAAACATAGAATGCCCCCCACCTTCCGCGCTAGAATAAGATGAGATGCATAGAAGGATCCGGAAACAGGGTACTCGTGAGGCAGAATTGTGAGAACTTTTGCATGAAGATTGGATACTATTTCCAGCTAGCACACAGGAAGAAGGGATCAACGCATGCAAGGTAGTGATTAAACCAAATGGTGGCTATTTTAAGAAATCTAAATTTAATATGTATTGTTTGCGTTTAATAAGCATTTATAATACAAACACAAAAAATCGCACTGACGCGTTTTAGGGCCCACTTTAGATTTGTAGTTTTATAACTATTTGCTAACATTTTGGACCAAAATAATAATCTAAATAATAAAAAAATTTAATTAAAAACAGTATGTGCAACCCTTGTAGGAAAACAAAAATTTAGTTACTGCCGGGTTCTAAACCATTGACCTTCAGCGTCACAGTTCAACACATTGCCCACTACGCTACTGCTAAGAGTTAGTAATTGCGTTCTTTAATCTCATACTATTGATGGCCGTTGTTAATTGATGCTAATATGGCATTTGTAGACACTAGATTATCATTTATCGTACGAAGAACGACGTCTTTTTGTTAATTCTTCAGTGCGCCATTGCTTTGAAATAACAACGTGTAAGTTACAATAAGAAACTCATCAAATACGCAACGCAAGATGACGTATGCCAGAGACAATTCTGGACGAGAAATGTCACGTGACATCTGCGAACGGCTGGTTGTTAATTTAATGGAGGGTGTCAAAACTCCGTTATTTTTGCAAATATCTCTGCAACGATTCAAGATATGAAAAAAAAACGAAGTTATAGAGAATTTTCTCCTCTACCAATTAGGTTATTCAATTTTAGTGTCAGATGAACGGTTCGTTGGAAATTACAATTATATTACAAACGGCTTTTTTTGGTGTTACTACCGTATTTTTTTACCGAAAATTTTGAAAAAGGAAGGTTCTGGTCTCTGGCTGCCTACGATTATGTGTCCAAAATTTGGTGCTGATCGGTTGAACGGTTCGTCTTAAAAACAGGGAACACGTTACGGACAGACAGACAGACAGACATACATCCCAAAATCGCCGTTATTTTTGCAAATATCTCTGAAACGATACGAGATATGAAAAAAAAAAAAGAGCAAAGTTGTAGAGAATTTTCTCCTCTACAAATTCGGTTATTCAGTTTTCGTGTCAGATGCATGGTTAAGCCGTTATTTTCATTTCAATTTCGAGATGTCAAAAGACGATCGCAAAGGCCCACTTTTAGTGTTACTACCGTAACCTAAAGTGGGCCAAAAGATAAATTTACAATTTATTTCCTTTGAATTGTCCATAATCACTTGGTGTTTCCATACTCAGGGCCGTTAGTGTTCACAGAAGAGCTTTCATGGTGAAGTCTATTTTCAGGTAACCTGCCTGACGCAATACATGGTTGCCTCTGAATTAATTCGGGGCATTAGCTATCAGCATTGCAAATTTCACCTAAATCCGTCTAGCCATTTCAGCGTGAAGGATTACAAAATATACTATCTGACACACACATCTCATTTATAATACATAAGAATATTTTTGAATTATTTAACACAAGACACGCCCTGATAGCCGAGAGCGTTGAATCGCCCATCTGTTTACATGCGCGCCGGACACGCTTGGAATACGCCCGGCGGCTTAACAAATTAAATGTAGTCGTGTGGCTTTTATGAGACGCGAAATCCCGTGGCAAGTTTCTGCGTCTACTGCAAGTCCATATATTTGACGACATTTCTGGGTTTGTCGACGATGATGAAATGATGTCGAAGTCAACATCTAGCCCCCGACCGAATAAAAGTTCCGACAAGGCGAGGAATCGAACCGTCAGTGAGGCGCACTGAACTCTCAGCTAAGAATATGAATGCAACGGATTAACAACGACGGGCACTTCCGACTAGGTCAATATCGGGCTGATACCCAAGTTCCCCCTCAGACGTCTCAATACAATTAAGAAACCATTATCACTCTTTACAGAATCCAATCGTACAAATTAAGACAGTCACAACATCTCCAAGACCGTCAATAATTTCTACATCTACATCTATATGGATACTCTGCATGTCATATTAAAGTGCATGGAAGAGGGTTCATCTAACCACTTTTATGATGTTTCTCTGTAGTTCCTCCACTCTCTAATAGCTCGCGGGAAAAAGTAACGCCTAAATCTTTCTGTTTTCTATCTTATTTCACTTATTTTATTATGATGATCATATCTCCCTATGTAGATGGGTGCTAATAATTTATGTTCGAATTCTGAACTGAACGTAGGTAAAAGAAATTTCGCAAATAGATTTCGTCACAACAAATAAAGCCTTTCCTTGAATGTTTTCCACCACAACGTGTGCATCGTTTTTCTGACACTCCCTTCCTCTATATCGCAATAGTAAAAAATGAGCTGCCCTTCTCTGAATTTTCTCTAAATCGTCTGTCAGTCCACTTCGTAGGGATACCGCAATGCACAAAATACCCCAATATGCGACACACAAGTGTGATGTAGGCAGTCTCTTTAGTGGAGCTGGTGCATCTTCGAAGCGTTCTGCCGATGAGACGTAACCTTTGGTTCGCCTTCCCCACAATATTTTCTATGTGTTCTCTCCAGTCAAAGTTGTTCGTAATTGTAACTCCTAGGTATTTGGTAGAATCTACTACCTTAAGGTTTGACTGATCTATCGCGTAATTAAAGTTCAGCGGATTTCTTTTAGTGGTCATGTGTATTACTGCACACTTTTCTTTATTTAGTATCAATTGCCAATTTTCGCACCATGCAGAAATTTTGTCTGAATCGATTTGCAGTTGATTTTGATCCTCTGTTGTCTTCACTAACCGGAAAACGACAGCATCATCCGCGAACAGTCTAAGGGAGCTATTCAGATTGTCTCCTAAATCGTTTATAAACACGAGGTCAGGCCGATTCAGCTGGTCGTACCTCTGGAGGTAGACCAGGGTGGGGAGGATGTAGAGTGATGAAGAGACGTCGTTCTTAGTATAAGTTTAAATGTTATCTTAGATTATCTGTAACGATGTACCTTGTTGATATATCTCTGGAATAAAGTAAGAGTGTGTATATGAAGACGAGTATCCTTCCTGGGAAAGACTGTGGATTTAGAGTCCGCCACACTCGTCGCTGGCAGAGCTATTAAAAGGCCCGCCTCGGTCCAGTGTGTCCCTGGTGCAGTGTAGCCCGCAGCCGCGTCTGTGGCGGTGCGCGGCTCCGCCGGCCGCCCTCGCAGTGACGTCAGACGCTTTCGGCCCCGACATAACTTGGGGCGCACTCCCCCGCTAATTAGTTTCTGCGACAGCTATTCGCCGAGTTGCAGGATGCGTTACGCCGCCGTCCAACTTCAAACGCGTCAGCAACTTGCCGCTTGTTTACAGGCCAGCGGCTCTCATACAGCAGGCTACCGTCACTTTTACCACTGGCCGCGCGTCCTGTGTGCTCGCTGGTTCAGTTAACCTCCGGAAGAAAGCTCGTCGTGAAAAGAAGTAATGAATGTTTGTCTGTATGTCCTGTGTGTGTTCATAAACCATTCATTCGATTGCAATGAAACTTTGATGACGTGTTCACTGTACGCCCACGAAGTTTCCTGACCCAAAAACAAAAGAGTACGACACGTTGCTCAGTAGATAATGACGTCATAAATAATGAGTGGCCACCGCGTGAAAATACCCAGATTTATGCGTCAATTATTGGAAAATGGGAGTAGTTAGGAACCTGCAACAAAGTAATTAAACGAAAAGAAGTCTACCGCTCACAAAAGTTTCGCTGTAGATGTCGTAAAACTGTCGCATCAGGCATGACCTTGTAGCAAATAAAGTCAGCATTACAGATTTGCGTGTTACTATTTATTTTTGTCTCCAAGTCTCCCTTAATTCTCTTGCATCCAAAATTAAGCAATCTGTTTTCTTAATCTAATATGTAAAGCAGAGTGTCCGTATGTTTGTACGTGTTGCATACAAATCTACAGTTTTGTTCCAATCTTTATGAAATTTTGTACACGTAAGCTTCAATCCATGAGGACGGTCGCCGTAAGTGTAAGAATCACATACAATATATAGTTCACGAGATATGAAGTCATAAACAATGAGATGCGCGAAAAACTGCTGCATTTTACGACAATGCTGCTGATTTTCTCCTAAACCAGTAGACCGATTTCAACCAAATTTGGTACAC
Source organism: Locusta migratoria (assembly GCA_026315105.1). Taxonomy (NCBI): domain Eukaryota; kingdom Metazoa; phylum Arthropoda; class Insecta; order Orthoptera; family Acrididae; genus Locusta; species Locusta migratoria. The sequence continues at coordinate 670,262,054 of CM048744.1, forward strand.
ACATTCCTTACCGTGAGGTAACAATTGCTGCATGGTTAAGAATCACATACGGCACATGGTTCAAGACATATTACGTCATAACCAATAGAAATCGCAAAAAATGCCATATAACGCGGCGAGACTTTCGAAATACACTGTATGAGAATGACATTACTTAGCGACTTGCAACAAACTGTAAACATAATTTCAAACCTTTATCAAATTTTTCTCGCTGGCAACCATAGTAAAATGATGAAAGGAAAAAATTTTCTCGCTTACTACTTTTCCGCTGTTTATGGAGTAAAACTACGGCTCTGGGAATGACGTTACAATTTATAATTTAAATACTACAAATTGTTACGACAGGAAATTTTACAGACAGTATACACATATATAGTTGAATGTAGCTTCTAAATTGTATCACATTCCGACACGTAGTTAATGAGATATGAGCACGTAAACAGTAACGCTCATGGAAAATTGCTCCATCCGGCTGGAAGCGAAAGCAGTTTACTTTCATAGAGCTACAAGGAAAGGAATAGAATGAAACAGAGTACTTAAATTATAATAAATATTAAAAAGGCTAAAACTATTTGTTTATGAAACATTTTCATTTATTTATTATTTTCAGAGTCAACTTATTTCTTGACGAAATTCAAGTATACTGAAATGATAAAACTATTTACTTTATATTTAAAAAGAAATCGAAGAATAAGTGGTATCAATAAAACTTTTGTTTGAAATTGGTGTGTATCCGGAAAGTAGGAATCGGAAGCCTGGGACCTGATTTTTATAATGTGTGCATTCCATCTACACCTACGGAAGTTTCACATGCAATCTGGCAGATATTTAACATCCCGGGAAACGCCGGGTTTTCAGCTAGTCTAATATATAAAAATGAATGTTTGTCTGTGTGCCCTCTATGTGTTCATAAACCATTCATTCGATTGCGATGAAACTTCGGCGACCTGTTCACCGTACGCCCTCGAAGATTCCTGACCCAAAAAACAAAAGAGTAAGACACATTGCTCAGTAGATAATGACGTCATAAATAATGAGTGGCCACCACGTGAGAATACCCAAATTTATGGGTCAATTATTGGAAAATGAGAGTAGGTTTGCATGTCATTTCGGGCGTTTATGATGCGTTCTGTAACTGATCCCCCCCCCCCTCCCATAAAGTGATTAAACGAAACAGTTTCGCTGTAGATGTCGAAAAACTGTCGCATCAGGCATGACATGATATCAAATAAAGTTATCATTACAGATTTGCGTGTTACTACTTATTTTTGTCTCCAAGTCTCCCTTAATTCTCTTTCATCCAAAATTAAGCAATCTGCTTTCTTAATCTCTATATAAAAGCGAAAGTACACTCACTCACTCACTCACTGACTACACACGAAATCTCGAAAACTACTTCACCTATGAAGATGAAATTTGGCAGGACCATCTCGGGCCTTTCGTCTTGGGAAGCGTCCAAATACCACGACTTTTATTTGTTCTTATAATTTTTTAAGCTCTCTTGGCCTCTCGTTCTGGGGCCTGCACACATCTCGAAAGCTATTATTTTCAGACTGTCCCGTGCTTCTAGGCCTGGAGGGCCTCTGAATGTGAGTTGGGTAGACGTTAATTTATTGAGATTGTATGTCAAATCTTAGGGTGTTGCTTGTTGGGACTTCACTTGGTACTTATATCTATGACGTTGAATAGAACAACACATTAAATATAAATTGTATAGATAGTAATACGTAGGGCAGAACTGGTGAGCCCCCACGCCCCACTTACTTCCAATCGGCTTTTGCCCGACCATCAAGATAATAGCGGAAACTCAGCCGTGAAATGGGCGACGGCGCACCCTAACACCTCCTAGCGGCTCGAGTTGTAAACTAACACAGGACATGAACAGCCGCTTTACATTGCTACACCCAGAAGACTTACCTGATGCGTCGTGTTACTTGATACAACTGCGAAATGGTTGGAAGAGGGAGTATATGTGCAATGCACTGCTGTAATAACTATAAACAGCAAAGCACTCCAAAATCCTTCTTCAGGTTTCCAACAAATAAAGAGATTGTGATAGCTTAAGCAGGCGGGGTGGCTGGATCGCGTAACTAATGAGGAGATACTGAGCAGAATTGGGGAGAAAAGGAATTTCTGGCATACCTTTACTAAAAAGAGGGATCGATTGGTAGGACACATTCTTAGACATCAAGAAATCGTGAATTTAGCACTGTAGGGAAGTGTTTGGGGTAAAAACCGCAGAAGAAGACCAAGAGATGGATACAGTAAGCTGATTCAGACAGATGTAGGTTTCCGTTCTTATGTGGAGTTGAAGAGGCTAGCTCAGGACAGAGTATTGTAGAGAGTGCATCAAACCAGTCTCCGGACTGAAGACCACAACAACAAGCAGGCAACCATTAGGCCTACTCTGACAGTTTGCTTTTACGCTTTTATTTACATTGTTTTTTATAATTTGTTTATAGATGAAGCCAGTGGGTAATTCTTAAGAGCTGACTTGAATGAAATTTTGAAAAAGAAGGGTCAACAGCATTTGAATAAAAGCTACGTAGTATGGTCATACCGCTTTGTGGAGAAAGATTTTAGAAATAAGAAATTGTTAAGCCAAAGGCAAATGTTATAATTTTTATAATTTGTTCTTCGCGTGGTTTTTTTTTTTTTTTTTTTTTTTTTTTTTTTTTTTTTTTTTTTTACAGTTGGTTATTATAATATAACAACAAACGTTCAATGGCAAGTCACACCTAAATGCTTCCTTATCTTCGCATTGGTTGCTCCTTGATCACAAATATCTGCTTTGGGTATTAACTCGGTCTGTGTGAGTTTGTATACTTATAAATTCGCAGTGCAGTAAGGACATTTATGGTCAATAATTTACCGCCTCCTTCTCAAGACAGTAACTGTGAAGTACATGCAGCAGCATTCCTAGTGAAATTAAATGATTTTGAAAACTTGCCATTCAATTAACCCGTGAGTGAAATGTCTGTTGAAGACAGTGTTAATGCATCTCTGTAAGCTGATATCAGTATCAATGAAGGTAAACATATTGAATCAAATGCGAGGAATTATGTGCTGCGCATGTAGTGGGTTGGAACATGAAATATGTGAAATGGCTCTTGTCTCATATAATGGCAATTAGCATGAAGTTGCCAACTTCCATAAGCAGATGAAGAGATATGACAAACAAAATGCTTTTTCCCAATGGTTACGACAGAGTATGTCCTATAAAATGTCGGAAATTTTTAGACAAAATTTTTATATGTAAGTTATTAAAATAGTGTGAGAAGCAAGTTGGTTTCCTTTCTCATGAATGAATGAGCCGAATTAGGAGGCTTGTGTAATAGTTATTATCTGTTGTTACAGTTCTAATCATAGCAATTTCAATAAGCATCACAAATCAGAAAGAGAAGCCTCATGTTACGGAAAGTAGGTCATAATTAGGCCTAAATGTTCACGAAATGTGCGTACATAATATACCTAACATATGTATTGTATTATTTTCAGTTCGAATTCTACCCAATAAACTGTACAGAACTGCTTGCTATAGTATCTTTTTAAACGTACATCTTAAATGAATTATCATCTAACATAATTTCTTAAACTGCGCAGCAAATGTAAACCTTGCACTGTAATTGCGGTACGCGGGGAAGTAAAATTCGGAATAGCAAAAGTGAGGCCAGATACAGTAAACTATTCGAGCCAACAGATAGCGCTGCTACCGGTGTCGCCTGGCAAACGGATGTAAATGCCTCTGAGTTTCCGCTATTACCTTTATAAGCTACTAAAATGATCAAATGTTTGTAAATCGGACCAAACTGCGTGGTCATCAGTCCGCAGCTTACAAACTACTTAAACATAGGTAAACTAACCTAAGGACAACACACACACCCATGTCCCAGGGAGCACTCGAACCTCCACGGCGAGCAACCGCGCGCTCCGCAGCGAGACGCTTTAGACCGCTATAAGCTGACCCGGTGAACTTCGTATCATTTACCTCTTAATATAAACCATAAATATGGATGACCATAAATTTTTCCATATTTTATCACCGTTTAAACCTTCCCTGAACTTCCACGAATGTGACATGAACATTATCCTGGACATGTGTGCGTGATTTGCCCTCTCTTTCCGCTCACTATCGAGCCGATACTTAAGACTATTTTATGACGCCTTTATAAAGCTACTGGGTCTAAAATACATATGATTTGAATTAATATGGTTTATTTTAAGAGGTAAGTAATACGAAGTTCACCGGGTCATCTAGTCGACCCGGAAATGCTTCACAATTTCTAATACGTATGTACCATTTCTTTGAACGTCAAATGTGCAAAATTTTATCACAATCGTACGAATGATATTGATACCCCAAAGAAAAGAGCTCTTTCACTTTTCCACAAATTTTACTTTTTTCTGGCCAACTATTCCAAACGTTTACTTCACTCAAACGTTCTTCTCGCTTTGAACGTCGAATGTGGAAAAATTTCATCGCGAATGATATTGATATCCCATTGAAAAATGCTCATTCAGTTTCTCGCTAATTTTAAAATCTTGCAATCGGATGAACGGTTCTTAACTTATAGTGTTGAGTAAATTTAGAAACACACTGTAAAAGGAACTTGGTCCAAATTTTGAGAATTTCCTTTTTAACTGTCCCTATTTTTTTATGAAAACTTTTCCAAGACCATAATGAACAAAACAAAAAAGAATTACCCCTCTCCGTCGTGCGAATAGTCAGTTATAGTGCTGAATTCAATCAAAAACACATTGAAAAACTTACTTTCAGTTCTTCTCAAATTTTCCAATTTTCCGGTAGATTTTCCAAAAAATGTATTTCATACAAACCTTGTCCTGCCAAATCGTACTCAAGTACCATGTGGCAATTGATTTTTATTCATAGAAAAAATCGCTTTCGGTTTTTCCTAAATTTTCCTACCTTACGGATGACTTTTCCAAATTTTTATTTGATTAGAACCTTACTCTTGCTTTCAACATGAGATGTATAAAATTTTACCGCAATTTTACGAACGCTATAGACAGTTTTCTGGAAAAAGCTGTTTCAGTTTTTCCCGATTTTCCTCTTGTCCGGACAACTGATCCTTATTTTTTCACCGTTTTAACTTTCCCTGGATTTACCCGAATATTTCAAGACTAAAATTAGCCAAATCGGTTCAGCAGTTCTCGAGTTTTAGCTAGACTAACGAACAGCAATTTATATATATATATATATATATATATATATATATATATATATATATATATATATATAGATAGATAGATAGATAGATAGATAGATTTGCTATCAGCATGTCTGATACTAGACTGAATAAACGCGACTATAGATAGTTCGGGAGAAGGTGGGTAGGATACTTCAGAGAAATACTGAACTCTGATGAACCAACCGAACTACTGCAGTTTGATGAGCCAATAACAGTAGACCCAGAATATCCTCCACCCACCATTGAAAAGGAACCAGATTAAAAACCTAAGGAAAGGTAAAAGTCCAGTAGAGAACGGTATTCCCGCTGAACTTCTCAAGGCTGGAGACAAAATCCTGTCTCAAAATCTTCAAGCTAATAGAATTAATTTGGGCGAAACAGAAAATACCAGAAGAATGGACCGTAGCTGTGATATGCCCATACATTAAAAGAAAGACAAATCAGTGCGTGACAACTATAGGAGCATAGCGCTACTCGACATTTGATAAGATTTTCTCCAACTGCCTGTTAGAACAATTGAAACCTCTAGCAAGAGAGATAATTGGAGAATTCCAAGGAGGTTTCCAAACACGACGATCAACTATAGGCCAGATTTTTGTCTTAAAAGACTGTGAAAAAAATGTACGAATACTACCAAGTGCAAAATGGCTAAGCAGGAGTGGCTAGAAGGCAAATGCAAGGATGTAGAAGAATTTATAAATAGGGGAAAATAGATACAGCGTACAGGAAAATGAAAGATATTTTTGAAGATAAGAAAAACAGCTCTATGAATATCAAGGACTCTGATGGAAAACCAGTTATCAGCAAAGAAGGGAAAGCTGAAAGGTGGAAAGAGTATATAGAGAGGCTCTATGAAGGAAATGAACTTAGCGGCAATATTGTAGAAGGGGGAGAAGAAATAGATGAGAATGAAATAGGAGATACTATACTGAGAGATGAATTTGACAGAGCACTGAAAGACCTAAGTCAAAACAAGGCCTCTGGAGTAGATGATATTCCCTCAGAGCTACTGAAGTCTGGGAGAACCAGCCTTTCTCCTGTTTTCTAGACTTTAAAAAGGGTGACGACAGTATACACAGACCTAGTCTGATTAGAACCTTGGCAGGGTTTGGTATGCCAAAGAAATTCATCAGACTGGTAATGGTATGCTTGTGTGTGTGGTGGTCGTCAGTCCGGAGACTGGTTTGATGCAGCTCTCCCCAATACCCTATACTGAGCAAGCCTCTTTAACTCCACATAAGACCGGCAATCTACATCTGTCTGAATCTGCTTACTGTATCTCTCTATTGGTCTTCCTCTGCGGTTTTTACCCACACACTTCCCTCCAATGCTAAATTCACGATTCCTTGATATCTAAGAATGTGTCAAACCAATCGATCCCTTCTTTTATTCAAGATATGCCAGAAATTCCTTTCCTCCCCAATTCTGTTCAGTACCTCCTCATTAATTATGCGATCCACCCACCTAATCTTCAGCATTCTTTGGTAGCACCACATTTCAAAAGCCTCTATCCTCTTCCTGTCTGCACTGTTTATCGTCCATGTTTCACTCCCATACAAGGCAACACTCCACACAAATGCCTTCAGAAAGGACTTCCTTAGGCTTAAATCAATATTCGATGTTAACAAATTTCTCTTTTTCAAGAACGCTTTTCTACCCATTGCCATTCTGCATTTTATATCCTCTGTACTGCGACCGTCATTTGTTACTTTATTGCTCAAGTAACAAAACTCATCCACCTCCTTTATTGTTTCGTTACCTAATCTAATTCCTTCAGCATCACCTGATTTTGTAAGACTGCACTCCATTACCCTTGTTTTACTCTTGTTAATGTTCATCTTATATGCACCTTTCAGCACACTGACCATTCCGTTCAATTGCTCTTCCAGGTCCTTTGCTGTCTCTGACAGAATTACTATGTCATCGGCAAAACGCGATGTTTTTAATTCTTCACTCTGAACTTTAATTCCTTCTCCAAATTTCTCCTTGCTTTCCTTTATAGCTTGCTCAATGTACAAATTGAATAACATTGGAAAAAAGGCTACAACCCTGTCTTACTCCCTTCCCAACCACTGCATCCCTTTCATGCCCTTCAACTCTAACAACTGCTGTCTGGTTTTTGTACAAGTTGTAAATAACCTTACGCTCCCTATATTTTACTCCTGCTTGCTTCAGAACTTGAAAGACTTTATTCCAATCAACATTGTCAAAAGCTTTCTCCAAATCTACAAAAGCTAGATATGTACGTTTGCCTTTTCTTAATCTATCTTCTAGGATAAGCCGTAATGTGAGTATTCCCTCCCGTGTTCCTACATTTCTCCTGAACCCAAACTGATCCTCCCCGATGTCGGCTTCTACCAGCTTTTCCATCCTTCTGTAAATAATTCGTGTTAATATTTTGGAACCATGACTTATTAAACTGATGGTTCTGTAATTTTCACACCTGTCTGCGCCTGCTTTCTTTGGAATGGGGATTATAACATTTTTCTTAAAGTCTGAGGGTACTTCGCCTGTCTCATACATCTTACACACCAGGTGAAACAGTTTTGTCATGGCTGGTTCTCCCAGAGACTTCAGTAGCTCTGAGGGAATTTCATCTACTCGAGGGGCCTTGTTTCAGCTTAGGTCTTTCAGTCCTCTGTCAAATTCATATATTAGACTGGGTACAAACTCTCGCCGTCTTGGCTTCCGATGTGGACAACACGGCGACGCTTCGCGGCGAGCGGTACAACGGGCCCTCAGGCCGCAGATGGGCGTTCCTGACTTCGTCACTACCCAGTAGAACTAAGCCGGTTGCTGCCATTGATGGCCAAGAGCGCGCATGTCTAAAGCTTCCTATTTTACACCAATAGGAATCACCGATGCAAACACCAATAAAGCGCATCTTCCTTTCCTATTTCCACCTGTCAGAAACACCAATGCAAACACCTTCAAAACGAAACTGTGCGGACAGTAAACGCCTTATAAGACCAGCACAAGGAGGAAACAGTTCCCTGATGAAGGCTCCTGCAACGGATGCGAAACTTTGGAAAGATTTTATTATCATGACGCGGCAAATAGCTCAGAAGAATTTTAACGTTGCAAGCTGTTCATTATTAGGTAAATAACAGATTTATCTCACTCTGAGGCAAGACGGTCAGTGCCTATATGGTTTTCGATCATTTATGGAAACATGAATATACGCAGCAGTCCAGCTGTTCGTTCGAAGCAAATAAAGAGCGATAGAAATCTGTTTTGGGTCATTTTAATAACAAATACGTTATTTTTTACGATGTCCTTTAGTTGAAAACCCCTTTCGAAATCAAATCCTGACTACGTCTATGCAGTGTAGTAATATCGACCACGCCTGTGGGTTCACGTCTCAATATGTGTACTGAATATCAAGCATCAACTTCGCTTCTCAGGATGTTTATGTAAGTAAGTAACAGCAGAGAACCAATAACACTACCTTGTGGAACGCCCGATATCACCTCTGTTTTAGTTGATGCCTTACCATCGATTACTACGAACTGTGTCTGACAGGAAATCCCCTATACAGTCGCAAATTTGGAGCGATATACCATAATCACGCATTTTGATTGAAAGCCGCTTGTGAGATACGGTATCAAAAGCCTTCTGGAAATAAAGAAATACGGAATCAATTTGCGAACCTTTGTCGATAGCACCCATCACTTCGTGTGAATAAAGAGCTAGTTGTGTTTCGTATGAACGATATTTTCTAAATCCGTGTTGACCCCGGGCCAAAGGATCATTCTGGTCGAGATAATTCATAATATTTGAATACAGGATATGTTCCAAAACCCTGCTGCAAATTGACGTCAATGAAATTGGCCTGTAGTTTAGTGGGTTACTCCTACTGCCTTTCTTGAATATAGGTATGACCTGTGCAATTTTCCAATCTTTTGGTACAGATTCTTGTTTGAGAGAGTGCTTGTATATGGCTGTTAAGTAAGGAGCTATCGCTTCAGCATAATCAGATAGAAATCTAATGGGTATACAGTCCGGACCAGAAGACTTGTTGTTGTTAAATGATTTTAGTTGCTTCACTACTCCGATGATATCTACTTCTACGTTACTCATTACGGCCTCTGTTCGTAATTCGATATCTGGAATATTGGTTTCGTCTTCTTTGGTGAATGAGTTTCTAAAAGCTATGTTTAGTAACTCTGCTTTAGTAGCGCTGTCATCGGCAGGATCACCATTACTATCACGTAGTGAGGGTATTGTTTGTGTTTTGTCCCTAGTATATTTAACATATGACCAAAAGCTCTTTGGGTTTTCAGTCAAATTTTGAGAAAGTTTCGTTGTGATAGGTACTGTACGCATCTCGCATTGACGTGTTCGCTAAATTTCGAGCTTCTGTGTAGGATCGCCAATGTTGGGGATTTTGTGTTCGTTTAAATTTCGCATGCCTTTTCCGATGCGTTTGCATCAGTGTCCTGACCTGTTTTGTGTACCAAGGAGGATCACCTGCTTCTTTTATTAAATTATTTAGTATAAAACTGTCAGTTGCTGTCGATACCACTTCTTTGAAATTGAGCCACATCTGCTCTACGCCTACGTTTAGTGTTAGAAACGAGTGGAAGCTGTCTTTCAAGAAGCAATGTATTTTATTTTTATCTGCTTTCCTGAACAAATATACTTTTCATTTATTTTTGGTAACTTTGGGACTTTCGATAATCAATCTCGCTACGTTAGCTCTGTGTTCACTAATACCTGTATCCGTTATGAGCTCAGGATTATTTGTTGCTAAGAGATCAAGTGTGTTTTCACATCCATTTACAATTCTCAGAGAATGCGTTGAGTACAATTTCACACGATGTTTTATGCGTACCTACTGATTTGAAAATATAATTTCGCCAACAGATTGAGGGTAAATTAAAATCACCGCCTACTATTATCGTGTGAGTCGGGTACGTTTTTGTAATTAGACTCAGGTTTTGTTTGAACCTTTCTGCTATTGTATCGTCAGAGTCGGGAGGCCGGTAAAAGGAACCAATTATTAACTTCTTACAATTTTCAGGTACAACGTCTATCCATAATAGTTCACATGAACTATCAACTTCAACTTAGCTACACGAGAGACTACTTTTGACGGCGACAAACACGCATCCAGCTATTTTGTTTAATGAACACAGATCTTTTGCAAATACTTCTGCTGAACTTATTTCCGGCTTGAACCAACTTTCACTGCCTACAATGATGTGTGTTTCAGTGCTTTCTATTGACGCTTGGAGTTCTGGTACTTTCCCGACACAGCTACGACAATTTACAACTGTTATACCGATAGTTCCTAGATCTACATTTCTCCTGTGATTCACCTGCACCCTTTGAGATTGCCCATATAGTTTTTCTCCGAAGTCCTCTATAAGAAAAATAAAAAAATAAAAATAAAAAAAAAAACGCCCAGTCCACGCCACACAGCCCTCGCTGCCCGTGTAGCCGCTTCCTGCGTATAGTGGATTCCTGACCTGTTCAGTGGAACCTGGAAACCCACCACCCGATGGCGCAAGTCAAGGAATCTGCTTCCTATACGGTCGCAGAACCATCTGAGCCTCTGATTCACACCCTCCACTCGGCTCTGTACCAGAGGTCCACAGTCGGTCCTGTAAACTATACTGCAGATGGTGAGCTCTGCTTTCATCTTGCAAGCAAGACTGGCGGTCTTTACCATTTCAGATAGCGGCTCAAAATCTGAGAGGCTCTCTTCAGATCCGAAGCGACACACATCATTGGCACCGACGTGAGCCACCACCTGCAGTTGGCTGCACTCGGTACCCTTCATGGCATCTGGAAGGACTCGTTCCACATCTGGAATGACTCCACCCGGTATGCACGTTGGCCTTCTTCCCCTCCTTGGCAGCCATCTCTCTAAGGGGCTCCATCACCCGCCTAACGTTGGAGCTCCCAACTACAAGCAAACCCACCGTCTGTGAAAGCCCGGATCTTGCTAGCTGGGTGGTTACCTCAGGGTGAGAGACACCATCCGACTCAGGAACGTTGTCCTGAACAGATAGCGCCTCAACCTGTTCGCAAGACGAACCGGGGAGGCCACACGATCGGTCCCCCGGAATGTCTTGCGCCGCCTGCCACGCATTGGAGCAACCTCCCACGCAACCACGGTTGGGGTGTCTGCCAAATTGCTGGCAGTATAAGGGCATATCTATCGCAGGCGTAGCCCGATCGATGGAGACGCCGGAAGTCCGTTCGGTCCCCACTACCGGCGAACAACAACGACACCCCTTGATCGCTGCCTCCAGATATGCAACCGAGGTTAATACAGCTTGAAGCTGGGAGCGAAGTGTCACCAACTCATACTGCAACCGCACACAGCAGTCACAGTCCCTATTCATGATTACAGTGCCGAGAAAACCAAAACTACAGTCGCGATGCGCTCAAAGGAAGACTACACTGTTGTTAAAACAAGGATTTGAATCTAATATGCACGAGAGCCACTCCCATGAACCACAGACATTGCCTAGGTGGGGTAGCTTGCGCGCCTCAACGATACAGATAGCCGTACCGTAGGTGCAACCACAGCGGAGGGGTATCTGTGGAGAGGCCAGACAAACGTGTGGTTCCTGAAGAGGGGCAGCAGCCTTTTCAGTAGTTACAGGGGCAACAGTCTGGATGATTGACTGAGCTGGCCTTGTAACATCAGCTAATGCGGCTTTGCCACACAGCTACTGCGAACGGCTGAAAGCAAGGGGAAACTACAGCCGTTATTTTTCCCGAGGACATGCAGCTCTACTGTATGAACATATGACGATGGCATCCTCTCGGGTAAAATATTCCGGAGGTAAAATAGTCCCCCATTCGGATCTACGGGCGGGAACTACTCAGGAGGATGTGATCATCAGGAAAGACAATACTGGCATTCTACGGGTCGGAGCGTGGAATGTTAGATCCCTTAATCGAGTAGGAAAATTAGAAAATTTAAAAAGGGAAATGCATAGGTTGAAGTTAGATATAGTGGGGATTAGTGAAGTTCGGTGGCAGGATGAACAGGATTTCTGGTCAGGTGAGTGCAGGATTATAAATACAAAATCAATTGGGGGTATCACAGGAGTAGGATTGATAATGAATAAGAAGATAGGAATGCGGGTAAACTACTATGACCAGCACAGTGATCGCATTATCATTGTCAAGATAGATACGAAGCCAACACCGACAACAGTAGTACAGGTTTATATGCCAACTAGCTCTGCCGATGATGAGGAAATCGACGAAATATATGAGGAGCTAAAGGGAATTATTCAGACAATTAAGGGAGAGGAAAACTTAATTGTTATGGGAGACTGGAATTCGGTAGTAGGACAAGGAAGGGAAGAGAAGATAGTAGGTGAATATGGTCTTGGCAAAAGGAATGAAAGAGGAAGCCGCCTGGTAGTATTTTGCATAGAACATAATTTAGTTATAACAAACACCTGGTTTAAGAATCACAAAAGAAGGTTGTATACGTGGAAGAGACCAGGAGACACCGGAAGGTATCAGATAGATTTTATAATGGTAAGGCATAGATTCCGGAACCAGGTGATAAACTGTAAAACATACCCAGGGGCAGATATAGACTCTGACCATAACTTGTTGGTTATGAACTGTAGGCTGAAACTAAAGAAACTACAAAAAGGTAGGAAAATAAGGAGATGGGACCTGGATAAATTGATGGAACGTGAGGTTCTTAAGAATTTCAGAGGTAGCTTTAGGCAACAATTGATAGAAACAGGGGAAAATAAAACAGTAGAAGAGGAATGGGTAAAATTGAGAGATGAAATAGTGAAGATAGCAGAGGACAAAATAGGTAGGAAGGCAAGTCCTACAAAAAATCCTTGGATATCACAGGAGATACTAAATTTAATCGATGAAAGGAGAAAATATAAAAATGCAGTAAATGAAACAGGCAAAATGGAGTACAGACGACTAAGAAATGAGATTGACAGGAAGTGCAAAATGGCTAAGCAGGAGTGGCTAGAAGGCAAATGCAAGGATGTAGAAGAATGTATAAATAGGGGAAAAATAGATACAACCTACAGGAAAATAAAAGAAACATTTGGAGATAAGAGAAACAGATCTATGAATATCAAGGACACTGATGGAAAACCAGTTCTCAGCAAAGAAGGGAAAGCTCAAAGGTGGAAAGAGTATATAGAGGGGCTCTACAAAGGAAATGAACTCAGAGACAATATTGTAGGAAGGGAGGAGGATGTAGATGAAGATGAAATAGGAGATACTGTATTGAGAGAAGAATTTGACAGAGCCCTGAAAGACCTAAGTCGAAACAAGGCCCCTGGAGTAGATGATATTCCCTCAGAGCTACTGAAGTCTCTGGGAGAACCAGCCATGACAAACCTGTTTCACCTGGTGCGTAAGATGTATGAGACAGGGGAAGTACCCTCAGACTTTAAGAAAAATGTTATCATCCCCATTCCAAAGAAAGCAGGTGCAGACAGGTGTAAAAACTACAGAACCATCAGTTTAATAAGTCATGGTTGCAAAATATTAACACGAATTATATACAGAAGGATGGAAAAGGTGGTAGAATCCGACCTCGGGGAAGATCAGTTTGGGTTCAGGAGAAATGTAGGAACACGGGAGGCAATACTCACTTTACGGCTTATCCTAGAAGATAGATTAACAAAAGGCAAACCTACATTTCTAGCTTTTGTAGATTTGGATAAGGCTTTTGACAATGTTGATTGGAATAAACTCTTTCAAGTTCTGAAGCAAGCGGGTGTAAAATATAGGGAACGTAAGGTTATTTATAACTTGTACAAAAACCAGACAGCGGTTGTCAGAGTTGAAGGGCATGAAAGGGATTCAGTGGTTGGAAAGGGAGTAAGACAGGGTTGTAGTCTTTCTCCATTGTTATTCAATTTGTACATTGAGCAAGCTATAAAGGAAAGCAAGGAGAAATTTGGAGAAGGAATTAAAGTTCAGGGTGAAGAATTAAAAACATTGCGTTTTGCCGACGACATTGTAATAATCTCAGAGACTGCAAAAGACCTGGAAGAGCAGTTGAAGGGAATGGACAGTGTGCTGAAAGGTGCATATAAGATGAACATTAACAAGAGCAAAACTAGAGTAATGGAGTGCAGTGTAAGGAAATCAGGTGATGCTGAAGGAATTAGATTGGGAAACGAAGCAATAAAGGAGGTAGATGAGTTTTGTTATTTGGGCAGTAAAATAACAAATGATTGTCGCAGTACAGAGGATATAAAATGCAGAATGGCAATGGGTATAAGAGCGTTCTTGAAAAAGAGAAATTTGTTAACATCGAATATTGATTTAAGCCTAAGGAAGTCCTTTCTGAAAGCATTTGTATGGAGTGTTGCCTTGTATGGAAGTGAGACATGGACGATAAACAGTGCGGACAGGAAGAGGATAGAGGCTTTTCAAATATGGTGCTACAGAAGAATTCTGAAGATTAGGTGGGTGGATCGCGTAACTAATGAGGAGGTATTGAACAGAATTGGAGAGAAAAGAAATTTCTGGCATACCTTGACTAAAAGAAGGGATAGATTGGTAGGTCACATTCTTAGACATCAAGGAATTGTAAATTTAGCATTGGAGGGAAGTGTGTGGGGTAAAAACCGCAGAGGAAGACCAAGAGATGGATACAGTAAGCAGATTCAGACAGATGTAGGTTGCCGTTGTTATGTGGAGATGAAGAGGCTTGCTCAGGATAGGGTATTGTGGAGAGCTGCATCAAACCAGTCTCCGGACTGAAGACCACAACAACAAACACAACATCATGCACGAGAGCACAGTATACATTTACAAACTGAAACGAAAGCGCGCAGATAAACATCAAAATACTATATGTCACTTCTAGTCAGAAGCCGGTTTCACTTATCCTCTTAAGTTTTAATTTTTTTGTTAACAAAATCATTGAAAAGGCATTGAGTGTGCTATGATGTTCACAAATAACAATGAAAAAATTCTTTATTTCATAATTTTGATACAAAAGGTGGGGTGAAATTTCGGACATGGGGACTCAACAAATACACTAATCGAAGATATACATTTTTATTATATTACACAAATATAGTCCAAATTATACATTGAGAAAACTGTTTTAATCTGTGTGATATTGAGCATAATGATTTCGTTTTGAAGTTAGGCATAGAAATATGTTACATTCACAGCATGAAACATTAGTCTTGCTTCTGCATCATTGGAATCTTTCTCTTTTATATGTGTTGTGATGCAACTCAGGTATGTGACCGGCTTTGATCGTTCGCCATATTTTGCTTGGCTGAGGAATGAATCTTGTGGTTTGATTGTCTTCATTATCTTCAGAGGAATCAGATTCCTCATTTTTCTCATTTCCTTCTTCTATTAGATAATTGCCAAAGTCAATTTTGAATAGGCTTAACTGTTTAATCTCTTTTAGTCTTTGTCCTTTCTTCAACTGATCACCTTTGCTTCAACCAGGAATTGGTAATGGCCATGTCAATCATATGTAAAATTACACCAACCGTCCACTTTTTTGTTTGTGCTCGAGATAAACAGTAAGCCAACATGCGCCCAGGCATATCACTCCTCCCATTGACAAGTTGTATGTAGCTACTACTTTTGGACGTCGGTCATTTATATGTCGTCTTTCTTTTTTGGACCGTCTTTGGCATTGTAATACTGGATCAGCTCCTTGTGCAGTGGATAACATGAAAACACTTTTATTAGCAAACCAATGAACACATAGCGTTTAGTAACTGTATCATAAAACCTCTTCCCATTTTCTTGAGTTCTTTGTCATCTTTTAGCTTATGTTTTATGAAGACATGTTTTTGTGGTTATGGTAGATTTTACCTGTAATGCAGATAGAGAGGTAGATCATCATCTGAAGTTTCGGAATCCTCAGTGGTGGAATCTATTGCTGCAGTTTCCAAAGTAAGTACCGATGTATTGCAATCATCATTGAAATCGTCGTCATCGGAAATGTCGTCCACCTCAGATTCATCCATTATCGCTGGATTACATCCAAATCTTTTTCTGAAATGTAAATGTAGTGTATCTCTTTAAATCAGTCTTTAAATACTATATAAAAGGTAATCAAAAGCAAAATTATTAGATAAGTCAACATAAAAGACCCATGAGCAAATTTCGTGTTAGTACATATTGAGACCCAATGTCCTAAAACTGACATCTTACATTTCACATCTCTCTACCGTCTACACACAAAACCGTACAAAATTTGTTCATATGGCAAAAATTCTTCATTGTTTAATTGAAAGAGAGCATATTTACTTTTAAAAATAACTAAATATTTAAATTAGTAACATTGTCATTTACCTGGATTAAAGAAACGCGTGTTCCGATTTCCTTGCGCCGCAATTTTCATATGATTACTGTGGAGGGAAGAACGCTGCAGAGCCAACTATTAACGATCTACTGAATGCTACTGACATGTACCGGCACAGCTGTAAACGTCGTGCACCAGTGGCACTCGCCGTGGTGGCCCCACGAATTACTCAACACTTGGTGTCAAATTTCACTCCTTAGGACTTAGGAGGTTATAGAAGGCTGCGTTGCTGGTACTCGGCCAGCGGCTAAACAGATTTCAGATTTTATGTTTTTTTTTTTTTTTTTTTTTTTTTTTTTTTTTTTTTTTTTTTTCTCCTCATGTGTGCTTCATAACTTGAAATATCTTCCATGATTAATTGAAGTAGCTCGTCAAAAGAATTTATTTACATTCTCAAATAGGTCACAGAATTTTTCTGCATACATTTCTAATGTACAAAGTCACGAATTGGCTACGTACGAGCCGAACACTTAGTATAGGTTGCACCCAGTGCTGCCATTTTCTTACTCTCTCTTTTTTCCTTCTAAGCAACCAGAGTAAACACAATATTTCTTCTTCGATCTCCATTTTGACACCGCCAGTTCCCGCTACACACTGCGAACGACAACCGTTTACTAACAGCGGCCGGACACCGCATATATCAACTCACAGGCCGCCATTCTGCAGTTCAAACTGCGAGATTTCCGCATGTCTGAATGCGGCATAAGGCCTTGCAAGAGAGCAGCCCTTGAATCTACATCTACATCTACATGGGTTACTCTGCAAATCACATTTAAGTGCCTGGCAGAGGGTACATCGAACCACCATTATACTATTTATCTCCCATTCCATTCTCGAATAGCGCGCGGGAAGAAAGAACACCTGAATCTCTCCGTTCCAGCTCTGATTTCACGTATTTTATTCTGATGGTCATTTCTACCTATGTAAGTGGGAGTCAACAATATATTTTAGCATTCGTAGGAGAATGTTGGGAATTGGGGTTTCGTAACTAGCCCACACCGCAGCGATAAGCGCCGTTGTTGTAATGATTCCAATCCCAGATCCCGTATCATTTCCGTAACGCTGTCTCCCCTGTATCGTGACAATACGAAACGAGCTGCCCTTCTCTGGATTCTTTCGATGTCCTCCGTCAAACCCACCTGATAAGGATCCCACACTGGGCAGCAATAGTCCAAAAATGGACGGACAAGCACAGTGTATGCAGTTTCTTTAGTAGTTCTGTTGCATCTTTTAAGGTTTCTGCCAATAAAACGCAGTCTTCAGTTCGCCTTTCCCACGACATTATCTACGTGTTCTTTCCAACATGAAATCAAATGTTTGAAGAGCTTATGGGACTTAACTACGAGGTCATGTCCCTAAACTTACAAACTACTTATGAACTAGCTAATACTAAGGACGGCACAAATATCCATGCCCGAGGGGGGTATTCGAACTCCCGACCGAAGTGTCCGTGCAGACCGTGACTGGCGCGCCGCAGTCCCCTCGGCCACCACGACCGGCTGTTCTTTCCAGTTTAGGTCTGAAGTAATAGTAATTCCTAGGTATTTTGTGGAGTTTATGGCCTTCACTTTTGATTGATTTATCATGTATACAAAGTTTAAAGGATTTCTTTTCGTACTCATGTGGACGACTTCACACTTCTCATTACTTAGAGTCAATTGCCAATTTTTACATCATACTGATATCTTATTCAGATCGTTCTGCAGTTGGATTTGATCTTCAGATGATATTAATAGACGGTAAGTGACGGCGTCATCTGCAAAAAAGCTAATAGAGCCACTTAGAGTTTCCCCTAAATCGGTTATGTAAATAAGGAACAGCAGAGGACCAATAACACTACCCTGTGGAACGCTCGATATCACCACTGTTTTAGTCGATGCCTTAACATCGATTACTACGAACTGTGTCCTCTCTGACAGGAAATCCCCTATGGAATCGCAAATTTGGGGCGATATACCATAACCACGCAATTTGATTGAAAGCCGTTTGTGAGGTACGGTGTCAAAAGCCTTTTGGAAATCGAGAAATACGGAATCGCTTTGCGATGCCTTGTGGATAGCGCCCATCACTTCGTGTGAATTAAGAGCTAGTTGTGTTTCGCATGAATGACATTTTCTAAATCCGTGTTGACCTTGGGTCAATAGATCATTCTGTTCGAGGTAATTCATAATATTTGAATGCAGGATATGTTCCAAAACCCTGCTGCAAATTGACGTCAATGGAATAGGCCTGTAGTTTAGTGGGTTACTCCTACTGCCTTTCTTGAATACAGGTGTGACCTGTGCAACTTTCCAATCTTTTATTTGTATCTACTGATGCAAATAAAGTATTTGAGAACAAATCCTGCTGAGAAAACTTCAGTGTCTGGGGTTCGCTGGCCACAGTGGTTTGATTGAGTCGCGCTTCGTACGTGGGCGAAGAAGGAAGGGACGAAGGCCAGTACTGCGCTGGGGTGAGTGTGGCGGAGATTGGAGCGCGTGTGATGTAGTTCAGTGACTGGCCTTGTGATTCCCCGAAACTACAGGAGCAAACGGGAGACACAGCCACCTCCCTTGTTATAGGGGATCAACGACGAGCGCCTGTGATGCGACAGGGCAGCAATCTGGAGCCGTGGATCCCGGCCCAGCTGTAAAACGCCTTGCTGAATGGGGCGTGTTATCCGGCGTGTGCGGAGGGGGATTCGGGGAATTTGATTTCCTAGCCACCCCAGCGACGTCGCTTGGACATTCAAGATAGGTTCTGCAAGGTTTTGATATATTTTATACCATTTGTATCAGATAAGAGGTTATTTCCTTGCTGTGGTGCGACGTTGGCTTAGACTCGTCTTGATAGTGGATGTTCGAGAAGGAATCCGCCATTATGTTTGGATGTTTCTTCAGAAATGATTACTGATCGCCGGCCGCGGTGGCCGAGGGGACTGAGGCGCTCTAGTCACGGTCTCCACGGCCACTACGGTCGGGGGTTCGAATCCCCCCCTCTGACATGGATATTTGTGCCGTCGTTAGTGTTAGCTAGTTCATAAGTAGTTTGTAAGCTTAGGGACTGATGACCCCGTAGTTAAGTCCAATAAGTTCTACAAACATTTCTTATATTAAAAAAAATGAAAAAGGATTACTTATCTTTGGGAAATTCAGAATTCATTTATCTGCCTAGTGACATTTCGCGTGGCCTACTTTTCTTCCTTTCTTTCTTATCTGTCGTTTCTAACTTTTGGTTTTCTTGTCTGAGCGCTATCGATCAGGGATTTCAAATACATTCTGTGTTCCTAAATTTCCGGAACGCATTTGGCACTGTGTTCTTATCAAATTGCACGCTTATTGGATGTCGCCACGATTGGATTCTACATCTACATCTACATGGGATACTCTGCAAATCACATTTAAGTGCCTGACAGAGGGTTCATCGAACCACCATTTTACTATTTATCTCCCATTCCATTCTCGAATAGCACGCGGGAAGAAAGAAAACCTGAATCTCTCCGTTCGAGCTCTGATTTCTCGTATTTTATTCTGATGATCATTTATACCTATGTAAGTAGGAGTCAACGATATATTTTCGCATTCGGAGGAGAATGTTGGTGATTAGAGTTTCTTTCGTAAGTAGCCCACGCCGCAGCGATAAGCGCCGTTGTTGTAATGATTCCCATCCCACATCCTGTATCATTTCTGTAACGCTGTCTCCCCTGTATTTGTGACAATACGAAACGAGCTGCCCTTCTCTGGACTCTTTCGGTGTCCTCCATCAAACCCACCTGATAAGGATCCCACACTGGGCAGCAATACTCCAAAAAAATGACGGACAAGCGTAGTGTATGCTGTTTCTTTTGTATTTCTGTTCGTGATTTCCTGTCAGAAAGGACACAGTACGTTATAATTTACGGAAAGTCATCGAGTAGAAGTGATATCTTGCGTTCCCCAGGGATATATAATGGGCTCCTACTGTTCCTTATTTTTATCAATGATTTAGGAGACAATCTGAATACCTCTCTAAGACTACTCTCGGATAATGCTTCATTTACCGGTCAGTAAAGTCACCAGAGGATCAAAAGCAACTAAACAATGATTTATATAAGCTTTCAGGGTGGTGCAAAAATTGCCAATTGCCCCTAAATAATAAAAAGTGTGAATTCATCCATGTTGTTGTTGTTGTGGTCTTCAGTCCGGAGACTGGTTTGATGCAGCTCTCCACAGTACCCTATCCTGAGCAAACCTCTTCATCTCCACATAACAACGTCGACCTACATCTGTCTGAATCTGCTTACTATATCCATCTCTTGGTCTTCCTCTGCGGTTTCTACCCCACACACTTCCCTCCAACGCTAAATTTACAATTCCTTGATGTCTAAGAATGTGTCCTACCAATCTATTCCTTCTTTTAGTCAAGGTATGCCAGAAATTTCTTTTTTCCCCAATTCTGTTCAGTGCCTCTTCATTACTTACGCGATCCACCCACCTAATCTTCAGCATTCTTCTGTAACACCACATTTCAAAAGCCTCAATCCTCTTCCTGTCCGCACTGTTTATCGTCCATGTTTCACTCCCATACAAGGCAACACTCCATACAAATGCCTTCAGAAAGGACTTCCTTAGGCTTAAATCAATATTCGATCTTAACAAATTTCTCATTTTCAAAAACGCTTTTGTAACCATTGCCATTCTGCATGTTATATCTTCTGTACTGCGACCATCATTTGTTATTTTACTGCCCAAGTAACAAAACTCATCTACCTCCTTTATTGCTTCGTTACCTAATCTAATTCCTTCAGCATCACCTGATTTTCTTAGACTGCACTCCATTACCCTAGTTTTGCTCTTGTTAATCTTCATCTTATATGCATCTTTTACCATACTGTCCAATCCGTTCAATTGCTCTTCCAGGTCCTTTGCTGTATCTGACAGGATTACTATGTCGTCGGAAAAACGCAATGTTTTTAATTCTTCACCCTGAACTTTAATTCCTTCTCCAAATTTCTCCTTTCTTTCCTTTATAGCTTGTTCAATGTACAAATTGAATAACATTGAAGAAAGGCTACAACTCGGTCTTACTCCCTTTCCAACCACTGCATCCCTTTCATGCCTTTCAACTCTGACAACCGCTGTCTGGTTTTTGTACAAGTTGTAAATAATCTTACGCTCCCTATATTTTACTCCTGCTTGCTTCAGAACTTGAAAGAGTTTATTCCAATCAACATTGTCAAAGGCCTTCCCCAAATCTACAAAAGCTAGAAATGTAGGTTTGCCTTTTCTTAATCTATCTTCTAGGATAAGCCGTAAAGTGAATATTGCCTCCCGTGTTCCTACATTTCTCCTGAACCCAAACTTATCCTCCCCGAGGTCGGCCTCTACCAGCTTTTCCATCCTTCTGTAAATAATTCGTGTTAATATTTTGCAACCATGACTTTTTAATCTGATGGTTCTGTAGTTTTCTCACCTGTCTGTACCTGCTTTCTTTGGAATGGGAATTATAACATTTTTCTTAAAGTCTGAGGGTATTTCACCTGTGTCATACATCTTACACACCAGGTGAAACAATTTTGTCATGGCTGGTTCTTCCAGAGACTTCAGTAGCTCTGAGGGAATATCATCAATTCAACTAAATACCTAGGAGTAACAATTACTAACAACTTAATTTGGAAAGAACACACAGAAAAGATCGTTGGGAAAGCGAATGAAAGGCCACGTCTCATTGGCAGAACACTTATAAGATGCAACAGTTTCGTTAAAGAAACAACCTACACTACACTTGTGCGCCCTATTTTGGAATATTGCTGCGTATTGTGGAATCCACACCAGGTGGGACTGTCAGACAATTTAGAGAAAGTTCAGAGAAGGGCAGCTCATTTTGTATTATCGAGATATAGGGGAGAGAGTGTAACAGAAATGATGCAGGAGTTGGGTTGGAAATCATTAAAAGGAAGGCGTTATTTGTTATTTCGGAATTTCTTACATCAGCTTTCTCTTCCGAATGCACCGAACTATATAGGGAGACATGACCATCATAATAAAATAAGAGAAATCAGATCGAAAACGGAAAGATTTAGTTCTTCACTTTATCGGCGAGCTATTATAGAATGGAACTCCAGAGAAATATAAAAGCAGTTCGATGAGCCCTTTGCCACGCACTTCAATGTGAATTGCAGAGTATTCAGGTAGATGTAGATGTTGGCGGTTCGGACAAGCCTGTCGTTCCTCAGCCGTGGCTTAGGAGCCTGGTTCTATCCCACTCAAGTCTTGCAACTGAATGCCTTTCGCGTCAAGTTGATGACACGTGCTTACGGGCCATCGGCACTGTTTACTTGTGATTTTGTAGGCGTCAGGAACTTCAGTCGTATAATTTTTTTGAAAAGAGCTGACCGCCATTTGACTGAAAGTTTTGTTTATTGTCACTACCTGGTTTGGCCTTAGACCATTTTCAAGTCATAGGTCATGGTCATAATAATAAAAACAATAAAATATTCGTAGTTGAATCCATGTCGGAGTTATAAAATAGGTGATACATTTGTCCCACATCTTAATTTTTAAAAAAAAAGAAGATATGGGGACAAACGTGTCACCCATTTTATAACTCCGACATGGATTCAACTCCGAATATTTTATTGTCTTTATTATTATGACCATGACCTAAGGAAACCTATCTGACAACTTTCGTCACAGCACTTGAAAATGGCCTAAGGCCGAAAGCAGGTAGTGATAACAAACAAAACTTTCAGTCAAATGTCGGTCAGCTCTTTTAAAAATCTGTTTACTTGTGTTTGGATTGCGACTCCGAGCCGTTCGCTATTTCAACGGCCAGCCATCTCCAAGTGTCAGTTCTTTTAAGCACTGTGAAAGTGTGTTACGCCCTTTCACCATAAGTTTGGCATTAAAACTTTGTCATGGCACATCTATTATTTATGCAATGAGATCTTTTGAGGTTCCGTTCTGGCTCTGGCTGAAACTCGTAGTCGTTTTATGTATGTGTTATGTTAAATGGTGGGCAGCCTCCTAATTTTTGAAGGTTTAAAGGGTGGACTGCGAAGTTCGGGATATTGAGTGTATCACTTTTATTATAGCAACTGTCTATAGCAAAAACCAGGCAGTCCTGTATACTTCAAAGTTTAAAAGGATTCACTGCGAGCTTTATGATATTGTGTGTGATTTTTGTTAAAGAAATTATCTATATTAAAAACCTGCAGTCGTGTAATACCTTGAATGTTTAAAAGGATGGCTGCGAACTTTATGATATTGTGTGTGTCACTTTCATTAAAGCAATTGGTCTATTGTAAAAACTATGTGGTCCAGAGTACTTTGAAGGTTTAAAGGGTTGGCTACGAACTTTATGATTTTGTATGTCAGATTATTTAAGCAATTGTCTATGGTAAAATCATGCACTCCTGTAACACTTTGAAGGTTTAAAGGGTTAACCGCGAACTTCATTATATTGGGGATACCTTTTATTAAAGCATTGGTCTATTGCAGTGCTTTCCAAACTGGATGTCGCGACACCCTAGGGTGTCGCGTAGTAGTATCAGGGGTGTCGCGAGAAATTTAGACTCCAAACAAAAAAATTTGTCACAAAATATCCTTCTCTTCATACTATCCTGAAGACTCGCCTACAGCTAATCATCCTTCTCTTCATTGAGTGCACCACAGATCACTTATTAAAGGAACGATCGGTGCACATTAATTGCCGGACGTCCTAGACCTAATAGGCAGTGACCACGCCCCTGTCCTACTTACCTTTGATCACCGCCCCCGCCCTGCCCGCGCTCCTCGTCCCATGCCCCCTCCCAAACTCGTCCATGATTATTCCCGTGCCGACTGGGATGCCTGCCGTCGCTCCATAGACACCTCGGTTGAAAGCCACCCACTCCCCCTCCATACTCCCGCCGATATTGACCATGCCTCCTGCTTTCTCTAGCAGACCGTTGCTGACGCGGTCCATGCCCATGTCCCCACCCGGGCGATCTATCCTCACCGCCCTACCCTTCCTCCACAGACCGTCCTTCTCCTCCGCGAATCCCGCCGTCTGTACCGCTCCTTTCTCCGGACCCGTGACAGGGATACTCTCCAACGTCACCGGCAACTCCAATGACACATCAGAAACCTTTTGTCCGCGAAGAAACGCCGGGACTGGCGTCAGACATGCACCCGCCTTAACTCGCTCCTCCCGGTCTACTCCGCCAAGTACTGGCGTGCCTTCCGCCGTCTTACTGGCAGTCACTCCTCCCCCCACTACCCACTCCTCCATGATGATCGTCCTTTCCCTGACAACGCCAGTAAGGCAGAACATTTTGTCTCCTACCTTTCCGACATCTTTTCCATTCCCGATGATCCCCTCTTTGACTACTCTCTCTTCCCGGACGTCCATGAGCGCACCGACACCTCCTCTCCTCTGCTCGCCCCTGGCTTCCAGTACTTGGACCACATTCCTCCCTCAGAATTGAACACTCCCATTATTGCCCGTGACATAATAGACACTCTCTGCACAAAACGAAATACCGCCCCCAGTCACGACTGGCTGACCTACCGCCACCTCCGCGCATGCCCCCTCTCATTTCATGAAGTCCTTGCCAACCTCTAAAACGTCATCCTTTATACTGGCTTCTACCCCGACCTGTGAAAGACCTCCCGTATTCTCATGTTCCTCAAACCCAACAAACCCCCGACCCAGGCCTCATCCTACCGTCCCATCAGT
Organism: Locusta migratoria; assembly: GCA_026315105.1. Classification (NCBI taxonomy): domain Eukaryota; kingdom Metazoa; phylum Arthropoda; class Insecta; order Orthoptera; family Acrididae; genus Locusta; species Locusta migratoria. The sequence goes on from CM048744.1 coordinate 670,287,242, forward strand.
CTTACCTCCGTGTTCAGCAAGGTCCTGGAAACCATCCTTTCTCGTCGAATCCACCAGCACCTCCACCGCCACCAGTTTCTCCCCCCCCCCCTCCCAGTGTGGCTTCCGACCCTCCTTCTCTGCCTACGACCAGCTCCTTCGCCTGACTCATCTCCTCTCCATCTAACTCAACTCCCGTCGCTCCGCAATTTTTGTATCACTCGACATCCAAAAAGCCTACGACCGAGTATGGCATTCCGGTCTCCTCTTCAAGATCCAGCTCTACGCCCTTCCCATTAATTACGTCCACCTCATTGCTTCCTTCCTAACCCGCCGCCCCTCCTATGTCACTGTTTGCAACTCCGACTCCCGATGTTCTACCCCTCCGCCGGGGTGCCCCAGGGATCAGTCCTCTCTCCCCTCTTCTATCTCCTCTACTCTGCCGACATGCCTCAACCCAAACCTCCCGTCTATCTCCTCCAATATGCTGACGACACCGCTTTCCTGGCCCTCGCCCCCTCTCTGGCCCGTTCCCAGGTTTTGCTCCAGTCCCACCTCACCGAGTTCGCCTCCTGGTGTAACCGGTGGCTCCTCCCTGTCAATCCAGACAAATCCCAGGCAATAGTCATCGGTCGTACTACCCGCTCCTTCCGCCTCCACGATTTCTATCTTGCCCTCCACAACCGCCCAATCCGTCACACCCCCACCCTAAAATACCTAGGCCTTACCCTTGACTGCCAACTGTCCTGGACTCCTTACCTCTGTCCCGCCTCAACCTCCTGAAACTCCTTACCGGCCGGACGTGGTGCCTCCACCCTTCCAATGTCCTTCACACCTACAAATCAATCATGCGCCCCGTCCTTTGTTCTTTACACCCCGCCTGGATATCGGCCCCTCCTACTTTCTACAAATCCCTCCAGATCCTAGAACGCCACGCCCTCCGCCTCGCTTACCGTATCAGACTCCCTTCCCCCACGCGGATCCTCTATGACCTCATCCCCTTCCCTCCTCTCCTACAACACCTCGAACATCTCCGACTCCTTTACACATCCCGCAAAATCGAGTCCCAAAACCCTCTGCCACGCCTCCGCCAAACCGTTCCTCCCGGCCTTCACCTACATACACTCCGTATCCTCTCCCAGGGCAACTTCCGCACCCTTCCTCTACCGGATACCGAACTTCGTGCCGATATTTACCCCTCCTACCAACTATGATCCCTTCCCCGTAACATCAGCACCCCTCCCCTCTCTCCCGTCCCTTTTCCTTCCAGCCCGCTTGGCTACCCGTCTCCCATGCCCAGAGTCTCGTCATTCCTTCTCTCCCCTCCTTTCTCTCTCTTCCCTCCCCTTCTCCCCCTCCCCCGCACTTCCCCCAGCCCTGTCCCCCCCTCCGTCCCCCTCCCCACCCCCTGCGGGGGCGACTCGACTCTTTTACCAACATGTTCAGTGCCAGTGTGTCCAGTGTCGTGTGTTTTTTAATCCGTGCCTCTGTGTTCGCCGTCCGCAAGTTTTATTCTGTGCACCGTCCAGTGTCTTCGTAGTGTTTCTGCAATGTACTTTTAACTCGTCACCGTGGCCAACTGTTTTTACTGACTGTGTGTTTTTTATTACTACTCGTCTGTTCATCGATCCCTGACATATGTTTGTCCCGTTTTAACCATGTACGTTTTTGTCCGTCAAAAACTCAACGTGTAAATTGTTTTAACGTTCCACACTTTTTGTTCCTCTTTTTATGCTTTCTCTTATTATCAATTCATGTATGTCACATGGCTGAAGAGCAGCCACCGCAGCTGCTGCCAGCCTACCAACTGTTTACAGTTGGCTTGAAAACACAATAAAGGAAAAAAAAGCACATTAATTGCGTGCTCAGCCGCTAAGCTGCAGCTCTGCTTCAGCAGCGATAGACACTCAGTGTTCGTTCAAGCAGCTGCCAGTTACCAGATTCTAGCAAACTGCGCATGCGCAGAGCTGCTGCTGACACTCGATAACAGCTCTTCCAATGCGCAGTTTGCTGGAACTGGCAGCTGCTTGAACGAACCTTCACTGTAGTCTGCTTTCCTTCTCAAAAATCTGCATCTGAGCGTTTTTTAATTGATTTATCAAAGCCACGTCGCCCTCGGTAGCGTTTCTTACAATTAAGTCAATCAATGACACAGTGGCTATAAAAGCTGTCACAGATTGTAATAGCAGTCACAATTGTCCACTAACTAAAGCTATTCAGTAGCGATGTTTAGTATGGAGTATGGCCGGGTGATTAACGGAAAGTAGTGTTTTAAATGCAGTGATCGTTGGTTAGAACCCTGGTATGCGTTAACATTTTTTCTCTCACTTTCCTGTTTGTAACAGATTCTGGGACCAGAAATGACATTCATATTCTTACTTGTCACAAATATTTATCCATTTTTTTCCGAATATGTCGAGACTTTCGAGGTCGTGGTGAAGCAAGAACCTAACAATAGAACTTAAATAATAATTCATCACTTGTGTTAAATACATCCTCTTTATTTCTGAAAATAATGTGATAATACTGAACTGAAAGGGAACACCCAATGTGTTGTCTAAATCAGAAATCCGAGCAGCTAATTTCGAGATTCCGTTTTCAGTCGATCCAGCAAAACCCTATCTGGCCCTGACATGTACCGACGACAGCGAAAAACGGTTTCCGAAATTCAGTTTTCGTGTTTTGGAAGTTGGGTCTCATGTAGAAGAAGCAAGTATTACTGTGAGTTAGGTATTGTTGTCTGCGGCGTTACTCTGTTGTACATCTCCGTAGTTCCTGATGTTTCTTTTTCTTGCGATGAGTGTACGTAATTGCTGCAGTCATGATCAACATTAAACATGTCAATGCGTACGAGGATTTCAGTTTCGTTTACAAACTATATTTAAGCGATACTTTATTTCCGTCCCCCACCTCTCCCACCCCCCCGCTAGAACCGTCTAAATTCTACCATATGTATTTATATTAGTGAAAGGATTTCGCGCAATACCGTAAGCTATAAAAGGGTGTCGCCATGAGAGAAAGTTTGGAAAGCACTGGTCTATTGTATTGATCTGGAATTATAAATATTGCATGCACTCTATATCCACTGTTTGCACAATGAATCTTCAGTGAATTGGAAAAATCCTAAGAGGCTATACTAATTTTTATTTTCGACAGTGATTACAATAACTGGTTAAAGCTTGTCCTATAATAAAGCTTACAAAATGAGTTAAAAGGCATCCACCTCTCCAGGCTTCAAAATACTGCATTGCTTATGAAGTAGATAAGTATAACATCTGATGGGGACTAAATATTTTAGTTCGTCTATTTATATGCTGAAGTCACTCATTAGCGTAGCAGAGTTCACCGTCTTACTTGGAGGTGATGATATCCATTTTCCTTGGCAGTCATTTGACGGCGGCACTAAGGGCAACGAGTTTACAGCAGAGCAGTATCGGAGGTGGTGCATAATCACGTCACGAAATTTAAATGAGCCAATTAACATTCATGAACTTCTTGCTCTTTTCTCTGACAAACTGCGCATTGCGCTCCACTGTTTCTGAGCATCTGTTGTACAAATTGTAACTGCATTGGTACGTAATGTCTGTTCAAAGCGTCGCAATACCCTCCCTTTTTTTTATTCTTATTGCGCAGTATAATATTAGATATCACTATCAAATAAAATATAACATGTAAGTAAGAGAATACTGGTACAGTTCAAATGTGAAGTCCAATATTAATAAATCGTCGGATACGAGGCACGTAAGAACAGTAAAGGAAATTCACATAATTCCGCTATATCATGGTAGTAGGAATCCATTCTAGTACGAAATTTCAACCGACTTGATAAATGATCGCAAAAGAAATAAAAACTTCGTTGCCCGGAACCATTGTATTTCGTCGTTACTGGATAAACCAAACTCACAAGACAAGAAATATTACAATATTTAACACCACTTAGGATTTAACATCCACTCAGTCCGGTTAACACAGAACAATTACTGCAATCTCTTCTCATGTTCAGACAGATGAACATTCATTATTCATCATTTGTAATTCAAAGAAATATTTTGTTCTAACGTAATTTTATATATACCTGTATTACTGTTTATATTTTAAAGTAACAACATGTAAAAAGAAAAATTAATTCAAGACGTGAAACAAATTACGAAAAATAAATTACTTTCTTTCTGCCGGTAAAATCTTGTCATCCCACAGCATGTATCATCACAAAAGAGTAATTCGTTAAATCAAATTCTTTTCATTAACTTCGATTTTTAAAGAACTGAATTATTCGCCGGATGAATAAGTTCTGTTGAAGATATTCCGGATCATTTTTAATTTTGCGCCAAATAAGTGAAGACGCAAAATGCGGTTAGCATTCTTGTACACGCCTTTGTTGCATATGTAACTGCCGGAAGTTTCATTGCTGCATGTTTGTTAGTTATTGTTTGGTACTGTGTTGTGTAGAATGTTGTGTCGCACAGTTTGCGAATTTAGAAATTTGCAAGAGCAAGAGGAGCAACGCGTCTGCATTAAAATTTGCGTGAAACTCGTGAAAAAATTTACAGAGACGCGTGAAATCATGCACGATTGATACGGTGTTGAGTGCTTCAGCCATATTTGGTGTTACGAGTGTTTTACACGTTTTGAAAACGGCCGACGGAAGTTAAAGATGATCCCCGTTCAGGACGTCATGCTGATTGTTTCCTTTTACTTTGAAGGTTTTCCTCGTCATGAATTCGAATCCGCTTCTGTAGTCTAGTGGACAGCGTGGTGGTTTTCCGTGCAGGGGGCTCGAGTTCGATTCCGCTCGTGGACTGGGAGTTGTGTTGTCCTCATTATGATTGACACGCAAGTCGCCTTAGTGCCGTCAGCTAAAAAGACGCACCATGCGTTATTTATGTCGAACACATACGTCAGATGAAGCCTGACCGCCATCTTGCTCAGTTTTGGAATGCTATTTCTCCGTTAAAACTATGTGTTAAGTCGACCCTCTTACTGCTAATGCAATGAATTGTCGGTCAGTCCAAAGTATGTGCTCTCAAACAATATACTTTATTCAATAAATGCTAATAAATACTCATGATAATCTATATTTATAAATGTGAATGTCTGTTCGGTGTACGTTTATCACGTCTGAACCACAAGACATAAAGAGTTAAAAATTTGTACAGTTACTAATGTCTACCCGGGGAAGGCTTTAGGCACGGTTTTATGGCGATCGGATAGCTATGTATTTATATATATTAATGTGAATGTCTGTTCGGTGTACGCTTATCACGTCCGAACGACAAGACGCTGAGACTCAAATATTTGTACAGTTACTAATTTATATGTGAGGAAGGTCTTAGGCACGGTTTTATAGCGATTTGATAGATATTTATTAATTTCAAGAATATAACGGAATTTTCGGGACAATAATTACTCTTTGAAAATTATATTTACTCTTTGAAAATGGTTTTATTGGTTGCATTGTTGCTTGAGGGTTGATAATGATAAAAGGGTGGAGTATATTGGGATGGAAAGTTATAGGTGTATATTAAATTCTACGTGTGTGTGTGTGTTAATATTTCGTTCTGCAGCGAAAACTACAGAACGCAAACGAATGGTCTTGTAATTGTTGTCCGAAGTTTCCCGTTGTACACCATAGCAGTTCCATGCCGATAGCTGTAAGAGTGTGGAAGATATTGGGGTTGAAAGTCGACAAATTACAAAGAAAAATTTGGACTGAAGGCCAGAGATGACGTTTGCGACTCTATAGCAAGGAGGTTACATACAGCTAAACGTAATGCCACATACCATATCTTTGGTCTATGCGTGCTACAATGTCTTCAGCTCTTTCTCTGTAAGGATAAGCATACGAATATGGAAATATAAGAATAAATAAATAAAGCAGTAAAAAAGAAATTTCATCTAATATGTCTCTTTAAAAAAAATCGATTTGATGTTCGCGCATTACATCAAGTGATCGATCTGTGATATTATTACAATCATTATTGTTGAATTTCGTGATTGGATTCTTCGAAACGAGTGCATTTATCCGTGTGATTTGATCTCATAGCACACTACTCAAAGATAGCTTATCTATCATAATCAACTAACACGTGAGCGGAGCTGCGGGTTTAAGCTCGTTTATAATACATGGTGCAAAAATTAGCAATTGACCCTTAATAATAAGTGGGAGATCATCCATACAACCACTAAAAGAAACGCGTTAAACGTAAATTACACGGTAAATCAGTCAAACGTACAGGCAGTGAAATCAGCCACATACCTAGGAGTAACAATTACGAACAACTTAAATTGGAAGAAGACATATAAAATATTGTAGGGAAGGCGAACGAAAGACTACGTTTAGAAGATGGAACAGTTCTACTAAAGAAAATGCCTACACTACACTTGTGCGTCCTATTTTGAAGTATTGCTGTGCATTGTGGGATCCACACCACGTGGGACTGACGGACGATTTAGAGAAAGTTCACAGAAGGGCAGCTCGTTATGTATTATCGTGATATAAGGGAGAGAGTGTCACGGAAATGATTCACGAGTTGAGATGGAAATCATAACAAGAAAGGAGTTATTTGTAGTAACGAGATCTATTTGCGAAATCTCTTTCACCAGCTTTATCTTCACAATGCGAACAGATATTGTTAGCACCCACCTACTTAGTGACAAATGATCGTCATAATAAAATAAGAGAAATCACATCGAAAACAGAAAAATTTGTGTGTTCCTTTTTCCCGTGAGCTATTAGAGAGTGGAACTATAGACAAATATCATGAAAGTTGTTTTATTAACCTTCTGCCAGGCAGTTGAGTGTGATTTGCAGTGTATCCATGTAGATGTAGATCGCTATAAGTCATCTGCACATTGCTCCCTGTTGGTGGATGAGTGTTTACACAGAAACAAAATCATTGCGCTTCCTCATCCTCCGTATTCCCCAGACCCGGACTTTTCGGACATTTCTTTATTTTGCTAATTGAAAATGCCTTTTAAAGGACGAGGATTTGTAACGATAGACGAGATAAAAGAAAATTCACAAATGCTTCTTCACGCGATGAAGCGAGTGGCGTATCGAGACTTATGCCTGAGGTGGAAACGGCTTTGGCAGCAGTCTGTCAATTGTGCAGGAGACTATGTCGAAGGAGACCATGCACAGTAAGTAACAGGTAAGCGTGAGAAAATTTTGTGGACGAGGTTTCGGAATATTTTGAACAGGCCTCATATAATATTCCTGGCTTAAGGTAGTGCCACAGTCTAACATAAACAGTGGCGACACTCACTGCTGTAAAAATTGTTACCAACTGACAGCTGCAACGACACTAGCGCTCCTAGCGGTAGGAAAGCACCACAGTTGTGGTGTTTGTTTATAATTACTTTTGTACGTAATTAACGATATATTTAGTACAATTTTTGCGTTACAAGCGTTAGTAAAATATAAAGAGACGTAAATTAATGTAAAAACAGTCAATTTTACTGATTCAGTGGTATAAACAACAACTTCGTTTTGAAGAAATACTTAGGAATATGTGTGTATTTCAATCTTATTCCGCTGAAAGTAAACATAAGAGAATAATAAATTTCTATTATGGTCTTTTCTTACTGTGACAGGTAGTTTTTTGACGTGTATAAATTCGGTGTGGAGTCTAATAATTCGCACAGTTTTACAAACTCATACGTCTTCCTTCAACGTGCATATTATGTTCAGTGTAATTACTTTAGCTTAAAAAGGCAAAGTTTTGATGTTTCTTACCATTCATTTGTGGTTCAGCTGTGCAACAATTGTGGAATTGCCTTCGTCTCTGTTGGAAAACAGTTTCATTGCTTATGCCGTTTTATTGCCACGTTTGTGATGTGTGTCATTCAACGACAACTGTTGTAGCTGATTTGGTACGTTAGATACTGTAGTTATTGCATTCTATATACGTTTGCTACGTTCAAACTCACTGATTAGACTGGAATTATAGTGATGAAACCGTAACATTCGTTAGTAGAAAAGCGACGTCTTTCTGCCAAAGGAAAGCTCTTCTGGTGTTCCTAGCCATTTTTATTTTTAATAGAAAATTAAATTATTTAGCAGAAGCCTGTAGGTTAGAAGATAGCGGTAAATAAAGTATCCTGTAATGTACCGTTTTGTACCTTGCCAGGGGCCTTAGGAAACTTAATTACGACAAATGTAGAGCTGTTTTAAAGTTATTACCTATTTTAAGGTATTACATCCGTTTCCTAATGTAAAAAGTATGTTAAAATCAATATAAACTATACTATTCGCACTCATCTAATGTCGTATTCAGAAATGTAGCTTTCCGGCCGCTTGGAGCGCTACTGTCGCAGTGTATAACAAAAATCTGCGGACGTGTCGTGACTGTATATGTTAGACTGTGGTAGTAAGACATGAGAATTCATGAGACTGCCCTGGGCAAGGATGGCCAAGATTTGCTATTAACGGGAACACGGCACAATTTGAGCACCGGTGTACGCGTTATCGCGACGTGTCGTAATTATTAGCGATTAGTACGGGGAAACAGATTACTGAGCACGCTATATTGAGTCGCGCGGTCGATGCCCGCTATCAGCTTGACCAGTAGCTACACTTGTGTGTACTGGCGGCTACTCATTCACTGAACATGGTCGTGGTGAACTTGCTCTAAGGACTGGCCTCGACTGCTGTGTCGAAAACGTGTCTCCTGATTTTGGCCAAGGACACTCATCGTTTAAAAAAATTAAGAAAGAAAAAAGAAGTTCAAATGTTTATAAATCTATGGGACCAAACTACTGTGATCTTCAGTCCCTAGGCTGACAAACAAACTAACCTAAGGACAACACATACGCATGGTCGAGGGAGAACTCGAAGGTCCGGCGTGTGCGGTCTTGCACTCCCTGACCTGGCACCTATACTCCATTCACCGAAACGAGAGACGTACTGTAAACGCAGCCAGGGTTGCCAGGTGTGGCGATTTTTCGCATTCTTGGCTATCTTTTTCTTAGAAAAGTAGCCATTCTAGCTTTCTGGCGACTGGCGATTAGATTTGGCCAGTAAAATTATTAGTTGGCGACTTAATGGCTATTTTATCTTGCTTAAAAACGAATGTAAAGCAATCATTTTTGAGACGTTGGGTAAATGGTAATGTCCAAATAGAAGTTATCACAAATGTCCACAGGTATCTTTGATCTGTGGAGAGTATCTCAGAGATACAAAGAAACTGAACTTGCAGACTCTTCAAGATAAAGTACCTCGAGGAACCTACAACGGTTCAAGAACAGCCTTTGAACGATGACTTCTGAAATATATTACAGCACCATATGTATGGCCCCTGTAGAGATCGTGAGGATAAGATTATATTCATTACAACATCCACAGAGGCATTTAACAGTAATTTTTTCCGCGCTCCATACGTCAACTAAACAGATATTCCTGTAACACACTTCACAATGGTTTTCAGAGTATAAATGTCAATGTTGAACACACGATATTTCCCGTTACTCTCATGGCTGATTTTTCAGTGTTTCATGACGCATTATTACGAATTCCAGTCCATCTCAAATGCTTCGTGCATTATTAGGAATTACATTATTACAGTGTACTTAACCCCCAAATGCTGTAATGTTTTTGTGTGTACTAAAGAAATGTGTGAAAGATTCAATAACATCTGTAAAAATCAGTTTTGAAGATGAAAGTGATTGGTAATCGAAGCTTTGCATGAGAACATCCCTCACGTAAGTTTAGTAGAATGAGTGTTGAACAATTTTATGCTATAAATTTTATGTTGTTGTTGTTGTGATCTTCAGTCCGAAGATTGTTTTCATGCAGCTCTCCACCCTATTCTATCCTGAGCAAGCCCTTCATCTCCTCATAATACGGCACCTACATGCATTTGAATTTGCTTACTATATTCATCTCTTCATCTTCCTTTGTGATTTTACTCCCCCGCTAATTCACAATTCATTGATGTCTAAGAAAGTTTCCTACCAGTCGATCCCTTCTTTTATCGAGTTATTCCAGAAATTCCTTTTCTCCCCAATTCCGTTCAGTACCTCCTCACTGGTTACGCGATCCACACACCTAATCTCCAGCATTCTTCTGTAACACCACATTTCAAAAGCTATCCTCATAGTGTCCGCACTGTTTATCGTCCAAGTTTCACTCCCGTACAAGGCAACACTCCACACAAATGCCTTCAGAAAGGACTTAAATTAATATTCTATGTTAGCAAATTTCTCTATTTCAAAAACGCTTTTCTTCCCATTGCCATTCTGCATTTTATATCCTCTGTACTGCGACCATATTTTATTTTACTGCCTAAGTAACAAAACTCATCTACCACCTTCATTGTTTCATCACCTAATCTAATTCCTTCAGCATCACCTGATTTTCTTAGACTGCACTCCTTTACCTTTGTTTTGCTCTTCTTAATGTTCATCTTGTATGCTCCTTTCAACACACTGTCTATTCCGTTCAATTGCTCCTCTAGGTCCTTTGCTGTCTCTGACAGAATTGCAATGTCTTCAGCAAAACACAATGTTTTTATTTCTTCCCCCTGAACTTTAATTCCCTCTCCAGATGTCTCCTTGCTTTCCTTTATTGCTTCCTCAATGTAGAAATTGAATAATATTTGGGAAAGGCTACAACCCTGTCTTACACCCTTCCCAACCACTGCATTCCTTTCATGACCTTCAACTCTGATAACTGCTGTTGGTTTATGTACAAGTTGTAAATAACCTTCAGTTCCCTATATTTTACTTCTGCTGATTTCGGATTTTGAAAGAATGTATTCCAGGCAACATTGAAATTAATAAATATGATTGTTAATTGTAACTGTGTTTAAATTTAGTATCCACCATATCTCCCGAGTCTATTACACCTACAGTATGACTATTTTGACTAGCCTCATTGGTTAGTTGGTGGCCGTCGGTGTTCAATTCATGGCTGGACTCAGATAAATGTTTCCTTGAAGGGCGAGGTTCCTTGGAATGACCAGTCTCGTGACTGTGAGAGTGCCGCAGTAACTTGTTTACTCAGTAAACAGCTTACACCCAGAATTTCGGGAGTATTATTGTAGAGTCACAAGACATGATTACCATAGCACAATATATTTAAGTGATAAAAATTTGCCATATTTGGCTATTTTTACTGACGAAAAGATGGCTATATTTTGACATTTTATCGTCAAAAATATGGCGATATTTTGGCTACTTTTTGTTTAAAATTTGGCGACAGAGCAATGGAAAACAGTGGCAACCCTGAACACAGCAAGGCGCGTGACCACAGCGCTGCCGTCGAGGGCTGTACAAGCCAGGGGCGCAGTCAGCGTGGCCGTCTCAATTGCAGGTGTGAGCTCTTTAGTGCGTGCTGTACAGCGGCCATTTCAGCATCTCTTAAGTTCATCTTTAAAGATGCTTCAAAGACTAGTTGAACCTCCGAGAAATGGTTTTAATATGTTCTTCGTCGGCTTGCAGTTATTGTTGTTGATAAAGCGCCGTACCATTATAGTAGAAAAAATTCCCAGTGCGAACTCCAATAAACACGAAATATCAGATTGGCTAAAATCTAAAAATCTCGATTTTGAAGACGGTATGTTGAAAAAATAACTTTTAGATGTATTTCAAAATCACAGAACAGCGCACAACGAATACGCGATAGATGAAATGGCGAAGAATGCAGGGAAAACTGTTCTTAGAATTCCTCTGTACCGCTGTGAATTAAACGCCATCGAGTATGTGTAGGCCAGAATCAAAGGCTATGTTGCGACGAAAGACATAACATACAAAATGCCGGAAGTTCAAGAACTGCAAGAAGAAGCAGTAAAAACAGTGACTGCAGAAGTTTGGAACAAGTGCGTCCTCTGTGCCGTATTTTTAGTTGAAAGTCAAACGTGGAAATTGTAGAGGAGAGAGAGAGGAACGGTTTGGTATAAACCTCAATGAAAATCAAGTTTGACAGAATGAACCTCGTTTCGCCGTCCTTTACCATTGTTATGATTGGTAATGTTATTAAAAGTTGTGTATGAATGGAGCGTTTTGTTAGCAACATGTATGAAAACAAATATGTTTTGACAGAATGAACTCAGTTCATCGTACTTTTAACATTATTGTAACTGGCTTCGAATCTTCCATGTCGTGCTTTATTTCGTTACATTGTTGTCCAGGTTTCTCATGGTCCGCTATGACGTCAGCTCGGCAGCCAGCCGACGCCACCAGCTGCAAAGCGTGTGCCAATGATTTTGTACACCCCTTCGTATCACGTGAACACCGAATGCTTTCTCTGGAAACGATCGTAGTCGCTCACGTGACACTGTTTACGTTTCGTCCCAGCTCTCGGTGAACGGACTATAGAACCGTGCGGCACACACCGCTTCCGCTATCAAGAAGAGGAGATCCGTGACACCCTTAACGGGTACACCTCTTCGAAGTAGTTCTTGCCCGACAAAGCATGGACTGCGCTTTTCCACAGTTGGCAGACATGGAATAACGGGTCTTACCAAATATGGTGGGCCGCCCGGAAACGTCCGTGTGTTCTAAGGCGCCATTTACGATTGCGTGGCCGCTCCCATCGGAGGTTCGAGTCCTCCCTCGTGAGTGGCTGTGCTTTGTACTTAGTATAAGTTGGTTTAAGTAGTTTGCAAGTCTATGGACCGATGATCTAAGCCCTTTGGTCTCCTAGGTTTACAAACATTAGAATAAATGGTTCAGGAGTAAAACAAGGCTGCAACCTGTCACCACTAATATTAATGGATCATATGTTGATTTTCAACATTACTTGTCGACTGCAGCAACTGTAGGTTTACAAATATTTGACAAAGTTCAGCTCAACAGCCGACCGAACGCCATCAAACTGTTGAGCAGCACTGTAAGCTTAACACAGGCGAACTGCCTTTATTTTATTTTTGACTTGCTAGCCTTTTGCTAGCATGTAGCATAATTTTATAAGTTTGGACTTGAACACATTGCTCGTAATTGCACGTCTTATGTTTTAATTTTTATTCTTCTGATGAAGGAACCCTAGATGGTGCCGAAATCTAGAGCAAGGATTTTTATCAAATTCTGCAACTGGTTGGGCTGAACTTTGTCAAATATTTGGATAATATGTTGAAATCGGTGGACTGGCAGTGTGACATTGACATATGAGAAAAGAAAGCAAGCAGTCTGAGATGTGTGGATGACTTCGTTGGGACGGGAGATTTGATTTAAAGGTTGCAATCTAATATTTCAGAGCTAGATCAGTGATGTAAGGGATATGGTATGAAGGTCAGCAACTCCAAAACGAAAGTATTGTTTGTGCGAAAGAGATTTAAACAAGCTGAGTGCCAAATAGGAGGCAGAAAATTTGAACAGGTAGCACTTTCAAGTACTTAGGAAGTTGTATATGCTTGGCATTATTCAAAGCAAGGGATCTTCAAACTTGCAACTATTTGGAGAGGTGCTATCTTTTAAGATGTAGAGTTTCTAACGACAGTCACCCTTTTTGGGAATGACTCAAACTGAGCCCTAATGTCTTCCTAAATCACGGAAAGTTTTATTAGTTCACAGTCTCTATAACCAACTCATTCCACCGTAGGTGAAGTTGATATAAAAAGATCTTATATGCCGGCTGAAGTACACTGCGTTGTATGCTGTCTTCGGCATTCACTAAAAGATTTGATGTTTCAGGATATTTTCGTAAATCATAAACATGTCAGTTGATATGGAAACGGTTTCATTTCCATTTAAATGAAATTAAACCAGACACATAGTTGCACAATGTCTAAAATAAAATAAATACAGCAGCAAGACAACAGAGCTGCTTACACGTTTGTGACTACCAACCGAGTGACAAAACAGGGTTTCTCTCAAACATCTTTCATCGTAATCGCGTAATAAGATTGATGACAAAGTTCTTCAGTTACCACATACATAACATAACAATACTTGAAATATGCCAAAATATACGAATTAAAATATTACATTTATGCTTTAACTATTTATCTCAGTGGACGTATGTGTCTTATGAAATTTGTATTCAATAGTGTACGCAAATTAAATGTAAAGTTTTGACTAATTTTAAAGTAAATCACTTTGTTTACTTTTTTTAAGTGCACACTTATCTTTTTTGGCAATATTAAGAAGGAGTACCATTATTTAGGCATGTTTCGTCTGTTTCGAAGCTAGTTCTTTAGTACCAAAACGATTATTACTGTAAGTATGTCAAAAAGATCAGTATTCAATTTAGGATCAAGTGATATATAAAACATGGTCTGCCCTAATTTATTTAAACAAAAGGTACATATGCAATCATGTTGTACAATAGTTATCACATGTAGTATTGTTGTTTTTATACAAATTAGTATCTTTATAGGCTCGGCATATTCCGTAATTAAGTGTAATGAATTTTTAGTGTTTGCAGCTATTATTTACGAAAGTATCAAAAATTGATAATAACGTAAAAGGACAGCCAAAGTTATGTTTAACTCAGCATACTATTTCTTAAAAGCGTTTTATCAATAGTGTTGATAGTATTTCAAACTGAACGCGAAAATGTGATATTTTACATGTCCGGTAGCGAAGTTTTATTTAGGTGTCCGATATTCGTGTTTGTGATGTTGGCAACTGATTTTGTAAGGAGCGTGCAACATAGCAGAAACGTTACAAGTTGCAGATCTCAAGAGGACTAATAACTTTGTCGAAACCGGTAATCTGAAATAAAAACAATGAACAGCGATCTAGGCATATATATTTCACAACAAAAGACTTCTGATGTATTTTCTCACATGATCGCAACGTAGTGAAAGGAGTGGAATCAAGGTGTAGCAAAGCAAATGCAGTAAGCGCTCGGCAACGATCTACTCTCTTCTTCAAGAAATAAGTCAGTACTAAGTTAGCAGTGAACAGTTAGATCGGTTATTGCTGCTACTATGGACGGCTGACACGATTTGAGCGAGTATGAAAATGACGTGTTCTAGCACATAGCATTTCCGAGGTAGCGATGAGGTAGGAATTTTCCCGTACGACCATTTCATGAGTACATCGCGAATATCGGGAATCCGATAAAACATCAAATCTCCGACATCACTGTGGCCGGAAAAAGATACTGCTAGAGCGAAACCAACGACGTCTGAAGAGAATCGTTCAGCGTGATAGAAGTGCAACCCTTCCAGATTTCAGTTCTGGGCCATCAACAAGGATCAGCGTGCGAACCATTCAACGAAACATCATCGGTATAAGGTTTCTGAGGCCAGGGCCCACTCCTATACCCTTTCTAACTGCAAGACACAAAACTTTACGCCTCGTCAGGGCCCGTGAACACCGACATTGGACTTATTTATTTAGCGTATGGCACGTCTACAGAATCAATTTTACAGATATAGTAAATACATTTAGTTACAGATTTGTATATTGTGTAGATATACATTCCAATTAGTTGTTTAATATTTGGAAAACATTAAATTTTTCTGTCAAATATAAAATGTAGTTAATTACAATAAAGTTACATTACACTATAAACATACATAGTTATTAGATTACAGAGCAATGATAGGATAAAACAGATTAAATATTTACATTAAGTGGTTTAAGTTTGTCATTACAGTTGAATGTCTAGTGACCTTAACCAGTTTATTGCCTCGGGTGTAGCATCGATGAAATCCTTTGTGGTTCCTCCGAACTTTCTCGTTGGTCACTCATACACTATATGATTTGGAGTCTGTTCTTGTACTTCACAGTCGCACTGGGGATTGTCGGCCATTTTTCACTTTATACAGTGCTTCTTTGGCTCGGGCGTGTCCGGTTCTGATGCGATTTAGGGCACTCGGGAAGTTCATTCCTGGAACGGGTGCTGTGGGATCCCTTTGCCCCATTTTCTCATGCGCTTGACAGCTGCTCCATTGGTTTCTCCATTGGTCTTGGAGGTTGAAGGTTGCCGGCTGTGATCCAATTGTCCCTGCCCACACTGCTTTCCGTGATTTTAATAGAGCTTGTGGTGTGTTACGTAATATTTCGTGGATTGGTAAGTTTTATTTTATTTTATTTTTTATTTTTTTATTTTTTTTATTTATTTTTTATTTTATTTTATTTTATTTTTTTGGCGGGGGGGGGGGGGGGAAGAATGAATCGTTTAATTTGTCCACCCCCGTGAACCACAGACATTGCCGAGGTGTGGTGGCTTGCGTGCCTCAACGACACAGATAACCGAACTGTAGGTACAACCACAGCCGAGGTGTATCTGTGGAGAGGCCAGACAAACGTGTGGTTCCTGAAGAGGGCCAGCAGCCTTTTCAGTAGTTACAGAGGCAACAGTCTGGATGATTGACTGAGCTGGCCTTGTAACATCAGCTTACGTGGCTTTGCCATGCAGTTACTGCTAACGGCTGAAAGCAAGGGGAAACTACAGTCGTTACTTTTCCCGAGGACATGCACCTCTACTGTATGACTATATGATGATGGCCTCTTCTTGGGTAAAATATTCCGGAGGTAAAATAGTCCCCCATTCGGATCTCCGGACGGGGACTACTCAGGAGGATGTCGTCATCAAGAAAAACAAATCAGATATTCTATGGGTCAGAGCGTGGAATGTTAATTTCACAAATGAATACACTTGCACAGGACAGGGTAGCGTGGAGAGCTGCATAAAATCAGTCTGCGGACTGAAGACCACAACAACAACAACATGAAATTTAGCCTGTTGGCGTCGGAGTGATGAAGGTGCTATGTTTGTGAAAACTGGGAGCCAAGGTAAGGGTGTTGATTTCAGAGTCCCAGATACCAGTCTCATTGTGTCGTTCAAATGAACGTCGATCTCGTTTACCGATATTGGTCTGTTAATGATTGGGAATAGGTTTCCTGGTCTTACGAGTCTCGTTTGCAGTTCTATCGAGTAGATAGACGAGTACAGATCTGGAGACAACCTCAGGAAGCTAGCAAATTTTAGTTTAAAGCTCGGTGACGTACAGGATGGTTTCCACAATGTCGAAGAGAAGCTAGATGTTTCTCCAGAGCTAATCATCAAGGACCTACAAGGCAGTGTTTTGGAAGTCAAATACGGAATCTTGCAGCTACAGTTGAAAACCTCGAATCATAGAACACAAAATACCAAGAACTTTCCACCAATATTGTGCAGAACTTGACAACAGTCAGGGAATCAGTGAATACACTGCTGAATACATCGCATCAACCAGATGTATCTGGTGCTGACAGCAGCGGGCAGAGAAAACTGATGCTGGAAACTATGGACCACATTTCTGAAAATCTTTCTCAGATAAATGATACCCTCAGCTTGAACTTGAATGGGTGACTGAAGATCTGAAGACAGATCGTGTAAGTTGGTACTGAATGAAGTTCCTAACAATAGTTGGTGCATGAGTCCATTGGATGAATGCCTTAACCATTCCTTACAAGCCAAGGAATTACAACTCTGATATAGACCAGCGATCATCGGTAGGTATGGAAATATTCATTGCACACACAACACGCATGTGAGACATGTTTAATGAATTGGAATTCCTAAAAGTTTGTTGGTTACACATACAATTGGCAGTTACTGAATACTTGTTCACTTCAGGTTTACCAATAAAATTGTGAAGTGCGAGCTGTATGTGCACATATATCCATGAAATGACAGTAAAATTTGTGTGTCTTTGTGTTGATACAAACAAGATCAATGTCTCAAAATGCACTCAGTTGTTTTAAAAATATTTACAAGTTTTATAATCTCTTATCATATGATGGTGGTTGGACATCGTTTCTGATTGTGTCTTAAAGGGTCATGTGCTAACAATATATTGACTATTTATGACAAATACTTCGCAATCAGAGTAAAATAGTCGCAATTGACGCTGCAAGCCAGTAAGGGACTGTTAAAGTAGCTGAACGCTCTGTAATGGTGTGGGGTGAGTGCAGTTGGAGTGATTGGGACGTGTGATACGTCTAGGTACGACTCTGACAGGTGACACATGGGGTGAATGCTGGCTGGTCAGCTGCCTCCATTCATGTCCACTGTGCATTCCGACGGACCTGGGCAATTACAGCAGGACAATGCAACATCCCACACGTCCAGATGTGATACAGAGGGGCTTCAGGTACACTCCTCTGAGTTTAAACACCTTCGCTGGCCACCAGTCTCCAAACATGAACGTTATTGACCATATCTGAGGATGCCTTGTAACGTGCTATTCAGAAGAGAACGCCACCCTTCGTATTCTTACTGATGTATGGATAGCCCTGCAGAATACAACGGGCCGTATGAATACTACAATCTACTTCAAACTCTGTATTTCAGACGACATGCTGAGGTTCGATGAATAAAGCGAGTCAGAGAAAAAAAATCAAATGTTTGTACAGCTTATGCTTTGCAACAATAACCAAAGATAATAATGTAGACGTCAAAGATATTCCTATCTGCTTTACCCGCCCTTCCCGCCCCCTACCACCTACCATACGTCATATATTATACCTATTATCCTACTTTATTCACCCTATAATATAGGACGTGTCCTTGCCCACGACACCATTTTGTAGGATGGCCTACGGGTGTGTGTCTGAGGAAGGACTTTATTAATAATCTGTTAAGGTTCTAATTTTCCTTATTTGCCTAAAAACAATACGTGAATAAAAAATCCAAAGATATTACTCTACAATCGATATGCAAGTTACTACATGAAAAGTAGACGTCCTTGACAAGGTATGACGTCACCTGAAGTGAAATCCCATACTGCAGCAACTTGTAATACTAGAGTGTATGCATTGCAACAATAACCAAAGATAATAACGTGCACTTCAAAGATATTAACTACGGGCTCACCAGTCCTTAAACTTACAAACTAGCTAAGACTAAAGACGGCACAAATGTCCATGCCCGAGGGGGGATTCAAACCCCCGACCGTAGTGGCCGTGCAGAACATGACTGGCGCGCCGCAGACCGCTCGGCCACTGCGGCCGGCGCAAGTCAGAGAACATACTCCAACCGAGTATATACCCAGCTTGAGCAAAAGGGTGGGGGAAGTTGCACACAACACACGACATTATCCGATTTCGTATGAAGTTTCTCACGACCGGAGAACATTCTCCTTTTTCGGAAGTGAGCTCTCTAACATACTTCTAGCTGAGTAACTTCTATTAAGGTTACGTTTTACTTGGGTTTATAATAAAAATGGCATAATTTGTGTTGCTCAGAAGGCAACTAAAGTTCCTTTATACGTAGTCTGAAGAAATACGAGAGGAACTAAAAAGTTAATGCAAATAAAAACATTTTTCTGACGATTAGCTTCCTACAGAAAAATCGTAAACGCGACACTTCAAGCATTTTATATGGTGACGAGAGTGACGTTAGAAGAGTGTTCTCATTACCGACATAGAAATGAATGACAAGTGGATTCAGCTGCGTGTTTTACTCATTTGTTTGGAATGCGTATTTACAGCTGTAAACAGCTACATAGCAAAATAATATTTTATATTTTTTAATAGGGTCTATTAATCCGGCCTTATGACCTTAGTTCCAAATAAAGTGCATCCCAGGACTTCACATTCTGTATCACAAAATAAATATTACTGCAATACCAGGAACTGAAGTATTGTTTTTGTACTTCTTTTGTTCATTCTATGAAAACTTGTTGGCCTATTTCACATGCGTTTTCTGACTTCGTAAACGTAACTTCTGTTATGATAGACGTAAGTAGACACGACATGAAAATTAATAACTGATTAATTACGTATGTATCAGACCATTGGGTGTCATATTTAACAACAAGTATCTTGTGCTAGAAAGCTATAACTGCGTTCCACGTTAAAACAGATTCTTAAAATTTCGTGCGCAAATTGTGCTAACCCAACTTCAATAACATAAAAGTTTCTCGCATGACGAAACTTTTGTAACAACGTCAAAAGAATAATTTTCTGTAAAAGGTCCATATTTAGTCTTAATAATATGCTGCTGCACAACAAACTAATAACTAAATACTGTACAGTTCTTATTGAACACTTAGATGTTGTACACTGGATAATTTACGTGATTGGGCTACTTTAAAGAAATACACGACTGAACAGTTGTTCTGTGTCGCACATGACCCGGAAAACTTACTAAAAAAGGAAGGGAGGTAGCGAGAATAAATTTGCTGCTTGGAGCATTTGCTTCGAAGTTTTTATACATACGAAATTGAGAAATTACTCAGAGAACGTTATCTTGCTCTGAGAATCTTCTCTGGAGCATGCGCTCTTTCTTATTCGTACAGACCATTGTGTCAGTTTCGTCGGACACTACTTCAGACATTAATCGAGTGAATGCCATTTTGTGTTGCGGCACTTCTGCTTGTTCGCGGGGGCCCTGCACACTATTAGATAATTATAATAGTTTCTTTGTCTCTTCAGAGTATTTGCAATTACCAACACATGTAATCATAGATATGGTGCCGCATGTATAATTCCATGCTTAATGTACTCTTTTCTTGATGGATATACCACCCCACGCGATATTACACACGTTTTTAATGCCGCGAATAATTTGCTTATAGGGTCGGGCGGGATTTAATTTTTATTGCTTTTTATTGACGGATGTAATCCTCTCCGTGATTGTCCACATTGCATACGGGACAGTTAGTGCACGGATAGCATCCATATAGATTCAACACATAATTTGGTATTTCTGTAGTATGTTTCTCTATGCTTGTCTGCTCTGCTATTATATTTTTGAGTGTTATTCGTTCTTTCGATGATCTGCGTTGGGGATATTTTAGTAATGAGCCGGCCGCGGTGGGCGAGGGGACAGGTGCTTCAGTCACGGTCTGCACGGCCACTACGGTCGGGGATTCGAATCCCCCCTCGGGCATGGATATTTGTGCCGTCCTTAGTTGTAGGTAGTTCATAAGTAGTTTGTAAGTTTAGGGACTGATGACCCCGTAGTTAAATCCCTTAAGCTTAACAAACATTTGAACATTTGATTTAGTAATGATATATGATTCATTATTCTGCTCTAAGCTGATCTTGTGGTGCCTTATCGTGATTTCAAGAAAAATTCAACCGGTAACAATTGTTGACTCCCATGAATGTTACGGACCTCCAAAATCCGCCATTGTGTACGCTGATAATTACCCTATAGCGTGCACTAGCCTTGAGCTCCTCATTGCTCTAATGATGTATTGACCGTCAGCTTATCCGCTTATCCGAGATCCAGCTAGATCCTCCAAAACAACACAGGCCTTTTCAAGAGAACTAGTTTATGAAACACCCATGAAACTCATCTTCAGATGACTGTCATGCAGAGGATCCGAATTCAATTCCACATTTTCTTTAGTGGAAGAATTATTAACAATTGGGAGCATTCAGTTTTGTGATACTGAGACGTTGATTGGTTGATTTTATGGACAGAGCACTCAATATTGAGGGAATTTCTGCTCTTATTAAACTGAGAGATGAATTTTCTTAGATTCCTCTCTCTTTTTTCTCGTTTTCTTGGATTTTCTTATTCAGTATTAGGCACTCTGATTCACATGTTTCTTGTGTTCTAATAACTCAATTATAATGACTACAACGGGCGGGAATAGCCACGTGGTCTAAGGCATCAAGCTACGAACTGAGCGGCCAATCCCGCCGAAGATTCGAGTCTTCCCTCGGCAATGGGCGTGAGTGTATGTATGTATGTATGCGTGTGTGTGTGTGTGTGTGTGTGTGTGTATCATCTTTAGTGTAACTTAGTTTAAGTAATTATTGATGTAGTGTTTGTCGTTTCGGACTCATCCGAAATAACGGACAGCATTTGTAGACATTAACGTCCGTAATTTTATAAATTCGAAATATTGAAACATTTCGACCGTCGGGGCGTTGAAATAAATTCAGCACTGAAGTTAAAAATTTGTACTGGACCGGTATTCGAAACCGGATATCCCGCTTCGCCTTAACCAACTTGGCTATCCGGGCACCCTCCCCTTCCAGCCCAAATTCTCAACTTCTAGCTCCCTGCCTATTGATTCATCTTGATACTCCCCCCAGGGGGCCCACAGCTCTTTTGTGGGTACGTGTGTGGCGCGCACGGAGCCCCGAGCCGGAGCGACCTTTCTTCCGTCCCAGGTCGCTTCCCTCTATCCCCCCGGTTTGTGCCTTCGCCCGGAGACGGACGTTTTTAGTCAGTCTAAGGTTTCTTTTACGCTTCCTCTGTCTTCTCTTCTTGGTCCTCTTCATTTCCTGTTCTTCAGCCTTCCCCTCTTTTTCCTTTCTCCTTGTTCTCGACTCACCCTTTAATCTCCGCCTCAGCGTTTGAGATTCTCTCTCCTCCTTCATCCCTTTCTCTCCTTCCTCTTTTCTTTCCTCCCTGTGCATGTCTGAAGGTCGACCCACGCTCTGCGTAACCGGTGACGGGGTAAGGCGTAACTCCCCGCCCCGGGTAAACATGTAGGGCACGTACGTACCCCCGGTAAAGGCCGGGCCCAGGGAGGGGTGATTACCCGAGCTGATACCTTCCGAACATGCCAATTGGTCCCTCCGTCCGTTCTCGGGAGGTGTGACCTGAGGTGCGAACAGTCACCTAAGGCGAATGCGCCCTCAGTGAGGGCCCCCACAAGGAAGGAGCGCGCCATCGGAGACGCCGGTAATCATGGGGGACACCTCCGCTATGAAACCTTCAAAAACTTGTCTAACCTTGACCCATAAGCGTAAACACGATGATTCTCAGCCACAAAAAGTCTTACCTACCATTCCTAAGTTCCTAGTGGTGTCCCGTACTGACAATAAGGATTTTTCTGCTGTGAATCCGTTCATCATTCAGAAGGGAGTCGATGCGATCGCAGGTCCCTTGAAGACCTGCTCCAGGCAGCGCAACGGGACCTTGTTGCTTGAGATTGATAATGCTTTCCAGGCACAAAAATTACTTCGGGCTACATTAGTTCATACTTTCCCAGTAAAAGTGGAGGCTCACCGCACCCTCAACTCTTCACGGGGGGTAGTCTTCACGAGATCCCTGGATGGGTTATCCAGTGAGGAAATACTCAGCTATATGTCTGATCAGGGAGTTACGGCAGTCCATCGTGTCATGAAAAAGGTTAACAACGACCTCGTGCCCACTCGTACTGTCTTCCTAACTTTCGACAGGGTTGACCTACCATCTAAGGTGAAAGCGGGCTATGAAGTCATCTCCGTTCGCCCGTATGTACCCAACCCTACGCACTGCTTCCATTGCCAAAGATACAATCATACCAGCAAGTCTTGTCCAAATGCAGCCAAGTGCGCCACCTATGGCAGGGACGCCCATGAGGGTGACTGTCTACCTCCATCCCCTCGCTGCATTAATTGCATGGGTGACCATGCTGCTTCTTCACAGGACTGCCCCGTTTATAAAGAAGAGTGGGTCATCCAAGAGATTCGTGTCAAGGAGAAGGTCTCCACTTATGCCGCTCGGAAGTTATTAGCGAGTAGGAAGCCCGCTGTACTCCCATCGGGTACTTTCAGCCAGGTCCTCACCTCACTTCGACCAACTAAGGAGGTAGGCATTCAGACCTGCGACTTAACATTCTGTGATACTGTTATCAGGTCAGCAAGCCCGAAAATTGCTCGTTCCACCTCTCCGATCCCTTCTGCCCGTTCTACTGTACATTCGTCAGCCAGTTCCCAAACATCCCGGGCATCTAAATCCACTGCCCGCAGTTCAAGAAAAGAACCTGTTCGTGAGGACTTCCTCAAGACTACGTCTTCTCCATCGTCAACAGCTTCCTCTGCCCGTCATGCCTCAAAGAAGGCTCACAAAAAGAATAGTCCCCCTCCTTCCCCACCGAGGCGTGACCAATCTGTCACGCCGTCCAACAGTTGCCGTCCTCGGCCATCTTCTGTTTCACCGGGACGCTCCGTCTGCCGGGCACCCGGCCCTTTACCGGCGGTGGACACTGCCCCTCCTGATCAACTCAGGGAGGTGGCAGGCGCGTCGGTCGAACCTATGGACCACGACCCTTTGCCCCTAGACAGCGATAGCAGTGCTCCCTCGAAATCCGGTCCTCAACGGCCGTCGAGGTGACCCCGCTTGCTTGTTCGTTTTTACCCTCATTTCTTAACTTATTTTTTATCATGGCGCTCCTTCAATGGAATATTCGCGGCATTCGTTCCAATCGGGAGGAGTTAAAACTACTCCTTCGGTTGCACTGCCTGCTTCTAGTCTGTCTCCAAGAAACTATGTTGCGTCCAAGTGATCGTGCAGACTTTCCACACTACACCTCTGTGCGGTTCGACCTGCCACCCTTGGAAGGTATCCCAGCCCATGGAGGGGTTCTGATGCTCCTTCGAGACGACGTCTATTTCCATCCCATTTCATTGCATACTCGCCTACAGGCAGTTGCCGTCCGCATCACTTTATCCACATTTACCTTTTCCCTCTGTAATATCTATTCGCCATCGTCATCTGCCCTTACTAGGGCAGATGTGCTACACCTTGTTGACCAGCTCCCCTCACCTTTCGTGTTGGTAGGCGACATCAATGCCCACCACCCCCTATGGGGCTCTCCGGCACCTTGTCCGAGAGGCTCCCTTTTGGTGGACCTTCTCCAACACCTCGATCTTGTCTGCCTCAACACCGGTGCACCGACCTTCCTTTCTGACACAACACACACTTATTCCCATATAGACCTCGCAATATGCACTCCTCAGCTTGCCGGTCGGTTTGAGTGGTATGCACTTTCTGACACGTACTCAAGTGACCATTTCCCTTGTATCATCCACTTCCTGCATCATTCCCCATCTCCTCGTCCCACCAGTTGGAACATTTCTAAAGCCGACTGGGGGCTTTATTCTTCCATGGCTGTTTTTCACGATCAGAATTTCCCCAGCTGTGACAGTCAGGTCGAATACCTCACAGAGGTTATTCTCACCGCTGCCGAACATTCCATACCTCGTACGTCATCTTCTCCACGTCGTGTGCCGCTCCCTTGGTAGACTGCAGCCTGCCGCGACGCGCTTAGAGCCCGGCGCCGTGCTTTACGCACCTTCCACCGCCACCCAACTTTGGAGAATTGCATACATTATAAACGTATGAGAGCGCAATGTCGTCGTATCATAAACGACAGCAAGAAAGCTTGCTGGACTGCTTTTACTAGTTCTTTTAACCGTATTACTCCCTCCACGGTTGTTTGGGGTGGCCTCCGCCGTTTATCCGGCATTAAGGTTCACTCCCCGATTCCTGGCCTGACCGTGGAGAACACAGTCCTCGTGAACCCCGCTGATGTTTCCAACGCATTGGGCCGTTCCTTTGCGGAGGTTTCGAGCTCTGCCCATTACCACCCTGTCTTTCTCCCTCGCAAACAGGTAGAGGAGGCCCGGCCGCCTTCTTTTCACTCTTTTAATCGTGAAAATTATAATGTCGCCTTCACCATGCAGGAGCTAGACCGTGCTCTCGCCCTGTCCCGATCTTCTGCTCCCGGGCCCGATTCAATCCATATTGAGATGCTGAAGTACCTCTCTCCTGCGGGCAAGTGCTTTCTTCTTAGTACCTACAATCGCATATGGACTGAAGGTCATGTTCCCACAAGTTGGCGTGAAGCCATTGTTGTCTCCATCCCCAAACCAGGGAAGGACAAACACCTTCCTTCCAGTTATCGCCCCATTTCTCTGACGAGCTGCGCCTGTAAGGTGATGGAACGCATGGTTAACGCTCGGTTGGTCTGGCTCCTCGAATCTCGCCGCCTGCTGACTAATATCCAATGCGGTTTTCGTCGACGCCGCTCTGCTGCTGATCACCTCATTACGTTGTCGACCTTCATTATGAATAACTTCTTAAAGAAGCGTCAAACAGTAGCAGTGTTCTTCGACCTTGGAGAAGGCATACGATACCTGTTGGAGAGCGGGCATTCTCCGCACATTGCACACATGGGGCCTTCGGGGCCGCCTCCCTCTTTTCATTCAAGCATTTTTGTCAGATACCTTTTGCCAGGAGAATGGGTACCACAGGGCTCCGTTTTGAGTGTGGCTCTCTTTGCCATTGCAATCAATCCGATCGTAGATTGCCTTTCAGCCGACGTCTCCGGATCACTTTTTGTTGACGATTTCGCAATTTATTGCAGCGCCCAGCGGACGTGTCTCTTGGAGCGTTCTCTTCAACGCTGTCTTGACCGTCTATATTCCTGGAGCATCGCAAACGGCTTCCGATTCTCTACTGAGAAAACGGTGTGTATAAACTTCTGGAGATACAAGGAATTTCTTCCACCTTCGCTACATCTCGGCCCTGTTGCTCTCCCTTTTGTGGAGACTACAAAATTCTTGGGACTCATGTTGGATCGGAAACTTTGCTGGTCCACACACGTGTCCTACCTGGCTGCCCGTTGTGCCCGATCCCTTAATGTTCTTCGTGTCCTCATTGGCACGTCATGGGGAGCGGATCGTACCGTCCTGCTTCACCTTTACCAGGCCATTGTTCAGTCGAAGCTCGACTACGGAAGCCTTGTATACTCTCCTGCACGGCCGTCGATTCTCCGCCGTCTCAACTCTATCCACCATCGGGGTTTACGTCTTGCGACCGGTGCATTTTATACCAGCCCTGTTGAAAGTCTGTATGCCGAGGCAGCTGTATTACCCTTGACCACTCGACGCGACATACTCTTGCGTCGGTACGCATGCCGCCTGCGGTCGATGCCCAATCATCCATCTTACCAATTATTTTTTGACGACTCACTCGATCGCCAATATCAGTTGTCTGCGATTGCCTTGCTTCCACCTGGAGTTCGGTTTCGCCGCCTACTACAGCGGCTCGATTTTACCCTTCCTTCCACCTTTAGGTTGAGCGAAAGCCCATTGCCACCGTGGCATCAGGCCCAGGTTCACACTCACCTTGAACTTAGTTCGCTCCCCAAGGAGTGAACCTCCGGATTTGGTATACCGATCGAGGCTTGTCGAACTCCGTTCGCGGTTCGATAATGCCATATTTATTTACACTGATGGTTCCAAGAGCACTGCCGGTGTCGGATCTGCCTTCGTCGTCGGGGACAACCGGTTCCAATACAAGCTCCCTGACCGGTGCTCTAACTTCACGGCTGAGCTTTTTGCCCTCCACCAGGCCGTTTTGTACACCTGCCGCCACCGCCAACCTTTCTATGCCATATGTTCGGACTCTCTTAGTACGCTGCAGAGTCTTAAGGACCCTTTCTCGAACCATCCTCTCGTGTATCGGATCCAACGCTCCCTCCAGTTGCTAGCAGATGACAGCTGTCACGTTTCTTTCCTGTGGGTCCCTGGCCACGTGGGTGTGCCCGGGAATGAGACCGCCGACATAGCAGCCAAGGCTGCAGCTCTTTTGCCTCGCATGGCTACCTTTTGCGTCCCATCGGACGATGTTCAACGGGCTCTCCGCCGGAGTATCGTGTCGCAATGGCACAGTGCGTGGTTTTCAATGCATAACAATAAATTGAGAACTGTAAAACCAATCCCGACCGCTTGGGGGACCTCCTCACGCCCCTCTCGGCGAGAGGAGGTCATCCTGGCCCGGTTGCGGATCGGTCACTGCCGTTTCAGCCACCGTCTCTTGCTCTCCGCCGACCCTGCACCGCTGTGCTCCTGCGGTGAACTGCTGACAGTGCGACATGTTTCACTGACTTGTGTTAATTTTAATCATATCCGTGTAGCTCTTCACTTTCCGTCTACTCTGGAGGAAATTTTAGCTGATGACACACGAGCAGCTGCTAGAGTTTCGCGTTTTATCAACTTGGCCAACTTATCGAAGGATATTTAACCCTTTTAATTGCCTTTTATCTTTCGTTTTTAGCCTCTTGTTGATGTTCTGACAGTCACCAATTTTTTTGAGATCATAGCGACTCTATGTTCTTGTCTCGGCGCTAATGACCATAGAAGTTGTGCGCCCTAAAACCACGAAAACAAAAATCATCTTGATACTATACTGGATTTCCACAAAGGATTGAGCGTTTGAATGCGTCTACACTGAAATTGTCAATTGCCTTTTAGTGGCATATTTTACAATTATTAATATGGTGTCTGTTCACTCGCACACAGAAAGGCAAACCTATGTTTTTAGCATTTGTAGATCCGGAGAAAGCCCTCGACAATGTTGACTGGACTACACGCTTTCAAATTCTGAAGGTAGCAGGGATAAAATATAGGGAGCGAAGAGTTATATTCAACTTGTACAAAAACCAAGCAGCAGTTATTAGAGTCGAAGAGCATGAAACTGCGGCAGTGGTTAGGAAGGAAGTAAAACAAGGTTGTAGCCTTTATTGTTCAATCTGTACATTTAGCAAGCTGCGAAGGAATGCAAGAAGAAATTTGGAGAAGGAATTAAAGTTCAGGGAGAATAAATAAAAACTTTGCGGTTTGCTAATGACAAAGTAAATCTGTCAGAACAGCAAAGACCTGGAAGAGCATTTAAATGGAATGGGCAATGTCTTGACAGGTAAGTATAAGATTAAAATTAACAAGACTAAAACATGGATAATGAAATGTAGGGTCAGAAAATCAGGCGAAGCTGAAGGAGTTAGATTAAGTAATGAAACAATAGAAGTAGTAGATGAGTGTTGTTATTTGGTAACAAACTAACTTCCGATGGCCGAAGTAAAGTAGATATAAAATATTGTTAATCTAAGTAATGCCAAAATGCTGCTTCACTTTATAGATGTTAAAAACTGTTTATTATTATCGCAATTTTTAACAAGATGACCAGATTATAACATATATGTGAGCAGATGATGTTGACACAGTGCACCGAAACCGGTCGGCATTTAATAAATTGTTAGTGTGCGATCTTGGCTTGTCGTTTTGAAAACTATAAAACGAATTGATCGTCTCCAGACTATACTATGTCAGGTAATCTGAACATTCTGAGATGTCATGAAATCGTCAACTTAGTATTAGTAGGAAGTGTGTGGGGAAAAATCGTAGAGGGAGACCGATGAACTTATACTATGATTCAAAAGGATGTAGGTTGTCGTTTTTATTCTCAGATGAAGAGTCTTGCACAGGATAGGGTAGCGTGGAGATTTGCATCAAACCAGTCTGCGGACTGAAGACCACAACAACAGCATCTCCGAATGCGAACATATTTCGTTTGCAACCACTACATAACGAGGCATGATCAACATAGTAAAATAAGAGCAACAGATAGAAAACGGAAAGTTTCGGGTGTTAATTTCCCGAACGCTATTAGAGAGCGGTAACGGTAGAGAAATTTCATAAAAGCGGTTCCTTGAACCCTCTTCCGAGTACTTAAATGTGATTTGTAGAGAAATTGTGAAACGCAGCTAGCTCTTTACTCACATTATGTGATGAGTGCTATCGATAAGTAATGTCAACTAGATTCCGTATGTTTAGATTTCCGAAAGGGTTTCGACACTGTACCTCACAAGTGGTTTCTAATCACATTGCATGCTTATGAAATATCGCCACAGTTTTGCGATTGGATTCGTGATTTCATGTCAGAAAGGACACGGTACGTTGTAATTGACTGTAAGTCATCGAGTGGAACAGAAGTGACATCCGGCGTTCCCCAGGGAAATACTATAGAGCCGCTACTGTTCCTTATTTTTATAAAAGATTTAGGAGACAATCTGAGTAGCTCTCTTAGACTATTCGCGAATGATGCTCTCATTTATCGGTTAGTAAAGTCACTAGAAGATCAAAAGCAGCCGCAAATTGATTTAGATAAGCGAGCTACATGGCGCAAAAATTGGCAATTGACCACTTAATGACCACTAAAAGAAATCCGTTAAATCAGTCAAACCTTGAGGGCGTAAATTCAACTAAATACCTAGGAGTAACAATTACGAACAACTTCAGTTGGAAAGAACACATAGAAAATATTGTAGGGAAGGCGAACCAAAGACTACGTTTCATTGGCAGAACACTTAGAAGATGCAACAGATCTACTAAAGAAACTGCCTACACTGCACTTGTGCGTCCTATTCTAATGTATTGCTGCGCATTGTGGGATCCACACCATGTGGGACTGACGGACGATTTGGAGAAAGTTGAGAGAAAAGAGTTTCGTTTTGTATTATCGCGATATAGGGGACAGAGTGTCACCGTAATTATGCACGAGCTGCGGTGAAAAGCATTAAAAGAAAGATGTTATTTGCTCTGGCGAGATCTATTTGCGAAATTTCTTTCACCAACATTCTCTTCAGAATGCGAACATATATTGTTAGCACCTACGTATATAGGCAGACATGATCACCCCAATAATATAAGAGAAATCAGTTTGAAAACAGAAAGATTTAGGTGTTCCTTTCTTCGAATGTTCGGATGCTTGTTAAGCTTAAGGGACTTACCTGCGGGGCCATCAGTCCTTAAACTTACAAACTACTTATGAACCACCTTATAGTAAAGACGGTAAAAACATCCATACCCGAGGGAGGATTCTAGCCCCCGACCGCAGCGGCAGTGCAGACTGTGGTGACTGGTGCGCCGCAGAGCGCTCGGCCACTGCGGCCGGCGTTCCTTTTTTCCGCGAACTATTAGAAAGTGGAACAATAGAGATACATCATGAAAGTGGTTCGATGAACCCTCTACCATGCACTTCAATGTCATTTGCAGAGTATCCATGTAGATGTATATGTGGACTCAGCCTGGTTAGTCTGAACTTCTTAGACATACCGTCCAGCTAATGCAGTGCAGCAAGTTCTCTTATGTATCGGTACGGCATTATGAGAGGTGATTTTCACCACTGGTGATTGTTGACGACAGTCAAACGGCTATACGGTACACGGATGACGCCCTCCAACGCATAGTGCAAGCATATCGGCATAATTTCGCTGAGATGTTTGTCTTAATCAACGACAAGTCTGGTGCTCATCTTGTGTGAATGCGTTCGTTTATTACAACCACATCGCAGGAGTAGACTGGCCATCATGTTCTCCAGACATGTACCCTATCGAACGTGCCTGGAATACAGTGAGAAGGGGCTGCTTTTGGACGACGCGACCCCACAATCAATCTGACAGATACACTCCGAATCGTCATTGAGGAGCGGGAAAATCTGGATCACCAGTCCGTTGATGATCTAGTGGACAGCATGCCACAATCAATACATGCATGCATCATTCCAAGAGGTCGTTCTAGCTGGTCGTGCGTGAGGGTAGGGGTGTATGCTGCAATCTTGAACACAAATTCAGAACATCTAAGCTATTACGGTACTACTTGTCAATTTCTGTTTTTATGCGCAGTAGAGAGAAATGTTGTTTCAGTATATCTCTATTCCATTTTAGGCAATGGTTCACGAACCTCTAGGATGTCTATATGTCTATATCCATGTCTATATGTGGTGTCGTCCAGACATTATATATAACTTACTAACGAAACCCGGCCACGCTTCGCGGTGTCCCACTCTCACATGAAATAAATAGAAAAGGAAATACTGTAATTCAAGTAAACGTAGAATCACCGAGAGAATGCTTCAATCGAATCAGTAACATTCGTTAGGATACTGTGGCTATGTGAAACGAAAGTTATAAAAATATACTTCCGCAGATATTATTTTAAACCCATAAGATAGATTACATTTTTTTTTTTTTTTTTTTTCTCGTTCGTTTTCTCCACAAACATACATATCAGTTTACCGACTCTGGAGCATGTTACGTATAATTCACCTTAGTAAGAAGCTATTATTTTCTGTATTCTTGCCATCTATTTCCAATCCGCTATGTCTTATCTCCTGCTTTCCCACTATCTACCTCTACATCATCCCTCTATCTACTCCCCGGCCTCTGTTAATCACTCCCTTTCCTTCCATCCATCTTCCCTCTCCTTCTCCATCTATCTATATGCCCGTATTGTATTTTGCTCGACGTACCTATATAAAATGAAGAAATTACAAATTACGGAATTGCTTCAAATTATGTGTCATCTGTTGGAAACTAATACAAAGTTATTGTTACATTAAATTAAAGTCAATTTTGAAGCTAGGCCGACATAGACTGGTGTATGGATTCTTGGTTAGACAAAAAAAAGGCGTCTTTCGGCTTTATCTTGAAATCATCCATTAAGGCGGTGAAATAGGGGTTGAAAATATTTTTGAAAATTGTTGCTATTATGCCAATTTTGAAGCCTGAACTACAAAATTTGGAATTTGAAGACTTGGTTACAATTAAAAATGCACGTGTGCTTCTCCCCTCCCCCACTTCGTCAACGCCTACCCTTCCTGTATCTCATCTTAGAACTCTAACTTAGAACCAGGATAGTGTTATGTTCAAAATCTTATATCTCGGAAAGTTCCTGACCGAATGCTATGAAATATTCACACAACGTATTACTGGAATACGCGCATATTTTTTACATACTTGCTTTTAAATATACGTTATATATGAATGTATATAAATTTTACAATGGGGAAAAGTTGTTACCAAAAATCGCAAAAGTGTCACATGTATAGGTTATGTGTAATATATTAAATAAGTAGGTATATAAACACCTTCCTGTGATAGAGTGCAACGTTGTAACAAATTTGGAGCTCAATCGATGTAGAACTTTCTGAGATTTTGAAACACACACAAACCAACATAACATTTTTATATATAGAGATGTTGGCCATGGCAGGTCAATTACGCACTCAGAGCAAATGCACACCACACTCGAATTCTTACGGGAATCAGTGAAACCCTCTAAACTACAGGCCTATTTCATTGACGTCAATTTGCAGCAGGGTTTTGGAACATATCCTGTATTCAAATATTATGAATTATCTCGAACAGAACGATGTATTGACCCAAGGTCAACACGGATTTAGAAAATATCGTTCATGTGAAACACAACTAGCTCTTTATTCACAGGAAGTGATGGGTGCTATCGACAAGGGTTCGCAAATCGATTCCGTATTTCTTGATTTCCAGAAGGCTTTTCACCGTACCTCACAAACGGCTTTCAATCAAATTTCGTGGTTGCGGTATATCACCCCAAATTTGCGACTGGATAGGGGATTTCCTGTCAGAGGATACATTTCGTAGAAATCGATGGGAAGGCATCGACTAAGAGAGAGGTGATATCCGGCGTTGCACAGGGTAGTGCTGTTCCTTATTTACATAAACGATTTAGGGGAAAATCTAAGTAGCTCTCTTAGGTTGTTTGCAGATGACGCCGTCATTTACCGTCTAGTAAAATCATCTGAAGATCAAAACCAACTGCAGAACGATCTGAATAAGATATCAATATGGTGTAAAAATTGGCAATTGACTTTAAATAATTAGAAGTGTGAAGTCGTCCACATGAGTACAAAAAGAAATCCGTTAAACTTTGTTTACAAGATAAATCAATTAAAAGTGAAGGCCACAAAATACCTAGGAGTTACTACTACTTTAGACTTAAATTGGAAAGAACACGTACATAATGTCGTGGGGAAGGCAACCAGAGACTGCCTTTTACTGGCAGAACCCTCAAAGGATGCAACAGAACTACAATAGAAACTGCATACACTACGCTTGTCCGTCCATTTTTGGAGTATTGCTGCCCAGTGTGGTATCCTTATCAGGTGAGTTTGACGGTGGACATCGAAAGAGTCCAAAGAAGGGCAGCTCGTTTCGTATCGTCACGGTACAGGAGAGACAGCGTTACGGAAATGACACAGGATCTGGGATGGAAATCATTACGACAACGGCGTTTATCGCTGCGGCGTGGGCTACTTACGAAACTCCAATCGTCAACATTCTCCTCCGAATGCGAAAATACATTGTACATAGGTAGAAATGATCATCAGAATAAAATACGAGAAATCAGAGCTCGAACGGAGAGATTCAGGTGTTCTTTCTTCCCGCGCGTTATGCTAGAATGGAATGGGAGGTAAATAGTATAATGGTGAACCCTCTGCCAGGCACTTTAATGTGATTTGCAGGGTATCCCATGTAGATGTAGATGTAGAACACTGTTAAAGGATGAAGATGATTGGCATGACTACTGCGTGGGTAGTGTGTTACATCACGTTGTCCGGATGGCCTTTATTTAGGAACTGCCAATCAGTGTGCGATATGGCTCCACCGCTGTGGTGCTTAAATTTCCTAACTCAAAGAACGTAGCGCTGCTCTACGATGCCCAAACGCTCAGCGAATATTACCTCTCTGTCGCAAGTATGTGCGGTCGTGGAGGTCCTGCATGGTGTTCAAGAGGCCATTACCGATACAATTCCTTTCGCAGCAGTTTTGCGAACCGATATCACCGTTCTCGAAAGGCCTCACTTCAGCCACTATCGAATTCCGACAAGTGCTGCCAATCGTTTTTCCTACGACAAGAGATAGAACACGATCGAAAGAACCAACATTCAAATGCGACGTCTTTCATTACATATAGAACGCAGGTGTCGGCACTGCTACCGACATTTTTCGGTTTCATAGGAAACCTCATCGTTTTCACATCCAAGCACATGCTGTTCCGGTGAAAGTGTGCTGTTTTCCGCCTTCATGGTGTAACAGTTTTAATGACTGGCAGTGTAGTTTTACACTTCTTACACAGAAGCAAATGGGGATCTGAGTAACGCAGACTGCATTGGGCAGTGAAGCAATTTTTAGCTACATCTACACGACTGCTTCGCTGTTTACACTTTTTTGGAATACTGCTGCGCGTCGTGGGATCTATACCATGTGGGACGGACGAGCGATTTAGAGAAAATTCAGAGAAGGGCAGCTCGATTTGCATTACCGCGATATAGAGAGTGTCACCGAAATTATGTACGAGTTGAGGAGGGAATTATTAATAGAAAGACGTTATTTGTTGCGATGAGATCTATTTGCGAAATGTCTTCCAACTTTCTCTTCAGAATGCGAACATATATGTTTCCACTCACCAATATAGGGGGATATGATCATCATAATAAAATATGAGAAATCAGATCGAAAACAAAA
The DNA here is from genome assembly GCA_026315105.1 of Locusta migratoria. Lineage (NCBI taxonomy): Eukaryota > Metazoa > Arthropoda > Insecta > Orthoptera > Acrididae > Locusta > Locusta migratoria. Next base: position 670,321,957 of record CM048744.1, read on the forward strand.
AGATATAGGTGTTCATTTTTCCCGCGAGCTATTGGAGAATGTAACTACAGAGAAATATCATGAAAGTGGTTCGATCATCCCTCTGCCTTGCACTTCAATGTGCGTTGCAGAGTATCCATGTATATGTAGATGTAGAACTGCCTGGCAGAGGATATTTCTATACCATTTACGTCTCAAAGAGTGAACGCAAAAATTTATACCTAAGTTTCTCTATCCGTGCTCTGATTTATTTTATTAAGATGACAACTTGTCCCCGTGTAAAGTAAAAAAAAATAAAAAATAAAAATAAAAAATCTGCATTCGGAGCAGAAGTTTCGTGATTGAATATTAGTAAATAGATCTCCCTGCATTACAAAACACTTTTGTTTAATATGACAAACACAACGAACACATTTAAAATCTCTATAGCGAAGCTGTATTAAAAATGGTGATGCGTGTTGCATAAATGATGGCCACTGCAAAAAAGTGTATATTTATTTTATGGAGGCGGTGTTACACGAGTTAGAGTCGAAAGTATTTCGTGTGAAATAATGCTGTACTCATGGAGTTTATGGAGGTTGCACGTGAATTACGATGTAGCGACTGATATCGTGCTTTTGTCAAAAAGCTAAATACGAGTGTTGGAACTTAAATAGTGGCAACACTGCTGTGGAGACACTATGATGCAATGGAGTCAACTATTGTCACTCGTAGCATACGTTGTAAAATACCTCCGTTACCACCGAGCAAATGGACTCGCCCGTCTCAACTCAACGGCGTGCACATAATTAAGGGAAACATCACTTGTGAGCCAGAGGTCTAACGTAACGGTGTCACTATCATTTCGAAACAGGAACAATGGAGTTCAATCAAGATTTAATGTGCCAGAGGTCGTACAGTGTCATCAAGAGGCGTGCCGGGGAATCGGCATTGCTGTACAGTACATTGACACGTTGGTAAAAGCCTTCAACGAAGGTCGGCAAATTGTGGCAGACATGCATCGGGCAGGTTGTCTCTGAAGAAGAAGTTAATACAGTTGTCGCCTTAGTGCAGAGTGGTCATTCTCTTGTACGACTGTGATGGTTTTACCCTGACGTGTTACATTCTACTACGGCAGACCGTCAGTGTATAGTATTACTGTTCGGTTTTGAGCATCAGCTGCGACCAGCTTTGCGATAGAAACGGCAACACTTTCTACGCAACTCCCCAGACTTATGTCCTTGTGATTTTGATTTGATTCCGAAGATGAAGGAACCGCTTCGTGCCGTTCGCTTCAGAACTGTTCCACAGATTCGAAAGGTAGTAGGCCGCTCCATACGCACCATCAACAGAACAGGCCCTGATAACGGTATACTAGGCCTTCCACATCGCTGGCTACCGGTTCTGCAAAGCGCTGGTGACTACTTTGAAGGACAGTATCAGGTGCAAACATATAACACTATTTAGTTCCAACCCTCGTAAAACTCTAGTATATACAAACACTCAAAATAAATCGGAACTTGCAGAATACCTCTATTCTCCCGCAGATAGGAGTGTGATGATGCAAACGCAGTGGAATTCACGACCAAGTTCACATAATTTTAACAAGTTAAGAAACTACAAACTTATTGAATTGAAAGCTTCTGTATTTTATCTTGTGACCGAAATTTAAAGGATTTGTTTCGTTATCACGTTATGGCCTCATAGTTTCTTTATTTAGGATCAAGTGCCACATTTCTCACCATACATTTAGCTAGTCCGGATCATTTTGCAATTGGTATTCATCTCCTTATAACTTGAGTAAGGTAACTGACAGCATACCTGCTAGGAGACTAAGAGGTCTGTTCAGATTATCTCCTAGACCTTTGTTTTACCGCGTTTAACATGTATAAGCACAAATATTTTTATATGTAGTTCCTTTAATATGTACAGATATCAGTGTGGTGCGGTTTTTTTTTTTTGTTTTTTTTTTTTTTTTTTTTTTTTTTTTAAGTCGTCCAAATTTCAAGCGCAAACTTTGCAACCTGGTATTATCTGCTTTGCCGTGTGCCTGGGTCGATCATGCCACATAGACATCCATTGTGTTTCCTCTCGTTCATGTATCTAACAACCCACTGCGTGAGTAGTAGAGCGTCATATTCGCCTTTATCCCTGTTCTCGGGGTATGTAGGCTTCCTGGTGCTACGCACACGTGCTGGTACTACGTAACCTGAAAACACGATTTTTGATAACTACTTAAAAATCTCTAAATGACAAAACACCAGGCTTGGAGAGTAACGCGTTACTTCTAACGTCGTTACTGGTAACAGTTACTTTTCGAAGGAAACGGCCCGTAACGGCTTTATTATTTGCTTAAAGTAACATTAACTGTAATTAAGTTAGATTCATCAGATAACTATTTAACGGAAGTATCGTTACTTTTTTCATCGCAAATAGCGTAACATATTTTTTGAAATAATTTCAAACTGCAGAATTTCAGGATTTGATTTTAGTGAAGAAAAAAAAATAGAAAAAAAGCAATTTTAGTTTCTAAATTAAATCTTCTCAACAAAGTACGTTACAAATTTATACATTATATATTTTAGTACCGTTACAATATTTAACTTTGCTCATTCATTCGTGACATTTTTATTTTATTATTCTGTAGCAACAATGCCTTTGGCCTATAACAATTACCTGACGTGTCACATGTAAACAGCGTAATTACTATCCACACCTTTCGACATGGAGAAGGTAGAAGACACACGCATATTAATATGTTCGATTTTTTTTACGTCGGATGGAAAAAATTATTCTTTTCTCTTCAAATTGTGTGTCGATGCAATAACAATTTCAAGTCGAAACTCCACAGCGAACTTAAGAAGTCATGTACATGTTAGTTTTTTGCTTGCTGTTTGCGTTAAGGCGCGTTTACAATGAGTATGAAACATGTTCTGCAACGTTGTTCGCTGCTAGTTCTGGACTACAGTACCGATTTTCAGAACTTACTGGTAACGAATAAGCTGCGTTCCCTGGCCGCCTCGGTAAAGAATCAAAGTTCGTGACTTGCTAGCACTACTTGCTTCTTTGCAGCGATAGTGTATCTCAACATTTACGAGCTCGGCATATAATAAGAGGCAAAGGTGTATGTGGATTGTTCGACGCCATGAAGTTATTAAAAAGAAGCATGGCTCCCTATATAAAATTGCTACATTGTTTCGCACCAACCGTATGTTAAGTAGATAAAACAATAGATGAGTGAAAATGCTAAAGGATGTAAGTGCCAATTTTTTTTTTTACTTTCGGGGTTTTTCACTGCTAACCGATCTATGTCCTCGCGCCAACACTCTGCTAAGAGATTTATGTGCTGCAGTCATTCCTTGTAGTTGCTACTGACCCCAAGAGATTGCACTAGTCCTATGTCCAGATGGGCCTGCTCTGCTAATGGATCTATGTGCCACAGGCATCTGGCGCTAGCCGAACAGCAGTCTGTAGGCAAGGTTATGCCACAACACTATTGTTATGCTTACTGAAGCTGTTGCTTGCTATCTAAAATGATGTACCTGTTAATAATGATAATATGAACGCCAGTGATTTTAGTGGTGATGGAAGTGTTGAGAATGTTACGTTCAGGAAAAAACAGGATAAGGCAAGATTAAGCGGAAAGCCGTACCTCACGCAGAAGAAGCAGAACAAGGAGGTAAATTGCTGAAAAACAACCGTTATCTTTACAGTAAACTTATAATATGTAACAAGCCTACATTATCCAGTTGTAGCAGGTTGATGTACATATTTTACATTTGTTTTGTGTTTAGGTGTTCTCCAAGTGTAAGTACAGTTCATATGAAAACTCAGCTCTCAGCTCTTTGAAGACTTGACTTGACTTGACTGAACTAACAAGGCAATTACCTGATGGGGTTTAAAGAGATTTTTCTTACCCAAAGAGGTCTCCATGGGTCGTATAATGAAGACGCAGAGAGGTAAAAAGCAGTCAACTCTCTGCTACACACTTCCTGATGGGACAGGAGACCTCAAAACAGTATGCAAAGCTACATTTTTAAATACCATTAATATTTCTGCTAAAAAAAATCAAACCATTGTTAGGAAGAAAAAAATCAGGCTCTGAAGTTTTCAAAGACACAGCTTTCTTTCATTAAAATAAGCAAACAACAGCCTGGTATTCTGTCCTGCAAAAGAAACTTTTCCGATCAGTGTGATTGGGAGAATTTTCATGTCCTGAAGAAAGGCAAGACAATGAAAGACACTGCAGCTGTGGAATTGAAAAAAACTTCCAGCTACTGTTCCACTGGCACCAAATAAGAAACCGGCCGCGGCGGCCGAGGGGACTCAGGCGCTACAGTCACGGTCTGCACGGCCACTACGGTCGGGGGTTCGAATCCCCCCTCGGGCATGGATATTTGTGCCGTACTTAGGATTAGCTAGGTCATAAGTAGTTTGTAAGTTTAGGGACTGATGACCCCGTAGTTAAGTCCCATAAGCTATACAAATATTTGAACATTGTTTGAAACAAATAAGAAAACGATTTTTCCACTATTATTGATTACGTGGAAGACAACAACAAGGACTTTTTCCGACAACTGTTATCTCCATAAAGTCAATGTTGTCTCGTGGCACTTAGATCTATTAGCTATGACAAAACCTATTGCACTTACACCTTTCTGCATAAAACACTACGCAACTTTTTGATTTGTCAAATAGAAAAATCTTTGTCAACATTTGTATAAACATGTAAAGAGTTAATATGTGTTTTGTTAGAAATAAATATGCATTTCTCAAAGACATGTGCAGCCCAATGACTTTTAGCAGAATATGGAATTGGTGGGTTCTCCGGCTGTTACTAAGAACTGTCACTTTCTTAACCATGTATCTAGATGCACGATTGATACGTTTCGCCAGAAGTTCACAATTTGATCAGGAGTCACTTGTGTGGGACAGTGTCAAAAGCCTTTTCTAAATCTAGAAATGTGGAATCAATTTTAAATCCCCCAGAGACAGTACTCATAACTACATGAGTAAAAAGCTAGCTGTATTTCAAAAGAACAGTGTTTCTGTTTCCGTGTTCAATATATCATTCTGTTCAAGGTGATTCATAAAGTGCATGGTCCATACTCCTATCCCAAATCGTCAATATAGATCGGTAATTTAATGGATTGCTTCTGTTTGCCTCTTTGAGTAATTACTGTGCCCTGAGCTACTTTACAGTCTTTAGGCACGGATCGTTCAGCTAGCGAATGGTTATATACAGTCCTGGCCATTAAAATTGCTACATCAGGAAGATGACGTGCTACAGACGCGAAATTTAACCGACAGAAAAATATGCTGTGATACGCAAATGATTAGCTTTTCAGAGCATTCTCACAAGGTTGGCGCCGGTGGTGACACCTACAACGTGCTGACATGAGGAAAGTTTCCAACCGATATCTCATACACAAACAGCAGTTGACCAACGTTGCCTGGTCAAATGTTGTTGTGATGCCTCGTGTAAAGGGAATAAATGCGTACCATCATGTTTCCGACTTTGATAATGGTCGGACTGTAGCCTATCGCGATTGCGGTTTATAGTATCGCGGCATCGGTGGGTTCAGGAGGTCAATACGAAACGCTGTGCTGGATCCCAATAACGTCATATCACTAGCAGTCGAGATGACATGCATCTTATCCGCATGGCTGTAACGGATCGTGCAGCCACGTCTCGATCCCTGAGTCAACAGATGGGGACGTTTGCAAGACAACAATCTTCTGTACGCACATTGGAAGCATGTATTCGTCATCGACATACTGGCGTATCACCCGGCGTGATGGTACAGTGTGTCACTGCTTACACGTCTCGCATCGACGGTACTTTGATTAGTGGCCATGACATTACATATATGTTCCGACCCGTGACTCTATCCTTCATTCGATCCCTGCAAAACCCTAAATTTTAGCAGGATAATGCACGACCGCCTTTCTGGGTATGGAAAATGTTCGACTACTGCCCTGGCCAGCACATTCTCCAGATCTCTAACCAATTGAAAATGTCTGGTCAATGGTGGCCGAGCAACGGGCTCATCACAATGTGCTAGTCACTACTCTTGGTGAACTTTTGTGCAGTGTTGAAGCTGCATGGTCGTCTGTACCTGGACACGCCATCCAAGCTCTGCTTGACTCAACGCCCAGGCGTATCCAAGGCCCAGCCCTGAAACACCTCACCCACACCCAGGCCCACTCCCTATCACATCCCCATCCAGCCTGTTCCACAGCCCCTCCCCACTCCTATTGCCTCCTGCTTAGCCACTTCCAAGATGATGAAATCAACCAGCACAGACCCTGCTCCCATTTGTCATCCAAAGACCCCCTTCCACAACTGCTCCCACACCTCCCTCCTACCCACTCTCCCCATGGACAGCTATCCCTTCCCCACCCATTGCCTCTGCATGCCAACATGTCTATACCTTTGCCCTCTCTCACTCTGATCCCTGGTGGCTCAATAACCATAACCTCTCCCTCGCAGTTCGAAAGTACCTTTTTCCCACCCCCATCTCTCAAATCATTCCCTGTAAGGACTCCATCCTTATCAAATCCATTCCGGCCTCCTCTAGCCTCTCCCCCAGGATCGCTTTGGACCCCATGCCACTTTGACCCCCTACCTAACCTCCTCGTCCACCCCAGCCACAACCTCACCTATGTCCGCCCACCCTCACCTCCGTGAACACTAAATTTAGCCCAGCGATCACAGAGGAGGAAGTGTTGGGGCAGCTCGATGTCCACCATGACCTTGAAATCCGGTCCGCCAAGCGTATCCAAAATGCTGCTGGCCACACATTTTTCATGCCGGTTTTCACCGAATCCGCATCATCTATTGACTGCCTCCTCACTGAGGGAGCAATCATTTATGGTCGCCACTACAAGGTATATCCTTCATGCTCCCCTCCCTAATCCTATTGCTGTGGATATGTCTCACAACGATCACCTCACGCAGATGTGACACAACCCCCCACCTGTCCCCACTGTAAGTTGTCACACTTCCTTAAACAGTGTGCCAACCTCGCCTCCCCTCACACCTGCAACACCTGTGGCAACCTCCACCTCACCTACTCCTGTAAATGTCAGACTTACCCTGCTTCTGTCAGCCCTGAACTGTCTGTCCCCATCCGCCCTATTGATTCCCCCATCCACCCCAACATATCCCTTTGTCCCCCTCCCCCCGTACTGTGAAGGACATTATCCACTTTGTCCTTCAAAATATCCACCCCTTCCAGAACCGCACACCCTCCAGCAGATTGCCCTCGCTACCTGCTCCATGTTTAGGCTTGAAACAATTCCCACATTCTCCTGTAACCAATCCCACTTCACTTTCTCCGGCAATGTTACTCGCATATAAATCACACCTATAACCTTTCTCCTGTCGCCCCTCTCTCCCATACCCCTGCAGTCCCCTATAGTACGCCAATCCTACACCCTCCTGTATCACAACATTCGATTTCGATTCCTCCCCATCAATAAACCCCTCTTCATGCACACCCTCTCCCACCAATATGTGGAACTTTTCTCCTACTCCGCCATTCCGTCAGCACCACTCCTCACCTCCTTCAACGAACGGATGCCCCCCCTCCCCCTCAAATCCCTCGCTCGAGGCAGAATGACGATTAGCCACCCTGTCCAGCCACAAATGATCCTACTGAGCATCTTATCCTCACCCTCTTTCTCCCCTCCCTCACCATCAACTTAGCCACCATCTATGCACGCAGCACTGCTCCCATTCCTTACGATTTCCTCTCCCTTATTGATAGTTCCTCCACGACCTATGTGGTTGCCATGACCTTAACCTATCTTCTCGCCCCGTTACTGAACTCCGGCGGTGGCGTCAGTTTGTCGCCCTGCTGAGGGGCGACACCGTTCCCCTCCAGAAACCCACACACCCTGAAAGCAACACCACCCCTGACGTCGTCCTCTCATATCTTCCTGGGCCTATCTAGTTTCATACCAGCTTGTACAGACAAGCAATCTTGCGAGCTACTATTGGACACGTTTTACGAAAACTGTTTCACACAGTTAAACTGACAGTCCACACCAACTGGAAATATTTTAGACTTTATAGCTACAAACAAGACCGACTTTATTAACGATCTCAGTGTAGAGACAGGAGTTTGTTATCATGATATCAACATAGTGTCAATGGTGACCAAAGTTGATAAGCCAATCAAGAAGGCTAGGAGCGTGTTTTTGTTAGAAAGCGCCCATGATCTGATGGACAGAGTAACTTGTATTTTGCGGCTGTTTGCTGATGATGGTGTGGTATATGGGAGGTTTGTTGTCTTTAATTGACTGTAATAGCATACCTAATGACTTTGACAAAATTTATAATTGGTGTGAAGAATTGGCATCTAGCTCTAAATGTAGAAAAATGTAAGGTGATGCACATGAGTAGGAAAAACAATCCCATAATCTCCGAATACAGCACTAGTACTGAGCGTCTTGATACGGTCGCATCTTTCAAATATAAGAGCGATATAAAGTGGAACGAATGTGTAAGGACAGTTGTGAGTAAGGAGGTTTATTGGGAGAATTTTGGGAAGATGTACTTCACCTGCAAAGGAGACCACATATGAAACGCTTGTTCGGCCACATCTTGAATATTGCTCAAGTGTTTGGTGCCCGCAGCAGTTCAGTTTAATGGAAGACATAGAAGCAGTTCATAGGCGAGCAGCTAGGTTCGTTACTAGTAGGTTCGACCATTGAGCGAGTGTCAGAAATGCTGAAGGAAAGACATTCCTTTCATGAAATTCTGTTGAGGAAATTTAGAGGTCCATAATTTCAAGCTGACTGTAGAACGATCTTCCTGCCACATACATACCTTTCACGTAAAGGTCACAAAGATAAGAGAAATTAGGGCTTGTACAGAGGTGCATAGACATTATTTTTTCCCTCGTTCTATTTGAGAGTGGAATAGGAAAGGAAATGCCTAGATGTGGTACAGTGTACCCTCCGCCACGCGATTTACGGTGGATTGTGCAGTATATATGTCATTGGCAGTGACCATGGCCTTGTACTCACTACCATAGACCCATGCGGCCGCCCTGACCTCGCTCTCAAACCTGACCCCCTCCCAAAATGTGCAGTGACTACTTCCATGCCGATTGGGATGCCTACAGTCGCTGCATAGACACTTCGGTCGTCAGCCATCCTCCATACTCCCGCTAACATTGACCACACCTCATTCTTCCTGCATCAGACCGTTGCTGATAGCGTCGAAACGCACCCAAAGCTATCCACCCGTACTGTCCCATCCTCCCTTCACAGATCGTGCTTTTCCTCCACGAATCCTGTCGACTATACCGCTTCATCTTGCGGACCTGTGACTGGGATACATTCCTCCGCCACTGACATGTCCAACGCCACTTTAGAAACTTTTGGCACTCTAAAATCGCCAGGACTGGCATCAGACATGCATCCGTCCCAATATCAACCTCCCTGTACATTCCTCCAAGTACTAACATGCCTTCCACTGCCTTACTAGCAGTCTCTCCCTTCCCCAATACCCACTCCTCCGCAACGACCTTCCTGCTCATGACAGTGCCAGTAAGACAGAACACTGAAGTCTTTTCTGTCCCCAATAATCCTCAGTTTGATTATTTCCTTTTCCCTGATGTCCACAACCATACCACCTCATCGATCCCTCTGCTTGACCCTGGCTTCCAGTACTTGGACCACATCCCCATCCTCAGAACACACCCATCACTGTCATTGACATACAGTCTACATTATGCACAAAATGCAACGCCTAACATACAGGCACCTCTGTGCCTGTCCCTCTTCGTTCCACACTGCCCTTGCCCAACCTGTGAAAGACTTTCCGCATTCTCATGTTCCCTAAAGCTGGAAAACCGCCCTCTGATGCCTTGTCCTACTGCCTCATCAGCCTCACCTCGGTGTTCAGCAACGTTCTTAAAAATGCCCTCTCTCGTTGTCGACACTATCTCATTCCCCTCTCCCAATGTGGTTTCTGACCATCCTTCTCTTTGATGCCCAACTCCTATCTCCTCTCCATCCAAATGAATTCTGGTCGCGTAGCCAGTTTTGTCTCCCTCACCCTCGAGAAGGCCTGCGACAAAGTATGGAATTCTGGTATTTTGAAGCTCCAAACCTATGCCCTTCCTATTAATTATGTCCGATTCATGCTTCCTTTCTCTCCTATCGCCCATTCTATGCCATTGCCACAATTCCAACTCTCAGGGCTCCATCCTCTCCCCTCGCCTCCAACTGATTTACATGCCACAACCCCAGCTCCATCTCCTTCAGTATGCTGATGACACAGCCTTCCTTGCCCTCGCCCCCTCCCTCGCTTACTCGCAACACCTTCTCCAACCTCACTTCTCCGAATTCTGAATTCTCCACCTTGTCTAACCAGTAACCCCTTACTGTCACCAGGTAATCATCATAGGTCACACCACCTGCTCCTTCTGCCACTGAGACCTGTACCTAACTCTCCGTGATTGCCCTATCCCACAAACCAAACATCTTACGTACCTTGGCCTTAACCTTGACCACTTCCTTTCCTGAAAATCTCACTTTCAAAATGTTCATCAGAAAGGTCTGTCCCACCTCAACCTGCTAAAGATCCTCTCCACCCCTCCACTGTCTTCTACACCTACCAAACCTTAATGTGTCCCATCTTGTGTACTTTCCACGCCGCTTGAGTTTCCACTCCCCCATCCCCTTCCACAGCCCACTACCAGTCCCTCCAGATTCTTGAGCGCCACAATCTCTGCCTAGCTTACTGTACCTGCCTCCCTTCCCAATGCAGATCCTATATGGTCTCATTCCTTTCCCACACCTACTCAAATTCCTGGAGCACAAACGCATCCTCTGCATCTCCCAAAAGATAAGATTCCTGAAATCCTGTGGTTTTCTGGCTCCTCTTGGATCCTTGGCCTCTTCCACAGCATTACCAAGTCTCCCTCCCTCCTTCCACCTCCACACTCTCCATATCGTTTCCGAGGGTAACTTATGTCAGCTTCCTCTCCCAGATGATGCCCTCCATCCTGGCATCTATCATTCCTATCAACCTTAATCCTTATATGAGCGCCCCCTCTCCCTCCCCCTCCCTTCTCCTTCCTCCCTCGGTTGCCTCTACTCTTCCTTTCCCATTCCCAGGAGTCCTTACATTCTCCCACAGAGAGCACATCATACCGGCACAGACAAATATATACAGACGGGAAACCTCCGTAAGGGCCCAGTCCCACGCTCAGGGGTGTGGGGCGGGGGGTGCTGAAGCAGTTCCGTAAGATGGCCCATGATGGCGCTGCGGTCAGAAACAGCCCTTTAAAACTGGCCAGAGCTGGCGGCAGGTAGCGGCTGTCCCCACCATCACCTTCCCTCAAACCCCAGCAAGCTGGACACAGCCGTGGCCTCGTGGCAGGCGGCACGAGCTCACCCCTCAGCCTCCCCTCCATGCTACCCTCTGACGTGCGAGAGGCACCCTCAGAAGTGCCTCTAGTGTGGTCTACCGTTACTAAGCCAGGGAACCGTCTGACACCAGCTAGCATCTTACGGAACTACGAGGGGAGTGTAGGACAGTGGTTCAGGGGGGGGGGCTGCTTCTCTGTATATGTTAGTCTGTGCCGCTAGCTACGCGTTGTGTTTATTTCAAGCGTCAACTTAGTTTCGAAATTGCTCAGGATGTAACTGACGTATTGGGATGCAACCAACACCATTATTCCTGTCATTTTTCATGGTATTAATTGCATAAGACCGAATATGGGGTATTTAAAAAATACATAAGTTTATGTTGGAACTAATATTGGTTTACGATTTAGAATGTCTCATAGTAGGCCTCTCATAACTCCCTACCATATGTTCATACCTGTGAAAGCCGTTTTTCAATATTCTCTTGCGGTTGCAGAGATAATGGGAGTGAAGTGTTCAAGTGTGACACCCTTTATAAATGTTGTGTCTACTTTAGGTGTTCATTTCCCCCCCCCCCCCCTTTTTTCAATCCTGGACGATAAATCGTCAGCTTATATGGCTTTCTTTATCAATATTTGTGCCGGGCCAGGAGCTGAACCCGGGTTTCCCGCTTTTCGCGAGCGGTCGCCTTAACCACTAGACTACCTGAACACGATTCCAGGACCGACCCAAACTTCCATATGCCATACTGACTCTACATATGAGTCAACTACATTCATCACTTAGCACTCGCAACTTAATCTGTATTCCTGCACCAGGGAGAATGAAAACTTACGTTTTTATCGTGATTGCCTCGCTTACGCATCTGTTAAATAACTGTATAGTGACGATTTACAGTGTTGATATATTTATCAATATTTTGTCGCAATAGAGAGTTTCTCTTAGCGTCACTGTATACTGTATAGATGTGCTACCAAATGGTGACGTATGAAAATTTGTCCCGGACCGGGACTGGAACTCAGGTTTCCCGCTTTTCGCGAGGAGTCGCCTTAACCACTAGGCTATCCGAACACGATACCAAATGTCACAATTTGGTAGTACACCTATACCGTATACAGTGACAGCTTGCATTTATCGCGAATCGTTAATGCAGCGCAAAGTTCCTAGTGACTGGAAAGAATCGCAGGTGACTCCCGTTTATAAGAAAGGAAAGAGAACTGACCTACACAATTACACGTCAATCTAAATGTTCAAATGTTTGTAGAACTTATGCGACTTAACTAAGGGGTCATCAGTCCCTAAGCTTACAAACTACTTATGAACTACCTAAGACTAAGGTCGGCACAAACATCCATGCCCGAGGAGGGATTCGAAACCCTGCCATGGCCGTGCAGACCGTGACTGGAGCGCCTCAGTCCTCTCGGCCACCGCGGCCGGCCAGGCCAATCTCTACCGTATACAGTGACGCTAAGAGAAATTCGCTATTGCGGAAAAACATTGATAAATATATCAACACTGTAAATCGTCACCATACAGTTATTATATTGCTTATTGTTCTCGACAGCGAGTGTTCATGAGAGACGAGTGTATCGTCAGGCGTGCCCCAGGGGAGTGTGATAGGACCGCTATTCTTTTCTATCTATATAAATGATCTGATGGACAGAGTAAGTTGTAATTTGCGGCTGTTTGCTGACGATGCTGTGGTGTATGGGAGGGTGTCGTCTGTAACTGACTGTAAAAGCATGCAGGATGACTAAGACAAAATTTCTAGTTGGTGCGAAGATTGGCAGCTAGCTCTCAATGTAGTAAAATGTAAGGTGATGCGCATGAGTAGAAAAAAACAATCCCATAATGTTCGAATACAGCATTAGTAGTGAGCTTCTTGATGCTGTCGCGTCGTTCAAATATCTAGGCGTAACATTGCAGAACGATATGAAATGGAACGAGCATGTAAGGACAGTTGTGAGTAAGGCGGACAGCCGACTTCGGTTTATTGGGAGAATTTTGGGAAGATGTACTTCACCTGTAAAGGAGACCGCGTATAAAACGCTTGTACGATTACGTCTTGAGTATTGCTCAAGTGTTTGGGACCCGCAGCAGATCAGTTTAAAGGAAGACATAGAGGCGGTTCAGAGGCGAGCAGCTAGATTTGTCACCGGTAGGTTCGACCAATGCGCGAGTGTCACGGAAATGGTCCGGCAACTCAATTGGGGATCGCTGGAAGAAAGACGACGTTCTTTTCGTGAATTTCTGTTGAGTAAATTTAGAGGGCCGGAATTTGAAGCTGAGTGTAGTACGATCTTGCTGCCGCCTACTTACATTTCACGTAAAGATCACAAAGACAAGATAAGAGAAATTAGGGCTCCTATGGAGGCATATAGGCATTCTTTTTTTCCTCGTTCAATTTGGGAGTGGAATAGGAAAGGAAATGCCTAGTAGTGGTACAGTGTACCCTCCGCCACGCACCTTACGGTGAATTGCGGAGTATGTATGTAGATGTAGTTGCTTTCATTGGAGATTACATAACTGTCAATCTTTTCTTGAAATTGTTTCAATGTCACATCTTACTACCTCCTACGAACCAGACCGTTCTCCCCAGCCCAGCAGTCAGTGTAGCCTCCCCAGACGTGCCGGCAGCTGCGCAGCAATTAGCAAATGGGCTTGGCCACGGCAGACAGTAGCGCCGCGCCGCGGAATTAAAAGCAGTTTCATCTGGGGCCTCGGCTGCCAGTGCTTTTATTGCCGCCATCGACCGCTTTCATGACGGAGCGGCCCGTAAAGCGGCAGCCGGCGACGCTCTGACGGCGGGGACCACCTGACAAGCTGCGCGTCTCTCTCTAGGCGACCGTAAAGTGTTTCCGAATTCATTACTAGTTTTCAAAACAGCCATCAAACGGTTTACTCCAGTTCTTGCCGGCGGTAATGTATCTCAGTGAAGTGTAAATTTACAACGTTCCCGCTACTACCGGAGAGGAAGGTAGCGCGATATTAACCGGATCCGGCTGACGGGGCGGAATTTGATGGACGATAACGTTTGCGCGCAAATGTTACGAGACATTTATCGCAATATCACATAAAAGTCAACATGAATATAACCGTCCAGATAGCTAAAATTTGTCTTTATTTATTACGACCTTTTGGCATCTGATCGTTAGTTTTCTAATATGACACTGAGAGCATGCAAAAAATTCTATTATTGTAGGATACATAGATCTGGAGATGTGACGTCGTTATGATTAACCTGCATGAAAACAGCGATTCAGTGTCGATCTCTCACTTTTGTTAGGCCGCGGTGGAGTAGCCGAGCTGTCTAAGACGCCTCGCTGTGTATGCGGTTGCTCGCCGTCGGAGGTTCGAGTCCTCCCTGGGGCATAGGTGTGTGTGTGTGTGTGTGTGTGTGTGTGTGTGTGTGTGTGTGTGTTATCCTTACTTTAGTTTACTTTAGTTTAAGTAGTTTGTAAGTTACAGACTGATGACCACGCAGTTTGGTCCGATAGATTTACAATCATTTGAACTTTTGGTAGCAGGTCGTCTTGTCCAAGAAACAGCCATTTCAATGTACTCCAGGCATGTCTCAAGAATATGAAGGCCATTCTAATCTTGCGATGTCGTTATCATGAAGGAACAAGAGTACCACGATTGTAGTGCATGATCACGAATCTTCCACCTAAATGCTACCGACACGGCTTGCACTATACATTTTATGAGATCATCCGTATACCATCGGGCCCGGTCCCCATCGCCGCGGCTCAGCGCACCCTGTAATAAAAAGTGCTGAGCTAAAATTAAATCGAACAACAACGAACAAACATCGATCAGCGACCGCAAGGAACCGAACAACTGTTAGTGCATTTAAGAAAGGTAGTCTTGGGGAAACGCGCTCGACTGGAAACCCAAGGCTGGCGAGTTCGAAAACCGTTTGGACCTTGGATGTTTTCAGCCCATGTTTTAACCCATCCTTCTCCTCTCAGCGATGTGAAGAGTGGGCATAAAAGACGCGTGTTTCGGATTCCAAGTTAAGCTGTAGGTCCCCTTTCCCCGGTTGGATAACTGGGTAGGCTAGGGACACGCAAATCGCCGAAGTGGCGTCAAGTTGAAAGGCTTGCACCAGGTCAATGAACCACACGAAATTATTATTATTATCCATGTACCGTATAGCCGTTTTATTGTCTTCTACGTCCAGCAGTGGCGTACGGTGGCCCCACATAATACCACCCCCAAATCTTCAGGGTACCACAATCTTGCTGCACTCGCTGGACGCTGCGGCTAAGACATTCAGGCTAACCAAGCTACCTCCAAAAGACATCTCCTGGTTGAAGTCTAGTGGCGTATATTTTGGGCTATCAAAACTATCACCGAAGCCCGTATTAAAGCAAACCATAAATTAAGAATCAATGTTAACAAAAATGGCAATGGAAGCTAGTTTCCGCCATGAAGAATTATCGCGTAGTGTGGAATATGTCTCGTTCGCTTCGTTCCAACAGGGGAGAACGGAGCTTCGGACGCTCACTGCCGCAGCCTTCGCTAAGGTGAGGGGAAGGGAGAAGTGGTGTGGGGCAGTGCAGTCAACAGTACGCCAAGGCTTCGGAATCCAGCATCGCAACACAAGCACGAGTGCTTCCGAAATGTACCGAACGGACACGACTCGCTCTTAGCGAACCCCCCATCTGTTTAAAGGAACAAAGAGCGTGTTTGTTACCTTTCACAACAGCTGTATTGGTGATATTTATTTCATAGTGTACAGTGTACTTTGAGAGTTCTTAGTGCTAATTCTTCAAAATGGTGGGGCCGATGTGTAATTAAAAAGTTATTTGAATTCTCCGTGCATAAATGTGTAACTTTTGTATAAAACACTTTCTTCGTTTCATGATAGATGGCGCTGTAATAGGCAAAACTAAAAATGTGGAAATTGTTGATAAACGGTAATACCTCAGACAAATACACATCAGATCAGGAAAATCAGAGCACAGTTTTTCATGTTTCTTTTAATGCTATCTCGTGACATCTCCCATAATCGAATGAAACACAAACTATGATCGTGCTATCAGTCCGCGGCCAGACAGTTTGTTGTATTTCAATGATTCGGACTGTACTCACCTCTACACAATAGTTCCCCGATGTTAACGATTATAGAGAGAGAGTAGATATCATGCTGAAGAAGCTCGTCACAGGTTTGCTACACTTTCATTTTTGCCTATTACAGCGTCATTTATCATGAAACGAAAATAATGTTTCATACGAAAGTTACGTATTTTTTTCACATAATCGATATCTGCAATGTCCCCGTCAACGCGTCAACATTTGCCGATAACGGTTTCTTCGTTTGCTGCTGATTTCTTGTGATATTTGGCACGGTCACTATCAGTATCTCGGAAAAAGCACAAGATATCGATTTTTTTCTTAGCATTTCTTTCTCGGTACTAAGAAAGTGGGGTAGCAGTGATAGCCCAGATTACAAACCCAGCCGCTGTTGAAGGCAGATGCGAGTCTCATCTGTGAACAGCACATGATGCCACTTCTCACTACTCCATTCATCATGCTGTTGGCCCCATCTATACCGCGCATCATGGTGTCTGGTTTTCAAAGGTGGATCTCGCCATGGACGTCTGGAGTGACATTGCATGTCTTGCAGCCCGTTACTACAGTTTGAGTAGAAATTGCACGGAAATGAGCAGTCAGGACTGTGGCGTTCTTCTCAGGGCTTGACGGAGAGGAAATCCTTAAGGAGAGCTCTTCTTCTGCTGTGATAGCTTTCGGACGTCCCGATTGAGGAAAGTAATCGACAGTTCCTATAATTCTGTACCTACTCCACGTGCTAAGAACATGGCTTCGGTTCACTCCGAGACGTTTGGCAACTTCCCTTGATAATAGTCCCTTCTGCTACAAAGAAACAATGAGGATACGACAGAACTTCGGAACTGATCTTCTAGGCGTGGTAGTATGAGGCAGATAATGTCATCAAAGAATCTGTCAATAGAGACGCGCATATGTTTTTGTGTGTAATTACTTTAGTTTTAAAAGTCAATGTTTTGAAAATTCTTGCCGTTTATGGTTCAGCGTTAGCAATAATTGTGAAATTGGTTTCTTCTTTGTTGGAAAACAGTTTGATCGCTTTCGGCGTTCTATTGCGACGTCTGTGACGTTTTTCCTACAGCTCCATCTGTGGTGGCTTATTTGGTTAAATACTGTAGTTATTGCATTCTATTTACGTTTCCAGGTTCGACACTCACCAATCTATCCCTTCTCTTGGTCAGGATATGCCAGAAACTCCTTTTCTCCCAGATTCGGTTAAGAACCTCCTCATTACTTACGCGATCTACCCATCTAATTCTCATCATTCGTCTGTAGCACCACATTTCAATAGTTTCTATAATTTTTGTCTGATCTTATCGTCCACGTTTCACTCCGTACAATACTATAGCCCAGACAAATGTTTTCAGAAAGGACTTTCTAACATTTAAATTCATATTTGATGTCAACAAATTTCGCTTCTTCAGAAATGCTTTTTCTTCCATAGCCGTTCTGCATTTTATATCTTCTTTACTTCGACCATCAGAAGTTATCTCGCTACCTAAATAAGAAAACTCATCTACTACTTCCATTGTCTCATTAACTAATCAAATTCTTCCAGCATCGGCTGATTTTCTGAAATTACATTCCATTAACCCTCATTTTACTCTTTTTAATGTTTATCTCAAATCTTCCTTTCAAGACACTACCCAGTCAGTTCAGTTGCTCTTCCAGATCCTTTGCAGTCTCTGACAAAATTGCTATGTCATCGGCAAACCGCAGAATTTTAATTTCTTCTCCCTGTACTTTAATTCACTCTCCAAAATCAATATAAACGATACCATTCGCACTCATCCAATATCGTTTTCAGAAATATAGCTTGCCGGCCGCTTGGAGCGCTGCCGTCATAGTCTATAACGAAAGTTAGTGGGAGTGCCGTGACTGTATATGTAAGACTGTAGTTGTACCCAGAAGCACTTCACATCATGAGGCGTTGAGTTGGTGCTGTATTTATCGTGCAAATGCAGTTATTATGACACCACTCTCCCTGACAGTACCAAATCAAAACGCTGCCATCATTTTCAAACCAACACGGCGTGGATTCGTCAGAACACAAGATCTGCCCCTAGTGACGTCATTCCATACACATTTTCTCTCTAGAACGTTTCTGTACATTAGTCAAAGGAAAGCGAAGAATGGACGACGGCACATAACCATTGCCAAAATGAAAGGCGACGGACAGTCGCTGCTGATAGTGTACGATGTGTTAGACTGTTCCACTGTTGTACCAGATACGAGGAAGACGCAGCTCTGTCCTGAAATGCCATTCGGATGAAGTGTGGATCTTCTCGTAGAGTGTCCTAGATGGTGCGAGCTGACCCAACTCGTCTTTGGCTTTCCGCGAACCGTTTTCGACATGGCCGTTGCACTGCAGAAACACTTCGTCTCCTACGAGCAGCAATGTTCTTGATGGATGTATTGCATTTCGTCATGCCAATAATGCGTCGTCTTTAAACTCACCAATTTGACGATACGATTAGCGCAAGAAGTAAAAAGTTGCTGTTTGCCTATGATATTATTGTAATTCTGTCAAAGACAGCAAAGGACTTCTAGAATGGCAGTTGAACAAAATGGACAGTGTGTGAAAGATACTGTGGTAAATCAAACCTCTCCCTGAATAACTCCCACAGTGCAATAAAACAAAACAATATGAAAAATTATGGAACTAGGTTGCTATGGAAACTGGATTCAAGGGATTGATTTCAGAACTAAACAGATTGCACAGAGGATTACCACATGTAATTTAAATTTGTATATAAAGAACAGTCTAGAGTGCAAAAAAATTTTATTTTTTTCTACTAGTTTCGGTCTTATTTAAACCATCTTCAGGAAATTAAGCTCTGAAATATATCATAGTTACATTTAGAGGACTTTCAGCAATATACATTAGTGTCAAACTTAAACTAAATTAATGAAGAGAAATAAAACGACGTTATACAGATCGATGTCGTAGAGCTGGCAGGTAACTGGGAGCCTTCCAGTGCGTCACTGCTGGCTAGAGCAATACAAGGTTCACTGCTCTTAAATAGCTGAGACTCCGCCCCTTTGCCAGCTCCACCCATCTTTGATAGCCAATGAAAAAACTACATAGATGAAGTTAGCCAAAAAATATAAAATCATAATTAGCCACACATTTCTTTGTCAATGTCTAAGATAAAGTAGTTATATTCATCTTAAAATAAAGCTTAAAACATTAAAATACTGACAATAAATTGTATCAGGTTCTTATTAATATTTTCAAAGATATCCTATAAGTGGTCTGCATCACTGTATGTAATTTTACTGGTATTAAAAAATTAACTATAAAATTTATTTAAGATACATGGAAAACCGTTTCTGCAAAGTATCATATCCTGAAATGGTTTTCCATGTATCTTAAATAAATTTTATAGTTAATTTTTAATACCAGTAAAATTACATACAGCGCTGCAGACCACTCATAGAAAATCTTTGAAAATACTAATAAGAACCTGATACAATTTATTGTCAGTATTTTAATGTTTTAGGCTTTATTTTAAGATGAATATAATTACTTTATCTTAAACACTGACAAAGAAATATGTGGCTAACTGTAAATTTATATTTTTTGGCTAAATTCTTCTATGTGGTTTTTCCATTGGCTGGGTGGAGCTGGCAAAGGGGCGGAGCCTCAGCTATTTAAGAGCAGTGAACCTTGTAGTGCTCCAGCCAGCAGTGACGCACTGGAAGGCTCCAAGTCTCTTGCCAGCGCCACAACGTCAATCTACATCTACACAGATACTCTGCAAATCACATTTAAGTGCCTGGCAGAGGGTTCATTAACCACTTTCATAACTTTTCTCTACCGTTCCATTCTCTAATAGCGCGCGGGAAGAAAGAACACCTAAATCGTTCCGTTTTCTATCTGATTTCTCTTATTTTATTGGGATGGTCATGTCTCCCTAAGTAGGTGGGTGCTAGCAAAATATTTTCACATTCAGAACTAAAAGTCGGTGACTGAAACTTCGCAAACAGATCACGCCGCAATGAATAACGTCTTTCTTTTAATGATTTCCACCCCAATTCGTGCAACATTTCCGTGACGCTTTCCCCCCGTAACGTGATAAAACAAAACGAGCTGCCCTTCTCTGAACCTTCTCAATATCTTCCGTCAATCCTACCTGGTGAGGGTCCCACAAGGGGCAACAGTACTCCAGGAGAGGACGCACAAGTGTGATGTAGGCAGTCTCTTTGGTGGAGCTGGTGCATCTTCGAAGCGTTCTGCTAATGAAACGTAACCTTTGGTTCGCCTTCCCCACAATATTTTCTGTGTGTTCTCTCCAGTCATAGTTTTTCGTAATTGTAACTCCTAGGTATTTGGTAGAATTTAAGACCTTAAGGTTTGATTTATCGCGTAATTGAAGTTCAGCGGATTTGTTTTAGTGGTCGTGTGTATTACTTCACACTTTTCTTCATTTAATGTCAATTGCCAATTTTCGCACCATGTAGAAATTTTCTCTAAATCGCTTTGCAGTTGCTTTTGATCCTCTGTTGACTTCACTAACCGATAAACGACAGCATTATCCGCGAACAGTCTAAGAGAGCTATTCAGATTATCTCCTAAATCGTTTATAAACACGAGGAAGAGTAGGGGAACTATAACGCTTCCCTGTGGAACGCCAATTATCACTTCAGTTTTGCTCGATGACTTACCGTCAATTACAACGAACTGTGTCCTTTCTGATAGGAAATCGTGAATCCAATCGGACAATTGGGGAGATATTCCGTAAGCACGCAATGGGTATAACATCGTTTTATTTCTCTTTATTAATTTAGTTTAAGTTTGACACTAATGTATATTGCTGAAAGTTCTCTAAATGTAACTAGGATATATTTCAGAGCTTAATTTCCTGAAGATGGTTTAAATAAGACCGAAACTAGTCGAAAAAAAATATTTTAGCACTCTAGACTGTTCTTTATATACAAACTAGCTGAAAACCCGGCGTTTCCCGGGTATTTATTTATTTATTCCTGCTATTTTTCAGATATATATTCATTTGTTTATGGGCTGTATGTCTGTAAAATTTCTTGGGAATACAATTAGTACTAAAGAAGTAATAGATTAAAACTTGAAGTGTGATGGGGCGGTTTTCCATGAACGTTACTGTTTATCTGCTCATATCTCATGAACTACGTGTCGTACTGTGATAGAATTTAGAAGGTACACTCAACTATATGCGTGTATAATGACTGTAAAATTTCCCGCGGCTGCAATATGTAGTGTAGAAATCATAAATGGTAACGTCATACCGAATGCCGTAGTTTTAGTCCATGAACAGCGGAAAAGTAGTAAGCGAGAAACTTCTCTCCTTTCATAATTTTACTACGGTTTTCAGCGAGAAAAAGTTTAATGAAGGTTTAAAATTATGTGTAAAGTTTGTTGCAAGTCGCTGAGTACTGTCATTCTGATACAGTGTATTTCGAAAGTCTCGCCGCATTTTTTTTTTTTTTTTTTTTTTTTGAGATTTCTATTGATTATGACGTAATGTCTTTTGAACCATGTGCCGTATGTGATTCTTAACCCTGCAACAATTGTACCTCACGGTAAGGAATGTGTGTACCAAATTTGGTTGAAATCGGACCAGTGGTTTAGGAGAAAAAGAACAGTATTGTCGCTAAATGCAGCAGTTTTTCGCGCATCGCATTGATTATGAAGTCATATCTGGTGAACTATATATCGTACGTGATTCTTACACTTACGGCGACCGTTCTCATGGATTGAAGCTTACGTGTACAAAATTTCATAAAGATTGGAACAAAACTGTAGATTTGTATGCAACACGTACAAATATACGGACACTCTGCTTTATATATTAGATTTAAATTAAGAGTGCTTTTTGCCATAAGTGGTACAAAAATGTTTCGAAAAATATGATATGTGATCTAGTTTTATTTATTAAAAGATTTGAAAACAATAATCTCTCAGGTCCGACTTGAAGGTCATGGGCACGACTCAGATATGAACGATGAAAGGGAGTAATGTCCTGTCTCAGCCACATTAACTTGATGTGGGCGTCAGGCGATGGATCGGGACGGTGCGGTGTGGCGTCGGCTTCGGCGTCGGCGGCGGTCGCGGCGGCATACAGTAGCTCACGCCTGCCCTGCCCTGCGGCTGTGCGGCACGGCGCTACCCCCAGCGAAGGCGTCAAAGTCCCGCATCTGCCCAGGTGAGAGATGCCAGCACCTCTTCTCGCTTCTCCGGCGTCGGACCAAGCGTCTCCTTCCGTGGTCTGTCACCAAGTCCCCCTCGCTTTCCAGCTACAGCTTCTCCTCGAGTTTTGCGACTCTTTGGCTCTGTCATTGGTGGGTTGGTTTCGCAATACCATCCAATAGCTGATCGCCGTTATCACGACCACCCCTCTCAGTCCCCGATGGAAATTTTCTGTGGGCCGTGATGAGACTCGCGAATCTTCCCCGCGATTGTCTTATCTTTTGCACTCCCTCTTGGCTCTAAAAAACCTTTCTGGCAGCTGTCTGTGTTAGGCATGTCTGGTATGCCATTTAGCAGGATCTTTCTTCCTGATCAGAAGCATTGTGTTAGTGGATCCACTTTATTTATACTGCAGGTCAGCCTCTCTCCCATTCATGCACGTGTGCACTGCAGTGGTTTGGTTGTCTTCTTCCCGTCTGCAGGGTTTACCTACGATTTTGCAAATAACTCCTCAGCTATCTGCAGATAAGGGCTGTCTCTGTCTTGCGTTCGTTGTCGCGATTTATCTGGACGCTCCTAAAGTCAAACTGGTTTCGCCGAGTACATCCTCACAAGAAAGCCATGGAAATTTGCCAGGCCGGCACCCCTGAAGCCAGAGAATGCGGTACGGCGGCCGGTGACGAAGGTGAAAATTGGGTGGTCGCTGCTGGCTCCCTTTCCTCCACCTCCCCCCCCCCCCCATCCCCCCGGCTGGCGCGAAGCTCCAGGTTGGAAGCCGCCGTGGCGTGCGCGAATGACTCCATCGGCAAAGTCACCGAATAAAAACGTCCCTGGCCGAAATATTACAATACGTATAACATGAACACTAACAAAAACAAAACAAGAGTAATGCAATGCAGCTTTAGAAAAGCAGGCAATGCTGAAGGAATTACATTAGGTAACGAAACAGGAAATGTGGTAGATGCTTTTTGTTACTTGGGCAG
The DNA here is from genome assembly GCA_026315105.1 of Locusta migratoria. Taxonomy (NCBI): domain Eukaryota; kingdom Metazoa; phylum Arthropoda; class Insecta; order Orthoptera; family Acrididae; genus Locusta; species Locusta migratoria. The sequence continues at coordinate 670,345,525 of CM048744.1, forward strand.
TAAAATAACGTTTGATGGTCTCAGTACAGAGTACAAAAAGTGTAGAATGGCAATGGGAAGAAAAGCGTTTTTGAAAAAGAGAAAATTTTAAGATCGATTATTAATTTAAGCGCAAGGAAGTCCTTTCTGAAGGCATTTGTGTGGAGTGTTGCCTTGTATGGGAGTGACAGACGGACGATAAACAGCTCGGAGAAGAAGAGGATAGAGGCTCTTGAAATGTGGTGCTATGGAAGAATGCTGAAGCTTAGGTGGGTGGATCGTGTAACTAATGAGGAGGTACTGAAAAGAATTGGGAATAAAAGGGAACTTTAGCATACCTTGACCAAAAGAAGGGATCGATTGGTAGGACACGTTCTTATACATCAATAAATCGTGAAATTAGCATTGGAGGGAAGTAGAGTGGGGGGGAATCGCAGAGGGAGAGCAAGAAACGCATATAGTAAGCAGATTCAATGTAAAGATTACCTAACATAGTCGGGTCTGGAGGCGATCTTATCGTTTTATAGTTTTCAAAATGACAATCCAATATCGCACACTAACAATTTATTAAATGACGACCGGTTTCGGTGCACAGTGTCACCATCATCTAGTCACATATATGTTATAATCTGGTCATTTTGTTAAAAATTCTGTATAAAATAACAAGTGCAACATTGCACTTAGTCACAATATAAAAATACATAAGTTAAAAACATGACAGCTTCATGTGAATGATGGTGACACAGTGCACCGAAACCGGTCGTCATTTAATAAATTGTTAGTGTACGATCGTAGCTTGTCATTTTGAAAACTATACATTTAATGAGGACAGAGTAGGTTGGAGAGCTGCATCAAACCAGTCTCCGGAGTGAAGACCACAACTACAAAAAAGCGCGAAGGTAAAACGAACACTTAAATCTCTCCATCCGAAGTCTAAATTCTCTTTTTAGAGGTAGAATGTAAAGATTTAAATATTTAGAAATCGGACGGAAAGATTGAAGTGTTCGTTTCACCTTCGTGCATTTCGAGAGCATAACGGTGGAAAAATAGGGGTTCAGTCACTTAAATGTAAACTGTACAATTATTACATAGATGAAGCTGCATACCTCATGCAGAAGTATAAACTAGTTCAAAATTTCCACCGACTGGTGTAGAAATCGGATTAAGCATTACAATAGCCTATGGCCCGTCTGCGAAACCAACAGGCGTACAATTCGTTCTCCGAATTCGACGCACGCCTCGCTCATCCCAGCATTTCATAATCTAGCTCTCTGTACGAGATGGCGAGATGAGTCAGACGTGCGGCGACTATGTAAAACGGATTGTAATTTAGCGGTCAGCAAGAGCGCATAGGCTGAGCCTCACCGAACACTGCACAATAATTTTTGCAGTCGCGTGCATCCCAGTAACCTTGATTTTGTCAGCGGTTGATAATTCTAATACAAGTACAAACACTCAAAGGATAAATGTGTGGATTTAAAGGAAGTATCATCAGCTGTGTTTCGATTCTTTAATTAATGAAGCCACCGGTTTTGGTGCTTTATTCGCGCCACGTTGCGTAACTGTCACAAGTAGTAGCGCATTTCAAAGGGGTGGACGTTGACACCGCTAAACGTACATTTCTTCGTCCTTGCATGAGAGGTATCAAGCGACAACTGATCATTTGTCGTTTCATACCTATCATGCAAGGACGAAGAAATTTACGTTTAGCGGTGTCATCGTCCATACCTTTCAAATGCGCTACTACTTGTGACAGTTACGCAATGTGGTGCGAATGTAGCACCGAAACCAGCCGCTTAATTAATTAAAGAATCTAAACACAGCTGATGGTACTTTCTATTATTCTACACATTTATCTCAGCTGTAGTCCCAGTCCATTAATTATGGAGAAAATAAACTCATGGGTTAAGAAACGGTCCTTTTAACGGCCATTAGGGACGATATCGATTCATATTGAGGAAATTTCTAAAGAAAAAGAACGGCCACTGCCTCAACTGTGCAAAGAGCGCAAATGGTCGCGGTGTAGTGGCCGAGCGCTCTCAGGCGCCTTTCTGCGGAGCGCGCAGTTGCTCGTCGTCGGAAATTCGAGTCCTTCCTCGGGCTTGGGTGTGTGTTCTCCTTAGGTTTGTTTAGTTTGTAAGCCTAGGGGTAGATGACTAAAGTAGTCATGTTAGATTTACAAACATTTGAACATTTGATTTGAGCACAAATGTGCTTTATAACTCATTCAAGAAACCAACAGGGGCAATATTAGCAAGAGACTCAGAGTAGAAGGCACAGAGGGGGTACTCCATACACAGCACAGTAACTGTGAAGTTATCTGGGCACCGATAACAGGTCTAACAGAAGTCAATTTAGTAGTTGGATGTCCTGCCTGCCCCTCAGTGCTGCTGCAGCAGTTTTAGAGTCATTCGCAGAAAGTCTATACCAGGTAGTGCGCAGGTGTCCGGGCCACGCAATATTAGTGGGGGATGACGTCAACCTTAGGAATATAGATGGGACCATACTAGTTTCATTTCAGGCGGTATAGGCGAACAGTGTTGCGAGCTACTTTTAGACACATTCTCCGAAAACTGTCTTGAGCATTTAAACAGGCAACCCACAGGCAATGGAAATATTTTAGACCTTATAGCTATAAACAGGCCCGACATTATTAACGATGTTAGTGTAGAGACAGGAGTTAGTGATCATGATATTGGCACAGCTTCGATGGTGACCGAAGATATTAAACCAATCAAAAAGGCTAGAAACGTGTTTTTGTGACAAAGAGGCTAAGCAATTGTTAGCATCATACATGAATGGACATCGTTTAGTTCCGGTACAATGGATGTAGAGGAATTGTGGGCTAAATTTAAATGCATTGTAAGCAAAGGGTTAGAGAAATATGTGCCTATAAAGTCGATTAAGGATGTAAAAGATCCACCGTGGTATAATAATAATGTCAGAAAGCTACTGAGAAAGCAAAGGCAGTTGCATCGCGGTTCAAAAAGGAAACGCAAACGATTACAGGGAATAGTTAGTACAGATTCGTGCGTCTATGAAAACATCGATGTGCGAAGCATACAATAATTACCACAATTATACCTTAGCAAAAGATCTTTCAGAGAACGTGAAAAACGTCTCGTAAGCGGGCCGAAGGCCACGCACTATCCAGTCACTCGTTGATCTTTCCAGGGTAGTAATAGAAGAAAGAAAACGGAAAGTTGAAGTTCTAAATTTAACCTTTAAGAAATCTTTCACACAGGAGGACCGTATAAACGTACCATCATTTAATCAACGCACCAACTCCCTAATGGAGGACACAGTAATAGGTATTTCCGGTGTAGAGAAGCAGCTGAGAGAGCTGAATACAAAGAAGTCTCCTGTTCCAGATGGAATACCAATTCGGTTTTACAAAAAAGTATTCTGCGGCATTGGCACCTTTCTTAGCTTTCATGTAACGCGAATCTTTAATTCAGCGCAAAGTTCTTAGTGATTGGAAAAAAGCGCAGGTGATTCCCGTTTTCAAGAAAGGTAAAACAACTGAACCACATAATTACAGGACAATATCGTTGACATCAGTTTGCTGTACGATTTTCGAGTTCGAATATAGTAGGTTTCTTTGAGACGGAAAAACTTCTTTCTGTGAATCAGCACGGGTTTAGAAATCATCGTTCCTGTGAAACTCAGCTTTTCCTTTTCTCACGCGACATTTTGCGAACAATGTAGGAAGAGCAACAGGCAGATTGTGTTTTTTTCTCGATTTCGAAAAGGCATTTGACGCGGTGCCACACTGCAGACAGCTAAGGAAGATACGAGCATATGGAATAGGTTCACAGATTTGTGACTATCTGAAAGACTTTCTAAATGATAGAACGCAGTACGTTGCTCTCAACGGCGAGGGTGAGTGTTCATCAGAGAGGATTGTATCGTCAGGCGTGCCCCAGGGGAATGTGATGGGACCGTCATTATTATATATGATCAGATGGACAGAGTAGCTTTTAATTTGCGGCTGTTTGCTGATGATGCTGTGGTGTATGGGAGGGTGTCGTCTTTAATTCTCTGTAAAGAGCATACAGGGTGACTTCCAAAGAGACCACATGGGTATCGGATTTTATAATTTCTCTATATTTATGGTACGTGAAGTTCAGAACTTAAATAACAATCAGCCAAAGCCATTCCACGCAACTCTCAAAAATTCTAGAGGATATCAACTTTGAAGTTTTGCAAACTACACGTAAATTTCAATGACTGAAACAATTGCAGCACCAGTCGGTAGAGCTGAGGTGGTAGCGTTCGGGCCTCAAAACAATAGAGTTTCCCCTATGACAGATTTTATTATTATTATTATTATTATTATTTTCGAATTCAGTTATATAAAACATTTTGTTGTCTCTAATTCCACGTATTGAGCCGCTGTTTGTTTACGGGTATGTAGACGACCTGAAAGACTTGTCGTCACGTAAAACAATGGTTAGGTCGGAGATGGAGATGACTTTCCAAAAGCAATGTCGCAGCTCTTTACAAACTGAACAATCAAAGACTACCGTTGTCAACTAACAGTTGAGCTAGTATTGTAAAAATGTGACACGTTTTTTTTATTGAAACTTTCAGTAGTCTTCTCCTTTTATAGATCTGATGATGACTAAGAGATCAGTTGAAACCGGTCATGTGGTAAATAAATAAACGATCTTGGTAAAACAGTAAAAAAAGGTTCCACGTATCTTTATTCTTTTGTGTGTTCTTACGAAATCTACAGTTTTCTTTAACACGTCCAGTAATGAGTCATGTTAATTCGATATTTTTATTAATCTTTTACGTTCGATCAAATAAGGCTAGTGTGTCAATAATATGACCGCAGAAATATGCTGTTTGTCGTGGATAACACGTATTCTTATTCTTCTATAGTCTAATTGTATGTAACATGTTCTCATAACACGATTATACACTGTATATGTGAAAAGTCAGCTACTATAAAGGTTACAATGTCATTTTGTCAGAAGACCATAGTAGTAGCATAGGAAAACCTTTTGACGTGAGGTAAATTAAGATGGCGTCGTCAGGCTTTCAGTCACAGAGACAAATTTGCCAGTCTAGTACATATGTATGTGACCCCTTCTCGCTTCAGTCCATATCTCTGCCTACCTTTGTTTGCGATGGTCAATTTTTTTCTACGACTTAGAGAGAGAAAGGAAGCGGACTTCGTCTTTCTGTTCGGCACTCTTGTATTGATTGGACGTTTCTTCTTCTCTGGAATAAAATACACTTAAGTAAGACTGAGAATGTCTATTTTTAATTACAGTAAACCCCTTCTTTTAAATTAATTAGTTTGAGTCCTTATTGCATAATGACCCTACATTTATTATACAATTTTCTGCTATTGTTTTCAGCAAGCCGCGTTCGATAGTAAACAGATGCTTGGCCATCATTGCAATTCGCTTAGTTGAAACTCGACTCTTTTCAACAAGCTACTTGTACTGATTGGAATTTCAGAACCTCCAATCACTGTTTCGTTACGACAGAGTCCGATATTGATTAAATTTATTCCACTGGTGTGGCAATTTTGAAACACGGTCGTGAAGTTTGTCTTGCGAAGCGTGATACTATCCAAGCATATCTCTCTCTTGTTCTCAATCCGAAGATTCGTTGGCAGCAATTCTTCTCCTCCACACTTCTCTGTTCTCGGATACCGTCTTCATTTTCTGATGATTCCACTCCTATATCTCTTTGAATCTGTTTCAAGTACTGCAATCTGGGTCCTCCTCTACCTCTTTTTCCTTCTACCAGCCCTTCCATAATATTAATTATAAACTCATTGTGCCTATACAGATGGCCTATTAACTTGTCTCTTCTCTTCATTATCGTTTTCACTAGTGCTCTGTTTTCGCCGATTCTTCTAAGAACTTCATCGTTTGTCATCATGGCCGTCTAAGGGATTTTCTGCATCCTCCTCCTCCACCACAATTCAAACGCTTCTAGTCTTCTCTTGTCGCAAACGCCTAGTGTCCAAGTTTCCGAGCCATACAATGCCACACTCCACACATTGCATTTTATAAATGCTTTTTTGGTCTCTTCTTTTATATTTCTTGATGTAAGAAGCATCCGTTTATTGTTGAAGGCTAGTTTAGCTTGCGCAATTCTACTTTTTATGTCTGCTGAACTTTTGCCATCCGGTTGTAATTTTACTTCCTAAGTATGTGAATACATTAATTTGTTTCAATGGTAGGTCATTAATCTTAATATCAGTTGTAATTTGCTCGTGGCTGCATATCATGATCTCTGTCTTTATTGTATTGATTTTCATGTTATATTTAGCTGGCAGAATCTCATTCATTCATGATAACGCCTTTTGCAGATTTTCTTCGCTCTCTTCAATGATGGCTATGTCATCAGCAAACATTATCATTTTAATTGGTACTCCATTGATCATAATTCCTTCTATAGACTCTTTACATTCCTTAATTCCCTCCTCAATATACAAGCTGAAGAGCACTGGTGACAAATTGCATCCTTGTCGTACTCCTTTCTTTATGTGAGCCTCTTGTATTTCTCCATGTATATTTCTACGGTCGGGGGTTCGAATCCCCCTCGGGCATGGATATTTGTGCCGTCCTTAGTATTAGTTAGTTCATAAGTAGTTTGTAAGTTTAGGGACTGATGACCCCGTTGTTAAATCCCTTAGGTTATACAAACATTTGAACATTTACACGTATATTTATAACCCCTCTTTGATTTTTGTAGAGTTCATGTACTATCCGTCTGTCTCTGAAATCTAGACCAACATTAGTCACAATTTCCATCAGAAGATTCCAATTTACGTTATCAAAGGCTTTTTCCAAGTTCACGAAAGCAATGAACAGTGGTCTCTTTAGATCCCGCATTTTATCCATGATTTGTCTTAACATTAGGATAGCTTCTCTTGCTCCTCTATTCTGTCGAAATCCAAATTGATCTTTATCTAGATACTGCTCAACTTTACTTGTTATTCAGTTATATATTATTTTTGTTAGTATTTTTCACATATGTGATATTAGGCTCAAGGTACGATGTTCTTCATATTTTATAGTGCCTGGTTTCTTTTGTATAGGAATTATGATAGTCTTTTTAAAATCTTCTGCTATTTCTCCAGTTTCATACATATCTTGGATTAGTTTGAAGATATAGTTATGTGTTTCGTTATCCAATCCTTGTATCATTTCTCCAATTTCTCCAGTTAATGCGTCACATCCTGGTGCGTTGTTATTCTTTAGTTCTCTCACAGCCTTTAGGTATTCTTCTTTTGTTAATGAGGGTCCTAACTGATCTTCTGTGTCAGTTTCTTCGTCTTCAAGATTACGTATCTCATCTGGATCTTCGTATAATTTTTCTATATAACGTTTCCATCTTTCTCCCACTTCCTTGTTCTCAAATAGCAGTTTTCCATTTTGCTTCGGCCATTGATTTTCTTGAATTGTTTCTTAATCAGTTCATAGGCTGTTTCTATATTTCCTTTCTCTAGCTTTTCTTCTACTTCCTTGCACCGCCTCATTATGTATTCTTCTTTATCTTTCTTTGCTTCTCTGTTGATCATGTTTCGCAGCCTTTTATAACTTTCTATTCGTTCTTCACTCTTCGAATTCTTGAACTTTTTTCTTTCTTCCGTAAGCTCAAGTGTGTGATCGCTAATCCACGGTTGTGTTGCTTGTTTTTTGATGTTTCCTATTTCTCGATCAGCTGCTTGAAGGATTGTTTCAGTCCAATCCATTTCTCATTTACTGTACCATTTGTAATTTCTTTAACTTTCTGTTGTGCCTGCTTTTGGTACCTTTCCTTAACACTGTCTTGCCGTAACTTTTTCACATCATATTTGCAATATTCGTTAGTATTTTGTCCCTTTTTCTTAATCTTAATTAGATTTTAACATAACTAGATTGTGATCAGTGGCTACATCAGCGCCAGGGTAACTTTTGCATTGTTTAGTTATGTTGCTATACCTTCGTCTTACCATTATGTAGTCTATTTGGTATCGTGCTCTGTCTCCCGGTGCAATCCAGGTGTATCTTCTTATCTTCGGCTGCTGGAATCACGAGTTTGCTATTATTAGTTTCTTTTCCTTGCAAAAGTCAACTAGTTGTTGTCCTCTGCCATTTCTCCTACCAAGTCCGTATTTACCCACGGTATTTCCATCTTCACCTTCACCTACAGAAGCATTCCAGTCTTCAAGTATGATGAGGTTGTCTTTATCCTTAACCATTTCCATTATTTTCTCTAGTTGTTCGTGTACTTGTTCCACTTCTTCATCAGCATGACTAGATGTTGGCATGTTTACCTGTATTATGACGGTATCAATAGGGTCATTTTAGCCGCGGTGGAGTAGCCGAGCGGTCTAAAGCGTCTCGCTGCGGAGCGCGCGGTTGCTCGCCGTGCTGGTTCGAGTCCTCCCTGGGGCATGGGTGTGTGTGTTTGTCCTTAGGTTAGTTTACCTAGGTTTAAGTAGTTTGTAAGCTACGGACTGATGACCACGCAGTTAGGTCCGATAGAATTACAAACATTTGAACATTTGAATAGGGCCATTTTCTATTCTTAACATTATTATTCTGTCACTATATTGCACGTAGCTCTTAACACGGGTGCCGACGTGTTTCCTTAGTATTATTCCTACGCCTGCATATCTTCCTTCTTTTCCAGAGTATATGATTCTAAAATTACCACTCCAAAAGTCTCCCTTTTGAGGCCATCGTATTTCACTTATTCCTAGTATGTCTATATCATGTTCTTCCGTTTCCTTTTTAACATTCTGAGTTTCCCGCAGATGCTAAGTGATCTGATGTTCCATGTTCCTATTCTGACCTGTCTTGTGTCATCTTTGACAACGCACTTTATAGACTGTCCCCTGTCGGAGATCCGAGTTGGGGACTATTTTACCTCCGGATTGTTTAGTTACAAAGCCTGTCATCATTGCTGCTTGACATATCCAAAAGGATCTTTAATGGAGTGGTTTCCCTCTTGCCTTCTCCATTCTATGCCGTTGACCTTGCTGGTTCTTCCGCCTTTAGGAGAGATTTCACACTCCAAGGACCAGAGAGTGCCCTATCCTATACCCGCTCATCCGCCCTCATGGAGGCCTTTGGCACTTGGTATAGGGGATCCCCTTATCCCGGAGGATATTCGGTCCCTGCATTCGTTAGCCGCTTGCTATGCAAACGTTGCCCCCCCCCCTCTACCCCGTGGAGGTTAATGTCAGTATTTTCCTTTCATTGCTTCTAGGAACGTAATGGCGTTTCCTAGAATCTCCAGTACTTTCAGAGAGAGGCCAAGCATATCATTACAGGGAAAAGTATAAAGAAGCTCATTTACAATAACAAATTACTAATTACAGCTCATCACTATATCACCGGCACAGCAATCTATAAAGAGGTAACTTTTCGCCAGTTCTCTCTTGTAGTAGTATTTTCGTATGTTGTCTTGACCTCAGCATTAACTTCCGCTAACTTCTTTTGCCGGTTTTATACATTTTAGCTTCTCCTCTTTATGATCTGATTCCTTCAGTTATTTCAAATTACACTAAACAAAAGTTCATTTTCTTTCAAAGCGGGTTGAATTGTAATCTGAACAGACAACACCAACGAAATATCATTACACTATATCGAAATTGGACAGATTCTCCTTGTTAATATTGAAACTAGGGCACGAACAAAGCAGATTATATTGCAGTAAGAGAGGTGGATTTCTTTCCCTGCCCTAATAGAATAACAATTAATTTCTTTTATCAGTAGCAAACGTTTCTCACAATACCAGTTGGACGCAGTTGACTTCTCTGTTGAACTGACCTGTACAACTTTAATGTTTGTAATACTGCGATTTCTTTCTTCCTATCAGATGTTGGAGTAGTAGTTTCTGTTCGTAGCCACTATTAAAGTTCACTAACGTTACAATATTACAGGAAAATAATTTGGTGGATCTGACACATTTAGGTAACTTTATAAATAGAAGACTCAAAAAAGGAGGCGGAACCTGACTTTAAAGTTTAGCGGCAGTAGTAATTTGGAATGGAAGCAACACCTGAGCACAATATTACACAAAGAAACTAGCAGATTCCGCTATGACCTTTCTTACCATGATGATTATGTTACGTTGACTGGATGTAGCAGATAAAGCTGTAATAACTCTTGCTGCACTGTGTAAAATGATGCTTGGTTGGCTTGGAACAGATTGTACTAACTCAATGACCGTGAAGAAAAAGATTAAATTATCTTTTGTAACGAAAGCATCTTTAGATCGATCGGATTTCCTTGCAGGCATTACTATCAAGTCGCTTTCATAAAAGTTACATATAATGGCATCTAGAAGTTTCTAGTAAATTATAGATACAAATCCAACAATGGCTCCAAGCATCATATTACATAATTAAGATTACTGCTGGAAAAATAGAATCACTTCATGAATTATTGAAGGTGGGTCATTTGAAATAAGTAAAAGATTTATACGTAACTAAATATATTTTCACCATACACCATAAGAAAAACGATCTCACACACATTTAAAATTAATAGTGGAGAAGTCCCTGACGTGCGACTGTTCTCAATGAGGTAGGAAACATGAAAGACGAAGTTCACAACCGCGTTCTGGGCAGCTCGTATAAAATAGATGAACATCAAAAATATATGAAGAGCGTAATTAGCTATCAGAGAAAGCTGTGGTCAGCTATAAGCATCGTAAATAAATTATTTATCGAATGAAAATTTTTAATGTAATTGAACCGTGGGGTTCGATTTTCGAGTTCCGCTCCGTAGAATTGCGATTATCATTGCCATTTCCGCCGATATATCTCTGTTTCCCCGAGTGGGAAGTGGCGCGATTTTCGGGGCGAAGGCGTATGGCAGATGGAGACGTAGCACGCACCAGGGGCAGTACCTTCCGTGGGCAGGGCGAGTCGGCATGCTCGCGCAGTGTGTCAGCAGACGGTGGATTGCGGCGACGGTTACACCTGTTGGCGGTTCTGTGCCCCATGGTTCTCTAGCAACGGAAAGTGGAAGTCAAGTTTGGTATCGGAGTGTGACACTTACCAGCGGATGTTTGAGTGCTGTACTGTAATACATCTGTTCCAGAAGTGTTGTGTATTATTTAAGTCGCCAAGTGCTCGCAAATAATTTGTACGTCGTGGATGGGGATGCCTGTTGTTATTGCCGTGTGATATTGTGTGGCTGGCATAGAATCGTGACGCCTCAACTGAATATGGCACTAGTTAGTTGGTGATACACTTGGTAACAAACTGATTACAAGTTGGTAAGCTTATGCTCGGTGGACTTGAGGTAATATCATTTCCAGTAAGTTGTCACAAGATCTGTAGGGTTATTTGGTGATAATAGCGCTCTCGAACATTTGTGTCTGTGATACTATTTTATATTTTATGTGCACCGATTTTGTGGGCGCTTATATTTGATATTTATTCATTGCTGGCACTCTGCGCTACCTTTCCGTGGTCCTTAAGTGTAGGGGACTGTTTAAAGCGGGGTGCGAATGCCTATGTTGGCGCATTTTCTTCCACATTTGGCTTAACGATAATCTATTGTCCCGTAATATTTCAAAAATTTTGTTTAGTGTATTTGATTACTTTTAAGTTGTTGTTGATGTATGAACATTTTAATAATTGTTTCCTTTATATTTGTATATTCCAGTTGTGCATTGAGGTTAAAGATTTGTAGTCTGGCGGCCGGACACAGCGGAGAGGGCCCGGTTAGGTTTCCATTCCAGTGGTGTGCGGGTTCCTGCACTTAGTGTTGAAACCTAGTATCTGTAATAGGTTTCACGATAGCTTTCTCCTTACGGGCTCTTGCACACTGCGGTTCGTCGTCAAGTTAAATTCTTGTCCTGTAAATACTGGTTTTCTTAGGTTGCATTTGTAAGTTCATTTCCTTGTTTTTTAAAAAGGGTGCTCGCGAGCATTTTCCTTGTTTTAAGTGTCAATCATGTTCATATGTTTGTAGAGCTTATGGGACTTAACTACGGGGTCATCAGTCCCTAAACTTACAAACTACTTAGGATCTACCTAATACTAAGGACGGCACAAATATCCATGCCCGAGGAGGGATTCGAACCCCCGACCGTAGTGGCCGTACAGACCGTGACTGACGCGCCTCAGTTCCCTCGACCACCGCGGCCGGCTGTCAATCATGACTTGTTTTAAATTGTTCCTATTGTTCTATACAGTTTCCTTAATTAAGTTTTGCTAATGTTCCTTCTATGTATATATAAAAAAATAATAATAAAAGCTTGTAAAGGTTGATCTGTCTGTTACCAAAATCTATCTTGTCTTGGGGTTATTAATTGTATTTATCCCATCTGTCTATTTTTCTTGATTCTCTATTGTCGAGATTTGTTTATAGAGTAAAGAGCTATTCAGGTGTCCTTTAAATAAATTGTTCTTTAAACTGGCAAATGTTGTTACTTGGGGCTTGGGCCTTCCGTCAATAACATCCTTTTCCGTAATACTGCATCTTGATTTAATAATTTAAACCGTATTTCAACGAAGTTTTTAAGATCTGATCAGAAGGATTTCTGAAAATTCATTCCCAATCTCGCCTCGCCGCTAATTATATTTTCTAGGCCAATCACGAGAGTAATCCGTTTTTCTCACCTCCAGATTACGCCTGAACTGCGCAGCAAACTTCTGCATTATCCGTGGGATAAAGATGGCTTAAGAGTAAATATAGCAGCAAATTAAACACCATCTAATGGAATGGAATTCAACTCGCTTTACTTCTAACAAATGGTTCTATGTTTCGCTAACTACTTATATGAAGAAAAATACCACGACTATGAAGTTCAACGTGGACACATTCGACTGTTTTTACATACAGAGATTACAAAGTTTTTCAGACACTGTGTTTCTGAGTTTACTTTTTTTTCCGTATTCTTACTGCAATAGCAAAACTATTTCTCTTTACGCTTCAGTTGCCATCATCAGGTTATGACATGTATGACTTCCATATGACGTCGATGATTCTGTCGTTATCAAGCTATTTGTTTGGTCTGCTGCTTTGTTTTTATTGAATCAAAATTACCTGTTAACCATATTAACGTGTTACTTTACCTACCTGTCAAATTTTGATAAGTTATTTAGGGTCAATTGGTTTCTCTCTGGATGAAGCTGTCACATAAGCTGTAAAATACATTTGACAGCTAGATAAAGTAATGATCTAATTGAAGGTTAACAACCACTATTGCTCCAATAAAAACAAAGGAGCAGACCGAAATGTTTGCTTGACAGAGACTGAGCTATTGCTACTATACTGAAGTCAAGAACATCTAACGTAACCTGATGATGGCAATTAAGATGAAATATTTTTATAGTAATACAAGAAATCTATTAAAGTCAGCGGTGTCCTTAGATTTATAAATTTCAGGCTATTCAAGAATGGGTATAATACTTTGATAGTTGGTAGTACTCAGCTAAACAAGAAAAACAAGTCCAATAAAAATGGTATACTAGTTCTTTTATCATAAAAAACTTTTACATTTAATATTAAATTGAAAAGTCTTTCTACTCTCGTATTAAAAATTAATGTGAATTCCGTAAGTTAATATCGTATAAGATTGTTATATTTGAACTTCCCGAATACTTAAAGCTATAAGTATTACATAAAAGACCTGCTCGGTTAGCCGTGTTGTCTAACGCACCGCTTTCCGAAACGGGGAGGCGTACCGGCCTCGGTTCTAATCCGCCCGACGGATTAACGAAGGGGGTTGGAGTGCCGGCCAGCCTTGATGTGGTTTTTAGGCGGTTTTCCACATCCCCCTAGGTGAATACCTGGCTGACACACAAGTCCTGCCTCAGTTACACGATTCGCAAACTTTTCATAACACTTTCCCACATATAACACTATACACAGACATTTGGGGAACACATTTCCTTCCGGAGGGCATGGGGTAGCGACAGGAAGGGCGTCCGACCACCCTGTAAATGTCAACACACCAAATACGGATTTTACAAAGCCTACTCTGCATGTGCGGGAACATGGATAAAGAGAAAGAATAACATAAAATGCAGCTTGCTAATTACAAAATATTCTAAATATGTTTCCAAATAAAGTAAGCAGTAAATTGAAATGATACTCATATAAAATGATTGGGAGCCAATATTCTTATGTAAAATCTGTATTGAAATATTCTTGTACAGTTCACAGTATTCAGAAAATTAATATTTGAAAAATTATTATTTTTTAAGATTGCTGCGATTTTCTTTATTTAATTGAAAGTAAACCGAATAAACTCTTACCTGACCGGAAATGACACAAGACAAAGCTGCAAGAATATTCCAAATCGATACGGCGGAATTTCAATAGCAACTGTTTCTATCAATGACCATGAAAAATGAATTTAATGTTGAAGTGATAGGCATCTCACAATTCTGAATGATAATGAAATTTAAACTGCAGTTACTCAATAAATGGGTACTGTAACTGAAATAAAAGCTGAGAAATAGTATAGCGAGCCACCTCTATTCGAAGAAGTAACAAAATAATCAGAGATATACACAGTGAAAATCGGGATTTTCAGAATTAAGTTTCTGTAAATGAATTCGTGACACAGATTAGTCTCATTATGGTAATTATTAACAATACTAATACAAATTACATCACTGTTACAGAATCTTTCGAGTGAATCTAACAAGAAGACAAAATAAAGTGTGATTTTACAGAAGTGGCCTCTACATTTTATAATTCTGTTGTTCCTTGTTCTTTGGCCTCGGATATTAAATAATTAAAATTGAAATTGTGTACATTATACATTTTTGTCATAATAGTTACATACATCGAATATCACAAAATAATTTTTGCCGCATGGCGTTGAAGTTCATACCACATTTTACACAGAAAAATAATATTGATTGCAAAGAAAAATCGTAAAAACAGCACTATAAAGTCTTCATAGGATATTACAATGCGCCAGGAAACGCATTCTTTCTGAGATAAACAAGTTTTCGAGGGAGGTGTTCAACGTGCCGTCCACTCTGCCCTTCGGCGTGAGGAATGACGCACTGTTTGAAGTATACCCGCTTGTTGTTGTAGTACTTGCTGGCACGTATTGAAGGCTACACATCATTGATTGGAGTTGCGTGAACTGTTTTCTTCAAATGTCCCTAAATCAAACGTGTACGGAATTGAGGTCTGAAGAGCTAGCAGGTCAAGGTGTGAGGTCCCATTACAAATACACCACTCGTGAAACGCCTGCGTCGAGATATTCGCGCACGTTGTGTCGGAAGTTTCTTAGTGCGCCATCGTGCATGAACCACATTTGAAATCGTAGCTGCCATGGCATATTCTCCAGCAAGGTACGCAATGTGTTAATCAGAGAGTCCAGAAAATGTGCCGCATCTAACCTATGTGGTAACACTCTTGGCCCTATCAATCTATTACTAAGTTCAGCTGCACATACGTTGATTGAGAAGCGGCGTCGATGCACTCTTTCATGAACTGCTTAGGGATTTACGAGGGCGGTTTGGTAAAAATAGAATAAAAATTGTTTTAAAGGCGAAAACTCACTTTATTCCTCGACACAGTCTCTTTGCAAGGCTATACACTTGGTCCAGCGAGTTTTCATTTTGTTCAACACATCGGCAAAGTAGGCTTTGTCAAACAGTGCAAAACAGTCTGTCACAGTGGCGGACACTTACTCATTCGATGAAAATTTCTTCCAACCAAACCAAATTTTCAAGTTTGGGAAAACGAAGAAGTCACTCGGAGCCAAGTCTGGTGAATAGGGTGGATGTGGAAGCAGTTAGAATCCCACGTCGTGCACTTTTGCCATTGCAATAGCTGCTGTATGGGCTGGAGCATTGTCCTGATGAAACAGCACTTTCTTCCGTGCCAATCTTGGACTTTTCAGTTCGTTCCTGTTTCAAACGGTCTATCAGAGCAGCATAATAGGGCCGAGTTATGGATCTGCCTGTTTCCAAATAATCTATCAGGGTTATACCCTGGGAATCACAAATGACAGTGGCCATCACTTTTCCAGCTGACAAAACAGATTTGGTCCACTCTTCCCCCTCTTCGTCCATTGTTTGAGATGTTGTTTGGTCTTTGGAGTGTAACGGTGGATGCAAGTTTCGTCCACAGTTATGAATCTGCTCAAAAAGTCCTGTGAATCTGCGCAAAAAGTCGTGTGGATTGCGTCTGAACAGTGCGAGATTGTGACCAGAAATGTACTTTCGTTTCCATTTTTAATCCAAGGTGTAAAGAACTTCTTCATTGCCACTTTTTTATGGAGGCTGTAATGCACTCGTTCAGTTGAGATGCCTACAATGTTAGCTATCTCGCGAACTTTTAATCTACCATTACGATATCATGCACCTTTTCTATCGTTTCCTGTGTGGTGGCTTCAACGGGCCGACCGGAGCGTGTTCCATCTTCCGTGCTCCGCCAACCACATTTAAACTCATTGATCCAAAAGTAAACGGTCTTCAGTGTTCGTGCAGAAACCAGATGGACTTCATTCAACTCGGATTTGTCTGTGCAGCTGTCCAACCCTTCAAATGAAAATGTTTAATGATAGCACAAAATATGTTTTCCTCCATCCTAAGGAACTAACTACGCAGTTACCATTTCGGCTGGCAGCCTACAATAAACTAATAACAGCTGCAGTTCGAAACTTGCTGTAATATGGGTGGAAATATCAGGCTTACCAAAAACAGTGTAGATTCCGAAAATTTCCTGCTTTTTCGTACAAATTTACCAGTCTTATCAAACCATCTTCCTTCATCTACCCTACATGCTGTTAATATAAATTCATAACACCATCTCTTGGAAATCCTGCGAGATCGGTTAATAAAATCTTTGATGTGATCCGTGAATCTAAAGCAAACGTTTTCAACAACCAAACGTCGCGTTGCCCTTCCTATAAAACACGCATGTATCTCAGAAAAGGTATGTAACCGGACCTATGTTTTTGGACTTATTTTTCTTGTGTCTACGAGTACTACGACGTTTAGAGGTATTCGACACTTATTTGAACACCCTTAATGATATATTTAAATGTCACACTGGCCTACGAAGTAGCGGGTCCTGCCGAGTTTAAGTAGTTATCATTTATACTTCTAGGTCCAATATGAAATCTGCGTCCTACTGCGGTAATTTTGTGATAATTAAACCACTAAAATAGTATTTTAGAGCAATTTCTCAAAGTTCATGAAATTAAATGTGTAGGCCTAATCAATCCTAATGTTTTGTACGAATGCAATGACAGCATTGAGGAAATCGCAGCAGCTCCTGTTCCGCTCAACGTCATCTCGGAGAAACATCCTGAAGATGGCCCATCATTGGGTCGAAACTAGTCGACGATCAGTTTTGCGCTCTAAACTACATAAAATCATAAGGGCGCTGTTATATGTAATGAAACATAAATGTTTCCAAAAATATTATTTGAGAAGCTTTTAGTCCATACTGCAAATTACTAGTAGAAATTTAGTTGGAAACTGTTCCGCACTTCAGTAGTTTAAATGTCACGTAAATGTCACAAAGTGTAAAAATTAATGCGCTGATTTTGTCATGCGAGTTAAGAGCAGCCGGAGCAGCATACAAACTGTATTTATCGGGAACTTGTAATTACGAGATCAAATGGGAGAACAGGTACACGAACCTATTCAGATCGTATAACTGTGTATATATAAATGTCCTGTTTAAACTGTTTCTGTCCATTCCGGAATGTGAAAAATCAATAATTTAAAAGGTATGTTAATTTGAAACATTAAACAAACTTTCCTGCTTTTCGAAGTAATCATAATGTACGCTGAGATAAGTACATTTTTCTGGCTCAAATTTATTTCCTCTCTGCTTTTTCTGGATTGATGGCTTAGCATGACGAGCTATGGTCAGTGAGCAAACCAAGGAGGAGCAAACGAACCAAATCGGCCATCTAGCGGCTGTTAGCGGCAACTACGAGAGCCATCGTGCTGACAGTTGACAATCTCTCCGCCAGATAGCTCCACAGTACATGAGCAATGCAGTTCTCGCTCTTTAACCCAGCTGTGAATCATCTACATTTTTTAACCATTTACATATCCTGAATCAACTGGATCCATTGCGTCTAATACTAGAATTTAAATTAATACAAGTATCTTATGAAAACTATTCTACAAGAAAATTTTCTATTTCCTTTTACGGGTTGAATGAGAGTTTTGCAAAAAAAAAAAAAAAAAAAAACAAAAAAAAAAACAAAAAAAAATCAACCGAGAAAAACACATAAAATTATAGTTAGTAATTACCTGGAAGTATGCTCGCTTGCTAATGAATATGACCTCTTGTGAAATACCTGTTCCGTAATGCCACGTAGTAAAGGGTTAAGATTTTTTTATATTTTTTTAAAGATAGATAATATACGAAAATATAATATACGAAAATTATTGGTCTCACAAAACATCTTGCTAGAGTGATTACTATATACTGGCGAAAAGTTACCTATTTATATATTCCTGTAAGGGGGATGTCGTGATGAGCTGTAGTTAGTAATTTGTTATTATAAAATGAGTTTCTTTATACTTTTCGCCGTAATGAGATGCTTGGATGATATCACGCTTCGCATGACCAACTTCACGATCACCGGCCGCGGTGGCCGAGTAGACTGAGGCGCTCCAGTCACGGTCTGCACGGCCACTACGGTCGGGGGTTCGAATCCCCCCTCGGGCATGGATATTTGAGCCGTCCTAGTTCGTAAGTAGTTCATAAGTAGTTTGTAAGTTTAGGGACTGATGACCCCGTAGTGAAGTCCCATAGACTATACAAACATTTGAACATTTGAACTTCACAATCGTGTTTCAAAATTGCCACATCAGTGGAACAAACTGGATCATTATTGGACTCTATCGTAACGAAACATTGTAGGTACTGAAATTCCAATCAATACAAATAGAATGTTGAAAGGAGTCGAGTTTGAACTAAACCTGTGCAATCGCGAAGCCAATCGTAATGATAACCAAGCATCTTTTTACGATCGAACGCGGATTACTGAAAACAGTAGTAAAAAATTATTTATTTAATGAACAGGGGGTCATTTTGAAATAAAGATTCAAATGTAAGGAATTCAAAACAAGAGGGTTTTATTCCAATTAAAAAACACATGCTCACACTTTCATAAGTGAAGAAGATCAGAAGAAGAGTGCAGAGAGCAGGAAGACGAAGAGCGTTTCCGTTCTCTCTCGCAGTGCGGAAAAAATTTACCATCGGAAACAAACGTAGGCAGACGTATGTATTGAAGCGAGAAAGGATACGCAAGCGACAAGGGTCGTAGATATGTCCCATCTAATACAACCCCCTACTGAAAGAAAAGTCGACATTGAATGAAATTCTAACCAATAAATAAAAACAGCAAATCAATGCAGCTCATTACTGTATGTATCTTATGATTGCTGTATGAAAAATATACAACACACAAATTGACCATTTTCTCAAAACTGCAAAGTCGGCGTATTTACGTCAGTTCATCAGTGGGACTGACGGACTATATAGTGAAAGTTCAGAGAAGGGAGCTCGTTTTGTATTATTGCGATAAAGGACAGAGAATGTCACGAAAATGATCCAGGAGTTGGGGTGAAAATCATTAAAAGAAAGGCGATATTTGTTGCGGCGAGATCTATTTGCGAAATTTCTTCCACCAACTTGTCTTCATAATCCGAACATATATTGCTAGCAAAAAAAAAAAAAAAAAAAAAAAAAAAAAAAAAAAAAAAAAAAAAAAAAAAAAAAAAAGTTCAAATGTTTGTAAAGCTTATAGGACTTAACTGCGGAGTAATCAGTCCCTAAACTTACAGACTACTTATGAACTAGCTTACACAAAAGACGGCACAAATATCCATGCCCGAGGGGGGTTCGAACCCCAGACGGGCAACGGCCTCGTGCATCGTAACATAGCGCCTCAATGCGCCCCGCCGCGGCTATTCTTAGCACCTATCTACATAGGAAGACATAATCATAATAATAAAATAAGAGAAAACAGATCGCAAACGGAATGATTTAGGTGTTCCTTTTCCCCGCGAGCTATTAGAGGATGGAGGATGGAAAGTGGTTCGATGAAACTTCTGCCCTGCACTTCACTGTGACTTGCAGAGTATCCACTCAGATGTAGACTGTTTTCTGTAATTACTCACAGGACTACTCACTAGAGGTCAGAAACGGACCGAGGATGAGCCCGGTCTTGCGTGTTGCATACACTGCAAACGGCTCCCTTCAGCCCCGCTGTAATTGCGCGAGTACAGCGAACCTAAGTGCGCTGCCGCAGCCGCCCCGTCGTGCTCGCGGGCTCACACAGCAGCCACCAGACGTGAGCTCCGCGGGTACTCTGACGCCCCATATCCATACTCGCTGTCTCCGTGAGCTCGGCGACCATATGTTTGTAGTTCATACAAATCTACAGTTTTATTCCGATCTTGATGAAATGTTGCATACTTGATCTTCAAAATAAGAGGAATATCACTGCCTACACAATATTCCATGTGGTGGATGGTTAAGGCTACTTTACTCACAGAATTCGACAAAATCAACAGTTTTCTTACGATTCTGTTGAAATTTTGCACACTTGATCTTCAGATCAAGTATTCATCAGTTTCTTTCTGCAATGTGTCGAGACAACGTCAAACCATTGTACTGAAAATAATTTTCACACATACCTGCTATACTTTCAACTCATTCAATAAATTTAATAATTCTTTCAGCTCACTACAATGTTCTTGCAGATCAAAGGAAACATGTATCACTCCATATTAAGAAAACAATTCGCAGAAGATTTTACATATATTGTAGTTTGATGTAATAAAGGCCTAAATTTATTTTCATTACTGTTTAGCATCGAATGAAGTGAAGTATTACACGAAAATTAAGAATGTGCTTTGGTAAAAACACATTGCATAGAATTTTTGGTTCAGTGGATTATTGATCAAAAGTTGCTGTGTTTGAAATGTAGTCAATATTCTGACTTTTCATTTGAAACCGAGCAGAACGATAAATGTTAATTCGATATCGAGGCACTGGCGCTCTCATTTCTATCCCTGCGCATCGGGAATCATCTGGTAAGATCAATCGTCAAATTTCATACTCATTTTAGCGACGAAGTATTGCTTTATTTATTACTGCATTAAAAATATCACCAAATAAATGTGTTAGAGTGAATGGAAAATCTGGAAGATGTCAAACTACTACGAAGACAAGTGATGCTGATTTTACATCGGACTGACTTTTCAGAAGTATAATATGGAATTATATAGGACGCCATTGACTTACATGAATGTATTTTGCAAGATTCAAAAAATGTTCAAATGATTGTAAATCTATCGGACCAAACTGCGTGGTCAGACCTTAGCTTACAAACTACTTAAACTAAAGTAAACTAACCTAAGGAGAACTCTCTCTCTCTCTCTCTCTCTCTCTCTCTCTCTCTCTCTCTCTCTCTCTCTCTCTCTCTCTCTCTCACACACACACACACACACACACACACACCCATGCCCCAGGGAGGACTCGAACCTCCGACGGCAATATTTTGCAAGAGACTATTGCAAATGAACCGGAATTGGCGGTATCTTTGAGGCACGGTAGACGTTGAAATCTCACAATTGTGTGTGTTTTAACCAAACGAAAGCCTAACTTCATTTATTAATAAAGAATGACCTAGGTTTAGAATCATAAGCTCATCTTCCAGATACAAAAACTGACAACCAAGAAAAGATAAACGTACTAACTCCCGAAGATATGGAATGTTGAGTTGAGCTTTAAATTTTATCTTTGAGATTCTAACCACATTATGTATGGATTCAAAAATTCTTTAGCATTAATTACAGTAACTAACACAATTCTGACAAAATTATCTAGATTTTTACTAGTTCCTGAGGAACAAAATGATTGTTTTTATTTATTTAAGAAGCCATAAAATGTTGCATCCACTTATCTACTACACTGTCGACGATGTCGTACTACGAAATTAAAATTTTCTGCGTTGGTTGTTGATCATATGATGTTACAATATTTCACTAAACAAAACCGTACAGATATAAGTACGCAGTAACTGAAAAGTATAATGCATAAATGAAAAGAGAACTTAAGTATTGAAAAACGAATCACTAGTCTATGACAAACACTTTCAGTCGTAAGGCAATGTTGTTCCGACAGCCAATAATCTATGGACTGGGCGGTCACTCCCGCCGAGGGTTTGAGTCCTCCCGCAGGCATGTGTGTGTGTGTGGGGGGGGGGGGTGTTGTCCTTAGTGTAAGTAGGTTTAAGTAGTTTGTAAGTCTACGGACTGATTATTATAGCAGTAGGGTCCAATAGTTTTACATACACTGTAACATTTTGAAGAACCAACAATAGTGCCACTTTCGATTCAGAGCGTACGGCAGAGTGCTCGCCCGCTCCCCGCCTCTCCTCCCCTTTCTGTGCCTCTACTCGGCTGCAGCGACACGCAGCCCAGCGCTGTTCAGGTGCAGGTCGCATCAGCGTCGCGCCCCCTACCCTCTACTGCCAGTCTGCGCGGCCCCATTAGACTGCGCTGTGCCGCCCGTCTCAGTCTGCCTCCGACTCAGCCACTGTGCTGCTTGGTTGCGCACCTGGGACGTAGGACGAAACATTTCCATCACACTCCTTAGCGACGGATACTAAAGCGTGTACTGTCACAGTATTACCCGTTCAACTTATAATGGCCATTTCAGCTGAAGGCGCTGCGAACTGTTGACTTGTTCTATCATTTATTTCGTATGGCGTACGCTCATTGGTACATATACAACACATAATACATCTGTATATTCTGTTAACTCACTCTTGAAGAGAAAAGCAATCGAAATGAATATTAAGAATATAAATGTATTGTTTTACGATAAAACGAAGCGGCAGCATGTTTGCAAGTCGTTTTTAATATATTCTTGTGAAGGAAAAATATGTGAACTGAAAAAAAAATGAAACCTGTAATGTTACTATGGGATAACTGGAACGAATGCATAATACATTTTCTATAAATATAATTTTCCACAGAAAATTGTACGAAATTAAAATAAAATTATTTTGCAATGTAATAATTTGGTTTTGCGGGTAGCTGATAAAAATACATTTGCTGTTACTACTAGAATCTAAGAAATTAAAATATTGAGGTACAGGTTAATAACTAAAAGGAGGATGTCCCTCACTGGCAGGATGGACGCTGGTGTAGATTTGTCATTCACCCTGCTGAGCCTTAGTTTGAGTAGTAGATGAAAACTGAAAATTATTCAAGCTTTCCTTGTAAATGTACTTTGTGACGACGTATATTTGCGCGATACCTATACATTATGAGTGTACAATGCGGCCGGTCGCAGTGGTCGAGCGGTCTGCGACGTGTCAGTCACAGTCTGCACGGCCGCTGCGGTCGGGGGTTCGAATCCCCCCTCGGGCGTGGATGTTTGTGCCGTCTTTAGTATACGCTAGTTCATAAGTAGTGTGAAAGTTTAGGGACTGATGACCCCGTAGTTAAGTCCCATAAGCTCTACAAACATTTGAACATTTTTGTAGAATTCGGGGCCACGTGCGTCGATCGTGTACTGTCGAGTATTGTCGGACGCCTTCGGCCCTCTCTGGCCGTGAACAAAGTTTGGATCAGCGCGCTGCCGTCGGCAAGTGTAAAGTGAACAGGAAGTACTAGTCGCGACGTAACACAGCAGTTGAGTGGCCGATCTCGCTTTGTTGCGTAGCACCCACTCGGGAAGTTGATGAACCAATACCCAGTAGCAGTTTTTCTGAGCAACCACCTCTGGTCCCGGCAGACTTTGCACCACTGCTACCACAAGTAAACTTAGATCAGGTGCGCCGGCCGCGGTGGCCGAGGGGACTGAGGCGCTCCAGTCACGGTCTGCACGGCCACTACGGTCGGGGGTTCGAATCCCCCCTCGGGCATGGATATTTGTGCCGTCCTTAAAAATAACTAGTTAATAAGTAGTTTGTAAGTTTAGGGACTGATGAGCCGTAGTTAAGTCCCATAAGCTCTACAAACATTTGAACATTTTTTTATATCAGGTGCCCACTAATGTTGTTACCCCAGTTGTAACCGAGAGCATAACTAACAAACGGAGACGAACCTCTGACGAAATTAGTGTGGATGACAAATTCGAACATTCGTCACAGGATAACAGGAAAAGCACCGTTAACACAGTGTTAGAAACTAATGTTCCTACACACGGTATGGATACAGAGATTTCAAACAGTTCTAGTATCGGATCCGAACCGCAGCAACGGGAAGAAATTCCATCACCCGTGCTGCAAACATCAGTAGAAGAAATACAGCACGTAGACCTAGGGACACCAGACAAACCCGACACTGTCGTTAGTGGAGAGCAACAAACCGCACCACTGATAGTAGACAACCCGGACTGTGATACTGTTGTCAATACACAAACTGCGTCAAGTCAGAGCAGCGTCCAAAACAGAGCGGACGTAAACATAAACAGTGAGGCGGAAATGGAAAGCGAAGCAGGAAGTGGCGAGTCGGCGAGGCCGCAGCCTGCCGCCTCGGTGGCCCGCCAGCTGTCGCACTCTGCCTTTTGCTGTGGGTTTCACCGGCAGTGGCAGGCGTAGGAGTAAAGTACAGCCGAAACTGAACGCTGCGCGAAAGAAAAATAAAAACGCTGACTCTCAGTACAAGACTGATACTAAGAAAACAAGTGGCAAAACATCAAAGGATTGGGACGCAGTCGCGGAAGGGACTTTGAGATTACCGCCAAATAGAAATATTGGTAATTAATAGCATTTGATAATTAAACAGTATGAAGTTCACTGCAAACATTGACCATGCCAATGCACTAAATGTTACACAATTTTAATCTTATTAATTATGGTAGCAATGTATGTACACAGTTGGGTGACAACATTAATATTAGGCCATAGGTAGAAATTCTCCACGTTGAGATTTGCTGTGTGCTTGTAGCTGACGGGAGGCCAGCGAGCAGGCCGACGTTGGTGGCTTGTTCCAGCTTAGGATTTTCCAGTTCGTTGCGGTGAGGGGAGAGAGGGACAATGGCGAGTGCCAGGCACAGTGCAATGCACAAATATTATAATACTACTGGCATTTGAAGTAATACGATGCAGTTAGTAACCTTTAAGGCCTTCATTATAAAATAGCCTGTTGAAAAATAAACAATACATTAGCTGATATAGTCACATCTGACGTAATATGTTTAATTGACAATGAAAAGTAATAAATTACCAATAAATACAAGACAGTTACACAACTAGCATGGCAATGTTCGTTTATAAAAATAATATTAACTATTTTTCATTTTATTTTCAATCAATCTTTTGTATTTTATCTTGAAGTATTCAGTTAAATCACTTATCTGTGATATAAGAAATTGCACGATTATGATAAACAGTACAAAGGATGTTTATACCAATATAAAAACCTAAGAAGAAATTTGTTTAATGTGTAGTGTAATTATTTTGATTTTAAGGAAAGTTTTAGAAATGTATTGGCTGAGCGCTGTACGTTGGCAAATCGGTTAGAACAGCTCACATGGGGAAGTTGATGACGTAGGGGAAAAAACCTCGGCAGTTGAGCTTTTGGTGCGCGCGCGAGGACAGGAAATGACGAGACGGGAGAGCACGTGGGGTGGCTGGCCGGGCGGCGTCGCTCTGCATCAGTCGGCATGTGGACCTCGAGGTGGAGGTTATAGATTTGTGTGTGGCAATCGCCACGTGTGGGTGCTCGTCGTAGACTGCACCAAGTTGAATCGAGTGCTACTGTGTGTTTGTGAATATTTAGCCGGTGGAACAAGGTGTGCATCGCATTGAATTAAAGTGACTGTGATTTGTTAATGTAACACGTGTCGTCCCATAGTCATGAACATAAACGGTGTTTGAGACAGCCACGTGGTGTGAAAACAATTCGTGACAAATATTCATTTTGTCTGGGGGCTCACGAGCTATAACTTTATTTGATAAATGTGCCGACGTACAGACGTATCAGCCACAGGGTTCAAATATTGTGAAATAAACAACATAAAGTGAACTTTCACGTGTTTTCAAAAATAGTTGTTAGTACACCCTTTTCTCTCATGAACTTGATTTTATTATGAATTTGTTTTGTTAATCATATGCAGGCAAGGAAAGCTGCGAACGTGTGATATCATCCCCTAGAAAACGAGTCAAACAGTCGCAATCTCAGTTCCAGTGTTTTTGCACGTTTAGGAATTTGGTTCGCAGCTGGTGGTTGTGAGTTTCAAAAATTAAACTTTCCATATTTTAAACTCTCACCCCGACCTTCACCCTCGCAGGAGTAAAGTAAAAAAGTAGTGCTTTTCTGGGCCAGATAGATGCAGGCATATAAAGTTGTAACCCTGAACATCAGTAGAATCACTTCTGATCTGAAACTCGCGTCCTTCAAACAGTTTGTTTACGAATCTGATGCCGATATTTTCAAATGTTCAAATGTTTAAGCTTATGGGACTTAACTACGGGGTCATCAGTCCCTAAACTTACAAACTACTTATGAACTACCGTATACTAAAGACGGCACAAATATCCATGCCCGCGGGGGTATTCGAACCCCCGACCGTAGTGGCCGTGCAGACCATGAGTGAAGCGCCTCAGTCTCCTCGGCCACCGCGGCCGGCTGCCGATATTTTGCTATTACAGGAGGTGTTAACAACGAACCTCCATATATCGGGTTCAACACCATAGAAAACATAGCCCTGGAGAACAGTACCGGTACTGCAATTTTAATTAAAGACGGTATTCCATCTCAAGAGATTGAAAAAATTGGAATCCGGTCGAGGTATAAGTTTTAAGTTGTATAATGTCACTGTGGTTAATTTATACGCTCCGTCGGGGAATTTTAATAGAACAGAACGTTCCAGATATTTCGAGAAGGAGATTATCCACCTTCTAAGGAAAAACCCGCAATACATATTGTTAGGTAGAGACCTTAATTGCGTTTTAAATACGAAAGATCAGCATCCTCATTTCAATTACTGTAAAGAGCTGCACGAACTTGTAAAACATATAAAGCTGCAGGACGCGTGGGAAGTGAAGTATCCCCCACTGGTGAGATTCACCTACTTCACCGCCCACTCATGGAGCCGCCTTGACCGACTATATGTGACGGATAACATTAGTGACAGGCTTCGCGCTGCGGAAGTAATCTCTGCAGTATTCTCTGACCATTGTGCGCTTGCTCTAACACTTGATCTCGATAAACAGCCCACCAAACTATATAGATCACAATGGATGCTTAATATCTCGCTCTTACAAGACAGAGAATTAGAAGACGACGTCAGGGACACGTGGAACGTTTGTCTCAGATCCCTCAGCCGCTATCAATCAAAGGTAGACTGGTGGACAAATCACGCAAAACGAAAACTTCGTCAGTGTGTGATGAACTACGGCAGACAAAAAGCTAGGGAAATAAAAACCACCACAGAATTTTATTATTCTGTATTAAGAGAGCTCTATGATAAATCTGACAACAATGGGACGTACTTCCAACAAATCAACAGCATCAAAGCAAAATTATTTAGTATCAAGCGCAAACAGTTAGAGGGTCTGAAAATAAAGTCCAAATCACGCTCCCTGATAGTTGAAGAGATGACGTCTATGTACCATTTAATTAAACATAATACCAACCGAAGACGGACGTTCATTGATGAGTTATTGACGTCAAATGGTAGACTGCTCGTAAATCAAAACGACATGTACATGAAATACATCAACATTATAGAGAATTGTATTCTCGGGAACACGTTGATGTGGGTGCAGTATGTGAATTTCTTAAGGTACTTACTCCGGAAATTAATTCTGACGATACCAGTGGCATATTAACTTCGTTTACAGAACGTGAAGTTTTAGATCTCATTTCAAGGTCGCCGTCCAAGAAATCCCCTGGACCTGATGGGTTGCCAAAAGAATTTTATTTTTAATTTTGGCACCTTATAGGACCAACTTTTACAGATATTTTAAATGAAATATTAAGAGGTGACGTAGTTCCTAAAGAGTTTAAGGAAGGGAAAATTGTTTTAGTTCCAAAAAACAGGGGACGAAAATGCATTGACAACTTCAGACCTATTACTCTGTTAAATTTCGACTACAAAACCGTCGCCCGGGTAGTTACTACTAGACTGAGTCTTCCCATAAGTAAAATTATTGGAAAACACCAATCCTGTTTCCCTGCACGAACTGTAATGAATAAAATTTCTGCCTACAGAGATATCATATCCATAGCCTCTGTTACGAATATAAAGTGTGCACTATTTTTTTATAGATTTTCACAAAGCGTTTGATCGGGTAAATCACCGATACCTGGAAAAAGTAATGAAGGAAGTAGGCCTAGAAGACAGAGTTTTAAAATTGATACGAAGTTTGATTACGGGGATAACGACTAAAATAGCTATCAATTGGCAATTAACTCGGGCTATAAACATTGAAAGGGGGGTCCCACAGGGCAGTCCTCTCTCTACGCTGCTGTATGTGCTATCCTCGGAGCCAATACTCAAAACGGTTACCACGAAACTCTCTGGGTTACAACTTTCGGGTGTTAAATTCACTACAGGGGCTTATGCTGATGACGATGGAGTACTACTAAGAGCAGTAGATGAGGTCATAAGCCTGAAAGAGGAGATTGACACCTACTGTGGAGCTTCAGGTGCAAAAATTAACAGGATAAAGTGTAAGTTAGTAAACATCAGAGGGTTCGACGACGTAGCCGTGCCATGGGCACAAATCGTCGAACAACACAAGACCTTAGGGATCATCTTTGATAAATGTCCATTAAAAATGGCGGCCCTGAACTGGAGAGAGACAATTGACAAAATGCAAGGGACTACCTTAGAAGCAACATGGCGATTACTAAACCTTATTGAAGTGAGGATTGTTAACACCTATCTGTTGTCCAAGGCATACTATGTGGCACAGATTTTCCCGATTCCAAAAGTACAGGCAAATAAAGTAATGCAGTTAGCAGCCAGGTACGTTTGGAGAGGAAACCTCTTTAAACTCACCCCCGCAACGTCAACAAAACCAAGATTGACTGGAGGACTTGCACTAACAGATATTCATAGGAAGACCTTAGACGTACAAACAGTTTAATAAACGAGAACCACAGTAACATTACTGAAAAGCTTTTTTAAATTCTTCAACCAAAGAGTGTGAATCCGTCAATAGACATCAGCAATCACAACTACCGTCTCAGACATATCAGTTTATTTTTCCTGGAGTTTAGTTACTTGCAAGCAAGCGTTGTACAATCTAAGACTTTAAGTAGAAGCGAAATTCTACAGTTATGACACCGGAAAGACAAACCAAACAGTATTATGCTAAAGTTTCCACACAGAAACTGATTGATAGTGTGGAAAACCATCAGCCTTAAAATCCACACGTCAGAGGTTGCGTCCATCTGGTACAAAGTCGTCAACCAGACGATAGCAACAAACGAAAAGCTCCATCGCATCGGAAAAAGTGATACAGACAAGTGCAGAAAATGTGGACTGCTGGACACCATGATCTATAGATTCACTTGCAGCGGACATATCGATAACTGGAATTGGGTGAGAAAACGAATAGCATTACTGTTAAGGATCTCCGAAACCAGTTACACTTCAAACATTATAATGTGGCCGGAAATAAGTTTTTACCCGAAAACAAAGAAAAACACAATTATGTGGCTTCTCGGTAATTATGTACACTATATATTCCATGGACCTGCAGAAGACAACCTCATGAGCTTTGAATTGTACATGAACACTGCGAGATGGAGAATCATCCGGAGCATTGATGAGAAAAAATAGTTTAGCAATATGCTTAATGTAGCATATGAAAAGGTTGGAATAGGATAAAAAACTTTCTTGTCTTCGAACTGCAATTACTGCTACTTGCACCATTTAAAGAAGCAACAGTTTTACTTACATTTTAAACAAGAAGGTTTCGTTTCTGTTTTGCAATAAAGAAAAAAAAACGGTTAAGGCGCCTCACTGCGGAGCGCACGGTTGCTAGCCGTCGGAGGTTCGAGTCCTCCCTGGGGCATGGGTGTATGTGTCGTCATTAGGTTAGTTTACCTTAGTTTAAGTCGTTTGTAAGCTACGGACTGATGGCCATGCAGTTTGGTCTGATAGATTTACAAACATTTGAACATTTTTTGATAATTTGAGCTTCTAGCGTAGACACAATGTTTATTTATAAGTAAGGAGCTGGCCAGTGGCCATACATTGGCTTTAAGAACAGGTGCAACTCTACGAGCAAAAGATTCGTAAAGTGTCTTCATAGTTTACAGTAGATTGATATCTATTCTTGTACCGAAACATCTGGCAATTAGAATGAAAATCCGCTGCAGAGTGAAAGTTTCATTCTGGAAACATCCCTTAGGCTGTGGCTAAGCCATGTCTCCACCACATCCCTTCTTCCAGGAGTGCTAGTCTTGCAATATTCGCAGTCGAGCTTCTGCGAAGTTTGGAAAGTAGTAGGCGAGGTACTGGCAGAAGTAAAGTTGTGAGGCGGTATCGTGAGTCGTGTCGGGATAGCTCGGTCGGTAGAGCACTTGCCCGCGAAAGGCAAAGGTCCCAGGTTCGAGTCCCTGTTCCGGCACACAATTTTAAGCTTCCAGGAAGTTTCATCTGCCAATAACTTCAACGATGTATTACTGGTAAAACCTTCTCTAAAAACCTCCCCATACCAGTTCAATTACGTTGAGATATAATGATTTTGGTGTCCACGGGAGATCTTTGATCGTTTTCTGATGTACAAAGCACACCTGAAATTCTTCGTCTGTGTTTGCGGGTTAGGTACATTATCATTTTGGATAATGGCACTAATATGTTATCATAGTAAGCAATTTGTTGTCGAGGATGGTTAGATATCCATTCAAAGATATCTGAATACCACGATATAGGTGCCCAAAAATGACGAAACCTTCCCCATGCTTGGCATTATGCTGTAGTGTAAGCTTCTTTTCTAGTTTTCAATACACATACCATGTTGTTTTTAGGGAGCTGTTTAACCGATGATTTATCATACCATACCACAAACTTCCAGTTGTCAAGCGTCAAGGTTTTATGATCTCCTTTCGGAGATTTGCGTTGGCTTTTGTTATTAAGGATCCAGTAACTCCATCCCTTCTATGGTCTTAAGTTCCAGACGGACTGTTATGTCGAAACTGTATTATGTGAGTGTTGAATTTTCTAGACGCTTTTGCAGTGGTAGTTTAATACTCTCAGGTTATAATAGTTGTAAATGTTAGACAGTCGTTATCAGTTCGTGTTTCGCCACTATTCGTCTTTGCCGATGATGTTTTCCCTCGTTATGTGTGACTTTACCGCGGATACTGCAACCGTTTTCTTCACACTTGCTGTGGTTAACTGCCCATCATACAGTTGGCTTCAGTGTAAAGCAACTATCATGTGTGTTAACATTCGCATAACAAAACGTATGATATACTGCAAGGTAACGTTCAAGACTTTGTACGTCAGTTTTTCACTGCGGTCTATTTTCAGAGTTAACACGTTCGCAGTAGTGCCAAATATACTGTATGGCAGTGTTTTTCCACCTTTTTGAGTTCGCAACCCTCGTTTCAAGTAAAAAAAAATCGCAATGACGTGTTTTACGGCCCACTTAGGATTATAAGTTTTGCAAACATTTTGGAGCAAACTAATAATCTCAATAAAAAAAATGAATTAATAAGAGTGTCTGAAACGTTTTTAAGGGAAATTTGGCAGTGACGAGTTCCGAACCACTGAGCTTCAGCGTCACAGTCCAACGCATTGCCCACTACGCTACAGATAACAATTAGAAACTGTCTTCATTAATCTCATACTATTGATGGCTGTTGTGAACTGTTGCTAATATGGCATTTGTAGACACTAGATTATCATTTATCGTACGAAGAACGACGTGTTTTTGTTAATTCTTCAGTGCGCCATTGCTTTGAAATGACAAAGTGTAAGTTACAATAAGAAAATCATCAAATACGCAACGCAAGATGACGTATGCCAGTGAGAATTCTGGGCGAGGAACGTCACGTGACATCTGCGGACGGCTGGTTTTCGTTAATTCAACGGAGGGTGTCAAAACTCCGTTATTTTTGTAAATATCTCTCAAACGATGCAAGATACGAAAAAATAAAAAAAAAGCCATGATAGGAAGTTGTAGAGAATTTTCCCCTCTAGCAATTAGGTTATTCAATTTTCGTGTCAGATGAACGGTTCGTTTGCAATTACAATTATATTACAAACGACTTTTTTTTTATTACCACCGTATTTGTTGTCTGAAAAATTTGAAAAATGGAGGTTCTGGTTTATGGCGGCCTACAATCATGTCTGTAAAATTTGGTGCTGATCGGTTGAACGGTTCGTCTTAAAAACAGGGACAGACAGACATCCCAAAATCGCTGTTATTTTTGCAAATGTCTCTGAAACGATTCGATATGAAAAAAGCAAAATTGTAGAGAATTTTCTCCTCTACAAATTCGGTTATCCAATTTTCGTGTCACATGAATAGTTAAGCCGTTATATTCATTTAAATTTCGAACTGTCAAAAGACGATCGCAAAGGCCTACATTTAGTGTTACTACCGTAACCTAAAGTGCGCCAATATTGTGGCGACCCCTCTCCCTGACCACGCCTACGCCATACTGTATCACAACTATGTGTGTGAATTCAAAGACAGCGCCGGCCGCGGTGGCCGAGGTGACATTCGAGTGACAGCTGCGGTGCTGGACGGACGTGTGGCGGCTGCTCGGCGTCCGGACGTAAACAACGGCTGTGTCGCTGCGAGTAAGGTTCGTTTTGAACTGCTCTCTTCATTTGTAGCTATGGTTTCGAACTATAGTAAGACAGAATGAGTACGATAAATGTTCTGAGGAAAGATACGATAAAATTTACTTTCGATAGAAATTTTGTTAGACCAAAGGCTTTTGAAATCAGGCGGTGGTTCATGGAAAAATTTCAGATGACCGGTACCGAAGTAGAGGGTGTTCACTTATCATTTGTGACAAATTCTGTATATTTGAAGTTAATAAACCCAGATTTATGTTGTTCAATTGTCGATAAATGTGGCGGTATCGCTAAATTTAACCATTCCGACGGTTCAGTTAGCGAAGTTTTAGTGTCACATGCCGGACTAGGAATTCGAACTGTTCGTGTCTTTGAGCTGCCATTTGAGGTCCCGGCTGAAGAAATAAACAAAGTTCTGAGGCCATATGGTAGAATCATATCTAATATAGCCGAGAAATGGTCCGAGGAGTATATGTTTCCCGTACTTAACGGTGTTCGACAAATCAAGATCGAATTACAGAGGCATATCCCTTCTTATATAAACGTATGCGGATACCGTGGCATTGTCATTTATGACGGTCAGCCTAAGACTTGCGCCTTGTGTAACTCCACCGACCACGTGAGGAGCGAGTGCAGCAAGAGGCGGCCGGCGCAGCTGCCGCGCGCGGAGCCTGCGGCCCCAGGCCAGGCGGTCAGCCTCAGGCTGACGTATGCGGCCGCCGTCTACCCCAGCGGCCCCGCCGAGGCGACAACAACTGAGCAGTCGCAACTCGCCGAAGCCCTGCCGGCACCCGGAAACAACGCGGAGCAGCGAGGCACCGATGACGTCAGTGCAGCAGACGAGAGCCACGCAACTGATATGCCGACAGTAACATCTGATGAGCCCGACAATCCACCCACCGTACAGGCGAAAACGCAGGCTACCAAACCATCCGAAATTGCACCGGTCTCCCTAGTTTCACAACAGGAAGGGGATCGAATTTCCGACCAAATACCTATGGAAACTGAAGTGCATCCGGACTGTCTCACCAGTGTCCATGACGATCTCACTATGAACAAAATGCAAACAGCAGAGGATGAAATTTCTCCTGGGGACACACAACTTAGTGCACATAAAACTGATAAAAGGAAAAGTCTGGACACCGCGAACATTGGAACTCAGCAGGAGGTTGAGAACAGACATATGGAGGGGAAGCAAGACTGTAAACCTTCTGAGAAATCTTCCGCTGATTCCAATGAGATATCGCCCAATTTGTCTCCAGAGGGCTCCCCAAAAAGGAAGAGAAACAAAAAACGTCGGGTGGCTCATGAAAATGCTGAAAAGGTTGCACCTATTTTGAAGGAAAAATTATGTGCCATTCAGGAACGTGACAAGAAAAAAGAAAAATCTACAACAAGGAGTGCTTCCGTGCGCCCTCAAGAACTTAACAGACAACTGCCTTCCGACAGTATGCAGCCCCTATCACCAAACGAAGATGATTCACTGCTTAGACGGAGCACTACACAGGCAGAAGTGGACTGGTCTGAAGGCAACGAGGATGGCAAGGATGTCGATATGGTAGACGAACTGCCACAAGATGAAGACGACGTCTTTTACTAAGCTTGCTATTGCTAAAGATGATACTGACAATGAACCGATCCATACGTACCTGTTATTCATTATTCTTATTATTCTCATTATTAGTCAGAGTGGAGATATGTCACGATTTTGTAAGTTGAAGAGAAATGATAGAAAGAATAGCAAAGACAGAATTATATTATCCCTTCAATAATTTTCCCATTCGTAATTTGCCACGTCTCCTAATGGAGCAAACGTATAATGTCACTACTTTAAACATAAATAGAATTCAAAGTAATGTTAAGGTAGCTGCTCTTAAAGAATTTCTGTACCAATCAGACACTGATATTGCCTTATTGCAAGAAGTGCAAATACCGAACATCAATGTGGCTGGCTTTAGGGAAATTTTAAACATAGCTCATGAACTCCATTGTGGGACGGCTATCCTAGTCAGGGAGGGAATTGAAATAAAAGATGTCAGTCTTTTAGACTCAGGAAGGGGCATTCGGTGTAAACTTCATAACACCGCATTTCTCAACGTTTATGCACCATCGGGGAATAATGCGAGGGCGGACAGAGCTAAGTTTTTTAAGAGTGATATTTTAACATTACTTAAAGACAATCCTGCAACAGTTTTAATAGGGGGCGACTGGAACTGTGTTTTACACGAAAAGGACCAGAGACCAAACTTCAATAAATCCAGGGAACTCGAGGCTCTTGTTACTCACCTACGCTGGAAAGATGCATGGGAAATTAAGTATCCCACCTTAGTCAGATATACTTATATCACAAGTAGGTCACAAAGTAGAATTGATAGGTTCTATGTTTCTTCGAACCTGGAAAATAAAGTGTCAGCAATTGAAGTCATACCGACCGCCTTCTCTGACCACCTAGCCGTAAGATGCAGTGTTCGGTTAGAGAAACAAAAAACATATTGGGGTCGGCAGCTGTGGAAACTGAATATCAACATGTTGTCAGATACAGCCATTGCTGACACAATCAACGAGGCGTGGCAGACTGCTTTACGACGTCGCCACAAATACAGATCGAACATTGAGTGGTGGACCACGGAAGCAAAGAAGAAACTTAGAGCCACGTTGATAGCATACGGTAAGGAGAGAGCGAGATGGTTGAGACACACAGTAGAATTCTATTACACTTGTCTCCGGGATCTTTACGAACAACCAATGAATCAAGAAAACATAATGGAAATTAACAGGATAAAGGCTCAGCTCATAAAAATTAAGAAGTCACAGCTAGACGGCCTAAAAATCAAATCACACACTCAAACTGTTGTGGAAGAAGAAACTGCCTCGCTCTATCACCTTATACGCCATGCAAACTTTCGACGCAAAAGTTTTATAGAGAGTCTTCGGGCAGAGGATAACAGTGTCCTAACGAATCAAAAAGACATTCTACATGCGGCCTTCAGTTATTTTACTAAACTTTATGGTAACAGTCCCATAGAGGGAATAGTTATAACGGAGTTTTTATCAGATTCTGGATTACAGGACACCATCACTGATGAAGATAACCGTGATATACAAAGAGCCATAACAGAAGAGGAAGTCTTAGATATTTTAAAGTCCTCGCCCCAAAAAAAATCACCAGGCCCAGACGGATTGCCCATTGAATTTTATACTACTTACTGGAACATAATAGGAAGTAAATTTACTGAAATTGTCAATGAAACACTACTTGGGGTGGCAGTCCCCATAGACTTTAAACAGAGTATTACGGTGCTCCTTCCGAAAGGTAGGAATATGGAAACGAAAGATATACTTAAATTACGACCAATTACACTGATGAATTCCGATTATAAAATCGTAGCGAGGGTCATCAAAGAGAGGTTACGTTCTGCTCTCGAAAAAATTATTGGCGGCCATCAGACGTGTTTCCCAGGGCGCAATATATTAAAGACCGTCAGTGAATACAGGGACATTGTATCGATTTTTTCCAACACGGTAGAACACGGAGGACTTGCTTTTATCGATTTTGCAAAAGCCTTTGACAACGTGAATCACGGATACCTTTTATCAACCTTGACTTACATGGGACTTAACGACTGCAATGTCCGAATTTTAAGGAATATGTTAGAAGGTATAAAAACAAAGATTACTATAAACGGGCATTATACTAAGGACATATCAATTAGCAGTGGCGTCCCTCAAGGAAGTCCACTTTCGATGATCCTGTACGTAGCAGCACTGGAACCACTATTAAGAAGATTGACGGATGCTCTCACAGGTATTTCACTATCAGGAGTGAAATATGTAACCAACGCTTATGCTGATGACGTTGGTGTGATCGTCAGGAGCCAGACTGACTTGGCGAAATTAACAGACATCGTACAGCTCTATTGCAACGCGTCGGGAGCACAAATCAACGGCGCCAAGAGTGCATTCCTTAATTTAAATGGTCTCACGAACCCCCAGATTAATTGGGCGCAGCGCGTCGAACAGCACAGAGCCCTCGGGCTTATTCTCTGCAGCTGCCCTCTGCGAATGATAGCGTCCAACTGGAAGAAGATTTTAGATAGGATTCGTGGTACAGTCATACTAAATCATATGAGGGAGCTGAACATCAAGCAAAAAGTTAGACTCATCAACTGCGTCGTCCTCTCGAAAGCTATATATGTAGGGCAAATTTTACCCTTACCAAAGGAAATAGCAAAAGCTATTATGTCGACAGTTTGCCAATATCTTTGGCATGGAGCGATTTTTAGGGTTTCAGTAGGGACAGCAACGTTAAAACCGGAAGAGGGAGGACTAGGACTTACTGATATTCAGAAAAAATCGACAGTTTTATTTGTTAAGAGATCCTTACAGCTAATTGAAAGCCAGCCTGAAGGTATTACAGCACAGTTATTCAACCTTTTTAAACCTGACAGTCTGCAGCCACCAATTAATATAAATTCAATTAATTACAAATTGAAACATATACGTAGTTATTACTTGGAGCTCAGTTATATGAGTTGCATTTTACCGGACAAGACCAAGAGGAACTATCAGTATATGGTGCACAGACTAAGAGCACAGGACCATAAAAATAGGATGGAGGCCAGGTTTCCAAACAGAAATTGGAAAATTATTTGGAAAAATATAAGTAACAAAGTACTCTCCTCAGACACACAAGTGGCTTGGTATAGAGTAATTAACAACATAGTAAGTACAAATGAAAAATTATATGCCATTGGCCTCAGTGACACAAACCAATGTTTAAAATGTCACAGAACGGACACTTTAGACCATCGATTCCTTTGCATGGGGAACACCGAAATATGGAAGGAACTTATTAAACAGATATCTTTCCTAAAGAGAAGTGATGGTAGAGAAATCAATTTGGATTACGTCTTTTTTCCAGAAGAAATGTTTTTTCCTCGACAAAAGAACAACACCATCCACTGGATTATTGGCAATTTTTGTCACTACGTAATCGCTAACAAAGGTAATGACAATGTGCAAAATTACAAAGAATATATACTTCACGAGTATTACAATATTTACCGAAAAAAGGATAATAAAAAGAATTTTGGGAATATGTTACAAATTTTGTTTGAAAAGCAGGGTGTAGGATAATTATGTATTAAAAGAAGAATGAATCGCAGTCGCATGCTGAAGTAGGGGACTGCTGTTGAGGGTGAAGTACGGTGGGGACTTCGTGGGCCCCGTGGCCGCTACGGTAGCCGTGAAGGCCTCAACAGAACCCTGAAAAGGCATGCACTTCGCAGAAGTTAAATCAGTGATTCAGATTTCAAATTTGTCACAAAAGGATGTTTTCGTTTTTTTTCCTCTACTTTTATCATTAACGTT
The DNA here is from genome assembly GCA_026315105.1 of Locusta migratoria. Taxonomy (NCBI): domain Eukaryota; kingdom Metazoa; phylum Arthropoda; class Insecta; order Orthoptera; family Acrididae; genus Locusta; species Locusta migratoria. Next base: position 670,383,585 of record CM048744.1, read on the forward strand.
AATATTAATCCCAGGAGAAGGGACTTTTCTTTTACATTTTGCAGTCGTCAGCTCGTATTCCTCCTCAGGAAGAAGAAGTTTATTTTTATTTATTTGATATTATACTCTCACATCTCATTTACAAGGAACAACACAGAAGAACCATTCATTTTATGGCGGAGAAGCCAGGCCGAGAAGGCCACATTTGGCGAGTGCAAGGACGGGTTGAAGGGGAGGAAGGAGACCAGCAAAAAAAAAAAAAAAAAAAAAAAAAAAAAAAGCGGTGTAAAGCATCTCGCTGCGAAAAAAAAAAAAAAAAAAAAAAAAAAAAAAAAAAAAAAAAAAAAAAAAGGTGACTGAGGCGCTCCAGTCACGGTCAGCACGGCTACTACGGTCGGGGGTTCGAATCCCCCCTCGGGCATGGATATTTGTGCCGTCCTAGTTCGTAAGTAGTTCATAAGTAGTTTGTAAGTTTAGGGACTGATGACCCCGTAGTTAAGTCCCATAAGCTTTACAAACATTTGAACATTTTCAAAGACAGCGAATTCTATGTTTTCTTCAGCTGATAAAACATGCTTGTTAAAAAAAAAAAGTACAGATTTCTACATTACATTGTGCAGCTTTAAGTCTATTTTTCGGGATGGAACACTTCATCCTATTTTTACATTAAGTTCGAGAGCAAAATATATGTTGCAGGACTAATGTTTCACGTTGCAGAAAAGATTTGGAAACAAGCTATGCTCGGTAAGTCCCACTGTATGGGCAACTTCTAAAGAACTTGAGGTTTTCTCACAATTAGTGATTGCCTCTGTTGAATCTTCCGGGTTGTGTGGTCGTGGTCGAAGAAACATTTCTGCTCCTGACGTTTCGTCCAGAGCTGCGCTAGACATCTTCAGATCTTAAGATAAGTCAGGCTCTCCGATCTGTAAAGGACAAACGCCCTCCTCTATCATCAAGTAGGGTGCACAAAATTCCGTGTTCTTGTGGAAAAGTGTATATTGGTACTAAAAAAAAGGAGTGTAAATACAAGACTGAGAGAACACAAAGGTCTTTGCCGACTGAGTAAAATTGAGAAACCAGCTGTAGCTGATATGTTTTTCAATCAGGATCTCATGAAGTTTTCCGAAACGAAAATTTTATCTACGACGACGAACTATTATCCACGAGTGTACAGCGAAGCAATCGAAATATACAAACATGGGGATCATTTTAATAGAAGGGAAGAAGCTATGAAACGTAGTGACATACGGACAGTGGCTCTTCAAAGTAGGTATTTACGCTTTTATCTTTGATCATCCACTATCAAAAATGTTTGTATAGCTTATGGGACTTAACTACGGGGTCATCAGTCCCTAAACGTACCAACTACTTATGAATTTGCTAATACTAAGGACGGCACAAATATCCATGCCCGAGAGGGCATTCGAACCACCGACCGTAGTGGCCGTGCAGAACGTAACTGGCGTGCCGCAGACCGCCCGGCCACCGCGGCCGTCATCGACTATCGAAAAGTATCTTTTTATCTTCTACGAGGCTTACTTCTGCCGCGCACGTAAACACTTGACCACGCCCCCTTTAGAAAGTATTTATACCGCTCTCCGACGCCCGACTCGTCAGCGTCCCCAGTCTTTGGAAACACCGCCGACGTCCACATCAATCTGCTGCAGACCATTCAAAACCGCGCTCTGAAGACTGCCCTGCATCTTCCAACACGCTACCCAACCGACCAGCTTCACGAAGAAGCCGGCATTCTACCGCTCCGAGAGAGATTCCGCGTCACCGCCAGGACCTTCTACGAGAAGACAGAGCAGTCCCACAACCGGTTCATCCGGCAATTGGGGACACAACACCACTTCAGGCCAACAACCCGCTGGCCTGACCTGCTGCGAGATTAACAAAATCTCGTAACAAACCAGGAAAAAGAAGAGAATATAATAATACATCGTCACCAATCTGACAGTCTAAGTCCACACATACAGCCAGGTACTAATACTTTTTCCCTGTGTTTCAGGTACAGCAGGAATAGCAGCAAATGCTTAGCCTGCACAACCATCGGACCAAGGTCGAGGTCCGTCAAGAAAGCGAGCGAGCCCGACTCGTCAGTCGGCAAGACTCACCGCTACCAGTAGCGCCTCCGAAGGTGTTTAGCGCAGCTCTGGACGAAACGTCAGGAGCAGAAATATTTCTTCGACCACGACCATACAACCCGGAAGATTCAACAGTAACTATTTCATCCCATCGTGAGAGCCTTCACTGCATGATGTATTGCCTCTCTTTAATTTATCTATCGATAGACTCCTGAAAAGAGTTTTCAGGCTTTTCGTTTATTCATCATTAACATGGTGTATTTATTGTAAAAAAGGCTGTTTTATTCAAATCAGAATTGATAACAAGGAATAACGCAATTTTCGTATAAAATAAATTTCACTCTTAGTCAATTGTGGTTCTGCGGAACCCAAAGTACCGAGACGTGCACTGGTCTGGTTGTTTTATGGTACAAGTACTTCCTCACCCCGTGAAGACTATGCGACCCACAGGTTTAAAACACTGCTGTATGATATTCGCAACATTTTGTCCACTCCCTGTACAAAGGACTCCAGATATTACTGCATTTTAACTATTTCTACCTTATCTTGACTGTCTTCATATTCCGTCCGTGTAAAAACAAAATTAATTTGAAATCGAACCTTGGCTTTACCTAAACAGTGGCTGCTTACCTCGTTTTGTAACGTCCGCTCTCATTTTCCCAAAAAATAAATAAGTACATCCCTGGGAACGGTTAGTCGGAAAAATCATGCATAATATATTTAGTCACCTCATATAACAGAAAATTATATGGTTGTGCGTATAGCTGACACTGGTTGAAATGAGCATTGAAGTCGTGTTTAAGTATATGATGATATTATGTTAAAGAGTTCGATTTTTCTTGTCTAATTCCATATTTGAATTTGGACTCTCAAATGAGATGTGTGCAGTAACGTTTTCACCCAATTTCATTTCTACATAACAGTGTGGGTCTGAGCTTAACTGTTTGTAATTTCTCTCCAGTGAAACCCAACTCATTGTCAATGTTATACAAGGAGGTACTAATATTTATACTCATACTCTTCCAGTTTTTGCCTGTATATTTACTTTTAATATCGTTGTGTATCGCCGAGGTGGAGGGGCAGAGCGCTCTAATGCGCCTTGCTACGGATCACGCAGTTGCTTGCCGTCGGATATACGGCTCCTCCCTGAGGCGTGGGTGTATGTGTAGTCCTTCGGTTAGTTAAACTTAGTTTAAGTAGTTTGTAATACGAGGGATTAATATACCAAAGAAGTTAAGTTCCATAGATTTACAAATAAACTAATGGACATTAAAATTGCTACACAACGAAGATGACGTGCTACAGATGCGAAAATTAACCGACAGGAAGAACATGCTGTGATATGCAAATGATTAGCTTTTCAGAACATTCACACAAGATTGACACCGGTGGCGACACGTACTACGTGCTGACATGAAGAAAGTTTCCAACCGATTTCTCATACACAAACAGCAGTCGACCGGCGTTGCCTGGTGAAACGTTGTGATGCCTCGTGTAAGGAGGAGAAATGCGTACCATCACGTTTCCGACTTGTTCGCATCGACGGCACTTTGAACAGTGGCTGATTCATTTCAGATGTGTTACGACCCATGTCTCTACCCTTCATTCGATCCCTGCGAAACCATACATTTCTGCAGGATAATGCACGCCCGCATGTTGCAGGTCCTGTACGGGCCTTTCTGGATACGGAAAATGTTCGACTGCTGCCCTGACCAGCACATTGTCCAGATCTCTCACCAACTGGGAACGTCTGGTCAATGGTGGCCGAACAACTGATTCGTCACAATACGCCAGTCACTACTCTTGATGAACTGTGGTATCGTGTTGTAGCTGCATGGACATCTGTACGTTACACGCCATCCAAGCTCTGTTTGACTCAATGCCCAGGCGTATCAAATCCGTTATTATGGCCAGAGGTGGTTGTTCTGGGTATTGATTTCTCAGGATGTATGCAGCCAAATTGCGTGAAAATGTAATCACATGTCAGTTCTAGTATAATACATTTGTCCGACGAATACCTGTTTATAATCTGCATTTCTTCTTGGTGAAGCAATTTTAATGGCCAGTAGTGTATTTGAACATTTTGAAGCGGTACTGTTGGATAGCTGTAATATTCTTTATTCATTTTTATTAGGGCCAACAGAATGGTTGACTCCTTTATTTTAGAGGAGCTTGGATGACCGTTCAGGTCAATATTTTGTTACAGTGCAGATTAGAAGTAGAGGCCAGTGGACGCAGAAATGCAATAAACGAAGAAAATATGAGGAGCCAGGCTCCACAGCACCCATTTCCCTTCCAGTGAGTGTGAATGTGTGAGTGTGGCAGAGGTGGTGGGATGACAGAGATTGTAGTGGGTTTAGCAGTAGCAGGAAGTTCCAAGTAGGTTAGCCAACCTTCGCTTACTAAGAGAACAGCAGAGATTTTTTTGTGGTACTAAAGGTTTCTAGCCAGCCGATCGCGAGTCTTGGAGGGTAGTCAGGTTGGCGGTGGTCCTGTTATGCCTTCAGCCAATGGGAGAGCTACTTGAAGTGGATACCGCTTAGGGTAAGTCTCCGCCATGAGAGAGGAGAGTTGTTTGAGACCTGAAGCCGAGAGCACGTGAGTGAGTTAGGTCTGGTGTGAGTATCGTAAATATGCCTTATCTTGTTGATTTTCTTGAATAATTCGATCGGTAATGTTGCAACTATTGTTATTCTACCGCGAGATCAAGTGTGGGGTGCTAATTTGTGTATTTTTAACGTAGAAATTCAGCCTAATGCAGGACTTGAAACTGTAACAGGATTTTGAGTGGGACTTTAGCCGTCAGCTTCAGCTCTTCAATTTAAGTTTCAAGTGAATATCAGGGAGTAACGGATTCATTATCAAGTGCGTGTGTTTGTATTTCAAAATAAGTGGCGATGTCCGTGGCGAGCGTGCTGAGCGTGCAGTCCCGACATTTCCTGTTTTCTAAACTTTTTGTGTCCTCAAGGCCCGACAGTAGCTAATAACCAACCTTCAGTGCGTTTTAATAACGATTCTAAATTACCGTGCCTGAATAAGTTTTGGAAATCTCTCGTATTTTTGCCCTTTTCTTTGTATGCAATGTGGACCTTTGTCAACGGTCCAAAGTTTATAAAAAAATAAAAATAAAAAATAATAAAAACGCCTTGGGCTATCAGCTTCATCGATCTGCAGTTAAATATGTGGCTCAATAGCGAGGAACTATAGTGAAAAATATACCGCGCGTGTTCTAAGTATGAAAATACGAGTGATGTACGAGATATTAGTGCATTTTTCGTGGTAGCCCCCGTCATTTTTCGTAGTAGCCTTCGTCATCAATCATTTGCTTTCTTTTCAGGTTTGGTATGATAACTATCCCAACAAAATTAAGTTCCTATTCCGGTGGGCCAAATTTTGTGCCGAGATTATCGCCAGATTTACGGGTTTTCTTTGTAAGAGGTCATGAATGATTGTGTGGCACGACGTGGCTTGGCTACGCTTCGTTGTGCCGGTTTTGTAAATGAATCACTGTACCATTCTAAATTCTTCATAACGGTCAGAGGTATTCCCTTTCTGCTACATTCCGCGATGTTAGTGAAAGTCACGGAACTTGTGATTAATATGTTAGTACTGCCAAGCAACCTCTGTGGTGTTTTTCTCGGGAAGTAAAACGTCTTGTAATGCAAATTTCCGTACAGCATTCCACATTCAGTTTCTAGAGTACTGAGCATGCAAAGTGGGAAGAATAAATGATGTATGACTGGAAAAAGAGCTCCTTTGTTTTCTTTTCCAACAATACAGGATTATCCACGACAAACTGCTAATGCAAATTTACTGAGACCAGTAATATTTAATTTCATTCCTAGTCAGACGGCAATATTACAATACATTACTTTGTTCATTTTTATATGATGTGTGTCGACGTGCTAGTTTCAATAAATAGTGTAAAATTAACATATCTCACCATATTTTCTTTTATTCCATGTCTCCGCCCATCCTTTATGCCCCATTAAATAGTAAATTAAATGAATAAGGGTGTGTTTGAGTTGTGGCGGCGATTAAACTTGAAGTACGACAGTCCAAACCAGATCGTAGCCAGTAGCCACGATTCGGAACGAGCGTTATCCGTTGCGTAATAGAAACTAAATTAATTAGTGGTCCATTGGAGGCCACGTGATAAATCAGGGTTATCAAATTTATTATTTAAATGGTTCCTAATGGTGGCTGCCGGTTAGGGGAGGTAAATGTGAACGCCCTGGTAAATTTACACTGCGAATATGAATATAAATGAGTTAACTTGCGCGCAGGGTGTTAAATAAAAAAAACTGTCGGCTTTTAATTTCTTCTTTTACGTATGAGCCACTATAGACTACGATTATTTCAACTGTTTCTCCTCTACATCTACATCTACATACATACTCCGCAATTCACCGTAAGGTGCGTGGCTGAGGATACACTGTACCACTACTAGGCATTTCCTTTCCTATTCCACTCTCAAATTGAACGAGGAAAAAAGGAATGCTTATATGCCTCCGTACGAGCCCTAATTTCTCTTATCTTGTCTTCGTGATCTTTACGCGAAATGTAAGTAGGCGGCAGCAAGATCGTACCACACTCAGCTTCAAATTCCGGCCCTCTAAATTTACTTAACAGAAATTCACGAAAAGAACGTCGTCTTTCTTCCAGCGATCCCCAATTGAGTTGCCGGAGCATTTCCGTGACATTCGCGCATTGGTCGAACCTACCGGTAACAAATCTAACTGCTCGCCTCTGAATCGCCTCTATGTCTTCCTTCAAACTGACCTGCTGCAGGTCCCAAACACTTGAGCAATACTCAAGACGTGGTCGTACAAGCGTTTTATACGCGGTCTCCTTTACAGGTGAAGTACATCTTCAAAAATGTTCAAATGTTTGTGAAGCTTATGGGACTTAACTACGGGGTCATCACTCCCTAAACTTACAAACTACTTATGAACTACTTACGAACTAGGACGGCACAAATATCCATTCCCGAGGGGGATTCGAACCCCCGACCGTAGTGGCCGTGCAGACCGTGACTGGAGCGCCTCAGTCCCCTCGGCCACCGCGGCCGGCAAGTACATCTTCCCAAAATTCTCCCAATAAACCGAAGTCGGCTGTCCGCCATACTCACAACTGTCCTTACATGCTCGTTCCATTTCATATCGCTCTGCAATGTTACACCTAGATATTTGAACGACGCGACAGCATCAAGAGGCTCACTACTAATGCTGTATTTGAACATTATGGGATTGTTTTTCCTAATCATGCACATCACCTTACATTTTTCCACATTGAGAGCTATCTGCCAATCTTCGCACCAACTAGAAGTCATCCTGTATGCTATTACAGTCAGTTACAGACGACACCCTCCCATACACCACAGCATCATCAGCAAACAGCCGCAAATTACAACTTACTCTGTCCATCAGATCATTTATATAGATAGAAAATAATAGCGGTCCTATCACTCCCCTGGGGCACGCCTAGTCTCTGTCTCTGATGAACACTCGCCGTCGAAAACAACGTACTGCGTTCTATTACTTAGGAAGTTTTCCAGCCAGTCACAAATCTGTGAACCTATTCCATAAGCTCGTATCTTTGTTAGCAGTCTGCAGTGTGGCACCGCGTCGAACGCGTCAACATTTCTCTCATAATTTTCTGATGTTTCTTCTTTCTTCGGTCCACTTGGCTCCAGTCTTTTTCTTCGGTTTTTCCTGGAAACATTTGGCATCCTTTACTTTCTTTCTGAGTGATAGCCTTTTCTCAATATCTTATTGGCTAATTTGGATCTTGTCCATGTCCCTTCCAACTTCTTTGCACCATGTATTATCCACTTTTAATTTACTGAAGTAACAGAACATTCTTTTTGTCAGTCTGTTGGAATCCATATTTTGTATGTGAGCGTAGAAAGATATTATTCTTTTCCTAATAACATCAATGATTTTTTCAATATGTGTATAGATTTCACTATTATGACGCATTCTGTATTGTGTCTGCTCTTTAACTGACTCAAAGATTTTCCTTAATAGTTTTCTTTCTGTAATTTGCAGTGATTCCCTTATTGCCTTTTTGTTCAGAGTCAAACATTCTGCTACATAGAGTGCTTCTGGGGGAATTACTGTACAGTAGTGAACCAGTTTAGCATTGATGGATATAGACTTTGTATTAAAACTTCCTGGCAGATTAAAATTGTGTGCCGGAACCGGTACTCGAATCTGGGACCTTTGCCTTTCGCGGGCAAGCACACTACCGACTGTGCTATTCCGACACGACTCACGATGCCGCCTCACAACTTTACTTCCGCCAGTACTTCGCCTCGTGAGTCGTGTCGGGATAGCACAGTCGGTAGTGCGCTTGCCCGCGAAAGGCAAAGGTCCCAGGTTCGAATCCTGGTTCCGGCACACAATTTTAATCTGCCAGGAAGTTTCATATCAGCGCACACTCCACTGCAGAGTGAAAGTTTCATTCTGGAAACATCCCTTAGGCTGTGGCTAAGCCATGTCTCCACCATATCCTTTCTTCCAGGAGTGCTGGTCTTGCATGGTTCGCAGGAGAGCTTCTGTGATGTTTGGAAAGTAGGAGGCGAGTTACTGGCGGATGTAAAGTTGTGAGGCGGCATCGTGAGTCGTGTCGGGATAGCACAGTCGGTAGTGCGCTTGCCCGCGAAAGGCAAAGGTCCCAGCTTCGAGTCCCGGTTCCGGCACACAATTTTAATCTGCCAGGAAGTTTCATATCAGCGCACGCTCCGCTGCAGAGTGAAAGTTTCATTCTGGAGACTTTTTATTATATACGTCCTTAGTGAGGTAGTATGCTGTTTTCATCTTACTAACCCTTGCTTTAATGGTTTCTTTCTCTGCCAGATACCTGAACTTATTTCTTCTCTCAATTTTTACATATTTAGTTACCATTACGTTTGGAGCTGTGTTAATGTTTGGCATAAATTTGGTTTTCTCAAAGGAGATTTGTAAACCTGCCTTTTCAGCTTGTACTTTGAGCAATTCAATTTGTCTCATGGCTGTTTCTACTGAATCCGAAAAATTAGCTAAGTCATCTGCAAATTCTAAAAAAATGTTCAAATGTTTGTTAAGCTTAAGGGACTTAACTACGGGGTCGTCAGTCCCTTAACTTACAAACTACTTATGAACTAACTACAACTAAGGACGGCACAAATATCCATGCCCGAGGGGGGATTCGAACCCCCGACCGTAGTGGCCGTGCAGACCGTGACTGAAGCGCCTCAGTCCCCTCGGCCACCGCGGCCGGCTGCAAATTCTAAACAGTATATTTGTAGGTGGTCCATTTTGTAACCTAATCTAACTCCTTCAATGATTTGGCTTGCTCTTATTGACACTCTTCATTCCCTTATAACTTTTTCCAGGACACAAATAAAGAGCAGTTGGGAGACACCATCTCCCTGCGTCACTCCAGTTTTAATCTCAAAACTTCTAGATATTTCACCTCTGAATTTCACTTTAGAGTTAGTGTTTGTTTAGACAGAGCAGTGGTTTTACTGTCTTAGCCCATCTCATTCAGTATTTCAAACAGTGACTTCCTAGTAACCGAGTCATAGGCTCTCCTGAAGTCAACAAACAAGATTGCAAAGTTTCTTGATCTTCTTTTCAGATACATTATTACTGTCTTTAAGCTGAGAATCTGTTCTGCACATGATTTACTCTTTCTAAAACCGCACTGATATTCTCCAATTTGTGAGTCGAGTTGTTGTTCTGCCCTAGCTAGTAATGCTTTGGATAAGATTTCGTACATAACTAGTAGAAGGGATATGCCTCTGTAGTTGTTCACATCAGTTTTATTACCAGATTAGCGAATTGGGTAGATCAACATTGTCTTCCATTCTTTAGGAATCTCATCTGTACACAAAATATTTTGTACAATTTCGTTTAGCTTGTCAAGAAATTTGTTTTTTGAGTATTTCCAAAGCTCTGCAATTATGGAGTCCTCTCCAGGTACTTTGTGTTTCTGAGATTTTTTGATGATATCCCTGATTTCCTCTTTCGTTGGAGGCGGTGAGTCCTGGCACTGTGTGTTTCTTTGTGTAAAGTTAAATCTCGATTTTGGACATTCACAGTTTAGTAAATTTCAAAATAGTTTGCTAAAAGTCACAGTGTTCTTGGTTGTTATGTGCTATTTTCCCATTTTCATCTTTAAAGCAAAGGTTTGGTGGAGAGTATTTATTTAAGTTTATTTTGAAATCTTATAGAAATTTCTGTTGTTATTCATTTTGAAGTCATGGTCTACCTGTTTTAATTGGTTTTTATCATAATTTCTCTTGGTATTTCTGATTAGTTTAGCTGTTTCCTTCCTCTATTCAATAAATCTTGTTTTCCATATTCTTATCTTTATTCCATTTTTGCCATGCATTTTGTCTTTCTCTGACTACTTCATCACAGTCCACATTCCACCATGCATGCTTTTTTGTTTTCGTTACTAGAATGGTTTCTTTTGCTGTTTGAATAAGAGATTGCTTCAATTGTTCCCAGTTTTCTGGATTTTTGGTTTCCAGTATATCGGTGAAGTTACTTCCATGCTTGAGTTTTTCTACTTCAAATTTCATACTCTTTGGTTTGGTATGTTTGTTGGTACTTCTTGGTTGGAATTTAATTTTGATTTTAGATAGATAGTTTATAGAATGTAATTCAGCTCTCGATTTATTTATTTATTTTTTTAATTTTTATGTACCTGCCACGCTGTAAGTTCACATAGATTACAGCCGTGTTGAACTAGTGTAGGATTTCGTGTACGTAAGAAAGTTCCATGTAGAATTTTCAGACATTTGCGAGCTCGGGATGACTGTGGTCTACATACTATGGGGCTGACATTTTCGGAATGGAAAGTCTTGCAGTCATTTTCCGAAGTACCATTTCGGATGCTCTATAGTATTCTAGAATTACGAATAACGAAGAATGCCGTACACTGTGATTCAACTTCTTCGATGTCTATAGCCCACTTGTCCGAGGTAACTAGGACACATTGAAGGAGACTTTGAGAATATTGCCTCTCCCCACATACCAGTCCCGCAACACCGCAGATTTGGCCACTATATCTGCGTAGTTGGCCGTACATCATCATTTACATTATTTATCATCCGTGTTTTTTGTGGTACGCCATATCTCCGGTATTACTTATCCAAAATTAATTATTGAGGTATCATCTTCAAGATTTCGTTCTCCACTAATGACGAAAAATGCACAGATAGTTTAAAGTTATTGTTTTCATTAAAAAAAATTATTTTAAAAAAATTTGTACTGCTCGTAAAATCTAAGTACCCGGGGAACGATCGTAAATGGGACACATATTTACTGTTGCTCCCATCAGCCACCGCGCGAAGTATCAACTTAATTTGCGCGGCCGATATGAAAGCAATGTAGAAGGTGCCATCTAATGACAATCTGTTTAACTAACATGAACGACAGCTCTTTCAGTTGCTTACATTCTTTATGCAGGGCAAAACCTTCTTTGAGGCAAGCCTGGTTTATCATACGATTTCGGTTATACTCAGCGATGTAACGACGAAAAATACACAAATAATTTAATTTAGCACGGAATCTCATGCAGTTGTTTAGATTCTTTACGCAAGCGTAGTTCAAAACGAGATTTCTGTTTCACCAACAGCTGTTGGAATTATCCACTTTGTTCAAGCAAGCGTTGTGTACTGCGCGAATGACCTGAATTATCTCAACGTTCATCATCACAGGTAAATACCGCTTATATTATAACATCTAATAATTTATGTAACTTTTAATGTCCCGCTATTTTACAGTGTTTACAATATTATTACTATCTTTTATAGATATGTACTTGCATCTGCCTTTCCTAAGGCCCAAATGTTGTGTTCTGTGGTACCTCTTTTACTATTTTTTGTGCCTTTTTAAAATATATTTTTTAAATGTTTTTCCCATTTTGCCAAAATTGGCTAATATGTAATCGAATATTACTCCTTGTTGTAAAAAAATAAGCGCAAGAATCTTAGTACTTTGAGTGACAATAGACGCTGTGAATTGTTCGCAAATTGTTCTACAACAAGTCTTGTCATCCATTTTTACAATTGTATTAGCCTTTTGTCCACTGAAGAGTGCACATGTTATATAAGTGACATTCCAATTCATTTGTGATTTCATGAATACCAATTTCTCTTATAGTTCAAACAGTGTTAACATATCATTTAAGCCTTTTACGAAAGTAATATATTCTTCGATATGTATTTTCTAGAGACTTTAGCTTTGCCTCTTACGAACAATATCCAGGTTTGGTGTGGCGCATAACACAGGCAGCTGCATCAACTGTCTGTGTGAAAATTCCAATACCTGATATTCGTCAACTGAGAAATTTCCAACGGTAAAACGCAGTTTTGATGGTCTCTTTAATATTGAGAATAAAGCAGCGCACAGTCTGCCACACCAGGACGAAATACTACTACAGCTTTGACTTGGGCTACATAAAGCTATTTTCCTATTTGAAAGAGTACTTCTTTCAGTTACACAAATTTATTTTATGCTTGATACGTAATGTGTTAAATTATCTGAGCCCTTTTAATTTTGATGCTCATGAATTACGAAAAATTTACGTGTAACTAAATGTTATTGGAGCTTTGGTTCCAACCTTCGACCATAGACACATAGACCGGGTAAACAGCAGAGAGGCTATATACATGCAGTGGTAGGAACATATGACCGCGTGACTTTTGGCAAACACTAGCCGGACACAAAAAACAACTTAGCCGTTTCCAAGAAATGCCACTAATTTAAACTAATGATACTTTACGTGGAATCTGATGTCACTCCCCTTCGCAGAAAACGCTCTACAAATTCATAAGCCAAGCTGGACAGTACCATGTCGCTGTTGGCAAAGCAATGTTTTTCTTGTAGAGATGTTGGTGCCACGAAAGGAATGCCATGCCCAGCCTGCCAATATCTCTGGTATCTCTGGTCGAAGGTTTCAAATAAAAATTCATCACAGCTGAAATCCTATAGCTAAAATACTTCGGTCAACTCAACAACGTGCCTTAATATTAAAAAAAAAAATTAAAACGTAATTGGTTCAGTTCAGTTCCCAATTCATTTTACCAAGTCTCGTGGCTCTGTTGTTATAGAAAGGGCAAGATTTTGCATCTCGTCAGTTTCCCTAACGAAAATCTACGAAGTTAGTATGATGACATAGGAAAATAAGTTCAGACTTGAACCCACTGAGCCTCATACCATAGGCTATCTCATACTGTTGTACTATCTGCCTCATTGTCTTTATTTCTTTGTTTATGCTGACAAGAACTAGTTTAAAATTTAAATAGACAGTGACCTTTGTCTTCTTTTGAAGGTTAGCAGTGCAAAATTTCTTGAAGGCTGGAACAAAACTGTAGATTTTTATGTAAACACACAAACAAGCGGACGCTCTATATCTAAAGATTACGACCCAAACGCGTAGCTCAGATGATTTGATGTCATGAACAACAGAGTTCATGGAAAGCGACTCAAACTATCAGTGAGGATTTAATTTATTATGTCTTCACTACTATTATTACACAGCGCACATTTTACAGACGAGAGGAACGTATACTACTGAAGCTACCTTGAAAATTATATCGTAGTACGACAGATAGTACAGAAGATATGTTTGTCCGAATTGTTACTATAGTATCATGTAAAAGGAGTAAATAGTTCAAGAACTTACCGATATTCATGGCAAAGACATTAAACAATGTTTACATATCTTTAGGGTACGATCTGCTCAAAATATTCAAATGTTTGTAGAGCTTATGGGACTTAATTATGGGGTCATCAGTCCCTAAACTTACAAACTACTTATGAACTAGCTAATGCCCGAGGGGGGAATCGAACCCCCGACCGTAGTGACCGTGCAGAAAGTGACTGACGCGCCGCAGACTACTCTGCCACCGCGGCCGGCCGCGATCTGCTTTAATAGAAAAATGATGCCGAAGATCGCTTTTTTGCAATTTTTTAAATTTTTGCACAACCAGTTTCAGCAGTCTAGCTGTCATCATCAGGTGCTCTACAAATATACAAGGAAGAATGTAACAACCTCATACAAAATTTTACAAAACTCTTATTTGCCTAATGTCGTATACATAGCATTTACACAAAATAACACAAGCTTATTGGTGTTTATGGAGAGTGCTTGGTTTAAAAACTTGCTTTATTGAATTTCGTCATTCCTCTCATTCTTTATACGTCATATCTCCTGTACAATGTGTCTTAGATGGTTCTTACCCCTACAGCATTTATTACGTAATAATAACGAATATGTGTACCACATCTGATGAAACAAGCAAGTTTTTTTAAACTAAGCACTTCCCATCAACATCAACAAGCTTGTGTTATTTGGTGTAAATGTAAATGGTAAATGGTGTAACATTAGGCAAATAAGATTTTTTGTAAAAGTCTTGTATGCAGTTGTTACATTCTTCATTGTATATTTGTAGAGCACCTGATGATGGCAGCTAGACTGCTGAAACTGGTTGTTCAAAAATAATAATAAAAAATTGCAAAAAGGCGATCTTTGGCATTATTTTTCTGTTAAAAAATGCCTTGTCCTTCTAGATTAGTCTTAGTATCCGGGTTTATCACGCATCTCATTATTTATGACAACATATATCCTGAAGAATGTGTCTTAGTGGTACCTGTCCCTACTGCAATTGTAACCTTACAGTAAGGAATATGTGCACCAAATTTCGTTGAAATCGGTCCAGTGGATGAGGAGATATGCGACGTTGGCGCGTGATACAACAGTTTTCCGAGCATCTCATGTTTATCATGTGGTCATTCCTCCTAAACTTCGACAAAATCTTATCCCATGCAGATGAAAGGTACCACAGCGTTATAATATGTGAACAAACAAATATTCATTTTTGTACAGTACGGTATGTTAGAAGATAAACATTCAACTGTTTCACAGCAACAAATTTTCAACAAATTCAGATAGAATGTAAGTATCATAATTTATATAGTTGAATCATTCCAAGTAATGAGTAGCTACAGTTAACTACTGAATATACATTACTTGATTATTTATGTTAAAGACCATTAATAATCATTTTATTAAGTTTTCAATGCAATGCCAGTGGTCAGTCATTTGTTTTAATGGATGATTAGCTACATTTCAAACCGATGCCACATTTATTTTGAAAGTTTATCGTAATTATTTCAATGTATAGAAATGCACGTAATCGTTTTTAGGTATCATACTAAACTGTCATCTTCAAACAACAAGACGTTATTACCGATCAGTTTTATTTAGTAAAACTGATTGATAAAAACGTCTTGTTGTATGCAGATGACAGACTGTGAAAACTTATCATTCCACAATTAATGCAGATGCTAATCTTGCGAATGACATAATGTAAGTATCGTAAATAAATTAGGCCCTAATACGTCTAACAAAATTGTCAAATGAAATAACAAGTCCAAATGACTGTATAACAACAATATGTAACATATGTATTATTCTAGAAAATAAAAGGCAAAAATCCCAAAAAGATGGCACAATAAGTGCCGAAACATATACGGGTATTAAAACAAAACAAGGTGTCTTACATAAGGCGGATTCAACCACAAATATTATACAGCAAGCACGGAAGATACAAGAGCTGCACCATCACAAGATGATCGTAGACTACATATGTTTCCATATGTGAATAGTACATAAAAAGGTAAGCACTGTTAGTGAAAATAGGGAGAGGTTTTTGACCATTTACCTCAAGTTTTTACATGATACTCTGATAAACGTTTTGATACCCTTAGTTTGCATATTCTTTGAATGCTTTTTGTATATATATTTACTCTCGTGCAAATTCAAGTCTTCATTAAAAGTAATTATCAAAAATCTTGAAATGTTCCAGCCCAGTTTATTCCATATCTTAAACAATGCTGAACATATCTAGGGAATACGTGGCAAGCAAAATTTTTGAGAAAATCTCATTTAGATGGACATTGACTGTTTTTCTTACAAATATAAGTGGTTCAGTGGTTGAGAGATTTTAAATATTTTCGGTCAATTCTTCTGAATTTAAAAACCTTGACTATAATTATAAACGAAATTCATTATAAAATCCTTGCATAGTACCAGTCAAGCGTAGTTAATGGCTGAACAATGTTACATGTCCTTTGTCTTGTTGTGATATTACACATTTAACTTGAACTCATAACAATAATTTTGCGATAATATTTTTTAACTTTTACAATGTATTTTACAGAATTAATCACTGATTTTTATTGAGAGATGAAGAAAATAAGGTTCAGGCAGTTATACAGAAAACTTGTACGGAAATGCAGTTGTGGGGCATCTTTGACACTGAAGATCTGCTGTCAGATAAGCACCCCTAATCTCATACTTAACCTTTTAACAGAACCTCAGAAAGCTTACGAACTTCGAACACAAGGACGGTATGTCACACTTATGCCGATGATGTGTGTGTGTGGGGCGGGGGGGGGCGGTGTTTGTATTACATACAAATCTACAGTTTTATTCCAATCTTGATGACATTTTCACATGTAAACTTGAAGCGAAGAGGAACGTCGCATTGGTTGTAAGGATCAAGTGCAATATGTAGTTGAGGGAAGATGGCATAATAAACAATTACACGCGCGAAAACTGCTGCAACACGCGACATTGTTGCACATCTCCTCCTAAACCACTGGACCGCTATCAACCAAATTTGTTGCCCATCTTCCTTACCGTGACATAACAATTGCTGTAGGTTTAAGAACCACCTACGACCCGTAGTTCAGGGGATATGATAAAGTTAGATGAAATCCCGGGTGCTAAGGATGTCTTTTAAAGACAAGTCATTGTTTACAGATTTTGTGAAGAATCTCGCAATGTTTTCATCGGATGTACTTCAGATTTTTACGTAATACTCTAATAAACATTCGGATAGAAATAGGGTATATATTTTCCAAACAAATTTACTCTCTCTCTCTCTCTCTCTCTCTCTCTCTCTCTCTCTCTCTCACTTTCTGTCTCTCTCTCTCTGTCTCTCACTTTCTGTATATATATATATATATATATATATATATATATATATATATATGGTGTTTCACTAAGTGTGTTTGCCTCTAACTTATAAAGTAATAGGTGACGGGAAATTTTAATGCGGTAGGTTAACACAAGAAACGTCACACTTTCTGCGGAGCTATGATTCATATAGTTCATTATATCATTTTCCAAAGAGTTACAGCACAAATATAAAATTTTTTAAATGTAACAATAGTATTTTCTATAGTGCATTGGATTCGATGAAACCAGCTGCGTCCAAATCAATTTAAACTGCATTTCTGTCACTGTTAGTTTGGGTGCTACAACCCTTCAAAGTTTCAGGGGCAGATACCAAACGCTGTACATAATACATGGCTGTGTGGTGGGGTTGGGGCGCCATGGTCCTCATTCATGGCCCGCAAGGTCGCTCGATTTAACTCAAGTAGATTTCTTTTTGTGGGGCTATCTAAAGGATCGTGTTTATGTCACTGAGCCCACATCCCCAGATGATCTAAAACGGCGCATCGAGGACGCATATCGCTCCGTCACACCGGCGATGTTACATCTCGTCCGCAGATACTTTCGACGGCGCATTGCATTATGCATTGAGGAACATGGACACACATTTGAACATCTCATGTAAATCAACTTCCCACCTTCATAACATCCATCACCCACCACACAGCCATGTATTATGTACAGCGTGTGGTTTTCTGCCTCTGAAACTTTGAAGGGTTGTAGCTCCCAAACTAACAGTGATAGGAATGTAGTTTAAATTGATTTTGACGCAGCTGGTTTCAACGATCCCAATGAACGATAGAAAAAACTATTGTTCCATTTAAAAAAATATATCTTTGTGCTGTAACTCTTTGGAATATGATCAATAAACTATGTTCATAGCTCCGCAGAAAGTGTAACATTTCTTGTGTTGACCTACCGCATTAAAATTTTCCGTCACCTATTATTTTGTAAGTTACAGAGGCAAACACACTTAGTGAAACACCCTGTATAATACCCAGACACCTGGCGGAAAATACCATTCGAGTTCGTTGCGCCATCTACCGCCAATGTTGGATGATGTTGGCCCATCCTTAGCCTTGATGTTAGTTTCCACTCTCGCAGCCATACGTTCAGTCAGGTGCTGGAAGGGTTCTTGGGGAACTGCAACGGCCACTACGGTCGGGGGTTCGAATCCCCCCTCGGGCATGGATATTTGTGCCGTCCTAGTTCGTAAGTAGTTCATAAGTAGTTTGTAAGTTTAGGGACTGATAACCCCGCAGTTAAGTCCCATAAGCTTAACAAACATTTGAACATTTTTGGGGAACTGCAGCCCATTCTTCATGGAGTGCTGCACTGAAGAGAGCTACCAATGTAGCTCGGTGAAGCCTGGCAAAAAGTCGGCGCTCCAAAGCATACCAAAGGTGTTCTATAGGGCTCAAGTCAGGACTCTGTTCAGGTCAGTCCATTAATTATAGGGATGTTATTGTGTAATCACTCCGCCACAGGCCGTGCATTGTGAATATGTGCTCGATCGTGTTGAAAGATCCAATCACCATCCCCCAATTGGTCTCAAACAGTGGGAACAAAGAATATGCTTAAAACACCAAACCAATGTAGGGGTGTGCTGTGATAGTGCTACACAAACGAACAAGGGATTCAAGCCCTCTCCATTAAAACCATAACCACACCGCCTCCGAATTTTACTGTTGGCATGCTGGCAGATGACTATCACTGGGCATTCGCCATACCCACACCCTGCCATCGGATCGCTTAACTGTGGACCGTGATTCGTTACTCCACACAACGTTTTTCCACTGTTCAGTCATCCATTGTTTACGCTCCTTACATCAACCGAGGCGTCGTTGGCATTGACCTGCATGATGTGTGCCTTATGAGCAGCCGCTTGACCATGAAATCCAAGTTCTCACGCCTTCTTTTTATTATTCACAGTTTCCGTCGAAGTTGCATTATACATTTATTTGGTGACTAGTTTCGGACTATCCTGTCCATTGTCAAACTATATGCCTTATCATAAACGTTACATACAATGGATCATGGATCATGGATCACAAGCAGTTCACATGATATAGATGAATCAATTAATTGTTCTAAATGAAGAGTTATGAAAAATGAGGTCCCACAATTTTCGGTCTTTGGTCTTTTGCTGTTCTTAATATCTATTAATGACTTGCCATTCTACATTCACGAAGATGCTAAGCTAGTACTTTTTGCTGATGATACAAGTATAGCTATCACACCTGACAAACAGGCATTAACTGATGAAATTGTAAATGATATCTTCCAGAAAGTTATTAAGTAGTTCTCTACAAATGGACTCTCATTAAACTTTGATAAAACCCAGTATATACAGTTCCATACAGTAAATGGCATGACACCATTAATAAATTCCGACTTTGAACATAAATATGTAGCTAAGGTAGAATATTCAAAATTTTTAAGTGTTTGCATTGACGAGGGACTGAATTGGAAGAAACATATTGAAGATCTCCTGAAACGTTTGAGTTCAGCTACTTATGCTATCAGAGTCATTGCCAAATTTGTTGATATACATCTCCGTAAATTAGCTTACTAAGCCTATTTTCATTCACTGCTTTCATATGGGATCATATTCTGGGGCAATTCGACATTGAGTAAAAAGTATTCATTGCACAAAAGCGTGTAATCAGAATAATTGCTGGAGCCAACCCAAGAGCATCCTGCAGACCTTTATATAGGGATCTAGAGATACTCACTGTAGCTTCACAATATATATATATATATATATATATATATATATATATATATATATATATATATATATATATATTCACTCATGAAATTTGTTATTAACAATCCGACCCAATTCAAAAGTAATAGCAGTGTGCATAGCTACTACACTAGAAAAAAGGATGATATTCACTATTCAAGGTTAAATCTAACTTTGGCTCAGAAAGGGGTGAATTATGCTGCTACAAAAGTCTTTGGTCACTTACTTAGTAGCATCAAAAGTCTGACAGATAGCCAACTAGTATTTAAAAAGAAATTAAAGGAATTTCTGAATGGCAGCTCCTTCTCCGATATAGATGAATTTTTAGATAAAACTTTTAAAAAATCCTTAAAATATTGATTGTCAAGTGTAGATAACATTTACTAAACTGACACGTTCCACATCGTTACGAAATATCGTATATATGATCTATGGAACAAGTATTAATCTAATCTAGTCTAATCTATGCAGCAACCCAATACATCGACACAGCCGCGCGGGAGTATTCGACCGGTCTGGAGCGCCACGTTGCGTTTCGCACGGCCTCCCGCGCCGGAGGTTCGAATCCTCCCTCGGGCATGAATGTTTGTGTCGTCTTTAGTGTAAGTCAGTTCATAGGTAGTTTGTAAATTTAGGGACTGATGACCCCACATTTAGTCGCATAATCGTAACAACATTTGACACTAGTTAAACAGAAATTTCAGTGGCTTATGTTGTTATTCAAAAAATGTTCAAATGTTTGTTAAGCTTATGGGACTTAACTACGCGGTCATCAGTCCCTAAACTTACAAACTACTTATGAACTACTTACAAACTAGGACGGCACAAATATCCATGCCCGAGGAGGGATTCGAACCCCCGACCGTAGTGGCCGTGCAGACCGTGACTGAAGCGCCTCAGTCTCCTCGGCCACCGTGGCCGGCATATGTTGTTATTCATTTAATAGTAGGTTGCAGACTGACTCCTCGTCCCTAAATGTCATAGTATTAGGAGTAGATACTGATGCAGTTTGGAATTCATGTGTGATGGTCCAGATAGATGCCTACGTATTACACTGTACGACTCTCTTCATGGGTCTGGAGTCTCTGTCAGTCAACAGACGAAGTGGACCTATACGCTTTCGTGCTGTACGTGTCCCTTCACTACAACATCAGAAGCAGTGGACCTAGGAATGTTTATGAGTGTCTCGGGTATATATTTTTGACACTACTGACACCCAGTCACCTGACACGAAGTGGCGTCAGCTAAAAAGACTTGCACCAGGCAGGCTGAATACGACCCGAGTTGGAGTCTAACGGCCATAAATCATCTCTCTTCTTACACGTGATCAGGCCTCGTTGACAGCACGCTGCTACAAGTTTCCGTCTCCAATGCTTCCTGTCCATTGCTTTTATCCGCCACCTGTCCACATCTATTGCTGCTTGTTTCAGGTCTTCATGGAGGCCATCCCTCCAATGTTTCCTCGGTCTTCCTCGGGGTCTCCTTCCTGCAGGAACGAAATCCAGGAGCTTCTGAGGCCACCTGCCATCCTCCATCCGGGCCACATGACCGGCCCACTGCATACGCTTGGCTTTTATGGTATCTGCTACGCTGGGCTGTTGGTATAATTCCTGAAGCTCTTGGTTGTGCCTGATCCTCCATTTTCCTGTGTCTGCATCCAAAACCGGACCGTAGTTTTCAGAAGAACTTTTCTCTCAAAAACGAGGAGCTTGCGGAAGTCCTGTATTCGAATACTCCATGTTTCACAGCCATATAGCACAACAGGCTGGATCAGGGTTTATACAGTCGGATTTTGAACTGTCTGGATAGACATTTGGAGCGAAGCAGTTGCACTTGTGTTTGGTAGGATCGGTTTCCAGCTTGAAATCTGGCGTTGATCTCCGCTTCATAAGAAGAGTTGTCTGTGAAAAGTGCCCCCAGGTATTTAAATTCAAGCACTCTCTTGAAGGACATGTCTCCCGCCTGCAGTGACTGTAGGTCTCCAGCAGTCTGCCCGTGGGTCATAACGAGGTACACTGTCTTGTCTTCATTGATGAGTAGCCCAAATTTGCTGGCGGCCTCCTTTAGTGCTATGGTTATTTGTTTCAACTCCTCTTCAGAGCTAGAGAGTAGACAGATTTCATCTGCATAGGCCAAGTATGCAAGTATGTTTTTATGAACTATGTTCTACATATTTCCATATGATGTTTCATTCTTTATGTATATATCTCTGATGCACTCTGATGTCTTTACCTACCATGTTTTATGTACTATAATGTTCTGATGCACTATGGTCTATGTACTTCCATAGGTACTGTGATGTTTTATGTATTTAATTTCTTTTATTCTACTCGTCTGATGCTTTATGTACTTATGTGTACTATGACATTTTATATATTTTTATGTACCCCGATGTTATAACATACTAGGTTTTAGGTACCATGATGTTTTATATGTTTCATAATGTACTATGTATTTTATGTATTATCAATGAGAAGTAATTAATACGTAAAGTATGTTAGCAATTTCAAACAGCCAAATGATTTTGTAAATTTTTCGTTTAAGATTTTGTATTATTTTGTAAAGTCTAAACAAAGCTGCAATAGTATCACTAAATTAGAGGGCAACTGCTCCACCTCCACGTGGTGGGACATGGGCAACGCCATACATAGCTGACTATGGATGGATAAGCTGGTATGGCGGCTAAGAGGCCAGACGCAAAAGAGTACTAGGACCTGTCTTATATAAATAGATGGCAGGTCAAATAAAAGTGTATCAGCAGTGGGGAAAAATGTCTGTTTCCCTCAATATCAATCCCTTCAATGCCACATGTAATATGATACTCAGAATGAGACACATACACGAGGGAGGACTCGAGGCTCCGACATGGAACGGCCGCATGCACCGCAGCAAGGCGCCTTACTGCGCACGGCTATTGAGCCGCGACACATATGTTTCCAAAATCTATTAATGATGGTGTGATAAAGAGACGAAAATCATATTTCAAATTTGGAATCAGCTTGCAGTCTGTTGATGTTCAGTAATTTCAATAGATGACATACAATTCTGAGCATAAAGGTTTAATTATACGAAGTATAAGTGGAATATGTAGC
This sequence comes from Locusta migratoria, assembly GCA_026315105.1. Classification (NCBI taxonomy): domain Eukaryota; kingdom Metazoa; phylum Arthropoda; class Insecta; order Orthoptera; family Acrididae; genus Locusta; species Locusta migratoria. The sequence goes on from CM048744.1 coordinate 670,406,513, forward strand.
CGGCCGCAGTGGCCGAGTGGTCTGTTGCGCGCCAGTCACACACTGCACGGCCGCTGCGGTCGGGGTTTCGAATCCCCCTTGGGCATGGATGTTTGTGTCGTCTTTAGTATAAGGTAATTCATAAGTAGTTTGTAAGTTTAGAGACTGATGACCCGCAGTTAAGTCTCTTATGCTTAACAAACATTTGAACATTTGAATATATGTAAACATTAGTTTAAAAATAGATTTGAAAATTACTTGGTAAATAGGTTCTTCTAAGAAACGCTTACAACTGGTTTATTGTATCTTGCATATGGGACTGTTAGGATACAGGGTTTTAGGTTAGTAACCTCTTTGGTACGTTATCGTTGGCGTGCAGCGAGAGCTGCTGGCAACAATGCTTAGGCTGGAATATTCTTTGTTTGTTGGCCGGTGTGCGGCAGTCTCCCGCCAGACTGCACAGCGAGGCGGTAGCATGTCGGCAGTGAGTTCGTAACCTGCGTTTAGTGGTCGCTAAAGTTTTTGCCATTCCGTCGTATCGGATACGGGTTGCAGTTGCATATTGAAATGTTTCAGTGTAGACTTGTAGACATTCAACGTAGTTGCACACAGTTATTTAATCAGTGTATTTAAAGGGAAGAGTTTTCAACATTTGTCGTTCCATAATAAAGGAAATTAACAAAGTTTACTGTTATGGATCAACCTAGTAATTGTCTGCATCCCATATCGTCAAATCATTGGAACAATTATTAAATGATTAAGCATAAAATAGAATGTAACGGCAACTTCACCCATCGAGGATTAGGTGGTGTTACAGGACACTATTAACCATTTACCATATTTTCTTTGATATAGTCTCAGGTTGGCAATTACTTTCAATGAGCGGACAAGGGTTACATAACTGTCAACCATAGAGCAGGTACAGCATTTTTTACTTATTTTTTGATCTGTATGGAAGAGTAATACAGTGATTTTAAATCTTCATGTTACAGACGTGTCTGTTTTCCACTCTCATACTACTATAGTTAGCAGGAAGCATTATAGTCGGCGTCAGCTAATAAGGCGGCCCAGTTTTCAGCCGTTCTGTGCATCCCCCTCCATCACCGCAGTGACAGCCAATAACGTTCATTCTGTAGGTGCATGGCTGGCCAGAGATTACGCAATGTTTCTTCCGCAGGCGCAACTGTTGGCTCTCGGCCATAGCTCCTCCCCTCCACGCTTCCCCTATGCGCCTTCTAATGTGACGCCAGGTATAGTATTATACGTAGAGTACGGAAAAGAGACAAGATACGTGTCAACGTGATTGGTTAAGTTTCGAAAGACTTTTCCCACATGGAGAGTGGCAATTGTGTCTTCAAAATATTGTACTGAACAGCGATTTCAATGTTCATGATACCACAACATTATGTGCGTTACGTTATGGTCACAGAGTAAATCCAGGTTGTGGTGGTTTCGTGTTCACGATATCAGTCCAAATTTGATTGTAAGTGTTTTTAAATATTCAAATGTTTGCGTTGCCACGGTGGAGTAGCCGAGTGGTCTAAGGCGCCTCGCTGCAGAGCGCGCGGTTGCTCGCCGTCGGACGTTCGAGTCCTCCCAGGGGCATGGGTGTATGTGTTTGTCCTTAGGTTAGTTTACTTTAGTTTAAGTAGTTTATAAGCAACGGACTGATGACCATGCAGTTTGGTCCGATAGATTTACAAACATTTAAACATTTTTAAATGGGGTCATCAGTCCCTAAACTTACAAACTACTGATGAACTATCTTATGCTAAAGACGACACAAACATCCATGCCTGTGGAGGGATTCGAACCCCCGACGGAGAACGGGTCGCGTTTTGGCGCATAGCGCCTCAATACGCTTGGCCATTCCGCTGCGGCTAAGTGTTTATAATCACTTTCTTAGGTGGTATAAAAATTTTAGTGAATCATATTATGTCTGCCAGATACATAAATTTTTCAATTTACAAACATGGCAAGTGATGAATTTAAATCGCCGGCCAGTTTTTGTACCACCGCATGGTAAAGAGATTAGAAATCAAAAGAAGTAAGTAAAATTATGAACATTGAAAAAATTGTAGAAATTCGTATCATTTGAGAGACAGACACAAGTATTTCGATTTACGTTGCAAGAGTGTTAAATCTGAAGAGAAAGACAGTGAATGTGGAGAAACGTTGTTTTGTAGTGTGCGATTGACTACATTGGAATCCTGAGATTTATTTCGAAAATAAAACCACTAAAACGTGATGTTAACACGTTCATTTTCACATCTTGTTAATACTGTGTGCCGCCATTCGTCCTAGCATCCACAGCGACTGTTACCGACACTGCCGCATCTATTCACGCAAGTACGCTGATCGAGACTTTTACCATTTTTATTCAAAAGCATGTAGCCTGAAATAAACTACTCGTAGAGCAACTATAAAAGACCCTTTTATACTTGACTGATTGAACTGTAAATATTGAAAATGATAACTATGTAATAAAGTTATTGGATGAGTAACATGAACAAATATTTTTTATAGTTCAGTGTGCCCCACTCTCCCCTACTTTAGGAGAAGATGTAGTATTACATTAAAAAATTTCATTCGATAAATTTATTTACGATGCTTATCGCTGACCAGAGCTTTCTCTGGCAGTTAACTGAGCTCTTCATATATTTTTATGTTCATCTATTTTTTACGAGCTGAACGCTGTTGTGAACATCGTCTTTCATGTTTCCTACCTCATTGAGAACAGTCGCACATCAGGGACTTCTCCACTATTAATTGTAAGTGTGTGTGAGATCGTTTTTCTTATGAAGTATGGTGAAAATATATTTAGTTACGTATAAATCTTTCAATTATTTCAAATGACCCACCTTTAATAATTCATGAAGTGATTCTTTTTTTCCAGCAGTAATCTTAATTATGTAATATGATGCTTGGAGCCATTGTTGGACTTGTATCTATGATTTACTAGAAACTCTAGACGCCATTATAATATGTAACTTTTATGAACGCGACTTGATAGTAAGGCCTGCAAGGAAATCTTTGGAATTAATCGAAATCCGATCGATCTAAACATTATTTCGTCACAAAAGATAATTTAATAATTTTTTTCATGGTCATTGAGTTGGTACAATCTGCTCCAAGCCAACCAAGCATCATTTTACACAATGCAGCAAGAGTTTTTTACTGCTACATCCAGTCAACTTAACATAATCATCATGGTAAGAAATTTCATCGCAGAATCTGGTAGTTTGTTTTAGTAATATTGTGCTCAGTTGTTGCTTTCATTCCAAATTACTACTGCCGCTACACTATAAAGTCAGATTCCGCCTCCTTTTTTGAGTCTTCTATTTATGAAGTTAACTAAATGTGACAGATCCACCGAATTGTTCTCCTGTAATATTGTCACGCTAGTGAACTTTAATAGCGGCTACGAACAGTAACTAATACTCCAGCACCTGATCGGAAGAAAGAAAGCGCAATATTACAATGTGACACACACATTACACTCAAACACACACAAACGAGCACACGTAGCCTTCGTTATGTATGCAGCTTTGCGACGCCGAGAAGAAAGATGTCGAGCCGGGAATGTTGTTTATTGAGTGGGCTAGAAACGCTTTATTAGTGATAGGATTAGTTGGCAAGGTTAGGACTGACAGAGGAAGTGCGCGGTTCGCGGGAGGTTCCCGCGATGGCCACCAGGGCGTGTGTGTGTGTGGCTGCAGGCAGCCAATCACAGCCAAAGCTGTCCGCTGTAGGCAGCCAATCACAGCCAAAGCTGTCCGCTGTAGGCAGCCAATCACAGCCAGAGCTGTCCGCGCCGGCGAGAGCGCACGCGCCTGCTGATGACCGGCAGCGGCGATGGCGCCTCACTGTGCAACACACCAACAGCTCTCTGTCAACTCTCCACTGCGCCTCATTGCCTCTGCCTGCAGAAACACACTCATCTCCCTCAAAACATCTGCAGTCGGACACTAAAGTATACATACACCCTAAAAATAACACTTGAAGTCAAAATAAATCAACAAAATAATATTTATTCATTTTCTGTGACAGACATGTTAGGAACTAATAAACAGCATATACACTACATAATTAACCCTTAACTTCCCTGGCGGGGTCATATTCGACCCCAAGAGTTTTCATTTTAAAATTTATTCGCTAGGTGACATGGTGGGGAGCTACCCGTTCTTGTTATCTCATTTCGCCCCATTCAGTGATAAGTGTACGGTTCGTTTGCCCATTTCTATGCTGTTCAATGCCCAGTGGTCCCTCGGTAAGAGTGTAAACACTTTACTTTGCTGCAGTACCGCACTTTATATTTTGAGTGATATACGTCCTTTATGACATTTACTTTCCAAGTCAATCGTGCCAATGTTTTATACAACGATATAACACGGCTGGCAGATCACAGGGTTTATCGTCTGAAGAAACAACAAATATTTTGAATGAAAGTTTTCGAGATAGTGACTGTTCCAACCATAATGATAGTTTGGAAGAAACCGACCATAATAATGGATCAGAAATATTTGGTACCAATTCTGCTGACGATTATTTACCCCAAGAATTTGGGTAAAAAATGACCCCACGAGGATATGAGAGATATTTACATTCGCCAGGGCAGTTAAGGGTTAATAGTAATTCCTGAGCATACAAATGGAACAGCGGTCAGGTACAAAAGTAAACATACAATGTGATGTTCTTCACATTCATGACCTAGTTAATATTTTGTATTGCCGCCTTCTGCTTCGATCACAGCTTCCAAACGTCGATGCATGGATTCCACAATTTTTTTTTTTTTTTTTTTTTTTTTTTTTTTTTTTTTTTTTTTTTTTTTTTAATTTTGTGTGTGTGTGTAACGTTATTCCACTCTTTCACTAAGTCTGCTTTTAAATCATCTTTGGTTTTGATGTTTTAGTTTTTTATCCTACACTTTAGTTCTCCCCAAAGGTGTTCAATTCGGTTAATGTCTGGTGACTGTGGAGGCGAATACAACTGTTTTGGTACATTGTAAATCATCCATTCTTTTACTAAAATGGCCTTATCCTTAGGGTCGTTGTCTTGCTGATACACCCAGTCCGTTCCTAGTCCCAGTTTCTCCGCAGATTGCTTCAGATACTCCTTTAATATGGTGAGATACTTCCATTTATCCAGAATACCTTCAATAAATACCAAATTCCCAATTCCATCTCCAGACAAACAACCCCACACAAGAATATTTCTACCACTATACTTCACTGATGGGACAAGATTTCTCTTCTTCCAACTTTCATTGCTTTTTCGCCCCCACCTTTTGATGTCCATCACACTAGAAGACGTTAAACTTACTCTCATCCGTGAAAAGTACTGTATTCCTAAATGTGGAATCTTTATTTCGCTGCAGAGTTGCAAATTCTAGGGACTTCTGTTCATTTACCCTGCTTATGAATGGTTTCTTCCTTGCTGTTCTACTTTCAAACCCATGACTGTGCAACAGTCGTCGTACTACTATGAGATGAACACTATTTCCACTAGTATTTGCGCAGGGCCGGCGCAAGCCCAAGTGCCGCCCCGTGCGAGCTGCTAAATTGCCCCCCCTCCCAGACCGTACTTTTTTTTGTACAAAACATTTGTGAAATTTTATTTAAACAAATCTACAAATCTGTAGGAAAAGTCTGCAATGAATCGCAATTTTTGTTTTTACTTTTCAGATCTACCTAGGTTTCGGCCACTGAGTGGCCGGTTTCAAAGCTTTTAATATGTGGAGTACATCTAAACTGTCATGTTGACAGGTACGTTCAGCACGACGGTATAGATGTAAACATAAGTCAAAGCATTGAGAACAGAGACTCTGTGCCAAAAATCAATGCAGATATAGAAAATAAAAATAGTTGAAACGGCCAAAGAGTGGGGCGGAAGACAATGGAAAGAGGAAGAAATAAGGAGATGGAGTAACATAATAATGCAATAAATACACCCGGGCATCAACGGGTACTAATGCTAGTCGAAATATATTAATTCACTGTACTGCGGTTATTCATTTCAAAGAACTGACACTCGCCATCTGTGGTAATTTGCATGTGTCAGTTCTGCCGTGTCTGATTATGGAATAAGGGGTAACAAATTAGTCATCGCCGTATCACGTCACTTTTCTGCACTTTATTTTCATTCTAGCTATTGGGATGAAATGGTTATTTGACGAGTTGCCAATTTTTTAAGTAATATATCATAAGAAAAATAAATTTTCCTATTCTGCATTCTTGAAGGAGAAAAATTCTAACTTATGATTAACGTGCATGCGCAATACTAATTGTAAGTTATTTGAAAAGCAGTTACTTATTACATCCCAAGTTGCAAGAAATCCGGACGGATCAATTCTTCAGTTCTTATGAAACTCAATTAAAATACTTCTGATCAATCGTGACTCTCTTGGCCAACTATCTAAACGATTTCTGTAGTTTTCGTTGTAGAGAACTCAACAATACGTATTGCCTGGAAAGGCGAAGTGGTGACGTGACAGTGCCAGGAACTAGGTCACGTGATGCGGTACAGAGGCTACGGTTGAACTAGCGCCCAAGAAGAAGAAGCAAAAGGCTCACAATAAGTATGTGACCGATGATATGGACAAATGTATTATCAGACAGTAATTTTATAGCATTACGAACAATAGAAAGAAATACGAACTTTGCGAAAACTGCACAACTTTTGTCAAACAAAAACGAGTTTCAAAGCTAGCGAAGAAACCCTTAGAAGCAATGTTCTGTCTATGGATTTTAGTTTTTCAAGGTGTCAAAATTAACGTTTTATTTCGCTTGGAGGAGAAGGCATTGTTGCTAAAAGACCATACATTCTCAGGTTTTCATCAGAAGCAAAGTGACCAGTAGTTTACTTAGACGAATCATGGATTCACAAGCATTATACAGTAAATAAATGTTGGCAAAGTGTTAGTCTGCGAGTAGTGTTGTTACACAAAAGTGCTGGTCAGAGTTTGTGTACATGCAGGCAGAGACAGGTGTTTCAGGGCTCAAAAACCAAAACTTCCGACTATCACTTAGAAACGGATAGCAAACATTTTCAAAAATACGTCGAAACCCAACTTATGCCAGATTTACTATCAATGTCGTTATCCCTTGTAATTACTCACAGCGTATTTACCCATGGAATACTTCTAGCCATTGTAGGTGTTAAATTCATGTTTGGCTGAAGTAATGTTCAACATTTTTTTTCCATATAACACTCAACTGCCTTTGAAGGGCTTAGCAAAATTGCTTAAGATTTAACATGTAACCGCAGTATCGAACATTGCATTCGAATTTCCAAATTAGGTTTCGCCTCCTGCAAAATTAGTTGTGAGTAAACGCACGGCGCGTAACACGCTGGCAGCGCTCCACTCATAAGAATACTGGCGTCGGCGTGTAAGCCAGACAGCTTCCCTTCTGGCATAAACACGACGGCGCTGCCACAGTGGCAACGAAGAAATTAGCCCTCCTCCCTCCCCGTGTTCAACAGGGGCGGCCGGCATGTAGTCGAGACGCCATGCCACAGTTCCCGAAGCCGCTCCCTCCGAGGTTTGGTTTCAAATCCCATCTTGGGAATGAATGTTTAGTTTGTACTGCAGAAAAAAAGGGGTAGCGGCAGATTTGCCGCCCCCCGGAAAGTGCCGCCCCGTGCGGCCGCACGTTTCGCACGTGCCTTGCGCCGGCCCTGTATTTGCGACATCTAATGCGAACTCAGTAGCTGTAATTCTCGGATCCGCATTCACTTTTATAATGATGTGTCGTGCTCCCTGTTAGATAATTTTGATGGTCGTCCACATCTAGCTTTGTGCCCTGTAATTTTTTATTACGGTTTGGACACTTTCATGTCTCCTTCCAACAATTTCCCCAATTGTCCGCAGTGAAAAGCCCTTATTACTGAGCTCAATAATATTCTTCCTCACCTCCACAGGTATTTCGGTTCTTTTTGGATCCATGTTACGCGATCGACTTATGTATTGCCATTCACTTCTATTATATAAACAAACGATACCACTTGTACTGTGTTCACTGCAACGTCTCCCTTGCAACCAACGACAGACCCGAAGTGTATGTTAATTTTTGTGACCCAGTAAACGAACACTGCTGCATCTATCACGCTTGCAGTGCACGATACCAACCTGAAGACGTTGGTTTATGTGATTGTGGACGTGCACGCAGGCACAGAATTGCACGTGTACCTTTTTGCATCTAGGCTGTACGCCACATGCTACAAATTGGGGGTGTATGTAGACTTTAGTGTCCGACTGTACAGCGGATGTCAAACTGCAAGGAAATAAGGGTGTTTCAAAAAGAATGTCCTGAACTTAAAACCTGTTATTCAATCTGGATCGAAAGAGTTGCTCTCTCAAATTCTTCTGGCAGTATCATATCTCCTAACCAATCTTCCTCCACTTCGTCTTCCATTTTTAGAATACTGCCTTCAAGTTTATTTCCTTTGTATAGGCCCTCTATATATTCCTTCCACAGTTCAGCTTTCCCTTGGATAGTACTAGTTTTCCGTCTGAGTCCTTGATATTCATACAGCTGCTTTTCTTGTCTTTAAATGTCTCTTTTATTTTCCTGTACATGACATCTATCTTTCCCCTGATTATACATTCATCAATGGTTCTGCATTTGTCCTCTAGCCACTCCTGCTTAGTCAGTCTGCACTTCCTGTCAATCTCAGTTTTCAGACGTTCATACTCCCTTTTACCTGCTTCACTTGCTGAATTTTTACATTTTCTCCTCTCATCAATTAAGTTCAGTATATCCTGTGTTATCCAGGGATTTCTATTAGGTCTTGTCATTCTGCCTATATGATCCTCTGTGGCCTCCACTACCCTATCTCTCAGAGCTACCCATTCTTCTTTTACTGTATTACTTTCCCCCGTTTCATGCAATTCTTGCCTAATGCTCCCTCTGAAACTCTGAAACACCTCTGGTTCCTTCAATTTGTCCAGGTTGCATCTGCTAACTTTTCTACCTTTCTGCAGTCTCTTAAGGTTTAATCTACTGTTCATAACATAAGTTATGGTCAGAGTCTATATTTTATTCTATTATTTTATCAGCATTAAATTTTTGCTTTCAGAACTTTAATCTTTCTGTGCTGGTACGAGGAGGAGTTGAAAAATAAGTTTCCCCTGTCGATTGTTGGCAGAGTTGTGTATGAAAGGAAAAAAATAGAGTGATACATTGAAGGTAAGACATATCTTTATTTTTCTACATAATTTACAAGTACATTGAGACATTTGTCAAACCACTTTATAAGCTTCAAAAAGCCGTCCAGCAAAAAAATCAGGGCATTGCATACGGTAGAAGCGTTGAACGGCTATGGAGTGGAATCATCCACCATCTGGTCGTAAGTAGTTTAAAAGCACTCTGTCTGCAGGTCAAGTGCTAATCACCATTTTCTAGACGCCCAAGGAGTTTTGTTGCTGGACCTTTTGGAGATGCTACTATCAATGCTGCACAGTACTGTGTCACTCTGTCGAAACTGAAAGAGGTGATTCAGAAAAAGCGGCCTGGCCTTCTCAGATCTCGCGTTCTGCTGTTGGATGACAATGCGAGACCACACTCGGCGACGGCAACACAAAACCATATTGCAACTCTTGGGTGGGAACGCCTACAGCTTTAAAGAAGACTCTTGGCGGAAGGCGCTTTGGAAGCAATGCTGACGTCAGACAAGCTGATCAACGCTTCTTCCGTGTGCAACGCCTTGATTTTTTCCTGGAAGGCTTTTTGAAGCTTATAAAGCGGTATGAGAAATGTCTCAATGTAAATTATGTAGAAAAATAAAGATATATCTTATCATTAATGTCTCACTCTATTTTTTTTTTCTTTCATTCGCATCTCTGACCACAGTCTAGAGGGGAAACTTATTTTCCAAATCCCCCTCGTACTTAACTTTCAGATACTTTAAATGCAGCGACACCACGTAGAAAATGCAATGCTTTAAGATTGGGTTTATTCGGGTACTGCTACGCTTAAACTTAGTTTCATCTAAAATTCTTAGAAATTACGTGTTTGCGGTTTGTTTTCACAAATTCAGAATTATGTACTTTTTTAACTGGAACTTCCTCTCTCTTGCAGTACGTAAAGGTAACGTTAGATTTTCAACTCATTATTCCAAATTACTATCGTTCTTTTGTTTCATTTTATTTGTGTCCTCTCTTAAGCCTTTACATCGTCGAAACTGCTAATTGTCGGTAAAGAAAGTTTTGCGATTTCCCCTTAAATGATGATGTTTTCGTGTAGCATTGTTAGTCGTTAGACCCCAGCTGGGATCGTGTTCGGCCTGCCTGATGTCACATGGACGACTTGCGCTTCGATGATGATGAAATGATGGTGATGACGACACAACACACATCCATGAATGGAGATACCCTCCAACCCGACCGGGAATCGAACCCGCGTGGTAAACTACCACGTTGTCTACTGGACTATGGAGGCGAACGTCGGCTAAACATCCTTAAATGTAGTGTATGCTCCGTTACCTGTAAGATAGCTCCACTGCAGGCCTTTCCGAGAATAAACTCTGTTTTCCCTGCACAGCTCCATGCGATGTCGAAGGCACTAGAGCTGTTACGCCGTGCTCAGGGCAAACTATTTCTTCTTTGCTGTGATTCTCTGAGTGCGCTGCAGTCGTTGATATCCATCTCAGACCTTACTGCGGCATATACACGACGAACTGTCCTTCAACGTCGCGGGAAGGAGGTGTCGTTTTGCTGATTACTAGGACACATGGGTGTTTAGGGTAATGAATATGCCGATCAGGCTGCCAAAGAGGCCTGCAGCGCCCCTGATATGACGCAGTGCCCTGTTCCCTTGTGGGATATCACTTCCCAGTTGCGGCTGCGGTCCCTGCAGTTGTAGGAGGACTGGCTGTCAGTTACTCATAATAAGCTGTGTCTTGTGAAGCCCACTGTCCATCCGTGGCGTTTGTCCTACCGACCGCTTAGGCGGGATGAGGCAACACCACCCAGAAGACAAAGCTTCACAACTGGCTGTGCCAACGTCACACCTAAAGGCCGCGGCCGCTAGCTTACTGGCTGGCCGCTGGGGCACGCCGACCGCCGCCTAGCGGCCGGCCAGTCAGCTCGCGTTCGCAGCCTTTAGGTGTGACGTTGGCACGGCCAGTTGTGAAGCTTTGTCTTCTGGGTGGTGTTGAATGAAGTCTCCATTACAGGCCGCCGCGGTGGAGTAGCCGAGCGGTCTATGGCGCCTCGCTACGGAGCGCGCGGTTGCTCGCCGTCGGAGGTTCGGGTCCTCCCTGAGGGCATGGGTGTGTGTGTGTTCGTCCTTAGGTTAGTTTACCTTAGTTTAAGTATTTTGTAAGCTACGGACTGATGACCTCGCAGTTTGGTCCGATAGATTTACAAACAAACATTACATGCCTCCGCATTGGGCACTGTTCACTTTCCCACAGTTTTCTACTCCGACGAGAGGAGCTTCCCATCTATGATGCCTGTGTTACTGTCCGCCACATTTTAATTGAGTGTGCTTTCTATCGTGCACAGAGGGTTGCGGCGAACCTTGGTGCAGATTTGCCCTCTATATTGCCCTCTATATAATGACGAAGCGAGTGTGAGCAAAGTCCTCAAATTTTGTAATTTATCTAAACTCTGGTCTAAGCTTTTAGGCTGGAGTTTTTAGTATGATGCAGAATGGTTGACTCACCCTTTTTTATCGATATGGTCAGTCCTCTGCTTAGTTAATTTTGACTCTTTCTCCAACTTTTCAAATGGGGTACTCTTCCCATATTCATCTCTAATATTCACTTTTGTATTTCACTTTAGCTGCACATTTTACTTGCTGGATTGCTCTCCTTTGTTTTGTTACCAGTTTTTGTTTATTGTTCAAAGAACCTACGGGAATGCTGCCGGGTGACGTCGTCGACAACCGCCGATGTTTCGACAGGACACCCTGCCATTCTCAAGACGCAACTGCACTCAAGCAAGCAATGTGGAAGCGCATGTAATACCTCGGTTTGCAAAGGGTAAACAAGATGTTTCGACAGGACACCCTGCCATTCTCAAGACGCAACTGCACTCAAGCAAGCAATGTGGAAGCGCATGTAATACCTCGGTTTGCAAAGGGTAAACAAGGAAGATAACACACACAGTACAAGTCACTATAGAGTCAACACAACCAAAGATGACCAAACATCAAAAATATCGATACGGACTACTAATCAACAGGTGAGGTAGCATTAATTCTGTTGCTCAGCTTTTTTTTTTTTTTTTTTTTTTTTTTTTTTTTTTTTTTTTTTTTTTTTTACGAGAGACAGTCCCTGATTCCAAGCAGAATTTAAACAAAAACCACCATCTCTGTTTATAAGGTCGCTTTCTAGTTTAATTTCAACAGCTTCCTTAATAACACTATCCCAATAGATGGAAGTGCATGCCAGAATCCCCGTGTTGTTGTATTCCATAGAATGACCGGTGCCAAGACAGTGTTCTGCAACTTCGGATTTGTTTGGCTGTTGTAAGCGCGTGTAACGTTTGTGCTCAGTACACCGCTCTTCCACAGTCCTGATTGTCTGACCAATATTTGACATGCCACAACTGCACGGAATACGATATACACCTGCTTACGCAAACCAAGACATCCTTAAAGGGCCCCAACAGGTCCTTTATCTCAAAAGGTGGTCGAAAAACACATTTCACATCATATTTCCGAAAAATACGACCAATAGATTTAGGTGCCACTTCATTACTATCGTCACTCACCCATTGCACAGTAGGCTGATAGCACAACACACGTTTTATCTGTCTCTCACTATAACCGTTCTGAGGAAAGGTGACCTCGAGATGGGACAACTCAGCTGACAAACTTTCAGGGTGTAAAATGACATAGGCTCTGTGAACCAAGGTACGAAGTACTCCTTCACGCTGAGCTGGATGGTAACAACTATCAAGCTTGCAGATACAAATCAGTGTGAGTAGGCTTCCTATAAACAGAATGTCCCAACGTACCATCAACCTTCCTTCTGACCAACACATCAACGAAAGGAAGATAGCCATTCTTTTCCACCTCCACAGTGATCTGAATATTCGGGTGGATTTAATTTAGGTGTTCCAAAAAAACGTTTAAATTGTCACTACCATGAGGCCAAACGACAGAAGTGTCGTCAACATATCTGTAAAAAAACACACAGCTTTCAGAGTCGCTGACTCTAAAGCACGTTACTCGTAATTCTCCATAAACAAATTGGCTACAAAAGGTGACAGCGGGCTTCCCATTGCAATTCCATCGGTTTTTTTTTTCGTAGTACTGACCATTGAATAAAAAGTAAATAGAAGGCAGCACATGTCGAAAAAGATTTGTTAACTCGACACCGAACTTAACCTCAATTAGGTGCATAGAATCTGACAGAGAAACGCGAGTGAAGAGACACCACGTCAGAACTCACTAAAATATCAGAGTCATTCAAACGCAATCCCTGAAATAGAAGTAAGAAATCCGCCGAGTTCTTAATGTGGTGTTCACACCTGCCTACCATTGGACTCAACAAACTAGTAAGATGTTTAGCTACACGATGTGTCAGAGCACCAATGTTAGATACTATAGGCCTCAAAGGAATCCGACACTGTCTCTCGTCAAAAAACAGAGAGACAGAATTAATGCTGTTGATTAATATTCGCCGCGGTGGAGTAGCCGAGCGGTCTAAGGCGCCTCGTTGCGGAGCGCGTGGTTGCTCGACGTCGGAGGTTCGAGTCCTCCCTGAGACATGGGTGTGTATTGTGTGTTGTCCTTAGGTTAGTTTACCTTAGTTTAAGTAGTTTGTAAGGTACGGATTGATGACCACGCAGTTTGTTCCGATAGATTTACAAACATTTGAACTTTTTTGAACTTTTTATTATTATTATTATTATTATTATTATTATTAATAGTCACTACCGATATTTTTGATGTATGGTCAACTTTGGTTGTGTTGATTCTGCAGTGACTTGTACTGTGTGTGTTATCTTCCTTGTTTACCCTTTGCAAACCGAGGTTTTAAATACGTTTACATATTGCTTCCTTGAGTGCAGTTGTGCGTAGAGAATGGAAAGGTGTCCTGTCGAAATATCGGCGGGTGTCAACGACGTCACCCGGCAGCATACCCGTAAGTTGTTTGAACATTCATTACGCTGGGAAAAGTTAAGGTTTTACACAGTTTCTTTACTGTTCACACTCCTTGATTCTTAACTTCTTAAATTTGTTCGGGCGCTAAAGACCTAGATGTCGAACGCCCAAAACCCCCTATCCATCACCCATCTCAGCAGGCAAAACATGCTAGGTAAATATCCTATGACTTTTCCCACCTCAGTGTACTTGGACCATCGACGTCGCTGATGTATGGAATCCTGTTTCGAGGCAAGTACCCCTGTGTTGATTTGAAGTGAGTTGATGAATCAGCGGAGCGCGTGTGTCAGGACGGTGGGGTAGAGATGTGAACGGCAGCCCTCCCCACAGCGTGTACACTGCCTTCGCTTGCTGTGTGTAATGGCCACAGAACGTGGCTCTGTGTTAGTCTTGTGTAGTTCGTGAACGAACTAGTTCGGAAGAGCGCAACCACAGGCGAACTACGCGAACTAGTTCGCAGATCCCTCGCCGCTTAGGTCGTCCGCTCCTTTTCCGAAGACTGACGGGTAACAGCGAGAGGACGCGAGAGCCCGCAGAATCGCGTGATTTCCTGCTGGCAGTTGCCGTCATTTCGAGCTGAGATACAGCTCAGCTGTAGTTTTAGTAGCGATAGCAAGAGCCAAAACGTGCGGACGAACTAAAGAGAGCGACCTACATTGCGGCCGAGCAGCGAACTAAAAGGAGAGCTACTGGTCGCGAACAAAAATATGTGCGATAGGTCGCGAATTAAGATATGCGTGATAGGGCGGAAACTAATATATGCGCGATAGGTGGCGAACTAAAATATGCGCGATAGGTCGCGAACTAAAATATGCGTGATAAGTCGCGAACTAAAATATGCGTGATAGGTCGGAACTAACACATGCGTGATAGGTTGGGAAGTAAAATATGCGTGATAGGTCATGAACTAAAATATGCGCAATAGGTCGCGAACTAAAATATGCGCAATAGGTCGCGAACTAAAATATGCGTGATAGGACGCGAACTAAAATATGTGTGATAGGTCGAAAACTAAAATATGCGCGATAGGTCGCTAACTATAATATGCGCGATAGGTCGCTAACTATAATATCCGCGATAGGTCGCGAACTAAAATATGCGCGATAGGTCGCGAACTGAATAAAAAAATCACGTGTTTGCCTTCTGCTGATGAGAGCCATTTCGAAGTTAGTGTCTGCCTGCTAGATTACATAGTTCAGCTCTTCAGAATTTCTGCTTTGAAGTATTCTGCACTCTGCAATATCTGACTAATAAATTCCATAATGCCGAGATATAGAGATAACTCTAAACTTAAACGCGAGAAATTATCCACAAACTGTTTCTTTTGGTTTGCGTGATATCGTTAGCGGCTCAAGCAGCAAGCGCATGAAGGAATTAGGTGGGGGCACTTCTCCCTCCACCTGCATGCGCAGGTCACTGCGCCGTCACTGGAAGCGGACGAACTGAAAGAACGAACTAGTTGGCGGCAGAGCCGTGAACTAAAGTGAGCGCTCCCGATCACGAACTATTATGCGCAAGTCTACTGTGTGTCTTGGTGTCGGCTACTCTACTCACCTGGCGCCAGACTGCGGCACGGCCTGCACGATGACGCAGCTGTAGTCGGCGGGCAGCCGGTTGCTGAACCGCTCAGCCGCCGGGCACCTGAAGCGCAGCCGCAGCACCAGCTCCGGCCTCACACTCGTCTCGCTTCCCTCCCTGTTCGCCAAACACTTGTAAACAATTTTAATCTCTATCTATATAAAACCGAAAGGACACTCACTCACTCACTAACTAAACACGAAATCTCGAAAACTACTTCACCTATGAAGCTGAAATTTGGGAGGAATGTTGTTAATAGGTAGACGACGTCAGTTAAGAAAGGATTTTGCGATGGGTCCCATAGTGCAGGATATATAATGTCATAAACAACGAAAGCACGTGATAGTGTAACTTTACCAGTTCACTATTTGAGAAGGAAAGCACTTGGCGACTTGCAACAAACTTTCAGTATAATTTCAAACTTCTAGGAAATTTTTCTCGTGACAACCCCACCAAAATGATGAAAGGAAAAATACTTTGTGGCTTACTACTTTTTCGGCGTTCATGCAGTAAAATTACGGAATTTGGCATGACGTTACAATTTATTACTCGTAAACATTGCGGTTTGCCGATGACATAGTAATTCTGTCAGAGACCGCAAAAGATCTGGAAGAGCAATTGACTGAGATGGACAGTGTCTTGAAAGGAAGATATAAGACAAACATTAACAAGAATAAAACGAAGGTGATGGAATTCAGTGTCAGAAAATCAGGTGATGCTGAAGGAATTAGATTAGGTAATGAGACAATAAAAGTAGTAGATGAATTTTGTTATTTGGGTAGCAAGATTAACTTCTGATGGCCGAAGTAAAGAAGATATAAAATGCAGAATGGCTATGGGAAGAAAAGCGTTTCTAAGGAAGTGAAACTTGTTAACATCCAATATTAATTTAAATGTTAGGAAGTCCTTTCTGAAAGTATTTGTATGGAGTGCAGCATTGTATGGGAGTGAAACGTGGACGATAAGGACTTCAGATAAAAAAGATTATAGAAGCTTTTGAAATGTGGTGCTACAGACGAATGATGAAAATAAGATGGGTAGATCACGTAACTAATGAGGAGGTGTTTATCCGAATCGGGGAGAAAAGGAGTTTCTGGCATATCCTGACTAAGAGAAGGGATACATAGGTTGGACACATTCTGAGACATCAAGGAATTGCCAACTTAGCATTAGAAGGAAGTGTGTGGGATAAAAATCGCAGAGCGAGACCAAGAGACGAATATAGTAAGCAGATTCAAAAGGATGTAGGTTGCCGAATGTATTCTCAGATGAAGAGACTTACACAGGACAGGGTAGCGTGGAGAGCTGCATCAAACCAGTCTGCGGACTGAAGACCACAACAACAACAACACTATTGTTGTACATTGTATTCGCGAGAAATGTTACAGACAGTATACACACATACCAATGAACTTTAAGTTCGAAATTTTATCAGAGTACGACACAGTTCATGACTTATGGAGTGATAAACAATTAGGTTCATGAAAATTCGCGTCATCACACATGCCGTTTTGATTTATTACGTCTTTCCTATTAACTCTATGCGCGACGTATTTTGAAGAAATGTTACATACAGCTACAGCACTGGATGTGCCTTCGAAATAATATCGTATAACGACATATAGTTCAGGTGCTATGACGTCAAAGACAATGAAATGCATGAATATTCGCCCTAATAAGCATGACGTTGTAATGCACTATGTCTTTACTACCAACTCCATTTACAACACATTTCGCAGGTAGTTTCCTAATATTCCACTCTACGAACCCGGTAAATAATGTTTTTGTAGGACACAATTCATGAGATATCTCTCTCTACATATACAGGGTGTTTCACTAAGTGTGTTTGCCTCTGTAAATGGTAAAACAATAAGAGACGGGAAATTTTAATGCAGTAGTTCAACACAAGAAATGTTACACTTTCTGCGGAGCTATGAACATAGTTTATTGTATCATTTTTCACAGAGTTACGGCACAAATATATATTTTTTAAATGGAACAATAGTTTTTTTATCGTACATTGGATTCGTTGAAACCAGCTGCATCCAAACCAATTTAAACTACATTCCTATCACTGTTAGTTTGGGAGCTACAACCCTTCAAAGTTTCAGGGGCAGATACCACAAACACTGCGCATAATGCAATACGCCTTCTAAATATGGTGCGGCTGAGTTGTAACGTCGCCGGTGTCACGGAGCGAGAAGCTTCCTCGATGCGCTGTTAGACTGCCGACTGTCGCCGCGTACGGCCGTATACCCGACAGTTGGAGCAACACAAACAACCGGGCCTCAATATACCACAGTTACTGACATCGGATGACGATGGCATACACGAACAAAGAGTACGTTGACATGTTGCTGATGCTCGGCGAGTGCCGACACGATGCCACTGAACAGGGCATAAAATAACATGTTAACTGGGCGAAACTTGTGTCGCCCAGTGCTGAGATTTTGTCGCCCAGTGGCTATGGATAGTGCCAACAATTTATTTTTATTGAATGACATATCAAATGTACCGGGAATTAAAAAATAACCTCTTGTAAATCTTTTAGAAGATAGCTTCCCAACCTTTTCAGTCGTACAATGACTCTTTCTGCTCATTCTTGGCCGCTACGATCACTAACAAAGATTCACAGTGACACACAAATTTCGTCATACAAAGACAATGGTTTGGAATCCGAGTTTTCTTCTCTCACTCTCTCACTCCTTCTCCAGCTCTATTGCAGTACAGAAACCCTGTAATGTATCGCGAGATGCTTGATGTTGGAGGGGAAGTGATAATGGAAGTTGTGGTCATACAGTTAAACAACTCGGAATGTTTTTCCATTCAGGTTGATGGCTCCATAGACAAATACGGAGTTGATAAGTTCATTACTGCACGGTTCATTACAGAAGACAACGAGATGAAATCTGTGTTTCTAGGTGAAAGCAAATCGAGTCTGCGAGGGGCATAAGGTCTTATGGAATGGGTCAAAGTTTTATTGGAAAAGTTAGACCTTGGTGATACAGCAAAAGATAAGTTGACAGGTTTGACTACAGATGGAGAGAGTGCTAATACAGGCAAATCCAGTGGCCTATGGGTTCGAATGAAAGGGTACTTAGGAAGAGACTTACTTTGTATTTTGTGTGTGGCTCATCGAACTGACCTAGCCATGTCAGACTTAGAATCAGCAGTCATTGAAATTCAGCACTGGAAGACAAATTTAAAAGCCATGGGAACGTTTTATAGGGCATCGGCTTTACGCTTTGAAGAACTTGAAGAGCTGGCTGAGTTAACCAAGAAAACTGTCTACCGCTTTCCAGCATACTTTGATGTAAGGTTCGTAGAACACCTCAACAATATAGCCAAAGCAGTTTGGAACAATCTTCCATTAATGCAACAACATTGGAGTAATGTTATTGGAAAGACTGATTCCTCAAAAGTTGAAAAAGCTTCAGTACGTGGGTTTCTACGTTTGTGGGAGACAGGTGGCGAACAACAGCGACTTACCAGTCTTATGCTAGATCTTCTGAAACGTCTGGAGAAACTGCAAAAAGATTATCAGAGGTCATTTGTTACAATCCCTGATATTGAAGTATCTAAAAAATATTTATCGATTCATTATCTTTAATGAAAGAAGACTGTTATCCTGTTGGATATGAAGAAAAGTTGGAAAGAGGAGGTGCAAGAGAACTTGAAAGTGACGAATCAGATACTGAAGATCTTCCTAGAAGACGTCAAGTAAACCGATTTGTTTCAACAAAGCGACACTGGCCTGTAGCAAGAAGAGAGGTTGTAATTTGTCTTACAACGGCTTCCCGAAGACCAGAAGGAAATCTGCAGTAGGATTAATAGATTATTAAATTCTAAAAATCCTATTGAGCTTGTGAACGCAGTTCGTGCAGACGTTGGAGGCCTGTTTGGTAGAGATGAATTATCAGATTTTACTAATGACATTGTAGGGTTGTTTGCAGCAGAAAAACTGCCTGCTCCGTCTAATATAGTATGACATCATGTACTGGAAAGCTGTACCACTTTTTGAAAGTATCTCAACCTCACTCGATCCTAAGAAAGTTGGTGCAGTCGTATATTTCTCTGGCACCGCACAATGCAGGTCCTGAAAGAGCAGTGTAACTACACACGACTTTAAAATCAAATCTGGCCTTTCACGAGAAGGTCTCAACTCTAGAATGCGCATCGCTCTCAACGGTGTTGGGACAGCCTTTTTCGATCCAAGGCCATCCGTGGCGACGTTCCTAGGAAGAAAGAAGCAGCTTGATTTTGAACTGTATCAACACTGTAAAAACGTTTTCTGCAAATGACAGTAACCTTTAAATTTGATGTTCCTCGATTCTTTGTTGATATAAGTAATTCACATAATATACAAAAAACAGCCGAGTCCTCAAACTGAGGAACTATCAAGCATGGGGTGCCACAGGGTTCAGTACTGGAACCTTTGCTGTTCTTAATATATATTAATGATTTGCCTTTCTATATTCATAAAGATGCCAAGCAGGTTCTCTTTGCTGATGATACAAGTATCGCTATCACACCCGAATCGCAGGAATTAACTGATGAAATTGTCAATGAAGTATTTCAGAAAATTATTAGGTGGTTCTCTGTAAATGGACTCTTTAAATTTTGAAAAAACACAGTGTACTCAGTTTCACACAATAAATGGCATCACACCATTAATTAATATTGACTTTAACCAGAAATCTATAGTTAAGGTAGAATATTCAAAATTTTTAGGTTTATGCATTGATGAGGGATTGAATTGGAAGAAACACATTGAAGATCTGCTGAAATGTTTGAGCTCAGCTACTTATGCTATTAGGGTGATGGCAAACTTTGGTGATGTACAACTCAGTAAACTAGCATACTATGCCTACTTTCATTCTCTGCTTTCTTATGGCATCATATCCTGGGGTAATTCATCATTTAGTAAGAACGTATTCATTGCCCAAAAGCGGGTCATCAGAATAATTGCTGGAGCCCACCCAAGATCATACTGCAGACATTTATTTAAGAATCTAGGAATCTTCACAGTAGCTTCACAATATATATAATCACTTATGAAATTTGTTATTAACAATCCAACTGAATTCAAATGTAATAGCAGTGTACATAGCTACAACACTAGGAGAAAGGGTGACCTACACTATTCAAGGTTAAATTTAGCTCTGTCACAGAAAGGGGTTAATTATTCTTTGGTCACTGACCAAGTAGTATCAAAATTCTGACAGATAGCCAACTAGCATTTACATATAAATTAAGAGAATTTCTGACTGGCATTTCCTCCTAAACATTAGATGAATTTCTAGATAAACGTTAGTACTTTAGGGAAAAAAATTAAAAATAAAAATAATTAAAAAAATAAATAAAAAATAAAATAATCAAATATTGAGTGTCATGTAATATTATTTATAGACACATTTCATTTAACTGACACGTTCCACATCATTACGAAGTGTCGTATTCATGATCTACGATACAAGTATTAATCTAATCTAATCTTTTAGTTAGGGACTTTGTAACTTTTTTATCAAAATATTTTGTAAACCCAGTAATTTCATTAACGTTTAAAATTTTGTTGTAGGCCTATTTTGAAATATTTCTTGAAAATTGTTTCTTGTGCGCATTAAAACCTTTATAAAAACGGCAAAAGAATTGTTTTTACCTACAATCTTACAAGTGAAGGTATAAAATTACTGTTCAATACTCTTTGAAAGAAAACTGTTACGCTAGAACTTTACGTTCTTTAAAGACGTTTTTAGCACCAGCATCTCATGACTCATTTTCTCAGAATTAAGTACTTTACTTAGATAGCTTAAAATTGTAATTGTGTTTCTTTCCCGTTGTTGTACAGAATTCTCTAGAGCAAAAATACAAATTGAGGAACCATAACGTAATATGAGCTTTTAAGGCAAAAAATGGTTTATTAACTTTTACAGAAAGTGCACAGGAAGGAAGTTGAAGTAATCATAGTTCTGACATTAGGTTAATTTAATACTATTTTCATTTAAAAGCCATATCAAAATAAAGTGAACTTATAACAGGCACTGTATTATATTTAACTACTTAAGAAATAAAAACAAAAACAATTGAAAGATTGTTTAACAAAATTGGGAGACATAAATGATTTCTTCAAAGTTCAAATTTAGTATTGTTCCACAAACATTTTTATTTATCATTAAAACATATATGAATAAAAATCTATTAAGGAAAAATTAGGAAGCTTTGATTTTAATAATAAAAAAGGCTTCAAAATACGGTTTTAGGCATCAATATTTTGAAATTTTTCCGGGGGAGGGCCCCCGGATCGCCGGATCATCCATCCAATGTCGCCCAGTGATAATCCCTTAAAATATGCTCTGCCACTGAAGCAGCTAAGGCGTATGCCGTCAGATAACCTAGGCGAAGAGCCCCGGCAGCCATTACGTTCTTACGTGCCGAACAACGACTTCGGGAAACAGGCAGCTTGGTAATGCGCCGCAGTAACAGACGAAGACCTGCAAGAAGTGAGGAGACGGAGGTGTTTGTTTTAGCTGCACTACACCACGATCAGCTGATTTATGCCGAGGCGTATGTAACTGTGGTAATAGCCAGCAATGACCGAAACACTCATCATTTTCCTTACTTCACACGGGGCTTTATTTGCAGTCATATAAGTTTTGTACAAAATGTTACTTCCAACATAAATTTGACTGTGATATCTGCGGTCCTTCTTGGTGTGCATTTTGATTGGCCAGCAGTGTCTCTGTATCTGCGTATTTACAACGCGTTATTCCCACTGAATTTGCTCTTAATCTGTCTCTCGCATTGTTTTCTTCTACTATTCTCACCAATGTGACAGTGAACAAGTCTCCACAGAGATTACTGTGAGCAGTATCTAAGCCATTCAAGTTTATATGCCGTCGGCCTGTCTCAGAAACTTAACATGCAATTTCTTCTATCTTGTATTACGCAAAAAGATCTGCAATGTTTTGTTTCCCAAAACGGTTGGCTTTGCAGGTGGAACAAATCAGAAGCAGTGTACACCTCAATACAAGACAGGTAAGAGGTTCAGAATTAACCGAACGACCACTCCTACAGGTAGAAAAATAAATAGTTGCTGCTAACTGACTTCAATGGTTACAGAAATGTGGTACTAAGTAGTGTCTCAGTAAAAAGTGCTGTTCTATTGAGAGGTAAAAATTTAGTTTATTACCTTTATAAATCGGAAAACAACGGTAAATAAAGTTGGAATAAATTAAATAATGAAATATAAAATAAAGGACAGGAGTAGGCCGTTAATATTATCATTTAAGTAACCCAAACTGCATGTATAATAATTATCAGAAGAAAAAATATCTCTCAGAGAGTGGCTGAGGTCATGCCTCCACTTGATTTTACAATTAAAAATGAGCTGGAAGAGGCTGTCGTGGTAAATGTTGCACTGGTGTTGATTCCATAGAATGGAATTGACTTACAGAAACAAAAATTAGCTTTGCGTTATCGCACTATTCCCATTCACTGCGTCGGCGGTGGCCGATGTGTGAATCTGAAATCCTGTCAAAACCTGACTAGTTTAATCAGTAGCTGAACTAAATCAGTCAAAACTTCCCATCAATCTTGATGAAGTCTAGACTCGCTAACTTCGCTACTCAAAACCAATATGGCAGTGTACTCTGATTCATCAATCCAGCCCACCATTGTGCATTCTCACTATCGTCTGCAGATGTGAACAATTATTGTGGATGGGCAAAAATGGCCACTACTTGCTCTGTGCTCTTTCAGGTGAAGCCTACAGCTCAACACTGAACACCACACACTGCTGTTTTATGCCACCAGGCGAAACCACAGCAGATCACTAAGTATTCAGGGGAGTGCACCGTCTGATCGCTCAAAGTGTCAGACTGACGGAGGAGGCAGGTGCCTTCCTCCCTTCTGAGATATTGTAGCTCAGCCAGTCATACATATTTTCCCCGCGTTGTGACCAAGGAACACCTGCTTCAGACAACCAATGAGAAGCGTTGTACTAACGTGTCCGTCGTCTCTCCACATCGCGTCCCTCCAATGCAAGGTAAGATTTTAAATGTGTATGGTGTGCTTTAAATCTGACGCTACTGTTTCGGCGTCAGGATGGCACACATGCGAATGTTTATGGCTGCAACTGGTGAGGTGAGCCAGTGGGCCCACCCAAGAGCTTGGCCATTGTTAAACCCATCTTGTCTGTTGAAAGCTTCCCTTGGCCTGCCGCCTGCAGAGAGAACGGGTCCGGCTGGGCTTTCCAGAGATCCAAACAGCTCCTTCCTTGGAGTAAACGTGGGTTTTTGTGCCACGTCATGCAGTTTAAAATGCCTGTTCAGTGCCAGCTTGTATTGCCTTTTGCAAGTACAGTAATTACTGTCTCAAATACCCACAGATATCATGTTTGGGATGTCAAATTGCTCAGAAAAATGTGGACTTGCCGTTTGAGTACATGAGAATGAGATGTAGGAAGGTCAGTAGTATTTGACTCCTTACAAGCGCTATTGAAACTTTTCATGTTTCATGTTTTGCTCTTAAACTGTAACCATCCATATCAGCACTAAAGGAAATCTATTAACTTCGTTTAATGTATTACTCACTCAAAACTACCGATCGTGAATTCAAATAAATACCTAGGAATTGCAATTACAAACAACTCTAATTGGGACGAACACATAGAAAATATCGTAAGGAAGAGGCGCACAAAGGCTATGTTTCATTGGCACAACACATAAAAGATACAACTGTTCTATCAAAGAAACTGCCTACACTACACTTGAGCGTCCTGGTTTGGAGTATTGCTGTGAATTTTTCGATCCTCGGCAGGTAAGACTGGCAGAGGACATGGAAAAAAGTGTAGGCAAAAACAGCTCGTTCTGTAAAATCGCTGTATGGTGGAGAGCGTTTCACAGAAATTATGCACGAATTGGATGGAAATCATTAAAAGAAAGTCGTTATAGGTTGTGGTGAGATCTATTACGAAATTTCTTTCATCAAATTTAACCTCTGAAAGAGAATATATTTTATTAGCAGTCACCTACATAGGCAGACTTAATCATCATAATAAAATGAGAGAAATAAAATCGAAAACTGAAATATTTAGGTATTCCTGGCGTCTGGCACAGGCGTTAGATTGGTTACTCTTGCTACTATGGCAGGTTATCATGATTTAGGCGAGACTGAGCGTGATGTTATATCGCTGCACGAGAGATGGGACACAGCATCTCCGATATACAGATTTTCCCATACAACAATTTCACGAGTGCACTGTGAATATTGGGAAACCGATAAAACATCAAATCCCTAACATTGCTGTGGCCGGAAGAGTCCTGCAAGAACGAAACCAATGTCGATGTGCGCACAAATAGGTAAGCCCCAGTACCTTCCCTCCCTTCCTCTATGCTTTACTGATATCTGGGTCGCTATGCAGTTGCCACGACTTCCGTGCAGGTGCGCTTTTAGGCAGTGTTTGTTTTGATTCAGTGTGAGCTGCGAGTGCTAGCCGTGGGTCAAAACGGAAATATCTGTCAACTGCATAAAATGGAAAGTTAATTGACGTAGTGAGAGAAGAAGTAAATAGAAATTAAGACATAGCAGCTGAGTATGGAATTTCGGCAAGCGTACTGTCAACAATACTGAATGAAGACCACGTGATAATCGCAGATGAAGGGACTGATCGGAGACGACAACAAAATGCAGATTTAGAAGAGTGTTTAGTGCAGTGGTTCCGGAACAGAGGAATGTGAACATTGGTGGACTTATTTTGAAAGAAAAGCGTTTGGGTATGACACGTTTCGTGTGAGTAATGGATGCCTTGACAATTTCAGGAAAAGAGATGGAATTATTTTCCGAAAAATGAGTGGGGAAAGTGCCATTGCGAATAACAAAATTTGTGACCGGTGGAAGTTAAAACTGCCATATGTACAGGGGGTCATTGAACGGGTGGGCAAAGTTTTCCGTCGAGCAGGCATCAAGCCAATCTTCTGGAGCAGCAACAAAATTAGGGACGTTTTGGGTTTAACTAAAGATACAATATGAAACTTTCACTCTGCAGCGGAGTTTCATTCTGTAAACGTCCCTTAGGCTGTGGATAATCGTCATCGTGTAAACCCAACCGACGTTCCGGCCACTACTGCAGGTCGCCTTCATCAGAGTATTCGTCTGACTGCTGATTCTGGAAGAGTTTGCGTGTTATATAATAGCATGAAATATCTATTGAGGCAGAGGAAGGGGGATGTTGGCAATCTTTATTGGTTTTTGCATTAATTGACGCTATTGGTGGAAATGGGCGTTCTAGATTGGTGTTGTTATGATTTGCTTTACTTGTCATTGGTGTTTGCGTTCTTCCGTCTGATTGGCGGAAATAGACGTCTATGATTGGTGTCTGCATTACTGTTTGCCATTGGTTGGAATAGGCAAGGGATTGGGCGCTTTGGCGTGTCGTTTGGCTATTATTATGGCTTCTCTGATCGTCCTTCTCATGGCAAATTGTCCTTTGGCAAGTACGCGGGCTTCACCGAAAAATAATTGTTTCCCGTACTCCCTGTGATGCTCTGACACCACTGACTTGGTGTGGTGTCCAAGCCGGATATACCTTCCGTGTTGAGATATTCTTGTGCTGATTGGTCGCCCGCTCTCACACACTCTCAACTGATTTCGTATATACCAGCACTGTTTAATTTGTATATTGCACCCTTGAAACTTCCTGGCAAATTAAAATTGTGTGCCGGAACCGGCATTCGAACCCGGGACCTTTGCCTTACGCGGGAAAGCGCTCTACCGACTGAGCTATCCCGGCACGCTTCACGGTCAGTCCTCATAACTTTATTTCTGCCACTATCTCGCCTCCTAGTTTCCAAATTTGACAGAAGTTCTCCTGCAAAACTAGCAGAACAAGCACTACTGGAAGAAAGGATGTGGTGGAGACATGGCTTATCCACAGCCTAAGGGATGTTTCCAAAATGAAACTCCGCTGCAGAGTGAAAGTTTCATATTCCATCTTTAGTTGAGCCCAAAACGTCCCTAATTTTGTTGCTTCTCCGCAAGATTGGCTTGATGCCTGCTCAACGAAGAACTTTGCCCACACATTTAATGACCCCCTGTACATATGGCAATAAGGCGACGTTTTGGGCTTCCTATTGCTCTTCCTTACTTCCTTCATCTTTTGTCGACATTGTTTAGTCTACTAGACCCATCCCTTAATCACTGGCTGCAATGTTTAGAGGATCCTTCACATTAACTACAGTAATAAAAAATCGTGACTTTTTCTGGAATAGCTCGTTATGTCTAACCCTTGAAATATCGAATTCATTTTGTCTTCCCTTGTGATTTGATATATCGTATTGAGGACTGACAGTATAACAATTTTTGTTTGGAAAGCTGTGGTAATGCACACTGCTATATCGATAGCTGAGATAAGTTGGCAACATCACCTTCGCGGGCCGCCACAGAGAGCGCCCCGCGAAGCCGCGGCCGATGGGGGCGCCGCCAGCGTCTTGCCTGGCAGTTAAAGACACCACGACAGAAGACGCGAAGACCAGAAGACCTTCGGAGGCCGACCAGCACTCCTCGGAATACATCGCGTGTTTCTAACTAGGATAGCTGCTGTACTTGTTTGTATTTATGTATCGTACTATTTCTTGAATACACTTCTGACCAATGGTTCTATGTCTATAGAAATTCTTCAGAGTTCCCGATTGCGGCCTACAACCTGGACCCACCTTCCTTCTGTGTGATCGCTAAGGACACAACACACACAACCTCCTGTATCTGTGCCCTAGGGCCGTGTTTATAGCCTGCGGTTCCTCCACAGCGGAGCAATCGCAGCGGTTTGGCAGTGTGCTGTTTCTTATAAGGCAGTGTGGGCTCCGTTTATGGGCGCGGCTGCGGCGGCGACCCCTCCGCTCTTCCGCTGCGGCGTCAAAATACCAGCGGCTCCACTTCCAAAACGCTTACATGGCGGCTAATGGGGCTGTTCATTGTGCACTACTTCAGGCCGCCAGGTGGGAACAGGGTGCTCGAGATCACTGCTGCTGAAACACCTGCTGTGTGAGTGACGAGCGGTGTCTCCGAAAATCACAGCGGTTGCTCCGCCGCGGAGGAAGCGCTGGCTATAAACAGGGCCTAAGTTAGCGGCTTCCTTATGTGACGGGGCGCACTGGTCGGGCGCGTGACTCACTTGGTGTCTGGGGGCGCGGTGGGCACGGCGCAGAGCGGCGCGAGCGGCCTGGAGCAGCGCAGCGCCACGTCGACGGCGAGGAAGACGTCCCTGGGTGTGGGCGGCGGGCCGCAGCCGTGCCGCTGCCGCGACAGCCGCCGCAAGCCCTGCTGGCTCACGTAGCCGTAGTACAGCAGCGACGCGCCGCACCGGTTCACGCCCTCGTACGTCGCCGTCAGCACCCTGCGCACCCACCAGTGTTGCCAGACGTAGGCAATTTTCCCTCACGTAGACGTAGTACAGCAGCAATGCGCCGCACCGGTTCACGCCCTCATATGTCGCTGTCAGCACTCTGTGCACCCACCAGTGTTGCCAGACGTAGGCAATTTTCCCTCACGTAGGCGTAGTAAGCAGCGACGCGCTGCAACGGTTCACGCCCTCATATGTCGCCGTCAACACCCTGTGCACCCACCAGTGTTGCCAGACGTAGGCAATTTTCCCTCACGTAGGCGTAGTACAGCAGCAATGCGCCGCACCGGTTCACGCCCTCATATGTCGCTGTCAGCACTCTGTGCACCCACCAGTGTTGCCAGACGTAGGCAATTTTCCCTCACGTAGGCGTAGTACAGCAGCGACGCGCTGCAACGGTTCACGCCCTCATATGTCGCCGTCAACACCCTGTGCACCCACCAGTGTTGCCAGACGTAGGCA
Source organism: Locusta migratoria (assembly GCA_026315105.1). Lineage (NCBI taxonomy): Eukaryota > Metazoa > Arthropoda > Insecta > Orthoptera > Acrididae > Locusta > Locusta migratoria. The sequence goes on from CM048744.1 coordinate 670,435,046, forward strand.
ATTTTCCCTCACGTAGCCGTAGTACAGCAGCGACGCGCCGCACCGGTTCACGCCCTCGTACGTCGCCGTCAGCACCCTGCGCACCCACCAGTGTTGCCAGACGTAGGCAATTTTCCCTCACGTAGACGTAGTACAGCAGCAATGCGCCGCACCGGTTCACGCCCTCATATGTCGCTGTCAGCACTCTGTGCACCCACCAGTGTTGCCAGACGTAGGCAATTTTCCCTCACGTAGGCGTAGTACAGCAGCGACGCGCTGCAACGGTTCACGCCCTCATATGTCGCCGTCAACACCCTGTGCACCCACCAGTGTTGCCAGACGTAGGCAATTTTCCCTCACGTAGGCGTAGTACAGCAGCAATGCGCCGCACCGGTTCACGCCCTCATATGTCGCTGTCAGCACTCTGTGCACCCACCAGTGTTGCCAGACGTAGGCAATTTTCCCTCACGTAGGCGTAGTACAGCAGCGACGCGCTGCAACGGTTCACGCCCTCATATGTCGCCGTCAACACCCTGTGCACCCACCAGTGTTGCCAGATGTAGGCAATTTTCCCTCACGTAGCCGTAGTACAGCAGCAATGCGCCGCACCGGTTCACGCCCTCATATGTCGCTGTCAGCACTCTGTGCACCCACCAGTGTTGCCAGACATAGGCAATTTTCCCTCACGTAGCCGTAGTACAGCAGCGACGCGCTGCACTGGTTCACGCCCTCATATGTCGCCGTCAGCACCCTGTGCACCCACCAGTGTTGCCAGACGTAGGCAATTTTCCCTCACGTAGGCGTAGTACAGCAGCGACGCGCTGCACCAGTTCACGCCCTCATATGTCGCCGTCAACACCCTGTGGACCCACCAGTGTTGCCAGACGTAGGCAATTTTCCCTCACGTAGCCGTAGTACAGCAGCAATGCGCTGCACCGGTTCACGCCCTCATATGTCGCCGTCAACACCCTGTGCACCCACCAGTGTTGCCAGACATAGGCAATTTTCCCTCACGTAGCCGTAGTACAGCAGCGACGCGCCGCACCGGTTCACGCCCTTTACGTCACCGTCAGCACCCTGCCCACCCACACACTGACAGGCCAGGATGTAAGAGGGTGAAACACTACGGCAAGAGGTTGTCGTGTATACTTATTCTTCCCACACATCCGAGAATGTCCCTATAGAACAGGTGTGACACAATGCAGCTTGCGAACCGCATGCAGCTCTTCCTCCAATGACGTGCGGCTCTTGTTTTAAAAAGTTTAAAGTGACTGACATTTATATAATAAAAACGAAACTTACTTGCTCAGACCCACTATTGCGAAGCTTTCTTATCACAACAAAAGATTCGGAGAAACATATCAAATGTAACTTTCAATTTCATTGTGCAATTAAATAGTTCAATATTGTTATTGTTTATTTTTAAACCAGTGCTTCTTTACTGATAGTAGTTAAAGTTTACTTATGGCTGCAGCCGCGTAGTGTGCTGATTTTGACAACTGCATATTTCATTTAAACAGTTCTTTAGTGGGAGATAAATGTTAGGCGGTACTCTGCTCGGCAGAAAAAAAAATTAGGTGGTACTCTGTTCATTCAAAATGTTCAAATGGTTGTAATTCTATCGGACCAAACTGTGTGGTCATCAGTCCTTAGCTTACAAACTACTTAAACGTAGGTAAACTAACCGAAGGAAAACCACACACACTCTGTTCATTCCACATGAAATGAGTCTAATGATGAAAGTAAAGATTTAGGGACGTGAATAAACTAACAAAATATAACTATAATTTACAGATTTGAAAATCATTTTTATTGTATTCATTGGTTTAATGTAGATAAGGAGACCACCCATCGGCTTTGGACGACATCTTATCGTAACTAATCAGGAGTGTCGTTCGAGAAGACAATAAGATTGCGTGTTGCTGCCGCGAATTAAAACTAGTTAATTGTTACTTGATGGTAAGATGGTGGTTACCTGAGCAATTTAAAAAAATAAATAAATAAAACTTTGATAGTGGTGACTGTGTGGAGCCAATTGTTTTGATATTTACGCCTCTTTTTAAGAGTGAACAAATATGTGATGGCGCACGATGGGTACCTAAATTCAATGTCTTAAAGATGGCTGCCTGAACGGCACTCCTCATTGGGTGCCTTCATGTGCCTGGTCAAAGCCGAAAGGTGGTACCCTCACCTACACTAATCGCGTATTAAAAGTGTTTGGTACTGAATTGTCATCCCAAAGATTGTAATGGAACATACTAGTTGAACACCAAGAACGTATGTTACATTGCATGAACTGATTTGCTTTCTATGAATGACATGATGGCACAGAGGAGCATACAAAAGACTTTGACAGCGGCGGAGTGGCCAAGGGTATTGAGGCGCTATGCTCCGATGCGCTAGGCCGTACCTCGTCAGGGGTTCGAATCCTCCCTCGGGCTTGGATGTTTGTGTTGTCTTTAGTATAACTTATTTCATAAGTAGTTTGTAAGTTTAGCGACTGATGACCCCGCAGTTAAGTCCCATAAGCTTAAGAAAGATTTGAACAAAATGCTTAGCATTTGTAGTGCCTTATCTCTTTGGAGTCGGTAAGAATAATTTCCTGTGTCTCGGTTCAGACTAGTTCGAACTTTCCATTGGCTAATTCTAACATTTGACGGCCAGACAGATACAATTATTTTACAGATTTAAGAAAGAATTTTAGACGGTGTGCTAATAGCAAGTTTGAATTTTAGGCGGTACTCCATACCGCCCCGTACCGAAAGAACTAAAGCAATGGATTTACAAGAATATTTAATTCACTGAGTGGACAAGACTACATACAAGAAAGTGTCAACCACAGAACAAGAACAGAATTATTTATTTACTCAATCGTCATCACACAATCAATTCCCCTCAATCTACGTTATTACGTTTCCAAACAGCATTCAACGGTCGCTGCCAACAACAGAACAGTATCCCGCCGAAACATAACTAAACATTTACCTTGATATTACCACCACTAAGCTTGTTCTGAGGCCTGTCTCATGCTCAACCCAGTGAAGAAAAATATTGGAAATAAGAAAGACAACGCGTAGCGCGACTTTGCCCCGTGCTCTTCTCAGTACACTACAACAATCATAATAGCGTGCTAACTCGATTTATCTAGTCGATAAGTATATAAGCGAGAAAGAGTTTAGAAATTGATTGGATTATGCTTAAATTTTGTTACAAGTCGCTAAATGCTGTCATTAAGAAACAATGGATAATTCATTCGCGCTTCATTTTAAGCCAAAGCATGTCTACAAGCATCTCATTATTTATGACGACATATGTCTGAACTATGTACCGTACAAGGATATACACTACTGGCCGTTAAAATTGCTACACCAAGAAGAAACACAGATGATAAACGGGTATTCATTGGACAAATATATTATACTAGACCTAACATGTGATTACATTTTCACGCAATTTCGATGCGTACCCAGAACAGTCACCACTGGCCGTAATAACGGCCTTGATACGCCTGGCCATTGAGTCAAACAGAGTTTGGATGGCGTGTACAGGTACAGATGCCCATGCAGCTTCAACACGATACCACTGTTTATCAAGAGTAGTGACTGGCGTATTGTGACGAGCCATTTGCTCGGCCACCATTGAACATACGTTTTCAATTGGTGAGAGATCTGGAGAATGTGCTCGCCAGGGCAGCAGTCGAACATTTTCCGTATCCAGAAAGACCCGTACAGGAGCTGCAACATGCGGTCGTGCATTATCCTGCTGAAATGTAGGGTTTCGCAGGGATAGATTGAAGGGTAGAGCCACGGGTCGTAACACATCAGAAATGTGCTTTCACCGCGATGTCGCCAAATACAGATGCGACCATCATGATACTATAAACAGAACCTGGATTCGTCCTAAAAATGACGTTTAGCCATTCGTACACCCAGGTTGGTCGCGTACACCATTGCAAACGCTCCTGTCTATGATGCAGCGTCAAGGGTAACCGCAGCCATAGTCTCCGAGCTGATAGTCCATGCTGCTGCAAATGTCGAACTGTTCGTGCAGATGGTTGTTGTCTTGCAAACGTCCCCATCTGTTGACTCAGGGATCGAGATGTGGCTGCACGATCCGTTACAGCCATGCGGATAAGATGCCTGTTATCTCGACTGCTAGTGATACGAGGCCGTTGAGATCCACCGATTCCATATTCTGCTAACAATCTTTGGATCGCGACCAACGCGAGCAGCAATGTCGCGATACGATAAACTGCAATCGCGATAGGCTACAATCCAACCTTTATCAAAGTCGGAAACGTGATGATACGCATTATACGCATTTCTCCTCCTTGCAAGAGGCATTACAACAACGTTTCACCGGTCAACGCCGGTCAACTGCTGTTTGTCTATGAGAAACTTTCCTCATGTCAGTACGTTGTAGGTGTCGCCACCGGCGCCAAACTTGCGTGAATGCTCTGAAAAGCTAATCATTTGCATATCACAGCATCTTCTTCCTGTCGGTTAAATTTCGCGTCTGTAGCAATTTTAATGGCCAGGATTGTAATTTTGCTTGTTCATTCAGTGCCATTTGTAGGTAATATATGCGAAATGTGAATGGAGGCATCCTGGCTGATGATGAAGTTTGAGCACATAAACAGCAAAAAAGTAGTAAGCTATGAACCTTTTTCTTACATTTTTTTGTGGATGGTGTGTGCGATAATAACTTTCGAAAATGTTTGAAATTATTAAATTATATGTTAAGTATATTGGAAGTCCAACGTGTTGTTTTCGAGTAATGGACGCGCAAAAAGCTGTCAGTTTCAAGAGAAACACACAGTTTCTAACTGCAGTACTTGTCTTATCATGTTAAACCAAGCATCAGGTTTTATCTCACAAAGAGCAGAAAGTGACTGCATTTAAAATTTTTAATTCAGTGAGTAATTAGCCGAAACATTGAATATATTGCAATAAAATATTAAGGACGACTAAAATAGGATTTTATAATGTAGGGTCATACTCTGATGAATCGTGTGGCTCGTTTCGAAATAATTTCGTAAATTTGCGGCTCCCAAAGGTAAGGTAAGTGGCCACCTCTGCTATAGAAGGTATCAGTTGTACTGCAGGGAAGCTGAGTAGGTCGCAATATTGAAGATCAGGCAACAGGCACAGCATTACTATTACTTATGAGTCGTGATCTACAAATTTCTTCGGATCATACCCTGCAGAACCGTGGCACGTCTTGTTAACAACATAAATCAATCAAATGTGAAGGCCGTAAACTCCACAAAATACCTAGGAATTACTATTACTTCAGACCTAAACTGGAAAGAACACGTAGACAATATCGTGGGAAAGGCGAACCAGAGACTGCGTTTTATTGGCAGAACCCTTAAAAGATGCAACAGAACTACTAAAGAAACTGCATACACTGCGCTTGTCCGTCCATTTTTGGAGTATTGCAGCCCAGTGTGGGATCCTTATCAGGTGGGTTTGACGGAGGACATCGGAAGAGTCCAAAGAAGGGCAGCTCGTTTCGTATTGTCACGATACAGGGGAGACAGCGTTACGGAAATGATACAGGATCTGGGATGGGAATCATTACAACAACGGCGCTTATCTCTGCGGCGTGGGCTACTTGCGAAACTCCAATCGCCAACATTCTCCTCCGAATGCGAAATTATATTGTTGACTCCCACTTACATAGGTAGAAATGATCATCAGAATAAAATAAGAGAAATCAGAGCTCGAACAGAGAGATTCAGGTGTTCTTTCTTCCCGCGCGCTATTCGAGAATGGAATGGGAGTTAAATAGTATAAATGTGGTTCGATGAACCCTCTGCCAGGCACTTAAATGTGATTTGCAGAGTATCCCATGTAGATGTAGATGTAGAACAACATGTTAAGTGACCGGAAATTCCAGGTAATCATTGGAAGCAAGATAAGAAAAGACAGGAAGTTTACCAACGGATTACCCCAAGGTTCAGTTTTTTAGCTTATATCTATCCGACCTTCCAGACACTTTGTCTAGAAAATTCTACTACGCCGACGATCCGGCCATACCCGTACAACTTACCAAATACTAGTCGTTATTAGAGACTTCATCCCAATGCGAACGAAACAGAGATGTATCTTGCTTCCACTTGAACAATCATTTAGCGAACGTGAAGCTGAATGTAACTTTGAGAGGCAGAGTTCTTAGCCACAATTGGACCCAAAATATCTAGGTGTCATTCTGCACCGGACACTGACCTCCAAGCAACACATTTTAAACCTAGCTGAGAAACTGAAAACTCGTGACAACGTACTGCATAAATCATGTGGAACTACCTGGGGATCTTCAGCAACCACCTTGCGCTCTTCAGCCTTGGGTTTGGTGTACTCATGTGCTGAGTATTCTGAACCTATATAGATGAATAACCGCCATACAAAACTTGTTGACACCCAACTGAATGCTACCATGCGCATAATATCTGGCGCAGTCAGAACTACTCCGGCTTATTGGCTTCTGCTGCTAACATTTATAATGCCACCTGATTTGCGCAGATCTGCGACTCTTATAAAGGAGTTCCAAAGAATCTCCAACAAATTTAATCTACCTGTACATAGGGACCTATCAATTCTAAATGTTAACACAGTACGATCATGTCATCTAACTCTGCGTGATTCTGCTGACATGCTTACTAGACATTTTAAACAGCTAATGTGGAATTACGTAGTTTCTACAGTTCTGCGTTATAAAACGCGAGCTCCATCCATTCAAGCCTAAATGTAATTCTCCCACCACCCAACCTTCTCGATAATTGACCTTAACAGCCTTAAAATCAAGAACAAACGACCTAAATACCGTCTTCCACGCTGGAAATACAACTAGAGAAAACAATAGGTTAGTGGACAATCTTTTTGTGCATTTCATTCAGAGCGGTGAAAGGAAATAAGCACCTCGCGGGTACTGCACTTTCGTTACAACCGAATTCATTTACTCGCCTTCTATGGTAACAGAGGAAGTAATCATATAAAGAAAGAACAATGGAAAGACTTTCAGTCAACGACTCTCACAGTACATATTTTTCTTCCTCTTCTGCGGTATCATGTTCTCGTGAGTTCCCAAGATCTCCAAGTCTTTCTCCACTCAATCCCTTCATCTCAGTTTCGGTCTTCCTAGAAGTCTCGTACCTTGTGGTTTCCCTAGTAACATTTTCTTTAGTTTTATTTCATCTCTTCTCAATTCGTGTCCTAGACATTTTATCGTTCTGCTCTTTATTACGGATTTATTACTTGACACACTAGAAATTAAACATCAACAGTGGAATAAACTCAACATAACGTGTGATTAGACACACTATGTGATCAAAAGTATCCGGACACTCCCAAAAACATGCGTTTTTTATATTAGGTCCATTGTGCTGCCACATACTGCACGATACTCCACATTAGACACCGTGAGGAGCAGTATGGGAAGATCGGCGGAACTCACGGACTTCGAACGTACTCAGGTAATTGGGTGTCCACGTGTGTCAGAAGTCTTTACGCGAGATTTCGACACTCCTAAACATCCCTAAGTCCACTGTTTCTGATATAATAGTGAAGTAGAAGCGTGAAGGGAGACATACAGCACGAAAGCATACAGGCTGAGTTCGTCTGTTGACTGACAGAGACCGCAAACAGTTGATGAAGGTCGTACAGTGTAATAGGCAGGCATCTGCTCAGACCATCACACAGAAATTCCAAACTTCATCAGGATCCACTCCAAGTACCATGATATTTAGGCGAGAGGTGAAAGAACTTGGATTTCATGGTTGAGCAAACCATACATCACGCAGGTCAGTGCCTCGCTTGCTGTAAGGAGCGTAAACACTGGACAACTGAACAGAAGAAAAACGTTGTATGGTATGACGAATCACGGTACAAAATGTGGAGATTCGATGTAATGTTGTAATGCGTGGTACTGTCACAGCGCAGACCTACAATGATGTTTTAAGCACCTTCTTGCTTCCCACTGTTGAAGAGTAATTGGGGGTTGGCGATTGCATCTTTCAACACGATCGAGCACCTGTTGATAATGCACGACCTGTGGAGGAGTGGTTACACGACAGTAACGTTCCTGTAGTGGACTGGTCTGCACAGAGTCGTGACTTCAATCCTATAGAACACCTTTGGGATGTTTCTGAACGCCGACTTCTTGCCAGCCCTCACCGACCTACATCGAAACTCTCCTCAGTAAAGCACTCCTTGAAGAATGGGCTGCCATTCCCACATAAACCTACCAGTACCTAACTGAACGTATGCCTGCGATAGAAGAAGCTATCTTCAAGGCTAAGGGTGGGCTTTAAGGTGAAGTGTTCATCGTTTCAGTAAGAGTCACAGTTCCTGTGATATTTGCGTGGAAGGAAGACACTGCACTAAATTCCGAAACGTTTGCAATGTAAAGTATGGGTTGCTTTGATATTTAGTTTGGTGCATATTGCATCATGTATTGTTTAGGACGAAATTTTTGAAGATATTGAATTTCAGTGTTGAGAGAAGATCTCTATAACCCATCTCACGAAAATTTATTTGATGCGGCGATCTCATTTCCGAGTGCGTGCGCTTATGATACAGCCAGAACGCAATATTTCATATGTAAACGCTTAGAGATATTAAAACGATATTTCAGCAAACGATGACATGCAAAGAGGAGAGCGTTTTGCCATATGCTTAATACCCAAAACATTCTTTATCTACAGCGTTATTTAAATAAGAATAGAAGTATAGCTTTTATTGGAAAAAAATACAAAGTTAGTGAGTTATTAATTGATTTATCGGCGTTTCGTCAAAATTCAAAAATGTTGTCGTCTTTATCTGTTCTCCAAAGCATTTCGGAGCCACAACTCCATTTTGAATGACTGCCAAGAGCTACGTTTCTTTCATTTTTTTACATAAAAGATCGAAAGAGTTACTATATTTAACTGAATGAACTATATTTCAGCTGGGATCTATGTGGCACTAATAGAAAATAAGATACGCCAAGATTTTCCTTTTTGTTAAGCTACTGAAATGACTTGTTGCCAGTTTCCAACTACATGAAGCACTGTTACAAAGTTCTGTCGCAATTGCGTCTGCACTAGCATGTTAATGGCGTGAATATCTGTAAACTCCGCTATGTTTCAGAACAACAAAGCAAATTTTAACATGGCAATAAGAAGTGCTGACGTCACTCGAAATTCATCACTAATGAATCTTTGCAGAGTAATTTAGAATGACCTTTTCATACAGCAGAACATCGATATTTAATAAGCGGGTATGGAAAAGTAGACATGGAATGTGCGAGGTAGTTAAGAGATACGAGTAAAAGAAATCGTTACGAATGTAAAAGTATGGGTGTAATTCAGTTATAAGCTGTGCCTAATTATTAGGAGCCCTAATACGACCGACTAAGTGTTACTTGGCATGTTACCAGACTCGCGTGCTTCATATTTAACTGAAATTATCTCATCTTAGAAAGCTGTCACAGAGTTCCAGTCAGAAGTGGATGAAAATGTGATCTATTTTTGAGAATGAATTCGCTTAATGTGTTAAACCTAACGGCAATAATAAAAACATTCCTTGCCTGTCGAAATTTCCGTAATACTATCAGAAAATGCATATTTGCAAACTGTCGGTATATCGTGAAACTTGAGCTTCTCTCATTGTATGGAATGTTCAAAAACGTATCGATATACAGCCCCGTGATGGATAGATGAACGCCGATAGTTTGACTGGAGCACACCCAGCCTGTTCAAGGCAGCTGCAGACACGAAGAAATGGACATTTAACACCTCGATTTTCAATGAATGTGGGAAAGATACCACACAACGAACAAGTAGTAAGCAGCAGCACCATCACTCAACCAAAGATGATAAATGTCGGAAGTATCGTCAGCAAAACTCTCAATAATGAACGGGTGAGGCGATGTTAAATCTGTACCTCTGTGTTATGACGATAAACAGAGCAATATTCGACACATAATTTAATCAAAAACCTTCATATTTATTTAAGAGGTTATCTCTAAAGGGATTGGCCGTTTTTTTACGGTAATATGATCTGAAATACCTTTTTCGACCACTTTCTGAGATTAAGGACGATCATGGTTTGTGTAAGGTGGGTGTCTATCGTAATCAATGTAGTTGTGGCAGACTATGAGGATTGTGGAAGACCGTTGTACTGAACAGAAGCGTCACACACGTTTACTACAACCTAGCAAATATGCTGTTGTAGAACATTACCTGGTACAGTGTCGTGTACTGACTATTCACTTAATTAGCCTGTTGCTGTTTGTAACCAGAAAAGGCACTCCAAATCAGAGAGTGTAAGGTCACTGATGATGACCTTACACCCGCTGAGTACTGCAGACAAGTATTCTGTCTGAAATGTAAACATTTGCATTTTTATAGATTTTTGTGAACTTTTATATTTGTATATTTGACTGTTTTTATATTTAGGCTACCTGTCATTTATTTAACATGTTTTGTGAATTGTCTATTTACTATGTTTCTACATGTGAAAAGACATTAAGCAAAGATTTTGTATGTATGAAAACAAAAGAATGTCAACAGTGGACGTGAATATGTTAGCTCGCTGGTCAGTCCTCGAGTGGATCGCGACGTTTACGGACGCTGTCCTCCAGTGACTTTCTCGGTGTACGCTATGTCGCGTACAATCGCCGCCACAAAAAACAACCGGGATACAATCGCATGAGGAAAGAAGAATAGATATTGGCTCTGGAAGTTTATTTTGAAAGTATGGAGTGCCGTAAATGGTAAGAGTGTCTGAAAGTGGCAGACTCGGTTATCGCGTTGTATGTATGCAACCAATTCACGCGTGTTAAAAAACGGAATCATAACGTGTCTCTGACGTGAGACAATCGTGGCTCGCGGAGTTGACCCACTCACAAAAGTATGAATATTCAATGAAATATATTGAAAACTTTGGTGTAAATCTGTGTTGTCTCGCAGAACAAGTGAATTCATTTACTATAATTATTGTTTGGATGTCTGATATTGTTATATTGACCAGGACTGTACTGGAAGTTGTCGTCAAGCTGTCACACTAAAAGATGAGTGTTAAACAAGTTTGTACTGTGTAGTGATTTTGCCTTTGTGTTAAATACCTACTTAGGAATCATAAGCTTATTAAATGTAAGCCTAATCCTTGGTCACTCAGACAGATATTTTAAATAATGAATAATAATAATATTTAACAGTGAATGGGTAACAACCAGTTGAGATGTAAACATTTACCGGTAAGGCATTTGATTATTTCCATACTGTGACGACTCCTTTTCAACAATGACAATTAAAAATTATTTTCTGAATGCAACAAAAATTTTATAAGAGGCAGTTAGCTTTATAGACTCAACCAATTAGAGTCATGCGCATTTTCAGAGTAGCAATCACACAGTTAGCTTACATTGAGATACTGTAAGTGCTAGATGATCTTAATTAATCACAAGACTGATTAAGAGTATTTAACGCCAACAGTAGATATTTGTACCACAATTGTTACAGTTCAACAAAAGCCACAGCAAAGCTCAAAATTAATTAATTACAAACAGTAATCTAAGTTGAACATTTAAAATCACACCAAACAAATTATTACTTTAAAAAAAAATTTAATAATAAAATTAAATAAACCTTCGCGCGCACACTGATTTTTCTGTTTCTGTGTGCATCACAATCAGATGCGTATAACCAAATTCTTTATTAACCTCGAGTCCCACTTCATAAGTGAGAGAACTCCCAGACTAGACAAAATTGGGGAGGTTAGGATTAAATGTAGTATATGGAAATAGTAGCAGCCCGCGAATTTACAGGCGCTCCGGCGAGCGGTCCCTCGGTTAGAACTACGGTTCACAGAATTAGCAGGTAATTCCATCGAGTATTTACGTACTGTTGCAAGGTGTTCAAAACATGTTCAAATGTTTGTAGAGTCTATGGGACTTAACTACGGGGTCATCAGTCCCTAAACTTACAAACTACTTATGAACTAGCTAATCCTAAGGACGGCACTAATACCCATTCCCGAGGGGGGATTCGAACCCCCGACCGCAGTGGCCGTGCAGACCGTGACTGGAGCGCCTCAGTCCCCTCGGCCACCGCGGCCGGCTTGCAAGGTGTGACAGTAGACCGGAGCCAAAGAAGACACGTTTCAGCCGGGGTAGCAAGGCATACGAGCCCCTGAGAACTGCAATGTCAGCGGTCTCGCAAGTGCCAGAGAGAGACGGAAAATGCTCACAACTACGGCAACGGCGCTCCCCACCCACAAGAGCCGAGAACGCAGCGCTAAGTGACGCACAACTTAAATGTTGCCAGCCATATTTGGAACAGCCGTGACGTTTAGCATTCGGCAACACTCTTGTTGTCTAACTTAAGAGTTTGTTAATGTTAATCCCAGAGCACCTCTCCCTATGGAGTAAGAGAGAGGGCATTGCAATAATGTGACTGACCATAAGCACCTTGGAAGGTGCAGAGACACACGTAGTATTGGCTAATGTGGAAAAAATGCGGGTCGGATGTGCGTGCCCACTATATCTACATCTACATACATACTCGGCAATCCACCGCAAGGTGCGTGGCGGAGGGTACACTATACCACTACTAGGCATTTTCTTTCCTGTTCCACTCCCCAAACAGAACGAGGGAAAAAGGAATGTCTATATGCCTCTTTACGAGTCCTAATTTCTCTTATCTTGTATTTGTGATCTTTACGCGAAATGTAAGTAGGCGGCAGCAAGATCGTACTACACTCAGCTTCAAATTCCGTCCCTCTAAATTTCCTCTACAGAAATTCACGAAAAGAACATCGTCTTTCGTCCAGCGATCACCAATTGAGTTGCCGGAGCATTTCCGTGACACTCGCGGTTTGGTCGAACCAACTAGAAACTGCTCTAGCTGTTCGCCTCTGAACTGCCTCTATGTCTTCCTTTAAACTGATCTGCTGCGGGTCCCAAAAACTTGAGTAATACTCAAGACGTGGTCGTTCAAGCGTTTTATACACGGTCTCCTTTACAGATAAAGTACATCTTCCCAAAATTCTCCCAATAAACCAAAGTCGGCTGTCTGCCTTACTCACAACTCCCCTTACATGTTCGTTCCATGTCATATCGCCCTGCAGTGTTACGCCCAGATATTTAACGACGCGAAAAGTGGTATTCGAACATTATGGGATTGTTTTTTTTTTCTATTTATGTGCATTACGTTACATTTTTCTACATTTAGAGCTAGCTGTCATTCTTCACACCAAATATAAGTTTGTCTAAGTCATTCTGTATGCTATTACATTGAGTTAATGCTAACAACCTCCCATACGCCATAGCATCATCAGCAAACAGCCGCAAATTACAAGTTACTCTGTCCACCACATTATTTATACTGTATAGATAAAAACTAAGAGCGGCCCTATCACACTCCCCTGGGACACGCCTGACGATACACTCATATCTGATGAACACTCGCCGTCGAGAACAACGTACTGCGTTCTATCACTTGGGAAGTCTTCCAGCCAGTCACAAATCGGTTAATCTGTTCCATAATCTCGCATTTTCGTTAGCAGTTGCAGTGTCGCACCACGTCAAATGCACTTTTACAAAACTAGAAAAACACAATTTGCCTGTTGCCCTTCATACATGATTCGCAAGCTGTGTTGTGAGAAAATGCCAAGCTGAGAAGCTGAGTTTCATACGGACTATATTTCCTAAACCCGTGCTGATTTAGAAAAAAGCTTATCCGTCTCCAGAAAATTTACTATATTCGAGCTGAGAATATGTTAGAAAATTCTACAGGAAACTGATGTCAACGATATTGGCCTGTAGTTACTTGGTTTCTTGTAAATGGGAGTCACCTGCGCTTTTTTCCAATCACTAGGAACTTTGCGCTGAATTAAAGATTCGCGATAAATGCAAGCTAAGCAGGGGGCCAATGCCGCAGAATAGTCTTTGTAAAACCGAACTGGTATTCCATCCGGACCAGCAGACTTTTTCGTATTTAGCTCTTTCGGCTGCTTCTCTACACCGGTAATACTTATTACTATGTCCTCCATTACTGATAGCCGAGCGGTCTAAAGCGTTTCGCTGCGGAGCGCGCGGTTGCTCGCCGTGGAGGTTCGAGTCCTCCCTGGGGCATGGGTGAGTGTGTGTTTGTCCGTAGGTTAGTTTACCTAGGTTTAAGTAGTTTGTGAGCTATGGACTGATGACCATGCAGTTTGGTCCGATAGATTTACAAACATTTGAACATTTGAGATCATTAACAGTATACCCCCTCAATCCTTTACGAATCGTGTCTTTTGAAATTCAAAGATATTCTGTCGTACTTCGAAGAAGCCGACTCCTTGTCGCCCGTTGCCAGCTTCGGAGGCTCTGTAGGTCTCTTTCCCCTTTGGAGTACCACTTTTCGCGTTTGTTTCATTGAGCTGCTGAAATGATCGTCCGTACAGCGTTGTTCCTAAGCGTTACTTCTGGCAGCTTCTCTCTCCACAGCGCATCCTGGGACTTCTCTTGTGGCATCGTAGCCTCTCAATGTTAAAAACTGTCACGGTATATCGTCTTAATACCAGGTTTGAATCTTATGTAGTGGCAACATGCTGTGGAGACATTATGCAATGAGATCTACTATTGATGTTGATAGCACACTTTGTTGACGTACCTACTATACTATAGCACGATAGTGTCATCAAGGTCTTCAAGACGCGTGCGGGGAATCGGCAATACCGTATAGAACAGCGGCACATTGGCTAAAAGCCCTTAATGAAGGTCGTCAAACTGTGGTAGACATGCATCATCCTACCGTCTCTGAAGAAGAAGTGCATACTGTTGCCGCGTTAGTGGACAGCGATCGTCGCCAGACGATTCGTGAGCTCCCCTACGAAACCTGATTAGCACATACGATTGTTATACACATCCTGAATGAATGTCTGGGCAGCGTCAATGCACTGTTCGTTTTTGGAGCATCACCTGCGAGGAACTTTACGAAAGAAGTGGCAAGACTTTCTGCACAACCCACCAATCACTTTGCACGACAATGTGTGGGTGCCTACAGAGCAAGCTGTGGCTACTCTGTTTAGTTCGGTCGATGGGACTGGGAAGTATTGTACTATCCGCTATACTCCCCAGACTTAAGTCCTTGTGATTTTGATATTATTCCGAAGAAGCATTCACTTCAGAACTGTTCCATAGATTCGACAGGCAGTAGACCGCTCCATTCAGACCATCAACAGAACAGGCTCTGCCAGTAGTATACTTCACCTTCAACAACGGTGGCAACAGGATGTATACAACGCTGGTTACTACTTTGAGGGACAGTTAGAGGTGCAAAAATGTAACGCTTTTGTATCAGTTGTGAATAAATAGTTGCCACTATTTAATTTCCAACCCTCATAAATTATTGTCGCATAGGCAACTAATACATTCCTGGCCATTAAAATTGCTACACCACGAAGATGTCGAGCTACAGACGCGAAATTTAACCGACAGGAAGAAGATGATGTGATATGCAAATGCTTAGCTTTCAAGAGCATTCACAGAAGGTTGGAACCGGTGGCGACACTACAACGTGCTGACATGTGGAAAGTTTCCAACCGATTTCTCATACACAAACAACAGTTGGACGGCGTTGTCTGGTGACACGTTGTTGTTATGCCTCGTGCAAGGAGGAGAAGTGAGTACCATCACGTTTCCGACTTTGATAAAGATCGAATTGTAGCCTATCGCGATAGCGGTTTATCGTATCGCGACATTACAGCTCAAGTTGGTCGCGATCCAATTACTGTTAGCAGAATAGCAGAATATGAATTCGGTGGGTTCAGGACAGCAATGCGGAACGCCGTGCTGGATCTCAACGGCCTCATATCATTAGCAGTCGAGATGACAGGCATCTTATCCGCATGGCTGTAATGGATCGTGCAGCCACGTGTCGATCCCTGAGTCAACAGATTGGGCTCGGTGGAGAGGGAGGGGAATTTGCAAGACAACAACCATCTCCACGAACAGATCGACGACTTTTGCAGCAGCATGGACTATTAGCTCGGAAACCATGGCTGCCACACAGGCGTATCACCCGGTGTGATGGTATGGGATGCTATTGGTTACACGTCTCGGTCACCTCTTGTTCGCATCGACGGCACTTTGAACAGTGGCTGATTCATTTCAGATGTGTTACGACCCATGGCTCTACCCTTCATTCGATCCCTGCGAAACCATACATTTCAGCAGGATAATGCACGACCGCATGTTGCAGGTCGCTTACGTGCCCTTCCTGGATATGGAAAATGTCCGACTGCTGCCCTGGCCAGCACATTCTCTAGATCTCCCACCAATTGAAAATGTCTGGTCAATTGTGACGAGCCAGTTGCTCGGCCACAATACGACAGTCACTACTCTTTATGAACTGTGGTATCGTGTTGAAGTGCATGGACATCTATATCTGTAGACGCCATCCAAGCTCTGTTTGACTCAATGCCCAGGTGTATCAAGGCCGTTATTAGGGCCAGAGGTGGTCGTTCTTGGTATTGATTTCTCAGTATCTATGCACGCAAATTGTGTCAAAATGTAATCACATGTCAGTTCTGATATAATAAATTTGTCCAATGAATACCCGTTTATCATCTGCAATCCTTGGTGTAGCAATTTTAATGGCCAATGTAAGTATAGTGCTGCTCTATATCAACAAAGTGACGAGTTTCATGTTTTGGGATTGTGATGGAGTTGGAAGGAATATAAGCGTGTGCAACGTGGCCACTGTCACACCTTGGAGAAAAAATGGCGGAACTTCTGGCTCGAGTGTTGAGTGCAGTAAAATATGTAAATAAATTAGTGAAATAAAATGCTGTAATAAATGAAAAGTGAAGAATAAGTGAAGTAAAAATGGTAATTTAGTTCAGTTCAGAATAGTTAGGCACAGCTGAGTAAAACAGCAGACCTGCGGCCGCTTTCTTACAGAGCATCGACCGGCTAACATAGCAGATTCAGCAGGTCATTGTCTCACCAAGTATACACGTTGCTTCGTGAATAGGCGTCAGCAAGATCGTACTACACTCAGCTTCAAATTTCGGCCCTACAACTTTCCTCAGCAGAAATTCACAAAAAAAGCGTCGTCTTTTCTCCAGCGATCCGCAATTGAGTTGCCGGAGCATTTCCGTGACAAATTAGTGACAGGGCCGCACATTCAGTCTCACCAGTTACGGTACAAACATTACAGTGTCTTCGTTAGAACGCTTCACGAGTTATAGGTGTGCTAGCTTCCTGCTTCGCTGGCGTCGGCTGAGGCAACACCACCTAGAAGACAAGGCCTTACAACAGGCCGTGACAACGTAACACTGAGGCCGCGGCCGCCATCTGACTGGCCGGCCGCTGCGCGGCGGTGGGCGTGCCCCAGCCAACAGCCAGTGAGGTGGCGGCCGCGGCCTCTAAATGTGACGTTGGTTCAAAAATGTTCAAATGTTAGTAAATCTATCGGACCAAACTGCGTGGTCATCAGTCCGTAGCTTACAAACTACTTAAACCTAGGTAAACTAACCTAAGGACAACACACACACCCATGTCCCAGAGAGGACTCGAACCTCCACGGTGAGCAACCGCGCGCTCCGCAGCGAGACGTTTTAGACCGCTCGGCTACTCCACCGCGGCTGTGACGTCGGCACGGCCAGTTGCGCGGCCAACGGGAAAGACAGGCCTCAGCGCGCACATCATGTGACTTAAGCAAGGTAGTTCCGAGCCGGCGTGATCGCTAGCTCCGTGGCTGCCCGCTATGACGCAGTGGGCAGTGCCCCAGCGGCCGGCCAATCGGCTAGCGATCGCGCCAGCTCGGAACTACCTTGCTTACGTGGCATAATGTGCGCGCTGAGGCCTGTCTTTCTCGCCGGCCACGGCGTGTTGTAGGGCCTTGTCTTCTAGGTGGTGTTGGCTGAGGCGTGAGCACTGCAGGTGCAGACAGTGAGTACCTAGGACTGCCTGTGTCGGGTAGCGCGGCCTCCCGCTGCAGCGCGGCCTGGGTGTCGGCGTACTCCTGGCTGCGGCCAGCCAGTAAGCGCAGGCACTCGTGCAGCGACCGCTGCTCCTGCTCAGACAGCGGCTGACGCGCCGGCCGCGCGCTGCTCAGGCACGACAGCACCGCGCCCCACACCACGTAGCGGCCGCGCACGCTGCACCACTCGCCTGCCGCACCGCCGACTGCGTTCACTTCTCTACACGTTCCCAAGAGATAACTTCTTTCTTAGTCATTTATGTAGCCGGCCGCAGTGGCCGAGGGGACTGAGGCGCTCCAGTCACGGTCTGCACGGCCACTACGGTCGGAGGTTCGAATGTCCCCTCAGGATTCGAATGTAGACCGTCGCACACTACAAAACCACGTTTCTCCACATTCACTGTCTTTCTGTTCAGGTTTAACACACTCTTGCAACGTAAATCGAAATAGGCCTGTCTGTCTCTTAGATGACAGGAATTACAACAATTTTTTCAATGTTAATAATTTCACTTACTTCTCTCGATTTCTAACCCCTGTACCATGTGGTGGTACAAATACTGGTCAGCGGTTTAAATTCATCACTTGCCGTGTTTGTAAATTGAAAAATGTATGTATCTACCGGACGTAATATGATTTACTAAAATTTTGATACCATCTAAGAAAGTGATTAAAGACACTTAGCCGCGGCCGAGTGCCCAAGTGTATTGACGCGCTATGCACCGATGCGCGAGGCCGTTCCCCGTCGGGGGTTCGAATCCCCCCTCGGGAATGGATGTTTGTGTCGTCTTTAGCATAAGGTAGTTCATAAGTAGTTTGTAAGTTATGGACTGGTGACCCCGTAGTTAAGTCCCATAAGCTTTACAAACATTTGCACATTTTCATATATGTAATAGCTCTTTAAAGCAGGGTATTTTACCTGATGAACTGAAATATGCTCTCGTTAAACCTGTGCCTAAGAAATGGGATACGTCTGATGACAACAACTACCGCCCTATATCAATTCTGACATCTTCATCAAAACTTTTGAAAAAGTTATGTATTCTCCAGTAACTTCACATATTAGTAAAAATAAAGTTCCAACACAATGTCAATTTGGTTTTCAAAACAGCTGTCCAACGGAAAATGCTATATACAGGGTGTTTCACTAAGTGTGTTTGCCTCTGTAACTTATAAAATAATAGGTGACGGGAAATTTTAATGCGGTAGATCAACACAAGAAATGTTACACTTTCTGCGGAGCTATGAACGTAGTTTGTTGTATCATTTTTCAAAGAATTACAGCACAAAGATATAATTTTTTAAATGGAACAATAGTTTTTTCTATCGTGCATTGGATTCGTTGAAACCAACTGCGTCCAAATCAATTTAAACTACATTCCTATCACTGTTAGTTTGGGAGCTACAACCCTTCAGAGTTTCAGGGGCAGATACCACACACGCTGCGCATAATGCAATGCGCCTTCTAAATGTGGTGCGGCCGAGTTGTAACGTTGCCGGTGTCATGGAGCGAGAAGCTTCCTCGATGCGCTGTTAGACTGCCGACTGTCGCCGCACACGGCCGTATACCCGACAGTTGGAGCCACACAAACAACCGGGGCTCAATATACCACAGTTACTGACATCGGATGACGATGGCATACACGAACGACGAGTACGTTGACATGTTGCTGATGCTTGGCGAGTGCCGACACGATGCCACTGAAGCTTCTCGCTCCGTGATACCGGCGACGTTACAACTCGGCCGCACCACATTTAGAAGGCGCATTGCATTATGCGCAGCGTTTGTGGTATATGCCCCTGAAAATTTGAAATGTTGTAGCTCCCAAACTAACAGTGATAGGAATGTAGTTGAAATTGATTTGGACGCAGCTGGTTTCAACGAATCCAATGCACGATAGAAGAAACTATTCTTCCATTTAAAAAATTACATCTTTGTGCTGTAACTCTTTGGAAAAGGACACAATAAACTATGTTCATAGCTCCGCAGAAAGTGTAACATTTCTTGTGTTGACCTAAAATTTGCCGTCACCAATTACTTTATAAGTTACAGAGGCAAACACACTTAGTGAAACACCCTGTATACAGTCAATGATGACATAATGCTTTGAATAACCGGCCATCACCCGCTGGATTTTTTGTGATCTTTCAAAGACTTTTCATCGTGTAAATCATGGAATTCTTCTAGATAAGCTTAAGTATATCGGTACAAGTCGGAGAGTAAACATATGTTTGAAATCACACTAACTCTAAGAATGCAGAAAGTTGAAATAAGCAGTTCACGTAATATAGAAGAAACGAATAATTCCTCTAACTGGGGAGTTATCAAAAATGGGGTCCCACAAGGTTCAGTCTTGGGCCCTTTGCTGTCCTCAATATATATTAGCGCCTTGCCATTCTCTACTCAAAAAGATGCTAAGCTAATTATTTTTGCTGACGATACAAGTATAGCTATCACGTCTGACAAACAGGAATTAACTGATGAAATTGTAAATGATGACTTTCAGAAAATCATTAAGTGGTTCTCTACAAACCGAATACAATAAACAGTATATGCAGTTTTATACAATAAACGGCATGACACCAAAAATAAATACTGAATTTGAACAGAAAAATTTGTAGGTATGGTAGAATATTCAAACGTTTTCGGTGTTTGCATCGACGAGGGATTGAATTGGAAGAAACACGTTAAAGATATGCTGAAACGTTTGAGTTCAGCTACTTATGCTATGCAGGGTCAGTGCCAACGTTTGGTGAAATACATCTCAGTAAATTAGCTTACTATGCCTATTTTCGTATGAGATCATATTGTGCGGAAATTCAACATTGAACAAAAAATAGTCATTCAACAAAACCGTGTAATCAGAATAATTCCTGGAGCTCACCCAAGTTGTTGTTGCGGTCTTCAGTCTGGAGACTGGTTTGATGCAGCTCTCCACCCTACTCTATTCTGAACAAGCCTCTTCATCTCCTCATAAGACTTGCAACCTATATTCATTTGAATCTACTTACTGTGTTTATCCCTCGGTCTACGTCTGAGATTTTTTACCCCACAGACTTAAATTCACGATTCCTTCATGTCTAAGAATGAATCCTATCGCTCTATCCCTTCTTTTAGTCAAGGTATGCCAGAAATTCCTTTTCTCCCCAATTCAGTTCAGCACCTCTTCAGTACTTACGCGATCCACCCACCTAATCTTCAGCCCACATTTTAAAAGTCTCTATCCTCTTCCTGTCCGCATTGTTTATCGTCCATGTTTCTCTCCCATACAAGGCAACACTCCACAAAAATGGCTTCAGAAAGGACTTCCTTACGCTTAAATTTGTATTCTTTGTTAACAAATCTCTCTTCTTCAAAAACGCTTGTCTTCCCATTGCCATTCTGCATTTCATACCCTATTTACTGAGACAATCGTATGTTATTTCCCAAGTAACAAAACTCATCTACCACCTTTATTGTTTCGTTACTTAATCTAATTCCTTCAGCCTCGCAAGATTTTCTTAGATTGCACTCCATTACCCCTGTTTTACTCTTGTTAATGTTCATTTTATACGCACATTTCAACGCACTGTCCATTCCGTTCAACTGCTCTTCGAGTTCTTTTGCTGTCTCTGACAAAATTACCATGTCATCGGCAAAACGCAATGTTTTTATTTCTTCACCCTGAATTTTAATTCCTTCTCCAAATTTCTCCTTGTTTTCCTTTCTAGCTTGCTCGATATACAAATTAAATAGCATTGGAGAAAGGCTACAACTCTGTCTTACTCCCTTCCCAACCTCTGCATCCCTTTCATGCCCGTCAACCCTGATAATTGCTGTAAGATTTATGTACAAGTTGTAAATAGCATTCCCTTCCCTATATTTCACTCCTGATGATTTCAGAATTTGAAAGAGTGTTTTACACATTGTCAAAAGCTTTCTCCAAAATGATCCAGCAAACATTTATTTAAGGATCTAAGGATCTTTACTGTAAGCTCCACAATATATACTCACTCAAGAAATTTGTTATTAACAATCCGACACAATTCAAAAGTAATAGCAGTGTGCAAAGCTACAACACTAGGAGAAACCGTGATATTCTGTATTCAATGTTGAATATAACTTTGGCACAGAAAGGGGTGAATTAGGCTGCCACAAAAGTCTTCGATCACTTAGCAAGTAGCATCAAAAGTCTGACAGATACGATCTGGTATTTAAAAAGAAATTAAACAAATGAATGAATGGCAACTCCTATACTTTATGTGAATCTTTAGGTAAAACTTTTAAAAAATTACAATAACAAAAACCTTAAAATATTGAGTGTCATGTGCAGACACCATTTACTAAACTGACATGTACCACATTATACTAAGAACAACAAATACACTAATTAATTCGACGACTCTCGAACCACATATGCAATTCACAAAAATATCATACCTAAAAAATTAATCTGCCTTTTGACGTAGTAACCTTGTAAATACATGTCACCGATTCATGTAAGAGCTCGGACCAGGTGGGGATCTACACTGAAGAACGGGTCAGTGGCGATCTTCGCCTTAATTACACACTCGCTACTACATTCATTAGCGTATCAGTCGAGATATCTAGGTCCTGAAGTACTGTCATCAGCAGAATTAACTAAAATGGTTCGACGTCTTTCTGTCGGTTCCACGTAGTGGAGACAACATTACAGCAACCGAGATAGTAGTAACAACAGAAAGCTGCTGCACAGGAGGTTGGTGTTGACTTGTATTTACTCCGCCAAACGAATTACACTAGCAGTTTGGTTCAAACAGTATAATGATCAGGTAGAGCAATGCAACAACGTGACCAACCCTAAACTGTGGCATGAAGAGCCACAGGAAGGCTGTAAGCAGGACAGAAACAAACACACGTGGCTGCAGCTGTTGGAATGTCCCATAGTGTAATTTCCAGGACCTGGATGCTATTTCAGACAGCAGTAAATGTTAAAATAAGGCAATACCAAAGTCGTCAATGGGCACCATCAGCAACAGATGAGCTAGGAAGGGGAGGCAATGTCGTGGGGTATCAGCCATTCAAATGAATTTAGCTCTTGGGAAGATTTTCGATTAAAATTTAAAGAGAGGTTCTGGTCAGATAATACTTATGAGAAAGTAAAGGTAGAATTGTCAGATCCTTCTTTTTATTCCAAGAAATCTGGAAGTATTAAAAAGAAAAAAGAAGAAGTAGAAATTTCCAACTAAGTTCAGGTATAAAGAAACAAACTAGTAAATTCTTTCATAGGTGGTGTGGTCCGTATATTATTTCTGATATACCACATCCAAATGCAGCGTACTTCAAAGATCCAAATACAGATGTAAGCATCGGTTTATATCACGTGTACACTTTAAAACCGTACAAGAAACCTCAAATGGATTAACTCATTTTATTAATTGATTTTAATAAACACGAATGGGCAGCGCAAGATACGCTTACGAATAACGAGCAACTTAAAAAAGTAGTGTTACCAACTTAAACCTACCGATCAGTAAGTAAAATTTAACGCTTGAAAATAAGTACGGAATAACTTGTCTATAACATCTCAGGTATATTATTTAGGTTTATTGAATTACTTTATTACAATAGTAATGTGAGAATGTAATGTTTGTGTGCAGAAAGCTATTTGTGCTACCAACTGTTGCAAATATGCACGCAAGTAAAATTTTACTTAAGTAACATAGTGGAATATAAATACTCTGCCTTGACATTTACACCGATAACGACAAATACCGATTTTGACATCATGTGATCAATGAGATTACATAATTATACTCGAAAGTGGAAATAATCTAAACTGAATTGAATGTTGAATAACAAGCGAAGATATGTCTAGACATTCAGTATAGTCTACGAATAATGATGATGATTTCTTATATCATTAAGTTGGTGTAGTATTTTTATAGTTTGGGGGATTTTGTACATTTTATGAAGGATACAAACCAGAGGGGTGGGTTTGTATGCATTTTATATACGAAGTTATGTACACGTACACATACACACAGTTACACTACACATTTTACATACACGCACACTGCACGGACACGTGACACTAGACACTCACCAAGGCATTGTAATAGTGGCAGTTGGAGCTTTTCGTCGGGGGGTCCTGTAAGTGAAACTATAGTGTCCGTTCTGAAGCGGAGCGGCTCACATCTCGCCTGCCATCTTTTGCCCTCCGGTGCTATAGTGATGAACTGAAGGGACTAGGGGTTTCCGGGGAAGGGGGTGGGGGGGGGTGTTTCCTGTCTTTTTGGCTATCTTCTGTCTTTCTTCGGCTCCAACTTCCAGATCTTCCTTTTCATTTTCTTACTACTCTTTTATAGAGCACCAGCCTTTCAGTCCCCTTTCCATATTTCAATAGTTTCTATCGCTCAAACCTTTCTTATTTTCTGTGTCAGATTTTTTTTCTTTCCATTTTGTCTGACTACAACCCCAGTTGATTACTCCTGAGGGTATTGCCCGAGGTCTAGTTCACGCACTATACACATACACACATGTCAACATACGTACACACGCATTTACACAGACACAAACACACGATTCACAAACACATTTATTTACCCTTTACACTTATTACGCACAGTTTACAACAGTACAATTTAGTTTGGGGTAGGATAAGTTTGAGTATATTTTTTATTTAGAACAGTTTCTCTTTGCTTTGTTAGTGATGTAATATAAGTTGTGTAGGAAGATAGAAGACATCTTTTTTTTCCTCATTTTTGCAGTGAAAACTTACCTATGCTCCTTCTTAGGATGAGAATTCATTCAGATTTGGAACTGCGCCTACCAACCTAAACTTATTTAGCTGGTAAGGTTAAGGGTTGCAGTAATAGTGAGAGATGTGTAAGGAAGGTTGTTTCTATGGTCATTCTCCTACCATTCGTACATTACATGGGAATGTAATCCGATCGCCTGTTAAATGACAAGGCTAACTGACATATGTATTACTTGCGAAGAGAGAGAAACAGCCTATTGTATGAGAGACTATTCTAAATATTTAGTGAAAATGTTGTATGATAATACTCAAACACGGTACAGTAGTATCACAATGTTTATAATTTAAGAGCATAATTTTCTGGAATAAGTCTCTGTACTTTTCTCTTCTAAACATAATTATTGGGTAGTAACAAGAAGAGAAGTGTTTATAATTTGACGTCTAGTATCTAAGGTGGGGGGCATGTAGTGTATCAAGTGACACTACATTCCTTCCTACCGACTCAAGACGACCAAATTAATTAATTTAAGGAAATTAGCGTGGCAGGTAACGAGATTCTGCCTAGGGTTTTCTGTCTTCCTAGGTGGAAACTCCTGGTGGCACCTGCTACGGGCACAGAAGTGTATGTGCAGGTTTACCAACATGAGATGCAGGGGCCTGTATAGAGGACGCAGCATGGAGTCCTTAATTACATAAGTGTTCCATGGTGGAACGAAAACACAGATGAGTGTAGTGTTGAAGGTTGTTGTCATTGTTGTGATGTACGAGAAGTTATATAGTCGGAACTATCACAGACTGGAACTGATCATAAAATGCAATTTGATTCTATGTAAATGTATACAGTGTGAATGAAGTTCTGTAAATCACAGTACATTAAAGGAGTACTGTTATTTGTTTCCGACATACAACTTTCATTTGATTAGAAGAAGTATTTATGGATTGAAATGATAATTTCTCTACAGTTTTGTGCATGGCTGTGAATCAGCGACTGTTACAATACAATTAAACTTTTAAGGGGCAGCCCTCAGTCGCAAAGTACGAATATAATCGTAACCAGGTCGACGTCGACGTTAGCAGCGGAGACATCGCAACCCCTAGTGACTGCTCCGCCTGGTCATAATTATTTACTTTTTAGGTATGACTATCTGATTGTGTCAGATATTTTTTGTATTATTTTAGATCTTGACATGTAGTTTTAACATATTCATCTTCGTCTGAAGAAGGTGCCCATAGCGGCATTGAAACCTGGTTACGATTATATTGGGACTTTGCGACTGAGGGCTGCCCCTTAAAAGTTTAATTGATAATTTCTCTTCCTCTCAAGCTCTGATCAACTTTGGATACGATTGTCAGATGCATGCTACCCCAAGAAAGAGACTTCTTGATCGAGGAACAGACTAGCTGGGCCTCATAAGCCAAGGGGTAAATTAAATAGCAGACAAAAATTCGCACTTCATATGAGTTGTATCATTTGTAATAACATAATATTAATGTTTACTTCAAGGAATGCTAAAAAGCTTTACATTACTGTGAAAAACTGGATCAACACAACAATCTGTTACAAGCAGAATATTATAGGATACAGTAAATTTACTACAATTTGTCGATTCCAGGTTCTTGATGTAAGCAATCAGAATCAATATGTTCAGAAGTGAAGCTGCTGCATGGAACTTCTACAGCCGACACGAAAGATTTAAGTTTTTTTTTCCATTTTGTGCCAATTTCTAATCTCGTTTTCATTTATTCTTCGTTCTTTTCTTTGTCCCACGATCTATGCCATCCTTCCCAACAACAACACATCCTATTGGGAGCAATGCACACAAACCATAACACTATACTCCCGCTGTGCACTGTTAACGATAACGATTTGGCTCAAGTAGTGTCAAACAATGCCAGAAGACGACAATGCCGTACAATGCTTTGAAGTCCTGTAAGCCCTGACACTTGTTAAACTTGACAGTATTGCCAAATTATAGGAAAGTGAAGCAAAATAAAACGTAAAAGGTGGACACTGTACGTTCTGATTGATTCAGTGATGTGGACAATGTACGATTGGTTTTAACCATTCATTTTCAGTGTTAAAATATATCTGAAGGCAGGACCGTGTAGAGCACATAAAACACCTCCGAAAACCATATAAACCTCGATTTTGTCTGGAAGTGGACAATATACGTTTTTATTAGTTGCTCCTCATTTATAAATAGACTAACACACACCTTCAACCGTTAATGTAGTAAATTCTTTATTACTAGTTACTTTAAGTCATTGTTATCATCTGCAGACCCACTGGATACCTTTTCTAGCAGTCAAATGTTTATAAATTTAAGAGACCTAACTGCTAACAGTGTATAATAATATTAACTGATTTTTTCAATATTTATCTCAGTATATACGCATTATACATTAATCGTGGTAGTTTTTATAGCTTCAAGTAAAAAATCATGCATTAAAGGGTTAGGGACTGGAATGCAGTCCAGCATTCAGTCTGGAGAATAGTAACTCAAATAAAATTCCTCCATGATCCCCTATTCAATGCTAACATTGATGTCTCGTCTGATGTTATGCTTTTACTTCAAAATCATTCTTCACCGAATCTTCTTAGTCTACCTCGACTCCTCTTACCCTCCGCTGCCGAGCTCATGAGACTCTTAGGTAACTTGCTTCTCCCATGCGTGTAACATGACTCCCCCCCCCCCCCCCCATTTCAGTCTGTTCGCTCTAACTGCTTCATCTATGGTGTTCATTCCCAGTTTTTCTTCGATTTCCTCATTATGGACACCCTCCTGCCATTGTTCCCATCTATTAGTACTTGCAATCATTCTTGCTACTTTCATATCTGTAATCTCTACCTTATGAATAAGGTAACCTGAATCCACCCAACTTTCACTCCCATACAACAAAATTGGTCGAAAGACAGAACGGTGCACCTCTAACTTAGTCTTGGTACTTACTTCCTTCTTGCAGAAGAGAGTAGATCTTAGCTGAGCACTCACTGCATTAGCTTTGTGCCACCTCGATTCCAGTTCTTTCACTATGTTGCCATCCTGTGAGAAAATACATCCCAGGAACTTGAAACTGTCTACCTGTTCTAACTTTGGTCCTCCTGTTTAAATCTCTTTCCCACAGACATTACTTTCGTTTTGGAGATGTTGATCTTCATATCATAATCCTTACACCACTGATCAAGCTCTGAAATATTAGTTTGCAACCTTTCAATCGAATCGACCATTACAACTAAGTCATCTGCATATGCGAGACTGCTTATTTTGTTTTCACCTATTTTAATCCCGCCCTGCCAGTCTACTGTTTTCGGCATATGAGCCATGAATAGTATGAACAACAGTGGTGACAGATTACAGCCTTGTCTTACCCCTGAAACTGCCCTGAACCATGAGCTTAATTTTCCATCTACTCTAACTGCTGCCTGACAGTCTACGTAAAGCCCTTTATTCTTGAAACCAAAAATTCCCATAACGAGAAATGATGTGGTAACTAATATTAGTAGTCAGGAATTTTCTTATATCCTATTGGAATTTCGTCACGCGCAGCTTTCGTGCAAACAGAGTTAGTAATGAATTTAGATTGCCACAGGACTAATAGTACTCGTGCGTGCACCCACCTGCGTCGTCCCAGGAGACGCAGAGCTCGCGCTGGGCGTTGACGCAGCAGTCGAGCAGGTCTAGCAGCTTGGCGCCGAAGAGCGCGGGCTGTGTGGCGCAGGCGTCGCCTGGCGCCAGCGGCCGTGGCGCCAGAAGCGCGGGCTCGGTGCAGTCATGGAAGTGGTCCACCCACTGGCGCGCCAGCACGCCCAGATCCTCGGCCTCCTCGTGGCGCCACGACGGGCCCCGCCGCGACGCCGCGCGCAGCAGCCGCGAAGCCTCGTCCAGCAGCCGGCCGCCGTAGAAGCTGCAGCGCCGCGGCCGCCACCCAGCCACTGACACCCCAGCACACCATCCGCCAAAATTGCAAAAAGTCAGGTCCATATGCAGAACGATAAGAGTGAAGAAGCTTCAGGACAAGGAAATATATAACAATGATCTCAGAAAGGTACCAGTTAATCGGAGGTAGTCATTTAGTGTCATTGGAAGAGGAGTGGACAAGGTACAGGGACACACTACCAGAAGTGGCTATAGAATGTCTTGGAACAGTAGTGTGTAAAGGCATGAAGTAGCAGACAGCTTGGTGGGGGTGACACAGTCAAGGCAGCCTGTCAAAGGAAAAAACGTTTCCATACTAGAGATCCGGCAGAATGAGAAAGTTGTTGTTATGGTCTTCAGTCCGGAGACTTGTTTGATGCAGCTCTCCGCCCTACTCTATCCTGAGCAAGCCTTTTCATCTACTGATAACAACGACAACCCACATCCACTTGAATCTGCTTACTATACGGGTCTCTTGGTCTCCCTCTGCGATTTTTACCCCGCACACTTCCCTCCAATGCTAAATTTACGATTCCTCGATGTCTAAGAATGTGTCCTACCAAGCGATCCCTTCTTTTAGTCAGGGTATGCCAAAAATTCCTTTTCTCACCAATTCTGTTCAGTACCTCTTCATTAGTAATGCGATCTACCAACCTAATCTTCAGCATTCTTCTGTAGCACCACATTTCAAAAGCCTCTATCCTCTTTCTGTCTGCACTACTTATCGTCCATGTTTCACTCCCGTGCAAGGCAACACTCCACACAAATTCCTTCAGAAAACACTACCTTACACTTAAATTAATATTCGATGTTAGCAAATTTCTCTTTTCAAAAATGCTTTTCTTCCCATTGCCATTCTGCATTTTATATACTCTGTAGTGCGACAATCGCATGTTATTTTACTACCCAAGTAACGAAACTCATCTACCATCTTCATTGTTTCATTCCATAATCTAATTACTTCAGCATCGCCTGATTTTCTAAGACCGCATTCCATTATTTTTGTTTTGCTCTTGTTAATGTTGATTTTATACGCTCTCTTCAACGCACTGTCCAATTCATTTAAGTGCTCTTCCAGGTCCTGTGCTGTCTCTGTCAGAATTACAATGTCATTAGCAAAACGCAATGTTTTTATTTCTTCCTCCTGAACTTTAATCCATATTCCGAATTTTTCCATGCTTTCCTTCATCGCCTGCTCGATGTACAAATTGAATAACATCGGAGAAAAGCTACAACCCTGTCTTACTCCCTTCCAATCTGATGCTTTCCTTCCATGCCCTTCTAGTCTAATAACTGCGGTCTGGCTTTTGTACAAGTTGTAAATAACTCTCCTTTCCCTGTATTTTACCCAGAATTTGAAAGAGTGTATTCCAGTCAACATTGTCAAACGCTTTCTCTAAATCTACAAAAGCTAAAAATGTGGGTTTGCCTTTCCTTAATCTATCTTCTAAGATAAGACGTAAAGTGAGTATTGCCTCCCGGATTCCTACGTTCCTCCTGACTCCAAACTGATCTTCCCCGAGGTTAGCTTCTACCAGCTTTTCCATTCTCCTGTAGATCATCCGTGTTAAAATTTTGCAACCATGACTTACCAAACTGATGGTTCTGTAATTTTCACACCTGTCTGCGCCTGATTTCTTTGGAATGGGGTTTATAACATTTTTCTTAAAGTCTGAGAGGATTTCGTCTGTCTCATACATCCTGCACACCTGTTCAAATAGTTTTGTCATGGCTGTCTCTCCCAGAGACTTTAGTAGCTCTGTGGGTATGTCATCTACTCCTGGGACCCTGTTCCGACCTAGGTCTTTCAGGGCTCTGTCAAACTCATGTCTCAGTATAGTATCTCCTATTTCATCTTGATCTATTTCCTCTTCCCTTCCTACAACATCATCTCTAAGTTCATTTCCTTTGTAGAGCTGTTCTATGTACTCTTTCCACCTTTCAGCTTTCCCTTCATTGCTGAGAACTGGTTTCCCATCTGAGTTCTTTAGATTCGTAGAGTTGTTTTTCTTGTCCCCAAATGTCTCTTTTATTTTCCTGTAGGCGGTATCTACTTTCCCCCTTCTTATACATTATTCTACAGATTTGCATTTGGTTTCTAGCCACTCCTGCTTAGCCATATTGCATTTCCTGTCAATGAGAAAGTTGTGTTGAAAAAATAAACAAAGCCAAACAGATAATTGCAGAATCCAAGCAGCAATCATATAAAGGCTTTGGAAATAAGTTAGAAACTATGGGTCAAGGAGCGGACAAACCATTCTGGAAAGTAATTAGCAGTCTTCGAATTGGAGGGAAAAAAGCAATTGGCACGCGGGAGCAGCCTAGCGGTCTGGAGTGCCACGTTACGGATCGCGCGACCTCCCGCGTCAGAAGTTAGAATCATGGACGTACATAAGGGAGGGGTCCAGGAGGTCCGGACACCCCCCTTAGCTTATATTAAAAAAAATTAAAACAAAACTAGAATATTTGCCAATATCCGCTTTCTTTAATCCTGTGCCACAAAATTGGGATCATGGAACGTACTTGGTTTGCATAGCAATAATCTGTCTGGAGGTATGATTCAACAAACAATAGCTGTGTCCCATAACTGTGTTCCAGTTTAACTATTTAATTGTCACATTTGAAACAACTATGAACTAAGTTGATATTTTGTGTTGTGACCTCGTCACCTTTTGTTGTTTCCTCGTCCCGGTCTAGTCGTCAGTAAGGTACTGGTGTAGGAATTGATGTCAATTGTAACAACTATTCAGATTAATAATACAACTTTTATTGACTGAAAATTATAATACACAACTTTAGAACGTATGTCTGTTTCTTCTCTCTTCTTGCTTCTCGTAGTGTCTTCCGTATGATGCTAGCTGCACTGAGACCTAGTTACTGCTAAGTTCGTAGCTGCCTGAGTAATAACTAGTAACTGTCCAAGTTCTCACTAGTAACTGACGGGCGTCCAGACGTATGTCGGCTTAGATACAGCCGTTTGTAGAGGGTGCGCATCTTCGGTTCCTCCCTCCAGAATGCGCGGCGCCTGCTTGCGATTGGCTTTCGGTCGATCTCTCCTTTCCCCACGATCATTCTCTTACAGCCGGCCGCGATGGCCGAGGTGACTGAGGCGCTCCAGTCACGTTCCGCACGGCCACTACGGTCGGGGGCTGGAATCCCTCCTCGGGCATGGATATTTGTGCCGACCTTAGTATTAGGTAGTTGATAAGTAGTTTGTAAGTTTAGGAACTGATGACCCCGAAGTTAAGTTCCATAAGCTTTACAAACATTTGAACATTTGTTCTCTTACATCTGGCGTGAGGCGCTGACTTTACGCCACAACGTTTTGCGTTAAGGCATAGCCAATTGCTTCTTTTCGCGCTCTACACATCCCTCGCCTAGAACATTTTATAATGGTACTGATTTTATGATGATTTTACCAGATTGTAAAAATCATCATCATCATATGCAGACAATCTAAGAGGTTGCTCAGATTATTTCCTTGATCATTCCTATATATTAGGAGCAGCAGAGGACTTGTGACATTTCCTTGGGGAATACTAGATATCAAGACATTATGACCTTCCGTCTGTTACTGTGAAATCATCACTCCAGTCGCACAAATTAAACAATAATTCGTAGGCACGCAATTTGATTAAAATTGCTTGTTGGGACTGGTGCAAAAAGCCTTCTCGTAACTTTGAAAAAAATGAATCAATTTGAGATTGCATGTCTCATTACTTCCTGAGAGTAAAGAACTTGTTATGCTGCACAAGAAAATATTTTCTCAACTCGTATTGGTTGCGCCGAAACAGATCATTTCCTTAAAGGTGATCGTAAGGTGCAAGCCAGTATATGCTGCAAAATCCTACTGCAAATCAACGTCAGGAGTAGTCCTTTGAATTACATGCCTATCTCTTTTTTTCTTGAATATTGGTGTAAACTGTGCCAGTCTTTAGATACTTCTGTTTAATGGAACGATAGTTGTAAATGGTTACTAATTACGGAGCTATTATATTGCCATCTCTGAAAGGAACCTAATTTATTTGCAATCTGGACCAGAAGTGTTCAAATGTTTGTAAAGCTATGGGCCAAAACACAAGTGGTCATCAGTCCCTAGACTTACAAACTACTTAATTATGCTAAGAACAAAACATACGTTCACGACCGAGGGAGGACTCGAATTCCGCAGCAAAGCACCTCAGTTCGTTAGTCACTCACACGCGGCTCTGAACCAGAATATTACCTTTTATTATGTTATATCAGTCGCGTCTCAACATCTAGGGCATCTACTTCTATCTAACTCATACCAACAGCTTTTCTGTTTTTTGATTCCATGACTCTTTACTTTGTCATCTTTGGCGTAGGTATTTCAGGAAACTATTTATTTAGTAACTCCACTTTAACTTAACTACAAGACGCATTCATTGTAGAACCAAATAGCACTATACTTCCGCAGGAATAGTTGTTGAACTATGTGGTAATGCCATTCAAGAACAAGTACTTAAGAGTAAAAGACGAACAGATATTTTACTGTACTAACTGACGAAATCAGACATTAACACGGAAAGAAAACTAGTCTCATGTTCACAGTGTGTAGAATTCTCACCTGGAAAATCAATTATCAGGGACAATTTTCTTGAACTTTTTAAAATAGGACATGTTTTAGCTCTAACAATGGCAACAAGGATTATAAGGTTAAAATTGGGCCACTGTACGCAATAAAAGCTTAATTCTGGGAGGAGGTACCCAGATAAGAGTTTACTGTTAAAAAAAAGCTTAATTTTAGCAGTAAAATTAACAAAAGGTCCGTGTGAACGACCGCCTACTCCCTGCTGCAAAACCTTGTTCCCTGGCCCAAATTGAGAACTGACTTGGTTCAAATTACTCTAATAACAGGACGTTAACGATACAGTGGCCAATATACGTAGCAGCTCACACGAAATTACACACAGGCATTAATAAACAAGCCACCACAATTAAAGTTATTTCATAAAGATGGCTAAGAAAAACATTTATGGCGCAACGGAACTTAAACATAAAAAATTGCATCTAAGCTCCTTCTCAGCAATGGTGATAAACAATATTAAATAAAAGGGGGAAGATGCTCGAAAACTACAATTTACAGGCAAGCCAAAATTATACTGAACTTGTGTATTCAGGTCGAACGCAAGCAAAATGGGGAACCAATTTTGTTAATACAATAAAAAGCATCTCATTTACTTTATCTAATACTGACGATGCCCAGTATTGAATT
The DNA here is from genome assembly GCA_026315105.1 of Locusta migratoria. Classification (NCBI taxonomy): domain Eukaryota; kingdom Metazoa; phylum Arthropoda; class Insecta; order Orthoptera; family Acrididae; genus Locusta; species Locusta migratoria. The sequence goes on from CM048744.1 coordinate 670,468,844, forward strand.
TTAAAAAAATTATACAGAACTTAACGCTACAGGGGAGAGGATTTACAAACAACACTTACTCGCTCACACACACGCAATGCACCAAAATCAGCGTGCTGAAACGAGCCAGAAGCAGGCGCCGATATCGTAGGCAAAATTCAGCAAACCAGGAGGTACTACACAACACAATATACGATAAAACTGCGAAGATGGCTCTGGTCTGTCATGCCTGATTTGAGATGGTGTGTGAGTATAGCAAAGTTAAGTTGCATTTAGATTTGACCGCGAGCAAACCCGCCAACGGCGACACGCGGCTACGTTACATGGTCGCACTCCACTGAAGGCGAAGTGGTTAAAATCGGATTCATTACACAAAATCACGGCGGACTCTTAAGTTGCAATCTGAGAGTAAACTATCTAGGCGCTGCTTTCATGAGAAGTGGCGTGAATTCAAGTGACTAGCTGCAAACGCCTGAAGTCGGAGTTCGGACCTACGTGGTTCCGAAAACCGATTCAAATTTATAAATTCAATTTCCGAAAAATAAAGAAAATTAACTACGGCAAGCAACGTCTAGAACTGCATAGAATGCCATAAGGAAGCTACTGAAATGCAGCAACATGCAACATGCAACTGGCAGAAAAGTGAAATAATTACAAAGTCAGAAAAATAAAAATAAAAACTACAGCATGCAACCCATATTAACGTTTAGAATTACGTAAGGAAACGAATGAAATGTAGCTACACGCGATAGAGTCCGATTACAGAGACGGATGAAGTCCAGTCTCAGGAAACCAGAAAAGTGACATAATTACAAAGACGGAAAAGTGAGAATAAAAACTATGGTATGCAACCCTTAGAAATACATAGAATTTCATAAGCAAGCTATTGAAGGAGGTTGTACAACGCTCGGAGAGAATTACTGACAATGACTGAGTGCATACTACAAGTTCGGGGAAGAAACAGCAAAATTAAAATAGGCGGGGAGAGAAGATCACGAAATGTTAGTGAAAATCAGAAGAATACACGCATAGTTACTTACCTAATGGGCATGGAACAAACAATATTGGAAGCTGAAGGCTTTGTTCTAAGAACCAACCACGTGGAACACATATCACTCACAGAAGGAAGTGATAAGAAAGATTTTACATGCACTGTACAGAAATGAACATATCGTCTGTTAGAAATTGGGCTCCACAAAGCTAGAAAGAATTTACACAGACTTCTTACACCGCCACATAATCACTAAAGGTTGAATATACCATGCCGTTATCAAACTGCAACTAGTAACACATACACCGCGTTTATATGTTGGAAATCACTAGATTGAAAAACTAGAACACATTTCCGCATACGATCGAAAAAATATTCCAAACAATGAATCTAAGATCAAGAGTCTAAGTTAAACATGCTAGACAACGAATCGCTACAATCTCCACGGGCACAAGAGCATAACCAACCTTACCTCACCACGATCCCAGCACAAAGTGAAGACCGAGCGGCCAGGGGGTGCAAAGCAGGAGGCGCGAAGCTACCGGAAACTGGCAAAACTTTGTACTAGACAAAAAATAAATAATAATTTATGTAATTACAGAAATTGTCAGTGTTTATTAATCATTTCTCTGTGTTTGCAACATGATTGCTGGTTTAATTTTTATGGGTGCATAATTGTTTATTTAATGGCAAAATTGTGGAAAGATTGAATTAAATCATTGACGCTTACCAGTACTAGAGCTTTACACAATACATTATTGTGTGTGGTGCTGGAATATTGAAAGCTCTTAAAATGCGTATAAAATGAGATTACTACAGCAGACAAAGGAGTTTTACAAAGAGCATCTAAGACTTAGGCAATCAATGCAAGACCTGTGATTGAGCAAGGGGTGCGCTAGTTGTACTGAAGGTAAACTATAATGCTAACAGGCTGCTGTAACAAGTGCCATTACTGAAAAAACCTCCCCCAGTAACTGTTTTTGATGCATTTTATTCCACATACTTATTGGTCACTTTTGTAGAAAAATACCCCCATTTTAGCAAAGGGACACTGAATAAAAATCCCTCACAACAACTATTTTATTATAAGAGTTATGGGTTGACACTTGCACATACTGAATATTGACAGAAAACAACACAAAATATGAAACCCGCTTTTACCTATGAAAACCCTTAGTAAAATATGTTGTTGTAAGTTATGGGTTATGTTTATAATAAACATTTGCAGATGCCAGGTATTGATAGAAAAGTCACACACTATTATACTCACTGCTGCTGAAGAGTGGCCCATCCTAGTTCAAAATGTTCAAATGTTTGTAAATCTATCGGACACAACTTCGTGGTAATTAGTCCGTAGATGACAAACTACTTAAACTAAGATAACCTAACGACAACACAAACATCCATGGCCGAGGGAGGATTCGAGCCCCCGTCGGCGAACGCCCGCCATCGTATTTCACATAGTGACATTGAAATGTATATATTCTTATAAATGGTATGAGTTGCCATTATAAACACTTGCAGGTGTAGAGAATCACTAAAAAGCCTCAAACTTATTTTCATAGAAAGTGCAAAGTTACTGATTGGGTAATTTTGAAGGTGTGTTACCATGGATTGCTCTTGTAAACATTTGTACATGCAGCGTATTGATAGAAAATCAACGCAATATTAATCTCACTTTTAAAAGAAAGAATGCCACTGACAAATCCTTCAGTAAACTTGGCTATGTTGTGGTATATTAAAGATTGTTGTTATAAGCATTTCCAGGTGCCTGGTGTTGTTAGAAAATCCAGACACTATTACGCTAACTTTTGCTGAAGAGTGGCCCATCCTAACATAATACCTCTGGAATGTAACTCACTTCAAATATATTGTGATAAATAGTAAGAGTTGCCATTACTTGCAGGTGTAGAGTATTACTAGAAAACCTCACAGTCACTTTTACATGGAAGTGTGCCTCTGAAATATTCCTCATTACAAGTATAATGTGATAAACCTTATGAGTTGCCACTACCAACATTTGCAAGTGTATAGCCCCACAGTTCGTATGCAGGTGCATCTGCACCACAAACAGATCCTTAAACTATGGCACCATTTCTTATATCCTGAACTGCATTCCCTTCTGTGTATTCCCTCCTTCTTATACTAGCTCCTTACTCTTCTGTCCACTCCTCTTGTGGTTTTGGGGTTACAATTGACCCACAGTTTTCCCTCGCCTGTTGTAAGAGGCGATTAAAACAGTCTCATTGATAGTAAAGCTTTGATTTTGGCTGTTTGACTACTTTCGAAGAACAGTCGGTTTTGGCCTAATACTGGAAGGAAGGATAGGGTTTAACGTTCTGTCGTCAGCATGTTCATTAAGGGTTGATAGTACTGGATACAAAAGTCTTGTGCAGAGGGATTGTTGACCTTAATCCTCCGCCTCTAAACCGATGACCTTTAATTCCCCAACCACAAATAAACCAACGTCATAATTGTTCGAAATGTTCTAGGGACACTTCCAATGAGGCATTTGATTACCTCATTGTGTAGATAACTCTTCCAAGAGATGAAACGTGTTAGTTTACAGCGACTGTAGAGCCGATATGTTAAGCAGCCTCTGAAGAAAAGATGATGCACACAACTGGAGCAGAGTAGAGTATCTCACTCATTGTCTTATTTTATAGACAATGAGGTACTACAGATCACTATCAACAGACGCAGATGGTGTGTCATCATAATAAACATCTTATGTTGGTGGATGAGGCTCATCTGGAAACAGGATATCTCGCCTTGTGTGTCCCTTCCCTAAGAGGAGAGATGTTGGAAGGAGAACCTCAGTAGAAGCAGCTGCTCGGCCAGCACCATCTAGGGACAAGACATCATTAAAGTCCGTGTCACCTCACATTGAGTACGTCGCAATCTAGCTGACTGGCTGACCACTGGCGCACATCCCACTGCCTCGTAATAGCCAGACAGTCAGCTAGTGATCACGGCCTGTCCAAGGCCAACGAGAAAGACGTGCCTTGGCGGCAACACTAGGTCACATGATGAGAGTAGTGCTGAGGCAAAGCGATCACTAGCTGACTAGCTGGTCGCAAAGACACTGTGGGTTGTGCCCTAGCAGCCAGCCAAACATGACAGGCCAGGGCGTGTATGCCAGGTCAAGTGATCGTAGAGCTGAGCCAACGAGATTGCTAGCTAACTAGCTGGCCACAAAGTCACAGTGGGTTGTGCTCCAGTGGCCAGCCAGTCGGCTAGATAGCATTCGTTTAACTCTACTCTGATCACGTGACCTGGTGTATGTGCCTGGGCCTATCTTTATATCTGACCTCGTGGCCTATTGTGACATCACACAGACTGTTGTGAGAACTTGTCTCTAGATGTTGGCTCAGCCCATGGAGGCCATGGCTGAGTCTCAGCCAGTGCTGATATCTTTTTGCAGGAGCCCTGTGCAGCGACTCACCCCTGAGAGGGGAGACGCTGAGGTAGCGCAGGCAGATGGCCCTGAGCAGGCGCAGCTGGTGCGCCAGGGTGTTGAGCAGCCAGCGACGGCGGATCAGGCTGAGGTGGCGCCTCACCACCTGGTGGTCCCACCAGCCGTCCACCGGCACCTCCTGCTGCTCCTCCTCACTCAGGGCTGCCATCTGCTCCTCTACCAGAGGCAGCAGACGATTGAACCTCAGGTCCAGCACTGTGTCCCCTGTCACCTGAAATAAAGCAACTCGTCACATCGCACATATGTCTTTCTTCATTTCAGTGGAGTCATATCCAACATATACAATGTTCAGAGAAAGGGAAAGATCACTCATCAACAAAAATGTTGCATCAGTACCATTCCAGGGGTTCATGACATAACCATTTCAGTAAAAAGGGAATACAGACATACATGAACACCATTGCAGTAGTCTTTATTGCTCTTGAAAACAGGAATTGACAAATTGTCCGACAATAACTGATACATTCTGAATTTGTGTTCCAGATTGCAGCATACACCAGTAACCATAATGCCCTGATCACTTCCTCTAGTACTGAGGCATGCATGTATTTGTCATGGCATACTGTCTACTAGATCATCAAGGGACTCTTGGTTCAGATTTTCCCCACTCCTCTACGACGATTCAGAGTAGATCTCTCAGATTGGTTAGTGGGTCGTCTCATCCAAAAACAGCTCTTTCCAATGTGTCCATCCCATGTTCTACAGGGTTCATGTCTGGAGAACATGCTGGCCATTCAATCTTAAGATGTTATCATGAAGGAACACAGATGTGCACGATGAGAATTGTCGTCCTTGAAGACCAATCCCTTGCCGAAATGCTGCTAATATGGTTGCCCTATACGTCCGAGGATGTTATCACTGTACCATATAGCCGTTTGATTGCCTTCTGCAGCCACCAATGACGTACGGTGGCTCTACATAATGCCACCCCAAAACGTCAGAGAACCATCACCGCGCTGCACTTGCTGGACAGCAAGTCTAAGACGTTCGAGTTGACCAAGCAGCCTCCAAAAACGTCTCTAATGATAATCTTGTCGAAGACAGACGCGAGTCTCATATGTGAATATCACTTGATGCCAACACTTCTAGCATTCTGTTTGGTCCAACTATGCCAGAGTACACGGGGTTTAGGTGTCAGAGCTGGAACTCGCTATGGACTCCAGGAGTGGAGCTGCATGTCATGCAGCCTATTATGTTCAGTTTAAGTCAAACACGACGTCCTCCGGCTGCACGAATATCATTATTCAGCTTGGTGGCATTCTTCTCGGTTATCAGCTGCTGTGGTAGCCCTTGGGCGACCAGTGCGAAGCAAGTCATCAACACTTCCTGTATCTGTGTACCTCCTCCATGTCCAGACAACACCGCCCCAGGACATCTGAAAACTTCCCCTGATCGGTCAGAGTCCCTCATGATACGAAGTAACAATGCGGATACGATCAAACTTCAAAACGGACCACCTACGCATGGCACAACTACAGTCAACACAAGCATTATACTGATGTTAAGACTTGAACTGATCGGCCGTCTTTTACCCACTATGTCGCATTGTCAGTGTTCATTTGTGGTTGATTACATCTTTTAGTGGGTTGAGTGGCATCTATGGACAGTCTTATGAATTGTATTCTTGATACAATACACACAGTCAATGTCAGAAGACCTCGGAAGCAAAATGATGCAACACTGATTTTGTGTGTATATATAAAAGAAAACAAATTAAAAAAAAAACACATTCACCTCCGTAAAGAATATGGGTGGCAAATAATTCATTTGAGGTCGTAAAAGCATTCTGCTTTTCTTTTTCTTTGGAAATGAGGAGAGATGTGCACTGTAGACATGAATCTTAACTAGCCTAGTTTAGTTGAAACTGATAAGTCATAGATTCTCCCTCCTTTCTAGGTTCAGGGAAAACAAGTATGAGGTGCATTCAAGTTATAACACCTCCGATTTTTTCTCGCCCACTAATCACCAACGAACTTTTATACGTCTGCCACTTCTCAATCTCATCTCCCTGCAGCTCCCAACATTTTTCACAATGGCGATGCCATGATTCGATAGCCTCGGCAATCGCTTCTATAGCAGTCAAGCTTGACCAAAGGAAACTAGCTGGTGCAGCTAGCGAATATGAGTCCATGAAGAGCGTCTTTCACTCGTGGGAAAAGCTAGGAGTCACTTCATGTGAGTAGCGAGCTTCTGAGTAGTTGTCACAAAGAAAAACTGCTGTGTACCATACGCCCGATGTGATTGTGCATTGACCTGATGAAACATCTCAGTCTTTTTTCACACAATGCCAGAAGCAACGTTTTATGAAAAACATATCAGTAGGGTGCACCTATAACAGTCCTCCTCATTGGAATGAAATGAGTAAGGATCACGCCATCACTTTTATAGAATGTCATAGTCGATGAAAAGAAAGTCTCATTCGTGTCATCGTCATGAATGATAATATGCCAAGCGTACAGCTTCATGGTCATCCATCAGCATCACGGGACACTTTTCGGTTGTGTGCATAGATCCCAGGTGTGCTACATTCCTTCAGAGGTCCTCCAAAATAATTTTCCCCATTTGCACAATCCTGCTACCAGACTGGATGATCCGAGGCTGAGACTGTCATGGTATGTTGCCACACGACGTACGGCCTTCTCTGAACTGTCACACCCATTATCACACACTGGAGACATCCGGGACACCATCACCACTTGTCTCACTGAACTGGCGGTGAATTACGATCGGTGGTACACCATGCTGTTCTAGTGCTGAGAACGTTGGCATTTTAAGTGTCAGTAACAGTTCTCTCCCGACTTTCACTATGTGCTGTAAACTGCTACCATCTCTATCGGGCATTCAGAAAAATTGTACGAGTATTTTAAAATAAGACTCATGTTTCTATCACTAGCCACTCCTGACGAAAATTATCAGAGTCTTTTATTTATTTATAGTATGGTGTTACAAGTATACAATAATATATAAAGTTAAATGGAAGTCTAAAAATTTGACAACCAGTCCAGAGCACTTTCTGCCACTTGATGTGAACTCTCCAAGTCACCGCTAAATGCTCGCAGCGGACACTGTTTGACGATGTGTTCTATGGTTTGCTCCTCCGCCCTGCAGTTACAGTCAGAAGATGGAAGGAAACCCCACTTCTTCATGGTGTAAGCACACCTTCCTTGAACAGTCCTGATGCAGTACAGTCTCTACCAGGTTTGGCATGGTAGATGGAAACCCTCAATTTTCTTTGACGGATCTTGCGCCAGGTGGGCGTCGTGCGGTGGATGTTCATTCCAGCGTTCTTGCAACTTGGAGGTCGTATCAGAGGAACTGGTACTTTCTGTGTCACACCATGGAGGTTTCCGTGATTTGAGACGACATGCTGTGGGATCCTGTAGAGCATCATACAAGGATGATTTCTTGTGAGCTTTGATGTTCTTGATCAATTTTACCTTAGCTGCTTTCCTCCTCGGATCTTGCAGAGCAGTATTAGCCAGGTCAGGTAACCATTGAATGGGCGTAGATCTGACAGTGCCAGTGATAATTCTCATGGCTTCATTAAGTTGGTCGTCAATCTTTGTTGTGTGAGGTGTGAGCGCTATTTTCCACTACTGGCGCGCAGTATTCCCCAACAGAATACACAAGAGCGAGAGCAACAAATTGTAAAGTACTGCCGTCCGCAATCCAATTGCTGCCAGCTATCTTACAATCAGAGGTGTTATAACTGGAATGCACCTCGTACTCAGTCACTTATGTCTCTGATATCTCTAGCGCTATCTTGTTTTTCCTCTTTAGTCTATTGTCTGACAAAACAGGAAAATACTACCTAGTGACACAGGAAATTTAGAACAATGGCACTGCCATTTTCAATTATCTCTGATGGCAGTCTCTTATATACATATCTTCCATACTTCTCGGGGTACATTCATTGGCCCAATTGATGATCGACCAGAATGTAGTATAGCAACTATTCCCTTTACATCCCTTAAAGCATTTAAACCATTCACAAACACTTTTTATACTTACACTTTCTGCTTCGTATACTTTCAATGAACAGTGATTCAGTCGCCATGAACACTGTTGCTAATATTTAATAAAATTTTATTTTCATTTCTGCTTACTTTGCACTTCAACACTATTCTTACTACATTTGAAAGACAGTAACTTAATGTATTCAGAAGCAGTGTTATTCTTATACAAAAGTCTACGTGCAAATTCGAAATATGTCGACAAAGTAAGTTCCGTTTGGTTATATAACAAATATGTACAGATACAGAAAAAATATTTATTGTGCAAAAAGGTACAGCTGTTAAACTACCGCTCCCCGTCGGGGGTTCGAATTCCCCCTCGGGCATGGATGTTTTTGTCGTCTTTAGTACAAGGTAGTTCATAAGTAGTTTGTAAGTTTAGGGACTGATAACCCCGCAGTTAAGTCCCTTAAGCTTAACAAACATTTGAACATTTGTTAAACAACTTTTCTAAATAGCTTCAGAAATATTGAAGGCACTTGTCATAACATGACACGAGGTTTTGTATGCCTTCTTCATAGAACGTTACCGACTGTGTATTCAACCATGTGGTAACATGTTCTTTCACCTCGTCATCATCGGTGAAGTATTGATCACCAAGGACAGATTTTAGGTGTAAGAAGAGATGAATGTCGCTAGGAGCACGGTCAGGGCTGTATGGAGGGTGATCAAACACGTCCGAGTGAAATTCCCGTAAGAGTTGTTTGGCCACATTTGCCGTTTCAAATATTCAAATGTTTGTAGAGCTTATGGGACTTAACTACGAGGTCATCAGTCCCTAAACTTACAAACTATTTATGAACTAGCTAACACTAAGGACGGCACAAATATCCATGCCCGAGGGGGGATTCGAACCCCCGACCGTAGTGGCCGTGCGGACAGTGCCTGACGCGCCTCAGTTCCCTCGGCCACTGCGGCCGGCACATTTGCCGTGTGAGGTCGGACATTATCGTGGAAAACAACACCACCTTTTGACAGTAATCCTCGGCACTTGTTCTGTATTGCGCGGCGCAGTTTCTTAATGGTCTCGCAGTAACATGTGCATTGACTGTTTGGCCTTGCAGTAAGAACTCAACTCAGCAAAATGCTTTTTCTGTCCCTAAATATGGTGCACATTACTTTTCGAAGTGTCAAGATTTCCTTAGGCTTAACCTTCGTTGGGGATGAAGTGTGACTCAATTCGATTGATTGCCGTTTTGTTTCAGGGGTGTCGTACGATACCCAAGTCTCATCCCCCGTGATTATCCGAGAAAGAAAACCATCGCCTTGTTCATTGTAACGTGTCAAAGACTGAAGTGCACTGCCCATCCGTTGTTTTTTGTGTTGTTCAGTAACAAATTTGGGTACCCAACGTGAGCAAACTTTCCGAAATTTCAGTTTTTCAGAAACAATTTTATGAATTAGTGATAGTGAGTTTTGAAGGACTTCCATAGTAAGGACACTAAGTGTTAACGTCCGGTTGTGGTTAATCTTCTCTTCAATCGTGTGCTCCAGTTCATCAGTAACCACAGACAGACGTCCACTTCGTTCTTCATCGTGTACTTGATAACGTCCTTCATTGAACAGTCTGACCCATCTTCTAACCATTGAAACACTCATAGCATTTTGTCTGTAAACCACACAGATTTTCCGGTGAATTTCCTTTGGTTTAACTTTCTTTGCATTTAGAAAACGATGCGCAGATCTTGATTTCACACACATGATTGTATAGCATCATCATTTTTGCCACAGGAAGGATATTTTATTCAAGATCATATGGTATAAGGAAAGATAAATGTTTCTATAGACACTGACCATCAAAGGATTATAGAAGTGACTACGAACAGTTTATCGTTTGTTTGAGATTTACTTTGATGTCGGCATTTTTATTTTATATGCTAGTAGCCTCAGACCAAGCGTTGCCAAGGTGTGTATTTATTCTATTCTCATATTAGTCTATCCTCTTATTCCCTTAATCTGCATTACACGATATTTACTGAATAAATGTGTCCTACAATAATATTTTCCAGGTATGTAGAATGGAATTTTAGGAAATTGTCTGCGAAATGTTTTGCAAATAAGTGTCAGCAGTAAAGACATTGTAAATTTTGGGGTATTTTGTCATGTGTATTATTGTTCATGGTGTCGAGTATCCTGAACTATGCAATGTACTGTGATATACTTCATAGTTTCTTCGGGTTTGCTGCCGGATTTTGAAGTCGAACTGACCCAATATTTCGGCGAAACACCTGTCCGCCATCCTCAGGGGAACTGCTGCTGCTGGACTCGCCGACAACTGATGCCGAGGGCATGGAACGCTGTCCTATATAGGCCTGCGAGTGGTGAAGGCGCATGCGCGGCCTGCCACAGGTACTGCACACAGACAGGTCTTGCGGCGCCGCCGGTGGCGGAAAGGCGGTGCTCGCGATATATCGCAGTCATGGGTTGTCTTCCAGCAATCTGGTGGGTTGCATAAAAGATCGATGTTTTTTCATATGTGATAAAACCGGGTTCCACGCCCTGCTAAGCGGAAAACCCTTGTCTCTATTAATTAAATTTTCAGACAGCCTGATTTCAATAGACTCTTTATACACATTGTCCCAAAAACCGGACGTGCTGGCCACAATACGAGTCTCGTCGAACAACATCCTATGTTGCTCGTTTAGACAATGTTCCGCAACTGCTGACTTTTCGGGCTGTAGAAGCCTGATGTGACGGCGATGTTCCACACATCTGTCATGAACAGTGCGGATCGACCTGCCAATGTACGCCTTCCCACATTCGCATGGAATCCTGTACACACCCTGTTTTTTAAGGCCCAAAGTGTCCTGATCTTGGGTGGTGGACGGAACACACTCTGGATGTTAAATTTCTTTAGGATTCTGCTAATTTTGTGAGATATGCCCCCTGCATACGGAATAAAAGCAACAGATCTTTCTTCCTCTTCATGTGCTTCCCGGGATGGTCCAAACTGCATAGCTCGAAGAATCTGCCTCTCGGAGTACCCATTTTCCATAAACACAGAAGTCAAGTTTGAAAGTTCCTGTGGTAGGCTTTCTCCATCGGAAACTGCATAAGCTCTGCGTACCAGAGTCTTAAGGACGCCACTGCGTTGGTGTGGTGGGTGACAGCTTCTTGCATTGAGGTACAGATCTGTATGTGAGGGCTTCCGATGAACACTATGTCCCAGGGTACCATCCTGTTTCTTGTACACCATGACATCCAGGAACGGAAGCTTCCCATCGCTTTCAACCTCCATGGTGAATTTGATATTGGGATGGAGACAGTTGAAGTGGTCAAGAAATCGATTCAGAGAATCTCGTCCATGGGGCCACACAAAGAATGTGTCATCAACATATCTCCAGAAACACTTTGGTTGCAGAGCCGAAGTCCTCAGTGTCATATCCTCAAAATCCTCCATAAACAAATTGGCAACTACGGGTGATAAAGGACTCCCCATAGCCACTCCGTCAGTCTGTTCGAAAAAGTGGTAATTAAATAAAAAATACGTGGATGTCAGCACATGACGACAAAGCTTGACCAAGTCATCATCCAGTTTTTCGCTAATCAGACACAGGGAATCTTCCAGTGGGACACGAGTGAACAGTGAAACCACATCGAAACTGACCAATAAGTCCGAAGACTCAAGCCTCAAAGATTGCAGTCGTCGAATAAAATCCACAGAATTGGAGATATGATGTTCACACTTGCCAACCAAGGGGCTAAGGATGGAAGTCAGATATTTTGCCAAATTATAGGTAGGTGCCCCTATGTTGCTAATAATTCGGCGTAAAGTAATGCCATCCTTATGTACCTTAGGCAATCCATATGGCCTTGGTGTGTACAGGATTCCATGCGAATGTGGGAAGGCGTACATTGGCAGGTCGATCCGCACTGTTCATGACAGATGTGTGGAACATCGCCGTCACATCAGGCTTCTACAGCCCGAAAAGTCAGCAGTTGCAGAACATTGTCTAAACGAGCAACATAGGATGTTGTTCGATGAGACTCGTATTGTGGCCAGCACGTCCGGTTTTTGGGACAATGTGTATAAAGAGTCTATTGAAATCAGGCTGCCTGAAAATTTAATTAATAGAGACAAGGGTTTTCCGCTTAGCAGGGCGTGGAACCCGGTTTTATCACATATGAAAAAACATCAATCTTTTATGCAACCCACCAGATTGCTGGAAGACAACCCATGACTGCGATATATCGTGAGCACCGCCTTTCCGCCACCGGCGGCGCCGCAAGACCTGTCTGTGTGCAGTACCTCTGGCGGGCCGCGCATGCGCCTTCACCACTCGCAGGCCTATATAGGACGGCGTTCCATGCCCTCGGCATCAGTTGGTCGTTGTTGTGTTAGTCGCAGCGGAGCAGCCGAGCGGAGCGGACGCACGGCAGCGCAGCAGCAGCTTTTGTCTCGCTACCGACTTCTACAGCAGCCATGTTCGGACGCGGAAGTGGAGGCGCGGGAAGGTCAAAGGGTGGCCTTCTTTCGGCCATTATGAAGCATCTCGCTTGCGAGGTGTTGCATATGGCCGGAAACGACGAGAAGAAGAAGCGGAAGAAGAGAAGGAAGCAGACGACAGTGCAGTGTTTTCACTGCCAGAAACTTGGCCACCTGGCTAAGTCCTGCAAGAACGCAGCTGCGTGTGTTTGGTGCGCTGAGGCGCACGACACGCACAGCTGCAAGAAGACGCGGGAAGCCGCGAAAAAGTGTGTCAACTGTGGCGGCCCACACGCCGCCAACTTTCGCCGCTGCAGCTACATCTGTAGCTGGAACGGCGGAAAAAGTGGGCACACAGACAAGGGCTCCATTGAGGGGATGGAGAAGAAGCCCGATGCCGATCCGCCCCCTCCCCCAAGAGGGGACAGCGGATCGACCCACGAAGATACTTCTGCGGCCATCGACGCGATGCGCGCTCTCAAATCCGCCATGGCGGAGGAGCGAGCGCTGCTTCGCGCCGAATTCGACGCGGCGCGGCGCCAAGTAGAAGAACTGGTGTCGGAACTTCGCGCCGCGAAAGAAGAGGCGACCGCCCTTGTTACCAAACCGCATGCGGGGAGGAAAGCAGGGGTGGACGCAGGCACGCAGACAGAAGCAGATGTCTCAGCGACAGGCGTTTCCACGGCCCCTGTAGCAATGCAGGAGGCCGAGGGGTCGCACATGTAGGTGGACACATCTCCTCCTGCACATGAGGACTCCGACGAAGACGACGTCTGGGTCTGGAGTACGACGACCACAGAAACCGTGGTCATGGAGGACGAGCTTCCGGAAACGGACGAGTGCTTGCCCATGCCGGACAAGCACAGTGTCAAGAAAGTTCTTGACAAGCTCGTCTCCTCCATTCGAGACAGGACATACCCACACCTCGATAATCCCTACCCTTTCCTTCCGTCCCATCTTAAACCCAGTCTCCCTCACAAGCCTGTCCGTCTCCCTCAGCACCTGAGAGAACATCTTTCCCCTATCCTTTCCAACAAGGAGTTCAGACTCCTTAACTCCCATCCCATCTTCTCCCATGACCAGTGGGAACTCGTCTGTCACGAGGCAGACGAGTACACTAGGTGGGAAAGGAAAGACCCGCGCCCTAGTGGAGCACGCAGGAGACCACACCGCTAGCTGTAGCTAGCACCTAGTATCCCTTAATTTTCTTTTCTGTTGCAGATCCAACAAGTCAGAGAAATATCAAGAAGCCAGGAAACATCCACAACATCAACCAAGGAATAAAGAGGAATAGTAGTCATTTGCTTACACTCTAATACATCGGGCCAAGGTTGAGGCCCAATCATAGAAGCGACAAGCGACCCTCGGCATCAGTTGGCGGCGAGTCCAGCAGCAGCAATTCCCCTGAGGATGGCGGACAGGTGTTTCGCCGAAATATTGGGTCAGTTCGACTTCAAAATCCGGCAGCAAACCCGAAGAAACTATGAAGAACTATTACGCTGGGAAAGCCTACGAAACTACTGTGATATAATTTCGAAAGTACATTCATAGCTGGTTATTGTCCCTAAAATGTCTTGTGAATACAGTTAGTAGGGTAGAAATAATGAACCGCGATGTCAGGTTTTATGCATTGCATTTTTGTGTGTTATATATCCTTGCCACTCCCATGGACCACAGACATTGCCGAGGTGGGGTGGCTTGCGTGCCTCAAAAATACAGAGAGCCGTACCGTAGGTGCAACCACAGCGGAGCGGTATCTGTGGAGAGGCCAGACAAACGTGTGGTTCCTGAAGAGGGGCAGCAGCCTTTTCAGTAGTTACAGGGGCAACAGTCTGGATGATTGACTGAGCTGGCCTTGTAACATCAGCTAATGTGGATTTGCCACACAGCTACTGCGAACGGCTGAAAGTAAGGGGAAACTACAGCCGTTACCTTTCCCGAGGACATGCAGCTCTACTGTATGAACATATGATGATGGCATCCTCTCGGGTAAAATATTCCGGAGGTAAAATAGTCCCCCATTCGGATCTCCGGGCGGGGACTACTCAGGAGGATGTGATCATCAGGAACGACAATACTGGCATTCTACGGGTCGGAGCGTGGAATGTTAGATCCCTTAATCGAGTAGGAAAATTAGAAAATTTAAAAATGGAAATGGATAGGTTGAAGTTAGATATAGTGGGGATTAGTGAAGTTCGGTGGCAGGATTAACAGGATTTCTGGTCAGGTGAGTACAGGATTATAAACACAAAATCAATTGGGGGTATCACAGGAGTAGGATTGATAATGAATAAGAAAATAGGAATGCGGGTAAACTACTATGACCAGCACAGTGATCGCATTATCATTTTCAAGATAGATACGAAGCCAACACCGACAACAGTAGTACAGGTTTATATGCCAACTAGCTCTGCCGATGATGAGGAAATCGAAGAAATATATGAGGAGCTAAAGGAAATTATTCAGACAATTAAGGGAGAGGAATACTTAATTGTTATGGGAGACTGGAATTCGGTAGTAGGACAAGGAAGGGAAGGGAGGATAGTAGGTGAATATGGTCTGGGCAAAAGGAATGAAAGAGGAAGCCGCCTGGTAGAATTTTGCACAGAACATAATTTAGTTATAACAAACACCTGGTTCAAGAATCACAAAAGAAGGTTGTATACGTGGAAGAGACCAGGAGACACTGGAAGATACCAGATAGATTTTATAATGGTAAGACATAGATTTCGGAACCCGGTTCTACAGTGTAAGACATACCCAGGGGCAGATATAGACTCTGACCATAACTTGTTGGTTATGAACTGTAGGCTGAAACTAAAGAAACTACAAAAAGGTAGGAAAATAAGGAGATGGTACCTGGATAAATTGAAGAAACCTGAGGTTCTTAAGAATTTCAGAGGGAGCTTTAGGCAACAATTGACAGAAACAGGGGAAAATAAAACAGTAGAGTAGGAATGGGTAAAATTGAGAGATGAAATAGTGAAGGTAGCAGAGGACAAAATAGGTAGGAAGGAAAGACCTACAAAAAATCCTTGGATATCACAGGAGATACTAAATTTAATCGATGAAAGGAGGAAATATAAAAATGCAGTAAATGAAACAGCAAAATGGAGTACAGACGACTAAGAAATGAGATTGACAGGAAGTGCAAAATGGCTAAGCAGGAGTGGCTAGAAGGCAAATGCAAGGAAGTGCAAAATGGCTAAGCAGGAGTGGCTAGAAGGCAAATGCAAGGATGTAGAAGAATGTATAAATAGGGGAAAAATAGATACAGCCTACAGGAAAATAAAAGAAACATTTGGAGATAAGAAAAACAGCTCTATGAATATCATGGACACTGATGGAAAACCAGTTCTCAGCAAAGAAGGGAAAGCTTAAAGGTGGAATGAGTATATAGAGGGGCTCTACAAAGTAAATGAACTTCGAAACAATGTTGTAGGAAGGGAAGAGGATGTAGATGAAGATGAAATAAGAGATACTGTACTGAGAGAAGAATTTGACAGAGCCCTTAAAAACCTAAATCGAAATAAGGCCCCTGGAGTAGATGATATTCCCTCAGAGCTACTGAAGTCTCTGGGAGAACCAGCCATGACAAAATTTTTTCACCTGGTGTGTAAGATGTATGAGACAGGTGAAATACCCTCAGACTTTAAGAAAAATGTTATAATCCCCATCCCTAAGAAAGCAGGTGCAGACAGGTGTGAAAACTACAGAACCATCAGTTTAATAAGTCATGGTTGCAAAAAATTAACCTGAATTATATACAGAAGTATGGAAAAGCTGGTAGAAGCCGACCTCGGGGAAGATCAGTTTGGGTTCAGGAGAAATGTAGGAACACGGGAGCCAATAATCACTTTATGGCTTATCCTAGAAGATAGATTAAGAAGAGGCAAAACTACATTTCTAGCTTTTGTAGATTTGGAGAAGGCTTTTGACAATGTTGATTGGAATAAACTCTTTCAAGTTCTGAAGCAAGCAGGAGTAAAATATAGGGAACGTAAGGTTATTTACAACATGTACAAAAACCAGACAGCGCTTGTCAGAGTTGAAGGGCATGAAAGGGATGCAGTGGTTGGAAAGGGTGTAAGACAGGATTGTAGTCTTTCTCCATTGTTGTTCAATTTGTACATTGAGCAAGCTATAAAGGAAAGCAAGGAGAAATTTGGTGAAGGAATTAAAGTTCAGGGGGAAGAATTAAAAACACTGCGTTTTGCCGACGACATAGTAATTCTGTCAGATACAGCAAAGGACCTGGAAGAGCAATTGAATGGAATGGACAGTGTGCTGAAAGGTGCATATAAGATGAACATTAACAAGAGCAAAACTAGGGTAATGGAGTGCAGTGTAAGAAAATCAGGTGATGCTGAAGGAATTAGATTGGGAAACGAAGCAATAAATGAGGTAGATGAGTTTTGTTACTTGGGCAGTCAAGTAACAAATGATGGTCGCATTACAGTAGATATAAAATGCAGAATGGCAATGGGTAGAAAAGCGTTCTTGAAAAAGAGAAATTTGTTAATATCGAATATTTATTTAAACGTAAGGAAGTCCTTTTTGCAGGCATTTGTATGGAGTGTTGCCTTGTATGGGAGTGAGACATGTACGATAAACAGTGCGGAAAGGAAGAGGATTGAGGAAATATGGTGCTACAGAAGAATGCTGAAGATTAGGTGGGTGGATCGCGTAACTAATGAGGAGGTACTGAACAGAATTGGGGAGAAAAGGAATTTCTGGCATACCTTGACTAAAAGAAGGGAAAGATTGGTAGGACACATTCTTAGACATCGAGGAATTGTGAATTTAGCGTTGGAGGGAAGTGTATGGGGAAAAATCGTAGGGGAAGACCAAGACATGGATACAGTAAGCAGATTCAGACAGATGTAGGTTGTCACTCTTATGTGGAGATGAAGAGGCCTGCTCAGGATAGAGTATTCTGGAGAGCTGCATCAAACCAGTCTCCGGACTGAAGACCACAACAACAACAACAACATATATTCTTGACTATGTGGCATAGATGGTTGTAGATGTTGCCTGACGGTGAAAGGAATACATTTATCAAGTTTGGTAAAAATTAGACCAATAGTTTATGAGGGCATGTAGGGCAAACACGCACATATACATACACACAATCACTCACCAACACACCCTACTGTTTTTCAGTTTGTGATAACAAATGTCTATTAAGCATTCAAACATCCATGTTTCGTAATGTACATGAACTAAAGTATGTGTTGTACAAAAGGAGTCGTTAAAATAAAGCATAGTAAATAAATGGTTTTCTTCATTCTGCCTCTTTTGCTCTAAAAATTATGAGATGCAACAATTATAAGTATTTTAAAATATAATACAAATCATTGATGAATTTGAAATTTTACAATTTAAAATGATGTCTAAACACAGAAAAGTTAGCATTAGAATAAAACATCTGTTGTTTTTATAGTACCTCACATAATTCATAAAACCTCATTCAACTTTGGCAGTCATTTCCTTAGTTTGCTTCAGCAGGCACGTACACCACTTGTATTCTCAGCCACCACATGCCTGTCCCCCTGAATGCTAGTCATGTGAATATGTTTAGATCCTGTATGACACTAAGAATCCGTCATTTTAAACAACTACGAATGGAAGACAGTGAACTTAATGTATTATTACCACTTGCAAAACTAAAAAGAGTAAATTCATGAAAAATATAGCTGTGGGCTGAAGCCTAATATTGATGACGAAATAATTAATCAACCACTAAAACAATGAGGAAACATTATAAAACAAGAAAAATAGTATCATTAGGGATTCGTGATTTATAACATGCTTACTTGGTTTAAAAGGATTCTGGAAAAGTAAAAGTAATTTCAAAAATAAATAAGGGACACAAGTATTTGTTAACTATTATAACTATGCTTTCTAAATTTAAATCTACAACCTGATAATGAACAAGAATTGTATAATAATGATTTTAATATCATTATTCAACATTTACGGAAATAAAGGAATCAGTTCCTAAATTTTCAATAGAACATTAAAAGATAATATGTGGAAAAGTTTGTCTATGCAGCGTAATTGCAAGTGAATAGCTGCAATTTCAATATTAATTAGGAGCTGAATATAATAATCAATTATATAAAACTATAAAAAAGAAACCAGTCACTGTTAATGAGCATAATTATATACCAAATACTACAGTTGTGTATCCTGTTAAAGCTAAATATTCTGTTGGTGATAAAGCAATAATAAGTTAATTAACAGGTACATTTGAACAGGGATACAATGCTAATTGGTCTACTTAAATTATTTCAAATTGAATATGTAATATATTCAGATCCAATGACATACATATTAAAAGATATTAAAGGTAATGTTAATAAGCTTCAGTTACAGAAAACAAAATATCCAGATGTATATCTTATTTAAAAAAGTGTTAAGAAGAAACATGATAAATTAAATGCTAAATAGTTAGGCTCTGATGACTCACATAATAGTTAAGTAAATAAAGATTTTTTACACGTGTAATTGAAATCTCTTACTGAAAAATTAGTTATATTGTACAGACTATAATATTAATTTCGCTGGTTGTATATAATAAGTTCCTATATAATGATTTAATGTCTACTTTATTTAGAAGTTTTAAATCTGATTTGATTGAACAGCATGTGCTTATTACATGTAGTTTATTAAACCTATATAAGAATGGTGATGAATGTTAAATGAAATTACACATGTATTTGTTAACTGTTTGCAATGGGCCCAAAATATTTGTTACAAATCTTTTGTTATTATACGAAAATAGTTTCAACTCTTTACGTTGATAAATAAAGCTTCAAGTATAATATTTTTGTTCACATTTCACGTATGGGCTACCTGTTAAAGGAGGTGTTCGAAGTGTGTTCCTCGCATCTGGATGCAATACTGTGCTCGTCTCTGCAATGAATTTCCAATTCTTTCGAAAACCGCTGGATCATTTCGGAATGTGACAAGCGTGTACAAGTCTCCGCTCCAGTTCTTCAACCGTGTTAGAGGATGTGCAGTACACTTCGCTTTTGAGGTGACCCCAGACACAAAAATCCTAAGCATTTAGATCAGGTGATCTTGGAGGCCAAGGTACAGATGCGTCTCGACCTGTCCATCTTTGGCCCTACCTGCGCGTTAGATGCCGTCTCACGGCAGCAGGAAAAGTGCCGCATATCCATCATGCGTGTACCACATACTCTGACTATCCTGAAGGGGAACATCCGCAAGCAATCCTGGAAAATAGTAAAGTCTAAATTTCAAATTAATGTGTGCTAACTAGGACGATGTTTACAAGGACGTCAGTGGCGACTTGGAACCATACATTCGTAATTATCCCGCAAACGGCTCGTTTGCGGACCCATGTTTACTGCGACATTTTTGCTTCTATTATCGTGTACTTTTAACTGTCTTTGTTTGCGCCATCCTTTTTGATACACCTTGTATAGGCAGGTTTGAACAATTGCTTTGCATTGCTCGTCCGAAATTTTTACGTCGGGGTCATCTTTACTTACGAACCAGACCATGAGACTTTTTTATGGTTTCATTTTTTACCACCTGCATGTTGTTGCAGGTAAGTTGATAGTCAATTTTTGTGGCATTTGTAGTTGGGTGCTTCATCGGTAGACTTAACATTCCCGTAACAGGCCTACTTCTTATTCATGGAATTACCCATAAGAAGCAGTCTATCTGCCAGAGCATCTTATAATACTTTTCGTCGTGTATTCAATATTCACAGACGTCTGCTTAAGATTTTATTTTTATCTGAGAATCGATAATGTGCATTTCATGTTAAAATTTTGCACTTGGAATAGAATAAATACTCCAGAGCTTGAACGCACGAATATCTATGTTTCAACATGTTTTTACATTTACTGCATGAAAGTGTACTGCTACCAGAGGTATGTACGAGGGATGTTCAAATGGAAAAGTACGAAAGGACACTCTGGGTATAATTTAAGTCTTGATCAAAAGCAGTCATGAGAAGCCTGAGCAAAACTATCCTACTGTTTAACGAGCCGAAGGATTCCCTGTTCCCTGAATTCCTGTGGTTGTGACTGTGACTGTGTCCGTCAATTCTTCGGGATTTTTGTTTTGTTTTTTCGGACCAAACAATGGAAGCTACATGGTGACATGTCCGGGCTGTAGGACGGATGCTCAAGCAGCTCCCACTTGAACTCGTCCAGTACACTTTGTGTGACCCTGGAGACGCGTGGACGCGCGTCATCATGGAGCAGAATCACCCCCTCCGTGAGCAGCCCAGGCCGTTTGCTCTTGATTAGACTTGCGTAGGCTACGGAGTGTCTTGATTACACGTTACTGTTAATGGTTTATCTGTGCTGGAATGCCGCCAGTGGCGAGCAATGGTCCCCGCGCTAATGCAGTCTTTCTTCCTTCTTTCCTTCCTGGGCTGCATTTCCTTTCCCTTCCCCTCCTTTCCTATTCTCGCTCTTTTCCATCCCCACCGGGGGACTGATGACCTACGCAGTTTTTAGTTTCCCTGTACCAAATAGCCAACCAACCAATCAACCATCTGTACTCGAGGAATTCTACGAGTATCGGACCTCGGATGCCGAAAAAGACGGTAAGCATCACCTTGTCTGCTGAGGCCGCAGTCTTGAATTTTTATAAGGGGAGGCGACGACGCATGCTTCGCGTCCCTATATGTCGCACTACGTTATCCCAAAGCGGCATATTCAAATTACAACCGATCCAGTAAGAACCCATCTAGTTCAACAAACGTTCACCAGGATACTATTCGCAATTTCATGGTGTGTTTTTGTATCGGCGATATTTCAGCGGACTTCCCCGCTATCGCCATCCGCAATCTGCGCCACAGTTTGACAGAAATATGGCGGCTGCCGCCTGGCGTTGGCCACTCCCTCCCCATACAGCCTCTCTAGGCACGACCAGTTAGCCATAACACTCTGCCTACGACAGTTTGCGCTCTCCACTCTTTCACTCATGCTGCTACCTCTTCACTTCATGGTAATGTTCAGATTGATAAGTGACCAAAGACTGAGCTGTGAAGACGCAGACCTTTTCAGAATTGGTTCCTATGCTTCTGAGGGGGGGGGGGGGCGACGGCCGCGGTGGCCGAGGGGAATGAGGCGCTCCAGTCACGGTCTGCACGGCCACTACGGTCGGGGGTTCTAATCCCCCCTCGGGCATGGATATTTGTGCCGTCCTAGTTCGTAAGTAGTTCACAAGTAGTTTGTAAATTTAGGGACTGATGACCCCGTAGTTAAGTCCCATAAGATTTACAAACATTTGAATTGCGGGGGGACCGGGGGTGAGGGCTAACGACCCTTCGTCACCCCTCTGGATCCGCCTCTGCTGAAGAGACGCTACTGTTATGCAATACCTGGATACATGAGACGGTACAGCTACCTGCTATGCACTGGTGCCCGAACAGCTAACAGCAGTGAAGCAACAATGTGAGAATTTTTGTAAAGGGACGAAACTGCTGTGGCCATCAGTTCCTACAATTACAAACTACTTAAAGTTGTGCTGAGGACAACTACAAACACACCCAAACGCGAGGGAGGATTCAAACCTTTGCCATGTATCAGCCATGCGATCCGTAGCATGGCGCCTTAGACCGCACGACCATTTCCGTGTGGCTGCAGTGAAGCAGAATCAGAGGAGATGGCGCTAAAGCTGTGTTCGCAGTGGCACCGACATACTGTCGTCAGACGCCGTCGACCGACTCTCGACTGAAAACGACGGACGTCGGCGTGGTCACTCTGTATCCGATATACACTCCCCGCCACTAAAATTGCTACACCACGAAGATGGCGTACTACAGACGCGAAATTTAACTGACAGGAAGAAGATGTTATGATATGCAAATGATTAGCTTTTCAGAGCATTAACACAAGGTTGGCGCCGGTGGCGACACCTGCAACGTGTTGACATGAGGAAAGTTTCCAACCGATTTCTCATACACAAACAGCAGTTGACCGGCGTTGCCTGGTGAAACGTTGTTGTGATGCCTCGTGTAAGGAGGAGAAATGCGTACCATCACGTTTCTGGCTTTGATAACTTTCGGATTGTACCCTATCGCGATTGTGGTTTATAGTACCGTGACATTGCTGCTCGCGTTGGTTGCGATCCAATGACTGTTAGCAGAATATGGAATCAGCGGGTTCAGGAGGGCAATATGCAACGCCGTGCTGGATCCCAACGGCCTCGTATCACCAGCAGTCGAGATGAAAGGCATCTTATCCGCATGGCTGTTACGGATCGTGTAGCCACGTCTCGATCGGTGAGCCAACGGATGGGGACATTTGAAAGACAACAACCACCTGCACGAACAGTTCGACGACGTTTGCAGCAGCATGGGCTATCAGCTCGGAGACCATGGCTACGGTTACCTTTGACGCTGCATTACAGACAGGAGCGTCTGCGATGGCGTACGCAACAACGAACCTGGGTGCACGAATGGTAAAACGTCTTTTTTTCGGGTGGATCCAGGTTCTGTTTACAGTATCATGATGGTCGCATCCGTGTTTGGCGACATCGTGGTGAGCGCATATTGGAAGCGTGTATTCGTCATCGTCATACTGGCGTAGCACCCGGCGTGATGGAATGGTGTGCCATTGGTTACACGTCTCGGTCACCACTTGTTCGCATCGACGGCACTTTGAACAGTGGTCGATACATTTCAGATGTGTTACGACCCGTGGCTCTACCCTTGATTCGATCCCTGTGAAACCCTACATTTCAGCAAGATAATGCACGAACACATGTTGCAGGTCCTGTACGGGCCTTTCTGGTTACAGAAAATGTTCGAATGCTGCCGTGGCCAGCACATTCTCCAGATCTCTCACCAACTGAAAACGTCTGGCCAATGGTGGCCGAGCAACTGTCTTGTCACAATACGCCAGTCACTATTCTTGATGAACTGTGGTATCTTGTTGAAGCTGCATGGGCATCTGTACCTGTACACGCCATCCAAGCTCTGTTTGACTCAAAGCCCAGGCGTATTAAGGCCGTTATTACGACCAGAGGTGATTGTTCTGGGTACTGATTTTTCAGGATCTATGCACCCAAATTGCGTGAAAATGTAATCACATGTCAGTTCTAGTATAATATATTTGTCCAATGAATACCCGTTATCATCTGCATTTCTTCTTGGTGTAGCAATTTTAATGGCTAGTAGTGTATAAAAACGCCTGCATTGGTCTCAAGAACTACTGTTCCAAAGTACTGTGCAGAACTTGAGTCCTCCTCCGTGATCTAGTGGACAGTGTGGAGGGTTACCGCGAGGGGCCCCGGGTTCGATTCCCGATCGGGTTGGAGATTTTCTCCACTCGGGGACTGGCTGTTGTCTAGTCTTCGTCATCATTCCACCATCATTGACACGCAAGTCGCGGAAATGACGTCAGATAGATAGACTTGCACCAGGAAGGCTGAACACGACACCAGTTGGGGTCTAGCAGCCATAAATGCCACACGATCGTCATCTTCATATTACAGAACTTGGCCCCTTGTAGCAGTCAAAGACTGGAAAATGGGACGAAAGCAGAGGACAGAATGTAGTTACAAGATGCTTCAGTCAAAGGCAAAAATGTCTATTATCGATAATACTGTGTCATAATTACTGACGGTCGCATAGTTTATTCACTAGCTCTGCCTATAAAACCAAGTGAATATGGGGGGGGGGGCAGAAAATGTCTCTGGCCCCTCCAAAATTTGAAGTGGAGGGGGGGGAACACGACTGCGGCTCCTACACCCCCGTTTGATACGCCATTGATCCCGATTGTAATATTTATCGTCTTCTGGATACCACGATCTCATTCTTTCACTAAACGTATCAGTTTCTTACAGTCCGTATCTACTGTGTGAGAACGTCGGTCGATTAGACCGAAGCCGGCCGTGGTGGCCGAGGAGACTGAGGCGCTCCAGTCACGGTGTGCACGGCCACTGTGGTCGGGTGTTCGAATCCCCCCTCGGGCATGGATATTTGTGCCGTCCTTATTATAAGGTAGTTGATAAGTAGTTTGTAACTTTAGGGACTGATGACGCTGTAGTCAAGTCCCATAAGCTTAACAAACATTTTTGATTAGACCGAAGAAAACAGACTGACCTGAATTTCACCGACTATCGTCCAAAGTGTGTACGTCTGGGCGATGATGTCGGTTACACTGTGACCGTGCACATAGTGTGTAGTGTAACAAGTGGTACTACAACCCAGTGAGCCGACATAGTAATGTCAAATAGTTTATTTAAATACCATTTATGGAGAAATATTTTCTTCAGATTTTTTTTCTGTCTCTATTTTTCAGATTAGTTATCAATTTTTTTTAAATGAGAAGTATTATGTAAAGTGAATTTGAATGTAAGTGAACTTAAAGGCCTAGGAATAAGTATGTAATTTGCATGCTTCATAAACCTTGTTTTTTGTGTTATGAGTTGATGAGATTTTGTTGGATTATTGTTAAAGACTGATGTTAGACGAGAGTTTTGGTGTCAAGTTCGAGTCAATAAGGTGTTTTTTAGAAGAATAAAGGAGTGTATCCTACCATAAAACTCCTGTAAAGTTACTGGGCAGTAATGCTCGTTATAATTATTCTCTCTGATTTGTCCAAAAAGTAATCTCCGGAATTATTACGAGTCCGAGTATACTTATACAAAGAAGAAAACGCACGAGGAACAGAGTAGCTGGGCCTCACATTGCGTCATCTAAATTTTAGGGAAGATTCAAGCCTGAAAACTAAGCCGGCCACGGGACTGAGGCGCTCCCGTCACGGTCTGCAGGGCCACTACGGTCGGGGGTTCGAATCCCCCCTCGGGCATGTATATTTGTGCCGTCCTTAGTCTTAGCTAGTTCATAAGTAGTTTGTAAGCTTAGCGACTGATGACCCCGTAGTTAAGTCCCATAAGCTTGACAAACATTTGAACATTTGAAAACTAAGTTTTACTTAGATTATAACTAAATAAAGAGTTCTTGTAGTGACGGTGCTATACCAGTATACCATACACGCTCCTGTAGAATTTAAAGTTGTAGAGAGGTAACACTACAAGTGAAGTACTGATTTGAAACGATTGGCCGTCTTCTGCCGATGCCGGTCGTCGGTAGAATCCACCGATATCGGAACCGCTGTGACCACAGCCTAGCAGACAGCTTTGTATTGGGGAACAGTGCAGTATCGTGTGGTGGTGAGACGCAGAGCGACAGGTAGGGCTACCTTGAAGCGCCTGCAGACCGCCCTTGCGATCGCGATGTCGTGCGCTGGGAGTCGGTCCAGCACGGCGAACAGCATCTCTGCCGGCAGCTGCAGGATACTCGTCGAAGGCGCTGCCTCTTCACTGTCCTGCGAAACCGCCGCGTCGCCTCCACAGGGAACATCCACCGCTCGTTGTTTCTTTGCTGGCTGGCTCTCCAAGTATACATTCACCTGCCACAACAACTACTAGTCACTTCCTGTCCCCCCACATCTCGTAAAAGAGACACTTCTTACACCAGTAATACATTCCATATATCTATACAAGTGCTTCAAACATTTGTTTACCATAGAAATTAGTAATGTGTTACATAACAAATATACAATCCCTGAGAAGGATTTTCGTCTCGAATATGTCAAAGACAATGATAAATCTGAAGCATTGAATTAAAATTTGTGATGCGACCTGGAATCGAACCCGGACCTCCATGCTTACGAGGCAGACGTCTTAGCGCTTTTTTCCGGTGTCTGGTTAACTTAGCTTTTTTTATTACAGGGGGCATTGAGCCCTCTAACCGGGCGCGCTGAGCCACGGCGCCCGGCGGCGCTGGAGTACCGCATCTGTGAAGTTTGGAAAGTAGGAGGCGAGGTACTGGCGGAAGTAAAGTTGTGAGGCGGCATCGTCAGTCGTGTCGGGGTAGCTCAGTCGGTAGAGCGCTTGTTTTGGTTGATGATTAATGTCACAATTACGAGATCAGCATGTTTTCTCAGACAAATTTATTACTGAGTTCAGACAGCTTTCAAGCAGGTGAACAGAAATATCTCAATTAATTAACATTCACATGATGTACTGAGTGAATTAAGTAACATTTGCATATTATCCCACTCCTAACTTCATACCTTTTATCCAATGCGCCGCCGGCCGCGGGGACTGAGGCGCTCCAGTCACGGTCTGCACGGCCACTACGGTCGGGGGTTCGAATCCCCCCTCGGGCATGGATATTTGTGCCGTCCTAGTTAGTAAGTAGTTCATAAGTAGTTTGTAAGTTTAGGGACTGATGACCCCGTAGTTAAGTCCCATAAACTTAACAAACATTTGAACATTTCCAATGCGCCAGGAACACGTGTTTTGTATGTTTTCAATGGCAAATGTTAACAAATAAGGAGGAAAATAAATACGATATAATATAAAACTCTCTTGTAATCATTACACTTAGCTACAGCAGTAGTGTATGTTGTAAAGTGAAAGAAGGCACATTTGCTAAAGTGCTTTTTCGAGAAGCAGGGGAGGTTCCTACTATGTGGCAACATTAATGCAATAGTCGGCCATGGAGGCGGATGCCAATCTGACCTTTTACTCGCTAGAGCGGCCGTTGAGCAACGGCGGAAAGATCTTCCCACCCAGCACCATTTGACAAGAGAGTTCCCAACTGCCTTCCTTAAACGTAAGGACTAGTATGTCACGCCTTTTTGCCGATGACATTGTAATTCTGTCAGAGACATCAAAGGACCTGGAAGAGTGATTGAACTTAAAGGACATTGCGTTAAAAGGAGCATACAAGATGAACGTTAACAAGAGCAAAACTAGGGTAATGGTGTGCAGTCGTAGAAAATCAGGTGATGCTGAAGGAGTTAGATTGGGTAACGAAACAATAAAGGAGGTAGATGAGTTTTGTTACTTGGGCAGTAAAATAAAAAATGATGGTCGCAGTACAGAGGATATAAAATGTAGAATGGCAATGAGAAGAAAATCGTTTTTGAAAAAGGGATGTTCGCTAACATTGAATGTTAATTTAACAGTAAGGAAGTTTTTTCCTGAAGACATTTGTGTGGAGTGTTGCCATGTACGGCAGTGAAACATGGACGATAAATAGTTCAGACAGGAAGAGGATAGAGGCTTTTGAAATTTAGTGCTACAGAAGAATGTTGAAGATTAGGTGCGTAGATCGCATAACTAATGAGCTAGTACTGAACAGAATTGGGGAGAAAAGGAATTTCCGGCTTACCTTGACTGAAAGAAGGGATCGATTGGTAGGACACATTTTTAGACATCAAGATATCGTGAATGTAGCATTGGAGGAAAGTGTCTGGGGAAAAAATCGTAAAGGAGACCGAGACGAAAACATTAAGCAGATTGAAATAGACGTGGGTTCCCGTTTTTATGAGGAAGTGAAGGACAGTTTAAAATGCGCCTGGGTCAACTGCCTCAAAAGCGTACCTTGTCCAAATAAGGTGTCGTTAACAACTTTCCTTGTTGACATGCTGAAACAAGTAACGTTTGGTACGTGAAATTTGAGTACAAAGAGTGACAATAGAATATTGCAATAAAAAAGCGCCTGCCACTAAAGCATTCCATACCGAAATAAAGTATTATTAATAACTTTCGTTGTTGCCACGCTGAAATAAGTACATATTTGTTGCAAAGAAAACAGACATAAGTGAAAAATTTCTGGCTGTTACTGTTCCTTCCACACTTTGCACTGGCTACATGTCAATCATGCTTGATCAGGTGTTGCCAACAACAAATGAAAATATTTCTGAAGAAGATGTAGAGACTCCGAAGTGTCGTTTCATCAACCACAGAAGCAACAGAAGAATAAACACCAGGTAGAAAACTGAGCATTTTTTTATGGTGTGTACTTCAGTGGAATTGCAGGATAGGTCATCTGAAGCTTCATTCTTGGGACAGAATTTTGTTTGAGTATAGAAAGACTGAGATCAAACTGGGCAAAATATTTGGTGTTCTTGCAATAAGTACTTGTCATTATATCACTTCGGTTTGTGCATTTAAATGCTGAACACACTTTAGGCATATTTCAGCAGCATAAATCCAACACAGACGGATAAACTACACTGCCTAGCTGGTATTGCACCCCCTAGTATTAGATGCAAAGTGGCTGCCAGCAAAGAGCAGCTAAAATCAGTGACGTCTGCGGCGCACCCGCTTTTCGGACAACAACCCGCCCGTCGTCGACTTATCTCAAGGAGGAGTTTCCTCCACACAACATAATGCCTCACCGCAAAACACCAGAACAGAAATGTGGCGAAATAAAAAGTCCATCTCCATGACTGGCTTGTACCAACGGAAGAATTCCCCCCAGGACACGGTGAGAAGAGGAACGTCTTGGAGACCTTTGAATAGACTGCGTTCCGGAGTTGCAAGAACAAAGAGCAACAAGCATAGATGGGGGCTATCGGATGAATCGGTGTTGTGCGATTGTGGACAAGAGCAGACTACTTCCCACCTCATGCAGTGCGAGTTATGCCCAACCACGTGCACAGTCGAGGAGCTCATGAAGGCTACTCCCAATGCTCGGGACGTGGCCAGTTTTTGGTTAACAATTTCCTAACATTACAATTACCTACTGTACATGACATTTATCCTACATTTTAGCTTATAAATTTTATCAGTTTTTGGACATGGCCAGCTTTAGCCGAAAAAGTCTTAGCCCTACAAAATACATGTTACATGTAATATCTATGAAGAGCCTAACAAACCTATCTATCCGTTGTCTATTTACTGTACGAATAAAGTTTGGTGCTTCTGACACGATTAAATAAATAAATAAAGCAGCAAACATTGTACAGGCAATACACACCAAATACAATATACACTAAATACAGCACTTCAAGCTCAACAACAACATACGATAAATAGACTCCCCTCAAGTGTACTGACCACCAAAAATATGACGGCCGAGTTTAAACAGGTTGCCGCAAAGAGCGCTGTAACTAGTGTGTTAGGCACTCTATGAAATTTAAGCTCCTTGTATTTGACTCACTAATCCTCTTTGCCAATTATCTTTTACATTGTTTTGTGTATGCTGTCATTAACGAGGACTCTGTCGCTAGTGAAACGTTTAAAAGTGCAATCGTGTTTGCCAAAATGCTTCCACCAACTACTCACCATCGATTTGGCCATTTCAGAAATTTGAAAGATCAGTTCCTATGATCGTCGCAGAACGAAACAAATAATATACTGCAAGTTTACGTTCAAAGCTTAGTACGTCAATTGTACACCGCGGTCGCGTCTCGGTCAAAGACCTTGTAAAAATAACCAGACTCCCTAACGGCGCTGGTGTCGCGGGAGAATTTGAACCTTCGACCGGCCGCCATGATAGTGGCAAGCGTCACATAAATACGAGTGTTGTTAGCAGGTAAATCGTGTATTATATAGCTACTGCGAGATGCATACATAATTGATAGTCACTTCTGTATTGTTTGAGTATTGCAGTGTACATTAAGCACGATGGTGAAGAGCTGCTCAGCGTTTAAATGCATAAATCAATTTAAGAAATGAATAAAAAGATCGAATACTGTATTCCCATTTATATTTCTCAGTATCTCTACTACTTGTGTTCAGAGATAGTTACTCTTGCTTAACAGACAGTTAGTCAAGACAATGTAGGCTCGAATGAAGTAAATAACAGACTTACAATACTGGTAGCTCTTAAAAAGGAGCCACTTTAGGCAGTACTGGCGGACAGAAAGTTCAAAAAGTTTCATTTTATGATTGTGTAAAATAACTATTGGGGTCACAAAATAAGTTGCCTCACTGCAGTTCGAATTTTTGTTTATGAAATTAATATTAGCAACTTGCAACGCAGAATTTAAAGGTAATCTGCTTTACATATAGGCATAACAACTGAAAGGGGTTTGCAGAACTGTGTACAGTTCCATATATGAATGACACAAGCCACACTGGATGCACTTTGTGAAGTTGAACCTTATGACAATAGTTGTTGACTTTTGAGCAGTTCACGCTACTGTAAGATATTTGGCTTACAGCATTAAAAATACTAACATTCTTGCTAGATACCCTAATGCTAATGTTTGATGCATTAGTTAAGAAAAAGTTATGGCATACGTCGTGTTCTTAAAAGAATTTGGTAGTGAGTGGTTGCTGTATTCACAAGGGAAAAAGCTATTTTTCAGTTATGTATCTGATGGCTTATTTCACTTTCACAATCGATTTTTAACATTAGCTGTTTCAGGCAGCCCTGTTTGATTTTTTAATGCTATGTAATATCTAAATATTGGAGAATACAGCACGAAAGCAAAGAGGTAAAGTGTGAAACTCATCCTAAATTAATGTTTGTACAAAAGTTTCACAATCGTAGAATATACTGAGAAAGTGCCAAAAAATCGTGTCTGACGATAAATGTTCATATGCTGCACTTAGAACGCTAAGAAACTAAATGTTATGTGTTGATTGTGTAATAAATTTACACACAACCGATAGCTGCTGTATATTCAAGTAGTCTGAAGCTAGACATAGTTTTCGTGACTTATCTCAAATGAATACTCTCTCTAATCAAAAGAATCTTACGCACATTTAAAATTCGCGCGGAAGTTTGCCACCACAATGGCCGCCGAGGCACTCTTCAATTTGTCCGCTGTTCGCAGTCGGTCGCTTACGCGATTGTGGGGGCTTGGTCTCGGTGTTTAACACGAATGCAAAGGTGCCAACGTGCAACAAATGTAGTGTACTCCATGGTATTCATATCATTTTGTCCGCCCATTATAAGTGACGAGTTTAACCTTGATAGGGACTTGTTTCCTGAAGTATTAAGAGCAGACGCAATTTTGTTGCAGTTTTTCCAGTTCATTGCAGGCGCAATTATTGACACCTTATACACTGTTTGCATATTGATTAGATGCATCTGATGCTCAATTGTATAAACAACGGTGGGTAAATTGTGCTGTTCAATATTCATGTGTGATGGCCTACAGGGCACAGTGATTAAAATTAGCGACACTAATTACCCTGGGTGTTAACAAAACATTAGCACAATACAGTTGACAGTCTTGTTAGTATTGATTCATTTTCAAAATATCTGAAATTTTGTAATCCTTCCTAATGATCTGGTCTCTCGCACTGAGGACACAGAATTAACTAAAGTAAAAATAAAAACACACGGAGTATAAATTACGACAGATGCGCTTTCAAAAAAAAATCTGACTTCATCACCAATATTTAAAACGCACACAAACTGTGAGGATCAATAACTATCAAAATTAACAAAGGCAATAACGCCTGCCATGTATAAAATTTTATAAGCCTCTAACGACCTCATACATTATATATTATACATCCCTTCAAACCAGGTTCTTTCACATTGGGTACTGTTTTTGTAAATGTGTCGAACAAAGAGGCACCCTACTTGTTGTTCTCAGAATGACCACTAAGTGTCAGGAGCAGTCAGTGACAAGTGTGTTTTGGACGAGTAAGCATGGCATCAAGAAATAAAGGTTAGTATTGTCAATTCGTCAATTATTTATTTTAAAGCAGTACTTAAATGTTCCTAACATATCCCTGATTACAATTCTATAAAATAAAGTGACGTGAAAGACGGATTTTCCTCTGAAAAATCATATTTTAGTAGATGTATCATGTACGATACATCGGGCCTCTGTGACTAAATTTAAAATGGCGGATGTCTGCATTTTATGTTGTTAATTCGTTATTTCAGCGTTATTTTATTGATTTTAGTGCGTATTTCACGGTTTTCACAATGTGATAGGCATTACTAATGCTTCCAGGAAAAATAAAACTTTACAAATGTGAATTAAAAATCTAATCTAAGCATTATTGACTGGTCTGTCTGATTCAGAAATTGCTCAACTTCTGAATGAGGTATTTGATGCTAATTGTTCTGATATCGAAATTGATCGTGACTGTGATGATTATAATGACGCTGAAGTACACAATAAGGGAACGCAGTAGAAAGCATCTGAAGAAGATCCAACACAATTCTGGTGCTATAGAACAGAGTACTTAATGTTTTTAGTAGTTTTAATAGGCATGAGTGTTAACTATTGCACAATAAGAGAAGTTGAAAGGGAAATATTTTTCCTTCAAGATGGATATGGCTGATAATTTGATGTTCAGCAGCACTGAAGAAAACACTAACAATCCCGATACATATGGAACGGAAGGTGATGAAGAGGAAACTGAACAAAGGAAAAGATCAGTTCAGCCAATACCACCAAAGGCTAAAAGATACAAATGTGCTTTGCACATGCCAGAAATGACTAACGAAAAAAAGAGCAGATCACGGTGCAGAGGAATGGGCTGCTCAAAGTTAACGAATGTGTGATGTTCTGAATGTAAGGTCTTTTTGTTCTTCACTTCAAAAAGAAAATTTTTCAAAAATATTCATAATTCGTAAATTTGTAAATAATAGGAATGTAATTTTTCATACTCCATAACATATTGAAAAATTTGCAAAACCTTAGGCCTATCTGTAATTTTTCATTGTTTATATTTCTTCAAAATTTTATTTCATCAATAACAAGTAATGAGACAATCTGTAACAATTTTGTGTATTTTCTTGCATTAGCAAGGATATGTGTCATTCAAATAAGCAAAAATAAAGTAACATTTATGTTTTCACCGTGTCTTATATTGTCTCGATAGCAACCCAATATAACATATATGATGTATGGTCTGCAACGATATGTAAAACATTTAAAAGAAATTATTCATGAATATTTTGCCATCAGTGGTGCCAATCAACACATTAAAGGTTGTTTGTATCAGTTTACTGCATAAATCTGGCTTCAGGACTCTAGAAGATAATTCAAAAGATAGAAACAGAAGACAATAAAACGAGATTCAAGAATCTGTATACAGGGCTACAAGTGGCCAGAAACTTATGTAACAGGAACTCCCACTGCAGATCAATGAAATTAAAACCTAGTATGTAATTAGAGAGTGTTTGTATAGTGTCGTGATTTAATATGTTCAGTAAGAAATACCTAAATTAAACAGAAGAACATAATAATTTAGAAACTGTGGTTCCAAAAATGGTCGGATATTATAGACATAGAAACGAGAAATTTGTTTCTGCTGCGCACCAAGGGTAATTTATGCGGTGTAAAATCAAGGTAGAGTGTTCCTAGAAAAGTAATACGTTCTATCTGCGTTATCATTAAAGTCTTTTGTTTATGATGGCAGCTTTGGCCACAGATACAGGGTGATCAAAACACGTTTACAAAATGGCATGGTACATCAGCAGTACAACAAGATCGGTAATCACATAAGAACCGGTGATCGCATAGAGGCATCCATGGATGCTAATGGATTTGCATTGGTTATTCAAATGCTAAAAATGAACGCCAGATGCAAGACAGACTCATAGTTTTGTCCAGTTGCATAAAGACACGCCTAACATCAACACTGTTTTGAACGGTGCACCCTCTCAAAATTACCTGCTGCTGATTCAAACACAAAATTCACTTTTACCCGTCACTTTTATTTTCGTTCCACAGTGCCTTCAGGGGATTCAATCCATAATCTTCAGGTGGAAATTTTATTTATATGTCATAACATGAGTTGTTATGGTTTCAGGATAAGTTATAGTACAAGAATGATATTTTCGCTCTGCAGCGGAATCAACATCTTTACACTTCGAAATTATTTCATCCCACTATGATTGAAAAGTATTTCTCATTAACTTAATCGATGTAACAAGAACGGGAATCATCTTATTCACCTCTTCAAAGTATAGGGCCTTCCTCTGTTTCGATGTGTTTATCGTATCGGTGTGATGAAAAGAATTTTACCAAAATCCATATCACGAAAAAGAAATCAAATGTTTGCATATTGACGAAATGCCATTTGCTTTCACTCCTAGTGTCTCAACGGTATTTTTGAAAAATTTTGAAAAAAAAAATCATCAAGTTTTTGTATGGACAAAACTGGAGATATTTAAATTTCCAATTTGTCTATAATTGAACAAAAAGATCTAATCTTTTAGGTCAGTCCAGTAAAATGTACCAAAACCAGCTACTTTTGGCTCTGAAGAGTGTGAAAGACAGTGTACCAACACACCTCTTCTCAATTTCCATAAATTTTGCTCGCGGAACCATCCAAGCATTGGTCTCTACAATTAGACGTAATCAAATCAACCCACCTTAAAACATCAACAATAATATTAAATGGAGCCTTAGCTGTACTACTTTGTGCATAGTCCTAAAAAAGTTATCTATCCCTAACGAAGCATCCACAAATCTTATACAGACACTAAACTGGTCTTTGGTAGCCATGTCCGTCGTTTTATCTGTTATTACCGCAAAATACTGTGCATTCTTAATGTAAGCCAGCAATTTTCTAAGAAGTGTACGACTAAAACAGCCAGAATTTCATTTTGTACATCATGGGGTGTCCATTTAATGTCTTCAAATATTTGCTCGCAAAATTAGTAAAAAAAAAAGTCTTTTTCTTTATTTCGATCGATCTTTGGGAATTTTTGTATCCAACTAGGTTGATAAATACGACGTTTTATTCCGGGAACGGTGTTTCATGTCACTGCCATACTTTTGTCAATATCTGTGTCTTGGTTTTCACACACAACACCACTAACTCTGGGTGTAGATTCACCATCGCTAACACTTGGCGCATTGACCGAGTAATTACAAACTTATCCATTTTAAACGCATGGTACGCTATAAGATAGATTGATAAGCAATTCAACCGAGCCACCGACCAACTGACCACTGAGACTGTCCAGCAGTGTTGTCAACACATGATAATTTTTTCCGTCAGATCAACACCCAAAAATGCGTAAAATCCGTCAGAATTAGATATCTCTGTCTTTTATTGCACAATCAAGAAAAAAATTAAGTATATTTTAAAACTTGGGACCCGTCAGAAAAATATTTAAAAATTCGTCAAAATTATATATTCCCTGTTTTCTTGCAGAAATAAAGAAAGATAAAATTTAAATTTATACTAAACGTAATATCCGTTACTTCGTTTACGAGTCGGACTCAGGCACTGTACTGAGCTCACTATCCAGAATTTCCCGAACTAACTCGTGAAGCAAAGCACACCATTGTTAGCGTACTGCTGCTGCTGCTGCTGCTGACGCAAGTATCTTTGCATCCAGACAAATTAGAGCCATATACCACCGTTATGTTTATTGTACTTAGTTTTACTGTCATATGAGATGTTTGTTATTGGGTTTCATGCAACAGTTCATTAATATACTGTGACACTGTGCTGCAGGAACAACAAGATTTGTATCGGTAATACCTTTTTCAAACAAAAACAAATTATTTAAATTGTATTAAACCAGCAATATACGTAAAAAAAAAAATAAACGTAAATTTCTTATACGACCCGTCAAAAAATCCGCCAACCGTCGAAGGTAAATTTTATCCGTCATAGGATTTGAAATTCCGTCAAATCTGACGGGGAATGCGTCAATTGGCAAAGCTGCTGTCAAGCTCCGTAATTCTTACGATTGCTGCCCACAACAGTCACGTCACAACACTACCCGCCGTAGTGATAAGTACCCATTGTGTGAATAGCGTGTGCAATGTAGGGACTAGTAATTCTCAACATTATTTATAAAAATAAATGAAGAAGCTTTACTCTAATCGGCTCCTTCTGGCGACACGCCATCGACTTAATGTGTTACTTGTGCACCACGTCAACCTATTTCGCGTTCGTTTGTTTTATAAGCAATAAGCTGGCTGCCATGGGAGGAATAGGAGGCGGAGCTTGTCCTACATCTATATACATCTACATCCATACTCCGCAAGTCTCTTCACTGTGTGTGGTGGAGGGTACTTTGCGTACTATTTCACTTCCATCTATTCCAGTCGCGTATGGTTCGAGGGAAAAATTATTACCCGTATGCCTCCCCACAGGCCCAAATCTCTCTAATTTTATCATTGTGGTCGCTTCGCGAGATATACGCAGGAGGAAGCAATATATTGGTGGACTGTTCAAGAAACGTATGATCTCGGAACTCGTACCCAGATACAGACGGTCTCTCTTGCGACGTCCGCCACTGGAGTTTGCGAATCACCTCTGTGACAACTTTGCGCATACTAAATGACCCCATGACTAAGCGTGCTACTCTCCGTTGGATCTTCTTTATGTGCTCTTATCAACCCCACCTGGTAC
This sequence comes from Locusta migratoria, assembly GCA_026315105.1. Lineage (NCBI taxonomy): Eukaryota > Metazoa > Arthropoda > Insecta > Orthoptera > Acrididae > Locusta > Locusta migratoria. Next base: position 670,505,824 of record CM048744.1, read on the forward strand.
AGATCCCGCACTGATAAGCAATACTCAAGCGCTGTCCGAACGAGTTTTGTAACCTACTTCCTTTGTGACAGACTTCACTGCTGAGGATTCTTGCAATGGCTCTCAGTCTGGCATCTTCAATCGGCCACGATTGCTCTTATATGGGCATTCCATTTCATGTCTGCTCTGAGATATTTTATGGCTAGCGCACGTCCTGAGCAGCATGGGGTTCTCGCCTGAGTCTCAGTACGTGTGCCAGCCGCGCGTTTCGCGTGTTTCAAGCGTTAACTTCGCTTCGCAATATCTCGGGATGTAATTGGCGTATTGCGATGCTATCAACACCATTGTTTTTGTGATTTGTCATGCTATAGACTTCTGACAAAATAATATAGGGTGTCAATTTAAAAACACATAAGTTTGTATTAAAAAACAATATGCTTTCGTTTCAGAATATTTCAAAATATTTACATTCATGAGACCCTGCCTTACATTGATACCTGCGAAAGTCGTTTCACAATAGCTTTGTTGTCCCAGAGATATTTTGAGTGGGAAAAGGTAAATGAAATGGGAAGCCCTGTATAAAGCCACCCCTCCCCTCCAAGATCTCGTGGATGAATAGCGCGCGCCGGCCGCGGTGGCCGAGGGGACTGAGGCGCGCCAATCACGGTCTGCACGGCCACTACGGTCGGGGGTTCAAATCCCCCTCGGGCATGGATATTTGTGCCGTCCTTAGTGTTAGCTAGTTCATAAGTAGTGTGTAAGTTTAGGGACTGATGACCCCGTAGTTAAGTCCCATAAGCTATACAAACATTTGAACATTTGATGAATAGCGCGAGTTACGTTTCACATGATCGCTGCTTTCGAAACCCATGTTGATTCGTAGGAATATGATTTCCGGTTTCAAGAAATGACATAATATTTGAACATAATATGTGCTCCAAAATTCCGCAGCGGATCGATGTCAGAGATATAGGCCTATAGTTTTGCGTGTCTGGTCGAGGACGCTTCTTGTAAACTGAAATGACCTGCGCTTTTCCATTCCGTAGAAACTCGTCTCTCCTCTAGAGTAGGGTGATCACATTTCTAATATCAAAATACGGGACACACATGGATACTGAAGATTACGAAATCAAATGTTAGCTTTACCTGCGGCATCATCAAATTAGCTGTTATCCCTTAAAGCTCATACAAAATGATTGGCTTGGTGTCACTCATTAAGGCAGACATAAACACACGAATTAACGCATCACACATTACAGTAAGAAAGCCATTATTTACTTCTCCCGCCCCCCTCCCCATCCTAGAGCTACGTCTCATATTTGGTGGTTCTCGTATTTACATTTCAACTCTATTTTTAGTGCTATGTGTTGTGTCCAGAAAGTGCGAGTTTTCAGTATAAAAAGAACCCTTACATTCGGGAGGATGGTGGTTCAAATCTACATTTAGGTCTTCCGTGATTTCCCTAAATCACTCCAAGCAAATGCCGGGATGGTTCCGTTGAAAGGTTACAGCCGATTTCCTTCGCCATTTTAATAAAAAATCCGGGCGTGAGCTTTTCTAATAACCATACTGTCGAGGGAACCTTAAAGCCTAAATTACTTCCTTTCTTCGAGTATAAGAGAATTACCGCAACACGAAAAGTATTTAATTGATTAAAGAATATGAAACCAACCGGACTAGCATAGAAATTAAGGATTTTTGGGACGTCTGAAAATTTATTGTTATAATTATTTACTTCACAATTAAGCCACAAAATACAGTATGCTGTCTTCGTGTTACTTAAACTATTTGTGACGGATAAAGCTCTTTCTACAGCAGTATTAGTGCCAGAATCGGCACAAACCCAGTAACGAACAGAAATGTCTTGCCCCAGGTATCCTCAAGAAGCTGATGTTGACATTTTTCTTTCAAAATATTTTCATCAAATTCTGGTAAAGTTTTAAGACTTTAGTGATCATACGTGGAAAGAAGACGTTAGGCCTATATGAGCTGAACAGAGTTAGATGGTTTAAGCACATGAGGTGGTAACGTCTTAAAATGTCCGAGAAACCAGACTCTTTCAGAACACCATAATGTAGTGAATTAATTTTATATTTGGAAAACATGCTCATGTCATGTCAAAACTTAATGTAGTACCAAACAAAGAAATTCAGAAATCGCGACTCATTTCAGTTACAGCCTATTTTCTTTATTGCTTGATTATTACCACATTTGTTCTCCATTTGCTTGCTCTTAACTTTCCTTAGAATCAGGTCATTTCCAAATTTATGGGACGGTTAGTAAGAAACGGGACACTATACGTCCCGTTTTTATTTTGTCGGAACAACGGGACGCTTCGGCTAAATAAGGGACGATCCTGTAAAATAGATACCTTGGTACACTGCTACTAGTAGAGGGCACGTACCTCAAAAACTCCGCGTAAAATCGAATTGGTATCCCATCAGGTCCAGCGGCCCTTCCTCTGTTGATGGATTTCATTTGCTCTAGGAGCCAATCCTCTGAGGACCGATCGTAAGCCTTCGCTCCCGGCGTGCCTCCATACATGGGAAAGTACCTAACCGTGTTTGGTAAGTATTGATGCAGGAGAAACCCCGTTAAGACAGATAAATATAAAATAACACTTTTATAACGGCATTTTTGTCGGGTGTTGTTGTTGTTGTGGTCTTCAGTCCGGAGACTAGTTTGATGAAGCTCTCCACCCTACTCTATCCTGAGCAAGCCTCTTCATCTCCTCATAAGAATGGCAAACTACATCCATATGAATTTGCTTACTATAATCATCTCTTGGTCTCCCTCTGCGATTTTCACCCCACACACTTCCCTCCAACGCCAAGTACACAATTCCTTGATGTCTAAGAATATGTCCTACCAATCGATCCCTTCTTTCAGTCAAGGTATGCCAGAAATTCCTTTTCTCCCCCAACTCTGTTCAGTACCTCCTCATTAGTTACGCGATCCACCCATCTAATCTTCAGCATTCTTCTGTAACACCACATTTCAAAAGCCTCTATCCTCTTCGTGTCCGCACTGTTTATCGTCCGTGTTTCACTCCCATAAAAGGCAACAATCCACGCAAGTGCCTTCAGAAACGACTTCTTTATGCTTAAATTCATATTCAATCTTAATCAATTTCTCTTTTTCAAATACGCTTTTCTTCCCATTGCCGTTCTGCATTTTATATCCTGTGTACTGCGAGAATCGCAAGTTATTTTACTGCCCAAGTAACAAAACTCTTTTACCAACTTTATTGATTCGTTACCTAATTCCTTCAGCATCGCCTGATTTTCTAAGACTGCATTCCATTACCCTTGTTTTTCTCGTGTTAATATTCACGTACCTAAGCGTATCGCCTATGCAAGTTTAACAGATTTCCCAGCAAAGGATTTGGGAGGGGGAGTAAAGGATGGGTGAGGGGGATGGGAACTGTTGACAAATTCATGTTTGAACGTGGGGGAGAGGGAGGAGAGGGCGAGGCCTCGACATGTAAATATTGGGGAGGAGGAACGCCTGTGCATTTATCTACTAACAAGGAAGCTGTGGACTACCATCAGGTGGGTCAGGTGTGAACTGCATTGGTTTCCCTTTGACTGCCGCATCCAAGGCACAATCCAGATGTTAAAATCGAAATCCCACTGTAACCAAGAGTGGAGGCACTTACCTCGTTCATCATAGCTTCTTCTAAGGGGCGTAGGCTTTGAGATTTTGCTGCAGCAAGTGCTTGAAGCACAGAATAAAGTCGTTGTTTGTTGCCGGAAAATGGCTCTGTCTCAGACACCACGACCGGTCACCCAGCAACTGCGGGGCACACTGCCACATTGTTGCTGTCTGCCGACAAAAGGCGGCCACCCTGGACACTCTCATTTTTTCATTTATTTATTTGACCTTAAGCGAAAATACACAATTTAGCCACTTACAGACACAAAAATTTATTCTTCTACATTTTAGGTCTGTACCTAAATCCCGGCTGGATACACATTTTCAGCTTTGCCCAATCGCAGTTGATGTCATATATTCTATGAATATTAAATAATAACAGCTGCAGGATCAGAAGTGACGTCTATTCTTTCGGAACAGACGCCACATGTATATATAAATCTCAATGAGTTTTCCATTTTTAAATGGATGTTGCTGGACAACTTGAGTGGAACAATATATTTGTACAAGGTAGAGAATTGTGAGCAGATGATAGTTTATTGTTTGACCAGTTTTCTTTACTCAAGTAGTTCGCTGAATCAGAAATCAACAAAAATTGCGATAACTGGGGTAGAAAATCATGTCAAGAGAAATGGACCAATTTCATTTGGCAGATTGGATGCGGAACCTGTGTGAATTCGTCTTCAGTACCGGTATTCCAGGGTATAGTGCAAACGTAAGACGAATATTTTCTCTCGTGAATGTGCAGTGGACTGAGGAACGAAACAGATTACAAGTACCAACGGGCAAAGCAATAATTAAATCTGATTTTAATTATGAAATGAGTTGCTCTTATTAATACACCATACACCAGCGGAAAGATCTCTGCGTGGCTCAGAATTCAGATAAATGTAATGTGTAGGATAACAAATTAAGTGAACTTTGCAATTCAGCATATTGTATTTCAGTGGACAATTTTGTACCTCGTATTAATGTTTCAAAATAAATTCTTATGTTGCCAGTACTAATAATGTAAAATGTTATTACCATTTGAATGCCCTCCCTTGGGTTTTATTAAATTAATTCAAATGTTCAAATGTTTGTAGATCTATTGGACCAAACTGCGTGGTCATCACTCCGTAGCTTACAAACTACTTAAACCTAGGTAAACTAATCTAAGGACAAACACACACACACACACCCATGCCCCAGGGAGGACTGGAATCTCCACGGCGAGCAACCGCGCGCTCCGCAGCGAAACTCTTTAGACCGCTCGGGTACTCCACCGCGGCATTAAATTAGTTATTGTATAAAGTGTACATTTATTTATTTTTCTAAATCAATTGAATACGCAGTAATTGGCACAAATATTTAACTGTTTTACGTTAAGAAAAGTGGCCCGCTTTATGATTGACAAATTATGGCTGTTGTTAGTTAATTTTAGAGAAACGTCCTGATTCGGTAGCAACAAATTCTGGTAAACCTACATTGATATTTTGTTATTATAGGCTGCCGTTAACAAAACCAGTGATATTACTTTAATGACTTTTAATATTTGTTTTAGAGAATTCACAACAACGTTAATTGATGAGGGAATATGAACGGAACAGCATAAAAAACAGCAACTACTCATTTTGTATCATTCCATTCTGCTACTCCCTACTGGTAGCTGCTCCCCATCTTCAAGAGAGTTTCGCAACTACATTTCTGTGGATGTGCTGAATAGAGCTGTAGGAAACTGCATGATTCGGTACTGAGTAACGAATACTTTGGCTGATACGAAATACTGAATCGTTACTCATGGATACATTTCGTTACTCGCATCTATCATATCGATACAAACTTAATCAAGAATACTATTCCCATCTACCGTATCCATACGAACTCTGTAACGAAAACCAATATGGAGAATGCATATATTCGGCGATACTAGTTATTATGAGATGAGTAATTTATATACACATGGTACGTGACGAAGTGTATATTTCATAGCTCTACGATTTCAGATGGTTATTTTCGTTAACATTTTGGATTATACTTCTTGACCCGTGTTTGCAGATTAATATTCGATTATCTGACGTATATATATATGTACATATGTGTATAATTTTGTTAATCAAAAGTTATCATCTACACATTTTGATTCGTGACGGTATTATCTTAATTGTTAATGTCACATAATACAGTACATCAGTCCCATTACTCCCAAATATAGTGCTACTGGTATTATGGATCACACTGCCATTCGTCACGAAATATTCCGATTTATTCTGACATTCCACGACTCTTAGTAAAGTGTAAAGTAAAGAGTACTTAAAATGGAGGTCGAGTGTGGGTCTCAATAATTTTGATCAATTTTTGTGACAATTGAATTTTAATCACAGGGAAATAGACTGTACTGATCCTTTCCTGAGTAGTATAACTGCCTCAAAAAGCAGTCATACGGTATCTAAGTGGCATATTTAAGTGCTGACGAAATAATAACAGTAACAGTTAAATTTATTTCACGATTTCAGAGACATTGCAGCAGGCGTTTTTCTGGGTGGCACTTGTAACAAGTAAAGATACGATTGTAAAGAGTACGGTTTCCGTTACTCTCAAAGCTCTGGTGCTGAATACCGACAATGCGTGCTTCGAGTGTTGTCCACGTTACTCACGAATACAGCAGCGCTACGCAGCGGATGTCTGCTGCAACTAAGTCACGCTGACAAGAAAAGCGCGCCGGCTGCCCAACGATCAATAATGTCACACTACGAGAGTGAAGGGATATTTGTCAGCGCCGCACGATATCAAACGACGTCTCCAATCGTGGTTGACATTCTGTTTGAATGTTGAAAACGCTTATAGTCAGTTTATTTACGACTGTAATTAGTGGTGGCAAAGTGATGATTGTTATGTCGGTACACGTGGCGCAGTGCTGACGTAACGTCCAGGTGTACCAAGGTAGGTACTCGATGTAATGCAGACAGGACATGCATAATAACCAAGAGTCTCAAAATGTCATTTGTATTTAATAACTTATTTTTGTTGTCATTGCCATAAATATCAGAGAAACTTTCTTTCTAATGCTATTGTCTAAGATCCGGCACACTGGGCTAGGCTTATTGCTTATAATCTTATGAAATTACTGCGTCTTACACCTGGCGTGAGAACGCCATTCAGGTACTTACTGTTCCCACTTCTCAAATGTGCTTTGCAACGAGCAGTAACCTTCACATTTATGAAAGGGATTTGAATCCTCTCTCATTACGTGTTGTTTTATCCGTCTCTCAGCTTCATATTAATTGGTTCAACATGAAATTGTTGCACAATTCGGCATTACCGTACTATAGCAAGTCATACTCAAACCCTATTCTGTAATACAATTATGTATGCAACTCTTCCATTCGAGGTCTGATCTAATTAATATCAGACATATCCAACTGATATCACTTATACCAGTAATCAATTATTATTGGTTTCTCCGATGAAAACAAACATTTTAACATAGTAGTTACTTAAATTTTTGTTTACGCCTGTATTATAGCGGTACGTACATGAATTTTTAGTGTTCGAAATTTGATGTAATCTACTATGTCATAAGGAAAATTTTTAAGTAAGCTATTGGCAGCAATGCAGCAATGAATATAAAAAAATTTTTTCGCTATTAAGTACCAGATTATTTATTATTATTATTACTTTTCTTTTGTTTTTATTTTTTTAAATTAAGAACAATCACCCAATGGATTATTATGAAGTGAACTTTTTCCAAGCGAAAATAAAAATTAATCTTTCACTAATTTTCATGGTCATTGTGAGTCACTGGCCAATCCACTCCACATCCCAGATTTACAGGAAGAAAACTATCACACACTAAATGTAATTTACAGATCAAAATAATTTTCTCATCACACAGCCAAGAGTATCTCGACATCATGATGAACACTAATATTAAATGCTTTACCAGTTATCCATTTGTGACAGCACCAGTTTTTAATTGTTCTGTCAAACAAATTGAGCACAATATTGTGAACATTGAGGTGTCTTCCAGTAAACCAAGGACCACTGTAGGTATCAGAACTTCTGGCAGGACTAAGCGGGAATTACATGTCTCACTCAGAGAATCAAATGATCCTGTTGCAAGAGCTCATTACAAACTATACTGTAAAATTTTAAAAAGGGTCCTAAATAAATCCAAAAGCTTAGAGGCCCTATATTGAATCTGAAATTGATAACTCCAGTAACAAAATAAAAAGTGTTCGGAAGATAATAAAGAGAGAGTGTGGGAAGAACAATAAGTCCATTAATACCATAGAAATAAATCATAATGACATGGTTATTCATAATCCTGTAACGGTATCTAATGTATTCAATAGTCACTTTTAACTGCAACAGAACATATAGGTTGTAAAGGTTCCTTAAATGATGCTATGGATTTATTACAAAGAGCAAATCCCTACTTATATGACCAAATTTGTATAGCTCCAGTCACTATTAATGAAGTAAAAAATGCCATAAAGGCTTTAAAAAATAAAAAATTCCACAGGTACTGACAATTTTTCATCTAAAGTTCTGAAGCACTGTAGTGGCAATATCTGCCAAGTCCTGTGTCACAGTTTTACTGAATCTATTCAACAAGGTGTTGTCCCAGAGAACTTAAAACTTGCCATCATGAAACTGCTCTTTAAGAAGGGTGATAAAACTAATGTATCCAACTACCGCCCAATATCTCTGTTAAGCAGCTTCTCAAAAGTATTAGAGAAAGTAATACATAAAAGAACTGTAGACGATCTCAGCAATCATAACATCATTAACAGGAACCAGTTTGGTTTCCAGAAAGGTAGATCAACAGAGCAAGCTATATTTTCTTTTACAAATGAAATTGACTCAATAAATAACAAAATGTCACCTATTAGCATATTCTGTGACCTGTGAAAGGCCTTTGATTGTGTTGACCACAAGATTCTTCTACAAAAGGCAATTTTTTATGGCCTGAGGGGTAGTTTTGATAAGTGGATAGAGTCATATTTACAAAATAGAAAACAGATGGTAATAATTAATGGTGCTGATGGTTGTCCTGTTTCATCTGACAGGGGCACATTAAAGTGCAGAGTGCCGCAAGGGTTCATTTTGGGACCCTTTTTGTTCCATATCTTTATCAATGACCTCCCACTGTGCACTAAAACAGACAGCAAATTTAGTCTCTTTGCAGTCTATACAACTATTCTGCTCAAAGATTTAACAAACAGCGACCTGTAAAATAACTGTAAATCTGCACTTTTTGATGTTTTTTTTTCGTTGGTTTAAGGCCAATGGACTAACTCTGAATATTAAAAAAACTCAGTTTACACAATTTCATACTACCCAAGACCACTTGAGTTGTGATAACCATAATGTAGTATTGCAGTCTGATTCTTCAAAATTCTTGGGCATTCTAATTGATGGAAAATTCAATTGGTCTGAGCATATTGTAGACTTCCACAAAAGACTTGGTGTAGCAACATATGCCCTCCACATTATTGCCCTCTTGGTGACATAGATACCATCAAAACTGCATTTAGTATGGTTGTTTTCTCTGAATAATGTCCTATGGCACAGTATTTTGGGATAATCAGCCATCAGCTAAAAAAATATTTACTGCACAAAATAGAGAAATTAGAATAATGAGTGGCATCCACTGCAGATTTTCTTGTAGAAACCTATTCCGCAAGTTAAAAATATTAACTACTACTTCTCAGTGCATACTTTCTACAATGATTTTTGTTGTAAATAACCCTTCTCTTTTTAAAACTAATGGTGAATATCATGACCACAATACTAGGTCTAAAAATGATCTCCACAGGGAACACTTAAGTCTTGTGCAAAAAGTGTCCATTATTCTGCCACAAAAAAAACTTTTAGCTCTCTTCCATTGGACATCAAAGTTCACATTAATGCCTTGCCTACATTTAAACATAAGTTAAAAGAATACATTATGGAAAAGTCCTTTTATTCTTTAGATGAGTATCTGCATACAAAACATTGATTTTTTTCTTCTTTTTTTGTAAATCTTGTATTGCCTTATCTTTTTAGGACTCTCTGTTTACTTGCATTAATCTATTACACATCTCACTCATGTAAATAAATACTTCATTTATTATAAGTGTTTTCTAAGATTGTACACCGGTTTAAGGAAGGGGGGGTGTATTTTTTATTATTATTATTATTATTTTTATTATTGTGTATATATGTATTGAATTGTAAACATGACTCATTCCACATCCTTGTGATTTATCACATTACGGATTAATGGAATACAAAATAAATACGTATCTGTTGGTTTGAGTGATACTAAAAGCGGCAATGCATTATCCAGATTTTCAAGAAGATGTACTCTCTTGCTACAAGGCAAATTCTCTCAGTCATACATTTTTATAGTATACCAATTCTATCAGTCAATCAAAAAGAACTTACCATATTTATCTCTTTTATGTGCCCTGAACCCTGACAATGATGGCTCTACAAATACCAGAAATAATAATGATACCAGTATGACAATAATTGCACTCAACTAAATATTTATGTACCACAATTTTGTATCTTATTCAATTTTACAATATAGTAATAGGATAATTTACAACTCACCACAAAGACGTGACGATGAGACGCGACAGGCACATAAAAAAGACACACACATACAAAACTTTCAGCTATTTGCCATGGCCTTCTTCAGAAACAAGAACAGTCACAGAATCACATAGGCACACAACACTTTGAAGTGCGGCAACAGGAGATGACAGTTGTGTGAATGTGTTGTGTGCCTGTGTGATTGCATGAATGTTCCTGTTTCTGAAGTGATCCATGGCCGATAGCTGAAAGTGTTGTATGTGTCTGTCTTTTTGATGTGCCTGTCGCAGCTCATTGTCACATCTTTGCGGTGAGTTGTTAACTGTCCTGTTACTAAAGGCTATTGTTAATTCCAACCTGGACTCTCCATTATTAAATTATTTCTATTTTATACTTTTTATTTATTTCAAAACTGGTATGATATGCAGCTGGTAGATATATCATAAACAGTGCAATAAATTTATTGAATGGATATGTGATAAATATTTTTATGTGAGAAAATATGTTAATTTTGTGTTAAAAAATCCCCCTTACAACTCCTTACAAATTCTGATAGTTTGTTAAACCAAATTAAATCATTGTATATAGGATTCACTCTGTCATTTTTAATTTGAGATTATGTGTACTACTGTACTGCACTTGATATGTTTGCTTGTAAAACATGATTAATTTAAATATTTACAAAGAATGTAATGTTGGGACTTTATCTCCCTCAAACTCTTCTCGAGGTAAATTTCCATTGTCTTTCCTATATAGGGTTGCTCAGGTAGCTGTATTGTAAACTGTAGGTAATTGTAAACAAAAGCAGAGATAATTTTAAGCCGGCTAATAGAAAAAAAACTTGATTTGTAGAACATTAAGGTGTGTATTTCAGTTCACTTTGGCACCAAGTCCAAGCAGTTATTCATTTGTAAATGAATTGTGGAAGTGTATGAAAAAAAAAAAAAAAAAAAAAAAAAAAAAAAAAAAAAAAAAAAAAATTATGATTTCTTACATCTTCCTTTTTGGTCTCCATTAGAGAACATATTATATATGGTACCATCTTGGAATTCAATTCAGGTAGGTTGAAAATCATAGTTGCAGCTATGAAGTTGAGGAGAGGTAATATCTGTAATATTTCATAGGAGTAAATGTAGAAAAGTATCAACACAGGAAATTGGCTGCCATGTAGAAGAGGGAGGAATTGCAAAGAGACAATGAAACCAACAATTTTAGACTTGACAATGAGAAAAGTAATGAATATCCCTTTAAACTACAGATATAATTGAAATTATTGCAAGTAAAATTAGAGGAGAGGATTTAGTTTGCTCTGAGAATAGGAAAACAACTAGTGAGTAGAAAACTCCCACACCCTAGCAAAGCCAGACAAAAGTTGGTGAAGTTCTACTGAGAAAAGATAACGAAGAACTTAATTAATATGAAGCTCCAAGATCTACTCAGGCTTAAAGGAAAATCAAAACCTAGAAGAAAATGGAAAGTATAAGAATATATCAACACAGTCATAAAATGAAAGTTGCTCAAAGATAGTTTAACAAACACCAGAGTCTGAAAATGAGCATGAGATGTATTTGGTAGATGATGGAGAGAGAGGAGAAACTGAGTAAAGAGAAATTAGATACAGCAGAGAAAGATTTTTCCAAAGAAGACTTGCCCCAAAGTTACAAGATTGGGCTCTAGTCATATTGAAGAAAAAAAAATATGTGTTTATTGTGGAGAAGGTGGCAGAATTGTTTGAAACATATGTTGTCAGCTTTCGATGGAAATGGAGATTACACTTCTTTTTCCCATCAGTACCATATATATCATCAATTAAATTTTCTTATGTACTTATGCTACAGGTTACATATGTGTTGAATCTTATGTACTTATGCAACAGGTTTTATGTGAGGCATGGACGGATAAAAGTTGGTTATGCATGTCAAGTGAAACATAAATAGAACAGAGAGAGAAGCTCTTCAGTAAGAAGAATGCACTTAAATGAATGACCGAGTTTACTTTTAATTTAAACAGGTTTAGAGTACTAAAAAGGAAATCCTTTTAAATTTAAAAAATTGATAAGTGAGTAGTTATTACATTTAGAATATTGCTCAAATATCATTTCTATAAAAATTTTGCATGAACAGCTGTAATTTTGTAAAATTTTCTCAGGAAACAGAGACAATCCAATGTTTTTCAAAAGAGATAGATTTGGTGGCCAGTAGGGGAAGATTGTGTACCTTTTACCACTTTTCATACTTTTAATTGTAAATGACCCATAAATATTTCAAACATTTTTTTTTTTTTACTTGACATTACAAACCTTGTGTCATATTATAATGCTATTTAATTTTATTTCTCTTCAACAATTTCATAGAAGTATTATTTTTAGTAGAATTCTGCAATTGGTAAAAGGTACAATGCAGTGGTTGTACCTTTGACCATCTCCTGTTGTACTTTTGACCATCTCCTGTTGTACCTTTGACCATCTGAAGAAAATAGAACACTAGTGTTAAGAGTGAACTTACATTATACTTTTTCTTTAACAACACAGAAGTATTGCAAAAATATAACTTTTGTATATTGTTGTATTATCATTTTAATGAAAAATTATAAAAATGTATTTGACCACGAAGTTGTGGTTGTACTCATGTGAACTTCTCAACAATTTCTTCGTTTAACACAACACTAATGTCATCCACAAGTGGCATTGTGGAAATGTTGATATGCTTTCTGTACTGTCTCAAAAATTTCACTTCACATTTATTTTTCCCAGCTGCTTTTAACACTTGAGCTGCAAAATATTTAACACCTTTTCCTGCATCAATAGGCACTTTAACCCAAGCATAATCATGTTTCATTCCATTCCATGATGGTGGTGGTGTCGGCTGGTGCAGCAACAGTGTTGAATAATTAAAAATGTTCAGTCTCTGTTGCAATATTTTATTATCCAATGACGCGTTTCGCGCTGTTAGCGCATCGTCAGATTGGGCGGAGATGGAACCACAGAGCTATCTATAGCTGTGTAGGAGGAACTTTAACAATTGTTATCATTTGGCGCCATAGCAGCAGAGGAGTCGCTGTCGCGGCAGGTCCACATTTACAAAACGTGGACCTGCCACGACAGCGACTCCTCTGCTGCCATGGCGCCCGATGACAACAATTGTTAAGGTTCCTCCTACACAGCTATAGATAGCTCTGTGGCTCCATCTCCGCCCAATCTGACGATGCGCTAACAGCGCGAAACGCGTCATTGGATAATAAAATATTGCAACAGAGACTGAACATTTTTAATCATAATCATGTTCTTTAATTTCTTCGTGGCTCACAGTTCGGTGAAAAATCTTGTTATTTACATCTACTTCATCTTGGTCTTCTGTATCATTTAATTCTTTTCCAAATCCAGCGATGACTCATCATCACATAGGTCACATGCATTCATCGTTTCAGAATCAGAAGAGTCATCAAAGAGAAGTTTTCAAGCTGTAGTTTTCTTCAGATTGGGGGAACTTTTGACCGGTCAAAGATACATAGAAATGAGTGGTCAAAGGTATAATATATAGCAAGGTTTTCACTTAGGACCACATGTACATGTTAGGTTATGTTTCAAGTTTAAACTTTTTAGAAATATCACTCATAATTCACAGTATTATATATCAATAATGATTAATTTAAAATTAAAAATAATTTACGTGAGAAAATAACTTCATAAAGATACAAATGAATAACTTCGCATTTTAGAAATATGCTTCCAAACACCACCACAAAAACAAGTGAATGTGCTGCCTCTGTGGCAAAACTGTGAACTAGAGCATATAGTTCTTCTCTTCAAACACAGATGGTCCCAAAACTCACAGTGGTCAAAGGTACAGTGTGATCAAAGATACACAACCTTCCTGTACTTACCTTTGTGCTGTACTGCCAATAGTCACACATATAAAAAGGATGAAAAAGAACAAGCTTTTGGAACAGAGTTCCTTCTTCAGGCCAGAGAGAAAGGAAGAAAAAAAGGGATGGGAAAAGAAGGAGAAGATAATTCATGACCTAGGAGTGAGGAGTGTGGAAGTCAGAGATTCTGTATGTTAGTACCAAGCCATGCCAATGAAGATATAACAAAAGTGGAAAGATCTAGAGTAAAGAGGAGTAAAGATGAGTGAACTGAATGATGCTGAGCAGTGGAGAGGGGGGTTGTCTAAAATGTTCTTGATTAATAGAGAAAGATGGAAAGATATAGAGGAAAAAGAAAAAAGAAAAAAAAACACACACACACACACACAAATATATATATATATATATAGAGAGAGAGAGAGAGAGAGAGAGAGAGAGAGAGAGAGAGGAAGGTAGGAAAGGGGTAAAAATGAGTAATGCATAGGTGAGTTGAGGGTGGAGGAGGGGGAGAGGGTAGTGTAGATTTAGGCCAGGAGGTTGGCGGGAAGAGAGGATGTGTTGGATGCCAGTTCCAATCTCCACAGCTCTGAGTGATTGGTGTTAGGCGGCAGCATCCAAATGGCACACATGGTGTCCCACACGCCAAGGTCCCTGGAATCATGCTGGAGCAATGCTCTGCCACAGGATATTGGGTGTCCCCCAGGCGAACAGTCCGTCTGTGACTAATCACCTGCTCAGCCAATTTGTTGGTGGTCATACCAAAATAAGGCCGCTCAGTGGACACATGTCAGTTGATATATGAAGTGTGTTGCCTCACATGTTGCTCTGTCTTGAATAGGATAGGTTTTCCTGTAGTGGGGCTGGAGTATGTTGTTGTAGGAGGATGCGTTGGACTTGTTTTGCTGCAGGATCGATTACCGGGGTAGGAACAATTAGGTAGGAAGGGTGGTTTTGCGATGTTGTAAGGTTGGACGAGGATGTTGCTGAGGTCGGCAGGATGGTGGAAGGCTACTCTGGGTGGTGTGGGAAGAACACTTTGGAGAGATGATCTCATCTCAGGGCATGACTTGAGAAAGTCATAGCCCTGCTTGAGGAATTTGTTGAGGCATTGCAGGCCAGGATGGTACTGGGTGACTAAAGGGATCCTTCTGGGTGGTCTGGGGTGAGGAACATTGTTGCTGGAAGGACAGGAATGACTGCTCAGGAGATCTGCTAGCAGACGAGGTCTGTAGGGTAATTGCAGAAGAGGAAAGCATTGGATACATTGTTGTTGTAAGTGGTGAGGGATTCGTTATTGCAGCAGATATTTTTCCCACAGATGCCTAGGCTGTAGGAAAGGGATCATTTATTATGGAATGAATGGCAGCTGTCAAAGTGGAGGTACTGTTGCTTGTTTGTGGCTTTAATATGGAGTGACGTATGGCCCCTCCTGCCTAAAAGCTTCCTTGTCACTATAGATGCCACATGCCTCTATACCAACATCCCCCACACCCATGGTCTATCAGCCCTGAACCACTATCTTTCCCAACGCCCACCTGAAAGCCTCCCAAAAACCTCATTCCTTGTCACACTTGCTAATTTCATCATCACTCATAATTACTTCACCTTTGAGGGCCAGACCTACAAACAAATCAGGGGGGACAGCTATGGGAACCAGGATGGCCCCCTCCTATGCCAACCTCTTCGTGGGCTGCATGAAAGAGGCATTCTTTTTGTCACAGAAGTTGCACCCCCTAGTTTGGTATGGATTCATAGATGCGGTCTGGACTCATGGTGAAGAAACCCTTCGAACTTCCTTCAAAATTTTAACTCCTTCTCCAACCTAAAATTCACCTGGTCCTTCTCTAAAACGCGAGCCACCTTCCTTGATGTTGACCTTCACCTTGTGGAGTCCCACATCCACACCTCAGTCCATATTAAACGCACAAACAAGCAACAGTATCTCCAATTTGACAGCTGCCATCCCTTCCATATTAAATGATCCCTTCCGTACAACCTAGGCATCTGTGGGAAACATATCTGCTCCAGAAACAATTCCCTCGCCACTTACAACAACAATCTATCCAATGCTTTCCTCTCCCGCAACTAACCTACAGACCTCATCCCCAAGCATATCTCCTGAGCAGTCCATTCCTCTCCTTCCAGCAGCAAAGTTTCTAATCCCAGACCACCCATAAGCATCCCATTAGTCACCCAGTACCATCCTGGCCTGGAATGCCTCAACAAATTGCTCCATCAAGGCTATGACTTTCTCAAATCATGCCCTGAGATAAGTTCATCACTCCAAAGTGTTCTTCTCGCACCACCCAGAGTAGCCTTCTACCATCCTCTCAACCTCCGCAATATCCTTGTCCAACCTTATAACCCTCCCTACCTAATGGTTCCTATCCCTGTAACTGATCCCGCTGCAAAACCTGTCCAATGCATCCTCCTACAACAACATACTCCCGCCCCACCATAGGAAAAACCTATCCTATTCATGGCAGGGAGACATGGGAGACAACACACGTCATATATCAACTGTCTTGTGTCCAGTGTCCGGCCTTTTATGTTGGTATGACCATCAACAAATTGACTGAGCAGATGAATGGTCACAGACGGACTGTTCGCCTGGGGGACACCCAATATCCTGTGGCACAGCATGCCCTCCACCATGATTCCAGGGACATTGGTGTGTGTTACACCTACACCACATATGCCATTTGGATGCTGCCACCTAACACCAATCACTAAGAGCTAGGGAGATGTAAACTTGGTGTCCAACATATCATTTCCTCCCGTCACCCTCCTGGCCTAAATCTACAGTAACCTCTCTCCATCCTCAACTCACCTGTCCATTACTCATTTCTCACCCCCTTCCTTATCATCTTCTCTCTATATGTATATATATATATATATTTGTGTGTGTGTGTGCGTGCGCATGTGTGCGTGTGTAGATGTGTTTTTCTTGATATCTTTCCATCTTTCCCTGATAATTGAAAACATTTTAGACAACCCCCTGTCCCCACCACTCAGCATCATTTGGTTGACTCATCTTTTCTCCTCTTTACTGCTTGATCTTTCCTCTTTGGTTATATCCTCCTTGGCATGGCTCAATATTAACATACAGAATCTCTGACTTCCTCACTCCTCAAACACCATCCTCATACCTTGGTTGTGAATTACCTTCCCCTCCCATTCCCATCCCTGTTTTCTTCCCTTCCCTCCTACCTGAAGAAGGAACTCTGTCCAAAAGATATGTTCTTTTCGTCCTTTATCTGTATTTGTGTAACTATCGGCAGTACAGCACAAAGGTAAGTACTAGCCAGCCAATTATCTCTTTTGAAAAATAATTTAACTCAAATTTGTTTAAGACAACTCAGCCGTTGGCAAAACAGTGCATATGATGAGAAATGTTGAGAATCTGTTCCCAGATTTAGTCCATGTTATGATTTCTAAATGTAATTCAATGTATTAGTAAGGTTGCTGTTACACGTCACATATATTTCTCACTGGCAGCTTTTTCTTCTGTTTTTCACCTTGTGACTCAAAAGTGAAAATTAAATGAGTCTGTGGTATTCAGCATTATGTCATTTTCTTTTCTCCTGAAGCAATTTGACAAAATTAATTGTTTACTCATTCATGCCACCTTATTGATGCATTGAACAATACAAGTAAAAGACAAATTGTGTTTCAATTTTTACAGTATTCCAGATCAACAAATTGCGGGAATGAGATACCAACAGGTCATTGTTGGAAAGCTTTAGATATCACCCCTTCTTTTCACCTTCGCTATCCTTATGGGTAGTAGGAGTATCTTTATCCTATGGTAGTACTATAGAAATACTAAATTTACTTGAAATTTGTTCAGTCATTTCTGAGTTATGTCAGCCTGTTTCACTTCTAGCTTCACTTATAGGGATGTCTTACCACCACAGTATGCTTTCCAAAGCACTGCATGTACCAGATTTGTTTGAAATTGTTCCAGGCATTGCAACAATTAGTCTATAGGTTACGGGTTTTACTTCCTTCCCCTTCCTTCAACCCTTCCCCCTCTCTCTGGACCCATTCTTATGTCCCCAAGAGCGAAAGTACATTGGGTCTCTTACCAATGAGTATAGAAACCCCAATGAGTCACTAATGAACACAGTATGTTTCTCCTGTCACAGATTTTCACTCATATGCCTAAGTGTCATAGAGGTTTGTATACAAATAATGAGTCAAATAATACAATTTTTTGTCGAAATTGCTATAGATGCTCCTGTTATGCTTCTCTGGCATCCTGTTTTTGTCATGTACGGGAAATAGGTGGATCTTATTCCCACGATTATATATATATATATATATATATATATATATATATATATATATATATATATATATATATATATATATATATATATATTTTAAGTGCTTGGTACAAAGATTGATTTGATTTAACCTAGTGGTGTGTTTTGTGTGTGTGTGTGTGTGTGTGTGTGTGTGTGTGTGTGTGTGTGTGAAGCACATCTTGGTTAATTGTACTACACCGTGGCCTAATAATGAAGCTACCTGTCATTTATAATGTATTTTTCATAAGTAGTTGTGGATTTTGTTCATTGTATTAGTGAGGAGGTGAGAGGGGCTGTAGAGAGAGAGAATTTAGGTTTTATGTCCAATTCTCATATGCATTTAGCAATTGCAAAACATTGCTTGGTTCACTAGTCTTATATATTGTGATTAGATCAACATTGGTAAGTTAAGTTTTTTGTTGAATGGTTAATATTTATTTAGAGATTTTTGCACAATTTTCTGTTCATCTAGCCACCCAAAAGTCACATGTCAAATGCACTAACAAATAAATTATAGCAGATTGAGCAGAAAATATTGTTTTCAAATTTTTAATTAACTATTCAGATTGTATTTTTAATCCTGAAGATTTCACAAAGAAGCCACTATTTCAAATTTTAAAGATCTGTGAGGTTTCAGTTGCCACACACAAAATAGGAAATTACATCTATGCAGCTACAATAAGCATGTTTGCTTCAACACTAAACCCCTCAACATCTATGCCAGTAATCTCCTAAGATTTTCTCTCTTGAAACTACCCCACAGATCTTATCCATAAACAAATCTGTTGGGCAGTTTTCTCCTCTACTCTGTTTACCAGACAAATACAGTTTCCCAGAAAATCTGGGCGTCATCAATAAATTACTTTTTCAGAACCTTCAGTTTCTCAGGCTAAGCCCTAAAATTTAGTGCAGCAAGCCTGATATCCTATGCAAACTAACCAAACTTACTGTAAAACTATGTAAATTCCCAAGACCATTTTTGTACCCCAAGATTCTTACCTGTGGAATCATTTCTACAGAATCTGCCTACATTATTACTTACTGCAGTTCCACAGCTGGTAAATCCTACATCAAGGGCAGAGCAACATGTGAAACTACCTATTTTGTTTAGCAACTGATGTTTACATCACACCTTTTATATATATAAAGGAAGAACTGTATGCCTTGGGGAAATACAATACTCAGTTGCTGAGCATGCTGGTAATGCCGCAGTACAACTCAAGAGAGATCAGTGTTGTTATACCACATGGACCATTTAATTTATCTCATTCAGTAAAGTCTCTTAAACTGTGAACCTGCTCTCCAAAATACCATCTTCTCTAATTACTCCCCTGGATTTAATCTTCGCCAGTATACTCTCCTCATTTTCTATTTGGTAAAACTGCATTGCACACTGAATTACTTTCGTACTCATTGAGCATTATTATTTTGATTCCTGTGTTCCCTTTTTTCTCTAAAATTTTTCTCCTCTTTTTTTCCACATCTTTCTATTCCCATGTTCCACTATTGTATCCACTTTTAACTTCAAGGCTTTTTAATCCATCTTGAATTTTTCTGTTGCATATTTCATCTCATAATTGAAGATTACAATTGCTTACCAGTGTGCTATCTTTTATTGTCTACTCTATTTGCCATATGGAAAAGCAACACAGGGATTTCAAAAGCTAGTATTGTAGCTTGTTCTACTTTCTGTTCACAGCACTATCAATTTGTCCCTGGAAGGTAAGTTGTTAGATCTCTGCTTATTTTAACAATATCTAATACCATTTTGAACTCAGTTTGGCTTCAGACATAAAATACTCTATTAATGTGTATTCATCAAAATAAAATGAAACTTTAGTTTCTCATGATGCCACTAATTCTGCAGTAATTGGAATATTATTAACACTATTATTTTATCACACTCTTAGTGAGACACATCTTTCTTTAGTAGAAAATAATACTAGATGATTCAGTGCTTCTTCTGTATAATTAATTACAATGCATTTTTAAATTATTGTTTCTTTCTGATGCAGGCACTGCAGGTACTTCAAGAACTAAGAATCTTGTAGAATGTTGTCATGGGTACATCAGCGATTCAAGTGTTCAGTAACTGCCATAGATTTGGACCAGTATTTTGGATTGCACTGCACATTGCTCTCCTGTTACTGTTCAATAATGTGCTGACAAAAGGTAATTTCATTATAAATTGCTATATGCAGCACTGATAGTAATGTCTATTAACTAATACGCTCACGAGAAACTAAATCAGGCACAATTACCTAATAGCATGTGGCAGATATTTATTTTTTGATAATGATGGAATTGTGTTACTGCATGGACTCCTTGAGACTTCATTAAAAGTCTTAGGAGCAAGGAGCAGTCCTGATTATTTTCACTCAACTGTTGTGCAGAACAACTGGACATTGGCCATGACTGTGGAACACCTAATACTTTCATATTCATAGTGCATTCCTCAAACCCTTCTTACATAATTTGGGAGTGATTGGTTAGGGAGACCAGAAGTCCCGTATTTTATGGTATCTTGCCTTATTTAACCTGTGTCCCCTTGTCCCGACAAAATTAACAGGACATATATTGTCCCATTTTTTA
The DNA here is from genome assembly GCA_026315105.1 of Locusta migratoria. Classification (NCBI taxonomy): domain Eukaryota; kingdom Metazoa; phylum Arthropoda; class Insecta; order Orthoptera; family Acrididae; genus Locusta; species Locusta migratoria. The sequence goes on from CM048744.1 coordinate 670,526,787, forward strand.
CTAACTGTTCCATAAATTGTGAAATAATGTGTTTTAAGTAATGTACTTGCAAACATTAAAGAAAATAGGCTTTAACTCAAAGTGAATAAGCCACAATTTTCTTAATTTATTTGGTTGGTACTATGTAATGGTTTGACATGATTATGAATTCTGACATTGTCAGAAGAGTAGAGGGTAGTCTTATAAATTGTTAAAACTTTGTTTTAATTATATTGTAAAAATTCTGAAAATTGCCTAGAATGCAATGAATTAACATTTATGATGTGGTTACTAGTTTCTATTTTCAGTCATTTTCAAACCACAGTTGTTCAATAGTTGCCAATTACATCATTAAAAGATTTTGGCCTGTCATTGTGTAACATGTCGAAATTGTTGGCAAAAGTGTGGACTTTTTTACAACGCTAATATAAATTGCTGAATAAATCCTGTACCTAAATTTGCACCTCATATTGTGCATTACCAATGTTACATAAAGTAGGTACATTGGTGGTACAAGCAGAAAATACATCAAACACTTCCACAAACTGCAGGTACATAGGCAGTAGCAACCTGAACATGTCAAATAGCTGTTTTACACTTTGACCAACATTGATAGTAATATTAGTCAAAATGTGGAACAGTTAATTATTTTATACTCAAAAGTCCCACATTCTGGACACAACATATGGTACTAAGAAAAAAAAAGTGATTTTGGGAAAAGCAAATGTAAATATGAGAACCACCAAATGCGACATACTAACTTTGTGGTGGGATTTGTGTGGGGGGGGGGGGGGGCACACTGGCTTTATTTCTTACTACTGCGCGAGTGTCTCGGAAATGCTCCGGCAACTCAATTGGGGATCGCTGGAAGAAAGACGACGTTCTTTTCGTGAATTTCTGTTAAGTAAATTTAGAGGGCCGGAATTTGAAGCTGAGTGTAGTACGATCTTGCTGCCGCCTACTTACATTTCGCGTAAAGATCACAAAGACAAGATAAGAGAAATTAGGGCTTGTACGGAGGCATATAGGCATTCTTTTTTTCCTCGTTCAATTTGGGAGTGGAATAGGAAAGGAAATGCCTGGTAGTGGTACGGTGTACCCTCCGCCACGCACCTTACGGTGAATTGCGGAGTATGTATGTAGATGTAGATGTACTGTGTGTGCATTATTTCATGTGTTAATGAGTGACACCAAGGTTATCATATTATATAAGCTTTAAAGGATAACAGGTAAAGGCACCATTTGGTATCACAATCTTCAGTACTTATGTGTGTTCCATATTTTGATTTTGGAAATGTGGTCATTCTATAATAGATGGAGCATCATCTTGTCAAAGATACAGTTTACACAGAGACTACTGTAGACAAATAAACATAATCAAAAGGCAGTACAGTGTTCTATATCATTAGGATAACATTCCATCCCACATAAATCTCCCCCAAATACAAATATTTTTACAACTTGCCTGAATACTGATTTCTTGGTGTACATCACCTAATGGTTTTCTCTAAACTCATACCCACCAGTGTTATTTGCTAAAAACCGTAATTTTTCTGTTCTTTGATATACTAGGTTTGGTGATGCAGTGGTTAGTACACTGGACTCTTAATCAGAAAGTTGATGGAGTTTATGTTTGTGCACTGCCATTCAGGTTTATGTTTTTCAATATTTCCTACATTGCTCCTGGTAAATGTTAGGATGATTCCTTTGAATTGTCACAACAGATTTCCTTCCCCATCCCTCAAAGAATTCAAGCTTGTGTTGCATTTGAAGTAATCTCATTGTCAATGGAACAGAATGGAAGAGGCATTTCTTAAGATGCAGCAGTTGCATCCCCTGGCTTGGTATATATTCATAGATGACATCTTTGTGGTCTGGACTAATGGTGAAGAAACTCTTCTAAGCTTCCTTCAAGACCTCAACTACTTTTGCAACCAGAAATTCACCTGGTCCTTCTCCAGAACCCAAGTCACCTTTCTAGATGTCGATCTTCACCTTGCTGACTCCCATATCCACATGCTGATCTATATTAAACCCATAAACAAAACAACAGTACCTCCACTTTGATAACTACCATCCCTTTCATATAAAACGGTCCCTGTCCTGCAGCTTAGGCATCTGAAGTAAACTTATCTGCTCCAATGATGAAGCTCTCATCACCTATACCAACAACCTGTCCAATGCTTTCCAATCCTCAACTATCCTACAGATCTTGTCTGCAAGCAGATCTCCCAAGCAGTCCATTCCTTCCTTTTCAGTAACAATAATCCTAACACCAGACCACTCAGAAGCATTGCCTCCACAGTATCCATCCCACAACACCTAGAGTGCCTTTCACCATCCTACAAACCTCCGCAACATCCTAGTCAACCCTTACAATATCCCAGAACCACCCTTAAAACCTAATGGTCCCTACCACTGTAACAGACCCCACTGCAAAACCTGCCCCATAAATCCTCCCACAATCACCTACTCTAGCCCCACCGCAGGAAAAACCAACACAGTTGAAGGCAGGGACCCATGTGAAACACTACATGTATTCTTCAAAATGACATGTGTTCACTGCACAGCTTTTTATGTTGGTTTGACCACCAACAAATTGACTGCATGCATGAATGGTCACAGATGGAATGTTCGCCTAGGGGCAATCAGTATCCTGTGGCAGAGCATGCCCTCCAACATGGTTCTAGGGACTTAAGTACATGTTAGACCAACTGTACCCACTGGACACTCCTCCCTAGCACCATTCCACTAGAGTTACGGAGATATAAACTTGCCCTACATCATATCCTGTCCTCTCTCATCCTCCTGCTCTAAACTTATGTTAATCTCCCCTCCCTCTGCCATCCGCAACTCACTTATTCACTAGTCATTTCTCACCCTCCCGTGTGTGTGTGTTTGTGTGTGTTTATTCACTTCTTGATCTATCCTCTTTGGTTTGCATTGGCATTGCTCAGTACTTATCATGCAACATCTCTGAAGATGCAACATGTCTAACATCCACATTCACCTTCCCTACCACACCACCCTCATGAATCACAGACATTGCTGTGTTGGGGTAGCTTGGGTGCCTCAACAATACAGATAACTGTACCGTATGTGCAACCACAGTGGATGGGTATCTGTGAAGAGGCCAGACAAACGTGTGGTTCCTGAAGAGGGGCAGCAGCCTTTTCAGTAGTTACAGGGGTAACAGTCTGGAAGATTGACTGAGCTGGCCTTGTAGCATCAGCTAATGTGGCTTTGCCATACAGTTACTGTGAATGGCTGAAAGCAAGAGTAAACTGCAGCCATTACTTTGCCCGAGGACATGCAGCTCTACCGTATGAAAATATGATGATGGCTTCCTCTCGGGTAAAATATTCTGGAGGTAAAATAGTCCCCGATTCGGATCACCAGGCGGGGACTACTCACGTGAATGTTATTATCAGGAAAAATAATACTGGCATTCTATGGATCGAAGCATGGGATATTAGATCCCTTAATCAGGTAGGAAAATTAGAAAATTTAAAAAGGGAAATGGATAGTTAAATATTTCTCAGTCTCTGTTGCAATATTTTTTATTCACCAGTAAAGCATTTTGCGCTGTTAGCGCATCGTCAGACTGGAAAAAGACAGATGTTTTGTTACAGTCTGTGTACCTGGTGGGCAACGAATGTAATGTGGCTAAGGGAGTCAGAGTCACTTGGGCGGAGACAGAGCCACAGAACTATCTATAGCTGTGGTGGAGGTAGCTTAACAATTTGTGTTGTTATTGGGCCCCTGCAAAGAGGTAAATGTACAAGGTACGTAAGGGTTGTTTGAAACAGAATAACTAGGGACTAAAGGAGTGGTATGGAAATTAATGGAATGCTTTTTATATGTTAAAACTCACCATAGCAGCAGAGGAATCGCTGTCGTGGCAGTTCCACGTTTACAACTGGTAGTATTGTTAATAACTGCAGAACATAAATGTGACCGTTAAACTGAGCAGTATGGAAGAGTTACGCATGCGAGAATGAGTGGCTTGCCAAGTGGTAGCTTGGTATTAACAGAGATGTTTGTGACGTGGGGGGAATGAATCATGAAATGATACATGTTGGTATGAAACAATAATAAATGAATGAAAACGAAATTATGAGAGGCCTGGGGGTGGTGCGGAAGAAAGATGTTGTGAATTGTCAGAAGGGGGGTCATTTGGAAAAAGGTGGATAACATGATGTCGTAAAAAGATTGATTTTTTGTAATGAGCTGTTAGTTGAGACTGTGTTCTGGGGACCATTTCACAAACTTAGTGATTTCTAATTCTTCAAGAAGTGAGAGTTTTTTTACCTTTGGGGGCGATGTGAAGAACTTGCAATTTTCAAGACACATATGTAACTATAGAGCACTGTAGAAGGAAATTAAAAGCCTCAAGAGACAGAGCTACACTGTCAAAGAGCCATTACTCATCACATGCAGAAAAAAATAACCAATACCAGAAGTTGTAGATAAAGAGTCTGAATTACCAATGGGCAATCATCAACTTTGTCCCTTTATTGTTTAATCATAGAAAGAGCAGGATTTCCAACAGAATTTCATCAAAACTCGCACCTATTTTTGCAAGGTCACTACTAATTTTAATCTCAATATTTTTCTTAATACGTAACACTAATCCAATGGTTGTAAGCACGTAAAAGAATCTCTGTGTTGTTTTATTGAGTAGGATGACTGTTACGCTGAAAAAACTTCTACAATAGAAATATGCCCAGTCAGGTAAGTATGTGTAATGCTCCTGATTGATTCATAAGTCCTTCACAGTTATGATAGCCTGATCACTGTATAACATTATTAATTATAACAATGTTCACTAAGTTTTGAAATCTATACCTGTTGTTGTTGTTGTTATGGTCTTCAGTCCGGAGACTGGTTTGATGCAGCTCTCCACCCTACTCTATCCTGAGCAAGCCTTTTCATCTCCTCATAAGAACGGCAACCCACATCCACTTGAATCTGCTTACTATACGCGTCTCTTGGCCTCCCTCTGCGATTTTTACCCCACACACTTCCCTCCAATGCTAAATTTACGATTCCTCGATGTCTAAGAATGTGTCCTACCAAGCGATCCCTTCTTTTAGTCAGGGTATGCCAAAAATTCCTTTTCTTGCCAATTCTGTTCAGGACCTCTTCATTAGTTATGTGATCTACCCACCTAATCTTCAGCATTCTTCTGTAACACCACATTTCAAAAGCCTCTATTCTCTTCCTGTCCGCACTGCTTATCGTCCATGTTTCACTCCCGTACAAGGCAACACTCCACACAAATGCCTTCAGAAAAGACTTCCTTACCCTTAAATTAATATTCGATGTTAGCAAATTTCTCTTTTTCAAAAATGCTTTTCTTCCCATTGCCATTCTGAATTTTATATCCTCTGTACTGCGACCATCGCATGTTATTTTACTACCCAAGTAACAAAACTCATCCACCACCTTCATTGTTTCGTTACCTAATCTAATACCTTCAGCATCGCCTGATTTTCTAAGACCGCATTCCATTATTTTTGTTTTGCTCTTGTTAATGTTCATTTTGTACGCTCTCTTCAACACACTGTCCATTCCATTCAACTGCTCTTCTAAGTCGTTCGCTGTCTCTGACAGAATTACAATGTCATCAGCAAAACACAATGTTTTTATTTCTTCCCCCTGAACTTTAATCCCTATTCCAAAATTTTCCTTGCTTTCTTTCACCGCCTGCTCGATGTACAAATTGAATAACATCGGAGAAAGGCTACAACCCTGTCTTACTCCCTTCCCAACTGATGCTTCCCTTTCATGCCCTTCGAGTCTAATAACTGCGGTCTGGCTTTTGTACAAGTTGTAAATAACTCTCCTTTCCCTGAATTTTACCCCTGCTGACTTCAGAATATGAAAGAGTGTATTCCAGTCAACATTGTCAAATGCTTTCTCCAAATCTACAAAAGCTAAAAATGTAGGTTTACCTTTCCTTAATCTATCTTCTAAGATAAGACGTAAAGTGAGTATTGCCTCCCGGGTTCCTACGTTCCTCCTGAATCCAAACTGATCTTTCCCGAGGTCAGCTTCTACCAGCTTTTCCATTCTCCTGTAGATAATTCGTGTTAAAATTTTGCAACCATGACCCATCAAACTGACGGTTCTGTAATTCTCACACCCGTCTGCGCCTGATTTCTTTGGAATGGGGATTATTACATTTTTCTTAAAGTCTGTGGGTATTTCGCCTGTCTCATACATCCTACACATCAGTTCAAATAGTCTTGTCATGGCTGGCTCTCCCAGAGACTTTAGTAGCTCTGAGGGTATGTCATCTACTCCTGGGGCCTTGTTCCGACCTAGGTCTTTCAAGGCTCTGTCAAATTCATCTCTCAGTATACTATCTCCTGTTTCATCTTGATCTACTTCCTCTTCCCTTCCTACAACATCGTCTCTAAGTTCATTTCCTTTGTAGAGCTGCTCTATGTACTCTTTCCACCTTTCAGCTTTCCCTTCTTTGCTGAGAACTGGTTTCCCATCTGAGTTCTTGATATTCGTAGAATTGCTTTTCTTGTCCCCAAATGTCTCTTTGATTTTCCTGTAAGCGGTATCTACTTTTCCCCTTCTTATACATTCTTCTACAGATTTGCATTTGGCTTCGAGCCACTCCTGCTTAGCCATTTTGCACTTCCTATAAATCTCATTTCTTAGTCGTCTGTACACCATTTTGCCTGTTTCATTTACTGCATTTTTATATTTTCTCCTTTCGTCAATTAAATTTAGTATTTCCTGTGATATCCAAGGATTTTTTGTAGGTCTTGCCTTTCTACCTATTTTGTCCTCTGCTGCCTTCACTATTTCATCTCTCAATGCTGCCCATTCCTCTTCTACTGTTTTATTTCCCCCTGTTTCTGTCAATTGTTGCCTAAATCTCCCTCTGTAATTCACCAGAACTTCACGTTCCTTCAATTTATCTAGGTCCCATCTCCTTATTTTCCTACCTTTCTGCAGTTTTTTCAGTTTCAGCCTACAGTTCATGACTAACAAGTTATGGTCAGAGTCTATATCTGCCCCTGGGTATGTCTTGCACTTTATAACCTGGTTCCGGAATCTATGTTTTACCATTATAAAATCTATCTGATACCTTCTGGTGTCTCCTGGTCTCTTCCAAGTATACAACCTTCTTTTGTGATTCTTAAACCACGTGTTTGTTATGATTAAATTATGTTCCGTGCAAAATTCTACCAGGCGACTTCCTCTTTCATTCCTTCTGCCCAGTCCATATTCACCTACTATTTTTCCTTCTCTTCCTTTCCCTACTACCGAATTCCAGTCTCCCATCACAATTAAGTTTTCCTCTCCCTTAACTGTCTGAATAATTTCCTTTAGCTCCTCATATATTTCTTCGATCTCATCATCATCGGCAGAGCTAGTTGGCATATAAACCTGTACTACTGTTGTCGGTGTTGGCTTCGTATCTATCTTGACAATGATAATGCGATCACTGTGCTGCTCATAGTAGTTTACCCGCTTTCCTATTTTCTTATTCATTATTAGTCCTACTCCTGTGATACCCCCAATTGATTTTGTATTTATAATCCTGTAATCACCTGACCAGAAATCCTGTTCATCCTGCCACCGAACTTCACTAATCCCCACTATATCTAACTTCAACCTATCCATTTCCCTTTTTAAATTTTCTAATTTTCCTACCCGATTAAGGGATCTAACATTCCACGCTCCGACCCGTAGAATGCCAGTATTGTCTTTCCTGATGATAACATCCTCCTGAGTAGTCCCCGCCCGGAGATCCGAATGGGGGACTATTTTACCTCCGGAATATTTTACCCAAGAGGATGCCATCATCATATTTTCATACAGTAGAGCTGCATGTCCTCGGGAAAGGTAATGGCTGTAGTTTCCCCTTGCTTTCAGCCGTTCGCAGTAGCTGTGTGGCAAAGCCACATTAGCTGATGTTACAAGGCCAGCTCAGTCAATCATCCAGACTGTTGCCCCTGTAACTACTGAAAAGGCTGCTGCCCCTCTTCAGGAACCACACGTTTGTCTGGCCTCTCCCCAGATACCCCTCCGTTGTGGTTGCACCTACGGTACGGCTATCTGCATCGTTGAGGCACGCAAGCCACCCCACCTCGGCAATGTCTGTGGTTCATGGGGGTGGAATCTATACCTATACTCCACAATCCATCTCATGATCTGTAGAAAGAGTGCACTTTGTGTACCATGTCATCTACACCTTTTCGTATTCTGGTAGCATATGATTCACAGGAAAAATTAGAGCCATTAGATCATGCTACCTCTCTTTGCTTTCCTATTTTCAGATTATTCGGTGATGCTGTAATGGCCTTATGGTCACTGATTTTCTATTCATTGCTAAGTAAAAAAGTTCAGGTCTCATTGTTACCAACAGGTCTAAGATGTTTTCATGACAAGTCAGTTTTTGTTTAAGTACTCAAGGTAATTTTCAGATGAAGCACTTGGAACTGTTTCACTCATATATCTGACCGTCTCAGCTGCATTAAACATTTGATTCACCCAGTCTATATCTAGTAAAGTAAAATCTACACCTAATACTATGATATTAACAGGAAATTTGTACAAAATATTTTCCATTTTTTCCATCAGATCTTCCACACTACTATTACTGAATCACTGTCTATAGAAACATTAAATGACCTTGTTTGATCCATTTTTAATGCGAATCGTCACTCATATTATTTCACCCTCATGTTGTGATTTCCTCTTGATAGGTATTTATATATTTTTGTTTCTATAAACATGCCTCCACCCGCCAAGTTTCAGCCATGTTTGTGATATACCTTTTAGTCAGAGTTTAGGATTTCATTCCTGTTGACATCGGGTTTCAGCCTGCCTTCTTTTCGTAGTACACTGTGGGTTTTGTGGCCATTTATAAGTTAGAGGAGCTCAGGAATCTTTCCATAGAAGTTTCTGCAATTAACTATTATCATATTAATATTTTTCTTTCTCTAATCTGTTGTTATGAATGCTGCCCTGTCTGGACCCACAACACATCTTTTTGGGCCCATGGAGGGATTTTTCAACATAAAAAACCCTTATGTGCATGTCATATATATATCCCACTACCCTCTTAACCAATTCCTGCATGTAGTGTGCACTTCTGACGTATATTTAATGACTCTGTATTTTTTTGTTTGTTTAAAAAAAAAAAAAAAAAAAAAAAAAAAAAAAAAAAAAAAAAAAAAAAAAAAAAAAAAAAAAAAAGAGTCGCCTATACATATTTTATGTGTAACTTAACATATTGTAGCAGGATCAAATCTAAAAATAACAATCAATTGTCTTTGCATACAAAAGTTGCTTAAGAAAAAAAATTCACAGTTTGATTAACCTAGAACTGTTCTAGCTAAATTACACTAAGAATGATGCTTAAGTAACATCTGTATGCATAATTGCATAGGGTGATCAAACCATGATTGAAATTTCTTACAGGTATGTTTAGTTAAACATGTGACTAGTAGCAAAAAAATATAAATAATAAGTACTGTCTAAAATGGCACAGATACAAGCTATATGGCAGGTTATTGGTGCACACAAACCAAGATCAACCGTTACAGACTGTAAAAGATGTTTCTAAATAATACAGCCAATCCTGCTGGAATGCTACCTGTTTAAGGCAAAATGACGGTAGTCTTAGGTGCCACTTTGATATTTTTGATTGCTTATATTTCGTAGTTGGTTGACAGAGCAATACACTTCTGACCAGTCATTCATTATAATCATTCTAGTAGAGGGCATATTCCAATCTGCCATCAACCTTTTGCCTGACAAATGAATGTAGGAAGATAAAGCAGCCATTTTTCCATCCACACTGAGATATGGATGTTTGTGATTTGCATGGATTGAATCCATGTATTCAGAAAAGCTGTTTGAATTTTCCTTGCCATACCACTGAATAAAAAGGAAATACCAAGCACTTGAAACGATACTCTCATGGTACTGATAAAAATTAAACATACTTCCAATACTTGCGGGCTCCAGAGCGTCTGACATCTTCCAACAAATTGTTAAAGTATTCACTCAGTAAGCAGAAAATCAAACTCCTAATTTCTTAATGAAAACCAAACTCTTAATTTCTAAATGAACAAGATAGAAATTTGCATGAAGGGTTCAATCAAACTTCAGAGAATCCATGTGACCAATAAACTTCACTTTTAAGTCGTTCATTTACTTTCACTTGGGTTGCATCCCCATCTAACTATCCTGTAACTCAACTGACAACTTTTTAGAACTGCTTACAACTGTTGACTGGCATATACAGCTCTTAACTGCCAACATACAACTACTTTACAAGTGAGTTCGCAACTACAACTGATGAATTCACAACTGTCAAATTCCAACTGCTACTTTAACTACTGACAATATGACACAGCTTGTAAATTTCAACTGACAACTTCTGCCTGCCAGAGCCCTAGGTCTTACTTACAACAACCAGTCACAACTCTTTGAATCACAAAGCCAACACATCTGCCTCTTCTGTCATCTATATAAAGAGGTTATAGCATATATTTACATGTATTGATAAAGCATCTGTCTAAGCATAATCATATCACGATAATACATTACATGATATAAAAAATAGATGAAGATTACTCACCAGGCGAAGGAGCACAGGTGTGACAGCATCACAAATAAATAAATGAATACACACACACACACAATCGCAAGCTTTCGCAACCCAGTTGCGTCTTCAGGCAGTAGGAAAGGAGAGGGAAAAGGAAATGATGAGGGTTTTAAGGAAGGGGGTAAGGAGCCATTCCAATCCCGGGAGAGGAAAGACTTACCTTGGGGGAAAAAATGGAGGGTAAACAAATGCACACATGCCCACACATTCACACAGACACAAGTACACCTAGGCAGACATACTGTAGAAAGCAAAGAAGTTAAGTTATTGAAGTTAAGAAGTTAGACAGAGATACCACTTGAGGCAGAGGCTCTGTCCAGAGAACCGATGCAAAGATGTTAAGAAGGTGGGTGGGAATTCAAATTTAGCGGAGATTGAGACCAGGTGGGCAACGGGAAGAGAGAATATGCTGAAGGGCTAGTTCCCATCTCCGGAGTTCTGGAGGATTGGTGTCAGTGGGAAGTATCCAGATAACCCGGACGGTGTAGCACTTTGCCAAGATGTGCTGGCCGTGCACCAGTGCGTGTTTAGCCACAGGGTGATCCTCGTTACCAACAAACACTGTCTGCCTGTGTCCATTCATGCGAATGGACAGTTTGTTGCTGGTCATTCCCACATAGAACGCTTCACAGTGCAGGCATGTCAGTTGGTAGATCACGTGGGTACTATCGCAAGTGGCTCTGCCTTTGATCGTGTACACCTTCCGGGTTACGGGACTGGAGTAAGTGGTGGTGGAAGGGTGCATAGGGCAGGTTTTACAACGGGGGCGGTTACAAGGGTAGGAGCCAGAAGGTAGGGAAGGTGGTTTGGGGATTTCATAGGGGTGGACTAGGAGGTTACGGAGGTTAGGTGGGCGGCGGAAAGACACTCTCGGTGGAGTAGGAAGGATGTCATGAAGGACGGATCTCATTTCGGGGCAGGATTTAAGGAAGTCGTATCCTTGCTGGAGAGCCACATTTAGAGTCCGCTCCAGTCCCGGAAAGTATCCGGTGACAAGAGGGGCACTTCTGGGATTCTTCTGTTGAAGGTTCTGAATTTGGGGGGATGAGGTAGTAGCTCTGGCAATTTGTTTCTCTTCCAGATTAGGAGGATAGCCGCGGGATGTGAAAGCTGTTAATAGGTTGTTGGAGTACTGGTTCAGAGCTTCAGGACTGGAGCAGACTCGTTTGCCACGAAGACCTAAGCTGTAAGGAAGGGAACGTTTGATATGGAATGGATGACAGCTGTCATAATGCAGGTACTGTTGTTTATTGGTAGGTTTGATGTGGACGGATGTGTGGAGTTGGCCGTTGGACAGATGGAGGTCGACATCGAGGAATGTGGCATGGGATTTGGAATAGGACCAGGTGAATTTGATGGGACCAAAGGAGTTGAGGTTGAAGAGGAAATTCTGGAGTTCTTCTTCACTGTGTGTCCAGATCATGAAGATATCTTTCCTCTCCCGGGATTGGAATGGCTCCTTACCCCCTTCCTTAAAACCCTCATCATTTCCTTTTCCCTCTCCTTCCCTACTGCCTGAAGACGCAACTGGGTTGCGAAAGCTTGCGATTGTGTGTGTGTGTGTGTATTCATTTATTTATTTGTGATGCTGTCACACCTGTGCTTCTTCGCCTGGTGAGTAATCTTCGTCTATTTTTTATATTTTATTTTTCCTGCTAGGAATTTTTCGTCTTAATACGTTACATGAATATACAAATACAATTACATTTTTACAAATGAAAATGTTTATGTATATAGTGCTTAATAATGGTATGTGAATTAATGATAATGCTGGAAGTTATTGTGGTCTTCAGGTCGGAGACTGGTTTGATGTAGCTCTCCATGCTACCCTGCCCTGTGCAAGCCTCTTCGTGTCTGCATAAGAACAGCAAAAACAGACATTTAAACCCACTACTGTATTATCTCTTGGATTCCCTCGGCAATTTTTATCCCCCACACTTGCCTCCCATACCAAACTGATGATTCCTTTGTGTCCCAGAATGTGTCTTACCATTCAATCCCTCCTTTTAGACAAGGTATGCCAGATATTTCTTTCCTCGCCAATTCTGTGACTTACCCCTTCATTAGTTCTGCATCTTCCCATATAATCTCCAAAATTCTTGGAAGCACCCAATTTCAGTAGCTTCTATTTTCTTGTCTGAACTATTAATTGTCCACATTTCACTCCCAGGTAACATGCCACACATATGCCACAGAAAACACTTCCTAACATTTAAATTAATATTCAGTGTTAACGAGTTTCTATTTTTCAGAACTGCTTTTGTTCCCACTGACTTGTCTGTGCCTGCTTTTTATATCACATGTACTATGAATATCATAGTTGTTTTACAGCCCAAATAGCAAACATATATTGTCTCATTACATAATCTAATTCCTTCAGCATTGCCTGATTTTCTTAAACTACATTTCATTCCCCTTGTTTGGTCTTCTTAATGTTCATCCTATAACCTCCTTTCAGAGAACTGTCCAAGCCTTTCAACTGCTCCTTCACACCCTTTCCTGTCTCAGACAAAATTACAATGTCATCAGCAAACTGCAAAGTTTTTATTTCTTCTCCCTAAACTTTAATTCTTTCTCCAAATTTCTCCTTGCTTTTTCTCACAGATTGCTCAATGTTCAGATTAAATAATGTTGGGGAAAGGCTACAACCCTCTGTTACCCCATTCCGAACCACTGCATCCCTTTCAAGCCCTCCAACTCTTACAACTGCTGTCTGGTTTTGGTACAAGTTGTGTATAATTTGTGTGAGAATTTTACAACCATGATTTATTAAACTAATGGTTCTGTAATTTTCACTCCCATCTGTGCCTGCCTTTTTAATTCTGATTGTTACATTTTTCTTGAAGTTTAGGGGGTATTTTCTCTATCTCATACATCTTGTACACCAGATGGAATAGTTTTTTCATGGCTGGCTCTCCCACAGACTTCAAAAGCAATGAAGGAATGTTGTCTACTCCAGGAGTCTCACTTCAACTTAGGACTTTCAGTACTCCTTCAAATTCTACTCTCATGGTAGTAGCTCCTATTTCATCTTCAATTACCTCCTCTTCCCCTTCTACAAAGCTGCCTTAAAGTTAATTATCCTCTAGAGCTCCTCTATATTTTTTCCCTCCTTTCAGTTTTCCCTTCTTTGCTCAGTATTGGTTTTCCATCTGAGTTCTTGATATTGCTAAAGCTGCTTTTATTATCCCCAAATGTGTATTATTTTCCTGTAGGAAATCTTCAAAATTGAGTTTAAAACTTATTGTACAGAGTACATGTCATGTAGAAAAAAATTATCTGATATTTCAATATATATTAACATGAATACAAAATGTCACTTTTAACTGATTCAGTCATGATACTGTAAAACACCAGATGTGTTACAATTAGACATATAAGGCATATTTTGAAATATTACGTAATTTTTCCCTACATGACATGTGCTCTGTACAGCAAGTTTTAAACTCAATTTTGAACATGATGATGCCTACAGAGCATCAAAACCGGGCATCATAATTACAGTAAAATCAGTGATCTAGACTTAAAACCATTTGCTACTAAATTATTTGATTGGCCCATCTGCACTTAACATGTTTGTTGTAAGAAAATCAGTGTTGAAATCCCCGCAAAGTACTGTTATTTTCTTGCCTACATGTATCCCACTTTGTAGTAATTAAAGTTTATTGAAAAAAAGATTCAAAGTTCCCATCTAGAGATCAGTAGATATGTGCGACTGTTTTCAAAGACTGTTGCCTCTGCATTGAAGTATTGAAAAGTGTCACCAGTTTTGTATGTGGACCCTCTTCTGATATAGCAGTATCTCCATTTCATTTTAACTTCTAGGAAATTAATTTGCCATTGTGTGGGTGTTGTGGTCTTCAGTCCACTGAGTGGTTTGATGCAGCTCGCCACACTACTCTGTCCTGTGCAAGCCTCTTCATCTTAGATTAAGAATGCAAACCTGATCATTTTGAATCTCGTACTTTATCTGTCCCTTGGTCTCCCTCAACAATTTTTACCCCACTCACTTCCTTCTAATGCTATGTTGATGATTCCTTGATGTCTAAGAATGTGTCCTACCAACCTATATCTCTTCTCTTAGTCAGCATATGCCAAAAACTCCTTTTCTTCCCAATTCTGTTGAGCACCTCCTCATTAGTTACGTGTCTACCCATCTAATCTTCATCATTCATCAGTAGCACCACATTTCAAAAGATTCTATCATCTTTTTAGCCTGGTAAGGAGAATGCATAAATCTGATCTGACTTCAACCAATGTTCTGAGAGACATAGGACACTGACAGTTCAGTATTAAGTAAGATCTCAAAGTGTAAAATCTTGTTTGTAGCTGACTGGACATTTGGTGGAATATGGAGAGTGAATTTATTTGTCTACTGGGTTTTTAATTGATTTCCACACTTCCTAAGGGCATTTTATTACATCACTTTCCTCATCTTTGTTTGGATAGATTCTGTCCCTAAAACATCTTTGTCGGTGACATGTGTGGTAGAGAAGAAAGAAAACCCAATTAGAAACCTAGATCATTAGAGTTATGTTCTAATTGTTATAGTCTGTTCTTTTTTTCTGTATTAGAATGAAAAGAACAACAATTTGTGACATATGTATGTAGGGACTTCAGAAAGTATATTATATATTTTGTCCCATGTTAAGATGATTGCACAACAAAAGTGGTACAGTGTCAGAAGAGAGCACATTTTCTGGCTTTCCTGCAAACTATTCTGTTCTGATATAAATAACAGGCATTCCACAGTGCATGACTGAAATGTTGCAACAACTCAAAACAAACTCCAATTTTTTTAAGTATGTTGGACATTGTAATTTTTGTGATCAAAACCTCTAAATTTGATTTAATCACCCTGAAATTCGGGCATTATGTGCAATAAATGCAGTGTCATATCCAGCCGTAGTGAAATAGTACCACTTATGATGCTGATCAGGAAGGAAGGGAGATTTTGCACCATATGACTTCCATCTAGCTAGTTGACAGGGCATCTGGAGAGAAAAAGATTTTCCTGATAGTGAGACATTCATGCATGGGTTCACAAATTGCTCTGTGACCAGAGTGTACATTCATATAAGAAAGTGAACTGGTAGAATGTTCCAACCATCATTTACAGGCATTTAATGACTATGTTGAAAGTAATGTATCTGTGTCACTTTGAAGTAAAGCAGTCAATGAATAGCATTTGGCTCACTCTAATTTTTTGTAAGTCCCCTCATACAATGACATTTTGCTTCATAACTTAAGAAATGGGAAGAAAAGTGAGGAAAACATAATTTGATTTATTGATAAAATGGTAGCTAATCCATTTGGCATTTTACATTAAACATTTTAAGGAATTGTAATGTACCACCTCTATGATTTTTATATTTTCAGAAGGTGGTGCCCCACAGTTTGTAGATATTTAAAAATATCGTGATTATTGCTTGAAGCTACTGATAAAATTCTTTATTTAAACAATCAGTTTTTGTGACCTGATCATCATTAGGTTCCTGTATACCAAACTAAAATAAAACATTGTAGTATTAAAAGAGTTAACTATCCCAAAAACAACATATGTAAATGCTTTTAATGAAGTTTCTTGTCATTTAATTACATGTGAGTTGTTGTCAACTTTTATGTCAGGTAACAGTTAATTTGAGACGGTTTCCATTTGTAATGCTACTTACCTATTATCTCAGTTTGTTATACAGGAACTGGATAATGATTATTTGATTAAAAGTGACTGTTTAAATAAACGATTTTTATCAACAGTTTATGGTGATAACCATGCCATTTTTCAAACTGTGTACTTACACTCCTATTAAAATTATGTTGTTTATGCAATTTGAGTGATAGGGGCCAGACACCATCCAATTGTAATTCTTTGTCGAGAGCTACATGCTCACTGTGTTCTCTGTTGTGTAGGCAAATGCAGCATGTTCTGAAGTGTGGCTGGTTGCATTCTGGTAACACTACTTCCTGACACTGAAGTCTGTCAATCAGAAAGTAATTTTAATTGGAGTGTAGCATATTTACAACCATCGGTTACTTTTAATCACCATTGTTGTTGTGCATTCTTAAATAATAAAGTATATGTGTGCGTAGTTTCCTTGTAAGAGAGAGGGAGAGAGAGAGAGAGACAGAGAGAGAGAGAGAGAGAGTGTCAAAATGTAACCTTTAAATGTGTTTGCATTACTTTTTACAGCTGAGCCTCAATTTCTTTCTGGAAAAGAACATGTGACAACTAAAGCAGCAGAGCAGTTGCCACCAATATGGTGCTATCAGTGTGAATCCATGGAGCCTACGGGCCCTTGTGTCAACCTATCAAGTAATGCATCCCGTGACTTGGGTATACAATGTCCTAAAGAACGTCGAATGTGTATGGTGAGATTTTTTCTGTTCAGTATTCCTTGTAGAAATAGTTGAAAAGTATCACAAACATAAAAAAAGTTTTTCTATGGTTTTGAAATGATTTGTAAAAATATAAATAACTGCTTATACAGTCTAAGTATCCGTCAACAGTTAGCTTATAATATGAGACTTCATGAAATTTCAAATCCACTTGCAGATTAATATCAATTGTCCTAGTACATTAGCAATTCAGGATTTAGTGTTTCGATTGTTTTACGCAGTTGTGTGAGCCTCTGTTTCCACATCACACACCTGTTATGGTAGCAGTTCAAACACGAAGGACTTGCAGAACAGTAATTATGCTAGTCATAAAGATTCAATATCCTACTATTCTTCACAAGTACATGTTTCAGTTAACCAGGATGCATTTTCAAGAGGTGAATGTCCATTACTGTGAATAGGTACATTATTAAAGTAGAAATGTCTATTCCTAGCCTTCAGAATTGTTAGTTTACTCATAATATGGATATATTACAGTCAATTGGACCCTTTATGAGAGGGACCCAGCTGATGTGAGGAAAAGAGAAGACAAGATGGAGATATCAGACCAGTTAGAGACTTTAAGATGGAACTCTGTCATAATGGTCAAAATTGGCCGTCTCAAGCTGAATTCTTTCGTTAGGTTATCTTTGGTGTATGCTCTGGTCCTGATGGAATTGTTATGAGCTTCTCACCAATCAGAAAATGGGAAGGGTTCAGTGCCTCTGAATCGTCTTCTTGTGTGATGGAACAGATGGCTGCTGTGCAATCACATGAAGACTTTCGAAGGCAGTCAGTGACATAGAAGAATTCTTCCAAAGACCCTTTATCTTAAACCGAACAAGTGTGTGGTGATGCGAGGGGGTGGGCCTTGATTCAAATGAACAAACCGTTAATTCTCGTCGATCTACAGTTGGCATATTCAGATCGTCAATCAGCAATTTTATTATGTATCTGGATTGACTTCCTGCGTCCAGTCCTGTGGGTCCTGAGACACACACTTGTGCCATTTGGAGATAAGTGAATCCGTTGGGAACAACAGCTATTTTCCCACCAAATTAGTGTTTGTCTGAGCAGTAGGAGTGCCAGAGTTCTTCCCTTCACCACAAATGGATTTGTGATGCAACTTCCTACACTTACAACAACGAGTCTTTTCCTTCTAACTGCACTGTGAGGCTACATGACGACACTGAAGACAAAGAAAACATCTGTTTGTTCATTTCAGTTTATCTATACAGTCACTGACACATACGAACTTCTTGCAGTCCTGTGCCCAATTGCCACGTGATTCACAGAAAATGCAGAATGGTTCTTGAACTCTGGTAACCTTAGATGTTGGTCCTTTAGATTTGGCGTGGACATAAAGGACAGCAATCTTCCCACCGCTCCTAGTATAACTCCCACGGCCATTTGGCACAGGACTGCAAGAAGTTTGTATGTGTCAGAACAAACAGATGTTTTCTTTGTCTTCAGCAAGGGCACGTAGCCTCACAGTGCAGGAAGAAGGAAAAGAGTCGGTGTTGTAAGTGTCGGAAGTTGCATCACAAATCCATTTGAGATGAAGGGAAGGACTCTGGCGCTCCTACACACAGAAGAGACGCGACATACCTGTCAACTAGAGTAAATTAATATTTGGGTCTTTTTACTGATCTCTGACTGTGAAGATTCAATTGCAGAAATGTTCCAAGAAAACTTACTGAAAGCCTACAATTTTAAAAGGTGGTGACCCTCAAATTACCCTTGATATGTTGGCAAAAAAACATGTTCAAAAGCAGAGGAAGCATAAAACATCATCCAAAATTGTACTGAGTGCAATCTCCAAAAATTATCTCAAGTAATAGTTCATGAACCCATTAGAATAGTAAATGCTGTGAAAACATACTTGATCTCCTGGCAACAAATTATCTCGAGCTAATAAAGATCGTAACAAACACATGGTTTAAGAATCACAAAAGAAGGTTGTATACGTGGAAGAGACCAGGAGACACCGGAAGGTATCAGATAGATTTTATAATGGTAAAACAGATTTCGTAACCAGGTTATAAACTGTAAGACATATCCAGGGGCAGATATAGACTCTCACCATAACTTGTTAATCATGAACTGTAGGCTGAAACTGACAAAAACTGCAGAAAGATAGGAAAATAAGGAGATGGGACTTAGATAAATTGAAGGAACGTGAAATAGGAGATACTATACTGAGAGACTAATTTGACAGAGCCCTGAAAGACCTAGATCGGAACAAGGCCCCAGGAGTAGATGACATACCCTCAGAGCTACTAAAGTCTCTGGGAGAGCCAGCCATGACAAAACTATTTGAACTGGTGTGTAGGATGTATGACACAGGCGAAATACCCTCAGACTTTATGAAAAATGTAATAATCCCCATTCCAAAGAAATCAGGTGCAGACAGATGTGAGAATTACAGAACCGTCAGTTTGATGGGTCATGGTTGCAAAATTTTAACACGAATTATCTACAGGAGAATGGAAAAGCTGGTAGAAGCTGACCTCGGGAAAGATCAGTTTGGATTCAGGAGGAACATAGGAACCCGGGAGGCAATACTCACTTTACGTCTTACCTTAGGCGATAGATTAAGGAAAGGCAAACCTACATTTTTAGCTTTTGTAGATTTGGAGAAAGCATTTGACAATATTGACTGGAATACACTCTTTCACATTCTGAAGTCAGCAGGGGTAAAATACAGGGAAAGGAGAGTTATTTACAACTTGTACAAAAGCCAGACCACAGTTATTAGACTCGAAGGGCATGAAAGGAAAGCATCAGTTGGGAAGGGAGTAAGACAGGGTTGTAGCATTTCTCTGATGTTATTCAATTTGTACATTGAGCAGGCGGTGAAGGAAAGCAAGGAAAATTTTGGAGTAGGGATTAAAATTCAGGGGGAAGAAATAAAAACATTGCATTTTGCTGATGACATTGTAATTCTGTCAGAGACAGCAAAGGACCTGGAAGAGCAGTTGAATGGAATGGACAGTGTGTTGAAGAGAGCGTATAAAATGAACATTAACAAGAGCAAAACAAAATTAATGGCTGCGGTCTCAGAAAATCAGGTGATGCTGAAGGAATTAGATTAGGTAACGAAACAATGAAGGTGATAGACGAGTTTTGTTACTTGGGTAGTAAAATAACATGCGATGGTCGCAGTACAGAGGATATAAAATGCAGAATGGCAATGGGAAGAAAAGCATTTTAGAAAAAGAGAAATTTGCTAACATCGAATATTAATTTAAGTGTAAGGAAGTCTTTTTCTGAAGGCATTTGTGTGGAGTGTTGCCTTGTACGGGAGTGAAACATGGACGATAAGCAGTGCGGACAGGAAGAGAATAGAGGCTTTTGAAATGTGGTGTTACAGAAGAATGCTGAAGATTAGGGGGGTAGATCACATAACTGTTGAAGAGGTACTGAACAGAATTGGTGAGAGAAGGAATTTTTGGCATACCCTGACTAAAAGAAGGGATCGCTTGATAGGACACATTCTTAGACATCGAGGAATCGTAAATTTAGCATTGGAGGGAAGTGTGTGGGGTAAAAATCGCAGAGGGAGACCAAGAGACGCGTATAGTAAGCAGATTCAAGTGGATGTGGGTTGCCGTTCTTATGAGGAGATGAAAAGGGTTGCTCAGGATAGAGTAGGGTGGAGAGCTGCATCAAACCAGTCTCCGGACTGAAGACCATAACAACAACAACAACAATAAAGAGCATCAAAACAAACACAGGGATTAGTAAACACAGAGTTGTTGTAGCGACTCTGAATGGTTTAAAAATTCCCAAACCAACCAAGATTAAACAAAAAATATATTTATTCAAAAAAGCAGATAAAAATTTGATTAACACTTTCCTGAGTGAGAATCTTTTGTCTTTTGAATCTAACAATATGAGTGTAGATCAGATGTGGCTTACATTCGATAAATAAATTTATACCAAATAAATTAACAAAAGAGGGAGTTGGTCTACTGTGGTACACAAGGCAGGTTAGATCAATCTTGCAAAAGCAAAGAAAAAATTGTACCAAATTTAGACAGACACAAAGTTGCCAAGGCTGGCAATCTTTTACTGCAACTTGAAATTTAGCTGTAACATCAATGCGAGAAGCTTATAATAGTTTCCAGAATGAAACCCTGTCATGTAACTTCCTAGAAAATCTGAAGAAATTCTGGTCATATGTAAAGTTTACCAGTGAGAAAACACAATTAACACCTTCACAGTGCAATAACAATGGTGATTCTACAGATGACAGCTATGTTAAAGAAGAACTTCTAAATGTTAAATGTGTTCAAATGTTTGTTAAGCTTATGGGACTTAACTACGGGGTCATCAGTCGAAGAACTTCTAAAAACAGCTTTCTGAAATTTTTTCACTGAAGAAGATGAAGTAAATACCCCAGAATTTGAATGAAGGACACCCACCACCATGCATAATTTAGAAGAATATATCCCCAGAGTATTAAAGTAACATAAATCACTTAAAAAATGCAAGTCTCCAGGTCCAGAATGTATACCAGTTAGGTTCATTTGAGACTATGCTGATGTAATAGCTCCTTACCTAGCTATTATACAACTGCTCTCTCAACAAAAGATCCACACCCATAGAGTGGAAAGTTGCACAGTTAACTCCAATAATCAGGAATGGCAATAGAAGTGATCTGCAAAATTACAGACTTATAACATTGACGACTGTTTGCAGCAGGATTTTAGAATATATACTTTCCTCAAACATTATTAACTACTTTGAAGAGAATGACCTATTGACCCATAGTCAACACAGATTCAGAAAGTATCATTTTTGTGAAACACAGAACTCATATGAAGTGATGAGTGGGGTCCTAAATCGATTCCATATTTATAGATTTCCAGAAGACTTTTGACACTCACAAGTGTATTCTGATCAAATTACGTTATTATGGAATATCGGCACAGTTGTGTGATAGGAAATTGTGAATCCAATCAGAAAGAACCAGTACATAGTAATTGATGGACAGTCAAAAGCAGGAGTGATGTCTGGTTGTTCCCCCTTGAAGTATTATAGGGCCCCTTATATTTATACACAATTTAGGACACAACATGAGCAGCTCTCTCAGACTGTTCACAGATGATGTTGTCATTTGTCAGTCAGTAAAGTCATCAGAAGACTAAAAGCAGCTGCAAAATGGATGGTGCAAAAATTGACAACTGACACTAAACAGCGAAAACTGTTAAGTCATTCCTATGAGCGCTAAAAGAAACCCTTTAAACTTCATTTATATGATGAATCAGCCAGATCTAAAGGCCATAAATTCAACTAAATACCTGGGAATTACAATTACTAACAAATTTGAAAGAACACACAGAAAATATTGTAGGGAAAGTGAACTACAGACTACGATTCATTGGGTGAGCACTTAGAAGATGCAATAGTTCTAAAGATAAAAAAGGTGTACATTACACTTGTGCATCCTGTTTTGGAGTATTGTTGCCCATGTGGGAGCCCCACTAAGTGGACAGATAGATGATATAGAGAAAGTTCAGAGAAGGGCAGAACATTTTGTATTATTGCAATATAGGGGGGGGGGGGGGATGTCACAGAAATGTCAAATGATGCACGAATTGGGGTGGAAATCATTAAAAGAAAGGCATTATTCATCATGTTGAGATTTATTTCCAAAATTTCTGTTAGCAACTTTCTCTTCTGAAGGTGAACATATTTTGCTAGCACCCACCTACATAGGGAGTGATTATCATCTTAATAAAATAACAGATATCAGATTGTAAATGGAAATTTTCACATGTTCCTTTTTCTCCATACGCTATTAGAGAATGGAATGGTAGAGAAATGTCATAAAGGCAGTTCAATGAACCATCCGCCATGCACTTAAATGTGATTAGCAGAGTATTAATGTAGATTTAGATGCTCAGGAGTGTTTCAAGGGAGACTGCATGAGGAATATGGCGATGGAAGAAATTTATCATTCTAAGATATCTGCTTAAGTCTTTATAGATCTCCGAGAGTAGGAACACTTTAATCAAAGTAACATGGTCAGATCATGACACCATGGTCATGGAAAACCTTTAAGACACGTGAAAGGTGGCCTTTGTGTTTTGCCTCAAATGCAGAAAAGATTAGAATATCATCTGGATAGGCACAGGAAAAAAAAGTTTGGGGGGGGGGGGGGGCAGGATGAAACCAATGAGACATTGCCATATCTATGCCACATTTTTAAGTCTGAATGGCATGAAACAGTATTTGAATAGTCTGAACAGAGTAATAATAGCACTCTTATGTATATCCTCTTACACTATAGGGATTTGATTGTAATCTTTATGGCTGTCAATCACCCTAAACACATGCACTCTAAAGGTGCTGTGAGAAATCTTGTAAATGTAGGATTGGATAATTGTCAATAATCATCCTTGCATTTAGTTTGTGATAATCTCTGCACAGCCTGTAAGAGCCTTCCTTCGTAAGAGTTAAATTAATGGGCAACAACCAGTTACTAGAGCAAGCATGAACACCTGTGTGGAGCAGTTCCTGTGTAATGGCTTTTGCTACACGTAACTTATGTGTTGTTTGCCAATGGGCTTTAGTTTGTACTGGCAGGCTTTTCACCATATTTAAACAGTGGCAAGTGCCATTGCTGATCATAACAACTCATGGAGGGGTTGACAACACACAAAACGTTGAAACTGCCATTATACCTGTTGTAGCCTGTACCAGAGGGAGGCATTGTTTGTTTTGGTAATGGAGTGGTGTAAGTACAGGTCATGCATTTTTTCATGGCCGCTCTATGATTGACGAAGTTGGCTGCTTTCTACCAACCTTACCTCATAACAGTATTGTACATCACAGACATTGTCGATGTATTGTTGATTTGTGCTTGGTATTGATTATTATCTTCCACTTTGTTATTTCCTAAAATAAGCCCACATACCTCGATGACTTCTTTTAGAAAAAGGAAGGCTGTCCTTGAAAGTGGTTTGAAGAATGTTAATTTCGATTGTTATTCAGTTACGGCAATAAAAAGAGCAAGCATTGCTACAGCTGCTTAATAAGTCCCTTAAAAATATTAATATTTCATAGATATAAATCCAGTTTTGATTACTTGAACATTTAAGTGATACTTTGTGTTCCACCTGTGATGCTTTAACCCTTTACATGCTGTTTCTCTTAAAACCTGTAAGCTATATGACATAAGCTGGTGGCACTAGGAAAAACAGGCGGGGCTTGTTCTAACAGCCAATGTGCTACGAGTTGAATGCAAGCTTCTGCTCCCAACATTCTCTGCTCAGGGGCCACGTTTCAGTGCGTGATCTATAGCGGCTGCACATATATTGAATAGCTGACATGAAAATGATGCCGAACGCTTGTTATTGTCTTGCATGATGGTGCTGGTTGGCATTGTTGTAATGAGCGTATAGATTAGCTGGTGAGCATGTGGCAGGATGTGTGCCGAATCATGAAGCAGTTGGTGCAGGGCATTGTTTTCAATACAGAGAGGATGGCAGTGAGTCAGTCATTTACACTCGGCAGAGGTGGCGATGCATTCGTTGGTGAGTAGTGCCACCTCTTCCTGACAGGTGGCAGCATGATTGTTGCTCCACTTGCTTTCTCAGAAACAGATAACAGACTTGTGGTTGGAGAGTTCATAACTGTCACTGAGTGGTACTTTATTTGAAATATATGGTCCACATGACTAAGGCACTAGCAGAGTGGGGATGTTGACATAGATAACAGCTGTAGGTGGACTTAAGATGGTAGCTTAGATACCCAGATGCTACACACAACTGAACCTGGGAAGCATGATGAGTTGGCTAGAGCACAAAGGTGTTGCCACAGCTGTGAGAGCATCTGTTGATTGCTTCTGTTGCAGAAACTGCATTAGTAACATAAATACCTTTAAATGAAATAAAGTTTTCATAAGACTAAAACGACATCCATTTACCTCAGTTCTGTAAAATATAAGATTGACAGGTAAATTAACTAGCAACTGTATGAACTAAAAACTGAAGCAGTTGCTTAAGATGGTAGCTTAGATACCCAGATGCTACACACAACTGAACCTGGGAAGCATGATGAGTTGGCTAGAGCACAAAGGTGTTGCCACAGCTGTGAGAGCATCTGTTGATTGCTTCTGTTGCAGAAACTGCATTAGTAACATAAATACCTTTAAATGAAATAAAGTTTTCATAAGACTAAAACGACATCCATTTACCTCAGTTCTGTAAAATATAAGATTGACAGGTAAATTAACTAGCAACTGTATGAACTAAAAACTGAAGCAGTTGCATCCATAAAATGTGTGGGAGTACACATAGGGGGCAAATCGAAATGGAATGGCCATATAAAATTAATCATGGTTATGACAGATGCCAGACTGAAATTTATTTGAAAAATCATCAGGAAGTGTAGTCTGTCAGCAAACAAAATAGTTTACAAAACTCTCATTGTGCCAGTGCTTTAGAATTGCTCATCAGTGTTGTATCAATACCAGACAGGATTAATAAAATATGAGCTCATTTAGCAAGCATTAAAGTGTAACTGTGACTATTAGGTAATTCCAGTGGCAGGTCTGCAAAAGAGATACTCTGTCAAAGTTCTGAGGGCATACATTTTGTGAAGAGTCAACCAATATATTATCTTCTCCTACATATATCTTGCAAAACAACCACAAAGATAAAATTAGAAAAATTAGGGCCAACACAGAGGCTTACTGCCAGTCATTTATTCCGTGAACCATACACAACTGGAATACCAGGAAGTGTCAATGACATACAAAGTACCTACTGCCCCACACTGTGATGTGGCTTGCAGAGTATGGAAACAGATGTACACTGTGTGATCAAAAGTATCCTGACAACCTGGCTGGAAATGACTTTCAGGTTCATAGCACCCTCTGTGGAATTCAATTCGGTGTTGGCCCACCCTCAGCCTTGATGACAGCTTCAACTCTCGCAGGCATACATTCAGTCAGGTGCTGGAAGATTTCTTGGTGAATGGCAGCCCATTCGAAGTTGCCATTCCAAAACATCACAAAGGTGTTCTATATGATTCAAGTCAGGACTTTGTGTAAGTGAGTTCTTTATAGGGATATTACTGTCTCATAACCACTCTGCCATAGGCTGTGCATTATGAACAAGTGCATGATCGTGTTGAAAGATATGATCACCATCTCTGCATTGCGCTCCTCAACAGTGGGAAGCAAGAAGGTGCTTAAAACATAAATGTAGGCCTGTGCTGTAATATTTCCATGCAAAACATCAAGGGCTGCGAGCCCCATCCAAGAGAAACATGACCAGACAATAACAACACCACTTTTGTATTTTACCGTTGGCACTATACATGCTGGCAGATGACATGCACTGGGCATTCATGATACCCACACCCTGCCATTGGATTGCCACATTGTGTACTGTGATTTGTCACTTCTCAAATGTTTTTTTCACTGTTCAATCATCCAATGTTTTCGCTCCTTAAACCAAGCAAGGTGACATTTCGCATTGACCTGCATAATATGTGACTTGTGGGTAACCTCTTGACATAAAATCCAAGTTTTCTCACCTCCCACCTAATTTTCATAGTACTTGGAGTGGATCCTGATGCAGTTTGGAATTCCTGTGTGATGGTCTGGATAGATGCCTGCTTATTACATAGTACGACCCTCTTCAGCTGTCAGCGGTCTGTGTCAGTCAACAGACAAGGTCAGCCTGTATGCTTTCATGCTGTATGTGTCCCTTCACATTTCCACTTCACTATCACATCAGAAACAGTTGACCTACAGATGTTTATGAGTGTGGAATGCATACATACTTCTGACACAATTGACACCCAATCACCTGATCCCGTTTGAAGTTCGTGGGTTCCACAGAGTGCCCCATTCCGCTCTCTCTCATGATGTCTATGGAGGTCAATGATGTGGAGTATCTGGCAATATGTGGAGGCACAATGCATCTAATATGAAAAACATATGTTTTGGGGTGTTTCCGGATACTTTTGGTCACATAGTGTAGATGTATATATAAGATTGTTTACATTCCATCATTTCATAAACTCTGATTTACTTATGAAGTACTAGTGAATTGATTCTTATTAAAGTGTAATGTACCAGGTCTTTTACACCATTTTAATAAACATATTATGTGAGTGTTGATATTAAAATATGTAAAATATGACATTCAATGTATTGATCTTTCAATACTTCAGACTTAGTAATGGCACTGTAATATTAACAGAACATTACTTAATTCGACAAAAATTGTCATTTAAGATGTTACTAACTAAGTGGGTATTGTCAAACAGGTGAGGCGGTACTCCTACACAACAAGCACAGAGAATTCAACATCTAGTCCACGTATGTGGGCCTTGGAGCGCAACTGTACTGAGAGGTGCGATGCAGGGTGTATCATTATTGGTGAAAGAACCAAACTTTATGCATGCACCTCCTGCTGTTCTACATCTTTTTGCAATGTAGGATCAGTGGCAAGTATCCATATACCTGATATCAGCAACATTTGTATAATGGCTGTGTTACTGGAAACTGTGTATGCACTGGCAATAAACAAGTTTTAATGCTAACCAACATATTTATTTTCCACTGTGTAGTCTAGATTGTTGTCTGGTGCATTCATGATGAGAATGGAAGCATAGAAAATATGAGAGGATTGATTGCATACATTTGTAAAACAATTACTAATGTTTTGTAAGACTTACTATGCTCTAAACACCCTTTAACACTCATGTGAAAGAGTGACATATTGTTGTATGAAGTTCAAGTGTAAAATTTTCATGTTATTGTGAAACAATGACTTTCATTGAATAATTCAATTTTTTTATGAAAATGTGGTAGAGAAATGATGTAAAACCATATCATTGTAACAAATGTTGTACTACAATCAAATGTTGACATTTTTTATCAAATATAAATATATTTTACTGAATTTGTGGTTTCTTTTCCAAGAATATTGATTTTAGTGTAACTGAAATTGTTTTTTAACTGCCTTTTTTTACATACAGAGGTACATTTTCATTATCTGCACTACATTTATTGTTATCTTACATGTATACTTGGTTTAACCCTTATAGTGCAAAATAAGATCTAATCGGATTGCGCAGTACGCACGAAAAGTGCCCGGTACAATCTAATCGTACTGCTGTTTTCGCGCACTTTTCTTTCAAACTAAGGCACAGATCGTGGTATATCGATGTCATGAAGACAAACTAAGGTCGAATGATAGTCGTTAAGTAGTTTGTTTCGATTGTCGATGCCAGTAATCAATATTTTCGATTTCCAAACACAAGGTTGTTTTTCGTTCGTTTCGAAGGTAATATGGTGCCGCCAAACAAGAAGTCGCATTTGAGTGCGATGTATACTGCGAAAATTAGTGAAAGTGAGGACAATTTTGCGGGTTTTTTGGACAGTGGCTTAATCTGTGAGTGGTGATTAATCATCATGTAATTCATCAATAGCCGATTCTGCAGCCAGCAGCGATGAAGACCATACTGAGGAATTGACTGTAACCAGTGACACATTTGCTGAAATTGGAACTGATGTTTTCAACAATCCTGCTCCTCACAGCTTCACGTTTTCGGAATTACCACGCCCCAAACATGTATCAAAAAATGCTACACCAATTGATTTTTTTTTACTTTTTTTACAGTGCAATTATTGACAATAATGACAACGGAAACAAACGGATATGCTTGTCAATTTCTGGAAGCAAACACAAATTTATCAGTAAACTCTCGTGAGATAAAGTGGTATCCTACCTCGGTGCCAGAAATGAGGGCTTTTGTGGCAGTAATTCTAAACATGGGACTAGTAAAGAAACCTACAATTTTTAGTTACTGGTCCACAGACAAAAATATGGCAACTCCATTGCTTTCCACTATGTTTTCATGAAATAGATTTCAGTTGCTTCTAAAATTATTCCACTTGACAGACAATACGAAACTGCACCCTTATGGGCATCCTGCGTATGATCCCACTGCAAAGTTTGATGTTATGCTGAACATTGCCTATAATGTGTTTCATTACCATTATACACCTCATCAACAGCTGAGTGTAGACGAAAGTCTTGTTGACTCTAAAGCCCATAATCAGCTCATCCAGTATCTGTCTAATAAACATCACCACAGATGGGGTGTAAAGTTCTGGATGCTGTGTTATTCTGTGGTGAACTACTGCCTTGGATTTTATGTGTACCGTGAAGCAAGATGTGAAGCTGATAGAGTGGAGGTAAAAGAGCATGGATTAGGTTATGTAGTCATTACAAAATTACTTGCTCTTGGTAATTATATGAACAAGGGGTACCACATTTTCTGTGACAATTTTTTCACATCAATTCCAGTAGTGGAAAAACTGTATTCCATGGGAACCTTTCTCACAATACGGAGGAACAGAAAATTTCTCCCACCTAATCTTCTTTCTAAATTTGACATTGGGCAGGTCATATTCTTTAGAAAGGCCTTTGTGCTTCTCTGTGGCTTCAGGGAAAAGAAGTTACAGAAAAATCATTTCTTTTGATCTGTTTCTCCTCTACTGCAGCAGTGTCAGAGAGAAGCATTCACAAACAACAACCTTCGAAGAAACCTGATATCATATTTGAGTATAATAAATACATGGGAGGGATTGATTCCTCAGATATGATGACATACTGTTATCTGGATGAGAGGAAGACTGTTAAATTATGGAAGAAAGTGTTTTTTAGCATAATTGGTAGAATTTTTGTGAATGCTTACATTCTTTATAAAGAAAGTCTACCTTTGTCCGAGAAACCACTCACACGTCTCAAATTCAATAGCACTATCATCTGCACATTGTCTCAGAAGTGGTTCAAGATAAATAACTTAGCACGCACTGCATCAAGTGCAAATTCAGCAACCCCACAGTGTATGGTGTAGAAATATTACCAGGGAAGCAGGAGCGAGTCTGTGTTGTGTGCTCTCCAAAGGGTACAAGGTGACGATCCAGAACAATCTGAGCCCTCTGTAAGAAAGGATTACATCCCAAATGTGTTGCTCAACATTTGTTTGTCAATAAATGATCCTAAAACTTAATTGGTATTATTTTATTTTCTGTTGGAACTACTGACAAAATTGTAGAGGTTCTGCCCATTTTTCGCATAAGTTTTTTCAGAGTGAATTTTTTTCTAAAATATGTGACAGAAACACACAAAAAATATTATATTGTTCACAATACTATATAGACTGATAATATGAACACAAATTCTAAGGTCAATTATATTTAATGTGGCTAAATATGACTTAAAACCGAAGTTTTCATTTTTTCTGTACAAAAACTATAATACAAATATTGTTTCCTTTAGAAGTATTAGGTCTAATAGTGTACTCTGCCCATATTCCTTTAGCTGAAGACACTAGCTGTAAAAAAAAATTATGGTCCTATGATAAACGGTTCAGATTTTATGCAATTCACTACAAAATCGCCTGGCACTTTTCAGCTGATACCTTGAAAATCGCATGGCACTAAAAGGGTTAAAGACAGACCATACATTGTAGGGAAATTTTTTTATGTTGGATCACTTTTATAATGATATTGGCTGTATCAGTTGTGCATACAAGATTTATAAAACATGTGGTATTCATGTAAACATGATGTATTTTGTCACTCACAGTAAAGCAAAAGGGTTGAGTTACTGACAGGTAAACATAAAAGGGAAAGGAAAATTTGCAAACTTTTGGACAACGTCCTTTTATGAACTAGTGTAAAGGCAAAAACACACACACACACCTGAGTAGTTACATTGTGCTAGATGAACACTATGCTGTAATTTCTAGATGGCAGGTGGACTGTGTGGAGGGGTTATTTTGGATGGTGTGAGTAAATGGAGAAAGATTGGGGAGGGATAAAGGCAATCACTGAGTCACAGATAAGCACGTAAAATATACAGTCACATTCCCACAACTTAAATGTTCATCCATGGCCTTCATCAGAAAAAGAAATATACACATTCAAAACCATCATTCAAACATAACTCACACATATGAGCACCATCTCAGGCTGCTGCAGTAAGTGAGGAGGGTAGTTTGGGGAAGGATGCTGGTTAAGAGTTGTTGGAATGTTCCTTTTGTATTCAAAGGCTCTGACAGGTGGCAATGTGATATGGAGCTTGGAATGTAGTAAAGGGAGAGGCAGTAGAGAGAGAGAGAGGCGAGGTGTGTGTGGGAGAGAAGTAGGGAGTGGGGAGAGACTGTGAAACAGTAAAAAATAATAATAATGATAAAATAAATAATGATTTAAGGGTTATTCAAAAGTTAAAGAAAAATAAATAAATAAAATACAAAAAAAGAGATGACATACAGTTGGAAAAAAAGACCTGAAGTGGAAGGAGATACAGGGTAGTGAGGGAAGACTGATATGCTTGAAGTGTATAGCGATAAGTTATCTTAGGTTGAGGCCAGGGTGGTTGTAGGACTGCAGAATGTGTTGTAGAGACAACTTCCATCTGCACAGTTGGTGGAGGGGAGGATCCAAATGGCCTAGTTAGTAAAGCAGCCATTGAAATCAAGTGTGTTGTGTTCAGCTGAATTGTAATCCACAGGGAGGTTCAGCTAGATTTTTACCACAGTTTGACAGTGGGTATTCATCCTGCTGAACAACTGGTTTACTGTCATACCAATAAAGAAGGCTGCTGTGGAAGGATTGCAGCAGAATTGGTAAATCATACGATAGGATAGGATAAGCCTAAGACAGGTCTGGAATAAAAACTACTAGTGGGCAGATTGGGCAGGTCTTGCACGTCCAAGATAATGAGCACTTTTAGCAACAACTTTCCACAACCCAGCCCACCCCTTTACCTCCTGGATTCTTCCTCGTCACTTTTGATGCCACTGCCCTATAACCAATATCCCACATGCAAATGGTCTTGTTGCTCTAAAGTACCACTTTCTTCAGCATCATTCAGGCTCCAAGCCCAATACCTCATTCCTCACAATCCTTATCAATTACATTCTAACAAACAATCAAATCCACAGCACACCCTTGAGACCCACATAACACCCTCTTCTGCTAACTTATTTATGGACAGCCTAGAGGAAACCTTCCTTGCCTCCCAAAACCCCAAACCCCTGGTTTGGTTCAGGTTCATTGATCATATTTTCATCATCAGGACTCAGCTCCAGGACACCATATCCCTCCATAACCTCAACTCCTTCTCTTCTTACCCAATATGCTGAAGTCCTCATAAAGCCTTCACAGACAAACATTGTCCTCCTGGCCCAGCCAATAAAGAGATTTCCCATGTCATAGCCCCACACGTCACCATTTCATCCCTTCAGCCCCTATAACCAGCCACAAAACAAAGTTTCTCTTGTCACCCAATACTACCCCAGACTGGAACAACTAAATCGTATCCTTTGTCAGGGCTTTGATTACCTGTTATCTTGTCCTAAAATGAGAGATACCCTACCCAAGTTCATTCTGGAAACATCCCTTAGGCTGTGGCTAAGCCATGTCTCCACCATATCCTTTCTTCCAGGAGTGCTAGTCTTGCATGGTTCGCAGGAGAGCTTCTGTGAAGTTTGGAAAGTAGGAGGCGAGGTACTGGCAGAAGTAAAGTTGTGAGGCGGCATCGTGAGTCGTGTCGGGATAGCACAGTCGGTAGTGCGCTTGACCGCGAAAGGCAAAGGTCCCAGGTTCGAGTCCCGGTTCTGGCACACAATTTTAATCTGCCAGGAAGTTTCAAGAGTCTGGACTACCTGTGAAAGCCGATATATTATTAACCAACCCTGCTTCAATCATTGCATAGCCTTTTACATTGGTATGACAACAAACCCGTTCTCCATTAGGATAAATCCGACTGTCATACTGTAGCAAATAGCAAGATGGACCTCCCTGTGGCACAGCACACAGATGAACTAAACACACTTAATTTCAGTGGCTGCTTTACAACGGGGACCATCTGGATCCACCCCTCCACCACCAGCTCTTCTGAAATATACAAATGTTAATTGTCCCTACAACACATTCTATGGTTCCGTAACCTCCCTCACCTCAACTTAACGTAACGTATCATCCCTACAGCCCTTATCTCAAGCCCCCTGATTATTGTGTACTACTTTCCAATTCATGTCTTTCTTATAGCTGTTTGTAGCCCCTTTTTGTATTCTTTATTTATTAATTTTTCTTTAATATTACAGTATCCCTTTAATTAATTTCTTTTTGTTTTAATTTCTCTTCTATTTTTATCATTTGACAGTTCCACTCCCATCCCATCCCCCTCCCCTCTCCTCACACACTTCTGCACCTCCTCTTTATTGCTCTCCCACTCCTTCCCTTTACTCCATTCCAAGTTGCATCTCACATACCTGCCTATCAGAACCTTTAAAATTCATCATGCAACATGGAATATTCCATTCCCATTCCATTCCCATCCTTCCCCCTTCGCTCCCTCCCCACTTACTGTGAAGATACTTGTGCTGGAGCAGACAGTGATGGTGGTCATGTGTGCTTGAGTTGTGTGTGAGTGATGTGTGAATGTATAGGTTTCTTTTTCTGGTGAAGACAATGGCCATAAATTTGAATTTCTGAACTCAAGCATATTTTACCCAGCCCCAAGTTGTGCCAGTGTGTGGTCAACCACGTTCTTTGTCACAGTTTGCTGGTAGTCATTCATTCTGGTGGACGTCTAGTTGGTGGGCTCATCCACATCTTTCACAGGGGGCCTTGTCTTTTATATCACAAGGTAAACCTGTGTCAGGGCTGGATTAGGATGTGCAATGTGGATGAAATGGGCAGATCATGATTCTTGTTCTTCCACAGGGATATGACCATAGTAGCAAGGAACTGGAAATGGAAGTGGCGTAGAATGTATCAGGATGTTGTGTAAATGGGTCATTGGAGAAATACTGCTTTAAGAGGCATGGGAAAGATCATAGGGAGTGACCCTCATTTCTGGACATGATGATAGATCATTAAATGCTTGGCAAACATATGATCTAATTGCTCCAGTGTGGGATAATAATTGGTGATGCACTGGAGGGATTAGGGATGTCTGAAGGTTTGGTGTGGGAATTCTCTTTTCAGACTGAATTTGGTAATTTTGTGTCTGTGAAAGGCCTTGTTAGACCCGTAACTGCAATTACTTTTAAAGTGGGTGACCATGCTGAATAGGAGGTACTTTTTGTGTGGAAGGGTTAATAGGTGTAGAAAGTGTATGTTTTCATGGAGGTTTTTGTGGGCTTCATGCAGATATAGATGTGATGGAGTCATCACAGAGGTGTAGGTCAATGACCAAGAAGATAGCAAATTTGGCTGAGGTGAACCAGGTAAAATGCATGGAGGAGACGTTGAGAATGTAGAGAAACGAGGAAGGATGTCTTATTCTTAGGCCCTAATCATGAAGAAATCATCAATGAATGTGAATCAAACAAGGGACTTGGAGGACTAGTGCAGCTTTCACTAGGCAGCCAATAAACATGTTGATATTACAGGCAGCACGTGGATGTTAATGGCTGTTCTGCTGATTTGTTTGTATATCTGACACTCAAAGGAGAAACTGTGGTGTACAAAAATATAATTTTCCACTTTACTACAACAAATAAGTAACTTGAAATTGATGTTATGCATCAAAATATGTTTTGAAGTGTCTTAAAATTTTAAAGCTGCATTGCACAAAAATTGTTTGAAATAATTATGACACAAAGTGCTTATTTAGTTTGAAAAAAAAAAAAAAAAAAATGTTTCTTTTGGTTTATTCTTATTTTTCTGAAAAATTGATTTTACTTTTACTAAGAAAAGAAAAAAGTGATATATGCTTGTAAGGGTCTGCGCCTGACATGAGCACTGGACCTACAAATAAAAATATAGTTGTTTTGAGAGAAGCACTGAAAAATGACCAAGGATGCAAGCCAAAAGGTCCAAGTTGAAATAAAGGGACAAATTCCAAAAAGGTAGAAGGTTTGATAGTGCTATGTTGACTGCTAACCCACGAAAACATAACATGCTTGGTTGGAGTCACACATTAAACTGCTGAAGCATTGCGCCATGTGTGCGTGCGTTCTCATAAAGAGCACTCTTTTTTGCGGCACCTGTAGTGCACCATGTGGCAGCCTGTAGCACTAGAGCTGGTGCCATTTTTAATTACAAAGTGTGCGGACATATCACACCTCTCCCCTTCAAGGAGCCAGGGTTCATAACACTGAATGTCTATTTGCCAACAGCCACTATCACTACCACTGTTGCACAGACGCCGAGGCTGAAGTACTGTATATGGCTGTGGAAGGTGGTTGCAACGTGTTGCTCCCTGTGATGGTTTCCGGCTGGAGATGATAGTTGATGATGTGATAGATTGCTGTGGCTGGGAAGCTGGAGCTGAAGGTGGCTGTATAGATGGCAGCAGCCAGGTAGATGACAGACTCTTTGACAAGGGTGGCATTGACTCCCCTCAGACACCTCGCTCAGTATTTGCACTGACATCTGACAGATTGGGCTGCTCAACTATCGGTGTTGAGTTGAAATCTGCAGGAGAGGTACACACATCACGCTGCTGCCCGGAAATCAGTGGCCAAGCAGGAACTCGTGGGCGGAGTTGCCCAAGATGATGGGCAATTTCCCCATTCAGCATATGAAGGACGCAGAGACGGCAGCCTTGGCAGCAAGTGGTGTCCATTTGGGGTTCTTACCATACATTCTGGCCCAAACCATAACCCCCGGACGAAACATGTGACGGGGGTGCTCTCGCAGCTCCTGTGGTGGAGGAACTAGCAACTGAAGCGTGGTGCGGGGTTGCCAACCATGTAGGAATTCCGCTGGGCTCTTATCACCTAGTGGGGTGAAGCGATATGAAGCCAAGACCCTGTCTAATGCAACATTGGGTGAGGAAGACTGGATATATTTGCGCGTTTGATTTTTAAAAGTATGCACCATTCTCTCAATTTCCCCATTATGTGTGCATTGTGGGTGCAAAGGTGGGGTCAGGACGTGGCGGATACCATGTTGGGCGAAAACCTCTTTGAATTCATGAGAAATAAATTGTGGTCTGTTGTCAGGGTAACATGAAGCCCTTCCATGGCTGCAGTTGTTACAGAGGAAGACAGGTGCGTGTGATGTGCAACAAAAGGAAACTGAATATGCGTTTACAACAAGGAGCCAGTACAAGTGCAAAAAGGGTCCTGCATAGTCCACATGTACATATTCCCAGGCTGAGGCCATGGTGTTAGTGAAGCACAGGGGGCCGCCTGCTGTGTGGCATGTCTCACATGCATTTACTAGACGTACAAT
This sequence comes from Locusta migratoria, assembly GCA_026315105.1. Lineage (NCBI taxonomy): Eukaryota > Metazoa > Arthropoda > Insecta > Orthoptera > Acrididae > Locusta > Locusta migratoria. The sequence continues at coordinate 670,563,017 of CM048744.1, forward strand.
GTCAGTGTGCATACCCAGCCAGAAAATGTGATGCTGCACCAATCTTTAGTATGGATGATGCCCCAGTGTTGTTCAGGCTTCAGCGTTTGGCATTGTTTCTTTCTCATTTTCACTATGAGATCCATTTCTGCACTGCAGCAAAGCATGCAAACACTGACCTCCCAAACCATGCAATCTGCATAGGATTCCTTGTGAATCTCCGAAATAAAATTACCCTAAGCCCCTGCAGTTCGGCCGCCCAAGCCTGGTACATCGGATGGGTTGGTAGAATGACATTGGTAGAATTCCATACTAGAGATGACTGTATCCATCTAGTGGAAGTAATACCCAGAAAGCAAACAACACATCTCGTCAAAAGAAAGGGAAGACGGATCGCGCAACGGTGTCACTTTACACAAAACACAATACACCTTAGGAGAACTCCATGAAAGAAACAAGGTGCGACACAACCTAGGGTCCGTAATACCAAAAGCCTAAAAGTGTTGACATAAATGAGGATCGTAATTGTCCCTATCTTCTGTGGCCTCATCATAGGAAAGAAAAGGAGAAGGACCCAACAGCAACGCAACGTTGCCCGATGAAGTAAACAATTTAGTTAAGGGGTCAATCTGCTGTTTACGCTGATCATGCTGTTGCTGCAACAGTCGCTGTTGCAGCACCTGAAGTAACACAGGGTCCGGAATAGTCATAGAGGAGAAAGGAAACACACATACGATACCCCAGAGAAACAAGGAATAGATCAGACACCTTGCCTGTAGAACAGCATCAATATAGAGTCCACGGAACATGCATGCAATACGCCAAGTGCTATGTTGACTGCTAACCCATGAAAACATAACACGCTCTGTTGGAGTCACACATCAAACTGCTGAAGCGTTGCACCATGTGTGTGCACCTTCTCATATAGAGCACACTTTGTGCGGCGCCTGTGGCGCACCAGGTGGCGGCCTGTAGCACTAAAGTCGGCGCCGTTTTTAATTACATGGCACGGGGACATATCAGATACTACCAAATGCATGTGTCACACATTACTATTGAGCTGCAATGGCTTACTTAGATTGTAGCCATCAGTATGTTTGATCATGTGACACAGTTGCAGCACCGTGTGCCACTTCACTGAATCCAAGTGGAATGTACTCCTTCCCCCACTTTCACTTACATCTCCAGGCAGATATATATTAAATCCTTCCCACAAAAGTCAGTGCATGGAGCTGAAACAAAAAATGTCCCAGCCAGTGCTAGTAACAATGAAGAAGATAGCTATCTGTCAGCAGATCAAGGATCACTGGCCCAAGGTCGAGCCTGAGGCCCAGACAGAAACTGTGGAATGAGGTGGTGTCAGTATGCTCACATAGTGGGTTTGTTTCTGTAGTATTGTGAGGTAAGGTCGGGAGGGAATGAATGATTACTTCTCCATAAGTCCCCAAACCATGATCCCTTCAGTCACTTCACTTATGAGCAGGTATGTAAGTACAGTGGTCATTAGGCATGGAAGGGTAGGGTGGAGGCGACCTGGATCGAGGTAGCCTAGGTGTGGAATTTGAGGTCACAGGCCAATGTCAAATCAACATGATGCACTGTCTGTGGCAATCCATCCAAGGTTATTTGTTGAACCAGGACAAAGCAAAGAGCTTCATGATTATAAAATTCCATACCAGAGTGTTTGTGTTGGATGGTGGGAAAAAAGATTTCATGATGATACCTGCTTAAAAGTAATGCCCAGCACAGCAGATTCTGGGCCCTCTTATGTGGTAGGTTATACTGATATCCAAACAAGGAATTCAAAGGTTTGTGTCAGACATGAGACATACTCTATTGTTACAATTCAAAAACTATTCTTAAGACACTGAAAACCCTGTTGAAAGGCAACAGACTACACAAATTTGACATTTCTTATGCAGCTGATGTAGAAATGAACTTGGCATAATAAATGCTTTTACTCAAAACAGTTGCGACTGCTATTGGTGGGGGTTGGTATAGTGATGGTTGGCTGCTTTTGGGTATGCTACCTTTGTGATTAAGAATTTTCTCAATGTAATTGATGCTCAGGGTGAAGAAACAGAATTTTTAAACCAACACAATAAACAATTTTTCTTAAACCTCTTAAAACAGGATTCAAGATTCGCGCTATGTTCTGTATGAGTCTGTCTTCTAAGGATAATAGCCTTAATAATTAACACAGTGTGGAATAGCTTGATTAGCTGTCCCTTGAAAATTACAAGTGAAGTCATAACCCGAAACTGTAAATTCTTGTGCCTTAATAAGCAGAATGGCTTATTTAAAACTAGTATCTGACATGAAACTTCATCAGAAGTAGTTGGAGGTATGTGTCCTTTGAATTAATTTTTCAAAAATATTGGTCCCAGGTAGCATGGACAACGTCTTTGGGTGAGGCCATGGATATAGGTCAACGTTAGACAGTGACTTAGTGCTGGGCATCAAAATCACCACAAATACATAACTATTCATTGTTTTTTGTCATCACCAATGGCATTGACCCATCAGTGGGTGCCTTTTTTTGTATCATTATTGGTCTTCCTGGCACAATATCACAACAATGTGTACATAAAAGAACAAGTGTTGGAGAGAATTTAATCTGCAATCTCATTGAAACTATATTTATGCAACCATAAATATGAGACCTACCAAGTGCTACACAGTAGCTTCTGAAACTGTTAAATAGAGACTTCAGTGAGTGATATAGTTTTCTTAGCAAGGCAGTTCACATGTCACATAATCTCTTCTACCAATCACAGCACACATGATGTAGTGAACATTAAAGCAATACATTTTCTATGTCTGAACAAACAAATTATGAAAAAATGCTAAACATCAAACAGGAATAAAATAAATGCCCCTTAGAAATATAAACAAGTGTACAGTAACAAAAGTATCACATACGTTTAAAGGTGAAGAAAGTGAAAGCAACATGTTACTCATAAGAGATGGAACTGTATTTACTAGTTGTGGTTGCAGCATTCTCTGAAAGAATAATTGCATCACAGGTTAACCAAATATGTAAAATTTAACCACATCAACAAAAAAGTGAGTTAATATTTATTTTGAGCAATAATTTTAATGTAATGTGTACTCAGCTTTGTAGCCCCAAAATTTTTTGTCTTAGCTGGTACTTCTGTTATCCTGTTGCATCCCTTCCATGTTCTATGTGTGAATGGAATTATCTGTAGGATCTACAAAGTTCATATTAGTTCCTCACCACAAACATATTTTTATTTTATTATAATTATTTCTTTCTTTCTGTACAGACAACTGACATAATTTAGATCTCCTCTATGCCACAGATCAATATATTATCAAAATCAATTTTTTTGCTATCACTTTCTTTGGCTTTACTAACTTCCAACCTAATCTAGAACTGATGCTACTGTACAGATCAACCTGTGACAACACCAGGTCATTGCTGCAATTCAAGGTGTACTCATTTCCTAGCCTAATCACACCCTTGCATATTATGACATATATTGAGAAAAATAACCAAAGATTTGGGTTAACAAAGAAAATAAATGTCACTGCTTTACACACAGCAGTTTAAGTTGTGCAGTTAATTCGAAGCTTAAGCGAAGCCAGGAAAATCACAATGTTAAAGTCATGGAATATTTAAAAAATAACAGCCAAATATTTCTCACAAGAAAGAACAGCAATTTTATTGCTTCTCTTTAGCAACTGAAACTGTGGTCTTACATCACAGCCTAATATTGAGGGAGGTGGTGCAGTGGTTAGAACACTGGGAGGACACCAGTTCTAATTCACCTCTGGCGATCCAGATTTGGGTTTCTGTGACTTCCCTAAATAGCTTGAGGCAAATGGCAGGTGGTTCCTATGAAAGGGCAGGGCCAATTTCATTGCCCATCCTTAACAATATATGAGCTTGTGTTCCATCTGTAATGACCATGATGTCAATGGGATGATAAACCCAATCTTCCTTCTTCTCCTTCTTTCCCACAGCCTAATCACACTGTTTAAAAGCTTATTGTTTTTTCCTTTGCCATAAATATATCTTAATTCGTGTGTGCAAATGATGAAAAGGTAATGTTGCAATTGGCTACAGCATATCTGCTGGGCATGCTGCAAATGGCTGACTAAATATATGTCCTGTGATTCACTGAGAGCAGCAGAAAGCAGTCTGTTGTAATTTCAGATATTCAAAGCTAACTGCTATGTTTGGTAAATATTGTACTCATACTTCTGTGTTCTACAAGTATTCAGTTTCATTAGTACAGCACATTAAATATCTCACCAAAATGTGTCATTTCAAAATGGTTTGTTATGCAATATTTGCAGAAGTCCAGTAGTATGCAATAATTTTACCCCTGAAGCCATAGGATTTTCATCTGAACAGCCTCACAAACCAAAAACAGAAGTTGGAGATTTTGGAAAAAGTTTGGCATTGCAGAAAGATTCAGAGAAATATGTGCCACAAAGTTATGTACGCACTTCAGCGTGTGTTGAAAAATCACATAATATGGACACAGAACATAAAGATCAGAAAGAAGCACGTCTTTTGGTTCTAAATTAACCTAATTCTTTACTGTGAAGGCATCTACGTTGCATAGGTCAGCAATAGTAGGGAAATACATGGTCATCATTGGAGGGGGGGGACCTTCCCCACCCCTTCCACAATACTTTTCGAAAGCATTTTCAATTTTTTGTCTTAGATGACAAAAAATTACACCATTGAACAAATACATTCAAGCTTGACTAATCACACATATTTAAAGTTCTTATTCAGTATGATTTAATCTTTTACATTATTTACTAACCTGCTAGTAAAGCAACAGGGACACACAAACTATAGAGCATTGCCACATGACATAACTAAAGACAGTCAGATAGATCAAACGATCAGGTGTCGTGCAAACTTGGCAAGAAAGCTGACACAGCTGTACACGGCTTCACCTGACCACCTGATTGTTTCACTAAATCTGGTGGTGCGAATACCACTTAGTAGTGAAGTTATAGTCAGCTCATTTGTCAAGTGTTTGTGTAAACATACAATCAGTGTACATAAGAGGAATAACTATGAAGAGAATAAAAGGCAATTCATCAATATTGTCCTTTTTTAAAGGCAGTGGAATGATGGTAAGAAAATATTTATTGCAAAATAAATATAAATATAATTCAGCATTGCATACATATGTATTACTTCCATTCTTTTGTTAGCCATCTCCTTCTTCCTGTTTTGTCTATCGTCTTCTGCCCCATTATATTTTGCCTGTATCTGTAGCAGATATCAGTCTGTTGTTTCATTTTCAAGCAGCCCTATTGTCAGAAAATCATGTCTCCTGAACAAAATATATCTACATCTACATGGACTACTCTGCAAATCACCTGGCAGGGGGTTCATAGAACCACCTTTATATTATTTATCTCCCATTCAATTCTCGAATAGCACGCAGGAAGAAAGAACACCAGACTCTCTTTGTTTGAGCTCTGATTTCTCGTATTCTGTTCTGCTGATCTTTTCTACCTATGTAAGTGGCAGTCAACAATATATTTTCACATTCGGAGGAGAATGTTGGTGATTGGAGTTTCGTAAGGAGCCCACGCTGCAGCGATAAGCGCCATTGTTGTAATGATTCCCATCACAGACCCTGTATCATTTCCGTAAAGCTGTCTCCCCTATATCATGACAACACAAAATGAGTTGCCCTTCTTTGGACTCTTTCGATGTCCTCCGTCAAACCACCTAATAAGGATCACACACTGGGCAGCAATACTCCAAAAAAGGATGGACAAGCGTAGTGTATGCAGTCTCTTTAGTAGTTCTGCTGCATCTTTTACGGGTTCTGCCAATAAATCGCAGTCTCTGGTTTGCCTTTCCCACAACGTTATCTTCATGTTCTTTCCAGTTTAAGTCTGAAGTAATAGTAATTCCCAGGTATTTTGTGGAGTTTACGGTCTTCACTTTTGATTGATTTATCTTGTAATCAAAGTTTAACGGATTTCTTTTCATACTCATGTGGACGACTTGACACTTATCATTATTTAGAGTCAATTGCCAATTTTTACACCTTATTGATATCTTATTTAGATTGTTCTGCAGTTGACTTTCAGATGATTTTACTAGACAGTAAATGATGGCGCCATCTGCAAACAACCTAAGAGAGCTGCTTAGATTTTCTCCCAAATCGTTTATGTAAATAAGGAACGGCAGAGGACCAATAACACTACCCTATGGAACTCCAGACATCACCTCTGTTTTAGTCGGCGCCTTACCATTGATTACCTCAAAATGTGTACTCTCTGACAGAAATCCCTTATCCAGTCGCAAACTTGGGCTGATAGACCATAACCACGTAATTTGATTAAAAGCCGTTTGTGAGGTACAGTGTCAAAAGCCGTCTGGAAATCAAAAAATACGGAATCAATTTGAGAACCCCTGTCAATAGCACTTCGTGTGAGTAAAGAGCTAGATGTGCTTCGCATGAACGATATTTTCGAAATCCGTTTTGACCTTGGGTCAATAGATCATTCTGTTTGAGATAATTCATAATATTAGAATACAGGATATGTTCCAAAACCCAGCTGCAAATAGATGTCAACGTAATAGGTCTGTAGTTTAGTGGATTACTCCTACTGTCTTTCTTGAATATTGGTGTGACCGTATGATTTTCCAGTCTTTTGGTACAGATCCTTCTTTGAGAGAGTGGCTGTATATGGCTGTTAAGTAAGGAGTTATCGCTTCAGCATAATCAGGTAGAAATATAATGGGTATTGTAATAATTTAATGTAATTTAAGTATATTACAGTTTATTCTACCAATACTCAGCTTTTTAAGATTACGATGTATGGGGGTTCTGCTCGCTGCAACATTATTCTCCTGGGGCGTCGTGGTAGAAATGTCGATATGTAGCATTTTCACTTCTTCTTTAATCTGACTCAAACTTCTCCACCAAAACAATACAAATTCAACTCATCAGAACTTAGTTGGTAGTACTTCCATTCTCAAAACACCAAGTGACATGGATTCCAGAGCACTTGACAAACGTTTCAAACTCGAACTACCCTCACGCAAGGCGGTGAGGCAAATATATAACATCGGCAATAATGATGTTACATTACGCATTGTACATAACAATAGAATATACTGATTTATAATTAACAAACATAACAGAAAAACATTTCATGTTCACAAAAATAATCACAATAAAAAATGAAAACTATACATACAATAATTTTAGATGAAGCAAATATTTTAAAGTCATGATTTCCGATCTTTCTGTTCACAACAAAGTGCGATGATAAAAATCAATTAATTTATTAACGAGTACATCACACATGTTCCTAACATATATTGAGCTATCAATTATCTTGGAAATTCTCAAAATAGGTTCCATATCTCAAGTGAGTCAATATATACAAAGAAACACAATATTCAAATCTCGAGTACATCATTAATTACACAATTAGCTGGTCCGCACAACTAGTTTATGAGCCTAATGTATATACAATGCTATTTATTTTCATTTCTTTATGTTTTACAAAAGTTTTTACCCTTCGTCTGTCTATTTATTTGAAATAATGAACAATGACAAAAGTATTGTTTATAGAACTGTTGGAAAGAAACTATATGAATCTCTTAATTAATGAAATCTATCACTTGTTTTACTCACAGTATCACCAAGACACTGTCCTAAAATGATTCCTAGACTGGCTACATCGTTTCTAACTTCACACGCAACATTTATCACAACTGAACCACACGATTCCGGGTCCGATGCAGATGGTATCGTACGGTAACATTGAGATGAGGGGGTCAGCAGTATCGTTACAGTATACAGTACAGACCAGAAGACTTGTTCTTATTAAGTGATTTAAGTTGCTTCAGTACTCTGAGGATATCTACTTCAACATTCCTCATTCTGGCCCCATTTGTAATTCGAAATCTGAAATATTGGTTTCATCTTCTTTGGTGAATGAGTTCTAAAAGCTATGTTTAGTAACTCTGCTGTAGTAGTGCTATCATCGGCATTATCACCATTACTATCATGGAGTGACGGTATTGTTTGTGTTTTGCATCTAGTATATTTAACATATGATCAAAATCTCTTTGGGTTTTCAGTCAAATTTCATTGTGAAAAGAGTAATATAATTTGGAAGGTACATTTAGTGATATATTTGCATACTGTATATAAAATAGATGAAGAATGTGGTTCATAAGTATACAAATATTAAACTGTAACGTCAGACAAATTCCATAATTTTACTGCATGAACAGTGGAAAATTAGTGTGTGATAAACTTTTTTCCTTTCATCATTTTGCAAGGGCAGTCAGTGAGAAAAAGTTTCTCATTGTTTAACATTGTGTCTAAAGTTTGATACATTTCGTGAAGTGCACTCATTCTCAAATATTGGATGAATAACATACAATTACACATTGCAGGATACCTTTCTTGTTTCACCCTTACTTCCAAGAAAGTAGTTGGTTCTTATCCCCACATATTTTATCATTAGATAGGAAACTACAGTATGTATATATGCATCCTGCATGTACAGTACATTTGTACAGAATTAATGATTTAAAACTCGTGGTTGGTCTGCACAAGCAAACCTACCAGACTAAGAGCAGTTTAAGTCATTCACTTTTTTAAGGACAGATAGTTGATACTGGTTGCTTTTATCTTCCACTTCAAACGGTTGGCAAGGCAAAAAAAAAAAAAAAAAAAAAAAAAAAAAAAAAAAATTCTAAGCATTTGTTTGTGGGTATGGATCCACATGAATTTCTATCAGTTGAAGAACTTTACAGGCATGAATATTTTGTAATCATTGATTCAGCTTTCCAAGAGCTTAGATATGTAATACTTGACCGAGCTACCATGCAGGAACAAGCTTCCTTGAAAAAAGTGTTGTTGGAAAAAATGGATATGATGTGTTCATTCCATGTCTGGAAATAAAAGTTTAGTCTTTGGAAACAGAACTTGAACTTCTTTATATGCGATGCAATGTAAAATGTCTTTAACTGTCAAAAGATGGTGTGGTTTCTGTGAGAAGTTCTTGAACTATTTGCTGATATTTGAAGGGCCAGTGACACTTTTGCTTGTATGTCCAGTTTCAAGCTGTGAAGCACATCATAGTTGTTTTGCTCTACAGTGACTGAAAACTATCAGCATCGACAGTGACAAAGCAAAGACTGAACCACGTAGCACTTTGCAATATGCATAGGTTGTGTTGGAAGAAATAGACTTCAGCAATATTGTTAAAATATTTTTATCCAGTTTTGACAACAGGAGAACTGTATTTGGATCACTATATGATGTACTTTGTAAGAGTATTTCAACTTATGTTTTTGACATTGTATTTAATTATAGTTTCTGACTTTTTTATTACATGCTTTATTATTCTTATTCATATATTTGTTGTCTAATGTATTTTTAACATTTGAAAAATAAAATGTGTTGGTAAGAGGCTATTTACTTACATTCCCAGTTAAAATCAAGCAGAATTTAGTCCAAAAGCCTATTCAGTTCAAAACAGTTTGCAGTTGTTTTGAAATATACTAATAATCATAATCACATTGTGAATAAATGTAAATGATACATAACTTTTCATACTTGGTAACTACAGAATATGTTTTAAATCAGGTTTAAATTGGCACACTATAGGAATTGTACGTGCCATGCAAATAGTACACCCCTTGCTTGAACTCGATGTCCTGCTTGTGTCCCCCTCTTAACCCCATGCCCCCTCCCCTGACCGCACCAAAAAAAATTAAAATAAATAAATAAATAAATAAAATAATAAATAAATAAATAATAAATAAAAATTAATTTAGTGCTGGTGACGCCAATGGGGGACCACACCAGTAAGAAGGTTAGAACACTTTATGTACCTGTCTTACTACCATGAGATAGTAAAACAGAACTTGGCACTGGAGCTACTACAGCAGGGATGAACCAAGATGACATTGTGTGTCCTTGTTGATTAAGGACAAAGCAGCTTGAATTCCATGGACTGGCCAAGTAGCATCACGTCCAGTGTGGGAGTCTGCTATAGGAGTGAAATACTGGCTCACCTGGCATGGCAGAGAGGACAGCAATGTTGTTCGCTCACCACATTAGGCCACTTACTGACACACAACAACCAGATGATCACACTTGCTACAGCCACAACAGTCAACTGTGCTCTGTGGTCTTTTTTTAATGGTATGCCTCCTGCTTCACTCAGAACGATACTGATGTGTGTAACCAACAACACGATTCTGAGGAGGGAAGGAGTTTCTGATCTGTCAGTTTAATATTACAAAAACAATCACCTGGCCCTGAGAAGGAACAATATGAAGATACTGGCAATTCTGATGCTCAAGCACTTGAATGAGGGTTAGAACCACAATCAGAGAATGGTGAAACAGAATCATTCGCTGATCATGCCTTGCAACAGTGACAAACAATTTACAATCCTTGAATGTTATTTGTGAAAGCCTACTGAGCTGCTGAAGCAGCTCAGAAAGATTTAGCAATATCAAGAACTTTGTCAATAGTAGCTTTAGCTTGTTCTTTTTGCTGCTGTTCATAAGCCACAATTTTCTGCTATTGCAATAACAGCTGATGCTGCCAAAGTTTCATAACACTGGGCAGAATGTGCATACAGTGCCATAAATAAGATAGTGTGAGAAATTGTTGCCACTAAAGAGTCTGTGCCTATTACAAGCAAGATCAGCAAACAAAGCCAATGTTGTTTTGAGTGGAGCACCAAACAAAGAATGTAAGCCTTAGAATCCAGATACAAAACAGTGTCAAATTCCAAATAGCAACTAGGTGTCATTCAATTCAATGCATGCTCAGAGAATGTGACCTTCGATGTGCTTGACTTAGTGTAAGTGTAGTGACTCCACATTACTAAGATCATCTACTGGTGGTGTGATATTATTTATTCCACTGGTCCAGATTGTAAGTTACCAGTACCTTTGTCTGATTTCCAAATTAAACCAACAGCTATTATAAACTTACTTGTTAGGAACTAGCTGAAAGGTAAGTGTTGGCAAGTGTATATGTATTCCATTGCTATTAGAGCATCTCCTCTCTCTTCTCTCACTCCACCTATCCTTTCCCCTCTGTCCATCTGCTGCTTCCTCATCTGCTCCTTTCTCTACTGCTCATTTACTCCTCCCCCACCTAAGGCCATCTCATCAGTTCCCTTCTCCTCCTTTTTCATTTTACTATCAGTCTCCTCTTCTCCCTCTCTTAACCCTTTATGGTCTGATGGGACTTCAAAGTCCCACTTCATGAAAATGAGTGTAAAACATTATTCATCATTTGACTTGCTGCAGAAATGTAGCGCGCCACTTATTCTTGATTTGGCATATTGTTAATGCATCACAGTTCTTTCATTGATGTGATAACTGTGACGCCAAAACAATTTGAATTTCAGTACGTAGATTCGGCATGTAGACCTTAGATTATTTAGTTGTATACGGGTGATTGTTCAGTTTGTACTCTGTGCATTTCCTGTGGGAGATGTGATTATGACTGGTTAGGAGCAGATTATATTATAAATCATCAGAATAATTTTGTACTTGTAAGTCTCTTCAGACCTATATAATATCATTTGATTTGGTTTTTCTTTATACTAAACATATTTCCCAACAACTAAAATACCACAGAAAAAATTCGAAATATCAAAGTGAAATGATAAAAATTCAGGCCATAAAGGGTTAATCCATCTCGTTGTCCCCCAATTTCTACCAATCATCCTTTTTACTCCCTCTCTGTTAATTTGCTTTTCTCCTATATCTCTGTCCATTTGTTCCTCTTTTGTTTTTCTGTCTATTTGCTCTTCCTCTTTTGTCTATCACTCATCCCCCTTCTGTCCAACTGTTCCTTCCCCCTCCAGTTATCTCTTCCTCCAACCTCTATTTCTTAGACACTCTTTCTATATCCTCCTCCCCCCCCCCCTCCCCTCAGGGTTGCTGAGGTTGCTGGTTTTTACCTCCATTGACTTTCTTTACAGTTAATAAGTAATACATATACATTTGAACCTGATTCATACATATACCATACATATTCATTACAGTTAATAAGTAATACATATACATTTGAACCTGATTCATACATATACCAAGAGGAAGAGAAAAGATTAGCTGTAAATCAGAATTATTGAAAGTCAGTTATAGATGTGGTAACATTATATTGTATTTATCCATGAAAAAATCATATATTGGGCCTACATTTATACATTTTTAAACAGTAAGGATAGAATACAGTATTATAAGAAAAATATTTTATTTTGTCATGCTTTGTAGAAATTATGTACAGTATTGTAATTTGGCACCTTGCAAAAAATTTTATTTTTCAATTGATCCAGCTTTAAAAAAAAATAAAAAAATAATAATAATAATAATAATAATAATCTGGTAATCTGGTTTGCTTCACTTTTTATGCATTAAGTGAATAAACCTAATTTTGAAAATTTATTAATGAATTTAGAGCTTTTTCACTGCACACATCAATTGCACTTAACACTTCATTTAGTTTGGAACTTTAAACTGATGTTGTCATCCCTAACTCTATCACTGTCATTTGGAGCTGGCCCACCTTCTTGATAATCATCAATTTGTTGGCACACATCAGCAATGATCTCTTCATCCTGTATTCCACACACACACACAAAGTGTTGGAGGAAATAGTACTAACAATAATAATAAATCAAACTGCAGCCTTGGTGTTGATCTACCTCTGCATAATTACCCTTCAGTGCAACACATTTTACCTAACATAAGAATGGAAATTTCATGTTGAAACATCAATAATAGAGGATAGGTAGCAACTTACCATCAACATGGTCACTGAGCCACAGTTTGACATTTGGAATAGACAATTTATTTCACACAACTTAAATTTTTGACCAAAGTCTTCATCATTAAAAGATACGCATACAATCAGGCAATCACATAGCTGAGGTATACATGACCACCATCTTTGACCACTTTGGTGCAATAAGCATCATGACAGTGAGTGAGGAGGGGTGTGGAGGTGTAATGATTCTGGATAGGGTGGGGGTAGAATGAATTGCATTGTGTGATGGACAGTAAAGCCACTGATAGTTGGAAATATGAGCTGCAGCTTATGATAGAGTAAAGGGAAGGGATTGAAGATTGAAAAAAATGGGAGGTGTAGAGCAGTGTTAGCATGAATTGAAAAATATAAGAAGATAAAAATAAAACATAAAAATAAATTAAAAAATATTGAAACACAAATAAATAAATAAAATAATAAAAAATAAATAAAAATAATCTGCAAACAGTTGGTAGAGAGACACAGATTAGAAGGAGGTAAAGGATAGTAAGGGGAAGGGGGTGACTGTTATTCATGGCCAAGATGGTAGTGGGACTTTAGAATGTGCTATATGGTTCTGGGACAATCCTATTCTGAAACTAAGAACACAAAACTTATTACCCCTACGCTCCATGCCTAACAGTCCTCTCCTTCCTCGCACTATCCTCACATTCCTGCCAATCAAAACCTTTATACCGTGTCATGCCATGTGGAATGCTCTATCTACACACTTACCTGGCATCCTTCCTCTGCTATTTCCGTCTGCTCCCCTCCTCACTAACTGTCAAGATGCTTGTTGTATTGGAGCATCCAGAGTTGGTGGTCATGTATGCTTGAATTATATCTGAATGACTGTAAATTTGTGTATCTTGTACTGATGAAGGCAGTGGCTGAAAATTTAAGATCTGTGACCATGCTTGTCAATTCCATATGCATATCTGTGGCTCAGTGATCATCTCTATGGTGAGTTGCTACATTTTACCTAATGATTGATGATTTGACAAAGACTGTGGTGGCAGAGGTGTGTATTTTTTTTTTTTTTTTTTTTTTTTTTTTTTTTTTTTTTTTTTTTTTTTTTTTTAACATGACAAGACAAGCTGGGACTATAGAATTATATATTGTCATTCCTCTATTGTAATATCTGATACCAATGGTCAGCACTGTAAAATGCAGATTACAATTTCTGTTCATAATTAAATTAACAGCTGCAAGACAGCAGACATTTATTACAATTTCATATTTCTGTCTGTAACACTGAAATGATAAATAATTATAAAACATTACTATATTTAAATATGAAAGTTCAATTTCTAGAATTTTATGAATTAGTAGCAATGGACATTTTCAATTTTAAATACTCAAAAATTTCTTATTGTGAAACTGCCTTTGTGATTTAATTGTACTTCGAGTCTAAGTGGTTTTTAAATGTTAGTAATGAAAAGCATCAGTTAATTCCTGAGTAAATCAAAATTATTACAATCACATTATTTACAGAGGTAACGTGTTAATTTCTGAAAATGAATGTATTTGTCCGACTGTGAATATTATATCAGTTTCACAACCTTATTTCACTGTATTTGAATATCTGTCTGATTTTTCAAAACTCCATAACTTGTAAATGTAGCTTTAATTTGCAACGAATTCAAATGATGTAATATAATACTGTCTAATAAGGAAAGTTTACAACTGACCGCAAATATGTACAATGAGCTGCGACAGACAGACCAAAAAAAAAAAAAAAAAAAAAAAAAAAAAAAAAAAAAAAAAAAAAAAAAAAAAAAAAAAAAAAAAAAAAAAACCAGTGTGAATGCTCTCTTTTTGGAAGAATGCTAATGGCTAATGTGTGTGTGTCTTTTTTGGGTATCTGTCATAGCTTGTGGTATGTCTTTGTGGTGACTTGTAAAGTATCCTTATTAAATAATATAGAGTTTTGAAGTTAGTGTAACATAAATAGTTGACAGATGCATCTGCTGACAGTTCTCATTTTTGATCATGTTTTTGCTTGAGATCTATGCTGCTCTACAAGTTAAAATACATATTCTGGAAATTAGTAAAGTAACACCTAATGTTTTTGTACATCACGTAACAAATATGGAATCCATGCCTGCAGATTATTCCAGGCTTAAGTAGATTTAATCCATTAAGCATTGAATTCATCAACAAAAATCTAATGAGTATTAATATTGCCACGAGTCTTTCAATGGAACGCATGGTGCAGTGGTTAGCATCACTGATCATTGTGCTTGCGGTCCTCAGTTCAATTCCTGCCATGGGCAGAAAAAAATTTATTTATTTGTATTTACTATTTCTAGAATGTTTTACATGTTTCTTGTGTTTGATGTACTTGTAAAGTCCAGAAAACTCTTTCTGTGTATAAATAGTGGAGCACTCCGAGTAGGAGGCAGTCTGAACTGAGTATACGCTTGTGTTACCAATAAACATGTTTTAAGTGTAAATTGTTGTGCTCTATTAATGACCAGCCTTCCAATTCTGAACCACCTGCAGTTTTCAACATGACGCTTTCTGGGGGAGGCACCAGGTATCCTGAAATACATCTGCATCATCATGGCTCTGATTAGGCAGCATAAGAGCCGTCACTTAGACAAACAAGAACCGGAATACGAAGGGTATACTGACTACCTCCATCCAAAGGTCCGTGTCATCAAAAGACCCATGGATACCAAAACAGTGGTAAGCCAGCTGCATGTCAGACACCTATCAGTGTTCTCAGGAGACGGAGGACAGAACCCAAATAAATGGCTGAAAGAATTCGACCGAGTCATGAAGTATTATAGATGGGATCACATTATGTGCTTGGCAAACATATATTTCTACCTGGATGGAATGGCCCAGCAGTGGTTTGAAAATAATGAGGACAAGCTCGATAGCTGGGAAAAATTCTAGATATAACTTAAAAAGACGTTTGGAGATCACCAGCTGCAAGTCCGTTTATCAGAAGAGCAACTGAACAACAGTCCCCAGCAACATGGTGAGTCAATAGAGTCATATATACCAAGTGTTTTGGCCATATGTCATGTAGTTCACCCAAACATCATGGAGGCTGATTAAGTTTCACACCTGATGAAGAGCATTGTGGAAGACATGTATCAATCTCTTCTGTTACAAGACTTTTAACAACACAAGAGTTTATCCAATAGTGCCAGAAAAGTGAAGAGATGCAACAGAGTGGGGTTGGATGAAAGAAGTACAACATACTCCCGAATGTAGTCCTTATGGCCCTTTTGGAAGACCAGCATGACTTTGCTTCTCTCATACAACAAATTGTGAGAGAAGAATTACAACAGTAGCAGCTGCGACTGTTGGACCAAGTGAGCACCAGTTTATGGCCATGGGTGCCAATCCTGTATGTCATGAGGTAGCAAACGCTGCTGAGGAAGAAGTATTTGAAACATTAGTGCCTGTCAGCCCCACCTGTTGCACCCAACGTGAAGAATTGCCTCACCCTACTATGTCTTACGCCGCAGCCGCCAAACAGCAGCTTAGGAACCGATTGATATAGCCATAACGAAATCCTCCTGCAACTATGATGCCTCGCAAGAGGACTGGAGGACAGGAGACAACACACCATTGTGTCTTCACTGTGGCCTTCTCGGATGTGTCATATAATACTGAGGGAGAGAAGACAAGTATTTGCCAATTATTCTGTCGCAAGACGCAAACTATTGGAGCAGTCCTTTCAGCAGTAGTCAACTGCATATGATTACTGTCAAGCTATGGCACAAAGCCCGTCATCATATCCTGGACATGGTCACTCTCCAACACACTACCTCCATTCATCGTTGCCTTACAGAGATACCAGCCGATCGCCTAGCCCCCGTGTTCAGGAAAACTAGGCAAGACGACCATCTGCAGAGGTGAGGCCACCACAGATGAAAATCCTCCATGGATAACAGTCACTAAAATGCCAGGAAATCTCATTGCCATCAGCCAGCCAACCTAGTTGATTCAGGAGCTTCCTTCTCTGTATTGTTGGATGACTACCACTGCAAACTAAGGAAGATAATGTTCTGTGACACAAGAACAACTGTGCTCAAGGTTGCAAATGGAAAATACATCCAGCCAGCAGGAACATGTGTCACAAAAATAACTATCAACAACAGGATGCAGCCTTTTGAATTTGACATTTTAACAGAATGTAGCCATAATACCATCCTTGGATGGGACTTCTTCAGGCATCACAGGCTGTCATTGACTGGGGAAGATCTGAGCTACAAGTTGAGAAAGCCGTTCCGACGAGTACAAGTAACACGAACTCTCCTGGGAGGTTGTTTGCTGTTGAGAACATTGAGATCCCACTGCTAACAATGAGATTTCCAGTCAGCAGCCGAGATGACCAGCTGAACTGTGAAGTGCTTGTCGATTGCAAAAAGCTAATCAGTATAACGAAGGAACGCTACACACTAGCGGCTATCATAAGCATTACAGGTGGTTGAGGAGAACTTTGGATCACTAATGAAGAATTGTAACTCAGTTAAAGTAAGGGCAGTCATAGAATTTCTGACTCCTCAACACATCCCTGATGTGAGAAGTTTCCTCATGCTTTGCTCATACTATCGTTGTTTCATAGAAGGTTTTTGTAACAAGACAGGTCCATTGCAAGAACTTCTACAGGGATACGCCAAGTTTTACTGGGATGGGACAAAAGAAAGAGCTTTCTGGGCACTTAAGGAGGCTCTAACTTCCGCACGAGTTCTAACCGTATATGATGAGAATGTGGAAACTGAACTTCACACAGATGTTAGCAGTTATGGGATTGGTGCAGTGCTTGTACAAATTCAGGAAGATGCTGAAAAGGTGATAGCCTATGCATCAAGATATCTCTCAAAGTCCGAGATAAACTACTCTACAACCAAGAAGGAGTGTCTCATTGTTATCTGAGCTATCAACAGGTTCCAGCCGTATTTATTCAGTAAACCATTCACTGTTGTGGCAGACCACCATTCTTTATCTTGGCTGACCAATCTGAAGGATCCATCAGGTCAACTAGCAAGATGGGCACTAAGATGTCACAGGGGTATTCTAAAACGGGCGCAAACACAAGGACGCTGACCGCTGCCTTTCAAGGAATCTATTAGCCAAATACAAGAGCATGGACAAAATTTCAGCCCTCTCTGAGTTAGGTGACATTACAGCTGAAGAGGGGAAGATCCAGCATTATTGAAAACCATATAGGCTTTAGATAAAGGAGAATCGACCAAAGGAGAGTTTCAACTTATAAACTGGACATTGTATAAGAGCAACTATGATCCACAGGGCTCCAAATGGTTACTGGTTGTTCCAGCTCATCTCCAACCAGCTATTCTCAAGTATATCCATGATTCTCCAATACCTGTTCATCTGGGATTCATGAAGACCCTAGACAGAATCAGATGCAGGTATTGCTGGAAAGGTCTCTACCGATCTGTCAAGCACTAAGTGAGTCACTGTAAGGAGTGCCAGTGACTGAAGCATTTGCCAAAATTACCTCCAGGTCATCTGATACCAGTTACACCTGCAGCAGCCCCATTCCACCGAATTGAAGTTAACCTTTTAGGTAGGTTCCCCAAGTCGACAACCAGTAACCGATGGATAAACATATGCCTCTCCTGCTACAGAGTCACCAAAACCATGCCAACTGCAAGAGGTCCAGAGAACACAAAATTCCTAGTAGAAGACCTTATCTTGAAGCTCAGTACACTGCATGTGATAATATCTGATTGAGGTAAAGTATTCATGTCAAAACTAGTATCAGAGGTAATGTCACATTCTGACATTGCCCACAGATTAACAACTGCCTACCATCCTCAGACAAATGGTCTTACAAAATGTTTTAACAAGACGTTAGCAGATATGCTATGGATGTACATCAATGTGCAGCAGAATGATTGGGATACAATACTGCCTGTCGTGACATTTGCTTATAATACAGCAAGGCAAGACACTACGGGCTTCACACCATTTTTCCTGCTGGTCTATAAGCAGAGACAACAATGGATACACTGTTCCCATTCCAGCTGGTTGACACTCAGGATGACTATGTGAAACAGCTCATCACCAGGGTCAAAGAAGCAAGACAGCTGGCTCCCATATGGAGACTGGATGCCCAGAAGAAGGATCGCCAGTGGTATAACGACAAGCACCAATCTGTTGTGTACAGTCCAGGAGATCTAGCATGAATTTTTACCCCTGTATGTAAAGTTGGGCTATCAGAAAAGTTACTGAAGTGATACTTTGGTCTGTATCATGACATATGCCACCTATCAGAAGTCACATACGAAGTTGAGGTTTATGAACCATCTTCAAAACAACAAAAACAAAGAGACATTGTGCACGTCCTCCGTATGAAGCCTTACCACGATCCCAGATCTCCAGAACTGGCCCATGATAAGATCCAGGACACTGCAGCTGGTTCCAAAAGGAACCTAACAGTGGATCGCTGTTCTTTCAAGAATTGGAGCAATTCCATGAGTCTTTCAATGGAATACATGGTGCAGTGGTTAGCATCACAGATCGCTGTGCTTGCGGTCCCCAGCTCAAATCCCACCACAGACAGAAAAAAAAAATTATTTGTTTCTATTTACTATTTCTAGAATGTTCTACATGTTTCCTATGTTTGTTATATTTGTAAGTTCCAGAAAACTCTTTCTACATATAAGTAGTGCAGCACTCTGAGCAGGAGGCAGTCTGTACTGAGTGTACGCTTCTGTTAGCAGTAAACATGTTCTAAGTGTAAAGTGTTGTGCTCTATTAATGAGCAGCCTTCAAATTCCAGACCACCTGCAATTTTCAGCATAACAATATTCAGAATTATCATGTATGTTCTACTGTACTAATTTAGATCTTTGTGATTAGTACCTGAAGAATAAAGCTTTGTCACTGGTTCCCTGCATTTTAGTGTAAGATTATCTATTTGGTTTTGGTGCTAGCATGATGTTGCAAGTGGTGGAGGACCTGTTGCCATTATTTTGTGTGGATATAAGTTTGTTAATGAGTGACTGTTTCAGGTATAAATGCCAGATAATGTATTTAATAAATATAAATGACCAATTAAAGGCAGACAAAAATATTTTGTCGTCTTGAATGGATACTGGTGGTTTAAAGAAACTACTCTGGCTGGGAAACATTCATAAAAAAATCTGCTTTACTTGTGTTCAGCTTGTAAAAGCTTTTCACACCTACAGTCATCTGAGCAGCTTGTTAAAATGTATATATCAACGATAATACTCATCGTTGTTATTTGCCAATATCCAGGATTATCAGCTTCATTCAAGGTTGATGTTTAGGTGCATATATGGTAGGTGCATCAACAGAAATTCTAAAGTCACACTGACCGTGAGATTTTAATTCACGAAGCAAATATGCAATTAATTCTCATAACAGACAAAATTCTCAAAAATTCCAGAGAACTCCACTGTTTGACAGCTTAACTTTACTTGACATAACTCCTTGATTTAACTTCATGACTAACTCAGTTGTTGATGGACTACACAGTATGTCAATATATATGTGGAGGTTTATAGGATCGGGTCGGATAAGACACGAACACTCCAACTTTCATACACTGACTTTATTATAACACGTTTACACTATACAAATGTCAGGCGGGAACTGGTGTTTCCGCTTCCTTACAGCAAAGACCTTTCGTAACACAGAAAGATACTACACTCGTCCAAAGTTGTTAGGTATCGATCCCCACATAGCCCCCCCCGGCAGTATGGAGTACATGAAAAAAAAAAAAAAAAACTTAAAAGATTAAAATTACACAGCTGGTAGGGGATGCAGAAAGGTGACTGGCAGCTCTTGTGCATCCTCAGGTAGGGGGCGGTTGGTGGGTGACCGTGGGGCAAAACCCGGCACGGTAGTCTCGAAGTCCTTGAGGGTGGATGGTGGGCGAAGCCGACGTCCAAATCTTGTCGATTGTTGTGGGGGGCCTCGATGATCTGCTGGGAACCGCACAATGACGGTTCCGTTCGGGCGGACGAACGCACGTAGATTGCCTGCGGAGGCGAGGTGGGAAGCTGTGATGCGTCGAACCACACGTTGCACTACACCACCTTCCTGATCACTTTTATCGTCACACGCGAGCATGATGAACACTGAAACACCCTGCACTAACACGCTGAGGTTACAGATATGATCTGGGTCAACCCTAGTTTTGAATTCTACCTCGGTAGCAGTGGAGGGAGGCGTACTTCTGCAAGTGGGGGTGGCAAAACCCCGACATAAGGAGGGTGATGCATCCGAGGCGGGTGTGGTAGGAGTAGTTGTGGCAGGCAAACGGCCAGGGGAAACAGGTGTGGAGGACCGATGTGGACACAATTTCTTGCCGCTTGATGGGCGCAACGAACTTGTGCAGGAAGAAGGGGTTGAAAGGGTGAAGTTTTGTGAGGAGGGAGTCATGCGAGGTGAAAATCCTCGGAAAGGATGGGGATCAGAGGGCTGACTCGAATGTTGTGGACCACCAGAAAGGTAGTTGTTCGAAGAATGGGTGAGGGGTTGTGAAGAAGAATGACTCCGATTGCCTGAGTCGTTCGAAGAGGGTGGGGGTGAGGGTGTGGGGGAGTCATCGGAAGCGGGCTCAACTAGAGCCGGTTTCACTCGGTTCAGTGAAACGGTAGTTTTGGAACCGTGCAGGAGAATGTCCATGGTGTTTGCCGCACGACGGAGCACCTTGTGAGGACCAGTATAAGGCGGCTGAAGGGGGGCCTTAATGGTGTCGTCACGCAGGAAAACATATGTGCACGAACTAAGTGCAACGGGTACATAAGTACGAGGTGGTGTGTGGTGTGCCGGAGGTTGTGGGTGAAGTTTGCTACAATGTAGTTTGACGCGTTCTACCAGGGATGGAAGCTCTGAAGGCGAAGCCACGGGCGTGGGGGCAACTAGTTCACCTGGTAAAACAAGGGGTTGACCATAGACAAATTCAGCTACTGAACCTTTTAAATCTTCTTTAAAAGTGGTGCGTAACCCCAAAAGTACGAAGGGCAGGGCCTCAGTCCAAAGAGGGCCATGGCAGCGTAAGGCAGTTTTAAGAGTCCTATGCCATCTCTCGACGAGTCCGTTGCTCTGAGGATGGTAGGCAGTTGTATGGATCTTGGAGATGCCGCACAACCTACAAATGTCAGAAAACAGAGCGGATTCGAATTGGCGCCCCTGATCGGTTGTCAACACTGCCGGGCACCCGAAGCGTGCTATCCAAGTGTCTATAAAGGCACGAGCAACAGTCTCAGAAGTGATGTTCGGGAGTGGGGTGGCTTCGAACCAACGTGTAGTCCTATCTATGATGGAGAGTACGTATCTGAACCCCTCAGAAGGAGTGAGTGGGCCTACCAAGTCTATGTGTAGGTGTTGGAAACGTTTGTGTGGTTGGGAGAAAGTACCCAGCGGGGGGGTGGTGTGCCTGGAAACTTTGTTTTGCTGACATGGAATGCACGATCGGGCCCAGACTTGGCAATCGCGTCGCATGTCACGCCACACAAAACGCTCAGTAACAAGTCTGGTGGAGGCTCGCACTCCAGGATGGGCTAGGCTATGCAGTTTGTCAAAAACTTGTCTCTGTAGGTCCTTGGGAATGAAAGGTCGCAGAGAACCGGTAGATTCGTCGCTCTGCGAGCCACTTGTTTGACCACTCGAGAGACTCGCCGGGGAGATTAGCGCTTTTGGTAGCTAGGCGAACGTTATCTTTGTCCTTAGTTAGAACACTGGCAGGCACACAAGAAATATACAAGTTGCACGCCGGATAGAACACGCGATCGCTTGCTAAATCTATTGTTATTTTGTAATGCCTAAGAAAATCTATACCTATTATAGGTTCTTCGACTTGAGCAACTAAAAATCTCCACTCTAACTCGCACTTGGGGGCGAGGGTGACATTAAAAGAGGTTAGGCCGGTGCACTGAAGATGCGATGCGTTGACTGCTCGAAGTGTAGTCTTCTGCCGGTGAATCTTCCTGTTAGCGAGGCGAGCAGGGAGCAGTGACACATCGGCTCCGGTGTCCACTAGAAAATTTGTTCCAGAGGAGAGATCTTTCACGTACACCCGGCCATGGTTTCTAGTGGCGTGTGACACAGAATGTAAAGTTGGGTGGCGCTCGTTTAGTTTGCAGGAGGTTGCGCCGCTGCCTACCTGCGATTGTAGTTTGGGTAGGAGCACGGTGGTTTGCAATTGCGTGCTTGCTCTCCAAATCTATAATGGAAGAAACAGTATGTCATTGCTGGGGGCGGAGGAAGCTGCGACCCATGATCTTCCGCGGCGTCAGAAGCGCCGTCGCTGCGTCGAGATGAAGGTGCCGGTAGAGCAACTGACTTGACAGATCTTGTATTAGACGGTCTAGAAGCGCTGGCGCGGAGTTCGCGTAGCCGGGCAGAATGGACTCTATCGGCGGCGCGTAAGAGTTCGTTAACTGACCTGTCCTCGTATGCGGAGATTGCAGTCTGTACAGGCAGAGGCAGTTTCTCTGTCCAAATCTCGGTGAGTGTATCGTTTGGCAAGTCGTGTTCGCTGACAAGTAAACGGAGGCATCGCCACAACTGTGATGGAGACCTGTCGCCGAGACGCTCTTCATATATTAGTTGTCTGACATTCTCTCTCCTTGTTTTGGACACACGTTGCAGAATCGTCTGCTTGGCTGCCGTGTACTTCCCTGTCGAGGGAGGGTTCTTGACAAGGTCGTAGATTAATTCGACGCGCTCGTGGAGATGGTTCACAAGGCAGTAAAAACGCGCGTCGTCGTCAAGCCCGTAAACAGTGAAAGTTTGCTCTACCAAGTTAAACCAAAACTCTGGGTGAGCAGGTTTGAAAGGAGGTAGCGTGGGCATGTTCTCCAACCGTCGAACAACAGTCTGTGCGAGCGAATTGTCCCTGTTAGCAGGCGATGGATTCTGGAGAAACTGCGGCGACATATTATAAAATTGGTGAAAAGGGTTCGCGTGCAGAGCCTCAGAGGCAACATCGTGTGTCGGAAGTCGGGTAGATGGGTCCCATTGGCGTGGCGGATGAATATTGCACTGCTGACGATTAGGAGTTTGAACGCCGGCTGCCGCATTGTTCGTGTTCAAAACATTTTCGACCGACGCAGGAACACTGAAGTTATGGTCGTAAACGTTCGAGGCACCCTCATGAACCCTATTACACACGTTGTTTACACCCGGTGTGGCGAAAAAGGTGTCCTGCACACGAGGTTCAACAGGCGCGGAATGATATGTAACGGGCGGCCTTTCAAATGCCGTAGCGTTCTGTTGAGTAGAGTTCAGCCTTAAAAATTCCGCTGCATTAGCGGGATCGGAAGGAAACCTCGGCGTAGAGGAGAGAACCTCTCCAGCATTGCTGTCCCTTGTAAGATTGCATTTTGGCGGGCTAACAAAGCCGGAGTCCATAGTAGGCACGGGTATACTGACGAAGCTTGCACACAGAGTAGCATTCCCGGAGCTGTAAGAAATTTGCTGTCCTTGTCGGTATTCGGCAGGTGGAGGCACACTCACGGGACGGCAGAATCCGGGCGGCGGAGGTCCGTTAGGTGAAGCCATTGTGCACAGTACGGACAATAGGCGGCATGCGAACGCGGGAGCGCGAATATCGCGGTAGACGCGGATGGAAAGCACTTCGGGCGGTAACTCGAAAGCGACACTTGATCGGGGTCACCAATGTGGAGGTTTATAGGATCGGGTCGGATAAGACACGAACACTCCAACTTTCATACACTGACTTTATTATAACACGTTTACACTATACAAATGTCAGGCGGGAACTGGTGTTTCCGCTTCCTTACAGCAAAGACCTTTCGTAACACAGAAAGATACTACACTCGTCCAAAGTTGTTAGGTATCGATCCCCACATATATATATATATATATATATATATATATATATATATATATATATATATATATATACACAAAAATAGAAAAGAGATGACTTACCAAAAGGACCGGCTCGTCGAGAGAAACAAATAAAATAACACACAAACACACATACAAGCTTTCGCCACCACTGGCAGCTTCTTCAGGAAAAAGAGGAAAAAAGGGGAGGAAAAGGGAAGGATATGGGTTTTAAGGAAGTGGAAAAGGAGTCATTCCAATCCCAGGAGTGGAAGGACTTACCTTAGGGGAAAAAAAGGAAGGTAAACAAATACACACACACTCAGACATATCGAAACGCAAGCACACCTAGACAGACATTTGTGAAAAGCAAAGAAGTTGGACAGAGATACCAATTGAGGCAGAGGCTCTGTCCACAGAACCCAGGCAAAGATGCTAAAGATAGTGGGCGGGAATTTGAGTTAGCGGAGATTGAGACCAGGTGGGCAACGGGAGGAAAGAATAAGCTGAAGGGCAAGTTCCCATCTCCGGAGTTCTGAAAGGTTGGTGTCGGTGGGAAGTATCCAGATAACCCGGACGGTGTAACACTGCGCCAAAATGTGCTGGCCGTGCACCAAGGCATGTTTAGCCACAGGGTGATCCTCATTACCAACAAACACTGTCTGCCTGTGACCGTTCATGCGAATGGACAGTTTGTTGCTGGTCATTCCCACATAGAACGCTTCACAGTGCAGGCATGTTAGTTGGTAAATCACGTGGGTGCTATCGCAAGTGGCTCTGCCCTTGATAGTGTACACCTTCCGGGTTACTGGACTGGAGTAAGTGGTGGTGGAAGGGTGCATAGGGCAGGTTTTACAACGGGAGCGGTTTCATGGGTAGGAGCCAGAGGGTAGGGAAGGTGGTTTGGGGGTTTCATAGGGATGGACTAGGAGGTTACGAAGGTTAGGTGGGCGGCGGAAAGACACTCTCGGAGGAGTGGGGAGGATGTCATTAAGGATGGATCTCATTTCGGGGCAGGATTTAAGGAAGTCATATCCCTGCTGGAGAGCCACATTCAGAGTCCGCTCCAGTCCCGGAAAGTATCCGGTGACAAAAGGGGCACTTCTGGGATTCTTCGGTGGAAGGTTCTGGATTTGGAGGAATGAGGAGGTGGCTCTGGTAATTTGCTTCTGAACCAGATCAGGAGGATAGCTGCGGGATGTGAAGGCTGTTATTAGGTTATTGGTGTACTGGTTCAGGGATTCGGGACTGGAGCAGATTCTTTTGCCACGAAGACCTAAGCTGTAGGGAAGGGAACGTTTGATATGGAATGGATGGCAGCTGTCATAATGGAGGTACTGTTGTTTGTTGGTAGGTTTGATGTGGACGGATGTGTGAAGTTGGCCGTTGGACAGATGGAGGTCGACATCAAGGAAAGTGGCATGGGATTTGGAGTAGGACCAGGTGAATTTGATGGGACCAAAGGAGTTGAGGTTGGAGAGGAAATTCTGGAGTTCTTCACTGTTGGTCCAGATCATGAAGATGTCGTCAATGAATCTGTACCAAACTTTGGGTTGACAGGCTTGGGTTTCCAGGAAGGCTTCCTCTAAGCGTCCCATAAACAAGTTTGCATACGAGGGGGCCATCCTGGTTCCCATGGCTGTTCCCTTTAGTTGTTGGTATATATATATATATATATATATATATAGCTTCTGAAAGAATAGCACTATTAATATACATTGTTGATCCATAATTAATTTATGATTTACAGTTAAAAATTACAAAATTATAATCTGTTTCTTATCTACTTACAAAGATATTGTGGGTTTTACATGGGGTTGGAACCCCAGAAAACACACTTGTGTGCATAACAACACTTTATTACACCTTAACTGCAAGAAGCATATACACAGACTAAATTTAATTGTTGGTGGCGGCCAAGAGGCAGCTCTCCCAAAGACAATTGTAAGAATAAAATTATTTGTGCAGGGTCGATTATGGCTATCGCCGCTACACAGCCCCCCCCCCCCCCTCCCTGCTCCACAACCCAGGTCGTCCGATCAATGGTCGACAAGACATACTAACCGTTATCCAGAGGAGGAGGGCCGATGAGGTAAATGTGGACATGTTGAAATCTGACTGTGGGAATGGAGAAAGAGCCTAAAGGAGGGGATGTGTGGTAGGTGATTTTGTTGCATTGGCAGGGAAGGCAGGCTCAAGTCCAAACTTCTCAGCCTCGCTTGACATCTTGGACATATTGCCAGATGAAATGTTCAATGACAAGTCTGGTTTAGGCACAGATGCCAGGGTGCGAAAGCTAATGTAATTTTTTGAAAACCTCACACTGTAAGGGACGAGGGATGAAGGGGCAAAGAATTGTCTCACCAAATTGTGCCCGTCACCCCAGGAAAAGAGGTGCAGATGGGGTGGAGAGAGGAGGAATGCTCGGAAACTAGTTGCATGAGCTCGTTATCAGCTGATTGGAGAATGGCAAGGTTAGAGAGGTCGATCAGGTAGGACACTGCATCAACTCAGGAGAGGAAGTCAGCTACAATGTTGTCAGCAGCCTTGATGTACCTGACATTGGTGATGAAAAGATGACATGGGAGATGAAATCTAGGTATCAGAAACATCTAGGAGGCGGATCGGCTAGTGGATTTTGTATTGCAGCAGCCAAAGGTTTGTGGAGGTAAGAACATGGAAAGGATGGCCCTCAATCTCAGAGCTGAAGTGCTTAATGGCCTCATAAATGGCAAGGAGTTCTCAGTTGAAGTCCAAATACTTCCTCTGAGCATGATTTAATTTTTTAGAGAAGAACTGGACAGGAGATTGCCAGCTATAGATTGGCACCGATGGTAGTGTCACCGGCGTCGATCTTGATAAAGATATTGGCTTCAGGGTGAGGGTGAGCGATAGTAATAGCATTCGATAAAAGATCTTTAAACAAAGAGAAAGCATCAGACATCGTAGGGCTGCAAGAGACGGGGCGAGTGCCCGAGGTATTCTTGCCTGCCAGTGCATCAGTAAGATGGCTTGAATGTTAGCAGCACCAGGCAATAATTAATAGGGCCTAAGAACCGCCTCAATTCTTTGAATGTGGAGGGGTGAGATATTTCCTTGATGGCATTGACCTTTTCCTAGGGGGGGAATGCCATCAGTCGAAACAGTGTACCACAGAAACTTAACAGAAGGTAGGTGCAGTTGGTCCTTGCTGTTATTCAACTCAGTCCCTGTCTTGGCCAAAGTGTCACAGAGGATTTGTAAATGAGGCTTGCTATCCTTGATAGAGGTACTGGATAGTAAAATGTTATTTAAGTAAACAAAACAAAACCTTAGGGGAAGGAGAAGCTCAGTGATGAAGCATTGACAGGTTTGTGTGGCATTTTTAAGTCCAAATGGCATTAAGCGGTAGTGATATAAACCTATAGAAGTCGTGATGACAGTCTTCTCAACATCCTCTGGAGCCATTGATATCTGATGGTACACACATTTGCAGTCAACCAAGGATAAAATTTTAGCACCTGTGAGAGCATAAGTGAAATCGGCTACATAAGGTATGGGATACCTGATCGTCTTAGCATTGAGCCTACAGTAGTCCACACACATTCTCCAAGAGCCATTGCTTTTTATACTAAGTGAATGGGGGAGGACCAACTTCTAAAAGAATGTTTGATTATGCATACCTACAGAAGATAGTAATTCTGTGATCTGTGCTTCCATGGCCGCTACAAACAGATTTGTGGTTGGTGAGTATGAGTCTGTGGACCATGCTGATAGTTACTACAGAAATGTACTGCCGAGTGCGAGAGGCAATGGGGGCATTGCGTCCAGAGCATCAGATTCGGTGAACAATGTGACAGTTGGTGCGGGGATGGGAGGAGACAGCTGACTGTCCCGACCAGCTGTGATATCTGATGGAGGTGCCACAAGTGCAAGAGCGCAAGATTGCTGCCAGGCTGCAGCAACGTGCGGGTTTTCCGGTGGAGTAGTTGAAGCAGGCACTGTCGGAGCAGGTGAGGGTGCCACCTGGCTGCACGAACAAGATGGCGGCCGAGCTGTGGCGGTGTGTGTGTGTGTGTGTGTGTGTGTGTGTGTGTGTGTTGGTCAGCCGGCAGAGTAACTGACGTGGGCGTTGGCGGTGCACATGAGGGTGCCACATGGGTGTGCGAGTAAAATGGGGGCAGAGCTGCAGCGGAGTAGTTGACATGGCGACCAACGTGGTAGGTGGCAGCACCACCCGTGGCACAGCACAAAATGGCGGCCGAGCCAAAACAGTCAGGAGGTCAGCTGAGATGGGTGTTACAGCAGTTGCCACCGAAGCAAGCATGAGTGCCACCATCGCAAAACACAGAAGGTGGCTGAACCCTAGCAGGCATGGCAGCAGGTGCATGAACATTTGAAACACCGCGCAACTATAAGAAAACACTAGTTTGAAATTTAGCTCGAACACAAGCACAATTGTTGCCATCATAGATAAACTGGGAGTTTTGCTTGCCCATGGGGTGAAAACTGACAGGTTGTTTAGAGACAGTTCTTAGGTTGGTAGGCTGGGAGTTCTGAATAGCATGTGGAGCAGGTGCCAGAGGGCAGAGTGCACATACAGTTTTGACAGGTGTGGTGGTTGGTCTGGCAGCTGCATTTTGTTTCCACACATCAACATAGGAGCAAGGGGCAAGGTTAGGCAAAGTGTCTGAAGCGCACTCATGCCTGCGTGCGGGTGCGGAAACACTAATAGCAGATGAAACACTGGTACTAACCTTGCAATCCACCCGCAGTGCAAAAAGACGTTGTTTGGTTGCAGACAGCTGTGATTCAGCATGGGCAAGATGGCACATGATGCTTTCCCGAGTCTGACACCGCAGCATCAAGCTCATGCTGAAGTTGTTGAGGAGCCTTGATGCGGAAGGCTGACATGGCAGAGGCACCAAATTGTGCCTATAAAACAGGTGGTTGAGTGGGGAGATAGTGTGAAAGAGTCACACGATGTGCCAGCCACATGAGCAGACATGTTAGGCCAAAGCAGGCACGACGTGGCAGGGGCATGCCGGGACGCCAAATGTGGCTGCACATCAAACACATTGTCCTGTCCTGTTCAGACGCGAGAAAGCACTCGACACTGTATGAGGGTTAAAAACTCAGTCACATGGTTGTCCAAAAGACGAATGCTCTGCACGTCCGCAACCGAAATTGGGTGCGCAGAAAAAGATGCTGAAGGAGCTTGAGACTCAGGTCCTGAACTAAATGCAAAACTCTGAGAACAGTCAGGAATGAGTCCACTAGATGGATCATTAGATGTACTAGAATTAAGGAAAAATTTAGTCCAACTTATAGAGGAGTGCCTAAAAAATTTTTAATGTATAGCTATGGTGGAATATGGGATAATATACCAATAAAGAGTTTCCCTGATGCTGGAAAATTACACCCAGTAGATTTCTTTTACAATATTGTTGTACAGTTTCCCGTTTGAGATGACTGATGCTTTTAAATTAAAATTTGTAAAAAAGTTTTTAGATTGCAAATCTCTCCCATGGACACACCAAAATGTTTGTTCTGATATTTCATATAGTGACTTTGGAAAAAAAAAAAAAAATAAATAAATAAATAACTTCTGGTCAGAAACTAAACAGGCAAGACTTAAGAGTGAGTGCTTGAGTGGATCAGCATATAGGGGGTCAATGGAAGCATTTTGTGAGAGGCAGCTTTGAAAATTAATACATTTAAATAAACCTTTTTATGGGTTAATCCATAAAGATTCATTAAAGTGTAGGCTGCCTAGAAAAGTACAGTGGGGGCTAGTATAATCCTGATGAGCCACTTCATCAATTTTTGAAGTATATATTAAATAGGGAAGAAGAAAAAATAATAATCAAAAGAATTTTGGGGATCCAAACAATGTTTAATGGATTCAGAAATCATGGCAGAATAGATGGTGGAAAATATAGGAATGAATATCAAGGAGGTGGAATTAGAATATACAAATGAAGACATCAAAATAAAAATGTAAACAGATTTAGGTAGGCCTTGGGAAGGAAATAACAGGCCATGGGATAAGATTTTATCAGCAGTACAATAGAAAATACCATATAAACATGATTTGTTTTAGATAGAGGATTTTGGTAAACTATGAAATAATGATGCAGAAATCAACAAACTGTCATGAAACGATGAGGTAGAATTAGATAATTAAGCTCACACAAACTTTTATAATCAATCTGATGGCATTGATAATAGGGAGGAGATGATACTGAAAAATAATAGAGTTGATTTGGGGGTAAATAGGTTTATGAATGGTGAGAAAATACTATAGAGAACAGTGTTGGTAAATCTGATTTTATTACTGGTGAACCAATGAACATATAGTGAGTGACAAACAGGTTCTGATATTAAGTAATATAGGCTTTGTGATAAGTTTCATCCTGTTTGTTAGGGAGAGTATACAAATAGACCAGGAAGTGAAATAAGGCCTAAAGGGTTAATCCTCATGCTCATAAGAACTGCAGTAATGAAGACAAATCTGGTGTTATCTTAATAGCTTACAGACTGTGAAAGAAAAATTAACTAGAAAAGAGGGACTAAATATATGGGCTGTAGTGAGATTGTAGATGATTTGCTGTATGAGGAGAATGAAAATAAGGAATCTGAGGCACAATGGAGTCTGTATATTTATGTAAAGACTGTGAAAGGGTAATGTGACTGCCTTATTGGCACAATCTGCCTTATTTGTGGGTTGTCTGAGAAGTTAATAAGCACAGTTAGCACCTCATTTTCTGAGCTAAACATACTAAATTGAACTGTATTGTTTTTGATACACCAGTGAAAATCTAAAGGTCCATGAGACATATTTAAGTATACAGTGGTTTGTCTAACTAGTATCAAAAGTAAGCAAGCAATATGAAATAGCCTATCAATTAGATAGATTTTGATGAATATAAAATTATGGTATGTCATAAGTGCCATATCCATTGTGTAGATAAATTCTCAGTATGTACTATTCTTTCCAATTAGCGTTTTTACAGAATTGTCAATAATGGAGGATAGATAGCAACTCACCATAAAGAGGTGCTGGCAGGCACAAAAAATAGACAATCACATTCACACAACTTAAATTTTCAGCCATAGCCTTCACGATCACTCAGGCAATACATGGAAAAACAAAGAAAAAATTAAAATATCTGGAAAACATAACAAACACACTACAAAGAAAACAGGCACAACCAAAAATTAAAGAAAAATAATCATGACCAGTTTGTAAAAAACTATTACTTCATCAACAAGTAATAAATATGCTATATACTCAATGATATTATACATAGCCTAATGTAAGTAATAAAAATAATCCACCCCACCAATTATAGCACAAAATGTGCAGAAACATGTTTGGAGAAAGTAACTAAAATTAAGTGTCATGTATACGGCAGAATATCCTCATCATTTATACACACACAACCACCATGCCATCCACTGCAGCTCCACAAGCATCTAGTGTGTGAGTGAGGTGGGGAAAGGAGGGGGAAGAATACCAGGTAAGGATGGGGATGGAAAGTTTTATGTTGTATGATGGATTGTAAAGGCTATGATAGGCAGGAATTTGAATTGCAGCATTGAATAGAGAGAAGGGAAAGGGTGGGCAAGGCTAAAAGGGAGGTGTAGAGGATTGTCAGGAGGTAGTGGGGGGGGGGATTTGAAATGATAAAAATAGCAAGGAAAAAATATAAATAAAAAATAAAAAAGTAAATAATTGAGGGGATATTGTGAGAGGCAACACACAGTTGCAAGGAAGACACGAATTGGAGAGATACGGGATAATAAGTGGGGAACTAGTGGGGGGGGGGGGGAGTGTTAGGCATGTTTCCCACTAATTATCCTATATCTCTCCAATTCATGTATTTCTTGCAGCTGTGTGTTGGCCCTTACAATATCCCCTTAATTAATTGCATTTTTTTAAAATTTTTTATCTTTATTGTTTTATTTTTACATATTTTTATTTTTTCCTTATTATTTTTATCATTTTAAATCCCCCTTCCCCACTCTCTCCTTGTACTCCTCTACATCTCCCTTTTAGCCTTGCCTGCCCCTTACCTTCTCTGTATTCAATGCCACAATTCAAATTCTTACCTATCCGAGCTTTACAATCCATCATGCAACACGGAACTTTCCATCCCCACCCTTAGCTGGCATCCTTTCACTTCCACTTCCCATCTCAGTGTGTAGATGCTTGTGGAGCTGGAGTGGATGGACATGATGATTGTGTGCATATAAAATGGTGAGGATATTCTGCCATATGCAAGACACTTAATTTTAGTTACATTTTCCCAAACTTGTTTCAGTACATTTTGTGCTATAATCAGTGGGGTGGTTTATTTTTGTTCTTTACATTAGGCTACATATAACATCATTGAGTATGTAATCTATTTGTTACTTGTTGATGCAGTAATAGATTTTTTTACAAACTGGTCATGATTTTTTTTTTATTTAATTTCTGGTCGTTCCTGTTTTCTTTGTAGTGTGTTTGTTATTTGTTTTCCATGTATTTTTCTTCTTTTCTTTGTTTTCCACATTTTGTTTAGTGATTGTGTGAATGCATGTGTTTCTTTTTCTGATGAAGGCCAGGGCTGAAAATTTAAGTTGTATGAATGTGATTGTCTGTTTTTCGTTCCTGCCAGCAGCTCAACGAGCCTCTTTACAGTGAGTTGTTTCCTATCAAACTCTAGCACCAAAAATTTTGTTGTATCAATGAAAAGAAGTGTGATTGGGGCAAGATGAAGGGAGGCAGAAGAAATTCACACACACTGTCTTGTCAGTGGAAAAATGGAAGCAATTACTGGTACTCCATGAAAAGAGTTGGTTGGGACAGTGCTGAAGATGCCAATAAAGTTGACAAGTTCTTCAAGAGCTGCTGTAAATTGTAAATCATCAACAAAAAGAGAAGCTGAAATGCCTGACACATGACGGTCCATGATAAGGGTTAATTGTGATGGCAAAGGGAACAACACTTAACACTGAGTACTGAGGTACACCATTATCTTGAGAGAAAGTATTTGACAGGGTTGAACCCACATGCACTTTAAAAACATGATCTTGTAAAAATTCCTGAATAAAAAATGGGCAGGCGAGCCCAGAATCCCCAAGCGCATAATTTTTGAAGGATACTTCTTCTCCAACAGGTATCATGAGCCTTCTCCAAATAAAAAAAATGCAACCACTGCTTAGCATTTTCCTAAAAAATCATTCCTAATATGGGTTGAAAGGGTGACAAGGTGGTCAACTGCAGAGTGGTGTTGTGAAAACCACATTGGTCATTAGTAAGGTGCTTCTGATATTTCAGCCACCATACCAACTGACCATTATTCATTCCATCACTTTGTGGATGCTACTGGTGAGGGAAATTGGACAGTAGCTGGAAGGAATTTTTTTTCTATCCCAGGCTTAGATACTGGAATGACTATGGCTCCATGCCAGCTGCTAGGTAATGTGCCACTCATCCAGATGTAGTTATAGGTTTGAAGAAGAAAATGCAGACCCTCACAAGAAAGATGTCTTAACATGAAGCAATCTAGTCCTAAAGAGGAGATGAAGAGAGCATGTGATGAAGCTTCTTCGTAGTAAACTTGGTGTTATAGCATTCACCATTCTGAGAAGAGAAAGATATCACCTTTGCTTCCACTGCCAGTTCACAAGGGAGGACTGCAGGAGGGTAGTGTGTGGAACTGGAGATCTCAGCAAAGTGGTGGCCCAGAATGCATCTATAAGATCCACTATGACTTCATTTGCCACAGACTGGGAATCAGAGAGTGAGCCGATGACTGGAAAGTCATCGAAGGTTGCCCCAAACAACTGAAAAGAGTGTAGAAATGTTGAAAGACCTGGTAAATACAAGCCAACAAGCCCATTCACACTCTCTAAAGAGCTGGCAGCACTGTGCATGCAGCCTTTTGTACTGTATACAACTCTCCCATGTGGGATGGCATCTCCGAGCTCTGAGCCCATTACAGCACACCTCAGTCCACCAGGGGATGGGGGTGTGTAGCAGCAATGAAGAGGTACAAGGAGTAGTAGTGAGGATTGTAATGGTTAGATAGTTGACCTGCTCATCACTGAAGAAGTGGTGTTATGGAAAGTTGCCAATGGAGAATAAAGCTGCTAATCAGCTTTGGCATACTGGTAAGATTTTAGCTCAGGAAATCACCCCTCCCTGGGCCTGGCCTTTAGCAGAGGGTACGTGGGAGCCCTACATGTTGACTCATGACTGGGACTTACGTGTTACCTGTCACTTTTTATGCAGAGAGTGCATGGGTGGCTTTCAGGAATGCAAAGGGAGGAAGAAAGTAGAAGAGAAGAGAGGCCTCAAACACCAAGGCAGGGTAGAAAAGTGAAAAAGGAATAGATAAGGAAAAGGAAAGATACAGGCAGAATTCTTATTCCTTATATACTATGGTTACCAGAAGTAGGTTCAAGTCTCTATCCCCAAGGAAGGGGAAAAGGATAATGGGAGGCTGGTCATGCAGTATGGAAAGGAAGTAGCACTTCCAAGGCTGGGGCCCCTTGTTAGCCATTCACAAACTTACCAAAGAGAGGTGAGCTCCCTGAGGGGCTCAAAGACTTTTGGGTTCTGACACTAGCTTTGTAATTTAATTGTAGTTGAATTCTAAATGGTGTGTAAATGTTGGTAATGTAAAGCATGTAGTGTAACTGTGTAAATTTTATGTAAACCAACACAAGATAATCTTTGGTATGTCAGTTGAGTTACCTTTTTTATGAAATACAATTATAGAATAGAGGTGCAATAAAACTGTTCCTCTCAAAACAGCTTCTTCTTGTTTAGGCTCAGACCATCATCACTGAAGGTATCAGCTAGAGAATAAAGAAGGTGACTTGCATCTATGTATTCATCAATTCACACTATTAAATAAAGACTAATCAACCTCTTTAGTGCTGAATAAAAACATTAGGGTTTATGTAAACGAAGGCTTCCGCGGCCGTTGTCATTGTATGTAAAACTCTTCTGGGTGTTGGACCGCATCGTCAAAATATCAAACACTTCACCGACGTTTCGGCCACTATTGCAAGTGGCCATCTTCTGGGTGTTACATTTACCCAGAAGATGGCCACTTGCAATAGTGGCCGAAACGTCGGTGAAGTGTTTGATATTTTGACGATGCGGTCCAACACCCAGAAGAGTTTTACATACACATTAGGGTTTGTTGTAAAATAAACTACTACATTCCACATTGACTAGGCTGTTTAACAGCTTTCAAAAATTTCATAATACTATATCAGTTCTGAGTCCATAACTCTATACAGCAATTCTTATTAGTAGGAGAGCAGATCCACTTGCTCATTATCTCTGGCGCTTGTCATGCCTGGACGTCCATCTGGACAAACAAAGTATCCAGGGCAGTACTTGCCTTATAACTTCTAAATTACCCCAAAATTCAGGAGTAATGTAGGCAACTTGTTACACTACAAGCATCACCTAGTTGATATTATTACAGTCACATTATTTAAAGAGAGTGTATTAATTTCTGAATATGAATGTATTCATCTCATTATTATATCAGTTTACTATATTTGATATATTTGAATATCTGTTTATTTTTTCAAAACTCCATAAAAGGTAATCATACTAATTTGTAAAATTTCAAACAATTTAATATAATACTGTCATAGCTAATGTAATCTAAACTGATGACAGCTGCATCCATCAGCAGTTCCAGATTTTTCCATCATGGTTTTGCACAAGATCATTGCCACTCTACATGTTAAATATTACAGAATTCATCCAAGTAACACCTGGTGTTAGTGTATGTTATTTAACCAATTTGACATCCTCACATGCTGATTATTCCAGACAGCAAGCAGATTTCCCCTATAGAATCGTTGAATTGATCAATAAAAATTACAGAGTAAGGCTTTGTCACTGATTTTTTTTTTTTTTTTTTTTTTTTTTTTTTTTTTTTTTTTTTTTTGCATTCTAGTGTGGGATTTTCTGTTAGGTTGCAGAATTAGTAAAATGTTGAATTGTGTAGGAAATGTTGCACCTTATAAGTCATCTCGCTGTTTTGCCTTAATCATACTGTTTCATTCATCAGAGGAAAAGTGAGGAAGTCACCTGATGTGAAAGTGAGAGTATATAAGAGGAGAGTTAAAATTTGATGGGCCATATAGCAGCATGTGTGGCTACGTACCATGGAGTATGAACTAAGAAATTGTCATGGAATCAAAACATCTCTGGCTAGCTAATGTAACCTTATGAGGATAATGTGGTATTATTATTTTCCTGCAGTTGTTTCTCCTTGTGAGCATAATCTGTCGGTGCCACATCAAGACGTCACAGAAATCATTCTGGACCATGTTGCCGATGACAATTGGTACTTTGACTTTTTCAGCAATAATCCTCTTCCAACTTCAAACCTTTTTCTAGGGATCATAATGATACACCAAACTTTTGTCTATGGTGATTAGACATCTAAGAAGTCATCTAGATTGGCTTGGCACAGCAGCAACTTGTTGATTACAACTTACTACAGTGGATGGGTGTGTGACAAATTGTGGACCTCAGGGGACAGTGACTTTTGCTATGTTCAAAATATCATACAAGATGTTGAAAACCAGGCATCCTGATTCTCCACTGAGAGGTGGTTGACCACTTAATTTTTCACCAGTCAGTCTTGTATGATCACACTGGTATTGTCTATGCCACATAACCACTTTGAAATATGAGTATGCCTTGTTGACACAAACTGCAACCAACCCAGCATGGATTTCTACAGAGTTATCAACCTTTAAATACAGAAGACATATGGTGATCCACTTTTGTCAATAGGATGCACCATTTTATTTTGGCTCCTCTAGCTTCTTTCTGTTATAATGTGGTGTGAGGTTTTGAATATAGTAAGTGAAACATTCATCAAGCCAAAGATTGGTTTGAACATCATGCTACATTAGTAGGCATGGACCTGTTTGGAGGTGTTATACCATTGTCTTTCTGTGACCTTTGACCCCAGATTTACTTAGCTAGTTAGAGTGAGACCTTCAGTTTTGCATGGATTCTGAGCCATAGTGCAACTTGGCGTTTTTCACATGAAAAATATTGCCAGTGTCAAAAGAAATGAAAAGTGACAGATGAAAAATCCTATGATTGACTGGGAATCAAGCCTATGACCTTTGGACTCAGTCTGGCACTTTACCACTTCTTTTTCGAAGCCATCAAGCCACAAATAACCTGATATAAAACTTGATTTCCAATCCATGGTGTACAGCAACCAGTTAGAATAAATATTCCTTCAAATCGTCTTGATTGCAGATTATTTTATTAATTAACGACGCGTTTTGCCCTTTAGCAGGGCATATTCAGATTATCTGCGTGACAGAATTTACACAAAAATTACAAGACGGAATTACAAATGGTTATAATGGTACCTGGGCTTATTTTGTGTTAATAAGACAGTATAAATGGTAAACAAAGCTTAAAATGTGCTCTCTGTGGTGTGACACCATAAGTTGTTATTGTGGTGTTACTATTTTTCTGGATTTTTTTTTATTTCTTTGTCGCCCTACAAATGATCGGGTAACAACGAATTACAGTTGGAACATACTCGGTAAAGATGTGAGAAACATAAAACCGATTTTTAAGATTACCTTAATAGAAGCGGGGCTTATCTTGTATCACCAGAGACCACCGCTTCTATTAAGGTAATCTTAAAAATCGGTTTTACGTTTCTCACATCTTTACCGAGTATGTTCCAACTGTAATTCATTGTTACCCGATCATTTGTAGGGTGATAAGGAAATAATAATAAAAAAAAAAAAATCCAGAAAAATAGTAACACCGCAATAACAACTTACGGTGTCACACCACGGAGAGCGCATTGTAAGCTTTGTTTACCATTTATACTGTCTTCTTAACACAAAATAAGCCCATGTACCATTATAACCGTTTGTCATTGCACCTTGTAATTTTGCGTAAATTCTGTCACGCAGATAATCTGAAGATGCCCTGCTAAAGGGCAAAACGCGCCATTAATTAATAAAATAATTTGCAATCATGACGGTTTGAAGGAATAGGTATAAAACTTGGTTTGAGTAGAGTTTATTTAATATGTAGGAAATATAGATGTAATGACACATAAGTTTATAAATATCATCAGACGAAATTTAACACTTCTGGTAATTCATGTTATGTTAGCTGCTGACTTAAGGACAGATGCAAAAATTATATTGGTGTTGATTCTACAACAACACAGGCCACAATATTACACTCATTTTGCATACTACAGGAAGCTCATGTTAGGTAAAGTCACTAGAGGTTGTTAACCTTCCTGTGTAGCTATTACATATTTACACTTTCCCTGAATATTGTATACTTTACACAAACATGCAATTTTACCCCCTCGCCTCCACTGTTCATGTGAGTATTTCTTAGAGATCAGTGCTTGTATATTTTATTGTTGCGTAAATAATTTTTATTTTTATCTCATATGTAAGCAATACAAAGGATAAGTTATGGCAGCCCAATGAGCATTCTGTGGTATGCAGTAACCATTTTCTTACCACAGACTAAAAATTCGCTCTGAAGGAAGGAATCTTAGGGTTTAACGTCCCGTCGACAGTGTGGTCATTAGAGACGGAGCTAACGCTCGGCTTTTTGGGTAAGGATGGGGAAGGAAATCGGCCGTGCCCTTTGAAAGGAACCATCCCGGTATTTGCCTGGAGTGATTAGGGAAATCACGGAAAATCTGGATGGCCGGAGGGTGGATTTGAACCACCATCCTTCCGAATACGAGTCCAGTGTGTTACCACTGCGCCACCTCGCTCGGTTTCGGTCTAGAGAAACGAATCCTAATGCAGTTCCTAGTGTATTCGAAAAGTATCCATCAAGGAAGCTACAGTAATTAAGCTGAAGAACAGAGAATAGAAATCGAAAAATCTGAGAAAAAATCTGTGAAACCGAAGGACGATAAAATCGCTATAGACAAGGGAAATGTAAGCAAAGAAGTCTGCCAAGAAATCCACATTTCACAACCTCATAATAAAGATACGTGTCATCTAAGAAAATATACATTGTGAGGACTGTGTCAACAAGATCAGCAGTGTAGAATCTCCTTTACTTAACTAATTTCACGAACAATATGACAGACCAGGTACGCAGGGAATATTTTGCGGAAAAAAAAATGAAAATTTAGAAAAGAAGCACTCTAGGGCAAAACAATTTCAGTCAATTAGGCCTAAAAATCAGTGTACACGATATAACTAGAAATAATCGATGGTATCATTTTTAAATAAAGACTGTAACATGAACTTCAATAATTGTTTTCGGCATTAGTGATCGAAATAAACTGTTGTGCTATACGGACGTATTTTACGTCTTACTTCCTATTCGGCTTCCATAAGAATCTACAGTAGAGTTGGCTACTGAGTTGATGTTTCGACGCAGGAGTGACTCGACTAAGCGAACTGTTCGACTGAGTCGAAACTTGAGTCGGCACTGTTTCGAAACAACGAATCTTGTGATTCATGTGTCGGACGCTAGGTACCGGTAACATGCGTCTTGCTGTCCGCCTGCCTGACTGAGTTCGACACAGCGCCCAGGCACAGAATAAGGAGTATACAGAAAGGAAACTCCCGCTGCAGTCTGTCGTCCAAAATTTAGTGCGCATGCGCGGAATCGGCCATTTTGAAAAGCAGTAAACGCGTGATCACTCCCTACTCTGTAGCGTGCTAATGCGCTGTCTTTGTTTGTTAATTGTGTATTTTAACTGCCTGAATCGCATAAACATAAACACGTATTTGGTACAGTGTTGTGAAAAGAAAGAACTGTGTGTCAGTAGTTGCAGCCGTTCCGTTTTTATTATGAGCAGCAATGAAAGAAAAGGCAGGCGATGGTGTTCTGCACCTAATTACCGCAATAATTCGAATATAAATAAGGATATAAGTTATTTTTTATAATGGATATAATTAAGGATATAAGTTTCTTCACCTTCCCAAAAGATGCTCAGCGGTAATTTAACGTCGCTATATGTGTAGTAAAAGTTAAATGTTATCAGTTTCGAATGAGAGTAATGTGTGCATAATTATTATTAAAAGTTGCCGGTTAAATTATACGTTGCTTCTCGCCCGGTTGCAGTGGTTATGTTGGTTCCAATGGTAATGGCAGCAACTCAGATGACCAATAAATGTTTTTCCTGACAACTTCAAATAAAACGATTTTTTTTTTTTTTTTTTTTTTTTTTCTGAACGGAGAAGGGTTCATACAAGAACCTGTCAACCATAGAGCAGGTACATTATTAATTTTGCTGTGAGTGAAGCGAGCAGCAATAACATTTACTCTGTAGCCCGTGAAAAATATTAACACAATTCTACACTTCATTGTTGTACAGCTAAGTCTGACTCAATATTTTATGCAAATTTATTCGTGTCAAATAAAACCTGGCAGTTGTAAAGTCACTTTCTGTTTATAACTAATTTCGCAAATAGAACTACGCACCAAATAAAATGATCATTGTTTCCATCGTACATTTTCGTAGTTGTATTAAAATTTAGACCTACTTTTTTTTTCGTTGGATTGAATTAGGTGCAAGAACAGGGCGCAAAATGGAGGAGACCATAATGAAAATCCGTTTCCTTTCGTAAAAGTCGGTGAGATTTGCTCCAAT
Source organism: Locusta migratoria (assembly GCA_026315105.1). Lineage (NCBI taxonomy): Eukaryota > Metazoa > Arthropoda > Insecta > Orthoptera > Acrididae > Locusta > Locusta migratoria. Next base: position 670,604,256 of record CM048744.1, read on the forward strand.
TCGTAAAAAATCCATTTCCAGTCGAAGTAATAAGTGGCTATAGTTCGGCGTTTACTGCTTTTCAATATGGCGTCGAGCGCAACGCTTGGTAAACATACAGATCAAAGGAGCCGCCCCCAGCTTTCCCTTCTGTATACTCCCTATTCTGTGGCCCAGGCGTGCAACGGGTTTGAAGATTTAACGCTAGAGTGCTCCCCAGGCGTGCCACGTGCGATTTTGAATTATGCTACCCTTCAACTGAGGTTTGAAGAATGGGATACAACTGAGAAATCTATGAAGTCCTTCGGTGTTTTGACGAAGTTTCGCGTGAACTAAGTAGTGTGAACTGCATTACTTTATCTAAAGTGCCCTTTTTCAGCAAAGAATTACTGAAACATCTGGATCACCACGGAGAGAAATATCCAGATGGGAACACTATATCTCTTGTTAGATGTCCCTGTGGGGTAACTAAAGGAGAAATTGTCGAAGAGGTATCGTAACTTGAAACCTCTCTGGGAAACAACGTTACTTGACCCCAGTTTCAAAGAATAAGGATTTGAGTCAAAGCAGGACGAACGTTATAAGAAAGTTTTTGCAAGCATAATTAACAAATGTTGCGGAAGTCGACAACGCGAACGGAATTTCCTAGACCCGCACAGCAGTCAGCTGAAAAGAGCGATACATCAAGCTTTGTATGAATACATTTCGACGCGGATGTAGGAACTATCGTTCGAAACCAGACGGATAATCCAAGAGCTACAAAATCACCGAAGTCGACAAATATGTTGTCAAGCAGCTGCTGTTCTGAACTGAGGACCCTCCTCATTAGTGGAATGAGCACGGAAAAATGTTTCCAACATTATTCGAAATTGCGAACCGATGTTTATGCATTGTTGTTACATCTGTGCCTTGTGAAGGCATCTTTTCGAAGCAAGGACAAATAATTTCAGTGAGACGAACCCGCATTCTCAGTAAGAAGATGTCAAAAATAGCGTTTTTGAATTTCAATTCAAATAAATTGTAATTGGATATCTTTTATTTGACTGACTGACAATGAATCTGATTACCAGAATACATATCTGGACATTGGAAAGTTTTAGTTCACTTTTCTGATTTCGTCTTGTAAATTGTGAAATGTGTTTCCTTGTGTTGATAATTGTAGTAATATCTGTTGACTGCATTAAATATGTCTTAGGAAGAAATCTTAAATATGTTCTTTATATTGATTGGTTAGAAAAGTTATTCATTTCTGGATGCACAGACGTTTGAACCATAATCTGTCTTTTCTTATTTAAAGTTAATTATGGGAATTTGAAGGTTGGAAAAAGTTTCATGAGTTTGGCATTTGAACATTACTATTTTTTGCTTCCTCCATTTCAATATTTGTTTGTATGAAAATATGAGTAACTTAGGAAACGTTTACGCTTTAACGCGATTGTAAAATCGTAGTAGCAAACAAATCTTGTGCTGTTCAATTAGGGAAGGTGGCGCGGCGCACGACTCTGCGGCACGCCAGATGTTTCGTGTGCCGAAACACTGAGTCGGCTCACTAGACTCAGATGATTCGTATGTTTCGAAACAGTGAAATGATCCGAACTGACAATCACTTATCTACAGAGAATGAGGTAAGTTACAGCCCTGTATTGGGAGAGTAGCGCCAACCTTTTATATGTGACTTGCCGACAACCGCCGGCTGCTATTGGTCAGTTGAGCGCGGGTGGGGCACGTCCGCCATTTTAGGCCTAAGCAATCCGTCAGCGTAAATGGCATATTTCACTTAACTAGCTGTTATTTTATCATTTAGAGGGGTTGGAAATGTGTAGACTCATTGTGTATTGAATTAAGAGCTTAACGTAGCATATTCCATTTTTATATGGTGAAAAATGCCGCATTGTTGGCAGTGAATTGCTATACTAAGACAGTCCGAGGTAGCACGTTTTACTCATTCCACAGAGCGAAAGAGATGCGAAATGACGCGAATTGTGGGTACACCGCATTGGAAAAAAAAAAAAAAAAAAAAAAAAAAAAAAAAAAAAAAAAAAAAAAAAAAAAAATGCAATTCCGTACGAGAATGCAAAATTTTGCGAAGTAAATTTGTATTGAAATATCGGGTAAACTTCTAGGTTTATCTGTTCATACAAGTTTCTTGCGAGCGATGTTGGACGGACAAACAAGTAAGAGAAAAGATATTTTTAAATGATATAAACACATGAAAATCTAACATAATGTGCCGTATTTGACGAATTTCGTATTTATACTTAGCCTGCATATTACGAAAGTTTGGGCGATAAATGAAACCGCCCATTAAATAGATCTCCAAAACTCGAATTTTAAGATAAAGTTTATTTTACTGAAGTACTCAGCAGTGCGATAACAATGTGTAAAAACTTAGACCTTCCCAAAATGTTAGCTCAGTTAATGTTATGTGATAATATCACATGTAGGTTAGCACACAACACCTATCAACATTAGGCACTAGATTAATGGAAAGCAACATGTATGAATTGCATCTACTTTGATAAAAACCAATATATTAGAGATAAAAACGTCAGTCCTTAGCTAATTTGAAAGAAGGAACGTCACTTATTGTGAAAGCAGTGCATTTGGTGCAGGGTTTGAATTTTAGCACGAAACAATTTTACAAATAATTTGCTGCAAAATAAAGGTCTTGATCTCAGATTACCAATTTTTCCTTAATATTCGCTGTAGATGTGATGAAACGATTAAAACCTTAAGTCCATTGTTTAATTAACGTATTGTAATACCACGTCGATGTTCAGATCGGTTCCCCTCATCATGAATGTTAATTTAACAGCGCCGTGCATAGCGCTGCGCACCGAGCGAGGTGGCGCAGTGGTAAGACACTGGACTCGCATTCGGAAGGATGGTGGTTCAAATCCACCTCCGGCCATCCAGATTTAGGTTTTCCGTGATTTCCCTAAATCACTCCAGGCAAATGCCGGGATGGTTCCTTTCAAGGGGCACGGCCGATTTCCTTCCACATCCTTACCCAAACACTCCGAGCATAAGCTCCGTCTCTAATGACCACGCTGTCGACGGGACGTTAAACTCCAGGCTTCCTTCCATAGCGCTGCTATTGCCAGATAGGCCTACTATGGCGGCGCTAGCCCGGTTGGCGGTACTCTCTCAATACAGGGCTCTAAGGTAAGTTGGTTTGTGGCGCCAAAGGCGGAAGACGTTTGAACTACAGCGGTAACACTGCTCATCGGAGATAAGCTTCTGGTGAGTAGGCTTTGTATTATTTGGAGGATAATGTTTACATGCGTGCGCCTCGGTTGCACAGTGGTAGAGTGCCAGACTACAAATCCAAAGGTCGCGGGTTCGATCCCCTCCAGGTCCTAGGATTTTTATCTGTCACTTTCCACTTCTTTCACCTCTGGCAGTATTGCGCATGTGAAAAATACCGAGTAGCACCGTGGTTCGGAACCCCACGTTAAACTGTAGGTCCCCCTATAACTGGCTGGGTAAGTCAGTTCGAAGGTCGGAGGAAGGCAATGGCATACCACCTCCAAACAGGACCATGCCTAGTAAAGCACTGTGGTGTTCAAACCAATCTTCAGATTGTTGACTGCTTTACTTTTTAATGTTTACATCAGGTTTATTCCTTGGTAAATGGAGACGATGGCGTTGGTAGCAATAAAAACAGGACAGTTGACAAAGTGTTGCAGACAAATCCGAAACCGAACAACGGACCCACCGGACACATTATTGTACTATTTATACGGAGTTATACTTATCGCATGATAATGTGGTTTTTAATGTCAACAATTTTTCTTCTTCTTATTGTCACTGTGCATTTTATGTCCTCTCTACTCCGACCATCGTAAGTTACGAAACTTTCTGGCAGATTAAAACTGTGTGCCGGAACCGGGAATCGAACCTGGGACTTTTGCCTTTCGCAGCAAGCGCTCTACCGTCTGAGCTATCCCGACACGACTCACGATGCCGCCCCACAACTTTACTTCCGCCAGTACCTCGCCTCGTGCTTTCCAAACTTCACAGAAGCTCTCTTGCGAACCTGGCAAGACTAAGGGCGCTTGTCCACGACAAGAATTTCCGCCGGCCGTCGGTCCGGCAGATTCGCCGGGTTTGTAGTGACACATTGTCTCTTCTGAGGGCCTGTACACGGGACGACACGCAAAACGACCCGCCCGGCTGACGGATGCACATCCGGTTGGCCACTACAGGGCCGGCAGCCGGGTTCTCAGTTGAACGTGTTGGATCATGGCTGCGTGTCCACGGGCCGGCAACTCGCAGGGTGTCGGCAGACTTAAGTCGCGCCTGAGACGTGATACGTGCTACCTGTTGAGTTTTAGGGTGAGTGCTGAACTGAATGTGGTGCATGAAAGAAAAGATCCCATTATGCAGTTTAATCTGCCCAAACCGGCCATCTTAATAAAGATAATCTGTTTACATAGTAAATTTGTAATAATAATAATAACAATTTTATTGCCGTTCAGCCATAACAGTATATGTTGCATACAATCGATAATTAAAAAAAAAAACAGATATGCTAATGATATTGGAGCACCATATTACACTTGAAATATTCATTTACCTCATAAAATGGGTGGGCAACTAGTAAGTCATACAGTGTTTGTTTGTATGCTTGTTCAGGTAATTCTTGTAAAGGTTGTAGTAGGTTATTAAATAATTTGTGCCCCCTGAATCCATAGCTCTTAATAGTTTCGACAGTTCGCGGTATGGAGTATAAATACGTCTGTTCCGTCTGGTAAGCATTGCGCCTTGCTTCCAGTTGCTTCTTTTTTGTGTAAAGTAAAACATACTGTATGTACAAGTTTATTACAGTCATTTTTAATTCACAGAACAAAGGTTTCAGTGTGCCTTATATGTAGCACCAGAAATTACCCAATGACTTTTTTCTGCACATAACTTTAGTTTCCTCATAAAATAATGCCAAATCAAATGTTCAAATGTTTGTAGAGCTTATGGGTCTTGACTACGGTGTCATCAGTCCCTAAACTTACAAACTAGTTATGAACTAACTAATACTAAGGACGGCACAAATATCCATGCCCGAGGGGGGATTCGAACCACCGACCGTAGTGGCCGTGCAGAACGTGACTGGCACGCCGCAGAGCGCTCGGCCACCGCGGCCAGCTAATGCCAAATGTTAGCATCCTTTGGAAGAATGAAAAATAAGACGAAAATGTTCTAATGTTTGTAAATCTATGGGAATTAGCTGCTCTGGTCATCAGACTTACAAACTATTTAAACTGACTTATGCTAAGGACAACAAATACTCCCATGCCCGGAGGGAGATCTCGAACCTCTGACGGCGAGTAGATAGGTGCCTTTGAACGCTTAGCTACCCCACCATGAAATAAATAATTGAACGTCCTAACATACTTTTCAGGTACACAATTTATAACACACCTTAACAAATAAATCACTCTAGACAACTTACCAGTTATATATTGTGTATATTGAACCCAAGATAATTTGTTATCCAAATGTAACCCCAGAAACGTAGTATAACTTGCTTTGGCATTTGCTTTAGAGTCGCAAACGTCATCGCTGGCCTTCATTCCGAATTTTTTTTTAAATAATTTGACGACTTTCAACCACCATATCTTCCACCCCGTTATAACTATCGGCATGGAACTGCTATGGTGTACAACGGGAGACTTCGGACAACAATTTCACACAGACCATTCGTTTGCGTTCTGTAGTTTTCGCTGCAGAGCGAAATATTAACACACACACACACACACACACACACACATAGAATCTCATATACATCGTTAGCTTTCCATCCCAATATGCTCCACCCTTTTATCATTATCAGCCCTCAAGCAACAATGAAACCAATAAAACCATTTTCAAAGAGTAAATATAATTTACAAAGAGTAATTATTTCGCGTTATATTCTACAAATTACTAAATATCTATCAGATCGCTATAAAATCGTGCCTAAAACCGTCCTCATGTATAAATTAGTAACTGTACAAATATTTAAGTCATCCGTCTTGTCGTTCGGACGTGATAAGCGTACACCGAACAGACATTCACATTTAAAGATATAGATTTAAATGTCTACGTTTTGGGACGTTTGGAAGACGTTTCCTATGCTTTCAATTGTTACCAGTGTCTTGTAGCGATGAACATTCACTGGAGGTTTTGTTTTGGTCATTAATACCATCTATTATCATTGATGGCTCCTACGTGCTGTTCCTGTATACCCATTACTTCGTGCAAGGAGTGGTGCGTTCAGGTGTCTGACAAGTAAGTGCACAGCAAATAGCTTGCAGAACCAAGCGACTATGGCTCTCACGAACGAAACCGACCGCTCCCGAATGGCGAGATAAGGCAGATCAGAAACGTACGGTGCTGCATTAGACTGACCTTTGACCTATCGCGAGTAGTCCATTGAGGCGATGATGTCGCTTCTGTAGAAGGAACCTTTTAGACGCGGCATACGCTCTGACCGAGCAGGGACGAGAAATGAAACAGGCCAAGCCTTTCAAAGAAACTCCCAGCACTCACGTAAGCGGATTACGGAATGGGGATTTGAGTGTACGTACAAAAAGTATCCAACTAAAACGTACTGGCTGCCACACGCTGATCACAGGACGGATTGGCGTCTTTCTACTTGCTAATATTTCTGTAGATTTACGTTTTTAGATGTAAAGATTGCCCTTACTTTCTAGAAATCCAATATTTGTTACTCTTTTTTTTCCAATTCGTTTCCGCCTACTAGGGAGCAAGAGGCTCTTCTTAACTCTCAGCTAGGGTCTTCTGCTTTTTCTTGGCCCAGTACGCCTTCATCTTCTGGCTGTGAGCCTGCTTCCTCTCATCCGTCCATTTAGGTCTGGTGGTGCCTGTACACATCTTGCTTGTGAGAGACAGTGAGAAGACTCCATGTAGGATTTTCTGTCGGTACTAAGTTCGGTTCTCGGTTATTTGTAATGGGATCTGCAGTTCCACTGATCCTTCGACCATGGATACCAATAGTCCGGACAAACAGCAGAGCGGCTATACACATGGGGTGGTCCAAACATAGGACCACGTGACTGTCGGCAAACATTAGCTGGACGTAATAAACAACTCCAATTTTTTCAAGAAATGCCTTCATTTTAAACTAATAGTACTTTCACTTGAAATTTAATATTCCTTGCCTTCACAAATGTTCAAATGTTTGTAAATCTATCGGACCAAACTGCGTGGTCATCAGTCCGTAGCTTACAAACTACTTAATCCTAGGTAAACTAACCTAAGGACAAACACACCCACACTCATGCTCCAGGGAGGACTCGAACCTCCACGGCGAGCAACCGCGCGCTCCGCAGCGAGACGCTTTAGACCTCTTGGCTACTCCACCACGGCTTGCCTTAACAACAAGCTATGTATAATACTAGCAAAGCTGTACCACAGCTGTACAATACCACGTGACTGTTGGCAATGGTTTAGCAATGGTTTAGCTGCAGAGATGTTTATGCCATGAAAAAGATACCATACCCAGTCTATCAGTATCTATGGTCGAAGGTCTGATCTAACAGAGGTCAACCACTTGGCTTTGGACGCCTTTCCCGTGCTTGTCACTATGAGAATCTTCTTGGTGAGCCTGTAGTGATTCACGTGGATCGTGTGCCCGTAGAAAATCAGTCGCCTTTTCCTCATACATGTGACTATGTCTTCCTGGTGTTCATAGAGATCGTTATTGTGCCTGATTCTGTAGTTACCGTCTTCCTCTGTTATGGGCCCTAGTATTTTCGTTTCTTACGTTGTATTTTGACACCCGAAATACTTTAAATTTAACAGTATAATTTTCAGTCATTAAACCGAAGTCCAATGGGTCTACTTTCTTCATGTTCAATGTACATTCATTACATTTGGAAAGTTTTAGGCTTTCTTCCAAGAATCTGTGATGGACCAACAAACCTGACTTCACTTATTACCACACAATTGTACCGAACACAGCTTTCATCAGTACTATATGTAGTGCCTTTTGTCTTGACATTTTTGATTCGCCAGCCATTGTTAGTCAACATACAGAAGAATTAAAGACAGTGGATTTGAGTTACATCAACGGGGGAAGGTGAAAATTTGTGCCGGGCCGATATTTGAACCAAGGTTTCATGCTTACTAGGCACGCCCTCTGACAGTGTGGTAACCACACGTGCACTGGCTACCCTAGCACTCCACTCGTAGCACGCACATTTTCAACTTATCCACGCACTACCGACATCCTGCCCTAGCTTTCATAATTCAAAGCCCAAATGGCACCAAATGTAAATGAGTAGCCTAATATCAAACCTGGACATCTGACCTAATGGTCGAAATTTAGTTAGCAGTCGATCCTAAAGAAAATTTTTCCGCTCTTTTCATTGGTGAAGTCAGTTTTTTCCAAAAATTGACGTAAATGTGATAAATCACAGGTTAAATTTGGACATCTGCATAAGAGCTTGATATCATATTCGGACACTTCCTCACTGAAGCAGTGTGCACCAATGAGAACACAGTGTATGATTACATGACCTCGGAAATCAGATATGGTGGCAGCAAGTGCCAGGTACTAAGACGTATTATCCCGTACTTAAGTTTTTCAGTAATTGTAATAGTATTATTACTAATAACCATCTTAAAGCGAGTGAAATGGAACATAATATATCACCAGCGTCCGAAGGAAAAGCTAGGAAGCGGTTGAGACAACTTGAAAAGTGGAAAATAAACATTGAAAAGAAACAAAGGTAAGACTAGCTTCTAAAATACACTGTTCTATTGTAAGGTGTGTTGTGCGAAGCCGGCCGCGGTGGCCGAGGGGACTGAGGCGCTCCAGTCACCGTCTGCACGGCCACTACGGTCGGGGGTTCGAATCCCCCCTCGGGCATGGATATTTGTGCCGTCCTTAGTATTAAGTAGTTCATAAGTAGTTTGTAAGTTTAGGGACTGATGACCCCGTAGTTAAGTCCCATAAGCTTAACAAACATTTGAACATTTTTGTTGTGCGAAATTATCAGTTGTTGGAAAGTAGTTCGATGTCAGAAATAACGTAAGGATGTTTACGGAAAAATCTGGTGACAGTTTCAACAGACCTTATGCTAATAATTTTAGAGATTCAGTGGCGTAACATTTAATTTTGTATATGCAATTAAAACGTTTATTATTATTATTATTGTAGTTCTTCATTTTTTCCAATATGCAATAGAGTTCAGAATTTAATACTTTACGTTTTATGTCGATATTCCTATAATTTCCCATATGATACACCTGTAAAATATTCTTGTCAGCAGTAAGCGAATCTCTGTGTATCAAAAACGGATCTGAAAGCCTGTTCACATCAAAAGCGGACACCTACACGTTTTGGTTTCAAAGACGGACATCTGTATTTTCAAACACAATTTGAAGGTGCTTGAGTAATCAAATTGATATTAGCCACTTCCAGGTATAAATCCTCGAGTATTAAAGTTGTTAATGCTCAAATCAGCTTATGTTTAGCTCTATGTTTCGCAATAAAAAATGACGTTTATCTCATTTTCTGGCAAACGACAGATGTCCGTCTTTGATAATAGGCTACTCAAATTATTTTGTGTTAATTCATAATGTACATAAAATGACTTCTGTTATCAAACAATTTACGGGTATGCTGCCGGACGACGTCGTCTACGATCGCCGATGTTTCGACAGGAGCAACCCTGCCGTACTCAAGGCACAACTGCACTCAAGGGAGCAATGTGGAAGCGAATTTAGTACCTCGGTTGTGCTTGAAACCTGCGTGGTTTTTCAGATAGGTAGACGATACTTTTGTCGTTTAGCCTCATGGTAGCGAGAATTTAAACGGCTTTTTGGAACACCTAAATTCATTCCACCCGAATGTTCACTTCAGTATGGAGGTGGAAAAGAATAGTTGTCTTCCTTTACTTGATGTGTTGGTCAGAAGAAAGTTTGGTGGCACGTTGGGATATGCTGTTTATAGGAAGCCTACTCACTCTGATTTGTATCTGAGAGCTGATAGTTATCACCAACCAGCTCAGCATGAAGGATTAGTTCATACCTTAGTTCACAAGGGCCATCTCATTTCAGACCCTGAAAGTTTGTCAGCTTAGTTTTCCCATCTCGAGATCACCTTTCGTCAGAATGATTACAGTGAGAGGTAGATAAAATGTGCATTGCGCTATTAGCCTATTGCGTAACGGGTGAGAGAAGATAGTAACGGTGGCACCTAAATCTATGGCCTTCTTGCCGTACGCAGGAAGCATTTCCAACAGGATTTGTCATTTTGCGGAAATACGATGTGAAATGTGTTTTCGGTCACCTCCTAAGATAAAGCCCTGTTGGTCCGTAAAGGATGATCTAGGTCACAGAAAAATATATACAGACGGGAATGCTCCGTAAGGGCCCGGTCCCACGCTCAGTGGTGCGGGGAGGGAAGGTTCCGTAAGATGTCCCATGATGGCGCTGCGGTCAGAAGCAGCCCTTTAAACTGGCCAGAGCAGGCGGCAGGTAGCGGCTGCCCCCACCACCACCTCCCCTCAAACGCCAGCAAGCCGGACACAGCCGTGGCCTCGTGGCAGGCGGCACGAGCTCTCCCCTCAGCCTCCCCTCTACCACAGCCTCTACGCTACCCTCAGAAACGCCTCTAGTGTCGTCTACCGGTACTAAGCTGGGGAACCACCTGACACCTGCTAGCATCTTACGGAACTACGAGGGGAGCGTAGGACAGTGATTTAGAGGGGGCTGCTTCTCTGTATATGTTACTCTGTGCCTAGGTTTATGTAAGGCTGGTATCTATCGTATTCCTTGCATGTCAAACGAGTACATCGGTCAGACAATAAGGACTGTTGAAGACCGGTGTATTGAACACAAGCGTCACACACACTTACAACAGCCGAGCAAATCCGCTGTTGCAGAACACTGTCTTGGCACCGGTTATCCTATGGAATGCAACAATACAGAGATTCTGGAATGCACCTCCACCTATTGGGGCAGTGGCCAGCCAATGAGCTGGTGGCGACGGCCTTTACGTGTGACGTTGGTACGGGCAGTTGTGAGGCCTTGTCTTGTAGGTGGTGTTGGTGTGCGGCCAGCACTGCAGGTGGCATCATACTGACAGGCGAACACGCCGTCCAAATGTTCAAATGTTTGTAATTCTATCGGACCAAACTGCGTGGTCATCAGTCCGTAGCTTACAAACTACTTAAACCTAGGTAAACTAACCTATGGACAAACACACACACCCATGCCCCAGGGAGGACTCGAACCTCCACGACGAGCAACCGCGCGCTCCGCAGCGAGACGCTTTAGACCGCTCGCCTACTCCACCGCGGCACGCCGTCCAAGCTATCACGTGGCCACGATATATCGCACCATCTGTTATTCAATAGTAGCACTTTACATGCAAAGTGAACTGATATGGTTTCATATTAGAAATTGAGAAGCACATGGCATGTTAAAAAGTATGTTACTAGATGACAAAATAGATTGAAAATTACACAAAGTGAATACATAATAAGAGAAAAACAGTATTTGAGGCTACAAACTGGAAACTGGGTACAATATTTCACATTACGTGCAGTGGCGTAGCTACGTCACCAAGGGCCCCGGGGCAAAAATAACGTTGGGGCCCTCTTTAAACTAAAACCGTATACGGATGCAAAAGTATTTCCTCAGCTCCTTACTGCCCACTGTAAGAAATAATAAGACTAAGTAAATTATGTGTCACGTAACAGATAATATAATTATAACTGTAAAAGTTTGTTTGTGTGGTATGATTTTACGCAAAAATTACTGGGTGCATTTGAAAGAAATTTTGCCGAGGGATAGAGTTAGATCTGGGCAGGACATGCAGATACAACGACCCCATGCTCCATACCGATCAGACTTATTTCGTTTAAAGCCCAGTCAAAGAAAGAAAATAAAGGAAATATTCGTGTACGATGGTTTCAGCAAAAGAAAGTTGCCGGATTTTGTGTGATAAAACATTTTGTATTGAGCCATGCCACTACCAGGTTGTATGAAGTAAAATAACTTAAATCGACATTTTCGCTTATTATGACTGGGACAGAAGGCAGCGTCTAGAATTCACAATTCGCTATTGTGACATTGTAACCATATTTTCTCTTCTTCTTGCATGCTTTTCAGAGTGTAGTTGGTTACAGCACTTCATTGGGTTACAGCACTCCCTTGTGGGAATTCACTATACAAACAGTTTAGTTACCATAACAATACCGTTCTGTATGTGGCCACACCGTGTCAAACACACTGCTAGTAATTCGCCGCCATTTATTGTTATATCGCAAGATTGTCAGCCATGGCAACTCCGACTTCAACCGACAACACTAACGATAGGAGGGTCGCGTCATAGTGGACAAGCAATAGACATGGTTATGTTTATATTGTGAGGTGGGAATAAAATTTGGATTTCACTTCGTGCATTTGAGGTTTGTTGCTCAGGGTTCAAAAAGTTAATAAAACTTGAAAATCCTTCATTCAACTAAAATATTATATACAGTAGATCGTCGATTATCCGAAGTAATTGCAAGACATGGATGTTCGGAAACCGATTATTGGTATAATCAAACTGTACATTTCTATTTGCCAATAAGAAGTACTGTAGAGTAAATGTATTTATTCAGTATTTGGAGGTGCTCGATCCTTCGCACTGTGCCGAGCGGCACGCCGCAACACTTGGAAGGCGCAGTGAGCAGCTTTGATGCTTCCTCTGCTTCTGCTGCAATGCCGACTGAGGTGTGCCGATTGTTGTACACAGCAACTGGCGACTTGGAAGATCAGCAGCACCACCGAGCGGCGTCTAGTGAAGGCCGCACTAAAAGCAATGTTCCGCCTCCCGGTAGCCCAAAGCGGCTACTGTGGGAAACTTGATTTGAGGGCAGACGGAGATACTGGACGGGTGGGAGAGCAAAAACAAAAAATCGATAGTCTACAGTACTTTTCTCGATCGTCGCTCACGGAGGCTGAGGGGCCCCTGGAGCTCGGGGGCCCCGGGGCACCGGCCCGCCTAGCCTAGCCCTATGATAGCTACGCCACTGATTACGTGATTCTGAGTAAGGGCTTTACGCCATCAAAAAGTTTTATCATGCAACAGCAATTGTTCATTGAGAATAAATTGGTCATTACGAGAAAAATGTTTATAAATTTCTAGTTGTTTAAGCGTGTCAAGTTTGAAACCTTTCTTAGAAAAGGAATTGGAATCACTATATTCTTCTTGAAGTCTGAAGGTATTTCTCCTGTCTCATAGATCTTGCATACCAGGTGGAACAATTTCTTCATGACTGGCTCTCCTAGTGATATCAACAGTTTGCGACCTTCCTATCGGTACTCGCCAATAAGAATTGGGCAATACATAACTCTGGGTAGTAAAAGTTTATGGTTCATTGTCTCTGTTCATAGGGGTGAGTTATGTATGTCAGCTTCTATGCCCGTAACAGCTACCCAATTTGTTTAAACAAGATCAATAATTAATCTGTAGTTTAGCCAGTCTATCAATATGCATATAATGATGTGATAATATATTTTAACAAACATAAATTAAACCTCTGAATAATCAACAAAATGGATTCTAAGATAAAGAAGTGATTCACTCACGAAGTAATTCTTTATAAATGAGGTTTATTACTCCATTTGGACATGGAAATGCGGAAATGGTCCTACTTTATATATCGGCAAATAACTGAATATTTCCCCAACTATTCTTCGTGAGAGGCACAATAAGTATCACACGCACTCGAGAGTAAATGTTCCAAATTATCACTCGTAAATTAGTGAAGTGCATCGAACAATGCAGTTACAAATTAATCCGACATTACAGTATTTGTTATAAAACACAGTTTGTCATCATACGAGTACATGATCGCTGATTTACCACAGTTCCACAGCCCTACTACCGTACACAGCTTTCACTTTCCACCAGAGACTAAGTTCTTCAGTCACAGTCCCGTAAATTTTGTAAGTCCACACATGCCTATCTCTTCAAATCACAATTTCGTAATGCAATTTCAGACCGCCCAGCGTCACAACCTTTAACCACCACGTCCAAGTTACGAGTCCCTTCCCAAGCGTTCGAAAGCATGCTCTCTCTGCTCCCAAAACTGTATCCTTCCGCGTATCCTAACGCCTCATCTTTAAAATACAATGTCCCTAAAAATATTACACATTTGAATATCACAGAATTAAATGCTTTGACCACCGCCCTACAGATGTTGTTTACATTTAACAAACAAATATATATTTAACAATACTAAAAAAAACGGTTGAGACTGAAGCTCTTTGCTCAGATAGCCATTAAGCGTGGCGTATCACTATTCAAATAGATAAACTACCGCCTTCGAAATAAAGTTACACAATTAATATTTAATTTATCATGGCTTTTTATACAAATATATTCAGTTCTTGTCCACAAATACTTATAATTGTTTACATATAAATTATCTGCTGCATATCTACTATTTTTAATTGGTCATGAAATATTTAAGTGGCAGTGTACAACATAAACGAACGTTGCGAAGAATAATCTTACATCTTAGAAAATAGGCTGTATGTGTGTATGTATGTATGTTCGACATCTCCTCCTAAACTACTGGACCGATTTCAACCAAACTTGGCACACATGTTCCTTAATATAAAGCAACAATCGCTGTCGGGTTAAGAATCACCTACGACACATACGTAAGGAGATATGACGTCATGAACAATGAGATGCGCAAAAACTGCTGCGTCAAACGACAATGCTGCACATTTTCTCCTAAACCACTGGTCCGATTTCAACTACATTTGGTACACATATTTAGAACGTGAGCTAACAACTGCTGTAGTACTACGAACCACGAACGACGCATGGTTCAGGAGATATAACGTCATGAACAATAGGAATCGCAAAAAAAACTGCTACATAATGCGACGGGCCTTTATAAATACACTGTATGAGAATGACAGTACTTGACGACTTGCAAAAAACTTTAAACATAATTTCAAACCTTTATTAAACTTTTTCTAGCGGACAATCACATAAAAATAATGAAAGGAAAAACGTTTCTCGCTTACTACTTTTACGCTGTTAATGGAGGAAAAGTACGATATTCAGTATAACGTTACAATTTATAATTTCTACACTACAACTTGAAGTTGCAGGAAATTTTACAGATAGTATACACACATACCGATGAATATACTTTAGAAATTGTATCACATTACGACACGTAGTTCATAAGATATGAGGACGTAAAGAATAACATTCATGGAAAACCGCTCCATAAAGCGTCACGTTTTAATCTATTACTGCTTTACTGCTAACCATATTCGCTACAGATTTTACCGACATATGACACTTATACAAATCAATATATTCCTGCAAAATTTTACAATTCTACAACATATATATACTAATAATAAATCTCTAAACATAGGCTTGTCGCTGTTTGCTTCAATCTTCAAACTACTGGACGAATTTTCATGCGATTTTCACAGAAAACGAAGATTTGTTCAGGATCTAGTCATGATTTCATCAAAATAGAATCACGAAGTTTTTTCACAGACTGTCGTGTCTGTCTGTTCATCTATTAGAAACCATTTCTCCAAAACTACTTCACGAATGCCCATGGGGTTTTCACAGGTAACTTCAGCGTACCTTGGGACAACAGGTAGACTTAGTTTCATAAAAATCGAATCACGGAAAGGAGAACATCACAATTTAACGTTCTTCATCTACAACCGTCATGTCTATCTTTCTCTTTCATCTCTAAAACTAATAGACGGATTTTCGGGGGGTTTTCATAGGGAACGTGAGGGTATCTTGCGGTTACAGAAACGTTCCATTTCACAAAATCGGATCAGAGAAAGTAAGACATCACAATTTAAACATTTTTCTGAAAGCAGTCGTATGTGTCTATTTGTAGATAGTAATCTCCAAAAGTACTAAATGAACATTCATCGGGTATCACAGATAAATATAGAATATCATGGACCAACATATTGGTTTCATTTCATCAAAATCAGATCATGAAAACAAAAGATATCGTAATTTGAAGTCTTAGGTGTATTTCATGCTTGGAAAGAACGACGTAATGCAGCAAAGAAGTAATAGATAGCGCTGCGGGTGTTCGTGTGAAGTTCAGGACAGCGATCTGTTTATTGAAAATACTACTAACTCTTCGGCTTTTGAAATTTACCATATTTCTGAAAATAGTTTTCTTGGTTGCTATGTTCTACGAAATATGACTCAACGCAATGAATATAAAACTGATACAATCCTCGCCGTCTTTAATCAATATAGTTACATACTAACGTACGTGTACAACTGCTATGGAAGTTTAAGTCTCACGTTTCGAGCGACAACAGCGCATGTAACGGAAAGAGAGCCGTAAGAATAATAATTGTTTACAGTGATACTTCTACCTCATTAAGGAAATACTTATTATATTTCAGCTTTCTATGCCTCAGCACATTGTCCAGAGATATGAATGATCATGAAATAAATGTTTTAAATGGCGAATATAACTGATGTATGATGTAAGTTACATCATATTCATGAAGATATGCCTATTTCTAACATGTTTCGCAAACTTGTTAAAAAGAAACTACTGCCACATTTTCAAGCAGTTTTCACAGGAAAATTGAGCTAAGATTGGGGCAACATATAGGCATGATTGCATCAAAATCTGATCATGGAAAAAAAAATACATCGCAATCTTAAGTGTTTTCAGTAACTGTCTGTTCATATATTAGAAATACCCGATCTCCCAAACTACTTCACAGATTTGCATGGAGCAACTTCATTTCATAAAAGTGGAATCATGGAATTTGTTTTAGATGTAGGTTATGCTTGAGGTATGGCTTGCGTAGTACAGTAAACAAGCGATAGAGGCGCTGTAGTGCACCAAAGAACTAATAAACACCGCTGCTGCATAATAAGTGTGGGGTAGTACAACAAGGAAGCGAACGTCTGTGACAGAATTAAGCAATCTTATGTCTACGAATACCAACAAACATTGAACACAGTGTTACTGATTTCGCTTCTGTATTAAATACTTAACAGCATTTCTTTGCTCAATTTGGTTCGTTTCACCAGACTATGACTTTTACTTACATTTGACAGCTTTATGAAGATACGTCGTTTCGGACAATGTCTTCTACTTACATTTGACATCTCGGCTAGGACAACGGAGCTTATTGTTAGAGCGATCCAACAAGGATTCTATTTTTACGGACTGAGGTCCCGAACCCTAAAAAGCCATGATACTCACAGGCTATCCTTCAACAACCGTTGCAAAGAACGGGCAAATAAGCTAGTATTAAATATAATAAAACACATGTATAAATGTAATGCGCTTTGCTGGGTTCATGTCTTGTGTTTCTGTGGTGGAATCTATGTTCTGACACAAGAATATTACTACCTCAACGAAAAGCAGAACAAGAGAGTAAAATAAAGTTTTTTGAAAGAATACGGAACTAACGTGGCACGTCTTTTAAGATAGGTAGCGTGGTGCAATGCTGCCCATTTGCTTCTTAAAATGGAATAGAATGTACAAAAGACTGACGTCTCCTGCGTTAAGAGAAAACGAGAATATACAAAGCTGGCAAAGGAAGCTTTAAAATTATTAGTGCCACACGCCACATCATACATCCACTGATCAGCCGAAACATTATGATCACTACCTTATACCCGGTGTGGCCACCTTTGGCACGTATAACAGCAGAGACGCGCCTGGCGTTATAATGGTTGGCTGCATTTGGTCTAAGCTGTATTTTGCTGAATTATAGTAAACATAAATAAAATAACATCACTTCATAATACCAATGTGACATACAACTAGAAATTATAATTCTTAGCCTTCATCGCGTCGAAGCATTGGGGGTATCTGCTTTCGTGCAATATTATCCTGGGGAGATATTCGTTAGAAGAAATAAATACTTCAAGTAACTCTTATAATTTCCTTTTCGAGACATTTATTCCAGAAGATCGATGACATAGCTCTAACATCTTCCACAACTACCAAGATTTCTTGAATTTTCTACAGACAAACTGGTACAAATCTGAAGTCCAAAAACTGACTAAAACATCAACTCCTTTGGCGCTACAGCGCAAATGTATATATATGCTCGCAAAACAGTGGATACCATAGCAGACATTACTGGACAATACATGATAGTTTAGAGTCACAAATTGGCGAAGTAAGATAAGTTACATCAATAAATACATTTGATATAAAAAGTGGATTACTTATTTATGATAAAACTGTACATCTCTTTTCAGTTTTTTTTGTGAGTCATGACACAACAATGCTCATTGCAAGAACTAATTAAACTTATTACAGAGATTATGAAAATTATTACCAACATCCACACAGGTTCTAGTTACAAAGTTTTACATGATCATGCGGTTAGATATTTACAGAAGGATTACATACTTACAAGATGTCATGGTTTCACTAGTGAAACTCTTTTTAATGATTACATGAATTAATTTTGACAACCAGACGTGCAATTCACAGGTAAGGTTCAGCAATAATTCACATTAGCAAATTGTAACGATACTTCTCAAACAGCGCACGTTTTATACATTTGAAGTGTACCTCTGTAATTCTTGGCCACTTCGCGTAATTTCAACTGCAATAACGCATAACACAACTATATTTATAACAGATAACTTACTGGGTTGTTCAAGTCTGAATCAAGTCACTAATTGAGGATCGAAAACATAATTTGTTTATGCAAAAACATAGACTTCACTTCCATAGCTTGCGGCAGAACAGATTTTAGTTCTATAGCTATGACTGATGTACGATGACTCCCTATCTGCTGCACTGGCATACGTATTTATAACGTTACAGGTCGATCATGTGACCTCTTCGTCTTAAAATTAGTGAAAGTTTCAGAACAACTAATATGTCGTATAACTTTAATGTTCATATTCTTTGAATATTTGATTAATAATAATAATAATAAAACTTTTAAATAAAAACAGTCAAATACGTAATGGAATTCTGGAATTCTAAGTTGACGGTCGGTTGACATATGATTGCCAACTATCATATTTTCTGTGAGTTTCACATGTAAACATTAAATAGCACGGGCAGGCTCTGGCCCGAAATTCAAATCTTTTCATAATATTTCATATAATACCTGGCAATTAAATTACGAACTCGGTAAGTACAAGCGTATCTCATTTGTTTATAGTATTAAATATTTAAAAATAATAAAAATGGTCAGAAACATAATTATGGATCGTCACACATTGCCAGTTCTTGATCGATCACGAATCACTAGTATAGTCGAGGTATTAAATATAAGGAGAGGCATTGACTTAAGTCTGTGCACTGGATGGGTTAGAACCCAGGACCTCCTGCTTACTATGCAGGAGGTTTTAGACCACCCAGCTAACACAGGATTACAGACAAAGCAACTTCACCGACTGTCTTCAAGCACGTCTCCCTCCAGGAGTTCATTCAGCTTAAGAGTTCAGTTCTGGAAATTAACTTAATACATTCTGTTCGAAAATATGCAAGCTCTGTAACAATCAAGCAATGTGAGAACCTGCTAGCAGGTCCATGCAGGAGGTCCCAGGTTGAAATCTCGGCCACAGCACAACATTTAATTCAATGCCTCTCCTTATATTTAATACCACTGGTATAACGAGACAGTGTTTGTCTCATGAAACTGAATTATTGTTGATATTTATGTATGTAGTCGTAAATTAGAAATAGCAGTGCATTCTGCTTAACTAGAAGTGAATATTAGTGTGTTTAATGTATTTCATCACAGTCATTACAGCTGTCCTCTTAGTTTTTTTTAATATTTCGATAATCCTCAGTACTAAACTGTCACTCAGTTAATGATACAGATCACTTCAAAAATATTGCCCACTGATACATATCACATAGTTTTATAATTTTAGAAAACATTGTTGCAAGAGTTCAGCGATCTTTTATAACAATATAATTTATGATAATATAATGATGCTATTTTTACGACTCTGTTTCTAAAGATATCATAGTTTCACCAATATAGTCTGCTGTCCTGCCTCTGCGATTTATGTGAACATCGATAACTAGAAGTACCGCAACCTACGGCGACTACCACCAACGTCTCCATGGAAACAGCGTCCCCGACGGCACCAACCGACGCCATAAAATGACGACCCCAGACAACCATCATACACTAATATCTTTATGGAAAACACATTCCTGGCGACACTAACTGAAGCCAGCAGATGACGACGCAAATAATCCAATAGAATATACATGACAACGCATCTTTAAAAACATCTTTGACTGTAAGCAGCCATGTTGCCGTAGAATCGGCGTCCCTGACGTCAGAAGCAGACGGCGATAACGTCGGTTCTTGTTTTAAATTATTTGAAATGTTTTGAGCAATTTGTAATATTTTACAACACTCCTTTTCACAATATTAATGTAAAATGATTATAGATTTTTATTTTAAATTTATTCGTTTATTTTAACTGTCATTTCCCATTGCCTGGCGCTGACGTCATGAAGATACGCGCGCGGAGATTTAGCTATTCAACCCAAGGCAGCAGTTTATTGACAGTCACGGAATGCCGCTGCCAATGACCACCAGCAACAGTCAAATCGGTAGTGTTACGGTTTTTATTCTTCATTTGTAAACAGTAATATGTAGTTCTGACATCTGTAACGCTGTTTCTTCTGCATTTTTTGACAGTGCATTATATCTGAAGATGGCAATAGATTGTAGACGAAACTTGCTAGTTTTAAATAAATATTGCGAAATTAATTTACATACTCCTATGATTATTCTGTTTACATCAAATAGAGAAGTTCCTACAGCGCCGGTATTGAATAGCTCTATAGTCTTTTTGGTGTCATCGACAACTTAAATAATCCTTCTGCAAATCGTGGTATCGAGCTTATATAAGATGGATGGTTGAGTGTCACTATAGCGTGGAAGCAATGAAGCTTCGGTAGTTCGCTGCAGGGAATTCTCATAAATTCCGAGGAGTAAGCAAAGGCGATGAGCTCTAGCGCCACATTCAATCACATCCCACCTCATATGTGTTTCAGATTCGGATCTGGAGAGTTGGGGGTCCAGCACATCAGCTGAATCTTGCTACTATGTTTCTAAACCACGTCTTACACTGCTGGCCTTGTGACATGGTGCAATATCTTCTCTAAAAATACCACTGACTTTGGAGAAACATAATCATGGAGTACTTCTTCTGTAACCACTGTAAGATTCTTCGCTTTGTATGAGCTGTGCTGCACCCTTGGCTGTCCACGTGAATTTTCGCCACAGCATAATTCTGGCGTCGCCGGCTTGTCACGCAGCGCAGGAGGCAAGGGACTGTTACCCTGTAACAAGTCGGATTCCCACCCTCCCATCGGCATGATGCATCAGACTGAAACGAAGCACGATGGGATTGTTCCCATCTGCTTGCATTACTATATTTCCCGATAGCAGTGCTGCATAATCTAATATATAAAGCAGAGTGTCCGTATATTTGTACGTGTTGCATACAAATCTACAGCTTTGTTCCAATCTTTATGAAATTTTGTACACGTAAGCTTCAATCCACGAGTACGGTCGCCGTAAGTGTAAGAATCACATATGATATATAGTTCACGAGATATGACGTCATAAACAATGGGATGCGCGAAAAACTGCTGCATTTTGCGACAATGCTGTTCATTTTCTCCTAAACCACTGGACCGATTCCAACCAAATTTGGTACACATATTTCTTACCGTGAGGTAACAATTGCTGCATGGTTAAGAATCACATACGGCACATGGTTCAAAAGAATATTACGTCATAACCAATAGAAATCGCAAAAAATGCCATATAATGCCGCGAGAATTTCGAAATACACTGTACGAAAATGACAGTACTTAGCGACTTGCAACAAACTTCAAACATAATTTCAAACCTTTATTAAACTTTTTCTCGCTGGCAACCATAGTAAAAAGATGAAAGGAAAAACGTTTCTCGCTTACTACGTTTCCGCTGTTTGTGGAGTAAAACTACTGCTCCGGCACTACAAATTGTAGCGATAGGAAACTTTACAGACAGTACACACATATATAGTTGAATGTAGCTTCTAAATTGTATCACATTCCAACACGTAATGAGCACGTAAATAGTTTACTTCCATAGAGCTACAAGGAAAGGAACAATGAAACAGAGTACACCCAACGAATACCCATTATATCCCACAAATCTACCTTCAAGATACTGCAGTTTACATTGGAACTTGCATTTTCTATTACGATTAATAAAGTACAGGGCAATCTATTAAATACTCCAGAATGGATTTGGCATCTTCATGTCAGGGGCGGGCTTACCAAAGAATTTATTCATATTAGAGCCTGGAAGATATACATATGTTGTGTGTGTGTGTGTTATATAGAGAGGGAAAGGTTATTGCATTAGGAAAAAAGAAATCTTAAAAGTTCTTTTAGTACAAAACTTTCAATGTTTGTTAAGGTTATGGGACTTTACTGCGGGGTTATCAGTTCCTGTACTTATACACAACTTATGAACTACCTTATACCAAAGACGGCACAAGCATCCATGCCCAAGGGGGGGGGGGGGGGAGATTCGAACCTCGACGGGGAAGAGCCTTGCGCATCGGATCATAGCCCTTATACAAATGAATATATGACTGAAAATGGCTGGAATAAATAAATAAATACCCGGGCAACGCCGGTTTTTCAGCTAGTCATAGGTATAATTGTAACTAGGGTGTCCACATGTCCTGAATTTCGCAGAATACTCCTTTTTTTACGTTTTATCCTGCGACCGCCCATAAGGTTAGAAAATCATAAAAATATCCTGCATTTGACTATTATCCAGGGAAACATCCTGCGAAAGTCGATCATGTCTTAAACAAGGAAAATCAGTAATTATATAGTTAAAAAGAAGGAAACATTAAAAAGTCTCTTTTTACGGAGGAAAGGTAGTTCTATTGACAGAGTAGCGTTTGCTATGCGTCTAGTGTGGAGTCATTACAGACGTAAGTAACTAATACTGGAAAGGAAATTAATGACACAGAGCTTTTTGATGAAATTTCAAATGTTACGGAATATATTATTAATACTGAAAAAAGTACATGAATGGCTTGCAAGTTACAAACCGACACATTTACGATGGATTGAAATATTGGCTAAATGTGATGAGTTACATTTTGCTTACGGTACTCTCGGTGATATTTTACAATTTATACTTGGCCTACCTGCTACAGCAGAAATAGTATTTTCTGTAAAATAAAACGAACTCACTTTCGTTTTCCTTTTACAGATGTAAAAGTCACGGAATAAATGCTGACAACAATGAATGAAAACAAAGTATTTTCTGTAATTATTATGTCTTAAACAGGGAAATCAGTAATTATATAGTTAAAAAAAGGAAACATATTAAAAAATCTCTTTTTTTTTAACTGAGGAAAGGTAGTTGTATTGACAGAGTAGCGTCTGCTATGCGTCTAGTCTGGAGTCATTCCAGACGTAAATAACTGTTCGCGCCGACTAGAGACGCGAAATATCTGACAATAGTAATACTGGGAAGGAAATTAATGACACAAAAAACGTTTTGATAAAATTTCAAATGTTAGCGAATATGTTACTAATACTGAAAAAGTACATGAATGGCATGCAAGTCACAAACCGACACATTTACAATGGATTGAAATATCTGCCAAATTTGATGAGTTCCATATTGCTTACTGTACTGTCGGTGACATTTTAGAGTTTATACTTGGCCTGCCTGCTACAGCAGAAATAGTATCATCTGTAAAATAAAACGAACTCACATTCGTTTACCTTTTACAGGTGTAAAAGTCACGGGAAAAATGCTGACAACAATGTATAAAAACAAATTATTTTCTGTAATGAACAATATATGGACCCACGAAAGATTCAGACTGAAACTAAAAACCTTGAAACATTTGATTATTACAAAATGTAATTTTTATCAGAACCCTGTAGAGTTCCATGATCTGCTTCTAATGAATTCCAAAGTGTAGAGATGTATTCATTCCAGAGAAAAATACACCTGTTTTCAAAATATAATTGTAATCAAAGCTGTCTAGAGTCTTATTGATAGACTGATAGACTAATGAATTCCAAAGTGTAGAGATGTATTCATTCCAGAGAAAAATACACCTGATTTCAAAATATAATTGTAATCAAAGCTGTCTAGAGTCTTATTGATAGACTGATGAGGAATTCAAAAATGCTAAAATCAAATAATAAATTCTAATCTCTGAAAATGAAATCACAAAGAGAAAAATAACTATGTTTCATCACACTCAGATCACGTAAAATTTTATTTCCCATCTTGACAGCCTTGTGTTATTATGTTGGCAACATTCACCTTAATTTTTCTTCGCCATTATCATTTGTGTCAAAATATGTAGAGTGTGAAGATCTCGACTGGATGACTATCATACTTGCTGCATGTTCCGTTAAATCATTTTAAAAAATCAGATACAACAGCGACGTAAATTGATAAAATTATGTTGTATAACCGGTAGATCCTGCTTTTTGGGTCTGAAAATACGGTCATCCTAATTGTAACTCGTACTAAAACGTTCATTACCAAAATTTCTTCATTCTGTTTCGCTAATGTATTTATCTGAAGTTGGGTACATTCATATTTCTGTGCATTGATTAGTTCAATCAACAGTTGTTAATTATGTCATGCTATAATTGGAATGTTCCAGTGTAGGTAATATTGGCATTGATGTTTCTGATGAAGTTAGGTAAACTGAGCACAATACTAATTACCACCACGATTTCCAATTCATGTTGGGAACATTTGATATTCATTAATTTCGGAGTAACAACCATTTCAGCTGAAAGCATAATTTCCAAATGTATTATATTACGACATTACCTGAGATCGTAGGATGAAGGCTATCTCCGTTGATTAATTATCATCAAAAGGAAAACGCCACAATAGCAATATGATCATTTAATTTACTGACGACCGGTTTCGATGGGCTGTGCCATCATCATCTGGTCGTTTAAATTCCGCAACTTGGTCATGTTTCTTAAGAAATGTCACACTTTCTGTTTAACTTCAAAAAAAAAAAAAAAAAAAAAAAAAAAAAAAAAAAAAAAAAAAAAAAAAAAACTTGACCACATTACAGAATTTATGACACCAGATTAAGATGGCATAGCCCATAGCAACCGGTCGCTAGTAAATTAATTAATCATATTGCGATTTTGGAGCTTTCATTTTGAATATAATTAATATAATTAGTATTATGTTATATTTCGCTGTCAATGATGTTCAGTAGGTACAGATTCATATCTCTGTTTGAAAACTAGATTACACACCTACTTTTGCTGTATCTACATAATTGAAATAGTTAACTTTTTAAATGTAATTAGCGTGAAATATATATTTAATGATAAGTAGATTTCTGGGTCACTGTTTCGAATGTATAAATGGTAGTTTATCAATTACGCAATAAATCAGTCAAACCTTAAGGTCCTAGATTCTACCAAATACCTAGGAGTTATAATTACGAACAACTTTGACTGGAGAGAACACATAGAAAATATTGTGGGCAAGGCGAATCAAAGGTTACGTTTCATCGGCATAACGCTTCGAAGATGCACCAGCTCCACCAAAGAGAGTGCCTACATCACACTTGTGCGTCCTCTCCTGGAGTACTGTTGCCCCTTGTGGGACCCTCACCAGGTGGGACTGACGAAAGACATTTGGAAGGTTCAGAGAAGGGCAACTCGTTTTGTTTTATCACGTTACGGGGGGAAAGCGTCACGGAAATGTTGCACGAATTGGGGTGGAAATCATTAAAAGAAAGACGTTATTCATTGCGGCGTGATCTGTTTGCGAAGTTTCAATCACCCACTTTTAGTTCTGAATGTGAAAATATTTTGCTAGCACCCACCTACTTAGGGAGACATGACCATCCCAATAAAATAAGAGAAATCAGATCGAAAACGGAACGATTTAGGTGTTCTTTCTTCCCGCGCGCTATTAGAGAATGCAACGGTAGAGAAAAGTTATGAAAGTGGTTAATGAACCCTCTGCCAGGCACTTAAATGTGATTTACAGAGTATCTATGTAGCTGTAGATGTATATGAGTGCTTTCGCCCATGCGAGTTAGTCTGTTTTAGGCCATGGCTGGACGTACACTTCGTGTTAGTTTGGACTCTGTATATAACAATACCATGTGAACTACATACGTGTTAGTCTCTAAAAAGTGTTCGTTAGGCTTAACGTTTGTGCCACACAATTGTGTATAGCATGAGTGAGTTTTGTGATTAGGGCTATTCCACACATGAACTGTATTAAAGTAATTATTGTGGTTTGGAATTTGCGTACCTGACTTGGTATTTTGAAGGACATGGTAATGAGACTTGTACGTAGGCCATAAAAAGGAGATCTGAGGGTTTATTTATTCATTAAAGTGTAATTTGACTAAAACCCATCGGTCGGTTATATTATTTGTGGTGGACAAGTGTTGCCCCCAGCTATTTCAACCAGTGCCCACCGAGAGCGCAAAACGTCGAGAGACAAATGAATCACCAAACTACGACACAGGTACGTTACAAGACCATTCATAGAGTGACCTGACGCATTTGTGTAAAAATAAATAAATAAATAAATAAAAATTTAAAAAAATAAAATAAAAGAAAGGACAAAAGAGGACGCACGAAATCTACGTTCAGATTTAATAAATAATTTTATTATTGACAGACATTACAGTCTCCTTAACTATTTCTGATATTGCTCTGAAGATCCAATTTTGTGCAGACGTTTAGGCTCTCTTAGCAAACAGTTGTGAAAAGATGTACATAAAAATTCTTATAAATTATGTTGCACCATCAGAATACCTTTATCAGATTCAAGGTACAACAAATTCCAGTCTATAGACCACTTTCAGGTAAATGGTGTAAAAAATATTTTTCCCCATATGCATTGTGCTCTGATATACTAAAAAAGTATTCAACAAGTTTTAACAATTCTGTATGACAATCAACATTCACAAATTAACTTTGCCCACTTTCTGCTACAAGACAACCCACTAAGTTCGGGATCATTATTATACTGTTTCAGAAATTGTCAGCTATTTTTTTGAAAGTCACTCACAGGTCACACGAACACGACTTGAAGCCTATAATGCAAACAGTGAAGCTAAGAATCCGGAACTGAAAATACAGAAGAGAAATTTTAAATAACCGATATTTGCACTCACTTATGGGTCGATCGATCTGCCACTTGCAGTACAATCTTCGTACGTGTTTATCTCGAGGCACTGCAGGTACATAATGTATTTAAGAAAAGAGCAATAGAACGGGACTATTACGCTCAAATTTGCGAAAAAGGAGAACATTGTAAAAATCCGCCTGGACGCCAGACAAAGATCGAAAAAGGAGGACATGTCCGGATTAAGCCGGACGTCTGGTCACCCTAACCATTCAATGCTCTTCCACTGCGCCTACGTCCATTGACGTGGGTCACCTACCCATTTCAGTGGTTGTTGCAGATGTCGTGGTTTTAACATAGTCACATGCATGGGTCGTCGGCAGCGGAACCCCATCGTGTGGAATGTTCGTTACATTGTGTGTCCAGACACACTTGTTCTCTACCCAGCATTGATGTCTCATGTCAGTTCCGGTCCAATGTCCTCTTTTACCAGCCCATAACTTCCGGCATCTGTATGAGTGGAGGCAGCTCAAGCCCTCTATGTTTGGACGTGGTTTCACCTTGGTTTCGCCACTTGTTGAAGACACCGCAACACTCCCTGCCGAGCATCCGAGCCATCATAATCTCCCCTCGGTCAAAGTTAGAAAGATCGCGCGCCTTCCCCACTCTACATACGAACAGCTCGCTCACTTTTTCTTTAATGGTGAACAGAAAAGCGCAGCACTAGACTTCAATAAAACATAATTTGTTAATTTGTCTATAAAAATGGAATCGAGATTTGACATTATTAAAAAAATAAACAGGCACGGACTTTTTAATTAAAATAGTGTTTTATTGCAGAGGGAGACCTGGAAGCATTGTTTTTATCTGGTTAAGTTGCACCCATGACAGACCATCGCTTCTGTCGCCTTCTAAACAAATACTTTTAAAAATAGTAAAAACCTAATACGTATCAGGTATGATTTTAAATTATACGAATTATAGATATTAGTCATTAAATTGAAGTTATGCCAATCAAGCATTCTGTATTTGTGTACAACTGCTGAATCGTAACGTTATTGTTAACCAACACGAATTCAATAAAGCTGCATGATGTTTCATTTAAATGTTCGTCTTTTGTGTTCAGCACTAATTTCAAAGAGTAAACAAAAATAAATGTGTGTATACAACATTCTTGTAAAGGAAGGCAGTACAATATCTTACTATGAAATAAACTGGTTTAGTGATATGTTTGGGAATGGAACGTTGTGCCCTATTTTTACGTAAATTCCTACAGAAACCATATGCTTCACATAATGTGTGTTTCACATTACAGTAAAGATTCAGAAACGTATTATGCTCACTAACCGAGGTGTTTTACGAAATCCCGAACAATGAGACATTCTCTGAGTTGCTTTTTTTATTTACTTTTATTCAATTTCAAAGAAGACAACTTTTGTTTTCAATTAACTGCATTAAAATGCGGTATATTTTATAAAAAAATTATTGCACTAGTGTTTAGAAGATAATTTCCAACTCGTTGATAAAGAACCATCACAATAACAATAAATCACAACACGAAATAAATGACAAATGAACCAATCGACAAGCAACGACGATTTAATGGTAAGAAAAGAGGAAAAGAAGGGAAGGAAAGGAATATATATGGCTGAATAGCGACTGCAAAGAGGCCATAACATTTATAAAGGAGTACAAATAGAGAATGCCAGAAGACGACACACATCAATCGAAAGGACAAAATGCGAAAAACAACAAGAGAAACAAGGCAAATAATAAGAATATCAAAGTGGGATTTCATCAACAAACAAAGCTGAAGTAGACCGAAATAAGAACGTAACAGAATTCGTTCGAGATATTAGGCATTTCAAGGTAGGGTACAAACCATAAATTGTAGCAATAAATGTGATTTTGTAGCCGGCCAACAAGAGGGCATGAACTTATTAAAGGAGTAATTCGAAAAATTGCTCAGTGTCCCTACTGGGAATGAGGTGACTGAGGAAACCATAAACAATGAAGGATTCCAACCAAAAGTAGAAGAACCTACAATGAGAGAAATGGATGAAGTTCTAAAGAAAATAAGGAAGTTTAATATGTTGTACCAATAGAACTTGAAACAAGGTGGAGAAGCAAGCAGAAAAGCACTGCATAGAGAAATGAAAAAATGGCCAATAAATTAATTAAATCTTGGATTTGGAGATATCCACGTTTTAGCTGCTTTTGGGAGATTCTTGAAAAAGGTTGAGACTATTTTCAGTGAGAGCTTCATTCCATTTGCGTTGGTTCTTCTTTGAGCTGGGTATTGTCCTACTATTTTTCTCAATTTCTTTTCTTTCCGTTTGCATATGTCGAAGCTATAGAGTGGAGAGGTCGAAAACACAGATAGTAACAGTGAAACGCCTGATGACGAGAGGGGGTTCTTATATGATAATAGAAGTTCAAATCAAATGTTCAAATTTTTGTTAAGCTTAAGGGACTTAACTGCGGAGTCATCAGTCCCTAAACTTACAAACTACTTATGAACTACCTTATAATAAAGACGACACATGCCCGAGGGGGGATTCGAACCCCGACCGTAGCGGCCGTGCAGACTGTGACTGGCGCGCCGCAGTCCCCTCGGCCACTGCGGCCGGCAATAAAAGTTCCAATAGAGTCATCACAATTAGTAATTTAAATACGTCGCATTGTATCTGTTTACCTCATTTTCAATTATAAAACCTGGCAAACTTATTTAAAAGACTAAAAGGAAAACCACGTATTTATGGTCCAATTATACGTGAAAGTAAAGTATCAGTTTAATGAAAATCTTGGAAAATTGTCGAATTTTGAAGCAGGCTAGGACTGTAAAGAATGCTTTAATTCAAGAGACAGCTTTCATGATCTTCAAATACAAGAAGAAAAGCTGTCAGGTGATTCTTCAAACTGTTACTTTCCAAACCAGCCATAGGGACATACTGAGATAGGTTTCACATATTTTTGGAAACATTTTTGCTTCACTTTTTGGGATAACAGCGCTCTCAATCAAATATTATATACAGGGTGTTTCACTAAGTTTGTTTGCCTCTGTAACTTATAAAATAATAGGTGACGGGAAATTTTAATGCGGTAGGTCAACACAAGAAATGTTACACTTTCTGCGGAGCTATGAACATAGTTTATTGTACCATTTTCCACAGAGTTACAGCACAAAGATATAATTTTTTAAATGGAACAATAGTTTTTTTCTATCGTGCATTGGATTCGTTGAAACCAGCTGCGTCCAAATCAATTTAAACTACATTCCTATCACTGTTAGTTTGGGAGCTACAACCCTTCAAAGTTTCAGCCGCAGATACCACACGCTGTACATAATACATGGCTGTGTGGTGGGTGATGGATGTTATGGCGGTGGGAACTTGATTTACATGAGATGTTCAAAGGTGTGTCCATGTTCCTCAATGCCTAATGCGTTGCGCCGTCGAAAGGATTTGCAGACGAGATGTAACATCGCCGGTGTGACAGAGCGACATGCGTCCTCGATGCGCCGTTTTAGATCATCTGGGGATGTGGGCTCAGTGACATAAACACGATCCTTTAGACATCCCCAGAAAAAGAAATCTACTGGTGTTAAATCGGGCGACCTTGCGGGCCATGAATGAGGACCATGGCGCCCCAACCCCACCACACAGCCATGTATTATGTACAGCGTGTGGTATCTTCCCCTGAAACTTTTAGGGTTGTAGCTCCCAAACTAACAGTGATAGGAATGTAGCTTAAATTGATTTGGACGCAGTTGCTTTCAACGAATTCAATGCACGATAGAAAAAGCTATTGTTCCATTTAAAAAAATTATATCTTTGTGCTGTAACCCTTTTGAAAAATGATACAATAAACTATGTTCATAGCTCCTCAGAAAGTGTAACATTTCTTGTGTTGACCTACCGCATTAAAATTTCCCGTCGCCTATTATTTTATAAGTTACAGAGGCAAACTCACTTAGTGAAACACCCTGTATAAGAAAACAGTTCAGAGTGCAATGATTTGGTTTTATTCAACTAGTTTGGGTACTTTTCCTCTCTAAATGTTTACAGTACGGGAGAAAGTTGCCTCTGTTCGAAAACTTTGCAGTACTTGGTCTTCTACATCTACATCTACATCGATACTCTGCAAATCACATTTAAGTGCCAGGCAGAGGGTTCATTAACCACCTTCATAACTTTTCTCTACCGTTCCATTCTCTAATAGCGCGCGGGAAGAAAGAACACCTAAATCGTTCCGTTTTCGATCTGATTTCTCTTATTTTATTGGGATGGTCATGTCTCCCTAAGTAGGTGGGTGCTAGCAAAATATTTTCACATTCAGAACTAAAAGTCGGTGATTGAAACTTCGCAAGCAGATCACGCCGCAATGAATAACGTCTTTCTTTTAATGATTTCCACCACAATTCGTGCAACATTTCCGTGACGCTTTCCCCCCCGTAACGTGATAAAACAAAACGAGCTGCCCTTCTCTGAACCTTCTCAATATCTTCCGTCAGTCCCACCTGGTGAGGGTCCCACAAGGGGCAACAGTACTCCAAGAGAGGACGCACAAGTGTGATGTACGCAGTCTCTTTGGTGGAGCTGGTGCATCGTCTAAGCGTTCTGCCAATGAAACGTAACCTTTGGTTCGCCTTCCCCACAATATTTTCTATGTGTTCTCTCCAGTCAAAGTTGTTCGTAATTGTAACTCCTAGGTATTTGGTAGAATTTACGACCTTAAGGTTTGACTGATTTATCGCGTAATTGAAGTTCAGCGGATATCTTTTAGTGGTCATGTGTATTACTTCACACTTTTCTTTATTTAGTGTCAATTGCCAATTTTCGCACCAAGTAGAAATTTTGTCTAAATCGCTTTGCAGTTGCTTTTGATCCTCTGTTGACTTCACTAACCGATAAACGACAGCATCATCCGCGAACAGTCTAAGGGAGCTATTCAGATTATCTCCTAAATCGTTTATAAACACGAGGAAGAGTAGGGGACCAATAACGCTTCCCTGTGGAACGCCAGATATCACTTCTGTTTTACTCGATGACTTACCGTCAATTACAACGAACTGTGTCCTTTCTGATAGGAAATCGTGAATCCAATCGCACAATTGGGGAGATATTCCATAAGCACGCAATTTATTAGAAGCCGCTTGTGGGGTACAGTATCAAAAGCCTTCCGGAAATCCAGAAATATGGAATCGATTTGAGATCCCTTGTCGATGGCACTTAACACTTCATGTGAATAAAGGGCAAGCTGTGTTTCGCAAGAGTGATACTTTCTGAATCCGTGCTGACTATTGGTTAATAGGTCGTTCTCTTCGAGGTAGTACATAATATTCGAACAAAGTATATGTTCCAAAATCCTACTGCAAATCGACGTCAATGAGATAGGCCTGTAATTTTGGGGATCACTCCTATTGCCTTTCTTGAATATTGGAGTAATTTGGGCAACTTTCCAGTCTTTGGGTACGGATCTTTCGCTGAGTGATCGGTTGTAAATTATAGCTAAGTACGGAGCTATTTCATCAGCATACTCTGAGACGAATCTAGTTGGTATACAATCTGGCCCGGAAGATTTATTTTTGTTTAGTGACTTAAGTTGTTTTACTACTCCAGGAACATCTACTTCTAAGTTTCGCATGCTGGCAGCTGTTCTTGGATTGAATACTGGAGTGTTCACTTCGTCTTCTTTGGTGAAAGAATTTCGGAAAGCTGTGTTTAGTAATTCTGCCTTAGCAGTACTGTCGTCGGTAGTATTACCATTGCTATCGCGTAGTGAAGGTATTGTTTGTGTTTTGCCGCTAGTGTACTTCACATATGACCAGAATTTCTTTGGATTTTCTGCAAGATTACGAGACAGGATTTCGTTGTGGAAACAACTATAAGATTCTCGCATTGAAGTCCGCGCTAGGTTGCGAGTTTCAGTAAAAGATTGCCAGTCTTGCGGATTCTGTGTCTTTTTAAATTTTGCATGCGTTTTTCTTTGTTTCTGCAACAGTGATCTGACCTGTTTTGTGTACCACGGGGGGGGGGGGGGTCAGCCCCCTCTTTTATTAATTTATTTGTTATAAATCTCTCGATTGCTACTGATATTATGTCTTTGAATGTAAGCCACAACTGATCTACACTCGCATTTTTAGTTTTGAAGGACTGGAGACTATCACTCAGGAAAGCGTGAAGCGAATTTTTATCTGCTTTATTGAATAGATATATTTTTCGTTTATTTTTGGTGCATTTGGGAATTTCGATATTCAGTCTCGCTACTACAACTCGATGTTCGCTAATCCCTGTATCTGTTTTGATGCTCTTTACTATCTCGGGATTATTTGTTGCTAGGAGATCAAGAGTATTTTCGCAACCACGTACTATTCTAGTGGGTTCATGAACTAACTGTTCGAAGTAGTTCTCAGAAAAAGCATTCAGAACTAGTTCGGACGATGTTTTATATTTGCCCCCGGTTTTGAATACGTAATTATGCCAACATATCGAGGGTAAATTAAAGTCGCCACCGATTATAACAGTATGCTTCGGATACCTATTTGAAATATGATTCAAGCTTTCTTTGAACATTTCTGCAACCGCATCGTCTGAGTCAGGGGGCCGATAAAAAGATCCAATTATTAATTTATTTCGGTGGTCAGGTATAACCTCTACCCAGACCAATTCACAGGAAGTATCTGCCTCAATTTCGTTGCAGGATAAACCGTTTATAACAGCAATAAACACGCCACCCCCTCTTTTATTTATTCTATCCTTTCTGAAGACCATTTGGCCCTTTGAAAAAATTTCGGCCGAATTTATCTCAGGCGTCAGCCAGCTTTCAGAACCTATAACGATTTGTGCCTCAGTACTTTCTATCAGCGCTTGGAGCTCTGGAATTTTCCCAACACAGCTACGACAATTTACAACTGTTACACCAATGGTTTTTATGTCTACTTTCTTCCCGTGTCTTTCCCCCCCCCCCCCCCCTTTGAGACTGAAACCCATTTTGTGTATTCCCAAGGCCATCTAACCTAAAAAACCGCCCAGTCCACGCCACACAGCCCCCGCTACCCGTGTAGCCGCTTCCTGAGTGTAGTGGACTCCTGACCTATTTAGCGGAACCCGAAAACCCACCACCCTTTGGCGCAAGTCGAGGAATCTGCAGCCGACACGGTCGCAGAATCGTCTGAGCCTCTGATTCAGACCCTCCACTCGGCTCTGAACCAAAGGTCCGCTGTCAGTCCTGTCGACAATGCTGCAGATGGTGAGCTCCGCTTTCATCTTGCAAGCAAGACTGGCAGTCTTAACCACTTCTGATAGCCGCTCAAAACCAGAGAGGATCTCTTCCGATCCAAAGCGACACACATCATTGGTCCCAACATGAGCCACCACCTGCTGTTGGCTGCACCCTGTGCTCTTCATGGCATCCGGAAGGAGCCGTTCCACATCCGGAATGACTCCCCCCGGTATGCACACGGAGTGCACATTGGAATTCTTCCCCTCCCTAGTAGCCATTTTCCTAAGGGGCTCCATTACCCGCCTAACGTTGGAGCTCCCAACTACCAACAAACCCACCCTCTGTGAGTGCCCGGATCTTGAAGGCAGAGGGGCGAGTACAGGACAAGCGACACCATCCGCATCAGGAACATCCCCTGCCACAGACAGCGCCTCGAATCTGTTGGCAAGACTAACCGGGGAGGCCTCCACTTCGGTCCCCCGGGAAGTCTTACGCCGCCTGACACGCGCTGAAGGGACCTCCCAATCCACCACGGATTGGGGGGCTACCTCCTCGCGGGCAGTGAGCGGGCTGGCCACAGCCGCAGGCCGATCGGAGGGCACAACAGACGCACAGGGCGTCTGCTGTACCCCCGCGAGCGGCCCACAACAGCGGCGCCCACCCACCGCAGTCTCAAGCGTTGCCAGCGAAGCCAACGCCGCCTGAAGCTGCGAGCGAAGAGTCACCAACTCTGCCTCCATCCGTTCGCAGCAGTCACAGTTCCTAGCCATTCTAAAAACCTTTGTTTCTTCCAAGTAAGTACGTCAGAGGACTCAGTAGTTTGATAAACAGCTTTGTAAAGTATAGACCTAACGCTGAACTGTTTATTAACGGCGAATCTGAAAAATATATACGCGAGATAATAAATAAAAAATTCAGTAACTGAGCTGACAAATAAACGCGATTCTTAATAAACAAACACGCGAGCACACTAAAGTATAAAGAGCTGCAAGAGAAAGTACACACGAAATGTAAATAAGTCGCTTCTATTAAGAAGCCGGTTACCGTACAATGTAGAGCTGCTGCTGGTCACGTGTGCACTGGCCGCCGGTCACTGAGCAACTAAAACAATTAAAACAATCAAAGATCTTAGTACGCTTCAGCTGGTGCTAGTGTCAGTGGTAGTCACCGATTGACCAAGTTCGTCTTTGGTAACAGTAAGAATCCATGTTGTTTCAATCATATCCTCAACGCATATTGATTACAACTAGCTATTTTCATAGTATGATTTATGGAAGTTACTGTACTCTGTCAAAGAATGGCGAGACGGAAAAACATTAGTGTTCCTTGACAACACATCATACCCTCCAAAATGTGACATCTTAAATTAAATCGGTGACTACGTAAAAGTGATTAGCCTTTAATTTCAATTAACCTCTTATTACAGCCCAAGTGCGACATTACTGAGATTTTCAAGCGGTATTAGAAAAAGCAGTCAACAATCCGAATATTGGTTTGAACACCACAGTGCTTTACTAGGCATGGTCCTGTTTGGAGGTGGTATGCCGTTGCCTCCTCCGACCTTCGAACTGACTTACCCAGCCAGTTATAGGGGAACCTACAGTTTAACGTGGGTTCCGAACCACGGTGCGCTACTCGGTATTTTTCACATGAGCAGTACTGCCAGAGGTGAAAGAAGTGGAAAGTGACAGATAAAAATCCTAGGACCCGGCGGGGATCGAACCCGCGACCTTTGGATTTGTAGTCTGGCACTCTACCACTGTGCAACCTTTTTTTTTTTTTTTTTTTTGCTCTATGGGTAGTTCTGTTCAATGCGGACGCTGATCATATTTGTTCGTTCATGTTCGAAGTGTTCTTGGCTCAGCTTTCCGAGGCGCAAGATAAATCTTACAGCAGAAGAATGAAGTATATTAACAAATGAGAAAAATATTGTTTGAAATATTCGTCCTTGATTATCGCAGTAGTTTCGGATAG
This sequence comes from Locusta migratoria, assembly GCA_026315105.1. Classification (NCBI taxonomy): domain Eukaryota; kingdom Metazoa; phylum Arthropoda; class Insecta; order Orthoptera; family Acrididae; genus Locusta; species Locusta migratoria. The sequence goes on from CM048744.1 coordinate 670,640,583, forward strand.
GGTGGCGGAACAGAATTGGAGAAATAAAAGCTAGTATAAAATTTTTGCTGTGGCGGAAAGTTCTCGAAGTGTAATTGAAACAGACGAACATAGTGCAACGTCGGAAGTGCTCAATATAATAACATAACTCAATTGCGATGAATGTCATTAAGAAGGCGTTCAAGAATGGATGAGTGTCGGTGATGCACATGTAGGGCAGTGTATCATGCAGGATAATGAAATTGTAATACTCGTCCCTGATAACTTTGATGCCGACAGTACCACTATAGTGGTCCAGAAACTAAAGAATAAAATATACGTGCTGTATCTCAAGCACTGACTTTTTTCTTAAGTATTGCATTGCGATTTTTTGACGTACAAGAATGATAGCGACCAGTCTGAGACAGGGCTCCAGAAAAAAGTCCGTGATTTAGAATTGCTCAGTCAGGCAAAAATTAAGTTTTCGTTCTGTACACAATTATGTAATGCAGATGCAAGATGCAAATGAATTGCATAATTTTTACTAGGCTGTACAACATACATACCAGTTTCTCTTTCCTTTGTATTTTGAAAAGAGACTCTAGTTTTTATAAATATATGCATTTTTCCACTGGTAAATAAAAATATATACATTTGGATCATCTGAATAAAATACTTTTCCAAACACAATATCCCGCATGTAGTTGGGATTGGCTTAAACTCGTGGCTCCGCTCGCGTGTTGGTTGATTATGATAGAAAATGCGCGAAACGCATTATTTTGAAGAGATGTATTAAAAGAAATTTCTTTTTTAGTACTTTATTTATTTATTCTTATATTTCCTTATTCGTATGCTTATCCTTATAGAGCAAGAGCTGAAGCACTGCCTTCGTGAAATCAAGGCCGTAGCATAGCCGTGATGACATCGTGCATTAAGGCGGGATTGAGACACCTGATTGGCAGGTCGACGTTTGGAATAATTTCAAAATCTATTTCATATGCCTATCAACCAATCAGGCGCCTCAATCCCGCCTCAATGCATGACGTCATCATGGCTATGCTATGGCCTTGATTTTACGAAGGGAATGGCTGAAGGCATTGTAGCACGCATAGACCAAAGATATGATCTGTGGCATCGCGTTTCACTGTATGTAACCTCCTTGCTATAGAATCGCAAACTTCATCGCTGGCCTTCAGTCCGAATTTTTTAATCATTTGACGGCTTTCAACCACCATATCTTCCACCCCCTTATAGCTATCGGCATAGAACTGCTATTGTGTACAACGGGAGACTTCAGACAAAACAATTACACACCGACCATTCGTTTGCGTTCTGTAGTTTTCACGGCAGAGCGAAATATTGACACACACACATGTAGAATTTTATATGCACTCATAACTTTCCATCCCAATATACTCAAATTACTAAATATCTTATCAGATCGCTATAAACCGCGCCTAAAACCTTTTTCAGGTATAAAGTAGTAACTGTACAAATATTCAAGTCTCTGCGTCTTGTCGTTCGGACGTGATAAGCGTACACCGAACAGAAATTCACACACACACACACACACACACACACACACACACACACACACAGTATCCTTTCGCCATAAAACCGTGCGTAAAGCCTTACCCGGGTAGACATTAGTAACTGTACAAATTTTTAGCTCTTTATGTCTTGTGGTTCAGACGTGATAAGCGTACACCGAACAGATTTATAGATATAGGCCTAGATAATCGATGCACAATTGTCTCACTACTCAATTAAATTGTATTGTGAAACACGTGAAAACCTGGTTTGATATTAGAGGTGGTTTCGATGCTTTAGATTACATGAACAGAACTCGTGTGCTGCTACGAATCCCCCGTGACGCTGCGTCGGGGCCCACGTTTCCCTGGAATAAGTCGAGGTCAGGGTCTTTGTCTGGTTTCTGGGAAGCGCAGCCCGGGAGTTGCCATGGCAACGGCCGGACCGCCAGATACCGGCTGCGACTATATTTACCACGGCGGCCATGTTGCCACGTGTCCCATCGACCTCACCCGCGCCGCCGGTGGCTGCATCAACCCCTGCTGAAATCATACAAAAGCTGCTATCAAAACTCAAGTTAAACAATGTGTAGATGATATCAGAAAGGTATTGCAGTTTTGTTTATAAGGTAATGCAACAAATGAATGATATGTAAATATTATTTTGAACATTTCCTACTGTTTATCAGTTAACGTTTTCTATGGATTCTTGTGCTTGTCGTTTCAATTAAAGCTCTAGAAATATCGAGCTGAACAATCCGCCATTTTGAATCCCAATCCGACGACATTGTTGTATGATTTGTGTGGCGAAGCGAAGTGAATCAGCGAATATTTTGTGTTTTCATTGTTTCACAGTGTGAAATGGCTGGTTGAGCTGCTCCAAACAGCTCGAATAATAGAAGACATGCTTGCTATGCGTTTTATCGGTTTCCTTCAAACATATATCGGCATAAAAGGTGGCGTCTAAATTCCAAAAGCCAAGTTTGGACGCCAAAATCGAACAACAATCTGTGTAACGTTAAGAACATTTTTTTTATTTGTATTAGAAATAGTTATGCTCACAGGGAGGTAGTAATGAAAATATAAGTAAGCATTGTAAGCAATGGTATAATTTTGCTACAGATTGTTAACATAACACGACAAATAGTGTGTTAAAAGTAAGCTCCTTTTCTTGATTTTATTTAGACCAACTAAGAAGTTATTCTAAAGGCTTTTAATTGTATTTTAAGTGATGCATGAGTGCAGCTGGCTTTACCCAGCAAGTGGTTTTTAAATTACATTATTTCGCATTGCTTCATTGTTTAATTTCAATGTGACTCTCAACAGAATAATATGTAGGCCTAAGCCACGCTGTGAACAGGATGTCTCAAAAAAAAAAAAAAAAAAAAAAAAAAAAAAAAAAAAAAAAAAAAAAAAAAAACTTTGCATGCAACATTCACTTTATTTCAAAGTGCATGCTGAGAGACTTTATTTAGTCGTTATCTAACGAAAGCAGACGTCCTAAGTTATTGAACATATTTTTGACGTAAAATCTTCTCTGAAATATGGCGATGTAAAATAAGCGAGACATACAGGAAGTACAATATCGCAGTTTGACACTATTCTGTAACTGTTTTCGAATGCAACTCTTAGTTACCGTAAACGTATGTGGACGAAACCGTTTAGAAATCAGAGAATACGATAATTGTAACGTACTTTAACTGTATGTGGTAAATATTTAGAACGGGAACATATGCCTTAATTTGGAATGTAAATGATTGTATCATATTTGTAAATAACCATCTAATCACTAACTTCAATTTGCTTGCCTCTTACAGTCAAATGTAAGCAAATAAACTTAACCATTCTGTAATATTTTATCAATTAGGGAAGTACGTATATTTAATGGTGTTAAAAAGCATAAGTATTCCGTAGTCTTTAAATGCGCGCCTTCAACGTGGGATTCAAAATGGCGAATTGTTGTGCTTGTACTATACAGTGCTCTAGTTTCAGTCATGACGTCATAGTAAAAACGTGACACATGATGTTGCAGTTTTTCTTTCTGGGGTCTTCAAGAGGGTGTACACAGGTGTTATGTTAATTTTTCGCTCACATTTCATGTTCGATTGGTGTTATTTTGAAGACTATCTTTCCAAAGTGTTGAAGCACTGAGACGTAAGTGAGTGCTGAAAATAGTCCATTATAAATTTCATCATTATAGTATACTACAACTAATAACTATGGTTAATCGTATTGGAACCAGAAAATCGGTTTCGAATGTAGTGGGCAGTGGCGGCGCTAGACGAAAACTGGGTGTCGGCGAACTCGTCTTTGCGAGGCTCCTTTCATGTTTTCATTAATGAATTAATGAAGAAAATGTTAAATGATCTGAATTATACATCAATAATCATTATACAAAAATTCTATTAGTATAATATACGAGTATTATTGCAATGACAAAAATTACAATAAACAAACATAAATTAGAGAAACGTTTTAGTTTTTCGTCTCACAGAATTTTTTTAAGATGACATTTTAATACTAGCCGCTATTTCGGCTTCAGTTGATAGTACTGACAACGCAGATTTCTTGGTTCACTGTGCTTTTCAAGTTAACTTTGTGAAGTTTCTCTCGGCCGAAGCTGTACCGACTGGAACTGAGCATGATTCTGATTGTTATATAAACATTTGGATATACATCTTCCAAATCGTTTTCTAAAACGTACTGAAGAAATTATTTTACACGTATTTAAAAATTGCATCACTGCTGCACTCATATGAAAATAAATACGGATAACTAAATAGCTGCCAGCCACGAATGGCCGAGAGCACTAAGGCGTCATACCGCGCGAGGTGGCGCAGTTGTAACGCACTGGACTCGCATTCGGGAGGTTGGTGGTTCAAATCCACCTCCGACCATCCAGATTTAGGTTTTCCGTGATTTCCCTAAATCACTTCAGGCAAATAACGGGATGGTTCCTTTCAAAGGGAACAGCCGATTTCCTTCCTCATCCTTACCCAAAACTCCGAGCGTAAGCTCCGTCTCTAATGTCCAAGCTGTCGACGGGATGTTAAATCCTATGCTTCCTCCTTCCACGGTGAGCGAGGTCCCTTGGGTAGGAATGTTGTGTTCGTCCATTGATTAAGCTAGTGTAAATTAGATGTAGGTTGTCGCTATATAACCTATCACTTGGAAAGCGCCGTTAAACATCAAATATAAAAAAAAGAAGAAAAAAACTGAAATCTTAACAATGTTTTGCGAGGCCCCCACAGGTGCGAGGCCGTCGGCGGTGGCCGACGTCGCCGACGCCTAGCGCCGCCACAGGTAGTGGGAACGAATGTGTACAGCTCTCTTTCAAGAGTGTCTAATTCCATAGTGAACTACGAAAACTAATTTTTTTTGTTTATAGATTATTTGTTGAGCTTTTAAGGAACAGAGCTGTCTTAGGTCACAGTAATGACGGAACAAATGTTTCCTCCAAAGAAAGTGATTAAAAACAAAATGGTCGGAAGTCCCATTTGAGAACTCTTAGTGAAACACTAATTAGTTTGTAACAGTGACGTAAACATTCCATGACGTTACAAATGAATTTTTGTTTACACTTGCATATTAGTTGGAAATGCGCTCACTATATCTTCTTATACCTGTCGCAACTGGTGAAGTAATAAATGCTAAATTGTTACAAAATGAAACTTTCTTGATACTGCACAAAAATATTAGCAGTACGTCCTGTCATTTACAATTCATGAGTCCTACATGAAGTAAGTCATAGAAAATTACTGAAATATATGTTTTTCAGTGCCGCGGCGGAGTGGCCGAGCCCATTGAGGCGTTATGCTACGATGCGCGAGGCCATTCCCCGTAGGGGGTTCGAATCCCCCCTCGGGCATGGATGTTTGTGGCGTCCTTAGTATTAGCTAGTTCATAAGTAGTTTGTAAGTTTAGGGGCTGATAACCCCGTAGTTAAGTCCCGTAAGCTCTACAAACATTTGAACATTTTTGTTTTCAGTTACACTACACATTTTAAACAGTTTCACAAACAACAAAAATTACTGCATTTATCCATTCTTTGATGACTTCCAAGAAGTATTGAACACAATTTCAAACAATTTGTAAACCTTTTTGCGATTTGATGCTTACAGTCAAATATTTTGCGTATCAAGTCATACGCGGTTATCATCTGTATGTCTTTGAGCGACATGTTCAATACCACAATAATTGTAAATTATTTTTTACTCTGCTTTAGTACTTTATTATCTCACTATAAGCTTATTCCGGCCTTAGGACATCATCAGATGTTATGTAAATACGAGTAATATAGAGGAATTGTTACATATATTCTTATAACATAATTACATTAAATTTTTACAATATTTTACTTACATTACTTATAATATTGTTGTCGTTTATTTGCTGCCCAATTGATTTTAAAAGCTGTTGTAATGCTTATCTATTGCTGCTTATCTGTATATGTGCAGCCGCACTGGTTAAATTAATCGATTTTTGTAATCAATTTTTGTAGTTGCAGCACAGTCTAACATATACAGTCGCGACACTCACTGCTGTAAAAGTTGTTACCAACTGACAGCTGCAACGACACTAGCGCTCCTAGCGGTGGGTAAGCCACCGAAAGAGTGATGTTTGTTTGTAATTATTTGTGTGCGTAATTAATGAAATAGTTAATATAATTTTTGTGTTACAAGCATCAGTAATATATCAAGAGGCATACATAACACGGAAAGTAATGTAAAAACAGTCGAACTTACTGATTCAGTGGTATAACGAAGAACTTCGTCATGAACCAATACGTACGAATATGTGTATATTTGCAGCTTATTCCGCTGAAAGTAAGTAGAATATAAACATAATAGAAACATAAATTTCTATTGTGGTGTGTTCTTACTATGACAAAGAGTTTTTTGACACGTATCGTTGTGGTATGGGGTCTAATGATTCGCACATGTTTAGGCTTCACTCGTCTTTATTATAAGCGCATATTCTTTTGAGTGTGATTACTTTAGCTTAAGAAGACATTGTCTTGAAGATTCTTGCCGTTTGTGGTTCAGCTGTAGCAACAATTGTGGAATTGGGTTCTTCTTTGTTGAATACAGTATGGTTGCTTTTTCAGTTTTCTTGTCACGTTTCTGATGTTTTCCTTCAGCGACAGTTGTGGTGACTGATTTGGTATGTTAAATACCGTCGTTATTGCATTCTACATTCGTTTCCTACGTTCCACGCTCACCGATTTCACTGTAATTAGAGTGGACAAACGTTAACGTTCTTCAGAAGAAAAAACACGTCTTTCTGCCAAAGGGCGGGTATTCGGTGTTTCCTAGTCATTTTTCTATTTTAATAGTAATTTAAATTATTTAGTATAACCCTGTGGGTTACAAGATATCAGTAAATAAACTGTGTCGTAATGTACCGTTTCCAACCTTATCAGTGATCTTAGGAGACGTAAGGAAGACAAAGGTGGAGCTATTTTTAAGTTATTATCTATTTTATGATACTACATACGTTCTCTAATGTAAAAAAAATGTGTTAAAATCGATATAAACGATACTATTCGCACTCATCCACTATCGTATTCATAAAAGTAGCTTGCCCTCCGCTTGGAGCGCTGCTGTCGCAGTGTATAACAAAAATCTGCGGAAGTGTCGTGACTGTATTTGTTAGACTGTGGTTGCAGCATTCAGCGATATTATAAGTTTACATGATTACCATTAATTTATACATTAATATCTTTGGTTTATTTATTGGCTTTGGATTGGAGTTTTACTATGGATTTGGAATCTTTGGTGTTGATCCATTCTCTTGTCTGCTTATAATCTGAATGAAATTTTCGATATATTTTTTATGTTTTAATTCGGTTTGTTCATTTAGTACATCGTTCTGATTGTTGTGTATATGGGAATAATTTATAATTATTGTGGTATTGAGCAAGACACGTATTAACAGAAGTTGCACAACTCGCTATATGCAAATTACTTCAGTTAAATTCATCCAATATTTGAGAATGAGACCACTAAGCGATTTCTAACAATTATTATTATTATTTTACATATCGGAATTCGATTCTTAAAAGAATAGGGGTCGAAAGTTGGGGGACGGTTTACTGAGAGACGCTATTGCCTCCTATGAGAACTTGATTTAACAGTACGTATGAAGCTTTTGTTTTGGACTAGAGCAGCCATATACTCGGACACACCAGAAAGTGATGCCTTCGGCTTTGATACGGGCTATTCCATTTGAAACCAGACGAAAAATGAGGAAATTGACCACGTAGTTTTTTTTAAATGTTTAATAATTTGTGCCGGCCGCGGTGGCCGAGGGGACTGAGGCGCTCCAGTCACGGTCTGCACGGCCACTACGGTCGGGGGTTCGAATCTCCCCTCGGGCATGGATATTTGTGCCGTCCTTAGGATAAGCTAGTTGATGAGTAGTTTGTAAGTTTAGGGACTGATGACCCCGCAGTTAAGTCCCTTAAGCTTAACATAAAAAAAATAATTTCTACATGTGCTAATTATTGTAAATGAAAACTACTGTCATCCCTTCAATGTTCACTATTTATCTAGTTAAAATTCGCTGAAGTTGGCGTTATTTTCCGAACGCGACTTTGCGTGTTTTGTAACTCAAGAACGTCATACCGGTTATCAGTGAACAACGTTTCATTTTGAAGCTGAATATCAAAAGTTGATGTAGGTATATAACGATAACATGACAACAATTAATTCATTGTTGCAAAACTTTTTCTTATTTATTAAAATAAATGCGTTTTCACAGGGATTAAAATTACATAAGCTTGAACTTCCTTTTATTATACGTTGATTTCCGTTTTGAGTTTTATGGAGTCTTTTATTTTCAACGTGAGAAAAAAAAATTGATTCATACGAAAGCTCGCACTGCACTAACAAGCTAGACTGCGGCGGGATGTCTCCGCCGTTCAACAGGGGAACATGCCTCGCAGCTGGATACGGTGAACAGCAGCCAGAAGGATTGACTGGTTGCTTACAACACGGCACAGCACAGCCTGCGTGATACAGCGTAGCGCAGCCGGCATATCTGGAGTAGTTTCTGGATACAGTTTATGTTTTATGCAGCTCTCTATTCAAAACACCGTAAAACTGTTTACCTATACTGTTTTTAAATCAAATGTTAAACAACATGGCGTACATTTTATTCCATTAAAAAATCATATTATAGACAAAAGACGACAAATGATGAAAAGTACTTGAAATGTAAATTCTAAAAATGCTGTATAAATACCACAGTAATCTATCCTATTTGTAATTTTTTTATTTTTTAAAATTTTACTTTGAATGGTTTCTACACTATGAGTGGCATAAACGCGTGATTTCATGAAATTATGTTACTTTCGCTCCTAAGAAACAACTGGAGCGTTTGAGTATCACTGTTGCAAGTTTGTCAAAGATATTAATGTCTACTTTCTATGACAGAAAAATGAAACCCCACAAGGTTTCCTGGTGTCCGATATGAAATGGAATACTTTTGAAGATTTTTTAATAAATCAAACGTCATCAACACTTCACGCTTTTGTTCTTCATGACTGTATATTTATTTCTAAACATATTCACCCAAGTAGGGGACACACTTCTACCAACGAGACACCCCCTCGTTGATACCACCACTGTAGAATGTTGGAAATTTGTAGACAGAGCCACATCACCTCTGCCTATGTCGCTTCATCACTATCAAACCAAAGTCCTCCAGGGTGTTCATTAAGTTTTGAAAACATTTTTATTTATGTTGTGGCGTAAAGTCATCGGCACAAGCCAGACGCAAGAGAACGATCGTGGAGAAGGCAGTGGATGACCGGCAGCCAATCACACGCTGGCGCCGCACCTCCTGGAGGAAGCAACCTAGAAGTGCGCCCTGTACCAGCTGCTATATCTAGACCGACATGCGTCTGGACTGGCCTGTCCGAACTCTACTCCGAAATAACCAGTCACTAGGACTCAGCGCAGCTAGCATCGTACAAGAAGACGCCACCGCGAGAAGAGACAGAAAGACGACTTTCTCATAAGGTGAGTAACTGTGTAATTAATAGTAAATAAAACTTGTATTCAGAATGAAACTTCACTCTGCAGCGGAGTGTGCGCTGATATGAAACTTCCTGGCAGATTAAAATTGTGTGCCGGAACCGGGACTCGAACCTGGGACCTTTGCCTTTCGCGGGCAAGTAGGAGGCGAGGTACTGGCGGAAGTAAGGTTGTGAGGCGGCATCGTGAGTCGTGTCGGGATAGCACAGTTGGTAGTGCGCTTGCCCGCGAAAGGCAAAGGTCCCAGGTTCGAGTCCCGGTTCCGGCACACAATTTTAATCTGCCAGGAAGTTTCAAAACTTGTATTACTAATCAGTATAGCTGTTTTAGCTGTCCACTCATAGCACACATTGTGAGATTACTGCCCAATAGAAATTCTGGTAATTAATAGCATTTGATAATTAAACAGTATGAAGTTCACTGCAAACATTGACCATTCCAATGCACTAAATGTTACACAATTTTAATCTTATTAATTATGGTAGCAATGTATGTACACAGTTGGATGACAACATTTATAGTTAGGCCATAGGTAAAAATTCTCCACGTTGAGATTTGCTGTGTGCTTGTAGCTGACGGGAGGCCAGCGAGCAGGCCGACGTTGGTGGCTTGTTCCAACTTAGGATTTTCCAGTTAGTTTCCGGTGAGGGGAGAGAGGGACAATGGCGAGTGCCAGGCACAGTGCAGTGCACAAATATTGTAATACTACTGGCATTTGAAGTAATACGATGCAGTTAGGAACCTTTAAGGCCCTCATTACAAAATAGCCTGTTGATAAATAAACAATACATTAGCTGATATAGTCACATCTAACGTAATATGTTTAATTGACAATGAAAAGTAATAAATTACCAACGAAGACAAGACAGTTACACAACTAGCATGGCAATGTTTGTTTATAAAAATAATATATTAACTATTTCCCATTTTACTTTCAATTAATCTTTTGTATTTTATCTTGAAGTATTCAGTTAAATCACTTATCTGTGGTATAAGAAATTGCACAATTATGATAAAGAGTACAAAGGATGTTTATACTAATATAAAAACGTAAGAAAATATTTGTTTAATGTGTAGTGTAATTATTTTGATTTTAAGTAAAGTTTTAGAAATGTATGGCTGAGCGCTGTACGATGGCAAATCGGTTAGAACAGTTCACATGCGGAAGTTGATGACGTAGGGGAAAAAACCCCGACAGTTGAGCTTTTGGCACGCGCGCGCGCGAGGGCAGGAAGTGAGGACTCCAGAGCACGTCGTGTGGCTGGCCGGGCGGCGTCGCTCTGCGTCAGTCGGCATGTGGAGCTCGAGGTGGTGACTGGAGATTTGTCTGTGGCAATCGCCAAGTGTGGTTGCTCGTCATAGACTGCACCAAGTTAAATCGAGTGCTACTGTGTGTTTGTGAATATTTAGCCGGTGGAACAAGGTGTGCATCGCATTGAATTAAAGTGACTGTGATTTGTTAATGTAACACGTGTCGTCGCATAGGCATAAACATAAACGGTATTTGAGACAGCCGCATGGTGTGAAAACAATTCGCGACAAATATTCATTTTGTCTGGGGGCTCACGAGCTATAACTTCATTTGGTAAATTTACCGACATACAGACGCGACAGCCACAGGGTTCAAATATTGTGAAATAAACAACATAAAGTGAACTTTCACGTGTTTTCAAAAATAGTAGTTAGTACACCCTTTTCTCTCATGAACTTGATTTTATTATGAATTTGTTTTGTTAATCATATGCAGGGAAGGAAAGCTACGAACGTGTGATATCATCCCCTAGAAAACGAGTCAGTCGCAATCACAGTTCCAGTGTTTTTGCATGTTTAGGAAATTGGTTCGCAGCTGGTGGTTGTGAGTTTACAAAAATTAAACTTTCTCTATTTTAAACTCTCACCCCGACCTTCACCCTCACAACATCCTAAGAACATCCTTTCTAGAAAATTAAGGTGGGAAGGACAAAGCAATTTATTCATGTCAACAGCATCACCAAATCAGAAATTTACAACAGTCATACATAGGGTATTTACAAAGAGTACAGCATTAAAATTAGCATATAAGTACTCTAACATTCATACATAGGGTAATTAGAAAGAGTATAAATTTTGGATATAAAACTGGGTAGGGATAACAGAGCAAGTACAAATATATATATATATATATATATATATATATATATATATATATATATATATGCCGGCCGCAGTGGCCGAGGGGATTGAGGCGCTCCAGTCACGGTCTGCACGCCCACTGCGGTCGGGGGTTCGAATCCCCCCTCGGGCATGGATATTTGTGCAGTCCTTAGTCTTAGCTAGTTCATAAGTAGTTTGTAAGCTTAGCGACTGATGACCCCGTAGTTAAGTCCCATAAGTTCTACAAACATTTGAACATTTGAAAAATATATGGAGCGCAGTGCAAAACATATCTTGCGCAGAAGACTTTTAAATATAAACTCTGTACACCTCACATAGAGGTATGGAACTATGAATTACTAGCTAAACATATCTAGCCCACAAACGAGTGACGTCAACTGTATTTGGCCTTGCTGCCATAAGGTCCTCTATGTAACGGGTCACAGGAGCAGGAGAACGTACGTACAGTAGTTTGTGGCACTCCCCATTCACAGAGGGTAGTGTCCCCATTTATTAAGAGCTTCTCTTGATCTTGCATTGCCCGTTGAGTGACTTCCAGGTTTCCCACTTTTCGTCACATCCGGATGCTGGTTTCTCTTTAGGTTCATCCAGTGTCGATTTGAGATCTCCCTCCAAAGGCCCACTCTTGTTTTGGGCTCTTCATAGTCATTCGTTCATCTCAGGAAACTCCGTCTTGATTTTAATCGCTGATAGATAGGTTGGCATCAATGGATGAAGTGGCATTCAGATTCTACGGATTTCAGTCTGTATCCCTGCGGACGGCAAGAGGAGCGATTATGGATCTTGTCGAGAGGGGTGGGCTGGAAACATGCTGTGATGGTTCTGCTTGTCTCGTTGAAGACGACATCGACTTATTTTGCGTGTGCTGATTTATGCTAGTCCGGGCGTGCTTTCTCGCCAGCAGTCCGACCCAGGGCAAGTGCTGAGGATTTGAGGACCATAGGTTTGGCTCCCCAATTAGATCTTGGCAGCTTACGAATTATGTTATTTCTTCCACTATTAGTTTCGTATTCAGGCAGTGTTGTTTGTATGTTTAGGACCCTGTATAGAGTGACACGCAGGTATTTTGGGTTGGGGCATGGCACTGAAAACAGGCGAAAATCGTATTGTGCCAAGTAGGCTACTATAAATGAAACTTTCACTCTGCAGTAGAGTATGCGTTGACATGAAACTTCCTTGCAGATTAAAATTGTATGCCGGAACCGGGGCTTTTACCTTTCGCGGGCAAAGGCTGTGGTTAAGCCATGTCTCGCCGTATCCTATCTTCCGAGAGTGTTATTCGCAGGAGAACTTCTGTGAAGTTTGGAAAGTTGGAGGCGAGGTACTGACAGAAGTAGAGTTGTGAGGGCGGACAGTGAAGCGTGCTGGGATAGCTCAGACGGTAGAGCGCTTGCCCGCAAAAGGAAAGGGCCCAGGCTCGAATCCCAGTTCCGGCACACAATTTAATCGTCCAGGAAGTTTCAGGGTCAGTATGGATGACGATCTACGACAATGACTCCAAAGTGTCTTACTACTGCAGAAGTCGCAGCCCGCATCTGTAGTGTGACGTCATACTGAAGGAGAGTAGAGACTGCTCCATGTGTGGACCAACTATTCCAAGTTGGCGCATTCAGTTTTCAGAAGCGATACTGTTACACATAACCATGTTAGCTGAAAGTCGGCTGAATAATGTTAGTAATATGTAATACCTCATGCGATATTAAGAATAGAGTAAAAAATCTTAGAAATTACGTCTGAGCATCCAGATCCCGTAAGAGTACCCAATATTGTATGCTACTGTTGTTCCAAAAGAAGCAGCCGATATTCTCTCAGCCGGTTTACAGTCTGTCGCTGAGCTATCTCTCACAATAGCATGGGTTGAGGCATTCAAAACTCTGCTGTAGAAGACACAGAAGACCAACCCTAGGTTGTCGCGATTTCATTCCCCGCCATCTACAATAGGCATACATTAGGTGCATGTATTTACAACAAGAAACATGCTGTGGAAGCTAAGTAGATGTACACATTGAGTTGTGGTAATAGGCGATCAGCTTTAATACTTGTGGATCGTGTCAAAATAGTTAATATGCAATCCTACGGTTGTCCATTCCTTTAACCGAGAGGAATGGCCGCGTGGACTAAGGCGCCGTGCGGTTGTTCCCGCCGGAGGTTCGAGTCCTCCCTTGAGCGTGGGTGGGAGTTGTCCTTAATGTAAGTTAGTTTAAGTAGTTTCTAAGTTTAGAAACTGATGACCATAGCAGTTGCTCCAACATATTTACAAACATTTCAACTTTCCATTCCTATAACCAATAATGACTTCAGTACCTCTAAATAACCGTGCTTAATAATGAAAATGTATGAGTAGTGATAATACAATATGCGTCTATGCATATTACAAAACAAAGTCCTTCTGCCGCGTCTGTACTCGATAAACTCAAATACTACTGAACGGATTTTCGTACGGTTTTCACCAAAGGTCGATATTCTGCATGCGTGAGGTTTAGGTCTATATTTCATTAATGTACGTGGCAGTGGGTGGCGACCAAAAATCCGCAAACCTTGTGAGAATACGGTTCTTGTTTCATTATGCGTAGGCTGAACATATGGCACATTTTAATCTTGCAAACATGCTCGATGCATCAGGCTGTTACGATACTAGGACAGAATAAAATGTTGGCTTATACTTATATGGTCTGCTACCTGTACGAACCCGAGCCGTGTTGGAGATTTCGTATAAAGAGTGTAATGGGACAAAATAAAGGATCCCATTGCATGGTTTCCAGAAGCCGCGAAAAGGCACATGAACCGTAATAGATAGGTACGTGTTACATTTGTACTTTAAAATATTGTATGTTTATGTTAAAAGTATATGACGTCATTCCATCAACGTTTACCCACACTTACATTATCGCATATTGACACCACCATGACGTCTTATTTGAACAGATATGAAATGCTCTGTTGATTGAATTACCAGACTTTCAGTATTCGTCGACTTTTCGATATTAGGGAGCACTGCATACAGAAAAACTACATTGTCCCCAGTGCAACACTGCAACATTCTAATACTTCAGCATTCACTTACTGTGAGAGATAAACAGTTTAGTACTATGCCATAGAACCAGTACATGGCGCTGTTATTTTTCATCTCAACGATGGAAGTGTTTTCAGAAGTTCATGCCAGACAGACAATTACACACCTCAGTCTTAACTTTATGAAAACAAACTAACAATGAATTTACATTGTTCCAAAGTACGGACTTAAATTAATTTCACTTTTCGTACGAAACACTTTATGAACATTCATCGTTTTCGACAATCACTTCTACTTAAATTTGACATCTTGGCTAGAAGAACTGAGATTATTGACGGAGCTATCCAACAAAGATTCTGTTTTTGCTGACCTAGGTTCGGAATCCTAAAAAACCATGATATACACAGGTCCCTCTTTTAAAAACCATTACGAAGCACGGGCATATAAGCTAGTTATAAAATAAATAAAAATAAATTTAATTCCTTTCCTCCCCTGGTATATCACCCCTCTACCTCATGATAACATCACAATTTGAACAATTGCTAGGTTAATGTAGAAGCCGTCTCCGTCGCGTTGCAGTTTTACCGGACATTCGCGTAGTTTCTCGTTGCTGAGAGAGATGCCGCCACTGCTTGTCAGAGCTCGTATGAGGGAGCAGACTGACGTAATGAGCATTCGCTGCCAGACGCCGCGATGCTAAGCGCCGCTCGCGGCGGAATGTGGGAGCACGCGAGAGCGGCTACGGCGGGCTTCGCAGAAGCTGCGCGCGCGGCCTGTGGAGCACACGAGTGCGCGCTGGCCGACCCCCGTGATTCCAGGAACGCCGCCCTTGTCGGCTTACGGTCGCTCCCCGCAGCCCGGTGCCGGGCGCTTATTAATCTCTCTGAGTGTCCGGCTCCCAATACCCGCCGTTATTGCGCAGTTCGGCGACCTCTTCACGCTGCCAAGCCACTGTGTTCTCGGAACCGGCCTGCTAGTCTGCGGAAATTGGTCAGTACTCGGCTAACGAACGTATCCTGATGTCATCGACCCCATCCCTGTAACGATTTCTTTCTCTCTCTCTCTCTCTCTCTCTCTCTCCCTTCTCATCGCTCCCCCTCCTCTGTTCCTCTTTCTTCCTCTTTGTCTGTCTGTCTATCTCTCTCTCCCTTCTCATCGCTGCCCCCTCATCTGTTTCTCTTTCTTCCTCTCTGTCTGTCTGTCTCTTTCTCTCTCTCTCTCTCTCTCTATCTATCTACCTTCGTATTTAACTCTCTCTGCTTCCAATAACCCGATAGCACGTTGGCTAGTAAAACGTTTATGGCTCCAATACAAAAACAATTTCGAACGACAGGGTTGACGTAAAACAGTGGAGCAGCACTACTGTAGTGTTGATTTCGTAACCATACACTGTATGAATTTTTATTTTGGCGCAAGAAATATGGCCCGCGGAAGGGTTTTGTGTGCCCCACCAAGACATTTACAAAAATCATAGGAAAAGAAAAATTTCATTACCCGCGCGACTAAAAAAAAAAAAAAAACTGCGCTACTTGGTAGTGCGTACTACCGAACCGACAGATGAGGTACAAGTGACATTTCCCATAAAAATGAGATTAGCGAAACTATATCATGATAAAGCGTGTGTAATTATTGAGGCAGAGGGATAGAAGTGGACTCTCACTGTGCCCAGTTACCCGTGCTTCCGGAAAGCATCAGTTCCGAAACTCTTATCAAAATTATAAGAAGTATACCCCTTTACTTCTGACTATCATTTATATCTGACGATTTTTATGATACCTTTTATGAAATGTAAACCTAATTAATCAATGCATTTTAACGCTTTCACTGGTACTTCCAAAATTGTAACTCTGTGTGTGATTAGAAATAAAGAAAACTTGCATTTTCATAAAAAATTTGGTGTTTCACTAAGGGTGTTTGCCTCTGTAACTTGTAAAATAATACGTGACGGGAAATTTTAATGCGATAGGTCAACACAAGAAATGTTACACTTTCTGCGGAGCTATGAACATAATTTATTGTATCATTTTCGAAAGAGTTACACCACAAAGATATACTTTTTTTAAATGGAACAATAGTTTTTTCTATCGTGTATTGGATTCGTTTAAACCAGCTGCGCCCAAATCAATCTACATTCCTATCACTGTTAGTTTGGGAACTACAAGCCTTCAAAATTCCGGGGGCGGAGGCTGCGATAGCTTCGCTGACTGGCCGAGTGGCTATCCTCTGGGACACGGCCCACTGTCTCATGACCACTAGCCAGTCAGCAACGCTGTCGTAGACTCCGCCCCCTAAACTTTGAAGGGTTGTAGCTCCCAAACTAACAGTGATAGGAATGTAGTTTAAATTGATTTGGACGCAGCTGGTTTCAACGAATCCAATGCACGATAGAAAAAACTATTGTTCCATTAAAAAAATTATATCTTTGGAAAATGATATGCCGCCAGATTTATAAGGTGCGACACTCCGCTAACCTCTGTGTCTATAATGTGGCCCCCGAGCCAAAAAATTTGCCCACCCCTGGTTTAGACATAAATCACACTGCCGGAAAATTTTGGTATCTATCATGTTTTCTACTCCGATTAGATGTCTGTAACATCAAACAAATTTTTTCTTGACAGAAGTCGTATCAGTTTGTAATTACATTAATGCTCAACAGTGATTAAAATCCGCTGGAGCACTCTTTGTTGCATTTCTCCTCAATTCATGACTCCGCTACCTTCTATGCAGTAAACGATCAACTAAATGCTTAGAACAGACTCCAACGTATACGATATGCATGGTGTTGCCATGTATCAACAAAAGTATGTCTGAAAAGGTAACAAAAATTTACGTTGCCAAAAGGCAACACCATGCAATGCAGGTGTAAATTTAGGTTTGGTGTTGTACAGACTTGGATTAAATACCGCTTACAGAATTGAATGAATTTGGGAATATCTGCAGGAATTAAATTTTTAAAGATTATGTCAGTCTAGAGAATAGGCGTAGTCAGGGTGTGATTTCGGGAAGGGTTTTTTCAATGAATGGTCACTGCAAATGACTGGATACTAGAAAGTCAATATGGTAAAGGAACAACATTAGAAAAACCTCCTGGGAATCTATGTATTCTCCAAAAGAGGGACAAGATAATCACATCATGATAATAGACAAATGTGGATCGAAACACGGATGGCAATCGAAAAGGTAATATGCGAAGCTTTCAATAACTTCTGAAGCATTATCAGAGAAACACCGTTTAACGATTTATGGATTTTGTTGATTTTGAACAAACCTTTGATAGAGTACAACGAGAAGCAATTACGGAGTATCTCCAAAGATATCAGTATCGTGAGGATGATGTACAGAGAACATGGGGGAAACTGTCAGAACCATTCACACTCAATTCTGTAGGAAGGCCAGGTGTTTGCTTTCACCACTGCTGTTCTTGCTGACATTACATGGTATTATGAAGAAGGTAACCCAATAAGTGTACAGTGGACTCTGTATGACCGCCTGGAGGACCTGGACTTTGCAGACAACATCTGTCTTCTGTCCCATACTTTCAAGGATATGAGCGAGGAGCGTAAGGAACAGGAAACAGAAGCTCAGACAGTTGGATTAAAAATAAACACGGCGAAGACTAAGGAGGTTAGGTTGAACAGTAAGATCAAGAACCCGCTAGTCGTGAAACGAGAGGAGATTGAGCAGGTGGAGAACTTTTGTTATCTGGTAAGCATTGTTTCCAAAAACGGAGGGGCGACAGAAGACGTTGAAAGTAAGGATCAAAAAGGCAAAAGGGGCCTTTGCCCAGCTGCGACCAGTTTGGACATCTCGTGAAATATTGTTGAAGGTAAACCTTAAAATCTGTGAATCGAATGCAAAATTCGTTCTCTTTTACGGGTGTGAGACGTGGAAGGTGACAGCACAAATACACACCTTCATCAATTAATGTTTGATGATTGTACTGGGAGTACGCTGGTCAAATGTTATCTCAAATTAAGAACTATGGCTATACACCCAGCAACGGAAAGCCGAGGTAACCATAAAAGAAAGGAAATGAAGATGGGTAGGACACACCATGAGAAGAGGTCGGCAACATATTCCAAAGCGGGCTTTAGGATGGAACCCACAAGGAGCGAGGGACAGAGGCAGACCACAGGACTGTTGAAGCGGAGGTGGCAGCCGCTGGCCACACTTGGGGTGACATCAAGATGGCGACATCAAGGTGGCGACGAACAGGGTCAGGTGGAGAGCTGTAATATGTGCCCCATGCTCCACACCGGAGTAAAAGAAATCAAGTCACCGCTGAACTCAAATTTTGCTGTACGTGAAAACTGTCAATGGCAAAATATAAGTGTGCAGATACTCTTTGACTAGACGGGAACCTTGATTCGTTTATATAGGTATATCAAGGAATACTGATGACTCACATTGTAATTAATACTGACGTTGAGAAACAACTCAAATATCTAAAGTACAGCGGAGTTCCAGAACCCGATAGTTTCTAAACAGAAACTCCGCCGGTTTTAGTCCCATTCTTTACCGTAATTTACTGTGGGTTCTTTGAGCAAAGAATTATTCCTAGTGATTGGAAAACAGGCAAGTCACACTAATCTATAAGGAGGAGACATATTAAAAGAAGACCGTATGAGAAACCAAGTAAAGTGCTTATTATTTCAGTGGTAATCACAATAACTGTCAGTACATTTAATTGACTTTGAGACAAGACGGTCAATACCTCGGTGTTTGCAGTTAGCTACAGAGTCAGGTTACACCTCTTCCTCCAAAATATACCGATGACCATGGATGTCTTTCTTCAGATCTCCAAAATAAGGGAAACGTACGGGGAGAAATCGGGACTGTATGGTACAGGCATAACGGCTTCCCAGCCTTGACAAAATAAAGGCGGGCTTTATCCTCATACAGAATGATGCCACTTTTTGTTGATGAAATTTTTGCTTAGGTGTGCGTCAACAGCCGTAATATACTTCAAAAAATGCATAGCCAACCATCAGCTGTTTATTGTATTTTAAACATTACCGGTTTCGGATATTATCCATCTTCAGAAGAGTAAAATTAAACAGGCTGATTGATAACTACATAGCTGATCTGATACACTTAACAGAGAACGAAGTATTCACACCATGAATACTTCGATCTCTGCTAAGTGTATGAGATCAGCTATGTAGTTATCAATCAGCCTGTTTAATTTTACTCTTCTGAAGATGGGCTCCCGCTAGCGAAATACAGCTCGGTAATAGCAACATCAGCGCAAGTATTTTTGAAATTCTCTATCTCGAACGCGTCAGCAGACAGATCGTGTAAATGATTTCTGTAATGTGCTCTATTAGGTTTGGGATAGTATACAATGCTAAAAATGTTAGAAATTACGTGTTGAACGAGACTTGAATTTGATTTGTAAAAACCAGAATATTTAGGCGTCCCGGCTAAACCCCGCCGGGACACGGGGGCAGGTCTCCAAAAGCCGAAACTGTCCCGGTTTGGTCACTTAAATTTAGAACATTTTTAAATGAAACTGGGGGTTTATTACAGTAAGAATAAATACATAGTGCTCACAATTACATTTTAGTAGAAGAGAGAATGAAGAGGCGTCCGATCAGTACGAGAGTGCAGAACAGAAAGGCCTAGAGCGCTTCCGTTCTCTCTCCAGGCTGGTTGAAAAAATTGATAATCGCAAAACAGAGATATCTATTGAAGTGAGAACGGATACGTAAGCGACAAGCATCGCAGATACGGAGTAAGTACAGTACAGTGTTAGTTTCTTCATCCTCTAGATCAGTGTAACCCAACCGTTTTGAATACGTGACCCCCTTCCAACTAAAAGTAGTTTGGTGACCTCCCAACACCTCCCCGAACCATAATATAACTGTGTGTGTAATTACAAAGGCAACGAATTTAATTTTCTTCTGTATATGCAAATTTCTCGTAAAAACAATAATGATACATTATTGTGTATTATAGAATAAATTTTATTCAATTTTTCTGAGTGGAAGACACAATATTATTACACGAAATCCGAAAAAAAAATGTTGCATAACGAGGTTTCACATTGCATGTAACGCTGAGAAGCTTTGGTCGTTGAGCAGGATCCCACTGCATAGTCAATTCGTATCGGGCCCGGCGCACGACTGGAAACCGAATGGTCGCGGGTTCGAAACCCGGTCTGACCTCGGATTTCCTCAGTCTGCGTTTTAACTCATCCTTCACCTTTCAACAATGTGAGGAGTCGCCAGAAACGACACGTGGTTCGGATTCCACGTTAAGCTGCAGACCTCCTTTCCTTTCCCCGGTTGGACAACTGGGCTGGGCTAGGCCGAAGTGGCGTCCAATTGAAAGACTTGCACCACGACATGAGCAACACGAAATATTATATATTACAAAAATCTAAAAAAATTAAAGTCAGTCGGCCAGACCAAACTGCCCGGCAGATTTCCTCCATTTTTGTTTTAAACGAAAGGTATTCCTCCACAGATTTGTCATCAAGTATCAGAATTTACGTAACTCTCGTCTTCCTTCTTCCTATACTCAAAAGCGATTTTCTTCTTTATATTTTCTATGGGGGATGTCCTTGCTGTAAACTAAAGTCAGTCGATCAGACCTTTCTATCCGACTGTTTTCTTTCATGTTGGCTTTAAACGAAGGGTATTCATTCTCAGATTTGTCATCAAGTATCAGAAATTAAGTCTCTCCATCCTCTTTTTTCTTATTTTTCAAACGCGGTATCCTTCTGTCCTTGCATTGAATATTGTCATCAGTTTGTTTTACGATATTTTCGGTTCTAATTAAGGTACGCAGTTCTTTTTGACCTACCAACTGTCCGCGGATGAAGCTCTTTCATTTGTGCTTTTAAACACTTGCATTGATTGGTTCTGAAGAAAGCTATGCGTGAACATTCAACTTGACTTTCATTTTTTCCAATTTTCTTGTCATTCCACTAATGGTGTGATCTTTTCGCAGGGTCCTCTGGTTATTATTATAACAATCGAAGTTCTCAAAATGTTCAGATGTTTGTAAATCTAAGGGGCGTAACTGCTGCGGTTAGTAGAGGTGACTGACATGAAATAGAATAGAAGAGTTTATGTTTTGCTTTATATGATATTTTATTCAAAATAGGTTCCTTGTAAGTCAATACAAAACTTGCAGAATTATCAAGTTTCTTTCTTAACAATTCTGATACTCAACCTTTGTAATTGCTTGCAGTTCCATGGTCGTAACCTTCTGGATATCTCAAATCGTATCGCAGTGCTTTCTTTTAATTCTCATTATCAGTTTTAGGAATACCAGAAGTTTCAGAGACAAATCAATAAGGAGGCTGTTCAAGAACCACTGTACATTTCGAGCTAAGAAATCTTTAATTGGCCTTTGTGCGCTGGTGCATTGTCGTGCAACTAGTACTATGTTACTCGAATGCGGTGTCTATAACGAACAGTCCTCGCCCGTAAATGATTTGAAACTCCCAATATTCTTGCAATAATTGACCTTACGGACTAAATTTTTGGTGTAGAATTCCTTTGGAATGAAAGAAAATAGTGAGCCTTGCCCAGTCACAGCTTTTCCGTATAAGCACAGCTTACGTTTCATGAAAACATCTAGTTTTGTCAACTTCCACGATGCGAGACATGAATATCGGCTGATATTTTAATGTCTCTGCGGTTTCAGATTGTCGGTATGCCTAGCAACAACATATACTCGTTTTGTCAAAATTATTAGCTACAATACGAAGTACAGTTGTGTTCACGTTCAAATGTTTCTAAATATATTGCACTCAACTACTCTGGTTATTAATTCATAACCGTACAAACTACTTACACTACTTATGCTAATGACAACACACACATCCATGCCCAAGGGAGGATTCGAACCTCCGACGCGGGAGGCCGGCTACTCTCTCGCGGCAACCATAGTCATCAGTCGCTTTACCGACTTGGGAGCGTTTGACGTAGAATTGACCTTCCGACAGGCAACCATTTCCTAGTTTCTGTTCATTTACACCCCACCCCTCTTCCTGTCTCTCTCTTTTTTCTCCGTCCATCTCTGTTCCCCTCGTCATAGATATTAAAAATGAAAAATAAGTAAATAAATAAATGAATAAAAAAATAAAAACTAGGAATTCACTTGGAATTGCTTGATAATAGCGAAAAATTACGCCAAAGTTACAATTCCACAAAAGGAAATGGAATGTCGACACCAATAAACAACTTTATTTGCAGACTTTGCTAGTACCATGCTGTGATTTTATCGACCCAGCAGTTGTGCCAATGTAGTCTCCCGCAAAGCTCGTGTTACTTCATTTATTTCTTCGTGACCAGAATATAACATTATGCATATACTGTAGATTATTATGCAGAAATTAGAAAAAATATATAAGTATATAAATATATATTTGTATTCCACGTAGTACAAAGAAATCTGCAGTTCGAACTACCTTGTCACTGGAGACCACAAGATCATCCATCGAGAGAAGTTCTCCTACACTGGTCAAAACAATTAGGGGATCAATTGAGATATCCAGGTTTTGAAGAATTATCGTCCGCAGAATGAACTAAAATAGCTCGACGGCTTTCTGTCAGTTCTACGGAGAGGAGACTACAACATTACTGCAACCGACACAGTGGTAGTAACAGAAAGTTGCTGCACAGGGGGTTCGTGTTGAGATTTGTTTACTCTACCAAACGAATTACACAAGCAGTTGCGTTAGCGCGGTGAGCAGGTAGTGCAATGCAACAGCGTGAGTCATCCGAATATATGGCATAGAGAGCCATAGGGAGGTTTCAATCGGAACAGACACAGAGGAAGGTGGCTGCAGCTGTTGAAGTGTCCCAATGTGTGAAATACAAAATCTGGACGAGATATCAGACAACAGGCACCGTTGAAAGAAGGCAAGTCAGAGGTTTTCAACGGGTAACATCAGCAAGAAATCACACTTAGGTTAACAGCTCGTTGAGACAAGGAGCCTTAAAGCAACTCAGCTGCAACGCAGCCTCCAGGCAGCAACAGGACTCGCGCTATCAACACAAATAGTCCTAAATCGCCTTCGGGAATGTGGCCTCTATTCACGAAGACTTATGTTGTGTGTCCCATCCATTAAAACCATGACACCGTTTAGCCCGGAGAAACTGGGCGTAGGTACGTTAGGATTGGAGTCGTCAGGAATGACGCCGGGTTCTGTTCACAGATGAGTTAAAATATTGTGTTTAGGCGGACAATCGTTCTTCCCTCATCTGGAGAGAACGTGGCATAATCCTGCTTATGTGCAGGGAACATCGCCGTTTTATGGTGGTGGACGAATGGTGTGGGCAAGAGTCAGTATTGGCGGACATAAGTGCCTGAAAGGCGCTATGACTGCTCAGAGGTATAGAGACCAGAGCCTTCCATCTTCTGTTGTGCCTTACGCTGATGTCGTAGGAGATGGGTTCCTTCTGGTCGAGAATAACGCTCGTCGCCACAGAGCTGCACTGGCGGACAACATGCTTAAACCTGAGGAAACTGAACGTACGGACTGACCAACTTATTCACCGAACCTGACTGAGCATGTCTGGGATGCACTTGGCAGACGCATTGCACACCAGCACCTCCCACTACGGTTGCAGAGCTGGATATTGCACTCATGGAAGAATGGCCAAGTATCTCTCAAGAGTTGATTGGTAACCTCATATTGTCCATGCCACACAGGTGTGCAACTGTACTGGCTGTCCGACGTGATCATACACCATATTAGAGGACATCGAGAATGACTTTTCTCCTTTACGGTAGCTCCAAGGTGCCTCGCTCTACGTAAACCTCAAGTATACAGGAAAATATCGTACTGTGTCCCTCACAATTTAATAAAATACGTTACCAAAAGTATATTGTGTATGATATTGCACGTGATCCGCTAATTGTTTTCAGCAGTGTAGTTCCCTGCAGGTGCTGGTGGTCTTGACGTTCACGACACTCACAAAGGATATCCTTCGACATGTATCCCCAGTTCTTCGTTTTTACCTTACACCGGGATACTCCATTTTTCAGGCTATTGTGGACCTTTCATGGCTTGTTAGGAGATGATGACCTGCAGCAAATTTTTCTTCGGATTTATCCCACTATTCTTCTGATGATGAGATACGCCACTTACATCCACTGTGCGTTAATGAAGAAGAAATATTTAAAAACAGGCGCTCCAAAATGCAATTTTCAGGTGTATTTACTATTGTTTGCCATTTTTAGCGTAGCAACTGATGGGTATACATAGCGGCAGTTGGTGGCACTTAAAGTTAGATTTTCACTTATGACCGTTACAAATTCTAATGGGTAATCGGAAACGTAACATCAGCAGTATAGATATGAAAACGTCTACTTCCTTTTACCACTCTTAACAGCCTCGTACATAGATGATTCTCATGTTACACATTTCTATGGCAAATCAGATTTCAATGTGTATCATGCTCAGGGGGTTCCTTATATAACTAATATAAACATCGATACTTTAACTTTGCTATTCACGTGTAAGGTGCCGGCATACGAATCCAAAGGTCCCAGTTTGGATCCCTGTCAATTCTAGGATTTAACCACTTCTTTTACCTTTGTCTATGTCAGTTGATATGAAAAATTAAGGAAGAAGCCTTTTAGACTAGGCCTAATGTATTCTGTAGCAGGTCTCACAGTTCGACCTGGAACACACTTAGTGTTTTGGTCCGATCACACGTTTTACCGTCTCCGCTCTAACATCAATGTGGCTTCTGGGCGGTAACTTTCTTCAATACCGACGCCTCATTAGTTGATCACTGAACACAGTGCACAACGTGTTTCTATTCCATTGTCGTTTATCATATCATAAATAGTGTTGTGTATAACAAGATAGAGAAAAATTTTCAACTTGTTCGCAAGTAATTATTTATTTCAATTGCCATTTTCAGTTATATAAATCGTCATCTTTAGATTACAGAAAATGAATATCACATGGGAAATGAAAATATTGTATATAAAGGACAGGCTAAATATGAAAGAAGGTCTCACAATATACAAATATTTCCAAGAACTGGTAACATACCTTTTGAGGTCTTGTACAAATAGTAGTCTTTCATCATATTATAAGAGTTCATGTTGTAAAAATTTAGTATACATATAAAAGTGTTGACACCATGGTACACTTGACAACACACTGCTGCTGTCTATTCAAGTAGAAGGACAATTGAGAGTTTGTATACTTGTCTAAAATTTAGGGTACAAGTGTTCACCAGAAGGCATTAGTATTCAAAGAAATGAATAGCTAATTGCGTATTTTATAAAATCTTGCAAGGATAATATTGCACACTAAAAAGCCTAATCCACTGCATTGTAAATGTTTGATGAAAACTAATGTGTATACATACATAATACATGTGAATTATTATATCAGTTTGATTTATATGTCTATGACAAACTAATGTTTACGTTTTGACATGACATTAGGGTGTATAAAGATGTAGCATGATGTTTACACATTGACTTATAATCAAAACAAATATTTTTGTTTGAAAAACAGAGTAAAATATTTCTTATGCATCTATAATAGGTATAATGAAGGAGACATACAACATTCGCCTAATCTGTATGTACATGACAAAATGCTACAAACGTGGAGATGCATACTCGGATCAAGCTAACATAATAACATGTTTGTGCCATATAAAAATGTAACATCAATTTGTCAAGAAAATACAGACTGCTCTGATGTTATATGTCGCATTTGTTATTGTTGTATTCTATTCTGGTATTAAAAAAGATATTGTTTTTGGTTACAACTTTTAGATTTCGGGCTACGTCTGTAGTTCCATGAAAAAAAGTGAACATCAGTTTCCCATTGGTACACAGATCAAGCTAATGTAATAATTCACATGTATGTTGTACATATATGCATTACCGTTCTCTGGGGCCCGCAGTCTAGTGTATGTCTTTGAGCGACATGTTCAATACCACAATAATTATAATTATTTTTACACTGTTTTAGAACTTTATTATCTCACTATAAGCTTATTTCGGCCTTAGGCCATCATCAGGTGTTATTACTTATAATATTGTTGTCGTTTATTTGCTGCCAAATTGATTTTAAAAGCCGATGTTATGATTATATGTTGCTGCTTATCTGTATATGTGCAGCAGCACTGGTTATATTAATCGATTTTTATCAGTTTTTTTTATAGTGGCAGCCTAGCATAGACTCAACAATAATTATAAACTGATAATTATAAACTGATAAAAATCGATTAATATAACCAGTGCTGCTGCACATATACAGATAAGCAGCAACAGATAAGCACAACATCAGCTTTTGAAATCAATTGGGCAGGAAATAAACGACAACAATATTATAAGTAATAACACCTGATGATGACCTAAGGCCGAAATAAGCTTATAGTGAGATAATAAAGTTCTAAAGCAGTGTAAAAATAATTGATTATTATTGTGGTATTAAATATATGCAATAGTTTTCGTCAAATAATTAAATGCAGTATATTATGTGTTTACTCTGCAATATTATCATTGCAAAATCTTATAAAATACGCAACATGCTAGTCATTTCTTTTAACACTTAATGCCATCTGTTGGACGCTTGTTTCCATAAATTTTAAGGATAAATCTCAAAAATTTAATTCATAATTAATTTTTGAAGTCTAAGAACTATTAGATACGATGCTATTTCATTGACTGTAATAGTCTTACACTTACTTAATATAATATAAATGATATGTTAATTGACTCGGCGGCGTTTCGAAATTGAGAGTTTCTTTAACAAGTCTTATTTTAAACGATGATGATAATTGATTTTATTGTTTACTACTATAGCTGTTCCATTGCCTGCTGGTGTTATTGTATCATCTTTGTTATTGTGTAGCAATGCTTATGTCTTTTTTTTTGGGTAATTTACAGTGTTTTTTCTTTGTTTCTGAAAATTTGATTCTTTACATTTGTTCATAAATAAAAATCAAAAATAGCAAATATAACAATAAATAAATGCAATACTATTAAGGTAAATTCAATAGCACTATAAAAGAATACAAAAAAATATTTTTCTTACTAAAGTCATCCTTTCGTTGTCTTTCACCTTATCAAAGTCATTCCTAAGTTTAAAACAAATTTCATGGCACACGTTCATTGCTAGCGGCGTTCCTAGCTGTAAAAATATCGAAGTTTTTGTTGCAGGGCACATTCGTATCTTGTACAAAATGAATTAATAACTCAGTTTCAATTAAAACCACTTTGGCCATGACGAAATCGCACGACTACGCTACACTTATCGCGAACATAGCACCGGTCGGCGGAAGGCTGGAGAGTGTGTGTGATCGCGCGATTAATCTCATGGTCTAACATTTCGTGGGAGTCGGTAAACAATCAGTTTTAGTGGCAGTGGGTGGCTGCATTTCTGCCGCCGTCGTTAAGTAATCCGAACGTCCATTTTTTCGACACAAAGTGTACTTCGCAATACCTTGCTACATGCCACTACTGGCACGACGACGACGGTAAAATTACCAGTCGGACAAAAACATGAAGTTTGTTTACGATCGTCCGCTGTCGGCGCGCTTCAGGCAGTACGTTGTTTACTGCTATTCCGTCACAGCGCTACGAGTAGAGGAAGTTTCTCGTTTACCTTAAGTGTCGTGCTTCGTGCGCGTATAACAAACGTACAGTTTGTGTTAGTTGTTTGTGTGTATTTGATAGCCGCGTAGTTCGCCTGAAATCCACGTCAATTCCACGTAAGGCAGTTATTTTTATCGACGAGTCAGCACGCTATGTGCAGACCAGGCAACCCATGACCGGTTTCGTACTTTGACACAGACATTTATGTTTTCTTGTCGCATTTTTTAATCCATTGCAAGTTGAAAAAAATACTGCTTGAAGTTCTCAGGCTCCTTTCCGGCACATAGATGTTTCTGCCTGTACAGTTCTTCTAGCAAACGCTGCCATTGAATAATGAATGTCCGTATGTGCACTTGTCCCTCCCGAGTAAGCTTTGACCCCCACCCCCTTGCAGAGGATTCAGTGTAGCAGTGTGATTACGTTCTTCAGCGATGGAGGTAAAACACAACAGTGCAATACTCGAATAGGTAAGAAGGTATAACCTCTATACGAGGGGCGTTTGAAAAGTCCGTGCGAAGTCCGAGAGATGGCACCACTGGCGCGTATCAAAGTCATCTTTGGAAAGAACACACACCAAGTTTCATCCATATTGGTTTATTTCTTTGTGTTTGGCATTCGTATGAATCAAGGAAATCGAATGATTGTCAAAGAATAGACGAAAAATAATTGTGTTTGGTGATTAAACATTAATTTATTAAAGGAAAACTCCTCAGGAAACTAAAGAAAAACTTGATAAAGATTATGGTGAGCCTGTACCTTTGATTAGAACAGTGTATAAGTGGTGTCAAATTTTTCAGAGTGGCCATATGGACACAAGTGAGCCTGTGGAGGTTATGACTCCAGAAACCATTGATAAAATTCATGACATGGGTAACAGAATGAACGGGTACATGATATTTTCCATAAACATCTGGACATGAGAAAGCTAGCCGGCTGCGGTGGCCAAGGGCACTAAGTGGCTCCAGTCACGGTCTGCACGGCCACTACGATCGGGGGTTCGAATCCCCCCTCGGGCATGGATATTTGTGCCGTCCTAGTTCGTAAGTAGTTCATAAGTAGTTTGTAAGTTTAGGGACTGATGACCCCGTAGTTAAGTCCCATAGACTATACAAACATTTGAACATTTTTGTTGTTGAAAGCTATCCGCGAGATGGGTGCCGCAATTGCTCCTGCTTGACCAGAAACTAAATTGTGTGAAGTGTTGCAACGAAGGTTTGCAGCTGTTCAGGAAGAATCCGCAGAACTTCGAGAGTCGTTTCGTGATTGTGGATGAAACCTGGATACATTATTATACTCCAGAAACCAAAGATCTAAACAATGGGTTACCAAGGCAGAATCTGCACCAAAACAGGCGAAGACAGGTACTTCGGCCGCAAAGGTTATGGTGACGGTATTTTGTGTTTTGCAACTGATAATCCTCATCGTCTATCTGGAACAGGGTAAAACTATTACAGGTGCGTATTGTTCATCGTTATTGGTGTCCTGTCCGCCTACGACAGCAGCAACACGCACAACGCAAAGGCGTCGCGGGTTGCCGGGCATCTAGGCGAGCAATCCACGGGGCTCTACGAGTACGCAGGCGGCGATAGCAGCAAAATGTTCAAATGTTTGTTAAGCTTATGGGACTTAACTACGGGGTCATCAGTCCCTAAACTTACAAACTACTTATGAACTACTTACAAACTAGGACGGCACAAATATCCATGCCCGAGGGGGGATTCGAACCCCCGACCGTAGTGGCCGTGCTGACCGTGACTGGAGCGCCTCAGTCACCTCGGCCACCGCGGCCGGCCGATAGCAGCACGCCCAGAGGGCGCAGAAAAACGGGAGCTACTCCCGTCCGCCGTGCATGTGATCGCGGTGTTAGCGCAGGCAGATATCTTTCCGCGTGCATATTTAAGGACGAACAACGCCTAAGCACGGGTCCACTCTGCCCTGATCTCCGCTCCCCCCTCCTATTGTGAATCCCTCATAATCCTCGAACGCCACGCCCTTCGCCTCGCCTACCGCATCCGCCTCCCTTCCCCCACGCGGATCCTTTACGACATCATCCCATTTCCACATCTGGTACAATTCCTTCAACACATCCGCCTCAAGTACATTCACCGAAAGTTAGAGTCCCGTCACACACTAGTATCTCCTTTCCTCCTGGATCCCGGGCCTCTGCCACGCCTTTACCGCCACATCAAAAATGTTCAAATGTTTGTAAATCTATCGGACCAAACTGCATGGTCATCAGTCCGTAGCTTACAAACTACTTAAACCTACGTAAACTAACCTCAGGACAAACACACACACCCATGCCGCAGGGAGGACTCGAATCTTCGCAGCGAGACGCTTTAGACCGCTAGGCTACTACACCGCGGCTTACCGCCACATCCCTCCCTCCCTTCACGTCCACGCCCTCTACGTCCTCTCCGAGGGTGGCTTCCGCTACCTACCTCTCCCAGACGACGTTCTCCACAACCGTCCCGACATCTATCCCTCCTTCCAAATTTGACCTCTCCCATAGATTATCCCCCCTCCTCCCTCCCCCTCCCCTCCTTCTCCGCCTCCCCGGGACTCCTTCCGGCCCCCCTCTCCCCTCTCCCCACCTCCTTTCCCCCTTCCCCCGCGTTTTCTCAAGTTCAGTTCAGTGCTAGTGTTTTAACAGTGTTCAGTGCTTCGTGTATATAGTGTTTCGTCGCCCTATGTTTTTTAACGTTGCGCACGCGCCTGTGGGTAACCAGAGTTCAGTGTTTTTTACTTCAATGTCGCCGTCACGTTATGTCTAGTCGTCTGCACTGAGTGTGTTTTAGCCACCGTGGCAACGTCTTTGTTTTAACAACAATGTATGTGTATCCACTGTCATGTAATTTTGACATTTTCCCATTTTCTCATCTTGTAATTGTAAAAACGCCGTTTTATCACCATGTTAATTTTATATTCTGTTGTCCTTTGTTCTGATCTAATCTAAAACTTTATATTCTGTTGTCCATTGTTCTGATCTAATCTACATCTACATACATACTCCGCAATTCACCGTAAGGTGCGTGACTATACCACTACTAAGCATTTTCTTTCCTATTCCACTCCCAAACTGAACGAGGAAAAAAAGAATGCCTATATGCCTCCGTACGAGCCCTAATTTCTCTTATGTTGTCTTTGTGAACTTTACGCGAAATGTAAGTAGGCGGCAGCAAGATCGTACTATACTCAGCTTCAAATTCCGGCCCTCTAAATTTCCTCAACAGAAATTCACGAAAAGAACGTCGTCTTTCCTCCAGCGATCCCCAATTGAGTTGCCGGAGCATTTCCGTGACACTCGCGCATTGGTCGAACCTACCAGTAACAAACCTAGCTGCTCGCCTCTGAACAGCTTCTATGTCTTCCTTTAAACTGATCTGCTGCGGGTCCCAAACACTTGAGCAATACTCAAGACGTGGTCGTACAAGCGTCTTATACGTGGTTTCCTTTACAGGTGAAGTACATCTTCCCAAAATTCTCCCAATAAACCGAAGTCGGCTGTCCGCCTTACTCACAACTGTCCTTACATGTTCGTTCCATTTCATATCGCTCTGCAATGTTAATCCTAGATATTTGAACGACGCGACAGCATCAAGAAGCTCACTACTAATGCTGTATTCAAACATTATGGGATTGTTTTTTCTACTCATGCACATCACCTTACATTTTTCTACATTGAGGGCGAGCTGTCATTCTTCGCACCAACTTGAGATTCTGTCTAAGTCATCCTGTATGCTATTACAGTCAGTTACAGACGACACCCTCCCATACGCCACAGCATCATCAGCAAACAGCCGCAAATTACAAGTTACTCATTCGTTCGGCTGTAGAAGAGCGTCATGGGCTGCTGTCAGCCTGCCTGTAACAGGGCATTAAAACACAATAAAGGAAAAAAAAAACTAGCCACGGGAGTCGGACGCCAGCCAAGGTACCTGTCGCGTCTCCGCCCTTCGATGTCGCCGCCGCCGCTGCTCAGCCGCCTAGCCGCGCCGCCAAGGACGCTATCCAGTTCCCCAGCACCGCTGCCGACTAGGGACGGAAGAACTGTAGGTCGCCACCCTGACGTCCGGGAATGACGAACTGGAATTGTAACGTATTGGAACTGTAAACCAGTGGACCTTTAATTCTGTGTCTTTTGTTCTTGTGTAACCTTAGCATACCGTCAGAGGAGTACTGACCTTTTTGTTTATAATCTAGTAAACGGTTTTGAAGCATCCAAATCCATGTTCGACGCAGCGTGATGCGCAGCTGGCAAGTCTGAGAACTACGCAGTCGTCTACATCAGTCTCAGACCGAGAGAATTCTCACGAGGTGAGGAAGACAGCAGCTGCGGCGAGCGAAAGTGAGCCTGACCGATCGGATTTCGGAAGCTTGTTGGCAACAGGAGCAACGAACGGAGCAAGATACGTGAGGAAGATACAAAGAGGTTATTTGACGCACAATACTGTTCAGTTTCATTGTTCGCTGTCCTAGCACTGTCGTGAATACCGCGCAAATTATGGACATGATATCGGTGCTCTTAGTAAGCTTATCTAGTCAAACTCCTGATTTTCGAATGGTAATCATATATTAAACTTATCTGACGATAGTTTAGCAATTAATAGAACGCACTTATTTTCACTGTAAAGTACAACGACATTCATAACTTGAGATGCAAATATGTAATTATACAGAAAACGTAATCAGCGGAGCCATATTTCATGAAATTACATTTGTAGGCTTCCATAACTTCTAAATAAGAGTCCTACTTGTAATTCCTGAATGAGCAGACACAAATATGAATTTGACAAGTATAGTAAAATATAAACAAAATTGCCCGATAAAAGTTTTATTTCATAATCTAACACAACAGCACACAATCTACATTTTCCCAAATTTTCCGAACACATACAGAAAATATTTTTTAAATTGAATAAAGAAACTGCGTTGTGAATCTCAGTCCATAAACAGGTTTAGCACACGTTAACAACCACAGCAATATTGACCCTGTATTTTATAAATGCTGTTACTGAACAGATAACATGAATAATGATTCCTTTAAACTTTATTATTTCCAGTGTTTATGTTTATAAACAAACTGGGAAAACAATCCATGTTTCAAGTTAAATGTGCCCATATTACTTTGAATTTTAGGTACTCTCAAATGAACACAGAAAACATGAAGACACTAGACGAGGGGTGTTTGGAAAGTCCGTAAAAAATAGAAACTACTAAAGTGTTTCGGGAAAACCATTTTTATTTTTCGACACAGTCTCCTTTCAGACTTAACCACTTCTTCCAACGATGTTTTAAGTTCTTGATCCCTTCTGGATAATAGGAATTGTCGAAGCCTGCAAAATAATTATTAGTTCCTGCAATCACCTCCTCGTTTGAATGAAATTTCGTCCCGCCAGCCATTTCGTCAAATTGGGGAACAAATAGTAGTCCGAGGGAGCCACGTCTGCGCAATAGAGGGGATGTGAAACGAGTTGGAATCCTATTTCCAAAAATTTGGCTACCACAACTGCTGAGGTGTGTGCTAGTGCATTGTCGTGATGGAAAAGGACTTTTTTGTGGCTCAGTCCGTGGCGTTTTACTTGCTGCTCGGTTTTCAAACAGTCCAATAACGACGAATAACATTGTTACGCCGCAAACAATGCGACAGGGAAATGTGTTAAGATCTTGGTTTGTTCACTTTAGCAAGACGGAATAAGGTCAGCAGCCGGTAACAGAAAATGCTCACCCGCCTTGCGTGATGACGGCAGCCGCTGCGTTGGCAAGTTGGAAAGCCTACCGTCAGCGAACTGTGTGTGAGTGAAATGGCTGTCAGACAGAGAAGCAGCTAGTAAACATTTCATAACTACACGTAACTCTGTCACAAGAGTGAATAAGACCGCGGATGAGTCAGCGGTAAAGACACATCGGGCGAACACTGCATTTTCAATGGGAACACATTCAAACCGTTTCATACGTCATAGCTTCAGCCAATTTTATGTATAAATACTGCCACATTTGGAAGTAGCAGTCACATGGTCTTCTGAATCGACGATACCCAGGAGGTAGTCGTCAATTCACTGGCCTAATCGTTGTGCTCAGTCTTTGTCACAGATAGCAGTACATACGGGTAGCTGCTAGAGATGGAGTCTGGTTGAGGCCATACTTCAGACTAAACATCATCTAGGAAGATGGTGATCCGTTGTGCTGACGACTTCACACCTCTATGGCGGCTGCCTGAGGCCAGCGCAGTCTTCAGTGGTTGGTTACTAAAGGCCAATCTTCCTGTCGTCGAGTTAGCACTCTGGTGCTAATCCGGCCAGCCGGTCTCCCGAGTCGGGAACCAGCACGACATCTGACTTCAGAGGGGTCCCTGCGTGGATCCACTGGCCGCTGCATAGCCTGATGAAGGGATAGAGCACTTCACAATAACAGTCTTTGCATCGCTTCCCGGCATCGCGACGCGGCGCGGGCACTACCGTCATAACAAACACCAAGGTTGCAGTTCGAAGGCGACGCCACCTACTGCTCTAGCTCCTGTCGAGCTAGGGCCTTCATCAAACTTATGTATGTTACGGAATAAAATGTGTCACCTATAATTCTGTTTCACTAGCGTCCCTTGGTGCTTCACCAGGATCCACGCCTCATCCTGACATAAAGCTGGGAACACACCGCTCGGCCCTAGGAATAAGTTGAAATGGCAAACGTTTGTAAATCTATCAGACTTAACTGCGTGGTCATCGGTCCATAGCTAAACTAATTAAACTAAGGTAAACTAACCTAAGGACAACACAGACATCCATAACCTAGGGGGGATTCGAACCTCTGACGGCGGATGGCAGTGCGCACCGCAGTACGACGCTCCAGTCTGCATGGCTAATCCTCCGCGTCGGTGAATAATATGCACCAATAATAGTTTTACCCTGTTCTAGATAGTCGATGAGGATTATCCGTTGCAAATCCCAAAAGTCCGTCCTCACAACCTTTCCGGACGAAGGACAGGTCTTCGCCTTTTATGGTGCAGATTCTCCCTTGGTAACCGATTTTTTAGATTGTTCTTTGGTCTCAGCAGTGTAGTAATTTACCCATTTTTCATCCACAGTGACGAAACGACGCTTAAAGTCCTGCGGATTCTTCTTGAACAGCTACAACCCTTTCCTGCAACACTTCACACGATTCCATTTTTGGTCAAGCGTGAGCAATCGCGGCACCCATCTTGCGGATAGTTTTCTCATATCCAAATGTGTATGCAAAATATTATGTACCCGTTCATTAGAGATGACCACAGCACTAGCAATCTCATGCACCTTAATTCTTCTGTCATCCATTACCATAGCATGGATTTTGTCAATGATTTCTAGAGTCGTAACCTCGACACGGAGTCCAGAACGTTCAGCGTCACTTGTGCCCATATGGTCACTCCGAAAACTTTGAAACCATTTATAAACTGTTCTAATCGAAGGTGGAGAGTCACCATAATGTTTATCATGCTTCTCTTTAGTCTCCTGAGGCATTTTGCGTTTCATAATGTTTAATCACGAAATTCTTTTTCGTCTATTTTTTGACAATCACTCGACTTCCTTGATTCACACGACGAATGCCAAACACAAATAAATAGACCAATAAGGCCGAAACTTGGTGTGCGTTCTTCCCAAAGATGCTACTAACTTATCACAATAATGTATATTTAGATATCAACATTCCAACGTCAATTGACTTTGGAGATTTCGTAAGACTAGTATTGCCTGTCGTTGAAAATCAACCAATTGTGTTTACAAACTAACGTAACTCATTTTTCAATGTAATTGGAATTTATTGATATGCAGATTCTTAGTTTCTTCCTGAACCTCGCATTTCCATATAATAAGTGAAGTAGGAAGTTGTAGATATTCAAAATTATTTAATTAAATGTTAGGAACTTACTTGAATTCTCTGGTAGCAGAAGCAGATGATCACAGTTTCCGTTACCGCGATATTTTCGTTTCCACTGCTGATAACTCGTACTCTGCCGCTAGTTGCCTGTCATGCTGGACCTATACCTTTCGCAGTACATCCTTTAACCAATCTTAACGGCTCAGTAGACACATGATTTTTATTTTGTGCATAACTGTAGAAAAGCCGATCTCGAATTTTCATTATCTTTGTTGTATAATATGGTCTTCAATTTCCAATCACAACCCGTATTTAGTTAGAACGCTTTTTTACTAGTTAAACGAGTTTTAACTGACATTCGCTTTTGACCATCAATAAATTCCAGCTCTAGCGAAGGCAGTAAGCAGCAACTAGTTTTAACCAGTAAGAACGCGTTCTAACTAAACTAAACAAAACTATTTTTCACTAAACTTATTTATGGGTTAAATCTTAAAATTAAGAGCAATTATGCATTGATTGAAATAAAAACAAAAATTTATATTGTTCAATACAATATTTACTAAGAATATTGATCATACATCTAGGTCATTAATATTAATTGCGGCATTACACAAATAACCATACATTGAACAAACATTTAAGGAACTTTATGTCAACAATCCGAGATTGGTTTTACCGCCACAATGCTTTATTAGGCATGGTCCTGGTAAGTGGTGTATGCCGTTGCCATCCTCCGACCTTCGGACTAACTTACCAAGCCAGTTGTACTGGAACCTAAAGTTAAATGTGGATTCCGAACGACGGTGATATTCGACATTTTTCTCATCATTAACACTGCCAGAGGTGAAAGTAGTGAAAACTGACAGATGAAAACCCCAGGATTGAGCGGGATCGAACCCGCGATTTTTGGATTTCGAGTCTGGCACTCAACCATTGTGCTACCGAGCTATATTAAAAGTTTTACTTAAGAAAGTGAAAACAAAATAATCGTACAGTAAGAGTATAATAATTACACATTTGACAAAAGGCAAACTGTCGTGACATTTTGAGTTACAAAGGTTTCCTTTTTTCCTATGAAAGTACCATTTTGAAGTACATGCCTCTTTACACATACAGCGAAGCAACCCTCATCCTGTTAATTAGGCTGCCATCTTGGCGGCAGTTCTTATAGGCACGTTTGCCTCTGGCACGTCTTCGAGCAGCAAGAATTTCTCTTTGAATTCGGATGTGGAATGGAACTTAATACATATTACAAAATATGTTACAATATAATTATTAAAACTTAAAATATTAATTAACTACTTGAATAGTTAGCCACATTTTCAGAGCATTAAATCAATGAACTAATGAATATGTCTGACATATGTCCCTAATTATTGAAATGAATAACTACAATTTGTCGAGTATCCCATATTTTGTTCCAGTCTTGTGCAAGCCCTGTTCATCTTTCTGAGGAACCACTCCATTAATATTGGGCACATCTGCTGTTGCTCTGTCGACAACAGGGTGTGGTATAATTATTTGTCACTGATTTCTACAGGGACGTGTATTGAATCTGAAAACATCTTCATTCTCTTGGAATTAATTTTTTTTTTTTTTTTTTTTTTTTTTTTTTTTTTTTTTTTTTTTTTTTTAGTTAGAACGTTTGCTTACTAGTTAAGACTAGTTGATACTGATAGCCTTTGTTACAACTAAAAGTTAATGCTGGTCAAAAGCTAATGTCAGTTAAAACTAGTTTTAACTAGGCAAAATACAATTTGACAGAAAGCTCAGGATAAACTAGTTTTAACTAGTGAGAACGCATTTTAACTAAAAACAGGTTTTGACTGTAACATACCTAATGACGTTTCACCTCTCAGATCAGAAGGGGGACTCATGTGTTGACATCTAAACTGTGTACCTGACATCAGTAGTGTTCGTTGACGTTCTTGTTTTAGATAGAATTAGTGGTGGTTATTAAATCTATACGACAAATGCCTTTATGTGATGAGTAATAAATCATACGAGTTTGCAGGGAGTTAGCAAACTGGAAGCTGATCTTCGAAACTGTATACTCAATACAAGGTAAATAATATTAAAGTGCTGACTAAATCATATAAAATAATCAGTGACAAAGGCCAAGTACAAGTAAATTTCCAGGTCATTGTAATATTATTGACACAGAGGAAGAATAGGAACGCCAAAAGTGTCACTGCCACTTTCAATAAAAATGAGGTACAGTGTAAGACAAAAAAATTGATCGCCAGCTGGCCGATGCAGAGGCAAAGTCCGAGTCGGTCGCGCAGTGTGGACAATAAAATCGATCGCCCCTCAGAATGTTAAGTCCAACGATGTGCACGATCTGGCAACACTGTAGAATGCGGTACTGTCAGGAGGAAGTGTTATGTTCGTCTCGAGACGGTTTTGTATATGATCTCGTGGTCTCGTTATAAGATTCACATTTACAAATATATAAGTAAGAGGTCGCGAGATCGAATCCAACCACCGTCAATTTTTTTTTAAACAGCAAATCTGCTGTCTTCGTTATCAGTGTGGAAGAACCTCGAATTTAACAGCGAAAAGTCCCAGAAATAATTACACAAAAGGGCTCGCTGCTGCATCGAAACTGTTTACTCTCGGGAGTAGTGGGCACCGGCTACAGCGACGCGCCAGCGGCCGCATCGCGGCTGCCGCCTGCGGACTCGGTGACAGCGGCGCGCCGCTCTGTGTCTATTTACCGGCTGTTATATCCTTACCTCAAGTTCTGGTACTTATATTACAGTCACGTATTGAATTTTTCTGACATATGAACATAATCTAAACGTCATAAAGTAGAATCGGTATAAAGGGTCATAGGGGTGACTATTACCATATTTTTCTTGAACGTCATCAGGCCGCTCAATCAGGATTCCTAGTCACGATTGTTACCAGTGACGAGTTATGATGCTCGCATGCTGACATCTTAAAAAGAAATAAATGACTGAGTATTAAAAGATATTTATACTCAGCAGAGTGCAACCACAACGCCAGGGTGCGCCCATTTCTTGCAAACAACTGAGACACCATTTAGTCGCACTGTAAGGACAAACGACGTAAAAAATTACATCATGTGTTAGTACTACACTATAATAATTCCACTTGATTTCACAAACAAAACATCGAATAGTGTGCTTTGGAAGTCACCCATTCCGCACCTACTCTTTCGATCACATGTCCTCAAATGTTTATGTTTCCCGCCCCTACTCGAATAACCTACGACAAAAATTATTTCCAGAAAAATTACACGTCGAACATCGATTGGCGTCAGAATTAGCTTGCAATCAGTTCGATTCTAAAGGGACAGATTTGGTAAACTACCAGAACGTTGTCAGACTTTCCCTTTATCAGAGAGAATATAGCAAGTAACCACAAGAGGTTTCTTGTTGTTTTCGATGTGGAATCGTGGAATTCCTGTCACAAAAAAGCTAAAAAATTCTACTCCAATGAGACCCAAACCATTGGCCAAAGCCACCTCTCCGTGTCAGGCGACTACTTTACCGCAGAGCTAGCGAGGAGCTTGCACGCCAGGGCTTTCCTACTGCCACATACGTCAGTAGAACATATAACTCGCAACGTAAGAGACGAGATTAGTTGGAATTTCGCCGTGTAAACAATTTTATGGACCCAAAAGCATGAACAAATAGCCTTCTGTCGCCTCTCGACTGAGAAACCAGTCAGATTATTCAATGGAAATTACAGGAAACATCAAGTGAATTTATGAGCACAGTTCTGTGCTAACCAGGAAGTAAGACCTCGGTACCAGCGTTGACAGACTTACACTGCGAAGTTGCCAAGCTTTAGTCATACTATCAACAGGAAGAATAAGAGCCGAGGTGATTGCCAAGCGAGCTCGACAGAGACTTAGCTCGCTCGTCGCGCGCCTGCTGGGGGTCCAAACACCTAAAGTATATGTCAATGAGCCCTGCTCGCAATTCCGTAACTAGCTTTAATGAGCCGATCGTCGTCAGTAATAAAAATATACAGATGCACCGACCGCTGATATAGTAATAAATGTCTCAATTAGTTGGGTGTTCTTTCAAAAGTCATTCACCAGTGCTGTTTCACATTTCTTCGAGCATTTCCATTGATTATACTGAAAACATTAGATGTAAGCGTCAGTTTTCTTTACAATTATAGACTCAGAAAATATCTTTCTTGATATCGCTGTCAGTGGCACAAACGAACGAAGAGAAATCAATGCAGCATTGTTTTCAAGATGTGAACAATTCTGGGAGCGCAAAGTAAGAAGAGCTTCTGTTATCTAAATATATAATTAGGGACAGTAATGTATATATTAAATTATCCGTCATAATCTCCTATGTTGTATTTTACTTCTTTTTTTCAGGTTGTTTCGAATTTCTTATTTCATTCTCTTACAGTAGCTTCTAACCTTTATTATGTTCTTTATTGTGGTTAGTCAAGATTATTTGATTATGTTTCTTTCTAAGTACTTATTCTCTTCTTTGCTCATGCTATTATTGATTAATTCTTCCAGAAGTATACGAATAATTGTTTCTTTAGCCTTTTATCGTTCATTTAATACATATGTCCAACAAAAGTTAACCCTCACTTAACCACTCTGACTGATACTTTTTCCATATTTTTGTAGGTCTCATTACTATGGATTTTCCAAAAGGCTGTATTATCTCTTTGACCCATTTTCTTTCTTATAATCCGTCTATTATTCTTTTTGTGTCGTCTGCACATTTGATTAGGTGTATATTTGCAACACTTAAACTAATATTTAACATTCATTCTAGTATTAGCATCATATAATCATAATGTATAAGAATTTATACAATGCTGGCACTATTTATAATTTTCAACGACCTTTGTGCGGTCGTTGCCTGTAAGGACATCGATGGGAGTTATGTGCACAGTATTCTTGCAAACACAGAATATCAAACTGTCCACTGTTTTTTATACTTCCTAAGGAGACCGTTAGACCAATAAATCAGTACGTGGCTTTTCCGACGAAATAGATGTTGTTTTTGCGCATCTCCTATAGCATTAACGTGAGTATTGTTCTGAGATAGAGGGAGTGGTGCTGTGACTATGGTTTGCGGTTATCATGCGGGCGTGTAGAGATCATCGTTATAATATGCCATGGAAAATTATTCAGACAAGTGCTTTTGCCGTAGTAGTTGCATTAATAAACAAACATTCTTCAAACATGAATTATATTTCTGGTAGGTAGTTAGTCTCACGTGTGTGGATAACATTCTGATCAGGCAATTTTCCATCAATACTTTCTAGAGAGAAGAAACGTAGGCTTTTGCATTGTAAAATTGTACCGCGAACAGGTACTCCATTTTACTGAACCTGTGATGTTTCTTTTTGCAGGCAGGTTGAAGGTTTCACTGAAAATGTATAAAGCAGGCAACTTGCATAAGCCTAATGGAGAAAATATTTCGAGGGAGGTTTCTATAGAAATACGACATTCTGTTCTGCATCTGTTTAACGTGCCTGATTTCACACTAATGATCATATATTCGCGGTTAACGTCAAAATTGATCGCAGTAATAATAATTTTTAAATTATTCTTCAAAGCGATATGTTGGCTGGCCAGTACTTACCTTTGTGCTGTACCGCCGATAGTGACACAAATGAAGAAAAAAAGAAAACGGACGAAAAGGACTTGCTTTCGGAACACAGTTCCTTCTTCAGGTGGGAGAGAAGGGAAGATAAAAGGATGGGAACGGAAAGGGAAGGTAATTCCCGCCCTAGGTCATGAGGATGGTGTTACGGAGTGTGGAAGTTACAGATACTGTATTATAGTACTGAACCGAGTCAGAGAGGATATAATAACGAAAGAGTAAAGCCCAGGCTGTACACACACACACACACACACACACACACATATATATATATATATATATATATATATATATATATATATATATATATATATATATATATATATATATCCGAGGAGAATTTCCATCATTAATAAAATAATAATAATTTTCGGATTTAAATAAACTATGTTTTCATCACCTGCATATTCCATGAAATATGGACGGTTCTCCAAGAATTGGTGTTTCAGTTACCTCTGTGACAAATTCTGTTCCTAATTCTTTTCTGCTACAGCAAACGATAATGCCTAAGAGGATACTACAATTCATTCCGTGACAAACGGACTACACATTTAAAGAAATTCTGCTGTAATGATGGTGCTCTATTAATGAAATTACTGTGTCTAAAATGACTATTTTTGAATAATCTTACACGACATACACTACTAATGATGTGGTGTGTTGCTGTTGTGGTCGTAATCTTCAGTCCGTAGACTGGTTTGATGCAGTTCTCCACCTCCACGCTACCCTATCTTGCGCAAAACTCTTCGTCTCTGAGTAAAAACGACCACCCACATTCCTTTGAATCTGCTTGCTGTATCCATCTCGTCGTCTACCCCTGCGATTTTTACCCCACACGCTCCCCTCCAAAACTAAATTGACGATTCGTTGGTGTCTCAGAATGTGCCCTATCAATCGATCCCGTCTTTTAGGCAAGATATGCCAGAAATTTCTTTTCTCCCCAATTCTATTCAGAACGTCCTCATTAGTCACATGATCTACCCATCTACTCTTCAGCATTCTCCTGTTACAAGAAATTTAGAAAGTTATCCTCTTCTTGTCTGAACTACTTTATCGTCTACGCTTCACTGCCGTACAAGGCCACACTTCGGACAAATGCCTTCAGAACAGACACCATATCCCTTAAATTCTCTTC
Organism: Locusta migratoria; assembly: GCA_026315105.1. NCBI lineage: Eukaryota > Metazoa > Arthropoda > Insecta > Orthoptera > Acrididae > Locusta > Locusta migratoria. The sequence goes on from CM048744.1 coordinate 670,683,467, forward strand.
TACAGAAATACTTTTCCTCCTATTGCATTCTACATTTTATGTCTTCACTACTCCGGGCATCAGAAGTTGTTTTACAATCCAAATAACAAAACTCAGTGGAGCGTGGTAGGGCAGTGGTTAGCACACTGAACCCGCATTCGGGAGGGTGGTGGTTCAAATCCACCTCCGACCATCCTGATTTACGTTTTCCATGATTTCCCTACATCGCTTCAGGCGAAAGTCAGGATACTTCCTTTCAAAGGGCACGCCCGATTTACTTTCCCATCCTTATCCGAAATAGGGATTGATGACCACAGCCCAACCCTCCCCCCCCCCTCCCCCCCTCCCCCCCCCCCCCCCCCCCCACACACACACAACCAACAAATCTCATCTACAACTTTTGATGTCTCGTTTTCTAATCTATTACCTTCCACATCACCTGATATTCTTAGACTAAACTTCATTACTCTTTTTATGCTGTTGTTATTGTTTATTTCATACCCTCTTTTCAAGACACTGTCCGTTCCATTGCTCTTATAGGTCAATTGCAGTCTCTGACAGAATTACTACGTCATCGGCAATTCGCAAAATCTTTACTTCTTGTCCCTGAACATTAATCATTTCTCCAAATTTCTCCTTCCTCTTCTTCACAGTCTGCTCAATGAAGAGATTGAACAACATTAGAGAAAAAACTACAGGCCTGTGTTACTCCCTTCCCAACTACTGCGTCCCTTTCATGCTCTTCGGCTCTCACAAAAGCTGACTGGCGTTTGCACAAATTGTATACTACCCTGCGGTCTTACTGTACGATGATATGAGTAGCTTGTTATCAAAGGCGGACATCTATCGTTTGCAAATAACTGAGATAAACCATTTTTATAACGAAACGTGGAGTTAAAACGTATGCCTGTTAGTTTGGTCATCACTTAGTTGCAAATGATCACGAAAACAGCATGGAAATACACGTTTCGTAATTAAAATGGCGTTTATCTCAATTATTTGTAAACAACATATAAGAAGCTACTCATATATTTATGCAGATTCTGACCTGTACTGTCGGCATGATAACTTCGGAGTATAGCCGCTGCACTTCTGTTAGTTGCTTAATGTAGGTATCACGTTAGTGGTATAGATGGTACGCAAAATACTTCAGTTAGAAGCCTGGTATTGAGTAGAGGTTCCTCGTGGTTGGGTAACTGGTGCGATGACCTTCTTATCAGCACCAAACTGCATCGTTTGGTATGATTCAGCCAGTCATGCTCATTCTGACATGAGGGACACGGAAATGTTTAACTGACAAAGGCCTCTTAGCGATATTTGAACTTGTTAGACACCGTATATAAAACATTAATACAGTGCGTAAATTACAAATACGTTCTTCAAATATAAATAGATGAAATAACTTGATACCCATTTATTTACAGGACCACAGCCCCATCCATGAAAGCTGCGCCGTTCAAGAATAGTTTCGCATCGAAGATCACATAAAGCTGATTGAGTTCGTTCCACGGTCACCGGACCTTAATCCTATTGAGAATATGTGGGCGGAAGTAACGAGGTCGTTGCCACTTGAATCAAGAAAACGCAAGCGACTATTGGGAAAATATAGAACATACACGGTGGCAAATAAACCACTATGAAACATTATCAAGTAGAGTCAGTTCCAAGGCGCCTTAGAAAAATATTACGAAATATTGCTGAATGGGTAGGCTATAGGAATAGTCCCTTCTCAAAAAATCAAGCAGTGTGTATCTGTGTGTGCGTGCGTGTGTGTGTGTGTGTGTGTGTGTGTGCGTGCGTGTGTGCGAGTATGTAAAAGACAAGCAACAATAAAAATGCATATAATATCAATGTAGAATGTTTTAATGACTTCTAAAGCTACAAAATTCAAGATTACCCAAACAATGTCTTTTAAATGACATAAAATGGAATAATGGAGAATGTATTACGTTTTTAAAGTAGTTGGCAAAAGCAGTGCATTCCGGGTGTAGAGACTCGCAACAAGTGCATCTGTAAACAGCGCCCCACTCCAGCACACGCCAAGACACAAAGAGGAAGACGTCGTCTTGGTTCTGAACGCAGTGTGCCGACACTATCTGCACAGGTTTCTCGTAACTAAAATCAGACTCTATTCCGATGACTTTCTTCTTACCGGCACAGGAAGACAACCTAGGTGAGATCGTATCACAGCCCTTGAGTCAGTGTGAAGTGATAAACATGCTGGGGTTCCGAAGTCTGATATGATGCCTATGCATAATAGTAGTCCGGATCGTAAACATCATCAACTCCAGGACTTTCCTTTCTACATAACTATTCCTCACAACCCTTTATTTATGTAATTGCAGACATCAAATTTTTCTTGTGAATGAAAGAAGTGTTACTTTACTTACTATGGTACTAGCTGTACCCGTCCATGCATTGCTGTCGCTTGATACTGATTAAACGGAAAAGAAAGATAAGAGGATCCATACATTTCTTATATACGTAATTTTCTACTGCCTTGTGGATGGGAATTGGATATACGTCATACATTCTCTGCTCCCCTTATCTCTTTCCCCTCTCTCTGTGCATCTTTCCTCGTTCCCCTCTCTTTGTCCAAACTTCCTCCTTCCCCACTCCTTGTCCATTTTCTCCTCCCCATCTTCTTCCCTCTCTCTTCGTCTATCCGATCCTCCCCCCCCCCCTCTTTCTGTGCATCTGCACCTCCTCCATCTCCCTCTACATCTCATCATTACGCTTTCCCTGTTCGTCTCCTCCTCACTTCTATTTCCTCTTAGAACTGTTTCTAACCTAGAGCCATGTTTAGTGTAATGTTCAAAATCGTATATTTCCGAAAGCTTTGAAATTATGACACAACGTTCTAATAAAATATGTGCATGTTTTCATATCCCAAATTTTTCAGTATGTGTTATATATTAATTTATATAAACCTTATTATTGGAAAAAAGCTTATACTAAAAATCGCAAAAGTAACGAATTTATAGGTTATATATAATATATTCAAGAAATGTGTACCTAAAAACCTTCCTGGGCTAGAATGCAACGTCGAGTCAGAATTTCAAAGCAATGGGTCAAGAAATTTCCGAGATTAACAGCTATACGCCTAACCTTATATATATATATATATATATATATATATATATATATATATATATATATATATATATATATATATATACGTGGGGACATAAGGAGGGAAGTACACCCACCCCCTCCTCTCATCAGTGAATATCGCTGTGCATGTGTTCATTCATCACTGACTCACAGTTGCCACAACGCTTTACAGAATTAACGCAATTGTCAAATCATTCAGAGACAGGAGATGGACTGTAATAAAATTGACGTTGTTTTCCGAGCCATATTCATCCAAAAATTGAATATTACTTAAAACAGATCCAGCAGTTACACTTGGATAATTCCTATGCGTTTAATTTGATAGCTGAAAATGTTCTTTAGTGTCGAGCTGCCTGGAATTTGTTTAGAACAAGAATCGAGGCATGCTGAAACAAAAATTCTAATCTGTAAGGCGCTTCTCACGTTTCGCGGCAAAGCATCAGCAGCAGTTATATTGTAAACATCGCCAATGTTGGACAGTAGAATTTCTATATCAGAACAGTAGGGGTGCTTAGAGAGCGACACGGCGTCACGCTGTCTACCGGCTTTACAACATGGTAGTCCTGGTGGGCTTAATTTAGCGCGGACATCGTAAGTGTCGGTGGCGTCTTCTCTTCTTATGACCAGCAGACCATCAAGAACATGCAGAGAATGGAACCAAGAACCCTTGATATTTGAGAGAAAACACTCGTTTGTCTGCTCCAGTCCAGTATACAAATGTTCAAATGTTTGTAAAGCTTATGGGACTTAACTACGGGGTCATCAGTCCCTAAACTTACAAACTACTTATGAACTACTTACGAACTAGAACAGCACAAATATCCATGCCAGAGGGGGGATTCGAACCCCCGACCTAGTGGCCGTGCAGACCGTGACTGAAGCGCCTCAGTCCCCTCGGCCACCGCGGCCGGCAGTCCAGTATACGATACACCTGTCTAAATAGGAATAAGAAGAGACAAAGTTAAATCGTACGGTAAAGAATGAATTCTGCAAATAATTGCTTAGGCAAATTACCGTCTGCTACGCAATTTAAATGACAGCCATTACACAAGTTTATATGTTACAATTAAGTAATCAGTTTACTGCAGTATTTCCACTGTTAGGAAATGTATGACCCATTAGTTATTTGAATAAATACACTTCCCATTCCGAGACACAAGTATTGGACATGTTTTGGCCTCTTCATAAAACAATGCCTGAAGAATGAATACCGTTGAAGTGCCATTACGTTTATTGCTTGACAAACAGTTAAATATAATTCGTGTTAATAAGCAATAATCATTGGAAATTTACGTCTTCGTCTAGAACGAGCTCATCTGAAGAGTAAATTACAATGTCTCTCGTAATTTACAGCATAGAAAACCTATTTTCGTAATTCTTTGTTATTCCATGGATGAAGATGAAGTGTGGGATGTAGTAATCATGATTGACCAAGTGGCTTATAAAATGTGTATTAAACGATGTCACGCGAAAACGAAGGAAGTAACATTATCCGCTACCCATATAGGTCATGATTTGGCAGGACACATGATGGGACATTTATTTACGCTAGCGGAAGTCACCGCTGGGCATAGATTTCTGTTCACTCACTTTTTTTTCTTTTTGTAAAGCCTGTGGGACTTAACTGCGTGCGGTCGGGGGTTCGAATCCCCACGCGGGCATGGATGTTTATGCCATTTTTAGTATAAGGTAGATCATAAGTAGTTTGTAAGTTTAGGGACTGATGACCCCGTAGTTAAGTTCCATAAGCTATACAAACATTTGAACATTTTTGAACTTAACTGCGGGTCATCAGCCCCTAAACTTACAAACTACTTATGAACTACCTTATACTAAAGACGGCACAAACATATATGCCCGAGGGAGGATTCGAGCCCCCGACGGAGAACGGCCTCGCGCATTGTAGCATAACGCCTCAATGTTCACTGACTAGCACCGCTTTCCGTCTGAGACTAAAATAGCCTCACTAGAGCGGAGAGTGAACAAAACTGATGCTATGACAGTTCCTTTAACTAACGGATCAGAACGCATAAACGCCTGATGATGAGCAAAACGAGCTTGAAATATGTTGTAATATGTCAGGTCGTGCTGAGCTGCCAGCGATGGCTGACGTGTGGGGATGAGTCACGCCTGAGTGACTGTGTTAATGTTTCTCCTTCTGAAGAAGGTCGCGGCCTAAAATTTAAATTGTCTGAATGTGAATTTGTGTCTGCCTGCGACTCAGCGTCTGTCTTTACGGCGAGTTGTTTCCTATCTTCTGTTGTTATTATTGCAGAATGTTAAATTCGAGATAAAATAATAGTAATGCGGCCGAACAATCCCTGCTGGGATATCCCGGACCGTAATGCCATATGATCACTTCATTTCAATAATTCTAACAGCAGCTTTCTAACTTAGTCTGTACTAAAAAAATGAGAGACTCTCGGAAGCTTTTATTATTCCTGTATTTTAAATGGGTACGACTGCAACATCAACTACACGAATCCTACGAAACACCTGAGTTCGACAGATGACTTATAGAATTCGCCACACTTGCCAGTTACTACTATAATATTGGTTATCTGTCAGAAACGAATTTATGTCAGTCATTGAACTGCATTTTTATTGGTGGAGCTGTAAGAATGGAGGCGTTTATGTTTTCAGAATAAAAGTACAATAACCTCTCAAAAAAAGCTGACAACGAGAAGCAGATTTGGTACGTATGGAATTGCATTCAGTGTCATATTTTATTTAACATCTTCGGTTGCAATTGTCATTGTCCGGAAAGGGAGTGTGTGTGAATTAATGTGTGGTGGACTGCAAAAATCGTTTTTCACTTCCAAAACAAGGTGGCAGACTGCTGCAAAACAGAAAAACCGAAAAGAAGACGCTGCCAGAAAGACACGGTCATATTGCATTTCACTGCGATTAACTGGCATTTACGTGAGTTATCGAGTCTTCCTTCATGTGTAAAGTCATGAATACCGGAAAGATCTTTCTTGAAACGGGAAATCTCTTTTGTGAGGGGATTTGCACAAAAGTAATAGCACCATACATACGTTTCGAGCTATCTCCACTGCTGTCATACCTATATGAGACCCAGAGACAACATGCTTTGAAAAACTTGAAGCATATTGAATATTATTTGCATAAATAGCCGAGGCGATTCTTCCAGCTCGCTCGGCCAGAGGAGTCACCGCATCTGTAATTTTTTGTTGTTGTCTTTTTTAAGGGAGGGAAACTGAGATCAATCAAACCAGTCAACATAGAACAAAAACTATCCAACGACCGCAAAGAATAGCCCTATTAGGAAAAAGAAAGCAGGGTTCCAGTACCGCTGTGTCACAAATTTTCAATATTACCACTGTCTACCTGAATTCACTTTCCTGCAACAACCGAGAAGTTTAAAGAATTCGATTAATAAAAGGATGTCGTAATGCCCCTTTAATCAGTCTCAAACAACGAATATCATACGGAAAGTGATTGTCAACTCGGTAGTAATTGACAGAGTTCCAGGATCTGTAATACTAATGAAATATTCGCATGTTTTATCTCTCCTCTAGTGCAAGTGAAATGCACCAAAACAAAAGTAGGGCCTAAGTAATTCATTTCTGTGAAATCCAAGAATTTGTATTGCAGTAGTCTGTAGATCAGAAAAGTATTTTTCATTTTTCCGATGGAGTTTGTAAACTTCCATTAACTGTTATTTCATTTTTATTTATTGGCATATAGACTCTTTTTATTCGCTTAGTTCAACCATTTTTTTGATTTGTGGAACTGAAGTCGACACCTCAGATATTCATTCAACTGAATATTAATATTTACGTTGAGTATTCATCTTCAGAACAATAGCAGAATACTGGCGGGAAAACTGACATCAATAACCCCATTAATGTAGGTATAAACCTGCACTTTGTGTCATTTATTAAATCTCTGCAGTGGTGTAGGGGTGAGAACAGGAAGTGGACGTTAACGAGAGGTGATAGACTCATACTTATTTACTTATTGAACTCTTTCAGTATGTAATAACACTGTTGTGAAAGAAATTAAATCGTTAGTAGGAAGATCAAATTATAAAATAAGCTGTGTATAACTGGCAACTGATGGGTTCGTGTTACGTGCAGAGATGTCGATACTGGTCACTAACTGTTGAACAATTCCTTCACAGACAGAACTTAATCTGTGATATATTCCAAAATAGTGACAATTTGGTGTTATCCATTGGCAGCATAAAAACAGTCACTGCAATTTCTATAACCATCTGATCAACAGTGTCATCATATTACGGCCCATTGGTTGTCATATGAATATCGTGGAAGCTTGGAGCTTGTATTCATATGAAAACAGTTGGGGTAAAAAAAAAATAATAAAATAAAACACTGTGCGACTGCTGCATACAATATCAGCACTATGCTCTGCTTTGTTAACCCATAGTTATTTTGAATTTTGGATTCTCTCTGCCCTGAATGTTCTGCAACGTCATCAAAAGGTTTTCACTATATCTGCTGATCGTTTTTGTTAGGGGATATAATAGGACTCTAATCAACAGGTGATACGTTTCATTTTTGCAATATTTGTAGACTGGTTGACAGTTTGGCTTAAAGATAAATTAATCTATACATTACTGTCCCTAATTCTATGTTTAGATAACAGAAGCTCTTCTTACTTTGCACTCCATGTTACGAAGCCTTCCCAGAATTGTTCACATCTTGAAAATAATGCTGCATTGATTTCTCTTCGTTCGTTTGTGCCACTGACAGCGATATCAAGAAAGATATTTTCTGAGTCTATAATTGTAAAGAAAACTGACGCTTACATCTAATGTTTTCAGTATAATCAATGGAAATGCTCGAAGAAATGTGAAACAGCACTGGTGAATGACTTTTGAAAGAACACCCAACTAATTGAGACATTTATTACTATATCAGCGGTCGGTGCATCTGTATATTTTTATTACTGACGACGATCGGCTCATTAAAGCTAGTTACGGAATTGCGAGCAGGGCTCATTGACATATACTTTAGGTGTTTGGACCCCCAGCAGGCGCGCGACGAGCGAGCTAAGTCTCTGTCGAGCTCGCTTGGCAATCACCTCGGCTCTTATTCTTCCTGTTGATAGTATGACTAAAGCTTGGCAACTTCGCAGTGTAAGTCTGTCAACGCTGGTACCGAGGTCTTACTTCCTGGTTAGCACAGAACTGTGCTCATAAATTCACTTGATGTTTCCTGTAATTTCCATTGAATAATCTGACTGGTTTCTCAGTCGAGAGGCGACAGAAGGCTATTTGTTCATGCTTTTGGGTCCATAAAATTGTTTACACGGCGAAATTCCAACTAATCTCGTCTCTTACGTTGCGAGTTATATGTTCTACTGACGTATGTGGCAGTAGGAAAGCCCTGGCGTGCAAGCTCCTCGCTAGCTCTGCGGTAAAGTAGTCGCCTGACACGGAGAGGTGGCTTTGGCCAATGGTTTGGGTCTCATTGGAGTAGAATTTTTTAGCTTTTTTGTGACAGGAATTCCACGATTCCACATCGAAAACAACAAGAAACCTCTTGTGGTTACTTGCTATATTCTCTCTGATAAAGGGAAAGTCTGACAACGTTCTGGTAGTTTACCAAATCTGTCCCTTTAGAATCGAACTGATTGCAAGCTAATTCTGACGCCAATCGATGTTCGACGTGTAATTTTTCTGGAAATAATTTTTGTCGTAGGTTATTCGAGTAGGGGCGGGAAACATAAACATTTGAGGACATGTGATCGAAAGAGTAGGTGCGGAATGGGTGACTTCCAAAGCACACTATTCGATGTTTTGTTTGTGAAATCAAGTGGAATTATTATAGTGTAGTACTAACACATGATGTAATTTTTTACGTCGTTTGTCCTTACAGTGCGACTAAATGGTGTCTCAGTTGTTTGCAAGAAATGGGCGCACCCTGGCGTTGTGGTTGCACTCTGCTGAGTATAAATATCTTTTAATACTCAGTCATTTATTTCTTTTTAAGATGTCAGCATGCGAGCATCATAACTCGTCACTGGTAACAATCGTGACTAGGAATCCTGATTGAGCGGCCTGATGACGTTCAAGAAAAATATGGTAATAGTCACCCCTATGACCCTTTATACCGATTCTACTTTATGACGTTTAGATTATGTTCATATGTCAGAAAAATTCAATACGTGACTGTAATATAAGTACCAGAACTTGAGGTAAGGATATAACAGCCGGTAAATAGACACAGAGCGGCGCGCCGCTGTCACCGAGTCCGCAGGCGGCAGCCGCGATGCGGCCGCTGGCGCGTCGCTGTAGCCGGTGCCCACTACTCCCGAGAGTAAACAGTTTCGATGCAGCAGCGAGCCCTTTTGTGTAATTATTTCTGGGACTTTTCGCTGTTAAATTCGAGGTTCTTCCACACTGATAACGAAGACAGCAGATTTGCTGTTTAAAAAAAAATTGACGCTGGTTGGATTCGATCTCGCGACCTCTTACTTATATATTTGTAAATGTGAATCTTATAACGAGACCACGAGATCATATACAAAACCGTCTCGAGACGAACATAACACTTCCTCCTGACAGTACCGCATTCTACAGTGTTGCTAGATCGTGCACATCGTTGGACTTAACATTCTGAGGGGCGATCGATTTTATTGTCCACACTGCGCGACCGACTCGGACTTTGCCTCTGCATCGGCCAGCTGGCGATCAATTTTTTTGTCTAAGACTGTACATTGAGATGAAATAGGCAAGCTACAGAGCTAAATGTTTACTACTTCATCACCTAAATAACAAATTATTTTATTAGAACCTCAACTGTTAAGTGCCAGTTTGTGATCTCAGAGTGTGTGTAATATAAGGAACATGATTTCTATATAAAGTAACGGTTAAGAGAAGATATATACATTGCTAGAAATACAAACTAATAACATTTCATCATAAAATAGGATAATAAATAAGAGCACATGGCCATGAAACTAAAACCTGCTAGTATGCACTTTAGGAAAACATAAATTTGAAATAGTAAGCATAGAGATATATTCTATTGTATATTTGAATAGGAACTGGCCATGAAAACACAAAAATAATAAATGTTTCGAATATAAACTTGTCAGCATGGGCAGCATTGTAGATTAACTAAGCCTATATGAAATATTCCCGTGTTCTTGAATACAGCAAAACAACTGATACTTTATTTCATTATTCTGTACATGGAAGTAACATTTACCCTTCACTATTTTCAAGATATTAGTATAAACAAACAAAGTATTGTTGTATTTTATAGTTAAGCTTATTTCAGATCTGCAACTCAATATATGAAAGCAGGATTATTATGAATCGATGCAAATTGATAATTACCTTAATTTTGAATGTAAAGCTTCTATTATCTTGCCATAACATGGCCAAACTAATTGTTTCTCATATCTTTAATAGTTGTAACAATGTATGATATTGTAGGCCAGACTATAAAAGCAGGCCACACAAAGAGCGAAAAAGGTAGTCTTTTAACAGCTTTCCAAGCCGCCACTATGCCGGTTTGGGCACCGATGTACATATTGTTGTAATGCATTGTAGGGTAAAAGTGATGAAATTAAACAGCTTTTCAGATACCTCGTGTTTGCTCTGAGTTCTTGCCTTAATTTTGACGCACACATAAAATAAAGAACATTTCTCTCGCTGCGCGTATTCTGAATGAATTTTAGGGACACCTGTAAGCAGGTTATGTACATGCTGTGTTTTAAGAAGATTCTACACAAACGAAATATCAAGGTAACTGTCCTGGACTTTGATGCTGTGGAGATTTATTAAGACGTGAAGACCACAATCACTGAGTCGGTGAACAAAACACTGTAAGGTGGTAACGTTTAACATGAAGCACGCGATCCGCTGCACCGGGTACTGTAGCATGGCTACCACTGTCCAGATGCATAGGATACGTAACACAATGGGGATAGAACGCCAGCATTGTAGCTGTGTTCTGGCCGTCTGTCCTAGAATACAAGCGAACCCGATATTCGGAGGTCATAAGGAGGTCAGAGGGTGTAGGGTGACCAGTAACATAACCCATATAAGAAACATGACACACTTCATTTGTCCATGCAGTAAAGTAGCTTACACGTGGTAATACTCCCTTGTGGTCGTAGTCGACATTGTGATATTGTTGTTCGACACAGAATATACACTTTTATCTTAAGCAGAAGTGGGAATACACAGAAGCGATTCGTCAAGCAAAACTACGATCTTGGAAGGAATATTGTAGTTTCACGTCTGGCAACAATCCATGGAATGCTGTCTATCATTTGGCGTCAGGGAAAGTACGGAACACATCATTCATGACGACCTACAGAAACAAGATGGCACAATGACCGTAAACCTAGAGGATACACTCAACTGGATTACTTCATTCCACTGGATAACGAGGACGAAGATACGGAATACCATAAATATGTTAGTTACGTTACCGAAAACATTGTAAGTAGAAACAAAGATTTCACGACGGAGGAAATTCGTACTGTACTGGAACGACTGAACCCTTAAAAGACTCCAGGAGAGAATGCCATCAGCAGTTCAGTTCTACTGAGAGCGTTTAAATTCCTCAATTTGTAACTACGATCTACAATCGATGCCTTCAAACGGCATTCTTCCCAAACTATGGAAGCGAGCTAAAATAATACCGATAGTTCAGCCTGGAAAGGAACAGATCACATAAATCAACGAGTATCGTCCAATAAGTCTAAAAGACTGAAGCAAAGCGAAGGTACTGGAAAAACTTTTAATAAATCGAATAATGCATTTCGTCTACTCCAGAGATCTTCTCCATAAGAAACAGTACGGTTTCACCCCACAAACGAGTACGACTAACGCGCTAATGGCTGTAAAAGAATTTGTGGAGAGTTGTCTCCCAGCTACAATAGTGAATCTGGATGTACAGGGCGCCTTCGACGCAGCTTGGTGGCCTGGTATTTTAAAGACGTTGCGTGAGTTTAACTGTCCTGCAAATCTGTATAACCTTACACGTAGCTATTTCAATCACAGAACTGCAAAGTTGAATGTCAACAACCTTCTCATAGAAAGATCTGCTACCAAAGGATGCCCACAAGGTTCTTGTTGTGGTCCAGGTTTCTGGAATATGTCGTATGATTCCTTGCTTAAATTGCCTTACTCAGGACACTCTCTTGTTACAGCCTTTGTCGACGATCTGATTGTACTAACCAAAGGGGAGAGTTCTCTTGCCGCTGAGCACATCTGTAACGCAGACATGCAATTAATATCGACTTGGGCCAGTAATAATAAACGAACAGAAATCAAAAGCTATGCTTATCACCAGAAAAAGGAAATTTGTCTCATAGACAATCGCAATTTAGCAACGGTTAATCAATTTAAAAATGGTCAAAGTTTACAGAACAACTTCCAGTGAAGCATTCTGTGTTTTATCAGGTCTCATGCCCATAACTCTTAAGATACAGGAAATGGCCAAATATTATAACCTGGTCAAAAATAAAGACGTCAGACGGACAATGGACATTACCCTAGAGTACAGAAGCTGGGCACACCAGGCAGACGATACGAGGATAATTGAGAAGGACGCAATCAAAAGCTACCCTGTTGAAGTATACACAGATGGAAGCAAATCAGACGACGGAGTGGGTTAGGGGATAACAATATTTGTTAATAAGAAGCTTATTTACCAGATACAGCCAAAACTGTCTAATGAATGCTCAGACAATCAAGCGGAACAATTTGGCATACTCAATGCTCTTGAGTTCACAAACAATCTCTCAAATACTGATAGAACTGCAGTAATTCACACCGACAGCAGGATTACTTTGGACTCTTTGCGAAATCCGAAAAACCACAACTTCTTGATTGAAGAAATAAGATGTAAAATCAGAAGGTTGCAGACGGGCTGGTGCATTTCGAATGGGTTAAGGCACATCGAGGGATATGGGGAAATGAACCAGCTGACAATCTTGCTAAAAGAGCAGCTCGATCACGACAATCAATACGCTACAACAAAATACCTACAAGTGCCGTAAAGAAGATACTTCGAGAAGAAAAAAATAAATGGGACTTTGAGGGAAGCACTTAACCGTATTTTCCTACGATCCGACAACGTTTAATGATTAAACTCCCAATATCTCCGAATTTTACAACTATGTTAACTGGTCATGGGAAACTGAAAGTCTCTTATCAGCGGCTTAGAATAATTGAAGACGGAACGTGCTTATGTAACAGAGTTGTCCAAACTATTGACCACGTGCTTTTTGACTGCTGCAATTTATTGAAAGAGAGAGACCATCTCAGGAAAAAAATAGCTGCCAAAGGAGGAGAATGGCCCGTCAGTACATATGATTTGGTACATAAATTCACTACAGACTTTTACAAATTTTGTAATTCATTATGATTTCCTGATGTATAAAATCGTTTGTTTCTTTGTAAACCCTGTCAACGTGTGTACTGCACACCTGGGGTAACCGCCTGAATCTAACCATCAAACTATGTAATGGGACATGTCAAATAATAAATAATAAAATCCAAGTTTTAAGAAATAGTTCTATATTTACAAAATTTCTGTCAATGGATCACTGTCAGTAATTGATTAATTCCACGTACTCTATTCAGTGATGAGCTGACATTTACCCGCATCGGTATCAACGACACGAGCAACTTTCACATATGGTTTTTTGCTAGAGACATTTGAGCAATTTGATCAATTTGTACAATTTCATCAAAAGCTAACAGTGATTCAGCTCAGATCTGTTTCTTAACTTGCATGAAGGATGTAACAAACCTTAGCAGATGGAATATGGATATTTTTGAAATTATTTTTTGGCAAAAAGAGGCATTATTTAAGGTTTAAGTAATGGTAATTCTGAAATTTAATCTGATCGACTTATTGTAAAAAATTGTTTAGTTGATGTACAGGTCCTTGAGAATGAAGATATAGTTTCGCCGAAAGTAGTTGTACGGTGTAAACACAAACCAGGAAAGTAAAGAAGCGACTGTGGCCTTTGAGTACATTGCCTAAAAGTCTCTATCACAAATAATTCTGTCAGTTGCACTCCTTACAGACAAATCGTTTGATTTTACAATCTCACGTATCGGCAGATGAAAATGTGCACGCTACTGTGGGAACTAATTTTCAATGACGCTTCTCACAAGGGAACCTCCTCATCGCACCCGTGTCAGATTTAGTTATAAGTTGCCGCTGTGGATAGGCCTTGAAAAATTGAACACAGATCAATCGAGAAAACAGGAAGAAGTTGTGTGGAACTATGAAAAAAATACAAGCAAAATATAAAAACTGAGCAGTCCATGCGAAAGATAACAACGTAGAGGAGGTAGTAAGTGGACGAGCGCCGTGGTCCTATGGGCATGACGGTACATTATATATATCGTTATGCAAATACGAACAAACTGGACTATTGGCACTATTGGCAGGATGGACACACGAAGCTACGACGACTTGGTAAATACAAGGAAAGTTACGCAAATTTTTTAGAGGTAGTGTTTACTGACCCGCCTCCTGGCTGGGGTGTACTGGGTACGAGAAGCTGATAGTGATAGTTTAACGAAGATACCGACCAATTGAACGGATCAGACTTAATAAGTTCGAGAAGATCATCCAGGAACACCGACCGGATGGTGAACGCTAACAGAGGAGGCCCCAGTTTAGTTTACGTTATATACCTTTAAGTTCGAAAATGCCTCGAATGATGCAGCATGCCGGAAGTGGCATCATTTATACAGTTATTTTTCCATTATGGCGGGGCACATTATGTATTAATTGACAAATTTCTTCCAGATAGGGCACTGGACTTCATTTGATTTCATGATTATAATAAAGGCTTCAGTTTGTAAATAAAAAGGGAAAAAAACTGTGGAGTTGCAGTGAAAAAAAAAAGTAGCGGTCTAAAGCGTCGCGCTGCGGAGCGCGCGGCTTAAAAAAATTCATTTGTTGCAGTTCATGTGAGAAACTCTTATGTTTTCATCAATTTTTGGGGAGTGATTATCACATCCACAAGAAAACCTGAATCGGGCAAGGTAGAATCTCTTTGCCCATTCACCAAGTGTACAAGTTAAGTGGGTCGACGAAAGATCCTGTCATATGAGGCACATACCGTCACCAGTGTCGTATAGAATACATCAGACGTGTTTTCCAGTGGATCACCTTGCGATCAAATGTTTTAGGTTCCCATTGGAGAGGCACTTCCTTTCATCTGCTAATCGCACGATTTTGCGGTAAGGTCGCAAAACATAGACACTAAACTGATTACAGCGGACACAGATGTCAATGAACGGTCGGAGAGATATTTTGCGAAAATAAAAATAAATTTTGCTTGAGTAAAGGCTTGAACCACAGACCTCTCGCTCCACGACTCCTCACACTACCACGGCAATCCTACGCGCACAATGTGCTCGGCATTGCCTATCTTTCGTATGGACCGTTCACTTTTTATATTTTGCTTACATTTTCATAGTTCCACACAACTTCTTCTGGATTGATCCACGTTCAGTTTTTCACGGCCTATCCACTGTGCCAACTTATAACTACATCTGAGAGGGGTGCGATGGGGAGGTTCCATTGTTAATGTTGGGTGCGGTATTATTGAAGACAACTTGTAACATTTCTGGCTTAAAGCCATCGTATTAATATCGGAGTATTGCTTCAGTGCAGCCGGTTAGAAACAGTAGGTAAAATCTGGTGAGAACCACGACAGGTGGTACAATAGGTCGGGTTCTCATGGGAAAGAGCACTGGTGAGTCTCCCCGAATTCTAGGGGAGTCCCCGAGCGGCAGGTACAAATAATACAAATGTTTGTAAAGCTTATGGGACTTAACTACGGGGTCATCAGTCCGTAAACTTACAAACTACTTATGAACTACTTACGAACTAGGACGGCACAAATATCCATGCCCGAGGGGGGATTCGAACCCCCGACCGTAGTGGCCGTGCAGACCGTGACTGGAGCGCCCCAGTCACCTCGGCCACCGTGGCCGGCCGAGCGGCAGGCACTGGACGCCGATTGCCCATAGTACTGTCGGTCACGCGCCAAAAGGCAATCATATTCTTATTAATACTTATTAAAATAATAATATATTCAAAGTCAAACTCAATTTACAAATAACCCTCAAAGCCAAGCTATGACCTGAGTAGGTAATACATATTAACAATTGCTAAAAACATAAACAAAACAGTTAATATAAGACGGACGATGCACGGCGGCCATGTTTACGCGCCAAATAGCGAAACGAAGGCAGCCTTGCATCGAGCCGCCAAACTTCAGTTCAGAACACGCACTCGGAAGACTAACATGTGACTTCAGTACGCGCACTCGGTGGAGTAACATGCATATGAAGGCGTTCATAAAACAGTGTTTAATTATCTTAGATCAGGGGGACAAGGAAGGAGCCTCCACGAGGCCGATAGCACCACATTAATTGCAGTTAGCAAATACAATCGGCGGCGTCCCCTGGTAACGTCTACTAGTAGACGGCCAATCCTTCCAATACCGGACTAAAGATGACGCGCAGTAACATAAAGCCACAATGGTTCTTCTCAGAACCAACACTGACAGTAGCGAGCATAAACATCGAGGGTATCACCACAGCTAAAGAAGAAATCTTATCAGAATTCTGTAAGATCTCGAAGTGCGATGTATTGTGCATTCAAGAGACTCACAGAGACCTAATTGCCAGAAGACCGAACATTTCAGGTATGAAATTAACGGCAGAAATACCACACAATAAGCATGGGAGCTCTGTGTTCGTGAAATCTCAAACTGTGGTCTCCTCTGTGGGAACAACTAACCTAAATGGTATAGAAATTATTACCAACGAAATTGGAAAATGCACCATAACCTCGGTATATAAACCCCCAAACCAACCCTTTACCTTTTCGCCTCCACCTCACTTCCAGTCACAACCCAACCAGCTCATTCTGGGAGATTTCAACAGTCACAGCATACTATGGGGTTATGCAGAATCGTATGCAAATGGTGATGCCGTAGAGACCTGGGCAGAAACGAGTGGTCTTGCATTAATTCATGACCCAAAACTCCCATCATCCTTCCAAAGTAATGTTTGGAAAAAGGGATACAACCCGGATATATGTTTTTCAAATATCGATCTTGAGGACCGATGTACCAAAGTGGTATATGGCCCCATACCAAAGACACAGCATAGACCAGTTGGTATTAACATCTATCCAGCAGTCAGACCACAGACCACCCCATTCAGGAGGAGATTTAACTTTAAGAAGGCAAACTGGGAAAGCTATGCATCTATGATAGATTCTGAGATACAACATATTGAACCAAGACCAGAAAATTATGAACAACTTACTGAAATAATAAAGAATACGTCTAGGAAAGTTATTCCCAGGGGGTACAGACAACAGTATGTCGCTGGAATGTCCACTGAATCCAAAGAACTTCTCAAAAAATACGAAACACTCTATACTGCTGATCCTTTCAGCGAAGAAACAGTTGACTGTGGAACAGCCCTACTCCAAAAATTAAGTCAAGGAAGGAAGGAGAAATGGACCGAAACATTGGAAAAAATAGACATGACACACAGTAGCAAAATAGCGTGGAACTTGATTAAGAAACTGAGCGGCGACCCTAAGGAACAAATATTACCATGCAAGGTTACAGCAAACCAAGTAGCCACCCAAATACTGTTGAACGGGAAAATCAAGAAACAACAAAAGTACCCAAAAATTACCAGAAATATCAATCGGGAGACCAACCACTTGGGGACACCTTTCACTATGAAAGAACTTCAAAATGGCATGAACATGTTAAAAAAACGGGAAAGCTGCTGGTGTGGATGACATATGCACTGAACAAATCAAGAATTTAAGGCAAAGGGCGAAGAGCTGGATTTTACAATTGTTCAATACGTGCTGCAAAACTTGCAAAATCCCAAAACCCTGGAGAAAATCTAAAGTAATAACGTTACTTAAACCAGGGAAGGATACAGGGAATCCTAGTAGCTACCGACCCATCTCCTTGCTCTGTCACTTTTTTAAACTGTGTGAGAGACTTATCCTGTCCAGAATAGGAAAATATGTTGACAAACACCTCATTCCACAACAAGGAGGATTTAGACCTGGCAAGTCCTGTACCGGCCAAGTCCTTGCACTGACAGAACATATTTAAGAAGGGTATGAAAGGAAGCTCATAACAAGGGCAGCCTTTGTAGATCTGACAGCAGCCTACGATACCGTCAGGCACAATATATTACTCCATAAAATCTATGAGACACTCGGTGATTACCATCTAGTTAGGGTCGTATATTCATTGTTACAGAACAGAAGGTTCTTCGTGTTGTTGGAGGGCAAAATAAGTAGATGGAGGGACCAAAAGAACGGCCTCCCTCAGAGAAGCGTCTTAGCTCCAATCCTCTTCAACATATACACAAATGACCAACCTACAACGGCCCACACTAAGCAGTTCATCTACGCCGATGACCTTGCAATTTGCGTTCAAGGAAAAAGATTTGAAGACGTAGAGGAAAAAACTTGAAAATGCCTTAAAATCAATGACTGCGTACTATAATCAAAATTCCTTAAGACCCAACCCTTCCAAAACTCAAGTCTGTGCTTTCCACCTTGGCACGAAAGAAGCCAAACGGAAACTCCAAATTACGTGGAACGGGAACACCTTAGAACACACAGACCACCCTAAATATCTTGGCGTGATTCTGGAAAATAACGACGAGAAATAATATACTTAGAAAGCTAACGGGTAGCAAATGGGGTGCATGTCCTGGTGTGCTATGAACAACGGCACAGGCGCTCTGTTTCTCAACGCTGAGTACGCGTGCCCTGTATGGCATAGATGCACTCACACGAAACAAGTAGATGTGGCCCTCAATGACACCTGCAGGATAGTGACAGGGTGCATGAAACCAACGCCGGTGAGACTCTTGTACAAGGCAGCTGGTTTTGCAGATCCCACAGCTCGCAGAAACGCTTTAGAACATGTACAGAAAATAAAACAACTTGCAGATGAGCGGCATGTCCTCTACAGACATCGACCACCAGAGACACGACTGAAGTCTAGGAGAAGTTTCCTTGTTACCGTCCAGGACGAACCGCCTGAAAATTTCCCTCTCCCCCGAGTTCAATGGACCGGTCAAAACCTAAATTTTAAAACCTGGAGAACCTTGAATAGGCTCAGAACGGGGTTCGCCCCAGTAAAAGTAAATATGCTTAAGTGGGGTATAATCGACCAAATCGATGTAAACTGTGACTGTGGAGAAAGTCAAAATATGGAACACCTTCATACATGTGAAAAATGTCCACACCGGTGTACCTCGAAGATTTGTGGCTCGCGAATACTAATGGAATAGACGTAGCCCAGTACTGGGCCGATATCCTTTAAATAGTCGGGAAGTATCTTAGATCAAGGGAAATAACTTTATATTTACTTTCAGTTAAGAAAATATGTGTCACGTTAATGTTATTATGCAGTTTACTGGTTTTCTGCTGACTTTAATAAAATTTTGCTATCCCAATTCCCGAGGATTTCAAGTTTATTCAGTAACCAGATCAGTTCCTACCAACAGTTTAGCAATTTCAGCCTCATTCAAGAACTCCGACATGCGTGCTATCATCTGCGTGAAGAAGACGCCAGGTTCGTGAACTTTTAGAGTTTCTACTCTCCACACAGTGCAGTGGGGAGTAACTAAAACCCTCGCGCACAGTGTCATTGCGATACAAACGCAAACTGTTGTGCGTCATCCATGGCAACTTGGATGAGGAAAGGAAATGATATAGGACCGGTTAACATACCTAAGGTAGACATCTTTTTCCCCGTTGTAAACTCATCAGCCCAGTTGTTTTCGATAACTGTCTTAACGGACACGTTATCTCGATATTCTTCAGATGTGTTACCAGAGACAGCCGCGGTGGCCGAGGGGACTGAGGCGCGCCAGTGACGGTCTGCACGGTCACTACGATCGGGGGTTTGAATCCCCCCTCGGGCATGGATATTTGTGCCGTCCTTAGTGTTAGCTAGTTCATAAGTAGTTTGTAAGTTTAGGGACTGATGACCCCTTAGTTAAGTCCCATAAGCTATACAAACATTTGTGTTACCAGAATACGTGAAAGATATCCCTTTGGCAAAACAAGCTTGTACGTATTTCCAGCATGACGGAGCTCCTACGTAGTACGTACTCCTTACGACCAGTGTCAACACAACGTCAACACAACGTATCTGGGCCGTTGTATCGGTCGCCGTGGAGTCATTGCGGTCATCCGATCTCACCCCACTAGATTACTGTTTGCGGAGGTGGCTGCAGAGCCAAGTGTACAAGCGTACACTTTAGACGGGAGAGGAACTCCTCTCTCGTAATTTACTTTCTTGTGTCAAGTAAACGTATGCAGAACTGAGCTCCGATCGCCACACAGTACATGTCTACAAGAGAAACAAAATACGTTAAAGTTGACAGTGCACTGCCGGCCGCGGTGGCCGAGGGGACTGAGGCGCTCCAGTTCAAATGTTCAAATTTTTGTAATGCTTATGGGACTTAACTACGGGGTCATCAGGCCCTAAACTTACAAACTACTTATGAACTACTTACGAACTAGGACGGCACAAATATCCATGCCCGAGGGGGGATTCGAACCCCCGACTGTAGTGGCCGTGCTGACAGTGACTGGAGCGCCTCAGTCACCTCATCCACCGCAGCCGGCGGCTCTCCAGTCACGGTCTGCACGGCCACTACGCTCGGAGGTTCGGTTCCCCCTCGGGCATGGATATTTGTGCCGTCCTTAGTCTTAGCTAGTTCGTAAGTAGTTTGTAAGCTTAGGGACTGATGTTCTAATGTTTGTTAAGCTTATGGGACTTAACTACGGGATTATCAGTCCCTAAACTTACAAACTACTTACGAACTACCTTATACTAAAGACGGCACAAATATCCATGCCCGAGGGGGGATTCGAACCCCCAACCGTAGTGGCCGTGCAGACCGTGACTGGAGCGCCTCAGTCTCCTCGGCCACCGCGGCCGGCTAGGGACTGATGACCCCGTAGTTAAGTCCCATAAGTTCTACAAACATTTGAACATTTGACAGTGCACTGTTTGAACATCTTATAGAGGAAACTTAACACAAATTAACCCGGATGATTCTGACGTCCTTCCAGAAGATGGTGTATCGTTTTTTTAAACAATTAAAGTGAAATGTTTCCTTTCGGTACAAAGCACTTTCTTCAACATCGAACTGGCATTTGATTGTCGATCACTGACATGCAAATACTAACACTCATTGTATTAGCACGTTATTCTAAGTTAGTCACCTTTGAACATACGGATTCAGAAGCAACGTATGACTTAACTCGTGATTTACTCAACAATTTTTTATTTATCAGAAACATATGGATTTCTTTACAATTAAAATGTCATCTCTAACACGTAATATCAGTGATTTTATTTTATTATTTTTTTTTTACTTCGTTCCAGAAGTATGGCAAATTATGCCCAGACTAAGGGTGCAATTCCTGTAAAATGAATGTTGCAACATTTTAACGATCTATTGCACCATTAGCATCACCGCTCAAAGCATTTATCTTTCCTCCTGACTTAACCTGTCTATTGTGAAAAGCAGCGCTCCTACAGTACTCACTTGGGGCATGCCAGAAATCACTCTGACGTTGAAGACTTCTCTCCAATGAGAATTCTGAGTTCTGTTGGCTAGAAACTATTCACTCCTATCACCCAGTTGTTGTGGGCCGTTGGCTAGAAACTATTCACTCCTATCACCCAGTTGTTGTGGGCCTTTGCGATCGCCTTTTGACATCTCGAAATTTAAATGAAAATAACGGCTTAAACGTTCATCTGACACGAAAATTGAATAACCGATTTTGTAGAGGAGAAAATTCTCTACAACTTTGCCCTCATATGTTTTTCTTTTCATATCTCGTATCGTTTCAGTGATATTTGCAAAAATAACGACGATTTCATTATGTCTGTCTGTCCGTAACGTGTTCCCACTTTTTAAGTCGAACCGTTTGACCGATCAGCACCAAATTTTACAAACATAATTGTTGGCTGCCAGAGACCAGAACCTCCGTTTTTCAAATATTTCGGATAAAAATACGTTAGTAACACTAAAAAAAGTCGTTTATAATATAATTTTATTTGCGAATAAACCAGTCATCTAACACGAAAATTGAATAACGGAAATTGTAGAGGTGAAAATTTTCTACAACTTTGCTCCTTTTTTTTTTTTTTTTCTTTTTTTTTTATAGCTCGTACCGCTAAGAGATATTTGCAAAAATATCGGCGATTTGACACCGTTCCTCGATTTTACGTAAACCAGGCGTTCGGAGATGTCACGTGACATTCCTCGGCCAGAACTCTCTCTGGCATACGCCACCTTGCTTTCTGTGTTTAATGATTTTATTATTATAACTTTCGCATTGTCATTTCAAACCATAGGCGCACTGAAGAATTAACAAAAACTCGTCGTTCGTAGTACGATAAATTATAATCTAGTGTCTAAAATACCATATTAGCAGTTACCTACTGCCTCCAATAGGACGAGAATTAAGAAACCATTTCGTAACTGTCTGCTGTAGTGTAGTGTGCGACGCGGTAGGTTGTGATGCACATCGTCGGTAGTTCGAAACCTGCCGCTACAATTTTTTTTACGCCTTGACTCTTAAAAGGGTTTCGGGCACACTTATTAATTAAATCTATGTTGCAAAGTTTAGAGTTGCTCATATGTAAGAGTGCTCCCTCTAAAATGTGCATTTTTTATATTTCGTGAACTCCCGTGAAATACGTAATAAGAAATTTATATCATTTTTGTCCGAAATGTTTGCAGAAAATCAGAACACTACAGACAATTCTAAAGCGGACCGTATAACAGTACAGTGAAGAAATGCAATAGTGGAACCAAATGTAGCATGAGAAAAGGCATGAATGTACAACGGGTAAGGAAACCAGAGGTAATATTTTAACGCGACATAGTCCTTCCAGTCGAAAACTATGAAAATTGGGTGGACAGGCCATATAACACAAATTACGGGTTAATGACGAAAAACTAAAATAAAAGACGAATATGCTGTAGGGAATTTGGAACCAGGAGGGACTGATGACCAATGTAGTTTGGTCCCATAGAATTCAAACATTTGAAGGAGGAGTCTAGTGACTTGTTCATAATCAATGAATGTATAAGGATTTCACTGACCAAGAAGTATGATAAGGGGATGGAAGAAGTAAATCATAAAGATCAGTTTCTTTCATAATAAAGGCTTACTGATATCCGAAAATGATATCTACCTCAGAAAGAATTCTGAAGCAGCATTAATTCTTTGAAAAATCTTTACTAGGCAAAAGGACAAACGAAAGTGTATCAAAAGTTGAAAAATGTGGGGGAGATATGGATTGGAATATCTAAAACATTATTTGTTTGCTAAGTATGGAAGATAAATCGAGACAGAAACTTAGAAAATGGGAGGCATTGATGGAGAACGGCATGAAACGTGTACACACATTGACAGAATAAATAAAAAAGAATCACAGTCAGTTGACCTTAGCAAAAGTAATTAAAAAAGGTAAACTATTCATTACTGTGCAATGACTACTCTTGGGTTACTTATCACTTAATTAACTATTTGGGTACCGTAGTTCTTACCATCGTCGGCATATTTTTGACATCGATCGAAGAAAAAATTCACGCTTCTGAATTCTAAGCGATTTACGCTTGGAATAAATTTTGAGTTTTTAGATCTAGTGCGACTGCCCTACGTTTCTGAAGATATTATTAGGTTAGGTTAGGTTACGTTAGGTTAGGTTAGTATATTCACAGGAACACAATGAAAATCTATCTTTATGAATCCAGGTTGAGAACCAACCGGCCGTTAAACTACAGAATTAGATACCATGTCACAGACATTTGTCTGAGGCAAGCTTTCACAACATCTATACTGACATTACGTTCCGAATTGTATGGAAGCTTACAGTGTGGAATGAACGATTTTAAAACCGTTATCGTCACTGCTTCAGAATCCACTCGGCAGTTGTATAACAGCGTTTTGCAGCCTCCAGTGCGAACACGGTTAATACCCTTTAGAAATAGCTTTAAAAAGCTGTCGAGGTGACTTTCACAGAGGTGGGCGAATTTTGATGCAGACCGCTTTTATCAAGCTTCCCAGAGGGAATTAAAAGAGGGTACCGCGTCCCCGCGACAAGCGAGTCACGCATTGGATTTATTACGGAGGTGCCAGCGATCCAATAACGTGAAAGAGCGACGGGGAGTCGCGTTGCATTAGCCTGTTTCCGCGTGAGCGGGCAGGCGGGCGCCGGTTGCCATGGCGACGACTGCCGGTCGTCCGCTGTTTGCTGACACGTGGCGCCGCGGCGTCCGAAATAGGAACTAGCTGCATTTCTTTCTATGTTCTGAGTTCTCGCTGTCCAACGACTACCGTATTTCCTGTCACACCCGAGGGGAATTGAGGTGCCCTCTGGAAAGCATCGAAAGAACTCGATATAATGTCGTTATTGCTTCGCAACGTATTCGAATTTTTTTTATTCCAAAGAGCAGCAGAGCGTGTTATTTGTTGAGACAGGAATAGCGAAGAAGAAATATGTGTCTGTCAGTAACGCGAACTCAACCATGCATCAATAGAGCTCATAAAAACCGAATCTTTTTCTCGATCTACACATTCCGTTCACCCATAAGACAAGTGACTGATGTGAAATAAAATAAATGTATTTATTTCATATGACATTTTATTCAAAATACGTTCCTTGTAAGTCACTAAAAATATGGAAATATTATCAGGCTTTTCTCTCGCCCCGACATTCCGGATACTCAAACTTTGCTTGCAGGTCCATGGTTCCTTCTGGATAACTCAAATCGTGTCGGAGTCCTTCCTTTTAATTCTCATTATGCCTATTGGAAATAACCTGAGCTTTCAGGGAGACAAAGTAGTCGAATAACAAAGCTGTTCAATAATCACGGTAAATTTTTGAAACAAAAAATCAAAATGGCTTTCGTACACTGGTGCATTGTCGTGCAACGAGCACTATGTTACTCGAATATGGTGTCCATCCACGCTCGTGAACGATTTGAAACAGCCAATCTTCTTGCGAAACTTGACCTTACGAGCCGGCCGCGGTGGCCGAGGAGACTGAGGCGCTTCAGTCACGGTCTGCACTGCCACTACGGTCGGGGGTTCGAATCCCCCCTCGGGCATGGATATTTGTGCCGTCCTTAGTTGTAAGTAGTTTGTAAGTTTATGGACTAATGACGCCGTAGTTAAGTCCCATAAGCTTAACAAACATTTGAACATTGTTTGACCTTACGAAATGAATTTCTGGTGTAGCATTCCTTTTGAATCAAAGAAAACATTGAGGATGGTCTTGACACAGCTTTTCCGCGTGATCACTGTTTTCGGTCTTATTCTGAAGTTGACGTTTTGTGAAAACACCTAGTTTTGTAAACTTGTTCGATGCGAGACATGAAGTGTGGATCCTCAGCGGCTGATATTTTAATATCTTCGCGGTTTCCCACGGATCAGTTTTCCTGATTGTCGGTAGAACTAAGTGAGTGGACAACAAAGCAACAAGAGACATTAATTTTGTCCACATTATAAGCTAGAAAACGAAGAATGGATTATTATTTAGAGAGCACCTCAATTAACCTGGTAGAATCTGAAAAATTTCAACCACAGTTTTACAATGATGCTCCTGAATGTTTTTAACATATCAAGGAATTCATGGTCGCATTTTCCTGCATGAATCTTTTCGCGTCTGAAGTTACTAACCTACGGTAAAAATGTCAGTTTTTATGACGAGTCTGTGATACCATCGCTGTTAAAAAGGAAACGTGTGTTTTGCAAGTTAATTCGTGCACATGTTACTGTTGGAATTAGTATTTACACTAACATAATATCATTCAATTTTTCTGTGGCTGCGTACGATGTAATCGAGTTCTTCACGTGTGGCATCAAAGATATTAAAGAAATTAACCTTTTTTGTACTGGTTTTGACGAATTTAGGAAGCACCCATCGTGCGAAACTCAGCTTGGCAGAACCAATAACACTACCCTGTGGAACGCCCAATATCACCTGTGTTTTAGTCGATGCCTTACCATCGGTAACTACGAACTGTGTCCTCTCTGATAGGAAATCCCGTATCCAATCACAAATTTGGGGCGATATACCAGAACCACGCAATTTGATTAAACGCCGTTTGTGAGGTACGGTGTCAAAAGCCTTCTGGAAATCAAGAAATATGGAATCGATTTGCGAACCCTTGTCCATACCATAGCACCCATCACTTCGTGTGAATAAAGAGCTAGTTGTTCAAATGTTCATATGTTTGTAGAGCTTATGGGACTTAACTACGGGGTCATCAGTCCCTAAACTTACAAACTACTTATGAACTACTTACGAACTAGGACGGCACAAATATCCATGCCCGAGGTGGGGATTCGAACCCCCGACCGTAGTGGCCGTGCAGACCGTGACTGAAGCGCCTCAGTCCCCTCGGCCACCGCGGCCGGAGAGCTAGTTGTGTTTCGCATGAACGATATTTTCTAAACCCGTGTTGACCTTGGATCAGTAGATCATTCTGTTTGAGGTAATTAATAATATTTGAATACAGGATATGTTCCAAAACCTTGCTGCAAATTGACGTTCAATGAAATAGGCATGTAGTTTAGTGGGTTAATCCTACTGCCTTTCTTGAATATAGGTGCGACGTGTGCAACTTTCGAATCTTTTTGTACACATCCTTCTTTGAGAGAGAGGTTGTATATGGCTGTTAAGTAAGGAGCTATCACTTCAGCATAATCAGATAGAAATCTAATGGCTATACAGTCCGGACCAGAAGACTTGTTCTTGTTTAGTGATTTTAGTTGCTGCACTACTCCGATGATATGTGCTTCTACGTTACTCATTCTAGCCTCTGTTTGTAATTCGAAATCTGGAATATTGGTTTCGTCTTCTTTGGTGAATGAGTTTCTAAAAGCTATGTTTAGCAACTGCTTTACTAGCGCTGTTATCGGCAGGATCGCCATTAGTATCACATAGTGAGGGTATTGTTTGTTTTGTGGCTAGTATATTTAACATATGACCAAAATCTCTTTGGGTTTTCAGTCAAATTTCGAGAAAGAGTTTCGTTGTGATAAGTATTGTAGTCATCTCGCATTGAGATCCTCGCTAAATTTCGAGCTTCTGTGTAAGATCACCAATCCTGTGGGAGACGACATATTTCTCGTTTTTCGAAAGGTGTTTGACACGGTATCGCATTGCAGACTGCTAACACAGTTACGAGCATATAGAGTAGGCACCCATGTACGTTTTTGGTGCAGGGGGTGGAGCGGTTGCTGGCGCATCCCTTGGTGGGCGCGCACTCAGGTGGTGTTGGAGAGCGGGTTACTTGTCAGGAGGCCAGACTCCTAACCGCCACGGCATGCCCTGCAGGAAGAGGTAGGGGCGGTCCAGGTGTCACCGTTGGCGTAATGAAAGAATATTGTTCGCTAAGACCTTTATTCTGAAGTGGTACACATTGCTGGGTACTCCAGGCGACCGGATCGATGACGTCAGCACCCTCCTGTCCGTGGCCGGCGAGAAAGACAGGCCTGAGCCAACACCACCTATAAGACGAGGCCTTACAACAGGCCGTGCCTACGTCACACTTGAGGCCCCGGCCGCCACCTCGCTGGCTGTTGGCTGGGGCACGCCCACCGCCACGCAGCGGCCGGCCAGTCAGATGGCGGCCGCGGCCTCTAAGTCTGACGTAGTAACGGCCTGTTGTAAGGCCTTGTCTTCTAGGTGGTGTTGGCTGAGTGCGCACTGCATGCTACGTAAGCAAGGTAGTTCCGAGCCGACGCGATCGCTAGCCGATTGGCCGGCCGCTGGGGCTCTGCCCACTGCCTCATAGCGGACAGCCATTGAGCTAGCGTTCGCGCCGGCTCGGAACTACCTTGCTTACGTAGCATGCAGTGCGCGCTCAGGCAACACCACCTAGAAGACAAGGCCTTACAACAGGCCGTGCCTTCGTCACACTTAGAGGCCGCGGCCGCCACCTCACTGGCTGTTGGCTGGGGCACGCCCACCGCCACGCAGCGGCCGGCCAGTCAGATGGCGGCCGCGGCCTCTAAGTCTGACGTAGTAACGGCCTGTTGTAAGGCCTTGTCTTCTAGGTGGTGTTGGCTGAGTGCGCACTGCATGCTACGTAAGCAAGGTAGTTCCGAGCCGACGCGATCGCTAGCCGATTGGCCGGCCGCTGGGGCTCTGCCCACTGCCTCATAGCGGACAGCCATTGAGCTAGCGTTCGCGCCGGCTCGGAACTACCTTGCTTACGTAGCATGCAGTGCGCGCTCAGGCAACACCACCTAGAAGACAAGGCCTTACAACAGGCCGTGCCTTCGTCACACTTAGAGGCCGCGGCCGCCACCTCACTGGCTGTTGGCTGGGGCACGCCCACCGCCACGCAGCGGCCGGCCAGTCAGATGGCGGCCGCGGCCTCTAAGTCTGACGTAGTAACGGCCTGTTGTAAGGCCTTGTCTTCTAGGTGGTGTTGGCTGAGTGCGCACTGCATGCTACGTAAGCAAGGTAGTTCCGAGCCGACGCGATCGCTAGCCGATTGGCCGGCCGCTGGGGCTCTGCCCACTGCCTCATAGCGGACAGCCATTGAGCTAGCGTTCGCGCCGGCTCGGAACTACCTTGCTTACGTAGCATGCAGTGCGCGCTCAGGCAACACCACCTAGAAGACAAGGCCTTACAACAGGCCGTGCCTTCGTCACACTTAGAGGCCGCGGCCGCCACCTCACTGGCTGTTGGCTGGGGCACGCCCACCGCCACGCAGCGGCCGGCCAGTCAGATGGCGGCCGCGGCCTCTAAGTCTGACGTAGTAACGGCCTGTTGTAAGGCCTTGTCTTCTAGGTGGTGTTGGCTGAGTGCGCACTGCATGCTACGTAAGCAAGGTAGTTCCGAGCCGACGCGATCGCTAGCCGATTGGCCGGCCGCTGGGGCTCTGCCCACTGCCTCATAGCGGACAGCCATTGAGCTAGCGTTCGCGCCGGCTCGGAACTACCTTGCTTACGTAGCATGCAGTGCGCGCTCAGGCAACACCACCTAGAAGACAAGGCCTTACAACAGGCCGTGCCTTCGTCACACTTAGAGGCCGCGGCCGCCACCTCACTGGCTGTTGGCTGGGGCACGCCCACCGCCACGCAGCGGCCGGCCAGTCAGATGGCGGCCGCGGCCTCTAAGTCTGACGTAGTAACGGCCTGTTGTAAGGCCTTGTCTTCTAGGTGGTGTTGGCTGAGTGCGCACTGCATGCTACGTAAGCAAGGTAGTTCCGAGCCGACGCGATCGCTAGCCGATTGGCCGGCCGCTGGGGCTCTGCCCACTGCCTCATAGCGGACAGCCATTGAGCTAGCGTTCGCGCCGGCTCGGAACTACCTTGCTTACGTAGCATGCAGTGCGCGCTCAGGCAACACCACCTAGAAGACAAGGCCTTACAACAGGCCGTGCCTTCGTCACACTTAGAGGCCGCGGCCGCCACCTCACTGGCTGTTGGCTGGGGCACGCCCACCGCCACGCAGCGGCCGGCCAGTCAGATGGCGGCCGCGGCCTCTAAGTCTGACGTAGTAACGGCCTGTTGTAAGGCCTTGTCTTCTAGGTGGTGTTGGCTGAGTGCGCACTGCATGCTACGTAAGCAAGGTAGTTCCGAGCCGACGCGATCGCTAGCCGATTGGCCGGCCGCTGGGGCTCTGCCCACTGCCTCATAGCGGACAGCCATTGAGCTAGCGTTCGCGCCGGCTCGGAACTACCTTGCTTACGTAGCATGCAGTGCGCGCTCAGGCAACACCACCTAGAAGACAAGGCCTTACAACAGGCCGTGCCTTCGTCACACTTAGAGGCCGCGGCCGCCACCTCACTGGCTGTTGGCTGGGGCACGCCCACCGCCACGCAGCGGCCGGCAAGTCAGATGGCGGCCGCGGCCTCTAAGTCTGACGTAGTAACGGCCTGTTGTAAGGCCTTGTCTTCTAGGTGGTGTTGGCTGAGTGCGCACTGCATGCTACGTAAGCAAGGTAGTTCCGAGCCGACGCGATCGCTAGCCGATTGGCCGGCCGCTGGGGCTCTGCCCACTGCCTCATAGCGGACAGCCATTGAGCTAGCGTTCGCGCCGGCTCGGAACTACCTTGCTTACGTAGCATGCAGTGCGCGCTCAGGCAACACCACCTAGAAGACAAGGCCTTACAACAGGCCGTGCCTTCGTCACACTTAGAGGCCGCGGCCGCCACCTCACTGGCTGTTGGCTGGGGCACGCCCACCGCCACGCAGTGGCCGGCCAGTCAGATGGCGGCCGCGGCCTCTAAGTCTGACGTAGTAACGGCCTGTTGTAAGGCCTTGTCTTCTAGGTGGTGTTGGCTGAGTGCGCACTGCATGCTACGTAAGCAAGGTAGTTCCGAGCCGACGCGATCGCTAGCCGATTGGCCGGCCGCTGGGGCTCTGCCCACTGCCTCATAGCGGACAGCCATTGAGCTAGCGTTCGCGCCGGCTCGGAACTACCTTGCTTACGTAGCATGCAGTGCGCGCTCAGGCAACACCACCTAGAAGACAAGGCCTTACAACAGGCCGTGCCTTCGTCACACTTAGAGGCCGCGGCCGCCACCTCACTGGCTGTTGGCTGGGGCACGCCCACCGCCACGCAGCGGCCGGCCAGTCAGATGGCGGCCGCGGCCTCTAAGTCTGACGTAGTAACGGCCTGTTGTAAGGCCTTGTCTTCTAGGTGGTGTTGGCTGAGTGCGCACTGCATGCTACGTAAGCAAGGTAGTTCCGAGCCGACGCGATCGCTAGCCGATTGGCCGGCCGCTGGGGCTCTGCCCACTGCCTCATAGCGGACAGCCATTGAGCTAGCGTTCGCGCCGGCTCGGAACTACCTTGCTTACGTAGCATGCAGTGCGCGCTCAGGCAACACCACCTAGAAGACAAGGCCTTACAACAGGCCGTGCCTTCGTCACACTTAGAGGCCGCGGCCGCCACCTCACTGGCTGTTGGCTGGGGCACGCCCACCGCCACGCAGCGGCCGGCCAGTCAGATGGCGGCCGCGGCCTCTAAGTCTGACGTAGTAACGGCCTGTTGTAAGGCCTTGTCTTCTAGGTGGTGTTGGCTGAGTGCGCACTGCATGCTACGTAAGCAAGGTAGTTCCGAGCCGACGCGATCGCTAGCCGATTGGCCGGCCGCTGGGGCTCTGCCCACTGCCTCATAGCGGACAGCCATTGAGCTAGCGTTCGCGCCGGCTCGGAACTACCTTGCTTACGTAGCATGCAGTGTGCGCTCAGGCAACACCACCTAGAAGACAAGGCCTTACAACAGGCCGTGCCTTCGTCACACTTAGAGGCCGCGGCCGCCACCTCACTGGCTGTTGGCTGGGGCACGCCCACCGCCACGCAGCGGCCGGCCAGTCAGATGGCGGCCGCGGCCTCTAAGTCTGACGTAGTAACGGCCTGTTGTAAGGCCTTGTCTTCTAGGTGGTGTTGGCTGAGTGCGCACTGCATGCTACGTAAGCAAGGTAGTTCCGAGCCGACGCGATCGCTAGCCGATTGGCCGGCCGCTGGGGCTCTGCCCACTGCCTCATAGCGGACAGCCATTGAGCTAGCGTTCGCGCCGGCTCGGAACTACCTTGCTTACGTAGCATGCAGTGCGCGCTCAGGCAACACCACCTAGAAGACAAGGCCTTACAACAGGCCGTGCCTTCGTCACACTTAGAGGCCGCGGCCGCCACCTCACTGGCTGTTGGCTGGGGCACGCCCACCGCCACGCAGCGGCCGGCCAGTCAGATGGCGGCCGCGGCCTCTAAGTCTGACGTAGTAACGGCCTGTTGTAAGGCCTTGTCTTCTAGGTGGTGTTGGCTGAGTGCGCACTGCATGCTACGTAAGCAAGGTAGTTCCGAGCCGACGCGATCGCTAGCCGATTGGCCGGCCGCTGGGGCTCTGCCCACTGCCTCATAGCGGACAGCCATTGAGCTAGCGTTCACGCCGGCTCGGAACTACCTTGTTTACGTAGCATGCAGTGCGCGCTCAGGCAACACCACCTAGAAGACAAGGCCTTACAACAGGCCGTGCCTTCGTCACACTTAGAGGCCGCGGCCGCCACCTCACTGGCTGTTGGCTGGGGCACGCCCACCGCCACGCAGCGGCCGGCCAGTCAGATGGCGGCCGCGGCCTCTAAGTCTGACGTAGTAACGGCCTGTTGTAAGGCCTTGTCTTCTAGGTGGTGTTGGCTGAGTGCGCACTGCATGCTACGTAAGCAAGGTAGTTCCGAGCCGACGCGATCGCTAGCCGATTGGCCGGCCGCTGGGGCTCTGCCCACTGCCTCATAGCGGACAGCCATTGAGCTAGCGTTCGCGCCGGCTCGGAACTACCTTGCTTACGTAGCATGCAGTGTGCGCTCAGGCAACACCACCTAGAAGACAAGGCCTTACAACAGGCCGTGCCTTCGTCACACTTAGAGGCCGCGGCCGCCACCTCACTGGCTGTTGGCTGGGGCACGCCCACCGCCACGCAGCGGCCGGCCAGTCAGATGGCGGCCGCGGCCTCTAAGTCTGACGTAGTAACGGCCTGTTGTAAGGCCTTGTCTTCTAGGTGGTGTTGGCTGAGTGCGCACTGCATGCTACGTAAGCAAGGTAGTTCCGAGCCGACGCGATCGCTAGCCGATTGGCCGGCCGCTGGGGCTCTGCCCACTGCCTCATAGCGGACAGCCATTGAGCTAGCGTTCGCGCCGGCTCGGAACTACCTTGCTTACGTAGCATGCAGTGCGCGCTCAGGCAACACCACCTAGAAGACAAGGCCTTACAACAGGCCGTGCCTTCGTCACACTTAGAGGCCGCGGCCGCCACCTCACTGGCTGTTGGCTGGGGCACGCCCACCGCCACGCAGCGGCCGGCCAGTCAGATGGCGGCCGCGGCCTCTAAGTCTGACGTAGTAACGGCCTGTTGTAAGGCCTTGTCTTCTAGGTGGTGTTGGCTGAGTGCGCACTGCATGCTACGTAAGCAAGGTAGTTCCGAGCCGACGCGATCGCTAGCCGATTGGCCGGCCGCTGGGGCTCTGCCCACTGCCTCATAGCGGACAGCCATTGAGCTAGCGTTCGCGCCGGCTCGGAACTACCTTGCTTACGTAGCATGCAGTGTGCGCTCAGGCAACACCACCTAGAAGACAAGGCCTTACAACAGGCCGTGCCTTCGTCACACTTAGAGGCCGCGGCCGCCACCTCACTGGCTGTTGGCTGGGGCACGCCCACCGCCACGCAGCGGCCGGCCAGTCAGATGGCGGCCGCGGCCTCTAAGTCTGACGTAGTAACGGCCTGTTGTAAGGCCTTGTCTTCTAGGTGGTGTTGGCTGAGTGCGCACTGCATGCTACGTAAGCAAGGTAGTTCCGAGCCGACGCGATCGCTAGCCGATTGGCCGGCCGCTGGGGCTCTGCCCACTGCCTCATAGCGGACAGCCATTGAGCTAGCGTTCGCGCCGGTTCGGAACTACCTTGCTTACGTCGCATGATGTGCGCGCTCAGGCCTGTATTTCCCGTTGGCCACGTCTCCTGCCGTACTGTGCGCTGCGTCCGCACTAGCTCGGCGTGCGGAAGCAGGCGACCCCTCTGCCGCGTCGTTTGTTGTGGAACCGTACGGAAGTTCAAAGTGCGGGGGCATCAGTCCCTAAACTTACAAACTACTTATGAACTAGCTAATACTAAGGACGGCACAAATATCCATGCCCGAGGGGGGATTCGAACCCCCGACCGTAGTGGCCGTGCAGACCGTGACTGGAGCGCCTCAGTCCCCTCCGCCACCGCGGCCGGCCGTACGGAAGTTCGGTGGAATGTGTGAATGACAGATTCACACTTCTGGACAGGTGGTTCTCGTTCCCCACCCTAATTGCTGTCTCGCATCATGTTCATATTGGACCGCCTTGACAGTTGTCCCGTGGCCGTGATGTGCGCTAACTCGTGGCCTTCTTAGGAACGCTACAGTCCGGGTGTGCAGGACATACAAGTCCTCCTAGATACTTCCTCTGCGTCCATGGTTGGCTGTAGGGCAGGAGTCGAACACGGAGCTACGCAGGAGTCGACATCTCGCCGGTTGTCAGCTGATGTAGCTGTAGAAGAGTGGACGTTAGAACATGTCAGGGAATCGAGTGCTACGAAGTGTAAGCCATCGATTCATCTGACCGACGCCGGCCGCGGTGGCCGAGGGGACTGAGGCGCTTCAGCCACGGTCTGCACGGCCACTACGGTCGGGGGTTCGAATCCCCCCTCGGGCATGGATATTTGTGCCGTCCTAGTTCGTAAGTAGTTCATAGGTAATTTGTAAGTTTAGGGACTGATGACCCCGTAGTTAAGTCCCATAAGACATACAAACAACAACAACAATCTGACCGACTGAGTATGGACTATATATAGTGCTGGAGTATATACAGGGTGTTACAGAAAGGCACGGCCAAACTTTCAGGAAACATTCCTCACACACAAAAAAAGAAAATATGTTATGTGGACATGTGTCCGGAAACGCTTAATTTCCACGTTAGAGCTTCATTTTATTACTTCTCTTCAAATCACATTAATCATGGGATGGAAACACACAGCAACAGAACGTACCAGCGTGACGTCAAACACTTTGTTAGAGGAAATGTTCAAAATATCCTTCGTTAGCGAGAATACATGGATTCACCCTCCGTCGCATGGAATTCCTGATGCGCTGATGCAACCCTGGAGAATGGCGTATTGCATCACTGCCGTCCACAATACGAGCATGAAGAGTCTCTACATTTGTACCGGGGTTGCGTAGACAAGAGCTTTCAAATGCCCCCATAATTGAAAGTCAAGAGGGTTGAGGTCAGGATAGCGTGGAGGCCATGGAATTGGTCCGCCTCCACCAATTCATCGGTCACCGAATCTGTAGTTGAGAAGCGTTCGAACACGTCGACTGAAATGTCCAGGAGCTCCATCGTGCATGAACCACATGTTGTGTCGTATTTGTAAAGGCTCATGTTCTAGCAGCACAGGTAGAGTATCCCGTATGAAATCATGATAACGTGCTCCACTGAGCGTAGATGGAAGAACATGAGAAATACT
The DNA here is from genome assembly GCA_026315105.1 of Locusta migratoria. Classification (NCBI taxonomy): domain Eukaryota; kingdom Metazoa; phylum Arthropoda; class Insecta; order Orthoptera; family Acrididae; genus Locusta; species Locusta migratoria. The sequence goes on from CM048744.1 coordinate 670,718,635, forward strand.
AAAATGAGCTCTAACATAGAAATTAAGCGTTTCCGGACACATGTCTGCAAAACATATTTTATTTCTTTTTTTGTGAGGAATGTTTCCTGAAAGTTTGGCCGTACCTTTTTGTAACACACTGTATAGTGTGTGTGGAGCGGCTGATATTTCTCCTACGTACTCTGTCATGACCGCATCGGCCCTGTCAAACGAATGTGTCGGCGTTTTACATCTTGCCGTGTTCGGTTAACAGGTTAGCTGGTGGTTCCACAAGGCTCCGGATACGCGTTGTTGCGTTAGACTTAGGCACTGTTTCCTCGCGTAACGAAGTGATGTGATACTGCAAGCTCGTACTGTTCCATTTAACTTCGGCTGGTGCGTGCTATTCAGTCCGGCGCGTGTGCGTCCATTCCTGTCAACTTGACCCAAAAAGTCTGACGCAAAGTAGCTGCTGTTCGCCGTTCTGTCGACACACCGCAATGTTTCTACAGCTATACTTCAGCTATAGTGCTGGTGTGCAACAGTGGCTCGAAGAGTACAGTACTTAATTAATGGAACCCAGTACGTTGTCCTAGATGGCGAGGATTCATCGGATACTAGGGTATCGGCAGGGGTGGCCCAAGGGTGATAGGACAGCTATTATTTTCTATCTGTTTACATGACCTGACGGAGAGAGTGAGTTGCAATCTGCGGCTGTTTGCTGATGATGCTGTGGTACGCAGGAGGATGTCGACATTGAATGTCTGTAGTAGTATGCAGGATTTATAGGTAATTTGAGAAATGGCAACTAGCGCTAAATGTAGAAAAATGTAAGGTGATGCAGATGAGTAGGAGAAACAATCCCGTAATGTTCGAATACAGCGTTAGTAGTGTGCTGCTTGACAGAGTCGCGTCAATTAAATACCTTGGCGTAACGCTGCACAGCGATATGAAATGGAACGAGCATATAAGGACAGGGTTATTATTGCAAGAATTTTGGGAAGATATGATTCGTCTGTAAAGGAGACCGCATATAAAACGCTTGTATTGAGTGTTGCTCAAGTGTTTGGGATTCCCAAAAGATCGGTTTAAAGGAAGACGGAAGCACTTCAGAGGCGTGCGGCTAGGTTCCTTACCGATGGGTTCGATCATTGCGCGAGTGTGCATCGGGAAATCAAATTGGAGTCTCTGGAGGAAAGGCGACGTTCTGTTGAAAAAAATTAAGGGGTCGGAATTTGAAGCGGACTGCGGAACGATTCTACTGCCACCAACCTACATTTCGAGCAAAGACCACAAAGATAAAATAAGAGAGACTAAGGCACGTACAGATGCATACAATTGTTTGTTTACCCTCGTTGTATGTGAGAGTGGAACAGAAAAGCAGTAGCTAGTAGTGGTACTGCGTACCCTCCGCCACGCACCTTTGGGTGGATTGCGGAGCATGTATGTAGATGTAGAGCTTATCAAACACTAGCTGTTAGCCGAAACTCAAATTGCGTACCTGTTATGATGACTGTAGGTGTGCCGCGGTGGAGCGGCCGAGCGCATTGAGGCGCTATGCCTATGCCTATGCGCGAGGCCGTTCCCCGTCGGGGGTTCGAATCCCCCCTCGGGCAAGGATGTTTGTGCCGAATTTAGTATAAGGTAGATCATAAGTAGTTTGTAAGTTTAGTGACTGATGAGCCGGTAGTTAAGTCCAATAAGCTGTACAAACATTTGAACATTTGACTGTAGGTGTCTACATAGGGCGGTAATTTATAACTCCTGCAAATGAAGAATTTCATATTCACAGAATACATGATATCAACTGCGAATGGGTAAAGCTGAAAATGTGTACCCAGTCGGGATTCGAACCCGGGTCTCCTGCTTTCTAGGCAGTTGCGCTGAGCACTACACCACTGGGGCATAGTGATCACCGCACCTGCAAGGACTACCTAAGCACGCCTCCCGCCAGACACAAATTCCCAGCTTTACCCTGCCCACAATACTCAAACTCGTAGTTTCATAAACTAATTGCCCATTCGCAGTTGATGTCATGTATTCTGTGAATATGAAAGAATAACAAGTGCAGGATCAGAAATAACCTCTGTTCTTTCGGAACAGACGCCACTTGAATAAAATGAATTCTTAAAATTTTATTAGCACTTTCTTGAGGTTACACCAAACACGATCACACAGTCAGAGCCATATGCACATGAGTATAGACACCTAAGTGTGCTCAATATCGACGCTAGTACCAGGTACACCCTCCATTTACAGCGGTGCATGCTGCAATTCTCCCTGGGAGAAAATCGTGGAGGTGCCGAATGTAGTACTGGATAATTTCTTGCCATGCAGTTTCCACCTGGTGCCTCAGTTCGGTATTTACTGCCTGTCTTGTAGACCGAGCAAGATGATGTTTCCTCCGGTTGCAAACCTGCTCAATGGGGTACCGATATACAGATGGTGCTGGCCAGGGTAGTGTATGTAAATCTGGAAGATGTAAGAATACTGTAAAAAGAAAAAAGGAAAAAAAAGTTGGAAAATAGAAAAATTTCTTTTTTTTTTTTTTAAAGTGGCCCGGTTTATAAGAATATATTTTAAAATATTGTCTTTGTAGCTAGCTCAGTAAATGGATGAAATATGAACCTTCTCAGGGACGTGATTATTCAGGTTAAATTTTAGTTGAAGGTCTTCAACTGGTGCGAGTGTTCTTACAAAGTACTCCCACATTAAATGCTATAAAAATAATATTCAATTGCAAATGAAATCAATGTGTAACCTATCCTTTATATTAAAATTTTGAATACTATTCTCAGTTACGTATATCATCCAAACTTTAATTGAATGTCCAATTGAAGTAAAATCGCAAAGTCTGAATTCACTGAAGCTAAATGAAAACTGTCTTTTAACTTTTTACGATAAGGCTATCAGGAAATTATTTAATGAAACATTATTCACTTCTCACTCAGGATAATAGTCACTCTGAATTATTATGCATTTCGTAATTTATAGATCTTTGCAAGATACCACATTTTACCATACATTACCACAGAAGTTGGATCAATTTTTATATAAGTCCAGTTTGGTTTTGCAGAGCTGAAATAGAATATTATTGGTCTTTTTTTATTATTATGGTCTTATTTTCCACCCGTCCTTGCTTTATTAGTTAGGAATTCTATATTGCCACGTAATGACGGCGGTTGATGCAATCTGTGTCGTTAGCTTCTTGCTGAAACAAATGCTCTTGGCGTCCTTTAGCATTTCATATAAATGACCACGGTAATTCTAACTAATTATAAAGTTCGTACACTTAATTCATTTAATACATATATTTCAAGACTTTAAAAATGTTCAAACACATTTACAGACCTCATTGCAATGTTTCCTTCATTTTCATCAAAAACAATCTAGCCATGATACATGAATCGACCAGAGCAGACAAGAGACAAGATACAGATACAACAAGATTACTTTTTAACATTACATCATTTATATATTTTAATTGTACAAAGATAATAACACACATTAAAATAATTATTCTTTGTTACGAGTGTATACACAGACACCTTTTGTTACATGATGCGCCTATATTAGTGGTACCACTAAACTTTTCAATCGTCGATTTTGGTAAAAATTGGAAGGACATTACAAAGAGCACGTTGGGTTGTATGGGATACATGTTGACGTGTATTGTCTTGCTGGTTAACACATCGCCTTGTTGTTGTATCAATGGCAGCAAGGCGGGTTGAATGACGGTTTCATTGTACAATACACTGATCAATGTTCCCCCGACGATCAGCAGAGGAGAACAGCCTGTGTAGGATATGGCTCCCCACACCATGATCCCGAGAGTCGGCGACAAGTGCTCTCTCGTACACACTGCAGATTTTGGCTCTTCCCTGCACGACGCCACACACGCGCACGACCACCATTGGCCCGGTCAAGAACAGACTTTCGTCATGGAAGACGACATGTCTCCATTCGTCCTTCCATAAACGTCTATCGCGACACCACTGCAGGCGGGCTATACGTTGTTTGGGCGTGAGCGGAGGACGCCATATTGTAACGCATAATCGTACAGCATGGTGTGGAGAGACGTATCCTACACTAGCCGCTCTCCAGTGGTGATCGTCGAAGGAACATTGAACAGTGCACGGTACATTGAAACCATCATTCAGCCTGTCTAGCTACCATTCATACACAGACAAGGCGATATTCTTGGATAATATTTGATGAACACCTAAACTGGAAAGAACAAACAGTTTTAGCGTGCAGGAAATCTCTCTCATCCCTATATTCAATCCAAAAATGTAGAAACATATTTCCAACCAAAGTTAAACAAAAATTAGTCCAAATACTAGTCTTGCCAAAATTTACTATCGCGGTGTAGTTCAACATGGCACAAATAGTGAACATTCGAGATCCTCGACCTGGTGATGAATGCTTGAGTTAGGTACGTGTGCAATATACGGTTGTACGCTCATATCAGTCCTTCACATACCCAGCTAGGTTGGATGCGCCCACATAAGTGGCGCGATTTTCAAACGCTGTGCTTACTTCATCGATTTCTCAGCCACCAGTGCCCCCAATACTTATCTTCTCACATTAAACAGCTATCATCATTCGACAACCGCAATACCAGATCGGATACGTCTAGCATCTTGGCTGTACCTTCACACAACACTAAATCTTTCTCCATGTCAGCCATACGACTATGGAACACACTGCCATGTGATCTACGTCTTACACTAAACCAATCGACATTCAAGAGGTAACTCAAAATTCACATATTAACGACGGCATAGCCTCCATTGTTACCCTGCTCTCTCCTTCATAGCTTTGAAACTTACCATTCTATTTCTCTTCCTCTAACCAATCTACATCTCCCTCTCACCACATTCTATCGTCTTACGTCTCTGCTTGAAGTGAATAACTCACAATCTGTAAGATCATAACGAGGCGATTCCTAAATAGTAATAGGGCTGAAGTTCACAATATGAAACATGCTTACTGTACTTTGCAAAGTCATTATTATTATTATTGTCAGTATTATTATTATTATTTTCATTCTTATAAATTATCTAAGTGTTATTGTTACAATTATATTGTATTAATAATCTGTTTTTTTTTAACTTTAATACTTGTATTATATATTGTCTATAATGTACTAAAGAAATCGTTTACCTTCAGTAAGCCTGGTTGGGTGTAAGAGAGGGACTGAAAGCCCTAATCTTGCCAGGTAAAACAAATGCACAAATAAACAAAAATGCTTTTCCAAAAGGGCAGTGCACGTCCATATGTATCCCCTGTATCGCAGAACGAGTTATTCAAGGTGTACATAAACTACCGAGTCCAGCACGATCCCCATATATGTCCCCCATTGAGCATGTGTGGAATCCGATGCAACGACATCTTTCGCGGTCTGCACAGCCAGTGCTAAATCTGGTCCCACTGAGAGGCTGCATGACAGGCCATTCCGCAATGCTACATTCGGCACCACTACGATCTTCTCCCTGGGATTAATTGCAGCTTGCTTTGCTGAAAATGGAAGGTATACTCGGTAATAGCGTCGACAATGAACACGCTCAGCTGTCTATACTCACGTGCGTATGGCTCTGTCTGTGTGATCGTGTGTTGCACACATCCTTGTTAATAAAATTTGCTGGGATTACGAATTCATGGTGTTCTTTTTTCATTTTCCAGGAGTGTAACTGCATGTCTGCATTTACATCTACATATACATATAAATTATCCAATCCACCCAAAGGTGCGTGGCGGAGGGTACTCAGTACCTGTTCCACTCACATATAGAACTATGCTACGATGCGCGAGGCCGTTCCCCGTCGGGAGTTCGAATCCCTCGTCGGGCATGGATGTTTCTGCCGTCTTTAGCATAAGGTAGTTCATAAGTAGTTTGTAAGTTTAGGGACTGATGACCACGCAGTTAAGTCCCTTAAGCTCTACAAACAACAACAACAACAACAACAACCTTTGTGGTTTTTATGCGAAATGTAGGTTGGTGGCAGCAGAATCGTTCTGCAGCCCGCTTCAAATTCAGGACCTCCAATTTCTTCAAAAGTGCTTCTGGAAAAGAACGTCGCCTCCCCTGCACCAAATGATTTCCCGAAGCATTTCAGTAAAACTCGCGCATTGCTCGACTCTACCAGTTACAACCCTAGCCGCCCGCCTCTGAACATGAACAACGCTCAAGAGGGGGGTCATACAAACGTTGTATATGCCGTCTCCTTTACAGACGAATTACACCTCCCCAAAATTCTCCGATTATAGCGAAGTCGACCATTCACCTGACCCGTGACTGTCGTTACATGCTTGTTCCATTTCATATCGCTGTTGAACGCTACGCCTAAGTATTTAATTGACGCGACTGTCAAGCTGCACGCTAGTAATGCTATATTCTAACATTACGGGATTGTTTCTCCTACTCATAGATTTTTCTAGATTTAGCGCCAGTTGCCATTCCTCACACCACCTAGAAATTTGGTCCAAGTCATTCTGCATTCTACTACAGTCATTCAATGACGACGTCCTCTTGTACACCAGAGATCATCTGCAAACAACCGCAGATTGCATCTCACTCTGTCCATCATATTATTTATATAAAGTAATAGTGGTCCTATCGAACTTTCCTAGAGCACTCCTGACGATACCCTAGTCCACAGTCTAACATGCCCTAGTTTCCGATAAACACTTGCTTTCAAGGAAAACGTGCTGGGTTCTATTACTTGTCTTTGAGCCACTCACAAATTTGGGTACCTATTTCGTAAGCTCGTACCTTCGTTAATAGTCTGTAGTGCGGTATCATATGGAACACCTTTCGAACATTGAGAAATGTCTCTAGTTGGCCTTATTTTGTAAGCTGTCATGTTTTTAACTTGTGTATTTTTTATATAGTGACTAAGTGCAGTGTTGCACTTGTTATTTGATATCAAATTTTTAACAAGATGACCAGCTTGTAATTTGTATGTGACCAGATGATGGTGACACAGTTCACCGAAACCGATCGTCAGTGAATAAATTATTAATGTGCGATCTTGGCATTTCATTTTGAAAATTATAAACCGATCAGATCGCCTCCAAGCCGGACTATGTCAGATAATCTTAACAGTGCAAGTTAATGAGAATCAGCACAGAAACTTGTGAAGTAGTCTGTAATGCAATCGCAAGGCAACATAATCTACTTTTAAAAATACTTCGTTCTCATGTGATTGTACTTTATTCTTGGGTGATTATGTTTAGCTGAATAGCCGACTTTAAATTATCGCCATTTGATTTTGTAGTCTTCGAGTAATCAAAGTTTCTCTCAGAGGCTTTGATCTAAATTTTTTTTTTTTTTTGCAAGTCTGGTCGTAGGTACTTCTACGCCGATTATATTCTGCTCTTGCGGACCTTTGATCTCTATCGATGTTGCCATTAATGGCACAGACTTTTCATTCTCTACAGTGACATGTGCGCTTTTCCACGTGTGAACAGCGCGCTGGTTACACTTACTCTTTAACGTGGAATTGAAGTCACATATTGTTTGCGAGGATTCGTCACACGTGAAAGGTGAAAGCTAGATCAAAATGATGACAAGTAAAAAAAACTTTGTACCACAATTGATCTAACCTGCACCATTTAGCATGGTATTTAACACCAGACTATCACCATGGAGTTTAATACCGACTATTATTACTAGTTGTTACTTTACCCCCCGGAAAGAAAATAATTCTGAACGTTCGAAAATGTGAATGAAATTTAACTTTTTCATTCCATTATTTTTTTCTACTGGAAATATTTTGTAAACTGTAAGACATAAAAAAAGTGTAATTTGAGAATTAGCTAGATAAAGTAGATACTCTTGGCCACTGAAAATTCTGGATTCTTGCTTTTCCACATTGAAATTACAGGGGGCGTCTAAAGTACCAGTAATAGTTTCGAGAAAAGACTGTATGCTCGACTTAGTACTCTTGTTTTCGATTACCACGCCTTGTCATGAAAGATAAAAACAGATATTTCTGCATCAAGCACTAGCATTCACCGTCAACCAGGCATCGTATATCCTGTGTCTGAAACAGCGTGTATAGTTCTACTGTGACGCTCAGATGTCTGTTTGTACCTCTGAAACAGAAGCGAGCATCGCCGCATGCACCGCCTCTACATTTTCAGTGCATCCCATCCAGTGGCCTGCATGTAATTTCACTACACCGTACCTCCACTACAAGCAATGGCTCGATGCTCACATGTCGGATTAGATTTCGCGGCTCTAATTATACAGTAAGCACGGCGCAGCAGTTGGCGATGCTGGCAGTTCGGCGTCCATCAGGCATCTGGTTTCCTGCCGCCGTCCGTCGTACTCGAATGTCCTGATAGTATCATGTACATTGTCCTCTTCCCGTAAAATTATATTCACTCCAGTAAATAATTCCTTTTCGTCCCTTCACACTATATTCAGCACCTAAATACTCCAATGAAATCGAACTGCTTTAACAAAGCAACATCTAGCAGTCTTATACATAACACAATGTGACCACGTTGCATATGTGAACTGTAAAATTTCCTTGCTGTATCATGACAAGTACGACAGAAGGCTTCCAAATGATCTTCACAACATCCACTGCCCTAATGTTTCTTTAAAAAGATCAATAAAAGAATTTCTTGATGAAGGGTAAAGAGACATGATCGCTGACATTAGACGTGACAGGAAACTGATTTCAGTTTCTTCATGTAGAATCAGTATTTTATTTATTTGTAAAAATGACAATAATTGTAACATTTATAGAGAACAGAAAGACGGTTGAGAAAATGGAGCCATAAGTAGTATGAAAGCCGAGCTTCTGACGCTTATGATTGACTCAGATTCTCATCTTTTATAATTTTCACTTCCAATGAAGTTTCCATACTGTTGTGAGACGAATGGCGATGAGATCAGATGCAAATGACTTATGGGACACTGATCACCAACACAGGGGATGATCTGCATTATCAACAAGATGAATACTTTTCTTCTATTTTATATTTTTTATCCCGTGCAAATCTACATATATACTCCGCAATCCACGGTAGGGTGCGTGGCGGAGAGTGCACTGTACCACCACTAGGCATTCCCTTTCCATTCCCAAATATAACGAGGCAAAAATGAATGTCTATATGCCTCTGTACGAGTGCTAATTCCTCTTGTCTTTGTGATATTTACGCGAAATGTAAGTAGGTGGCAGTAACATCGTTCTAGTCAGCTTCAAATTCCGGCTCTCTAAATTCCCTCAACAGAGTTTCTTGATAAGTACGTCGTCTTTCGCCTCTAGAATGGAAGTAGTTGATCATTAATCCTAGGTAATTCTCTAAGGCCCCCGGTTGTTTATGTATGCATTTTCCACTCCTCGATAATTTAGAGACGTGCAAACTGTTGTTACCTGTCAGTACCAACTGCGCAACGGAGTAAATCAAAACTCAGTCGTAAAGCAGTCCTATCACTCAAAAATACCCATATGGAGAAATGGTTAAAAAAAATCATCTATTGTTTAAAAATGCCTCAAAATACGTTAATAATTTAAATAACGAAGGGAAACAATTTTTGTGATCAGAGTATACATGCGAAAATTTTCCATCCAAATTATTTAAAGGAAAAATCAAAGGAACTATCTACACCAGCGTCTCCCAACCTATTTTGCTCTGCGGCCCACCCATTGCATAAAAACATATGGGAGGCCCAGTAACTAAATAAAAAGTAAAAATCACCAACGTACGAAAATAGGTGGGATTAAAACTGGTCGCCTTTAGACCCAAATCACTTTCTACATTCAGTCTACTCCGGTACTTTTTTTCTAAAAGATTAAGGTTGAAAAGGTTCGCTCACATAAATAGGTTGCCGAAAAGGCCAATGAGTGTTTCTGAGCAATTATTGTCAATTGCTGGATAGTCTTGCCAAATCTTTATCCAGAATGGGATCAACGGTGTTTGTGTATTTTATAGCCTGGTCACATGCTCAGTTGACAAGTCTTCTTCACCTTATGAAATTTTCATTTTTTTAAAGTAATCTGCTTCAATTGGATTTAAATCCACTGGATTTCACCCTACATTTTTGGCTAGTAGTCCGTGAAAGAAACATGACAATGCTTACGCACTGCTGTAGTGTTTAGTCAGCAGGGGTACCCAAATTGTCCCCGTGTACTATTGGCATTTTTTTGAATTTCTCCGTACCACTAGAACTTATACAATTTTTGACAAACTCTGAGGTTGCAAAGGGAGGGTAGGATACGGAAGGTTGATTGACGAGTGGTGCACTAGTGAGGTAATGAGTGAAATTAGTTAGTCAACAAGGTTTCATTGGTCTAAGTGGGAACTTGCACGTTTTCCAGCACACTCTTCATCCGTAAGAAAAATCCTTAGTTTTTCACGTAGTTGAAACAATCTTGACAATACTTTACCTCTCGACAGCCACCGAACTTCGGAGCGAAGTAGAAGCACTTTGTGTTCACTCCCCATTTCATCACACAGTACACTAAACAGTCTCGAATTTATTGGCCTTCGTTTAATGAAATTGACGATTTTTATTGCATCGTCAAGCGTTTTTGAAGATATTCGTCCAAACCTTTCACTGAAAGATGGTTTGATGCAGCTCTCCATGCTAGCCTGTCCTGTGCAAGTCTCTTCATCTGAGAATACGTTCGGCAACCTACATCCTTTTGAATCTGCTTACTATATTCATCCCTCGGTCTCCCTCTACGATTTTTACCCCACACGCTTCCTTATAATGCTAAGTTGACAATTCCTTGATGTCTCAGAATGTGTCCAACCAATCTATCCCTTCTCTTAGTCAGGATATGCCAGAAACTCCTTTTCTCCCCGATTCGGTTAAACACCTCCTCATTAGTTACGTGATCAACTTATCTAATTTTCATCATTCGTCTGTAGCACCACATTTCAAAAGCTTCTATCATCTTTTTATTTGAACTCCTCATCGTCCACGTTTCACTCCCATACAATGCTACACTCCAGACAAATGCTTTCAGAAAGGACTTTCTAACAATTAAATTAATATTGGATGTTAACAAGTTTCGCTTCTTTAGAAACGCTTTCCTTCCCATAGCCATTCTGCATTTTATATCTTCTTTACTTCGGTCATCATAAGTTATCTTGCTACCCAAATAACAAAATTCATCTACTACTTTTATTTTCTCGTTACCCAATCTAATTCCTTCAGCATCGCCTGATTTTCTTACATTGCATTCCATTACCTCATCATTTGAGGTAAGAGTGCAGGGGAAAAATCGCAAAGGGAAACCAAGAGGCGAATACAGTAAGCAGTTTCAAATAAATGTTGATTGCCGTTCTTATGAGGAGATGAAGAGGCTTGCTTCACAAGTTTGGAGTTTATCGTTTCGTCTCACATACCCCCACCCTTCCCCTGCTCCAGATGGGTGGTGCCCCTTTGTTTCGTTTCTTCATTTCTGTCACTAGAGAAGGCGGCACAACCTATCAGATCCGGCGGTGGCGGTGGCCAAGCGGTCTGCGGCGCACCACTCACGGTCTGCACGGCCACTACGCCCGGAGGTACGTATCCCCTCCCTCGGGCATGGATATTTGTGCCGTCCTTAGTATTAGCTAGTTCATAAGTAGTTTGTAAGTTTACGGACTGATGACCCAGTAGTTAAGTCCCATAAGCTATGCAAACATTTTAACATTTGAACAACCTATCTGGTAACAGGCTTTCTCAGTTGCCTCCCTACTACCTTATTTTAAACATTAAAAATAGGAGTGGCCTGATGCTTCTGGAACACCATCCCACCCCTGTATAGAGGATCGGTTTAGTTTAGTCAGGCGCTCCCTTGGTTCAGCGGACATATTTCAACGTACATACTAACACGAATTATTTACAGATGAATAAACCAAATTTTTGAAAACTTTTTGTTCCCTTTGGGAAAACAATGGCCTTATGATGTTTTTTTTTTTTTTAAACATAAAAACAGTGCAGAGCCCAAATATGTTGTTACATTAATTTCTTTCGATCCACTTTTGAGCCATCTTCAGGCTGTGCTCTCAGATGGTGTGGTGTAGAGCAGGATCTCTGAGCTCCTCAGGTGCTGTCACTTGGTAGAAAATAAATAATCGCACTGTTTTTTTACGGCCCACTATAGATATGTAGTTTTATAAGTTTTTGCAAACATTTTGAACCAAAATAATAATCTAAATAATAAAAAATTAATTAATAAGAGTGTCTGAAACCCTTTTAGGGAAAAAAAAGGTAGTTGTGGGTTCTGAACCACTGATCTTCAGCGTCACAGTCCAGCGCGTTGTCCACTACGTTACAGCTAACATTTAGGAGTTGCGTCCTTTAATCTCATACTATTGATGGCCGTTGTTAACTGATGCTAATATGGCATTTGTAGACACTAGATTATCATTTATCGTACGAAGAACGATGTGTTTTGTTAATTATTCAGTGCGCCATTGCTCAGAAATGACAACGTGTAAGTTGCCATAAGAAAATCATCAAATACGCAACGCAAGATGGTGTATGCCAGAGGGGTGACGAATGTCACGTGACATCTGCGAATGGCTGGTTTTCGTTAATTAAATGGAGGGTGTCAAAACTCCGTTATTATTGCAAATATCTCTCAAACGATACGAGATATGAAAAAAACATAAGAGTACAAAGTTGCAGAGAACTTTCTCCTGTACAAATACGTTTATTCAATTTTCGCGTCTGATGGACGGTTTATTTGCAGTTAAAATTACATTACAAACGGCTTTTTTTGGTATTACTAACCTATTTCTTGTCCGAAATATTTCAAAAAGCGAGGTTCTGGTCTCTAGTAGCCAACGATTATGTCTATAAAATTTGGTGCCGATCGGTTGAACGGCTTGACCTAAAAAGTGGGAACACGTTATAGCCAGACAGATATTGTCAAATTGCCGTTATTTTCGCAATTATCTCTGCAACGATGCAAGATATGAGAAAAAAACATAATAGAGCGAAGTTGTAGATAATTTTCCCCTCTACCAATTAGGTTATTCAATTTTCGTGCCAGATGAATGGTTAAGCAGTTATTTTCATTTAAATTTCCAGCTCTCGAAAGACGATCGCAAAGGCCCACTTTTAGTGTTACCAACGTAATCTAAAGTGGCTCAAATTGCTACACTGGTTCTTCTAAAAATAAAGGCAACAATAGTCAGCGATCTCTTGAACACCACGATGGCTTCTCTGAAATCACAGAAATGACTTGTCACAGAATTCCCTCGTCTTGTCCAACAAGGGGCAGGCCTGCTCACTTGTCGCCCCGTGCGGCTGCACGTTCCGCATGTGCCTTGCGCAGGCCCTGACCGCGTAGTTTTGAGTTCTTCACCCTCAACTTTAATCCCGTCTCAAATGCTTTCCTTCACAGCTTGCTCGATGTACAGGTTGAATAACATTGGGGGAACTCTACAACCGTACCTAACTTCCTTCCCAACCAATGCTTCCGTTTCATGCCCTCCGAGTCTTAAAACTGCTGTCAATAAATTTCCTTTCCCCATATATTTTATCGTTGATGACTTCCGAATTTGAAAGCGAGTATTCTAGTAACATTGTCAAAAGCTGTCTCCAAATCCACAAATGCTACAAATTTTAGGGTATATATATATGAGGGTGTGTTTGCCTCTGTAGCTTATAAAATAATAGGTGACGGGAAATTTCAATGCGGTAGGTCAACACAAGAAATGTTACACTTTCTGCAGAGCTATGGACATAGTTTATTGTATCATTTTCCAAAGAGTTACAGTACAAAGATATAATTTTTTTAATGGAACAATAATGTTTTCTATCGTGCATTGGATTCGTTGAAACCAGTTGCGTCCAAATCAATTTAAACTACATTCCTATCACTGTTAGTTTGGGAGCTACAACCCTTCAAAGTTTCAACGATTCCAGTACACGATAGAAAAAACTATTGTTCCATTTAAAAATTATATATTTATGCTGTAACTCTTTGGAAAATGATACAATAAACTATGATCATAGCTCCGCAGAAAGTGTAATATTTCTTGTGTTGACCTACCGCATTAAAATTTCCCGTCACCTATTATTTAAGTTACAGAGGCAAACAGTGTCACGGTTCTATACAGCCAATTATCAGACAAGCTGACTGTGGGGCAAAGGGAGATCCCAACTGGGATTAAGTGGGAGGGGCTTACCAATTCCGGCATGCGCCTTACAACCGAGGAAAACCTCCCGATAACCTTGGTCGGAACCGGGGGATTGGGTCCAATTTAATTTATCTCTGGGTCGTTGCCCCAGGCTAAAGGCACGAGTGCACTCACGATAATCAAAGATCGGACGCCAGTGTTACTCTCATAAGCTCATAGAGATCAGCTCGACTGTGGACAAGCGTCTTCTTAAAGGAACCGCACCCGAGAGCGCGGTATCCTCTGCGTCGATCGATTGTAGGGTAGCCTTCCCTTAATATGAGATAAATTGCTTTGTACATTCGGAATGCGAGAACGCCTGGCGCTATCACCGTATCAACAGTGAGCTAGTGAACCGCAGTGAAAGCCCTTTGAGGATTTGTCCGCGTCGGGGTCGTATACGTTCTTCCAGTATCTATCACTTGTATCCCTTAGGCAACAGTCACTGTTCATACACTACTATAGTGTGACTGTTACTTGACTATGTGCAGAAAACTCCAGACGTGAACTCCCAGCCAATGGCGGAATTCAGTAAAGTCTTAACGGAAGTAGGTAGCAGCAAACTGTATATATATATATATATATATATATATATATATATATATATATATATATATATATATGTGTGTGTGTGTGTGTGTGTGTGTGTGTGTGTGTGGCGTCTGTTTCGAAAGAACAGATGTCACTTGCGATCCTGCAGTTGTTATTCTTTTACATTCACAGAATATGTGACATCAACTGCGAATGGGCAAAGCTGAAAATGTGTACCCCGCCTGGATTCGAACCCGGGTCTCCTGCTTTCTAGCACTGGGGACAGTGATCACCGCACCTGCAAGGACTACCTACACACGCCTCCCGTCAGATGCAAATTACCAGCTGTTGTTTCGGAACAGACGCCACTTGTATATACATAATATGCCGGTGACGGGCAATGATCCTTTCGTTAGTGGGGAGGGGTCGGCCCTTACTCTTAAAGGAATTAGTTTCATAACTACGAGTTTGAGTACTGTGGGCAGGGTGAAGCTGGGAATTTGTATCTGACGGGAGGCGTGCTTAGGTAGTCCTTGCAGGTGCGGTGACCACTGTGTCCCCAGTGGTGTAGGGATCAGCGCAACTGCCTAGAAAGCAGGAGACCCGGGTTCGAATCCTGGCTGGGTACACATTTTCAGCTTTGCCCATTCGCAGTTGATGTAATATATTCTGTGAATAGCAAACTGTATGTCCGACGCAAGAAGCGAACTCCTAGCCTATAGTCAGGCCGAAACATGATGGTCCCAGTCTCCGCCTACTGGACTGAGAGACCGCCCCGGCCGCGGAAAGGTGATGAAACCATGTTGCGAAATAGTTTGTTCGCTGCCGGACAGTATAGCTAACAGTCACTGTTGTCTGACAGAACTGGCAAAAGTACACAGTGCAGTCGGACGCGCGCATGCGCAGAGCAACATTCGCGTTTGACTTACTCCAATGGTCTGCTGCCGCAGCCGGCGCTCAAAACCGATTGGCGGAAGCACCAAGGATCATCGTATTTCGGTTCTACTATAATTGTCAACGTTCAGAGTCGTACTGTTACGCACACCAACATACATTCTCACTCTCTTAAGGCAAGTTTTATGTAATCCATATGAAGCAACGCACCCGAGTTCTCTGCAGCTGTTGCAGGAGCGCCCTCCTGCCTTGGGATCTCAGACAGTTGCCCATTACCATGAACTTTTGTGGGCCCATAGCAAAATCTCCGTGGTCTATTTGGAAGCTCGATTTTTACCTCCCACAATATTTAACGAAAGCACAGAGCTACTTTCCTCTCCGATAAGAAAGAAAAGTCTGATAACGTCTCAGGTTCCCCCATTCATACTCCACCTTATTTACTTAAATACATTCCAGCAACCCACAGACTCAGTTCGGTTTCTCCTGTGGAACCTTCTAGAACAAATTTTTCACTCCCACCTCCACATTCTAATTTATCAATCATGCGCATCCCTGCTGGAATCTGCGGTAAAAATGCCACCTTGTTTGTCAACATGTCTACCACTTCGTCGTCTCGCCAATCTGGCATCTGAAGTCCATTCCCGTTATTTTGTTCCAATGTGTAGCAATACAGATGCCTTATTGAATTATAGTCAACACGAGTGTTATGTGCAGTTGCTAATGTCAGAAATGATTGTTTTAAACTAAGAACAGCAATAATCAATTATAACCAAGAAGGTGGTCTTATCTATGCTGAGAATAGGAATTGTTGAAGCCAGAAGGGCCATGCTTTTGTCCCCAAAACAAAGATTTCTAACTTAAACCATGTGTCAATATTGTTCTCTTTACGTAATGTCAGTAAATTTTCAGTCACATCGGAGTATTTACTTAGATACGACGTACGTTTCAACGACTAGAACGTCACACACACACACACACACACACACACACACACACACACAGTAGATTAATGCTTTGGACACAAACAAATGCCAGTGTGCCCAGTTTGCTGGATTCACTTTTTCAGTGTCAGGGCATCTTCAGAGATTCTAATCCCCTTGATTGTAACTAAGAACTTATTATGACAAATGTTATCTTAGCCCTTTGTTTAATAATATAAAAGGCATTCTGTAATATTTATCTTCTCTCGTCTTATGTTAGCCATTGTATTGAGAGGACGAAAAAAAAAATTGTAAATTTCAAGAATCGTCACTAGATTGTGTTTAAAAAATTTCAATTTTCAGATCTGTTACATTCATGTACATGCTTAATTATGATTTCAAATAGAAGTATTATGATATTGTATTGTTCATAGTTCAAAAGTACCCCAACAGGATATTTCAATCATTTTTCAGAAATTCAGTTCTACCAACTCCATATCCAGCAGAGTCGCTGAACTGCAGAAGCCATGCGCCATTTCGTGGCCAATTCAGAGAATTTATTATTATTTAATAATTCAGGGTCGAGAGTTTCATAAGAATATAACATTAACCATTTAATTTTCAGCATGGACTACGCCAGCAGGGTGCAAAATTTACGGTTACCAGCTTCCTATTGGGGACCGAAAATTGGAGCTGGCAACCTGGGCTTACATTTAAAATTCTATTTTCTAAAAACATTAGAGCAAGGTTCGGGAGAGAACATTCAAAAGACTGAACAGGTAAGCGATAAGTATACTGATGAATAAAACAGGCCTATATTTCCAGGTCGCTGTATCAGTATTTTTAATTATTCAACATCCCATCTCTGTATTAGTGCAAATAAGAGATTTCATTGAATGCTAGTTTTGTTGTGACATAATGTAGACTAGAACTCCTCCGTACACTTCAATTTGATCTAAGCCAAAGGTCGGTAAGTAGTCTTGAATGGAGTCCGGATACTTTTGAAAATTTTTATCGAGGTCCGGAAGTAAAATCACATATTCTTTATCATTTTTATTTTTCAATTTTCAGTCTCAAATCAATATGAAATACAAAAGATATGAAATAAAAATGTTTAATAAACCAGTAAAACTTATATTGTTTGCTATTTATTTATTTTTATTTCCACTCACAAAAATTATTAAATAAAATGTGTAGTCAAACTTCTACTGAAAATCCAGTAACAGGTCATACATTAAACATACTATTTTTTGCTTGATTTTCACTAAAAAATTACGATATGCAATAAAGTGTAGGTATTTGTGTTAAACAAATGCAAGAAATTTCATTTGCGCTCTTTAGCTGCTTTCTTAAAGTTAGGTTCACTTGCGGAGCAGCTTATGCGAATAGTTTCTTAAAGATGGGCGGCCGTTAATCTTGAGCGATACATATTCTTTAGCAAATTAATCTTTTTAATGAAATTTGACTAATTTATGTGGAGCCAAACATAGTACCCAGGTAGATGCCTAAGGTTTTGCAATTTTCATATTTTTCCGGGACATGTTCACAATTCCTCAGTGGATTCATTTTTATATGTTTGCAAGGAAATGTCGTCCTGCCAGTCTGTTATCTCCATTTGGAGTAAAGGCTTTGAAAGGTGGAACAACTACGCAGCCACATCCGTCCGTTCTGCTACTGGAGAAACCTCAAAAGGTGATTTTTAAAAGCACAAGAATGCTGTTTAAATGGATGTGCCCTGGCCGCTTAAATAGAGGTTTCAGAGACTGTCAGAGTATGAAGTCTATTTATGGAATTTCCTTGTTGGTTAGGTAAAGTTCTAGTGTTGCATTCGCGTGTACAGGGCTTTTATGCGGATCAACGGCCAGCTCGCTCCGTTTTGCTGCCGCTTGACAGCCTACTCTGCAGAGTCGCACGTCATGACAACCATTTATTTAATCTACCTATAATTGTCATTAAGGGTTCTAAGTATTCAGCAGATAACTGTAAAATTCTAAAAAATTATAAGGGTGGCTCTCATACGAATTGTTATCCACAGAAAAAAGTTGTTTAAAATAATTTGAGTATGTAGCTTATAGTTTCAAAATATTTTTGGGGGTCCAGTTTTTGGCCACCCGAGGTCCGGACCTGGACCGCGGTCCGCCAGTTGCCGACGGGATATCGCGCATGCGCAGAGCTGAAATTGTTTATTGACAACGCTTTCTTACTCCACCTATTGGAGTTCAGCTGTTTGCTGTGTAAGCACCAAGCAACGAGAATTTCTCTGCTTATGTTGAACATTAGTATTCTGTTCAAGAATTTGATATGATGTTATGTTTAAAGATATGATTGCAAAAATTTATCTGCCGAACTGACTCCATAAAGACAGAGGAAGAGGCAGGTACTTTTTAATTTTCACACTGAGGGCTGCGGACCTGGATGGAGTTTGAATTAATTTTCATTGATTTAAATGAGAAATACGTAAATAGGTCAACGACCAAACAGATTGAAAAATGGCTAACCTACGAATGAGTTTGTGTGAATATTCAAGTTCTGTAAATTCTTAATTATTGTGGGGAAATATTGGAAGTGTACTGTATTGTGGCGTCCAGTTTATCTTGGGTACGCAACAGTCAAAGAACTGATAACATATTTGTGATGCTTAATATAGTTCTGTGACTGAGAGTAGCCGTACAAACTACAGTGAATTCATGTATTTAATTTCTTAGTGCAGAGCTAGTCACCATTCAGTCGCGAAATATTTCACGATAAAGGACAGTATTCAGCTTTCCTTCACATCAGTTTCTTCACTTGCTAATATTACAATTTAAAATGTATCAGACATTTGCACGATCAGTTAGTGTCAGTGATACGGAACAGTTACTGAAATATTCGACCCCATACAGAAATGATTCTTTCAGTATCCCAGGCATATATCTTTCACCCTGCTAGAACCAAACCAAGATACTTTAACTTCACGTTTTGCAATATAACTTGAGAGATTTCAGTAATGCCACGCTAATTTCTTACTGTAAATAAATATGAATCCTTGCAAATTTCTTTAATTAAATCATGGGTAATCAATTTCCTTCGTAAATAATGGCTGAGGAAGAAAATTCTGGTAGATTTGTGTGGAGCCAGAGTAGGAGGGGGAAAGAAAGTCGCCTTCCTTGTGGCACACACGAAGGTGGCCGTTACTATTCTGTTGGGTAGGGCGACCAACGTTTGATCACGGGTTTAACGGAGACGACCAAAATCTGACCTTGATTATAAGGGAGAATAGGGGAGATTTAGTCACAGTAAATTTCATCCGCGCAAGTATAAACCTATGTATTTCCTTAAAATGGATGACAATGGGGATGTAAACATAATAAATCAGACATACTTTGTTTACTTTTACTCATGTGTCACATTTTGGTGTAGCTCTACAAGCTGAGAGAAGGTTTTTAAGACTGTAATGGTATTAATAAGACTAGTATGTGCAGGAAATTCTAGAACAATATGCCAAAACTATTCAAATAATCAGATATAATAATATGATCGTTTTGTGCAGCAATATATCGTGTTATTCAATATATTACGTGTGCTCCTTCTCAATCGTTATGTAACTAGCTAAAGATTACAGAAAGAAGTTACGGGTGTGCTGGGATGGCTGTAACTCGAGACAACCTAAAAAAAAATGTTCAAATGTTTCTAATTCTATGGGACCAAACTACGTTGTTCATCAGTCCCTAGACTTATAAACTACTTAAACTAAGTTAATCTAAGGACAACACACACACACATCCATGTCCGAGGGAGGATTCGAACCTCCGACGCGGGAGGCTGTGGATCCGTAACGGGACAACCTAGCTGGCGAAAGTGTTTGCATTTCAGATTCTGATACCATCCGATTTCCTTTTTTTTTTTTTTTTTTTTTTTTTTCAGTGTCAACATCCCTAAACATTTCGGAAAGAACACGCAAAGATATTATGCTGAAAGCCGCTCGAATAGTGATATTGGAAAATAAATCCGTACGATTTTTGTCCGAAGATTGCAATATAAATTGCCGGACCTTGGACTGATGTGACCTCCCCTTCACTGCTTCTAGGCTACTACGCTGATAGTTACTCTTGAAATTAGAGGAAATCAAACTTAAACATCGGAGTTTTCCATTAACTAAATCAATGTCACAGACAACTACCTGATTTATCGCCTTCTTGCAGTAGCTTAGACGATGTTTCGTCTAGGTTTCTATTGTTTCTCCGAATGGCGACCTTCTCTAAAGGTGGAAAAAGAAAATAATAAAAGAAAAACACAACTGAAAGAGATGTTTGTTTGTCCTCACGGACACTCCTGTAAACGACGAGTAGGAGAAAGAAAAACAAAGGTCCATGGATGGAAAAAAACCTAAGAAGTAGAAATAACATGTGACAGTGAAGACGGTGACTGTTTTGTATTATAAGTCTTTATTCATTTGCCAGTCGAAGATCCAGGAAAATGTGGGTACCGCGCACAGAAGCAGGAAAAGGGCATCTGAGAAATATACGTCAGAAGGCGCCTACTTGTCAAAATTGCAAGTAAAATTTTCCAGATTAATCTCGTAGCGTCCTAACAGTTTTTATTTTAGGGCTGTTAACAAAGGACAGTTTTCATTTTAGGCTTTTGTTGTAGCCCTATGATATTAGCTTTTAAATAACTTTTTCCTTGTGTCTGTTGCAATGCAGAACTTTTTGTGTAAACCCAGTAGAATTATCTTGTTTCTCTTTATGTTATTACTGTTAAACGGAATAGTTTTAGTCTCGAATCCTGGGAAGGATTTTTTTCCCTTCAAACACCTCTATATTTCACCTAATACTAACACTCGATTGCGGTGACATCCCAGTCCCCAAGACAACAAGTTAGTTAAATAAAAGTGCAAACATTTATGTTGGTGAGTGCGTACAAAGTAGAAATAAAAACGTTCTTACGATACCCCGTCTCCCGTAGACAGTGACCCTTCGACATCTGTATATCATACGATAACCAGTAGTGGAATCCCTGCAACATACTTTGTTCCCCTAGGGGGCTCACGGTTCTTTCGTGAGTACGTGCGTGGCGAGCACGGGGCTCCGAGCTAATGCAGTCTTCCTTCCTTCTTTACTTCCCGGACTTAATTTCCTTTCCCCCTCCACTCCTTTCCTATCCTCGCTCCTTCCCCTCCCCACCGGGGGACTGATAACCTCAGTACTTTAGTTCCCCTATCCCAACCAAACAACCTAACCTAACCATTCTGTGTCATCCCACACCACTGGCCGTAGGAGAACTACCGTCCCATCCACAGGTTGCAAGACAAACTTCTGAATTGATTCCTTTACCGAGAATCTGGGATTTCTGATGAATGGTGTCGCATAATGTTCAGCGATGTTGCGTACTGTAGGAAAGCTAGGTGTCCATACTCTTCCATATGTTGTGGCGATTGGGACTTGGTACTATCTCAAAACTGTTACCTAAAATCCCAACCTCTCGTTGCAAAAGTGATACTCCACATTCAGTCCTCTAAGCTTAATATAAACAGCAAATGACACTCATACTCCCACAATTCTGTAGTTTCTACCACACTGCATAAGAACTTTTGAAACACAGATACACTCTCAGAAAAACCAAGGAAAAATGCATAAAGTGTTGTAAAATCAGCAAGCAGTGACAATGGCAATTGGATAAACTGATGATGTAAAAGTATAGTTAGAGAACTTTTCATGAATAAGAAAAAGAATACTAATGATACGAGTGTCTCGTCAGGCGTGCCCCAGGGGAGTGTGATATTTTCTATATATATAAATGATCTGATGGACAGACTAACTTGTAATTTTCGCTGTCTGCTGATGATGCTATGGTGTATGGGCGGGTGTCGTCTTGAACTGACTGTAATAGCATACAGGATAACTTAGCTAGCCCTCAATGTAGAAAAATGTAAGGTGATGCGCATGAGTAGGAAAAACAATCCCATATTGTTGGAATACAGCATTGGTAGTGAGCTTCTTGATGCAGTCGCGTCGTTCAAATATCTAGGCGTAACATTGCAAAGCGATATGAAATGGAACGAATATGTCAGTATAGTTGTAAGGCGGATATCCGACTTCGGTTTATTGGGACAATTTTGGGAAGATGTACTACTTCTGTAAACGAGACCACGTATAAAACGCTTGTACGACCACGTCTGGAGTATTGCTCAAGTATTTGGGACCCGCAGCAGGTTAGTTTAGAGGAAGGCATAGAAGCAGTTCAGAGGCGAGCAGCTAGGTTTGTTACTTGTAGGTTCGACCAGTGCGCGAGTGTCACGGAAATGCTCCGGGAACTCAATTGGGGATCGCTGGTGGAAAGACGACGTTCTTTTCGTGAATTTCTGTTGAGGAAATTTAACGGACCGGAATTCGAAGCTGAGTGTAGTACGATCTTGCTGCCACCTACTTACATTTCGCGTAGTGATCACAATGGCAAGATAAGAGAAATTATGGCTCGTACGGAGGCATATAGGCATTTTTTTCCCTCGTTCTATTTGGGAATGGAACAGGAAAGGAAATGTCCAGTAGTGAAACAGTGTACCCTCCGCCACGCACCTTACGGTGGATTGCGGAGTATGTATGTAGATGTAGATATGACAATTAAACTCAGTTTTGTAGTATGCCTAATCTACTTTTATTACCAAAAGGACAAACAAAGATCTTAAACATGAGATACACTATTTATTTTAGTGTTCATTTTGAATAGAGAAATTTTTGAATGAAGAGCGAGCAGCGTGGCTTATATGTTTACAGGTGCGATGTCGCGATGTCTAAGTCGGTTCCGCAATGAAGATGATGTCATAAAGAGCATCCCCGTTGACTTACTGGGAAAGCGTGCCAGTTATCTGGTACATACACTATACCTCTAATTTCAAAATATCCATGTTGGATGCGAACTGCAATTGTAGCGTAAATTTTCGGTTTATTTTCGTTAAAAGAATTGCAACCAGCTGCTTTTATGGATGGTTTTTATTTAATCCAGAACTAGTTTTCGAGTCACTGCAGGCTCATCTTCAGTGGATAACTTTACAGGAACATTTATCTTTCACTAAGTGTAGGTTATGCTGTCATGTTGGTTTGTGTTCTTACTGCAGGTGTACATGTAACCAAGTTGTGCCTGGGCACTGACGTTTTTTAACACATGAGAGCATTTTTCCTACTCTTAGCGTTACACATTACAAAATATAAAAACTCAATATATTTTTATATTTTGTAATGTGTACGCTAAGTGTAGCAAAAATGCTCTCATGTGTTTAAAAACGTCAGTGCCCAGGCACAACTTGGTTACATGTACACCTACAGTAAAAAGACAAACCAACATGACAGCATAACCTATACTTAGTGGAAGATAAATGTTCCTGTAACGTATCCACTGAAGATGAGCCTGAAGCGGCCCGAAAATTAGTTCTGGATTAATAAATAAATAAATAAATAAATAAATAAAATAAACCATCCATAATCTACATCTACATCTACATCTACATGGGATACTCTGCAAATCACATTTAAGTGCCTGGCAGAGGGTTCATCGAACCACAATTATACTATTTATCTCCCATTCCATTCTCGAATAGCGTGCGGGAAGAAAGAACACCTGAATCTCTCTGTTCGAGCTCTGATTTCTCTTATTTTATTCTGATGATCATTTCTACCTATGTAAGTGGGAGTCAACAATATATTTTCGCATTCGGAGGAGAATGTTGGCGATTGGAGTTTCGCAAGTAACCCACGCCTCAGCGATAAGCGCCGTTGTTCTAATGATTCCCATCCCAGATCCTGTATCATTTCCGTAACGCTGTCTCCCCTGTATCGTGACAATACGAAACGAGCTGCCCTTCTTTGGACTCTTTCGATGTCCTCCGTCATGCCCACCTGATAAGGATCCCACACTGGGCTGCAATACTCCAAAAATGGACGGACAAGCGCAGTGTATGCAGTTTCTTTAGTAGTTCTGTTGCATCTTTTAAGGATTCTGCCAATAAAACGCAGTCTCTGGTTCGCCTTTCCTACGATATTATCTACGTGTTCTTTCCAGTTTAAGTCTGAAGTAATAGTGATTCCTAGGTATTTTGTGGAGTTTACGGCCTTCACATTTGATTGATTTATGTTGTAAACAAAGTTTAACGGATTTCTTTTCGTACTCATGTGGACGACTTCACACTTCTCATTATTTAGAGTCAATTGCCAATTTTTACACCATACTGATATCTTATTCAGATCGTTCTGCAGTTGGTTTTGATCTTCAGATGATTTTACTAGACGGTAAATGACGGCGTCATCTGCAAACAACCTAAGAGAGCTACTTAGATTTTCCCCTAAATCGTTTATGTAAATAAGGAATAGCAGAGGACCAATAACACTACCTTGTGGAACGCCCGATATCACCTCTGTTTTAGTCGATGCCTTACCATCGATTACTACGAACTGTGTCCTCTCTGACAAGAAATCCCCTATCCAATTGCAAATTTGGGGCGATATACCATGACCACGCAATTTGATTAAAAGCCGTTTGTGAGGTACGGTGTCAAAAGCTTTCTGGAAATCAAGAAATACGGAGTCGATTTGCGAACCTTTGTCGATAGCACCCATCACTTCGTGTGAATATAGAGCTAGTTGTGTTTCGCATGAGCGATATTTTCTAAATCCGTGTTGACCTTGGGTCAATAGATCGTTCTGTTCGAGATAATTCATAATATTTGAATACAGGATATGTTCCAAAACCCTGCTGCAAATTGACGTCAATGAAATAGGCCTGTAGTTTAGTGGGTTACTCCTACTGCCTTTCTTGAATATAGGTGTGACCTGTGCAACTTTCCAATCTTTTGGTACAGATCCTTCTATGAGAGAGCGGTTGTATATGACTGTTAAGTAAGGAGCTATCGCCTCAGCATAATCAGATAGAAATCTAATGGGTATACAATCCGGACCAGAAGACTTGTTCTTATTAAGTGATTTTAGTTGCTGCACTACTCCGATGATATCTACTTCTATGTTACTCATTACGGCATCTGTTCGTAATTCGAAATCTGGAATATTGGTTTCGTCTTCTTTAGTGAATGAGTTTCTAAAAGCTAAGTTTAGTAACTCTGCTTTAGTAGCGCTGTCATCGGCAGGATCGCCATTACTATCACGTAGTGAAGGTATTGTTTGTGACTTTCCCCGAGTATATTTAACATATGACCAAAATCTCTTTGGGTTTTCAGTCAAATTACGAGAAAGAGTTTCGTTGTGATAAATGTTGTAGGCATCTCGCATTGAAATCCTCGCTAAATTTCGAGCTTCTGAGTACAATCGCAAATCCTGGGGATTTCGTGTTCGTTTAAATTTAGTATGCCTTTTCCTTTGCTTTTGCAACAGTGTCCTAACCTGTTTTGTGTACCAAGGGGGATCGCCTCCTTCTTTTATTAATTTATTAGGTATAAAACTGTCAATTGCTGTCGATACCACTTCTTTGAATTTGAGCCACATCTGGTCTACACCTACGTTTAGTGTTAGAAACGAGTGGAAGCTGTCTTTCAAGAAGCAATGTATTTTGTTTCTATCTGCTTTCCTGAACAAATATACTTTGCGTTTATTTTTGGTGACTTTGGGACTTTCGATATTCAATTTCGCTACTACAGCTCGGTGTTCACTAATACCTGTATCCGTTTTGATGCTCATTATGACCTCAGGATTATTTGTTGCTAAGAGATCAAGTGTGTTTTCACATCCATTTACAATTCTAGTTGGCTCATGAACTAATTGTTCGAAGTAATTCTCAGAGAATGCGTTGAGTACAATTTCGGACGATGTTTTATGCCTACCTCCTGATTTGAAAATATAATTTCGCCAACAGATCGAGGGTAAATTAAAATCACCACCTACTATTATCGTGTGAGTCGGGTACGTTTTTGTAATTAGACTCAGGTTTTCTTTGAACCTTTCTGCTATTGTATCGTCAGAGTCGGGAGGCCGGTAAAAGGAACCGATTATTAACTTCTTACGATTTTCGGGTACAACCTCTACCCATAATAGCTCGCACGAACTATCAACTTCAACTTCGCTACATGAAATACTACTTTTGACGGCGACAAACACGCCCCCACCTATTTTGTTTAATCTATCCTTTCTGAATACCGTTAGATCTTTTGAAAATACTTCTTCTGAACTTATTTCCGGCTTGAGCCAACTTTCGCTGCCTATAATGATGTGTGTTTCGGTGCTTTCTATTAACGCTTGCAGTTCTGGAACTTTCCCGACACAGCTACGACAATTTACAACTGTTATACCGATAGTTTCCGGATCTACATTTCCCCTGTGATCCACCTGAACCCTTTGAGATTGCCCATTTTCTATTTCTCCGAAGCTCTTTATCCTAAAAAACCGCCCAGTCCACGCCACACAGCCCCCGCTACCCGTGTAGCCGCTTCCTGCGTATAGTGGACTGGTTTAAATTCTTTTAACGAAAATAAACCGCCAGTATACCTCTGTTACATATATAGTACACTCCTGGCCATTAATGTTGCTACACCACGAAGATGACGTGCTCAGACGCGAAATTTAACCGACAGGAAAGAAGATGCTGTGGTATGCAAAGATTAGTTTTTCAGAGCATTCACACAAGGTTGGCGCCGGTGGCGACAAATACAACGTGCTGACATGAGGAAAGTTTCCAACTGATTTCTCATACACAACAGCAGTTTACCGGCGTTGCTTGGTGAAACGTTCTAGTGATGCCTCGTGTAAGCCTCGTACCATCACGTTTCCGACTTTGATAAAGGTCAGATTGTAGCCTATCGCGATTGCTGCTCACGTTGGTCGCGATCCAATGACTGTTACCAGAATATGGAATCGGGGGTTCAGGAGGGCAATACAGAACACCGTACTGGATCCCAGCGGCCTCGTATCACTAGCAGTCGAAATGACAGGCATCTTATCCGCATGGCTGTAATGGATCGAGCAGCCATGTCTCGATCCCTGAGTCAACGGATGGAGACGTTTGCATGACACCAACCATCTGTAAGAACAGTTCGACGACGCTTGCACCAGCATGGACTATCAGGTCGGAGATCATGGCTGCTGTTATCCTTGACGCTACATCACAGACAGGAGCGCCTGCGATGGTGTACGCAACGACGAACCTGGGTGCACGAATGGCAAAACGTCATTTTTTTTCGGATGAATCCAGGTTCTGTTTACAGCATCATGATGGTCGCATCCGTGTTTGGCGACATCGCGGGAAAAGCATATTGGAAGCGTGTATTCGTCATCGTCATACTGGCGTATCACCCAGCGTGATGGTATGGGGTGCCATTGGTTACACGTCTCGGTCACCTCTTGTTCACATCGAAGGCACTTCGAACAGTGGCCATTACATGTGTTACGATCCGTGGCTTTATCCTTCATTCGATTCCTGCGAAACCATACGTTGCAGCAGGATAATGCACGACCGCGTGTTTCAGGTCCTTTACGGGCCTTTCTGGATACGGAAAATGTTCGACTGCTGCCCTGGGCAGCACATTCTCTAGATCTCTCACCAATTCAAAACGTCTGGTGAATGGTGGACGAGCAACTGGCTCGTCACAATACGCCAGTCACTACTCTTGATGAACTGTGGTATCGTGTTGAAGCTGCATGGGCATCTGTACCTGTAAACGTCATCCAAGCTCTGTTTGACTGAATTACCAGGAGCATCAAGGCCGTTATTTCTGAGGATCTATGGATCCAAATTGCGGGAAAATGTACACATGTCAATTCTAGTATAATATATTTATCTAATGAATATCCATTTATCATCTGCATTTCTTCTTGGAATAGCAATGTTAATGGCCAGTAGTGTAATATAAAACATTTATATACTATATGAGTAATTACAGTTTATTCTACCGATACTCAGCTTTTCAACGTTTAGATGTATGGGGATCTGCTCGCTGCAACATTATTCTCCTGGGGCGTCGTGGTAGAAATAAATACTCGTATGTACAATTTTTCACTTCTTCTTTAATTTGAATCAAAACTTCTCCACCAAAACATCGTTCAACTACAACATTTACAAAGCATCAGAACTGTAGTACTTCCATTTCAAAACAAAGACTGACATAGCTTCCAGAGCATTTGACAAACGACTGAAACTCGAACTCCCCCACGCAAGGCGGTGAGGCAAATATATAACATCGCCAATAATGACGTTACATTATCCATTGTTCATAACAATTGAATATAGTGATTTACAATGAACAAACACACAAAGAAAACATTTCATGTATACAAAAATAACCACAATTTTAAATGAAAACTATGCATACAATAGTTTTAGATGGCACATGTATTTCTAAGACGAAATTTCCGATCTTTCTGTTAACAACAAAGTGCGATGTTAAATATCAATTAATTTGTTAATGAATACATCATAGATATTCCTAACATATATTCAGCTATCAATTATCTTGGCAATTCTTAAAATCAGTTCGAAGTCTCAAGTGAGTCAATATATACAAAGAAATACAATATTCAAATCTCCAGTACATCATTAATTACACAATTAGCTGGTCAACACAACTTGTTTATGAGCCTAACATATATACAATGTTATTTATTTTCATTTCTTTATGTTTCACAAAAGTTTTTACCCTTCGTCTGTCTATTTATTTGAAATAATGAACAATGACAATAGTATTGTTTATAGAACTGTCTGGAAAGAAACTATATGAATCTCTTAATTAATGAAATCTATCACTTATTTTGATCACAGTATCACCGAGACACTGTCCTACACTGATTCCTAAGCTGGCTATATCGTTTTTAACTAACTTCACACGCAACTTTTATCACTATTTAACCACACGATTCCGGGTACGACGCAGATGGTATCGTACGATGCCGTCATAAGTCGAGGTGACGTAAGAGTGAAGCACCTAATTTGGATGGCTTGGACCCGGTGGCTGGGTTGGCTGCATCAGTACCTCACTCAGTCCTGTCTGGGGTTGGCACAGCACAGTCCACACAAGCACAGCATCACCAGATCCTGAAAGTTCCAAGTGCAGTAAGTAGGTGACAAGAGTATGGCCTCCCAAGAGCAGAGGGCAGAATCGGGAACAGATGACAATCAAGAATCTGCCACACTGAACTTTTCTGACCCTTTTAAGCATCAAAGCAAAATACACAAGAATCATACGACAATAAGTATCCTCATAACTATACTGTAAAATTTAATGTTCTCTTACTTTCTGAATTGAATTTTTTAAAACTATGAGGACATTAAACTTTGTATCTTACAAAATTATTTGACGCTAACATTAATTAATTGATTCTTATCATGTCTTCTGTCAATATCTCAAATAATTTAGCTCTTTAATACTATGGCAACAATTTGAATTCAAATTTTAACTGTGACAAAGTAATACATTGAAAAGTCTAAGGGAACAAACTATCTTGAAATCGATATTCTTATTGACATAAAAAAATTGCATACACACATTTCATACCTTAACACAAAAGAAGAAAGATAGATTGATAGATACGAGATAATTTGAACAGGTTACAGAATGAGTAGGAGATGTGGCACCAGAAACCGAAATCAGAAGTATGCTACCACATAGCTAGAAACCCAGTGCTTGCCAACGCACTTAGCACACACAGAATGTGTATTTTCCTGAGGTTACAAACGTTAATATCCAACAAATAGAAAATAGAAGTTCCAAGATATTTAATAAAAGAATACATATATACAAAACTCATAGCTGCAATAAATTTTATAAAAATAGCACCTGTACAAAGTCTTTTTATTACGCACTACTGTCTGTATGGCTTTAGTTCTGTTATATTCCTCAGTCCAAATGCTTTCTTCAAATTCACCCCCCCCCCCCCCCCCCACTGGCAAATGAGAGAGTGAATCAGCAACAAGATTGTCCCTGTCCTTAATGTATTCCACAGCAAATTTACATGTTTCTAGCTTAAGATACATCCCTTCTGCTCTTAATCTTCTGCACACTTCTTCCAGTAAGCTTATGTGTTCTTCGTCTAATTTGTTGGCTTCCTTCAATTTGGTATTTACGAGTTCATGATAGTTTATATCCTCCATGGCTTCTTCATGCACATCTGCTACATCTCTCTTATGATCTAATAAATCTAATTCTAGACTCTGCTTACTCAGACTATTCCCATTTTTCAATATTATAGCAATACAATGTAAAACATCAGTCTTCGGGGTCCACAAACATAACTTTTCTTCCTCCCCAGTTAAATACAGCATTCACTTTCATGATCCAGTCAGTTCCTACCAAGATATCCTCAGACAGATTAGGTATTACTAGACATCCTTGACAAAGATTCACATCATTCACACTGAAGTTCAACGAGGCTTGCCGGTTAACTACCTTGCTTGATTTTGATTCCAACTACAGGCATCTCTATGTAGTCCGATACATGTTTCACACAATCTCTAAATTGTTCAGAAATTCCACTGATTGGACTACCTGTATCAAATAACGCTTCCTTGCCTTTTCCATTAATAAACACGGTAATATATGGACATCCAGTGACATCATATTGTATATCTTTCTCTTCTTCGTAATATCTTCAATAAGATCTTCATATTTCATAGTACAGGAATCGTCATTAGCTTGCACATGATTCAGGGACACATTACTTTCAACAGGTTGACAAGCCATATATCCATTAGCAACACAATTATCATTAATAACACACTGCTCTAACTTAGGCACATTATCTTCTAGCTCATGATATTTACGCAGTAACGTATCTAGAACATTGGCTTTCTCTTTCTTATCAATGTTGCTCTGTATGACACAATGCAAGACATTTTCCCCTACCTCTTCTTGTCTGTTTCGGCTTCGACAACTTTCAGTACTTCTCAATTTCACTGGTGCGACTTGATTCTCACAAGACTTGACATCATCTTCAACACACTGGCCATCTGACACGATGCAACCTTCCTTGACTTCAACATAAATCATCCCATCAAGTTCCTTCTCCAAATCTGCAAACTCCATAACCTCCACATCTTCTTCACTATCTTCAACACTGTCATCCTCTGACTTCTCTGAACTCACACTAGACAAAACATAAAAATCTTCATGATTCTCAGTCTTCACAGTTTCATGAGCAGTAACATTAAGTCTGTCTTCAGCATCTTCAACCTTATCATTTAGCAAATTATACAGTCCAAACACATCTTGTTCTTCACTTATTTTGGGTTCTTCTACAGTCAGATCTTCACTTGCATTATACATATTGCCTACAGTATTATCATCTAGTATGACCTCTTCTGGTTCTATACACGTGTCCTCTTATTTCCAAGCCTGTTTCTTAATGACTTCCCATAGTTCTTTGTCAAACTTGAGCCGATTTACCCTTTTTGTTACCTTCTGTCCCTGTCGATATTGCTTATTTTCCCAGTTGTGTCCAAATCTGATCCTATTTGTGGTAGCCTGATTTCTTGTCCTATTTCTCACCCCAACCTGACAGGCTTCCATAGGGGCGACATTTAGTTTTCCTGCCCGTTTCTATTAGACTTGTAGTAACCTTGGTTCCTGTCATTTCTTCCTTGTCTGTTCCTATAATCCGTACTTCCACCTTGCTGTCTACTTCGGTTCTCACGACTATCGCCTTGGTGATTATCTCTTCTGTCTCTTCCACGATGGTCTTCTTGGTAGTGTTTCTCTCCCTTTCTCTCTCATAACTTCTGTCTAATCTTCCAACAAATCTTAAGAAGTCCTCGACTGAATCGTCAGGTCCGCAATCTAATGCTTGCTGTATTCTACCAGGTAATCTTCTACGTAGGGTGTCCACCAATGTGATTTCATCTAAAGGAGAGTCAAGATGCACTAATTTTCTGATTTCAGCCTCACAAAAGTCCCTCATACTGCCATAACTTTCCCTGTACTTTCCCCCATGCAAGAAATCACTTTTTACTCTAGCTTGCTTGATTTTGGACCAGAATTTGTTCAAAAAGCACCTCTCACTATATGACGTATCCTCTGTATCTAATTGATTGACCCAAGTATAAGCTTCATTGTCCAAAAATCTATTTACAAATTTAATTTTCATTGCATCAGTCATTTCTACTGTGAAGTTGTCAGAGCAATGATGTAAAAAGTCTTTAGGATGAATTTTTCCTTCCCCAGGGTATGTCTTAATTACTACATTTGCCCAATTAAAGCCACAACAGATCGACATTTTGCTATTTACTAAACTTTCTTGCAATAAACTGACCCTTTGGCTGAGGTTACACACATCCTTCTTAATAATACCTTCAGAATTTGTCACACTTTCGCTAATTTTATTTTCTAATGACACTTTAACATCCTGAATTTCAGTTTTTCTAATTTTGTTTTCCTGATCAAAGTACTTTTCTACAGTACTAATTTTGTTTTCAAGGTCGGACTCAACATTACAGATTTTACTTTCTACTACAGTCACACGAGTGTCCAGCTGTTCATGTCCTAACTTCATTGCCCTTTCAAGATCACATGTTTGTTTCCTGATTTCGTCAACTGCTCTGTTTGTTTCGTTTATCTGAGACTTTAAATCTGCTAACCGTCATCTATCTTTTTGCTCAGATTATGATTTCCCTTGTCAATGCGTTCAGTTACTTATTGTGTAAATCGATTTAATAACTCTATAAGACCTGGTGATGCAAGAATTATTTCTTCACTATTTGATACATTGCTACGAGGTGTACTGGCCATTACATCCTGATCTGACATGTCTACACTAGATTTCCTATTCTCAGTTGACATCGTCTTTTACAGTGCCAAACTACCCAGGTAAAAATACAAATTAATAAGCGCTGCTGTACTTATCTTGTTATTCCGTGTCCAGCGATGTGACGATCCGGGGCCCAAGCGTCCAATTTCCAGGTTAAGTACTCCGTTTTTCGTAGGCATATAATTCCAGATTCACGTCCTCCTTGGTTTTTCAAATATCGATTATGTACATCCAAACATACATCTCCTGCAATATAAACACTATGTAGACGCTGTATATGACGCAATCCCAGCTATGCTCCACCATTTAAAACATTTATATACTATATGAGTAATTACAGTTTATTCTACCGATACTCAGCTTTTCAACGTTTAGATGTATGGGGTTCTGCTCGCTGCAACATTATTCTCCTGGGGCGTCGTGGTAGAAATAAATACTCGTATGTACAATTTTTCACTTCTTCTTTAAGTTGAATCAAAACTTCTCCACCAAAACATCGTTCAATAACAACATTTACAAAGCATCAGAACTGTAGTGCTTCCATTTCAAAACAAAGACTGACATAGCTTCCAGAGCATTTGACAAACGACTGAACTCGAACTCCCCCACGCAAGGCGGTGAGGCAAATATATAATATCGCCAATAATGACGTTACATTATCCATTGTTCATAACAATTGAATATAGTGATTTACAATGAACAAACACACAAAGAAAACATTTCATGTATACAAAAATAACCACAATTTAAAATGAAAACTATGCATACAATAGTTTTAGATGGCACATGTATTTCTAAGACGAAATTTCCGAAATTTCTGTTAACAACAAAGTGCGATGTTAAATATCAATTAATTTGTTAATGATTACATCATAGATATTCCTAACATATATTCAGCTATCAATTATCTTGGCAATTCTTAAAATAAGTTCGAAGTCTCAAGTGAGTCAATATATACAAAGAAATACAATATTCAAATCTCCAGTACATCATTAATTACACAATTAGCTGGTCAACACAACTTGTTTATGAGCCTAACATATATACAATGTTATTTATTTTCATTTCTTTATGTTTCACAAAAGTTTTTACCCTTCGTCTGTCTATTTATTTGAAATAATGAACAATGACAATAGTATTGTTTATAGAACTGTCTGGAAAGAAACTATATGAATCTCTTAATTAATGAAATCTATCACTTATTTTGATCACAGTATCACCGAGACACTGTCCTACACTGATTCCTAAGCTGGCTATATCGTTTTTAACTAACTTCACACGCAACTTTTATCACTATTTAACCACACGATTCCGGGTACGACGCAGATGGTATCGTACGATGCCGTCATAAGTCGAGGTGACGTAAGAGTGAAGCACCTAATTTGGATGGCTTGGACCCGGTGGCTGGGTTGGCTGCATCAGTACCTCACTCAGTCCTGTCTGGGGTTGGCACAGCACAGTCCACACAAGCACAGCATCACCAGATCCTGAAAGTTCCAAGTGCAGTAAGTAGGTGACAAGAGTATGGCCTCCCAAGAGCAGAGGGCAGAATCGGGAACAGATGACAATCAAGAATCTGCCACACTGAACTTTTCTGACCCTTTTAAGCATCAAAGCAAAATACACAAGAATCATACGACAATAAGTATCCTCATAACTATACTGTAAAATTTAATGTTCTCTTACTTTCTGAATTGAATTTTTTAAAACTATGAGGACATTAAACTTTGTATCTTACAAAATTATTTGACGCTAACATTAATTAATTGATTCTTATCATGTCTTCTGTCAATATCTCAAATAATTTAGCTCTTTAATACTATGGCAACAATTTGAATTCAAATTTTAACTGTGACAAAGTAATACATTGAAAAGTCTAAGGGAACAAACTATCTTGAAATCGATATTCTTATTGACATAAAAAAATTGCATACACACATTTCATACCTTAACACAAAAGAAGAAAGATAGATTGATAGATACGAGATAATTTGAACAGGTTACAGAATGAGTAGGAGATGTGGCACCAGAAACCGAAATCAGAAGTATGCTACCACATAGCTAGAAACCCAGTGCTTGCCAACGCACTTAGCACACACAGAATGTGTATTTTCCTGAGGTTACAAACGTTAATATCCAACAAATAGAAAATAGAAGTTCCAAGATATTTAATAAAAGAATACATATATACAAAACTCATAGCTGCAATAAATTTTATAAAAATAGCACCTGTACAAAGTCTTTTTATTACGCACTACTGTCTGTATGGCTTTAGTTCTGTTATATTCCTCAGTCCAAATGCTTTCTTCAAATTCACCCCCCCCCCCACTGGCAAATGAGAGAGTGAATCAGCAACAAGATTGTCCCTGTCCTTAATGTATTCCACAGCAAATTTACATGTTTCTAGCTTAAGATACATCCCTTCTGCTCTTAATCTTCTGCACACTTCTTCCAGTAAGCTTATGTGTTCTTCGTCTAATTTGTTGGCTTCCTTCAATTTGGTATTTACGAGTTCATGATAGTTTATATCCTCCATGGCTTCTTCATGCACATCTGCTACATCTCTCTTATGATCTAATAAATCTAATTCTAGACTCTGCTTACTCAGACTATTCCCATTTTTCAATATTATAGCAATACAATGTAAAACATCAGTCTTCGGGGTCCACAAACATAACTTTTCTTCCTCCCCAGTTAAATACAGCATTCACTTTCATGATCCAGTCAGTTCCTACCAAGATATCCTCAGACAGATTAGGTATTACTAGACATCCTTGACAAAGATTCACATCATTCACACTGAAGTTCAACGAGGCTTGCCGGTTAACTACCTTGCTTGATTTTGATTCCAACTACAGGCATCTCTATGTAGTCCGATACATGTTTCACACAATCTCTAAATTGTTCAGAAATTCCACTGATTGGACTACCTGTATCAAATAACGCTTCCTTGCCTTTTCCATTAATAAACACGGTAATATATGGACATCCAGTGACATCATATTGTATATCTTTCTCTTCTTCGTAATATCTTCAATAAGATCTTCATATTTCATAGTACAGGAATCGTCATTAGCTTGCACATGATTCAGGGACACATTACTTTCAACAGGTTGACAAGCCATATATCCATTAGCAACACAATTATCATTAATAACACACTGCTCTAACTTAGGCACATTATCTTCTAGCTCATGATATTTACGCAGTAACGTATCTAGAACATTGGCTTTCTCTTTCTTATCAATGTTGCTCTGTATGACACAATGCAAGACATTTTCCCCTACCTCTTCTTGTCTGTTTCGGCTTCGACAACTTTCAGTACTTCTCAATTTCACTGGTGCGACTTGATTCTCACAAGACTTGACATCATCTTCAACACACTGGCCATCTGACACGATGCAACCTTCCTTGACTTCAACATAAATCATCCCATCAAGTTCCTTCTCCAAATCTGCAAACTCCATAACCTCCACATCTTCTTCACTATCTTCAACACTGTCATCCTCTGACTTCTCTGAACTCACACTAGACAAAACATAAAAATCTTCATGATTCTCAGTCTTCACAGTTTCATGAGCAGTAACATTAAGTCTGTCTTCAGCATCTTCAACCTTATCATTTAGCAAATTATACAGTCCAAACACATCTTGTTCTTCACTTATTTTGGGTTCTTCTACAGTCAGATCTTCACTTGCATTATACATATTGCCTACAGTATTATCATCTAGTATGACCTCTTCTGGTTCTATACACGTGTCCTCTTATTTCCAAGCCTGTTTCTTAATGACTTCCCATAGTTCTTTGTCAAACTTGAGCCGATTTACCCTTTTTGTTACCTTCTGTCCCTGTCGATATTGCTTATTTTCCCAGTTGTGTCCAAATCTGATCCTATTTGTGGTAGCCTGATTTCTTGTCCTATTTCTCACCCCAACCTGACAGGCTTCCATAGGGGCGACATTTAGTTTTCCTGCCCGTTTCTATTAGACTTGTAGTAACCTTGGTTCCTGTCATTTCTTCCTTGTCTGTTCCTATAATCCGTACTTCCACCTTGCTGTCTACTTCGGTTCTCACGACTATCGCCTTGGTGATTATCTCTTCTGTCTCTTCCACGATGGTCTTCTTGGTAGTGTTTCTCTCCCTTTCTCTCTCATAACTTCTGTCTAATCTTCCAACAAATCTTAAGAAGTCCTCGACTGAATCGTCAGGTCCGCAATCTAATGCTTGCTGTATTCTACCAGGTAATCTTCTACGTAGGGTGTCCACCAATGTGATTTCATCTAAAGGAGAGTCAAGATGCACTAATTTTCTGATTTCAGCCTCACAAAAGTCCCTCATACTGCCATAACTTTCCCTGTACTTTCCCCCATGCAAGAAATCACTTTTTACTCTAGCTTGCTTGATTTTGGACCAGAATTTGTTCAAAAAGCACCTCTCACTATATGACGTATCCTCTGTATCTAATTGATTGACCCAAGTATAAGCTTCATTGTCCAAAAATCTATTTACAAATTTAATTTTCATTGCATCAGTCATTTCTACTGTGAAGTTGTCAGAGCAATGATGTAAAAAGTCTTTAGGATGAATTTTTCCTTCCCCAGGGTATGTCTTAATTACTACATTTGCCCAATTAAAGCCACAACAGATCGACATTTTGCTATTTACTAAACTTTCTTGCAATAAACTGACCCTTTGGCTGAGGTTACACACATCCTTCTTAATAATACCTTCAGAATTTGTCACACTTTCGCTAATTTTATTTTCTAATGACACTTTAACATCCTGAATTTCAGTTTTTCTAATTTTGTTTTCCTGATCAAAGTACTTTTCTACAGTACTAATTTTGTTTTCAAGGTCGGACTCAACATTACAGATTTTACTTTCTACTACAGTCACACGAGTGTCCAGCTGTTCATGTCCTAACTTCATTGCCCTTTCAAGATCACATGTTTGTTTCCTGATTTCGTCAACTGCTCTGTTTGTTTCGTTTATCTGAGACTTTAAATCTGCTAACCGTCATCTATCTTTTTGCTCAGATTATGATTTCCCTTGTCAATGCGTTCAGTTACTTATTGTGTAAATCGATTTAATAACTCTATAAGACCTGGTGATGCAAGAATTATTTCTTCACTATTTGATACATTGCTACGAGGTGTACTGGCCATTACATCCTGATCTGACATGTCTACACTAGATTTCCTATTCTCAGTTGACATCGTCTTTTACAGTGCCAAACTACCCAGGTAAAAATACAAATTAATAAGCGCTGCTGTACTTATCTTGTTATTCCGTGTCCAGCGATGTGACGATCCGGGGCCCAAGCGTCCAATTTCCAGGTTAAGTACTCCGTTTTTCGTAGGCATATAATTCCAGATTCACGTCCTCCTTGGTTTTTCAAATATCGATTATGTACATCCAAACATACATCTCCTGCAATATAAACACTATGTAGACGCTGTATATGACGCAATCCCAGCTATGCTCCACCATTTAAAACATTTATATACTATATGAGTAATTACAGTTTATTCTACCGATACTCAGCTTTTCAACGTTTAGATGTATGGGGTTCTGCTCGCTGCAACATTATTCTCCTGGGGCGTCGTGGTAGAAATAAATACTCGTATGTACAATTTTTCACTTCTTCTTTAAGTTGAATCAAAACTTCTCCACCAAAACATCGTTCAATAACAACATTTACAAAGCATCAGAACTGTAGTGCTTCCATTTC
This sequence comes from Locusta migratoria, assembly GCA_026315105.1. Lineage (NCBI taxonomy): Eukaryota > Metazoa > Arthropoda > Insecta > Orthoptera > Acrididae > Locusta > Locusta migratoria. The sequence goes on from CM048744.1 coordinate 670,757,517, forward strand.
AAAACAAAGACTGACATAGCTTCCAGAGCATTTGACAAACGACTGAACTCGAACTCCCCCACGCAAGGCGGTGAGGCAAATATATAATATCGCCAATAATGACGTTACATTATCCATTGTTCATAACAATTGAATATAGTGATTTACAATGAACAAACACACAAAGAAAACATTTCATGTATACAAAAATAACCACAATTTAAAATGAAAACTATGCATACAATAGTTTTAGATGGCACATGTATTTCTAAGACGAAATTTCCGAAATTTCTGTTAACAACAAAGTGCGATGTTAAATATCAATTAATTTGTTAATGATTACATCATAGATATTCCTAACATATATTCAGCTATCAATTATCTTGGCAATTCTTAAAATAAGTTCGAAGTCTCAAGTGAGTCAATATATACAAAGAAATACAATATTCAAATCTCGAGTACATCATTAATTACACAATTAGCTGGTCAACACAACTTGTTTATGAGCCTAACATATATACAATGCTATTTATTTTCATTTCTTTATGTTTCACAAAAGTTTTTACCCTTCGTCTGTCTATTTATTTGAAATAATGAACAATGCTTCACATCTATCAATAATGACAAAAGTATTGTTTATAGAACTATCTGGAAAGAAACTATATGAATCTCTTAATTAATGAAATCTATCACTTGTTTTGATCACAGTATCACCGAGACACTGTCTTACACTGATTCCTAAGCTGGCTATATCGTTTTTAACTGACTTCACACGCAACTTTTATCACTATTTAACCACACGATTCCGGGTACGACGCAGATGGTATCGTACGGTAACATTGAGATGAGGGGGTCAGCAGTATCGTTACAAATAGTGTAATCACTATCCACCGAACCGTATAATGAACTTCACAGTCACGAAATGCCGCGATGGAGTAGCCGAGCGGTCTAAGGCGCCTCACTGCGGAGCGCGCCGTTGATAGCCGTCGGAGGTTTGAGTCCTCCCTAGGGCATAGGTATGTGTGTGTGTGTGTGTATTGTCCTTAGGTTAGTTTACCTTATTTTAAGTTTTGTTTTAGATTAGTTTATCTTATTTTAAGTAGTTTGTAAGCTACGGACTGATGACCACGCAGTTTGGTCCGATAGATTTACAAACATTTTTCAGTCACGAAATTAAAAGTTGACAGCCACAATCGAGAGCGTTAACAGTGTTAGCGGAATTGATCATGCCACAGCTCACAATCTGTATGTCTCTACTATCTCGTTACTACTAATGTCTTCAGTACTCCTTCACATTTGAACATCGAAGTTTCAAATTAAAAAGAAGCTTATACACACTGGATCAAACTAGTACACATGCCTTCTCTTCCTCATCAATTCATCTACAATGAAGTTCGGATTCACCTGTATTGTTACCATCAGATTGGACAGCTCGATAGACGGCTTATTCTTTCGTACTTCTCTGTTTGGAATACATCTTCATATTCCATCGTACACGTCAGTACTTCACTTAAATGAAGAACTAATTTGTAGAGGTCAGTCTCACACATTACCATCACGCATCGCCAACCAACAACGTGCTTACTTCAAATGCCGCCCACTGCTCGATTGCCACTATCGATTATCTCTGCCAGCTCTCGCTCAGTTCATAAATCGAAGTATACATCATTTAATCTCCTTAATATTCTTTACGCAATTAACACGAACAATTTAGAAATAAAGAATCATAAACACCTTAATACATAAAAAAAGACCGAAAACATTCTTATCAATGCACATGCCAAACTGCAAAGTATCTGGAAGAGCAATTGAATGGAATGGACAGTGACTTTGATAGAGGGTACAAGATGAACAAAAGCAAGAGTAAAAGAAGGGTAATGGAATGTAGCGTCCGAAAATCAGGTGATGCTGTGATCCACCTGAACCCTTTGAGATTGCCCATTTTCTATTTCTCCGAAGCTCTTTATCCTAAAAAACCGCCCAGTCCACGCCACACAGCCCCCGCTACCCGTGTAGCCGCTTCCTGCGTATAGTGGACTGGTTTAAATTCTTTTAACGAAAATAAACCGCCAGTATACCTCTGTTACATATATAGTACACTCCTGGCCATTAATGTTGCTACACCACGAAGATGACGTGCTCAGACGCGAAATTTAACCGACAGGAAAGAAGATGCTGTGGTATGCAAAGATTAGTTTTTCAGAGCATTCACACAAGGTTGGCGCCGGTGGCGACAAATACAACGTGCTGACATGAGGAAAGTTTCCAACTGATTTCTCATACACAACAGCAGTTTACCGGCGTTGCTTGGTGAAACGTTCTAGTGATGCCTCGTGTAAGCCTCGTACCATCACGTTTCCGACTTTGATAAAGGTCAGATTGTAGCCTATCGCGATTGCTGCTCACGTTGGTCGCGATCCAATGACTGTTACCAGAATATGGAATCGGGGGTTCAGGAGGGCAATACAGAACACCGTACTGGATCCCAGCGGCCTCGTATCACTAGCAGTCGAAATGACAGGCATCTTATCCGCATGGCTGTAATGGATCGAGCAGCCATGTCTCGATCCCTGAGTCAACGGATGGAGACGTTTGCATGACACCAACCATCTGTAAGAACAGTTCGACGACGCTTGCACCAGCATGGACTATCAGGTCGGAGATCATGGCTGCTGTTATCCTTGACGCTACATCACAGACAGGAGCGCCTGCGATGGTGTACGCAACGACGAACCTGGGTGCACGAATGGCAAAACGTCATTTTTTTTCGGATGAATCCAGGTTCTGTTTACAGCATCATGATGGTCGCATCCGTGTTTGGCGACATCGCGGGAAAAGCATATTGGAAGCGTGTATTCGTCATCGTCATACTGGCGTATCACCCAGCGTGATGGTATGGGGTGCCATTGGTTACACGTCTCGGTCACCTCTTGTTCACATCGAAGGCACTTCGAACAGTGGCCATTACATGTGTTACGATCCGTGGCTTTATCCTTCATTCGATTCCTGCGAAACCATACGTTGCAGCAGGATAATGCACGACCGCGTGTTTCAGGTCCTTTACGGGCCTTTCTGGATACGGAAAATGTTCGACTGCTGCCCTGGGCAGCACATTCTCTAGATCTCTCACCAATTCAAAACGTCTGGTGAATGGTGGACGAGCAACTGGCTCGTCACAATACGCCAGTCACTACTCTTGATGAACTGTGGTATCGTGTTGAAGCTGCATGGGCATCTGTACCTGTAAACGTCATCCAAGCTCTGTTTGACTGAATTACCAGGAGCATCAAGGCCGTTATTTCTGAGGATCTATGGATCCAAATTGCGGGAAAATGTACACATGTCAATTCTAGTATAATATATTTATCTAATGAATATCCATTTATCATCTGCATTTCTTCTTGGAATAGCAATGTTAATGGCCAGTAGTGTAATATAAAACATTTATATACTATACGAGTAATTACAGTTTATTCTACCGATACTCAGCTTTTCAACGTTTAGATGTATGGGGATCTGCTCGCTGCAACATTATTCTCCTGGGGCGTCGTGGTAGAAATAAATACTCGTATGTACAATTTTTCACTTCTTCTTTAATTTGAATCAAAACTTCTCCACCAAAACATCGTTCAACTACAACATTTACAAAGCATCAGAACTGTAGTACTTCCATTTCAAAACAAAGACTGACATAGCTTCCAGAGCATTTGACAAACGACTGAAACTCGAACTCCCCCACGCAAGGCGGTGAGGCAAATATATAACATCGCCAATAATGACGTTACATTATCCATTGTTCATAACAATTGAATATAGTGATTTACAATGAACAAACACACAAAGAAAACATTTCATGTATACAAAAATAACCACAATTTTAAATGAAAACTATGCATACAATAGTTTTAGATGGCACATGTATTTCTAAGACGAAATTTCCGATCTTTCTGTTAACAACAAAGTGCGATGTTAAATATCAATTAATTTGTTAATGAATACATCATAGATATTCCTAACATATATTCAGCTATCAATTATCTTGGCAATTCTTAAAATCAGTTCGAAGTCTCAAGTGAGTCAATATATACAAAGAAATACAATATTCAAATCTCCAGTACATCATTAATTACACAATTAGCTGGTCAACACAACTTGTTTATGAGCCTAACATATATACAATGTTATTTATTTTCATTTCTTTATGTTTCACAAAAGTTTTTACCCTTCGTCTGTCTATTTATTTGAAATAATGAACAATGACAATAGTATTGTTTATAGAACTGTCTGGAAAGAAACTATATGAATCTCTTAATTAATGAAATCTATCACTTATTTTGATCACAGTATCACCGAGACACTGTCCTACACTGATTCCTAAGCTGGCTATATCGTTTTTAACTAACTTCACACGCAACTTTTATCACTATTTAACCACACGATTCCGGGTACGACGCAGATGGTATCGTACGATGCCGTCATAAGTCGAGGTGACGTAAGAGTGAAGCACCTAATTTGGATGGCTTGGACCCGGTGGCTGGGTTGGCTGCATCAGTACCTCACTCAGTCCTGTCTGGGGTTGGCACAGCACAGTCCACACAAGCACAGCATCACCAGATCCTGAAAGTTCCAAGTGCAGTAAGTAGGTGACAAGAGTATGGCCTCCCAAGAGCAGAGGGCAGAATCGGGAACAGATGACAATCAAGAATCTGCCACACTGAACTTTTCTGACCCTTTTAAGCATCAAAGCAAAATACACAAGAATCATACGACAATAAGTATCCTCATAACTATACTGTAAAATTTAATGTTCTCTTACTTTCTGAATTGAATTTTTTAAAACTATGAGGACATTAAACTTTGTATCTTACAAAATTATTTGACGCTAACATTAATTAATTGATTCTTATCATGTCTTCTGTCAATATCTCAAATAATTTAGCTCTTTAATACTATGGCAACAATTTGAATTCAAATTTTAACTGTGACAAAGTAATACATTGAAAAGTCTAAGGGAACAAACTATCTTGAAATCGATATTCTTATTGACATAAAAAAATTGCATACACACATTTCATACCTTAACACAAAAGAAGAAAGATAGATTGATAGATACGAGATAATTTGAACAGGTTACAGAATGAGTAGGAGATGTGGCACCAGAAACCGAAATCAGAAGTATGCTACCACATAGCTAGAAACCCAGTGCTTGCCAACGCACTTAGCACACACAGAATGTGTATTTTCCTGAGGTTACAAACGTTAATATCCAACAAATAGAAAATAGAAGTTCCAAGATATTTAATAAAAGAATACATATATACAAAACTCATAGCTGCAATAAATTTTATAAAAATAGCACCTGTACAAAGTCTTTTTATTACGCACTACTGTCTGTATGGCTTTAGTTCTGTTATATTCCTCAGTCCAAATGCTTTCTTCAAATTCACCCCCCCCCCCCCCCCACTGGCAAATGAGAGAGTGAATCAGCAACAAGATTGTCCCTGTCCTTAATGTATTCCACAGCAAATTTACATGTTTCTAGCTTAAGATACATCCCTTCTGCTCTTAATCTTCTGCACACTTCTTCCAGTAAGCTTATGTGTTCTTCGTCTAATTTGTTGGCTTCCTTCAATTTGGTATTTACGAGTTCATGATAGTTTATATCCTCCATGGCTTCTTCATGCACATCTGCTACATCTCTCTTATGATCTAATAAATCTAATTCTAGACTCTGCTTACTCAGACTATTCCCATTTTTCAATATTATAGCAATACAATGTAAAACATCAGTCTTCGGGGTCCACAAACATAACTTTTCTTCCTCCCCAGTTAAATACAGCATTCACTTTCATGATCCAGTCAGTTCCTACCAAGATATCCTCAGACAGATTAGGTATTACTAGACATCCTTGACAAAGATTCACATCATTCACACTGAAGTTCAACGAGGCTTGCCGGTTAACTACCTTGCTTGATTTTGATTCCAACTACAGGCATCTCTATGTAGTCCGATACATGTTTCACACAATCTCTAAATTGTTCAGAAATTCCACTGATTGGACTACCTGTATCAAATAACGCTTCCTTGCCTTTTCCATTAATAAACACGGTAATATATGGACATCCAGTGACATCATATTGTATATCTTTCTCTTCTTCGTAATATCTTCAATAAGATCTTCATATTTCATAGTACAGGAATCGTCATTAGCTTGCACATGATTCAGGGACACATTACTTTCAACAGGTTGACAAGCCATATATCCATTAGCAACACAATTATCATTAATAACACACTGCTCTAACTTAGGCACATTATCTTCTAGCTCATGATATTTACGCAGTAACGTATCTAGAACATTGGCTTTCTCTTTCTTATCAATGTTGCTCTGTATGACACAATGCAAGACATTTTCCCCTACCTCTTCTTGTCTGTTTCGGCTTCGACAACTTTCAGTACTTCTCAATTTCACTGGTGCGACTTGATTCTCACAAGACTTGACATCATCTTCAACACACTGGCCATCTGACACGATGCAACCTTCCTTGACTTCAACATAAATCATCCCATCAAGTTCCTTCTCCAAATCTGCAAACTCCATAACCTCCACATCTTCTTCACTATCTTCAACACTGTCATCCTCTGACTTCTCTGAACTCACACTAGACAAAACATAAAAATCTTCATGATTCTCAGTCTTCACAGTTTCATGAGCAGTAACATTAAGTCTGTCTTCAGCATCTTCAACCTTATCATTTAGCAAATTATACAGTCCAAACACATCTTGTTCTTCACTTATTTTGGGTTCTTCTACAGTCAGATCTTCACTTGCATTATACATATTGCCTACAGTATTATCATCTAGTATGACCTCTTCTGGTTCTATACACGTGTCCTCTTATTTCCAAGCCTGTTTCTTAATGACTTCCCATAGTTCTTTGTCAAACTTGAGCCGATTTACCCTTTTTGTTACCTTCTGTCCCTGTCGATATTGCTTATTTTCCCAGTTGTGTCCAAATCTGATCCTATTTGTGGTAGCCTGATTTCTTGTCCTATTTCTCACCCCAACCTGACAGGCTTCCATAGGGGCGACATTTAGTTTTCCTGCCCGTTTCTATTAGACTTGTAGTAACCTTGGTTCCTGTCATTTCTTCCTTGTCTGTTCCTATAATCCGTACTTCCACCTTGCTGTCTACTTCGGTTCTCACGACTATCGCCTTGGTGATTATCTCTTCTGTCTCTTCCACGATGGTCTTCTTGGTAGTGTTTCTCTCCCTTTCTCTCTCATAACTTCTGTCTAATCTTCCAACAAATCTTAAGAAGTCCTCGACTGAATCGTCAGGTCCGCAATCTAATGCTTGCTGTATTCTACCAGGTAATCTTCTACGTAGGGTGTCCACCAATGTGATTTCATCTAAAGGAGAGTCAAGATGCACTAATTTTCTGATTTCAGCCTCACAAAAGTCCCTCATACTGCCATAACTTTCCCTGTACTTTCCCCCATGCAAGAAATCACTTTTTACTCTAGCTTGCTTGATTTTGGACCAGAATTTGTTCAAAAAGCACCTCTCACTATATGACGTATCCTCTGTATCTAATTGATTGACCCAAGTATAAGCTTCATTGTCCAAAAATCTATTTACAAATTTAATTTTCATTGCATCAGTCATTTCTACTGTGAAGTTGTCAGAGCAATGATGTAAAAAGTCTTTAGGATGAATTTTTCCTTCCCCAGGGTATGTCTTAATTACTACATTTGCCCAATTAAAGCCACAACAGATCGACATTTTGCTATTTACTAAACTTTCTTGCAATAAACTGACCCTTTGGCTGAGGTTACACACATCCTTCTTAATAATACCTTCAGAATTTGTCACACTTTCGCTAATTTTATTTTCTAATGACACTTTAACATCCTGAATTTCAGTTTTTCTAATTTTGTTTTCCTGATCAAAGTACTTTTCTACAGTACTAATTTTGTTTTCAAGGTCGGACTCAACATTACAGATTTTACTTTCTACTACAGTCACACGAGTGTCCAGCTGTTCATGTCCTAACTTCATTGCCCTTTCAAGATCACATGTTTGTTTCCTGATTTCGTCAACTGCTCTGTTTGTTTCGTTTATCTGAGACTTTAAATCTGCTAACCGTCATCTATCTTTTTGCTCAGATTATGATTTCCCTTGTCAATGCGTTCAGTTACTTATTGTGTAAATCGATTTAATAACTCTATAAGACCTGGTGATGCAAGAATTATTTCTTCACTATTTGATACATTGCTACGAGGTGTACTGGCCATTACATCCTGATCTGACATGTCTACACTAGATTTCCTATTCTCAGTTGACATCGTCTTTTACAGTGCCAAACTACCCAGGTAAAAATACAAATTAATAAGCGCTGCTGTACTTATCTTGTTATTCCGTGTCCAGCGATGTGACGATCCGGGGCCCAAGCGTCCAATTTCCAGGTTAAGTACTCCGTTTTTCGTAGGCATATAATTCCAGATTCACGTCCTCCTTGGTTTTTCAAATATCGATTATGTACATCCAAACATACATCTCCTGCAATATAAACACTATGTAGACGCTGTATATGACGCAATCCCAGCTATGCTCCACCATTTAAAACATTTATATACTATATGAGTAATTACAGTTTATTCTACCGATACTCAGCTTTTCAACGTTTAGATGTATGGGGTTCTGCTCGCTGCAACATTATTCTCCTGGGGCGTCGTGGTAGAAATAAATACTCGTATGTACAATTTTTCACTTCTTCTTTAAGTTGAATCAAAACTTCTCCACCAAAACATCGTTCAATAACAACATTTACAAAGCATCAGAACTGTAGTGCTTCCATTTCAAAACAAAGACTGACATAGCTTCCAGAGCATTTGACAAACGACTGAACTCGAACTCCCCCACGCAAGGCGGTGAGGCAAATATATAATATCGCCAATAATGACGTTACATTATCCATTGTTCATAACAATTGAATATAGTGATTTACAATGAACAAACACACAAAGAAAACATTTCATGTATACAAAAATAACCACAATTTAAAATGAAAACTATGCATACAATAGTTTTAGATGGCACATGTATTTCTAAGACGAAATTTCCGAAATTTCTGTTAACAACAAAGTGCGATGTTAAATATCAATTAATTTGTTAATGATTACATCATAGATATTCCTAACATATATTCAGCTATCAATTATCTTGGCAATTCTTAAAATAAGTTCGAAGTCTCAAGTGAGTCAATATATACAAAGAAATACAATATTCAAATCTCGAGTACATCATTAATTACACAATTAGCTGGTCAACACAACTTGTTTATGAGCCTAACATATATACAATGCTATTTATTTTCATTTCTTTATGTTTCACAAAAGTTTTTACCCTTCGTCTGTCTATTTATTTGAAATAATGAACAATGCTTCACATCTATCAATAATGACAAAAGTATTGTTTATAGAACTATCTGGAAAGAAACTATATGAATCTCTTAATTAATGAAATCTATCACTTGTTTTGATCACAGTATCACCGAGACACTGTCTTACACTGATTCCTAAGCTGGCTATATCGTTTTTAACTGACTTCACACGCAACTTTTATCACTATTTAACCACACGATTCCGGGTACGACGCAGATGGTATCGTACGGTAACATTGAGATGAGGGGGTCAGCAGTATCGTTACAAATAGTGTAATCACTATCCACCGAACCGTATAATGAACTTCACAGTCACGAAATGCCGCGATGGAGTAGCCGAGCGGTCTAAGGCGCCTCACTGCGGAGCGCGCCGTTGATAGCCGTCGGAGGTTTGAGTCCTCCCTAGGGCATAGGTATGTGTGTGTGTGTGTGTATTGTCCTTAGGTTAGTTTACCTTATTTTAAGTTTTGTTTTAGATTAGTTTATCTTATTTTAAGTAGTTTGTAAGCTACGGACTGATGACCACGCAGTTTGGTCCGATAGATTTACAAACATTTTTCAGTCACGAAATTAAAAGTTGACAGCCACAATCGAGAGCGTTAACAGTGTTAGCGGAATTGATCATGCCACAGCTCACAATCTGTATGTCTCTACTATCTCGTTACTACTAATGTCTTCAGTACTCCTTCACATTTGAACATCGAAGTTTCAAATTAAAAAGAAGCTTATACACACTGGATCAAACTAGTACACATGCCTTCTCTTCCTCATCAATTCATCTACAATGAAGTTCGGATTCACCTGTATTGTTACCATCAGATTGGACAGCTCGATAGACGGCTTATTCTTTCGTACTTCTCTGTTTGGAATACATCTTCATATTCCATCGTACACGTCAGTACTTCACTTAAATGAAGAACTAATTTGTAGAGGTCAGTCTCACACATTACCATCACGCATCGCCAACCAACAACGTGCTTACTTCAAATGCCGCCCACTGCTCGATTGCCACTATCGATTATCTCTGCCAGCTCTCGCTCAGTTCATAAATCGAAGTATACATCATTTAATCTCCTTAATATTCTTTACGCAATTAACACGAACAATTTAGAAATAAAGAATCATAAACACCTTAATACATAAAAAAAGACCGAAAACATTCTTATCAATGCACATGCCAAACTGCAAAGTATCTGGAAGAGCAATTGAATGGAATGGACAGTGACTTTGATAGAGGGTACAAGATGAACAAAAGCAAGAGTAAAAGAAGGGTAATGGAATGTAGCGTCCGAAAATCAGGTGATGCTGAAGGAATTAGGTTAGGTAATGAGACAATAAAAGTAGTAGATGAGTTTTGTTATTTGTGTATGCAGTATGGCTATAGGAAGAAAGGCGTTTCTTAATAAGCGAAACTTGTTAATATCCAATATTAATTTAAATGTTAGGAAGTCCTTTCTGAAAACATTTGTCTGCGGTGCAGCATTGTATGGGAGGTGAAACGTGGACGATATTACTGAAACATCAAAGAACTGGCAACTTAGCATTAGAGAGGAGAGTGTGATCCAAAAATCGTTGATGGAGACCGAGGGACGAATACAATAAGCAAATGGATGTAGGTTGCCGAACGTATTCGCAGATGGAGAGACTTGCACAGGACAGGGTAGCGCGGAGACCTGAATCAAACCAGTCTGCGTACTAAAGACCATAAAAAATGTTTGTATAGGTTATGGGACTTAACTACGGGGTCATCAGCCCCTAAACTTACAAACTACTTATGAACTACTTACGAACTAGGACGGCACAAATATCCATGCCCGAGGGGGGATTCGAACCCCCGACCGTAGTGGCCGTGCAGGAGCGCCTCAGACCCCTCGGCCACCGCGGCCGGCACTGAAGACCACAACAAGTAAAGTAAACAGTAACAAATCATTTATAACACAGTTTTACAGAATCTAACATAACTATTACCTCATCCTGCCAACTACTTGAATCGTCGAATGAAATACAGAAGGCTTAAGAAGGAAGAATAAAGAAATGCATTAGAAACTTTTTTATACAACCCACAATGCGAGGCAGGTATCACGTGATGTCCTCATGCCACCTAGCTGCGCTAACAAAGAATTGCACAGCTAGGCAGAATCTCCAATACAATCACATTAAAGTGAAAACCAGAAATTTTAGTTTGACGTCGGAAATAATGTAAAACAGGGGTAAGTGTTTTCTTGGTAATATTATATTTTGGGTTGCGTTGTTCACAAGACACTAGAATAACGCTGTTACTTGACGCACTCAAGGCTTGAATAATTAAATAAATACCCGGGGAACGTCGGATTTTCAACGAATATTTAAATAATTGTCACCCAGTATATAGTGTGGTGTCTATTGTTTCGGAATGATATCTACCGGTCATGTCCGAAGGGAAAGACACCAGACACTCCCTATATACGCTTTTGCAAATATATATGTTAGAACGCTACTTGCATTTCATTTACACCTGCACGCATACTAAAATCCACCAGATTAATACTCTTTCCCAGCCCTACCTACAAACGTTGTCGTGCGCAGAGCCGTTATTTGCGGCGCCAGTAGCAGGTTCGTTATAGGGACGTGTTCTGGCTGTCTCTTACCCAGAGAACAACATGTTTGCACTTCTCAGAACGAGGCGCGAAATGGGGACTAGTTTATTTGCTTAGGAGACCTTTGCTGTGGATTTATTCTCCAGGGCAGGAAAAGAGGCGAACAAAAGCACGCCACGTGCGCCTGGAATAAAGCGCTGCCTTGGGAATATAATCCGCTGCCTTCCCAGCACTCTAACGCCCGCCCCGTCCTCTGATCTGCACGAGTACATCCGTCTACCAGACAGTGTCGCTGCAAATATCGCTCTCTCTTCCTGGAAAAGGGGGCTCACTAAGCAGTCGCATTTTCTCGTCGAGAGCAAACAAAACTATATAGGTCACGTCTCATAACGCACACGAATCTTCTCGGGGCAGGTGTCGACACTGTATTTCTCACTGAACATAGAAAATTATAATAAAAATACAGAAAAAAGAAAAAAACAATTGTAAAAATGCTCAAATGTTTGTAAAGATTATGGGACTTAACTGCGGGGCCATCAGTCCCTAAACTTACAGCCTATTTATGAACTAATATACTAAAAACAGTAAAAACATCCATGCCCGAGGGGGGATTCCAACCCCCGAAAGGGAACGGCCTAGCGCATCGGAGCTTAGCGCGTCAATGCGCTCGGCCGCTCCGCCGCGGCAATTTTTTTTTTTTTTTTTTTTTTTTTTTTTTGTATAAAGGAAACGAATTTACTGAACGAGTCTGCGATCACCATTTTTTCATTAAGAATAAAAACCGTTTCGATCGCTAATATTATATTTATTGATTACGACGTTTCGGTATCTATCATCATCATATCTGAAAACCTCTCAACTTACACAGTAAAGTTCGGCGTCAATACTAAAATATATGCCTAGTAGGTACGTCAACTGTACCTACTAAGCAGATATTTTTATTATTGACATTGAACTTTACTGCGCAAGTTCAGAGATTTTTAGATCTGATGATGGCAGATGCCGAAACGTCGTAATTTATAAATATAATTCTAGCGATCGAGACGGTTTTTATTCCTATTGAATAAAAAAAATCTCGTTTTCAGCACTATGAACGAAACCAGGTTTTGAAAATATCCTTTCTTAAACTACTAGAGAACCCCTGCGAATACTTCGCGCCGTTAGAGGAATGACAAAAAGTTGGGAAAAATTGAGGTAAAGTTGAATGTTCACGCACAGCTTTCTTCAGAATCAATCAATGCAAGTGTTTAAAAGCGTAAATTAAAGAGCTTGGTCCGCTGATTGTTGTCTGATTTAAAACAACTGTATATCTTTATTAGAACCGAAGATATCGTAAAACAAACCGATTAAAATATTCAGTGCAAGGACAGAAGGATACCGCGATTGAATAAAAATAAAGGATGGAGAGGCTTAAGTTAATTCTGATACTTGATGACAAATCTGCGAATGAATACCTTTCGTTTGAAGCAAAAATGAAGAAAATCGGTCAGACAGAACGGTCTGACCAACATACTTTAGTTTACAGCAAGGAAATATACAGGAGGAAACCCGTCTGAGAATAGAAAAAGGAAGGCCAGAGTTACGTCATTTCTGTTACTTGATGATAAATCTCTGGATGAATACCTTTCGTTTAAAACAAAAAAGAAGGAAATCGGTCGGGTAGTTTGGTCTGGTCGACTGACTTTAGTTTTCGTAGATGCTTTTAATATATAAGATTATATAATCCTTCAGTAAATCTGTTAACTGCATGCCCTCCATATAACTCTGTATTGGGCAATCGGAGTCCTTCCCATGCTTGTAGCACTTTCCGTTCTTCGCTTCTGTTAGAATTCCAAATCTTCTTCCTCCACATCTTCTTCCCCCCTCAATCATTCTCTACCGTATCCAGTTTCTACATAATACGAGACCCATCCAAGCCGCGGTGGAGTAGCCGAGCGGTCTAAAGCGTCTCGCTGCGGAGCGCGATGTTGCTCGTCGTGGAGGTTCGAGTCCTCCCTGGGGCATGGGTGTGTGTGTTGTCCTTAGGTTAGTTTACCTAGGTTTAAGTAGTTTGTAAGCTACGGACTGATGACCACGCAATTTGGTCCGATAGATTTACAAACATTTCAGCATTTCAGACCCATCCAAGACGTTTTCCTCTTCTGTATTATCCTCATGAAGTTCGTTTCCTCTCATACTCTGCTCAGCACCTCATTTCTTATTCTGTTAGAGTAAAAGGGTATGAAACGGACTCAGTGGAACAGGTACCGAAATATGTGGGTGGCTCGAAGATTGCTTAAGTACAGTAGAGTCTCGATAGTTCGAGTTTCCAATAATCCGAGCTTCATAAAAAAAGGAAAAATAAGAAAGGTGCTATGATCTCCAACTTTTTTTTCAGGGAGAAGAAATAAAAACTTTGAGGTTTGCCGATGACATGGTAATTCTGACAGAGACAGGAAAGGATCTGGAAGAGCAATTAATCGGAATGGGCACTGTCTCGAAATGAGGATATATGATGAATATTAACAAGAGCAAAACATGAGGTAATGGAATGTAGTGTTAGAAAATCAGGCGATGATGAAGGAATCAGATGAGAAGAGAGTTTGCTGTGACGTTACGAGCGCTGGACTGCTTAGCAGATCGCCCTCACTTTTTAAATACTTTTAGTATTCATAGAAACAATTTAACGCTTATTCGCGATAATGTTTAATCTGCAGGAGTTCTAGTAGAGGATATTAATTCATTTTAGCGTGTGTTGTGCCGTTTTGCTTCGAGTGTTGTTATTTGTAAGAGCGTGTACGCCGGCATCGACGTCCCAGAGCTGTGTTTACATTTCGAGGAGAGTAGTTCCAGCTATAGCTGTCTCCCAAAGAAGTTCCATTGCGTCTTTGTATATTTTAGTTTATTATTAACGTTAGTAGATTTCAAGAGGTGTTTATCTCACTAATTATTTACTGAATTCAGGGTTTCAACCGCTGTCTTCTTGCCCTTTTTTTATTATTTTTTTATTGTAGTAGCTGTAGGGAAATTTTGGCTTACGGTGTTTGATAACTCTAGCGCTCTCACTTTGTAGTGAGGCTTTATTTGTTTTGTTTATGTAAGCAACTGTGTAAAGTATTTGTGATATTGTTATTCATTCTATATACTAGCAGTAGTGGTAGTAACTTGATTTGTAGGTACTACAATCTGTTGATTGCTGTAGTTAAGGTACTTCATGAACTCGTTATTTTGTAGAAGTGTAACTTATAGAATATAGACGTCTAGTTTTTGTTAACAAGCAACTGTCGTAGGTTTGCGAGTAGTGGGCTGCAGTGTGGCATTTGTACAAATTTTTTTCGTTATGTGTGTGTGGAGGGGGGGGGGTGGAAGGGGGGAATCAGTGGGGAAAAAGCCAGTGGGCCTCCTGGATTGCAGCACAAAGTAGGTGATAGAGGAGCAGGAGCGTAAGAATCTCCGCCCTTCAGGTGCAGTTGAAAATCGCTGAGGAGGAACTCGATAGGCTGAGGGAAAGGGGTCTGGAGAATGAGAACTGGCAGTTGGCCAGAAGGTAGCTAGAATGAAGTATTCAGATGGCTTCAGGTTGCTAGTTGCAAATAGGTTTGACCAACTGAGTTGAGTGGAGATGAACCTCTTGTAGCTGTTGGTGTAGGAAGTACGCATCAGACCTCAGCTATTATGAAGCCGAAATCAGTAGAGGTCTATTAGGAAGAAGAAGGTTCTGCTGTTAGGCAGTTCTCAAGGCGGAGGTGTAGGCCAACAGCAGAAAAAAGAACGGAATGAGTACCAGGTGACCAGCGTAGTGAAGCCCTGAGCAGGGTTAGTTCAGGTTACTTGTAACATAGGAGATTCATGCAGGAATTTCTCAAAAGAGGATCAGTAGTGATGGTGGAGCCGCGAATAATCTTGATAGGGAAAGGATTGTTGTTGTTATGGTCTTCAGTCCGGAGACTGGTTTGATGCAGCTCTCCACCCTACTCTATCCTGAGCAAGCCTTTTCATCTCCTCATAAGAACGGCAACCCACATCCACTTGAATCTGCTTACTATACGCGTCTCTTGGCCTCCCTCTGCGATTTTTACCCCACACGCTTCCCTCCAATGCTAAATTTACGATTCCTCGATGTCTAAGAATGTGTCCTACCAAGCGATCCCTTCTTTTAGTTAGGGTATGCCAAAAATTCCTTTTCTCGCCAATTCTGTTCAGTACCTCTTCATTAGTTATGTGATCTACCCACCTAATCTTCAGCATTCTTCTGTAGCACCACATTTCAAAAGCCTCTATTCTCTTCCTGTCCGCACTGCTTATCATCCATGTTTCACTCCCATAGAAGGCAACACTCCACACAAATGCCTTCAGAAAAGACTTCCTTACACTTAAATTAATATTCGATGTTAGCAAATTTCTCTTTTTCAAAAATGCTTTCCTTCCCATTGCCATTCTGCATTTTATATCCTCTGTACTGCGACCCATTCCTCTTCTACTGTTTTATTTCCCCCTGTTTCTGTCAATTGTTGCCTAAATTGGTGGCAAGAATGTGCATTGCGTGCAGCTGTTTCAGCGTCATGATAGACCTTGTCTTAAAACAGGTCAGGCTTGAAGAGACACTGATGACGGAGGACGTATTTCTCTAGCCACGGTCTGCACCTCTATTGTTATGGGAAGGGAAGGTTGGTATAGCTCTTAGATGACCGTGTAGTAGGAGGGGAGGGTATCGCTTATGGAAAAATTGCTGTAATAGAGCTACATCTTTTTTAGACAATAGGTATTCCTACTTAAAGGAAGTAACCTCTAACAAAGGAACCACTTTTGATAGAGTTTAAGAATCTGAGTAATCAGGGAATTGCTATATTTGATCAAAATATAAAAGGTATCCGATAAAGTTAACTGGCCATTAAAATTTCTACACCACGAAGATGACGTGCTACAGATGCGAAATTTAACCGACAAGAAGAAGATGATGTGATATGCAAATGATTAGTATTTCAGAGCATTCACACAAGTTTGGCGCCGGTGGAGACACCTACAACGTGCTGACATGAGGAAAGTTTCCAACCGATTTCTCATACACAAACAGCAGTTGACCAGCGTTGCCTGGTGAAACGTTGTTGTGATGCCTCGTGTAAGGAGATATGCGTACCATCACGTTTCCGACTTTGATAAAGGTCGGATTGTAGCCTATCGCGATTGTTGTTTATCTTATCGCGACAGTGATGCTCGCGTTGATCGCGATCCAATGACTGTTAGCAGGATATGAAATCGGTGAGTTCAGGAGGGCATAACGGAACGCCGCGCTGGATCCGAACGGTCTCATATCACTAGCAGTCGAGATGACTGGCATCTTATCCGCATGGCTGTAACTGATCGTGCAGCCACGTATCGATCCCTGAGTCAACAGGTGGGGACGTTTGTAAGACAACAACCATCTTCACGACGTTTGCAGCAGCATGGACTACCAGCTCAGAGACCATGGCTGCGGTTACCCTTGACGCTGCATCACAGACAGGAGCCCCTGCGATGGTGTACACAACGACGATCCTGGGTGCACGAATGGCAAAACGTCATTTTTTTCGGACGAATCCAGGTTCTTTTTACAGCTTGATGATGGTCGCATCCATGTTTGGCGACATCTCGGTGAACACACATTGGAAGCGTGTATTCGTCATCGCCATACTGGCGTATCACCCGGCGTGATGGTATGGGGTGCCATTGGTTATACGTCTCGGTCACCTCTTGTTCGCATCGACGGCACTTTGAACAATGGCCGTTACATTTAAGATGTGTTACGACCCGTGGCTCTACTCTTCATTCGATCCATGAGAAACCCTATATTTCAGCAGGATAAAGCACGACCGCATGTTGCAGGTCCTGTACGGGCCTTTCTGGATACGAAAAATGTTCGACTGCTGCCCTGTCCAGCACATTCTCCAGATCTCTCACCAACTGAAAACGTCTGGTCAATGGTGGCCGAGCAACTGGCTCGTCACAATACGCCAGTCACTAATCTTGATGAACTGTGGTATCGTGTCAAGGCCGTTATTACGGCCAGAGGAGGTTGTTCTGGGTACTGATTTCTCAGGATCTATGCACCAAAACTGCGTGAAAATGTAATCAAATGTCAGTTCTAGTATAATATATTTGACCAATGAATACCCGTTTATCATCTGCATTTCTTCTTGGTGTAGCAATTTTAATGGCTAGTATTGTATATTTTTAACATGGTTCACTTAAAAATCTGATCTTCCTTTTATAATATTTTCATCATATTTCCAAAGAAGAGGATTTTTGTGCCTAACCCAGTTACGTGGTTTCAGCACGATATGGGTAAGCCCATTTCGCGAAATTATCAATTAATGTCACATGAAATGTCCAAGAAATTAATTTCAACACAGTCACTTAGAGCATTAAGTTATTGACTGAATTTTTATTAAAAAAATTTCAAATTTTTGTAAATCTATGGGACTCAACGGATTGGTTATTGGTCCCTAGCTTATAAACTACTTAATCTAAGGTAAACTAAAGTAAGTACAACACAAATACCAATGCCCGAGGGGGGAATCGAACCCCCGACGGCGGACGGCTGCGCGCACCGAAACACGGTGTTGCAACACGCGCGGCGAATTTTTCTAGTTCGAAGAGCTGCATGTGAAAGCATTAACGTAGTGCCAAAATCGTGGCTGATTGCCTTTTGAGTAAAGCCTATTCTCTTTATTGTTTGAGTATTCTAATATATAAAGCAGTGTCCGTATGTTTGTACGCGTTGTATACAAATCTACAGTTTTGTTCCAGTCTTTATGAAATTTTGTACACGTAAGCTTCAATTCATGAGGACAGTCGCCATAAGTGTAAGAATCACATACGATACGTAGTTCACGAGATATGTCGTCATAAACAAAGAGATGCGCGAAAAACTGCTGCATTTTGCGACATGGCTGACCATTTTCTCCTAAACCATTGGACCGATTTCAACCAAATTTGGTACACACATTCCTTACCGTGAGGTAACAATTGCTGCATGGTTAAGAATCACATACGGCACATGGTTCAAAAGATATTACGTCATAACCAATAGAAATCGCAAAACGCCATATATGTGGCGAGACTTTCGAAGTAAACATTATTTCAAATCTTTATTAAACTTTTTCTCGCTGACAACCATAGCAAAATGATGAGAGGAAAAAATTTTCTACCTTACCTCTTTTCCGTTGTTTAGGGAGTAAACTATAGCATTTGGTGTGTTATTACAATTTATAATTTCTACACTACAAATTGTAGCTGCAGGAAATTTTGTAAACAGTATAGACGCATATAGTTGAGTGTACCTTCTAAACTGTATCACAGTACGACATGTAGTTCATGAGATATGAGCGCACAAACAGTAACATTCATGGAAAATCGTATCATGCACCAAGTTTTTTATTCTATTACTTCTTTACTACTATCTTACCGACATACAGCCCTTATACAAATGAATATACACCTGAAAAATGGCAGGAATAAATACCCGGGCAACGTCGGGTTTTCAGCTAGTATCACACATTTTGTTCTCCTTTTGGTTATGCTGTACATTATTTAAAAACACGTTATTTCAAAATGTATGCTATGGTTAGTAAAAAACGGTACAATATAGCTACGTCCCGTATTTATTTTGTCGGGACTAAGGTGCACTTAAGGCAAAATAAAGAACAATGCCGTAATGTACGGCATTGAAGGAGTGGAATACGATGGTGGTTTGTGCGCGAATGCTCGAGGTATATAGTCTATTGGCTGATAGAAAGCGTTCCAGAAATATTGTCTGCCGGGCTATGCATTGGAAACAAAGTTGTGGTTGGATGTTATGGACGGGTGAAGCAACCAACGTAGTTATTGGGTGGAGAGAGAGAGAGAGGGATCGAAACATTATTAAAACGCTGTGTGTCTGGGAGATCTTGTCTGTTGCTGATCGCGGTTATAACACCGTCTGTGGTAATGTACGGGGTGGCTAGTCACCCTCTTGTACACAGTTTGAAGCAATTCGGCGAGACCCACCCCGCGTGCTCCCCTCGGTGCTTGTATATATGTGTGAACGCCGCGGTGTGACCTGGCCTCTTAGCAGTGTGCAACACGGCCCGGAGAGCCAAAATCACGCACCGCGCAGAACGACACGGCCAATTACCCGCCAATTTTGCGCACCATCGCCGTTAGTGGACCCGAAGGTCAGCTCTCACCTCCAAACGTAATTACAGGCAGAAAATGACTGCACGATAACGTGCTAGGATAATTTTCCGGGCAAAAAAATTGGCTTATTACCGTAATTTGATTTGAGATATTTGGTCACGTTAACAGGTTTTAGCTGGTGGAAAAGATTGGCACTGACCTTATAAACCAGCGTAATCGACAAATTTTCAGTTCAACTGCCAGCCTGATACTTGTTAATGTTTCGCGCGCAGCGTTTAGTGACTACATTTCATTCTCTTGCCCACGTATTGGAGAAGGGGCAACAGAAATTAGATTCGTTGTAACTTTTTATTAGAGCGCCACTTCTTGTTTTTTAAAGTCGAGATCACAAATTTAATGAAGATGATTACAGACCTTAGGATCATTATTTTGAAGACTCTCTTGATATATTCTTTTTGTTCTATCCAAAACTTTAAATGTGACGGCATTTTACTGCATTATACTGATTAGGATCGAATAGTTTCTTTACGGTTGTAGAATGTTAAATGTAACGTGAATCATCTGGCAACAAGCTGAGAAGTTCAGATAATAAAATTATTCGACTGGTTTTAAATTGTACAACACACACTAAAATAATTTAAAGAGCGCTGTCTTCCCAGTAGGCAGTGCGCGTTGCGTCTTGAATGTATGAAGAGTTATATTCAACCTATACAAAAACCAGACGTAAGTTATTAGATTCGAAGGGCAATAAAGGGCCGCAGAGGTTGGGAAGGGAGTAAGACAGGGTTGCAGCCTTTCCCCAGTGTTGTTTAATCTGTATACTGAGCAAGCATTGAAAGAATTCAGTAAGAAATTTGGAGAGAGAATTAATGTTCAGGGAGAAGAAATACAAGGAATGAAACTTTCAAATGTTCAAATGTTTGTATAGCTTGTGGGACTTAACTACAGGGTCATCAGTCCCTAAAAATACAAACTAGCTAATACTAAGGACGGCACAAATATCCATGCCCGAGGGGGGATTCGAACCCCCGACCTTAGTGGCCGTGCAGACCGTGACTGGAGCGCCTCAGTCCCCTCGGCCACCGCGGCCGGCTGAAACTTTCACTCTGCAGCTGATTGTGCACTGGCAATGGCTGCACGAGTTGAGGTTGTTCGCAACGAAATGTTAGAACACCTCCAAGAAGTGTCTGTTAATTTAGCCGGTTCTCCTCACATTAAGAGAATTAGAAAATTTACTAAAAGGTTAGACGAATTTCAAGTAGAAAGACACTCATTATAGGGTGCTATTAACGACATGCAGAATGTGTTATAAAATATAAAGCACAAATCAGCTGATCGACCAGAGAAATTACATTGTGAAATCGATAAAGAAACTTCGGGTTCGAAGTCTTGGTCATTTAAAGAGTTGTTTGTTAATGAAATCAGAGTTCATTAAAACTAGTACCACTACAAAGGTCCCTATATATTGGCTTTGTATCCATAACTGTAGAAGGTTCAAATTCAAATGTTTGTAAAGCTTATGAGACTGAACTGCAGAGCCATCAGTCCCTAAATTTACAAACTACACTAAAGACGGCACAGACATCCATGCCCGACGGGGAATTCGAACCCCCGACGACGGGAACAGCCTCGCGCATAGTAGCATAGCGCCTCAATGCGCTCGGCCGCTCCCCCGCGGCAACTGTAGCATGTGAATGGTGATATTCCTTGCATGAAGCATCAGCGTGTCCAGTGTGCAGACATGTGTTCAAAGAGCGTTTAAGACTATAATTATTTATAAGTTGAGACTTTGCGTGGCCTGTGTGAATGGAGCTTAGGTCGTCGCTAGGGTTGCTTGTTACTAAAGCTCTCCAAGCCACACAACGAATCAAACTTCAAAAAAGAGAAGTTCTCGGTCAAGTTAATAGCAGCACTTTCTCCAAGGTTCTTTCACCAAAATAAAGTCCTTGTTAGATGGGAGCGGATTTTAATTGATTCTTCCATCACACTACAGCTTTGTATACATCTGGTCTAAAGCTCCTGGCAACCGAACTTACAAGAACGTACAACAGCTGTCAACTACTTTCAGCAACTTACAACTGCCATCAACTGCCCCTTGCTGTCAGTATCGGCATGTTGAAATACAAGGAGTTTGGTGCTCAAGTCGCGAATACATCACGTCACGTGACGTGGCACTTATAAATTCTGTTTCAAATAAATTGACTACAAATTTTGAAGAAATTTATACAATTCGATTTAGTGGTTAACAAATAATATAACTGGTTACAAAAGTTGGTAAAAAAGGTTACAATTCATGCAATAAATTAATTATTTAAAGGTAAGTGGTGCGTATTTCGCTACGCGGCCTCTAGGTGATAGAATAACCTTTGAGTTGTAAGATCATGTAAACAAATGAGTCCGCACCTGACGTCTTATGATTGAACTTCAAATTCAACATTTTACCAAAAATTTAAGGTAACGACAATTTACAAGTGAAAAAATGTTCATAAAGGTGTATAGTTTATCAAAACTTAATAGATAACAATTCTAGTTTTTCGTAAATAGTTCGAAACTGATATAATCGTTAGACAAACTGTTAGGTTCATAAAATTTCCAATATTCTCGTTTAAAAATATCTTGGTAGTGACTGTTTTATCGTGAGTTTTTTTTAACTCAGGATCTTTAATATTTCCTATGAAATGTCACAAAGTAAATAAATCAAACATTTTTGGAAACGGCAGAAATTTGTCTTTCAGATGAAGGCATAAATTTGTTTTCGATATTTCAGCCATTTTCACGTCCAGGCCCCCTTATGTACGGGAGTGAATCAGTAATTAAGTCTCAAATTGAGGTAGTCACGCCAGTACTGCGTTTACAAGCCTGAAAATTGCTTTACTTTTCAGCTGACTCCGCCTGTAAATTTAAACACTCGTCCCATCGTTCGAGAAGGATTTAAAAGCCTGGAGCTTGGAACTTTTGTGGCAACGTTTGCATCCTATAAGTGACGCTCTAAAGCTTAACGTTGTTTGGTTCCTTAAACTGCCGCAACCATAGGCGCCTACTACGGGTATGCTCGTTCGCTCAAGCATACCCCAAAATTTGAGTCGGTCTGTTTGGCATACCCAACTGAAAATTTTGGTATTATTTTTTCTTTAGGCTATATTTCCTGACTAATGAAAATCGACTCTCACATCCCATTGATGGGCAGATGACGTTTATAATACACCGCTGCAGAAAGATTATCTTCAAACAAACAGCTAATTTCGTAGGCATTAAAATCCACGTTGACATGTGAGTGAAGTGACCGTTTTTTAAATAGTTCGTATGTGAATGTATTGTTTGTTAAATCAATATCGTAAACTGAAGGCGGCAATCTTAAATTGTTGTATTAAATAACTAGAAATGAAGTGGGTTTGGCACGATATAATGAAAATTTTTATACTACGAATTTAATTCGCGGTATCTTTTAAGATAACCTTTGACAACCACAAACGTTAGCAGTGAGGCAACATACCTGCTGGGAAGAGTGCCCTATCCTCCCAGCCGGCTGCAGTGGCCGAGCGCTCTGCGACGTGCAAGTCACACTCTACACGGCCGCTACGGTCGAGGGTTCGAACCTCCACACGGGCATGGATGTTTGTGTCGTCATTAGTATAAGTTAGTTCATAAGTAGGGACTGATGACCCCGTAGTTAAGCCCCATAAGTTCTACAAACATTTCATTTCCTACCCTTCCCAGCTAAAACATTCTGTAAATACACAGTCGTCGCGGTGGAGTAGCCGAGCGGTCTAAAGCGTCTCGCTGCGAAGCGCGCGGTTGCTCGCCGTGGAGGTTCTAGTCCCCCCTGGGGCATGGGTGTGTGTGTTGTCCTTAGGTTACTTTACCTAGGTTTAAGTAGTTTGTAAGCTACGGACTGATGACCACGCAGTTTGGTCCGATAGATTTACAAACATTTAAACATTTGAATAGACAGTCCTCATAACAAGTTACGAGGGTCTTTCTGTTTTAATTTGAATCCCTACAATAATCAAGAAACGAAACAGCTAGCGAGAGATTTTTTTCTGAATTTTAATTTTTAGGCTTCAACAGTTTGTTGTCAACAACTGAACGAAGTAGTCGGACCTTAGTTCCTGTACTGTTTGATCAGTTTCACCTATGTTTGGAATTACGTCTTAATAGATAAGTATGTAGCACAATACAAAAGGACTTCGACTGATAATCATTATGGTGACGATGATATCGAATCGACAGCGTGTAGGAGTAAAAGTGATCCATCTGCGGCATCTTGTGACAATGAATTATCTGTTACTGTTTCTGTTAATTCCAAGAAAGGTGATACTGGCACTGAATGTTGTAGCCGCAGTGGGAAGAATTTTTCAAATACATTGGATAACTCACCCTCGTAGTTTGTAACTCTAGTGATCGATGGCCTCATCAGTGCAATCCTTTGGATTTACGGAAATTAAAACATTTATTTACTATAGTATCGTATCCTAAGCGTTTTAATAATTACATTTAAGTGTTCAAATGTAATAGAAAACTAAGGTAAAAAAAGGTAAAGCAGTCAACAATCCGGATATTGGTTTGAACACCACAGTGCTTTACAAGGCATGGTGCTGTTTGGAGGTGGTATGCCGTTGGCTTCCTCCGACCTTCGAACTGACTTACCCAGTTTAACGTGGGTTCAGAACCACGGTGCTTATCTATATTTTGCACATGAGCAATACTACCAGAGGTTAAAGAAGTGGAAAGTGACAGATAAATATCCTATGACCTGTCGGGGATGGAACCCGCAACTTTCGGATTCATAGTCTGGTACTCTACCACTGTGCAATCGAGGCGCACAAAAAATATAACAATAATAAAATAAAAAAATAAAAGGTGATAATGGAAATTATTCTCCGAAATGTGCCACGTGTAAGTAAACGACACGACAGAATAGTGACAACTAACAACATTAAATATTTTCCATAACAGAAATAATAGTTTCCCGGTTACAGGCTGTCAGTCCAGTTAATAATACCTAACCAATAATCCGTGACACTGTCTTCAGCCAGGTTCCTTATAATAACTTGCGTGCCTCTCTACGCCGTCGCTGTATAGATCGCGTCCATTAATTCATTACGAAACCTTTACAGATACACAAGCTTTCATTACTCTCAGGCTTGGAGGATGCAGCAGAAAGGAAACTTATTGCATTGTAAGAGGTGGCTTTTCCTGATAAAAGCAATTTATACTAATGTACAGATATTTAACGTTTGTGGCCCTACTTCTTTTCAGCGATACAGACCCTGTAGACCACGCTTGCTTGCTTGTATATCTCTCTCTCAATTCTGCCGGGATTCCTAATACTGCCTTGTCATTATGCTTGTTACCTTTGCACCGTGTGCTTGGTTGGCCCAATGCTCTTGTCGCTTGGAGAGTTCCCTCAAACTCATTCTTCGAAGTTCTGTTGGTATCCATTCTAGCCACAAATGCAGTCTAGCCACATTGCAGTCTCGCACTTTCTTAACTTCTAAACAATAGTGCTTTGCTTCTGTAGTGACTGTCCTCACAGGAGAACGTGTGACACTAGTTTTTATTGGCACAGTGACCATGCCTGGCGGTACCCACTCAAAAATTGAGGCTGGGTGAAATACCCACTGTTGATTTGAAGGAATATTTATTTACATTGAGCCGCGTGGGGATGGCCACACCCGGTCGGGCCGAACTGGGGAGACGGAGGGGCAAATCACTTTTCCGACATTCATGTGGTAAAAACTGTAGACGGTACATAGGACTACCCCATATCGTTTTATCAACATTTTTTTCTTACATGTTTTCCATTGCTTGTGTAAATCGAAAGTGCCTAATTTCATTCTGCATGATTTTGGCCCATTTTAGTTATCGATAGTAACACTAAAAGTGGGCCTTTACGATCTTCTTTTGACAGCTCGAAATTTAAATGAAAATAAAGTTTTGACCATTCATCTGACACGAAAATTGAATAACCAAATTTGTAGAGGAGAAAATTCTCTAAAACTTTGCTCTGTTATGTTTTTTCATATCTCGTATCGTTTCAGAGATATTTTCAAAAATATCGGCGATTTTGATATGTCTGTCTGTCTGTCCGTAACGTGTTCCCACTTTTTTAAGATGAACCATTCAACCGATCAGCACCAAATTTTACAAACATAATTGTAGGCCGGCAGGGACCAGAACCTTCCTTTTTCAAATTTTTCGAACAAAAAATACGTCTCACCCAAAAAAGCCGTTTGTAATGTGATTAAAACTGCAAACGAACCGTTCATCTGACACGAAAATTGAATAACCTAATTTGCAGAGGGGAAAATTCTCTACAACTTCGCTCTTTATGTTTTTTCATATCTTTTTCATATCTTGCATCTTGCAAAAATAACGGCGATTTGAGGATGTCTTTCTGTCTGTAACGTGTTCCTATTTCAGTTTCATAACGCTTCTGACTCTATTTTGAAGAAAGTATACGGTTTAAAGATATGATTTTTTTTTTCACACTTGGTAGTACAGCATCTCAGCTTTCGAATGAAACATTAACCTTTTCTTAATAGATAAGAGTATTTTAAAAGACCTTTGTCGAGTATGTGTACGTATTTTTATGTATAGAGATGGGGGGTGGGGGGACTTTTGGACAACTACCAACTATTAAAAAATATGAACCACCGGGCCTGTGTCGGAACAGTACCAGTACACAAATTTCCTCCAAGTTCTGATTGGTAACACTATTCACTACCACTGACATAGAAATATCCATAGGGGCGCGTGGTTGCTAGGGTAGGTAATTAATGCAGTGGAAAAGCAGTCCATATCCATGTACAAACCAGAATGTCTGTGAGCAGCAGCAGAAGTCATTGGTCGCTCCTGTCGTCGTCGAGATGGAGCGCATCGAAGGGAGGCGATCTGTCGCTATGGGCTGCTGCGCGAGATCTACTGTCCACTTCATAATGATTGACCCCTGACTTTGAACTCATATTCAGGTCACATCGCACGACGAACATCGATGTTTTATACCTCAGTGGAATCGTTGAAATGTTTACTTTCATTTGATGTATGAGTATTACATTTTATTTGAAAAGCGGACGACATAGGCTGTAATATTTAAGAGAAAGCGTGCTTTTTCTTGCTTTTTTCGGTGAATGTCAACTTTAAGGATGCACAGAAATCAGACCGTAGTTAGGAGAAAGTTTCCCTTTGCACAAATTAAAGATCACACCTTGTTATAATTCGTTATTTCCCGATTAGTCCTTTTTTTCTAATAATGGTAGGCGTAGACTGCTACAATTCGCCTAATGATGATACGTATTAACAAGACGAAAAGTGTGAATGCAAACTCTGTCCTTGCCTTTCACAGCTGTTATATTTTATGCTCATAAATATACACCAAGCGCTAATATCACAGAATTAATTTTGTTTGCTTTTTCGTACCTATGCGCTACGTGCTCGCGTGTGCTGTGTTGCCGTTCTTCACAGTTGGATAGGCTCTTCTGGCGCATTGCAACAGTGGCGGCGCGCTGGTGTCGCAACTACGCTCCGCCATAGCGTCGCTTGTACTGCAACCAGTAGCGCAGTTGCTTTACAAACTCTTTACTGAGTAACACGGAGACAATATATTACTAATGACATCTAATCTCACCAAAGAAAGTTCAAGCTTAACAGCAATGCTCTCTCCATCTCAATAGCTACAACGGTAAGCTTAATCGCAGCTTCTTGTGTTTTATATTATAGCGACGAAAGGACTTATCAGCAAATAACGAAACTCCGTCTGTAAATAGAATAAGGCTGTATCTTTAAACTGTGCAAAAGAAAACTTTCTCAAAATTACGGTCTGATTTCTGTACATCCTTAAAGTTGACATTCGCAAAAAAAAAAAAAAAAAAAAAAAAAAAAAAAAAAAAAAAAAAAAAAAAAAAATCATGCTTTCTCTTAAATATTACCGCCTGTGAAGTCCCCTTTTCAAATAAAATGTAATATTGATACACCAATTGAAAGTAGACATTTCAACGTTTGTGGCGAGATACAAAACATCGATGTTCGTCGTGCGATGTGACTAGAATATGAGTTCAAAGTTAGGGCTCAATCATTATGAAATGGACAATAGTGCGCTGGGCCCAATCAGTGGGCCGGGATGCAACGGCCAATCATAGTGTGGCGTAAGAACAATGGGAGGTACAGCACCGTCTGCAAGAAATAGTTCTCTGTTGGGCGTCGTACCTCTCTGGTTACATGTGTCTTCTTGGCCGGACTCATCGCTGTTCATTTGCTTTCCCCGAGTCGTACTGCCGATGGCAGGGTCGTGCGCCTTACGCGCCGGCAACCTTGTAGCAATCGGTGATGTTGTGGTTGCGGCTAAAGCAGGCGCTACAACTCCGCCGTAGCTGTTGAACTGCGGCTGTAACAGCTTCAAGTGATTATCGCGTACTTCTTTTAAACGCCCCATTTCATTGTCTAACAAAGGTTATCGTACTTTTCTCTCTCACTTCGAAAACATTCAATTTTTTCTCTGTTATTCTTAGTAAGCGTCCAGCTTTATCAACCATATCTGAGTTTTAACATAAGAGTCGCGAAACTCCGGATGATTCCCTGCAACCTCGTAACTGCAGCGCCGCCGTAAAAAACTACTGCGAAAAGACTGTGTATTGAGTGTGTATTTGGATTGCAGCAGCACGTTCAAAACACCACGGTATTTTGGAGCTTTGTAAAATACTTTTATTTGCTATGCTCGATCGGTTTCGATAATTGCTGCCACCTACAGGACATTAACAAAATATTTCACATCAACAACAATAAGATAACTTTTTTCTGAGTACAACATCATCAAATTTACAGTAATTATTGCGACTGTTTCTAAAAAACCTATTCATTTTTACATCATTTTGGAATAGTTAACTCTTTCAGAGCTGATTTTTTTCTCTGTCAAGGAAATTTTTTTAATGCTGTAATAGTCTTAAATTTTTAATGATTTTAGAAGCAAGATTTATGCAATTATTTGCATGCATTTTCATTCTACAACACTGCGTATACAGAAAAACAAGGCTTTTTTAAGGACTAAATTTTATAGTACCAACTGTTGTACCAAATAAACTGATCGTTCATAACTACAGCGCAAAATAACTACTATTTTCAGTTATACAGTGGAATACAAGTAACCCACAAATTCCGTGTTCTTTGAAGTTCGCATACTGCTGCGCAGTGCAACACCCGCTTCTTAATGTTTTTACAGAGATCTTCCGCAGGTGGCAGTAATTGTGCATGATGAAATGATTGAACACTCAGGTGTCGTATACATGTTCTTCCGTTGATAAAAAACGCTTCTAAACCATCTTAGACACCGTGGTAGTTATGTACACATTTGTAGCCAGTGAGGCCGAAGGGGTTAAGAACCAAATGAAGTAATACTCTCAAAATGTAAAATTGACAGTTTTTTTAGAAACAATCGCAATAATTACTGGGTATTTGACGATGCTGTATTCAGAAGAAACGTTATTGTATTGTTGTTGATGTAAAATATTTCGTTAATCTCCTGTAGATGGCAGCAATTTTCGAAGCTGTTCGAGCATAGCAAATCAAAGTATTTTACAGCTCTGGGCACTGGAATAATTTTTTCAAAGCACATCGCGGCTGCAGACTGCCAACTAAAACAACAGTAATTTAGGAGCATTTGTAGCGCTAAAATTGTAGCAGATATCAAAAATGTACTCCGAAAATCTCTTATTTCCCTTACGTCTGGGAAATAAGAGAACAATGTTACGAATAACAAGTGTTCAGTTACGGTGGTTAGTCACACTTTTCGGCATGGAAGAAAACCTTTAATAATTCACTCCCTTCGATACTTTGCTTCTTAATATGAATCTCAAATGCTTATACACTCTTTCACAATATTTTACTGCTGTATAAAAGTAATGTCTGAACGCTTCCGATTGCAGTTATTCAACTGTTTCAGTAGTCTGCTTAGTTTAGTACTTCATTTTTGCAAAAAAATTACAGGCCTATGTACCAACATATTTTGGCGGTTACCTGCTAGTTTGAAAAAGTGAATGTGGATCTACAAATAAATAATATGTCAGTGTATAAACTGTTAATATTAGCACGTCACATTCTTGAAGATATTCAGATTAATATCTGCAGAGCAGCTAAAAATATTATGATGGGTACACGCAAGGCACAGACGCAAAGGTAAAGTGAAAAAAGCATTTGTAAGGAGATGTAGAACTTTGTCTCCAAGAAGTCTATTATTACAGTGTCCGAAATCCGCTTAAACAAAACTCATGAACGTGAAAGCATGCAATGACACGTGAATATAAACACAATCAGTTCCTTTTATACTTAAGCGCATCTGGTTGCAATTGATTTCTGCTCTTAAAACGTTTTTGTACGATACGATTACGGATCAACTATTGTGAACCATAAAAATTACACTGCACTGACATATTATTATAAACTGCCATTAACAAAATCAGTGATATTACTTTAATAACGTTTCCATATTTGTATTAGAAAACTCACAACAACGTTTAATGATTAGAAAATATGAAAGTAACGGCAAAAATATATAAAATAAAAAATAAAATAAAATAAAATAAAATAAAACCAGCAACTACTCATTTGGTATCGCTACTCCCTATTGGCCACTTGGAGCGCTAGTATCGCTTCATTTGCATTTTTCCCGTAGAGAGTTTCACGACTGTCTGTTTTACACAGTGACCATAGGGTACTACTGTGAAGCCTTATTGATCGAGAAAGCTTTACTTTAGATTTAGCTGTTTATTACGTACAGAGATCTTGATCGTGAGCGTATTCTCTCCTTTAAATAGAATATTATGATACTTCTACTGCTGAAGCCCGTAACGGTACAGACCCTTAAACTAACTTACTTCGTCTTAGTGGATGACTTACGCCTGCTACCTTAGGCTCGTTGGTGTCCATAAGTATACATTGATTTGTAAAACTAAACTTTCAATTTCAAAGTCAGGGAATGTTTAACTACTAAATAAATGACTGCAAAATGAGGTTTGCGTTTTTACTAAAATTGTTTATAGCCTATTACATGATTATGTCTGGTGAGAACCACTAAATCCGTTAGACTCCATGTTCGTAAACTTCTTTCCGCCACTCCGCAGCAGCTGCCCGCTGGCGAACGGCTCTCATACGCTGCGCCTGTCACACTTATGTTAAGACCTGATTCGAGTAAATTCTTAATTTTGTCCATGTTAATACTCTGCAAATGTCTGTACAAGACTAAATATTTTACTTTATTTGTATATATGGTCTGTTATATTCATATATCTTTATGGCGTATTAGGTGAGGTGCTGCCCTAACATGGTTTGTATTCGCCCTAACAGCACTGAAAAATTTTTTATTTCAGTTTACTTTTAGCTTTCGACGAATGTACAAGTTTTGTACACACATATTAATGTTATCAGTGTTTGATGAGTGGTCAGCCTCTACTGGCCATTGCATTTTGTCTTTACTTGTTAGTGTTATGGTATGTATGAATTCTTTCTTGTGTCATTTCTCTTTTTGTATCACGATTACTTTTAACTGTTTGACTGTACGTGTATTATCTTAGTTTTTACGCTTACCAGGTACTCTGAAGATGGGCTACGCCCGAAACGCGTCAGTACAAAAGGAATAAAGATGTTATCGTTACCTGCATGGTTTTATTCTCAGCAGCCACTTCTTTCTTATTACATTGATAATTATGCCAGACTTCAAGTCTGACCTGCAACCGTTAGACTCCGCCTGGTATGATTAGCTCGAGCCCCAAATATTGCTAACGATATAGCTACATGAATATTTAATTATTTGGATAATATTCTTAAAATGATTGCAATAAAAGTTCATTGTTGTACCCAAAAAACCCAAGTTAGAAAGCGATGAATAAATTCTGAGTTGGACTACTGTTCAAAATTAAAGTTGACACACGTTCGGAATATTTCAGAGTCCAGCGCGACGGATTCTGCGGCTGTGTTCATCACCTATCGTCTCTCTCGGTTCCACTGCACCCGCTACCCACGTCTGCCATCAAGACTAAACTGCCGTCCACTGATGCTAGACCGCTTTCCGCACCCCCTTATATACGATTTTCGGCATCTTTCCAGTAATACGTCCCTCTAACGAGGTTCACTGGCTCTCCCAGTAGTGTGCAAAACTTTTTAAAATAATGACTGAAATGTTGATATGACGGCATCGTTAGATGCACGCTAAGATTCTAATACAAACACATACTTTAATTTCTAACACTAATAATGTCAACAAAATCTTACTTTTAAACAAATGAGTACCTTCAGCATGACAAATAAGTCTTTCGGCCGTCGCACAATGAATATTTAAGTAATCACTTAGGTAACGGCGTAACGTCTTTTTCATGTACATTTTCCAGTCCTCTTTCCAACGCACTGTTCAGAATTACTGTACTCATAAATTTAAACAAATTATGATCGAGTAACAAAATAATTTAGTTTACACAAAGACAACATATTAAAATAAACAAAAATAATATATTATAAACAGATAATAATGTGTGTTTACGACACCTGCAACTTATCACTGCCTCGTTTTTTGTGTATCTATCTTATGTAAATTGATATTAACAAATCACTATTGTTCATCCTTAAAAGTGTTTTATTAGGCGCAATACAAATATTGCAGATAATATGGTTATACCAAACTTTGCGTCTTGATGAGACATTTCATTTAAGCCCTCGCTCGTTATTGTAGTTTAATTAGTTTAGCTCAAAAAATTTTCAAATGTTTGTAAACCTTATGGAATTTAACTGTGGGATCATCAGTTCCTAAACTTACAAACTACTTATGAACTAACTTGTACTAAAGATAGCACAAACATCCATGCCCACGGGGGGGAGGGGGGGGGGGAATTCAAACCTCCGACAGAATTAGTTCAGCCTCTGGATTTTTCGAAGTGAATAAATATTAGTTTTCTGGATAATTTTCGATATAAAATTAATATAAATGAGGTCAACCGATCACCTGACTCATGCTGTTCTCCTCTCTCGTTTGCTACTACGTGCTAGTCTGTGACTAATAGTGTCAGCGTAGTACCTAAAAGTAAAGACAATGCCCTCCTTCGGCGGGAGAAGTGGCAGTTGGACTCGACGTCCGCGCTGATGGGAAACCCGGCATGGCTTACCTCCTCGCCGCGGCCGATTGCCCGCTTACTCGTCACAAATTTAGATTCTCTCCGCTGTCACACTAGCTCGCTTTGCGCACCAAACTGGTGTTGCACGTTATTGTAAAGTCACAAGCCCGATCTAAGGAATTAAAACTGATAAACGTTTCTGGATCTAGAATAATGTGAATTGCAAAGTGTCGATTTGGGTTTATGACTCAACGTAGTTTCATATCTTTTCGCTCTTGGTTTATCGAAATTAATTTTGCTGGCACTGTACCTAGAGGTCTGTGTACATGTCCCTCAGCTCTTCTCCTTCACTGACCAAGATTGTGGCGCGACGGAGCGGCCGAGCACATTGAGGCGCTATGGTCCGATGCCTGAGGCCGTTCCCCGTCGGGGCTTCGAATCCCCCCTCGGTCATGAATATTTGTGCTGTCTTTAGGGACTTATGATTCCGCAGTTAAGTCCCATAAGCTTAACAAACATTTGAATCAAGACTGCATCATCTTCGTATGCCAGCAGTTCAAAATGTCCAAATGTTTGTAACCGTAAGGGTCAATACTGCTGTGGTCATCGGTCCGTGGAGTTACAAACTACTTCAACTAACCTAAGGACAACACAAACAAACACACACACATGCCCGTGGGAGGACTCGAACCTCCGAGATGATCGGTCGCGCAATCGCTGACATGTCGCCTAGAATCGCACGGTCACTTGTGCGCGACATGCCAGAAATTTTTCTTCAGTATGTTCGAATCGCATCCTACTGAATAGTTCTAAATTAATCTCTCCGAAAAGTTTCTCCAGTGCAGGGTTGAAGAGAAAATATGAAAGAGCATCTCCCTGTCGAAAGCCTGTTTCTATTGGGAAGTTGCAAGACAAAGATCCTCTTAACATCGTTCCTTATCCATGCATAGTTGTATTATCCTAATAATTTTGTTGGGTGTACATTATCCTGTCAATGAGTTGTTGGGGCAACTTCTGAGGAATTTTTGAAAGCATGTTGGAGAGTACAAGCGACCTTGTCAAAACCATTTAAATTAAAATCAAAACCATATCGTAAATTTCTTATTTTATTTTGTTACTTATTTTGGTCTATAAATAACATTTTCAACAAATACCACAATGACGACAGACCGTATAAACGTGAAGCGGTCTGAAGAACAAATTTGCGATCTGGACTGTTTTGATTTTAACACTTCTTACGATTTTGCCATAGGCTTGTTGGAAATGATCAGACAGTCAGTTTTTGTTAAATTCCCGGTATTTCCCAAACATATGGTCTGGTCGAAATCCAGCTTTGTAGTCTTGAAAAGTATTTTCTGTCTACATCTCATGGTTGTGTAGAATGATAATTGTCCACATTCCATTTTGATTTCTTTCTTGTATATGGATCAAATTATTACAGTTTTCCAGTCTTCAGGCACTGTTTCGGTTTTGCACATCATTCTGATAAGTAGTTTGCTTCCACCCTCTTTTAATTTTTCTATTGATATATGGTCTTCGCTTGCAGCTTGATGTTTTTCAGCTTTTGAATGTTCTATAATGCTGTCATTCTCGGTCATTTCCGTTAGATATTTCCTTTTTTCTGTTCGTAAGACTCTTGTAGTTTCTCTTCCTGACCTCATATTGTGCAGCCGCAGCATCCTGGCATCTTTCTTCTTTCCCAATGCCACTAATCTTTGAACTATTTTCGTTTCTTTAGTTTCTTTTTTCCTGCCCATAGTTTACTTTTCTACATATGTTAGCAAAAAATACAAATGTTTGTAGATCTGTCATTTAACTACTCTGGTTATCAGTTCCTAAGCTTACAAACAACTTAAACTAACCTAAGGAAAAACACAAATATCCATGCCCCAGGGGGGACTCGAACCTCCGACGAGTAACAACCACGTGGACCGCAGCAAAGTGCCTTAGAGCGCTGGCCACTCCACCTTGGTGCATCTGCTACCACTGTCTTTATTCCTTCCAATACCTTCAAATGAAACGTTTGTAAATCTATCAGACCAAACTGCGTGGTCATCAGTCCGTAGCTTACAAACTACTTAAACCTAGGTAAACTAACCTAAGGACAACACACGCACCCTTGCCCCAGGCAGGACTCGAACCTCCACGGCGAGCAACCGCGCGCTCCGCAGCGAGGTGCTTTAGACCGCTCGGCTACTCCACCGCGGCCCCAATACCTTCCCAACACGTTTCTCCATAACTTCTTCCAATGCTATAAACTGGTTATTACTTTCAATCACGTAGGTTTTTAAGACATTTTCTTCAGTCGTTCCACAGTGCTTAAGTTTTCGCGTGGGTTTTGGTTTTGATTCATCTCTTATGAAGGACTGTGACATTCATCTCTCATAACAAGGTCAATCTGATACATTTGCGTATTTCTTTATGCGGTAACATCGCGGAGCAAATTTTCATATTGTTCGACAAAACAAAGTTGATCACTTTTAATTCATTTTCCTTTGTGGTGGATTGCTAACTATGTTTTTCTTTTCTGGGCGTCAATGTATCTAAAGTTTTTACCCATGTTTCTATTAAAACCACCGTGAAAAATTCAGATCCACAAACACCTGAAATCATATTGACATTTTACTGTTATCGAAGTCAACATGTTTTACAGAACTGTCTTAGAATATCGTACATAGATTGCCTCTGTGTCCAACTTCCATTGTAGTTAACTTCCTGCGTGCTTCTACACCCCGTAGCTGTATAAATCGTGTAAATTTCATCACGAATTCTTTAGAGCAAACTGTCATGATTTTCACGCTTTAGAACGTAGCGGAAAGAAACTTTATTGTTGAAAGTTGCCTATCTTGGCAAAAATACAAATAGATAGCTATTTTCCGATTGACTATAGCTAACCTTTCTGGCCCTTAACAACATGAATTCATAGTTCCATTTTGTTGTATCTTTATCCAATCGAACATGTTATAGAAGAAGTTTCACAGAATGTCATTCGTAGGCTATCTCATCTTTTGACTTCTTTGCAGCTAACTTCGTATTTGCGTTTGTATTATTCAGACTGTGTGTTGCAGGTGCATTAAAACACTAACATTAAGCACACACTACAGAATGTTGAACAACGACTATTTTATAAACAGTATACCTAGTCGTGACGTCTCGGATCGACGTAACTCTTGTATGTGGCTTCATACACCACCAACAGGTGAAACGCCCAAGCGTGTTGTTACACAATAGCTTTCGAACCCTCCACTTTCTCGCTTACCTAACAATAGCTCTCTGATTACTGTGATTAATAATGACGGCGGCCAACTTTCGCAACATTGTCTCCGTATTTTCCCCACACGTATATTTCAAACTCTCGCTTGTTTGCACGATACAGCAGTAGTATTCTAACAATAGCGAATTAAATGAAGCGAATTTGTGTTCCATGCTACAACATTTTTTTCCAATATCGGATTTGAGTCGAACTGAAGATAATTTAGAAAGGCGATGTATAGTCTGGTCCGAGTGTCCTATACCTTTGAAATTTTTAGCCTTGCTTCTTGATCACATGATGTTGTAATATTTCTTACTCTTTCACTGTACTCGCGATGAATATTGTCTCCTATTACAGGCAGAGCATATAATTCCAATGCGTAATGTCACCAATCACTGAACTTTGCTTTTCTCTGGACAAAAGAAAAACAATAACGAAACAAAATAACAGTGGTCTACTGATGTAAATAATTGAAAAATATAATCCGCTAATGAAAAATAACGGGCCGGCCGTGGTGGCCGAGGGACTGAGGCGCGCCAGTCACGGTCTGCACGGCCACTACGGTCGGGGGTTCGAATCCCCCCTCGGGCATGGATATTTGTGCCGTCCTTAGTCTTAGCTAGTTCATAAGTAGTTTGTAAGTTTAGGGACTGATGACCCCGTAGTTAAGTCCCATAAGCTTAACAAACATTTGAACATTTGAAAAATAACGGAGATTTAGATGACGAAAAGCGAAACATTATTCTCTGACCAAATAAAGTTGAATAGTAAGTTATTGTTCAGATGGTCAATGATATGCACGGTATCGAAAGAAGAGTATGTCAGATTGCTTTTCTGCTCCATGTTTGACTAATGTGTCTACATACATTATTGTGCTCTATAAACTTACATCAGATGATGTAATTGTGTTCCTCAGTCCGGAGATTGGTTTGACGCAGCTCTCCACCTCACTCTATGCGAACAACTCTCTTCATCTCCTCATAAGAATGGAAACCCACATTTATATGAACCTGATTACTGTATTCGTCTCTTGGTCTCCTCCTGCGATTTTAACCCACACACTGCCCTCCATTGCTAAATTTATCATTCCTTGGTGTCTAAGATTATGTCCTACCAATAGTCAAGGTATGCCAGAAATTCCTTTTCTTTCCAGTTCTGTTCAGTACCTCCTCACTAGTTATGCTATCTACCCACTTCAGCATTCGTCTGTAGGACCAGATTTCAAAAGTCACCATCTTCTCGTCTGCACTATTTATCGTCCATATTTCACTACCGTACAAGGCAACATTCCACACAAATGCCTTCATAAAAGACTTCCCAACGTTGAAATTACTGTTCGATGTTAAAAATTTCTCTTTTTTAGAAACGCTTCTCTTCCCATTCTTGTTGTATATCGTTTGTACTGTGAGCATCGTACTATTTTACTGTCCAAGTAACAAAATTCATCTTCCATCTTCATTATCTCGTTAACTAATCTAATTGTTTGAACATCGCCTGATTTTCTTAGACTACATTCCATTACCCTTGTTCTGCTCCTGTTAATGTTCATCTCATACTGATTCTTTCAACACGCTATCCATTCCGTTCAATTCCTCCTCTAGGTCCTTTGCTGTCTCTGACAGACATACGCTGCCATCGGCAAACCTCGAAGTTTTGATTTATTCGGCCTTAACTTTTAACCCCCTGCTCCAAAATTCTTCTATAAAAAATCTTACAAGTGACTAGAATGAAATCACCATGCCTGCAAGCAATTATGATAAAGTTGGTGAAATTCGAGTTTGTAGCAACAACAGAGATCAAATAAGATGATAGTTAAAATATTAAAGCTGTTTCCGTTAACGATTTCTATAAATAAATACATAGTCTTAATGCAATTTTACAATAAGATTTTTAATCGGTGATCTTCAGCCGCAATGTATTCAGAAAGAATAATCATGGTGCCAACAGCTGTACAATATTTTTACATATTAAGCCTCCATCGGTTTCAGTACTGTCTGCCATAAACCGGATATTGTGAAAACTGTTACAAGTATTCATTTCCGCCAAATACACCAAAATAAAAAATCGAATCAGAATTGAGCGTAATCACTGCAATATGTCCTTCATCGTGTGTCAGCTGTTCAAAAGAAGCGACAATTACGCTACTGTTCATAACATGAAATTAATGTACGGTTAACAGCAATTGTATGTGCTCAGCCTGATAACTTACAGTTACCCAAACTAACAGTATCAAACGGAGTATGCGCGCTGAGCAAACACGTTCAGATACATGCTCCGTGTGCCGAAGGCATTGGAATACAAAAGACATTTGCGGTACGTTAACGTCAGGTAACAGAATCGTCATAAACGGCTTCGAAAGTATTCCGATTAGTGTGGTAGTAACTTTGTTAACGAATGTGTGCAGTGAACTAGTCACTGGAATTCTCTTGCGAAAAAGCATGTCAGGTCCTTCTTTTATAGACGACAGAGCATTAAGTAGACACCCGTGACCACGTTCGCTGCTAAACCATTCGGGAAAATCAATGTATTGAAACTTCTCTAGCCGGCCGCGGTGGCCGAGCGGTCTGCGGCGTGCCAGTCACGTTCTGCCTGGTCATTATGGTGGGGGGTTCGAATGCCCCATCGGGCATGGATATTTTTGACGTCCTTAGTATTAGCTAGTTCATAAGTAGTTTGTAAGTTTAGGGACTGATGACCCCGTAGTTAAGTCCCATAAGCTCTACAAACATTTGAACATTTGATTTGAAACCCTTCTAGTATAATTTGCATCACAGTTGTTACAAATTTGTTCTTATTGTATTTAAAAGTGATCTTGTGATGTAGCTCTCCATAGTTATATTTATTTTGTAGATATTTATATGTCACTGCGATTGGAATCAATTTCTCCCCCCCCCTTCCCCTCTCCCCCCCCCCCCTCTCTCTCCCTCTCTCTGGGGTACTGTTTCAGAGTTTCCAAATTCTGCATGTTGTACTCGTAATTGCACTACATTTAAAAGAAGCAGCGTTCTCTGATTTTTGAATGTTTTGGTACCAACACACTCATAACAAGTATGTTAATAGCGGATTGTTTTCATCAGCTCTAAAAGTCTTTTCTCGGCGCATAGTAATCCTGAAATTTTAAATCTATATCAATTCGCCATTTGTACTGTAAATGACGTGCAGCGGACGTGACAAAAAAGTAGATAAACTGTGTTTCAGCTTTCAAAATTATGGTACTACTACGAAATCTGGAACAACGTTGCGAATAGTCACAGAGCTCTTAAAGTGTCCAAAATAATGGAAAGGCTGGAAAAATGTCACACCAGAACTATTAACATTCTTTAGCTCCATAAGTATGTCTCGCTGATATCGTGGCACTTAAGTTACACAAATAAAAATTCAGAGAGAGCTATTAAACGATCGTTTCTTCTCACGCTCCGTCTGATAATATAATGGTACGGAACATTAACAATAGAACAGAAAAATTGTTCCTCTCCCAATGCTGATTAAAATTGCTATGATTGTGAAGGTAATTATTCAATTTTTATTGCAATTTGATTGGGGAGTTGAAAGAGAAGGGATTATAACTTGTTACAGCTACTCGCTTCCTCGGCGTGTGGGCTGATGTATGGAGTAAACGACAGCAGTAAGCCAGTGCTGCTGACTGTTGAAACTGTAATTAATATCTCAAACTTTTCTTTTGACATTGGCAATACGTCTGGATACGTAGGTGAACACTATAAAATGTGGAAGCGGCAGTCAGAACTGTGTACGTAGTCGAAATATTGATTTTGAATTAAAGTTTCTGAAAAGCATTGACGTGTTCAACCTTCAAAGGTTCGTACCGCTCTAATCTGATAGATCCCTCCGTTGTACGATATTCAATTCTAAGTTCATTAAAACAATAGAATAATTTCTGAAAGAAGAAGATGGACTTGCTTTTCGTTTTGCAATATTATTATTATTTCCTATTGTAAGTACAATTATGTACCTCTAAGACTCATAATCATCTAAACTTTCGTAAGTCTTTGTAATACGCAAACTAGAACATACCAAAATCATCCATACAATGACAATATATTGTCCCCGATCTGTATTCTCTGGAGTATCTATAACATCAAAGAGTACCTATTATTAATGCGCTACTTTGCTTTGAAATGCGTAATAATATTAGGATTGCCTTCGGTTTCTTATAGAAGGTTTTGTGCGATCGAACCTCCAGATGACAGATGTATCCTTTTATTCCAGGATTTCCATCGAAGATATGCTCATAAGATAACAAGAGTTAACTTATCTGTTGTTTTTGTTCTATAGTAAGGTGATGTAGGTTTTGTACTTTCTCATAAACTATTTGTTCATACGGATTAACTTTAACTACATTAATAGGAGAAATGTCCTTTCGTAGATTGACAGGAACAATCACCCCTCGGCAGTATCGGTCATGTACTGTTGCTTCTCTTATTTAATCCACGGATACAGATTTTGCCTCAATCTTACAGTAAAGGAAACTTTTCCTTCAGAAAAGTCGACCCATTCTTCTCACGACTGCTTTGTATGCCGAGAATACAATCTACTAATAATCTTTATACCACAAGAAACGCGCATTTCATTGCTGCATTGTCCAATTTAATCTGCAACAAGACTTTTATTCTGACATATTGAGCTCGAGTGCCTACTGCTTCTAGGATCTTACAATTCTGCACCGG
Source organism: Locusta migratoria (assembly GCA_026315105.1). Classification (NCBI taxonomy): domain Eukaryota; kingdom Metazoa; phylum Arthropoda; class Insecta; order Orthoptera; family Acrididae; genus Locusta; species Locusta migratoria. The sequence continues at coordinate 670,798,682 of CM048744.1, forward strand.
AAATACTGATACCTTTATCTTTCTTGCTATTCTTTGTGAAATTGCTGTTCTGTGTGAAATTACATTCGCCGAAGCAGCAGTGTCTAGTACGATTGTTACTGGGATGTCTTCTACTAGAGCAGCTAAAATTTCCGATTCTGGTGCTGCTTGCTCTCCTTTACACGCCTCGATGTCTTCCCAAAGTTCATGTATTAAATTTCCATTATTATATCTCAACATCTGTGTGGGCTGATGTATTGAGTAAACGACAGCAGTAAGCCAGTGGTGCTGACTTCTGTAATTAACGTCTCAAACTTTTCTTTTGACATTGGCAATACGTCGGGATGTCTACCTCGTTCAGAGAATCGTAGGCCAACACTATCAAATCTGGAAGCAACACTCAGAACTATGTAGGCAGTCAGTCGAAATATTTGTTTTGAATTAAAGCATTGACTGTGTTTGCACGTTCGTAGCGCTCCAGTTTGATAGATCTTTCCGTTATATGACTTTCAATTCGAAGTTCATTAAAACAACACAATAATTTTTAAAAGAAGGTGGACTTTTCGTTTTGCAATATTATTATTATTATTATTTCTTCTTGTAAGAACAACTATGTACCTCTATAACTCAAAACCACCTAAACTCCCGTAAGTCTTTGTAATACGCAAACTACAACATACCAAAACCACCCACACAATGACAACATGTTGTCCTTAATCTATATTCCCTGGCGTATTTGTAACATCTAAGAGTTCCTATGATTAATGCGCTACTTTGCTTTGAAGTGCGTATTAATATTAAAAGTTATTTTTATTCTAAACAAGGAAAAATCAAATAAATTACAAATAGTTGACTGGAAATACACAATTTTTAATCGGAGATATTACAAGTTTACAACTCCAAAAACCTCCGTACTCCATGATGCACTTTACAATAACTTGTAGAGTGCAAGTAAACGGCTGTAAGCGTGTGATTGCATTGACTAATTTCTCAACGAAGACTTCCAAAGTGAAAGTGATTTTTGGCGTACCGTAAGAGAGTGTTATAGGACCGTTACTTTACACACAGTATATTAATGACGTCATAGATAACATTGGAATTTAATTGAGGCATTCCGAGGATAACGCTGTGGTATATCGAAAAGTCACATAGCCGAAAAATGGTAGCTACGTGCAGGAGGATATTAAGCTTATCAACTCGTGTTGAAAGGTGAAGCCATTTACGCTCACCGTAAACAAATAAGAAACGTAGAACCTCTCCATAAATGATAAGTTCACAGAGCCAAGATCGAATGATTTTAAATATCTGTTTATTGAGTATTATCAGTTATGGCTACTTTTATCTCAAGTTTCAGATCGAAACTTACATAATTACATTATTACATAATCGTCTCATAAAAGCAGTATCTGACAATGGCGACAAAGATGATCGTAATTGGTAATCCATAATAAATAGTAATGATATCTTAGTTCTGTAACCTTCTCTATTATGAGGAATAATTTTCATAGACGTTCTCCTCATTCCTGTATCCTGGTCTAAACGAATATGACATACTCCGAATACATGGAAAGATGGATCCTTCATTATATCGCCGAAACATCACTGGAAGCAGAAACGAGCACATAAAATTAATCGTGGATGAGGCAGATGGCAGACTGACATTCATTGGAATAATCCTCAGGAAGTGTAGTCCATAAACAAAGGAAGGAGGTTACAAAACACTTGTTCGGCAAATACTTGAATATTGCTTATCCGTGTGGGATTCATACCGGATATGGTTCATGGAAGATGTTGAAATGTTCAAATGTTTGTATAGCTTATGGGTCTTAACTAGGGGGTCATCAGTCCCTAAACTTACAAACTAATTATGAACTAACTAAGACTAAGGACGGCACAAATATTCATTCCCGAGGGGGGATTCGAACCCCCGACCGTAGTAGCCGTGCAGACCGTGACTGGAGCGCCTCAGTCCCCGCGGCCACCGCGGCCGGCTTCATGGAAGAGACACAGAAGACATAACAGCGAGCAACACGCTTCGTTGCCGCTTTATTTAGTAAGAGCGAAAGTGTGACAGAGATGATCGGTAAACTCCATTGGCAGACGCTGTAGGAGAGGAGCTGTTCATCACGGTTCCGAGAGCTAAAGTCTCAAAACAGTGAATCAGTAGCTTGTTTCCTCCTACGTACAACTCGCGAAAAGACCACGACGATTAAAATACAGAGCTTAGAGCTCAAACCACAGACCTATATTACTAGGCTGGCAATGCCGTATACAGTATCATTGGTATCAATGAAGTCTCGCCGCCATATTTCTATACAACAAACGTGCGAGCAGTCGTCTGATAACAGAAAACAGTAGTTAAAATACGGATGAAGTGACGTAACTACGCTGTCTTTAGAATTTTGACATGTGGGAAATTCGTATATGGCTGTAATTTTTTCAGCTGGAGTAAGCTTTGACACAGTAATGAGTTGCGTTGAATTGCGGTCATTATTAATCTGTTACCAATTTCGATCAACTTCGGATTTTCTTTCAGTAGTATGGTCACTATAAAAGTTTTGTTTATCGTGGATAACACGGATCCTTATTCTTTTGAGAGTTCTTACGAAATCTGCAGTCTGCTTTGACACATACACTGTTTTTATTAACCTGTTACCAGTTTCCATCAACTTCGGCTCTTCTTTTAATAGCATGACCATTATAAATCTTCTATTTGTCGTGGATCACACACATCTTTATTCTTCTGAGTGTTTTTCAGATAAATTTAACCTACCATCTCGGCGGTCTCTCATTATCTCGTTGGCAACATCAACAAACGGTAGAAAACCGTCGTCAAGATGTTAATATTCTTAGAAATCCACACAGAGTGACTTGATTATTGTTGTGTACAGACGATGAAGTAAATAAATAATTCTGTTCCTGCTCCATGGTTGACGGTTTTTGTTTGTACTTTCACTCAGTAAAACTAATGGCCATTTTAAAACGAAGACTTCTTGACAAAAAATTTGCGTTGTGACGCGATTGGCTAATACCAACATCACAAGATTGACAACATAACCACGTGAAGCCTCCAGGTAGGTAGGTAAAATGTAACCTTTCGTAACATGTTCTTTTCATAGCACGATTCGACAATGTAGGTCTGTGTGTTACATTCAGTTATTGCGTAAGTATTAGCTCAAATGCAAATCATGCTCAAACTAACATACTGTGTCAGAAGATAGTAGTAGCGCCGTATGGAAACTTTTTGACGTGAGGTAAAGCCAGATGGCGGCGTCAGGCTTCAGTCAGAGACGCAAGTTTGCCAGTCTAGTAATGTATGTCTGTGGCTCAAACGGAAGAGATAGTGACAGTGGTATACAAACTACCCTGCACCCTGATTTGAATAGCACAAATGTAGATCTACAAATCTCTATTATTATTACAGAATTCTTAGCTTTAAGTTTACGTTTCTCCGGGTTACACATTTCAGCAGTTCACAATCAAAATCAAACAATTCTAAGTGGGCCTACAGTAGATCCGTACACAACTTCAGTGCACTTCTGTCATTACTGGAACACATTCTGATGTACTTGCATTACGGCATCTCATGTTTAATTAGGAGTCCACCGTCCCGAGACATGAAACAATCATGGTGCGAACTGCGAGTATGTAAAACTTGTTGAGGGGAACTAAGAATTCAGCAAAGAAAGGTTCAAATGCAGCGACTTAGGGGCTTGCGAGGTAGAAACTAGCTACATCAAACTAGTCTTCGCACTGAAGTCTATAGCAACCATCGCCCATGACGTATCCTGGAAGCTCATCTTTCTTTTTCTGTACCCTTCTGTCGTGTCATATCATAGGCAAAAACCTAATGTGTTATACCTATATAGTGGTTGGTATACGATGGTACCGAAGCATGGTACAATATGTAGAGGTCCATGATGCTGAAAATATATCTTACTGTCTGCCAACGAAATCTCTTCTTTTTTTCTCTTTCTCCTTGTTATTCTCTTTCTGTCACGCAGGCCTTGCAGTATCTGTTGTAGGGTCCTTCCTTATTTTTCCTTCTCTTCGAATGCAGCTTACATTGCTATTACCTGTCTCAAATTTAGCGTCAATCTTGACTCATCGACTGTATACCCTTTTATCCTCTTCGTTGATACGAAATATTTTCAATTCCTCCCCCATACAGTAATTCATTTACTGACATAAGTTTGTAAAATCTGATATAGGTTCCCATTCTATTCTTTATTGTGGAGAGGTGTCCTAATAGCATCGTTCAGCTGACTGAACAAATCAGTAATTTTCATATCCATTTAGGTACTCTCTGTACGTTATCATGACCCATAAAAATTTATTCCTACTTGCAATATGATCTTGTTTTCTATTACTTTTTTCTACTTATGGTTTTATCCATAGGAAATCATGGATTTTTTTTATTTTTTTATTTTTTTTAAACTCTGAAATTGACATTTTACAAGCATTCCACATGGTATTTCAATATTATGTTTTATAATTTGCGTTATTTTAGAGACGACTTAATAGAGATTTACAGCCTCCTAAACACCCCTAGGCCCACTGTTGTTGATGTGATACTGAAGTGGAAACGCGAAGGGACACGTACAGCACGAAAGCGTACAGGCCGACCTCGTCTGTTGACTGACAGAGGACGCCGACAGTTGAGGTGGGTCGTACAGTGCAACCGTCTATCCAGACCATCTCACAGGAATTTCAAACTGCATCACGATCTACTCCAAAGACTATGAGTTGCGAGAAGTGAGAAAACTTGGATTTCATGGTCGAGCGGCTGCCCATAAGTCGCACATCACACAGGTCAATGCCAAATACGCCTCGCTTGGTGTAAGGAGCGTAAACGTTGGATGATTGAACGGTGGAAAAACGTTGTGTGGGTTGAAGAACTGCGGTATGTAATGTGACGATCCGATGACAGGGTGTGGATATGGAGAATACCCAGTGAGCGTCATCTGCCAGCGTGTGTGGTGGCAACAGTAAAATTCGCAGGCAATGGTGTTATGGTGTGGTCGTGTTTCCCCCCCCCCCCTTTTTTTGCGTGGCAAAATCGCAACACAGGCCTAAATTGATGTTTTAAGCACCTGCTTGCTTCCCACTGTTGAAGAGCAATTCGGGCATGGCGATTACATCTTTCAACACGTCCGAGTATCTGTTCATAATAACATCCCTTTAATATTCTGGACTGCCCAGAGTCTTGACTTGAATCCTATAGAAAACCTTTTGGATGTTTTGGAACCCGACTTCGTGCCACTGAGTTGCATCGATGCCTCTCCTCAGTGCAGCATTCTGTGGAGAATGGGCTCCCATTCCAAAAGAAACCATCCAGCGCCTGATTGAACTTATGCCTGTGAGAGTTGAGGCTGTCATCAAGGCTCTCCAGATGGTGAGTTTCTGCTTGGGTCACCGTTGCTTCTTTGGATGGAAGCTCTTCTGTTTCTTCAAAAATTTGGATTAGATCATCCTGGGGTCGATCAGTTACATTAGCTGGAAGAAACACTTCCTCCGAAGACACATTGGTGTTAAATGGATGTATATCTCTTTCGAACAGTGACAATGATTCCAAGCAGTGAAGAAATGGCTACATATGACACATTAGCAAAACACGTGGACGCAGTGTGATAGATCAAAAGCCAGCTTTCATAATGGAGCAAAGAATTAATCGCTATTGCTCGTGTATTCTATGAATACCTTATACGATAGAGTACTAGAATTACATCAAAAAAGCTGAAAAAGTGATCCTTACATGTTTCACTTGGGGAATACGGGATTGTTTCACACAATTTCTATGAGGTGTGTCTAATACCGCTATCAACACGTTAGTGGCGAGCTGATCGGTTTAGACATCTGACAGGAACGCAAACTGTAGTCTCTTTGGTACTTTTACCCTGTATGGGGGCAATCAATAGCGATATAAATTTCCACACTTACAGGATGGCTAACTCATTTGTGCATTGTGTGAAGTGTGGACATTTTTGTGTGCATAAGGGCAAAAATGTTTGAACAAATTACATAGTGCATGAAGAAAAGAGCATCATCGTTGATCGTTTGCCAAAGGACAGCATGGGTAAAGTTATTGCTCGCAGGAGGAAGTCACTGGTGTGCCTAGACAGTTTTTCATTAGTCTTTAATACTTTCTCCAAAAATAAGGAAAGAAAATAGCATGTAGTGAAATATTGTTTCCATAATATCGCAGAAGTGTTCATAGTGTCGTTGGATGACATTTGCGGATATGATTTCTTGTACAAATTTATGTAATCTCAATTTTAAAACGTGAAACTGGAACATCCTGTATATACTTAAGTCTGTCATGTCGGTACAAACGGTACATCACAGCCGAAATAAACAGTGTATATGAATTGTGGTACATCTTCCGAAAGTAGAAAAAGAGCAGAAAAATTTGTATGAAAACATTTGTTACAAATGTTTTCCTACTTTCCTAAGTCTAGACTTTTTTGTTTTATAACACTGTCCACCAATAAATTCTGAAGACGAGATGAACATCGTTTCCTTAGCTGAATAAACATTGTCGTTTTCAATTCGACGTCTTTTTGGGAAAAATATTTTTATGCAGTTCTCGTGTAATCTTCCGCAGTTACTAAATCTGTATGTCAATTATATATACACTGTATATTCGTTCCGCCCACTCTCTTCGCCCATATCCACCTATTCCATTCTTTATCCATATCCTCCTCCTCCTCCTCCTCCTCTCTCTCTCTCTCTCTCTCTCTCTCTCTCTCTCTCTCTCTCTCTCTCTCTCTGCATCAGTTCCTGTTTCTATCACCTCTTCTCCTTTTTGTCCTCTTAGCTGTGACTCAGCTACGTTGTTGCAAACGAAATGTAATTGGAATTGAATTTGCTTAAAATTAATGGATTAATTGAGTCAGACGATTGGTGTACATGGAATGAGAGAGAGAGAGGGGGGGGAGGGGGAGGGAGAGAGACCTCTCCAGGTACTGGACCTCTCAGAATAGTAGCTGCTATCATAGTATTTTCCATAGTGTCAAACTGGGTAGAATCATGAAGGTTCAATTGATCCACATTCCATAGTATTATTGTAATGATAAGCCAATAAGCCTTGAATAAGTTTTGTTTAAAACCAATGACTTGAAACAAAATAAAAGAGAGTATTTTGTATAGCGTTCTTAATAGTTTAACATAATAAACAGGGTGATTAAAAATGTTTACATACTTCGAGGACCTGCACAGGGAAGTGAATAGACAATATTTTGAAGACGAACCCGTGTCTGTCAAGAACACTTTCAGCACTTCATCTTCGACAATGTGAAACAAATGTCTTCTACTGCGAGTTCTTTGTTTTCCATATTTTGGGATGAGGTAGTATGGACCAAAACAACAACAAATGTCCAGTAAACATAGCTCTTCATCTCCGATCTCCGGGTATTGGTCTTTAATCGAAATTTGTACTTACCCCTTTACTACTCATAGAAGGTTTCAAGAAAAAAAACTTTATTAATAATTGCAGAAAAGCTGCTTATTTACTATTAGACTAACGAATTTCGGACTTTGGCCATTACCGTAAGTCATCTATTACTGAGAAGATTTATTTATTTATTTATTTATTAATGGAGGATACATATTATTTGCGTATCAATAATGTTGTTTTGTGATACTTTTTTTTTTTACACAGAAACCGTTCATATTTTGTCACATTATTTTTCGAACAGATTGCGTAATTATGAAAACTGTTGATCCAGAGACGTTTACTACATGGTCGTACATAGTTTTTGCTTATTTCGTTTAGTACCAGTGATATCTCTGGAGATGCCCCAACAGTGAAAAAAGTGAAGCCAGCAAACTGGGCACTCCGGCATTTGTTTGTGCCCAAATCATTTGTTGTAGGGCGTGTATATACTAGTTCTAGTAGTTGAAATGCACGTCATATCTAAGTAAATGCTCCGATGTGTCTGGCAATTTAGTGAAATTACGTAAAGAGGGCAATATTCACACAGGGTTCAAGTCAGAATTTTTTGTTTTGGGCACAAAAAAATTGTCCTTCTGGCTTCAACCAATCCTGTTCTCAGCATAGATGACGCCATCTCCATTTATTCTAACCTCCTTGTTTACTTCGCGTTTGAGTTAATATCACTGATTATATGATTCTGTGTGAGAGACAAAGTTCAATTACACATTTTTTTTCAGATCTATTTTAAGTGTTATATATTATTTGTTTGGTATTGTAGTCCAGTTTATAAACGATATTGTTGTTGTGCTGTTATAATAATTCTTATTTTGTTGCCACATTTCAGTTTGTTAATTTAACATTTGTTCTGGGTGTTAAGTATTTTGGATATCTACTTGTATTTCTTCTAAAATTTCCATTGATAAATTTTTACTTACAGTATCGACGGCGAGTGCAAATTTTGGCAACGACCTCTGCATGTTCTTTGAAAACTCGGTTATATAGAACGAGAGGAAATAATTTTTCTTGCTGACCGTGAAACAAACAATTAATGCTGCTCCCGCTCTATGCTTGACATGTTCTTGTATGTGCCCTTTTTCCGGTTAGCAAACTAATCATCCTCGAAAGCATTTCCTTCTCAACATTAGCATACTACGCTGCTGACACCGTAAATAAAATTTAACAATGTAAGGAAAGAAAAAAAATTAAAATTATAGAATTGGAGAAAGGTGTTTATTTTATTAAAGAAAAGTGTGAGTAAAAAAAATATAAATTTTGATTTACATGTTATTAACTGTGGTGGCTGTTGTTGTAACGTTTGAGCAACATAACAAACCAGACCTTAATTTCGTGTTTGGTTACGTTAAACAATTGGTGTAGTTAAATTTTGAAAATATTAAGCATGACAATTAGTGTAATTAACAAATACTATGGCCCTATCTGACAAACTTTTCAAAAGATCACTCACCTTTCCTTTCCTTACAAAATCTCCTACAGAGACTGTGCACACACAGAGAGCAGAAATTAACTTACTCCGTCTGTGCAATGCGTACGACTCAATCAGTACGCTAATGGTAATGATAATTTAGAAAATTATGAATAGTAGGATTTTTAACATCAAGTGATTGGCAAGTGGGTGCAGTCCAACCACTAAAGTCAGTCATCATCATCATCATCATTAGAGACATGTCTTTCAGCGTTCAGTCTGGAGCATAGTACCACTAATAAAATTCCTCCATGATCCCCTATTCAGTGCTAACATTGATGCCTCGTCTGATGTTATGCCTTTTATTTCAAAATCATTCTGCACCGAATCTAAGTACTTTCTTCTTGGTCTACCTCGACTCCTCTTACTCTCTACTGCCGAGTTCATGAGTCTCTTACGTAACCTTGCTTCTCCCATGCGTGTAACATGACCCCACCATCTCAGTCTGTTCGCTCTAACTGCTTCATCTATGGTGTTCATTCTCAGTTTTTCTTTGATTTCCTCATTATGGACACCTTCCTGCCATTGTTCCCATCTATTAGTACCTGCAATCATTTTTGCTACTTTCATATCTGTAACCTCTACTTTATGAATAAGGTAACCTGTATCCACCCAACTTTCACTCCCATACAATAAAGTTGGTCGAAAGCTAGAGCGGTGTACTGCTAACTTAGTCTTGGTACTTACTTCCTTCTTGCAGAAGAGAGTAGATCTTAGCTGAGCACTCACTGCATTAGCTTTGCTGCACCTCGATTCCACTCCTTCGCTATGTTGCCATCTTGTGAGAAAATACATCCCAGGTACTTGAAACTGTCTACCTGTTCTAACTTCGATCCTCCTATCTGGCACTCAATCTGCTTGAATCTCTTTCCCACAGACATTACTTTCGTTTTGGAGATGCTTATCTAAAGTCAGTATTTGATAAAATTAATTCACTCAAGCAAATAGGAAATTTAAGTAAATCACTCTTAATTAGTGCTATACATACGACATTAGTACGAGTTTGGTTCATTATAGGATAGATGTGGCGGTGGCTATTATTGTTGAACTCAGTGCAAAACGAAATAGAAAAATTATTCATTAATTCAACTGTCAGTTATCTTCTACCATCAATTTCAGCAAAATTGTCTCAACTGAATGATTATCACAGTCTCTAACAATTAATGACACTCACTTGATTGTAAAATTGTGTAGGAATATTATTCGTGCATTATTGAAGATTTTCATACTAATCATCAGTGGTTAATTAGTTGTTCAAATAAGATAGCAAAAGTACTGTCTAATGTTCTTGTATTTTAACAAAATTAAACATGCATTCACAGTAAATTACAACCACTAGCATTTAACTTATCTTATTTATCAGTCCAGCGACGTGGTACTCTGCATTCATATAAATGGTACATAAATTCATACAGAAATCATTTTGATGGTGGCTCCTCCTATGGCAGCTCGCTAGCAGTTCGCCGTGATGCTTCGTTAATCGCGTAATTAATCACGACCGTTAGCGTCCCCGATGACGCTACCGCGTTTCCGACGTCTGGGACGGTTACCGAACACGTAACGAATTTCTGCCTCAGCAGAACGATCTAATAAATGTTTCATTAAGATCAATTCTTACTTCACTTTTGTTCACTGGTTTCACATAAACTTTCATATCGTTGCACTTATAACAAATTAGAATACGAACGTCTGATCTACGTCACGGGGCGGCAGATACTGCTTCTTGCCTGCTCTCCCACAGGCGATCCCTGCTATACGATAAAGTCTCTGACCTGAGGAGCCATATCGATAACTGTTCACAGAGAAATATTTTACACTCACTACGTTTACATGTAACACATCTTCCGGAAGACGAAAACCGATTTTCGTAAACCGTTTTTCGCTGCCGTCTTCACATGGCACAGCCTAAATCGGATTTCCTAATCAACTTAAGATGACGGCTGAAAAACAGCTGATTCAGTCCCAGATTTATTCAGCATAATCGCTGTTTTTCTTTACTTAAATACACAAATTCATGCTCATTCTAATATTCTTTTATTTCACATTAGAAAATATCACTCTGTCCACATGTGCCGAAAATTCTTACCAAAAAAATACAATCTGACAAGCCAAGAACGCTTAAAAAACGGTTGCGTTTACATGGGCACGAAAACCGCTTTAGAGAAGTGGATTTCCAGAATAGATTTTGGAGTGTTTACATGACCAACCAAAAGCGGAATTGGGAAATCGGTTTACGAAATCCGGTTTTGGGAGCCCATGTAAACGGGGTGATTGACAAATTAAACATAACAAGTAATCACAGTCATATAGAAAACATACAAAGTACAAATAAAATAAAATAATATATACATAAACAATTACAATACAGATAATAAATAAATGACAGAAAATGTTCACAGTTAAGTTACCTACATACATTGTGCATCACGATGATTAATTGAGTCACATAAGAAGTTAATTACTACATATTCACTATAAACAGGTTCAAACGAATAATATGTTTCAAAATGAAGCTCATTCCTCGTTATAATGTAAGGCTTACCTTAAGGGTTACCTTACAACATGCCCATTAGTTGTGATTTGGAGATATATTGTGAGATTTCTCTCGATATTTTCAGTTGAATGTTTATTTTCTTCGAGGTGCGTACCAAAACCTGAAATATTATTTCTCTTGTGTTTGTGTGCTAAGTATAACTACCGTAGTATTGAAAGGTCAGCATGTCTTTCCAATGACGGATTTTTTACATTCACTGCATTCTATTTTGTAAACCCCAGAATGTTTATATTCTAGTATGTGAATGATAGTGGCTCCTAAAGTTTTGTTGATATAGAAGCCTATTTTGAGATTTGTCATCAGTACCTAGGCTTAAAGTAACTTATGTTAAAGACAACACAAACTCCCGTGCCCAAGGGAGGACTCGAACCTCCGACGGCGCGATCCACAGCAAGGCGCCTTAGGACGCTTGGCCGGTCCACCGAAGGAACTTGCTTCTTGTTAACCTTTTCATTTTATATTCTTATGAATATCATTGAACTCCTGATGGAAGTCGGTAATTTCTTCTACTGACCTATGAAACAGAATTACAATGTTATCTTCATAACATCAATACCACATTAGTTTTCTTTTCCTTTGGTCTTGTTCTTCAAAGATTTTATTTTCTAATTGGTCTAAAAATACCTGCTAGTGTGCCAGATATGCAACCAGTAATTGTAAGAGCATCTATTTTATATGTATATTTGAAATTGAAATAAAATAGTTGTACGATAATATCATAGTTCTTCGAATTCTTAAACTTCTCCTAGAGACTGTTTTCTATAGTTAAAGAAATTTTTTTATGATACCAATAGTTTCATCAATGGGTACTTTGCTGTATAGATTGGACAGCCCAGGTGGAGTGGCCTAGCGGTCTAAGGCGCCTTGCTGCGGGGCGCGCCGTTACTCGCCGTCGGAGGTTCGAGTCCTCCCTTGGGCATGGGTGTATTTGTTGTCCTTCGGTTACTTTAACTTAGTTTAAGTATTTTGTAAGCCCAGGAAGTAATAATCAAAGAAGTTAAGTTGCATACTTTTACAAACAGTTGAATATTTTTTGATTAGATACATCGATGGAAAAGGTCCTACTGTTGTCAGAGAAGTCTTTTTTTTCTCTCCAGATACATCTGTTGACATTTTAACAGTATAGTATCTTATATCTATGTAATTTTCCCATATAATTTTGTTCAGTATCTTCTCTATTTTTCATGCCAGGCTGTTTATGCAATTCACAATAGGGCGAATACGATCAGTGTGTTTATGAACTTTTTAAACCATTCTGCATAAGAATTTTTTCCCATTTGGCTGATAAACACGTCCGTATTTGTTTACACGCAATGCTATCATAGTAGAACCAGACTTTTCTTAAAACTGGCTTCCCGATTTCTCTCTCTCTCTCTCTCTCTCTCTCTCTCTCTCTCTCTCTCTCTCTCTCTCTCAAAGAATAAGAATAAGAAGAAGAAAAAGAAATACGGAGTAAAAACATTAAAGAAAATCGCAGCAGATGACAAGCTCTGACTACTGAAATCGTTTTAGGTCATAGGTTTTACCCTCGATTAATCTGGTGTTCAATGTTTCGATAACAGTGTATGCACCGGTGCTGTAATACAGTTGTTTAAACAAGACTGGCATGCAAGTGAATCTTCCGATCTGAAATGATAGTGCCTCACCATAAGTACCGACATCCCTTCCAGTGCTGTTCACAACATTATTCCTCGACTACAGCTCTTGTTGAGAAATGATAGTGAACATATTGAGTATTTGCTGTAAAGAACATCATCTTTGCTTTGTCTTAATTTGTTATGCATATTACTGTTTTCCTGATCAGATGAAGCGCCATCTGTCGGACATTTTTTGAACCTTTTTTCTGTGTTTCACTAAGTGTGTTTGCCTCTGTAGCTTATAAAATAATAGGTGACGGGAAATTTTAATGCGGTAGGTCAACACAAGAAACGTTACACTTTCTGCGGAGCTAAGAACATAGTTTATTGTATCATTTTCCAAAGTGTTACAGCACAAAGATATATTTTTTTAAATGGAACAATAGTTTTTTCTATTGTGTATTGGATTCGTTGAAACCAGTTGCGTCCAAATCAGTTTAAACTACAACCGTTCAAAGTTCTGCGGGCGGAGGCTGCGATAGCGTAGCTGACTGGCCGAGCGGCTATCCCCTGGGGCACGGTCCACTGTCTCATGACCACCAGCCAGTGAGGTACGCTGTCGTAGCCTCCGCCCCCTAAACTTTGAAGGGTTGTAGCTCCCAAACTAACAGTGATAGGAATGTAGTTTAAATTGATTTGGACGCAGCTGGTTTCAACGAATCCAATGCACGATAGAAAAACTATGGTTCCATTTAAAAAATTATATCTTTGTGGTGTAACTCTTTGGAAAATGATACAATAAACTATGGTCATAGCTCCGCAGAAAGTGTAACATTTCTTGTGTTGACCTACCGCATTAAAATTTCCCATCACCTATTATTTTATAAGTTACAGAGGCAAACACACTTAGTGAAACACTATATATATATATATATATATATATATATATATATATATATATATATATAGAGAGAGAGAGAGAGAGAGAGAGAGAGAGCGAGAGAGAGAGTGAGAGCCGACCGCGGTGGCCGAGGGGACTGAGGCGCTTCAGTCACGGTCTGCACGGCCACGGTTGTGGGTTCGAATCCCTCCTCGGGCATGGATATTTGTGCCGTCCTTAGTAGTAGTTAGTTCATAAGTAGTTTGTAAGTTTAGGGACTGATGACCCCGTAGTTACGTCCCATAGACTCTACAAACATTTGAAGATTTTGAGAGAGAGAGAGAGAGAGAGAGAGCAGTTTTAACAGAAATCTGGTTCAAATCTTTGCCAGTGTCCATTAACGTTATTACTTGGCTGTTGTGTTATACTTTGTAGCATGTCGGCCAAGTATTATTTGATGGCAATTATATAAAAATTGTTATGTATTACAGAGATAAAAGTAGTACATAGGCTCCTCGAGTCTATGCCTTTACATGAAAATGTGAAGTAAATCTATCTATGTTTATCGGTAACAACATTGACAACAACACGTCCTTGTAGAGATTTGGACTACGTCAATGCTGTAGTCCGCCGAGTGACTTTGACTCGGCCGAAATTGCGTCAGGCGAGATTGGGCCCGTCGCTGATGTAATGCACACGCCGGCGCCGATGGTCACATGCACGGCTACCGCCTTGTCATTACGGAAGCGGCGTAAAAGTTTGACCTGGGAAGGAGGAGCGGCGGGGCGCGGCGCGGTGTCGTGTATTATTGAAATTACGTTGCCGGCGGACACGTCAGCGTCAGCGGCAGCGCGGGCGCGCGCGATCGTTAGGGCCGATTGATTGCGCGGCCTGGCCTCAGCCAGCCCGGCGTCGTGCCCGGCCGCGATTGGACCACGTGGAGGGCGGTGCGCTGACGTGGCGCCGCGCCGCTGGCCCCGCACCTGTTGCTGCCCTCAAACTTTGATGGCGCAGGGTGCTCACCCAGCTGCCGGTGGGCGGTCGACCAGGCTACTCACGACCACGCTCCTCACGGATTTTAAAGTCCTTTTACGATGACAAAGTTCTCGTCCTAACATTAAGAGCCTCTACCCGTTTAGGCCGAGAACGCTCAGCCATTTTCGACAGAGATCTGTTTGCAAAACACCAGCTATTCATTTACCCGTTCATACACGCGAACCGTACCTCGCAAACAGCTTTTAATCAATTTGCGTGGTTATGGTATATCGTCCCAAATTTGCGATTGGATAGGGGACTTCCTGTCAGAGAGGATGCAGGTCGTAATAATCGGTGATAAGGCAGCGACTAAAACAGAGGTGATATCCGGCGTTCCACAGGGTAGTGTTATTGGTCCTCTGCTGTTCATTGTTTACATAAACGATTTAGGCGAAAATCTAAGTAGCTCTTTTAGGTTATTTGCAGATGACGCCGTCATTTACCGTCTAGTAAAATCATCTGAAGATCAAAACCAACTGCAGAACGATCTGAATAAGATTTCAGTATGGTGTAAAAATTGTCAATTGACACTAAATAATGAGAAGTGTGGAATCGTCCACATGAGTAAAGAAAAAAAAATCCGTTAAACTTAAATCAATCAAAAGTTAAGACCGTGAACTCCACAAAATTAAAATGGAAAGAATACGTAGATAATATCGTGGGAAAGGCGATCATAGTCTGCGTTTTATTGACAGAACCCGTAAAAAATGCAACAGAACTGCAAAATAAACTTCATACACTACCCTTGTCCATCCATTTTTGGAGTATTGCTGCCCAGTGTAGGGCAGGGGACATCGAAAGAGTCCAAAGAAGGGCAGCTCGTTTCGTATTGCCACGCTACAGGAGAGACAGCGTTACGGAAATGATACAGAATCTGGGATGGGAATCATTACAACGGAGCTTATCTCTGCGGCGTGGGCTACTTACGAAATTACAATCGCCGACATTCTCCTCCGAATGCGAAAATATATTGTTGACTCCCACTTACATAGGTAGAAATGATCATCAGAATAAAATACGAGAAATCAAAGCTCGAACGGAGAGATTGAGATATTATTTCTTCCCACGCGCTATTCGAGAATGGAATGGGAGATAAATAGTATAATGGTGGTTCGATGAACCCTCTGCCAGGCACTTAAATGTGATTTGCAGAGTATCCCGTGTAGCTGTACATACGCTATCGTCTGGAATACGTGTCTCACAAGCACACGACATGGGTATCGGATTTAGATTTTTTTTTTTTTTTTTTTTTTTTTACGTGAAGCCAGAACACATAATAATAACAATCAGCCAAAGCCATTTCACGAAACTCTCAATAATTCTCCAGAAAATCGACTTTGAAGTTTTGCAAGTACACGTGTTGCTGTGGCCTTCAGTCCGGAGACTGGTTTGATGCAGTTCTCCACCTTTCTCTATCCTGAGAAAGCCTCTTCATCTCCTCATAACAACGACAACCCACATCCATTTGAATCTACTTACTATATTCATCTCTGCGGTTTTTATCCCACACACTTGCCTCCAACGCTAAATTCACAATTCCTTCATGTCTAAGAATGTGTCCTACCAATCGATCCCTTCTTTTGGTCAAGGTATGCCACAAATTTCTTTTCTCCCCAATTCTGTGCAGTGCCTCCTCATGAGTTACGCGATCCACCCACCTAATCTTCAGCATTCGTCTGTAGTACCACATTTCAAAAGCCTCTATCCTCTTCCTGTCCGTATTATTTATCGTCCATATTTCACTCCTATACAAGGCAACACTCCACACAAATGCCTTCACAAAGAACTTACTTACACTTAAATTAATATTCGATATTAACAAATCTCTTTTTCAGGAACGCATTTCTTCCCATTGCCATTCTGCATTTTATATCCTCTGTACTGGTACCTCCACATATTATGTAACAAAACTCATCTACCACGTTTATTGTTTCGTTACCTAATTCCTTCAGCCTCGTCTGATTTTCTAACACTGCACTCCATTACCCTAGTTTTGCTCTTGTTAATCGTCATCTAATATGCACCTTTCAGCACACTGTCCATTCCGTTCAATTGCTCCTCCACGTCCCTTGTCTCTGACAGAATCACAATATCATCAGAAAAACTCAACGTTTATATTTCTTCAACCTGAACTTTAATTCCTCCAAATTTCTCCTTGCTTTCCTTTATAGCTTGCTCAATGCACAAATTGAATAACATTGGAGAAAAGGCTACAACACTGTCTTACATCCTTCCCAACTCTGCATCCCTTTCATGCCCTTCAACTCTGATGATTGCTGTCTGGATTTTGTAAAAGTTCTAAATAACCTTCAGTTCCCTATATTTTACTCCTGCTGATTTCAGAATTTGAAACAGTTTATTCCAAAAAACATTGTCAAAGACTTTCTCCAAATCTACAAAATCTAGAAATGAAGGTTTTCCTTTCCTTAATCTACTTTCTAAGATGAGCCGTAAGATGAGTATTGCCTCCCGTGTTCCTAGAATTCTCCAAGGCCGGCTTCTACCAGCTTTTCCGTCCTTCTGTAAATAATTCGTGTTAAAATTTTGGAACCATGACTTATTAAAATGATGATTCTGTAATTTTCCCACCTGTCTGCACCTGCTATCTTTGTAATGGGGATTATTACATTTTTCTTTAAGGCTGAGGGTATTTGCCCTGACTCTTGCATCTTACGTACCAGGGGAAACAGTTTTGTCATGGCTGGCTCTCCCAGAGACTTCATCAGTTCTGAGGGAATGTCGTCCACTCCAGGGTCCTTGTTTCAATTTAGGCCTTTCAGTGCACTGTCAAATTCATCTCTCAGTATACTATCTACTATTTCATCTTCATCTACATCCTCTTCCCTACCTATAGTCTTCCTATATAAGTTCATTTCCTTTGTAGAGCCCCTGTATATCATCTTTCCATCTTTCAGCTTTCTCTTCTTTGCTGAGAATTGGTTTTCCATTTGAGTTATTTACATTCATACAGCTAATTTTCTTGCCTCGAAATTTTTTTTTTTTTATTTTCCTGTAAGCGGTATCTATTTTTCCCCTACTTATACATTCTTGCACAGTAACTACCAACAATTCAAAACAGTCGCAACATCTGTCGGTGTGGCTTGGGTTACACAATTTTAATATTTAATGGTAATTTTTACGAAAAATGCACGTATTTTTGTTTATTCGTAATTTTCTGTATTTTACAAAACGTTGTTAATAATGATGGTTTCAATCAAAAAACATAACTCACATTTTTTACCGTACCGGCTTCACTATTAGTTGATGACGGTAGTCTTTAACGGTTCAGTTTGTGAAGAGGTACGAAGCTATTTTTGGAATGTCATCTCCATAGCTACTAATGGCTTTCCAACCAGATAATCATCGTTTTAATTTACGATAAGGTTTCAGCTCGTCTACATACATTTAACCCTTTAGTGACTAAATTATATACAGAAGTTGTAGACTTTTTATGAATACTATATTGGGCTAAGAAGTCATACATAAAATCATAGTTTAAATCTTGAAAGTGAGAGTTTAGCCTACGGGTATAAAACATTTGTGGGCACTATTGTTCCCACCGAACTTTGCAGTAACTGGACTTGATAATTAAATAAAATGTACATCCTTTATTTTTAGTACAAAAAGCGTATTAAACATTTGATTTACTTTTATATTAGTTCATATTGTCCATTGAGTTCACTAAGGTGACGTATTATGGAAGTTAGAGTAGCATGGTGCTACACACATAGACGACAGTTGCTACTTATTTTTGTCCTCTTTTCTTTGTTTTCGGTACTACATTGGCGGCATCTCCTGTTTGTAGTATTGTTGGCAAATGAGTTCCAACTTTCGCCAGACGAACTTCATCTGGAACTCCAGACACGCCTCTTTCTGGTGTCTGAAAATGAACGGGCCTTCCCTTACGACTTGACAAGCCAGAGATGAGCTGCCTTGCCAAATGCAATGTAAATGTTAGCTGATCTGCTTCTATAACTTCCACATAAAGTAGACATTGACAACTACCAAATATACAAGAAAAATAGTCAGTGCCACCCCTTTCAAGAACGACGACCTACAACATACCGTTCTCGCAGCTGGTCGAATCGATGCACCCTCCCATTATTTTATTGTACTCTGACACAGGCAATGGACAGAATACCTCACTTCTGCTTCCATCTTTTGTTACAAATCTGAGAAGTATTTGGTGACTCAAAATCCACAATCAGAGTCAGCATTGACATCTGAATCTTCTACATCTTCTGGTAAAGTGTACAAAATTCTCAAAACCTCTTCTGGCATGAATGCAGGCATTCAAAACAATAAGAAACAAACAATAACTACAATGTCAATTGCACAGCCATACACACTGCATTTCACACACATTCAGTGGCAAACACTTCCCACTAACTTACCTTGTAATATTTATGTAATTTGCATTGATATCCAGCAAATATACACGAATACTATCACCCCCATAAATATTTATCTAGTTATTTAATGCTCAGACATCTGATACATAGTCATTAGTCTTCTAACTTCCCAATACAACTGACCACCTGACATCCCGTCACAATACTGCTGTCTTTCACAGTTTCTGAGATGCTCCCAGTTCATAATGGTGTTTTCTCTTTCACATAAAACACACTTCGGTGAGGGTAAGATTCCAATCCTGTGCAGGTGTTCCGCAAGGCAGTCGTGGCCAGTAATTCTTCGAAATGCTGCCACAGTTTAACCTTCGTGAGTGTTTGGGGAAATGCGTTCTTCTCTTCATAACAGTAGGAGCCATGTTTTTCCTTGCCCTTGTCAAGTGGTTATAAAACCTCTTATTGAATCTCTTGTTGATAAGTCTTTTAATGGAGATGTATGATAATTTTGGGCAATTTGTTTGAGAAATCTAGGTCCCTTTTCTGCCTAGAAAGTCTGCCATTTCATTCCCATGTATACCTGTATGTGCTGGTATCCACTGAAAAACTATTTGAGTTCCAGCTTTGGTGAGTGAGGCAACAGAGGATTTTATTTCATTTATGCAAGTAGACAAATACAACATGAGTTACTTCACACGCAAAAGAAAAAAAAACAATAAAAAAAACGCTGTTATGGTCGAAACAGCGGCTTGTCTTCCCGCGAAAACTGCGCTTCTGCATTGACTAACTAACAATGTAGAAATACAACCACTTTCGCGCGCAGTTGACAACCTATATGTAGTTAGCACACTCTAACAGAGATGGTAACACAAGTTAGAGTTAGGAACACACATTTTAGAGCGGGAACAAATAAATGGGAACTATAGTTCCCACTCGTCACTAAAGGGTTAAACAAAAAATGGAATTAGAGATCCCAAAATGTTTTATATAAGTGAATTCGGAAACAAACGAAAAAATTCTTCTCACAGTGGGATTCTAACCAGCGAATCTATGGTTGTGGGGGCCAGAACGCTACCACCTTTATTTATTTATTTGGGAAAAAGGACTACAAAAGGAATGGAAACTAAAGTGCCACCGCCACTTTGACCCTAATAATAATAATAATAATAATAATAATAATAATAATAATAATAATAAAGAACCTCAACCGCTTTACGCGTTGGCGCCTGACTAAAACTACCCCTGCAAACTAACTATATAAGGGAGCAGAAAGAAAGAAAAGGAAGGGGAATGTGTAGGAGACAAAACAAAGAAATTCTCTTTATTCACATTACTATGATTTTATTTCATTATTCTCATTTATTTATTTTTATTTAATACGTCTTAATGTTCGTTGTATAGTTCATAAGATCTCGGTTGCCTGCGACTATACCGACAGATGCTGTAACTGGTTTTATAAGTGGTACTTAAGTATACTAGCAAAACTTGAAAGTAGATTATCTCGAGAATTTTTGAGAGTTGCGTCGATTGGCTGATGCTGATAGTTATTTACGTTCTGAACTTCATGCACGATAAATATAAAGAAATGCTAAAATCCAATACCCATGTGGTCTCGTTGTCAGCCAGGAATAGGAAAATCCGGCCATTTAATACAGACACCGGTATTTTAGTCCTGAATAACCGGTCGTTGTCGTCGCAGACCTCAGTCTGGAGGCAGAGATGAGTTTCGACCAAGGATGGTGGCGTTTGAGGGCAACACTGGGCGACAACTGTCTAGTCAGTAGCAACTCAGCCTTGGTACAAAACTTCATGTGATGGTTCAGTCTGCATATATGCATAAAACTCTGAAAAGTTGTCTTCCTTGACTAGCGGCCAGTGCCTGGTACAGTGAGTGGAGTGTAGCCTCGTGGTGAAGAGGCAGTATAATGGCACAAACACACTATTTGGGCCCTGTTCTGCAGGGTAGAATACTCGGTCGCCTTGAAGCGGACCAGACACAGACCGAAGTCTCAGTAGCCTCGAAAGTGTTACAAAGTGTCAATTCTAGGCTTTGGAGAAGATTCCGTGACACTGGGAATGTTCGTCATAGACCGGTACCAAGTCGACCAGGAGGACCGATGTCTGGCTGTAACTGCCCGACGAAACAGAAATACACCAGCAAGACAATTGTTTGCAGATCTCGCAGCTACCCCAGGGGCTGTAGTTTCCCGCCAAAGCGTGTACCGGAGGCTCGGAATGGCAGGCCTGTTTGGCAGACGTTCAGGGGTGTGCACAGTGGAGTCAGTTTCATCAAAACTGGACCATGAATGACTGCAGGAATGTACCCTTCATAGATTAATTCCGTTTCAGTTTACAGAATTATTCCGGTCGCACATTTCTGGAGAGAACCTGGTAGCCGTTACGACCACAGAAGCATCGTGGAAAGGGACCAGTACGGTGGTAGTGGCGTCATGGTGAAATAGCCGTATGGTACTCCAACATCTTACAGAGATGAGGTACAGCGAGCACACTTTCACTCTTCAGAGGTGCGGTTGGTCAACTTCCTCTTTACCGACGATAAAGCCTATCCGTATCGCGCTGCTCTGGTGGATCATTTCTTGAAGATATTCATCGTATGGACTGGCCAGCGAGGTATTCCGATGTGAATGCTATTGAACAAGCCTAGGAGGCGAACAGCATCTCGGCAGCCGCCGCGAAGGCCATTCCAAGAACTGCGTTTTTCCTTTTCTTAGGAACGCCATCGATTAGCAAGAGAGCTCTTAGACTATCTGGTGGAGGGCATGCCACGTCGCTGCAAAGCATTTGTGGCTGACACTTCCGAGTTTAGTGTTCCTACGAGGTGTACCGTAGCTATCAGAACGTTGCTAACACTTTTGTTATTTTATTTTATTTTTATATTTATTTATTTATGGGGGTGAAAGTTGGGTGGATACAGATTACCTTATTCATGAGGTAGAGGTCAGATCTGAAAGTAGCAATAATGATTGCAGGTAGTAATAGATGAGAACAATGGCAGGAGGGTGTCCATAATGAGGAAATCAAAGAAAAACTGAGAATGAACACCATAGATGAAGCAGTTAGAGCGAACAGACTGAGATGGTGGGGTCATGTTACACGATGGGAGAAGCAAGGTTACCTAAGAGACTCATGAGCTCGGCAGCGGAGGGTAAGAGGAGCCGAGGTAGACCAAGAAGACTTAGATGAATGATTTTGAAGTAAAAGGCGTAACATCAGACGAGGCATCAATGTTAGCATTGAATAGGGAATCATGGAGGAATTTTATTAGAGTTACTGTGCGCCAGACTAAACGCTGAAAAGCATAATCAGTCTCTAATGATGATTATGATTATTTATTTATTTTTTACTTATAGGCTTTTTAACTGGTAAGGTTTTTCCCACTGAATGGGGAGTTGGCCCATTGCATTAACCCCCAACCTGGAGAGTAGGGATAATTTTTGATCAAGGTATTCTTCCTTTAGCCTTTTGTTCAAATGTTCGTTAACCTTAAGGGACTTAATTGCGGGGTCTTCAGTCCCTAAACTTACAAACTACTTATGGACTACCTTATACTAAAGACGACACAAACATCCATGCCCGAGGGGGGATTTGAACCCACGACCGTAGCGGCCGTGCATACTGTGACTGCCACGCCGCAGACAGCTCGGCCACTGCGGCCGGCTAGCCTTTGGTAATCCAGTAGCTAACTACAAGGCAGTGGATGCTAGTTTTAGTCCACCCCGGGTATTTTATTTCCCCGGTATCTACCATATCTGGTGAGCATTTCCCTATCTGCCGATGGTCGACTAGCAACTCCACATGGTATAAATGTCAACATGAATAAAACGAAATACATGGTAATTGGTGGAATAAATGAAGACTTATTATTAGAAGAAGGGATGGGAACAATAACAACTACGGAGGAATATAAATATTTAGGAGTGAAAATTACAAATGATGGGAAACAGGAAAAAAGAAATTATATCAAGAAGAAATGCAGGGAAGACGACGATTTCTTTGTTGAATGGAATTCTCTGGGACAAACACATAAGTACAGATAACAAAATAAGGATATATAAAACAATAGTTCGGAGCATTATTACATATGATTCAGAAGTGTGGACAACATAATGGCAACTGAAATCAAAATTTTTAGCCACAGAAATGGATTTCTGGAGACGTTCAGCAAGAAATCAAGAAGAGAAAGAATAAGAAATGAAGTAATCAGAGAAAAAATAAAATGTAAAAATTCAATTATTGAATTCATCGAGCACAAACATCAAAAATGGTACGGACACGTCAGAAGAATGGGACAAGAAAAGGCTTCCAGAATGCATACTCGACTGGACACCGAACGGAAGAAGAAAAAAGAGACGACCACCTACCACATGGATGCAGGAAGTTCAGTGAGGAAGAACAACATTCCTGAGGACTTATGGGAGGACAGAAGGGTGGAGAACAATAATTAGTAATAGTTTTTGAAACATTTTTGTTTCACTTTTTTTGGGCCACAGCACTCTTATTTAAAATTATATATAGAGAACAGTCTGGAGTGCAATGATTAATTTTATTCGACTAGTTTCGATTTTCTTTTAGGTCATATTCAGGAATTTTAACTCTATCGATGTTGTGGAACAAGAGTAAAACGAAGATAATGCAATGTAATGTCAGAAAATCAGGCGATGCTGAAGGAATTAGATTAGGTAATGAGACAATAAAAGTAGTAGATGAATTCTGTTATTTGGGTAGCAAGATAACTTCTGATGGCCTAAGTAAAGAAGATATAAATAGCAGAATGGCTATGGGAAGAAAACCGTTTCTAAAGAAGAGAAACTTGTTAACATCCAATATTAATTTAAATGTTAGGAAGTCCTTTCTGAAAGCATTTGTCTGGAGTGTAGCATTGTATGGGAGTGAAACATGGACGATAAGGAGTTCAGATAAAAAAAGATAGAAGCTTTTGAAATGTGGTGCTACAGACGAATGATGAAAATTAGTTGGGTAGATCACATAACTAACGAGGGGGTGCTTAACCAAATCGAGGAGAAAAGGAGTTTCTGGCATATCCTAAGAGAAGGGATAGATTGGTAGGACACATTCTGAGACATCAAGGAATTGTCAACTTGGCATTAGAAGGAAGCGTGTGGGGTAAAAATCGTAGAGGAAGACAGAGGGACGAATATAGTAAGCAGATTCAAAAGGATATAGGTTGCCGAACGTATTCTCAGATGAAGAGACTTGCACAGGACAGGGTAGCGTGGAGAGCTGCATCAAACCAGTCTGCGGACTGAAGACCACAACAAGAACAACACGATGTTGTGGAGCTGGCTGGTAAGTGAGAGCCTTCCAGTGCGTCACTGTAAGGCTCCCAATTACAAGCTAGCTCCACAACACCGATGGAGTTAAAATTCCTGAAGATGGTCTAAAAGAAAACAGAAACTAGTCGAATAAAATAAATTATTGCACTCCAGACTGTTTTCTATACATAAATAATTAGTAACTCAATGTAATCTAATATAGGTTCTGGGAAAATGTACTGACATTGTAAAACCAGAATAATATTTTTTTACTAGTTATATGGCAATTAGAGTGTGATTAAGCTTCAGTTTGTTCAGCGATCCTTCTGTCATGTTATCGGTTAAACATCATTAATCGTTTTGTGATTACATCCTCGTTTAGTGATTATTCTTTTGGACACTGCTGTAGGAAGGGTATGGTTTATGCACTGTATATAATACGCCGTACTTCAGTCAGTAGGTCTGGTATTATCATTACCAGTACTAGTAGGAGCAATTACCGTATTACTAACTGACCGAAATCTTAATACATCATTCTTTGACCCAACAGGAGGAGGTGACCCAATTCTTTATCAACACTTATTCTGATTCTTTGGCCATCCAGAAGTATACATTCTATTTTTACCAGGATTCGGTATTATTTTACATATCGTTTGTCAAGAAAGAGGAAAAACTGAATCATTCGGAACCATTGGTATAATTTATGGAATGCTATAAATTTGACGAAGGGGCCGACTGTGCAACAAATGTGCTGAAGGAGGACACTCACCAGCTGTGTGACGGCAGACGTGTCTCTGAGCCAGACAGCACTGACGTGGACAATCAGCTGGAGGCCCGCCTCGGTCGATATCAGTCTTTGCCTGGCGACTCATCAAAGTTTAAAACGTCGCAGCCCCGCCCGCGAGCCATCTCCACTCATCCCGTAATCTCGTGACGACTACCCTATGTTTCGTACCACGAAAGACGTATTATAGCCAAAGGGAGGTGTTCTTACCCGCGTACTATATCTTATTATGGACCGAATATGTAAGAGGGTTCTCAAATTGTACAGGGTGATTTTGGTAACTGCAAGAAATGATCGCTGAGAGGATAAGGAGCAGTAAATATTACATGGGCATACGGCCGAAGCGCGAATAAAGGTAGATGTACGCATATGGAAATAAGAGATCTTTGAGTGTGACCTCACTATCAGTACCAGGTAGATATTCAACTAGGGACTATTATTGCCAATATCCATATCAACCAATCCGCGTGTCGAACTCATTGCCTGTCGACTACCTTCCGCTGGTTTCACGTTGGCTCTTCAAGCAAATCACCGAGCACTGCCAATTTCTGATACCAAAGTTATTCAAAAAATGTTCAAATGTTTGTTAAGCTTAAGAGACTTAACTACGGGATTATCAGTCCCTAAACTTACAAACTACTTATCAACTAGCTTATCCTAAGGACGGCACAAATATCCATGCCCGAGGGGGGATTCGAACCCCCGACCGTAGTGGCCGTGAAGACCGTGACTGACGCGCCTCAGTCGCCTCGGCCACTGCGGCTGGCGAAAGTATTTAATAAGGAAGTTGTAGGTCTTGTAACGCACTTTATTGTGCTTTATTACGTCTCGGTTTCTTCAGCATATATATAAGAGCTACAATCTCTTAAAAATCGGATTATTTGTTACTTATTAACATGTAAAGACCCAAACTTGCTATTCATTGCAAATATAGCTCGAGAAATTTAGAAGAGTACTTACTTAAAAATTGAAGAAAAAATTCAAGAAAATGATATTTTTAAAAAAGGCCGTTCTTTTGAAATTGGCTAAACTTATCGGGGGATCGACCTACACTGACGGTTTTAACTGCTTTGAAAGAGTTTTACTTCACGTACATCAAGTAATTTTTTAGATTTTGTTAAATGCAAGGGTCCATAAATGACTTTCATGATCATGCACTTTTTTGGGCAGTTTTTTAACTGGCAATCACAGTTTCTGTGTTATGCATATAACGGTGAAAAAGTAAATTTCAGAGATATTTTCCCTACAGCCATCTGGAACCTATAAAATTTCTTCCTCAAAAGAATCGATTGAACGTAACTCACGTTTTTAGAGCAATGCACTCAAAGAAATGAATATTGGAAACTAATATTGTCTACACAAAATACTAGGAAATGTTTAACTGGCTTTTAGCAGGGGGAACAGTAATAAAATGAAACGTGCTAGGGCATAGTGTGTCAGCTAGAGCGAGCAGCTGATTGTTGCCAACCGGTCTGTGCTGAGCCGGAAAAGTTCTGATCGACGGCGCTTGAAAAATCGTTGATATCTGGGTTTGTAGCCCTGTGCAAGTGTCATTCTGTATTTACTCACGCGTGGCTCGATTAGATAAACATCACTGCTGCAGTCGTTTTCGCCTCAGATGTAAAATAACACAGAAAACAGAAAATTTATTTTATTGTTTTCTTGCGTTTATCGTCATTTTAATAATACTGTGTTAATACCTCTTTATTTTTTATGTAAGGTATTCAATGTTTCGTATATTGCACGATATTTACGCTATACTTCTTGCTGTAGTTAATTTCTTAATTGTTTAAGTGCAACGTAGCAGGGTGTTTTTTAGAAAGAGCCCACGTCGCTTGCCTCTAATCCGCCAACCGCATCAGCTGATGGCCTGCGTGCCTGCACGATTCCGTATTATTCTGTTCACCTTGGCAGGCTTCAGTTTATTACTCAATTATTGATCATACCAAAAACAATAAAAGATATTCTAGTTTCTTTTCTTGAAAATAGCCGTATTCAATATCATCTTTCAAGGTTACTGCTGTAAATTATCAATTACGCACACTCGATTTTTGTTAAGGGAAAACGTTTTCTCTGCTTCAGATGGTTACCGAAAAACATTATTGATATCTAAAAAATGTCAGCAATTTATTTCATTAGACATCATTTTCCTAACAAAGATACTGAGATAGCGAGTTAAAAGAAAACGCTTAACAGAAGTGCACGTTCTTAGAAGTCAATTTTGACACTTGTAACTGTTATGTCAAAATATACAAAATTAATAGCTTGGAAGTAAAAGTCTTTACGAAGAAAGTAAGCCTAAAGCCGTTAATTTAGGTACCCGGAGTTCGAGGCATTCTTTATATTTAAAATTAAAAATGTATGCATAAAATTGACATTTTTTATTTCTTAAAGAAGCCCTTCTTTCGCATATCGCGATATATATTTGCAGTATAAGGCAACGGTATAGAGAACATTTTATGGATATATAGCGGTTTATCTGGTATATGCCGAAATCTTAAAAAGCTATCGATACTTAAAAAAAATCGATAGAGCGTTTTAAGCCCTGAAAATAATTTAAGTTTTATTTCTGAGGTATAGTTTTTTACTTAATAAAAACTGAATTTTAGCCATTTTTCGCATTCATGAAACAGGAACTCAATTTAAAATTTAATTTTGTATACGCTCATTTTTTTTTCAAGGCAATAACTTTTGCATTCGGTTCTCCCTAATGTTTAGACAATATGGAGGACTCCTCCGATATGGTAGCAGTGAAATGTCAGCCCCAGTGTGTGGTTAGAGTTCTGGCGATTGGTTACTGCATTGCTTCCCAAGCTTTTCTAGACCAGGTACCTTCTTTAATTTCTTTGTTGTGACCACAAGGTTCATGAAAAGTAAATTGTGTCACTCTACAAATAAAATTTAATCAACACTTCTAACATAAACGTTAAACGCAAATTTAGTATTTGTTAAAGGTACTGTTGTAATATAAACATCTAGAAGGAAATTAAATTCGGTTTGCAGCAATGTTATTTTAAAGCTTTGATAATATTTGCATGATTGGTATCTTAGGGGTAATACTGTCGCTCAGTTATACGTATAACATAACGTTTTTCAATAGATTTCTGGATTTGGTTTCAAGCAGGGTATCCTTGTTCGCCTAAACAAGTGCTGGAGAAAGATATTATACAGCGGAATGTGATTTCCAAACTGTTATTGTTTGCTTTTGGCTTTTTACAACAAAACTCCAAAGACGACGAATTCAAATGCTTTTAGAATTCAATAAACGCTCACATCACTAGGAGACAAATATATTTCAAATAGTAACGATGTTATCTGCCATCTCTAATGAAATTGTCATGTTATCGTGGATATGACTGAATGACGATGTAAGACGGCATTAATAATTTAAAATGAAAACGTTTGATAAATTTTTCGCGGACCATATTGTACCTCTTACGGACCACTTGTGGTCCGCGGGCTACAGTTTGGGGGCCGTTGGTCTAGTGGGTAATCCTCCCGCACACAACTCCTCACAGGCGTGGCACACCTACTCCCTGTGGGTGAGGTTGTCTTCCGCCCAGGTGATTGGGTAGGCGATGTGGCTATTACATCATGGTGCCTCAGTCGAATGCGTTTCATAAAATATCTGCGAGTATTCATGCAGAACGACTTTAAATGGGAAGTGGTTAAGCAGTGGCGGACTAAAAGGGGTGCGGAGGGGGCGGATCGCCCCAAGCCTCTCGTCTTGGGGGTGGGCCTCCAAATGTTTCGAAAAAACTTTTTTTTTTTTTTTTCTTTTAGCGGCCTTTTGATTCTGGGGCCTACAAATCTCGAAAACAATTTTTTTTAGATTGTCCCGTGCCTCTCTACATTGGGGCCTCCAAAAATAAAAAATTTATTTTTTGATTGTTAAAAATATATTTCCAATTGGACGGGTGGCCCGATTTTGTTTTGCAAGGCCCGGGACTCTGGCGCTTTAGTCCGCCACTGTCGTTAAGGCTAATGCCACACAGGTTCATTGTCAGAATCCTCACGAAGTATAGTCTACCAAAAATACCTGCGTAACAAAACTCCAGCTGATGGTTGAGTATTGCTCGTTATTTTGGGATCCGTACTAGATAAGACTGATACAGGACACAGAGAGGATCCGAAAGAGAGCAGCATGCTTTGTTGGAGCTCCATTTAGCAAGTGCGAAATCGTCACGGTAATGTTGTCACTCTAGTGGCAGACGCTACAAGAGACACGTTCTGTACCGCAGTATGGGTTACTGTCAATGTTGAGAGAGTATCAATCTGTACATATAGCTTCCTCCTAAGTACATCTCGTGGGACGACCATGACGATAAAATTAGAAAGATCACAGCAGACACAGAGTAGCCGGCAGTCGCTTTTCCCTCGCAGTATCAGCACCACCTAGAGAGAAAGCCGCGGCGCTCTTATGTGACGTCATGCAGAGTAGGCTGCGCGCGCTTAGCTGACTGGGTAGCCGCTGGGGCACGGTCCACTATGCCGAAGCAGCCAGCAAGTCATCTACACGAGCGCAGCCTACGCTGCATGACGCCACACGAAAGCGCCTCGGCCTTCTCTCTAGGTTGTGCGACTGGAATAGGAAGGGGTGACAATGATACACAAAGTGACATCTGTGGTGGCTTTCAGAGTATGCATGTTCGAGGGTTGGAACTTAAATACTGGCAACACTGCTGCGGAGACACTATGCATCAGAATCTACTATTGTCGCTGATAGCACACATTACCTTTGAGCAACTGGACTCGCCCGTCTCACGTCACCGGCATGCGTTCAATTAAGGGAAACAGTCACTGGCGAACGAGCGGTCCAACGTAACGGTGTCACTACGTTTTTGAAACAGGAACAACGGAGTTCGATCAAGATTGAATGCGCGTGGGCATAACTGCATAACAATGGGTTCCGCATGAATTGACGGAAATGCAGAAATGGATGCGTTACGACACTGCTCAGACGCAGTTTGAGTGCTATGAGCGCGAAGGAGAGGCTTTCTTACGCCGTATTGTAACACTGGATGAGGCATGGGATACACCGTACGAGCCAAAACTGAAACGCCAATCCAACGAATGGCGTCATTATGGGTCGTCGTGAAAGTCGTGTGTCGGAGTCGGAGTATGGTGAAAGCTACGGTGATACTCGTGCACGATTGTGATGATGTTATCCTAACACATTACGTTCCTCCACAACACACCGTCAATGCACATATAACTGTTCGTTTTGGAACTTCACCTGCGACCAGCTTTGCGAAAGAAGCGGCAACACTTTCTGTGCAACCCACCGATCACTTTGCACGACAATGCGCGGGCGCATACAGCGCAAGCTGTGGCTGCTCTGTTCGGTCGATGGGACTGGGAAGTACTGTGCCATCCACCATACATTCCGGACTCCTTGTGACTTTGATTTGTTTCCGAAGTTGAAGGAACCACTTCTTGACATTCGCTTCAGAATTATACCAGAGATTCTACAGGCAGTAGACCGCTCCATTCTCACCATCAACAGAACAGGCTCTGCTAAAGGTATTCTACGTCTTCCACGTCACTGACAACTTGTTCTACACAAATCTAGTGACTACTTTGAAGGACAGTAAGAGGTGCAAAGATGAAACGTATTTGTGTCGCTTGTGAATAAATAGTTGGCACCATTTAAGTTCCAACAGTCGTATATCTACATTGTGTACCTAGAACACAGGTGCAGGCAGTACATTCCCACTCCCATGGCGTATTCTCATGTTACGTTTTCAAAGACTTAAAACTACACTGCAACCGTTTGAACGCATTACCGACTACATCTACATGTGATCATTATTGTGCTCCGTATCCTGGGAGGATGTTTTACTCCAGTTTACTCCCCATTTTAGTAAAATCACGAATCACATTGCAGAAACTTATTTGATCTTCGTGAACATGCCCACCGTCAGTGTGTGTACCCCTGCTGCGAGGACTTAACCACTAATTCGACGTGAAGTTTTCGCAATTGTGTGTGTCATTTGATAGTTGTTTCTGAAGCAGCTTTCTATAGCACGCCATATTTCGTGAAGTCTGCCATCAGGGTTTTCCGTTTTCTGGCAAATAATATTCAAATGTTTGTAAAGCTTATGGGACTTAACTGCGGGGTCATCAGTCCCGATATTCAATGTACCTTCCTTCTTGAATGAAATGTGTCTTTAATTGTCGAATGACGTTTATCCCCTGTTACATCACTGCCATTGTGTATAACCGTATACATTTCCATTTTAAATGGTCACAGTTAGGACGGAAATTCTATGGTAACCGAACTAAGCAGACTAGTGAGTTTAGTTTAGGTCACAGATTGGTCGCTGACATAAAAACAACTACACTTGTTTTACCTCTAACTGGAAAATGTCGTATTCAGAAGAAAAGACATTCAAGTGTCCTGTGTAACTCAAGTATTGATGACTATAACGTCTAAGTAGAAAGGCCGACGTGTAGTGATACTCAGTGGGGAATACGAAATGTACAGACAGATATTATGATTGATACATTGTTTTCACTTATTAACAGGCGACAGGAATTTTATTCCGTCACCACCTAATTTCTCGCTTAGAGGCGTCCCCCTTTGAAGTGCGGGAAATATATATTTAATTTTGAAGGACTTTCTTCCAGGCAGCTAGAATGAACTGCAAGTAGTTGCAAATTTAAACAGCTTCTTGGCACAAAAATGCCAGCCATTCGAGCATATGTGTATATGTCGGTCAAACATGCAGATACTTTAAAACGAGGTACACCTTACACCTCAGAGCACTGAATGGTAGTAACTCTTATTCAACATTCGCAGAACTTAATAAAACAGTACTATAAGTCAATAAACATAGGTACTGACCTACAAATTCTCAAAACTACAGTTGATTCTAAAAATTAATATAAGAAAACTACATCGAGAAAGGTATAGACAAAAATAAGAAAGTATTAAACGAATAAACATCAATGTGCATCTTTGATTCTATACAAGAAAGTAACTATATAAATAAATCCCAACCCTACATCACACGTGATCACCCCAAACACACCCAATATTTCTATTTTCCTCGCCCCCCCTCGCTCTCTCTCTCTCTCTCTCTCTCTCTCTCTCTCTCTCTCTCTCTCTCTCTCTCTCTCCCTCTCTCTCACACACACACACACACACACACGAAATGATAAACGTCAAAACCAAAATCGCGCGCCACATCACAGACCCGCCACGTAAACAAATGAATACCGTACAGCAACCACAACACGACAAATGCTCTTTGATAGGGAGTGGCGTAAAGCTCCAAAAATAACAACAAAAGAGGATAATACGAAGCAAACGAAAGAGAAGAACGCTAGTAAAGAGCCACACATAAAGGTTTGTAATATCAAGGCGAAAGAATAATAAACAGAAAAATTGGACTGCTATTTGTAAATTAAAACGTATTGTTGTTGTACATGACACGATGTACAGCATGTTAATGGTGACTTAAAGAAATACGCCTGCGGTATGTAAATAAATGTACGCCTAATTCTAAAAAACATTCGCTATTGCACTAAAAGTCTATAAAATTAATGTAAATGAAAGAGTTTTGGTACATATCCTGTATTCAAATATTATGAATTATCTCGAACAGAACAATCTATTGACCCATGGTCAACACGGATTTAGAAAATACCGTTCATGCGAAACACAACTAGCTCTTTATTCACACAAAGTGATGGGTGCTCTCGACAAGGGTTCGCAAATCGATTCCGTATTTCTTGATTTCCAGAAGGCATTTGACACCATACCTCACAAACGGCTTTTAATCAAATTTGCGTGGTATATCGCCTCCAATTTGCGATTGGATAGGGGATTTTCTGTCAAAGAGGACACAGTTCGTAGTAATCGATGGTAAGGCATCGACTAAAACAGAGGTGATATCGGACGTTCCACAGGGTAGTGTCATTAGTCATCTGCTGTTCCTTATTTACATAAACGATTTAGGGGAAAATCTAAGTAGCTCTCTTAGGTTGTTTGCAGATGACGCCGTCATTTACCGTGTAGTAAAATCATCTGAAGATGAAAACCAACTGCAGAACATCTGAATAAGATATCAGTATCGTGTAAAACTTGGCAATTGACTAAGTGTGGAGTCGTCCACATGAGTACGAAAAGAAATCCGTTAAACTATGTTTACAAGATAAATCAATCAAAAGTGAAGTCTGTAAATTCCACAAAATACCTAGGAATTACTATTAATTCAGACTTAAACTGGAAAGAACACGTAGATAACGTCGTGGGAAAGGCGAACCAGAGACTGCGTTTTATTGGCAGAACCCTTAAAAGATGCAACAGAACTACAAAAGAAACTGCATACACTACACTTGTCCGTCCATTTTTGGAGTATTGCTGCCCAGTATGGGATCCTCATCAGGTGGGTTTGACGGAGGACATGGAAAGAGTCCAGAGAAGGGCAGCTCCTTTCGTATTGTCACGATACAGGGGAGACAGCGTTACGGAAATGATACAGGATCTGGGATGGGAATCATTACAACAACGGCGCTTATCTCTGCGGCGTGGACTACTTACGAAATTCCAATCGCCAACTTTCTCCTCAGAATGCGAAAATATATTGTTAACTCCCACTTACATAGGTAGAAATGATCATCAGAATAAAATATGAGAAATCAGAGCTCGAACGGAGAGATTAAAGTATTCTTTCTTCCCGCGCGCTATTCGAGAATGGAATGAGAGATAAATAGTATAACGGTGGCTCGATGAATCCTCTGCCAGGCACTTAAATGTGATTGCAGAGTATCTCATTTAGATGTAGAGTTCAATGATAAATGAAAAACCTGTGTAACGTTATGAAAACTAATGTACAAACATATTTGTGTATTTGAAACACTATTACAATTTTGCCAAATGTTTATACGAGCCACACAAAACTGTTAAACGACACAAGAATTTTCATAAATTAAAGCCAAAAAACCTTATTTAAGATAGCACATCAGTGCTTAAACGGGTTTGGATACATAGGCACAAAATACCGTCCCGCTGGGTTTGCTCCTTCTCTTGTCTGCTCATAGCTTACGAGGCTGTTCAAAAAATTGCGGAAATCTCTCCATAAAATTTTTCTACGCTTTTCACTCACTTCACTCAACACGGATTCTTGTGAAACACAGCTAGTTATTTACTCAAAAGATGTGATGAGTGGTATCGACAAATAGATTCCGTATTTCTAGATTTCCGGAAGGCTTTCGACACTGTAGTTCACAAGCGTCTTCTAATCAAACTGCGCGCTTATGGAATATCGCCACAGTTGTGCGATTGGATTCGTGATTTCCTGTCAGAAACGACACAGCACGTTGTAATTGACGGTAAGTCATCGATAGAACCAGAGGGGCCCATAGGCAGGGTCATGACGCAAGATGCGTCATTTAAATTTTTGGGGTGCCGAAAAATACTTTTAGACAACCTTGGGGGGGGGGGGGCTTTATTAAAGAATTTACAAAAAGTGAAATAAAATATATTTAATTTGAATATTAAATGGCGAAACAGGAAGTAATAACTCGGATGTGGGGGAAGGGGAGGTTGGTCGCAAATTTGAGGGGTGGGTGAGTCATTGGCCAAGGCGGTGGGACCTCTGGATAGAACACAAGTGATATCTGGCGTTCCGTAGCGAAGCCTTATCGATTAGTAAAGACATCAGAAGATAAAAAAATGTTCAAATGTTTGTATGGCTTATGGGACTTAGGGGTCATCAGTTCCTAAACTTAAAAACTACTTATGAACTAGCTAATACTAAGGACGGCACAAATATCCATGCCCGAGGGAGGATTCGAACCCCCGACAGTAGTGGCCGTGCAGACCTTGACTTGCGAACCGCAGACCGCTCGGACACCGCGGCCGGCACACCAGAAGATAAAAAGCAACTGGAAAATGATTTAGATGGCAATTGACCCTTAATAATGGGAATTGTGAAGTCACGACTGAAAGAAGTCCGTTCAGTTTCATTTACACTATAAACCAGTCAGAACTACAGGCCGTAAGTTCAACTAAATACCTAGGTGTAACTATTTCGAACTACTTAAATTAAAAAGAACACATAGAAAATATTGTAGGGTAAGCGACTTCGTTTTATTGGCAGAACACTTAGAAGATGCAACAGTTCTACTAAATAAACTGCCTACACCACATTTCTGCGTCCTATTTTGTATTATTGTTGCGCATTCTGGGATCCACACCAAGTGGGACTGACGGACGATTTAGAAAAAGTACAGAGAAGGGCAGCTCGTCTTGTATTATCGTGATATAGGGGAGTGACAATCACGGAAATGATGCACGGGTTGGTGTGTAAATCACTAAAACAAGGGCGTTATTCGTTGCGGCAAGATCTATTTGCGAAATTTGTTTCACCAACTTTCTCTTCGGAATGCGAATATATTTTGTCAGCACCCACCTATATAGCAAGACATGATCATCAAAATAAAAGAAGAGAAATCAGATCGAAAGCGGAAAAAGTGTTCCTTCTTTCTCCGAGCTATTAGAGAATGGAACTGTAGAGAAATATCATAAAAGCGGTTCGATGAACCCTCTGCTATGCACTTCAGTGTTGATGCAGACTGTGGTCTCGTTCAAAATAACCTCTTACAGTTTGATTACACCGCAGCCAACGTAGTTTCATTTCCAGAAGCAGTCTTAGTACTCCTCTTCCTAGATCGCGCGGAGCATCAGTAGTCACGCACCAACAGGAATTGACATTTTACCCAGGCATCGCAACACTTCCTGATAATACCATCCATTAACAGTTTCTCTCTATGGCACCATGACCTTGACATATGACCTAACCAGACGAGCTTTGTTTTGTTCTTGGTGAATATTTCCCGAAACATTGCGGAGATAGAACCTTGGCCTCAACATCATAAACCTAGACCCAAGTTTCATAATCCGTTATTGGGCTGTATGAATAAAATGGAGCCATACTCCAGAGAAGGATCTCACATCAAAAGAAGGTTCTCTGAGTAAGTTCTCAATTTCGTATGAATAAGAACTTCGAAACATATGCTCTGAGTAGGAAGTTCATTGTCGCTAGCTCCCCTCTTTCTTGGATACGTTCTCCGTGTGTCATGTTCACCACAGAACAGCTGTTCAATCGTTTATTTCTTTAAAAAAGCCCAATCAGGCTAATTATTCTGTGTACAAATATGGATTATGCATATACTGGTTGAGGAAGAACTGTACTATTTTTAGATATACGGACTTTTTACGAAAATGTATTCTTCTGATGTTGCAAAATTTTCGTGTGCGAGAAACGTTTTTGTTATTGAAGTTGGATTAGCACAATTTGCGAAAGAAATTTTGAGAATGCATCACATTTTCATCTGTTTCAATGTGGAACACTGACAGAGCTTTCTAAAACGAGATACTTTTTGTTAAAGGTGACACCCAACGGTCTGCTCATAAACGACAGGCCATGCGATTTTGTTACTGTACAAGAAAGACAGCTAGATATGTAATTAATCAGTTATTAATTTTCCTGTCATGTCTACTAACTTACAATGTAACAGAATTTACGATTACGAAGTCAGAAAACGAATGTTAAATAGGCAAACCGGTTTGGGTAGAATGAACAAGAGTAGTACAAAAAACAATACTTCAGTACCCGATATTGCAGCAATGTTTATTTTGTGATATAGACTGTGAAGTCCTGGGATGCACTTTATTTGGAATTAACGTAATAAAGCCTTATTAACAGAAACTATGTAAAATATGCAATATTATTTTGCTATGTAGCTGTTTACAACTATAAATATGCATTCCAAACAAACGGGTAAGGCACGCAGCTGAATCCACTTGTGTTTCATTTCTAAGTCGGTAATGAAAAAACTTCTCTGACATCACTATGATCACTATATAAAATGCTTGAAGTGTCACACTTATGATTTTTGTGAAGGTAGCGTCTCGTCAGCAAGATGTTTTTATTTTTATAAACATTTTATCCTCTCGTATTTCATCACACTACATATAAAGGAACTTTATCTGCCTTCTAAGCAACACAAATTTTATTTTTACTATAAAGCACAGTAAAACCTATCCTTAATACAAGTTACTCAGCTGGTACTAGAGAACTCACTTCAGAAAACATAGAATGCTCTCCGGTCGTGAGAAACAACTCTCGTTTTATTCATACGAAATCGGAGAATGTTCTCTGTTGTGAGCAACTTTCCCCACCCTTTTCCTCACGCTGAGGACATACTCGGTTGAAGACTATTCTCTGACTCGTTTTATTCACGCGAACTTGACCTTGTTCTCTGGAATCCGGAGTATAAAGTAGATACTCTGTTTTATTCATACGGCGCATTATTCCATTAAGAACGATACAATGGTCTATCTGGTCTTGACTCATGGGTCGAGGGACAAGATTGGCGGCAACACGATGCATTTCAAGATGCTGTGTCAGAATTTCAGGACGTGATCCAACTGAAATGCCACATTATTCTCCAATCTCTCAAGCATCCAGTCTTTGATTGAGACGAGCAATTTCGTTAACTTTTGTGACAAGATCGTCGTTGGTTGGTGACGGAGGACGACCTGGCCTTTAACTCTCATCACCTAAAGCAACAGGAATCATTTAGTGCGTTACTGTAAAGGTTTCCTTGAGTTTCACGCAAAATTTAGTGCAGATGTTCCTCTAATTCTCTCACTTCGAAATTCGCAAAATGTATGACGCAATATTCTACTCAATATATCAGACATGCAATAATGAAACATCCGCCTATTATAAACAAAGTCGTGTGCAGGGGTGCCAACTGTGTTTCCCTCCGCACTCCATTGACGCGAAATTACGAATGTCTGACTATTCTGAACGGAACTCGTATTTGCTTAGGCCACATTCCTTGGCCGCTCGACAAGCCCGCCCACTGCCAGACACAATCTATTCCAGTGAACGTAGAATTATCGATCTCTTGCCAAATTAATCTGCACTGCTGTCCAAGAAAAGTGTAGCAGTAATTGATTGCAAGTTCCATAAGGTAGAGCAGTATTTCACAATGATTTTGTAGTGGATTCCACAATTTTACTGGAAAACTTTCGTGATCTGAAAGACAAGGGTTGGAACTTAAGAGTCGCAACCAGGGGTGGCTCGTTCTAAAAGGGCACAGGGCCCGGCCCCACCAGAAAATTGATATACTTTTGCAGTATTATATCAATCAGTTGGCGTGTGACATGATCCCCTCGACATCCTAACTCAATTTACAATGACGCAATTAAACGGTTTCTCTTGCCTCTCTGCAGCATAGCTGCCGACAGCCGAGGGCCTACGGCGGCTACCCTTAACCCCCCCCCTCCCCCCAATTTGCAGTCGCAGTGACGTCACAGGTGTTTTCCTTGCCCCTCCTCGCCCCTCGCAATAGTGCTGCTGGCGGCCTGCCAAAGCGAGCCCCGGTGAAGCGGGCTGCACCTGTTGCGCTCCCCCTTCCCACCCCTCACGCACCGGTGCACAGGTTCGCAGAGTTTGGGGCCGGGAACCCTGGACCCTTAGCATATCACCTACGTCAGAACGTATGAGAGCTGTGTCGTTGCAACTTGAGTGTTCGTAAACACAGTATAAGATGAAGTAGATTCTTTGCGTAAAACACCTGTTGTGACTAATACAACACAAAACCTTGGAAACAAGTTTTATTCACACGATATACATGTCTGTCTGCACACCACAACAGTTTACATTAACTGAAAATACTGGCAACTGGTGGGACAACACCGCCGATGACATAGTCCGAAGCGTCGGCGACCACAATTAGTGGCAATAATGGTGTACATGGCATAAGGCAGTGAGCAGTTTGTAGACGGGTCTTTAGTATCTGAAAGGCTCAGTCACATGTGGGAGACATAAAGGGGACGTTCTTTTTACATAGATGATATAGGGGACTTGCAATGTGAGCAGCGTCAGAAATGAATTTTCCATAATAGGAGATCGTCCCGAGTAAAGATTTAAGCTGTCGGCCGGGAAAGGCGTGATACCGCCTCAACATGTGAAGGTGTCGGAGATATTCCCGCACTGGAAATTACGTGGCCTAGATAAATAATGGAAGGTTTGAAAAAGTCACATTTGTTCAAGTTACATTTTAACCCTGCTGATCTGAGTGTTTGGAACAGATGCCGAAGGTTACTGATGTGGTCTGCTGGAGTTTTACCAGTGACGATGATGTCGTCGAGATAGTTCATACAACCGGGTATTCCGGCCAGAAGTTGCTCCAGGAATCTTTGGAATATAGCGGGAGCGCTTGCGAAACCAAACGTTAACCTGACATTAAAGTTTTCTGGGTATGGTACCGCGTCATGATGTAAGGCTATTACTTGAATAACCAACGTTTCGGCCAACGTTACAGTGGCCTTCATCTGGGTAACTGGTGTGAGCTGGTTGTTACTACACTTTATATTACTTTCATTTAGGCATTACGTCATAATTGGCTACCGGCCATCACAGCGTAATAGGCCGCACTGACATCACAACACGCGAGCGTCACCAGTAAGCTACTGCCGCCGCGCGGCCCACGGCCAGCAGGAGAGAAACGGAAGCCCTCACCCCATTCGCCGATGAACACCAACCATGTCTCGCTATGCAAGAAGCAATAGGCAACGGCTAACCCCCACCCCTTCCACCTCAGCATCCTATCAAAAACAAAAATAAAGTTCCACTCTTCCGCTATACATTCACCAATAACATCGTTTATTTAAAAAAAAAAAATTATGACGTAATGCCTAAATGAAAGTAATATAAAGTGTAGTAACAACCAGCTCACACCAGTTACCCAGATGAAGGCCACTGTAACGTTGGCCGAAACGTTGGTTATTCAAGTAATAGCCTTACATCATGACGCGGTACCATACCCAGAAAACTTTTATGTCATCTGACTTTGGCCGCGGAAGCCTACGTAATTATATACAAACGTTAACCTGTTTAATCTATATAGACCAAAGGGTGTATTAATGACAGTAAAGGTTCATGCCTCTTCTGAGAGGGGAATTTGGAAGTACGCTTCCGCTAAATCTATCTTTGAAAAATGTGTTCCACCAGACAGTTTGAAAAATAAATCTTCCATTCGGGGTAGGGGATATTCTTCTTTGGCTTTTTGATAGTGACTAAAGGAGTTGCCCATGGGCTGTAGCGGATAGGTTCCATGATACCTTCCTTGGTGAGGCGGTCCAGCTCTTCACGAAGTGGTTCTTGCACGGCGTGTGGAACTACCTGGGCCCGGAAAAACCTCGACCGGGCCGACGGGCGGAGCGAGAGAGTGGCCTGAAAGTTCTTGGTGCAGCCGGTTCCTGGTGTGAAGAGGTCGCGGAACTCGTTGCATAAGGCGTCCACTTCCGGGAAGGGGACCTGAGAAGATAACAGGTTGATGTTATCATCAATGAGGAATCCTAACGTGCGAAAGGCTTCAAGGCCAAACAGATCAGCTGTATGTGGATCTTTTACAATTAAGAATGTGACGTCTCTGGTGACCGACTTGTACGCAACTTTTGCTGTAAATTGACCCAATAAGGCAATTGACTGCTTGTTGTATGTGATCAACCGCTTTGGCGTGGGAAACAGCGGAGGTGAGACAATTTTGGTATATGATGTATAATTGAGTAAAGTTGCTGCCACTCCTTTATCAACTTGCAGCTCATGTGGTTGGCCATTAATGTGAACACCGATTAGAATTTTAGAAGCATTCGTCGAAATAGGGCTGAGCTGGTTTATATCCATCGGTGCGTCTGGCGATGGATTACGAGGACCTGATGGAGCTTACATGTTCATTCAACAAACAATGAGAACATAAGGCTCACCTGTCAGGACAGTATTCCCTGTCATGGTCCCGGTAGCATTGCGGGCAGGAGGGAAGACGCAGTGGTTGGTGTCGTGGTTGGCGCGTCCATCCTGAGGCGGGAGGTTGGTTCCGGCGATCAGGCGGTGGCCGGGCCGCGGGGCGTCGTCGTTGTTGGGGCTGGCGGCGCCGGACACCGCCAACTGCTGCGACGTCCTCTTCCACTTTGTACGACGTTGGCCCGTCTTGGGAGTCCCGGGTGCCAATCGCCGCGACGTAAGCCCAAGACTCGAGGCGGCGGCTGGCAGTTGTAGAGATTACGAAATCGTAAGTTCTCTCTAATACTTGTTCTAAGGAGGGATTTTGCATTCGTAGCCGGCGTCCGGCGCTGCTTGTATAATATGGTCCCTGACCATTTCGTCAGCATATGACTCTTTAGAAAGTTTGGTGACAAATTTACACTTGCGGCTGAGACCTTTCAGCTCGCCTGCCCACTGGCCATACGTCTGTCCCGGTTTTTTACGACTCTGGTAAAAATCAACTCTTGCTGCCAATATATGGTAATTGCGAGTATAATAAGAGGACATAATGTTGCTGATTTGAGTAAGTCTCAGGGTATCTGGATCTTCAGGATGCAACTTAGCTAAAAGTTCATACATATTGGAGCGCTTCCATCACAGAAAGCAAGAGTGCTGCTCTTCATCATCGCTAACCTTGTGAATGGCAAAATGTTGACGGAGGCGCTTTTCGTACGTGTGCCAGTCTTCGGTTTCTTCGTCGAACGCCGGGAATGATGGGGGTGCGGCAGAAAAACCCCTTCCGAGGAATTTTTCCAGCATCTGCTGTTGACTGATCTGGAACTGATGATATAGTACTTTCTGTTGCTCTGCGAATTGTTGGCATATCCCTTCCAGTAACACACGCAAGCCTTCCGCGTTATCCATGGTGGTTGGCACTGTAACACTTCACTACTCGGCTGCGCCACTTGTGTTGTGACTAATACAACACAAAACCTTGGAAACACGGTTTATTCACACGATATACAAGTCTGTTTGCACACCATAATATTTTACATTAATTGAAAAAAACTCGGGCCCATTCCCGGTACAGTGTAACAAAGTCTACTTCCTTACTGACAAAGGTATAGGCCGTAGCCTGAAACACTAAGTCCTAATCGTGATACCATCGGTTGATCGTGGCCGAGTCGGAGTGCGTAGGTGGTCCAGTGGGCTGGCGTAGTCGGTCCTCGGCGTAGTCGTGGTTCGTAACATTCCTCGAGGTGGAACTGCCGTCAGGTCGTTGCGTCCTCCAGATATAGCTGGCGCTTGGCAGAAGGATCCACTGTTGCGAGTGACAGCGACCTCTGCATACGTCAGCGGACAGTGACGTGGTGTGTGAGCTGCGACCTCTGTAAGAGATAGTCCCCTGTTTAGCTTTATTGTTTAAGTGGATGTTGTCATGTCAATGTTTACCAGGCGCGATGGTTGTCTCTAGTCGTCGGCTTTCAGGCTTCGCCTGGTACTCCGATACCTGCGTACGTGGACGTCTGCCGGGTGGTCTGCTGTGTAGGGGCAATTCTTACTGGCGTAACAACACCCTTTTATTTATTAAGTATGGAAGAGATGCTAGAAATCAAGCGGTTAGGCGTACATCAACCAAAATATTTCTTGATGTCTCAACTCGACGGAAAGAGAGAACTTTCTGCTATACATTGTTCTGCAAAGAGCCTTGGCTAACTGTGAGTGAAGAGAAACATTTTTTTTTTTTTTTTTACTTTCTGCTATACATGGTTCTGCAAAGAGTCTTGGCTAACTGTGAGTGATGAGAAACTTTTTTTTACTGTGTGTTGTTTGGTGGCTGCAAGGATCAAGCATTTAAGTGAACGAATTAAGGAACATGAGGAAAGTGAACTTGATTTCGAAAATTCTTGTATACGGTATATAAACCGTTTGGGACAATTACCATTGCTGTTCAGATTGATTTGGCGTATAAAATGTCAGTTCAGAATTATAATGAATTAGTTACGAAGAACAGACACATATGAAACAATAGTAGAGTGCTTAATGTTTGGCGGATCTCATGAGTTAGCACTAAGAGCTCACAATGTAAAAAAAGTCAGCAAGCTGTACCAATTTCTTGACTTGTTATCTCTTTCTTTTGTGTCCCAGCCTCGTCGCCGCTTTCGTGTCTCTTTTCCGTCGTAGGTGTCGGTGG
Organism: Locusta migratoria; assembly: GCA_026315105.1. Taxonomy (NCBI): domain Eukaryota; kingdom Metazoa; phylum Arthropoda; class Insecta; order Orthoptera; family Acrididae; genus Locusta; species Locusta migratoria. The sequence continues at coordinate 670,842,034 of CM048744.1, forward strand.
GCGAGTGGAATGAGACCGACACAGGAATAAAGATAGCACGCTGGAGCAGGTACGGAGGGGAGCAGCCAGAAACTAGAAACACTAGAGTAAATTAGAACGAGATATATATTGCACAGAATTTATACAATACTTAACTTTTACATAGTACTGCAGAATGTTGATACATAGTTGTTAGAGGTCTGCCTAGTGCCTGTACGATAGCCAAGTCTTCACTGGTGCCTATCTGATTCCGATGGTCCTAACTGGTTGCTATCTCAGTCCCAAGTGAACGATGTCGTTCAGCGGTGGCCACGAGCGGAGTTCCAGCAGAGGGCGCTCGTGGCTGACGTCGTAAGAACGCCGCGCCGTGCGTGCATGGCGGCGCGCGGCGAAAGTAGGTGGCGCGCACTTTGGACTTGTGCGACACCACACCCCTCCCCCCCAAACCGCCGCGCCGTCGTGGCGTAGGGCTGAGGGCCACGGCGACGGCACTGGGAGGAGGGCCTGGGCGGGGGTGTTACTGGTGGGACGGGCGTCGTAGCTGAGGTTGGGATCGAGACGCCGTCCGCGCCCCGGCATCCGCCTTGCGATCCTCCAGGAAACCCACCGAAACCTGGGGAAGGGCGCACACCCCCGCCCAGAGCGAGCAGGTCATCTTCTTCTGAGGTGCGTGGCCCAAGCTGGGGGGGGGGGGGGCGCACGGTCCCGGAGTCCCTCTCGGTGACGCTGTCATCTGCGGCGGCGACAGCGGCGGCGACGACTGCGTCGGAGGTGAGTCGACGTCCATAGGGATCTCGTAGTCCGGGGAAGCTGGGCCCTGCGGCGAGCGATGTGGCTGTGCTCCCTGGCGGTGAACTGGGTCTGGAATCAAGAAACCCGAGAGAGGATCGCGCGGTCTGTGCAGGCGTAATTGGTTTGCGTGGCGCCGCAGCTCCGACCCTGTGGAAGAACGTACAACATACATATTGCGACCGAGCACGCGCTGAATGGTGCCCGGCATCCATCGTGTCTTGTTGTCAGCAAACACCCTGTACAGCACCGGCGTGGAAACCTGAAAACGCGTAGCGCCATACGAACCGACTCGGTGCGTGGGAGGCTGCAGCAGGTGAAGGAGAGTGCGGTGACGGCGGCCGTGTAGCAGCTCGGCAGGAGACGGGCCGTCACGTGGCATGCACCGATACGTAGACAGGAAAATTTGAAGAGCTTGCTGCCTGGAGTGTTGACCTGTCATCTTCTCCATGTGAGACTTGAATGTTCGAACGAAACGTTCTGCTTCACCATTGGACTGAGAGCGAAAAGGTGCGGTGGTGATATGCTGAATGCCATTCACACGACAAAACTGTTGAAATTCCGCACTAACAAACTGAGGTCCATTGTCACTGACGATAGTTTCAGGCAAACCTTCGATGCAAAACACTGACGTTAAGGCACTGATTGTACTAGACGCCGTCGTTGAGTTCATGGCAATTACAAAAGGAAACTTGCTGAAAGCGCCTACAACGATTAACCAGCGCGTATTCCAGAAAGGTCCAGCAAAGTCAATATGTAAACGTTGCCATGGTCCCTTGGGGCGAGGCCAGTCTGAGAAACGTTGCGGAGGAGCCGCCTGATGCTCCGCACAGACCGTACACTGTGACGTCACGCTCTCTATCTGAGCGTCCATACCAACCCAGGTACAATGACGTCTGGCCAATTGCTTTGTCCTAACAATACCCCAATGTCCTTGATGCAGGAGGCGTAATACTTCTCGTTGCAGGGAACGAGAAACAATCACTCTTGCTTGCTTGCTTGCGGTATGCAACAACAGAACACCCTGACTTAAAGATAATGCATGACGTTGTGCAAAATAACGTCGAACCAGAGGCCGATCAATGTCTTTGGCTCTGGCAGGCCACCCTGAGCGAACAAAACGTGCTACCACACTTAAGTCTGCATCCGCAGCTGTTTCTTGTGCAACCCGACGAGAGTTCAAAGGGAAATCTGCAACAGCGGAAGCATCTCTGGAGTCTATCTGACAACATGCCATTTCTGAAGAATCAAATGATACATCCTGGCCAACCGGAAGTCGGGAAAGTGTGTCCGCGTTGGCATGTTTAGTGGTAGGTCGGTACAAAATCTCATACTCATAATTTGACAATATCAAGGACCATCTCTGAAGCTTTTGTGCCGTTCGTGGCGGAATTGGCTTTGTGTGTGAGAACAACGACGTGAGAGGCTTGTGGTCTGTCAACAAATAGAATTTTCTGCCATAGAGATAATGATGAAACTTTGTGACGCCGTAAATGATTGCTAAGGCCTCCTTTTCTATCTGACTGTAATTCTGTTGCGTTGGCGTCAGAAGCTTGGACGCAAAGGCAATAGGTCGATCGTGAGATCCAATGCGATGTGACAAAACTGCACCCAGACCGTACGACGAGGCATCAACTGCTAGCACTACAGGCTTCTGTTGGTCAAAGGGAATCAAACATGCATCACTGAGTAGTGCAGACTTTATTTTGTCAAAGGCAACCTGGCAATCTTTGGACCATACAAAAGGAACATTCTTCCTACGTAAGCGATGCAGTGGAGCAGCAATCTGAGAGGCATTGGGAATAAATCTGAAATAATAGTTAAGCTTTCCCATTACTGCTTGCAATTCATGCACATTCTTAGGAGGAGGCAAGTCTTTGATTGCTCTAAGACGTGACTGTAAGGGATGGATTCCTTGGGCATTAATCACATGGCCTAGGTACTCTATTTCAGTTTGAAAAAACGAACACTTTGCTTTATTGCAACGTAGACCTGCTGCAGTCAAAACTTTGAAAAGGCACTCCAGGTTTGCTAAATGTTCTTCAACTGTACGTCCGGATACCACAATATCATCTAAATAGTTCGAACAACACGGTACAGAAACTGTCAGGTGTTCCAAAAAACGCTGAAAAATTGCGGGGGCGGAAGAACTGCCAAAGGGTAGGCGTTGAAATTGAAAAAGGCCCATGTGAGTATTAATGACGAAAAACTTTTTTGACTCGTCATCAAGCGGAATTTGTAAGTATGCCTCTGGTAAATCAATCTTAGAAAAGAAGCGAGACTGTCCTAATTTGTCCATCAGTTCGTCAGGTCTGGACAGGGGATAAGTGTCTACAATTGTTTGACTGTTCACTGTTGATTTGAAGTCCGCACAGAGACGAAGTTTTCCTGACGGCTTGGGTATAATTACTAAAGGCGGGGCCCACTGACTCGCAGAAACAGGAGAAATCACACCACCATCCTGCCAACGTTTAAGTTCTTCGGCAACTGTATCACGCATTGCAATAGGCACTGGTCTAGCTTTACGAAATTTTGGTGCAGCAGATTCTTTTAAAGTTACATGCGCCACGAAGTCTTTTGCACAACCTAGTTCCGGCGAAAACAAGTCACTGTATTTTTCACACATTGCATTTATTCTGTCCTGAGGCACTATTGACGAAATTTGAAGCACATCTCTTTGAATTGATAAACCAAACAAGTCAAAAGCATCTAGTCCAAAAATGTTCTGTGTAGATTTGGCCTGAAGAACTACAAAAGCAACTGTTTTTGTTACACCTTGAAAAGAGGCGGGCAGGCTGCACGTTCCTAGCAAGGGAATATTTTGACCTGTATAAGCTGTTAACACTTGCTGTGACGGCGACAATTTTGGCGAACCCAGCAGTTCATAAGTGTCTTTATTCATTAAAGTAACAGCGGAACCAGTGTCGAGCTGAAATTTCACAGTCTTATTGTCTATACAAAGATTCACGAAAAGCTTTTGCTTGTGGCGCTCGACAGGTGCGCGAATGTGGGCAACGTCTGATTGAACTTGTTTACTGCGCTTGCGCGGGCCGCGTAGTGAAGTAAGCGGCGCAGACTCGGCACGCAGCGGATTAACAACACTGTCACTAGATGGCACTACCGCCGGATCGGCGTCCGCGCAAGCATGCGAAGCTACTCCAGATGTACTAACTACTGCACTACACTTTTGAGTAGCTACTTCATGTCTACTGTCACTAGCTACACAGTACTGGGCACTATTAGAAGGAGCAGTTGCAGAAGGCACTATTTTCACTACAGGAATGCACTGTTCATAGTCATTTTGCTTGTCCCGAACCCTTTTCCGTTGCACAGAATTACGCGCTCGGCGGCGCTTGCGACGTGGTGCACTATATAGTTTTGCCATAGGCGCAGAACTACTTTATTGCAATTGAGATCCAAGGAAAGCACTGTTCAATTCCACAGCCCGTATAACATTTACAGAATGAACTGTTCTCGCACTCTGCGAAGCACTGTTTCTAACGGTACCGTTCTTTGAGTTTTTAATTTGCATACACACAGACTGTACATGTCCTGATTTGCCACATTGATAACAGGTTGCGTTGCGACTAGGGCAATGAGCACGCTTGTGGCGAGACACACACTGGGGGCAAGATTTACGTACATTTTTCTGAAATGAGCGTTGGCGCCCGTTATTCAAATCACTGTTTCTAACACAACGGGGCGACCATTGTGTCGCACTTTTACACTGGCTGCTGTTCACTGTCTGTTCAGCACGGCCTGTACTATTGTAAGAATCACTAGTGATACACTGAGAACTACGGCTAGGAAAGCGACCGTTGCGGCGCACTGAATTAACACTGTGGCTTTGCATTTCTACATCTGCTAAGTCAAAAGTATCATGCGCATCTATAAGCTGCAGTACACTGTCTAATGAGGGGTCAGACTGTTTCAGAATTGCTGCTCTAATTCTGGGGTCCTGAATATTCTGCGTAATCGCATCCCTCAACATCACGTCACTATACGAAAGTCCACAAGAGCAAGTAAATTTACATATGCGGGTTAAGCCCTTCAATTCCGTAATCCACTCTTGGTGTAACTGCTGCGGTAATTTTTTAAGTCTGAAAAATCGGTACCGTGCCGCAGCTACGAGAACTTTTCTCTCATAATGAGCATTTAGTGCCTCTACTATTTGTTCAAAGTCTACATCACGAGGAGATACGTCGGGGAAAAGTTTTTTCAGTAACACGAAGGTGTTGGTGCCCACCACAGATAATAGCAGATGCTTCACTTTCTGACCTGTAATTTGATGAGCCGCGACGAGTTCTTGAAACTGTGCGAAGTAGTCGCTCCATTCTTCCTCACGTTCGTTGTACTGGCGAAACGTAGGAAGCGTTGCGGCGGCAGGTGTGGGCTGCTGAAGCGGCGGCTGTTGTTGTTGGTTAGCTGCTTGCGCTGTGAGCTGGGCCACAGCCTGCAGGAGTTGTGTTATTTGCGCCGTCTATAACTGAATATTTTCCATTAAGTTTGGGTTCGGGGTAGTGGCCATGCTGACCGATTAGGCGCCGCGCATACACGTAAATTATAACAAAACACAAATGCAATATGAAAGAGGACGCGCTGCAACAAAAAAGTCCACAAAACACGTAACAAAATATCTTCCCCCAAAATTCTTATAATAAGGGTGGGTGGGCGGGAGCAATTTCTGTGTGCTCCGACTACTACTGCTGTCTGGCTGCTGCAAGCGGGCTGGTCCACGGATCGTCTATCACTCCTCGTCGCCACTTTTGTGTCCCAGCCTCGTCGCCGCTTTCGTGTCTCTTTTCCGTCGTAGGTGTCGGTGGGCGAGTGGAATGAGACCGACACAGGAATAAAGATAGCACGCTGGAGCAGGTACGGAGGGGAGCAGCCAGAAACTAGAAACACTAGAGTAAATTAGAACGAGATATATATTGCACAGAATTTATACAATACTTAACTTTTACATAGTACTGCAGAATGTTGATACATAGTTGTTAGAGGTCTGCCTAGTGCCTGTACGATAGCCAAGTCTTCACTGGTGCCTATCTGATTCCGATGGTCCTAACTGGTTGCTATCTCAGTCCCAAGTGAACGATGTCGTTCAGCGGTGGCCACGAGCGGAGTTCCAGCAGAGGGCGCTCGTGGCTGACGTCGTAAGAACGCCGCGCCGTGCGTGCATGGCGGCGCGCGGCGAAAGTAGGTGGCGCGCACTTTGGACTTGTGCGACACCACACTTTCGGTAAATCTTGACAGTGTATTAGATGATCACTTAAGCAGCTCTAGTAATTCCGTTTGTAAATATATATCACACATAATACGAAATGAGCTTCTTGGACTGTATCATCGAAGAACATCGAAGAACTGATTAAAGAGATTAACAATGCCACTTTCCTTTCTATGAAGATATTACGTGCAGAAGTAAATTTGTCACTATACTGCAGTATATTAAGAGGAAGAAACCTGTTGAACTAATTATTTTCTTTGAAAACGTTAATGATAGGACAGCATATCTACTGAGTAAGATTTTTAAAAAATGTTTCAAACCTTTCAATGTTCAAGAAGAACTCATTGCTCAGGCATACGATGGCGCCCCAGTAATGAGCGGCAGTCACTGGTGCAGAGCACTTTCCAACATTCCAAGTACGTTAACTGCTACGCGCACCAAAGGAATTTGGTTCTTCAGAATGCTTGCAGTAAAAGCATAAAGTCGATAAGGTTGTTCTTCGCAAATATTGCTGTTTTTACATCGTTTTCTTACTCATCTGCCAAGCGTAGTGATTTGTTATAGACGATCTCCAACAAGAGAATTGCTTCAGTCTCTTCAACTAGATGGAACTTCCAGTCCTGCATTGTAAATACTGCCAAAGAAAACAGATTGCACTTATTGGAATCTTTTCAAAAGATTGAGGAAGAGGATTCCTGGGATCATGTTACAATAAGAGAAGCAATTGTCTTAAGAAATTTACTTCAAAATTCACACTTTTTGTTCCTCCTAATTTTTTTCTATGATCTAGTGAAACACGTTGATATTTTCTGTAACACAGTTCAGATGTAGAGTGCAAATGCTGTTATTATATCCAATGTATTACATCATTTTGAGTGTGCTGTATCTGAAATACGAGAGAACATTCAACGGTTTCGAGTTTCAGTTGATGACTGTATTGTTCCTTCAACAAAACGTTCCAAATGTAGCAGTAATCTTAATCTGACAGCAGATGCCAAAGAAGTGTGTGACATTGCGACCAACCAAGTGCAACGAACATTTCAAAACTCTCTTTTATTTAGCAGCTTCGAGAACATTGATCCAAAACATTGCTTCTTTTATAGAACATTTCCCAGCCACTTTGGTCAATACTTTTTCATTAAACTACAGACCGTTTATTTGCTAAGAAAAATTGAAAAATGAACTTTCAGTAATTTATCACAATGATACATTATATCGGTTTGTGAGCTGTTTACTTTCTTTGTGGAAGATTCCTTTGAAGGATCGTTCACTGAAGTGCACAACACATTACAAACTGCGCTAACTACACCCGTTTCAACAGCAGAAGCAGAGCGCAGTTTCAGCACCTTAAAAAGAATCAAACCTTCCTCAGGAACAGAATCAGTCAGGAAAGGCTGAACTCACTGGCTGTTTATTCCAGTCACAAGGAGGAAATCAGTGATATTCCAAACTTCCACAACAGAGTAATTTACAAGTTTGCCAATCAGAAGAACAGACAAGCACATGTACTGTATAAATAACCTGTCTGAACAAGGACCTCATTAGTTAACTTGCTAGTTAGGTAAAATACACATGAAACTGCTCCTAGCCAAGGTTTTTCTCAGGGTCTTTACCTTGGCCGTAAGGCAAAAGCCAGGAGGGTCCCTATTGGGGAAGAAGTCACATACGTCCTCCCACATTTCATTTTTATTCTGATATCAGAATCAATACACAGAAGCACACTACCCTAAGTACAAACTTCATCACGAGAAGAGCTGGTGAATTTCGGTTCGAATCCAAATACCTCCAAGCCCCCCAAGTATTTCAATAAATTTTGTCACCCCAGCATAAATTCAGACACCCACAAAAGTACACGGAAAACCAGCGGAGCTCGTGGACCAGACCAATTACAATATTGCACACACATAAACCACTCCTGCCCCCCCAAAAAAAACATTAATAGCAATAAAATAAAAATGTTTATTGCACATTTGTATAAATTTTTGTTAGTTACAGTGTTTCGTGAATTATATAAATTACTTAATAATTAGCATATTTAATATATTTCGAATTTATTTAAATGAGGTTATATAAATGGAGGTTATATAATGAGCACTCCAGACTGATACCATTATACTGCATACTTTTTGTCTGGGCCCCGCCAACGAAACTGAGTATGAGCCGCTACTGGTACTGGTGTCAACTATTTATTAACAATCGATACAAAAGCGTTACATGTTTGCACCTGATACTGTCCTGTTCAGGGGCGGTCTACTACCTGTCGAATCTCTGGAACAGTTCTTAAAAGACTGCCACGAAGTGGTTCCTTCATCTTCGGAATAAAATCAAAGTCACAAGTACTTAAGACTGGGGAATATGGTAGATGGTACAGTACTTCCCAATCCCTTCAACTGAATGAAGCGGCCTCAGCTTACACTATATGCGCCCGCGCATTGTCTTGAAAGGTGATGCGTGGGTTGCGCAGTAAGTGTTGCCGCTTCTTTAGCAAAGCTGGTCGCAGGTGATGCTACAAAAACCAACGCTAATATTGTGTATTGATGGTCTACTGTGGAAAAACTTAAAGCGTTAGGATAATATCATAACAGTCGTACACGAGATTCATCATAAGGAACGTAATGCGTTAGGATAACATCACAGTCGTACATGAGAATCACCATAACTCTGACGCACTTTCGACACCTCTTGAAGACCTTGATAACACTGTCGTGCTATACGACCTCTGGCACATTCAGTCTTGATCCGACTCCATTGTTCCTATTTCGAAAAGATAGTGATACCATTATGTTAGACCGCTCGCTCATAATTATCTGTATTTCCATCGTTTGAGCCCCCAGGGGGCTCTCGGTTCTTTCGTGAGTACGTGAGTAGCGAGCACGGGGCCCCGAGCTAATGTAGTCTTCCTTCCTTCTTTACTTCCCGGACTGCATTTCCTTTCCCCCTCCCCTCCTTTCCTATCCTCGCTCCCTACCCTCCCCACCGGGGGACTGATACCCTTAGCAGTTTAGTCCCTCTATCCAAACCAAACAATCCAACCCAACCCTTGAATGTGCGCACACTGGTGACGTGTAATGGCCGAGCCCATTTCTTCTGAGGTAAGGTAGTTATGTCAACAACGTGTGCTAACAACGACTATAATAGATTCCACTGCATAGTGTATCCATAGCAGTGTTCCAACCTTCGTACATACAGGGTGAATTGAAATTCGCGCACTTGAGTTTTTAGCGCTAGTCCTTCCTTGCCAGCAATTAAAAAAAAAAAAAAAAAAAAAAAAAAAAAAAAAAAAAAAAAAAAAAAAAAAGGCACACAGTTTCCTCCTGCGCATATCTCCGGCACTAAATGGATGTCGAAGACTGAGGTGGGTGTGTCTTCCAAAAGGCATTGTGTTCCAGAATTACACAATTACACCAACAAACTTCTAGTGGTGTAGAAGGAGTCTTGAGGAACAAAATGAGCATAGAAACCCGTTACCGGAAATGCCATACAACGACGCTACGGTATACGGATCGGCGCTCCTCCCCTAGCAACATGGTAGGGAAATTAATTTATGTTTTAAAAAGTTTTCCAAATCTTTAGCTTTCTCCCTCCGACTTTAACCATCGCCCGACTAAGTTGACTTGACACTCGGCTCCCTGGTCACCACGATGCACGGCTGTCGTGGGGAGGCCGCCTCCTGCCACTCAGCAGTGCATCGTGGCCAATCAGGAGCGACCACGTGGGCCGGACATCAGGCCTCGCGGCGCCGGCGATCCGGACCGCCGCTCTCTTCCAAGCTAGCCGCCACTGCGTTCACACGTGTTTTCCTGCCTTCTCCGCTTCCCCCCTCTTCTTCTGTACCACCATGTTGCTCCGTGACGAGCGCCAATCTTTCGTAGTCCCCATTTCCTGTAACGGTTATCTGTCGTAATAAACCTACAAGTCTGCCAGTAAGCCCGCATTTCTCATTGAGCCGCCCCATCTAGCCCACAACTTCCGCTCAGCCAATCCTGACAATCGACACCCGGTACAACGGAGAGTCCAAGTCACAGGCACCGCCGATTGCCGCTAGTCATCACCTCCAGTAACTACGACGCTCTGTGGTCGTTGGATGACGTTTTAGGGTATAGGTTTCTATGCCTTTTTGTACTTCAAGACGCCCACTACAGCCCATAGACGTTTGTTATTCTGAAACACACTGACGTATGGAACACACTACCATCTCAGCTTCAACGTCCACTTACTGCCGGAAATAGGCGCAGGATGAAATTTTGTGACGGACACATTTTATTGCTGGTATCTGAGGAATCGCGCTGCGAAGCCTGAGTGCGCAAATTTCACTTCAGCCTGTTCACATAAATGCACATGGCACTTAACCGTAGTTTAAAAATTGTACATAATACGAAATTGGTGAAACTGTTATGTGCAATTGCTTTGCTTAATAAGACTTTAAAATTGATCAAAACCATTTTCATCTCAAAAAACTTCATACAAATCAAAAGGTAAATTCCACGAGATTTTATTTTTTTATATTTTTTGGTCTTCTCGTTAATGATAAGTATGCGGATTGAAACGTTTTGGTCTTAGGCATAAGTCGATTACTGTGCAAAGCTTAAAAGTAACTATAAACAGCGCATTTAATGATAGATTAAAAATTGTACATAATACGAAATTGATAAAATTGTTATATGCAGTTCAGTGGTAAACTCAATGATTTATTTTTTATTTTATTTACTTTTTTCTAAAATAGTAAGTACAAACAAACTAGGAAATCAATGCTTATGTAACTATTTGTGGGTACAATTAATTACCTTCAACGCTCTGTTTGTAAACATTCGATACTCTCCCTCGCCATTTACTATGGGATGAAACTACTCTTGTAGTGTAATACATACAGAGTAGAAAGAGAGTATAAAATAAAACAAACTCCCATTATAAATACAGACACAAACATTATTCAAGAAGCAATAAGATACGATCTCACAATCAGAGAAATAATAAATGATTGGAACGTTACTCATATGACACGTGCTTCAAATGGAAGAGGACGCGGTGTTGCCATATCCCATTTACAAACAAATGCTACAAAACTGTTCTCGTATCGCCCTGAGTACATTATTAGCCACTTTGGTTTCTTGTTTTATACTTGTTTTGTACTTCACATTTCAGATTACAAAACTTACCTATTGAAATAAACTCACTTCCTTTTTTTTAACCAATAAAACATATGAAAATTCAACGTAATGATGGTTTGGGATCAGCAACTGGGAATATTTTGTAAAACAACTTATTTTGTCTGTCGCAGTTGCACAATTTTGATGTCAGTGACTAGTTTCGGACTCTACCGTCCATTATCAAACCGTTGGCCTTTTTCAAACCATGATAATCCAGTGCATGTTACAAATGGCTGCTAAAATCTTGTACATTATCCTCTGTTAATACATATCACTAGTTACATTAAAATTTTAAATAGCAGTTAAAACAGGTGACACATCCATGGGCCTCCAGTACACGTTGTCTGTGGATGTATGAACTATTTTAACAGTCTAGGGGAGCTACTCAGATTGTCTCCTAAATCGTTTATAAACACAAGGAAGAGTAGGGGATCTAAAACGCTTCCCTGGGGAACGCCAGATATCACTTCTGTTTTACTCGATGACTTACCGCCAATTACAACGAACTGTGTCCTTTCTGAATCGTGAATCCAGTCGCACAATTGGGGAGATATTCCATAAGCACGCAAATTCATAAGAAGCTGCTTGTGGGGTACAGTGTCAAAAGCCTTCCTGAAATCCAGAAAAAAGGAATCGATTTGAGATCCCTTGTCGATGGCACTTAACACTTCATGTAAATGAAGGGCAAGCTGTGTTTCGCAAGAGTAATACTTTCTGAATCCGTGTTGACTACTGGTTAATACGTCGTTCTTTTCGAGGTAGTTCATAATATTCGAACAAATTATATGTTCCAAAATCCTACTGCAAATCGCCGTCAATGAGATAGGCCTGTAATTTTGGGGATCACTCCTATTGCCTTTCTTGAATATTGGAGTAACTTGACCAACTTTCCAGTCTTTGGGTACGGATTTTTCGCTGAGTGATCGGTTGTAAATTATAGCTAAGTACGAAACTATTGCATCAGCATACTCTGAGAGGAATCTAACTGGTATACAATCTGTCCGGGAAGATTTGTTTTTATTTAGTGAGAAAATTAATTCAAATCGTATAACTTTAGTTTGACGAAGTAACTCTGGGCAGCAGAGATTAGTCTGCTTAGCCATAACAGGCGGAATTAGGAGCACACCAACTGCTGGGATGGAAACCATGCTGTATATGCCCTTATTACACCTTTAGGTCAAAATGGAGGTAGCAGCTGGTGCATACAGACTCAAAACTGGGAACAACTGGAACTATTTGGTATTTCCAGACACACACACTAGAATAGTGAGTGATGTAAATATAAGACTATTATAACCCCATACTGCTTCAACAAGCCTTTCAGTATAACAATTGGAAGTAGGGAGCAGTGGGAGAAAATAGTTCGACACCGTACGGGGGATATTGTCTGGTTCACTGACGGGTCAAAATCAGACCAAGGTGTTGTGGCCGGGGTATACGGGGTGCAGCCAAGACTGGAGGGCCTCTTCTCTCTGGGGAAACTGGCGTCAGTATTCTAGGCCGAAATCACTGCCATCAGGGCATGTGTGGAGGAGAATTTGCGTAGGTGCTACAAAGATCGTAGCATCTATATCTATTCAGACAGCCAGGCAGCCCTGAGATCACTGGCAGCTCCTGCAACAAGGTCTGAAATTGTTGCAGAATGTCACAGGGTTCTGGTGGAGCTAGGGGAAAGCAATAGAGTAAACCTATTGTGGGTCCCTGGCCACTCGGGGATCAGTGGCAACGAACATGCCGACAGAGTAGCCAGGATGGGGGCAGAGACTCCATTTATTGGACCGGAACCTGTCCTGACAATCACCAAGGCAATGGTCAAATTGGAGCTACGTAACTATCTCGGAAGACAGCACGTAGAATATTGGACCAAAGTCTACCAACAAACACATGGCAAGGTAATGATGCCAAAGCCATGTTTTAAATGAAGCTCTGCAATCCTGGGCCTGAACAGGAGAGGGATTAGAGTCATTGTTGGATTGCTGACAGGCCATGGGAATTTCAAAAAACACCTACGTACAATGGGAATAACAGAAGAGGACCCTAAATGTAGGATCTGTGATGACGGTGATGCAGTATCATCACATCTAATCTTCGAATGCATTGCATTGGAGAATAAAAGGCACAGAATATTTGGGACAACCAGACCCGAAGAAATTGTGTCTAATAAAGAACTGGTAAAGGGACTCCTTGCACTGTTCAAGGGCATTGGTTGGCTTTACTAGATTGTGCGGGCAGTGGCGGGTTGGACCAAGACTGTTTTGGATTCCCTGGAAAAATCAAATCAAATCAACTGTGGGCAGCAGTGCAGGTAGCGTCGCACCCAGTGCATGCAGCAGAACGGCTACCGCTACAGTTTTATCAGAGAGGCAGGCACAGACAGGCAGCCGGAGCGCGTGTGGGCGTGACCCAGACACCTGTCGCTGTGAATGGCGCTGCAGCCCTAATCTGGACCGCCGACCGCCGACCGCCGACCGGCTGACAACGCGACGCAGCCTGATGCAATTACTCGACTGTTGCGGGCCAGCGATGGCCACATCGATTTATCGACCCCCGCTGCTGAGTGCGACCGCACGCACACACGGACACCGGCTCCCCGGCCCTAAAATAACCCAGCCGCGAGCCTCATCAAATGGAGCCGACCGAAATATTACTGCAGCCAATGGCCAGAGGGCACTTTTCCACGCAGCCCACGTACCACTTAGCTGACACCCCACCCTCCAACCTACACACACACACACACATGAAAGAGGCAGTCTTTTGCCTCCATGTCCTTTTATCACGTGTAATTAACCAAGATTGCGCGCAATTATTTTTGGTTTAATTTTTTTTCTCAGAAGCTATTAACTACCTTCATGTGACTGCACAAGATCGTTATAAGTGATTTTTTTCACAATCGTGCCATTACTTTTGCAATACAGACCTATCTAGAATGACGTCAAAATGAATGTTTTATAATTTTAATCCGATGAATCATTATTATTAAAACAACATTTGAGATAAAATATCTATATCTATAAATGTGAATGTCTGTTCGGTGTACGTTTATCACGTCTGAACCGCAATACATAAAGAGCTAAAAATTTGTACAGTTACTAATGTCTACCCGGGGAAGGCTTTACGCACGGTTTTATGGCCATCGGATATATATATATGAACATTATAAAGAAACATAAACTTAAAGAAGAACACACGGAGAACAGAACAGGAAAAAAGTGGTCAGAAGAACGCAAGAGAGAACACAGTGAACGCATGAATAGAATTTGGGAAGAACGAAGGAAGAAGAAGAAATCATAATTACTCAAGTTCAATCGCTCTCTTTAAAGGGAATAATCGAAAGTAATAATATATTAATGTGAATGTCTGTCCGGTGTAGGCTTATCACGCCCAAACGACAAGACGCAGAGACTTAAATATTTGTACAGTTACTAATTTTTACCTGAGGAAGGTTTTAGGCACGGTTTTATAGCGATCTGATACATATTTAGTAATTTGAAGAATATAACGCGAAATGCGGAACAATTATGATACTTTGAAAATTATATTTACTCTTTGAAAATGGTTTTATTGGTTGCATTGTTGCTTGAGGGTTGATGATGATAAAAGGGTAGAGTATATTGGGATGGAAAGCTATCGGTGTATATAAAATGCTACGTGTGTGTATTTTAATATTTCGCTCTGCAGCGAAAACTACAGATCGCAAACGAATGGTGTGTATGTAATTGCTGTCCGAAGTCTCCCGTTGTACACCATAGCAGTTCCATGTCGACATCTATAAGGGGTGAAAGATATGGTGGTTGAAAGTCGTCAAATTATGAAAAAATTCGGACTGAAGGCCAGCGATGACGTTTGCGACTCTATAGCAAAGAGTTTACGTACAGCGAAACGTGGTGCCACAGACCATATCTTTGGTCTATGCATGCTACAATGTCTTTAGTTCTTTCTCTGTAAGGATAAGCATACGAATAAGGAAATATAAGAATAAATAAATAAAGCAGTAAAAAAATAAATTTCTTTTAATACATCTCTTTAAAAAATCGATTTAACGTTTCGCGCATTACATAAAGTGATCCATCTGTGATATTACTACAATCATTATTGTTGAATTTCGTGATGGGATTCTTCGAAACGAGTGCATTTTTACCTGTGATTTCTTATATATTCTCTGATAAATGTAACATGGTTTTAGAAAAAAGGAGATGGACAGAGGGAGAGAGTGGATAGGAAAAGTACTAACTCAAGGTTCGAATAAATAAAAAAAAAAAAAAAATAAAATAAAATAAAAAAAAATCTTCTGTATGAACTTCAACTTCGCAGATGTGTCCAATCACTTTTTAATCGACAATACTAGCTAAAATTGATCTGCAATGGGAGCAGGCAATTCAAGGAAATAAAATATGACACAGTACACGAATTCTTACAGAGAAGAATAAAAAAGTAAGCTGCCGTCCTCGTCATTTTGAAAGGACGTCAGCGCTATCTGGGTTAATCAGTTATTACGAGGAGGGACTTCGAAAATGAGTTTCCCCTGTCGACTGTGATTAGAGCTGCGTAAAGAAAAAAAATAAAGCAGTCAACAATCCGAAGGCTGGTTTTAACACCACAGTGCTTTACTAGGCATGGTCCTGTTAGGAAGTGGTATGCCGTTGCCTTCTTCCGACCTTCGAACTGACTTACCAACCAGTTATAGGGAGACCTACAGTTTAACGTGGGATCCGAACCACGGTGCTACTCAGTATTTTTCACATCGGCAACACTGCCAGAGATGAAAGAAGTGGGAAGTGACAGATAATAATCCGGACTTAATGGGCATCGAACCCGTGACTTTTGAACTTGTAGTTTGGCACTCTACCACTATCCTATGATTTTATTTATTTATTTTTTTTTTTTTTCTATGGGTAGTTCTCTTCGTTGCGGATGTTGTTCGTTTTTGTTCGTTCTTGTTCGGTGTATTGTTGGCTCAGCTTTTTTATTACAGAGGGCGTTGAGCCCTCTGACCGGGCGCGCTGAGCCACGGCGCCCCACAATGGGGTCGCTCTAGAGCTACGTATGAAAAAAAATGCTGTGAATGAAAAGAAAAAAATAGAATGAATAGAATGAGACAGTAAAGATAATCACTTCTTTATTTTTCTACTTCTGCATTTCCAATTTTAATGATTCCAATTCACATGAAAGCATATGCAGATAAATGTGAAAATTACAGAATTACCAGTTTAATAAGTCGTAGATGCAAAATACTAACACGAATTATTTACAGACGAATAGAAAAACTCGTGGAATTCGACCTTGGGGAAGATCAGTTTGGATGTAGGAGAAGTGCAGGAGCACGCGAGGCAATACTCACAATACTACTTATCTTAGAAGATAGGTTAAGGAAAGGGAAACCCACGTTTTTAGCTTTTGTGGATCTGGAGAAAGCTTTTGAATATGTTGACTGGAATGCACTCTTTCATATTCTGAAGGCAGCAGAGCTAAAATATGGGGAACGAAAAGTTATATTCAACTTGTACTAAAACCAGACAGCAGTTATTAGAGTCGAAGGTCATGAAATGGTCGCAGTGCTTGGGAAGGGAGTAAAACAGGGTTGTAGCCTTTTCCCAATGAGCAAGCAGTTGTAAAACAACATCCGATATGTCACTGGCAAATTATTACTTAACTGTTGACTGCCGATTCGGCGAATTTGGCATATAACACATTTTAGGTAGCGAGCTCAAATTCCTTGCCAGCGACTAGATCTGTGTCACACTTATGAAATGTACATTTTATTGTTCATGACTCGGGGTCTCTGACGAGCTGGAGGATTATCTACGACGTAAATTAAAAACAACTTTGCTTATGTATCCGCGATTTAATTACAAAACATTGCTGATACAAACTGATATAGGTTTGACGCTAAAGACCGATACAGAGCTAACTGACCACGAGGCTGCAGCGCCTCTCCTTATATAAGATACTAACAATAGCGAAGTGTTCATATATTGTTGGAATCAGTTTAAATAATCATTTACAATTACAATTGAATGAATTATTTTACATTAATAATTACATTAGGTTATTTAGGTGATTCGAATTACATTACATCGTTAACTCATTTAAGAAACAAAGTATTATACATAAAATTCGTGACATGTGAGTACTAGTTTTCAATAAGTTTTCCGGAAAGAGAATCATAAATTTTCGATATATTTTCATTTACACAGACTTCTAATTATCAAATCTATCCAGTGAGTAAGAAGTTTTACACAAATGTTACAGTGACGCGATTATCAAACAATATAACATTAAAAAACAAATAATTTCACATATATTTTAGTGTTTCAAATGCTTTCAAATGTTATTCTGAGTATTTAATTGGTGGTTATCTGATTATTAAAGAATGTACATTTACTGAAAATTTATAACATTAAGTATTTCCGTGTCACGGACTTATTAATTAGCATTCGTTAATGGTCAAATCGTAGCTAAATGGCACCTTGCAACAAACATGCCTTCCAGCCACAAAATACACATACTACCACACCTCCTCTAGTGTTAAATATACTAAACACTTTATCTATACATTACGATCCAACCCGGTATCGGTCACTTCATAATAGGTCCTATGTCCTGACAGGCCTGTCTCGTTACACAGTGAAGGAATACAAGGAGAAATTTGGAGAGGGAATTAATAAAATGCTGAATGGCTATGGGAAGAAAAGCGTTTCTGAAGAAGCGAAATTTGTCGACATCCAATATTAATTTAAATGTTAGGAAGTCCTTTCTGAACGCATTTGTCTGGAGTGTAGCGTTGTAGGGGAGTGAAACAAAAAGTGACACAAAAAGATGATAGTAACGTTCGAAATGTGGTGCTACAGACGAATGATGGTGATTAGATGGGTAGATCACGTAAGCAATGAGGAGGTGCTCAACAGAATTGTAGAGAAAAGGAGTTTCTGGCATATCCTGACTAAGAGAAGGGATATGTTGTTGGGTCACATTGCGAGACAGCATTAGAAGGAAGTGTGTGGGGGTACAAATCGTAGAGGGACGAATACAGTAACCAAATTCAAAATGATGTAGGTTGCCGTACGTACTCTCAGATTAAGTGGCTTGCACAATACAGGGTAGCGTGGAAAACTGCATCAAACAAGTGTGCGGACTGAAAACCACAATACTTTCAGAGTACATTGAGACGTTTTTCATGCCGCTTTATAAACTTCAAAATGCTTTCCAGGAAAAAAATCATGGCATTGCATACAGAAGACGCGTTGAATGGCTTGTTGACGTCAGCACTGCTTCCAAAGCGATTTCCGCTGAGAGTCTTCTTCAAAGCTGGAAACAGGTGGAAGTCACTTGGACCGTATGACGGATGGTGTTGGCGCTCCCAACCAAGAGTTCGAGCATGGCTTTGCGTTGCCGCCGCCAAGTGTGATCTCGCTTTGTCTTCCAACAGCGGAACGACAGATCTGAGAAGGCCAGGCCGCTTTTTTCCGAATCACCTTCGACAGAGTGACACAGTACCGCGCAGCGTTGGTGGTTGCATCTTCCAAGAAGTCCAGCAACAAAATTCCTTCAGCGTCCCAAGAAACTGGGAGTAACATTTTACCTGCATTCGGAGTACTTTTGAAACTCTTTTGGACAGGTGATGACGGATGTTTCCTTTCCATGGATGCGGCCTTCGATTCGTGCGTGTAAATGTGGACCCACGTATCATCCCCCGTCATAATCCGAAACAGAAAGCAATTGACATAATCATGATCGACCCCTACCCAATGGTGTATCGGTCTCTTGCACGTGCGCGTCCACCTGCTGTGTCGTCTTTCGCTCATAGCCGTTCAACGCTGCTTCTGTATGCAACGCCCTGATTTTTTCCTGGAACGCTTTTTGAAGCTTATAAAGCGGTCTGACAAATGTCTCAATGTACTTGGAAATGATTTAGAAAAATAAAGATATGTCTTATCTTTACAGTCTCTTCTATTTATTTATTTATATTTTTTTCCCCCTTTTATACGCAACTCTCACCACAGTCGACAGAGGAAACTTATTTTCCAACTTCCCCCTCGCAGTTGGTGTTTCGTAAACTTTGTAACATTAATGTTCATGTTTCTGAATTTTTTAACAATATGCTGTAATCGATGTACAGGGTGTCCCACTTATCTTGACAACCCAAAATATCTCTGTAACAATAGCAGCTATTGTAAATCGACTTTCACCGGTATCAATGTAAGGCAGGAGCTCTTGAATATAAATATTTTCAAACATTCTAAAACAACAGCATATGTACAGAATATATGACATTAACTGCGAATGGGCAAAGCCGAAAATGTGTACCCAGCCGAGATTCGAAACTGGCTCTCCTGCTTTCTAGGCAGTTGCGCTGACCACTACACCACTGTGGACACAGAGATCACCGCATCTGCAAGGACTGCCTAAGCACGCCTCCCGTCAGATACAAATTCCCACCTTCACCCTGCCCATAGTACTCAAACTCGTCATTATGAAACTAATTCCCGGAAGTAAGGACCACAAACTTGCCCACCCCTCCCCAGTAACGAAAGGATCATTGCCCATCATCGGCAAACAAGTTTGAGTACTGTGGGCAGGGTAAAGCTGGGAATGACATACTATGTTATCTGACGGGAGGCGTGCTTAGGTAGTCCTTGCGGTGATCACTGTGTCCTCAGCGGTGCAGTGGTCAGCGCAAATGCCTAGGAAGCAGGAGACCCGGGTTCGAATCCCGGCTGTGTACACATTTTCGGCTTTGCCCATTCGCAGTTGATGTCATATGTTCTGTGAATATGAAAGAATAACAATTGCAGGATCAGAAGTGACGTCTGTTCTTTCGGAACAGACGCCACATATATATATATATATAGAAACATATGGACACCCTATATTATTTCATCAGAAATCTATAGTATGACAAATCACATAATGGCGCTGATTGCATATCAATACGTCAATTACATCCCCCTAGATACTGCCAAGCGAAGTTGACGGTTGGAATACGCGAAACGCGCGTCTAGCGCACGTCCTGAGCAGAATGGGGTTCTCGCCTGTCTTAGGACGTGCGCTAGCCGCGCTGTATGCGTATTCCAAGCGTCGACTTTGCTTCGCAATACCTCGGGATGTAATTGACTTACTGCGATGCAATCAGCGCCATTGTTTATGTGATCTGACAAACTATAGATTGCTGGTGAAATAATATAGGGTGTCCATTTAAAAACACAAATGTTTGTGTTAAACAAGACATATGCTGTTGTTTTAGAATGTTTCAAAATATTTACGTTCATGAGCGCCTGAATTACATTCATTTCAGTGAAAGTAGTTTTACAATAGTTGTTGTTGTTCCAGAGATATTTTGGGTGCTCAAGATAAATTGGATGTCCTGTATAATAACTTACGAGTAATCGATGATGGACTTTTATGTGATTTGTAGCTTGCGTATTAATTTTATAACTTGATTATTTATTGACAAGAAAACAATTTTATAAACCTTGGTGGTATAGTATTTTTGTGGTAACGTTTAATGTTATTGTGGTAAAAAGATCTATAGTATGGTCCGAACGTAGGGCATAAATCAAGAAATGTGAAATCTAAAAGCATCTGTATTTCCCCATTGCTATCGTGGAAGGAGCAAATTTTGGCGTGCGTAGTAAGAGCCACAGACGAACAGTATGACTAGAGTGAGTGAGTGTGTAGCGATGCCTGGGCGAGACAGCATCTCACAGCAAGATGGAGGCTTTTATGTGCATCAAATGCGATTAAAATATCTTCGCATGCTGTGATCATGTCGTTACACCGTCTCATTGGATTCTGAGCACATTGTAAATTGAAGATGAAGGTGAAGCAATGAATTAAAATTTGTAATGCGGTCAGGAATCGAACCCGGACCTCCATGCTTACTAGGCAGAAGTCTTATCATTAGACCACCACATCACTAACAGTCAAGGCGCCTCGGAATAGTATAAGTACGACTTCCCTCCACGTCACAAACTTTAATTCAGCTTCTTTGTTCCATAGATAATTGCCACTACTGCCAAGGCTCTCCATGCAGCGGAATAGCATCCTGGCAATGGACATAGACGAACATTCCTGCTAAGATGATATGAATATAAATTTATATTTAAACATTTTAAATTATTGTACGACGCCAGGAAGAGAAAGCTGTGCCATACACTAAGAACCATATTTGGGTGACCGTTGTACCTCATGTTCAATTTTGCAAAAGCTCGCCCACAGCACAGGTTACTGAGCCAGGTTTACGATATGTAAAGTGAATGGGCCAGAAATTTACTTGTTGATTTTCTGAATAATCATTCAATTAAGTAATACCAGTGGTTTAGCCTGATCATGTACCTTGCTAGGGTCCTATCCTAGTGTGAAAATATCTGAGTATGCTTCATGACAATAACTGAGGAATTAAATAATATTTACTTGTTGCAATTCATAATCTGAAGTGCTTTGTTCGATGTCTGGAGCAATAAACGTAAAACTGTAGTGACTGATATTTGCACTTAGCTCCAGTAGAAGTTTAGGAATGAACTTCAAATTTCATATAAAATTGTGACTAAAAATTATTCTTATAGTGAAGGCAGAAAATGATTCAAATATAATTAAATCATTTGACGTATCAGTATCAATAAGTTCGCAGTAGCGAATTTTTACAAAGCGCTTAAGTGCAGCACAGCTTCCTTTCATTTCTCTTGTATCCAATTAATGGCAGTAATTTTTCATACAAATGAAAAAGATGTTGAGTATACTCTAAAATACTTTATTTACTTGTTAACGTTACGATAGTTGTTACGTAAGGCTAACTCTTTTGCAGAAAAATCTTATCTTACCAGCAATGTCCCTTCCAAAGCAAGCCTTAGACAATGAAACGTTTTTATACGCCATCTAGGCAGAATACTATGCCGAATTCACCAATGACGAGAACACGGCTCTTTAGGTTAAAACCTCTTCTTTTCCTGAGTTCCTAGTTGCAAATGTACTTAAGCGTTTAATTACGAATTAACATCGAAACCTATAATTTTGTAACATCTAAAATGACCTATTTCGACGTTAACGCTTATTTTTTACTATTTCAGCTTTAAAAATCTAAAGGCCACCTATTTCTTCTGTTTTCAAAACATTTGGCTTGCTTCGAAAAATCAAAGGTAGAAGCACTGACTTCGATCTTTGAGAAAAAAAGTACTGCCATTGATCTGTACCGTCAGTCAACGTTGCGCGAAAATTATATGTACTGAACGTATACAGATGCACTGCAAAGAATCCGAGAAGAAATTGCGGAGTCTTCCACACCGATTTCTGTAGATGAAACTTCTGAGAATCTCGGTCGGCGAATTGCAAATCTGGTGCAATGCGCCATCCAGAGCTTACTTGTTTTGTACAAAACCATTCCCAGAGGCTGACCAATCAACAGTAGCATACTTTGTCAACAATGGGTTGAAGCTGCAATATCTATATGGCGTAGACGGAAATAAGTGCCTTTGCCTTTGACAGATTCTGATACATGTATGTCTACAGCGTTTCATCTGCTCCTTATGTAACTTGTGTAGCACATGGTATCAACCACATAGCTGACCAAGTATGGCTAGAGTTCTCTATTTATTAACCTCTTCAGTCCCATAGGCACCGGAGTCTTGTGTTTTGCAATTTAGAGAATTTTCATGTTCAGAAATTTGGTATTATACATTTGTGTACCTCTGGTTTCAATCATAAACATACTTCTTAAATTTTCTTCTGGGAACGTGTATTTGTAGGTAAAATTAATTACAGTATGTTGTATTTTTCAATCTGCATATTTTATTTAGAATAAGAAATTTTACAAATCTTTATTACTTCCAGGTGATTTTGTGAATCCCCATGTTAATTTCAATCCCAACATAATGGAAAATTTCTGACACTGTTCTTTTCAAGCTAAGTGAACTAGCATGAACAGATTTCAGGTTTTTCTGATATGCCACACTCCTAAAATTTAGCTGGAAGGTACTGCAAGGAAATTTCCGATACTCCTTTAGAACTACTGGAGTCACTTTCATGTTTGTTCTGTGGAGATGAGCCTATCTCAAAATGATGGAAACGAACAAATATTGGTTGGCACCAAACCAACTATTTTCTTAAAATTTGATATGACCGTGTACATATTTCGTTATAAATAAAAAACAAAAATTACTGATCTTCAAAACAAATAAAAAATAAATAAATGTCAAAAAAGTGCAATACTGATCAAGTAGCTCTCCACCTCAAATATCTTATTGATTTTTTTTTATACTAATATTCATTAAATCTTCATTGTTCTGAAGCTGAAATTCGTCATTAGCTTGACATCCAGAGTCAGAACACGTATCCTGTTGCTTCATTTCAGCAAATGAGTAAATTTGAACATTCTGCATCACTTAGATACCGTATACGTGATATCTAATCATCAATTAGCATATGAGGAGCGAAAATACAGTTGGTTATGAAGTACAGAGCTATCCTAAAACTACACGACAAGAACGAAGGTACACACACACGTGTACTATGAAAACATCGGCATTTATGACACAGGAAAATTTAAACAATATACATTTTTTGAATTTCAGACAATTCTTCAGTCTTTGAACTTCACTTATGACTCACTACAACGAAGATAAACACATAACGTTTTATGTATTATTTACTGTTATAACGACGCTGCCGGACCGCCGTGTTCATTAACAATAAACATCTGCTTCGTGTAGCTCACGATGTACTGCTGCAACAACGCTCCAAGCTGCGTCATTTGAAAGCACAAAGGAACACGATCGTGCACTCGTGGTCTCAAAACGCAAAATACGCCAAAGGCAAAGATAAAAGCTTACGAACGAAAGTGCACATATGTGCACTTACAGACTGAAGAGGTTAACCTCCACGGTAAAGAAAGTTTTTTGGTACGACACCGTTAAGAGTACAGGCATTCAAAGTACAATTTGCAGATGTTCCCTTGCCACTTGAACCTGTTGTTAGCCCCTGTGCCACGTGGTTTTCTGCGACAGAATACTACGCTAACCACGCCCCAGCAGGGCACACTGTAATTGAAAATCTACCGGAGGATGCCCTTCTGTAAATTAAGCAACACATTTACTCAGAGATCCATCAGTTCACAGGGACTTGTCTTATATTACAGCCATCTACATATTAATGGTAATCGTTGGTTCCGAAATAAAAGGCTCACGTTACCCTATATACGAAAACCTTGCAGTCCTAGAGAGAGTGAAAAAGAAAATTAATGAAGCGACAGGTGAAATGGGAGAACAAGTACGGGAAGAGCACCGGCCAAAAAGCCCTTTGCGCGGCAGCATCCTCGCTTAGCGGAAAATCCGGTTCCACTGAACGCAGAGATCCCGTGCAAAATGTGCCCAAAGAGCAGTACGCTCGTGTCGTATCAGTCGTTGTAGGAACGTTCGACACATAAATTAATACGAACAGCCGAGCGCCATGGCTTTTTGTAGATAAACCAACAAGAGAGTTCAGTCATTTACCGTAACGCCAACTATGATCTGAATGTTTCAAACCACTGGTTTATTCAACGTTCGTTAAATTTTATATGTATTTGAACATGTTTGTGTTGTGCATTATGTTTGTATCTTCGAAATTGTAAAAGTTGGGTGTCAGTTTGATCGTTAACTTTTCTGAGATGTTTGTGGTGTTGTTTAAATGTCCACGTTTTCATTTCCCTTATTGTAAACAAATAAAAATATGTTCATAAGTCTGCGTATTTCACATTATGTTTATTTCTTCTGATGAATACCTATGGGGACTTTTTTAGATTTTATTTGGCCTAAATTAGGTAATGTGAGAGCCTATTTTAGGTGCCTACAATCAATGTCATTATTTTGTAGACCTTCAAGTTGTGGGCTACACTATGCAAGAAATGAACCATCACTTTATTTTTGTTCTGGCCGGGACAGACATCATCAAACAGAACAAGCTCATCACTTCGCAATTCTGATGGCGTATTGTTTTGAAGTAGTTCAAAAACTTGGGAGTGACTCATTAGAACCGTTCCTTCCTGCATGTCGAAGGTGGTGGTAAATTGAAACTGAGTCATCTGTCAGATTGTGAAAATCAGAAACATAGTACCACACTTGCCTTGCTTGGCGAAAATCATTTGACTGAAAGTGCGGTTGGAACGAGTTTTGCATATAATCCGAAGAAATATAGTTAATGGGACCTTATTTGCACTACTAATTGACTCATGTCAAAATTTCACAGAGTGGTTTTTTAAAAAATTAGATTATTATGCAGAGAGTAGAACGACTGGGTCGTCTTAAAAGTATTTGTATTGCATTTAAAAAAACTCAACAATCAGATCTTTTTAACATTTATTAATATTCTCATACGAATTGTGCGTCGTATTATAACAAGTGAAACTACAAATCCTGCACTTGTTTGACTTTTTGTAGAAATGTCATGTGACTAGTCTGCCTTTCGTAGAAAAGTAAGATTTTCTAATGGATATTCTTTTGGATCTGCATGGCTTTAGTTTGAACAAATTCCATCAGGAAATAGATGTGAGAGAGGGCCTCAACAAGTCCGTTTTTTTACTTTATTTTGCATTTATTGTTATGTTCCGTAGGACCGTATTGAGAAGCAAGTGCCCATGGACATTGAAAGAGTCCGTACATGAAAGATAACAGAAGAGTAGTAATAGATAAAATGAGACGTATAGCAATTCATAAATAATTAGTCTATTTTTTATTTTTTCAGAAATCTCTTGACGGAATAAAGAGAGTGAGCTAACATAAAATCTTCAGTTTAGACTTTAAAGTGGGTAGATTACTACTAATCTTTTTGAATTCTTAGGGCAGCTTATTGGAAACGATGTGGCAGAATACTATACACCTTGTAGCACAAGTGTTAATGAGGGCCGCGGTAGAGTAGCCGAGCGGTCTAAAGCGTCTCGCTGCGGAGCGCGCGGTTGCTCGCCGTGGAGTTTCGAGTCCTCCCTGGGGCATGGGTGTGTGTGTTGTCCTTAGGTTAGTTTACCTAGGTTTAAGTAGTTTGTAAGCTATGAACTGATGACCACGCAGTTTGCTCCGATAGATTTACAAACATTTGATTTTGTTAATGAGGTGTTATCCAAATGCAGTTTCGATTTCTGTATAATATTAATTGAGTGAAGGCTTATGCGGGTACCGTGGATAAACCCCTCAATTTAAAACATGGGAGAAGCAGTATACACTGTCACAAAATGGAGGACATGAGCGACAGCAAGCATCGGTTAGCGAAAGGAAGCCTATTGTGCCGTTTTTACTCCTGGCAACAGAGGCGGGACGAAGTCACAATACATGTTAATTTCGAAAACACAGCAGGTAAATATGCTTGTGATGAATGTATTTATACAGGGTGGCCCATTGATAGTGACCGGGTGTAATATCTCACGAAATAAGCGTCAAACGAAAGCCTTTTACTTCATAATTATTCTTCACCCTATCTAAGTACTTTATCGTTGGTCTACCTCGACTCCTCTTACGCCCCACTGCCGAGCTCATGAGTCTCTTAGGTAACCTTTGCTTCGCCCATGCATCTAACATGACCCGACCATCTCAGCCTGTTCACTCTAATTGCTTCATCTATTGTGTTCATTCCCAGTTTTAATTTCCTCATTATGGACACCCTCTTGCCATTGTTCCCATCTATTAGTACCTAAAATCATCGTTGCTACTTTCATATCTGGAACCTCAACATTATTAATAAGGTAACATGTATCCACCCATTCACTCCCATACAACAAAGTTAGTCGATATATAGAGCGGTGCACTGCTAACTTGGTCTTGGTACTTACTTCTTGCAGAAGAGAGTAGATCTTAGCTGGGCACTCACTGAATTAGCTTTGCTACACCTCGATTCCAGTTCTTTCACTATGTTGCCATCCTGTGAGAAAATACATGCTAGGTACTTGAAATTGTCTAACACCTGTTCTAACTTTGTTCCTCCTATTTGGCACTTAATCTGTCTAAATCTCTTTCCCACAGACATTACTTTTGTTTTGGAGAGGCTAATCCTCATATCATAATCCTTAAAGCTCTGATAGAGCTCTGAAATATGCAACCTTTCAATCGAATCTGCCATCACAACTAAGTCATCCGCATATGCGAGACTGCTTTTTTGTTTTCACCTTGTTTAATGCCGCCCTGCCAGTCTACTGTTTTCAACATATGATCCATGAATAGTATGAACAACAGTGGTGACAAGTTACAGCCTTGTCTTACCCCTGAAACTACTACCAACCATGAACTCAATTTGTATATTTCATATTTTAATGGAGTGTGTTTTGTAATTTTGCAACTGGTTAGGGCCTAACTTTAGTGGGACGTTGTTCTCTATTTTAACGATACGCATATGGTAAGACTTCTAAGGGGTTGAATACGTTGCATACCCCACCCAGAGAGTTCAGGCGCTTTTCGTTTGTTGGGTAGAGACTAGCTCATCGTTTGGAGACCCGTTTGTTACATCCTTTTTTGGAAAATTCCTTACAAGTTCATATCCTTTAATTTCGAAGCTATCCCCGGCCACGATTGGTCCAAATTAAATGGGAGAGACAGAAGAGAGAAAGCACACGTCTCTAATATGAGTGTAATTTCATAACGCTTTATGGGTGGAAACTAGATACACAGCTTCACTCTCTACCCCTTTTCTTATCCCCGTCTCTTCATATTCTCCCCCATCTTCTTTCTGTGCATCTCCTCCTCCCTCCTCTACATCTACATCTACATCTACATTCATACTCCGCAAGCCACCCGACGGTGTGTGGCGGAGGGTACCTTGAGTACCACTATCGGTTCTCCCTCCTATTCCAGTCACGTATTGTTCGCGGAAAGAAAGAATGTCGGTTTACCTCTGTGTGGGCTCTAATCTCTCTGATTTTATCCACTTGATCTCTTCGCGAGGTATACGACAGAGTGTCTCTCCTGCAGAGTCTTCCACTGGAGTTTATCGATCATCTCCGTAACGCTTTCACGATTACCAAATGATCCTGTAACGAAGCGCGCTGCTCTCCGTTGGATCTCCTCTACTTCCTCCATCAACCCCACCTGGTACGGATCCCACACCGGTGAGCAGTATTCAAGCTGTGAGCGAACAAGTGTACTGTAACCTACTCCCTTTGTTTTCGGACTGCCATTTCCTTAGGATACTTCCGATGAATCCAAGTCTGGCATCTGCTTTACCGACGATTGATTTTATATTGTCGTTCCATTTTAAATCACTCCTAATGCCTACTCCCAGATAATTTATAGAATTAACTGCTTCCAGTTGCTGACCTGCTATAGTGTAGCTAAATGATACAGGATCTTTCTTTCTATGTATTTGCAGCACATTACACTTGCCTACATTGAGATTCAATTGCCATTCTCTGCACCATGCGTCAATCGATGCAGATCCTCCTGCATTTCAATACAATTTTCCATTTTCCTCTATCTCGTCCTGTTACTGTAACCTGGAGCCTTGTTTAGCGTTATGTTCAAAGTTTTATATCAATGAAATCTCGTGACAAAATGTTTTGAAATTTCCATACAGCGTTGAATTGTTATGAGTCTGTGTTTTTATGTACCATTTTTAATATGGAGTGTAAACTTATATAAATTTTATAATGGGGCAACGTTGTTGTAAAAAATGTCAAACGTACACATGTATACAGATCATAAATATGAAAGAAACAGTTACATAAAACTCTCCTTTATTAAAATAACATTTGTGTCAAAATTTCAAAGTAATTGGTCAAGGCCGGCCGCGGTGGCCGAGGAGACTGAGGCGCTTCAGTCAAGGTCTGCACGGCCACTACGGTCGGGGGATCGAATCCCCCCTCGGGCATGGATATTTGTGCCGTCCTAGTTTGTAAGTAGTCATAAGCAGTTTGTAAGTTTAGGGACTGATGACCCCGTAGTTAAGTCCCATAAGATTTACAAACATTTGAACATTTTGAATTGGTCAAGAACTTCCGAATATTATCGATTTTTAAAAACCGAACATGTACATTTTTATTTCCCATTCATTACATGTATAGGTATTCTACTCATGTCAGATGGCGTTACAGTGGATACTAAAATCATGTGCGGGATCGAATGCAGCATTGTGTCAAAATTTCGATGCAATCCGTGAAGAACTTTTGAACAAATGAATGTTTACCTTCATTTACATATGCAAGACAAACTACTTCCAAGAGTCTTCTATTTATATAGAAAAGGTAGATGTGTAGATGTTCAAAACCGCAAATCTGCGAAAGATCTCGAACGAATGCCTTGAAATTCTGACACATTGTTGCTGCATTTCATAACGCGCGCGCATCTATGTTAATGAAAATTAATGGCCGTATGTATGAAAGCGCATCACTTGAAAATGGCTTCACCGATTACGCTGATCTTTTCTTTGTTCTGTTCGTAATTCTCAGGACAAGACAATTTTTGGAGAATCTACTGACAATATAAGAATTTGAGAAAAAAATGAAAGTACGCTTCCAGCTCGGATCATTTTCTAGATTCTCCAACAATCAGCTTATTCATTGGATACTCACCTAGCGACCAAATACGCTGTAACTAAGCGAACAAATACGCCAAGGATGTTAGAATGAAGGGAAATGATATATGCTGATAACAGGCATTGCTTGAAGTCATGAAGTAATTGGAAAATCTTCGGGAAAATATCAGAATTTGAGAAAAAATGAAAGTACGTTTCTAGACAGGTGGAAACGCGTCGCAAAAATGACCCTTCACTATTATAGTGCAAAATCCTTCCTAAAACTAGCGACAATCCTATGCACACAAGATTAAAGCAGCCAGACAGATTTAACATGAAACGTTGTTTCTTTAGAAGCCCCTCCGTTTTATTCTCACCTCCATGTTGTTATCGGTGGACATCATATCTTTGGAGCGTTGCAAAGACAGTAATTTTGAGTTTTCTCTGCGAATGGAAAGAGAAAATATCGTGCATCAATAAGCGTTACAATGAACGCAACAACCACTTTCGAAATTCGAAACGTTGTATTTCCATTTCAATAATTGTATTTTAATTAATTATTTTGCTTCATACGAAATTTCTATAATTAAAATACGATCATGCCGCAATAATTCTAATTCATAAACTCTCAAGAAGATATGCTAAGCTGTGCTGTAAAAATGTGCGGTTTTGATTTCCTTTTCCCAGTCATTTTTAACATAAAACGGGATAGTTTTTTTTTATGCCTAAATTTATAATCATACCTGTCTGTACAATGAAACCATTAAAAGTACGGCTATTAAAGCTACTAACGTCACAGATAGATCAGCTAGAAAGATCTCTCTAATAACCCGTTTGATTTAGCCATCCATTTTGACTTCTGTTCCCAATCAGGCTCCTGATTGCAATAACAGTAAATGAGATCAGAGAGAGTGGGACGAGGATATATAGAATGGGGAAATGAAATGGGGTTAAAAAGGGGGGATGATATAGACACTGAGAGGAGAGGGAGGAGATGGATATGGTGCGGGATGAGAGAGAGAGTGGTGTGAATGTGATGGAAAAAATACAGGGGGAGGAGGCGATTTGAAAGTAGAGGAGGGAGGAAGGGATAGACATAGGGAGAAGAAGAGGAGAGATTAGGGTATATCCCATATACATTAGCTACTATGAAGCATTGCTGGATATGATAGTATTATATAAAAGAGGAAGGTTTATAGAAACATTCCTGCATTGGAATTCAGCGTTGCGTAAAAATATGAAAGCATTCTGCCAAGAACTCTCGAAAATTTTTAAGTACTTGCACAAACGAACATTTATTTACTTATTATAGTGATAAAATATTTCGTTCTTACTAGAAGCACTGTCAATGGTGAAGGGTAAATATACCTATTTGAGGTAAGACGTCCTGGTCACGAAAAAACCGAGTAGAAAGGTATAATGCTTACACAGTGCGCAAATTTAGAGCACCAACGTCCGAAGTCTGATCATGAATACTCCCCGTGCCCCTGTGACCCAAAAACTCAGTGTACGACACAGTAGTAATGAATTCAATTTATTTACACAAGCTACTAAGTTCTTCAACATGGCATCCTCCAGAGTCAATACAGGCATGGAACCATCGCACAAAGGTCTGCCGTACGCGTTTTAATATCCTTGCGTCGTTTGCACAAGGACTCAGGCAGCGATAAATTTTGTCCAAAGACCCTCTTCAGTCTAAACAGGCGTTTCTTACACAAAACTTTGAGTCGAGCGTGTATACACAGTCTAATTTAGCACACAGTAATGCCTATTGAGTTGTTCTATCTTACAAGCATCAATTCAGATCAATAATGTATACGACGCACAATGGACAAGCAGGAAGAGAGGAAGAAAATTAATAAAGTCGTATCAGGTAGCCCACAATTACTAGTAATATCGTTATACAGACTGACTAGTCTCGTAGACCGCAGTTACGATTATGGAGCTGGATCTAGACGTATAGAAATCACCGTAAGAATTACTGAGATCGGCACTAATAACAATCTAATGATAGTGCAAAAGTAATGCCAGAGTTCTGTCGATAAACACGAACACTGGACACCTCAATTTAAATCATCCACAGCAAGGCTTGCGGCAAATACAATAAACTGTGTCTTCTTGTGCGGGAAAGTATCGCTCTTGCGAAACACAGCGTACCCTTTATTCACATGAAGTGATAAGTGCCATCGACAAGGGATCTCAAATCGATTCCATATTTCTGGATTTTGGGAAGGCTTTTGACACTGTACCCCACAAGCGGCTACTAATGAAATTGCGTGCTTATGGAATATCTCCCCAATTGTGTGATTGGATTCACGATTTCCTATCAGAAAGGACACAATTCGTTGTAATTGACGCTAAGTCATCGAGTAAAACAGAAGTGATATCTGGCGTTCCACAGGAAAGCGTTATAGGTCCCCTACTCTTCCTCGTGTTTATAAACGATTTAGGAGACAATCTGAATAGCTCCCTTAGACTGTTCGCGGATAATGCTGTCGTTTATCGGTTAGTGAAGTCAGCAGAGGATCAAAAAGAACTGTAAAGCGATTTAGACAAAATTTCCACATGATGCGAAAATTGGCAACTGACACTAAATAAAGAAAAGTGTGAAGTAATACACATGACCACTAAAAGAAATCCGCTGAACTTCAATTACGCTATAAATCAGTCAAACTTTCAGGTCGTAAATTCTACCAAATACCTAGGAGTTACAATTACGAACAACTTTGACTGGAGACAATACATAGAAAATATTGTGGGGAAGGCGAACCAAAGGTTACGTTTCATTGGCAGAACGCTTCGAAGATGCACCAGCTCCACCAAAGAGACTGCCTACATCACACTTGTGCGTCCTCTCCTGGAGTACTGTTGCCCCTTGTGGGACCCTCACCAGGTGGGACTGACGGAAGACATTGAGAAGTTTCAGAGAAGGGCAGCCCGTTTTGTTTTATCGCGTTACGGGGGAGAAAGCGTCACGGAAATGTTGCACGAATTGGGGAGGAAATCATTAAAAGAAAGACGTTATTCATTGCGGCGTGATCTGTTTGCGAAGTTTCAATCACCGACTTTTACTTCTGAATGTGAAAATATTTTGCTAGCACCCACCTACTTAGGGAGACATGACCATCCCAATAAAATAAGAGAAATCAGATCGAAAACGGAACGATTTAGATGTTCTTTCTTCCCACGCGCTAATAGAGAATGGAACGGTAGAGAAAAGTAATGAAAGTGGTTAATGAACCCTCTGCGAGGCACTTAAATGTGATTTGCAGAGTATCTATGTAGATGTAGATAGAATGTACGAGCCCTCGTAGGCAGTGCTTGGCGTGTGGAAATTTGTGTCGTTCCGGGAAGCGTGCCTGGGTAGCAAAATGGTAGCGCGGTCGCTCGGGAAAAGCGGGAAATCCGGTTTCAGTCTGACACAAATTTCCATCTGTCGCCTTTAAACCATCCAGCCAGAGTTGATTAATATTCGCAATTTCGAAAACATTTCTTATGTATGTAATGTATACTGTCAATATTGAAACAACTATAAGTGCTTCAGAAATATTAATTTACAAATATGGATCTAAAATTAGATCATTACTGTCACCGAGATGGAAATTATTACTACACAAATGGTGAGTCAGTAACGATCAAATTGTATATGCGCTTTCTTCCTTGCGTAACTTCAAGGGTATTTTCCTTTTCGTTTCTCTTTGTGAAAAAAAGTATTTTTATTTTATTGTTGACACTGAATGTGATTCTTAGTTAGAAATGACGAGCCAAAATATCTTTCTCTCAATTATCGTTCGTCTCTACCTTGTTTATTTTAAATATACGAAATATATATCTCTGCTGCAGTTGTTACTCAGTGATTGTCACAGCAATTAACGAGCATTGATCTCTATACAATCTGGATATTCAGATGTCTGAACGAGCCAGCCATAGATGTTCATATGTCGTTTCTTGCCAAATTCAAATATAGCTACTACGAAATGTTACTAGAACAGGAAAGGGAAATACGCTACGGTTCCACTCCCAGCCTATTTCAGCGCATATTAAGTGCTTTATCACGTGTAAACTGATGAAATGCTGATGGTGATTCGTTTTGCAAACTATAACATAGCGGGCAGTGCAAAATCATATGCAAAACACATGAATGTGTAGGCACACTGGAGTTCTATGTCTCAACACCAGAGTCATAAATGAAGATAGCATAGAGATTACTGATAACGAGCCTATATATACAGGCTCTCTAATGAAAACAAAATATCTACTAAAGAAATCAGAAAATAACAGCAACCAGTCGCCTTTCTTACGTATTTATTACCAAAACTGGTTTCGAACTGACTGACAGTTCACCATCAGGCGGTATACATGTTTTATATGTTGCTTACAACATTGTGGAACTCGTTTGGAGTTGATTAACATTGCTGATTGATGGTAGGTGATGTTTCAAGCATTTTAGTGCTCAAAAGCTGCCCACATAACACTCGATTTCCACATGTTTTACAAACATAACAATACATATCTCTGTATTATTATGTTTGTAAAACATGTGGAAATCGAGTGTTATGTGGGCAGCTTTTGAGCACTAAAATGTGATGTTTCAAGCATTTTAGTGCTCAAAAGCTGCCCACATAACACAACACTCGCTTTCCACATGTTTTACAAACATAACAATACATATCTCTGTATTGTTATGTTTGTAAAACATGTGGAAATCGAGTGTTATGTGGGCAGCTTTTGAGCACTAAAATGCTTGAAACATCACCTACCAACAATCAGCAATGTTAATCAACTCCAAACGAGTGCCACAATGTTGCAAGCAACATATAAAACATGTATACCGCCTGATGATGAACTGCCAGGCAGTTCGAAACGAGTTTTGGTAATAAATACGTAAGAAAGGTGACTGGTTGCTGTTATTTTCTCATTTCTTTAATCAACACAGTCGCAGGTTCCACACTTCCAGAATGGATACAAGTTCAAAATATCTACTAATCTTTCAACGAAAACTGAAACGTCATTAAATATTTCCATATAAATTTGTTGTATCCAGAGTGTACCCACGGCAACTTTAGGCGTGGGCTTAACCAAAATACACTTTATTACAACAAGTGTTATAACACAATCCGTTAGACAAAGGTTTCTCGGTGGCAGGAAGCAAGAGCGAAGTCCGTAATTGAATATGAAGAAGCGTAGCAAGACGTGATGATGGCGTGGAAGGCACGAGAGTGCCAGGGTGGCGTAGGAATGCGCCCGCCGTAACAGAGGCAGCTGTGGCGCGGCAGCTAGCGACTGGAGCCAACTCAGCGGGGAGCTACATTGCGAGGCGACGCCGGCCGCGGTTGCCGTGGAGACACGGAAGCCGGCGCTGTCTGGCTGTACGGGGCTGCGCATGCGCCGGCGGGAGATTAAAGGCGCTCTCTGCAGGCCACGGCGCGGGCGTTGGCGATACCGCAAAATTATTTTTAGAACTTGTTGTTGTTGTGGTCTTCAGTCCGGAGACTGGTTTGATGCAGCTCTCCACAATTTCCTATCCTGAGCAAGCCTCTTCATCTCCACATAAGAACGGCAACCTACATCTGTCTGAATCTGCTTACTGTATCCATCTCTTCCTCTTCCTCTGCGGTTTTTACCCCACACACTTCCCTCCAACGCTAAATTCACAATTCCTTCATGTCTAAGAATGTGTCCTACCAATCAATCCCTTTTTTTAGTCAAGGTATGCCAAAAATTCATTTTCTCCCCAATTCTGTTCACTACCTCCTAATGCTTCCGCAAGGTTCAGTTTGTCGATGGCATAGCAACTTTGTCAGAGACTCCAAAGGATCTGGAAGAGTAGTTGAATGGAATGGACAGTGTCTTGAAAGGAAGATATAATATGAACATTTGTTGTTATATTCTTCAGTCCGGAGACTGGTTTGATGCAGCTCTCCACCCTACTCTATCCTGAGCAAGCCTTTTCATCTCCTCATAACAACGGAAACCTACATCCATTTGAATCTGCTTACTATATGCGTCTCTTGGTCTCCCTCTGCGATTTTTACCCCACATACTACCCTCCAATGATAAATTTACGATTCCTCGATGTCTGTCTGTAAATCTATCGGACCAAACTGCGTGGTCATCAGTCCGTAGCTTACAAACTACTTAAACCTAGGTAAACTAACCTAAGGACAAACACACACACCCATGCCCCAGGGAGGACTCAAACCTCCACGGCGAACAACCGCGCGCTCCGCAGCGAGGCGCTTTAGACCGCTCGGCTACTCCACCGCGGCTCATCGATGTCTAAGAATGTGTCCTACCAAGCGATCCCTTCTTTTAGGCAGGGTATGCCAAATATTCATTTTCTCTCTAATTCCGTTCGGTACGTATTGATTAGTTACGCGATCCACCCACCTAATCTTCAGCATTCTTCTGTAACAAAACATTTCGGAAGCCTCTATCCTCCTCCTGTTCGCACTGTTTATCGTCCATGTTTCACTCCCATATAAGGCAACACTCCACATAAATGCCTTCAAAAACGACTTCCTTATGCTTAATATTCGATTTTAATAAACTTCTCTTTCTCAAAAACGTTTTTCTTCCCATTGCCATTCTGCATTTTATATCCTCTGTACTGCGACCATTATTTGTTATTTTACTGCCCAAGTAACAAAACTCATCTACCACCTTCAATGTTCCATTACCTAATCTAATTCCATCCGCATCATCTGATTTTCTTACACTGCACTCCATTACTCTAGTTTTGCTCTTGTTAATGTTCATCTTATATGCACCTTTCAGCACACTGTCCATTCCGTACGGTCGGGGGTTCGAATCCCGCCTCGGGCATGGATATTTGTGCCGTCGTTTGTCTTAGATAGTTCATAAGCAGTTTGTAAGCTTAGGGACTGATGACCCCGTAGTGAAGTCCCATAAGTTCTACAAACATTTGAACTTTTTTGTACATTCCGTTCAACTGCTCTTCCAGGTGCTTTGCTGTCTCTGACACAATTACAATGTTGTCGGCAAAATGCAATGTTTTTAATTCTTCATCCTCAACTTCAATTCCTTCTCCAAATTTTTCCTTGCTTTCCTTTATAGCTTGTTCGATGTACAAATTGAATGAAATTGCACTTAAACATAGAACTTAAACATATTTAAAATTGGTCTAGCATTATATTTTGAATTATTAGTTTCTCAGTATGGGGAAATATCTTTTTTCTTTTTATGATAACACACTGGACTCGCATTCGGAAGGAAGGTGGCTCAAATCCACCTACGGCGATCCATATTTAGGTTTTGCTTGATTTTCCTAAATCACTCCAGGCAAATGTCGGGATGGTTCATTACAAAGGGCACGGTCGATTTCCTTCTCCATCTTACCAAAACAACCCGAGCGTAAGATCCGCCTCTAATGACCAAGCTGTCGACGGGGCGTTAAACCCTAAGCTTCCTTCCTTCCTTTATATTGTCACGTTGCAATGGATGTTGGCTTGACTTTGAAGGAAACTAAACACAGCACTTATACTGAAAGCACGTTTATTACGAACTCAACATACACGCAGCACTGTCTGCCTCTCAGGCAGAGTGCTCTGCTATTTATAGACAGACAGAATTTACCAGAAATTAGAAGAACAGTTAACATAAGAAACAAGTAGAATTTACAAGTAAACATAAGAAAGATGTAGAACCTTCTGGAATTGTTAATTACAAAGAAATAAATTTTTGCCGGTGGGCGGGATTGAACCGGCGACCTTCTGCACCGCAGTCCGTGACGCTATCCCCTGCGCCACGCCGGCAATTGGTGTTCGGGGTCTCTCGCGGCAATATGGTAGATAGTAATTTACCTCACAGAAAACCCTTTGGTTTCTCACTTTTACATTTACTTTAGTTGGAGTTAACGATTTAAAATAACGACAAACTGACACTTTTTGTAACTTATTTCAGTGCACCAAACTCGTGTAATATCAGCTAGATGCACAATATAGTCATGCCCCCGAGAAGTAGGGAAACACCTTTCCAGCAGAGAATAATTTACTTAATCAAACAAAACTCGGCTTCTTTGCGCTGCCAAGAATAAAACAATTCACAATGAAGATGGCACTCGTACAGCACTGACAGGACAGGATCCTAATACTGTCGCAAATGAAGCGGCTGTTGCGCTGCGCTAAAGGACGCTGATGTCTGGCAGCGGTTAAGATCAACTGATAGCGAGGAAGGTGCTCTAGATGGGGGCGAGTAGCAGTCGCACGGCGGCGAGGTGTTGCTCTCACAGCCGGAACTGCTTGTTCTGAATTTTTTATTTATTTTTCGTATGTGTTGTGAGTAGACGTACACCAGTGATTTTAGCATTCTTGTTGTAACAGCATGAGTTGGTTTGAGGTCGCAATTTACACCGTCTAGCGCCACCAGTTAAGGGGAGACGGAAGCAGCTGTGCTCGAAAATTCGATTTTTAGATTTTAGCGTATTTGAAATGCCTGGTATTTCCTGCGTGAAACAGTTTTTGTTTTATATAAATCCGACAATTTTTTCGTGAGTCATGATGGTTTTTCTGACGTTCTGTGCAATCTGGCCTCGCCTTCCGTTTTGCGCCATGCGGAGAAAATGCACACAGCATTCTTTTACTCCTTGTATATTATTTCATGCTTCTATTGTTTCTATCGCTTCAGTGTTTCCTACACTGTATCTACTATCGATACTTTTTGTTCCGATCGTGTTTGTTATTCTTTTCGAACGTTACCAAAAACTGTATTTGTTCAGATCACAACTCTCAAATTTGGTGTTTATGATGCTATATTATGCTTCAATGATAGTGTAACTAGAAAATTGTATGTTTTGGAATTATTGGGCATACAATCTAGTGGAAATACTCAAAATCCTTGGTGCAAATAGATAAAGAAAGAATCCGCAAAGCCAATATTGCTAATATAAAATGCAAAAAAAGAAGCTAGACGAAAAGGAGGCGGACCAAGAGAAGGAAAGATCAGTATGACACAGATGATGCTCAATATGGTGCAGGAAAATATTAGTGGTAAGTAATTCTCATCAATAACTGTACTAGAATTGCAATATTAAAACTTTAAATTGATTTTTCTTGAAACTACTTTTTTTTTTTCCTTTTTCTTTTACTTTCAGGTACCATTGTTTGATAAACTAATGGGGTTAGATAGATGACATTTGGTCTTTTTGTACTCAAGATGGTAATAAATCATTACAAGTAAATTGAGAACCACAAAACAATCATCAACTGTTTTATAGTAATTAATGTGCTAGAAAAGTTAAATTTTGCTGGTGAAAGAAAAAAAACGTTTTCTTCAAAATCATTAGAGTTATTCTGTTCACATTTTACTTGTAAATTGAGACATATATGTTATATATAGACAGTAAAAATTACGTTGTTTTATCACTTACAGTTCCTTTGAAAAGTGTACCTATTCAAAGGGTAAAATAGCATTGGCAGAATAGGCACAAAAATTGCCTTCCGTCTTCCCTTAACGACAGTTTCGCGTTTGATGCAGTAGGCAGCACACATAACACATTAGTTTGAAGGGTTGCCTCTACCTTAGGCAACACGCCAGGTGGCAGCCGTTCTCGAAGTCGGTGTGCGAAGACAGGGCTGCGGGAGGTCTGTCATCAATGTCCGTGAGCATGGGCGTGAGCTTTGATGCTGTGGCCGATGAAGCATGTGACCCACTTCGTAGAATTATATCCGAATCCGTACAAACTTCTGCGTCTTTTGGCATGAGGTCGTGGGAGATCGGCTACTGGAGTTGCCACGCAATCCGTGACATGGCACCTTAGACCACGCGGTCATTACCACTCGGCAGCATGAATGGAACCCAGTAACACAGCAAACAATAATACCGAGTGTAGGACACGTATGGCAATTGTAACACCGCATCGCGATCATAGCGTTAGAATCACCACATTCCAACATTTTTCATCAGTAGTAATTTTAATTATTTGTTTAGAGGCAGAAATTTCTCGTTTTTCAAAATTTTTAGTAAATTCAAATTACCTCACAGTAATTCAGAATAACATTATCCAGGGAATACATAGGTCAAAACACCTCGCATATCAAAGATCATTTGTCAGGTTCCTATTATAAATAGTACCCGCAGTTGAATTACTCTCTCTCTCTACGTTACTTGCTCTCTATGTTACTAGATCTCGAAGTGTTTAACTCTCTATCTGATAGCTCTCCGTGATTCGTTTCAAAGTATCATACGCGGTTTATTTTAAAGATAGGAAGTAACCCGAGAAAAACTATTTATTTATTAATATAAACTTTCATATCGCGTTCATACGCGAATGCGTACATTATATTTGAACTTTGATCGGGATAGGCTAGGACGGAAGATTTAGAAACTTCTGCCTCTCGTAATAAACTGATTAATATTCGTGATTTTGAAATTTGAACTTATTGTCAAGTTTAATTAAATAACTTTTAAAAAACTTATCTGGAAGAGTAAGCAATGTAACAGGATCCAGAGACTTTAATATAAATGAGACTGACGAAAATAATCACGCAATGTGAACTCATAAAGTGTTTTCTGTGAAAGTGATTTTGTTGTAAATATTAAATTCAAAATAGAGAATCTGTGATACTTCAACAAGTCTTAAACAATTATTCAAGTATTTAGTTCCTCAATATTGTCCAAGGAGATTCTAAAAGTGAACATATCTGTGAAATTCGTAATTAATCAGTTAATATGTGAAAGAAAATGTAATAGTTTTGATTAGAAGAAACTTCTAATGAAATTTTTTCTAAAGGATAATTCTATAGAAAGGAATCAGGTACAAATAATATATTTTGTGACGGGCTGCAAACTGTCTGAACTACCGGGACTCAATCATTAAATTTTTTCGGTTTATTAAATATTAGCCCCTGAGAAACGGAATTTCATGCTCAAACATTATAAAAAGTCTTTAATTTTAAATGATACACAGAACCAATATTTACAGTATGAAAAATTCAACAAAGATATAAATTTTATTAATTACGAATAAGTACCAGGTCTACCAACTTAAATTTCATACTGAGGTGACAAAATTTTGAACCCACCCATCCACTACAACAGTGAAAGTCAAGCCGAATCTACAGCTTACAAGTCACAAGCTAAAACCAAAATACAAGACAACCAACTTGAAGCCCCTCTACGAGTCACACAATGCCTTATGCAGTAGTTCCACGATCTGTCAGGTGTCTCAACACTTTAAACCGGCCACCTTGGTGGTGCAGAAGGGATTGAAACGGCATTGTGTTCATAGTTGGATTCGGATCCGCATGCAGCACCACGACGGTCGGAATTAGGAACATCGCGGTGAGAGACTCGTCTGAGGTCGCAATTTACACCATCTCGTGCCACCTTTAAACCACACAGTTTTGCGTTTGATGCAGGCGCTGAGTAGGCAGCACACATGACGGACTGGTTCGAAGGATTGCCGCACAATTAGGCGATGGCCCTTCTCGAAGTTAATGCCATACTGTATACTGCATGACGTATTATGGTTTTGGGTGGTATTTTATTCCACTCCTACGATGATGGAGTAGTTGAACATCAAATACACCGTTGAAAACAATTAGAGGCTCATTTGAGTATCTGGTTTCGAAGTATTGTCATCGACACAACGTACTAAAATGGTTTTTCTGTACTTTCTACGGAATGGAAACAAAACATTACGGCCTAAAAGATATTGGTCATAACAATGTTACTACATAGGGGGTTGGTGTTGACTTGTTTTTACTCCACCAAACGAAATACGCAAGCAGTTGGGTTCAGTGTAGTGAGCAGGTAGTACAGTCGAAGAACACGTGACTTACCCGAAGCAAAGGCACGGACAGCCATAGCAAGGCTGGAAGCGGAACAGAGGGATGTAGCTGCAGCTATTGCAGTGTCTTAGAGAGTAAGGGCCTGTATGTCATTTCAGACAACGGGAACCGTTGAAAGAAGTCAGGAGCAATATTTTCCACTCGTAACATCAGCAAGAGACGGTTTATATCCGGTTAACAGCCCGTCGAGACATGAAGCTGAATACAACTCAGCTGCAACCCACCCTCCAAACAGCAACAGCGACCTCTTCGCACGGAGGACTATGGTGAGTGTCCGATTAAAACCACGACACCGTTTAGCCCGTAATAAGTGCGCGGAGGAACATCAGGATTGGAGTCGTATAGAATGGCGCCGGCTTTTGGTCACAGATGAGTCACGATTTTGTGTTCAGCTGATCAATCATCGTTCCTCATATAATGACACGGTTTCCTTTACCGGCTATTAGCAAAAGAAAATTTTGTATTTTTATATTATTGCGGCATGTAAAAATAATTATCTATGAATGTCAGAGAAAAAATTTAGAACATCACTTTCAATACAAAAGAGTACTGGTTGTTTTACCTCA
Organism: Locusta migratoria; assembly: GCA_026315105.1. Classification (NCBI taxonomy): domain Eukaryota; kingdom Metazoa; phylum Arthropoda; class Insecta; order Orthoptera; family Acrididae; genus Locusta; species Locusta migratoria. Next base: position 670,884,005 of record CM048744.1, read on the forward strand.
CTATACTGTGTCGTTTCTGACAGAAAATCCCGAATCAAATCCCACAACTGTGGCGATATTTCATAAGCACGCAATTTTATTAAAAGCATGTCGAAAACCTTTCGGAATATCTAGAAATATGGAATTAGTATGATGTCCCTTGTCCGTAGCATCATTTCATGTGAGTAAGAGCTAGCCGTGTTTTACAAGAAGAATACTTCCTGAATCCGTGTTGACTTTGAGTCAATTGATCTTTATCTTCGAGGTAGTTCACAATGTAAAAAAAAAATGTCAAAGCAGGTTGGGGTATCAGTCCCCGTAAAGGTTACACGCGTCGTAGGCACACGGCAAACAACGGCTGCTTGTTAGGGGTCGCAGAAATGCTCCGGAACAGCGGCGGGCGCGGTAACGACGCTGTGGCGGCTGGTGGAGTTGGACGCGGCAGCTAGGGGAGCAGCTCGTTAGCCTTTGTAAAGAGGGCAGGTGCGGCATTTTTCAGCAGGGCGGGGTGCGGATGGGTGCGGATAATGCGGCACGACACTGCGACGTGTGTTACGCCCCGATGGCCGCTGACAGCGTACGGAGAAGTTGGGCCGGCTGTTGTCCGCTTACGGTTCGCCTGGTGCCGGAAGCTGATACGAGTTGTGCCGGCCGTATTGTGGGCCGGGCAGTGTTTCGGGGGTGTCCTTCGGTTTGGTGCACCGCGGAGGCAGGAAGTCTGGTTAGCCCGCGGCGCGCACTTCCTCTATCTCTCCCGGCAGGTAATCCGGCTTGAGTTACACGCGCCGGCTGCACTCGTATGCTGCTTATGACCAGTCGATACTGCGGTGACGCCTTCTCTGATTTTTATACATATTATGTAAGATTTAATAATTACCACAGAGGGTACGCCGCGGTGGAGTAGCCGAGCGGTCTAAAGCGTCTCGCTGCAGAGCGCACGGTTGCTCGCCGTGGAGGTTCGAGTCCTCCCTGGGGCATGGGTGTGAGTGTTTGTCCTTAGGTTAGTTTACCTACGTTTAAGTAGTTTGTAAGCTACGGACTGATGGCCACGCAGTTTGGTCCGATAGATTTACAAACACTTGAACACTTGAACAGAGGGTACGTTACTGACAAAACACATGTTCATTAGTACAGAGGTGTTACGATCCTATACATAGCCCCCATTGTTAAAAATTGAGACATTTCGAACTCCACCTAAAATTAATCAAATGTTCAAATGTTTGTAAATCTATCGGACCAAACTGCGTGGTAATCAGTCCGTAGCTTACAAGCTACTTAAACCTAGGTAATCTTACCTAAGGACAAACACACACACCCATCCCCCAGGGAGGACTCGAACCTCCACGGCGAGCAACCGCAGCGAGACGCTTTAGACCGCTCGGCTACTCCACCGCGGCTAAAATTAATCAGACTGATAGAACTTACCTTGACAAATACAAATTCAAAAATTTTGTTCAGAGAGGAACTTTCTGGATCATTCGTGATAAAATCTGGTCTAAGGCAGGGAGACGGTATGTCACCCCTTCTTTTTCAAATGTTTGTTAATCTTAAGGGACTTAACTACGGGGTCATCAGTCCCTAAACTTACAAACTACTTATGAGATAACTAAGACTAAAGACGGCACAAATATCCTTGCCCGAGGAGGGATTCGAACCCCCCGACCCTTCTTTTTAATTTTGCCCTTGAATACATAATGAGGGAATGGTATAAGGCCAATCCAAACAATGTTAAAGTTGAAACACAAAAAGATAACATAAAGTTGAACTGTTTAGGATTTGCTGACGACCTCGCTCTTCTTGCAAACAACATTCAAGAAACCAAACAACAAATACGATCATTACACGAAATAGCCCAGTGTATTGGCCTTGAAATGTATTTTGAAAAAACTGAAATAATGGTAACAGAGCCGCCACTGGCAAACAAAATTAGATTTGGAGTACACAACATAAAAATTGTTGAAAAGTTTAAATACTCGGAAGAAATAATAACCCATAACTTTAACGATAAATTATCAGGGCAGAGTAGAATAAATAAACTTATTAAAATGCATCATGTTACCAAGAACACACATAATAAAAAATGCCTCTCAATAGCCACAAAACTGAAACACTACAAAACACAAAGCCACAAATAACATATGCTAGCGAAACTATATTTAAAACAACCAACACTGAAACAATACAAAGGCTACTCGAAATAGAAAGGAGGATATTCAGAACTCGCATAAATAAGAAATACCAAAAAGACGGGATTTGGAGAAAAGCTTCAAATGAAACTGTTTATAAAGAAGTATAAAGAAGTAGAACCAGTGACAAGTACAATGAAAAAGAAACGGATCTCTTTCCTAGGACATTTGATTAGAACACCAGAAAATAGAATCAACAGGAAGATAATTGAAAATTTATGGAACAGCAAGAGCAACATAAGATGGATCATAGAAATCAAGGAAGACATGATGAAACTACAGATAACGATGGAAGATCTGAAAGACAAGACAGACACACTCAAGATACTCCAGGACAAACACGTCACACTACCAATAAAAATTAACGAACAGGAGACTGGGAAGGGTGATTTCGGATAAGGAGAGAAGGGCACGTACGATCTGAAAGAATGAAAAAATATTGGGCCAACAAAAAAATAAATAAATAAATAAAAATAAAAAAAATAACAGAAGAACCTAATTCATAATATTTACGTTGGCCATAAAAGTAATAAATAAATAACCTCTGTATTACTAAATTGTCATGTTTAATTATTTTTAACTAAATTGTGTTAATGCATAACAACAAATTGTAATAACCTTTGTAATATTGACTAAAGTGGTCCAATGAAGGCCATAAAATAAATAAATAAATAATTACAGTAGGTACACTACTCAAAACAATTAGTGGAACAGGTGAGAAAAAGAATGTTGAAGTGTTTGTAAATCTAAGGGACTTAACTGCTACGGTTATCAGTCCCTACGCTTTCAAAATACTTAATGGGAGTCATATCGCCCTAAATGACAAAATCTCACTTTTAAGCAAATTAGAAAATATGAATGTGTTTCCTTAAAAAAGTTCCAATATTTTGCCAAGCTTATAGGACAACTGCGGGGTCATCAGTCCCTATACTTATGAACTAGCTTATACTAAAGACGGCACAAACATCCATGCCCGAGAGGGGATTCGATACCCCCGACGGGGAACGGCTTCGCGCATCATAGCATAGAGCCTCAAAGCGCTCGGCCGCTCCGCCGAGGCGATGTCTATCCTTAATTTGGTGTTGGTTGTATTGAAATACCAGCTGAAAACCCGGCGTTACCCGGTTATTTATTTATTCCTGCCTTGAGTTAGTACTTCTTCTATCCCTTCACTCTATTTCCTTTTTTGTAAATTCTTTATCGGAGAATATATAAGAAACTGACGCTGTCTTGCATAATGTTCAAAATTATCAGTATCCAAACAGAGAAAGATAGTAGTCTAAATACAAGTGACATATAAAATTCGTACGATCACATATTCATTGAATTATATGTTGAACATATGTTGATCTTCATATCATAATCCTTGTACCTCTGATCGAGCAACCTTTCAATCGAATCTGCCATTACAACTAAGTCATCCGCATATGCGAGACTGCTTATTTTGTTTTCACCTATTTTAATCCCGCCCTGCCAGTCTACTGTTTTCAACATGTGATCCATGAATAGTATGTACAACAGTGATGACAGGTTACAGCCTTGTCTTGCCCCTGAAACTACCCTGAACCATGAGCTTAATTTGCCAACTTCTCTAACTGCTGCCTGACAGTCTACGTAAAGCCCTTTAATTGCCTGCAAAAGTTTGCCTCCTATACCATAATCTTGAAGAACTGACAGTAGCTTCCTCCTAGGAACACGGTCATAAGCCTTTTCCAGATCTATGAAACATAGATACAATTCCCTGTTCCACTAATAGCACTTTTCCATTACCTGCCGTAGGCTGAAGATCTGGTCCTGACAGCCTCTAAGAGACCTAAACCCACACTGATTTTCATCTAACTTGTCCTCAATTAATACTCGCACTCTCCTTTCAGCAATACCTGAGAATATTTTGCCTACAACGCTAATTAAGGAGATACCTCGATAGATGTTGCAATCTGTTCTGTTTCCGTATTTGAAAATTGGCGTGATTACCGCTTTCGTCGAGTCAAACGGAACCTGTCCTGATTCCCACGCCTTTTCAATTATCCTGTGTAACCATTTGAGTCCTGACGTTCCACTGTGCTTAATTTCATCCACCGCAGCCACTTTATTGCACTGTAATCTACTGACCATTTTCTCCACTTCCTCAGTGTAAAATTTCCTGCGGCTACAATTATTAGTGTAGAAATTATAAATCTTGTCATACCGAATGCCGTAGTTTTAGTCCATGAACAGCGGAAAAGTAGTAAGCGAGAAACTTTTTTCCTTTCATAATTTTGCTATGGTTGTCAGCGAGATATAGTTCAATAAAGCCTCGAAATTTTGTTTAAAATTTGTTGTAAGTCGATAAGTAATCTCGTTATCATATACTGTATTCATAAAGTTTCGTCGCATTATGTAGCAATTTCTTGCAACTCCTATTGTTTATAACGTTATATCTTCCGAACCATGTGTCGTTTGTAGTTCTTACCATTACGGAATTCGTACCTCACGGTAAGGAAGATGTATACCAAATTTGGACCGCGTGCGTACTGGAGCGCCGTGTTGCGGTGCGCGCGGCAGTCCACCGTCGGGGGTTCGAATCCCCCCTCGGGCATGGATGTTTGTGCCGTCCTTAGTGTTAGCTAGTTCATAAGTAGTTTGTAAGTTTAGGGACTGATGACCCCGTAGTTAAGTCGCATTAGCTCTACAAACATTTGAACATTTGTACCAAATTTGCTTGAAATCCGTCCAGTGGTTTAGGAGAAAATGTGCAACATTGTCGCGTAATGCAGCAGTTTTTCTCGCATCTCATTGTTTATGACGTCATATCTCTTGTGTACGTGATCCTTACACTTACGACAACCGTCCTCATGGATTGGAGCTTACGTGTTCAAAATTTCATAAAGATTGGAACAAAACTATAGATTTGTGTGCAACACGCACTCACAAACAAAAATACATACGGACACTCTGCTTTATAAATAAAGATTCGATTATTTACTATTTTAAATAAATATTTGAAAATAATCATGCACTAATATTTCTGAGAATTTTGTTTTCTATCATTTAGAATATTGGCTTTTTCTCTGGAACTATATAGTCTAGAAGGCTGTGGTTTCTTTTGTTTTGTAGAGGACTGTCTGTTTCGTAAGTTGCCTACACTAGCGGTGCTTCGCAGTAAACCCTTTGAACTATACATTTGTTTGTGTTCGACAACAACAGTTATCCACTAGCCGTCTTTTAGTTTCTGTGTTTCCTGTGATAGTATTCAACATTACTTGGTGTTTTTTATACTTTTCTTACGTTTAATGGTTGGTATTCTGGAAGACTACAGGTTTTGGAATATCTTTGAATTCATAACAACAAGTGTGATGGATTTGGGCCGACTGCGAATCATGAAGGCAGAGATTGCAACAAACATTATGTCAAAAAAATCAGATCGAAGAGAAGGAGGGCAGTGCTGGGTGAAGGAGGAGATAAGGACTACCATCCAGGAGGATTCTAACATATTTTTAACACGTTGACTGCCACGATGACGTCAGAGGCGCACCAGAGCCAGCTGCTGTGGCTGCCGGCAGCCACACGATAGCCAACGTGTTATGTATTAGTTTTTCCCTCGTTCTGTACAGGAGTGGAAGAGGAAAGCAAGTAACAAGTACTGAGTACCCTCCGCCACGCACCTTTGGGTGGATTGCGGAGAATGTATGTAGATGTATCGTCTTGGTGTGTTCTCACACGACGTTCTGCCTTTTCTGAACTGTCTCACCCACGAACGCACATTGGACACAATCAGCACATGTCTCTCTCGCAACTGCCAATGAATTTCAATCGGTAGTGTACCCCAAAGTGGTGAAAACGAATGTTCGTTTAATTGAAAAGTCGGTATTTTAAGATCAGCAACAGTCCTCTATCCGCTGCCGCGTAGGCCTGCCGTCTGTCACGTATACACAACGAGCAACTGCCTATTTTAAAATAAACCAAAAATGTAGTCAGACGTGATAACAAAAATGTCAGGTGTTGCAATTGGAATGCACCTCGTACATGTCAAAGGAACGGCTGCTGCGTATTTTCCTTCAAAGGTTGTATCTACCACACTCAGCTTCAGCATCATTATTAACAGAGCTGAGTATTCACATTCCCTTTTCAGTTACTTCGCATCGATTTTGACTCTCCATAGTGCATTCCGCTCTTCTCTGAAAATAATAATAATAATATCTCAGGGTTTAACACACCTATCACTATACCCGTTCGTCATATAGGCAGGCAAATGTCTGTCGTGTGGGCGGCACACGAACGGGTGCAGCTTTTACGTTCGTTGAAATGTGTTTTCCCGAACACTAGCCGGCTGCCGGCTATAGGGAATCCGTAATAGCAAATATTTTAAGCGTCAGATGCAGCACCACTCGACGCGTAGAGTGTATCAGACGTATAAGTGGGGTATTCGCGATGGCGGCACTTGAACCTCTAACACACATTCTCAACTGGCGTGCGCTGTACGTTCGCAATCCTCTGATTGCGTGTGTACTGAAAATGACGGGAGAGGACATCCAGGAAGTGAAGTTCTCCATATTATATTTTGGGAAAATAACCTGATATTCGTGCCATTGGTAATGACTGGTGGTTTCAAAAAACAAATTTGTAACAATTTCCTCTTTAATACTTTACATATAAAAGAGCATACATGAATTGCGCACATTAATTAGGTTTTTTCGTCTAAGGTATTTTATGATTTATCACTAGATGCAAAGCTGCAACAAGCGAGAAGCATTGCCTCAAAAACTACGATCGCAAATATGAAATAAATATGCCTATACACTTTTGAAGTTACTGCTTGTTTTCAATTCTATTTTCATTCTTTGTGAGCAACCGTATTTTTTCTCCTTTATTGTCATTTTAATTCCCCTAAACGAGGCGGGCTGTCAGTGCACGCAGGCGCTCTTCAGCCGAGAGACAAACGACAGCAAACAAAAGGAATGCACAAACAAAGTAAACGTGATAAAAATATAAGATAATTAAAATTTTCATGGTGACAGTGTTGTGGAAACAATCTTATATATTGAAAGAAGCTACGAAAACTAAAGTCAGTTGGCCAGACCAAACTACCCGACCATTTTCTTCATTTTTGTTTTAAACGAAAGGTATTCATCCACAGATTTGTCATCAAGTATTAGAAATTACATAGCTCTCGCCTTCGTTTTTCTATCCTCAAACGCGATTTCCTCTTGTATATTTCTTTTGGGGATGTCCTTGCTGTAAAGTAAAGTCAGTCGGTCAGGCAGTTCTATCCGACCGATTTTCATTTTTGCTTTAAACGAAAGGTATTCATTCGCAGATTTGTCATCAAGTATCAGAATTACCGTAAGACTCTCCATCCTTTATTTTTATTCAAACGTGGTATTCTTCTCTCCTTGCACGGAATATTTTAATCGGTTTGTTTTACGATATCTTCGGTTCTAATTAAGATACGTAGTTCTTTTTCAACTAACAACACTCAGTGGATCAAGCTGTTTTATTTGATTTTTTAACATTTACATTGATTGATTCTAAAAAAACCTATGCGTGAACATTCGACTTTACTTCCATTTTTTTCAACTTTTTTGTCAATCCACTAATTGTGCGCAGTATTCGCACTGGTCCTTTAGTATATGAGTTGAAATGAAGAAAAGAATGTAGGCTTTTCACATGGACATGGCAACAATGAACATAAATAGTAGATAAAACAGACTCGTAGACACTGAAGCACATAAAACATCTAAAAGAAACTCAAGTTTCGACTGCGGGTTGTTCGTTCACTGTTCATGAGATAAAACACCACACTGAAAATACCCATATTCTAGAAAAAATCTGTAAAACATTGTAAATGATGAGCGGGATGGTGAGGAAGGGGGAGAAGGGGACAGAGGGTGAAGAGGGTGGTGGAAAACAAGGTCAATTAAAAACACACAAGGCGTCGGCTGCGGGTTGGCCGTATGCTGTCGTTTTAACAAACTATCATCTTCTAATACATAAAGCAGACTGTCCGTATGTTTGTGTGTATGTGTTACATACAAATCTACAGTTTTGTTCCAATCTTTGTGAAATTTTGTACACGTAAGCTTCAATCCATGAAGACGGTCGCCTTAAGTGTAAGAATCACGTGCGATATATAGTTCACGAGATATGACGTCATAAACAATGAGATGCGCGAAAAACTGCTGCATTTAGTGACAATGCTGTTGCTGCTTATTTTCTCCTTAAGCATTGAACCGATTTCAACCAAATTTGGTACACACATTCCTTACCGCGAGATAACAATTGCTGCAGGGATAAGAATCACGCGACTTGCAACAAACTTTAAACATAATTTAAAACCTTTATTAAACTTTTTCTCGTTGACAACCATAACAAAATGAAAGGAAAAAAGTTTCTCGCTTACTACTTTTCCGGTGTTTATAGAGTAAAGCTACGGCATTCAGTATGACGTTACAATTTATAATTTGACAACTACAAATTGTAGCCGCAGAAAATTTTACAGACAGTAGACAAACATATAGTTGAATGTTCCTTCTAAGTTGTATCACAGCACGACATGTAGTTCACGAGATATGAGCATATAAACAGTAACTTTCCGCTATTCGTGGACGAAAACTACGGCATTCGATATGACGTTACAATTTATAATTTCTACACTACAAGTTTTAGCCGTAGAAAATTTTACAAACTGTATATACGCATATAGTTGAATGTACCTTCAGAATTGTATCCCAGTACGATGCGTATTTCATGAGATATGAGCACATAAACAGTAACGTTCATGGAAAACCGCCCCATCACACATAATGTTTTAATCTAGTACTTCTTTACTAGTAATTGTATTCCCAAGAGATTTTACAGTCTTACAGCCCTTATACAAATGAATGTATATCTGAAAAAGTCAGGAATAAATAAGTAAATAAATATAAGGAATACATTACCACCTCCGAACAGGACCATGCCTAGTAAAGCACTGTGGTGTTCAAACCAATCTTCGGATTGTAGACTGCTTTACCTTTTTAAGGAACACATTATTGGGGCGATCTAGAATTATTTAATAAGAGGTTTCTAGCCGATATCGCTTTCTTCCTTTAATTATATAAATGGTTTCGGCGTGCTAGACGCCATCTTCAGACCTGTAGTAATTTTTTACATGACTTCACTGCTGTTACAACAAGGATGAAAGCGATCTTGGCTACAAACTTCTTATTAAATAAATGAATACCCGTGCTATGCCGGATTTTCAGCTAGTGCTTCGATAAAATACAGTTTGACCTAGCATCATCACGACATGATGGCGATAAGAGTAAGGGAGCGGAGCTAGGGGAGAGGGTGGGGAGTGGGGTGGGAGGAGAAGTGAGGGGAGGGGAACGAAGAGGGGCAACGGGGCTGGGAGGAGGACAGCGAGGCAGGATGTACCAGGAAGACAGGAGGGGAGGGAGAGGGGAGGAAGGGCGGGTGAAGAGGGGAGCTGGTAGGAGAGGCAGGAGCGACGGGGCCCTTTGGGAGGGATAGGAGGAGGAAGAGAGGTAGAGGATTCACAGCTGGTAGGAAGGATACATGTCAGGGCGGAGGGCATCAGCCGGGAGGGCGAGGGTGTATAAATATTCCTGTTGGTTAGTTTATCCATTGTTTTGGGCAGTGCTTATTCACCAGGACTATCCTGATATTTAAACAGCTGGAAAGTTACTATATCTGCAAAGACGGCGTTGATTTTGATCTGATGACAGCAGATGGCACCAAGGGATATTAGATGTCCCCCAACAGACAGCGTCGTGACAAAGCTTGGCCGGCCGCGGTGGCCGAGGGGACTGAGGCGCTCCAGTCACGGTCTGCACGGCCACTACGGTCGGGGGTTCGAATCCCCCCTCGGGCATGGATATTTGTGACGTCCTTAGTATAAGATAGTTGATAAGTAGTTTGTTGTAAGTTTAGGGACTGATGACCCCGTAGTTAAGTCCCATAAGCTTAACAAACATTTGAACTTTTTTTTTTTTTTTTTTTTTTTTTTTTTTTTTTTTTTTTTTTTTTTTTTTTTTTGACGAAGCTTGCCGATCGCCACCTGTGTATGTCCACAACCATAAGGCCGTGTTCACACTGCCGGCCGGGTCGAGCTGAGCCGAGCCGAGAGATTAAACACATTGTTTCCAATTGCACTATTTACACTGCCGGACGGACCGAGAGGATTCCGCTTCAGCCGGCTCACGCCGAGCCGACGACATTCGGAATGTTTAATATTTCCGGCGCGAGCCGATTGAGCTACGGTATTACTTCTGCAGCCCAAGTACCTCACGCCTATTCAAATGTTTGTTAAGCTTATGGGGCTTAACTACGGGGCATCAGTCCCTAAACTTACAAACTACTTATGAACTACTTACGATCTAGGACGGCACAAATATCCATACCCGAGGGGGGATTCGAACCCCCGACCGTAGTGGCCGTGCTGACCGTGACTGGAGCGCCTCAGTCACCTCGGCCACCGCGGCCGGCCTCACGCCTGTAGCCTGTTTCCAATACACGTCTCTCTGCATGATAGCTTTTTCTTAAAATAACCATTGTGAAAATATTTTCTTTTTATTTTTTCTTGTATTACTATTAATTCTCTAAAATGAATACAAAATTCAGATATGTTTTTTAGCTGTTCTCATAAAGAAAAACTCCTAAATATCAGTCGAAATTTATGGGATGAGTCCATTACCACCAATTTTACCTCAGTGTGGTAAAAACGCGTGAAGCAAACAGGCACCATGCCACAGAGACAGATTCGTGCTTCCTACATCCAAATGAGTGAGTTACCAACGGCTCAAATTGTGGCTTTCCCAATGGGTGAATGGTCCTTTCGAAGAACTGCCACACAAATTGGACTGATGTGCAACGATGCTGTTTACAGTGGTCACATGACGATTCTCACCTCCGTAGCACAGACGTCCGCCAAGAACGTTGTAAGAGAAGCAGTGGCATGTTGTAAAGCTCTACGGCACAGCTAACAGTGTTCGTGAGCCCACAAGCATTGTAATGATTGTACCGCTGCTGGTGAGATTGACTGAACTGCCCTATCGCTAATTTGCGTGTGGTTCACCACGCTTACGGCATCATTACGAAAATAAATATGAATCACTCCTTTCAATTATGCAATTATCGATACAAAAGTACTTGGTTTCAGTCTTATACAATTTGTTATTAGTGATAGCTGGGATTCCTAATCCTAATAAATAATAAATCGTAAGATTCAATGTTCAATGTGGTAATTTATTTATAAAAAAAAGGACTGTGCACAAATTCAGAGATGAATTGTGATACAGAAGTAATGAACCTCTTCCTATTATGAAAAATGGTTGATACTGAGACCGTGTCGATTGTTTTAAAATAAATTAAAAATCGCTATCCAACTCAGTGGAGAATACAACAAGAAGCTCAAGAACACAGCCAACAAGTTGGAGGTACATTTATCTGTGGTGTCGCACAAGTCCAAAGTGCGCGCCACCTACTTTCGCCGCGCGCCGCCATGCACGCACGGCGCGGCGTTCTTACGACGTCAGCCACGAGCGCCCTCTGCTAGAACTCCGCTCTTGGCCACCACTGAACGACATCGTTCACTTGGGACTGAGATAGGAACCAGTTAACACTTCGGAATCAGATAGGCACCAGTGAAGACTTGGCTATCGGATAGGCACTAGGCAGGCCTCTAGCTCAACTATGTATCAGCATTCTGCAGTACTGAGCTATTTAAAAGTTAAGTATTGTATAAATTCTGTGCAATATATATCTCGTTCTAATTTACTCTAGTGTTTGTAGTTTCTGCTGTCCCACTGGCTGCTCATCTCCGTACCTGCACAAGCGTGCTTCCTTTATTCCTGTGTCGGTATTTTTCTACTCGGCCACCGACACCTACGACGGAAACGAGACACAAAAGCGGCGACGAGGCGGGGACACAAAATTATCTTTAACTGCACAATAGCAAATGCAGTGTTCGTATATCATGAATTCCCAACACTGCTCTGATAAGACAAATGGCGGCTGGCCACCATGCATGGGTCGGTTCGATGTGAAGCTGAAGCTGTATAACGATGGCTACACAGTGAACGAACTACTTAAATATAAAAAATACCCAAGTTGAAGTCACTCAAGTATCAAGTTCGAACAAGAGGTTCTCGCAAACTGGTTGCCACACTGGCCAGAAGCAGAAGAAAGCTCAATGGTAAATGAGTGCTTCGAAATGCAAATACAATACAATGAAGTAATAATTTTGCTCCTCTGTTTACCGAGAAACAATTACGTATACTTCAAGCAGTGCACTCTGCACTTACAACTACTTGTGAGCTAAGTCACTGGACACTTCACCAGCAACTGCCCACTTGCGTCCTCCCACCAAGAGCGCAGCTAGCCGAATCTCCGAGTTACTTTCCTGCAAGCCGCAAGTGTCTCCGAGAGCCAATCACAGCAATAGCTTCAAATCTCTCTCCCCCACCTTTATTTCCTACCAAAAATCTTTTCCACGAGAAAGAAGCTTCTAGAGGCTTCTATAAAGTACTACAACGTTTCAACCGTTTGGCGGTTGAAATCAACTCCCAATCATAGTGTCGCGAAGCAGCACTGATCGGTCAGTGACCTGTGACCTCGCACTGCCTGGTCAACACGCCACGCCCTTGAGGTACCGCTGCGACTGCCCTCGTCACTTGTCGACCTCCCTCACAGACAGCTTAATCGGAAGATTTTGCTTTTATGGTTTGGAAGTAAGCAATTTTTTCAATACTGCCAGAACAGGGCTAGCCAATATACGAGGATAGTGGAACTCTTCAGTTAATTTAGTTAAAGCCAGACTAAAGGGAATCAAACAGTAACAACTCGGCACCAATGTCGACAACAGTAAATAACACCACGCGCACAGTACAGTTATTATAACTTAATGTTAAAGGAACACAATAACTGCTAAGACACTCACCTTCAGTCAGGAGATTTCCGGAATCTAAATTTATTATTATTGATAACTCCATTGTATGAGGAGTGCATGTTTTACGAAATGTTGGCAGATAAAAATTTGTACCGCAGCGGGACTCTAACCCGGATCTTCCCGCTCGCGAACAAGCATAAATTTTCAATTATATACTTTTGACGACGTTACAGCGTCAAAATATATAATTGTATACAAGCCGAGGCTGGGCTCCTGACGACAATTAATTGTCTCTCGAAACCTCATGGTCTGTTCTCCCGGATGCGGTAATACAGTATTGTGGCTGCGAGCATTACAGAACAAATAGACTGTAGTAATAGGAAAGAGCGTGGCGAATGGAGATTTGGGTGTGGCGGGAGACGTGCAGGGAAGAGTCCTTTGCAGTCGGGCTGGTCACTGTGTCCTCGATGGCGAAGTAAGCAGGAGATCCCGGGTTCGAATCCCGGTCGGGCACAAATTTTCATTCGCCGGACTTTGCTATTCCGTCTAAACCTTGTGATACCTTAAGTGATCGCAAGTTGCGATTTATTGCATAAATTTTCTTCTGCCACCATTTGGTAGAACTCCTACACCTCCTACAGTGAAGCTGTCATAAATTCACTATTGCGAATAAATTTCGGTAAACATCTTCGGCACATCCCGTTCCTTCTCTCACGAGAAAAACATTTTCCTTACGCCCCCCCCCCCACACCCCAGCCCTCAGCTGGTGACGCACTTACAGCTTCTCCGGTTGGAGGCGCCCCACCACAGGTAGCAAGTCAAACGGACGTTCGTAGGCGGAAACTGCAACTGACTGGAATCTCGTTTACCAGCGGTGGCGAAACTTGTGTGGAACTCAGTTACCGAGGAACGGATGCAGCAGAACCGCGCAGGACACCACTGGTAAAGCTTCCGGGGCTTCAACTGCTGAACTGCGGTAGTCGCTACTGGGGGACGGAGGCGGGAAGATGTCGCCTTTAATAAAAAGACAGGAGGAACACGGAATTTTGCTTCTTTTATGTCAATATCAATAACACCGCCTAGATAGCTAATACAGTCATCACTTATTACGACGTATGGACATCTGCGATCATCAGATGCGTAATTAACTCTTTGTAGGGCAGTACTATGAAAATCCAAAATTAAACTTAAAAAACTGTTATTTCATATTCCTGACAATAGGTTAGTTGTTTATTTTCTTGATTTTCTTAATGCATGGCGTCCTATGGTGTGGTAACCGTACTTACCAGAGAACATTTGTGATTCTGATTCTTATATAATATTCTCTGGTCAGTATTCCTACCATTTATTTTGTTTCTTAAATAGTATGTAATAATTAAGATTAATACCATATTATCTAAATTTTATATCTTAACCTTACACTGCATTAATTTTTATTTTGGCGCAAAAATATATATATATCGTAGAAAATGTTCACCTATGCAGGGGAAAAAATATTGAAAAAATTACGAGTATATAACACATTTAAGAATGTGAAAGTCATTATTTACCTGTTGTCATTGTCAACACTATGCATTTAGACACTGTGCAGAAAAAAAATTGGTATCTAACATGTTTTCTCCTTCGATTAGATGTTTGTAACATGGTAAAAAAAATTTTACTTGACAAAAGTCTTATAAGTTTGTAATTACATTAATGCTCAACAGTGAGTAAAATCCGCTGGAGCGCTCTTTGTTGCATTTGCTCTTCAGATCATGACTGCGCTGCTTTCTATGAAGGAAACGATCAACTAAACGCTTAGAACAGACTCCGATGTATACCATATGCATGGTGTTGCCATCTGTCAAAATTGCGTTGCCAAACGGCAACACCTTGCAGTGTAGGGTTAAATGTAGCAACAAATGTTACAATATTTGATGTATACATAAAACTGTAACACAAGTAACCTGGAATAAATACATACATCATGAACCGTCATTGTACAGTGTTTATTAGCGAATGAAGTGTCATGTTCTGTCAGCTAAGAAATTATACAACCAATGAACACTGCGAATACAAGCAATAAATTTTAGATGGTGTTTCAACTAGTAAATTTACGATAAACTTTCACATTCGTTATTGAAATCGTTTGTAACCTTACTTTGGGAAATCTGTTTAAGATTATAACGTTGTAACATTTTAGCCAATATTATAAATTATAATCAATTTCATTAGAATTCTCGAGAAATCTTAGGTCAAAAATGAATAACTTTCGGGTATTCTTTTGCATCAGCAAATTGTCGTAATAAATACTTTTGCATACAACACATGTAAATGGTATATACCACAATATACGCAGAAATGAGCATAGAATTATTCTCTTACTTTTCAAAGCGCTTATCTGAAGCGTTTCTGACTTGCACAACAACTTATTGTTGTCTGTCTACTGTTCCAAACAACACCACATCCAGAGACTCAACGGTAAGAATGCTTACCACTTTCCCTACTTACTACTTTTATAGAAGGCGGTGAGAAGGGAATTCAAAAAGTGATAATTGTTTGTGCCAGACAGCGTTGAAGAAAGTGATTTCTCCATAATGATGGTCTGAGTAAACAAATCTTTCTGTATAAAGAAGCGGATGTTAGGTACACTTACCAGTTTGATGAAAGGAATATACAAGTCATATACACGGACTATATGACATCAACTGCGAATGGGCAAAGCTGAAAATGTGAACCCCGCCGGGATTCGAATCCGGGTCTTTTGCTTTCTAGGCAGTTTCGCTGACCACTACTTTTGTGTCCCAACTTCGTCGCCAGACAGCACGCTGGTGCAGGTACGGAGGGGAGCAGCCAGAAACTATAAACACTAGAGTAAATTAGAAAGAGATATATATTGCACAGAATGTAACAATACTTAACTTTTACATAGTACTGCAGAATGTTGATACATAGTTGTTAGAGGCCTGCCTAGTGCCTGTACGATCGAAAAGTCTTCACTGGTGCCTATCTGATTACGAAGGTCCTAACTGGTTGCTAACTCAGTCCGAAGTGCCGATGTCGTTCACTGGTGGCCACGAGCGGAGTTGTCGCAGAGGGCGTTCGTGGCTGTCGTCGTAAGAACGCCGCGCCGTGCGTGCATGGCGGCGCGCGGCGAAAGTAGGTGGCGCGCACTTTGGACTTGTGCGACACCACAACTACACCACTGGGTACACAGCGATCACCACACCTGCAAGGACTACCTATGCACGCCTCCCGTCAGATACAAATTCCCAGCTTCGCCCTGCCCACAATACTCAAACTCGAAGTCTTGAGACTAATTCCCGTAAGAATAAGGGCCACAAACTCGCCCACCCCTCCCCGCTAACGAAAGAATCATTGCCCTTCACAGAAACACACACACACACACATACATATATATGGCGTCCGTTCCGAAAGAACAGACTTCACTTCTGATCCTGCAGTTGTTATTCTTTCATGTTCACGGACTACATGACATCAACTGCGAATGGACAAAGCTAAAAATGTGTACCCATCCGGGATTCGAACCCGGGTCTCCCGTTTTTTAGGCAGTTCCGCTGACCTCTACACTACTGGGGACACAGTGATCACCGCACCAATCCCATCAGGGTTCACATGTTCAGCTTTTCCCATTCGCAGTTGATGTCATATACTCCATGAATATGAAAAAATACCAATGCAGGATCAGAAGTGACGTCTGTTCTTTCGGAACAGGCGTCACAAATGTTGTACAATATCGAGCTACAAAGAAAGTTTTAAAATACCAATTAAAATGTAATTTTTACATGTATTTCAAATTAGAATGTGGCTGTTGTTTTGTAACTGAAAATGGTAGAAAAATAGTAATTATAAAAATTGGCAAGCAAGGTCCCTCACTGGCGCGACATGTCAGCTCAATCATAAACTGTGCTCGCGTTATGGCTGCTTAATATTTAAGCCAGAATCTAGTTGACGAACCTACTACGTACAGATTTTCAGTGACAAAGCACTTTTCTTCGCGAGTACTGATCTTTTTTAGGTGAATGAACATTTTACAATAGCTTAAAAATATGAAAATTATATTTCAAAATTTCCTTTGCAGTTTCAAGTTGTACACAAACAAATATATGTACAGTCCGCCACTTCAACTAAATTCCTAGAAATATCAATTACAAACAACTTAAATTGGAAAGAACACGTAGAAAATGTTGTAGTCAAGGCGAACCAAAGACTGTGTTCTATTGGTAGAACACTTCGAAGAAGCAAACAGTTCGGCTAAAGGAAGTGCCTACACTATTCTTGTGCGTCCTATTTTGGAGTACTCCTGCTGCGAGGATGAAGGTCGGAGTGAGAGTTTAAAATAGGCAAAGATTAATTTTTAAAAACTCACAACCACCAACTACGAACCAAATTCCTAAACATGCAAAAACACTGGAATTGTGATTGCTACTGTTTGACTCGTTTTCTAGGGGATGATATCACACGTTCGCAGCTTTCCTTCCCTGCATATGATTAACAAAAAAATAAAGTCAAGTTCAAAAGAGAAAAGGGTGTACTAACTACTATTTTTGAAAGCAAGTGCAAGTTCACTTTCTGTTGTTTATTTCACAATATTAGAACCCTGTGGCTGATACGTCTGTACGTCGACACATTTATCAAAAGAATTATAGCTCGTGAGCCCCCAGACAAAATGAATATTTGTCGCAAATTGTTTTCACACCATGTGCCTGTCTCAAACACCGTTTATGTTCATGCCTATGCGACGACACGTATTACATTAACAAATCAGTCACTTTAATTTAGTGCGATGCACACCTTGTTCCACCGGCTAAATATTCACAACACACAATAGCACTCGATACAACTTGGTGCAGTCTACGACGAGCAACCACACTTGGCAATTGCCACACAAAAATCTATAGTGTCCACCTGGAGATCCACATGCCGACTGATGCAGAGGGACGCCGCCCGGCCAGCTACACCACTTGCTCCCGATTCGTCACTTCCTGCCCCGCGCGCGCGCGCGCGCCCGCGCCAAAAGCCCAACTGCCGGGTTTTTTCCCTACGTCATCAACTTCCCCATGTGAGCTGTTCTAATCGACTTGCCAACGTACAGCGCTCAGCCAATACATTTCTAAAACTTTACTTAAAATCAAAATAATTACACTACACATTAAACAAATTTCTTATTATGTTTTTATATTGGTATAAACATCCTTTGCACTATTTATCACAATCGTGCAATTTCTAATATCACAGATAAGTGATTTAACTGAATATTTCAAGATAAAATACACAAGATTAATTGAAAATAAAATGAGAAATAGTTAACATATTACGTTTATAAACAAACATTACCATGCTAGTTATGTAACTGTCTTGGATTCATTGGTAATTTATTACTTTTCATTGTCAATTAAACATATTACGCCAGATGTGACTATATCAGCTAATGTATTGTTTATTTGTCAACAGGCTATTTTGTAATGAGGGCCTTAAAGGTTCCTCACTGTGTCGTATTACTTCAAATGCCAGTAGTATTAGAATATTTTATTTTACGCTGTGCACTGCACTGTGCCTGGCACTCGCCATTGTCCCTCTCTCCCCTCACCGGAAACGAACCTGGAAAATCCTAAGCTGGAACAAGCCACCAACGTCGGCCTGCTCGCTGGCCTCCCGTCAGCTACAAGCACACAGCAAATCTCAACGTGGAGAATTTCTACCTATGGCCTAACTATAAATTTTGTCACCCAACTGCGTACATACATTGCTACCATAATTAATTAAGATTAAAATTGTGTAACATTTAGTGCATTTGGATGGTCAATGTTTGCAGTGAACTTCATACTGTTTAATTATCAAATGCTATTAATTACCAATATTTCTATTGGGCGGTAATCTCACACTGCGCATTGTGCAATCCACACCAGGTGGAACTGACTGACGATTTAGAGAAAGTTCAGAGGACAGCTAGTTTGGTATTATCGCGATATAGGGGAGCGTCACGGAAATCATTAAAATAAAGGCGTTATTCGTTGCGGCGAGATCTATTTACGAAATTTCTTTCACCATTTTTTCTTCCGAATGCGAACATATTTTGTAAGCACCCGCCTCCATAGAAAGACATGATGATCAAAATAAAATAAGGAAAATTCGATCGAAAACTGAAAGTTTTTGTTGTTCCTTTTTCTCGCGCGCTGTTAGAGAATGGAACCGTAGAGATGCATCATAAATGCGGGACGATGAACCCTCTGCCATACACTTCAATATGGCTTGCAGAGTATTTATGTAGATGTATAGTCATTAGTCCCTTAACTTACAAAGTAACTTACACTAAGGACAACACACACACACACACACACATACATACACACGCATATGCCTGAGGGAGGGCTCCAACTTCCGACGGGGACGGCCGCCCCGTAGCATGAAGGCTTGGAGATAGCTCTGGCAGAACACCGCCATTGTATACCTTCTGTACGAGGCACTACCGCCGTCTCAAGCTGTGCGTTCATGTACACGAAGTGCGAGCTCAAAAGCACCACAAAATTTAATGCAACACACTATTTTAGAGAGACCATAACGATTTTTGCGAATCTCATCTTCGTCCCTTTCAACTGCCAGCCTATTATCAGTGCGCAGTTATTGTGTCATATCGTGTTTCCCTAAGAGGTTGTGCTCTAACTCCCCAGTCGTATGTGATGCAGAGCGCTTATGTTTCTTTATCTTCACTGTTAAACGTCCAAGATCGTCAACGCCTTTTAGCGTTCAATTGAGTCACACCCAGAATTGTCTTTGGCGAACAACAGACACGGAAAACAGTACAATTTGTTTATAATTTCACAACCACATATGTAATCTACTTTCCCAGGTCTGGTTTAATAGGTCTTAGAATTTCTTTACTTTTATTATTAGTTTCTTTTTTATTTTGTTTTATTTTTATTTTATTTTTTACTAGGTCCTTGATACGAAGTTTCTCTTCATGGAAAGGAAGAAAAATTAGTCTCCCTTAGCCTCTGCACTGTATTATCACATATGTTAATTTCACAATTAAGACAGTACAAAACTAACGTCTCCAAACTCACAACTGAATGTCGAATCCTCGCGACGTCGTGCCTGACTAGCTATGAGAGCTGGCCACAGTGTTGGTAACTTCACTGCAACAAACAGCAGAACACTCTTATCTATCGTTGCTAACTAGATTCTACTTATTATTGAAGTTTAAGAAACTTCTAGCAGGGATCAGTGACATGATGCTACAGAAGAGTGTAGACAACACAACGAGCTCTTTATTCACACGAAGTGATGGGCGCTATCGACAGGGCTTCGCAAATCTATTCCGTATTTCTTGATTTCCAGAAGGCTTTTGATACCGTACATCACAAACGGCTTTTAATCAAATTTCGTGATTGTGGTATATTGCCCCAAATTTGCGATTGGGTAGGGGATTTCCTGTCAGAAAGGACACAGTTCGTAGTAATCGATGGTAAGGCAGTGACTAAAACAGAAGAGATATCGGGCGTTCCACAGGATAGTGTTATTGGTCCTCTACAATTCCTTACATGAACGATTTAGGGGAAAATCTAAGTAGCTTTCTTAGTTTGTCTGAAGATGATGCCGCCATTTACCGCCTAGTAAAATCATCTGAAGATCAAAACCAACTTCAGAACGATCTGAATAAGATATCACTGTGAGAAGTGTGAAGTCGTCCACATGAGTACGAAAAGAATCCGTTAAACTTTGTTTACAAGATAAATCAATAGAAAGTGAAGGCCGTAAACTCCACAAAATACCTAGGAATTACTATTACTTCAGATCGAAACTGGAAATAACACGTAGAAAATGTCGTGGAAAAGGCGAACCAGAGTGCATTTTATTGGCAGAACCCTTAAAAGATGCAACAGCACTACTAAAGAAACTGCATACACAACGCTTGTCCTCCTATTATGGAGTATTGCGGCCCAGTGTGGGATCCTTATCAGGTGGGTTTGACGGAGTCCAGAGAAGGGCAGCTCGTTTCGTATTGTCACGATATATAGGAGAGAGCGTTACGGAAATGATACAGGATCTGGGATGGGAATCATTACAACAACGGCGCTTATCGCTGCGGCCGTGGGTTACTTGCGAAACTCCAATCGCCAACATTCTCCTCCGAAAACAGAAATATATTGACTCCCAGTTACATAGGTAGAAATAGCCATCGGAATAAAATACGGGAAATGAGAGCTCGAACGGAGAGATTCAGGTGTTCTTTCTTCCCGCGGGTTACTCGAGAATGGAATGGGAGATAAAATAGTATAAAGGTGGTTCGATGAACCCTCTGCCAGGCACTTAAATGTGATTTGCAGAGTATCCCATGTAGATGTAAATGAAATAGAAAAAGCCTTTGTTAACTTTTAATTCAGTCTTATATTCTAACATAAAAGTTACAATATAGTACTCATCTGTAGCATTCGTTTCTTCACATAATCTTCACATAAGAATCTACCAGCAATGACACAAACATCCATTCAGTGGTCCAGTTGACAATGATGATGCTGTGACGCAAAACTTATTTTCACACAAGATCATTAAATGTCCATTCACGTGTGTGGGTCAGTTCCGCGATACAAGATTCGTCTCTCGACGGAGACACGTTCCGTAGTCCCGTTTTAACTGGCGCGGCGCGATTGCATACGTACGTCGCGATCACCGAGTCTGACACTTGCAGACACTGTTTCAATAAATGGCACTCCCGCACTTTTCCAAATAAACTTTCACTGTGAACACTTCTTCCAATATACATGAATAAACGTTCCGCGGTTTTCGTACCGGCGATTGCACGCGACGAACCGAACTTAGCGGTACACACGCGGACAGCGTTCGCACGCCTCGAGACCCACACTCAGACTCCGTCTCTCGCCGACTGCCTCAGCATCAACAATATAGTGGCGCAGTAGAGCGCGCTGCCTACATTCATGCATAATATCTTTGACAGCATAGTTTACATATGTACAATCAGAATATTCAGTTAACATTACAAATCAAACAGATAACATACAAGAAATGAACAAGTAAAGAAACCAGGCACTTAAATGTGGTTTGCAGAGTATCCCATGTAGATGTAGATGTAGATATGAGTATCGATTCTATTATTTGTGTGTCACGTTGGCTGAAGAACTGGGAAGGAACTGCGCGCTGGCGAGGTACGGCGGCAGGAAGAGGAAGTGGAGGCTTTGGCGGATACAGGATGGAGCGCGGCTCCAATGCTCCGGAAAGCAAACACCCCTTGCTCCCTCGCTGCAACTGGATTTTGCGGCAAGGCTGAAGCAAGCCCCTGACAGCCTGTCAGTTTCGAACTTGACCGTAGACATCGGTAGGGACGTTCATATATGTTGCTAAAAAATGATCCGTCAAGAAGGCGGGAGAGTAGGTTATTTAAAGTTTAACGTCGTTATATAAAGTTCTCTCAGAGGCGAATATTTCTGTGGAGGTTGTAGTTGGACAAGATAGTCATACTACCTTTATCCTATGTCAGCCCTGTTTTGAAGTTATAAATAAATAATGAAAGAAAATATGTATGCATTCTACTGTTTATGTAAATATTGTTATTTTTTATAATATGATTCTTAAAATGTTTTGTTTCTGTATGTTTCATGTACATTCGAGGCGCCACAATCAACAAGAGCAGCGTCGTCGCCGCCGCAGTCACCATTACAGCAGACGGCCACGATGAAAATTTAACCAACAGCTACGGGGCTACGAATGCTGCTGCGCCTTCTGTATTGCCGCGCTTCAATCGTTTCAAAGAAGAAAAGAAAAGAATATTAATTTATAGTTAGCTTTGTTTCAGATTCAGTCCAAGCTAGTTATCCATCTTCACGTTTCTTGCTAAACTGACGCTGTATTAACAGGAAGAAGAATAAATATTTGTTAATGTTGAAAGATATCTTGCATTTATGAAGATTTATTTATGATCAAGAATATTTTGTAGCAAGAGAAATGAAGAATCTAGACTTATTTCAGAAAACAATTTCATTCTGATTGAATCACTACGGATTAGCTTAGTATGTGACATTATGTTAGTATTTAGCGTGAATGTGGAAAACCAGTGTTTAGAAGGCAGTGGATTATTAATATTTTTTTCAGTACGAGTTAAGAACAGCAAATAGAAGTACCTGTGTTTAACTTTGATGAAAATTTAGTAACGGTTACAGACTATTTTGTATACCCCACTCGTACAAGAACCTTATTTATTTTTGTTGAACTATTTAAAGGGATTATTCCTACAAATTTTAATTTATGTTGTGGTGCGGGACACTTCGGACGAAGTCTAGAGAATTTACACGGTTAGCTTATGACGGTGTTGCTAGGGAACTGTAAATAACTAATCAACAACGTCTTAGCAACTGATAAAACTTTTTCTAGAGTCAGAATAACTTCATGATTAGAGTCTAAGAACAATATGAATAACAATATTAAACATCGCAGTTATCCTGTCGCCGTTGCACCACAGGGTTCATTGCTCCGTTGCGCCATGGGACGAACTGGTTCTGCAGAATGGTAATATCAGAGAGTAGGGCCGACACTAAGGCATAAAGGCAATCATTGTCCCCATGAATCATACCCGACCAGGATAGGAGTATGGATGTAGAGGTAACTAACGGACTGGTAATCGATCCCAAATCTGAATCCTCCACAAGGCATCTGGGATGGATTAGGGAGACGAACTGCATCGTCAGGCTCCACAAAGGACTTCTGCACCGCTCTTGCTGAGAATGCAATCGACTGCTCTCACAACCATTCCGTACAAGGCATGCCACATCGCAATGCAGCGTGTGTGTGTCTGTTAGGGGTAAGCACATTCCCCATTATCAACTTGTTTCCTTATGGGGGTGGTGTTTACTTCCCCTTCTCTGTAGACAGGCAAAATTTCAAGGTGGTGTAAGGAATGGAAACCAGCGCTAAATGTAGAAAAATGTAAGGGATGCAGATGTGTAGGAGAAACAATCCCATAATGTTCGAATACAGCATTATCATTGTGCTACTTGACAGAATCGCGTCAATTAAATATTGAGGTGTAACGCTGCACAGTCATATGAAAGAACGTATAAGGACAGTTGTCGGGGAGGCGGATGATCGACTTCGGCTTATTGGGAGAATTTTGTTCAAATGTTCAAAAGTTTGTTTAGCTTGTGGGACTTAACTACGGGGTCATCAGTCCCTAAACTTACAAACTACTTATAAACTAGCTAATACTAAGGACGGCACAAATATCCATGCCCGAGGGGGATTCGAACCCCCAGCGTAGTGGCCGTGCAAACTGTGACTGGCGCGCCGCAGAACGCTCGGCCCCCGCGGCCGGCTGGAGAATTTTGGGAAGATGTTATTCGTCTGTAAAGGGGACCGCATATAAAACGTTCGTACGACCCCGTTTCGAGTATTGCTCAAGTGTTTGGGATCCCCACCAGATCGGTTTAAAGGAGGACATAGAGGCTGTTCGGAGGCGGTTGGCTAGGTTTGTAACTGGTAGATTAGATCAATACGTGAGTGTTACTGAAATGTTGCGGGAACTCAACTGTGAGGCGCTGGAGGGAATGCGACTTCTTTTTTTTTTTTTTTTTTTTTTTTTTGGCAAATACTGTTTAAGAAATTAGAGGGCCGGAATCTAAGGCGGATTGCAGAATGATTTTACTGCCGCCAATCTACAAGCATTCGTTTTTCCCACTTCCAATATGGAAGTGGAACAGGAAAGCAAGTAACTAGTAGTGGTACTGAGTACCCTCCGCCACACACTTTTGGGTGTATTGCTGAGTACGTATGTAGATACAGATGTAGACGTCACTGACTACCATCCGGGGATCGTGAGTTCGATTCCCGGTAGGGGACAACATGTTATATGTTTCTTCATCATCATCCATTCATCATCACTCATTCATCATCATCACTCATTCATCATCATCACTCATTCATCATCATCACTCATTCATCATCATCACTCATTCATCATCATCATCACTCATTCATCATCATCCCTCATTCATCATCATCCCTCATTCATCATCATCCCTCATTCATCATCATCCCTCATTCATCATCATCACTCATTCATCATCATCACTCATTCATCATCATCACTCATTCATCATCATCGCTCATTCATCATCACTCATTCATCATCACTCATTCATCATCACTCATTCATCATCACTCATTCATCATCATCCATTCATCATCATTTACGTGGCGTCAAGTAAAAAGACTTGTACTAGGTGGCCTAACAACCGTCGATGGCGATTCTCTCGGTCGATAAAGCCATGTACGATCACTTAACTGAGGATCACATTTTCCAAGCGCCTCATTTTCTTAAAAATATGTATCTTATCCTTCACAACTTTTGTAACATTATGTTTCGAGCACTGCTGTAAGCAAAATGTGTAATGAACAACACGTAGTTTGTTCAGTAATCGCTCTGACACCCTGATAAAGCAACAAGTGCTCTTTCCGTGATTGAGTTTAACTTTTGGACACCACTGAAAACTCCGCGATGATGGTTTTGCATACAAGGAAGCAGTGCCGCTGGGAAATTTCAGCAAATTACACGAAGGCCTACAGAGAGTGGAAACTTGCAGCAGGGGGTCGCAACTAATCAGTGGCGGGGCGCAGACAACAAAGTTTGTGCCCAGTATAATGGAATCTGATGTTCACTCTATAACCTCCATTTATACAACATTATATCCCAAGGGTTCTCTATTTTTACTCCCTAATGCTACGATTGATTACAGGGAAATTATAAAATGAACTGAAGTTCTGTGGTTCAGTTTGCGTAATAATTTAAAAGCAAAATTATCTTGCTAAGGAACTAGACTATCGCAATACAGGAAGGTAGATCACTTTTGTCGGGTTTACGTCCTATATTCCTTTTGCAAACACAGTTGTAATGATAATGGAAAGTAAGTCAGCTCACGGCTTAACCTTGCTGCGGATTGCGCGGCTTCTCCCCGTCCAAGCTTCGAGTCCCTCCCCTGGAATGTTTTTATGTGTGTGTGTGTGTGTGTGTGTGTGTGTGTGTGTGTGTGTGTGTATGTGTGCGAGTGAGTGTGTATGTTGTTCTTAGCATAAGTTAGTATAAGTAGTGTGTAAGTCTATGTTCTAATGACTACTGTAATTTCGTGTCATGGCTTTACAAACATCTGAACATTTTCATGCTTAAACTTCAATTGATAAAGCACTACCGGTTTTGCCGCTTAAGATCATCTTCAAGTATTTTTAATACTAGTATTGCCTGTGGTCGAAAATCCACCAATTGTGTTTACAATGGTCACTGGGGGTAAAATTTTACGTATCATGTCAGCGGCCTCGCGTGATTATGTTGGGAACATCAACAACACGATAGAAAATCTGTGCACATTTGTTCGAAGCACATAGAATGACTAGATTAGTGTATCGTACAGACCATGAAGTAAACAAATAATGCTGTTCCTGCTTTATGGTTGACAGGTTCTTCTATGTACCCTTGTCCGATCAGTAAAAATAATTGCCCTCGTAAAGCGAAGATTCCATGAGAAAACAACGTTGTCAAGCGATTGTTTAAAATGAAGATTCACAGGATTCTCACAATTCAGCATCTGTTGCCAACAGTATCATAGGAGGCCGCTGGGATATTTGGTAAAATTTAACCGGCACTGGGAGGTATGAAACGGTATCTTTTACGTGTTAAGGAAAATGCCTGACACAATAACAACAAATAAAAACGGAAGTATATACTTCTCATGCCATTTTCGAATTATATAACTTTCACTAGCCTAATATTTGAAACGGAACTACAATTTCGGTGTTCGTATATTTATACAAAGACAAGAAATAATGTTATTTTGATACTGCGATATTCAGAATTCCAGAGCTGACAACATCTCAACTTCGTAGTTCCACCCGAGCACCGCTAGATGCCTCTCCCGGCGCATCATCATTTATATTGGCATTCTCGACTTCGTAGTTCCACCCGAGCACCGCTAGATGCCTCTCCCAGCGCATCATCCTTTATGTCAGCATTTACATGAAAACATCCATTTCCTTTAACCACTCTTAATCACTGCGAAAATGAAGCATTTGAACGGCACAAGCAAGTGAGTTGGGAGCACTCCATGTTTCGATATTCTCTTACATTAATACGTTATTTTAATACTGCAGATGCGCTGCATTACAGCGTCTTTGGTCGAGGCGAATAGCCAATCAGTGAGCTGATTTTTGGAGAATGTAGAACTTGATCCAAGCCGTAGGTAGGAAAATTTCTATTTCCTTTTACCACTTTTAATGGCAAAATGCACACATAATATTTATATTCGTGAAATATACGACAAACAATCTTTCGAATTATGTACCTTTCATTGGCCTTCTTGTACGAATAAACTAGTAATCTGTACCACAATTTTCGTATTAGCGTATTTATATAATGACTTTATGCGTGGCTGTTTATCAGCGACTGTATTATATCTATTAGATTTTTTTTAATTACAGCCCTCAGTAGCAAGTTACATTTAAATATGTAACATAGGTTTCAATGTCGGAAAGGACACCTTCTTCAGCCAATAAGATATAAAGAGTTAAAAATTACA
The DNA here is from genome assembly GCA_026315105.1 of Locusta migratoria. Classification (NCBI taxonomy): domain Eukaryota; kingdom Metazoa; phylum Arthropoda; class Insecta; order Orthoptera; family Acrididae; genus Locusta; species Locusta migratoria. The sequence continues at coordinate 670,911,610 of CM048744.1, forward strand.
TCTCAGATCTTAAAAGTAATTAAAGTTACAATAACATATTTAAATGCAACTTGCGACTGTGGGCCATATATTTAAAAAACCTAATAATCTTCAGGTTGTTATTAATTTTTTTCATGACCATTCCTTTTATGCACTTCCCGGCGGGCACGTCACTCCATTAAAACACTGAGCGCTGCTACCCAACGTTCACGTGAAAGTGATTAAAATGATGAACTCTCTTGCGGTAGTCATATAAAAAACGAACCGATGACTATCGCAGCTGCGTTAATCATTTTAATCACTTTAACGTGAACGTTGGTTAGCAGGTTTCAATACTTGAATCAACCAAGTGAACGCTAGGGAGTGGATAAAGGGCGTGGACACGATTTTTTTATTTGAACCTTTTTATAACTAACTGAAGATGCGTCTTTAAGACGCGAACCGCTCGTGCTTTATCAGTTAATGTTTAATACAGCCAGAGCGGACTTCTTTTTCATAATGATAATATAAGCTACGGGAGCCCGCTTTTCAAGGTAACCGTACGAATTTTAAGGAATCTGAAGTTTTGTTTCACAGGGTAAAACTAATACGACGGATTTCGCGAAACTATTCCACAATGATTGCGCTTCCTGCTGCCTTCAAATCCCGCTGCATCGATTCCTAGACCTCTCCCGCTTACTTCTATTCGAGCTGACATGAGCTGGAAGATACGATTAGTGGCCAGTCAACGACTATTAAACCTACCGAGCATATGTGTGACTGGATTAGCGAAGCAGCGAGTGGATAATGGAATTTCTGAAAGTCGAACAAGCTGGGAAATTTGCGGCCAGCATTCCTGGAACGTGCGTGCACCCCGAGCTTCCTAGGTCACCAGAAGCTTCAATGCGCAGCGAGGTGCTGCATCGACACTGCCGTGCTAATAACCAGCAGCCAGGAGAGCAGGGGAGCCGCCATCCCTCCAGCGAGCAGGCCAGACTTCAAGATATTATCAAGAAGACACGTTTTTGATAAGCAGGCGGAGATTGATATTGCCTAGTCCCTTATAACAAATTAATAAAATAAAAAAAATATAAACAAAATAGATATACTAATGACATCATTGTTACAAAAACTTTAAAATTAAACATCTTAATATACGAAAAAAACCTAAAACAACTATAAAATTTAAACAAATTAATAATAATGAAATACAACGTAATCAAAAAGTAGCTGGTCTATGCTTATTACTAGTTAATTCCCGCTGTTTCGCACGCGTAGACTGGATTTTCTGTATTGGTTGTTTCTACTTCTGAATATGGTAATTCTTACTTCTAAGTTGCCTGAATAGCATCGTATTTTCAAATAACCGTTCATCCCCTATTTCAGCACCTTAGGAATGGGAATGTTGAAAAATCGCAGACGCCTACAGTGTAAGATAAACAACGTCTACAAATTTCAAGTTTCTGTCGCCTGTAGATTCACTTTCAGCGCCGTTTTCTCTCTTTTACAAACGTAATTTCTTTCTTACGCTTTGGCATCTTTCTTGGCAGTTTTACTTCGTACGCTTTAAAAAAAAAAAATGAAGAATGTGTACCACGTTTCACTGTATATAACCTCTTTGCTGTTATAGTGTCAAAAGTCATCGCTGGTCTTCAGTCCCAATTTTACACAAGCCGACGACTTTCAAGCAGTATATCTTCCACCCTCTTATAGCTATCGACACGAAACTGCTATGGTGTACAACGGGAGATTGTACTACAACACAGAGAGATCGTTCGTCTCGATGGTGTAGTTTTTGATGAAGAGCAAAATATTGACACTCACACGTAGAATTTTATAACTTCCATATATTCCACCCCCTTATCGTTATCAATCCTCTACCACCATAGTGCACAATGCCAGACTGATACCTACTACCACATACAAACACTAATCGTTTGCGATGTGTTGTTTTGGCTGCAGGCTGAAGTATAGCCACAAACACTTCAATTTTTATATATATATTAAGATTATATTTTAATAATTGATAAATTGTTTTCTGATATGCTCTCTTACAATTCTATATTGCAATGCATCTATTTATTTCAAGGCAAATTTCGAATTAAGGGGGGAGGGGAGATATTTTCTCATCTCACTAAATAATATACCCAACGTATCAAACATTTGTTTCCCTAACAGCTTAATACTCTAAGTACTGTTTCTGATCATCCAACATAGGCCTATACTGCTCGCCATCGACAACAAATATGGTACAATTGAAAGCTACTAGGTAGGGTAAATAGACATAACACTTAACATTGCAGTGGACGAGCTGGGAAGAAACCACAAACATCTTTGCCATTTTGATAATCACACCTTTAGATTTTATTTATAAAAGAATTTTCATGAGATAAAAACAAATTTTCATTAATTTTACCAAATTCTTTGGATTAAAATAAGCTCGTTAACAAACAAATATTTGTATATAAAGCAGAGTTTCCGTGTGTTGTGTTTACGTATCGCATGCAAATCTACTGCTTTGTTCCAATGTTTAGGAAATTTTGCACAATTAAGCTTCAATCCACGAGGACGGTCGTCGTAAGGATCATGTACAACACATAGTTCACGAGATATGACGTCATAAACAATGAGATGCGAGAAAAACTGCTACATCAGCCGCCAATCCTCTACATTTCCACCTAAACCAAGGGACCGATTTCGACCAAATTTGATACACATATTCCTTACCGTTAGGTAACAGTTGCTGCAGGGTTACGAATTACACACGACACATAGCTGAGGAAGATATGAAGTCATAAACAGTAGGAGTCGCAAAGAAACTCTCTCATAATGCGAGGAGACTTTATTCATACTCTTTATGACAGTAGGTACGGACTTGCAACAAAGATTTAAAGCTAATTTCAAACCTTTATTTTTTCTCGCTGAATACCTCAGTGAAATGATGAAAGGAAAAAACTTTGCCGGCCGCGGTGGCCGAGGGGACTGAGGCGCTTCAGTCGCGGTCTGCACGGCCACTACGGTCGGGGGTTCGAATCCCCCCTCGGGCATGGATGTTTGTGCCGTCCTTAGTGACAGCTAGTTCATAAGTAGTTTGTAAGCTTAGGGACTGATGACCCCGTAGTTAAGTCCCATAAGCTATACAAACATTTGAACATTTTTTTGAAAAAAGTTTCTCGCTTACTACTTTTCTGCTGTTCATGGACTAAAACTATGGGGTACAGTATGACGTTACAATTTATAATGTTTAGACTACAAATTGTAGTCGCAGGAAGTTTCACAGACAGTATACAGATATATAGCTGAATGTACCTTCGAAATTTTATCACAGTACGACACATCGTTCATGAGATATGAGAACATAAACAGGAATGTTCATGGAAAATCTACCCATCACGGACCAAGTTTTAATCTACTACTTCTTTACTACTAACTGTATTCGCAAAATATTTTACAGACATACAGCATAATGAATATATACTTGAAAAAGTATACAATTGTAAACATATAACTCATTAAATATGAGATAGCAAGAATTTTATGTCATTTGTATTTTGATTACTATCTTGTTTGGATACTGCACTTATAATTTTGTAGGTTATTCCTCCATAAATGAAACATGTTTTTAGAAGAAAAAAATGAGATTGACACTGAAAGAGAGAGAGAGTCAGAGAGAGAAGGGATAGGAGAAGTACTAACTCAAGGCTGGAATAAATAAATAAATACCTGGGCAACGCCGCGTTTTCAGCTAGTACACAATATTTCAGTTACTTCAGTAATTGGAGCAACTTTTTTTACATTCCTTAGATTACAATAACAAATACGCATTCAAATTTTCCTGTTACTTCCGTTACACCAGAATACAAACACAATGAAAGATTTGGGGGAGGGGGGAGGAATCCAAGTATTAATTTTTTTAAATATAAACATAAAACACGTACTCTTAAGAACAACCCCGACTCAAAATTATTTCAAGGCTTCTGAAAATTTAAGAGGAAAATATATTTTTGTCAGAGATGAACCATTACATAAAAATTTGCAGGAGTCACATAATCGTTCCACTGAGCGGTCGGCAAGCTATCATATTACAATCAGTTTCAACCAAATACGAATTGAAAGAACGGATAGTACCATGAACAAGTTGCAATATGTATTCAATAGTAATTACTGCTTAGTCTGCCTCGAATCGTCATTCGACATAACTGTTCACTCGTAGGATCCCATTCACAAACCAGATTTCCAATCACAATAATAAATTCTCCACCACATACAATACTATCAATTAGAATTACAACTTAGTTCATTAGCACACTTTCAAATGGCTGCAGTTAGTAACAATACGTTCAAAATATCACAGTTGGCCTATAGCAGCACAGCAGTGAGCATAACCTTGACGTACACGGCCAGGAGAGTCACACCGCGTGCGCACCAAGCGTCGTCAAAGATTCCGGCGGGCCGACTAACGATGCAGCGCTGCGCCGTCGACGGCGAAGGTGGCAACTAAGTATCGAAATTTCGAGACAGTGCCTGGGCTGCAAACGAGTTACTAACAAGGAAAGATAGGGACCCAGCACGGCTCAACAGCAGAATTTATTTGGAGATAACACGTTGTACAAAGACCGCATGACTGAAAATACGGGCCCATGTGAAGTGAAGAAGATGAAGAAGTCAGCACTGAGTGTGACCGCCATTGCTGGCTACACCTGTTGCTATACGCCTCTGGATGAGTCATCTACGGTAGTGAATGCTGCTTCCAGATACTGCTATGTTTGATTTTGTGTAGTAGTGTTAGCAGCGTATCGTGGGCCAGAAGTTCTGCAGTCACTGCGCCTTTTAGACACGCGAACGGAGGAAAGAGAAGCCGAGGCAGCATTAAAAACTCATGGGTGACTATTTTGAGCATCACGCGCCTCGTGTGTTCGTAGATTATCCTGCTGCATCTGTATATATAAATCAGAGTGTCCGTGTCTTTATGTGTACGTATGGCATACTGAGAAGTAGTGGTCAGTGGTACTATTTCTAAATTAGTCTTTTCCTTTTGACGCTATTTGAGATGACTATTTTCAAAACCGGACAAGTCTGCAGATCGTAAAAATGTAGATACATATGGTTTCCTACGCTTATCGGTCAGCTGCTTCCATTACATTAAGTGTGGAGCACAAAACCGGGCAGAAGCTCTCCAAATTGGCTGTGGAATATATTGTTTGTTGTCGGAATCGGACAAGTCCTCCACGAAAGTGTTTCAGAAGCGGACTAGTCAGACCACACCAATCAGAATTGCAGTCGCACATCATGTGACAATAGAAAGAATAATGGCGGCTGATTTTGTGTGACAAACTGTTTTCATCGAATGTTTGTCGACTGTGTGTAGCAAAAGTGAATTTGATGTAATTACTAAAAGGAAATGAGTGATTAACGTCAAAGAAACTTGTGGAAGTTGTTGAGAGTAACAAGGCGCGAAAGAAACAACGGAATCTACACAAATGACAACGCTTAGAAGGAAAAACGGGATGTAATGGATTTCTGATTTCTTGAATTACTGCTTATCAGTTAGGATTTATTACACATGACAATAGGGTAACACCATCACAATCGTACATAATGACACCGTTAAGTTAGACCGATCGCTCATAAGTGACTGTTTTCTTCAATTGTGCGCACGACGGTGACGTGAGACGGGCGAGTCCATTTGCTCGGTGGTAAGATAGGTATGTCTTCAGCGTGTGCTATCAGGGATAATAGTAAATTACATTGCTTAGTGTTTCCACAGCAGTGTTGCCGCTATTTAAGTTACAACCCTCGCATTTTCATCTATACTCACTGTAATTTCTAAGACGTTCCCGACGATTCCCTGCCATCTTGTCGTAACAGTTGTACTCCCTGTGGTCTCAATCTTCCAAGACGATATTTCAAAGCTGCAACTCGGCGTCTTCATCAAGTGTTTCCTGAGACTGGTCGACAAGCCGACAGTGTGTCCACATTTGTGCCCATCCGGCGTCAGTTGCTCTCCATGCAGTTCACGGCCGCTACGATCTCTTCTGATGGTGACTTGTGTCACGTTGGAATAGTGTGTTCATCTAATAGACTCTCTCTATCTCTACACATCACGATCGAGTCACAGAAACGCGATCCTTCCAGAAGATTTTGTGTTTTGATCATGTGTGTACCTAATAGACAATAGAATCGTATGTTTGCGAGACGAAGGACTTCATTACTCATGAAACAAATGTATTCAGCCTAGGTTACCTTATTAAAAATACCACAAGTTTATAAATCACCCTTGCCAGCCTAAATAGGCATTAATCAGTTCCACATTCACTACGAAATAATGATTACAAATTTTGACAAACATTCACAGTAACTATGCAGCTGAATAAAACCATTTCTACGATATATGTTGTTCTATTTTGGAAAATGTTTCAAGGGTATTGCTACAAATACTGTTGGTAACGATTTGATAGTAACACCAAGTAACGCTTCTTAAAGTAAATAGAGAAATTCAACGAATAACTAAACTTTAGTTGCATCTGATCTCAGCACACAAGTGCTGAAACACTATTGGGAAATCTTTAGAATATTTTCTAATTCAGCAACAACTAAAAATCACCATTTAAATTACTTTCAGGCATAGAGCGTAAGTTTGCAATAAATTCTACATACTCTGCGCAGAATTAGTAACATTCAATTTCGTAATTAGTATTGTTGTGGTCTTCAGTCCGCAGAGTGGTTTGATGCAGCTCTCCACACTACCCTGTTCTGTGCAAGTCTCTTCATCTGAGAATAAGTTCGGCAACCTACATCCTTTTAAATCTGATTACTGTATTCGTCACTCGGTCTCCCTCTACAATTTTTACCCCGCACACTTCCTTCTAATGCTATGTTGACAATTCCTTGCCGGCCGCGGTGGCCGAGGGGATTAAGGCGCTCCAGTCACGGTCTTCACGGCCACTACGGTCGGGGGTTCGAATCCCCCCTCGGGCATGGATATTTGTGCCGTCCTAGTTCGTAAGTAGTTCATAAGTAGTTTGTAAGTTTAGGGACTGATGACCCCGTAGTTAAGTCCCATAGACTATACAAACATTTGAACATTTGAACATTTTTGACAATTCCTTGATGTTTCAGGATGTGTCCCACCAATCTATCCCTTCTCTTAGTCAGGACATGTCAGAAACTCCTTTCCTCCACAAGTCTGTTAAGCACCTCCACATTACTTACGCGATCTACCCATCTAATTTTCATCATGCATCGGTAGCACCACATTTCAAATGCTTCCTTATGGTCCACGTTTCACTTCCACACAGCGCTACACTCCAGAAAAATGCATTCAGAAAGGACTTCCCAACATTTAAATTAATATTTGATGTTAACAAGTTTCGCTTCTTTAGAAACGCTTTTCTTCCCATAGCCATTCTACTTCGGCCATCAGAAGTTATTTTGCTACCCAAATAACAAGACAGGTCCGCTACTTTTATTGTCTCATTACCTAATCTAATTCCTTCAGCATCGCCTTATTTTCTGACATTACATTCTATTACCCTCATTTTACTCTTGTTAATGTTCATCTTATAACATCTTTTCAAGACACTGTCAAATCCATTCAGTTGCTCTTCCTGGTCCTTTGGTGTCTCACAAAATTACTATGTCATCGGCAAATCGCAAGGTTTTTATTTCTTCTCCCTGAACTTTAATTCCCTCTTCAAATTTCACCTTGTATTCCTTTACTGCTTGCTCAATGTACTGATTGAACAACATGGGGAAAGGCTAGATTACTCCCTTCCCAACCCCTGCGTCCCTTTCTTTCCCTACGACACTTATAACTGCTGTCTGGTTTTTGTATAGGTTGAACATAGCTGTTCGCTCCATATATTTTAACTCTGATACCTTTAGAATTTGAAAGAATGTATTCCCATCGACATTGTCCAAAGCTTTCTCCAAATCTACAAACGCTAAAAACGTAGGTTTGCCTTTACTTAGCCTATCTTCCGAGATAAGTCGTAATTTATTGCCTCCCGTGTTCCCACATTTCTCCTAAATCCAAAGTGATCTTCCCCGAGGTCGGATTCCACAAGTTTTTTTCCATTATTCTGTAAATAATTCGTGTTAGTATTTTGCAACCACGACTTATTAAACTGACAGTTCTGTAATTTTCACATTTGTCTGCAATTGCTTTCTTTGGAATTGGAATTAAAATATTCTTCTTGAAATCGGAGGGTATTTCCCCTGTCTCATACGTCTTGTCTACCAGGTGTAACAATTTTTTCATGACTGGCTCTCCTAACGATCCTAACGATATCAGCAGTTCATATGGAATGTCATCTACTCCAGGGGCCCCTTGTTTAGACTCAAATCTTTCAGAGCTCTGTCAAATTCTTCTCGCAATATCATATCTCCTATCTCATCTTACTCCACTTCGTCTTCCATTTCTAGAATACTGCCTTCAAATTTAATTCTTTTGTGTAGGCGCTCTATATATTCCTTCCACATTTCAGCTTTCCCCTCTTTGCTTAATACTGGTTTTCTGTCTGAGTTCTTAATACAGCTGCTTTTCTTGTCTCAAAATATCTCTTATTTTCCTGTAGGCGGTATCTGTCTTTCTCCTAGTTATACATTCTTCTGCGGTTCTGCATTTGTCCTCGAGCCACTCCTGCTTAGCCAGTCTGCACTTCCTGTCAGTCTCATTTTTCAGGCGTTTGTACTCCCTTTTGCCTGCTTCGCTTGCTGACTTTTTATATTTTCTCCTCTCGTCAGTTAAATCCAGTATATCCTGTGTTATCCAGGGATTTCTATTAGGCCTTGTCCTTCCGTCTATATGATATTCTGTGGCCTTCACTACCCTATCTCTCAGAGCTACCCATTCTTCTTCTGCTGTATTACTTTCCCCCGTTTCAGTCTATCCTTGCCTCTGAAACTCTCAACCACCTCTGGTTCCTTCCATTTTTACTGGGTCCATCTCCTAACCTTTCAACCCTTCTGCAGTCTCTTAAATTTTAATCTGCTCTTCATAACCAATAAGTTATGGTCAGTCTATATCTGACCCTTGATATGTCTTACAGTTTAGATCATGGTTTCTAAATTTATTCCTTACCATTATAAAGTCAATATGGTACCTTCCAGTGTCTCCTGGTCTCCTTCTTTCCTGATGATTAAACCAAGTGTTGGTAATCATTAAATAGTGATCTGCGCAAAATTCTACCAAACGATCTCCTATTTTATTCCTTTTCCCCAGTCTATATTTCACTACTACATTTTCTTCTCTTCCCTTTCCTACTACCGAGTTCCAGTCCCCCATCACAATCAAGTTTTCCTATTTATTATTAGTATTAAACTGAGTAAACTAAAGATAAGAACTTCCGTTGCAGTAAATGTTTCTTTCAACCGTATAACACCATAACTTTGTACACTCAAGCTATTTATTCAGTTTCAATAATGGATCAACTTTAATCATTAATTCCTTTAAACTTCAAGTAAATAATTAATAATTCCCTTTATGTTGAGTAAAGCTTGCATGTCGTTTAACTGAATAATGGTTTTACTGTAAAAACATACACTGTGAATTATTATTTTTATTTTAGTAGATACTTTACTATATGTGTAGTATCTGAAACTGTTATGCTACTGTAATCATTTAAACAGTTGCATATCCGCACTGTAACCAAATTAAAATTAGAATTAATGACAATGAGTTATTGATTATTAATTATTATTCCATTAAGTCAGAATTTTTTTTTATAATGCATTACTCAAATGTTGCTTGAGTAACATAAGCAAATGACAGAATCTAAAATTATATGTGCACTGGTGAGTCGCCTATTACAGTAAACCAAGTATACATAATACATCGTTGGAAGCAAATTGGTAGCTTTGTTGATGAAGGAAGCCTCCAGAGACTCAAGATATCTGCACCAAGCCATTCAATACTAACCTTGTTAACTGTCTCACTGCTGGTATAGGACTCTGCTCTAATTTGTACGTTTCCATTCAGGCTAGCTGAGTTGGCGTGCTTTTCACTTTTAAGTGCCACGTCATGATATTCTGTTTTTCGAATATCCACCTAGGCTTTTCTATTCATACACTGATTATAAAAAACTAAGCCATAACATATAACTTCTTGTTGGCGAATAAGAACTTGTTGAATATATTTACATCCTTTTTATGAATTATACTAGGTACAGCCAGAAAATATAATCATTCACACATATTTATAATGAAAATGATGCCAAATATCGCTTTTTTGTAATTTTTTATTACTGCATGCTTCATATACATAGAGTAAGTACAAAATTGTGGTCGCTTATAGTGCTTTAGTTTAAAAATGGCTTGTTTCACATTACATTTTATATAAACGTCAGTAATAAGTGGCGTACTGTCCGAAACATTTTCAAAATAACGAACAGGCGCCAAAAATGCTGATGACAGAGCCTCTTAAAGAGCGGTTTTGGCGTGTTTTTGAAAATTTCTCGGAGAGTACTCTACTGGTTAAAGAAGTTTATATAAAACGTAATACCAAACAAACCATTTTTTTAAACTAGAGCACTAGACTGCCGAAACTAGTTACGCAATAATAACAAAAAGAAAGCTATCTTTAGAATCATTTTCACACTCAAAGTAGATCGCGTGTAAGCTATACATATTTTAATATATATTGACTGGAACAGATTTTCATAGTTAATACAAACGTGTCACAGCATCCGTCTCCAGGAGTTCACTCGATGGGCCGAGTCCATTGCTGCTGTCCTTCATGGTGGCGGCTGTCCCACGTCGTTCCATAATCGGCTCAGCCCCAGACAGGTTTCTAGCACTATGACTGGTTATGGACGTTCCCTATACCTTTAGTTGACGCAGCAGTTTTCTCTCACGCCCGTGTCAATCTCCTGTCCTTCACACTCTGTGTACGCCTGCAAGGTACGCTACCTGCCGTATCAGGCTGCCGTTTGGGTTGCATGCACTGCCCGCGCACGCTACGGCAACTCTTCTGGCTCACCACGTTAGATGAGGGCGTTGGCTTAGGCCGGCGTCTGGAGTTCCGCCCTTTGTCTGATCTCAGGTTAAGTTCCACGCTGTACGGAACTCGTGTCCAGCTTCCCAGAGCGATCTGTTTATTTTTAAAAAGGAAGTTTTCAAAACCAAGATCGCCACAATTATTTCTCTTCCTTGACCGACATCGACAGATTTTGTCACCTTTGGATATCTCAACTAATAATAATACGAGGCGCGATTTTTAATTAAGTTCCGTTTTATTGTAGACACTAGTAGTTCGCGCACATACTGCAACGAGCGCGTGCGCCGTGTATTTGCATGCCTCGGGAACAACTGTGCTCAGTTTCAGCTCTGCAGCTAACATGTACTGTTCTGTTCTGTGCTTTCAAAATGTTTAAGACTATCAATTCGCCCGCCGCTTGTGAGGTTCGCTCAGTGATATGGTTCTTATCACCAAGGAACCTGTATGCTGCAGAAATTCATCTACAGATTTACGAAGTGTGCGGTGGTACTGTTATGAGTAATGGCAAATTGCGTAAGTGAGTACGAAAATTCAAAGATGTCTGTGAAAAAGTGCATCATAAGGATCGCTCCGGTCGCCTATTTTCGACTACAGACAATTTGTAGGTTTCAGCTGAAGTGAGGATTCGTGAGGAGCTTCACGATAGCAGGTGTGTTGTTGTTGTGGTCTTCAGTCCGAAGACAGGTTTGATGCAGCTCTCCACCCTATTCTATCCTGAGCAAGCCTCTTTATCTCCTCATAAGAACGACAACCTACATCCTTTTGAATTTGCTTACTGGATCCGTCTCTTCGTCTTCCTCTACGGTTTTTACCCCGCACACTTCCCTCCAAAGGTAAATTCACAATTCCTTGATGTCTAAGAATGTGTCCTGCCTATCTATCCCTTATTCTAGTCAAGGTATGCCAGAAATTCCTTTTCTCCCCAATTCTGTTCAGTACCTTCTCATTAGTTACGCGATCCACCCACCTAATCTTCAGCATTCTTCTGTAGCACCACATTTCAAAAGCCTCTATCCTCTTCCTGTCCGGACTGTTTATCGTCCATGTTTCACTCCCATACAAGGCAATATTCACACAAAGCCTTCAGAAAGGACTTCCTTATGCTTAAATTAACATTTGATGTCAACAAATTTCTCTTTTTCAAAAACGCCTTTCCTTCCATTGCCATTCTGCATTTTATATCCTCTGTACTGCGACCATCATAACAGGTCTCTCAAACAAATTTCCTGTCGCAAGATCAGTGCTTTACAAAACGGCAGTGAAGTCTTGGTTATCGGAACAGGCGGCAAGATTGTATGAAGAGGGTATTTTAAAATTGGTTGAGAGGCATGATAAGTGTTTGAACAAACTTGGCAACTATGTCAAATAAAAGTATGTATTTCTGAAAATAAATTTTCGTTTTGAAAGGAGTTAGCTTAAGTTTCTCATTTACCAGGAGTTCCTCAACAGAATAAACGGAGTGAGCCATGAGTTAAATCTTCATTTTAGGCTTGAGAGTGCGTGGTTTAGTACTAAGATTGTTGAGTTCTTGTCGAATTTTATTGGAAATGGATGCTGCAGAATACCGCACGCCTTTCTGCATAAGTCAAGAAGGTGTGATCTAAATGTAGATTAGATTTCTATCTAGTATTCACCGAGTGAACTCTGTCAACTCATGGGAATCAGCTGATATTATGAACAACAAAAGACTTAAAGAAAATGTGTATTGTGACACGAATGTCAGAATTCCTTCACTACTGAAACGAACACCACATATTGCTCCAACGCTCGTTTCTGAGTTATCCCACAAAAGTAAAACCATATTTCATAAGTGAATAAAAGTAAGCATACTAGGCTAATTTTCGTGTTGAAAAATCAGTTATTTCACATACTGTTCTAATGGCAAATAAAGCAGGCAAAATTTAGTTTTTGAAGAAGATCCTGAACGTGGGCTTTCCATGACAGCTTACTAGGTGAACACCTAGAAATTTGAACTGTCCAGTCTCACTTATCATGTGCCCATTGTGTATGATCGAAATGGCAGCTTTTGTTGAATTGTATGTTAGAAACAGTAAAAACTGTATTTTACTGTGATTAAGTAACAAATTATTTTCTTCAAGTCGTGAACGTATCTTTTGAACTGCGTTGTTTGATACTGTGTCAATATTACAAACAAAGTCCTTCACTACCAAGCTGGTATCATCAGCAAACAAAAACATTTTACAATCACTTGTTATACTAGAGTTCATATCATTTATATAAATACGAAACAGCAGCTGTCCCCAAAACAGCTCCCAAGGACGCCCCACACTAAACTGTGCCGCATTGTCTGCACGTCATAGCCATTTTAAGCCTGCGGAGAATTACCTTCTGCTGTCTGTTATTAAAGCAAGAAATGAACCAGTCGTGAGATACTCCTCTTATTCTATAATATTTTTTAGATAATATGCATATAAAAGTTGTGAAGATCCGCAGGTGACATGGAAACTGATAACGTTTTTGTTAGCTTCATGCTATAGGTTTTCATGGGGAAGGTACGTATACTTATCAAGCCACCGTGGTGCATGGAAGAGAGCACTTTGCATTGAACTTGGTCTGGAAGTTTAACATCAGATCGCACAAATGATCTATCTACGTAATAGTATAGAACATGTCTACAGGACAGATTTATTAACGTGTTGGATCATACGTATTGGATCAGACTGCTACGGTCATCAGTCCCTAGGCTTAAAAACTACTTAACTAACTTACACATGCCCGAGGGAAGACTCGAAACACCGGCGGGAACGGCCGCCCAGTCCGTAGCGTGATACCTTAAACTACGCGTCCATTCCGCAAGGTTTTCATAACATAATCCAACACACAAAATTTATGTCCTGGGCAGGAGTCTGAAGCTGGTAATATTGTATTACCAAAACCAGTAATTAATAGTATCATAATATTTACGGGTGAAGGTGCTTATTTGTAAGGCAGTAGTCCTAATTCATCGTTATCTAGATAAACATAAAAAACTGAAAGATCAATGCCCGAGCAGGTGTCATGTGCCACACTGTAATGTGTGGGAGCAGTATTATTTACCAGACAAAGGTAAAGCTGTATCAATAGATTTTTCGACATTTCTACCTCATGGTTCCACCCCACACGGGTTATGGGCGTTGGAGTCACCCAATAGTAGTAAGGGCAGTGAGAGGCTGGAAATCATTGTAGCCGGTACTTCTGGGCTACTTCACCAGACGAAGGAAGAGAGACTTTGTAGATGGGGCGGTGAAAGAGACTGACGAACAGAAGAGTAGAGTAATACCCGGGAAATGCCTGGTTTCCAGCTGGTATACAATATTAGCGAGTCCCAGCTGTGATTAGCGAACTCTCAGTAACACGTGAAACAATTACTGTACAGATAAAATTGCTTAGCGTGAGTCGTAAGAGAAGCAGAAACGAAACTTTCTAGAGCTCTCTATTCAGGACGCCATAAGACTTTACACGTAGTGTTTTTAAATCAAAATCTGAAAAAAATGCACACATTTTATTCCATTTAAAAATGCATTTTTTATAGACAAACGGTGACAAATTCTAGAAATACCGCATAGTCATCACATCAATCTGTAGAATAGTGCCTTCATTTTGAAATTTATTTGTAAATTTTACTTTGGATAGTTTCTGAGGTACGAGTGTCATAAATGCGTGATTTCATGAAATTACTTTACTTTCGCTCCTAAAACACAACCGGAAGCGTTTGCGTATCACAGCTACTTGTCAAAGATATTAACGTCAGCTTTCTATATCAGAAAAATGAACCTCACAAAAAATGCAAGGTTTCCTGCTGTCCGATTTGAAATGGAATGGCCCTTACAGCCGGCCCCGGTGGCCGAGCGGTCTGCGGCGCGCCAGTCACAGTCTGCACGGCCGCTACAGTCGGGGGTTCGAATCCCCCCTCGGGTATGGATGTGTGTCGTCTTTAGTATAAGCTAGTTCATAAGTAGTTTGTAAGTTTAGCGACTGACGACCCCGTAGTTAAGTCCCTTAAGCTTAACATACATTTGATTTTGGCTCGTACAGTGCACGGCCCCTTCGTATAAATAACCTTGCTGTTCCTGACTACATTGTTCGTTGCGGATAAAATGTGTTTTTTGTTGCTTCTGTTAGCGGAAAATTTGTTCTCGTATTATTTGCATCAGTGGATGCGGAAGTTAAATACACTACCTGAGGAAAAAACGTGATGCACCCAGTGGTCCAAAATCAACCCATTTCGGCACACATTCATACCTCTTATGTGAGAGTAATGATTAGATTTGTTTGGCTCTAATGTGGAGAACGAACATTCGTCCGGTCGCCGCCCTGTTATTGCGATGTTCGTACCAGTCAAGAATCAGACAGTGAAGCTAGACGTTTACGAATTGTATGAAAAACCCGCGATACCTCGCAGGAGCTTTGGACAGCTTATCCACAAACTGGATGAATTTGTCGAAGGCGGCATTGTTGGACTACATGAGGTGCAGTGATCGTATCGTGCAATTACCACGCATTCGACAGCCACGCATTCGGTGACGCTGACACACACGTCGATGAAGCATATCGCTGACTTCAGTGCCGTTGGACAGCCGGAACTCAGCTGCAGAATGAGTCAAGGCCGCTACAGCGCGGCAGAACCGATTCGAGTGACGTCAACGTACGGAGGCGATAAGCGCAACATTACGTAACGAACCGAGAGAAAAAATGGCCTCGGTATCCGTCATTCGTCAACACGTACTGGAGGCCTTACAACATTCTGCGAATTCTCGCACAGTGTCTCGACGACTGCTCATCTGTCAGATAAGGATCCTACCGCGCAATATGTAAGTTGGTGCTGACACCAGATCATCATGCAGTCACGCTCGGGAGGCACGGACAGACGATGAATGGCTTCTCATCAGAATCCCGCTTCTCCATACCTTCCGATGAACCTTGTGCCACGTATGGCCGCGTAAAGGGCAGGGAGTTCATCCTGCCAAAGTTGTGGAGAGACACGTGTAATTACACAACATTCATAGAATATTTGACATCAACTGCGATTGGGCAAAGCTGAAAATGTGTACCCAGCCGGGATTCGAACCAGGGTTTTCTGCTTTCTAGGCAGTTGCGCTGACCCCTACACCACTGGCGACACAGTGATCACCGCACCTGCAAGGCGGCTGGGTACACATTTTCAGCTTTGCCCAATCGCAGTTGATGTCATATATTCTATGAATGTTGAATAATAACAACTGCAGGATCAGAAGTGACGTCTGTTCTCTCGGGACAGACGTCACATGTATATATACGTGTAATTACGTTGTGAGAATCCATGGTATACGCTCCCAGGACACCTCTACTCGTGCTTCTACATCTAGTTAGATACTCTGCAAATAACATTTAAGTGCCTGGCAGAGGGTTCATTAACCACTCTCATAACCTTTCTCTACCGTTCCATTCTCTCATAGAAAGAACACCTAAATCGTTCCGTTTTCGGTCTGATTTATTTTATTGGGATGGTCATGTCTTCCTAAGGAGGTGGGTGCTAGCAAAATATTTTCACATTCAGAAACTTCGCAAACAGATCACACCGCAATGAATAACGTCTTTCTTTTAATGATATCCACCCTAATTCGTGCAACATTTCCGTGACGCTTTCACCCCCGTAACGTGGTAAAACAAAACGAGCTGCCCTTCTCTGAACCTTGTCAATGTCTTCCGTCAGTCCCACCTTGTGAGGGTCCCACAAGGGGCAACAGAACTCCAGGAGAGGACGCACAAGTGTAATGTGTGCAGTCTCTTCGGTGGAGCTGGTGCATCTTCGAAGCTTTCTGCCAATGAAACGTAACCTTTGGTTCGCCTTCCCCACAATATTTTCTGTGTGTTCTCTCCAGTCTGAGTTGTTCGTAATTGTAACTCCTAGGTATTTGGTAGAATTTACGACCTTAAGGTCTGACTGATTTATCGCGTAATTGAAGTTCAGCGGATTTCTTTTAGTGGTCATGTGTATTTTTTCACACTTTTCTTTATTTAGTGTCAATTGCCAATTTTCGCACCATGTAGAAATTTTGTCTAAACCGTTTTACAGTTGCTTTTGATCCTCTGTTGACTTCACTAACCGATAAAAGACAATATCATCCGCGAACAGTCTAAGGGAGCTATTCAGATTGTCTCCTAAATCGTATATAAACACGAGGAAGAGTAGGGGACGTATAACGCTTCCCTGTGGAACGCCTGATATCACTTCTGTTTTACTCGATGACTTACCGTCAATTACAACGAACTGTGTCCTTTCTGATAGGAAATCGCGAATCCAGTCGCACAATTGGGGAGATATTCCATAAGCACGAAATTTCATTAGAACCCGCTTGTGGGGTGCTTCGGTAGATACTGACAGCGCAACGAAACGTCATACACATTATGCGTCTTACCCTGATGCAACAGCACCTTGGGACAGTGTTTCAGCAAGGTAATGCACTCCCACTTATCTCATGTGTGTCTGTGGACTGCCTGCAGCATGTCGAGGTGGCACCGTGGCCAAAAAAATCGTCGGAGTTCTCCATCACTCAACAGGTGTGAAATGGCACTGGGTGGGGCCTCTGTCCTGGTACCAGACCGTGGCACCCGGAGGATCATTTTCAGCAACTGTAGACAAATTTGCCTCAGGAGAGAATGCTGACAGTAGTCTGAACAGCATACGGCCGGAGGGTTTGAGGGACCCTACTAACCTGGGGCTAACTTTCCACCCGTAACTGCCTTCCGACCTGTCTCTTCTATCCAATATTCTTACTTCAGTACTGTGCTGCATAAAATGAGCAGCTACTATAGTCTAAGGAAGGACTGGGACATATACTTGGATTGCACGTGATTCGCTGTCTTCAATAACGCTTTATTAACAACAAGTATAAACAGTTGCCTCTGAATTAAGGAACAATCTTACGTTAATAATCAGACCACCCCTAATTATGAACAATCTTGCGTGAAGCGCATCTTAGGACAGGCTCAATGCCTAGAACACAAATTATCCTAAGAAGCAATTATGATTTGCAGTAAACACTAAAAAATTATTACAGATTAAGACAATGGCAGATTCCTTCGGAGATCTCTGCAATAATAAGACCTACCACAGTTATAAGAGACTGCAAACCTATTGCCCAATAAGGTATAGACTGGAAATATGGGTCTCAGCCCTTGCGATCTGAATGCTAAGTCTAGAACCTTCAATTAAAGATTAATTAAAACAATTAGGGTATTAAATTACCACTAGGTTGTTAGAGTTTTTATGTAACCTAAGCAACTGAACGTCTGGATGAGTGAACAACCTAAACAAACAAATCTTCCGCATTAAACATTGATGCAGCCTACAACAAACGCTCAACGGCATTGTGTACCTTAGCACTAAAACACGAAACGTTCATTTACAGAAATGAAAACTAGTTCAAAATATCTGACAAGCAGTTCCGTTTAAGTCAAAATCTTTAACTTAAATGAAATATTAATTTCTCTACTGAGAATAAGTCTCTCCCTACAGTCACAATGTCATTTGTTTAATTTCCCTTTTAAACTAAACATGTTTTTTGGCGGAGGCTGAGCCAGCAGGGCTGATGACTACAGGTAGATATCGTTCGTGGGAACAGACGAACCGCAGTGAAATGACCGAGAAGAACTTTACACATAAATGTCACTCACACATACCGGGTTGTCAAACCGATATGAAACACAGTTCTCAACCACTATCACCCTCAGTTATGCGTTGCGACGCCGTCTCCACTGCTCTGAAGAATCAACACGTTACATCCGACGTGCTTCCGCTCAGGCCACAGAAGGAAAAATGCCTGTCAGCCACGAGCAAACGGCCGCGCACACACACACACACACACACACACACACACACACACACACTCCTCCGGGCAAAGCGCAGATTTCAATCAGTACAGCAATTGCAGTTCAACAACTGCCCGCACTCGGAGCAGAAGTTACACCAGGCCGGCACGACCCCGTATTAACAACGGTTGCCCATTAGTCTTGTGTAGTTCGCGAACGAACTAGTTCGGAAGAGCGCTCCCACAGGCGAACTATGCGAACTACTTCGCAGATCCCTCGCCTCTTAGTTCGTCCGCTCCTTTTTCGAAGACTGATGGGGAACAGCGAGAGGACGCGAGAGCGCGCAGAATCGCGTGATTTCCTTCTGCCAGTTACCTTCACGTCCAGCTGAGATGCAGCTCAGCTGTAGTTTCATAGTTCAGTGTCTCAAGAAATCCATATTAAAAATAAAGTAGTACGAGTACTCTGTATGCAAAGTAGTTGAATACCATTGTATCACCCATTTGTGTAAATAACTAAGTATTTGATGTCAAATTGCCCAAAAATACGGGTAATAGCACACGCCTTTGGCAACACTGATTCATTACATAAAAACGCTGTCATAAAAATAGAGCTCTTTTAGTAGCGGTTGCAAAAGCCAAAAATAGCGGACGAACTAAAAAGAGCCGACGAACTAAAAAGAGCGGACGAACTAAAATGAGCAAAGAGTGGACGAACTAAAATGAGCAAAGAGTGGACGAACTAAAAAGAGAGCTACCGTATTTAATATTCATAGAATATATGACTTCAACTGCTATTGGGCAAAGCTGAAAATGTGTACCCAGCCGGGATTCGAACCCGCCCAATAGCAGTTGAAGTCATATATTCTATGAATATTAAATAATAACAGCTGCTGGATCAGAATGTGACGTCTGTTCCTTCCGAACGCCACGATTGCGAACTAAAATATGCGCGATCGGACGCGAACTAAAATATGAGCGATCTGTCGCGAACTATTATGCCAAACGTATCTCGCTTATTAGTTCATTGGATTATTTTCCGAAGACCGACGGGCAATAGCGAGAGGGTGCGTAGCAGAATTGAAAATCACGTGTTTCCCTTCTGCTGATGACTCATTTCGAGATGAGCGTCTGCCTGCTAGATTACATAGTTCAGTGCTACAAAATTTCTGAAGTGTTCTGCACTCTGTAATATTTGACTTATAAATTCCATAATACCAAGATATAGAAATAACTTTAAACTTAAACGCGAGAAATTGTCCACAAACTGTTTCTTTTGGTTTGCGTGATATCGTTAGCGGTTCAAGCAGCAAGCGCATGAAGCAGCTAGGTGGGGAAACTTCTCCCTCCACCTGCACGCGCAGACCACGCCGCTCAGCCGTCACTGGGAGCGGACGAACTAAAAGACCGAACTAGTTCGCGGCCTGCCGCGAACTAAAGTGAGCGCTCCCGATCACGAACTATTATGCGCAAGTCAATTGCCCATCCACACGGCCAGCCGCCTGCCGAGGGAAGCCGTCACTTGTCAACAGCCCAGTGCTACGTACTCAGCTCGCTTTCCATCGGCCCCTACGGCGCAACTGCCGTCGAAGTCACGTGCCCACCCCGGCGTACAAAGATCCCTACCTAGCCGAGCAAAGATAAACAGCCGAGCGCTGACAGTCGACCAGCGATGCAGCTCAAATAATGTCACTTGCTGATATTCTTCTCGGATCTGATGATACAATACTTCTACAGACCAACTGGCTGCCATCTTCAGGTGAGTACGTCAGAAACTATGGCAGAACAGAAACAGCGGCCCCTTTATACACCGCTGATGACCAAAAAAATGTTCAAATATTTGTAAATCTATCGGACCAAACTGCGTGGTCATCAGTCCGTAGCTTACAAACTACTTAAACCTAGGTAAACTAACCTAAGGACAAACACACCCATGCCCCAGGGAGGACTCGAACCTCCACGGCGAGCAACCGCGCGCTCCGCAGCGAGACGCTTTAGACCGCTCGGCTACTCCGCCGCGGCCGCTGACGACCCACCGCGCGTGCACGAAACCAAAGTAGACGCCCTCTAGGTGCAATAGAACTAGTAACGTGCCGGCGGTGAAATTCGGCAAAAAAACGATAGGTCGAAACAAGAACTAGTTAAAAGAATCTTCAGGTCGAAGTCAAGAGTGTTGTTTAATATCAGATAAAATAGGGTTCCAGGTTTTACTTAAAGTAAAGCTCTTGTCACTATTAAAAATAATATTAGCTAAACGAGTTTGCATCGATTCTTTAAGAACAGGCCTGTACAGGAGGCGTCTAGACGAGCACGAGCGGTCGCGCTCGCTCGCTGTCTGAGCGCTCGCGGCTGAATGGGGCCGTCGTTGCGTACTGCAGCGCACGGGACGTGTAAACAGGCGCTGTCTTCAGGCGACTAAGCACAACGTCGTTCCGGCTTAGCTTTAGATGCGAGCGCGTATGCCCATCAAGCAGTACATAACGTTAAGAGCACTTCTTTTCAGGTCGAAGAAATTTCAGTACGATGGCTTCAAAGCGAAAAGCAGACAGTCGACGTCAATGTACAACACGTCAGTGCAAGAAGCGTATATGTTTCTTATATGCGAGTGTCTAAATATGCTTAGCATGCTTCAAAATTTTTGAAACAACGAAAAAATTTAATTTACAATTGCATTACAATACCCTCCTTTCGAAAGATTATGGGCACTTGCAAGATGAAGAGAGAAAGCGGAGGTCCAAAGATTGAAGAACACACTGCTAACAAGGGGAGGATCTGGCAATGTTGGTGACCGACTTCGAACGAATTTTGCATAGGCGTTCTATATTGCATATACATGTGTTTATTCTTTTTGCTAGACACTCAGTAGTTTTTGAAAAATCGAGGCCAAATTTGATGATGGAAAAAAGCGTTTTCAATGCTATACATCGAAAGATCGTCTAAAGATGAGCATTTTTCACTAAAAGATATGGGGTCAAAAGTTAATGACGTTCGGGTAATTAACGTCTTTTTGTTTTTATGGTGCAGTTTGGGTAATCGCAAATATTAACGACATTCGGATCGCCGTCGCTGGTTGAGCGTTCTAGAGATTCGACTGTCAATCCATGGATCCAGGTTCGAACCTCCATCATAGAAATTTTTCTTAGATTTTTTACCTGTATCTGCTAATATTCTCATATTGTAATGCCTTTCTTTGCCTTACTTTGAATTAGAAAATCGGGAAGTGTGATTAACATTCAATTAAGTGTGTTATCTGTTTACAGTTGTTTCATTTGTAGAAGCAAAAAATAAAAAATAATAATAAAATGAAAATATATTGTATTTTCTCTTTTATCCATCAGAGATCTCCTTCCATCATAAGAAATATATTTTATTTTCTCTTTCATACATCAGTTTCTTACAATTTAGTCGCCACAGAATAGATTATTCAACCACATCTTCGCATAACATACTGACCGACAATTCTCCGTTGCGAAATTATTGGGATTCTTGCCTCCCTCACTGCCCCTCACAACTCTTTCCCGTTACCGTTAGCCCCTACGAGCCGACCGACAGCTCACTGCTGTGGCGCGAGCGCGAGCCAGCTCGCTCGAGCAGAACGCTGAGCAGGCCTGCTTTAAGAACACATTCTCAGTAGCGGGAAGCACGAGCAATTATTTTCGTCCCGTTATATAACACCTTGTGTCCCTCATTAATACAGTCTTCTGCAAAAGCCGACTTTTCAGTTTGAAGTAAATCAGTATGACGGTGATGTTCCACACACCGATCCTGAACAGTGCGGATCATTTGGCCAATGTAAGTCTTATTCTGTACACATCGGGTTTCCTTAGTCCAAATCATCCTTGACTGACCCAAGGAGGGTCCTAGTCTCTGCTGGTGACATAAAAACACTTTTAATGTAAAATCTCCTAAAATTCTTGAAATTTTCGAGGATGTATTCCTGGCGAAAGGCAAAAAAGTAATACATTTGTAGTTGTCCTTTGTCCAAAATGAAGTACACGGCAAATTTGTTGAGCAGTGTACCCATTATAAGACAACCTTACGATGCTCAAGTTGCTCACCCAGATATTCTCCATCAGATATGGCGTACGCTTTTTACCAGAGTAAGAAAGCGAATGGCAGCTAGTCGCATAGCGATATACGATATGTTCTCAAAGTCCCATCATTCTTCTTCTGGACCAAAATTTCGAGAAAAGCAAGTTATCCATCTTTCTCAACGTCCATCGTAAATTTAATACCGTGATGGAGACGATTAAAAAACTAAAAACGATTTGAAGCATCGATTCCTCGAGACCACACCATAAAATTATCGACGTATCTGAAAAAAAAAAAATGTATGCTTAAGAACCGTCCTTAAAGCCATGTCTTCAAAGTCTTCCATAAAAAGATTGTCGACTATGGCGCCTAGAGGACGTATTCTTTGGTTTCGCGCACGCGTCATGGGTCTTCAACGGTGTATGAAGGGGCCGCTTTTTCTATTCCATCTCAGTTTCTGGCGACTAAGTGCATACGATGTACTCACCTGAAGATGGCAGCCAGTTGGTCTGTCCAAATGTTGTTTTGGGCAACGGTCCCGAGAAGAATATCAGTCATTACGCCGAGAAAATCTATGCTACCACAATGTCACATGTTCTTTCATCATATAAAGTTTCACTTTTTGGTAGGTCAGCGTATGAAAAACTTCATTTTTCCTCAGCCATCGAAAGCGGATAACTGTTCTCAACGTCAACAAATTTGGTTCATTTGGTTCATTCTCGCGTGCTTACTGCGTTTGAAAGCGTGAATTCTCTGCGAATCTTACGTGGGCTCCTTCAAGCTTCTTTCTAGATTTCATCGACTAAATTATTAGATTTTCTTTTTCATTTCTTCAGTATGCCAACATAAAGGTCAAAACAAACTGTAGATTATGACATACTTTTACTATGAATGTTAATGACTACCCGCTTCATTTCATATTGTGCCCCGCAGAAATAATTTATGGAGTGAAAGTGTGGAAAATGAAAGCTAGGGCATATTCAGAGTACAAGTTACTTTGATGAACAGGAAACAATATCAATTTGTTCTTATGTTTTCAAAACATTTGCTTTTCTTAAGCGAATTAACTTTGTTTTAATGAGATTATCTCATATTGCTGCAATGTGAACATTAATTAGGAAATATGAGAAGTAACTGTATGTTCGAATTTGTCCACTTAACATTTCCGTCCTGAATTAACGCTGTAAACTCATTTTCAATACAAGATTCTTCCAATGGATCTGTCTAGCATCTACGTTATCCACTTTTAATTTTATATGGTCTTCCCATTTCAAATCGTTTCTTATGTCTATTCCCAGGTACTTCGTGGAAGTAACTGTTTCCAGTGTTTCTCCTGCTGTCGCGTAGTTACATAATGAAGGATCTTTCTTTTTGTGTAAACGCAGCTCTTACCAATTATTTATTTTGAGGCTCAATTTCCATTCCCTGCACCATAGGTTGAGACGCTACAGATACTTTTGCATTTTGCTGCCCTTTTCAGGGGTGCGTCTTCTCGATATAGTACAGCATCATCGTCAAAAAGTCTCAGTGAACTTCCGATGGTATCTACGAGGTCATTTATATATTTTGTAAAAACAACGGTCCTAGGACACTCCCCTATGGCACGCCAGAAATCACATTCACCCCGTCACAGAGCTGGTCTGACATCCCATATGCTCTCACTTTATCAGATGACGGTGTATGGAACGCCTTCTTGCAGAAGTCAATAATCACGGCACCTCACTGAGAGCCTGTCTACTGCCCTCTGAGTCTCGCGGATGAATAGCGCGAGCTTTCACATGGTACATACCTTCGGAAACCGTATTGATTCCTACAGAGGAGATTTCCGGTCTACAGAAATGTCATTATACTCTAACATATTGCCAAAATTCTCCACCTGACCAATGTCGAAGATATAGGCCTAATCGACGACCTGTCTTGCAAACTGGAATGACAACTATTTTCCTACCCTTCGGAATGTTTCACTCCTCTGGGGACTTACGGTCTGCTGCTAGAAGTAAGCACGAATTTGTATTTACAGATAAAGTATCATTAGCGTTAGTATTACCGGGTGATCAAAACGTCAGTATAAGTCACGGAATAATGTAGATAGGTAAAAATTGACACACATGTTTGGAATGACATGGGATTTTATTAGATCAAAAAAAAAAAGTTCAAAAAATGTTCGACTGATGGCGCTGCATCTGATCAGAAAAGCAATAATTAGCATAAAAAAATAAGACAAAGCAAAGATGAGGTTCTTTACAGGAAATGCTCAATATGTTCACCATCATTCCTCAACATAGCTGTAGTCGTGGAATATTGTTGTGAACAGCCCTGTAAAGCATGTCCGGAGTTGTGGTGAGGCATTGGCGTCGGATGTTGTCTTTCAGCATCCCTAGAGATGTCGGTCGATACACTTGCGGCTTCAGGTAACCCCAAAGCCAATAATCGCACGGACTGACGTATGAGGACCTGGGAGGCCAAGCATGACGAAAGTGGCGTCTGAGCACACAATCATCACCAAACGACGCGCGCAACAGATCTTTCACGCCTCTAGCAATATGGGGTGGAGCGCCATCCTGCAAGAAGGTGTTTATCTGCCAGGCTAGGGATTATGCGATTCTGTAACATATCGGCGTACCTCACACCCGTCACGGTAGCAGTCACTGACGTTTTACTGTCCAGCGCCATCCGTCGGACAATTTTTAACCTTTTTTTTTTTTTTCTTATGAAACCTCATGCCATGTCATTCCAAGCATGTGTGTAAATTTTTTCTTTTCTATCTACATTATTCCGTGAATTATTAAGTTTTGAAATTTATACTGACTTTTTAGTCGCCCGGTATTACTTTAAATCTGTGATCAGTAGATCCCTAGGAAAACTTGGCACCTGAAATGATTTTTGGCGAAGCTACGCATCTTGAGATGCAATGCCTTGAAATGTGTACATGATGGAAACCAATTGCGGTGAAGTAATGCAAAATGTTCTCAAGACACACTACCAAACAACAAGGCAGTTATGCTACTTCACGCATTTATTTGAAATAAACACATATGGACTATGGACTATGTTAAAACGGAAATAAAGAAGATTTTTATTTATTTGTGCGTCAGTCACGATTCGTTTCAATGTTTCACCATCACATCATGAAGTGTAATGTGTCTTTTACATGGTTTTTCTTAGCGGCCAGGCATGGAAGTTTCGTACAGCATTTCACAAAGAAACGGGCAATGTCATTAATCAGTATAAAAAAAGAACACCTTTTTAGACGTCTAACCAAAAGTGTCATAGCCCAAGTCCCATGATCTTAAGAATAATTACTATAAGTTCAATGAATCTTTCATTTACAAAATTATCTGTGATGAATTCTCTGAACAATAAACAGGACAAACTGGCCGTATCTTTCTCACTAGATTAAAGAAAGAAATAAGCATATGGGACACAAGAAATATATGCAGTAGCAACGCATGTGAATGATACAGGTCACATATTAATGCATGACCTTAAGATATTGTATACTTAAAGGCCATAAACAAACAGGTATGAAAAATTTGAAATTTAGTTTCTTTGGAAATAAGCCCAGATTTTTTCAGTGACTCTTCCTCTGCAGACGGTAGTCGCAAAAGAATGAGAGTATAGTTTATTCGACCTAACGGACGGTAAACCCATTTGTATACTTTTTTTTACTGGATAGTAGCTTTGAGCAAAAAGTTTATTAAAGTTGACACTTGGTAGGGCGACTGAAAATGATAAAATGATACAATCGCTTTTGGAATGTGTTTCTTCTAATTAATTCTTGACTGTTGTCAGCTCCGTACCGCTCGTGGCAATGTCAAGCCATGACGTCGAAACAAAATCGCGCGCCTCCTGCATGTGACCATGTTCTAATTGCGTTGCGCCTTACCATTTTCTTCAGATGTTTATCGTACTGTTTAATTTAGGACACGAACCAAAACTAATGTGTACAGACTTCGCGGCTTACATCGTATTTATTTAAATCTTTCAAAAACTTCAGTAAAAGCTTTCGTAAATATCATATAGGTACTGGAAAAAAGTGACTTCTGGCCAAAATTACTTTTAATAATACAGAACGGAGCTCTAAAATTGTTTACAATTTCGTGCCTTCGGCTTGAATAAAATGGACATGTATCATTGTGCACAAAACCCTGAAAGTAACGTCGTCAGTTATAACTAGCGGCGCTAATCCCCACGAATTACCGAGGAACAGTGTTTCGATGTAAAGCGATTAGACGGGTTCCTGGAAGGTATGTAACCCACACTACAGACGTGAGTGGCGTGTGAGCTGATACTCAGGCAGTGTGGGTCAGATGTGAGCAGCCAGGACCATGTATTGATCTACGGGCGGTTAATAATCACTCCTTAACGCACACAAACAGGAGATGGACCTAAAAACTAATGGGATTTCTTACATGGGAATTTTAATTACCTATTCTAAAACTTACAATATCCTTCACCGTCATGTGCTCGACAATTTTCACTTTGGACACATTTAATTTATTTGGAAAGACAACCCGTTCCGTCTGGAAAGCAATCAATAGAACTGTAAGAGGAACTTAAAAATAAGTCCCGTAATTATATTTTCAATCTGCATCTGTGCGCTGATATGAAACTTCCTGGAAGATTAAAACTGTGTGCCGGAACGGGACTCGAACCTAAGACCTTTGTCTTTCGCTGGAAAGCGCACTACCGAATTTTTATCTTCAGGTAGTTCGGTTAGTTGCGACGTTTCTTCGTTTAGTTGTCATCATCATCATTTAATTATTATCATTATTATTATTGACCTCGGATTTTTTCAGTCTGCGTTTTAACTCACCCTTCACTTTTCAACAATGCGAGGAGCCGCCAGAAACGACACGTGGTTCGGATTCTACTTTAAGCTATAGGTCCCCTTTCCCCGGTTGGATAACTGTGGTAGGCTTGGATCACGCAAGTCGCCGAAGTAGCGTCCAATTGAATGACTTGCACTAGGGCAATAAGCCATACGATTTTTTTATTATTATTATACGTGAAGCCTCTACAGTTTTTCCTGCGATTTCTCCATTTTCTCGCTGATGGCTTTCTTTCTTTCTTCTGTCCACTTTGTGCACCTTTTTTTTTCCTTTCTCTATCTGGCTGGACTTCCCACTTGTCTTCTGTGGATGTTACGGTCTGAGCTGAAAGGCGAATTGAGCATCAGTAAGGTCTCTTCGTACTTGTTCGGCCCATGTCATACCTTTAAAGTTTTCAGTTGCTGTGAGAATCTGGCGTGTGAGTCTATACTCAGGGAGTCTGTGTATGTGTCCATAGAATTATAGGCGTCTTTTTCTTATGTCAGCAGCAATATTTGAAAATTTCTCTATAGTTTTTCGTGGCCCAAGGATTTTCCTAATGATGTTTCGTTCTTCTTTTTGTAGCTTTTGTAGGAGCATCTTCTTATGGAGAGACGAGGTTTCTGTTACGTATAGCACCTCGGATTTAATGACATTGCCATAATGCCTGATTTTTGCTTGCATGGACATGCAACATTTTGTTGTAAAGTTGGTGTGGTCGACCTTTAGTTTCTGTGCTCGAGTTTCTATGGATTTTTTCTAGTCTAGTGTGTTCCAAAATTTCACCTAGGTATTTAAAATATGGAACTCTGTTTATCCGTCCATATTTTGTGGTGAGATGCTCTATGTTTAAGAGCGTACTGTACACATAAATTGCGTTTTCTCGAAAGAAATTTGCAAGCCAACCTTCTCGGAGCATACCATGATTATTTATATTATTATTATTATTACCTCTGTCACCGAACGGGCTGAACCACCGCGCAGGCACCAGCTATCATGACGCGCTTCACAGCTCCTCCACAGAAAGGATATGATGGAGACAGTGTAAGTCACAGATGGTGACCTTCCATCTGCGGGTTGATTACCGAGATATGTAATCGTATTATACTTGTAAAAGCTTTGTATATTTTTGTGAACTAATATATATTTTTGGTATTTTTTTTACTTGTTCACTTCATGTATGTTATTTGTTTAAATTGTAATGTTAACTGAATATTTTGATTGTACATATGTAAACTATGCTGTTAAAGATATTATGTTAAGATTGCCTGACATAGTCTGGTCTGGAGGCGATCTAATTGTTTTATAGTTTTCAAAATAACAAGCCAAGATCGGACACTTACAATTTAATACATGACGACCGGTTTCGGTGCACTGTGTCACCATCATCTGGTCACATATATGTTATAATCTGCCCATCTTTTTTTTTTTTTTTTTTTTTTTTAAGCTATAAAATAACAAGTGCAACATTGCACTTAGTCCAATGTGCAATGTTGCACTTGTTATTTTGTACCCAATTTTTTTTAACAAAAGGACCAGATTATAACATATATGTGACCAGATGATGGTGACACAGTGCACCGAAACCGGTCGTCATGTATTAAATTGTAAGTGTCCGATCTTGGCTTGTCATTTTGAAAACTATAAAAGATATTATGTATGAATGTAAGCAGCGGCCTCTACTTTGCCACTATATTGTTGATGCTGAGGCAGTCGGCGAGAGACGGAGTCTGAGTGTGGGTCTCGAGGCGTGCGGACGCTGTCCGCGTGTGTACTGCCAAGTTCGGTTCGTCGCGTGCAATCGCCGGTACGAAAACCGCGCAACGTTTATTCGTGTATATTGGAAGAAGAAGTGTTCACAGTGAAAGTTTATTTTGGAAAGTGCGGGAGTGCCATTTATCGAAACAGTGTCTGCAAGTGTCAGACTGGTGATCGCGTCGTACGTAAGCAATTGCGTCGCGCGTGTTAAAACGGGACTATGGAACGTGTCTCCGTCGTGAGACGAGTCGTGTATCGCGGTACTGACCCACTCACGTGAATGAACATTTAACGAACTTGTGTGAAAATACGTTTTGCCTCACAGCATCATCATTGTCAACTGGACACTGTATGGATGTATGTGTCATTGCTGATGGATTTTTATGTGAAGCTTATTGAAGAAACGAATGCTACAGATGAGTACTATTTCGTAACTTTTAGAATATAAGAGTGAATTAAAAGTTAACAAATACTTTTTCTATTTCATCTACATCTACATGGGATACTCTGCAAATCACATTTAAGTGACTGGCAGAGGCTACATCGAACCACCATTATACTATTTTATCTCCCATTCCATTCTCGAATAGCACGCGGGAAGATAGAACACCTGAATCTCTCCGTTGGAGCACTGATTTCTCGTATTTTATTCTGAATATCATTTCTACCTATGTTAGTGGGAGTCAAAAATATATTTTCTTATTCGGAGGAGAATGTTGGCGATTGGAGTTTCGTAAGTAACCCACGCCGCAGCGACGTTGTTAAAATGATTCCTATCCCATATCCTGTATCATTTTCGTAACGCTGTCTCTTCTGTATCGTGACAACACGAAACGAGTTGTCCTTCTTTGGACTCTTTTCAAGTCCTCCGTCAAACTCACCTGATACGGATCCCACACTGGAAAGCAATACTCAAAAAAAGACGGACAAACGTAGTGTATGCAGTCTCTTTAGTAGTTCTGTTGCATCGTTTAAGGGTTCTGCCAATAAAACGCAGTCTCTGGTTCGCCTTGTTGTTGTTGTTGGTTTTAAGGGGACTAAACAGCTAGGTCATCAGTCCCCCTGGTTCGCCTTTCCCACGACATTATCTACGTGTTCTTTCCAATTTAAGTCTGGAGTAATAGCAATTCCTAGATATTTAGCAGAGTTTACGGCCTTCACATTCGATTGCTTTATCTTATAAACAAAGTTTAACAGATTTCTTTTCGTACTCACGTGGACAACTTCACACTTCACTACGTAACAGACCTTATAAGAACTAATTTGCAATAATATTTGAAAAGTCATTAGAAAATTTGATAGGAATATGAAAGTTTAACTAACGAGGACATATCACCTTCATTTATTCAATAACGATTGAGTTTGAACTTAGAAAATTAAATATTATGTGCACTAGGAATACAGATCAGTGATTATAGTTAGAATTTTGATGAAACAATAATAAACAACATCATATTAACAATCAATCGGTTAGCCATTTTGACAAAAATGAGAGAAAATTAGTGAAAATCATTAACAGACAATTTTTTATAATAGTTAACGTCAATAATTTATCTGATTACGTCTATGTACTTGTGAACAGCTATTGTCTCAATATAACAAAATCCACAGCAAAGATAAAAGAATCAGTCATTTTCAAAAGAAAAATCATAATTACATTTTCATATTACGACGAAAAGAGGACATATAAATTTTTTATTTTTATTTTTGCAAAACGATTACAGCTGTTGCAGTTATATAATATTTTATAATATGGGGTGGCAAGTAGAATCTTCTGTGAAGGGATCAGATGTGCAAAGACTAAATAGCAATCATCTTCATTCAATTAGTTAACAAGCCAATTAATAGTGACAGGGCCTAAATCAGAAAAGTGTACTGTAGGTTGTGAGTGTACATCTGAGTAACTGTTACTAACTTTACCAGTGTGTTTCGAGCTAACCATTTTATTCTCATTTTTCAATCAAAAATATTTACCCACCACCACACCCCACCTTATAACAGGCTTAGCCACAGCCCAGGGTATGTTTACATATTTTCACTCTGTAGCGGAATTTGCACTGATATGAAACTTCCTGGCAGATTAAAACTCTGACTAGGATTCGAACCTAGGACTGAGATTCGAACCTAGGACCGTACCTTTTCTTACAGCAGTGATAGTCATGCAAGAATCGTAGGAGAACGTCTGTGAAGTTTCGAAAGTAGGAGCCGAGGAGCTGGCGGAAGTAAAGTTGTGAGGACGACCCGTGAAGTGTGTCAGGGTAGCTCAGTTCGTAGCGAGCAGCCTCGCGAAAGGCAAAGGTCCCAGGGTGGAATGTCGGTCTGGTATACAATTTTAATCTGCAAGGAATTTGTCATAAAATATGTATTTCAATATTTGTCAAACATTAACATCAAACTCACACATACGCTTCCTTATACAGGAAGTAACACAGAAAAATGGATGTCGTTAATTGACTTGCTTAATAGCAGGTAAACTTTTTGGCGATTTGCTGCTTATGTCTTCGTGGTATCCTCAACTGATATTTTTACTTCGACAACAGCAGAATGCCTTCACTTTGTCTACATCTTGGGGACCAATTTTGATATCTCTTATTAGTTTAATCTACAAACGAAAGCCGGCCGCGGTGGCCGAGGTGACTGAGGCGCTCCAGTCACGGTCAGCACGGCCACTACGGTCGGGGGTTCGAATCCCCCCTCGGGCATGGATATTTGTGCCGTCCTAGTTAGTAAGTAGTTCATAAGTAGTTTCTAAGTTTAGGGACTGATGACCCCGTAGTTAAGTCCCATAAGCTTAACAAACATTTGAACATTTTTTTACAAACGAAGCCATGCGTTCTTGACTATAGTAAACGAGGCCTAAAGCGCGGAGCGGCAACCGTAAGGCATTGCGTGGCAGTCAGTCAATATTAATAGCAACCTTCCACATTCATTCGAACACACAAGTTCAATCACATGGATATGAACATGTATAAACATGGGGCATTGATAATTAATAAAGGAATAAAATGATTGATAAACAGATAAACAAAATTAATGGGAGAAAAGCACTTGAGAGTAATGAAAGTAGACATTTTTACAGTTCGAAACTCAAAATGGAACACGACCACACATTCAGTGGACGTGTTTGAACAGTGCCTTTTTATGTTTATAAATAAACCTACAAAAGTTTGTCATTATACGAGTTATGGTTTAGGAGATATACAAAGAGGAACATCACCGCCTACCTAACATTTTCCAAGCAGTTAAGTGGGCACTGCAGAGTAGTCGGGTGCAGTTCAGTATTTCTTCCGTTCAAGGACTGGCAACTGATTCGCAAAATTAGTAAATAATGTGC
Source organism: Locusta migratoria (assembly GCA_026315105.1). Taxonomy (NCBI): domain Eukaryota; kingdom Metazoa; phylum Arthropoda; class Insecta; order Orthoptera; family Acrididae; genus Locusta; species Locusta migratoria. The sequence continues at coordinate 670,944,289 of CM048744.1, forward strand.
TAGACAGTTGGAAATTTCTAAGTTATTAAACCAATCTACAAAAATCACTGTTAATCGTAGCAAATGTAAAAAAAAATGTTTATTTCCAGTCCTGAGCTGTCTTGTGCGGAATAACAACAATTGAGGAAAAGCAAATTCATCGGATGAATCGAAGTGAATTTAATTCATCCATGTAAAAAAACTGTTGTTGATTATTATTGTTATTGTTATTATATTGTTTGAGTTTGTGGGATCCTTATGTAGGTATGATATAGGAGGCAGCAACAGCACGTTTCAATAGTCCGTAAGCCCCGAGAATAGCCAGGGAACACACAATTTCGTCCGAAATACATCTCGCGGTACCAGAACGAGAAATTCGAACTAATGCCGATTGTTAGCTCGCGCTCCCTTACAGACTGAAACAGGGTAGGGGATTTGAATGCATAGCTTCGCAGTCAGATATACTGATAAAATACTGTCGTACTTCCAACCGCGTCAAGAGGTTTGAAATCCCGAACCCACTCGGTGCGGCTAGAAGCCAGAGAGAATCGTATCGGGGAAGGGAGTTCGTAATAATGACGCCAGAAGCACAGCGTAGGTGTAGGAATCGCCTCCTGACGTTTGCATGTTAGTTCTCCGCTTTGTGTCAGATTACAAAGGACGTTAATGAGCTGCTGAGCTACACATACGTGTAGCATCTCGCTTGTTGTAGACGCCGCATCTTGTTTCTGACAGGTTTACGTACAACGACGTCACAATTGTGAACGGCTACGATAGGCGAAACAGAATGTGTGTGTGTGTGTGTGTGTGTGTGTGTGTGGTAACGCCGCTGACAGGTAATTAGCCTCGCATCGTCAGAGGGCGAGCAGAAGCTGTCCCGATCATAGGTGTGTGCGATGTTAGTCGGATGTTAGATGCACAGGCGGCGCAGCGGGAGACGAGATGATGGTAGCGGAGCGGTGGGGGTATTCTTGTTCACGTGAGGTCGGCTGCAGACGTACACGTCTACAGCGACTGCCGCGTGGTAATAGCCGAGCGATTCTAGGCGCCAGGCCAGGAACCGACCGACCTTTCGCGCCGGAGGTTCTACCTCGGGCATGGGTTAAGGTTGTCGTTAGGATAGGTTTGTTTAAGTAGTTTGTAAGTCTAAGGACCGATGACCACATTTGAACATGAAACTTCCTGGCAGATGAAAATTGTGTGCCGGAACTGGGACTCGAACCTGGGACCTTTGCCTATCGCGGGAAAGCGCTCTACCGACTGAGCTATCCCCGCACGACTCACAATGCCGCCTCACAACTTTACTTCTGCCAGTACCTCGCCTCCTACTTTCCAAACTTCACAGAAGTTCTCTGCGAACCTTGCAAAACTAGCACTCTTGGAAGAAAGGATACGGTGGAGACATGGCTTAGCCACAGCCTAAGGGATGTTTCCAGAATGAAACTTTAACTCTGCAGCGGAGTGTGCGCTGATATGAAACTTCCTGGCAGATTAAAATTGTGTGGCGGAACCGGAACTCGATCCTGGGACCTTTGCCTTTCGCGGGCAAGCGCTCTACCGACTGAGCTACCCTCACACCAGTCACGATGCCGCGTCACAACTTTACTTCCGCCAGTACCTCGCCTCCTACTTTCCAAACTTCCCACAAGGAAAAGGTCCCAGGTTCGAGTCCCGGTTCCGGCACACAATTTTAATCTACCAGGAAGTTTCATATCAGCGCACACTCCGCTGCAGAGTGAAAGTTTCATTCTGAAAATATCCCTTAGGCTGTGGCTAAGCAATGTCTCCACCATATCTTTTCTTCCAGGAGCTAGTCTTGCAAGGTTCGCAGGAGAGCTTCTGTGAAGTTTGGGAAGTAGGAGGCGAGGTACTGGCGGAAGTAAAGTAGTGAGGCGGCATCGTGAGTCGTGTCGGGAGAGCACAGTCGGTAGAGCGCTTGTCCGTGAAAGGCAAAGGTCCCAGGTTCGAGTCCCTGTTCTGGCACACAATTTTAATCTGCCAGGAAGTGTCATATCAGCGCAAACTCCGCTGCACAGTGAAAGTTTCATTATGGAAACATTTGAACATTTTTGAGTGACTGTCTTCTCGACATCTTAACATATGTATAAATCGAGGTGTTTATGCCTATATTTCACTCTGCAGCCAAAACTGAACATCGCAAACGAATAGTATTTGTATGTGAAAGTAGGTATCAGTCTCCCATTGTGCACTATTGTGGAAGAGGATTGATAACGATAAAGGGGCGGAAGATATGGGAGGTGAAAGTTACCGACTTATGTAAAATTCTACGTATGGCCCTCACTATTTTGCTCTTCGGCAAAAACTACACAGCGGAGACGAACGATCTCTGTGTTGTTGGAGTACAAAGTCTTCTGTTGCCCAACAAGGAAATACTGCGTCGATATAGGAGCAAAGAGGTTATACACAGCAAAACGTGTTGCACATTCTTCGGTTGTTTTTCTGCAACAAGCGTAAGAATAAAGAAAAATAAGTGCATATTGCAGTTTGAAAAGTGAAACTACCAAAGCGTAAGAAAGAAATTTCACGTTCTGGGTCCGTTTCTAAACGACAGAAAACGGCGCTGAAAAGTGAATCTATAGACGATAGAAATTTGAAATTTGTGGACACTGTCTTTCTTACATTGTAGGCATCAGCGATTTTTCGATATCCCCATCTGTAAGGTGGTGAAATAGGTGATGAACGGTTTTTTCAAAATACGTAGCTATTCATGCAATTTTGAAACAAGAAATACAAAACTTCAGATTTATATTTTTGATTGGAATTTTAAAAACATTTTGGAAATTCAACCATTAAGCGCCTGTAATAAGGGAAAATCTTTTAAGGTTGCTACTAAGACTATTTCGACACTAGAAATGCGAAAATTTCGATTTGGAAACATGGTAAGGAGTTTTTTATCTATGAAACTTTATAATTAGAAGTAGAGAAAAGCAATGCAGACCCCTGTGAGGCAGCAAGGATTAAGCTGAGAATGAAATTGGATATCTAGACAAGAAATGAAAAGAAATACTCTGAGTGAAGGGGTCAACCAGTACAGTCTGCAAATATCAAACGTTTTCACTAAATACTTTGTTACAATCAAGTGAAGATCTCAAAAGAATCAACCGAAAGGACATTCTCGGTATTGCATTCATTTATCCCAGATAGTAACCGGCAAATCAACATTGACAGAATTCGCAAATCGCCCAGGAGATACAGTTCTGTTCCTAAATTCAAACAGAATTCATACATATTTTCTACATGTCTTCCACAGCAAAGTACGACCTAACATCAATTATGCAGAAACTTTACGCATTGTGATAACTCTTCTGCAGACTCAAAATACCGTGCATCGTTTAATTATGATGCTGCACAATAATTCTAATGAATACCTAAAACAAAGTCAGTCCTCTATCGAGAGTAGATCTCAAACTCTAGAACAAACAAAAATTAAATATGTTCTTCAAATCCTTTTCTTAAAATCGACTGGCAGTTACACACACAAAAAAGTGTTGCTTTACCTTGTTTGCAAGTTTTTCCGTGATTTCCGTAAATCATTCCAGGCAAAACGCGTGACCGATTTCCTTCCCCAAACAATCCGAAGGCAAAGCAAACACCAAAAGCCCCATCGGACGACCAGGGCAGCGCTGGATGGACGACCTGGCGAAGGACCTGGCAGCCCTGGGGACTGAAGACACCTGGAGGAGCCGGGCGCAAAACAGGAGGGAAGGGAGGCAGCTTGTGGAAGCAGCGCGTGCTCTGCAGAGCCTGAGATCGCTGGATTGTTGTTGTTGTTGTTGTTGTAAGGGCAATTCCAATGCGACGGAGCGAGAAAGACTGTCGATCAGTTCCAGTCATAATACCAGGAAAGTAGTGCTTGTGTTGACTAGTTCTGGCGTGCCTAGTAGGTCAAATCCGAAGTTTGATCATATTCACACCGTTCCTTTGTGTCAGTGGGACTCATCAATGGAAGTTTTCAAACGTATCTGAGTGTTCAGACATGGACGAGGTACAGAGATACAGGAACTGTCGATGACTGTCCGCCCAAAGGCTACCACACTAGTCGATGGACGCTACTTCGCACTTCAGCTCGGAGAAACCCCTCAGAGGAACGTCATATTGCAGTTTGAAATGTGAAACTACCAAGAAAGATGCCAAAGCGTAAGAAAGAAACTTCGTGTTCTCGATCCGTTTTTAAAAGACAGGACACGGCGCTGAAAAGTGAATCTACAGACGATAGGAACTTGAAATTTGTAGACTTTGTTTATCTTACACTTTAGGCATCAGCGATTTTTCGATATCCCCATTCGGAAAGGGGTGAAATATGGGGGGGGGTTGTAAATACGTTGCTATTCAGGCAATTTTGAAGCAAGAAATACGAAACTTCGGATTTAGATTTTTTATTGGAATTTTAAAGCAAGTGTTTCGATATCTTTGGAAATTCAGCCATTAAGCGGATGAAATAAGGGAAAAATCTTTTAAGGGAGCAACTAAGATTTTTTTGATTCTAGAAATGCGAAAATTTGGACATCGTCCAACATATAGTGCAACCATTTTGACAGCATTTCCGTGAGCGATTTGTCTTAATGGACGACAATTGTCCCGCTCTGTTTGCATATCTTTTGAATGGATTCCTTCATGATAATGTCATCGCATGATTAGAATTTCTAGCATGTTCTCGAGACATGAAACCTATAGAAAATCCCTGAAATGCATTGAAGAGGGCTAATTTTGGAACAGACCAACCAGAGATCTATGCCGAATCTTCGAGGACCGGGACAATCTAGACCAGTTTTTTTCAATCTTTCAGAATATGCGACCCCCTACCAAATAAAAATATTCTGGAGGTCGCGCCCTCCATCCTCATTAACCGTAACAGATCTCAAAGTAAACAAATTTAATCTTCTTTATTTTGTTACAAATTTCATTTAAATTGTTGAACGGAGTATTTTTATTGTATTTTTTTCGGATTGCAACACATCGCCCTATTTTTACGTGATTTCCGACAGAAAAATATACTTTGTTTAACAAGTGTTTTGCATTTCATGTAAGGCTCAGAAGCGAATTATGCTCATTAAGAAAGGGACTACTACAGATAATTTTTAAGGAAGTAAATCTTGATTTTCGAATTTTTCAGAATTACTTACTGTATAATGTTGTTCTACCTATCGATTGGTTCCCGAAAACAGTTTTCAAGCTTTGCGCTTATTCGTCATTAAGACACTAATATCCATTCAATTCAGAATGAATGTTACACAGTGTAACGTATATGGCCTGGAAAGTCTCGTTTGTTTGGATTAATGGAACGTACGATACCATAATTGGTCGTGGTATTGTAACCTAATTTTCCATGTTTATATTATATAAGCATTTTATGGCGCTTCTGACTGGTCACATTATTATTTTCATTACTTGGGTCTTTTAATGAACACAATAAATTATTTAATTGGTGAAAGTCGTAAGTTTAATGTTGGACAATAATCTGTTTGTTAATAAAACAACATCTGAGGTCCTCTGTAATGTACTGACCGTAATGTAATACTTTGCTAACCGTAAAATTAAATAATAACTTTAACTTAACAATTATAAATAATGTAAACATATATTAATTCTGCACCACTTGATATTTATTTACGATGTTTTGTATTGTTTTGTTTTGATATGAAAAACTTATTATTACATTTGTCATGATTTTGTGTATCTTTACGTAAAGCAAGATTTATTTATGTTTCATGAACAAATTGTTTTATATTAAATATTGTAATTTTCGTGTTCTAGAATGTTCTAGAATACAAGGTATGTATTATTACGCGCGAATTGGCGCGAACGCAATTAGTTTTGAGCCAGGATGTAGTCAGTATAAGTTTGTCTCAATCAGTCTCTCTTTGTCAGCCAGTATGAATTCTGTATCTGTAACAAGCAGTCTTAAAGATGTATTACTTCTGTTTATGTGTTTCATCAAGAATGAAAAATAAATTTGTTTAAAATAAACGTGTCACATTGGTAGTTTCCTGGACGCATAAGAATCCGTCGTCCTATTGTTGGCATATTTACATAAAGGCAGGCGAGCAATTAAAACAACATCTACCAAATGGAAAAATAATGGTTTTAGTATAATACTAGTATTATTATTAAATATAAAAACTATTATAACAGGAAACACTTTTTCACTTGGGCATAAGTTTTTGTAATACTGAACCCGTAGTTATTTTCTGGTACAAGTAATTCCTCCTGTGACGACGACCGCCCAAGCAAGACTTTGCGTTCCCCTTGGGGGTCGCGACCCACAGGTTGAGAAGCACGGATCAATCAACGATCCCTTGATGTTCTGGTGGACAGTATGTCAAGAAGATTATAAGCATAGATCACTGCAGGAGGACTATACCAAGTATTACGAATACTGGTGCATGCTGCAGTATGAAACACAAATTATTTAGAATCTTGAACAACTTCTCATTTCTGCTCGCGTGAACAATGAAGATACCTTAAATCTTCTTGTAAGCTCTCTTCCATTTTTACGTAAAGAGTGATGAACTCCTAGTAGGTTGGTGGCCCAAAGGCTCTTTTTGTTGTGAGTATTTCATAGCGACCATATCGCCAGGGGCTTGGACACACTGATGCCGAGCTGTGTACAGCTGTACGACCCCTCGACCGTTGTGGACAACAGGTGGCAGTGGACAGAGACCCGGCGTCCCTTACTAACAAACAAAATGAACTGTCACCGCATCGGAAAAAACTCAAAACTTCGTCTTTGTGCAAAAGCCACCTTATCCTGCACTGACTCTACATCCACTCAGACGTCCTGTATGAAAGCACTACAAGCAACAGAATGTTTGTAAGCCTTATGGGACTTAATTACGGCGTCATCAGTCCCTAGACTCAGGAGCTCATTTTGTATTATCGCGATATAGGAGAGAGAGTGCCACGGAAATGACGCACTCATTAATTTGGGGGCAAATTATTAAAACAGATCTATTTGCTAAATTTCTTTCAGCAAATTTCTCTTCAGAATGCGAACATATATTTTAGAACCCACTTACATAGGAAGACATGATCATCAAGAGAAATAAAAAAATAGAAACATTTAAGTTTTCCTTTTTCCCGTGAGCTATTAGAGAATGGAACTATAGAGAAATGTCATAAAAGTGGTTCGATGAACCCTCTGCCACTCACTTCAGTTTGAATTGCAGAGTATCGATGTAGATGTTATGGAAACGTTGTCATTAGCTGAGTTCCTACGAGCAGATGTTTGTTAACGCCGTGCAAGTTGGAATTTTTCCCACACCTATAACAATGATAAAAAAGTAAATTGTTATGAGTTATAATAAAACAGCAATCACTAAGAAATCGCATACAGTTTTTAATTTTCTGTAATTATAAATAATAAAATTTAGGCCTTTTTCACACGCTTTCAGTCTATGATCATAGGAGGATTTCAATCAATCCATAATCTAAGGAAATAAACTACTTCTCCTTCAGCATTATCTTGTCTCTGTCTGCTCACAGTTCAAAAATTACAAGTAACAGTTACAAATTAAAAAATTAGAAATTTTTAATACTTGAAAATTTGTCTTTGGTTGGCACATAATAGCGACCGTATCCACTTTTATGATGCGACAGCCGCGCCAAACTTCAATGGTTACAAAATTATGACTTTATTTTAAGCCGTTGAACGGCGTAATTATTCCAAATCAGTAAGCGCCCTTTGTTCTCATTTTTGGCGCCCTTTCATGAATCTGAAAACAGATAACAGTCCTTCTATGCAAATAATTTACTCAAAGCATCATCATGAAATCATTAAGAATCACTGCAAAAACTTAAAATATATGCATAAATATGCACTAATTAGTTAAATATGAACTGACCATTTCTATTACCCATTTATAACGTAAAATCGTCCGTATGTGATGACAACTAAAAAATTATTTCATGTTCACCCAATTTCCGTTTTGGTCAGAGAGGTTTATTTCGTTTTTTCGATGAAAAAGGCTGAGAAGCAAACATATGCTAAATTTACTTTTTTTATAAATTACGTTTGGAGTCAGATAGTATTCATAGTATATGCAGTAGAAGGGATGTCAAGTTTATAAAATTGTTACGCTGCCGGTGTTCAAACTTTAACTTATTAAGTTTCTCATCTACAATCGTCAATGTAGTAGATTTTATATGACCCGCATACCACAATCAAAGCATTAATTACCACACTCCCATCCAGCACACCTCCCTCCCTTGCCAACATAGAAAGTTTAGAACTTCACTTCAAGCACAAATAATTAATCTGCGGAATTTCTGTGCCTGCTCTCCTCGGAACATTAGCAGTAATTAAAACGTAGCGCCTAAAAGTCTTGTGAATCGGCTACGGATGGTCTTACGTACTGCTGCTAGCAGTCAGAAGCAACTAAATAAAAGTGATTGGTGTGACGGCGAACACTACAAGTGGCTCCGGAGCGATCGATGAATAATAAAACGAGGGAATGTTTGGGTACATTTAAGTCCCTGCTTCATTGTTATCTTGATCCTTTTCAAAGTAGCCCCCTTCAATTTAAATGCAATTTTTTGTACCGTTGCTGCTTCCCATTCGTTTCCAAATCCATCAGAATTGCTTTCTTATTTTTCGATCTCAAGTTTCAAGCTCTTATTCAGATTCTCCAGGAAACTTATTGAAGGGAATAGAAAAAGTTACGACGGATGAGTGAGGTTTAGAAAGTGGATCTGAGGCAGATATTCTGTTCGGATTTCGGTAGATATTCCTTTACTTGGCGCGTAACGTTGTGTACTTGCAGTGCTGTTTATGTACATTTTATTATGTAATTTCTTTCCTTCATAAAATAGTAACACTTGGTTCATCCTGTAGATTTCGGTATGCTCAAACCGAAAACAAAACTGATTCATGCATCCATCGAAACTCTGCTGCTCAAACGCGTGATAACGAAAACTTCCAATACAAATGCTTAAAATGACTAGATCTCACACCAGTGAATTATTCCCAATTATCAACAACGTAGCACTGATCTAACTTCAAACAAGTTGGCAAAAATATATTATGAAATAAGACTTGTTACTATGGCGAATTTAGAGAAGAATTTTTTCATTACAAAGATTCTAACGTAGCTCTTCTTAAAGGTGCTTGAATGAGATAACATATGAATTTGTACGTCAGTGATCTTCAGTTACAGGAATACAAAACCTTTCAAATGCTCCATAAATTTATAGTCTTCCTTGGGATTGGGGATGTCATTCTATTGAGACAATAGTAACATAAGCTTTTTGATAAGTACTGCTACGGCATGTTGACTTATTTCCGCCATATAATTCCCTTGTTGTGACTTAGAACCTTAAATAATGTCCGTTTATAATGTACCTACAGGATTCTAAGGCAAGCGTACTCTATTTTCGCAAAGAATTACAAACTACACTTGAAAAAACTATAAGTAAAATAATTTCACTTATCACCAAAATGAGCATTAGATATCAAGGTACCATAGATATTCTATAATAGAAGAGAAAGATCATACCTTTAAAGCTAGTTGAGGGCGATGAAAAAATCCAACATAACTCGATTCTGCATAATACAAAAGAATGCCTGTCCTGAATTCGAACAACATCCTCTCATCGACAGGGACAGGTTTTTGATCTTTGATCACGGTTACGTGTAGTCCCAATTAAGATGAGCACAAGTATCCAGGACAAAATTTTCTTTCTAGTTTCGTGTTTGGTTTCTGTATGGTATTACTGAAAAGCCTGTCCTTGGTTTGTTTCACGTAACTATAGGAAGAGTGTGCAGCGGTTTCCACCAGCGGCTCGCTAGTGGAGTTCACCACATGAAAGGCAGCCGGAGGTTCGAGGTCGCGAGAACATCGCAGTTTCATTGTCAAAACTTCACTGTGTAGTATTTTGCAAAAATGTTGACATGTTCATACTGTACAATGTATCAGAATAAAGTTCGGTTCGAGTAAGGATTCTGTTTGGATAAATATACATTTTAACAACATTTCGTCACATAACGTGTCGGTTACATCTCCGCATGACGTAATCATGTTACCTCTCTGCAAAAGTGGATTATGGATTTTTTTTTTTTTTTTAGATTCTTTTCTGACAAGAATTTTGGGAAACAAGTATGATTTCGATTTTACGGCTGTTGAAGATTGCTCGCTGTGTATTTGAGGAATTTCTAATTTCAAACGGGACCTTAAATGATTACAACTATCTACGAAGTGAGTAAATTTGTGGACGTAAGACTCGACCTTAACGATTCTTAACTAAATAGTGGATGTTTTCAAACGAGTGAGACAGAACTTGATTGAGTCACTCTTTATACAGTGAGAAAGTATAAAATCATTTTCTGATAGGATGGAAAATTTACACTGTTACATAACGTAATCGAGACTATATACATAGTTCTTATTTCGGTTTCCTAAAGGAAAAAAGTAATAAAGGAACAGTTTGTAATAATAATCCTCAAGAATATCTATGGCTGCTCGAGTGTTCAAACTCTATGGTACATTGGTTTTTTTCTGTGTGTCTTAGAGGTTGCTACATTCTCTAACTTGCAACAACGAACGAACTTGACTCCTATAGGCAGAGTAAACGATCCTGCTGAAGTTAAACATAAACCAGCACACATTGCTCCAACAAAATCCTAGTATTTGGAAGAATAATTCTTATGGGTTGTCCTTTGGATACCCAAGTTCAACCATAATTACTACGAAGTACACTTCTGTTATGAAGAGCTAACTCAAGTACACCAACAGAGGGACGAAGGAGCTGATGCAACGTAGATATACTCCCACACACGCCTTCTCCCTCTCGTAACTTTCCTAGCTTGAAATTCAACTGTACAAAACAGCGAAAATTTTCTGTACGAGACGTGTATTACTTTACTTCTGGTTAAGTTATAAATATTAGCCAACTAGCCAATGAAATGTTTGCATTGAGAACGGCGAAAGCAAGAGTATAATTGCTGTTTTTCAGCCCTGCTGTATGGATTGAGTAAATTATGCTGCATGTGAAACTGTCCCCGGTTCGGAACTTCACGTGGGAAATACTCGGAACGATGTCGACATTAAAAAAAACAATACCGGACCACAACGGGTTGCAGCGTGAAATGTTACCTTCCTTAGTTGAATAGGGAGATTAGGAAATGAAGAATCTCGGATGGGAAGCTAATACTAAACAAATAAAAACTGTGAACGGAAAGCAATGTAGAACTGTACATACGAAAAAAAAACTGTTACAGAAGAAGAAGTTGATTAAGACGAGATGGAAGATACAATATTGCGAAAAGGGGACCAGGTAGTGTAGGTTGTATATCCAATTCCATTCCCACAGTATTATGAAGTTAAACAAGTTAGACATGTGTCGTTTCTCTCGTTACTTACTTTTTTCCCTTCATTAAATTTAGGTACAGTTAGTAGTAAAAGAATTCAAAATGATTGGCGATTCGCGTTCTTTTTACATTCTTCCTTGCCCTTCCATTGCTATGTCTTTTTCTGTCACGGTCACGGTCAAGAAGATGGTGTACAAACGGAGATAAGAATGTTTATATGTTTTACTCGGGACAACTAATTACGTATTAACATATTCTAAGGAATTGTTTTCGTTTCCCAAAGATTGTAAGTATTCGTATTTCCAGAATTCGGTACAATGCAGGGGTTGTGAAATTCTTTGTTCTTTCGGACGATAGAAGATGTACTAGTATACGCATTAAAAGTAGTCGACGATTTCAGAAAAGATAAAAAAAACTCCGAACACTGGAGGGAATACATAGTTCAAAGTACAATCAAATGGGATAACAGAGGGACACTACTGCAGTAGTGTGTAGCGACTGAAAATCTGGATGTAACGAGGTGTGTCGAGCCGAAATATCAAAATCTACCGCATGCGTAAAGCGGTAAATTTCGGTTCCCGGTCACACATAAGTTTACAGCTTTAACCATTGATTCAACACTCTGTAGTAGCAAAGGCGGAAAATTTATGATATTTTTTGAGCCACTACAAAACAGCTGACGAGGTACGACACGTGGTTTTCCAGTCAACAAAAATGAAAATTGATACACGGATAAACATGGGTAGCCAGGCTTGGTAACAGGCTTTTCCCAATGCGATTTAACAATCGTAATAGTTCTCTGATTCCGTTATTCTTGACTATAAAGCACGTAAGATCGAAAAGGTTCTGACAATAATTGAATCTATTCTGAAATTTTATTGGAGGTAGCAAAGTGCTGTAATTATGAAACACTTGATGATTATAGGATGGGTAATGTATTCTCTCCAAGTTATGTGATTATTTATGGTGTCATATCTCGTGAATTATTTTCTTTAGAGTGGTATAATTTTTTCACCTATCTATGTAGGTATACAACTGTAAAATGTGTTGGGAACAGAATTACAGCCACGGTGGAGTGGCCGAGCGTTCTAAGGCGCCGAGCTGCGAAGGGCGCCGCTGCTCGCCGTCAGAGATTTGAGTCCTCCCTCGGCCAGGGATGTATTTGTTGTTCTTAGCATGAATTAGTATAAGCAGTTTGTAAGCTTAGGAACTGATTGCCAGAGTAGGTAAGTTCCACGGATTTACAAACATTAAGATTAACAGAATTGAAGTATTTTATCCAAAGCAGCAACTGTTTAGGTTATTTACATAAAATGTGCAAATGTTTGTAAATCTATCGGACCAAACTTCTTGGTCATCAATCCGTAGCTTACAAACTACTTACACTAAGGTAAGCTAACCCAAGGACAACACACACACACACACACACACACACACACACACACATGCCCCAGGGACGTAATATCTTTTATTATAATCTATTTGTTTTAAAACTGCATCACTCATTGTATTAGCTTTATAAACTTTCACGCTCTTGTCAAATACTTTTATACTCACAATTTCAAATTTCTATAACCGACTTTTGTATGTTTTATATGGTTTACTGTAATACCAATACAATTCTTTACCTGTATAGACCAGAAGAAGGGCACTCAAGCGCCCGACACCGGTTATCAGAACTAAAATTATCACAAGCAACTGGTTGCTATATTTTATGTAAATAGCTGCGGTGGAGTAGCCGAGTGTTCTAAGGCGCCTCGTTGCGGAGCGCGCGGTTGCTTGCCGTCGGAGGTTCAAGTCCTCCCTGGGGCATGGGTGTGTGTGTTGTCCTTAGGTTAGGTTACCTTAGTGTAAGTAGTTTGTAAGCTACGATTGATAAACACGCAGTTTGATCGGATGACGAACATTTGTGGGACATAATTGAGAGGTCAATTCGTGCCCAAAATCTTACACTACCAACACTTTCGCAGAAGTAGCACAATTTGGCATTCCTACAGGAGACCTCCAATGACCTGTTAAGACCACACACTGTCGTATTGGTGCAGTTTTTTTTTCAGTTGTTATTTATTCACAAATTTTTGTTTTGTTCTGCATATAAAATTATAAATTATGTATTTTTCATGACAAAACTGGTCAAATAAATGACACATACACACAATACAGAGAGCAGCCATAGTCCGACATTTAACCTAATAGCTTTACAAAATTCTCTGAAAATTTAGCTCAAACATTTACACGTTGCTAATGACAGTATGTTGCCTTCCTCACCTGAATTACGAAATATAATCTTAAGCTTCTTACAACTTTAATAAAGCTACATAAGTAAAAACTAAATTTCAAATACAAATGTCTGATGGATATCAGACATAATGTTATCAATTACAATCAAATGGACAGGCCTGTCCAGAAGTAACTCACAGATAGGCACTACTATAAAAAAATGTTCAAATTTGTGTAGAGCTTATGGGACTTAACTACGGGGTCATCAGTCCCTAAACTTACAAACTACTTATGAACTAGCTAATACTAAGGACGGCACAAATATCCATGCCCGAGGGGGCATTCGAACCCCCGACCGTAGTGGCCGTGCAGACCGTGAATGGCGCGCCGCAGACGGCTCGGCCACCGCGGCCGGCCAGGCACTACTATGTAACAATCTAAAGAAAATACTCTACAACTTGAGAAGTGTATTCTCATACAATATTGTGAACTATATGTTAATTTGGAGCTCACGTACATCTCAGATCACCACTACACAGAGTATAGTCACTTGAAACTAAAATTCACTATAATTTATAAAATGTCGGCACAATTTGGAATGTTACATACTATAAACAAGGCACTAACTCTTAATCAGGTGCTACTACGACCTAGGAATATCTACAGTCTTTATGTGCTAGTACCTTGTCTTCCGAGAACTTGGCACGAGAGAACCAGTATTATCAAACTTCCTAACCAGTTCGGGAACTGACAGTCTTGATACACATTCATTCCAAACATGCCCTTCTTTGGACTGAATGTAATCTGAACCTCTAAACCCGGATTACTGGAAACATGACCTATCCAGGTGCCTCACTCAGTCTGGGGCAGCGGTCAATCCAAAGCACCTACCTGGTTTCCTGAGAAGAAATCACGAACTTCATCTCGAGTGGGAAGGAGGTGGTCTGATACGAAATTAGGAAGAATCCCATGAGTTGTCACCTCACTGTAGCATAGCATTATTGTCAACCTTTTTCGATAATTCGAGCTACGTGTGAAAAGCGACTATCTCACATTGCATTTTCTTACTGTGTAAGTAATATTCTGTATCAACCGGTACATTCTCCATCGCCAGGTTCAATCATCGCATGAAGCATTAGTTCTCAGAGAGACGGCCTCTAAAAAGCTCCTAGGAGATTAACTGCATGCACCTTACAGTTTAGCGAAGGACAGCTATTATTTTTGATTAGGGGAAACAAAATACTCCGAGGGGAAAGTAAATACGCCACGTCCTTTCCATTGGAATAATCATCGCAGAAGTAGCAATCGAGGTGCAGTTCTCACTAATGAGCATTCAGTAGCTGAAACGGTCAGAAAAGCAGTAGTCAAGCAGGAAAAAATGTTCAAATGTCTGTAAACCTATCGGACCAAACTGCGTAGTCATCAGTCCGTTGCTTACAAACTACTTAAACCTAGATAAAGTAACCTAAGGACAACACACACACCCATGCCCCAGGGAGGACTCGAAACTCCACGACGAGCAACTACGCGCTCCGCAGCGAGGCGCTTTAGACCGCTCGGCTACTCCACTGCGGCAGTCAAGCAGGACTCCACAGTCATTATAGCATGTACCTTGTTGGATCCCAAATGCTTTCTTAAATTTGCATTACGTAAAAATTCAAAGCACACACACACACACACACACACACACACACACACACACACACACACAAAGGGACACCGCCTCATCAGCATATGTAGCAGACATGTTAACCCTGCTGAGAAGTACATTATAGGCACAGAAAAGAATGTGTCGAATGGAACTCCCATGAATGTCCTGTACGAAATAAAAATAACTGGAGGGACGATGAGTCGGAAGTTCTCGACCTGAAACAGCAAAAAATTATACACCGGCTACATTAGCGTTTTTCAGACAGACGAATGGATGACCTTTGACGCCTTAGTGAAATTTCTTTCGCTAGAAAGCGGCTCTCGCATTTAATTAATGAAGCAGAATAAAGGCACCAATTCGTCGCCCTTTAGGTTCGTTTTTATCGACAGCGATGCCATTTGCGGAGAAGCGCCACTGTTCATTCATCAAACTCGACAGGCAAACGCGCCGCCATTATCACAAACAAACTTCACGAGAAAGTTCTTCCGCTGTTCTGCGAGCTGCTTGCACAACCTGCTCGCATCTGTGCCGCTTCATGTCGCCACTTTAGCAGTGGTTGTGTGTGGCGTAGAGCGGACATATCTGACAGACGCACGCAGTCTAATGAAAACAAGGAACAAAAGAAACGGCCGTTCATTATTTCAAAATTTATCACTGTACAATATTCACTGACACAAAAGCCAGGGGATACCTCCCCCTACACCCATTCCTCGGCGGAGTGGCTGAGTGCATTGAGGTGCTATGTTCCGATGCGCGAGGCCGTTCCCCGTCGGGGGTTCGAATCCCCCCTCGGGACTTAAGTAGTTTTAAGTTCAGGAGTTGATGACCCCGCAGTTAAGTCCCAATACCACTTCGGGCGTCCTTTTGCCCGACGAAGTAAAGCAACACGCATGGCACGAACTTAACAACTCGTTCGAAGGTCTCTTCAGGAACCGCTTCTGTTTCCGGTGCGGGATTTTTTGCACCAAGTGACCACTCCAATAAATACCTCAACTGTTCGATGGAATGCACGTCGAGCGATCTGGCTAGCTACATAATCCTCTCGAATTGTCCACAGTGTCCTTCAAACCAGTCGAAAATTATTTTGTGTCTCAGTCATGTGGTGTTATTTATTTATATTTATCACGTTCCGCAGGAGTTGAGCAAACCTCCGTGGTCATGGAAAGAATCAGTACATCAGATTGTTACAAAGGAGAAGTAAGTGATAAAGTTAAACGTAAAGCAATCGTAAGCACACGACAGAACATAAGTAATAGGCAACAATTGACACAAAAATTAGCTTACATTTTTATTGTTTCAGGAATTCTTCGACAGAGTAGAGTTTCCCATGAGAAAACGTTTCAGTTTAATCTCGAAACAGCGCAAATTACTACTGAGCTCTTTGAAGACTTGTGGCAGCTTATAAAAATGGATGTGGCAGAATACTGCAGACCTTTCTGAACAATGGTCAAGGAGGTATGATCCAAATTGCAAATTCGATTTCTGTCTAATATTAACCGAATGAAAGCTACTAACTCTTAGGAATAAACAAATATTAAAGACTATATATATTCCGAGGCCAATGTCAGAATTACCAGGCTATTAAACAGAGGTCGAGAAGAGGTACGAGAGCTAACCCTACATATATCTCGAACCGCCTATTTCTGCGCAATAATACCCTTTTCTAATCAGAGGAGTTACCCCCCCCCCAAAAAAAAAAATAACACTATATGTCATAAGTGACTGAAAATATGAAGACTGTTTTCGTGTCGAACTATCACTTATTTCAGAAACTATTCTCATGATAAACAACGCAACATTCAGTTTTTGAACAAGATCATGAACATGGGCTTTCCACGATAGCTTACTATCTGCCCGAACGCCTAAAAATTAAAATTATTCAGTCTCACTTATTATGTGCCCTTTCTGTGTAACCAGGATGTCAGTTTTTCTTGAATTGTGAGTTATAAATTGTAAAAGCTGAGTCTTACGATGATTTAAAGTAAATTTATTTTCTAAGAGCCACATACATTTTTCTTTAATTGCATTATTTGATACTGCACCAATACCACCTGCAACATCCTTCAGTAGCAAGCTAGTGTCATCAGCAAACAGAAATATCTTAGAACGACCTATTATATATACTTGAAGGTATAATTTATATAAATGAGGAACAGCAGTGGCTCCAGAACGGAACCCTGGGGCACCCGCCTCTCCCCTTAACAATGCCCCATTGAGAGTGCACAACTTCTGCTCTCTGTTATTACCATTCATAAAATTTCATAGTCTGGAAACGAACTCTATCAATAGTAGTAAATGGTCTAAGTGGCCGAACCGTTCCATCCAAAAATAGGTTGTGTTTGAGAGAAATACCCAGTCAGTTACATATCACAACAACTGACACCATTATGCAGCCACCACCAGTTTGCACAGTGCCTTCTTGACACGTTGGATTAGAGAATAGTCTTTGTGACAGTACTCTGTTCCGCACTGTAGCTACCACGAAATCACCCCTGCAGCATTTACGATGCGAGCTGTCCAATAATACAAAATAAAGACCGCACTTGACTCCCTCTGATGATTATCTCACTCCTCAAGTACAACGCTAGCTATTAGGTTAACATTTCAGCACTGTAGCGCAGACTAGAACTACAAAAATTGGCAGAAACTACGGGGAGCTAGTTGGTATGACAGGGCTATTGCAAAGCTGCTGCCACACTATTACAAATGTCTGAGTTCTGCGAGTGTCTAGAAAAGTAGCGAGAAGGTGTAACTAACTGCCGCTGGAGTGACCGACCGCTCTAAGACGCCTCGCTACGTAGTGCGTAGCCGTTCCCGTCGGAGGTTCGAGTCCTCCCTCCGGCATGGGTGTGTGTCGCCCTTAGCATTAGTTAGTTTAAGTAGTTTTAAGTCCAGGGACTGATGAGCACTGCAGTTTGATCCCATAGCATTACAAACACTTGAACATTTTTTGTGTAATTAACTGTAGCAAATAAAAGTTTTCATAGAATCGTTATTATAATTATGCTAAAACTGCTCACCTATAATCTGTTGCTATGCGGTAAAAACAATTACACACGTTTTGTCATGTCCAAGTTGCTGGTTCTGCCTGAGAGATTCGAAATAAGTAAGATTTTCACTGTCGTTTCTATTTCACAGCCGATCGTACTTTGAAAAAAGAAAAGGTACGAAGAAGGAATGAAGATCAAATTTTAATGTCCCGTCGACATCTTGGTAATTACTGTCGGAGCAGATGCTGAGATTTTTGTCTAGAACGGGTCCCCTTCACGCAACCATCCCGGTATTTCCATGGAATGATTTCGGGAAATCACAGAAAATCTAAAACATCCTGGCAGATTAAAATTGTGAGCCGGAGCCGGAAGTCGAACCTGGGACCTTTGCCTTTCGCAGGCAAGCGCTCTACCGACTGAGCTATCCCGACACGACTCACGATGCCGCTCCACAACTTTACTTCCGCCGGTACCTCGCCTCCTACTTTCCAAACAGGCTCGAGTCCCGGTTCCGGCACATCCGTATCAGCGCACACACCGCTGCAGAGTGAAAGTTTCATTCTGGGTACAGAAAATCTACTGTGAGTCTGGATGTCTGGAGTCGGATTTGGACTGCTCTCCATCGCTCGGTGTTGAAGAGAAAAAGAAAGATCCATTAGGCTGGTCTTATTTCCATTAGTCGTATTTCTGTTCCTAAATTCCCAATAACGACAGCTGTAGCAATGACGCTGCAGTTCGAAATAAACTATACAAACTGTTTAGCGATCGAAGCTTATGTTCAGGTCTTATAGAAAAATTCAATGACAATACGCAATAGAGATTAGTGCTTTCATGGATAAAGCGAAAAAAATCACTTCACCTCTCCTTCTCTTATTCAGCAGGGCGTTTCAAAAAAGGGAGCGAGAAAGAAAGAGAGAAAGGAAATCTCTGTCGATAAACGACTGCCATTCTTCGGTCCAACATGAATGCATTCGGAACCCACATATAGGAGCCAAAATTTGTTGGCATATCAAGTACCTTTAGGCAACTAGCACGAGCACTTTAAAAAGCCTGCGTTAACAGGCAATGCAGTCTATAAACGGCCAATCTTGTTGAGAGAAAGAGAGGCTGTATTTGTCAACGAGCTGCGCCATTAGCGTAGGCAACTCCCACTGCACTAACAGGGAACGCCTTCGACCTCGAAATCTCGCAAAGGCACGAAACCATATTTAGAATAACAATTACCATGCAAAACGTTGCATTCTACCACGAGTGACATCTTAATAGATAAAAAAATTATAAAAAAATGTTAAAACATACCCTGCCTCGAACGCAACCGTGAAATGAAATACGAGGAAGGTAGGTATGAAATTAAAAGGGCAAGTTTACGGGACAACTAAAGAGTCTATTGATATAAGGATGTGGAAGAAGTAATAAAACGAGACGAAGGTTTCATTTTACACAAGGCTTTTGGTATGGCACGTAATTAATTAGTACTTCGCTGTACATGACATTCACAAGATCCGAGAGACTCTAAAAGAACATCGAAGGAGTAGCGGTCGCAGGGAATACACTCGTACAATGACAACAATTATTGTTCTACACCTACGTACTTATCAACCTTCTACCCCACAGTATACAATGGGAGTCTGATATATACTACCACATACAAATATAGGCACAAACAGCTCAATTTTTATAGATATTAAGATTTACTGGCGATGGACTATGCCAGTGTTTTTCAACCTTTTCGAATATGTGACCCCCATCTAAGTAAAAATTGTCTGACGATCCCTTTCCAAATGAAAATATTCTGGCGGCTTCCCTCCTCACTAACAGTAACAAAACTATGTTATCTCAAAGGGAAACAAATAGAATATCTTTTATTATGCTTCAGCTTTCTTTTAAATTGCTGGGCGAAATTTTTGTGTGTCTACTTTTCGGAATGGTGCACATTATCCAATTTTTACATGCTTTTCGACAGAAAAGTATATTTTCCTTACGAGTGTTTCGCATTTCAGGCAAGACTCGGCGAATTAGCCTAATTAAGAAAGGTCCCACCATACAGACAACTTATAAAGAAGTATACTTTTTTTCGATTTTTTTCAGACTATTTTATTGTACCACAAATGGTAAGGATATTCAGCCGTATGCAAGACACTTACTTTTAATTATTTTTCCCAAACAAGTTTCAGCACATTTTGTGCTATCGTCAGTGTTGTGGTTTATATTTGTTCTGAAAATTATACTTTACTGTACAATTGTCTTTTCAAGATACATCTAAAATGTTTTCATTCATTCATTATGAATTTCGCTTAGGTTATCATAAAATACAACTATTTCAGTTTTATGAAGTTAAGTCTAGAAATACGAGTAACACATTTTTACATACCATTAGGCTACGTATAAAATCAATAAGTAGCGTACTTATTTGTTATTGTGGTAACAGTTTTTTTATAAACATGTAATCGGCAAAAATTAACGACAATTTAAATTTCTTGATTTCCAATTTTCGGTTCGTGGAAACGCGTCATTTCTGTTAGTACTTGCGATTCTTTTCTTTCTCTTTATATTCCGGTTTTTCTTGTTTCTTTTGTAACGTGTTTATTATTTGTTTTCCACGTATTGTTCGTGGTATACATTCCGCCAGTAGTAATATTCGGCATATGCATACGGCTGAAAGCTGTTCATTCGTTCTCTGGGTGTTTTGTTTTGGAGAGTTGCGCGCGAAATACGTGTGTTTACTGTTAGTGTCGTGTTACATTCGTCTGTTGATAGGGGAATGTAGGAGTGACGCAGTATTGTGATGGGTTTTCTTCCTGTTTAGATTTCGTATATGCATATACATGTGAGTGAGTGTGTGTGTTTCTTGTGTGTGATGTATTTTTCTGTGTGCAGGTGTCTGCCGGTATTTACGTTTTCTTCTGTTTCTGAGTGGTGATGATGTGTTAGTGGAGGATTTGTGTGGATTGTGTGTGTGTGTGTGTGTGTGTGTGTGTGTGTGTGTGTGTGATCATGTTCTTTTACCTATCGATTGGTTCCTGACTGCAGTTTTCAAACATTGCGCTTAGTGACCGTTAACACACTGTATTGTAAAACATTCTATGATTTATTCAATTCATAATAAATGTTGCACAAAGAAACCCCGTAATTTTAACATTAAATAAATTTCACTTAGGCGTACGTTTTTGCATTACTGAACTCCTAGTAGTTTTATGGTACAAGTACTTTCTCCTGAGTCTGCGAGCAAGACTTTTTGCCCCCCCCCCCCCCCCTGGGGATCGTGAGTCCCCAGGGCTATGCCATTTTCGTCTGGTCGTATGAATCCTACAATATTGTCATGTTGTTTGAAAATTGAGGTTAAACATAAAGTGCAATATTGCATTTAGTCAAAATATAAAATGCACAAGTTATATTATCATCCGCCTTTAAGAGACTCAATATACCTTGTGCATGTTACATTTTGACTAAGTGCAATGTTGCACTTTCTGTTTAACCTCTAATTTAAAGAATGTTTGGTAATCTATGGGGCTTAACTCCTCTGTCATTAGTCCCTAGCCTTACAAACTACGTAAACGCACGTACGCTAAGGACAACAAGTAAACCAATGCCCGAGGGAGGATTCGTCCCTCCGACGGCGAGCAGCTAGGCGTCTTGGAACGCTCGGACACTCCACCGAGGCCTCGATTTTTAAACAACATGAGGACATTGTAGGATTTATGCGACCAGATGATGATGGTATAGCTCATCGAAACCGATCGTCAGTCAAGTAATTAATCACATAGCGATATTGACGTTTTCCTTTTGAAGATAATTTAGTTATATATTTTGCACATAGATATTTTTATTTATTTTAAATACATTTCATCCATAAGCCGTTTTATTAAAATCTTTATCGTATACTGGCTTCGAGCATTGACCACCATCACAGACTGAAACTTATAGTTTTGTATTATTTATTGCCCTAATCTATTTTAAAAGTTTTATTCTGTGATGATAAATAACTGAGAATCGTGGATAATAAAGGTTTTACAAAAAGAGCCGAAAGTTGAAATGTATTTTACAAAACATATAACAAGATGTTAATATTCATCTGTCCAAAGCAATGATATTTCTTTAAAGTCATGCTAATCTTTACTAACTTTTGCCTGTCTTTACTTCTCCGTAGTGTAGCGGGAGTATCGGAACTGGATCAGCATCCTGTTAGAAACTGTAGCTAATTACCAACGTAAATGGTGGAAACACGGACAACACGTGACTCCCAAAGGCGATTCTTGAATGTGTACCTATTGGGAAAAGTATTGGCCGTCCACCAAACAGATGGTTACAACAAATAAAGAAGTCGTAACTGGCTTAGGACTACCGTTTGAAGTAGATGGAGGAGAAAGTCATTCTGTCCATGTTAAACGGAACATTTTTACCAACCAACCCAAATACGTGGCCATGGAAATCTATTGTGGAACCACTTACAGGACTTACACGATAGATTTCGGAGTATTTAGAACACCACGTTGAAACGATCCTCTAACTCCAGTTCATATATTGTTATTGTTTACGAGTGGTCCTGTTAACGATCAGTTCCATGAAAATGGCACTGGAGATATTGTGGAGCAACTGCGCCTCGGTTGCACAGTGGTAGAGTGCCAGACTACAAATCCAAAGGTCACGGGTTCGATCTGGGATTTTTATCTGTCACTTTCCACTTCTTTCACCTCTTGTGAAAAATGCCGAGTAGCACCGTTGTTCGGAACCCACGTTAAACTGTAGGTCTTCCTATAACTGGCTGGGTAAGTCAGTTCGAAGGTCGGAGGAAGGCAACGGCATACCACCTCCAAACAGGACCATGCCTAAAGCACTGTGGTGTTCAAACCAATCTTTGGATTATTGACTGCTTTACCTTAGACTTCAGTATAAAAGTAGAATCTCCAAGATCAAAATTTTAATTAATATTTGTTGGCTGGTCTCTTCCTCTCTAGTTGCATAATCCTCCAAAGGATGAAGGTCCAGGATATTTCGAAGAATGCTATGTTGAAATTTAAATAATACTTGAAAACACTGATAACAACTAACTTTACTTTAGTCGCTTATCACAGATACAAGACCGTCATGATGTATTTTACTCCAAAACTAAAATTAAACTGTCTTTCATAACATACTCTTTGGACAGCCCAGAATCAAAAAACAACACAGAGTGTACGTCTTCACACCACGGAAGTTTAATGCTGACTCCCCACTTCACTCGGTAAAATTCGTTCTTAAGAAGTGACGAAATCAGTCGTCCAACTTGGAGTTTCTTAACTAAATGAGTTTAAATAATTACATAATTGACAATATATTTCAATATTTAGCACATTTAAAGACTGTTGGTATGTCTGATGTTGACAGATAAAAATTAACGAACGTATTAACAGTATTACTGTAAAGTGAATAGTTCTAATTACAAATGAGGTACATAAGCGTGTGTTTTGAAATTTGTGGTTGCATCCATGTTTTTATGCATACATTAAAATACAGGCATTATCGAACTAAGCCAAGTGCAATTAGATCAGTTTTTGACAATGTTAAAATCGGATTCCTGGTGCAAAATAGAGAATGTGTACATGTTAGCAACATTTACTTTTATCAAACCATCGAAATCAGCACCATTGTGAGATCACACTTTTGACCAGGTATTTACGGATTATTACGTATGTTTACTAACAAAACTGTACATAAAGTGTCATTATAACTCAGTACAAATATGATGTGTCATGTTTAAACCACTAAAAGTGTGTGTGTGGATCGAAAATAATCCAAGTGTATACTCCAAAGAAGTAAGCTGATCATGGCGTCTTTCTTTTGTTGTTGTTTTCGTTGTCTCCACTTCGGAGACTGGTTTGATGCAGCTCTCCATCAATGTTCAAATGTTTGTAAAGCTTAAGGGACTTTGTGGGGTCATCACTCCCTAAACGTACAAACTAGTTATGAACTAACTTCAACAAACATCTATTTCCGAGGGGGGATTCGAACCCCGACGGGGAACGGCCTCGCGCATCGTAGCATAGCGCCTCATTGCGCTCGGCCACTCCGCCGCGGCAGCTCTCCACCCTGCTCTATCCTGAGCAAGCCTCTTCCTCATAAGAATGGCACCCAACATCCATTTTAATCTGCTTACTGTGTTCATCTCTTGGTCTAACTCTCCGATTTTTACCCCACACACTTCCATCCAATGCTAAATTCACGATTCCTTGATGTCTAAGAATGTGTCCTATCAGTCGATCCCTTCTTTTAGCCAACGTATGCCAGACTTTTCTTCCCAATTCACTTCAATGCCTCATTATTTACACGATCCACCCACCTAATCTTCCGCATTCTTCTGTAACACCAAATTTCAACAACCTTTATCCTCTTCCTGCCCGCACTGATTATCGTCCATGTTTCACTCCCATACAACCATACAAGGCAACGCTGCACACAAATGCCTTCAGAAAGGACGTCCTTACGCTTAAATTAATATTCCATGTTAACAAATTTCTCTTTTCCAAAAACACTTTTCTTCCCATTGCCATTCTGCATTTTATATCCTCTGTATTGCGACTGTCGTCTGTTAGTTTACTGCCAAAGTAACAAAACTCATCTACCACCTTTATTGTTTCGTTACCTAATCTAATTCCTTCAGCATCGTCTGATTTTCCTAGACTGCACTCCATTACCCTTGTTTTCCTCTTGTTAATGTTCATGTTGAACGCACATTTCAACACACTGTCCATCCCGTTCAACTGCTTTTCCAGGACCTTTGCAGTCTGACGAAATTACAGTCTGCAAAAACAATGTTTTTATTTCTTCATTCTGAACTTTAATTCCTTCTTCAAATCTCTCCTTGC
This sequence comes from Locusta migratoria, assembly GCA_026315105.1. Taxonomy (NCBI): domain Eukaryota; kingdom Metazoa; phylum Arthropoda; class Insecta; order Orthoptera; family Acrididae; genus Locusta; species Locusta migratoria. The sequence continues at coordinate 670,969,294 of CM048744.1, forward strand.
CTTCCTTTATAGCTTGCTCATTGTACAAATTGAATAACATTGGAGAAAAGCTACAACCCTGTCTTACACCCTTCCCAACCTCTACATTCCTCTCATGCCCCATTCCCTATATTTCATTTTTGCTTATTTTAGAATTTCAAAGAGTCACTGCCAATCAACTTTGTCAAAAGCTTTTTCCAAGTCTACAAAAGCTAGAAATGTAGGTTTGCCGTTTCTTAATTGATCTTGTAAGACAAGCAGTAAGGTAAGTATTGCCTCCCGTGTTCCTACATTTCTCTTGAATCCAAACTGATCTTTCCCGGAGTCTGCTTCTACCAGATTTTCCATCCTTCTGTAAACAAGTCGTGTTAAAATTGTGCAACAATGGCTTATCAAACTGATGGTTCTGCAATTTTCACATCCGCGTGCGCCTGCTCTCTTTGGAAGTGGGAATTATTAAACTTTTCTTAATGTCTGAGGGTATTTTCCCCTGTCTCATACATCTTACGCACCAGGTGAAATAGTTTTGTCATGATTGGCTCTCCCAGAGACTTCATTAGTTCTGAGGGATTGTTCTCTACACCAGGAGCCTTGCTCCGACTTGGTCTCTGTCAAATTCTTCTCTAGTATAGTGTTATCTATTTCACCTTCATCTACTTTCTCTTCCCTTCCTACAATATTGTCTCTGACTTCATTTCCTTTTAAGATCCTCTCTAAATACTCTTTCCACCTTTCAGTTTTCCCTTCTTTGATGCGAACTGGTTTTCCATCCGAGTTCTTTATATTCATACAGATGCTTTTTCCCCCTATTTAAATATTCTTCTACTGACTTCCATTTGTCTTCTAGCCACTGTAGTGGAATTTTGGATATCCACGGATTGTACGCTAAAATACAGTGCTTCGAAAGTATCTATCAAAGTGCAGTGCTGCAATTGCACTGTATCAGAGATTATTATGTCAAAGAGATTATATGATTATTCTGAGATTATATGATTATTCTGAATTTGTTTACTCGCTCGGCCTTTATTTTCTGTTGGTGACGGAATGAGGCTAGTTTTCCGATATATAGACAGGAATGTTGATATTTGATTTGTATCAGTTAAAAGGAAGTAAATGCAATAAAAGATAATAGTCAAAGACAAATTCGGTTTACGCGTTTCTCTTCGCGTAGAATAATAACAACAAGAAAGAAGAAGACGTCTTCGCGACTCTGTACATATAATCAAGATAAGAATTAACGAAGAAAAGACTTTACAAAATCTTCATCTAAACATTCAAGAGTGCTTCAGACATCCTGAGTCGTTGTAATCAGCAAGCAGCTAGAAAGCAACCTGAAACCTGCAGCCATCTCAGACGGTCGTAAATTCATCAGTTGATGTTGTGAATCTCCGTACGCGGACTCCAGATCGTTTCCTGATGCTTAGCTGCAAACGTCGTATTTACATGTTCTAGGAATTTACAGAACTTACTGGCATGCAGTAAATGCCAGTAAATGAAACTGGCAAGATTGAGTACAGACGACTAAGAAATGACATTGACAGGAAGTGCAAAATGGCTAAGATGGAGTGGCTAGAAGATAAATACAAGGATGTAGAAGAATGTATAAATAGCGGAAAAATAGATACTGCCTACAGGAAAATAAAAGAGATGAGAAAAACAGCTCTATAAATATCAAGAACACAGATGGAAAACCAGTTCTCAGCAAAGAAGGGAAAGCTGAAAGGTGGAAAGAGTATATAGAGAGGCTCTACGAAGGAAATGAATTAGAGGCAATATTGTACGAAGAAATGAGATTGACAGGAAGTGTAAAATGGCTAAGCAGGAGTGGCTAGAAGGAAAATGCAAGGATGTAGAAGAATGTATAAATAGGGGAAGAATAGGTACAGCCTACAGGAAAATAAAAGAAACATTTGGAGATAAGAAAAACAGCTTTATGAATGTCAAGGAGTCTGATGGAAAACCAGTTCTCAGCAAAGAAGGGAAAGCTGAAAGGTGGAAAGAGTATATAGAGAGGCTCTATGAAGGAAATGAACTTAGTGGCAATATTATAGAAAGGGGAGAAGAAGTAGATGAGGATGAAATATGAGATATTATACTGAGAGATGAATTTGACAGAGCACTGAAGGACCTAAGTCGAAACAAAGCCCCTGGAGTAGATGATATTCCCTCAGAGCTACCGAAGTCTCTGGGAGAACCAACCATTACAAACCTGCTTCACCTGGTGTGTAAGATGTATGAGACAGGCGAAGTACCCTCAGACTTTAAGAAAAATGTTATAATCCCCATTCCAAAGAAAGCAGGTGCAGACAGGTGTGAAAACTGCAGAACCATCAGTTTAATAAGTCATGGTTGCAAAATATTAACACGAATTATTTACAGAAGGATGGAAAAGCTGGTAGAAGCCGACCTCGAGAAGATCGGTTTGGGTTCATGAGAAATGTAGGAACACGGGAGGCAATACTCACTTTACGGCTTATCCTAGAGGATAGATTAAGAAAAGGCAAACCTACATTTCTAGCTTTTGTAGATTTGGAGAAGGCTTTTGACAATGTTGATTGGAATAAACTGTTTCAAGTTCTGAAGCAAGCAGGAGTAAAATAAAGGGAGCGTAAGGTTATTTACAACTTGACAAAACCCAGACAGCGGTTGTCAGAGTTGAAGGGCATGAAAGGGATTCAGTGGAAAGGGAGTAAGACAAGGTTGTAGCCTTTTTCCAATGTTATTCAATTTGTACACTGAGCAAGCTATAAAGGAAAGCAAGGAGAAATTTGGAGAATGAATTAAAGTTCAGGGTGAAGAATTAAAAACATCGCGTTTTGTCGATGACATTGTAATCCTGTCAGAGACAGCAAAGGACCTGGAAGAGCAGTTAAATGGAATGGACAGTGTGCTGAAAGGTGCATATAAGATGAACATTAACAAGAGAAAAACAAGGGTAATGGAGTACAATCTAAGAAAATCAGGTGATGCTGAGTTTTGTGACTTGGGCAGTAAAATAACCAATGATGGTCGCAGTTCGAAGGATATAAAATGCAGAATGACAATGGGTAGAAAAGCATTCTCGAAAAAGAGAAATATGTTAACACCAAATATTGATTTAAGCCTAAGGAAGTCCTTTCTGAAGACATTTGTGTGGAGTGTTGCCTTGTATGGGAGTGAAACATGGACGATAAACAGTGCGGACAGGAAGAGGATAGAGGATTTTGAAATGTGGTGCTACAGAAGAATGCTGAAGATTAGGTGGGTGGATCGCGTAACTAATGAGGAGGTACTGAACAGAATTGGGGAGAAAAGGAATTTTTGGCATATCTTGACCAACAGAAGGGATCGATTGGTAGGACTCATTCTTAGACATCAAGGAATTGTGAATTTAACGTTGGAGGGAAGTGTGTGGGGTAAAAACCCGCAGAGGAAGACCAAGAGATGGATACAGTAAGCAGATTCAGACAGATGTAGGTTGCCGTTCTTATGTGGGGATGAAGAGGTTTGCTGAGGATAGGGTATTGTGGAGAGCTCCATCAAATCAATCTCCCGACTGAAGACCACAACAACACACTGGCATGACTCACAAATACGTAACATATAACATACAGTTATACACTCATAAGCATAAAGACAACTTTAACTAGTAAATATTGAATAACCATAACAACACACCTGCTTAGTTATGTGTGTGGATCGAAAGTAATGCAAGTATATACGCCCAAGAAGTTAGTTGATGCTGGAGTCTTTCTATGTCCCTCAATTTATAATTACTTTAATTCGCCTTTGGTATCGATTGGTTCAGTGGAGGTTTACGGGTAGCCGTTGTATTACAAGGTATAAGCGAAATTGGGAAATCTGGTTACGAAACTCTATTTTGGGAGCTCCACGAAACAGGATGACGCAGCTGGGTGTGTAGTGTGGGCATGCAGGCAGAGGAGGACCGGCGTGGGTGCGATTCAGCGTCAGAGCGTATCGCGCTGGTGGCCTCTGGCTGCCGACAAACGATAAAATTCCGGAGCCCGGGCTGCTGGCGGCCGCTGCGTCAGCTTACGTGCCTCGGGGCCCGCTCCGCCTGTTTCCCCAGGAAGTGCGTCGGCGCGCGGCCCGTCTGACCCAGCGGTTTGAGGGCGGCCACTTCCTGGAACTGGCGCTGCCGTCTCCACACCGCCGCCGACGTTCCACACCTTCATCCGGCGTAACGCTGACCGTTCACACGCTCTGCCGCTCTGCCCACGCCATCACGTTTCACTACTGTTTGAAGCTGAATGCTTCCAAATAAGGCAAGGACTTAAACGAGGAAGTGTTTTATCTCCTGCACATCTTAATGTTGTGTCTGGAGGGTGTAACGAAGTTGTTGTTGTTGTTGTTGTTGTGGTCTTCAGTTCGGAGACTGGTTTGATGCAGCAAGCCTCTTCAACTCCACATAAGAATGGCAACCTACATCTGTTTGAATCTACTTACTGCATCCATCTCTTGGTCTTCAGTCTAGAGCATAGTTCCCCATCGTACAATGTTTGCATTAACCATTTAACATTACTTTCAATACGTGCAAGCGGCTGTGTGACCACTATTTAATAGGGCTGGAACGAAAATAAATCGTAGCAAAACTGCGTTCTTAGCTATATTTTCTTTTAGGAGTTGTTTTTAAACTCCTTCCTAAAACGTCCGGTAGTGGTACCTCATAAAACTACACGATTCCCTCCCTATTCAATGCTAATTGTAATACCTCTTACGACAAGCCTGTTGATTCAAAATGATTCTGCCAGATTCCACGTACTTTTCCCTTTGTCTACCTCGATTCCCCATGTACTGGCGATCCGACGAGTCTTTCAGATAACCTTGCTTCTCCTATGCGTATAACATGACCCCACCATCTAAGCCTCTTCGCTCTGCTACATCTAAGGCGTTCATTTCCAATTTTCCTTTGATTTCCTTCTATGAACAACCTCCTGCCATTGTTCCTCTCTATTAGTACCTACAACCGTCCTTGCTAATTTCAACCTTATTAATAAGGGAAACCTGTATCCATACAACTTTTCTTCTATACAACAAAGTTGGTCGGTGCACTACTAACGTATTTGGTACTTACTTACTTCCCCTTCTTGCAGAAGAAAGCAGATTGTAGCCGAGTGCTCACTACATTAGCTTTGCTACATCTTGATTCCAGTTCTGTCACTATGTTGTCATCCTGTGAGAAACTACATCCTAAGTACTTGGAACTATTCACCTATTCTAACTACATCCACATGCATATTGTTTTCATGGGAATTTTAATATATATATATATATATATATATATATATATATATATATATATATATATATATATATATATATATATATATATATATTCGAGGGTTGGAACTTAAATTGTGGCAACTACTTATTCACAACCGATACAAAAGCGTTACATGTTTGCATCTGTTACTGTCAAAGTAGTCAGAGCGTTGTGTAGATTCCGTTGCCAGCGATGTGGAAGGCGTTATTGCACAATACACCACATGAATTTTTAAAGTAGTAATTAACAGAAGGTTCAGATTTATCAGGCTTTTCTGCGATGCATCTCCCTTTGAACCTCGTTTACCTAAACACGTTCACAAACCGGGGGGATGAAAACTGATCATGAATCACATATTGAATTTTTAAGATATTGTTCCTCATTTTTTAAACATTATTGGAGAGGAGCGAGCGTCATGAATAATTAAAACTAACTGAAAACCAGTATAGATCGCATTCAGTTCTTTTTAGTTTACCGGTTTCGACCTTATATAAGATTATTTTTAGACTATGCTGGAGCAGGGTACGCTCGAAGCTACGGTATGGCCCGAAAGTTATATAAAGTCGAAACCGGTAACTGAAAAAAGAGATGAATGCGATCTACACTGGTTTTAAACTAATTTTAATTTTATTATCCCTCAAGTGCAAATTTACATCATAGCCGTATAACAGGATTACGTCACAGAACCATCATCATCATTAGAGACTAATTATGCCTTACAGCGTTCAGTCTGGAGCATAGTACCCCTAATAAAATTCCTCCATGATCCCCTATTCAATGCCAACATTGATGCATCTGATGTTATGCCTTTTACTTCAAAATCGTTCTGCACCGAATCTAAGTACTTTCTTCTTGGTCTACCTCGACTCCTCTTACCCTCCACTGCCGAGCCCATGAATCTCTCAAGTGATCTACCATGCGTGTAACATGACCCCACCATCATAGCCTGTTTGCTCTGACTGCTTCATCTACGGTGTTCATTCCCGGTTTTTCTTTGATTTCCTAATTATGGACACTGCCATTGTTCCCATCTATTAGTACCTGCAATCATCCTTGCTATTTTCATATCTTTAACTTCAACCTTATGAATAAGGCAACCTGTATCCATCCAACTTTCACTCCCACACAACATAGTTGGTCAAAAGATACAGCGGTGCACTGCTTAGTCTTGGTACTTACTTCCTTCTTGCAGAAGAGAGTAGATCTTAGTTCAGCGCTCACTGCATTAGCTTTGCTACACCTTGATTCACGTCCTTCCACTAGGTTGCCATCCTGTGAGAAAATACATCCTCGGTACTTGAAGTTGTCCTCCTTTTCCAACTTTGTTCCTCCTATTTGGTATTCAATCTGTTTAAATCTCTTTCCCACATACATTACTTTTGTTTTGAAGATGCTGATCTTCATATCATAACCCTTACACCTTTGATCGAGCTCTGAAATATCAGATTGCAACCTTTCAATCGAATCTGCCATCACAACTAACTCATCTGCATAAGTGAGACTGCTTATTTTGTTTTCACCTATTTTAATCCCGCCCTGCCTGTCTACTGTTTTCAACATATGATCCACGAATAGTATGAACAACAGTGGTGAAAGGTTACAGCCTTGTCTTATCGCTAAAACTAACCTGAACCATGAACTTCACTTGCCGTCTACTCTAACAGCAGCCTGACAGTCTACGTAAAGACCTTTAATTGCCTGCAGAAGTTTGTCATATTCATGTAGAACCGACAATAGCTTCCTCCTGGAAACGATTTAGAACATTCTTCTGTGGTCTAAATGTGCAAAAATCAAGTGGCCGCATTGCGCCAGCAGAAATCGTCAAACATGCGTATCTCACGTTTTGATCTAGGCTTCAGGATATGGGAAGTCTACCGGACTCGGACAAGTGGCAAGTGGATAATGCTGGACGTCAGTAATCGGAAGAGCTGTAATTGTTTGGCTCTAATCACAATCCGCTTGCGGCGTGATATCATCGAGGCATTCATACTGAGACTCGACGCGCATTCTTCGCTGCGGTGGAAGATTCCGCAGCGGATGACACCACTCGGCCGTGTCGGCTGCGTTCGACGACGCAGTCAGCCAGACAGTAGTGAGGCTTCAGAAGGCGGCGGCGGCGGCGGTTTCCGTGTTGTGGCGGCTCGCGCGTCCACACGCCCACTCGTCTGGAACCGCAACGCCCGGTTCGCCGAAATCCGCGTTCCCGCACCACGTTCATGAGTCAGCTCTGTTTTACCGCAGCCCGGTTCCCGGAAAACGCCCTGCTTGCTCCCGCCTGCAACACGGTACACCATCACACCTCCCACTCCCCCCACCCCCACCCCCCAACTCTTCACTTATTTCCTCTGTACCTCTCTGTACACATCCGAAATCATGGCTGCAAAATTATAACACGAAATATTTACAGAATAATGGAAAAACGTAGAACCCAATGCCGAGGAAGATCGATTTGGATTTAGAAGAAATGTAGGAACACATGAGACAACAAACTGTGATGATTCTAGCTTTTTCAGTCCATATCATGAATTTCTGTTGGGCGCGGTATAGCTGGAGACTTCTCGCAGTTTCCCATGACGTCAGCAGTGGTGTCGGAAGGCTGAAGGTAGCATCACATCCGTTCCGCCGGAAAGTGCGCCGATTTTGTAAAAGATATAAATATCAATGTAAAGAGAAATTCACAAACCTTGAGACAGTTTTTCGTCTCCAGCATGTCAAAGGCATTAAAGATAAAGATGAAGCAATGAATTAAAATTTGTGATAGGGCCGGAAATTGAACCTGGACCTCCAAACTTCTTTATTAATATTTCATAAATCATAATTTATTTGCAAATACATTGCTCAAAACAATTAAGGCATCAGGTGAGATTTGTTGTGGTCTTCAGTCCGGAGACTGGATTGATGCAGCTCTCCATTCTACTATATCCCGAACAAGCCTCTTCATCTCCTCATAACAACGGCAACCTACATCCATTTGAATCTGCTTACTGTATTCATCTCTTGGTCTCCCTCTGCGATTTTTACCCCGCACACTTCCCTCCAGTGCTAATTTCACTATACCTTTATGTCTGAGAATGTGTCCTGCCAATCGATCCCTTCTTTTAGTCAGGGTATGCCAGTAATTCCTTTTCTCCCGAAATTCTGTTCAGTACCTCATTAGTTACGCGATCTACCCACCTAATCTTCAACATTCTTCTGTGGCACCACATTTAAAAAGCCTCGATTCTCTTCCTGTCTGCACTGTTTATCGTCCATGTTTCACTCCCATGCAAGGCAACACTCCACACAAATGCCTTCAGCAAGGACATCCTTATGCTTAAATTAATGTTCGATGTTAACAAATGTCTCTTTTTCAAAAACGCTTTTCTACCCATTGCCATTCTGCATTTTATATCCTCTGTACTGCGACCATCATTTGTTATTTTACTACACAAGTAACAAAACTCATTTACCGCCTTTATTGTTTCGTTACCTAACCTAATTCCTTCAGCATTGCCGGATTTTCTAAACCTGCATTCCATTACCTTGTGTTGCGCTTGTTAATGTTGATCTAATATGCGACTTTCAACACACTGTTCATTCCTTTCAATTGCTCCTACAGGTCCTTTGCTGTCTCTGATAGAATTTAATGTCATCAGGTTTTTATTTCTTCCCGCTGAACTTTATTTCCTTCTGCAAATTTCTCCTTGCTTTCCTTTATAGCTTGCTCAATGTACAAATTGAATAGAATTGGAGAAAAGCTACAACCCTTACTCCCTTCCCAACCTCTGCATCCCTTTTATGCCCTTCAACTCTGATAACTGCTGTCTGGTATTTGTACAAGATGTAAATAACCTTCCGCCCCCTATAGTTTAGTCCTGCTGATTTCAGAATTTGAAAAAGTGTGTTCCAATCAACATTGTCAAAAGCTTTAGCCAAATTTACGAAGGCTAGAAATGTAGTTCTCCCTTTCCTTAATCTATCTTCTGAGATAAACCGTAAAGTGAGTATTGCCTAATGTGTTCCTACATTTGTTCTGAATCCAAACTGATATTCCCCGATGTCAGCTTCTACCAGCTTTTCCATTCTTCTGCAAATAATTAGTGTTAAAATTTTGCAACCATGACTTATTAAACTGATGCTTCTGCGCCTCCTTCCTTTGCAGTGGGGATTATTACACTTTTCTTTAAGTCTGAGGGTATTTCCCATGTTTCTTACATCTTACGCACCAGGTGAAACAGTTTTGTCATGGCTGGCTCTCCCAGAGGCTTCAGTAGTACTGAGGGAATGTCATCTACTCCCGGGGCCTTGTTTCGACTTTGTCAGTATAGTATCTCCTATGTCATCTTAATTTATTTCCTCCTCCCTTACTATAATATTGTCGCAAGACCCCGAGTTACCCGACTGCTGGCGTGGCGCAATGGATAGCGTCACCGATTGCGGTGCTGAAGGTCGCCGGTTCAATCCCGTCGACCGGCAAAAGGTAATTTCTTTGTATTTATCATTTCCAGATTGTTCTAGGTGTTTCTTATGTTATTTTTTCCAATTTCTGGTACATTCTGTCTGTGTATAAATAGCAGAGCACTTTGTCCGAGAGGCAGTCATTGCTGCATGTATGTTTCAGTTCGCAATAAACCTGCTTTCAGTATAAGTGTTGTGTTCATTTGACAACCCTGCCTTCGGAATCAAGTCTGCTTCCATTTCAACGCGACAATATTGTCTGTAAGTTCAATTACGTTGTAGAGCCCCTCTATATACTCTTTCCACATTTCAGCTTTCCCTTCTTTGCTGAGAACTGGTTTTCCATCTAAGTTCTTTACATATTCATACAGCTGCTTTTCTTGACTCCAAATGTGTCTTTTATTTTTCTGTAGGCGGTATCTATTTTCCCCTATTTATACATTCTTCTACAGACATGAATTTGCCTTCTGAACTTAACTACTTTGCACTTCCTTCAATCTCATTTCTGAGTCGTCTGTACACCATTTTGCTTATTTCATTTACTACATTTTTATATTTTCTCCTTTCATCAATTAAATTTAGTTTTTCCTGCGATATCCAATATTTTTGTACGTCTTGCCTTTCTACCTATTTTGTCCTCTGCTGCCATCACTATTTCATTTCTCAATGCTACCCATTCCTCTTCTACTGTTTTTATTTCCTCCCGTTTCAGTCAATTGTCGCCTAAAGCTCCCACTGAAATTCTTAAGAACTTCAGGTTCCCTTAATTTATCTAAGTCCCATCTCTTAATTTTCCCACATTTCTGCAGTTTTTTTTAGTTTCAACCTGCACTTCATGACCAATAAGATATGCTCAGAGTCTGTATCTGCCCCTGGGTATGTCTTACAGTTTAAAACATGGTTCCGGAATCTATGTCTTACCATTATAAAATCTATCTGGAACCTTCCGATGTTTCCTTGTCTCTTCCACGTATACAACTTTCTTTCTTTATTCTTAGAGCAGGTGTTTTTAATGATTAAATTATGTTCTGTGCAAAATTCATTCCTTCTGCCCAGTCCATATCCACCAACTATTTTTCCTTTCCTTCCTTTTCCTACTGCCGAATTCCAGTCTCCCATCACAATTAAGTTTTCCGCTCCCTTAAATATGACTTCGTATCTATCTTGACTGTGATATTGTGATCACTGTGCTGCTCACAGTAGTTTAACTGCATTCCTATTTTCTTATTCATTATCAGATCTCCTGTAATGCCCCCAACTGATTTTGTATTTATAATCCTGTACTCACCTTGAGCAGAAAGCCTGTTCCTCTTTCCACTGAACGTCACTAATCCCCACTATATCTAACTTCAATCTATCCATTTCTCGTTTTAAATTGTCTAACTTCCCTACTCGATTAAGGGATCAAACATTCTCCGACCCGTAGAATGCCAGTATTGTCTTTCCTGATGATCACAACCTCCTGAGTAGTCCCCGCCCGGAGATCCGAATGGGGGACTATTTTACCTCCGGAATATTTTACCCGAGAGGATGCCATCATCATATATTCATACAGAAGAGCTACATCTCCCCGGGAAAAATAACGGCTGTAGTTTCCCCTTGCTTTCAGCCGTTAGCAGTAACTGTATGGCACAGTTACGTTAACTGATGTTACAAGGCCAGCTCAGTCAATCATCCAGACTGTTGCCCCTGTAACTACTATTCGAGAATGGAATGGTAGATGACTAGTTTAAAGGTGGTTCGATGAACCCTCTGCCAGGCACTAAAATGTGATTTTCAGAGTATCCCATGCAGATGTAGATGTAAGTGAAGAGTTGACATGACTAAGGTAAAGGTCACAGATAGGACGTACTCAGATCCAAAACCACTGGTCTAAAAGTTATAAATTATCGTAGCTGTGTGGGAAAAGTTCCAGAGTTCCAAGCGCTAATACAAAGTACTGAATCTCAGGTTATAATAGGTAGCGAAGGCTAGTTAAAGGCGGAGATAAGTCTTGCTAAAAGTTTTGGAAAGGGACAAATGTCATTCAAAAAGGATAGATTAGATCAAATAGGTGGTGGCGTATTTATTCATGTCAGAAGTGGTTCATCTTGTAGCGTAATTAAAACAGATAGTTCCTGTGAGTTGTTATAAGTAGAGGCTATACCTGACTATCAGAATAATTCAATAATTGCTTCTTTTTATCGAACAGAGACTCAGACGTTTTGATAGCAGAAATGTTTCAAGAATGTTTGGATCAAATTCATGAAAATGCATGTTCAAAACTGCAGACAAAAATTCATCCGAAATTCTACTGAACGCATTAACCGAAAATTATCTCGAGAAATTAGTCCACGAACATATTGAATAGTAAATGGTTGTGAAAATATACTTTACCTCCTAGCAACAAATAATCCGGAGCTAATAAAAAGCATCAAAATCGACACTGCTATTAGTGAATACAGAGTTGTCATAACGAGACTGAATATCGAATTTCCGAAATCTACCAAAATTAAAAATTAAACCAAATAAAAAGTAGATAATTAATCGATTAACGCTTTCCTGGGCGAGAATCTCTAGTCATTCGAAACCAACAATGTGACTGCAGATCAGATGTGGTTTACATTCAAAGAAATAACGACAGCTATTGAGAGATTTATATAATCTTAACAAATAGGGGGGATTACCTCTCGCGGTTCACAAAACTGGTTAGATCAATCTTCCAAAAACAAAGAAAGCATGCTAAATTTAAACAGACACAAAATCCTCAAGACTGGCACTCTTTTACTGAATTGCCAGGACTGCAAGGCGAGAAGCATATAATAGTTTCCACAACGAAACTTTGTCATTTAAATTGGTAGAAAATCTTAAGAAATTCTGTTCGTACGAAGACTATCGGCAAAATACTTCCACTATTGCAATGGTGAGGCTACTGATGACTGTTCTGCTAAACCAAAATTGCCAAACACAGCTTTCTAAAATTCCTTAACCAGAGAAGATCAAGCAGATACTCCAGAATTCGAATCAAGAACATCTGTCATTAAGTGTCATTTAGAAGTAGATAGCCTTGGAATATTAAAGTAACTTAAATCACTTATCGAAAAAGAAAGCCTCCTGGTCCAGATCGTATGCCAATTAGGTTCCTTTCAGAGTATGCTCATGCAATAGCTCTATACCTATCACAAAGAACCTCTAGCTCAGAGAAAAATCAGTAACCAAATACTGGAAAGTTGCACAGATCACTCCAATATCCAAGAAAGAAAAACTGGAGTGATCGAAACAATTAAAGGTCTTATCATAGACGTCTGTTTGCAGCAGGATTTTAGAACATATATTTTCCTCAAATATTATGAACTACCTTGAATGGTTTACTGGCAACAGTCAACACGGAATCAGAAAGTATCGTTCTTGTGAAACACAGCTAGCTCTTTACTCGCATGAACTGATGAGTGCTACCGACAAATGGTCTCAAATCGATTCTATTTCAAACTCGGTCCGTTGGCTGTAGGAAGCACGAGTGCGCGTATGTGGTATGTCGTGGACGGGCAAACTGAGAAAAGAGAATATGAGGTCTTCGATTTCCAAAACTTCTCGTTGTTCTCGAGAACCAAAGTCGAGTCTTGGTTTTCAGTACTCGCTTTTTAGTGCCACTAAATTATTGATACAAACATTTATACTGCTAACGTTAGTAAAATGACAAGTAATATGACATTTAGTTATGCACCGGAACATAATTTATACATTTTACCGTTAGTGAACGTAGTCAAGTATCGTCCATATTGACACTGATTTGCTGGACGAGGGTTCGATTCATCTTTTTTATTTTTATCAAAATTACTTTTAAATCTTTACGGAAACGTGATTAATTAGTTTCAATGCAGTTTCTTTTCCGTTATTTCTAATTCTTCGCTACATCATTTTATTTCTGATATTAACTTTCTCATTTGCACTTTTTTTCTTCTTATATGTCTTTATTTGTTTGAAATGTTGCTCCACCTGATTTTAATTATTGTTATTCATCAACTTAAATATAATTTCTCCCTTTTTATCATTCAATTTTTGCAGCCACGTTCATTGCACTCATTTAAATTCCTCATATCGCTTTTATTTTGTTTTATTTATAACTAGCGAACCCGGCAATACTTCGCTTTTGCCAAATATGGATGGGAACCTAAGCTACATCCTACATTCCTTCCCCTAATCTCCCTACCCATCACTCCCTCCATCTCTATGCGTACTTATTTTCTTCCTCTGCCGCGGCGGATCGGCGGAGTGCATTGAGGCGCTATGCTACGATGCGTGAGGCCTTTCCCCGTCGGGGATACGAATCCCCCCCCCTCATGCATGGATGTTTGTGCCGTCATCAGTATTAGGTAGTTCATAAGTAGTTTGTAAGTTCAAGGACTGATGACCCCGCAATTAAGTCCCTTAAGCTTAAAAAACATTTGAACTTTTTTTGAATTTTATTGTTGTGGTGTCTGTTCTTTCGGACGTCCGAAAGAGTGCAATGAACGGCTAGAAAACTCATACTGATTTCTAGTAATGAAAACTGAAATATGTTGACATTCATGTCATCTGCCTGTGCAAATTGATTGTTGGAGGCTTCACATAGTACACTTCCTTTTTTATTGTTCCCTGAGATATTTTTAATTCGGTAAATGGATGGTATCGGTATGGACAGTAGCAGCAGTAGATTATATCGCTTATAAATATTTATCTTTTTATGCCCCGGTTCTACAGCGGTGGACACAGGAATAGGCGGCTGGCTCTTAACGCGCTGTTGCCAGTTCGTGAGTGACAAGCAACTCTTATTACTCGCTTTCTTGATTTCCACACTCGTAAAATCAATTACGTTTTCGCGGTGAAAATTGTCTTGGACTACGTCGTCAGTTAAATCATTCTGCAACCAATCTAAGTGTAAGTAAGGAGGCGAGGTACTGGCGGAAGTAAAGTTGTGAGGCGGCATCGTGAGTCGTGTCGGGATAGCACAGTCGGTAGTGCGCTTGCCCGCGAAAGGCAAAGGTCCCAGGTTCGATTTCCGGTTCCAGCACAGAATTTTCATCTGCCAGGAAGTTTCAGTAACCTTCCTCTTGATCTCAAGTTTAAGTGTGTAAAATTTAATCGCAATCGGATGAAGGGAGTGGAAGCGCTTCAAATACGGATCTAATCCAAAGAGGCGATGCCCATTCAGAAAAACACTTTCGATTTGTTAGCTGTTCCTTTATGTCTCCCCACCCCCGCCCTTTTTCGCTAAACCAGCTCTATATCTAAAACCTAGAAAAAATTATTCAAATCGGTCAGGCCATTTCTGAGCTTTAGCGAGACTAACACAAAGCAGTTGATTTTAAAATAAACTGTTTAACCTTAACTTTCCCCGGCGTAATGAATGTTCAAACAACTTACGGGTATGCCGCCGATATTTCTACAGGAGGACACCCTGCCATTCTCAAGGCACAACTGTACACAAGGGAGCAATGTGCAAGCAATACCTCGGTTTTCAAATGGTAAACAAGGAAGGTAACACACACAGTACAAGTAACCGTAGAGTCAACACAACCAAAAGTGGCCAATATGATAAATATCGATAGTGACTATCAATTATTCTGTCTCTCTGTTTTTGACGAGACATAGTGCAGGATTCCAAGCAGAATTTAAACAAAAACTACCATCTTTATTTATAAGGTCGCTTGCTAGGCGGAAGTACATTCCAGTATATTTAAAATGTTCAAATGTTTGTTAAGCTTAAGGGACTTAACTACGGGGTCATCAGTCCCTAAACTTACAAACTACTTATGAACTACCAACAACTAAGGACGGCACAAATATCCATGCCCGAGGGGGGATTCGAACCCCCGACCGTAGTGGCCGTGCAGACCGTGACTGAAGCGCCTCAGTCCCCTCGGCCACCGCGGCCGGCACATTCCAGTATCTATGTATTGTTGTATTCCATAGGATGACCCGTGCCAACAAAATGTTCTGCAACAGCGGATTCGCTCGGCTGTTGTAAGCGTGTGTAACGCTTGTGTTCAGTACTCCGGTCTTCCACAGTCTTGATTGTCTGACCAATAGATGACAGCCACAACGGCAAGGAATACGACAGACACCAGCTTTACACAAATTAAGCTAATCCTTTACGGACCCCAACAGGACCTTTATCTTAGAAGATGGTCAACACAATTTCACATATTTCCGTAAAATACGACCAATCCTGTTGGAAAACCTTCCTGCGTAAGGCAAACAGGCCGTAAATTCATGTGCCACTTCCTTGAGTGCAGTTGTGCCTTGAGAATGGCAGGATGTGCTCCTGTCGAAAAACCGGCGGTGGTCGACGACGTCACCCGGCAGCATACCCGTAAAGTGTTTGAAAGTTTAAATAAATTCTTTTTTTCTTAATCTGTGATATTTTGCTCACGATGAAATAAAAATAATTTTAAAATTGTTTGATGGTAATTGACATGGAAAAGTTCTCAGTTTTTTAGTTTTACTTCTCAGTTCTCGTTTCTTAGTTCTCGCTTCTCAATTCTCACCTAGTGTATTCGTTTCTGTTGAGGAAATTTAAAGTTTCCGGTTTTCAGATTTGTATTTGTTTCATTCTTGTGACTGCTATATTTTATTATATGAATTCAGACAATGTCATTGGTGTCTTTATCACTCAAAATAATAATAATAAATAAATAAAAAATAAAAATTAAAAAGTTATAAATGGAAAGTTTGTGTATACACGGGTGAAATTTGGTAACGGTAATAGCTTATGCCCTTTGTTAACAACACTCCAGTTACGCTTTCCAAGCAACTGCGGTGTAGCGGAGAATAGCTTACCACAGAGATTGACTCCCTTTGAGCGATCACTAAGAAGTTATAATAAATAAATATTCGTACATCCGCTACCAGTCACTTTATTTGTTAGTGTTTAACATAGCACAACGTGTTTCGAGCAAGTTTTGCTCATCATCAGGCACTCTTACACACACAGAAATGCTTATGTTACCTATAATTTACAATTAAATGATGTCATGAATAAATCGATTGGTAACTGAAAGGAGCATGAAACGGTACCTTTTCAATTGCTGTTAGTTTTTTTAATGCACCACTATATAAATTATGTGCACAACAAGCCGCAGTTTTATTTTAAAAGAAGGAGCGGAACATTTTGCTTTCCACAACAAACATCTTTTAAGTAAGAAACTTGCCCGCGAAAGGCAAAGGTCCAGGTTCGAGTCCCGGTTCCGGCACACAATTTTAATCTGCCAGGAAGTTTCTAATCAGCGCACACTCCGCTGCAGAGTGAAAGTTTCATTCTGGAAACAACTTTTAAGTAAGTTCAAAAGTTCAAATGTTTGTTAAGCTTAAGGGACTTAACTGCGGGGTCATCAGTCCCTAAACTTACAAACTAGTTATGAACTACCTTGTGCTAAAGACGACACAAACATCCATGCCTTAGCGGCCGTGCAGACTGTGACTGGCGCGCCGCAGACCGCTCGGCCACTGCGGCGGGCCTTTCACCTTCTGCATTGAAAAAAGTTAATGATAGCTTTACGATATCAGAACTAGTAGCTTTTTGAAAGAGGGGTTTGTTTGTAGTCAAAATATTTTACGAGCTACAAGAAACATGTGTCAAATTAGATTTCTAACAAGGTGCGCTAGTAATTATTTTTATTTTACTTTTTGGTTTTCTTTGGAATTTAATTCCTTTTGTTTCTCGAGGGAGGGAGTTCTCGATTCTTCCATGTTCTCAGTTTTTCCCGTCCCCACATTGAGCTTTTGGCTGTAAACATTTCCTGTTTAACGGCACACACTCTGCCAGCTACATCACTACGCTACCCGTTGGCGGACGACGTTGAAACCGTTATCAGTACGCCTGCTATCCCCCAGGTAGCATATTCCTTCATAGGATCGAAATCGACATCTTCTTTCCAAATGTAGCCGGCCGCGGTGGCCGAGGAGACTAAGGCGCTCCAGTCACGGTCTGCACGGCCACTACGGTCGGGGGTTCGAATCCCCCCTCGGGCATGGATATTTGTGCCGTCCTAGTTCGTAAGTAGTTCATAAGTAGTTTGTAAGTTTAGGGACTGATGACCCCGTAGTTAAGTCCCATTGACTATACAAACATTTGAACATTTTTCCAAATGTACTAATTTTTTCCGGGCAGGGGTGAAGAGAGAGCTAAAGAATAGTGGTTTATTTCGCTCAGTGTGGCTACTGTCTTAGCGCAATGTTTGCGTAACGTCTGTGGGAGCGGAATTGTCGCGCTAGCCAACCGCATCCCTGTAGGAGACGGAAGCTGCGCGTCCGCAGACCACGTGGATCGCTCAGTACCAGGCGGGCAGAGACGCCTTCTCCTGCGCTTTCAGTGTGTGTTTGTGTGAACAAGTGTTTTGGATAATGTGTTCTCTGCTCTGCATACAAAGAAACTCACCACAGGAATGCTGTTAACGGGTGTAAGGACGAGACATTGTTTTTGCTACAGAGTGCCCGATGGATACAGAGACTGAAAGAAGAAAGATGCAGCATAATGAGACGACGGACGTGATTTGTAGTTTCCGCAGAGTATTCAAGAAGAGTGAGGGAATATGTTGGTAAGTCTTTCTTTTCATTTCATAGTTGATGCTAGTATAACAAATCAGACCCGCTCGGTTAGCCGTGTGGTCTAACTAGTGCTGGTCTGCGGATGCTGTTAACTGGCTGGGAGGCGCCAGGCTATCGGAGGCAGAAGGCGCATCCGACGAGTGCGCTCCACACGGGCACTTCTGGTACTATCGCATAGGCGAAACAAATGAGGCGGTTGTTTTGAACCTGCGGGATCGTCTCCTTTCATATTTTTGTATTACACATAGAACCAGGTATTGTGTGACAAGTCTTTATCGGAGTAAAAATTTCATTTTTAATCATAAAATATTCATCTACATCTGCATGTGATACTCTGCAAATCACATTTAAGTACCTGGCAGAGGGTTCATCGAACCACTGTTATACTATTTATCTCCCATTCCATTCTCGAATAGCGCGCGGGAAGAAAGAACACCTGAATCTCTCTGTTCCAGCTTTGATTTCTCGTATTTTATTCTGATGATCATTTCCACCTATGTAAGTGGGAGTGAACAATGTATTTTCGCATTCGGTGGAGAATGTTGGCGATTGCAGTTTCGTAAGTAGCCCACGATGCAGCGATAAGCGCTGTTGTTCTAATGATTCCCATCCCAGATCCTGTATCATTTCCGTAATGCTGTCTCCCCTTATCGTGACAATTCAAAACGAGCTGCCATTCTTTGGACTCTTTCAATGTCCTCAGCGAAACCCACCTGATAAGGATCCCACACTGGGCAGCAATACTCCAAAAAAGGACGGACACGCGTAGTGTATGCAGTTTATTTAGTAGTTCTGCTGCATCTTTTAAAGGTTCTACCAATGAAACGCAGTCTCTGGTTCGCCATTCACAGGACATTATGTACGTTTTCTTTCCAGTGTCTGAAGTAACAATAATTCCTAGGTGTTTTGTGGAGTTTACGGCCTTTACTCTTGATTGATTTATCTTGTACACAAAGTATAACGGATTTCTTTTCGTACTCATGTTGACGACTTCACACTTCTCATTATTTAGAGTCAACTGCCAATTTTTACACCATAGTGATATCTTATTCAGATCGTTCTGCAGTTGGTTTTGATCTTCAGATGATTTTACTAGACGGTAAACGACGGCGTCATCTGCAAACAACCTAAGAGAGCTACTTAGATTTTCTCCCAAATCGTTTATGTAAATAAGGCACAACCCTGTGGAATGCCCGATATCGCCTATGTTTTAGTCGATGTCTTACCATCGATTAGTACGAATTGTTACCTATCTGACAGGAAATCCCTTATCCAGTCGCAAATTTGGGGCGATATACCATAACCACGATATTTGATTAAAAGCCGTTTGTGAGTACGGTGTTTCCAGATATGTTAAAACGTACATCTGATGTGTGGTAGTTCTTTGAGAGCGAGGATGACGATGCCAGAAAGCTACATGTAAGTTGTTTCGACGACTGTACGCCGCAGGTAGAGGAACATCTAATCTTCAATACTATTTAAAAAGATTCCTACAGTACCAAGGGCAAAACAATATGAAAGTGATTAAGAATGGAAAAATAAGTGTCGATAAAAAGAAAAAATACACGATGCCTTCAATCTTGACACATTTCATTATGTCCACAATGAAACCCTTCGAAATTTTACGTTAAAACTAGCACAAGCAAAGCGACAAAAAACGATGATAAAACAGAACACTAACAATACTTCGTTCTTTGCTGCTTATATACAGTTTTGGAATTATTTTTGTGGAAAGTATTCGACAACGTAGAGGTCTACACTAGCTTGCAATGTGATACTTTCGGTTTTATTGTTATGTATAGACGCTTGTCTCCAGTTACGCGGTCATGACATTACAATTTGTTCACTATCTTCAAATTGATATCATAAAACAAGAGACAAATTTATATGAAGACCGAAGGACACTGTGTATACATTAGCAGATTCCAGAGTTTTTGACAGAATGCTATAAGAACACCACTTGTTAAATATATGAAATGTACAAATGTATTACCTCGAATAATAACAAACTTTTTTTAGTAGAAGTAAGAAAAACAACAAATTTTGAACAATTACGGAGAATTAAAATGTCCGCACTTGTTAGGAATCGAACATAAACCTTCTACTCTACGAACTAACACGCTACTACCTGACCTACACTGCACTCAACTAGAGGCGATCTAAGTTTTTGTACATCGTGAAACTATTATCGATAATTGTACGTTTACACAACTTTTATTAAACAAATTGGTATTAGAAAACTTAGTTTTTGGATTATATTTATGAAACTGTTGCTGGGAAATAGCATCTTTTCGAACAACTCAAAATACACTGCCAAATCAAACAAATACGGAAAGATTCATCTGCAAAATGGCGTCTACTCTATTCGACATGTCCAACGTTTACAAGGTCTTTGGTCCAACCGGAAGTAGCCAGAGGCTATGAGTGAAATGTCGCGAAATCTCCACCTCCGGAACAACCGCTCCGTTTCCAACACTAGGTCTAACGCATCGCTTTTCGTACGGGGAAGCGTACCGGCCCCGGTACGAATCCGCCCGGCGGATTAACGAAGGGGGGCGGAGTGCCGGCCAGCCTGAATGTGGTTTTTAGGCGGTTTTCCACATCCCCCTAGAACAATACTGGGCTGCTTCCCAAGTCACGCCTCATTTACACGATTCGCAAACGTTTCGTAACACTTTACAGTTTCACACTTTATAACCTACACACAGACATTTGGGGTTCACATTTCCTCCCGGGGATAGGGTGGTGACAGGAAGGGCATCCGGCCACCCCGTAAATATTAAGACACCAAATCCGAATTAACAAAGCCGATCCTGCATGTGCGGGAGCATAGCCAAAGAGAAACAAAGAAAGAAAGCTAGTATAACAAATCAAATGATTGTAAATCTACTGGACTTGAATACGGAGGTTTTCACTCCGTAGGCTTACAAATTACTTTTTATTTGGCAATTTTGTTCTCAAGCAACACCAAAAATTGCGCTTGATTTTCTACAACAAGTTTGAAATGTCGTCCTCGAATGGGCAGTGGTACTTGTTACCAACACTTAAGCTCTCAAATAATGCCATGTTTCGTAGTCTTATTCAAAAAGTTACGCAGTAGTCTGAATCTTAAGAGACATTGCAAGCTCAAGTTTCTTCCGATTTTGTAACGATATTTTTCCTCTTATTCATGGAAATGGAAATGAGCGTATGGCTTTCTTGGCCGGGAGATCCTTTGCGGGATTGTTCGGCTGCCTTAGTGTAAGTCTTTTCATTTGACGTGCCAATGATGAGATGATGATGATTAGGACAACACACAACACCCAGTCCCCTGCCGGGAATCGAACCCGGGCCTCCTGCGTGGTAGTCAGCGACGCTACCGCTGAGCTACGGAGGCGGACTCTTATTCATGAAAAAGTGCTTACAAAGGGAAATAGTGTTGAATTCTTATCCAAAGGTGGAAGAAAGTATCAGCAGCTGTATTATTTATTCAATTATGCGACAGGTGTCGATGCTATAGTCACACCATCTTCAGGCCCCTAACCAAACAACAGTTACATTACTATTAAACAACAAATGCATATCAGGTCGATGTATAAAAAATGTCAAGTAATAAAAGTGTCATATATAAAAAACTACTGTCAAACAATAAACATGTTACATGGTCACTAAGTAAACAGACTGGGGTTAATTACACACACACACACACACACACACACACACACACACACACACACACACACACACAAGAAAAAACAAAAAGGAAATGTATAAAGTACTATGTGCTCTTAACATGATAATATAATACAATTTTATGTACAAAATACTATAAAAGAATTATTATTAAACTCTTGCAATATTCAAGAAGAATAATACCAGCATAAAAATTTACGCGAATCCACTATTGAATGGTCTGTATGGAATCTAGAATCATTAACATGAATCATATACCTCAGACAGGCAACGTGAGAGGGCGTTAAACAAAAGCCAGATAGGCAAATTCTTCAGTCTTATTGTTTTAATATGTGATACAATAAATGAAAGGAAAACGTTATAATTCGACTCATATTCAGCAGAGCCCTATTCTAATACTGTATCAACATAAGAAAACCATAAATAGATGTAGTGTGAACAAAGACTGAGCCAAAACAAAACTAAAACTGGTCTTAATCTGGAGTAACATGTTCCCGAGTCGTACCATTTGACAATCAAAATGCAATATAGTTCTCTATTGTGAGTGGTGAGCAAAACAAAAATGATGGAATGCGGTCTTAGAAAATCAGGCGATGGTGAAGGAATTAGATTAGGTAACGAAACAATGAATGTGGTATATGAGTTTTGTTACTTGGGCAGTAAAATAACATGCGATGGTCGCAGTACATAGGATACAAAATGCAGAAAGGCAATGGGAAGGAAAGCATTTTTGAAAAAGAGAAATTTGCTAACATCGACTATTAATTTAAGTGTAAGGAAATCTTTTCTGAAGGCATTTGTGTGGAGTGTTGCCTTGTACGGGAGTGAAACATGGACGATAAGCAGTGCGGACAGGAAGAGAATAGAGGCTTTTGAAATGTGGTGCTACAGAAGAATGCTGAAGATTAGGTGGGTGGATCGCGTAACTAATGAGGAGGCACTGAACAGAATTGGCGAGAAAAGGAATTTTTGGCATGCCCTGACTAAAAGAAAGGATCGCTTGGTAGGACACATTATTAGACATCGGGGAATCGTAAATTTAGCATTGGAGGGAAGTGTTTGGGGTAAAAATCGCAGAGGGAGACCAAGAGACGCGTATAGTAAGCAGATTCAAGTGGATGTGGGTTGCCGTTCTAATGAGGAGATGAAAAGACTTGCTCAGGATAGAGTAGGGTGGAGAGCTGCATCAAACCAGTCTCCGGACTGAAGACCATAACAACAACATTGTGAGTGGTAATAGTGAGTGCCATCATAGATGAGCGTCAAGTGTGTTGAAAGAAGTGAGATAAAAAAGGCTCATAGAAATGATAAAATAGCAACCAGAATTCACATAATGATTGTGAAATAATGATCACATGCTAATGAATTGGTTGTAGTTATAACACCGAAACCGGTCGCATAATTGAATAAATAATCAATAGACTGCTCGTATATTCTTCCACATTCTAATGTATCAGCCGTAGTCCCAATCCATTGATTATGGAGAGATTTAATTCTTATCTGGGAATAGGAGTCCTGGCAGACCATTACTGTACGGCCAGACAAGAAGAGGGGAAAAACTGTGCCACCTCTTCCAGTGAATGATGCACGATATGACAGTTTTGGTCATATGCCAGCTTATGGGTCAGAAGTAATATGTAGCTTTTGCAGTAACGGGTACTTGACTATAATTCATGAAAATGTGGGAGTGTCTTGGACTTTGTACCGAAAAGGACACGTTTTCAAAAATTTCATATGAAAGAGCCCAAAATACAATGATTTTTACAGCTATAGTAACACCAACGTAGTATTTATATTGTAGCACCAAGTTGCTTTTTTGGGCAATGTTACCTATAGGTAAGAAACTACATAATGGAAAAATTCATGTAAAATTGTTCACATGGCCCTACACGTCTAATTTACATAAATTAGTATGCTTTCTTAGGATGGTTTCTATGTGTGTCAAATAAAGGGTTAAACTAACCTAAGGACAACACACATAACCATGCCCGAGAAGGATTCAAACCTCTGGCGGGGAGTAACCGCGCGCTCCGGGAAAATGCGACTTAGGGCCTCGGCCACTCCACCCCATCGCTAGTATACACTCTCAAGGAGACCACATGGGTATCGGATGTTAGAATTCTTCTATATTTATGGTACGTAAATTTCAGTACTTAAATAACAATCAGCTATGGCTGTAGCTGTAAATACAAACAATTAACACAGTTACGGCATCTGTCGGCGTAACTCAGGTGGTAGTGTTCTCACCTCCCAACCACAGAGGCGGTGGTTCTAATCCCGCTGTTATATATCGTTGTGTTCGAATTCAATTATATAAAACATTTTGGAGTCTCTAATTCTAGGTATTGTATCAGTTTTTGTTTAGAGTTATGTAGACGAGCTCAACACCTTGTCGACACCAAAACGATGGTTGAGTAAGTTAGCTGCTTTGAAAGCTGTAAGCAGCTACGCAGGTGACTTTGCAAAAACAGTGTCGTAGCTTTTCACAAACTGAATAATCAAAGCCAACCGTCATCAACTAACAGTGTAGAATAATTAATTTGTTTTTTATTATTGAAACCATCATTATTAACAATCTTTTATAAAATATATAAAATTACGAATAAGAAAATACTTGCGACTCGTAAAAATTGCCATCAAATATTAAAAATGTGTAAGTACTCGAACAGAACGAAAAAAAAATGCCATAGCGACACTCGAACCACTATCACTGTTATTGTAAGGCCACGGCGCTATCACCTG
Organism: Locusta migratoria; assembly: GCA_026315105.1. Lineage (NCBI taxonomy): Eukaryota > Metazoa > Arthropoda > Insecta > Orthoptera > Acrididae > Locusta > Locusta migratoria. The sequence continues at coordinate 670,993,952 of CM048744.1, forward strand.
AGCTACACCGACAGATGCTGCAAGTGTTTTACTTATCGGTACTTACATATACTTGCAACTTCAAATTCGCTTTTCTCGGGAATTAGCGAGATTTGCATCGAAAGTCATTCGCTGATTATTATTTGATTTCTGAACTTCATGTATTATAAATACTCAAAAAATGTACGATTCCCATGTGTTCTCCTTTTCAAAGTTACAGAGTCGGCAGCATGAATTGCAACAAAATTATTTAGTTTTTACCCCCAAATATAATACAAAATTTTATTCCTATAGTGGTGGACAGTGATAAGTTTAGAGAAACTGTTAAATATCTGCAGTGGTTGACATGTTATATATCCTATCTACTGGTGGTCATACAGGGTGGTGAATAAAATAATATGAAGCCCACGCAGTATTTTGTTGCAAGTTGGCACCATTGTGTACGTATCAACACTGAGATGCATCCGCAGTGGGCAACTGACGAGCGTAGTCTTGGACGTTACGTTTCTTTGTATTACATGTTTTGTTCTCAGAGTGTCAACGCAAATGACCGGCGAAATGCCTCAACTGTCACAGAGGGCAACTCGATGGTAAACAGTTAGTGCCAGTCTGTCTCGAAAACGGCTGCACTGTTCACTTTTCACTGGCGACATTATAATCGGTAATTAAAGCGTACAAAAAAGGCAAACCATCAATGGCGAAGAGACAAAGCGGGCAAACTTGAAATTAACTGACAACGAGCGACGAGCATCAGAAGCGATTGTGACCAGACTACATAAAACTACCGCGCCAAAGGCGATTGCAAAACTCAATGCTCGCTAGATTACTACAAAGCAATAACGGAATCAATCGCAAAGCTGTGAAGAGTGCTGCTATGATCATAATTCCTGGATACTAGATCACTGGTTGTATATGGTATAGCCGATGATTCATCGTTTTCATTGCTACCTACAAACAACGGAATTTATGTAGCGGAAACCCCAAAAGAAGCTTACGATATAGCATGCCTGATTCCTACAGTCAAGCATGCGGGAGGTTTCGTCATGATTTGGGCGTCTATCGGAGCATTCGTTTCTGTCATTACCCTCACTGGCCGGATAACTGCGAGTGAATATCCCACCATCCTCGACAGTAAACTGCTTTATACGACTAACACATTGCTAACAAACACCGTCGTCAATAAAAATTTTCGGGGTTTTTGGCCGCATTGTCAATATGTCAATATGATGCTGTTTTTCTTTACTTCCGTAAGGCGTTTGATACAGTTCCCCAGAGTCGATTAATGAACAAAGTAAGAGCATATGGACGATCAGACCAATTGTGAGACTGGATTGAAGAATTTCTAGATAACAGAACGCAGCATGTTATTCTCAATGGATAGAAGTCTTCAGAAGTAATAGTGATGTCAGGTGTGCCACAGAGGAGTGTAGTGGGACCTTTGCTATTCACCATATACAGGGTGTTTCACTAAGTGTGTTTGCCTCTGTAACGTATAAAATAATAGGTGACGGGAAATTTTAATGCGGTATGTCAACACAAGAAATGTTACACTTTCTGCGGAGCTATGAACATAGTTTATTGTATCATTTTCTAAAGAGTTACAGCACAAAGATATAATTGTTTAAATGGAACAATAGTTCTTCTATCGTGCATTGGATTCGTTGAAAGCAGCTGCGTCCAAATCAATTTAAACTACATTCCTATCACTGTTAGTTTGGGAGCTACAACCCTTCAAAGTTTCAGGGGCAGATAGCACACGCTGTATATAATACATGGCTGTGTGGTGAGGTTGGGGCGCCATGGTCCTCATTCATGGCCCGCAAGGTCGCCCGATTTAACACCAGTAGATTTCTTTTTGTGGGGCTATCTAAAGGATCGTGTTTATGTCACTGAGCCCACATCCCCAGATGATCTAAAACGGCGCATCGACGACGCATGTCGCTCCGTCACACCGGCGATGTTACATCTCGTCCTCAGATCCTTTCGACGGCGGATTGCATTAAGCATTGAGGAACATGGACACACATTTGAACATCTCATGTAAATCAACTTCCCACCGCCATAACATCCATCACCCACCACACAGCCGCAGAATAGGGAGCATACAGAAGGGAAAGCTGGGGGCGGTGCCTTTGATCTGTATGTTACCAAGCGTTACGCTCGACGCCATATTGAAAAGCAGTAAGCGCGGAACTATAGCCACTTAGTACTTTGGCTGGAAATGGAGTTTTTACGAACTGCAGCTAATCTCACCGACTTTTACCAAAGGAAACGGCTTTAATATATTTTGCGCCATCTTCTTGCACCTAATTGTAATCCAACGAAAAAAATAGGCCTAAATTTTAATACAACTACGAAAATGTACAGTGGAATCGATGATCGTTTTATTTGGTGCTTATCTCTAGAAAAATTCCAAATAACTTGGAGTTATGTGTGGAAAATAAGTTATAAACAAGAAAGTGACTTTACAATTGCCAGGTTTTATTTGACACGAATAAATTCGCACAAAATATTGAGTCAGACTTAGCATTACAACGTGATTACACAGAACTAATGACCTCTGGGCATATACAAAAGTTGTATTTGCTTTAGGAGTATCATTAATTTACTGATCGGAGAAGGGCATATAGAGGAATCTGTCAACCACAGAGCAGGAACAGCATAAAATAATTATTCCCTTTAATCTATTTGTTTGAGTATCCGAAAAGCATTCGTTGCCAACATTAGCACACTACGCCTCCTATGCCGTAAGTAAAATTTTACCTGCCTACTTACGCACTATTGTTTGTCATTCATTTTATATTATTCCCTGCAACGTTAAACTTATACAATATAAATGTATTTCAACATTTCGATGCTGTTGAACTGCTGCAGCAACAGCAAGAGTTATCGTCAAGAGTAGAAGCAAGGCTACTTTTAATAATTACGCACACATTACAGTACTCTCATTCGAAACTGATAACATTTAACTTTCACTACACATATAGCGACGTTCACTTACTGCTCAGCATCTTTTGGGAAGATGAAGAAACATATCCCTATTTGTATTCGAATTATTGCGGCAATTAGGTGCTGAACACCATCGGCCGCCTTTTCTTTTATTGATGCTCATAATAAAAACGGAACAGCTCCAACTATTGACACACAGTTCTTTCTTTTCACTGTATCAAATACTTTTTTACTTTTATGCGATTCAGGCAGTTAAAATACAGAATTAACAAACAAAGACGGCGCATTACCACGCCACAGAGTAGGGAGTGATCACACATTTACTGCTTTTCAAGATGGCTGATTTCGCGCATGCGCACTAAATTTTGGACGACAGACTGCAGCGGGAGTTTCCTTTCTGTATACTCCTTATTCTGTGACACAGCCATGTATTATGTACAGCGTGTGGTATCTGCCCCTGAAACTTTGTAGGGTTGTAGCTCCCAAACTAACAGTGATAGGAATGTAGTTTAAATTGATTTGGACGCAGCTGGTTTCAACGAATCCAATGGACAATAGAAAAACACTATTGTTTCATTTAAAAAATCATATCTTTGTGCTGTAACTCTTTGGAAAGTGATACAATAAACTATGTTCATAGCTCCGCAGAAAGTGTAACATTTCTTGTGTTGACCTACCGCATTAAAATTTCTCGTGACCTATTATTTTATAAGTTACAGAGGCAAACACACTTAGTGAAACACCCTGCATATAAATCACCTTGTGGATAACATCTGAAGCTGGGAGCGCCAGTCTCGTTGCAGCTGTCAGTTGGTAACAACTTTCGCGGCATTAAGTGTCGCGCCTGTATACGTTAGTCAGTGTGATAATAGTGTAAGGTCTCAAACGTCAGAAAAACATAAACACAGATACCTACACTCCAATCGCCGAATCGAGGGAATGCGCGCCGCTGGACCGCCCGGCAGAAGTGTATTCAGTGTGTGTGTCCACTTGGCAATAAATGTATTACTGTATAAAAAAGTAACTTTTATTTGGAGGCCCCTCCCCCAGGACGAGAAGCCCGTCACTGTGTGTGGGGGAGGGTGGGGAGGGGGGCGGGTTGAATAAACGGAAGGTGAGGTTTCTCAACAGTAAGGCGTCTGGGACGTGTAAACTATCAGAAATGTGGACAATAATGAGAATACAGTCTGTAGTTCTGGGCACAATTATACACTGATTCTCTCCTGTTCAAGTTGGATTTGAAAAAGAAAATGGAAAAAATAAACTGAACTTCTCACCAGCAATGGGATTAGACAATTTCTTTATTTTTCCACCCAGCACAGGCATAACAACCACCTGTCTGAAGCGTCCGATTCAGCGACCCTCCTTGATTTTCATTAACTCTTTCAGACCTGGTGTCCAATATATCTTTAGAACACTGTCGATTTAGCTTTACTTTGAGACCAAGCGGTCTGTATGCTAGACATCTGTCGTTTTTAGTTTCGTGCTTCTTGCTGCCATCTGTTACAGGATTGGCGTGTTACAATAAAAAGCAATGAACATGGCCGACCCATTTCGGATTGCCTCAGACATGATATCAGTAGTGGAAATTACTTTATGTGCTAATTTCTGAATTTTGCACAAATTCCACTTTGAAATTTAAGTTCCACAACAAATATGGAGTGACATGTATAACTGTTGACTTCTTATTTCACATGCTTAACTGCCTTCCAAACCCGGTGTCCAATTTGACATTTTTTATTTTGGAAACTAAGAATGAAAATTTTTAATTTTTTTTTTTTTCAAATATGCAATATATAGGGTCCTATAGACATTAAAAGTGCGAAAATAAGTTTTGTTCTACTCTTAAAATAATTCAGAACTGAAGGGGTTAAACTGCATTTCCTTTTCACAAAGAGTAAACCACACATCTTCTTTATGAACGTTTTTGTCTAAATCACGTGTAAACCACATCATCTAGATCCGTGCTTTTACCCCTCAGGGGGCTCACGGTTCTTTCGTGAGTACGTGCGTGGCGAGCATGGGGCCCCGAGCTAATACACTCTTCCTTCCTTCTTTACTTCCCGGACTGCATTTCCTTTCCCCCTCACCTCCTATCCTCACTCCTTCCCCTCCCCACCGGGGGACTGATAACCTCAGTAGTTTAGTCCCACTATACCAACCAACCAACCCAAGCCAATCCGTGCTTTTAGGAAGCTCCGCAGTTTTACTAAAATATCTAACCATCAGGATAGAATGATGTCCATTATTCTTTTAATTGTTGTCTGTTACCTTTTACGTTGTTTCAGTACCACTTTGCTCTAACCATTTATTAATTTCGTATTTATCTCTCACAGTACAATACGTTTACGTATAGACATCTTAAGCACAAGTTTACTTTTTGCATCAAATTAGACAGAAGTGATCTTATGAGAGGGCACACGATGACTATTTCATCGTAACTCGCCATCGCCGTACGGAAGGAGACTGCTGCAGGAGTTCTCATTTTGTATTGCCGCATCGCGTCTCCGACACGCTTGGAAGATGGCGGAGTTGCTGGTTACACTTAACAGTTTCCTCAACAATGCTGAACGTGCTAAAGTGGTAGAGGAAGAAACTTGCATTATAATCATGGCGAATGCAGGCTCTTCCGCGAATCTTCATAATTGTAAAGGTAAAGTGGTCAATTCTACGATGTATTTTGCTTTAGGCTTCACATCAGTTTGAATATTTGACGTTCCAAATGAAATACAGTTCTAATGTATTGGACGGGATCTACGGTCGTTCGGCGCGGTTGTACAAATGAGTGACGATAACTGCCAAGGGTAAAAACTAACGATGACGATGGAGTCAGCGAGGTGTGAACAGATTTAAAGAAACGTACATCTTCTCCAGTTTCGATCCATGGCTGCTGAGTGCTGGTGGTGCAGAGCGGGCGACTACGGACGTGCGTCATTTGCGACTGCTCTAGACATTCAAATGTTCAAATGTTTGTACAGCTTATGGGACTTACCTACGGAGTCATCAGTCCCTAAACTTACAAACTACTTATGAACTAGCTAATCCTAAGGACGGCACAAATATGCATGCCCGAGGGGGGATTCGAACCCCCGACCGTAGTGGCCGTGCAGACCGTGACTGGAGCGCCTCAGTCCCCTCGGCTACCGCGGCCGGCGCTCTAGACATCTGAACAGCCGACGCACACCACTAAGGCGAAGACCGGCTCATTGAAACAGGAAGAACAACATCCGTGCGACTGATAGTGACTCCCCCGTGAACAAGGAGTTAGCTGGGCTGAGCGTACTGGCACTACCTCATCACCACTGCCGTTAGCGAAACAACTTAGTAGACGTACAGGCGAATCGACGAACAGCAACTTCAGCATCGTGACTCAGTACACGGGCCTACACTGCACCTTACGCAGACCTCCGAGCAGAATAAAGTTGATTCTATTGTGAGTCACTGTAAGTAGCGTTTAGTATAGCCGCAATTCCTACAACCGGTTACAAGGCGAAGGCATCTGCTCTTCAGTAGCAACGTCGGACGCTGACAAAGGAAATTACAGACAACAGTCCGAAAAACCCAAACCCAAACGGACGGAACGGAAGTAGAAGCTCGTTCGACCACAGGAATCAGCAAAGAAGCTGAAATAACGAAGGCCGCGGCGGAATAGCCGTGCGTACTGGGGCTGTGTCAACGAGCTTGAATTTCACAGAGTGTTTCAGGCAAATTGAACTGGCGTCCGCCATGTTATTTGGGGCACCGGCTGACAGCTGGTATGCCACATCCACTCGAGAATTTTACCTATTTACACAGTTCTACGTTTTAAATGAAGATTGACTACTGAGTACAGATGTGCATGAAGTTCCGTTGGTGTGTCCAGACTTTATCAAAGCTGCGAATTGATGAGCCAGATAGTGTATTTTCGTAAAATGCGGTAATGAAATATCACGAATCTGTCAGTAATACACTTCCAGTTCGAAGTATAACAGTTATCTGAGATTTGATCCAACAACGAAAGTGCCGCTTTGAAAATATTTGTGTTAATTATACTGCAAGTTCATAGTCTAAAAGCGCTGTAAAACTTGTACAGTGAACAGTAATTGTTATGACGAACAATCATGGTCACGGATTTGCATCTGTTGTTAATGTGTTGTAACAACTGCTTTCATAGAGTCTAAGACACATTTATCTGGTGCTTATTAAACGTATTAAATTGCTGTTAAAGGGTTTGGTTGTGAAGTTTGGTTGACGAAATTTGAGTACAAATACGAAAGTAACAAAAGAATACTGCAATCAAAAATGCGCCTAGGTCAGCTGCCACAAAAGCATTCTACACCGAAATAACATATCGTTAATAACTTACGTTGTTGCCACGCTGATGTACGTAAGTATTTGCTACACAGACATTTAACAAGTGAAAAATTTCGGCTGTTAATATTGCTTCCGCGCTTCGCATTGATTATATGTTAACCATGCTTGATCAAGTATTGTCAACAACGAATGAAAATATTTTTAAAGGAGGGGTAGACAGTCAAAAGTGTTTATTTTATTTTATTATTCAACAGATGAGACACTCTTCCATCAACCACAGCAGCAGCAGAAGAAGAAACTCACAGACGCTAGGCAGAAAACTGAGTCTTTTTCAAAGGAATTGCAAGATAGGTCATCTGAAGCTTCACTCTTCGGGAAGCTACGTGTCATTAACCAGCAGTTTTGTTTGTGTATAGGCAGACCAAAAGAGGCAAAACAACTGGTCTTGCTCGAAATAGTGTCGTTTTAACACTTCTATTGGTGTATTTAAATGCTAAACAGACTTTAGACATATTGCAGACGCAAAGATTCTACAGAACATGTACACTAAATACAATATACACAAAATACAGCACTTCACTTTCAACAACAACATACGATGGACAGACTCCTGTCAAATGTACTGAGCACAGCCAATATGGCGGCCGAGTTTACACAGGTTGCGGCAAAGAGCGCTGTAACTGGTGTGTCAGCCACTCTGAAATTCTAGCTCGTTGGGCTGTGTTCACTGTGGCACCGACAAGCTGTTGTCAGGCGCCATCTCTCGAGTTTGACTGGAAACATTGGCCGACGGCGTGGTCACACTGCATGCGATGTAGTTTGTCACTTGGTCAGGTTAAGAAGGTTAGATTAGGTTAGAATCTATTATATATCTCAAGTATATTAGATTTCAATTTCCGAGGGTGCAATGGATTCCACCGACATTTTTATGTTTGGAAATGAGTGCTACATGCGGCTTCTGTTATTAATAAAGAGATGGAATACGTACGAGTGAGCTACATCTGTCTCGAAAGAACAAAGTGGCGAGGATTGTGTATGGTCCTCAGTTATTATTATTATGACACAAGCTTTACGAATCTGTGAGGTACCAGTAAAAGGAGAAATTTCTACTACATACTCGTGATATTTCGTAGTGTCACTGACAAGTAATGTTACAGTTTTGCTGCATTTATTTGAAGTTGTGCAGACATAAACCAGTTAACCTCCATGCTTTAAATAGTGAAAAACTACACCAGTTACGTCATTTTATTGTTTATCACAACGAGTTTCGATAGTTTATTCGCATCTTCTAATGCATTTGTTTACAAAAGTACGATACTTTTCCGACGTTACAATGTGGATTTCTGCCATTGTTGCACTGCAGTTGTCTTTTTTTAGTTTAGTAAGTTAGGAAAATCTGACAAAACAAATACTGAGGTGTGTATTTTATACTAATATCAGAAACCATAATAGTCTCTGTCTGCTTAAAAGTATTGTGCCTCTTCCATTACTCACAATATGAAACATAATAATCATGACTTAGACCTATCATTATACAAAGACGAGTCTTGTTGTCGTTGTGGTGTTCAGTCCGCAGAGTGGTTTGATGCAGCTCTAAACGCTACCTTGTCCTGTGCAAGTATCTTCATCTGAGAATACGTACGGCAACCTACATCCTTTTGAATCTGCTTACCGTATTCGTCCCTCGGTCTCCCTCTACGATTTTTACCCCACGCACTTCCTTCTAATGCTAAGTTGACAATTCCTTGATGTCTCAGAATGTGTCCTACCAATCTATCCCTTCTCTTAGGATATGCCAGAAACTCCTTTTCTTTCCAATTCGGTTAAGCACCTCCTCATTAGTCACGTGATCTACCCATCTAATCATCATTCGTCTGTAGCACCATATTTCAAAAGCTTCTATAATCGTTTTGTCTGAACTCCCTCCAGTCCACTTTTCACTCCCATGCAATGCTACACTCCAGACAAATGCTTTCAGAAAGGACTTCCTAATAGAATGAAACTTTCACTCTGCAGCGGAATTTGCGCTGATATGAAACTTTCCTGGCAGATTAAAATTGTGTGCCGGAACCGGGACTCGAACCTAGGACCTCTGCCATTTGCGGGCAAGCGCACTACCGACTGTGCTATCCCGACACGACTCACGATGTCGCCCCACAACTTTACTTCCGCCAGTACCTCGCCTCCTGCTTTCCAAACTTCACAGAAGCTCTCCTGCGAACTATGCAAGAGTAGCACTCCTGGAAGAAAGGATATGGTGGAGACATGGCTTAGCCACAGCCTAAGGGATGTTTCCAGAATGAAACTTTAACTCTGCAGCGGAGTGTGCGCTGATATGAAACTTTCCTGGCAGATTAAAATTGTGTGCCGGAACCGGGACGCGAACCAATTTTAATCTGACAGGAAAGTTTCATATCAGTGCACACTCCGCTGCAGAGTGAAAGTTTCATTCTGGAAACATCCCTTCGGCTGTGGCTAAGCCATGTCTCCACCATATCCTGTCTTCCAGGAGTGCTACTCTTGCATACTTCGCAGGAGAGCTTCTGTGAAGTTTGGAAAGCAGGAGGCGAGGTACTGGCGGAAGTAAAGTTGTGGGGCGGCATCGTGAGTCGTGTCGGGATAGCACAGGACTTCCTAACATTTAAATTAATATTGGATGTTAACAAGTGTCGCTTCTTTAGAAATGCTTTTCTACCCATAGCCATTCTGCATTTTGTACCTTCTCTACTTCGGTTATCAGAAGTTATTTTGCTACCCAAATAACAAAACTCATCTACTGCTTCTATTGTTTCATTACCTAATCTAATTCCTTCAGCATCGTCTGATTTTCTGATACTACATTCCATTACCCTCGTTTTACTCTTGTTAATGTGCATCTTACATCTTCAAGACGTTGCTCTTCCAGGTCCTTTGCAATCTCTGACAAGATTACTATGTCATCGGCAAACTGCAAAGTTTTTATTCCCTCTCCCTGAACTTTAATACCCTCTCCAAATTTCTCCTTGCTTCCTTCACTGCTTTCTCAATGTACAGATTGAACAACATTGGGGAAAGGCTACAACTCTGTCTTACTCCCTTCCCAACCTCTGCATCCCTTTCTTGCCCTTCAACTCTAATAACTGCCGTCTGGTTTTTGTATTGGTTGGATATGTCTTCGCTCCCTATGTTTTACCCCTGTTACCTTCAGAATTTCAAAGAGTATATTCCAGTCGAAATTGCAAAAATCTTTCTCCAAATCCAAAAACGATAAAATTGAAGGTTTGCCTTTTCTTAGCCTATCTTCTAAGATAAGACCTAATGTATTGCCTCCCGTGTTTCTACATTTCTCCTGAATCCGAACTGATCTTCTCCGACGTCTGTAAATAATTCGTGTTTGCAACTATGACTTATTAAACTGATAGTTCTATAATTTTCACATTTGTCTGCACTTGCTTTCTTTGGAATTGGAATTACAATATTCTTCTTGAAGTCGGAGGGTACTTCCCCTGTCTCACACATCTTGCATACCAGGTGGGACAATTTTTTCATGACTGCTAACGATATCAACAGTTCAGACGGAATATCATCTACTCCAGGGGCCTTGTTACGATTTAAATCCTTCAGTGCTCTGTCAAATTCTTTCCGCAGTGTCATGTCTCATATCTCATCTTCAACTTCGTCTTCCATTTCTAGAATATTGCCTTTGAGTTTATTTCCTTTGTATAGGCCCTCTATGTATACCTTCCACAGTTTAGCTTTCCCCTCTTTGCTTAGTACTGGTTTTCCAACTAAGTTCTTGGTATTTATACAGCTGCTTTTCTTGTCTCCAAATCTCTCTTTTATTTTCCTGTAGGTGGTATCTACCTTTTCCCTAGTCATACGTTCTTCTACGGTTTTGCATTTGTCCTCTAACCACTTCTGCTTAACCAGTCTGCACTTCCTTTGGATCTCATTTTTCAGACTTTTGTACTCCCTTTTGCCTGCTTCACTTTCTGAATTTTTATATTTTCTCCTCTCATCAATTAAGTTCAGTATATCCTGTGTTATCCAAGGATTTCTATTAGGCTTTGTCCTTCTGCCTATATGATTCTCTGCGGCCTTCACTACCCTATTTCTCAGAGTTACCCATTATTCTTCTACTGTGTTACTTTCCGCCGTTTCTGCCAATCCTTGTCTAATGCACCCACAAACTCTCTAACACTTCTGGTTCCTTCAATTTGTTCAGGTTGACTTTTCTACCTTTCTGAAATCTCTTAGGTTTTAATCTGCAATTCATAGCCAATACGTTATTGTCAGACTTTGTATCTGCCCGTTGATATGCCTTACAGTTTAAAACCTGGTTTCTAAATCTATTCCTTACCATTATAAAGTCAATCTGGTACCTTTAAGTGTCTCCTGGCCTCTTCCACGTATACACCCTTCCTTCATGGTGATTAAACCAAGTGTTGGTGATCATTAAATTGTGCTCTGCACAAAATTCTACCAAGCGATCTCCTCTTTTTCTTTTCCCCAGTCCATATTCGCCAACAACATTTCCTTCTCTTTCTTTTTCAACTACCGAGTTCCAGTCCCCCATCACAATCAAGTTTTCGTCTCCCTTAACTTTCTGAATGATTTCTTTTATCTCCTCATACATTTCTTCGATATCATCATCGGCACAGCTAGTTGGCATATAAACTTCCACTACTGTGGCTGGTGTTGGTTTTGTGTCTATTTCTGCTACGATAATGCGTTCACTATGCCGTTTATAGTAACTTACCCGCATTCCTATTTTCTTATTCTTATTCAGTATCAGACCTACTCTTGCGTTACTATCAACTGATTTTGTATTTACAACTCTGTACTCACCTGACCAGAAATCCTGTTCATCCTGCCACCGAACTTCACTAATCCCTACCATATCTAATGTCAACCTATCCATTACTCTTTTCAAATTTTCTAACTTACCTATGCTATTAAGGGTTAGAACATTCCACGCTGCGACCCATAGAATGCCTGTTTTGTTTATCTTGTTGAGGACATCCTCCTGAGTATTCCCCGCCCGGAGATCCAAATGGAGGACTATTTTACCTCCGGAATATTTTACCCAAGAAGACGCCATCATGATATATTCATAAAGTAGAGCTGCTTGTTCTCGGGAAAAGTAACGTAGTAACTGCATGGCGAAGCCACGTTAGCTGATGTTACAAGGCCAGCTCAGTCAATCATCCAGACTGTTGCCCCTGTAACTACTGAAAAGGCTGCTGCCCCTCTTCAGGAACCACACGTTTGTCTGGCCTCTCTACAGACACCCCTCCACTGTGGTTGCAGCTACGGTACGGCTATCTGTATCGCTGAGGCACGCAAGCCACTCCATCTCGGCATGGGGGTGTAAGTAACTATTTTTGTGTGGTGATATCCAGTGTAATAGATCAGAAACAATATTTGCTTGTACAGACAGAAAAAATACTACAGTATTTATATTTTTATTAATTTTTTGTCTGAGGTAGTTGCAAAAATCGTAGCAGTGTTGGGAAACCTTAAGTGGGACGTAAAACATGTGAGCGCGCCTTTTTTTAACGTTTCATTTTCCTTGACCAAAAATAAAATTATTAGTATTCATTTCCCGTGATTTCTTTTAGTTCAACAATACTGCTCACTGGATTTGTAGAAAAGAAGTGGAAAATATCTGATTTGTATCACACATCTGTGTGATATATTGTATTTTCAGAAAATCATTTACCTATTCATAATTAGTAATAACGTGTGTGCAATGACACAGTTTGACCGTCACGTGCACTTTACAGCCGTATCTTGCATAGAAAAAATGTGACAGCTTGTAGCTTGCTGATAGTTACGATTTAAGTTATATATTACTGCAAATGAAATGTAGCTAAAACTAGAAAAGAATTTTTGAAATGGTACTGATACCGGAATCTTTCCGTTTTCGCAAGTAAATATATGTTACTCAGTGGTAATAGGAGAAAGGAAGATTAGGGTTTAGCACCCTATTATTCTATAGTGCTAGTTCCACATTCGCACGCCAACAGAATTCGCAAGAGTTTAACTTACAGCGTCAAACACTGAAGGAGATTAAAACGAATTACTAACAGTCAGCGTATGGAATGGCATGGGAATCTCGTGTGATTTTTAAACGTCCAGGTTCAGAAACTCTAAATGCATACGAATCTCTCCCTCGGTGACGACTATTTGCAATGGAGAATCATCTGTTTACGGTAACACAAGCCTTGTATCGTAGAAACGACTAATTCTTAGCCATTTTATATGACATACTTCAGGCTTCCTAAAAGACCATAACGTCGATCATAACACGGTTTTTTGGTACTTCAGTAACTGTACAGTTTTATTTGTGACTGGTCGAATCGCCTTTACAAATATCTGTTTCGTTCCATTTCTTCCTTTCTCCCTGCCGGTTATATTGCATGAATGTACAGCTGCAGAAGTTCCAAATGTTTGAAAATGAATTTTAGTCGCCTAAAATCGCTTGCAACAGTGAACTGGTGTGGAGGTTGTAACAACTAAGGCCCTATTCACACGGGCCGAGCTAAGTGGCGCAGTGGTAACACAATGAACTCGCATTCGGAAGGATGGTGGTTCAAATCCACCTCCGGCCATTCAGATTTAGGTTTTCCGTGATTTCCCTAAATCAATTCAGGCAAATGCCGGGATGGTTCCTTTGAAAGGGCACAGCCGATTTCCTTCCACATCCTTACCCATACACTCCCAGCGTAAGCTCCGTCTCTCTCTAATGACCACTCCAAGCTTCCTTCCTCCTTCCAATATTTAAAGAAGTAAATTCTTTGAATTTCTTTGAATTAATTATTGCATCTTGTTCATTTACCTATCGAGTGGTTCCTGAAAACAGTTGTCAGGAGGTGTGCTTTTTCAAATGTTTGTAAAGCTTATGGGACTTAACTGCGTGGTCACCAGTCCCTAAACTTACAAACTACTTATGAACTAACTTATACTAAAGACAACACAAACATCCATGCCCGAGGGAGGATTCGAACCTCCGACGCGGGAGGCCTTGCGATCCGCAACGTCGCTACTCCCGCGCGGCTTGTGGTTATTCATCGTTAACACAGTGTAACATATAAAACAAATTAAAAATTAAAAAATCTACATTCCATTCAATTCAGAATTAATGTAAAGCGTACTATATAAATAATTTTTAACAAAAAATAAATTTCACTTTTATTAGACCTAGTCTCTTATGGCCAAGCTGTCAACAGGACGTTAAACCCTAACGTCCTTCCTTTCCTTCAATATATTATCAAATCTAAGGCCTCGGGTAAGATCTGATCAAATAAATCGCTTGTCTTCTGTTTCCTGCAGTGTGAAATGTGACCGCTCGGAGCGCTAGTAGTAGTACAGCTTCCTTGCCAGTACAGCTGTTTTATTTGGAGGCTAAAGTTTGACATGGCGTTCGTATTCGTGAACATGGCTATTAGTGGCCAGTTTGTGTAGTGTTTTCCAGCAACAAAAAATTGATAAGAATGTATGAATCAGATGGGACATTGTATGACACGCGACAAGGCCAATTCACACTGTCCGCCATGTCAATTCGCTTAGCCCAATACCCTGCGGTGAAAGTGAGGTTGTGAGTGACAATCCGTGATGTAAAGAGTCATAATATCCTATCGGAATTGAAGAAATAACATCCCTAAATCTTATTTACGACCAAAGCAGACTTTATAATATATGATTTTGGTCAACTTAGTGTGCTCGGAAGTGAAACAACATTCAAAATCAACGACAACTGTTTGCAGGCGAAAATAAACAAGTCAGACAATTTATGTAAGGAAATAAATAGAGCCTATTTATCAGCTATGTCCCCCCCCCCTTACATTGTCAATAACTTCATGAACAACTTAGATTTTCGTCTTTGTCAGTGCCGACAATTTCCATTTAAAACGTTATTTAATAAAACTTGCTTTATCAATTTACACTCTTATTCGTATACACTGTTCGCGTCAGCCTGTTCTGTTACTCTAATGCAAATTGTGAAGAATGGAGAGCTACAAAATAATCAGCAGTGAAATACGGCCGGCTGTACTACCGACGTTGTAAAAAGAAAACCCTTCCGTTCCCGTAACAAATTTTATGGATTACTTGTTTACTTCGCCGCGACATCCACGGTTTCATCTAAGTACGTTTCCTTTTCTTCTTTCCATCCTTCTCTTTTAAATGCAGACAACGCAACTGTAGTATAAACAACAGCTGAGCATAACACCGCCATTTTGAAGCAACTTTGACAAGATATTGGATGATAGTGTAATACCCCCTCTACCCTTTCATACAATATCTTTGTCAAAGAATAGGACCAATATTTCATCAATTTTTTTCGTCCAATAATTTTATAGCAGGGGGCTATGGGGGGGGGGGGAGCGGGGAGGGGCGAATTGTACCGTCACCCAGGGCGGAAAATTCCTGAATTTTTATGTACTTCCGATAGTTTAAATTACACAAGACAAGAAAAGTGCAAGTGTCTGGCGTAAATGCATAAATGTAAAAATAAGCTAGAAATACAAACTGTTACAGATTTATCCACATTTATACAGACAACAGAGATATGCGTCACCCTGCAAGCAAAATAAACATGCAAGGTTACTTCGTACAAGATTGAGCTAATGTGTTGGGCAACGTGACGTCACTGTCGATCGTGAGAAGTGGTAGAAGGGCGAGGCGTATTCTTGCGTTCGGCTCTGTTCCGTTCAAATAACAGTTTAACAAAACAAGTGCGATATAAGCATAAACCCAAAGGAACAGAATGTTACTATTTCCTACGGCTAAAAAACTCATACTGATTTCTAGTAATGAAAACTGAAATAGGTTGACATTCATGTCATCTGCCTGTGCAAATTGATTGTTGGAGGCTTCACATAGTACACTTCCTTTATTTTTAATTCGGTAAATCGATGGTATCGGTATGGACAGTAGCAGCAGTAGATTATATCGCTTATAAATATTTATCTTTTTATGCCCCGGTTCTACAGCGGTGGACAGAAGAATAGGCGCCTCTATTAGTCGCTTTCATGATTTCTACATTCGTAAAATCAATTACGTTTTCGCGGTGAAGATTGTCTTGAACTATGCCGTCAGTTACATCATTCTGCAACAAATCTAAGTGTACATTATCTGAATGAATAAACATTAACTGGCAAGAACCTTTAAAAGATACACATTCGGTCACGTGTATAGCATTTAGCTAACGCTCAATTAACAGTTCGAAATGTAAATAATGTGTGTGTGTGTGTGTGTGGTGTTTTTTTTTTTAAGATAGCGTTCATATTTTGCTATTTAAAAATGACAAAATGCTGGTTGTTTAAAATTTACCGTGAACAAAACGTTCGTAGCACGAATGCCCGTGAGTTAAAAGCATTGAAACCTGTAGTAGGTAAAATTATGAGAAATATCAGATATGATTATTTTTATAGGAAGTGGTAATACACGTGCATCAGTGGAAAAATGCACATAAGAGTAAAATGGCTCACTAGAAATAACAACACCAACTATAATGCTTACTTATCTATATGATAAATTCTAAATGCACTGGCGTTACGTATGAGATACTAGAAATCTAGATTTACAATAAAACCAAATTACTACTCATCTGTTTGCCGTAAATACTCACTTTGTTTCTCAAGCTATTGTGTAGGTGCTAAGCTGACCAGTTCCCTTTGGAGTTAAATCTGATGTACAAATGGGTTTCGGTTGCGAGTCAATACAAATAGTAAAAATGATACTTTATTAGAAATAAAATTATTACTTACGAAAGAACTACTGCACAATAAACTGGCCGAAGTGCGTTAAATTTCTTAGATGTCCTATCACAATTGTCTTTACTTGTGTCAGTCTCATCACATTTTTCTTAATCCTCTTCTTCGGTGCTCTCATCATCAGCAGTTGTTGAGTCTTCATAGCAGTTGATGATTATAGACTCGATTACGGTGTCTCTGACGACTTCTCTTTCAATATCTTTCTGTAGATTTTCTGCATGCTCAACACATTTCTAACATTATTCGATTCTGACATCCAAGGCCTCAAGCGCTCAACATCGGCGATTTGAACGTGTTGTTCTTTTTGGCCACCTCTCTCTTTACTTGTGCCCATATGAGCTCAGTTGGGTTGTACTGGCAATGATACGGCGGTAAGCGTACCACTTGGTGTCCCCTTTCATTTGCCAGCACGACTAGCTCATAAATGGTTTCTTCTTTGTGTAAACGAACTTTATCCAACATCTCAGCTCTTGTGTCTGTAGGTGAGAAGGTAATTTTGTGTGTGTGTGTGTGTGATTGTGTGTGTGTGTGTGTGTGTGTGTGTGTGTGTGTGTGTGTGTCAAACCAAGCGGCTATGACAGCTTTTGGTGTTATTTTTGTTGGAGCGCTGTTCTAAACTGCTGAATGATACTTGGTGTTGCCCTTGACGATAATTGAACCATCTTCCAATAAATTCAAAAAACTGTTTCCATACCAAGTTTTAAATTTTTTCTGACATAGGGTACTCGCCTCTGTCATAAACAGTTCGCCTGACAACGTCTTTAACAAAGTCGTTCAGTCTTCCTGGGGGGAATAGAATAGTGGAGATTTTCCTTCGCGACATACACGCTGCACAGTTCTTACACTAATTCCACAAGCTGCAGCACAAATAGTTTATACGTTAGCAAGGTTCTTCCTTACAATTGTTGTTTTTTTGGTAATATATCACTGCATTTCTTGACTTCATCCCTGTTGATTATGTCTACATTCTGCAGATCTTTCCTAATGAGCGTGCATGCAGACGCCAACACTTCGACATCATCCTCTTCAAGATGTTTTAAATATTTGTATGCATTCTGGATTATTGATTTGCTTTGCCGCCGAAATTCAGTTGTCTTCTTCAGTTGTAGTCTTCCTGTTGTTGGAGTTGTTTCTAAACCGGATCCAGATGGCACAGGGAAAATGTTTCTTTCTTTCTCTCTTTCCATTTCCAGCTTACAGAAAAACTTTTCCTCGGCAAATAAACTGCACAACTAAGAGAAATACCGATAAATTACACATTTTAACTTAGTCAAACTCCCGTAACTGTAGCTCAACAGCTTTTGAAGAAACAAGCGCTGCGCGGAAAATAACACACCTCGTCGCTACTGACGCTCGATTAGCTTTCGAAGTAGGCAACTATGGGCGCCCAGCGTTGCCATTTTCGAGTGTTAGAGAGAGAGCGCTACGCGACAATAGACCTTAGTGCGGCATCTGCGCGTTAACAGCCACCCGCCTATACCTCTGTCCACCGCAGTGTACAGGCGTCCTTTTGTTTCTTCGTTTAGTTATGAACTGCGGCGACTATATGCCGTCTGTGTAGAGAAACGTTTCATGGAACTTGTGTTTTATACAATAATTAGTCGGTAAGATGCTCCACCTGTGCTCAAGGAAATGAAGAAAGGAAACAGATTTTAGTTTTATGCTATGCCGCTGACCTAAATTAATCTTGGTCAATATTTTACTTTTGGAGTTTTGGCTTAAAACGTAAATATAACACTGATGCTGCTTTTACCTTAAAGACATACTCACGACAAAGAGAGATAAGAGTGTAATATGTAAAATAAGACGTCATATACGAATAAAGCTGACTAATCAAAAATGCGGGCGGTGGGGGGTGGGGGGCGACGCTTGAAATTTTTGCACGGGGCGGCAAAATCCCTGGGGCCGGCTCCGTTTGATAGTGTAACACTGGCCTTAAGCAGGTACGAATACAGTGAATCAGAGTCGGCACCACCTGCAGACACACAGAGTCGCTGTGTCGACCACAACAGAACAGCGCGAGCGCCCCAGACCGAGCAACAGGCCTCTACTGCATACGCACCGTCTGTCAAGTTTAGCAAATGTTCGTAAATCTATAGGACGAAACTATTGTGGATATGTCCCTAGGCTAAGAAACTACTTAAACTAATTTACTGTAAGGACAACAGGCAGACCCATGACCGAGGGAGGACTCGGATCTCCGACGGGAAGGAACCACACCCAGTGTTAAGTACTGCTCCATCTGAGGCGCGACGGTGCAGACAGAAAGCAGGCAGGTTAGCCGCGTATCTGGCGCCAGCTAGAGTCGTCTTGAAGCAGCTGGCGGACGTATCTGCGCGTTATCAGCGGGACGAGTGACCCAGGGTCAGTGTGCCTACAGTGGCCGCGGGGAGCGGACGTGCTGTTCTGCGGCGCGCTGCGCCACCTACAATTGTTTACGTCCGCAGGGTGTGTGGAGCTTGCATGCTGTTCTCGTGCCCCAGCATTGCAGCATTTGTAAGTACAAGTGGAAACTAACAGTTGCAAACACAGTGGATCGCGTGTTTGCACTGTGATCAGTGGATTATGAGTTTCATAACTGTCTAATGTAATGGATCCCTTTGTGTTCAGTACTAAATGGCTTGTCATCAACTGCAAAGTAGTCATTATTTATAACTGAGTTGCATCGAAAGACACATTCACATATAAAATTACACAATATTTCTTAACCCTTTCATTTGCAGTACTGTTTCTTGCCAACAACATATTAAAATCTGATTTACGTGTATTTTGTGCATCAGTCTAATGTTGCACGGTTGTTGGTGAACAACATGCTTTTAGTACTACATCTTGTTTGGTAAGGCTTGTAGCCACTTCTGAGACATTAATCGTCCCATCTTGGAAGTTGTGTACATTGCCATCCATACATGGCTGTGAGTGCTAGTCTGATTCTGGTGGATGCTGTTTTATTTCGGCAGTGAATTGTCTTGTTTTTGGTGCTGCGGCATAGATTATGCTAACAGTATTGATCTGAGAGTGTTAACTATCAACAACAAAAAAAAGTCCCAAGTAATAAAATACCTCGATGCAAACGTCTGTGTTGTGCATGAAATACATGTCGTTGTTGTTGTTGTTGTGGTCTTCAGTCCGGAGACTGGTTTGATGCAGCTCTCCACAATACCCTATCCTGAGCAAGCCTCTTCATCTCCACATAAGAACGACAACCTACATCTGTCTGAATCTGCTTACTGTATCCATCTCTTGGTCTTCCCCTGCGATTTTTTCCCCACACACTTCCCTCCAACGCTAAATTAACAATTCCTTGATGTCTAAGAATGTGTCCTACCAATCTATCCCTTCTTTTAGTCAAGGTATGCCAGAAATTCCTTTTCTCCCCAATTCTGTTCAGTACCTCCTCATTAGTTACGCGATCCACCCACCTAATCTTCAGCATTCTTCTGTAGCACCACATTTCAAAAGCCTCAATCCTCTTCCTGTCCGTACTGTTTATCGTCCATGTCTCACTCCCATACAAGGCAACACTCCATACAAATGCCCTCAGAAAGGACTTCCTTAGGCCTAAATCAATATTCGATGTTAACAAATTTCTCTTTTTCAAAAACGCTTTTCTACCCATTGCCATTCTGCATTTTATATCCTCTGTACTGCGCCCATCATTTGTTATTTTACTGCCCAAGTAACAAAACTCATCTACCTCCTTTATTGCTTCGTTTCCCAATCTAATTCCTTCAGCATCACCTGATGTTCTTACACTGCACTCCATTACCCTAGTTTTGCTCTTGTTAATGTTATACATGTCGTAAGAAAACGTAAGAAAACAATAGTTCGATCAAAAAATTTAAAACACATATTTTGATGTTTAGTGCATTGTATTAATACAGTAACACACAATTTTAATTTTTCCAAAGCTGAATTCATAATGTGGGTCTGAAAGGGTTAACAGATTTTCTTGTTCGTGGCTTTGTTGTCTTCTCTTTAGGTATGATGATGTCTCTAGGTCTACATTATGGTATCTCGTAACTGATGAAACAGTTACGAAATGCAGATAATTCTCCAATGAAGTCAAGTCTCCGTCATTTACATTCTGCACAATTTCAAAAAAAAACCGGCAGAATAAAGTACTTCTGTCTTCAGCAGCTTTATAAAATCGACTTCCTTTTACAACTGCTTCTCGTCAGATGTAGAACAGGAACAAAGATAGTACACAAAGCAAAGAGTGCATATATTTGTCAGTACTAATCGCTGGAACATAGTAAGAAAAAATGAAATGAAATATTCCTATAAAATGCTTCAGTATTGTTTTAAATTAATGAATGACATCTTCCTTAAACACCTTAAGCTGCTATTAAAATTTATTTTTGGCCAAACCGCTGCTTTGATTTCTATCCACCCTGTCAGTGGCATCTGTTACAGAGGAAATATTTTTGTATGTGCACTGATTTCTGAAATAATAGTACTGTATGCTTAATAAGGTATCACTGACAAACAAATAATTACGTCTACATAGATTATTATAATGTGATAACTGACTATACAGTAACATGAACGTAATCATTTATTTACCTTAGGTCACGTGTGTTTCACTTATAAAATTTATAGGATATTCTGCCTGAATTTTATCGAGAATCTAAACATGTGTATGGATATCACCAACCCAATCGAGCCACATCTACATTATGATGATAGAACTTCTAGTAAGGAGATTTACATAATTATAATGTTTAACCTCATGTTGTGACACTTTTTTTTCATACTGTCATCTGATATAAATCTAAAATTAAACACCATTAATTTGTATGTTAATCTCCATACTGTAAGGACAAAGGTCAAACTCTAGTAGGTATGTATATAGTCTAGATTCCCGTTAATATTCAGGTAAAAGAACGTAAAGGTTTTGTAAGTGCCATTCATATCAATAACATACTCTAAATATACCTTTCTGCTAATGTTTAGACAGTTGTTACATTATAAAATTCGATACACATGTAATGATTTGCTCGTCTGTCAATTATACCGTTATTACAGCAGTATTTTTGTAGAAACCAATACAAATACAATATTTTTTCGTCAGTATTAGATGCCACTGATGATGGGTTAAACAAGAACATTGGTCCACCCAATAAAAATAAAGAGTAGCTTATCGTTTTTATAGAGGATGTTATTCGTTAATTACATAAAAGCCACAGAGTACCAAGCACTCAAGATGTTTACACTAATTTATATATTGTAAGTGTGAAAAGGTATTTTTTGAACTTTGATTTAAATGAATTTAATTTCATGTAAATGAAGATATTAATGCAGAGGGACTTTACAACCAGTGTTTTGTTTATGAAAGATCAAAATATAAAAGAGCTGACACTAAGAACGGAAGAAATTGTAAATTGAAGTACAATGACAGGAGAGTAAGCGATGTTATTTTGTCTTTCTGCAATTCACGGAATACGAAAAACAACGGATTTTTAACCCTTAACCGGAATTGTGGGTCAATTTGGATCAGCCGACAACAACCAAAGAGTCTAATAATCTAAACGCGCGGAGTTTCAGTTTTCGCGTATCAGTACATCGTGAGGAGCACCAGAGACCGGGAGCTCGCCGCTTGAAATTCACTGGATGTTGACGTAAGTGCCATCGCTGGGTCCAAGCTGACCCGGTATTCCAGATACGGGAGTTTTTCAGTCATTGTATACTGGTTTATTTGGTGATGTTTCAGGCACTTTATTGCCACAATTCAATGGGTTCCTACTGAAAAAGAAATATTTGATCTATTATTAGACGATATTATTTATGTGATCCTAAAACTGACAGCAAACAGTTACAGAAATGCGTCAGATTCTTTAATCTATATATAAAGCAGAGTGTTCGTTTGTTTGTACGTGTTGCATACAAATCTACAGTTTTGTTCCAATCTTTATGAAATTTTATACACGTAAGCTTCAATCCATGAGGACGGTCGCCGTAACTGTAAGAATCACATACGATATATAGTTCACGAGATATGATGTCATAAACAATGAGATGCGCGAAAAACTGCTGCATTTTGCGACAATGCTGCTCATTTTCTCCTAAACCATTGGATTGATTTCAACTACATTTGGTACACACATTCCTTACCGTCAGGTAACAATTGCCGCATGGTTAAGAATCATATACGGCATATGGTTCAAAAGATATTACGTCATAACCAACAGAAATCGCAAAATATGCCACATAATGCGGCGAGACTTTCGAATGACAGTACTTAGCGACTTGCAACAAACTTTCAACATAATTTCAAACCTTTATTAAACTTCTTTTTGTTGGCAACCATAGTAAAATGATGAAAGGAAAAAGGTTTCTCGCTTACCACTTTTCCGCTGTTTATGGAATAAAACTACGGCTCTCAGTATGACGTTAAAATTTATAATTTGAACACTACAAATTGTAGCGACAGGAAATTTTACAGACAGTATACACACATATAGTTGAATGTATCTTCTAAACTGTTACACAGTACGACAAGTAATTCAAGAGATATGAGCACATAAACAGTAACGTTCCGCTGTTCATGGACTAAAACTACGGCTTTCGATATGACATTACAATTTGCAATTTCTACACTACAAACTGTAGCTGCAGGAAATTTTACAGGCAGTATACACGCATATAGTTGAGTGTACCTCCTAAATTGTATAACAGTACGTCACGTAGTTCAGGAGATATGAGCACATAAAAAGTAATGTTCATGGAAAATCGCACAACACACAACAAGTTTTAATCTATTATTTCTTTGCTACTAATTGTATTCCCAAGAGATCTTACAGACATACATCCCTTATGCAACTGAATATATACCTCAAAAATGGGTTTTCATCTAGTTCAACTATAAATGCCATGTAGAAAAATGTGTTGTGTAACATTTGCCATTCTTATTTTCGATACTGATATACAGATAACATTTGGATACTTTCATGTTTCGTTGTCATTATTTTTGTTTCTGATTGGTGACATAAAGAGTTCATGTGTATTTTAAAAGTAAGTTATGAGAAACCCCACAGTATATGTAGGTTTTTTAATTCAAGTTATTTTTTAATCCTACAGCATTCTAGAGTAAGGTATTACAAATTTTCCTTGAATGTGAGACCTACGACTTAAAAGTAAAAACTAGCGCAAAGTAAAATTTATGGTCAATACTACTAGATTCATATTTCTAATGAAACTTATTTTAATACATTCATTGTGCATTTACATATTAACCCTCTCATGCACGAATTATCAACCCGACAGTGAACAAAATTTCTGATTCATTATTTGCTAACTTAGGACCTATCTTGTGCAGAATTCATCATGATTTATATAAAGTAGTTTCATAGACCAACAGGAAGGTATCCTCAAATGAGTACAGTGAGTACGAAAACTGCTACATTTTACCTCGAATATCTATCAATAATATTAAAGAATATATGAATAGTGTACACTAGTTTGTATTTTTCGTACAATAAAATTGTTTCTGGCAGCAGAAAGTTTACACTTTTCTCAAATGTAAACGTGTTTTCCGACGGTAGTCCCGATCATGACACCTCTTGGCATTAGGAACACCTGACTTGGCTGCCCAGTGTTATACCCCAGGGAAGCGTAATTCGTTGGGTACCGAATGACAGGCTTTCTTTTTATTTCGATGTACAGACAACAATGTGCTTTCATGTAAAGGCCTGCCTCTACTCTTTTTTGTAATCTCTACTTTCCATTCTTTCGTTAGCCCAACGACTAACACTGCCCTCTAGGAGACATTGTAGCATTCATAATTAGTCGTCATATGGGATACGTCAGATTTAAACGTTGACAGAAATTAGACAAAATTTTAGTGTCCTCGTTTGAGGACGCGACGCATGACAGGGTTAATTATACCTTTTATAGGAATTATGTTCATTTTTAATTCAAGGGTTCATATGGACCCACGATTCCAGTTATGTTCGTCCAAATAACTATTCCTGTTAAAAGTTAAAGTGCCATTCGTAATTCCGGATCAAATTATTGCGCGCCGCTGTGTTGTTTGTAGGACAGTGTTGCATATTAGGGAAACAAACGGGATACTGGAGTGTCACAAGTGTAAGAAGAGAACCAGAGTAACTAGGGTTACCAGATGTCCGTCTTCAGAAAAGAGGACATTTCTAGACACATAAAAGAACCTTCTTTCTCTCAATCTCTCGTACTAACAGCTCAAGTACTAGTGATGTCTCTACTGATTATCGGAGTCTTGTTTGTGATACAACTTACGCATCTTATGAAATTTTTTCATCTTCTTACAAATTAAGAAGCATGAAATGTTAAGACCCAGAGAACGAATTACATGACTACATAGCAGTGAAGCCCTAATATTTCATCACTTCACCACTTGCAATTATCGTCTTAAGTGCTGAACATTTTTTCCATACTTATAAGATACCTTGCCGATCACCCCAGTTTTCACCTGAAATTTTTTACGACGCATTATTTACGGAAACCATAGTGCTGGCTTTACGAATCAAGCATTTTTCATCTTCTTACAAATTAAGAAGCATGAAATGTTAAGACCCAGAGAACGAATTACATGACTACATAGCAGTGAAGCCCTAATATTTCATCACTTCACCACTTGCAATTATCGTCTTAAGTGCTGAACATTTTTTCCATACTTATAAGATACCTTGCCGATCACCCCAGTTTTCACCTGAAATTTTTTACGACGCATTATTTACGGAAACCATAGTGCTGGCTTTACGAATCAAGCAACTGCAAAAATCGTCTAAGCGTTCATTGATATATCTATGCTCTCATTTCAGATCAGACCGACGTGACTATATACATGATTAGCACCTAGATTCTAGTGAGTGAATGGAATACGTAGGTATAGATGAACAAATCAGTGAATAAAATAAACTTTTAATTTACCGTACAAAGTTTCGCAATTAATTATTAAAAACTACTCAGTTTTTAGGACAAAAGCTTTAAATCGATGTTTTCAAAACACTGTTTATGTAGTTACGTGTCTGGTCCTAAACAGGCGAATGGTGATGTGGCATCTGACCTTATTTGTGTAAAGTTTTGAACAAGGTTTTAACTGATGTATAATTAACATTGCACTAGCTTTTGATCTTAAAGTCATAAGTGTGGTTGACAGCAACACACAAAACTGCTGAGTCCCAGGAGGAAGACTGAACGTCTTATTTTTGGGTGTCACACAACACTCCGACCGGAGAAAGGGGGGAAGAGTTGTGTATTGCTCTGCCTTGCATTCTTTCAGACGTATGTTTTGAATTGGTCGCCTCGAAGCTCGTATTCCGCGACAATTGCCACGCCAGTTATTTCACTTGTTCCGAAGTACCTTGACCTCAGAGCAGCGGCGGCACAGAAACGAGAAAATTCAAAAATCACATTGTTTCAAGAAAGGTTAAATTCTCTAGAGTTAGTGATTGTGACAGTTCAGAGAGTTGTATTTACGCACTTTCAAGTCAAAGTTCTCGCACAACACAAAAAAGAGGACATTTCCCCATTTTGTTAAAAACCAGACCTGACTATTTTTAGGGTCCAAAAAAGAGGACATGTCCGGCTAAAAGAGGACGTCTGGTAACCCTACTTTCGTCGCGCTCTTTTGTGCAAAGAGCCGTGCCACTTGCTGCCGAAGTGGCCAGACAGCACGCAGTTGGCGGGACTTGGGTGCGCATGCGCGGAAATGGCCACGTGTTGGTCAGTCACGCTGGCGGCGGTTGCGTCACAACCCAGGCGCGTGGCAGCCGCGTAGCAGGCGGTTGCTGCTGCCGGGGAACTGTTTCTACCCGCCAGAAGCGTGCCGAGGGGGCGGCCGTCGAGCTTTCTACTTCTTTCTGTCGCTCACAATGCAACAAAAATGTTTCAAATGCTTAAGGGACTTAACTACGGGGTCATCAGTCCTAGTGTTACCATACGTCCTCTTTTTCCCGGACATGTCCTCTTTTTGAGGCAAGAAAATGTGTCCGGCCGGAGGAAGAAAATTTATTTTTCTGTTATTGGCGACAACGGGTTCGTTCGCACTGCAGTTCCAAACTGTTCGCAACTATTACGCGCATACACAGAGGGGAATTGCCGTTCATAATTTCGCTCTTCGCATGCGTCTGACAGTTGCAAACGATTCAGACCAGTCATGTGGATGCAGTTCTTAGGAATCCCTATCTGGGGGGATGTGGAAAACTGTATCATGTATCTCAATGATCAAACAAATGTAGACATTAATGACACATTGTGCTTTGATCAGTTTTGTAATTTCATAAAAATTTTGTAAGATTGTCGAAGAAAACAGAACATACCAGCAGCTGAAGTGTCGTGTGCATTATTTCAATCACTCATTTTGTGTTGATAGTTATTCTGAACTGCTGAAAGCTGTAGATTTTTTTTTCTATGCCTAGTCATAATGCCAACGAGTGTTTTCTCTTGTGAACACACAGTGGACAAAAGACAGGAATAGATTTAAAATAGAAAATATAAATCTATTGTATAGGTATAGTATAATTTCAAACATTTGAAATGCCTCAGCTCTTATCAGTACTTGTTGAAAAACAAAAAGCTCTTGAGAGAGATTTCGTCGTCTTACAAATATAGTTCGTTCAAAAGTGAAAAATACAAGAATGAGACAATTGAACGTAGTGATGATGACTAAACTGTCAAGGTTCATAATATTTTGTTGTACAACGACCACACAAAGTTACTATTTTTGTTCGTGGTTCATTAATAATGTTGTAAATTACATTAACAATAAAGTGTCCTCTTTTTTATATGAGCTGTCCTCTTTTTCGATGATGTTCATATGGTAACCCTAATCAGTCCCTAAACTTAGAAACTACTTATGAACTAGCTAACACTAAGGACGGCAAAAATATCCAACCCCCGAACGTAGTGGCCGTGCAGACCGTGACTGGCGCGCCTCAGTCCCCTCGGCCACCGCGGCCGGCCACAATACAACCTGTGTTTCGATTTTAAACGATGAGGTGAGTTGACAGTTACTCTCCCCCCCCCCCCCCCCCGCCAGGTCTGCTAAATACGAACACTCCGCGCGCGCGCGCGCGCGCGCGCACACACACACACACACACACACACACACACACACACACACACACACACACACATATCTGAAACAGGGTTGCCAACTTGGGGGTTTTCCTCCCAGATTTAGGAGGGGGTGGATTTTTTCAGGGGGGAATTTAGGGGGAAAGAAATGTTAGGGGGACTTTTAGGGGGGGGGGAAGAAGTGTCGGGGGGATTTTTAGTAGGAAGAAGAGAATTTGTTTATTTTTGCATCAAATGTGTGAGTAGCAATCGGAAGTCGTGTTGCCGTACTGATAGCAGATATTAGTTTCTCCATGAGCTGATGCTTTCTGTTGCCGTAACTGTGGTTCAATTTAATGAAAGTCCAGCTCCCGTTGCATTTATTGGTGCTTTATTTAAGCCCGTTCATTGCCAACCGTGCAGCGTACTGTCAGCCTGTGTTGATTACATTGCCGCTCGTCTGTCACTACTGTCGCGCTGTTTTCACTGTTTCTTCAGTTCATGTTGGCTGCACTGTTTACTTACAACGCACGGAGGCGGCGCATATTTTCCCTATCTCCACCCCCATCCCGTCGCTCAACAATACTAGTTTTTTTTCTCTAGTAAGTTAAGGGACTGGTATTTTCCGAGGACACTGCACTGAAATACAGCTAAGTCACGTGCTATGATCGACAGTCAGCTGCTTTAGCGATCATTGTGTTGTATTGATGATCCATCATTATTTTTACTTTAATGACCAGCTCAACGTGATGTAAATGCATTGTTTTATTGGTCAAAATGGCCACCAAAAATAAGAGAAAGTGTGCACAAAAGTATGCGAGGATCTGGGAAACGGACCCTTTACTGGAAGGTAAGATTGTAATTATTTCTTATTATGAACTATCTTTCGGTATTGCACCCCGACGTTCGTGCCCGTTGGCATGGCTCTTACTTTTTAATACATGGCGGGGGAGAGAAAGTCTCAAAAACAAGGTTTCGTTTATTATTATTATTATTAATCATTTATATTTTTTTATCGAAAAGTAGTGAGGCTGAAGATTCCAGCCGCCACCCCCCCCCCCCGTCTCCCCGTTTCCTTTTTTAGGGGGATTTCTTCCGATTTAGGGGGTGTTTTATAGTAAATTTAGAGGGAATCTTTGTGGGAGAGTTGGCAACTCTGCTCTGAAACACGACAAACGTTGCTCAACGCTATGACGTGCCACAATATTGCAAATGTAACAGACCGAGCGGGAATGGCCGTGCGATCTGGGGCGTCGCGTTATGGATAGCGCGCCTCTGTTTCGTCGTTAGTATGATAGTATACTAGTCCGTTTAAGTAAAGTCTTATCTTTTTCTTGGGTGGCGATCGATTACAATTGTCAATGATCTGGTATGTTTTTACATTAGGTCATACTTTATAAGAGGCATAACAACTGATTTCTTCTCCACATTATACAATTAAAGGAATAAATATTTCGTGTTTGGAACGACAGGAAATGAATAAGTTAGTGTTAACTGCGCCTTTCGTTTTGATGGAGTGAAATAATATTTTCTGACATACTTATTGCATTTCTAGTTGGAAATGATAAAAGAAAGAAGCCGAAAATTATACTGAAATTCATGGGTACATTCACGCCTGAGCCATATTTAGTCATTTTTTCCCTTTTGTAGCTCTCGAAAAATGACGTACCACAAGGTAAAAATATTTGTATACAGCTTGTCCCACGTAACGCCCGAGATTAAAGTAAGAACGAACTAAGTAAAACAGAATAGATAAAAGTAACATTAAAAACATGTAGTTACCTCCTTATAATGGACTTTGAAAGTGTTGTCATACGTGAGGTTTGCCAGTTTTATGTGGGACACGTTGTACTGTACTTCAACCCATCTCCACTTTCAAAAAACTCTACACAGGTCTCAGAACTTTATTATATATTTGTTTTGTTAAGATGCTGTCCGAGGGGAACTGAATTTCTACGAACATTTTACTGTATCGTCTGTTGACAACTTTTTGTGTCTCAATGGTACTTCGATTTGTCTCAGACACTACGGATCAGATCAGTAAAGGATGAGCAGCGTGTGCTACTTTGTGTTTTGTTTTTTGCTTCTTCGTGGGCTTGTCACCAGCAACAAAGTATCCTCACCCACTGTCAGCTGGAGATCGAAGGAAACAAGGTGGTGACCAAAACTTGTTCATTGTCGTCTACTTAGAGCCAGCTAACAGTTCATTGATTTTGTTATTTTATTTCTATTGTAATCACACTGTAGTGATTAATCGGATTTTAATCACACATAAAACAGGTGGTAATGGTCTCATCCCATAAATTTCGACTGACATTTAGGAGAGTTTTTCTTTATGAGAACAGCTAAAATAACATTTCTGAATTTTGTATTCATTTTGCAGTTAGTAGTAATACAAGAAAAAAAGAAACATATTTTCCCAAGTGTTGTTTTAAGAAAAAGCTATCATTCAGAGAGACGTGTATTGGAAACATGCTGCAGATGTGAGATACTTGTGCTGCAGAAGCAACACCTTAGTCCAATCGGCTCGCGCCGGGAATGTCGTCGGCCTGGCGTGACGCGGCTAAAGCGGAGTCCTCTCGTCCCGGTCGGCAGTGTGAACAGCGCCATTTAAAACAATGTGTTTAATCTCTAGGCCCGGCTCGGACCGGTTCGGCTCGGCTCGGCCCAGCCGGCAGGGTGAACACGGCCTTAGAATTACGAACATTTTAATCGAAATTGAAAACGGACTATCTTTGTTCTACAAATTTTTGTTTATTTACGAAACAATTTCCGGCTAGTTAGGCCATCTTCAGTTAACATTTTACAGACTTTGACTACAAGAAATGCAAGTGCTTATGTTGCAATGTTAAATAAAGATACAACACACCAAAACTCTAGTTCTTTGTTTATGACATCAGTTGAAGCTGTCAAATAGATATCTCGCCATTTAGGTTTGTGCTGTGTGATAAATGCCTTCTTATTTAATTCCTAATTTGTGTATTAATTGCGACATCCTATGTTTTTGCATTAACAATTAGAACATTCTGTTTTCTCGGAATCAGTACATACAGTTTGAGTAACGTAATACATCAGACCTTAAGTACAACTCGCAATTTTGCTGGTAATTATTGACACAGCATAAAGAAATTCGGTGTAATGCTATGAGTGCGCGTACTCTAAGTGTTGAACATTTATCAACAATTTTTAAAAATAACTCTAACCACACATTTAGGATTATCCAAAAACGGTTCCGTATTTCGGAAATCGTCCCCTCCCTAAGGGGCCTGGGCAAAATAATTGTATCTCTCCACATAAACGATGCTTGCAACAGTCGACGAAAGTGTTTAAAAAAAATAGTTCACGTTAGATAATAAACGGAATGTGATGGTAACGATTGCCACAAACTGATGTGAGTCCATCTTAATAATCACTCTAGACTTGTAACACAACTACCTTAAACAATTTTTGTCAGTAGACGCCATGGAAACGGTAATCACAAGCAACGAACGATCTAGAGAAGAACTTTGTTTTAAAAATAAAAATTCAAATGTTCAAATGTTTGTTAAGCTTATGGGACTTAACTACGGGGTCATCAGTCCCTAAACTTGCAAACTACTTCAAATGTTCAAATGTTTGTATAGTCTATGGAACTTAACTACGGGGTCATCAGTCCCTAAACTTACGAACTACTTATGAACTACTTACGAACTAGGATGGCACAAATATCCATGCCCGAGGGGGCATTCGAACCCCCGACCGTAGTGGCCGTGCAGGCCGTGACTGGAACGCCTCAGTCCCCTCGGCCACCGCGGCCGGCTAAAATTAATGCGCCTAACAGTAACATGAATACAGTTCGATATCCAATTCGATCGGAAACACACACACAGTGTTCTCTCGGCAAGCTACATAAAACAATTCTTAAAGTCCTATCGATAAACATATGCTAAATGTTTAAACAAAATATCATAAGTTTTATTATTTTAAGCATTCTCTCTCCATGCTCTTCGTTTAGACTACGTACACAACAGCGGACGGACATGTTTACAAACAGCGCGCGTTAGATTATAAACGGGATGTAACGGTAACGATCGCCACAAACATGTGTGTCAGTCTTAACAGATGCTCTTTCGATGTCCAGATTATTTAAAAACAATTCTAAGCAGAGTAAATCACTTGGGACTACCTAAAACAAAAGAAACGTTCCGTTTTTGGAACTGGTCCGCCATCTTAGGTCTATAACCTAAATAACAGTATACTACAGCTTGATACACTCTGTTAGGTATTATAATACAATTTGCAAATGATTGTTAAAGGAAGGGAAGGAAGAAGGATTGGAAAGAAAGGATTGACAGTGGCCGCATTTGATATTAAGCAATGCCGACAATTGAAAATGTGAGCCGGACCGGGAATCGAACCCGGGTCTCCCGCTTCGGGCCAGCGGTCGTCCTAATCACTCGGCCACCCGTGCTCGCCTCCCGTCCGTCTCAAATTCTCACAAGTCGCTCGCTATGTTTGTAGCGCCCCTATTGTTCGTGCCCTCTTACACTCGCCATTAAGGATTCCCGTGCGAGGTCGGACGTATGACCGCATCTGCGGTGAAATAACTGAAGCTAACGCCTTTAAATACTTATTGTATTGGTGTGGTGTCTGTTCTTTCGGACGTCTGAAAGAATTCAGAACAGACACGACACCAATACAATAAGCATAATGCAACTGTAACTCGTATGGTTTGCAAAATTTATATGTATGACATAATAAAGAATTTTATCTGTCACAGGTATGTGACAATGCGCCAAACACGCACTTCGTTTAGACTACGTCTGCAGAAGCCGACGGACGTGTTTGAAAAATAGCACGCGTTAGATAATGAACGAGATGTAACGGTAAAAATCACCACAAACCTGTATATGTCTATCTTAAACACTCGGTAACACAGCAGCAGCAGAAGCCATACTGTTTATATTAAAAAATCGACTTTACTGACGGAAGTAGCGAAAATCGGTAAGGACATCGTATCAGTCTTACTGGCTGGACTAACGACAACCCGCTCTCTCGTACAAATCATACCAGCCGCACTTTGTGACCGCTTTTGAAACAAATCCAGCCAGCGGTTCCCAAATGACAGCGTCAGATGTTCACGCACATTGCGAATGGGATGTGGAGGTGCGCCATGATGAAAACATCAAGGAAGGTAAGACATTAACAAGAAATTCATGGTAGTCAGCCCGTTTTATCTATGTGGTAAGACGTGTAGCCCTATTAACGTATCATCAATAATGCCTGCCCATACGTTGATGAATGGATATAGGCGATAGTGGCGAGTCCGGTTTATAACACTCCCCTTACTAATCGGTTGATTAATCCTGCGACAGATCAACGTCAAAATGACCCGTGTGTTGCCCACAATAAAACCTGAACAAGGCTACCTTTACCAACAAAAAAAAAAAAAAATATTGTGCAAACGAAAACCAACAAGTGAGGGACAGCTGCCACAACGAACTACCACAACAGGCAGCCCGCTCCTCCTACTCTACTGATTACTAATTGTACTGATTTAATTCCGGAACAATCACACACACACAAGTAAGTACTGAAAATTATAGGAAGTAACAAACAATGAAATAGGGCAAATTTGGAAAAAAACTCCGTCGCCAACCCAATAGGGCATCCAGAGTGATTTGTAACTAACCACGACAATTATGAGTGGGAAATCACACACCTTAGTGTTGCAGAACAGAAGGTTGGCAAACACTTTTGCAACTGAATAACTTCTACGAAAAATGATGCTTTGGTTTATAATAACAAAGAAAATAAACGACGTAATAATTTAGAAATGAACTGGTTTAGCTCGGAAACAGTGTTGGATCGGAGACCAATGTTGCACTCAGTTATTAACGTCCCCTCACTAACACTCACCTGCATGAGAATTACACAGTGGGCAACAAAACATTTGATTGACAGAAAATTGGTATGAAATTTAGCAAGAAAGAGAAGAGTTTAAATGTTTTTAAGCTTAAGGGACTTAACTGCGGGTACATCAGTCCCTAAACTTACAAACTACTTATGAACTAGGACGGCACAAATATCCATGCCCGAGGGGGATTCGAACCCCCGACCGTAGTGGCCGTGCAGACCGTGACTGGAGCGCCTCAGTCCCCTCGGCCACCGCGGCCAGCATATTTTTGCTTAGTGATTCTGTCATATAAACACTAATTGTTACCTAAACAGTAAATGTTTTCATTAAAATTGTGTGCCGGAACCGGGACTCGAACCTGGGACCTTTGCCTTTCACGGGCAAGCGCACTACCGACTGTGCTATCCCGACACGCCTCACGATGCCGCCTCACAACTTTACTTCCGCTAGTACCTCGCCTCCTACTTTCCAAACTTCACAGAACCTCTCCTGCGAACCATGCAAGACAAGCACTCCTGGAAGAAAGGATATGGTGGAGACATAACTTAGCCACAGCCTAAGGGATGTTTCCAGAATGAAACTTTCACTCAGCAGCGGAGTGTGCGCTGATATGAAACTTCCTGGCAGATTAAAATTGGCTAAGCCATGTCTCCACCATATCCTTTCTTCTAGTAGTGCTAGTCTTGCATGGTTCGCAGGAGAGCTTCTATGAAGTTTGGAAAGTAGAAGGCGAGGTACTGGCGGAAGTAAAGTTGTGACGCGGCATCGTGAGTCGTGTCGGGATAGCAATGTCGGTAGTGCGCTTGTCCGCGAAAGGCAAAGGTCCCAGGTTCGAGTCCCGGTTCCGGCACACAATTTTAATCTGCCAGGAAGTTTCAGTAAATGGTTTGCTTGTGTTACCGTTCTCCGGCCACATTACAGAGCTGCGCTTCCGCTGTTACTTCGTTTACGTTGTATCTGACCTCGGGACGGTCCAGCGCAGAGCAGTGCTGTGCGGTCTCACTCTTTCCGCAGCTCTCTTTTCGCTCCGTTGCCTGCAATAGCGACACACGGTCGCGGCCGGGACGGTGAACTACAGTGTGCTACGCCCACGGGGCGGGAATGTTGTCCATGCCTGCTTTACACTGGTATCACAGCTATTGTACAAAGCATTGACTTACTGAATAAAAACTAGACCGCTCGCTGGCGCTAGTGTCGGGTCCCCACATTGGACGTGACAGAAGCCGCCATTTGCAGGCCAATCATGCGTAAACATGGTTCGTTCGTGTGCTGCTTTTAAATGTAACAGCGAGAACGGACGCAAAGAGGAATACGGAAACAATGTTACATTTTGCAGATCAGTCATTACTTGTATACTGTATAGAATTTTTACGGAGAAATAAGAAATCATGAGCGTTTGCTTTTGTGTAGGTATCCTCTTACAAAAGATTCTCTAAAACTGAGAAACGTACTTTGGTGCATGTCAAGTACTTATATTTTATTTGCATATAAATTACTAAAAATACTGATTTGAGCTGAATGAATAACTAGGCGTATAAGAGGTATATATCACATCCAAGTATGATGCAGAAGTAGGTCGAATAATTGTTTTTAGACACTTAACAGGTGGTGATTGTACTTCGTAAATGGTCATTACTTGTTGTATACTCAACCACTTTGAGAAGTACTATCTCTGTTAAAAAGTAATGTGCGAATGAAATGGGTATTTAAAATGTCATGAGTTATTACAGTTATTCATACCAAAATTCGAGGAAGTTGAAAGAAAAAATCTATATAACATGGAAAGGAATGTAGACAAAAATGTGATGTACAAAAATAAGCGTGCAAAACATACAGAGTAGTCGGCGAAAACTAAACAGGACCTGACAGAAAATTACGTGAATTAAAAAAATAATCGCTCTCTCTCTCTCTCTGCTACTTTACAGGTTTCATGGAATCATCTTATGCCAATATCTCGATGAAAAGTCGCTCCAACGTAGCAGAAAAGAGCCTTACATTCTTAAAAGCCGTGTCTCTATGCAGACGTTATTTCGAAAATTAGGAAACTTCATTCATTTAAGAATACTTTTTAAAGAGACAGCAATAATCAGTAATTTTTTTAAACTTACATGCGTTTATTTTGTGCTTCATTTTGCTCTTGTTGCGTCTCATACACTTCAAATCACAACCCCAGCGCTAGGATTCTTCCCTACAAATGGCGGCGATCAGCCGCTTCAATTCGGGGACAGTTGCCTCGCTTCTCCGCTACGGTGTGGTAGGGGCTTGGTACAAATATCTCGTAGAAGTTTCACTGATTCCAATAAAACAATTCGTCATAGATACAATTCAGAAGAGTTACGAGATCCGTTTGCAGTTTGGTATGTCTAATGTACATGACTGAATCTCTGTCGCAGTTCATTTACGTTTAAGAAAAGAATTTAACTGTGTTCTTCCTTTCTTTCTTAAAAATGAATTATCTCTATTTAATTGCACTATACATCCCTCCACCGAGTGATATTACTCGGAGTGTCCTGCCTCCAAAGTCCTCACGGAATAGCCAATACTGCAATAAACCTGACACCTAGCGCCATCCGAAACATAGGCGTACTTCCAGTTACTCAATCCCCTTCAGTGGCGAATCCAGAATTTTTGTCTGGAGGGGGGAGGGGTGGGGAGGGGAGGCTGATCTCATAGAAATTTTGTGGAATCGTACGTAAAACTGAAGTCTAAAAGAAACAAATAAAAATACAGGTTGTTGGATGTCCCAATCCGTGCTTGGTTATGCCGTTTTCAGAAGTGGCATAAAATCATCGACCTGATGTTATACAGGGTGTTACAAAAAGGTACGGCCAGACTTTCAGGAAACATTTCTCACATACAAAGATAGAAAATATGTTATGTGTACATGCGTCCGGAAACGCTTAATTTCCATGTTAGAGCTCATTTTGCTACTTCTCTTCAAATCACATTAATCATGGAATGGAAACACACAGCAACAGAACGTACCAGCGTGACTTCAAACACTGTTACAGGAAATGTTCAAAATGTCCTCCGTTAGCGAGGATACATGCATCCACTCTCCGTCGCATGGAATTCCTGATGCGCTGATGCAGCCCTGGAGAATGGCGTATTGTATCACAGCCGTCCAAAATAAAGAGCACGAAGAGTGTCTACATTTGGTACCGGGGTTGCGTAGACAAGAGCTTTCAAATGCCCCCATAAATGAAAGTCAAGAGGGTTGAGGTCAGGAGAGCGTGGAGGCCATGGAATTGGTCCGCCTCTACCAATCCATCGGTCACCGAATCTGTTGTTGAGAAGCGTACGAACACGTCGACTGAAATGTGCAGGAGCTCCATCGTGCATGAACCACATGTTGTGTCGTACTTGTAAAGGCACATGTTCTAGCAACACAGGTAGAGGATCCCGTATGAAATCATGATAACGTGCTCCAATGAGCGTAGGTGGAAGAACATGAGGCCCAATCAAGACATCAACAACAATTCCTGCCCAAACTTTCACAGAAAATCTGAGTTTATGACGTGATTGCACAATTGCGTGCGGATTCTCGTCAGCCCACACATGTAGATTGTGAAAATTTACAATTTGATCACGTTGGAATGAAGCCTCATCCGTGCTAAAAGAGCTCTAACATGGAAATTAAGCGTTTCCGAACATATGTTCACATAACATATTTTCTTTCTTTGTGTGTGAGGAAAGTTTCCTGAAAGTTTGGCCGTACCTTTTTGTAACACCCTGTATTGAGAGGTTTTCCTCATGCTTTGAGGGTGGGGCTGCAGCCCCATAGCCCCCCCTCCCTTTACCCCTCGTTTCGCCACTGGTCCTCTTGTAGCACATACTGAGGCACAGGCAGAAACTACGTAGAAGACAAACTGAAAATAAAGGCGTGGTTACAGTGGCAAGAGCTCAAACAGCGCCCACGACCAGTCCATCCGCAGAAGAGTCGAATATCTGGAAGAGGCGCGCGCTCGCACTCATGGCCAGCTACGCTCCCGCAATAAAAACACAGCCAGGTAAACATCACTGTGCAGCTACGGCTGCATCTGTTTGGGGGAGTATGTACAGCACCGTCACTTCCTGCCCATCTCGCTGCAGCAGCGACTGATTCCTGGAACAACGAGTCGCAATAAGGCTCTGTGTGAGCTCGATTCTCTCCGCTTTTATCTTTGCAGTATTTTCACGAGATACGTTCAAGGAAGCAGAATATTTGTTGACTCATCCGGGAAAGTGCGCTCTCGTAACTTTTAACAGTGAACCACGCCATCGTGCTGCAAGCCGTTCTCGCATCGCCTGCCACTGGAGTTGATCAACACCTCCATGACCGTTACGCGATTACTAAATAAAACTGTAACGAACTGCACTTCTTTCTATATAATTTTTAAAAATTCCAACAGTCACTTGGAATCATACTTGTTTTATTTTATTAACCTCTTTTCGAACGTTCACAGGTTCATCTTCAGACGGTGTATGTGTTACAGTTTCATTTCAAGCGTGATTAATATAAAGGGAAATTCGCAATTATTTATTTAAGATGACCAGTTTCAACACTCAATGGTCTCATTTTCTGGTCTCCTACAGTTGGCATTACACTCCTTATTAAAGAGCCGTACATAAAATCTGAGGTTGTTCTGGTTGATTGTCAGATCTAAATTCATATGCTGGTGGATAGATATAAAATGGATGGCTGGTCAAAAAACAGTAAAAAAATGTTCAAATGTTTGTTAAGCTTAAGGGACTTGACTGCGGGGTTATCAGTCCCTAAACTTACAAACTACTTATGAACTAGCTAATACTAAAGACGGCACAAATATCCATGCCCGAGGGGGGATTCGAACCCCCGACCGTAGTGGCCGTGGAGACCGTGACTGGAGCGCCTCAGTCCCCGCGGCCACCGCGGCCGGCAAAAAAAAAAAAAAAAAAAAAATAAATAAATAAATAAATAAATAAATAAAAACCAGTAAAATATACATAACCTCTGCTCAACCAGACATGTGCACTATGGTGGTTCTTATTTTACGTATATCTTAATTATTTACTTTTGACCAGCCATCCATTTTATATCTATCAACCAGCACAAGATGTAATTATAATTATAAATTTACAAAACCTGAGACTGTTTTGCGTCTCGAAAATGTTGAAGACATTAAAGTTAATGGTGAAGCTTTGAATTAAAATTTGTGACGCGGCCGGGAATAGAACCCGGCCCTCCATGCTCATTGGGCAGATGTCTTTTTTTTTTCTACCTCCCGCTTTCTTCACTAGCGGTTGGTGTTTTTTTTTTTTTTTTTTTAATGAACAAAAACTAAAAGGATACAGGTGTAAATTTATTAGGAGAGGCTAGGGCTAGTATATTAAACAGGTTCGACTTTTTTTCAGTGTAGACAACATAATTCTTCTTATAGAGGGCCTTTTTCTTTTTTTCTTTTTCTTTTTTTTTTTTTTTTTTTAAGTAAATCTTTTCACCGGCCTTCTCGCATATGAATGTTTGTCTGTATGTCATCTATGTGTTCATAAACCATTCATTCGATTGCAATGAAATTTTGGTGAACTGTTCACAGTAGGCTCACGAAGGTTACTGAACCAAACACAAATGAGCGCGACACATAGCTCAGGAGATATGACGTCATTTACCACTGGTACAACTAATTCATTACAATGGTTTGCTTGTGCCCGCCAAAGAGTAGCGGACGTCCCAAGTTAGAGTGAAGTGCATGTGGAGCGTAATAATGTGGAGTCTTTGCTATGATGCTCGTCTCACTAAACCTTATTTCGTGATGTAGTTACCGTGTTGACACATTACGTCTTTAACATCCATTTACGACCGGAAATAGACGCAGGACGAAATTTTGTGAGAGACATTTTTGTATCGCTAATAAGGAATCACGCTGCGAAGTCAGAGTG
This sequence comes from Locusta migratoria, assembly GCA_026315105.1. NCBI lineage: Eukaryota > Metazoa > Arthropoda > Insecta > Orthoptera > Acrididae > Locusta > Locusta migratoria. The sequence goes on from CM048744.1 coordinate 671,033,759, forward strand.
CACGAATTTTATTCACTATTTTTGTATGCGGATCCAATGCTAAACTGTATATTCTATAGGTATTGTTGTGTACTTGTTCTCTTGAAAAAATTCAGGTTTCGCGCGAGGCTATCGCAAGGCTTACGCCTGGCAGTGAGCAAATGTGACAGGCTGGTCGCAATGTGAAGCCGATAGCGTGGGTTGCAGCCTTGGTTGTAAGACTGTTTTCTGACCAAATTCCAGATCGTAATGATCTGCTTGAATAAGAGTGTATGTATGGGCTATGGCTTCCACCGAATTCCATTTCCCGCAATTTGGCGTTGCAATTACGTTCATTCTATGCTTCTTCTCTAAAGAAAGAAGTTGCTGTGACCAAATTTACCCAAATCGCCCTCACGACAGTGAGAAAGACCTTGGAATGAACGTCATTCCAAATTAGAGCCCAATCCGCTGTTCAGGGAGTAAAACTGCGGCATTCGGTAAGACGTTATAATTTATAATTTCTACACTAAAAATTGTTCTCGCACGAAACTTTACAGGTTGTACACACACATACAACTAAATGTACCTTCGTAATTGCTCCAGTACGACAATTAGTACTTGAGATAGCAGACATAGACAGTTACGTTCATGAAAAACTGCGTCATCATGCAACATATTTTAATATAGGCTACATCTTCTTTACAACTAATCGCATTCGCAACAGATTTTACAAACACACGTCACTTACACAAATGAATATACACCCGCAAAATTACACAAATTAATTTAATAAATGTGAGATCATAGATACATCCACGGGTAAAAACCTGTCGCATCATGCTCCACGTTTTAATACATTTCTTATTTATTACTAATACATTCCTGTATTCCAGTCAGCTTAAGGAAATTCCTCAAAGCTGATAGTGTTGTTGATAACTTTGGCACAGGGCCGCAGGCGAAAGCAATAGACTTCTATAGAGCTACAAGGAGACAGTGAATCTGTACATCCAAAAATACCCATTATTTTTCGATACGCCGCGCGGGAGTAGCCGAGCGGTCTGGAGCGCCACGTTACGGATTGCGCGGCTTCCGCGTCGGAGGTTCGAATCCTTCCTCGGGCATGGATGTGTGTATTGTCCTTAGGTTAGTTTAACTTAGTTTAAGAAGTCTGTAAGACTAGGGACTGATAACCAACGTAGTTTGGTCCCATAGGATTACAAACATTTGAACATTTGATTTAAAAGAAATCTACTTTTTAACTTCACGAGACTGCAGTTTCCAGAGAGACTTGAATTTTCTGTTACGATTAATAAATCACAGGGAAATCCAATAAATACTGCGGTGTGGATTTGACATCTCTATATTTCTGACACGCATGATCAAGGGTAGGAGCACCAAAGAATTTATTCGTACTAGCTACTGGACAAGTAATAAGCAACAGTGTTTATAAGTAGACTGAAATGCACCAACAGCTGTAATTTTAATTTATCTTATTAATTATTGGCAACTAGTTTCGGTGGCAATGTCACCCTCTCCAGGCCCTACATTTAAAAGAACAAAATTGTTTGAGGCATCGGGTTATACAGAAACATTTGAGCCGCATGGTTAAACAGAAGTACAGTACATAGATAATGATAAAGTACAATCCAAGTATAAAACATAATTTAAAACATCTTTAGGTACTACATTTAAAAGACCAAAATTGTATGATCCATATGGTAGCTCAGGAATACAATAAATAATAACATAGTGTAAGGTAGGTGTATACCCTAATATTGAAATGTTTATGTTACAGGTAGGTATGACTTGGGTATAAACAATAGGTAAAATGAAGAAAGCAATTCATGTTCCTCTAGTGAACTGCAGTTTGATAATCAAGTGATTGGTAGAAATATTCTCATTCTCTTTATTCCGCTTGCTGCCTGGAGTAAAATTCAGAGCTACCGGCACCTAATTTTTTCCGAAGTGAAACTGCAGCAGCAGCCTGAACTCTATCTAGGGCACTCTTTAATGAGATTTAATCCTATCTTTTACATCTTCCGACATAAATTTAATTACCTTGTACACAACATCTCGTGCCTGGTTATCAACAGTACTTGGAGACTGCGATGCCGCGCCGTGTATGGTGCTCCATCAATAGAAGTGGCTGAAGTAGAATGATGTGGCCTCCCCTCAGAATGAACTCGCTTAGGACGGAAACTCAGCACCGCGAATCCGTTACAGCATCCAGACCAGCTGAGTTCGGCGTTGTTGGAGTTTCTATCTTACTGAGCTTTAGGTTGCTATTGGGTGTGCTTATGAAGCGTTATTTAGTTAGCTACCTTTTAGAATGTCACACACTGTCTGTAGCTGTTTAGTTTTTTAATCACCTTTATCAGTGTAAGAAAAGAACATACTTAAGTAGTTCAGAAAAAAAGAAAATAAACTGACAGTTCAAAAAGAAAGTATTAGCAGCCTACCTAAACTAACATTGTTATTTCCTTTTTTGTCCTCTCCTTCCACAGTTGTTTTTTTACAGTATAATGTAGATGTTTATGTAAACCGTCTAAGACTTATTAAATTTCGTGAAAGTGTGGCATATGGTTCAAAAATAGCAAATTCACGTTTATCTTTCTTCTTGTCTGAAGAGTGGAATACTTTCCAGTCGTATTTGCTGCAGTATCTTACCTCTTTATCGAACTGTCAAAGCCATCCAAAAACTTTAAAACAGTATCTGCTATTTTTTGAACCCTATGCTGCTCCATAGGCAAATATTGCAAAAGTCTCTCAACAGATTGACCATCTTTTACGTACCGAACGATGAAAGCTGGTTAACACGGGAGAGATCTGATAAGGAATCAACGCTAGTAGTAGTTGGTGCTTTTAATTCGTCGTTAACACTTTCTGCCCTATTACATTAATAAAGTCATTGCGAATATTTGAAGAAATAATACGATGTATTTCCTTTGCCATAATTTCGTATATTTTTAGCAAGCAAAGGGTAAAATTAGCTTATTAATTCCAAGCATCCCAAATAATTTCAGTTGTTTTCAGACGCCAAAATGTTGTAATTTCGACTAAATCCTAGTCCCCTTGACGCCAAAGATTCACAACTGCAACAGTTCTTTATACAACGCTTTGCCAAACGTTAACCTGAACATTAAATTGGGAAAACAATCCGGTACCCACGCTTCCAGCAATTTTACTTCTTGCGACTTAATTATCATTGATTTGCTGTGCTGTAAAAGTTCTCACACTCTTTTAATGAGTTATTTATATGTTTCCTATCTTTGTATCCCCTGGAAGAACTTAAATTATTCTCCACGGTATTATTGAATAGATGTCAACAATAACACCACACGGATTTCATTGATGGTGAAAACAGAAACCACACACCCATCATTCGTAAATTTGTGAATGTAAGCACTCCTACTTAATTTCATTGTTTTAGTTTTACCCCTTTCGCCAGAAACACGTGTAGAAGTTTCTTAGAAGTCGCTATTTTTACTTTGAAAAACTATGGGATCATGTGAATCGAAATATATTCCGTTAAAATTTCATCACAGTACTTCCCAGGGTCGTGAGATATATTTTCTAACATTCTACTGTTTGGTGAATCCAAGTGGCTTTAGATGGAAGAATCATGCTGTGATGCTTGTACAGCTGTTTTAAGAAATTCTGTCTCCCATTTAAAAGTGAACCACTGGCACAATATTCAGTATACTAGTACAGACATGTTGATGATATTCTTTGCCTATGGAAAGGTTCCACCAGACAACTTGAAAAATTCTTGGAAAATATGAACCAGTGGCATTCAAACAGTAGGGTTAGCATGGAGTTAGGAGGTCCCACGTTAATTTTCTTGACATCAGCATACTAATAGAAAATAGAAGCCATAAATTTAAGATCTTAAGGAAAGACGCCTTTACTGACAGCTTCATCCCGGCTTCTTCTCAGCACCCAACAACGTACAAACATGCAGCGTTCCACCATATGATAAACCGACTCCTGTCCATTCTCATGACCCAAGAAGAACATGACCAAGAACTAGACACAATAAAAACCATAGCAACAAATAATCAATTTCATTCCTCCATAACTGACAAAATTCTTGACAAGAAAAAGAAGAAAGTAGCAAGATCCCTAATCAACCCAATAAGCTCCACTGAAAAATCAACAAGTAAATGGTGTAGGTTACCTTTCATAGGTAAAATTTCCAATAGGCTATGTAACATTTTGAAAGCAAAGCACTTTTCAGTATATTTCTACGTCCCACATAACTTAAGTAAAAGTCTGTTCAATTCAAAGGACAGACAGACAGCCATTATGAACGACGTAGTCCTACTCATATCCCGGCGGCCTCCTGTGATAATGTTGGCAACAGATGTTGAATAACGAGAATCATGTGACATCGTCATAAGCCAATCGCGTGACACGCAAATATTTTGTCGTGAAATCAAGCATACAGCAAGAACAGCAGTATTTATCTACACTCTATGTGGTTCGGTCATCTTTGCAACCATTTTATATCGTGCTATTGATGTTGCCAACATAAAAACACGAGGCCGCCAGGATAGAAAGTAAAATTTTACCGAATCAGATACATCCGTTGTTGTCACATCTCATTATGCCCAGCACTTTCACGTGAAACTCTTTTGTATAGCGTCTCATGATTCACACAGTCTTACAATTCATTCCAAATTCCTATTCAAGTGAAAACTGTTACAAATCAATATTCACACTTATCCAATATCGTTTTCAGAAATGTAATTTGCCAGTTGCTTTCGGCGCTGCTGTTGCAATATGTAACAAAATTGAGAATAACGACGTATAATATCAAATATATAAGTTTTTAACTTCTCGGCGCGTTTTCCTCAATACTTTACCGACGATCGACAGAGACAAAGTTGAAAATGCAGATAGGCTAACAAATGAATAATAGAGCGCTACACTACAGTCACAGTCATACTTCGATTAGTTGGTGTGTGTGATTTAATTATTACTATTTCTCATCTCAACGATAGAAGTGTTTTCAGAAGTTTCCTTCAAACAGAGAATTACACACTGTAATGTTAACTTTATGAACACAACATAACATTGAATTTATATCGTTCCGGAGTACGGACTTAATTTCACGTTTTGTATGAAAAAAGTTATGAACATTCATTGTTTTTGACAATTACTTCTACTTAAATTTGACATCTTAGCCTGGGGGACTGAGTTTATTGACAGAACGATCCAACAAGGATTCTGTGTTTGCTGACATAGGGCCGAAACCCTAAAAACCATGATCTACACAGGTCCTTCTTTAACAACCGTTGCGAAGCACGGGCATATAAGCTAGTTTTTATATATTAGATGAAGCATCAAGTAGATGATATTGCGTAACTTGTGTATCATTACAACTGATGAGTCAAATTTTGTTCCATAACAGGAGTCCGAACACCCGCGGCAGAGACAACATACTGTTCGAAACTATGTGGTCAGTTAGAAACATTTGAGATTAGCCTGAATGCTACGTACTTCTATCTACTCATATTGGTCAGGTAATTTTCTTTTCGCCTTATCATTAGCCCTCTGTGTTTCTAGACACGATTTTACGTCACTAATGGAGTGCGAGTACATCGGAAACTACACGGGCCGATACATCCCGCTTGGAACATAAGGACATTTTTCAAGCCGATGCTGGAAGTAGTCTGTGGTGAGGTATATTATGGCGGTAGCGCTGGAATGTTATTGTGTATCACTAGGGAACCGCTCAAGAACTGCTGTTCTATCAGATCGTTGAAGAAAGTGATCTGATAGAACAGTAGTTCGTGAGCGGTTCCCTAGTGAGACACAATGACATTCCATCGCTACGGCGTTAACATTCCTCACCATAGTCTACTTCTTCCAGCATCGGCTTGAAAAATGTGTTTCATCAGATCATTTTCTTCGCCAGACCCGGTGGTGTTGTGATAAAACGCTGGACTGCAAACCGAAAGATCGCGAGTTCGAAACCCGGCCGGACCTCGAACTTTTTTTCAGTCTGCGTTTAATCCCCCAGCCTTCACTTCTCAGCTATGTGATAAGGCGCCAGAAACGACACGTGGTTCGGATTCCACGTTAAACTGTATGTCCCATTTCTCCGGTTGGATAATCGGGATAGTCTAGGGACACGCAAGTCGCCGAAGTGGCGTCCAATTGAAAGACTTGCACCAGGCCAATGAGCCCCACGAAATTATTACTTCTAGCAAGACTATGGACTGTCTCATCGAACTCTGATTCTGTGACTATGACCGGGGGATACTCCACGGAAGCGAGTCTCTCCACTCTTCCCCACTACTCCACTAACCAACTCATGTCATCTTCCTCTGAAGGAGGCGGTCAAGAAATGAATCATGTAGGGTGATCAGTAGTCCACGGCAATAATCTCACGACACGTCATTTCCGCTATATTGATGAAAATTGGGGGGGGGGTGAGCAGGGGTAATTACGAGCAGCTACATGACTGACAAAACCAGTGTTCCTCAACCTGTGGATCGCAAACCCTAGGGTGTTGCACCAAAAAGCAACCACTCCAGTTTATGTATCAATAGGAAGGAGCTTTCTAATACCACAACATGGGTCTAATAAAACTGAAATTTCTATAGTACAGGACGTACCAAAATTAATATCGGGTATTTAAAGCTTTACAGAATTTAAATACAGTGACTTTATAATTATAAATTACACATTTAATGAACGCGCTAGACAGTTTGTCATACAAGTGGTCAATGTGAGCACTCTTCGTCACACGGCACACACCGAGTCGATAGCCGAGCTCGTCCCATACCTTGCTCAGTGTGACCGGAGAAACTGATGTAGTCGCAGCTTCAGTACACCCGGGCCTTTACAAATCTCCACAGGTAAAAATAGCAAGGTGTCACATCTGGTGAACAAATGTTCAAATGTTTGTTGAACTTATGGGACTTAACTACGGGGTCATCAGTCCCTAAGCTTACAAACTACTTATGAACTAGCTAAGACTAAGGACGGCACAAATATCCACGCCTGAGGGGGGATTCGAACCCCCGACCGTAGTGGCCGTGCAGACCGTGACTGGAGCGCCTCAGTCCCCTCGGCCACCGCGGCCGGCGCATCTGGTGAACGTGGAGACCATGCGAAACAAGCTCTGTCATCCGACCCCTTCGGCCAATCCATCGGTAGGGAGAAACGTTGTTTAACCAATCGCGTACGAAGGCATGCCAATGAGGCGGCGCACCATCTTGCTGGCAAATAAGAGTTCTGTGGTTTAGTTTCATGTAACTGAAGAAACAGCCGTTGTTTTGCACATCAAAATCAGAAACACCAGTTAAAGTTGCTTTTGATTACAAGGCTTGCAACGAACTCTGCGTGAGCCGTGTGATAAAGATGCTCACATTGAACACTTGAAGGACAAACTGAGTTACTCGCTCACTTGATGTATAATTTTTAATGGTAAGATCACCGTAATAAATTCAACAATGATTTAAATCCCCGATATTTATTTCGGTACACCCTGTATTAATTTTGAAGTGAAAAGGACGCAAAGCCTGAAATGTTTTTCGGAATCCATTGAATGCTAAATGAACATGATTCAATAAGTAATTTTGTGAAATTCGAACAATGTATCTATTTCTTCACAAACTGAACTTAAAAATTCAAATGTTAAACCGCAGTTATCAGAGTTGAAGGGCATGAAAGGGATGCAGAGGTAGGGAAGGGTGTAAGACAGGGTAGTAGCCATTCCCCGATGTTATTCAATTTGTACATTGAGCAAGCTATAAACGAAAGCAAGGATAAATTAGGAAAAGGAATTAAAGTTCAGGGTAAAGAAATGAAAACCTTCCGTTTTGCTGATGACTTTGTAATTCTATCAGAGACAACAAAGGATCAGGTGGAGCAATTGAACGGAATGGACAGTGTGCTGAAAGGAGCATATAAGATGAGCATTAACAAGAGCAAAACAAGGGGAATGGTATGTAGTCCTAGAAAATTAGGCGATGATGAAGGAATTAAATTAGGTAACGAATCAATAAAGGTGGTAAATGAGTTTTGTTACTTGGGCAGTAAAATAACATATGATGGGCGCAGTACAGAGGGCATAAAATGCAGAATGGCAATGGGAAGAAAAGCGTTTTTGAAAAAGAGACATTTGTTAACATCGAATATTAATTTAAGCGTAAAAAGGTTCTTTTTGAAGGCATTTGTGTGGAGTGTTGCCTTGTATGGGAGTGAAACATGGACGATAAACAGTGAGAACAGGAAGAGGATAGAGGCTTTTGAAATGTGGTGCTACAGAAGAATGCTGAAGATTAGGTCGGTGGATCGCATAACAAATGAGGAGGTACTGAAAAGAATTGGGAGAAAAGGAATTTCTGGCATACCTTGACTAAAAGAAGGGATCGATTGGTAGGACACATTCTTAGACATCAAGGAATCGTGAATTTAGCGTTGGAGGGAAGTGTATGGCGTAAAGTCGCAGAGGGAGACCAAGAGATGGGTACAGTAAGCAGATTCAAGTGGATGTGGGTTGCCGTTCCTATTAGGAAACCAGTCTCCGGACTGAAGACCACAACAACAACAATATAATAGAAATAATAATAAAGTGTGGTACCTACCTTAAAATACCTTTAAGATATTGCAAGCAGTCACTACCTAACTACTGTTGTGCAAAATACTACATTGCTTTATAGGAAACTTCAGAATATGGGTAGTGTAATATAGTAGTACCACGACTTACGAAGTATTTCAGCTGGATTTTAATAGCCATTGTCTTGTTAAAAGTAGCAGTCTGTGCCTCAGCCCAAACTATCAACAGTTTATGAGGGATTTTCCTATACGATATTTAACTACTGAATTCTATTGATGGTTCCTTCAACCAAATGCTGTTGTTGGTTGAATGTCATTGGAATCCAGCTTAGAAAAAGTCTACTGTTATTTACAAAGATGTTAACTTTAGTTATACCTATAAACAGCACCTTGTACTAGGAACTTGGGTTCTTGAGCAAATAAAAATCTATATTTTTGACTCATCTTGTTATTTCGTTGTTTTCTTCTGGGTACCCTAGCTTCGTAGTCTTCACTGCTTAAAATATAGCAAAAAGCCCTTGGTTCAAATGTTTAAATATATAAGACCAAACTGATGTCATTAGTCCCTAGCTTTACAAACTACTCAAACTAACAAATTAACCTTAGGCAACACACACACACTTGGCAGATGAGGACTCCAACCTCCAGTGGAGCGGCCGCACAGCCCCTGACAAGGCGCCTGGTCCTTATGCAGGATGCTAATTTGGTTTATGAATACAGATTGGGAAGGAAATCGCACACTTATAGGTTACCAAATAATATCTCTGGTTGTGATCATTTGTAATGCATTAAGTCAGTGTTTCTCAAGCTGTGAGTCGTGGCCCCCACTGAGCGGGTCGCTAAGTCTTGTTCGGGGGGGCTCAAAGTCTCGGTAGGAAGTGCTTTCGTCATAAAACAACCATCTCAGTGTACGTCTGAGTACTAGGGGGTTCCATAATACCAAAACATAGACCTAAAAAAATAAATTTCTCCTACACTAATTCTGAATTGAATAGTACGTAGATTGTTTTACAATAAATATATTGAGTTAACGATGAATAATCAAAATGTTTATAAACCTTTTGGACCAAACTACTGTGCTCATTAGTCCCTAGACTTATAAACTACTTAAAGTACCTTACACTATGGGAAACACACACACACGCGCGTATGTCCGAGGGAGGCCTCGAACCTCCAACGGGAGCGGCCGCCCAGTCCGTAGCATGATGTAGCCGCTCTGCGCGGTGTTGAATAACGCAAAGTCTGAAAACCTCCAAACCAGTCGCTACCTAAATGAACAAATTAGCTTGCAGAATTCACTTTGGCTCGATAGCACAGTGGTAGAGTGGCAGACTATGAATCCAAAGGTCGAGGTATAGACCCCTGCCAGGTCATACGATATTTATCTATCACTTTCCACTTCTTTCACCTCTCGGAATGTTGTGGAAAATTTCGAGTAGCACCGCGGGTTCTGAATCCACGTTAAACTGTAGGTTCTCCTATAACCGGCTGTGTAAGTCAGTTCGAAGCTCGGAAGAAGGCAATGGCATATCACCTCCAAACAGGATCATCCCTAGTAAAGCACTGTGGTGTTTTTGCTTAACTGTATACTTGCTGTATTAGGCGATATAAAATGAAACATAAAATAATATTCCTTCAATAAAAAATCGTCTTGATTGCAGATTGTTTTGTTCTTCAATGACGCTTTTCGCCCTTTAACAGGGCATCCTCAAATCATCTGTGTGACAAAATTTACACAAAATTACAAGGCGGAATTACAAAACGGGGGTAGTGGGACATGGGATAGTACAAATAATAAAGGTTACAAGGCGCTCTCCATGGTGTGACACCGTAAGTTGTTTTGCGGTGTTTCTATGTTTTTGGAATTTTGGATTTCCTTGTAGCCATAGAAATGATCGAGTAACGACGAAGTAGAGTTGGAACATACTCGGTAATGATGTTAAAAGCAAAATAAATAAATAAATAAAATAAAAAAATCTATTTTAAATTACTTTAATAGAAGTAGGGGTCCCGGAAACCACAAAAGAAGCCCATGTTTACAACTGCGATCACGCGCGGTGGGCGGGCGTGGTGTGCGGCTCCGTCGACTTGTTTAAAATCAGATGTTTGTTAAGCTTATGGAACTTAACTGCGGGGTCATCAATCCCTAAACTTACAAACTACTTATAAACTAATTTATACTAAAGACGACACAAACATCTATGCCCGAGTGGGGATTCGAACCTCCGACGGGGAACAGCCTCACGCATCGGAGCATAGCGCCTCAATGCGCTCGGACACTCCACCGCGGCTTGCCGACTTGTACAAACTAAGGGAATCTGGGTAGGGAGTGAGATAGGAAGCTGGTGTAGAAGACGGGACAGATGGATTCTAGCTATCTGAATACAAATTTAAAAATTAAATGTTTGTAAATCTATCGTACCAAACTGCGTGGTCATCAGTCCGTAGCTTACAAACTACTTAAACTAAGGTACACTAACCTAAGGACAACACACACCCATGCCCTAGGGACGACTCGAACCTCCGACGGCGAGCAACCGCGCACTCCGCAGCGGAGCGCCTTAGATCGCTCAGCTACTCCACCGCGGCAATATAAATTTAACGAGAGGGAGGTTATTCAGCAGGACAGAGGTTAATAGATTGTTTGTGTTGGTACTTATAAATAAAATGAATTACAGTACTTTATTTGATCAGAATCATCATAACATCGAGAAATGTTTGATCTTTGCATGCCAACTGCTCATCTACGTGTGGGTGTCCAAAGTAAGTGCGCGTCGCCCTCGCTTGTTTGTATACTATCTACTTAGCACAAAATTAGCCCATGTCCCACTACCCCCGTTTTGTAATTACGTCTTGTAATTTTGTGTACATTCTGTCACGCAGATAATCTGAGAAGGCCCTGCTAAAGGGCGAAACGCTTCATTAAAGAATAAAACAGTCTGCAGTCAAGACGGTTTTTTATTGAAGGAATAAAATGGAACATGTCAAACGGATATGTGGCAACTCCAGCAGTGTTATCATGTCACTTTACTCCGGCAAAATAAAGCTCAGTGACACACGAGAGCGACGACATTAGAGTGGAATGAGTACGAAGCAGAAGAAATCGCGAGAATGGCCGACGTCGCCACAACGGGTAATTGGTGTTGGAAACGTCAGATGACTGGCGCCCGCTACTCAGCAGAGGGGGCCTGAATGGACTGCGCAGCGCGAGCAGAAATTCGTCGTTCTGCGCATGACGTCACAGCCGAAGCACGTGGCAGCTGCTTCTTGTTTACTGTGTATAAGTGCGAACTTTTTTTTCGTTTTTTCGTGTGTTTTACAACAGAAAATTCGATGCCTCTAATTCAGTTTAATATAATAATTATTCGTTTGACATTTTAAATGCTCGCAGAATCGTTGACAAAAAGACATTAGCAAGTGCGTATGGAACAGACGAGCAGCTCCAAGAAACAATTCTCAGCAAAATGTATTTGTGCTGTGAAACAACGCAGATTGGAAACCGAAGGCAGCTGTTGCCATTTCAGATAGGACTCTTAATGGCAATTAACTCTATATTTGGCCTTCATTCTGACATTTTGTCACTAGGCATTAAGTATATATTAACAGCACAGCTCAACCAGGACTGTCTTGAAAATTTGTTTTCACAGAGTAGAGGCACTGTCTATTTCTATTAGCATCCTCTCTATATATAAGTAAAATATCGGCTGCGTTTGTTGCTTCTGGAAAAGAATGCCCAAGACATTCCACTGTCTAATACTTCGTCTGTGAGATAGGCAGAAGACTCACAACAATTCCTGTCATCCAGTCTGCTGTGCGGAATTTTGCCGGATATATCTGAAGCATTGGCCATGTGAGATGGGGAAGCAGAGAGCCAAGACATAAGTTTTAGTTGTAAGACTGCTGCACATGTTGAATGTCCAGGTGAAAGACTCAGATAAATTGCACGCCGTGCTGCTAAATATGACACCTCACTGGGGATGTCGTCAAATAAACTGCTTTGTTCTCTTCCAAAACACCTCGCAGAATACGGGTGGGTAGAATTTCTATCACGAGTTGGTTTGTTAGAGCTGTCTCACGAGTGGATGCGAAAGATCTCAGAGTTTGAGCTGTTCAGCGAGATTAGCGGAAGTGACCTTCTTTCAAAAGAAAAAATTATTTCTAAGAGAATAGCCGACGTAATTTCGCCGAAATATCTTCACGTGCCACCAGAGGTCATTAAAATATTCTTACGGGCCCGAGTTTTTATTAAAGTGCGCTATATCAACATGAAGTTGAAGAAAGAGAATGCTGCGGCATCAATGAGGCTAAAATCAATTCAGTGGCATTCATCAGCTGTCGGAAGGATTTAACGAGGTATGTAACTGCAATAACCAATGCGTAAACAGTTAACTTTTGTGTGTTTAGTGGTGATGTATGTGACGGCACAGCGCCGCTTCGCACCCCTCGCTGGCAGTTCTGCATCGCCACTGACGTCATTTCAGCGGCCAATAGCAGGTCGTTTCGCTTCGGGCCCAACGTTTTATAGAATAACCTTGCTACTGAGAGCGCCTTGTGTTTCCACGAGTGGACAAAAAGCGGCGGCGGTGTCTGCGGCCGGCGTTATCGCAGGCCGAGATAAGGAGCTGCGCGGCAGCCAGCAGCGGTGACCGCGCTCACAAGGTCGCTCGCCGCCGCCGCCGCCGCCTTCCGGCTCCGCGAGTCGTTTGAGTCAGCTCCCAGCTCCGCGAGTCGTTTGAGTCAGCGCCTAGCTCTCGGCGCTTTTGACTCGACGCCGGCCGGCCGGTCACGCCACGTTGCAGCTTCGGCGCGGCGGCCACAACCAGCCACACAAAAAGAACCCTTACCCTATGAGAGCGGGGAAGTGCACGACAGACGGCAGCCAAACAGGAAGCTGTGGGTGGGAACGAACAAGAGACCAATAGTGGTCCAGTGCAGGACAAATGCTTGCCTCAGTTCTCGGAGGTCAGTTGACAGTAGGCGTCGGGAACTCGATAAAAGTTCTCCCCTCACCTCCCTGCCCCCAACCACACACACACACACACACACACACACACACAAATATATACAGGGTGTTTCACTAAGTGTATTTGCCTCTGTAACTTATAAAATAATAGGTGACGAGAATTTTAATGCGGTAGGTCAACACAAGAAATGTTACACTTTCTGCGGAGCTATGAACATAGTTTATTGTATCATTTTCCAAAGAGTTACACCACAAAGATATAATTTTTCAAATGGAACAATAGTTTTTTCTATCGTGTATTGGATTCGTTTGAATCAGCTGTGTGCAAATCAATTTAAACTACATTCCTATCACTGTTAGTTTGGGAGCTGCAACCCTTCAAAGTTCCGGGGGCGGAGGCTGCGATAGCGAACCTGACTGCCCCTGGGGCACGACCCACTGTCTCATGACCACCAGCCAGTAAGCTACGCTGTCGTAGCCTCCGCCCCCTAAACTTTGAAAGGTTGTAGCTCCCAAACTAACAGTGATAGGAATGTAGTTTAAATTGACTTGGACGCAGCTGGTTTCAATGAATCCAATGCAAGATAGAAAAAATTATTGTTCCATTTAAAAAATTATATCTTTGTGCTGTAACTCTTTGGAAAATGCTACAATAAACTATGTTCATAGCTCCGCAGAAAGTGTAAAATTTCTTATGTTGACCTACCGCATTAAGATTTCCCGTCACCTATTATTTTATAAGTTACAGAGGCAAACACACTTAGTAAAACACCCTTTATATACTGGCCATTAAAATTGCTACACCAACAAGAAATGCAAATGATAAACGGGTATTCATTGGATAAATATATTATAAAAAATGTTCAAATGTTTGTAAAGCTTATGGGACTTAACTACGGGGTCATCAGTCCCTAAACTTACAAACTACTTATGAACTACTTACGAACTAGGACGGCACAAATATCCATGCCCGAGGGGGGATTCGAACCCCCGACCGTAGTGGCCGTGCTGACCGTGACTGGAGCGCCTCAGTCACCTCGGCCATCGCGGCCGGCTAAATATATTATACTACAACTGACATGTCATTAGATTTTCACGCAATTTGGCTGTATAGATCCTGAGAAATCACTGCCCAGAACAACCACCTCTGGCCGTAATAACGACATTGATACGCCTGGTTATTGAGTCAAATAGACCTTCCATGGCATGTACAGGTACAAATGACCATGCAGCTTTCACACGATACCGCAGTTCATCAAGAGTACTGACTTGTGTATTGTAACGAACCAGTTGCCCGCCACCATTGACCAAACGTTTTTAATTGGTGAAAGACCTGGAGAATGTGCTGACCAGGACAGCAGTCGAACATTTTCCGTATCCGAAAGACCTGTACGGGACCTGCAACATACGGTCGTGCATTATCCTGTTGAAATGTAGGGTTTCTCAGGGATCGAATGAAGGGTGGAACCGCAGATCGTAACGCATCTCAAATGTAAAGGCCACTATTCAAAGTGCCGTCGATGCGAACAAGAGTTGACCGAGACGAGTAACCAATGGCACCCCATACCATCACGCCGGGTGATACGCCAGTACGGAGATGACGAATACACGCTTCTAATGTGCGTTCACCGCGATGTCGCCAATCACGGATGCGATCACCATGATGCTGTAAACAGATCCTGGATTCATCCGAAAAAATGACGTTTTGCCATTTGTGCACCCAGGTTCGTCATTGCGTACACCATCGCAAGCGCTCCTGTCTCTGATGCAGTGTCTCGGGTAACCGCAGACGCCGGCCGCGGTGGCCGAGGGGACTGAGGCGCCCCAGTCACGGTCTGCACGGCCACTACGGTCGGGGGTTCGAATCCCCCCTCGGGCATGGATATTTGTGCCGTCCTTAGTATTAGCTAGTTCATAAGTAGTTTGTAAGTTTAGTGACTGATGACCCCGTAGTTAAGTCCCATAAGCTTTACAAACATTTGAACATTTTTTAACCGCAGTCATGGTCTCCGAGCTGATAGTCCATGCTGCTGCAAACGTCGTCGAACTGTTCATGAAGATAGTTGTTGTCTTGTAAACGTCCCCATCTGTTGACTCAGGGATCGAGACGTGGGTGCACGATCCGTTACAGCTATGCGGATAAGATGTCTGTCATCTCGACTATCAGTGATACGAGGCCGTTGTGATCTAGCACGGCGTTCCGTATTGCCCTCCTGAACCCACCGACTCCATATTCTGCTAACAGTAATTGGATCGGGACCAACGCGAGCAGCAATGTCGCGTTACGATAAACCGCAGTCGCGATAGGCTACAATCCGACCTTTGTCAAAGTCGGAAAAGTGATTGTACGCATTTCTCCTCCTTATACGAAACATCAGAACAACATTTCACCAGGCAACGCCGGTCAACTGCTGTTTGTGTATGAGAAATCGGTCGGAAACTTTCCTAATGTCAGCACGTTGTGGGTGTCGCCAACCTTGTGTGAATGTTCTGAAAAGCTAATCATTTGCATATCACAATCTTCTTCCTGTCGGTTAAATTTCGCGTCTGTAGCGCGTAATCTTCGTGGTGCAGCAATTTTAATTGTCAGCAGTGTATGATCTAAAGATTCTGAGAACTGTATAGTTTCGCCGATGTATTTAAAATGGCACATTTGTGCAGTATACAGGGTGAATCTAAATTCGCGCACGCGGGCTTCGCAGCGCGATTCCTCACCTGCCAACAATGAAAAATGACTCCCACAAAAATACATCCTGCGCGTATTTCCGCCAGTAAATGGACGTCAAAGACTGAGATGGCTGTGTGTTTCATAACTACACCAACAAACTTGTAAGGGATGCATTAGGCGTCTTGAGGAACATAATGAGCATGGAAACCCATGTCCGGAAAAGCCATTCAACGATGCTACGGAGAGTCCAAGTTATAGACACCAGCTCCTGCCAACAATTCGACGCTCTGTAGCGTCATTGGATGATGTTTCCGGGCATGGGTTTCTATGCTCACTTTATTCCTTAAGACACCTCCCACATTCAAATGTTCAAATGTTTGTAGAACTTATGGGACTTAACTACGGGGTCATCAGTCCCTAAGCTTACAAACTACTTATGAACTAGCTAAGACTGAGGACGGCACAAATATCCATGCCCGAGGGGGGATTCGAACCCCCAACCGTAGTGGCCGTGCAGACCGTGACTGGAGCGCCTCAGTCCCCTCGGCCACCGCGACCGGCACCTCCCACATTCCCTAGAAGTTTGTTGGTGTAGTAGTATAATACTGAAACACACTGACGTATGGGGCACACACACCCAGCTCAAACTTCGACGGCCATTTAGTGTCGGAAATATGCGCAGGACGAAATTTTGTTTGTTCTCTATAATAGGTGGCTTAAAAAATTAAGCCACCTATTATAGAGAACAAAGTTTGTTTTAGAGGAAGATACATGAATATGGCAACGTTACATTGTATGTACAAATCGTATTTACTTACATTCAAATATATATATATATATATATATATATATATATATATATATATATATATATATATATATACTGCATAGGTCACACTGTTTGTTTTAATTACTTTGGTGTAATTTATTAAGCTTTTGATCCAAAGATTTTTTTTTTGTTTTTTAAACATTATTTGCTTTATTGTGTTTGTGGATATATCGCTGGCTATATGCAGCGTGCAAGGAGGTTAGAATAAAGGGAGATGGCAATATCTATGCCGAGCACATACGTCACTTGAAGCCTGTCCGCCATCTTGGTCAGTTTTGGAATGCTATTTCTCCGTTAAAACTATGCATTAAGTCGAACCCCTTACTGTTAATACATTTAAGCGAAAGTCCTGCAGAGTATGCACTTTCAAACAATATACGTTCTGGAATAAATAATAATAAATACTCATCATAATATATTTGAAAACGTAATTTTAACGGCTAGTTTGCACTCTTTTAACACGTTGTATATCACGGCAAAATGGTCGGAAGTTTTATTCCTGTTTTAGGTGTCATAAAACATTAGCTCTGCAATACGAACACTTCTCCAAAACTTAGCAACATGGCGGAGGCAGGCTTCACTTTTTCAGCATAAGGGCATCTCCCTTTATTTTAACCTCCTTGGCAGCGTGACATGAACAGTTCCATTACAAATATTCGTACAATAAATTTTTAGTTTTCATTCCGCACTATTTTAATGTTATAAATTGCTGGTGTGTATTATATTGTAATATAAGGACAATATTGCTATGCTACTATAATTTATCGCGTTTGTTGCACATTTGGAAGTATAAT
Source organism: Locusta migratoria (assembly GCA_026315105.1). NCBI lineage: Eukaryota > Metazoa > Arthropoda > Insecta > Orthoptera > Acrididae > Locusta > Locusta migratoria. Next base: position 671,051,545 of record CM048744.1, read on the forward strand.
TACGTCTGATGGATTGTACTTTATATGCTGGTGAAGGTGTTATGGACATTTTCGATGACTGTTTTATTGCGTATTTCCGTTTGTTCATTTAACATTTGTTGTGGGTATTCAGTTATGTGAGTATTGATTTGTAATTCTTCTAAAACGTCTATTAGTTGTCCTTTGCATACGAAATGTAAAATTTTGAGATTTTCTTCTATACTTCCAGTCGAATGTTTACTTTCTCGGAGGCATGTGCCGAATGCTGAGACATTATTTTCACTTGTATTTATGTGTTCTCTAAATCTAATTTTGAAAGGTCTGCCTGCCTGTCCAATGTAGGCCTTGTATGTACGATATTGGTTCCTAAAGTGTTGTTGGTTTAGAAGCCTATTTTAAGATTTGTTTTCTTCAGTGCATTATTCTGTCTGAAATTTGTCCCCAGTATGGAAGTATAACAAACTTGTCTTTCTTTCCTATTTTCTTTTTTGTTAAAGTGATTTCATCTTTAATACTTTTCTGTTTTGAATTTAATTTCGATTTATATAGTTTATCGACTAGTTCTTGTTTATAACTATTACTGAGTGCTATATCTCTGAGTGGATTCAGTTGTTAATTTATATATTTGTTACAGAGAAGGTATTTCGTGATACGATCTATTGGGTGACAAGAGTTATTATGAATAATTATCTCTGTTGTTGTGGGTTTTTGGAATATGTTGAAATTATGTATTGATTTAGACTTCGTGATTGTTAAGTCGAGAAACTTAATGCTGTTGTTAAGTTCATTTTCAATTGTGAAAGTTATCTTCTTATGCATATTGTTAAATCTTTGATGTAAGTCTTCAATTTCTTCTAAACACTCATTAAATAGAATTATAGTTCATCTATATATCTGAAATAGTATACTACTTTTGTTTTCCATTGGTCTTTTTCTTCAAAGAAATTATTTTCTAGTTTGTCTACAAAAATATTTGCTAGTGTACCAGACAGGCAACTACCCATTGCAAGACCATCATTTTGTGTGTATACATGTCCATTGAAACTAAAATAGTTGTGGGATAATATTATGGTTAGTAGTTCTATTATTTTAGAAACTTGAGCTTAAAATAAAATATAAGCAGTTTTGGTGCACTACAAAAATGTTTTTCCTATAACATTTAAGAGTTGAAAAATGTGACGTATCAAAAACTTTTGATTTACTGCCTGACCAAGACATTTTTTTATTGCTAGCACGTGAGGAATCGCGCTGCGAAGCCCGAGTGCGCGAATTTAGATTAAAAAGGTACTTGCTTCAGTATCTGAGTTGATACCGGTGTTAAAACCGTTCACGAAACAAAAACCCGGAATAAAAGGGGCGTTACGTCTTACGTGACTCAATATGTACGGTGAGTCACGTAAGACGTAATGCGCCTTTCATTTCGGGGTTATCCGGCACATGCTAGATCGTCGAGGGGCACGTATATTTTTATTTGGTAAACGGTTTTAACACCGGTATCAGCTGAGATACTGAAGCAAGAACATTATTTAATGGAACCGCTTACTTCTCATAACTGCATTCCATAGCTTTTGTGAAGGCAATTACAGTGATATAGCGTTTGTTGATGTTGACTTTGAAACCTGTCGTTAAAAAAATCGAGAAATGTCCTAGAATTTGAGGGGACGGTGCTCGGAATTTACGTTAGCAGTGCAAACACCGCCGAGCAGAGCTCTCGTCCTACGTAGCGACAGACTGTCAGCATATTTGACTGTCGATTTTTCTGCAGTGCATGCCGTTCATATCCGTTTGCTGCGTGCCTCCACTCCACCGAAAGGATAAGCTATATTCGCAGCTGGTGCAAACAATACAGCAATATAGGACTATTCGGATCGCCAGTTTCCGACGCACCAGGAAATTGCACGAATCATAAACACGCTATTGCAGACAGAATGCTTGAACAAATCGAGAACAAGAACGATGCTAATGAATCCGCACTGTGGTACGAGACATACTGCCAAGGAATGTGGAATCAGCCAGACGAGTGTCGTTCGCATCCTGCATCGACACACATTCCACCCCATCATCTGAGGCACTCGGCGACCGTGATGTCGAACGTCGTATAGAATTTTGTCGGTTTGCCCTTCAGCAGAAGAGAGACGACACTAGCTTTCCCATCACGTGTTCTTTACGATGAAGCAACGTTTACTAACTTTTGATAATGTAAATATGTATAACATGCAGTACTGGGCAGCCGAAAATCCACATTGCTTGGAACGTAAACGTTTGTCGCAGCATGAAATGCAATCGCATTGTGGGACCTTACTTCATCCCGAGCGTGCTCAATGGACATTCGTATGCACACTTCCTTACGGACATTTCTAACAGTTCCTCTAGACGGAGGTACAAACTGGATATTCGAAAGTGTATGTGGTTAAACTCTACAGATGTCCGGCTCAATGTTTCTTTGGGAAGCACTCAAAGATGTAGTCAGTGACGAAGCCCAACAAAGCCAGGCGACATGCGTCCTCGAATCGCCGGTGCATGCTCTAACATATCATCCACTGCAATTACATTTGTTCATCTTTCTTTCCAATGGCGTCTGAAAATGTGCCTTTCAGTCCATAGTCAACATTTTGAACACATGTTGAATTAAAAGATAAAGTTAAATATTACGTAAAAGACATGTTTATATGTTGCACCAAAGCTGCTTTTTTATTGATATGCTGACTACTTTCGGATTTTGCCCATTATCTTAAGCCACCTATTACACAGAACAATGTTCAAGATAAACCTAAATGTTACGTGTTTCGGGTGGTTACCAAAGCTTTGTTAGTAAATTGTTTGTTACCGTTACGTGTGTACAAAATTACATTGCAATGTCAAATCAGTCGACAGCGTGTATTGCACGAGCTAATAACCCTGTCATTACGCACTTGAGTTCAGCATGAAACGACGTTTCGTTAATATCTATTTTGCATGTGGTCAGAAAATTGTTTTTAATAAAATGTTTAGTTCAATTAATGTGTCCCATATGATACAATTTACATACTTTAGAGCAGTGTAGGTTGAGACAGTTGTCTGACAGCATGTATTGAACTTCTTAGAAGCACACAGCCACGAAGGGGAAATAATAAGTAAATAATTCCTTTTGTATAAAACACACTTACTTCAGCCAAGATCGCTAGTTTATTTGTTGGTTTTCTTTAACTGGTTTCGATGAACTATGTCATCATCTCCAGAAACATTTTACTTGTGACAAGAACACACACAATTGTTAAATGTGCAATACAGATGACTATCGACTTTGGTGATGCAAATTTTAATCGTTTGACAATGTTCTTTTTCTTATACTTCATTTTCACAAGTAACTCTTTCTTTTCTTCTCTACTGGGCCCGCAGCATATACAGGGTCAAAATATGACATATCGTAATATATAAATCCAAGTTTGCTGCTAACAATATTTATTCAGTTTGTGCAAATTGACTCCACTACAAGCTTGTTTCGGCTTTTGCCATTTTCAAGTGTACCTGGTGATGTATAATAAAATAATATACCATTTTGTAAAAAACCCTTTCATTACAAATTCACTTACGTTTAAGTTGGACTGACGTCCATGAAGCATATTAGTGTTAGTGTCTTTTTGTGACAAGATGGTAAGGTCACGTTTTATCTCATTACTTTTTATATTTGACAGATATAGACACTGTTTACTCTGTTGATGCTTTATATTTACAGTAAAATATATCTGTGCCAGTCAGGTATTGAAATTTCGGAAAAGGAAAACGGATAAAAATTTCACACAAGAAAAAGAAACGACGTTTCTCTGCTATTGTTATTATCCATGACACACGAGTACACCCTCTGACTGGCACAGATATATTTTACTGTAAACATAAAGCCTCAACAGAGTAAACAGTGTCTATATCTGTAAAATATAAAAAGTAATGAGATAAAACATGACCTTACCATCTTGTCACAAAAACACACATACTCTATTATGCTTTATGGATGTCAGGCAAAATTAAACGTAAGTGAATTTGTAATGCAATAATTTTTTAATTTTTTTTATAAAAATTGTATATTGTAATTGTAGGTAATTATTTTATTATACATCACCAGGTACAAAAGCCGAAACAAGCTTGGACAAGCTGAATAACTATTGTTATCAGCAAACTTGGATTTATATATTACGATATGTCATATTTTAACTCTTTATTTTATGTGAGTCCCAAAATTTTGTATGTGTGTTGTTAACTTTTATCTTATTTGTATACAAAAAAGGACTTTACAGATTTTAACAATCTTTATAAATTTTTGCAGTGAAAATATGAGAAAATTGTTTCTGAAGATGATGAGATAGTTCATCGAAACCGGTTTAAAAAATAACTAGCGATCTTGGCAGAAGTAAGTGTGTTTTATATAGATTTTGATCGCTCTCCATTGGCATAATATGCCACTTAACTATAATTTAGATATTTCATGCAGAGTATAAAAAACGTATTTTCCAAAAATGAACAGGTAGTTTTCTGTTTCAACTCAAGTATATCCGGGAAGATAAACGCGAAGTAGTTTTACTAAGCCTTATGTGATATGGTAGATTCTAGCCTATGTCATACATCCATATACAACATTGGTATGTGAACCTGCATCCACTGCAGGCAAGGGAAAACAAAGCATTTCCGGGACGCTTGATTGATAGTGTTTGCATTGATAACACCGATTACGGCGTACCCTGAAATTCTAGGATATTTCTCGAATTATTTATGATAGGTTTCAACGTCAACGTTAACCAACGCTATAACACTGTAATTGTCTTCACAAAAGCAATCGAATGCAGTTATAAAAAGTAAGCCGTTCCATTAAAAAAAGGACTTGCTTCAATATCTGAGTTGATACCGATACCGGTGCTAAACCCGTTCATCGAACAAGAATATATATGCCCTTCGATACTCTAGCACGTGGAGAAAATCGCATTTCGATATGTGTAACCATGAAATAAAAAGGGTGGTACATCTTACGTGACTGACACTGTACACAGGGTGAGACACCTAACATTACCACTGGAAATATTTCGTAAACCACAACAAATACTGAATAAGTAATTCCACAGACCGAAAGTGAGAACAGGGGCTAGTTCAAAAAAATGTTCAAATGTGTGTAAAGCTTATGGGACTTCACTACGGGGTCATCAGTCCCTAAACTTACAAACTACTTATGAACTACTTACGAACTAGGACGGCACAAATATCCATGCCCGAGGGGGGATTCGAACCCCCGATCGTAGTGGCCGTGCAGACCGTGACTGAAGCGTCTCAGTCTCCTCGGCCACCGCGGCTGGCCAGAGGCTAGTGTAACTGGTTGACAGAGGCTAGTGTAACTGGTTGATACAAATCATTAAAAAATGCACGGAAGTATTATTTTCAGCACAAACCTATGTTTTTTAAATGGAAACCTCTTTTTTAGCAAAACTGATAACAGAAAAAATATTTATTCAATGCCGTTTGTTACTTTGTAAAATGTTAACCACATCCAGAGTAATTTGTAACGTAAATGTGACGCTTGAAACCTCAGACATTCAGTCGCGTGTTGTAACAAACAAGATCCATGGTCGGCGATCAGCATCTGTAGGGGTATGTTTACGAAGACTACAGAGTTTACGAGTACGGCAGCAAATTTCACCCGTATCACGTGTCGCTGCATCAACAGTCACGCGGAGATGACTTTAATAATAGAGTGAATTTCTGTCAATGGGCATTAACAGAGAATGCGTTACAGTTCTACCTGTTTACCGATGAAACTAGTCTCACAAACCACAGGTCGTTGAATTTACGAAACGTTGCATTATAGGTCTGTGGGCAATTCTTGCTAGCTTCGACAGGCAGAGCGACAGCGTCCGTGGAATATAAATGTATTGTACAGAGTAATAGGCAACCAAGTCATTGGTTCTCACTTCACTAAAGGCACCCAAACAACTGTAAAATACATCGAGTCTCTGCAAAATGTGGCATCAACACGACGGTGCTCATGTACTACATTCTGCAAACAGCACTAGGCTGATCCTTGAGAAAATGTTCGTCGGGCGTTTCATAGGACGTGGAGGATGGCATATATTTTCCAGCCTGTTCTCATGATCTTACGTACTTAGACTTCTTTCTGCGCGGTATGTTAAAGGACAACACACCGTGGTTATACTACAATTCTAGAGGATATGAAACATCGTATTGAGGCATGTATAGCAACATTACACCAGATGTAATGCGTCATGTAAGACATTTATTCCGCTGTAGATTGCAAATGTGTGCAGCAATTGATGGGCACCACTTTGAACATTTATTGGGCTGAAATGTCAGGACAAACTCTTTTACATCTGTAATTGAAAACAAACAGACAAAAAAATTGTTTATTAAACTGAATGCTCAAGGTATGCACATTTGGTCAATATAAAAAAAAAATAATAAAAATGTTATCATGTGGAGATAATGTGCTGTTCCACTCTCTTCTGTGCCTACGTTACATCACTGTTTTATTTCTTTATTGTGTATCCCTCATTAATTCGGTTCTCTCCGATATACACGTCTGAACTGCTCAGAAGTTACTTAAGCGTCAACTATAGGTTACAACAACTCTGGATGAAACTAACATTTTACATTGTAACACGCGGTATGTATTGCCTTTTTTTCTGTTTTAAGTTGTGCTGAAAATAGTAACAGGTTTCCATTTTTTAAAATATTTTTTAATGGATACCCCAAATTTTTTTCAATCATGAAAAGTCATAGAAAGAATGGCGCTGGTTGCATTCCAAACACGCCAGTTACATCCTGAGAAAATATGAAACCAATTTGACGCTTGATTACGGGCAGAGAGGTTCACGTTTCATTTTCGGGGCGTGCGCTAGCTGCACGTTGCGTTTATTTCAGGCGTCAACTTCCCTTCTCAATTTCTAGGGATGTATTTGACGTTTTGATGTGCAACAAACGCCATTCTTTTTACAATACAGTCAATCAGGGTAACTTTGTACCAGTCAGGGTATCTTTGTACCACTTAATATTTGGGTTTGAAATCTTTCATGTTCCACCTGGCAATATTTTCTTCTATAGGTAATTTTTAATACCTCTGTTATGATTCCCCGGTAGGTGGAACATCAGACATATGAAATCCAAATATTAAGTGGTACAAAGATACCCTGACTGGTAAAAAGTTACCCTGATTGACTGTACACCAAGTGTTCAAAATGCCCACCATTCGACACACATGACGGCGAACCAATTCGTCGCACTGGTTCACACACGGAAACACGTATGGCAAACAAAATTATTGATTTTCTTCAGTTGCAATAGACGGGCAAATACAATAATTATCAATATAATATTACGCAACTGAGGAACACAGGACGAAATAATTAAATATGTTAATAACTGTGGTTTACACTAAAAGAAACAGTTTTTAACCCTGTTCCACAAACTTTATTGATGCTGTTCGACCTAGGTTTCGGGTTATAAGCCCATTTTCGAGAAATTACCTCATTATTGAACCCAAAGATGATAACCAACCAAAGGTAAACATGCCATAAACCAGACGATCGATTCTTGACTTAAACATACAGATTATCTTTGTGAAAATTTTGACAAAGACACAATGAATTACCAAATACAACAGCACAGCTTTTACAACATTGATAAATATACATTGGAATGAAATTATGTCTAAGAGTAGAATTTGAAGTTATATCACTCATAATCCAAAAAGGAGGAATAATTTAATTGAGTCTGTCCATTTATTGTGTGTGTAGTATTTCTACATCAATAATGTATTTGTGATTTGCATTTACGTAGTGTTTCGCAAAAGATGAATCAGGCGTCCTTAATCTCCAGCATCTATGATTTAGATGACGAGGAAGAGAACTCCTTACATCTTATTTGAATGGCTGAAATCTGAAAAGTGTATAAACTGCTTTTAGGCGTCTATAAGAAACTTACTGAAAGGCTAATAGAAAGATAACTTTAAAAAAAGCTGCGAAGCCGCTGAAATAATGAAAATCCAGACTTTACGTCTGATTTACAACTTACTGAAAGGCATCGCACTTCCAATGCAATTGCTTATTTTTATTTCCTACACAACTAATACCACTGTTATACGTTTCATACGGATTTTTAAAGATATATTTTGCCATACGTATTAGGACGTGAATGTATTTTGTCAAATTAGCTGCCTTACTCCCATTAAAATGCACTGGTGAGGGTTATAAAAAGTAACAAATAAAAGTGATTCCTTCTTGTAATTTTTTTTCCGTTGGGGATAGATTCAGAAAGTAACTTCGCCTGTTTCCTTAAAAAAAGTTAAATAAATAATAAAAAAAACACACAGAGAGAGAAGATAGTAACATGAAAAACTTCAATGGGAATAGGTAGAGCAATGTGTGACCAATTTTTCGACATAGTCATCAAACTAACTGGATGAAATTATACCCATAATGGATGTGAGGTAGCAGTTGTATTACTTAATAATTTTGTCAAGTAGGCTCAACCACAGAAATCGTGTAAAAACACTAAAATATGATGCGTTTCAAGGGTCAAGCCCTCACCATCAGTTAATCTGTAAAAGAATCTTAAAACATGAGACAATAAAAATCTAAAACGTAATAAAAGAAAACGTGGTTACTTCCCTTGTAACCGTGTCTACGCAGAAAGGTCCTCAGCATACTGTGCTTCGTCAGGATTAACTTTTGTAACTTTGTACAGTGCTTTACGTTGTTCCGCTATTTCATTATGGGACTTATTGTTTCACATGCAGACGCTACCTTGTGAGTGGGCATGTCGCGCCCAAGTTGCCAACACTGCCTTGCGGTTTCCTACACGTAACCCGACTTACACACTATTTTAATTTGTTGCTACATGTAACACCTTTATGGGCTCACTAAGTAAGTATAGTCCCTTTGTTCTGAACCGTTTTAGTAAAGATGTACGGTAGCCGTTTTAGTACACGACAGATGTCACTATTTTATTTGATTGTAATTTGCAGATGCACCAGGTGATGAAATGTAGGAGTCGAAACTCGGGTAGTGCGGACAATAATTTTTTTTAATTAATAACTGTTGCGGTGCCCATTATTAAACATGAAGATTAACCGTAATGGATGTCCCAAACGAAGAAAATTGTTTAACTTTTGTGTTCCTGTGTCTTAGGAGTCTGCCTTCTGTGAATGGAACTAACGTGTGGCAGTCATCTTCAGCTCTTCGGCTTTGGAAAAACGCTGTCCGGAGGATGTGCCATTCAGAACAAGAAATATGGAATGGTTACTGAAGATATTCGCTCCGTTTACATGGGCTCCCAAAACCGGATTTCGTAAACCGATTTCCCAATTCCGCCTTTGGTTAGTCATGTAAACACTCCAAAATCTATTCTGGACATCCGTTTCTCTAAAGCGGTTTCCCAGTTCCACAATCGATTTTCGTGCCCATGTAAACGCAGCCCTTTTTGAAGCGTTCTTGGCTTGTCAGATTGTGTTTTTATGTTAATAATTTTCGGCACATATGCAAAGAGTGATGTTTTCTAATGTGAAATAAAAGTGTAAATATTAGAGTGAACATAAATCTGTGTATTTAAATAAAGAAAGATATCAATTGTGCGGACTAAATCAGTAACTGAATCAGTGTTTTTCAGCCGCCATTTTAAGTGGGCTAGGAAATCCGATTCAGGATATGCCATGTAAACACGACAGCGAAAACCGGTTTACGAAAATCGGGTTTCGTCTTCCGGACGAGGTGTTGCATGTAAACGTAGAGATTGTGCCTCTCCATGGCAATGGTCGTCCACATCCGGATCGGCGCGCAGCAAATGATGTGCATAAGTTCGGCTGGGAGCTGTCTGACAGTCCAGCATACAGTCATTCCCTTTTCTTGCAGCTCAAGAAATTCCTGTCCCCCGGCCAGCATTTTGACAACGACGATCAGAAGATGACTGTCATAATACGCTAGTTCCATTCACAAGCAGCAGGAATACAAAAGTTATTCCCATGATCCCACGATACGACAAATGTATCAATTCTTTTGGAGACTATGTCGAGAAATAGATCAGACATTGCCAAGGAAGTTTTCCACGTAACCACATTGTTTTTGTTTTTAAGAAATGCTGAAACTTACCTTCTGTCTGCGCCTAGTACTATGTGCAGCAAGTTGGCTGGATTATGGTAATGGGAAACTATTTCTGTTTAGGAATCAAACGCAGTACCACTGCACCACGATGACTGGGGGTGTTTACTTGCTGCCACCGTCAGAGGATGCCTTGCAACTAATACGTCTCTCAGGTATGTCTGTTAGTCTCTGAAGCAGTTAGCGTCTCTTAACGTACGCGAGACAGCCGCAAGGTCTGACCAGCTGACCAGTATGCTTAATACCCACTTGGCCTTTATTCAAAAAGATGTTTTCTACCTTCACGAAGTTTGTCGTCCCGTATACATGAGCGACGATGACTTATTCGTCTTATCAGAACATATCTCGACTTTGATTCGATAGCTGCGGCTGTATCTTTCTCTTCTGGTAGGTACAGCACAGGACATATAAGAGGCAGCAGTGAGTGAGGAAGGCACTGAAGAGGCGTGTGTGACTCACAACTGCCTGGTAGACACGGTATGATAACTGTTCAGTCTCATGCATCCTTAAAGTGGGTATTTAGATTCAGGAGGAATGTCAGCTAATTTGTGAGGTTCCGTCAAACGGAGTTTTGAGATTATTTTCACTATAACCTTCGTAGGTTTTGTCAGATTTCATTGTTTTACGGAAGTGGTGGGATATATGTAAAAAGCAATAAAATATCCTAGAAACGGAACGTCCATGTGCATCTACTTTTGCCTGAGACAGACAAATAAAGTGTCCGAAATCACCCCCATGGACTGGGGTCATTTCGGACACATGTCTATTTTCAATCTCTGTCCGGTGTTTCGAAGTGTATGGAGTGATTTCAGACACAAATTTACTTTTTTTATTTTACTTTCTTTCTGTTTGATTTTAGCGACTTTTAACATATTTTAAAGACTCCATCTTTAAAATAAGGGACAAGGACTTAGATAAGGAATTTTAGTTATTAAAGGCTTTTCTATACATTAATTTGCCACACTGAATATCTCGAACTGCTTTCTTTAACGTAACAGAGGTTTTTTCGGAATTGTGTACTTTGTGGGGTGATGTCTGACAATGCAAGAACATATAAAAATAAGAAAGGTATTCAAGATCGGTGTAATTATGACCCGGAAATTTTTAACGCGCGTGGGCATTTTGCTCACAGTAATTTTAAAACAATCGGCATTTTACCAATTTTAAATAGTCAAATATTTGACTATTTTAAATAGTCAAATTTTAACCCGCGACCGCCCCATAGGTGATCCTGGGTCTAATCACCGAGGTGTATATCCAGTGCATACCCTTGGGCCTCAGGCCCCAATTTTTGCCACAAGCTCTCCTGGTACTTACAAGAGTACCTTTTGCCTTGGAGCAAATATTCCTAATGTAAGGGGTCCATGTCAGTTTCCCATTTAGGGTAACCCCTAGATATTTCACTGTCCCCTTCACAGGTAGCGCTTTATTGAAAAGCTTTAGATTCCAACTTGAATGTTGGATATGCTTCTTTGTGAATTGTACAACAACAGTCTTCTTAGGACTAACGCCCAGATCCTGTTTTCTGCACCAGTCTTGCACAATGTCCAATGCACCTTGTGCCATATTCTTCACTGTGTCAGCAAATTTGCCAAGTATTACTATGACAAGATCATCTGCATATCCTTCGCAAAATTTGTTCTAGCGTTTGTGTGCAGCATTTTTGGCAACGTAATTGACATTTCATTTATAATCCGAACGAATTGTATTATTTTACAAGTCTTTACGGTTTATATATATGAACAACAGACCATGTACATGTAGTATTTACGAGTATAATTAATTTATTTACTGGACAAGGGTACACCAACAATCTATCAGCCGTAGAGCAGGAACAGCGTTAATTATTTATTTCGTGGTGAACAGTAAAGGTGCATGCTCTTTAAAAACCAATTGGCAGAGAATGAGGGGATTAATCGTTTGTGTCCACCATAAAATAAATAATCAATGCCGTTCCTGTTCTATGGTTGACAGGTTCTTGATGCATTCTTCTCCGGTAAGTATATTTATTATTCTCGTAAGCACAACATGTTTACAAACCGTAGAGACAAAAGCTATTTCTTATTGCCGCCCGAACGGGACTCCCAATTGGCCGCCTTCACCTCCCGTCATCAATCGCGCCGTTGCCAATGTCTGCTCGTCGAGAACCAGTCGAGGGCTCATAAACTGCACTTTAACCCTTCAACTCTATTCAGTTTCGTTGTTATTGCAAATCGGACACACGTTCATACGAGTTTTTTTACTTTATTTTCTCACGTAGAATAACCGTCAAACGGGGTGATTTCGGACACATGGGTGCATAGCAATGAATTAGCGCTAATTTCCACCTCTGCGCACTGCTCATTTTATGCACGAGACTGTAATTACCGCATCTCTCGCTCCCGCGTTTGGATCGATTGTTTCCCGACACAATAATCAGTCTGACACTCTCATTGTCGAAAGTTCTCGCTGTGTTATGGACAGTGTCTCCAGATTGGAGTTTTTTTCCTCATTTTGGGGAAAAAATTTTTGTTCGGAGGCTTTTGGGGAAACAGAAAACACGGGAAATTGTTGGGGAAAAAAATTCTGTACTGGGAAAATTTGGGATTTATTTTTATTTTCGGCAGTGGCGGTGTTGTGGTTTAATGTTGGCAACGAAATGTTCCATTTACGAGAGTAATTAATTTACTGAGCAAAAAAGGGTAGATACAAGAACCTGTCAACCACAGAGCAAGAAAAGCATTAATTATTTACTTAATGGTCAACACAAAAAGATTATTCCCCACATTCTATTGCGTTTTCAAAGAGCATTCAATGATCGTTAAAACATTAGCACACTACACTGCCACTGCCGTAACTAAGATTTCACTTGTGTTTGGTGGCAGCTGTATATCAACCGCTGCAAGATGACACGCCTAACTTTGCTATCTGAGACTGGCATACTATGCAATCCCTAATATAAAGTTTTACTTATTGCTTATGGAGTAAACAGAGAAGTATGTTTATATGATAGTAAGCACTGATTTCCCCGAACATTTGACAACAGGTTGTCATTTCCCCAAACTAGTGCGACAATGCAGAACCTTCATTGTTGGCCCTTCACAAAGAAGTAGTTTACTACGAACACAGCATCTGAGTGTTAGTGAAGAAGTAGGCATCAAAAAATTATCATGCGAAAATATTGACCTGCATGGGAAACCGAACCACAATTTTCTGGTAAGTTAATAAATTTCTACATTTTCTACATGCTTCTTCTGATGCATACTAGACTGAAAATCTTGTCTGAAGTAAAGCAACGAAGCTGGACAAAATTAATTTTAATTTTATAATTAGTACACTTATAGCGAAATTAGACCGTACAAAATTATTTAATACCAACTTATTGAGATCCTTGAGAAATGTGATGAAATATCTAAGACTGGTTTAATTCCTGGTTTGCTCCGTGGATGTTTGTACCATTAATATAAAAAGCATATGCAATAATGTTAACACTGTTACCATGAAATTATTAATTTTGTTTTATGTACTATAATTTCTGAAACATACGATAATTTTATGGGCCTGAACACTTAGTTACACCCCTTCAAGTTGTCATTAGTGATAATAAATGTTAATTTGAAGAAAAGGTTTTTTTTTTATACTATATGGGGAAAAGTTGCCAAAATAGTATCATTTCGGGTAATTTTTTTGTCTGGTATGGGGAAAATTCGAAAACTCAATCTGGAGACACTGGTACGGAGCGGAAACTTTCTGTTGTTGCGACTGGCGGAAAAGTATTGTAGCTTCAGTTGCCAACGAGATCAGTAGGCTGCGGAACTGTGAGAAGTTTTGTACCAGTTTGTCATGAGTTTTGTCTAAAGTTTCAACGTGACAGAGGTTTTTTTCGGAATTGTGTACTTTGTGGGGTGATGTCTGACAATGCAAGAACATATAAAAGTAAGAAAGGTGTAATTATGACCCGGAAATTTCAACACGCGGTGACTCGCGAGTGGGCATTTTGCTCACAGTAATTTTAATACAATCGGCATTTTACCAATTTTAAATAGTCAAATATTTGACAATTTAATATAGTCAGGCGTGTCAGGAATGTTCTTTTCAAGATGAAGAAAACACAAAATAAAAAGCAGAATTCAACAACTGAAAATAACCCCCCCCCCCCCCCCATAAACAGCCCTAATAACAGAAGACTAATGGGTGATCTGGCAGGTCACTTTCACTTGGGCAAGTCACCATTGAGAGAGTTTGTTATACAGATACTGGGATACTAGTATGATTCAGAGACTCAGTGAAAAATTATGTTGTAGGCACATTTGCCATTATTGCTGTAACATCTTATCTTCAAAAAAATCAGGTAGCTATTCAGTCAGGAAATGTGGTATGCAGCGACTGTTCTGGGATTTAGCATCCTATCACCAGGCCATCAATCATACCAAACCATTCACCGAGAACGTAACTTGGAATCTTGTTTCCCTAGTGTCGTGCGAATTCTCCGGCAGTGTGATGACGGGATCACAGGTGTATTGCGTGGCAACATTTCGCTCGTCTGAATCTTGTTGCGCGCAAGACAAGATGCAGGCGCTTGGCAACTACGTGCATTTGCTCTTGTTCACGAACACAGTAGCTCATGGCATCTGGTTGTACGCCACACGCCTTGCCACTGAAACTAAAATAAAAGGACGGAAGTTTAGGGTTTAATGTCCGACAGCGTGTTCATTAGAGATGGAGCACAAGAGCCGGCCGCGGTGGCCGAGGGATTGAGGCGCTTCAGTCACGGTCTGCACGGCCACTACGGTCGGGGGTTCGAATCCCCCCTCGGGCATAGATATTTGTGCCGTCCTTAGTAGTAGCTAGTTCTTAAGTAGTTTGTAAGTTTAGGGATTGATAACCCCGTAGTTAAGTCCCATAAGCTATACAAACATTTGAACATTTGATTTGGAGCACAAGATCTGTTTGCTGTTTATTTTGATATGGATGGGGACGGAAATCGGCCTTGACAGTTCGAAGTAGCCATTCACGCATTTACACGCAGTGAGCCAATGAAAGATGATATAGAGCTGGAATGCAATCAAACTGCCCATGCAAACTAGGCGTGTACATAGTTAGCTGATAAACTATAAGGTAGTACAAGTCGAATAGGATAATAAAATTAATTTCTTTTCCTTGTACAATCTGCCCTGGGAATTCCCTCAGTAACGTCACTTGACTCTTACTCAATCTCAACGGACAATACTGCTGTTACTGTTTCCTCGTAGGAAAGCAGCTTCTCTCAAAGAATGAGCACTGATTCAGAAAAGGTGGCTTGTGGAAACAATTTGCTTATGTTTCGAATATAAGTACATACTTGCAAGTAGTTAGTTTATGAACAGGTAAATCTCATTTTCCTACATTTGCGAAGGCATTCTACACATTGCCGTTAGATAACCGTTAAACAAACATACACATATATCTACTAATCAGTGATGGGCTTGTTCGTTTTGGCAGGTAGAACCCCAGCCATACGGAAATTTGCGAGAAGCCACGAAATGTAGATGTATATAACGCCATTATCGTTCTCAATGCGAATAGGTCCCGCAACACATTGTTTGCTGACGATGCAATGGCCTACGGGAAAATATCGTCATAGCATGCAAATCCGAAACGGTTACGTGTTAAACGCGTAAATCCCAGATTATTTAAAGAATGGAAATTCCTTCTATAGTGCTGCTTCATACTTATAATTACTTTATAAATGAGTTAACGTGTTAAATATTTGATATTAAGAATACAAAGAAGAAAAACTTTGAAACTTCCTGGCAGATTAAAATTGCGTGCCGGAATCGGGACTCGAACCTGGGACCTTTTTCTTTCGCTGGCAAGCGCTCTACAGACTGAGCTATCCCGGCACGATTGACGATGCCGCCTCACAACTTTACTTCCGCCAGTACCTCGCCTCCTACTTTCCAAACTTCACAGCAGCTCTCCTGTCAACCGTGCAAGAATAGCACTCCTGGAAGAAAGGATATGGTGGAAACATGGCTTATCCGCAGCCTAAGGTGAAGTTTCCAGAATCGTGTCGGGATAGCTCAGTCTGTAGAGCGCTTGCCCGCGAAAGGCAAAGGTCCCACGTTCGAGTCCCGGTTCCGGCATGCAGTTTTAATCTGTCAGGAAGTTTCATATCACCGCACACTCCGCTGCAGAGTGAAAGTTTCATTCAAGAAAAACTTTATTAGAGGTCTAAAATAATGCTGCTAATAATAATAATAATAATGTGTGGCACAGTGGCCTGGTGCAAGTCTTTCAATTGGACGCCACTTCGGCGACTTGCGTGTCCCTACCCTACCCCAGTTACCCAACCGACGAAAGGGGGACTATAGCTTAACGTGGAATCCGAACCACGTGTCGTTTCTGGCGACTCCACACATCGCTGAGAGATGAAGACTGGGCTAAAACGCATACTGAAAAAAATTCTATATCCTCCTTAAAGTCGTTAAAGGCGGAGGAGCATGCGAAAGTTTCGGGCACTTTGAACCACTTCTTCATCTACATGCATACTCCGCAAGCGGCCTCAAGGTGTGTAGCGGAGGGTACTTGCCACTTCCTCCTCCTTATTCCAGTCGCGTAAGGTTCGCGATTAACACGATTATAAAATCTGACATTGTCAGAACGGAGATGGGCGGTCTTATAATTAGATAAAATGCTTAAGAATTTTAAACAATTTATTTAAAATTAATAGCGCAAAGTGTAAGTTTTTTATATTATCATTTAGTAGTGAACAGTTTCGACCTTTCGGTCATTATCGAACCTCTAAACAAGCCAAATAGAAGGCATCAGAACATGACATGTTAACATACAGCTTTTACATGGTTGAATGACATATAACACCTTTTAAAGCATTTACAAACTTTCGTCTAAGCTAAATTTACAACCACTTATTGCGGCGGCATAAAGGAAATTCTAACCCATTTGGCGAAACCTTGTTAACTGCACAGCGTAAAGGATAATTTTCTAAATTGCCTTGTTAATGCATGGGCACACGCGTGCCACCGTTCGGCTCTTGACGTTTACTTCTGACAGTCACGCACGTGCCTGCGCATATTAATATTTGACGGTGTATTGGAATGACGTTCACGCATGTATCCAAAACGAATGTTTGCTTCTGTGCATTACTGCCTGCACTTACGTACAGACCATGTGAGCCATCGGCAACATACGATATGATGGGTTTGCTAAGGTATGCTCCGACTCAAAGGTGGCAATGTTATCTATACAGGGTGTTCCAAAAAGTTACGGCCAAACTTTCAGGAAACATTCCTCAAACACAATGAAAGAAAATATGTTATGTGGGCATGTGTCCGGAAACGCTAAATTTCCATTTTAGTATTTTTCTTTAAATGTAAACTGAAATAATTCGCGCAGACAAATGTCAAAATACCCAATTGTTTCGTTAATATGTACTGTACTTCCTCGATTCACCGCCAGTTAGCCCAATTGAAGGATGGTAATGTTGACTTCCGTGCTTGTGTTGACATGTGACGGATGAGGCTTCATTCCAACTTGATCAAATGGTAAATTTTCACAATGAACATATATGGGCTGACGAGAATTCGCGCGCAATTGTGCAATCAAGTCACCAATAAAGATTTTCTGTGAACGTTTGGGACTCATGTTCTTCCATCTACGCTCACTGGAGCACGTTACCATGATTTCATACGGGATACTCTACCTGTGCTGCTAGAACATGTGCCTTTACAAGTACGACACAACATGTGGTTCATGCACGGTGGAGCTCCTGCACATTTCAGTCGACGTGTTCGTACGCTTCTCAACAACAGGTTCGGTGACCAATGGATTGGTAGAGGCGGATCAATTCCATGGCCTCCAGGCTCTCCTGACCTCAACCCTCTTGACTTTCATTTATGGGGGCACTTGAAAGCTCTTGTCTACGCAACCCCGGTGCCAAATGTAGAGACTCTTCGTTCTCGTATTGTGGACGGCAGTGATACAATACGCCATTCTCCAGGGCTGCAACAGCGCATCAGGGATTCCATGCGACGGAGGGTGGATGCATGTATCCTCGCTAACGGAGGACATCTTGAACATTTCCTGTAACAAAGTGTTTGAAGTCACGCTGGTACGTTCTGTTGCTGTGTGTTTCCATTCGATGATTAATGTGAATTGAAGAGAAGTAATAAAATGAGCTCTAACATGGAAATTAAGCGTTTCCGGACACATGTCCAAATAACATTTTTTTCTTTCTTTGTGTGTGAGGAATGTTTCCTGAAAGTTTGGCCGTACCTTTTTGTAGCATCCTGTATATTATGGTCTGATCTTTACTACTTGACAACGTTGTTTTTTTCTTCTCAGCATGTGGATACATGTGATTAATTTTCAATCGCATAATGATAACTGACCAATACCACCAGCATTTGATTTATTTTATGCTTTGACTGGAAAAGATTTTAGATTTTATCTGATGGCACTGCCAATTTTATGTTCTGACTGGACATGGTTTTTAAATATTGTTAACTGATGGAACTGCTAATTTTTGACCGCTTAGTTTCACTCCTGTGTCACGGTCTCATTCAAAGAACAGTGGTACGATTTCAGTAATAGCTGCCTTTTCATTCTCTTGCCTTAAGAATTTAAGTAGAATACGGTACTACGTTACTATTTCATGCCCTTCAGAACTATTTTACTTTTAACATTCTTTTAAAATGTTTCTATACGCACACTCTTTTTATTAAATAGGCTATAGCACCTCATACTTTTTGAAAATTATCCTTTACGCTGTGCAGTTAATAAGTTGATGATAGAAGCTTTTGAAATGTGGTGCTACAGAAGAATGTTGAATATTAGATGGGTAGATCACGTGACTAATGAGAAGGTGCTTAACCGAAATGAAGAAAAGGATTTTCTGGCATATCCTAAGATAAGGGATAGATTGGTAGGACACATTCTGAGACAACAAGGAATTGTCAACTTAGCATTAGAAGGAAGTGTGTGGGGTAAAAATCGGAGATGGGGGGACGAATACAGTAAGCAGATTCAAAAGGATGTAGGATGCCGAAAGTATTCTCAGATGAAGAGACTTGCACAGGACAGGGTAGCCTGGAGAGCTGCATCACACTAGTCTTCGGACTGAAGACCACAACAACAACAACAACAACAACAACAACAACGACAAAAAGAAGGGACAGATTGGAAAGACACATTCTGAGACATCAAAGAGGGACGTCTGTGGGATAAAAATCGTAGAGGGAGACCATGGAACGAATAAAATAAGCAGGTTGAAATATATGGGGTTACCGTTCTTATGAAGAGATGAAGAGGCTTGTTCAGGACAGAGTAGGGTTGAGATCTGCATCATAGCGGTCTCCGGACTGAAGACCAAAACTACATGTCATTAGTTCAACCACTCCCCCCTCTTGAGATACCATCAGTTATGAAAGCACATTGATTAATTCATCATATAGGTTTGACTATATAGGGCAAGTTAATGTTTGTAATCTGCGTGTGTAAATATTTGCTGAAACCAAGATTTCTTGTAACTGAGAAGTGGGATGTGGAGAGGAGGCTGTCAGCATAGAATATGGAGAGGGGCCCACTAAAATGTTTTATGGGTACCTGGCCGCAGCGGAACGGCCGAGCGCTTAGAGGCGCTACGCTGCGATGCGAGGCCGTTCCCCGTCGGGGGTTCGAATCCCCCTTCGGGCATGAACGTTTGTGCCGTCTTTAGTATAAGGTAGTTCATAAGTAGTTTGTAAGTTTAGAGACTGATGACCCCGCAATTAAGTTGCATAAGCTTAACAAACATTTTTTATGGGTGCCTGTGTGTCTGAGCAAAGCACAAGCATTCTACGTGCAGTGGCGGCACTGTCCTCTAGGGATGGCGGTTATCGCTGAAACAACCGGTTTTCGGTTAAACTGGTTCTTTTCATCTTCAGTTAAACCGCACCGTAAAAATTGCTCGAGATAACTGGTTTTTTAAATCACCGGTTTTCGGTTTTTATTGCTATTATTTCCAGTGGAGTTCGAACGAAACATATTTTACCGTCGAAGCAGAAACCGTAATCGTCGGTTCTTCTAGTTTCGGCCGAAACCGAAACTTACTAAATTTAGTTAAAATTTAGGTAAATTTACATTATACGACAAATCACTAGTCTTTCCATATTTTGCAAGATTCCCTCCCAATACTACGCCTTCTTGAGTGTGTGTAAGCCTAGCCAGGAGTCCGTAGAAGACGATATATGAAGTATACAGATTTACTGGCCTAATATTTCCATCCGGCAGTAGCGAATATTGAGCGAACCACTCCGTAAGTTGGACTTGTGAGCCAGCGCATACGAATATCTCATTATACATACAACATATATAAGTTACAGTCAGTAAATAAACTTCAATCAGTGCTGCAGACGTATTTCGAAAAATAAAGTCACATTTCCGACCAACAGTATGATTGTTGTCAGTGTAAATTCACGCAAATTGAACTGGGTAAGCTCTGTACCACATGATCAAAGAATGTTCAAATGGGTGTGAGTTCTTATGAGACCTAAATGCTTAGGTCATCGGTCCCTAGACTTACAAACTACTTAATCTCACTTAAACTAACTTACGCTAAGGACAACATATACACCATGACCGAGGGAGGAGGGAGGACTCGAACCTCCGTCTGGAGCAGCCGTGCAGTCCGTGACATGGAGCCTCAGACCGCACGGTTACCTTGCGAGGCACCACATATCAATGTTACCTAAACCCATATCGGTTATTAAAAAAGGCCCTCGCTTTCAAGAAATCACATTAATAAAACTTGTTAGCATAACAATATGACAATGCATTAAAAGTTAGTATTCCAAGCTTAGAGTACATCACTTACATAACAGGTATATGAATCGAATTTACCATCTCTTCCAAGGAACAATTTTGATGCTTTCTCCTTAAATGACACAGCATGTTTGTAGTACCTCCACCCGTTTTGAGCTTTTTAAAGCAAATGGAGCATTGTATCTCACTGCTCCCGTACTTCGTGAAGTACTTCCATACTCGGGATGGTGCCATTTAAGACACAACAGATGTCTGGGGACGACAGCAAGGAACTGCCGCATGACCAGACGGAGGCAAGTCTTGTACACTGCCGGTGCACGCGCGTCGTCTAATAGGCCACGCCACACGACAACAGGTGCATTGATGCCTCAACAGCTGCACCAGTTCTTATGCCATCCGTTTGTTGCGCATTTCTGACTGCCGGGATTGTTCTTAAATTAACACTGATCTCTTTTCTTAGTTTCTGCGATGACCTAATATTTCACAGCAGTGGAAAATTTAGGAATAGCCCTAAATATTAGGGTCTACTACTTTTAATTTTTTTTAATTATTTACAAAAAAGACATTTTGAACCACTACTACAGGAAGTGGTCGTACCGGTGTTTTTAACCGGTTCTTGTCAGTAACTAAAAGAAAGCGGTTACAACCGACACCAAATAAATACCGAAAAAAACGGTTATTCAAAACTAAAATACCGGTATCGGTCCCCCTAGGCGTAGCGTCGGCTGTGGCAACAGAAACAGCAGACGGACCACTGGCGTTGCCCCATTTCCCCACACCACCCACCAGCACGCTATTGTCTGCCGAGACATTCGGACGACGGATGCACCACAGCCGAGCTGTATAATCTTTTGTTACGTTCCGGGTCGGTCGTATAAGTTGGGAGCGATGCCTCTACACGGAGAAGGTACATTAAGGAGGAGGTGCATTAAGGCACCTGCAGACCGAATTCGTTCCGCAAACTTTTGGGGGCGGCGAATCGGCCATCGTATAGGCAGCTGTAAAAGCCTCCGTACTATCAGCCTGGGGAGAGCGCTGCTATCTGCTTTCCTTGCCTTCCGAGAAACAGCCACAGGGAGTCTGCTTGGCCGTGTTCGTCCGGGCAAGATAGTGGCCACAGGCTTGTAAGTACGTATATTCGTTGCAGCCTTAAGGAGCCTTTACAATGACAAACAACTCCAAACAGTTATGAGTTTGGCAAACTTACAACTGCTGCACAGTGTTGATAACAAACTCTTGTAAACACACATTCGGCGTGTTCTTTTAATAATCCTCTGTACACCAGCATTTAGTTTAATGTTTCTTGTGAGTGCATTCCTTGCAGAGAAGGAAAAATTGATTGTAGGTGGAACCGTGCATAGCGAGAGGGATACATAAAAAGTGCTTGCATAGTTGTATTATAGGAACTACACTGCGAGGGGCATAATCACGAAAATTGTTTGACAATGGGCGACAAATGTTTGTTAAGCATAAGGAACTTAACTGCGGCGTCATCAGTCCTGAAACTTACAAACTACTTATGAACTACCTTATACTAAAGACGACACAAACATCCATGCCCGAGGGGGGATTCGAACCCCCGACCGTAGCGGCCACTGCGGCCGGCGACACTGAGCGACCAAACTTTCAATTCACCCATTTAATTTCATCATCATATTTCAGCAAGCCATAAATTTGTGTCAGTATGTAAATAATGAATCACTGAAATACGTACGTGTTTCTTCATGCTTAATATAAATTCTGACGCTACCTTCTCTCTGTATACAGGGCTTTACTTTACTTTACGGGTGCTTTACTACGCGCTTAAATGGCATAATTCTTAATATTATTTCGAATAAAAGATATAAAAGTTAATGTGTTTATCGAACAAGTCTTACTGCCACTCGCAGATTACTTTAATGTGAAATATAAACAGACATGAGGATTATATTCTAATAATTCGTAACACAATCGCTGCGTATTCGTTTACCTTTTTTCTAATTACAAATCAAATACATCACATAAATACAGTAGAAACATTGAATAAAAGCTGTAGTATTCATTTGGTCGTTTACAACTTTCAGATTTTTACATCTTGAACTGCATTGTTCTTTAAAGGATAGACTCATATGAATCATTATCACAATAATTTTTACGTCATTCTCAAGTCTAAATGTCTATGTCTATATTTCACATCAAACAAATGTTCAAATGTTTGTAATTCTGTGGGACTTAACTACTCTGGTCATCAGTTCCTAGGCTCACAAACTACTTTAACTAACCTATGCTAAGGGCAATAAATACACCAATCTCCGAGGGAGGACTCAAACCTCTACCGATCTGTCAAGCACTATGTGAGTCACTGCAAGAAGTGCCAGAGATGGAAGCATGTGCCGCATTTACCTCCATGTCATCTGCTACCAATTCCACCTGCAGTAGTTCCATTCCACCGCATTGGAATCGACCTTTTAGGTAGGTTCCCGAAGTCTATGACCGGTAAGCGATGGATTATAGACTGCACTGATTACCACACACGCTACCAAACCTGTGCTCCAGAAATCGCATAATTCCTAGTTGAGACATTGTCCACAGAATCACAACTGCCTACCACCCTCAGACAAATGGTCTTACAGAACGTTTTAACAAGACGTTAGCAGATATGCTATCTATGTACATCGATGTTAAGCAGAAGGATTGGGATACAATACTGCCAGTCGTGACATTTCCTTATATTACAGTAAGACAAGACACCACAGGCTTCACGCCGTTTTTCCTGCTCCATGGTCGTGAAGCTGAGACGACAATGGATACGCTGTTTCCGTTCCAACCCGATGACAGGACGATTATGTGAAACAGCTCGTCACCAAAGGCGAAGAAGCAAGACAGCTGGCTCGCATGCGGACTCTCGACGCCCAGGAGAAGGACCGTCAGCGGTATAACGATAAGCACCAGCCTGTTGTGTACAGCCCAGGAGATCTGGTATGGATTTTTACCCCTGTACGGAAAGTTGCTCTATCGAAAAAGATACTGAAGCTATACTTTGGTCTGTATCGTGCCATACGCCGCCTGTCAGACGTCACATGCGAAGTAGAGGATTATGAGCCGTCCTCGAAACGACAAAAAGGAAGAGACATTGTGCACGTCCTCCGTATGAAGCCTTACCACGATCCCTAAAGAACAGATAGACAGAAACGGCCTCTTGTTCTAGGACTCTGCAGACCGTTACTATAATAAAGAAGCCACAACAGTGGAGTCTGGCGCCGGTCATCGTGGAAGGCGTACAGGCAGAATGGAAGGATTCTCAGGAACAGAGCAGGATCCAGGACACTGCATGACAGGACACTGCAGCTGGCTCCAACCTAACAGCGGGTAGCTGTTCTTTCAGTAAAGGAAGCAATGCCGAGAGTTTTCCGACATAACGTGTGGCGCAGTGGTTAGCATCGCAGGTCGCTCTGCTTGCCGTCCCCAGTTCAAATCCCGCCACGGGTAGAAAATTTTATTTCTTTGTATTTACTATTCCTAGAATGTTCTACGTGTTTCTTATGTTTGACATACTTGTAAGTCCCAAAAAATTCTTTCTACGTATAAACAATGGAGCCCTCCAAGCAGGAGTCAGTCTGTACTGAGTGTACGCTTGTGTTAGCAATTAAACGTGTTCTAAGTGTAAAGTGTTGTGCTCTATTACCGACCAGCCTTCGAATTCTGGATCACCTGTAGTTTGCTACGTGATAATATACAAAATTAATGTTTGGTTGGTTGTCCTTTTGTTCGTATTTTATGCACGGTCATACCGTACATCCGACTGCGATAAAACTTTGTCAGCTAATTGCGTGAAGGTTATAGACATACTAAAATTAACTTCAATTGGTGCATGGCGGAGTGTGCTTTACAATTAGTTAATTCGTTTGTTACGTCTTCATGCTGAAATGGCTGGACGGATAGGAATGAAATTAGGAACAGAGGTAGCTTATATACTGTGATTCTTCAGTTTCTCCTGGCGTATTTGATAATCAAAATATCCACGGGTATACTGCCGGCTATAGTGTCCAACGGGCACAATATTTCGGCGATCATACATGTCGCCATCATCAGGTGAACTGACGGACTGAGCTCCTGGAAACGCGCCAGCACGGAGATCCGCACGCTATGGCTGCTCAAAGGGAACTGGGTTCTAGCCCGGTAGCGGGCCATTTAAATACCCTCGGCCGCGGAGCGACCCCTCCGCGGTCCGCGCCCCGCGCCGCGGCCGCGCAGTGGAACCGATTGCGACGGCGTCTGAGATGACGTCGGTGTGAGGGCTCTGTCCGCCGTGGTCGTCACTTCGTTACGTTTGCTAGATTTACTCTTAATTAACCCAATCGCTGGTTCCCAAGCTTTGCTAAGATTAT
This sequence comes from Locusta migratoria, assembly GCA_026315105.1. Lineage (NCBI taxonomy): Eukaryota > Metazoa > Arthropoda > Insecta > Orthoptera > Acrididae > Locusta > Locusta migratoria. The sequence goes on from CM048744.1 coordinate 671,076,797, forward strand.
AGCCACAGTCACGGTTTATGAGGTCGTCACTTGTGCGACTTTCAATGGCCTCTCTAACGACGCAGTCCCAGTATCTCGGCGTCTGTACCAGAATCCTAGTGCTTTCATACTCCATCGCATGATTCCCTTCGAGCAGCCGTTGTGTGCGGGTCTCCGTGCCGGCGCGTTTCCAGGAGCTCAGTCCGTCAGTTCACCTGATGATGGCGACATGTATGATCGCCGAAATATTGTGTCCGTTGGACACTATAGACCGGCAGTACACCCGTGGATATTTTGATTAGCTTATATACTGATTAATACATGGGCTATCTTTCATAAGCCACAGTATGGTGCGTGCCGGAGAGTATGGATTTATATGTTTGTTACTCCTTTATGCTGAAAGGGATGGACAGATTTGAATGAAATTTGGAATGGAGGTAGCTTAAACCCTGCATTAATATATGGGCTACCTTCCGTAAACCACCGCACGGACCGTGGTCGAGGGTACTTACAATGGATTAATAAGTTTGTTTCTCTTCACGCTGAAACAGCTGGACGGATTTGATTGAGATTTGGAATGGAGATAGCTTATATCCTGAATTAAAGTATGAGCTAATTCTAAGAAGCCACCGTACGGTGCTTGGGGGAGGGTACCTTACAGTGGATTAACACGTTTGTTACCGTTCACGCTGAAACGGATGGACGGAATTGAATGAATGTGGAATGAATATAGGGTATATCCTGAATTAATACATGGGCTACCTATGGTAAGCCTCCTTAGATGCATGGCGGAAGGTACGTTTCAAGAAACATTCAAATTGTTTGACTGGTCAGCATGAAAGTCAGTACGTAAATATGTTGGAGATTTTTATAATCTGCAAGCCAATGAATTTAGCATGGCGGAGGGTACTATGCGACTTTGACACCGTTTCACCAGTCATCATGAAACTTGGCGCATGTATGTTTTGATGTATAGAAGGGAGAGGAGTACTGATGACCACGCAGTTTGGTCCGATAGATTTACAAACATTTGAACATGGCACATTTGTCATCTCAAAAGAAATTATTTGCTGACAAATCGTCCTACGGCTATGAGCTTTCAATTTCTGACAACTGGGCATAATTACTGTGCCCTGGTCAGAAACAAGTTTTCACTGTTATATGCACCTGATGATGTGTCTCTGGGCCACGAAACCGGTAGTGCCTGGATAAAAATTGCTACTGTGACAGCAGTAAGCGGATTTTCTTTAGAAATATGTTCTTTAAGATGTAATAGAATATTTCTTTACGTCTTGCCACATCCAGCATGAAACAATAACCATAGGACACTAAAGTCAATCCCCTCCCGAGCAAAGGACAGCCGATGAACACAGCGCCGTGCTACACCCACATCTCCGTCCTTTAAATTCTGCATAATACGACAGTGTCGACCTTATTCAGTATACGTATCACGTCTAATTTCGTCGTAATCCGCAACTGGATACAGCTCATTAGATTGTGGACTTCATATCGGACCCTGGTTTGATGCACCCTATTCTATCCTGAGTAAGCCTCTTCATCTCCTTATAAGAACGGCAACCCACATACCATTTGAATCTGCTTTCTATATTCGTCTCTTGGTCTTCGTCTGCGATTTTCCCCCACACAGCTCCCTCAATGCTAAATTTACTATTGCTTGATGTCTAAGAATGCGTCCTAGCAGTCGATCCTTTCTTTTACTTAAGGTATGCCAAAAATTCCTTTTCTCCCCAATTCTGTTCAGTATCTCTTTATTAGTTACACGATCTACCCACCTAATCTTCAGCATTCTTCTGTAGCACCACAGTTCAAAATCCTCCATCCTCTTCCTGTCCGCATTGTTTATCGTGTAAGTTTCACTCCCATACAAGGCAACACTCCACAAAATGCCTTCAGAAAGGACTTCCTTACGCTTAAATTAATATTCGACGTTAGCAAATTTATTTTTTTACCCCAAAAACTTCCCTCCAAAGCTAAATTCACGATTACTTAATGTCTAAGAATATGTCCCACAAATCAATTCCTTCTTTTAGTCAAGGTACGCCAGAAATTCCTTTTCTCTCCAATTCTGTTCAGTACCTAGTCATTAGTTACGCGATCAACCCACCTAATCTTCAGCATTCTTCTGTAGCACACATTTCAAAATCCTCTTTCCTCTTCTCGTCTGCACAGTTTATCGTCCAGGTTTCAATCCCATACAACATTCCACACAAATGCCTTCAGAACGACTTCCTTACGCGCAAATTAATATTCGATGTTAACATATTTCACTTTTTCAAAAATGCTTTTCTTCCTATTGCCATTCTGCATTTTATATCCTCTCTACTGCAACCATCATATGTTATTTTACTGCCCAAGTAACAAAACTCATCTACCACCTTTGTTGTTCGTCACGTAATATAATTATTTCAGCATTGCCTGATCTTCTTAGACTGCATTCCATTACCCTTGTTTTCCTCTTGTTAATGTTCATCTCATACGCTCCTTTCAACACACTGTCCATTCCCTTCTTCTGCTCTTCCAGATCCTTTACTGTCTCTTACAGAATTATAATGTCATCAGCAAAACGCATTGTTCTTATTTCTTCACCCTGAACTTTAATTCCTTCTCCAAATTTCTGTTGCCTTTTCTTCACAGCTTGCTCAATGTACAAATTGAATAACATTTGAGAAAGGCTACAACCGTGTCTTATTCCCTTCCGAAACGCTACGTCCCTTTCATGCTCTTCAACTCATATCTGCTGTCTGGTTTTTGTACAAGTTGTAAATAACATTTCGTTCCCTTTATTTTAGTCTTCCTGACTACCGAATTTTAAAGAGTATACTCCAGTCAACATTGTCATTAGGTTAGAAACCGAAAACCATTGAAATAAAAGAGTAGGCAACTTCAAATGCAGTACGTGTTGATATCAATACATTATGATGCAGTATTAAAAAGAGCACCGTCAGCTGTAGGATCATCTATATACTTACTACGACCATTCTCGCTGCCGTTATCTTCAGGGCCCTTTGTAGAAATCGATGGCTGAATCTTCCTACGATATAATGACATTTCATTCTGTGCTGCCAGTTACCTTACTAAAGCCATTATATGGTAGGAAGATTCAGCTACCCATTTCTTTAAAGGGCGTGAAGATTACAGCGTGGTCCGCCGAAACTGGCTGCCAGTAAATAAATAAACAGATGATCCCACAGCTCAAAATGTTTAAATTATTGTGAATCTATGGGACTTAACAGCTGTGGTTATCATTCCCAATGCTTAGAAACTACTTAAACTATCGTAACCTAACACACCCATGGCCGAGGGAGGACTCGAATCTCCGGTGCGCTTCGCAGCAATCTCACAGCTGTCGGCACTCTTTATAACCATACTGTCTCCTCTTCATCCAGTTCCATAATAGATGCAATTGCACACTATGATGCAGCCTTTGTGCGGTGCCCGAGCTGCTATCGAGAGGACCGCTTGCTGGGTCGGCCGCAAAGGAGAATAGTAGAATTGGTGGATGGTGTAAGATGACTGGCGCGGCTTTCGGAAAACGCATGTTTTGATTATGGCGGGGCAATGTGTGGAGGTTTTGCCTTGCCACTTTCTGCCCGTTACTCTAGCGAGAAGGTGACTGCGTTCGGGAGGATTCGCCTGAATTTGTTTCGAGGCCGGGCTTCTCATTCTGGGAGGAGATTCGATACCAGCTCCGCCCTGAGAAGCTTTATTGAGCATTCAGCTCGGGCTTAGAATAATTTAGGTCGTTACAACAATTCGAAGGTTGTCTTACTCGTGACTACTATACCGCTCTGACGTTGAATGCACTGTCGTGTTGAGGATGGTTGTACACACGCCACCGTTGGCTGACCGTCGCCGCTCAGAAAACTCCAGATTTTGCATACGGCATTAAAATTTCCGTCGCCTTCCTAAGACTCAGTCATTATTAGCAGTCAATTTCATCAAGAAACAAGTTCTTATCAATTTTCTGTATTATTTAAGGTATTTTTTTTTCTTTTAACTGTACACTGTTGTATGGAATGAACAGCGAACTAATTCTAGGTTTAATGCTATTGAGTGACAAAAAAGGAAAAAAAAATCGATTGATTTGGTTGGTTGGTGGGTTGGCTGTTTTGAATATGGGGACCAAACTATTTAGGTTATCAGTCCCCCGGTGCTCACTACGCACGTACTCACGAAAGAACCGTGTGCCCCCTGGGGGGGGGGGGGTCGATTTTGCTTCATCCAATTAAACAGAAAGGAAAGGAGGCTGGAACTTTCTGTACTTTTGATTGAAGACTTAAGGCAGGATGATACGAAATTCTCAATATCTTCAGAATCTCGTTGACTTCCTTTGACATACTCCATGGACGCTTGAAAGATGCCGTTCAACGGGAAAAAAACTGAAATGAGGAATTGAATTCAGCCTGTAGAAATGCAGGCAATGACACCAGTTTTAAACGTAACGGTATTTATTGATAAAATTCTTTGAAAATGTACAAAATACTTATATAAATAAATACCCTAGAAATTGATGTCTATTGTAATGGACGATTTTATGAATTTACTGAAGGGCTTCTTTCATAGTCTTTATCGTCAACATGCCTAACAAAACTAACAAAGCATTCAACTGCAGTTGTTTTCTCCAATCACCTTTGTGATTTTCAGAGTAAATCGTAGATTGTCGCGCGTCCTTATAGTTTCGGTAATAACTTGTCTAAGTCCACTAACAGATCTTAGTTATCAACGGACTATGGCCCTGCTGTCACCTTCCGAAACTACAGAACGGTTACATTTATTAAGTTGGTATTAGTTGATGTCAGTTAACGCATTAAACAATATTTAACTGTCAGGAAATACACGTTAGGGATGAAATAGGATTTAATTTATTTGAACAGTACAACTCAAAAAGACTGACTATAGCTTCGCATATTCAATATACAACGTATGGCACTCAAGTGAAATTTTACCCCATTAATCTACGTGTATACCGATTGCAACCAAGGATATTACGATACACTCTTATTATATTTAATCAGACGTAATATCTTGGCTATTAGTCTAAACTATCTTGAAGTTATCACTATTAACAACATTTGGAAGATTTTACACTTTATCACTAAAAACAAATTATTTACCCTTCCTAATAAACCTAGGTTATAACTGATATTATCTGCGAGTCTAAAAACCTTTGCTAAAATTTTATAAATACATAATACTTCTCTTTACAGCAATACGAAACAGTTAATCTCCCTTGAATCCTTAAAAGTTATGATTCTTAAGAGAAATTAAGGTAATTTGGTAGAACGCTTGGGAATCGAATTTGAAAAGCTATATATCGATCGAGCTGCCAGATCGATCTCACAGCTCGAGTGGCGGCCATGTTTCGTCGTGAATTATTCCGGTGACGATTACAGTTAATTTATTGGGCGGACAAGAGTACACCGAGAAACTGTCAACCGTAGAGCATGAACAGCATTAATTATTTTGTTGATGGTCGTCTAGAATAATTAATCCCGTAAAATTTTACAATTCGTGTCGCGGCGCAGTGTCGAGAGTTCAGATGTTGCAAACAGTATCGTAATTTTTCTTGCCGACCATGAAGTAAATACTTAATGCTGTTCGCGTTCTATGGTTGACAGGTTCTTAATATACCCTTGTCCTAGCAGCAAATTAACTGTAATCGTTACACCGAGTAATGTGAAACACCACTTACTTCAGTATAAAGATAATTTAGAAATAACTCACCTTGTTGATAAGTGATGTATGGTTTCATTCCGATAGCTGCTGTTGTAAGTGATGGCGGTGATACAAGTTACTGGTTACTTGTTTCTGGCTGGTACTTGTCCAGTGATGTATATAATCTACTCATCACAAAACATGTGCTATCTTCACACAACGTACTAAAACAACGACAAGTCAGGACCCCTTAAATGTTTTATACATTGCGCATGTCCATTCTTCGATATATCGATTTGGCAGCTTGCTCGATAGGTAGCGTTCCGAATTCGATTACCAAGCATTCTACCAAATTACCGAAATTCATCAGTTTACCCATATGAAAATTGTTATTTACGATGACATTTTTCATACGTTCAAAGATACTAGTCACTCATCTTTCCTTATCGGTCACTCGGTATAATTACTTTGAACTTAGGTGTATCTCAGTTTACTACTCGCTGAAAATCTATATTTCGCTCAGCCTTAGGCTTTGATTAATTGTGATTGAATTTTTTATAATAGCAGTAAATGCTTTCTCTGGCTTAATTCGTATTTAGGAAAATATTTTATCACTTACGAATGAAGTCAGGGATATCTTTTAAGCCCAAAGCTACTTTGACTTTACATAGCATAGTTTTACTAGCTTCATTCAATTTTATTTATTTATTATTATTATTTTCTTTTTTTTTTCCTTAATCACTGGGTTAAGGGAAATAAAGGACCTATGTTTTATTTTTTTTTAATTGGTTTGCACGCAGGCCATTTTATTTTACACCTTCTTCATATATCAGGTACAGGTTGTCCACGAGTGACTCCTATAGCTATTCCCCGCTAACTAGCTTTTTGGCATTACAATTTTTCTTCAACGGCACCACCACCACGTACGACTCCGTATTTACAAAATGTTCAAATGTTTGTTAAGCTTATGGGACTTAACTACGGGGTCATCAGTCCCTAAACTTACAAACTACTTATGAACTACTTACGAACTAGGACGGCACAAATATCCATGCCCGAGGGGGGATTCGAACCCCCGACCGTAGTGGCCGTGGTGACCGTGACTGGAGCGCCTCAGTCACCTCGGCCACCGCGGCCGGCCCGTATTTACATTTACACAGTTAAAATAGCAACAGTTGCAGCCTTCTTCAGGTGTCGGCGACTTATGACACTAAGGAATTAAATTATCTTTTCCCCATAGATTTTTTGCTAAGTCACTCGCCACTTCAATTTGTTTACTCGCTCTATAATTTAGAATACTAAGCTGGTTCCAACTTTTATATTACACCGCTACCTACGGCTACCGTCGTTCGTAACCCACGTTAAACTGTAGGTCCCCCTATAACTGGCTGGGTAAGTCAGTTCGGAGGTCGGAGGAAGACAACGGGCATACCACCTCCAAACAGGACCATGCCTAGTAAAGCACTGTGGTGTTCAAACCAATCTTCGGATTGTTGACTGCTTTCACCTTTTATTTTACCTACTGCTTTAATGTTGATTAATACACTACACAGTAAGGGTTGTTGATACTTTTCCACATGTTCAAATGTTTGTAAATCTATCGGACCAAACTGCGTGGTCATCAGTCCGTAGCTTACAAACAAACTAAGGTAAACTAACCTAAGGACAACACACACACCCATGCCCCAGGAAAGACTCGAACCTCCGACGGCGAGCAACCGTGTGCTCCGCAGCGAGAAGCCTTAGACCGCTCGGCTACTCCACCGCGGCGGTACTTCTCCAAATTCACAGTCAGTAACGAGCGGAATTATTACAAGGCGTAACCACAGTTCAGAGACAGCCCATTAAATAAAGTCTACCAATATCTCGTGACCAAAAAATGAACTCCCCCAGGATTCACAAATAGCAGGTTCTCTGACTGTGTTAATAATGTCAACTTCCAGCAGGATTGACGAAACCAAAATAATGTAACTTATCCTATTCACACTAGGAAATCTGCATATAGGTCACGATGTGGCCCTCAGTCAACAATACAAATCACCATTGCTAAACCATACAATCCCTCCTGTCTGAGACTAACAAAATTCGCACAACGCACCTTTACAGAAGTCCTTTAAACTACTAGCGGAACCTAGCGCGATAAGTTGCAATCAACACCTTCACAAAATATAGCATAGCTTTTCTAATGTTCCAAGCTTCCAAGCTTCAACTCCCACAGTAAAGAAGTTGGTCGGTGTAATTGCTTGCCGGCCGCGGTGGCCGAGGGGACTGCCGGGCGCCGTGGCTCAGCGCGCCCGGTCAGAGGGCTGAACGGCCTCTGTAATAAAAAAGCTGAGCCAACAACACATCGAACAAAAACGAACAAACTTGATCAACGTCCGCAACAAACAGAACTACACATAGATAGGAAAAAAAAAAAAAAAAAAAAAAAAAAAAAAAAAAAAAAGGGGGACTGAGGCGCTTCAGTCACGGTCTGCACTGTCACTACGGTCGGGGGTTCGAATCCCCCCTCGGGCATGGATATTTTTGCCGTCCTTAGTTGTAGGTAGTTCATAAGTAGTTTGTAAATTTAGGGACTGATGACACCGTAGTTAAGTCCCTTAAACTTAACAAACATTTGAACATTTTTTTGTAATTGCTTAAAATCCTCCAGTAAGGCAAAATATCCAAAATCTCAAAATGTCGCCTGGCAGCACCAGCAGTATTCAACGACAGTATATCAGTAATCACGTATGACTTTAACCTTCTCGAATTACCAAAATTATTGCTACTCTTAACATGTCTTACTAGAGTGCATGAACTATTGCAACTGAGACAAATTTCACTAACTGGCGCCAACAAAAGCAACTAAAATATAGGAGCTTTGGCCATTAACAATTAAGTTTATTCTTAATTCGTCTTGCTGTCCGTTCTTCCAATGGCCAGCTGCACTCGCATCTATGGCAGCAACGAACATCTTTGGTGATGTGGATCTGCGCCAGAAATTTTTCACATTTCATATGCAGACACGGAATAAATCTACAACCAAGGAGGCTAGAAATCAGGGAGACGCCCTTACGCTGAAAAAGTGAAGCCTGCCTCCGCCACATTGCTATGCGTTGGAGAAGTGTTCGTATTGTACAGCTAATGTTTTATGTCACTTAAAATAGGGATAAAACATCCGACGGTTTTGCCGTCATGTACAACATGTCAAGAATGCTAATTAGCCGTTAAAAAGTAAGTTTTCAAATATATTATGATGTGTATTTATAACAGTTTATTCAAGAAAGTATTTTGTTTAAAAGTACTTATTTTGGAGAGGGCGTCAGTTCAATGCATTAACAGTAAGAGGGTCGACTTAACGCATAGTTTTAACAGAGAAATAGCATTTCAAAACTGACCAAGATGGCGGACAGGCTTCAACTGACGTATGTTCTCGGCGTAAATAATGCCATCTCCCTTTATTCTAACCTCCTTGACTACAAAGTACCATCAAACAATACACAAATTAACATTATAAAAATTAGAAAAAAATCCAATACATTGTTTAAAATCAACAAATGATCAATAGCAATTATTTAACACTGTTTAATCGTAATAAGATGAAGCGACCACACAGAGGCTCCATATGTAACGGACGTACGAAACCGAGCGTTTCGCTAGAAGATGCATATCTCACCTTCGTTGGTTGTAAATGCAGAATAGGTAGTTCATTGAAGGTAGACAATGAGGAAATTGACAGAGGGTCGTAATATCGGAGTGGATTAGTTTCAAATCAAATCAATTTTTTTTTAAACCTATAGGGCCAAAGTGCTATGGTCATCAGTCCCTAGACTTACATACCACTTAAACTAAGGACAACAAACAAACACACTCTCTCTCTCTCTCTCTCTCTCTCTCTCTCTCTCTCTCTCTCTCTCTCTCTCTCTCTCTCTCTCTCTCACACACACACACACACACACACACACACACATGCCCGAGGGAGACTCGAACTTTCGGCAGGAGCGGTCGTCCAGTCCGTAGCTTGATGTCTTAGTCCACGCGGCTAATCCGCGCGGAGTTGCATTAGAGTCCCTTGGGTGGCACGCTAGAGTACACAGTGCATTTTGAGTTGAAACTGAGGGAATCGCTGACGGGGCATAAGGTGGAGGTTGTGAGTAGTGTGAAGTGGTAGGAAATGTGGAAGGTTATTGAGGTGGCATTGCATAGGTCTGTTGGTGGGGCTTGTACAGCGTCGATTGAGTCTGTTGTGGTCCTGAGAAATTGTGTAGTGTAAACTTGATAGTAAAGAAATGCAACCTTTTGAGTCTTAATATTGGAAATGACTAAGAATTTCCATATAAAACTGAATTCATTTATTATTGTCGAACTTTTCAGTATGCGGCAGCAAACTGTGGTAGAAAAAAATTTGGCAGTTTGGTTTCGAATGTTATTTTCTTTTCTTTTTTTCAATGCCTTTAAAATACTCAAATTTACTTCATCCGTCTTCTTTTACTTCTTGCATTCAATTGCAGTTTGGGGAAGGGATGCTAGCAACATGGAATTAAACGTTTTTGGTTTAGCCGAGACCAGCGTCCTTTTTATACCCATTAGACCACCTGTCTAACTGTATCTATGTTACAGTATAAAAACAAACTGGCGGCCAAGCAAATTGTGCGAATTGGTTGATTCCTTTTACAAAATATGTCAATTGACTATGGCGTTCCTAGCCTGCAGCGCGGAGCTGTCTCTGTACTTTACCATATCTGCAAAGGAATGTGTGACTTCAATTTACACTTAGACTGTGATTCTGCTCTACTCAGAGCTACAGGGTAAGTTCGGTGGTGCTGCATCACAAACCATTGTAACAACTTTGAGCAAAATTTTCTGCAGTAAGAGCCTCTGAAATGCAATATTATTGGTTCAGATATGTGGATGGTATGCTGTTTATGGACTGTTACAACTAGTCAGAAAAATGATTAAGGAATTAAAAACTCGCAACATCAGAAAACTCAATACAAAACGGAATTGAGGGTCACATCTATAAATTTCATATATATATATATATTTGGCATTTACAGAAAACCATAGCCACAAATACATTTATCCCAACTAGTTGTGAACATCCACACAACCACAAACACGCAGCCTTCCACTCTACGGTACGTTGCCTTGTATCTGTACGATTATCTGAATCTGATTTTGATAAAGAAGAGTATTAAACATACCGCTTCACTAATGGCTACAGCTCTGAACTGTTAGAAAGTATATTAAAGAGGAAATACTAAAATTTTCAATTCTTATATATGCTGGTCAACAGGAATCAGACAGTAGTGGTGCACCATTCTATACTTGGGCAAAATTTTCAATACAAAGTTAGTCAATAGTTGAAACCTGGGAACTACACTCCTGAATATTACAACACAGCAACATATCAAAATATTTATTCAACAGTAAAGATAAACTACAGCCCTTGGCTGAAAGTGATTTATACAAAAACGTGTGAAAAGGTATAAATAGTCTAGTCAAGCTAGATGTTAAACAAGACAGACTCATCTTTAGCTAGCTGTCTCTTATCAGAAAACCACCCGTATGATATAGAATATGAAGCATTACGCAAAAAAAAGAAAAAAAAAGAAATATGACCATGCTGTAAATACTATAAATTAAAAAACTTACTACACAGAATTGCATGTTCAGACTCGGTTTCCATTTTCTCCTCTCTTAAATTATGTTTGTCAAACATAGTTCTTCAGTAGTTTAATGAAGGCCCTACCTCGAGATAAACCACACAGTTTCCATTTTTAGTCAGTAAAAATATTTCTGTGAGTATTTAATGTAATGCATTCCATTGTCAAAATTTGTATCTTTTGCTTCACTGTCTTTGTAAAGCCTACTATTTTATCTGTGTCTTCGACGACATTTCGCTTTCAGTCACCTGAAGTTGACCTGCGAAGTCAAAATCTCTTAGTGACCGAATAAATAAATAAATGTTAATTACAGAAAATTTGGAGGAACTCAAATCCAGAGAGAAGGCTCTGTCTGCATAAAATTATGTATGATGTATGGTACGAACTTAGAAAAAAATCTGCAGTTTTATTCCGATCTAGACGAAATGTACCATTTTTAACCATCAAATCGAGAGGAACATCACCGTCTCCCCAAGCTTTCATGCGGTACATGGCGGAGGATACCTCGCAATGAACTTAGACAGCACTTGTCACTAGACCTCGGATTTTACCTATTTTGTTCCTCATTAAATAAAGGCAATAAAAGTTGTACATACAAGAATTATGCAAATTTATGATCGAATACATCTACATCTACATGGGATACTCTGCAAATCACATTTAAGTGCCTGGCAGAGGATTAATCGAACCACAATTATACTATTTATCTCCCATTCCATTCTCGAATAGCGTGCGGGAAGAAAGGACACCTGATTCTCTCCGTTTTAGCTCTGATTTCTCGTATTTTATTCTGATGATCATTTCTACCTATGTAAATGGGAGTCAACAATATATTTTCGCATTCAGAGGAGAATGTTGGCGATTGGTGTTTCGTAATTAGCCCACGCCGCAGCGATAATCGCCGTTGTTGTAATGATTCCCATCCCAGATCCTGTATAATTTCCGTAACGCTGTCTCCCTTGTATCTTGACAATACAAAACGAGCTGCCATTCTTTGGATTCTTTCGATGTCCTCCATCAAACCCACCTGATAAGGATCCCACACTGGGTAGCAATACTCCAAATAAGGAGGGACAAGCGTAGTGTATGCAGTTTCTTTAGTAGTTCTGTTGCATCTTTTAAGAGTTCTGCCAATAAAACGCAGTCTCTGGTTTGCATTCTCCACGATATTATCTACGTGTACTTTACAATTTAGGTCTAAAGTAGTAGTTATTCCTAGGTATTTTGTGGAGTTTATGGCCTTCACTTTGATTGATTTACCCTGTAAACAAAGTTTAACAGATTCCTTTTCGTACTCATGTGGACGACTTCAAACTTCTCATTATTTTGAGTCAATTGGCAATTTTTACACCATAGCCACATCTTATTCAGATCGTTCTCAGCTTGTTTTGATCTTCAGATGATTTTATTAGACGGTAAATGTCGGCGTCATCTGCAAACAACCTAAGAGAGCTACTTAGATTTTCCCCCAAATCGTTTATGTAAAGAAGGAACAGCAGAGGACCAAGAACACTACCCTATGGAACGCCCGACATCACCTCTGTTTTAGTCGATGCCTTACCATCGATTACTACGATCTGTGTCCTCTCTGACAGGAAATCCCCTATACAATCGCAAATTTGGGGCGATATACCATAACCACGCAATTTGATTAAAAGCCGTTTTTGAGGTACGGTGTCAAAAGCCTTCTGGAAATCAAGAAATACGGTTATCAGTTCGCGAACCTTTGTCGACAGCACGCTAGTTTTATAGCACCTAAAAATACCAAATTTTAGGTTAGTACCTGATTGTACCTAAATTATACAAATAGAATTAAATAAAAATTTATATGGCAAAAATTTTCTAGTGGTCTTCCCAGCTAAGAACTATGCAATTATTTTATCGAAAATAGTAATTTTATATTACCTGACTGTATCTAATTTTTAAAAATCCAGACAAATGAAATTTGTATGACTAAAAATACTCTTCTGGTCTTCCCGGCTTATTTGTTTGCATGCGTGAACAGTCGTGTGTCAGACGACGGCGGCATACGCGACTGTTGTAGGCCGCACTGCTCCGCGGAGCGTTGTCGCTCGCCTTTAAAGCGTCAAATGTGCCGGCAGCGGCAGGGCACAGAGGATAGGAGCCTTGTGATCTGCCTTCAGTGCCTTCCTGCCCTGTGTGAAACACCTGAACTGTCTTCATTCAGTCGGTCAGCGTGCTGCTTGGATGTGGTCAAGTATTTCACAGCGACAGGGTATTTGTGGGAACTGAAGCATTTCGAAAGTAGCCAGCTCCAAATCACCTCTCATTCGTCAGTGGTTACAAGAATTTCCTGATTTATCAACAGACGGAAGAGATATTCACTGCAATGTGTGCAACAAAGACGTAAGTAGAACGTTAACATTTTATCTGCTACGCCCACTCAGAGAACAGTGATGCCACTGCTTTTTCCTAGTGGACTTGCAACCAGACACATGCGGACTGAATAACTAAAACAAAAATATTGTTTCTAAACTCCTGATGTAAGTTAATTACCTTAAGTAGAACTCGTAAGTATATTCTTTCACATAGTATTTCTCATTTATTTTTGTTGTTAGGTACGTTCTGAACAGAGGTCAGCATGTTGCGTGGACAATAAAATAATGTGTATTTTTGTCAACCTGTTTGTCTTTCTAGACAATAAAATTTCACATTTTGGTCACCTATTTTCTGATTTTTATAATCTATTTTGTAAGAGATAGAACCTATTTTAGGTACCTAATTTACGTTTTTTTAGAACCTAAAAGTCCGAGGTCTACTTATCACCATAAAGGCTAACAGAATTATATAATTTTTCACAGTTGGAGAAGATGGGGAAGGACAGAGGAGGTGGAGGAGGAATTCGACAGAGAGACGATGAGGTGATAGACAAAAAGAGAGAAAGGTGTAGATGGGCAGAGAAAGGGGGGGGGGGGGGGTAGGAATAAATAGATACCCAGGCGACGCCGGGTATCAGGTAGTATTTTCTAAAATATTTATGTTGGAACAGAAGGCTCCCAATAAATATGAAACTAGTTCTCAAAAGTAAGATTGTAATGAATGCGGCGAAGTCTCAGTCAAAGTATGCTGCAAGAAATTGCTCTGGAAAAGACTACAAAGAGTTCTTATCGAAGTCGGCAATAAGAGTCATATTAGGAGGAGCGTAAATTGGAAGACCATCTTTCGCCGTATCCTGTCATTCATAACACTACTTTTTTGTGGCTGTTTGCGAGAACTGTCCAGACCGGTTTTTACTGTTGTCTCCTCAGTTTAGAATTCTATAGACCGTCCAGGTTTTGCGCCGTTCTCTAACGGATGTCGCCCGTGTGTGCCTTCGTGTGAGGTCTAGTGACCGGCATCTCACGCTCCTCAAAGGGGCTGCTATCTGCGTCTTTCTGATTTTAACGGCTCTTTCTGCTCAAAAACGTCGCCGCTGTGGCAGCGGGATGCGTCTGCAGGCGCCGGTGTGGCTTTAAGCCTGTCAAAGGCACGCCGCCTCCTGTCATTGGAACTTCAGTTGCGAAAACAGTCCCCTGTGTCCTTGGACATAGCCAAGTCTCTGCTGTCAACAGAGGCCCGGCAAAACATTTTTCTCTGGAACTAACTTGCTCTGACAATCTGCTTCTCACTTTACATTACTTGTAGTGGCCATTTTAGCAGCAGCTGAATACTATGTATTTTCATACTACTATTTTAAAGAAAACGCCTTCTGCTACTGCTAATGAAATGTTTTTTTATTTCTACAATTCAACCACACTCGTTTCGCCTTTTTCACAAAGGCATCATCAGTGGGTGTCCTGAAATATTTACAAGTTTATGTATA
Organism: Locusta migratoria; assembly: GCA_026315105.1. NCBI lineage: Eukaryota > Metazoa > Arthropoda > Insecta > Orthoptera > Acrididae > Locusta > Locusta migratoria. The sequence goes on from CM048744.1 coordinate 671,091,923, forward strand.
CAACGCGTGTGGGTAAATTGTAGAAATAAAAAACATTTCTGTAACTATTCTTATCTCTGTCCATTAATTGGAATATACCTTCAGATGTCATTACTTGGATGCTAATGGACTCAGTTGAAGTCAGACCCCTCAAATGTTATCGTGTTTTACAATTCTGTCGCAATTACAGGAATTTTCAGTATTTCAGATATTTTCCACATTACCCTATTGCTGTGTTTAGAAGTTACGGGGGGCGTTTTCTATTGGAGGTTTTTGACGGATTAATTTTGCCACAAGTGACATGTTTTCCTTTTTTTAACACCACTGTAGCGTTGAAACATTAAGTATATTGTTAAAGGCCGAGTGCAGAAATACCAACTTGGGAGGGCTTAGATGCTTGGTTCTAATTTCGGCTGGAATCATGAGGTAAAAAGATTATGGTTTAGCCTGGACCAGCGCCTGTTTGTAAGGCCATTAGAGCACCTGTCTCACTGCAGCTATTTTTCAATATGTAAGGAAGGTTTGAAGGACGAACCGGAGTTGGACTGCAGAGAGTACTGGGTTGAAATTAATGCTCAGCTAATGTCACAATTTTTTTGCCTATCGTTCGTAATTTATTCGGATTCAACGTGCAAAACAATTAGGGGATCACATGAAATACCATACATAATATACATATCGTAACGTATTTTATTCAGGTAATGGTTAAATTGTCATTCGTGAGCGATAGAGTACGATACCTTGCCGTCTCATCTTTACTTGCGGTTTATACGGCGTTTATTTAGAGCGAAGCACCACGGGGCTACCATAAATGGCCACTCCATTCGTTCAGTTCCCTCAGCTTCAAGCATGTTCTCCACCAGTGCAGCCCTCTGGGAACCCCATCTACTATGTCACCAGCGTAGGGCACAACGAAAGGTCGAAGCATCTCGTCTCTATACCTCTGATCAGTCAAAGCTCCATTCTGAACGACACAGCGGTCCGCACGTCCGCCAATACTGACCCTTGCCCACACCTTTCGTCCACCAACATGATATGGTGACGTTTCCTGCATATAAGCAGAATTGTTCCGAGTTGCACGTTCTCTCCAGATAAGGGTACGACAATTGTCCGGCTGAACACAAAATTTTGATTCATCCGTGAATACAATCCATTCGCTGCGACTCTAATCCTGATGTTCTTCCGCCCAATTTCTGCTCGCTAAACGGGGTCGTAGTTTTAATGGGACACACACCATAGGCGTTTGTGCTTACAGGCCGCATTCCTGCTTCCTCGCGGTCGCGGTAATGTTACTGGCGTAAAAAATGGTTAAAAGCGTTTTTAAGCGGTATACTGTCTCCAAATTTGAATTCATATAACGTGAAATACGGAACAATAATTACTTCGTTAAAATTCTTTTTACTCTTTGAATGTTAAAGTTTACCATATAACTGAAAATGGTTTCATTAGTTCCTATGTTCTACGAAACATAATTCAACGCAATGAATACTAAAGAAATATGTTCGAAATCGAAGGCAACATTGTGTCAAAATTTAAATGCAGTCTGAGAAGATTTCCTGAGGTTTCAAATTTGAATGAACGATCATTTACATTTGTTAATGTAGATATTCCTAACAGCAAATCTCCGTTCTTGAATGAATGCTATGAAATTTTGACATAATGTTCTATTGGAATAGACCCACGTTTTTATATATCCCATTTTTAATGTATGTCATGTATGAATTTATATAATTTTTATGCTGGGGAAACGTTTTTACCAAAAATCGCAAAATATATAAGAAACAGTTATCTAAAAACCTTCTTGTATTAGACTGTAACGTTGAATGAAAGTTTGAGGTCAATCGGCGCAGAACGGTTTGAGGTTTTGAATTATACACATGTATAGAGATGGGTATACATCCAGTTACCTTTATGAAAGTTCCACTTTATATTTTAGTAAATTCATTTACCTAGTGTATAAGACTGGAGCAAGCGCCTCCTCTGTTTCGTCTGGATTGTCTTCATGTTTTGTAGACAGTGACGATGATCTAAAAGGGTGAATCGTGATTTAAATTAAATAGATTTGCAACCGAAATTGTTTTTTCAGTGTGAAATTGCTGCAAATTATTGCTACACAAGTCGCAACATGTGCTGTCAATATTTTAGCAGTAAGAAGTAACAAATTTATTCATGTGGCATTTTCACTTAATGTCCTCCATCACTAGCCGTTTTCTCGAAGTCGTTTTCTCCCTCACTATATCATCTGAAAAACATTGCTAGCTTCAAACGAAAGTAAATGCACCATTTGTTGAAGCAATAATAACGCCATTATTTGTTCTCCTAACCTCTTGTTACAACGTCGTATCGATACCTGCTCCCAGATATTCCGTATCGATACCTGCTCCCAGATATTCTCCGATCCCCATTGCTCTAGGAGGTACCGCTTTCCTAACTTCCTTCAGTCAGGATTCGCCGTGACAGTCTATTTCTGCAGTATATTTTGACCCACTTCAGGCCTTTGCGATCGTCTTTTGATAGCTCGAAATTTAAATGAACGGCTTAACCATTCATCTGACACGAAAATGGAATAACCGAATTTGTAAAGGAGAAAATTCAAAAGTTCAAATGTTTGTTAAGCTTATGGGACTTAACTACGGGGTCATCAGTCCCTAAACTTACAAACTACTTATGAACTACTTACGAACTAGGACGGCACAAATATCCATGCCCGAGGGGGGATTCGAACCCCCGACCGTAGTGGCCGTGCAGACCGTGACTGGAGCGCCTCAGTCCCCTCGGCCACCGCGGCCGGCTAGGAGAAAATTCTCTACAACTTTGCTCTCTTGTGTTCTTTTCATATCTCGTATCGTTTCAGAGATATTTGCAAAAATAACAGCGATTTTGGGATGTCTGTCAGTCTGTCTGTCCGCAACGTGTTCCTTCTTTTTAAGACGAACCGTTAAACCGATCAGCACCAAATTTTACAGACATGATTGTAGGCCGCCAGAGACCAAAACTTTCCTTTTTCAAATTTTTCGGACAAACATTACAGTAGTAATACCAAAAAAAGCCGTTTCGATTTGACGATGTCTGTCTGGCTGTAACGTGTTCCCACTTTTTAGGTCGAACCGTTCAACCGATCGGCACCAAATTTTACAGACATAATTGTTGGCTACTAGAGACCAGAACCAAGCTTTTTCAAATATTTCGGACAAGAAATACATTAGTGATACAAAAAAAAGCCGTTTGTAAATAATTTTAATTGCAAATAAACCGTTCATCTGACGTGAAAATTGAATAACCGAATTTGTAGAGGAGAAAATTCTCTACAACTTTGTTTCCTTATGTTTATTTATATCTCTTATCGTTTGAGAGATATTTACAAAAATAACGGAGTTCTGACGCAGATGTCACGTGACATTCCTTGCCCAGAACTCTGGCATATGCCATCTTGCGTTGCGTATTTGATGATTTCCTTATTGTAACTTACACGTTGTCATTTCAAAGCAATGGCTTATTGAACAATTAACAAAAACACGTCGTTCTTCGTACGATAAATGATAATCTAATGTCTAAAAATGCCATGTTAGCATCAGTTAACAACAGCCACCAATAGAATGAGATTAAAGAACGTAACTTATAATTGTTAGCTGTAGCGTAGTGGGCAATGCGTTGGACTGTGACGCTGAAGGTCAGTGGTTCGGAACCCGCAACTACATTTTTTTTCTTAAAAGGGTTTCAGACACTCTTAATGATTTTTTATTATTTAGATTATTATTTTGGTCCAAAATGTTTGCAAAAACTTATAAAACTACAAATCTAAAGTGTACCGTATAATAAGTCAGTGCGATTTTTTTATCTTGTATTATCACTGTTATTATCCATTATGACATCGGCAGCAGCACAAGCTGCTGTAGCCGCTTCCTGTGTGTACTGCACGCCTGACCTATTCAGGGGGAAAACTACATTTCTTCAGCCGATGGCGGAGGTCGAGAAATTTGCATTCAGATCTACATCTACATTGGATACTCTGCAAATCACGTTTAAGTGTGTGGAAGATCACCACAAAACCGTCTGGAACTCTGGTTTAAGCCTTCCACTCGCCTACAAACTAGAAAAGCCACGATCGGTTCTGGAAACGATGCTGCAAACTGATAGTTCCCCTTCTCTCCGCGAGGGAGGCTAGCTGTCTTCACCAAACCCGCCAGCCACTGAAGGTGTCGTTGGTGCCGACATGAGCAACGATTTGCAGCCAGGTGCACCCAGTGCTCTCTATCGCCGCCGGCGAAGCATCCACCACTTCTCTGTTGAGACCCCCGGAGAGCAAACTGCGTGCACACTTAGCATTCTTTCCCGCCCTTACCGCTGTTTGCCTAAAGCACGTTTTAGAGGATCGACTTTGTGGTTAAAACTGACTACTCGAAGTGCGTGCGCGTTTCATGCCTGCGTGTAAATCAGCAGTCAACCCCATTAAGAGTGCGCCTATGGCGTCAATGATCTGTATATTGAGCCGAGAGAGGAGTTCTAAATATTCGAATGTGCTGCGAATGCACATGCGCTGAAGCAAGTAACAGTAGTGGTGTCTGCTAACATCGGAAGTTAACCTATTCCGGCCGAGCGCATTCATATTACAGAAATGCTTTCGCATCTTCTGTAACTGTGTTCTCTTGTATGCGTTGTGTTTTCATCACACCGAAACCGTTGCACCAGAGCCTAATATCGTTTTTTCTACTAGTTTTCTCCTACAAAAGAGATTAACTATCAGTTAGCAGAAAAATAGTTTCGTTTTACGGAGAAAAAGCCTACACTATACAGGGTGTCCAGCTATCTTGTCCACCCAAAATATCTCTGGAACAATAACAGCTATTGGAAAACGACTTTCACCGGTATCAATGTACGGCTGCGGCCCATGAATGTACATATTTGGAAACATTCTAAAACGAAAGCAAATTTGTTTTTTAACACAAACTTATGTTTTTTTTAATGGACACCCTATATTTTTTCTTCAGCAATCAATAGCATGACAAATCACATAAACAATGGCGTTGATTTCAACGCAATATTCCAATTACATCCCGAGATATTGCGGCGCGAAGTTGACGCTTGAAATACGCGAAACGCGCGGCTAGCGCACGTCCTGAGCAGCATGGGGTTCATGCATGATTTGTCATGCTATGGATTGCTGAAGAAAAAATATATGGTGTCCATTTAAAAAAACATTAGTTTGTGTTAAAAAAACACATTTGCTTTCGTTTTATAATGTTTCCAAATATGTACATTCATGGGCTCCAGCCGTACATTGATACCGGTGAAAGTCGTTTTCCAATAGATGTTATTGTTCCAGAGATATTTTGGGTGGACAAGATAGCTGGGACACCCTGTATATACAGGGTGAATCTAAATTCGCGCACTCGGGCTTCGCAGCGCGATTCCTCACATGCTGGCAATAAAAAAATGTCTGTCACAAAATTTCGTCCTGCGCGTATTTCCGGCAGTAAATGGACGTCGAAGATTGAGATGGGTGTGCGTCCCATACGTCAGCGTGTTTCAGAATTACACTACTACACCAACAAACTTCTAGGGGATGTGGGACGTGTCTTGAGGAACAGAGTGAGCATAGAAACCCATGCCGGGAAACGTCATCCAATGACGCTACAGAGCGTCGAAGTTGCTGGAGGGGATGTCTAGCGGCAGGAGCTGGTGCCTGTAACTTGGACTCTCCGTAGCGTCGTTGAATGGCGTTTCCGGACATGGGTTTCCATGCTCATTTTGTTCCTCAAGACGCCTAATACATCCCTTACAAATTTGTTGGTGTAATTATGAAACACACTGACGTATGGAACACACAGCCATCTCAGTCTTTGACGTCCATTTACTGCCGGAAATATGCGCAGCGTGCAATTTAGTGGGAGACATTTTTCATTGTTGGCAGGTAAGGAATCGCGCTGCGAAGCCCGAGTGCGAGAATTTGGATTCACCCTATGTATAGAGTAAATATATTAACATGTTTTATCGAAAATTGTTTCAACAGAACAGTCAGGATTATTAGATGAGAAAATTATTTTCTATGTTACATTGACCGTTAGCAAGAAAACAAGTAATGAAAACTGAAGAAAATGGTCGCTTTTTACAGAATTTTCCATACTGTTTCGTGTGTTTGGCGATATAGATTTCTTTCTCCAAATAAATGTGTAAGGTTTCAAAAATTTGAATGACACTTTTCCTATTATTTAGGTTCTCAATAGTGTACACAAATTACTAAATGACATTTGAGGAGAACATCAACCATGAAAAATCCTTTCGTCACTAATAAACTCAATTATGCCTTTCCTGCTCCTGAGTAAAAACTGCCCATATGACCTCACCTCTTCATTCAGTTGCGAAACTACATAGCAGACGGCTCTAGAGATTTGGTGTTTACGTTTAAACGAAAACGACTGCTCAGAGGCAGTACGGGAATACCACGCCAGGGGCGCTGCAGTAGACCCTCTCGTCTCGAGTGGTCAACTCAGACAAGAAAATTCGTCGTGTAAAAGGGCCTTATGGCGCCTGCCTTGGAGTTCGCAATGACTAGCAACCTGACCCTCTGCGTCTGTCCGGACCTCTCAGAAAGAGTCTCTTCCCATCAACATTGTCAAAGGCTTTCTCCAAATCTACAAAAACTAGAATTGTGGGTGTGCCTTTCCTTAATCTATCTTCTAAGATAAGTCGTAAAGTAGTGCCTCCCGTGTTCCCACATTTCTTTTGAATCATAACTGATCTTCCCCGACGTCAGCTTCCACCAGCTTTTCCATTCTTCTGTAAATAATTCGTGTTAAAATTCTGCAACCATGACTTATTAAACTAATGTTTCGGTAATTTTCACACCTATCTGCGCCGGCTTTCTTTGGAATGCGGATTATTACATTTTTCTTAAAGTCTGAGGATACTTCGCCTGTTTCATACATCTTACACACCAGGTGAAATAGTTTTGACATTGCTGCTTCTCCCAGATACTTCAGTAGCTCTGAGGAAATGTCATCTACTCCAGGGGTCTTGTTTCGCCGTAGGTCTTTTACTGCTCCGTCAAATTCATCTCTCAGTATAGTATATCCTATTTCATCTTCATCTACTTCTTCTTCCCTTTCTACAATATTGTCTCTAAGTTCATTTCCTTTATAGAGTCCCTCTATATGTTCTTTCCACCTTTCAACTTCCCCTCTTTGCTGAGAACTAGTTTTCCGAGTTCTTGATATTCATACAGCTGTTTTCATTGTCTCAAAATGTCTCTTTCATTATCCTGCAGGCGGTATCTATTTTTCCCCTATTTATACATTCTTCTACAGACTTGCATTTGGCTTCTAGCCACTCCTACTTAGCCATTTTTCACATCCTGTCAATCTCACTTCTTAATCGTCTGTACTCCATTTTGCCTGTTTCATTTATTACATTTTTATATTTCTCCTTTCATCGATTAAATTTAGTATTTCCTGTTATATCCAAGTTGTAAGTCTTGCATTTCTACCTATTTTTTCGTCTGCTGCTATCACTATTTCATCTCTCAGTGCTACACGTTCCTGTTCTACTGTTTTATTTCTCCCCGTTTCCGCCAGTTGTTGCCTAAAGCTCCCTCTGAAATTCACTAGATCGTTCCTTCAATTTATCCAGATCCCATCTCCTTGTTTTCCTACCTTTCTGCAGTTTTTTAGTTTCAGCCTACAATTCATGAACAATAAGATATGGTTAGAGTCTATATCTGTCCCTGGTCACGCAGTTTAAAACCTGATTCCGAAATCTGTGTCTTACCGTTATAAAATCTATCTGGTACCAACCGGTGTCTCCGGCTCTCTTCCACGAATACAACTATCTTTCGTGATTCTTAAACCAGATGTTTGTTATAACTAAATCATGTTCCGTGCAAAATTCTACCCGGCGGCTGCCTCTTTCATTTCTTTTGCCCATTCCATATTCAGCTATTATCTTCCCTTCCCCTCCTTTTCCTACTACAGAATTCCAGTCTCCCATAACAATTAAGTTTTCCTCTCCCTTAATTGTCTGAATAATTTCCTTTAACTCCTCATACATTTCTTCGATCTTCTCATCATCTGAAGAGCTAGTTGGCATATAAACCTGTACTACTGTGGTCGGTGCTGGCTTCGTATCTATCTTGACTGCGATAATGCGATCACTGCGCTGCTCATAGTAGTTTACCCGTATTCCTATTTTCTTATTCATTATCATCCCACTCCTGTAATACCCCCAACTGATTTTGTATTTATAATCCTGTATTCACCTGATAACAAATCTTGTTCCTCTTTCCACCGTTTTTCACTAATCCCCACTATGTCTAACTTCAACCTATCCATTTCTCTTTTTAAATTTTCTAACCTCCGTACCCGATTAAGGTATCTAACATATCACACTCCGATCCGTAGAATGCCAGTGTTGTCGTTCCTGATGATCACATCCTTCGAAGTAGTCCCCGCCCGAAGATCCGAATGGGGGACTATTTTACCTCCGGAATATTTTACCCGAGAGGATGCCATCATCATGTATTCATACAGTAGATCTGCATGTCCTCTGAAAAAGTAACGGCTGTACTTTCCCCTTGCTTTCAGCCGATCGCAGTATCTGTGGTAAAACCACATTAGCTGATGTTACTAGACCTGGTCAGTCAATCATCCAGACTGTTGCCCTTGTAACTACTAAAAAGGCTGCTGCTCCTCTTGAGGGACCACACGTTTGTCTGGCCTGTCCACAGATACCCCTCCGCTGTGGTTGCACCTACAGTTCGGATGTTTGTATCCTTGAGGCACGCAAGCCACCCCTCCTCGGCAATGTCTGTAGTATAACGGGATGGAAGTTCCAAATAACATTTTATATTGCCGTTAGCAGAGAATTGCGTTTGTCAATGTTTCGTTATGAGTTAACCTGACGTAACAAGACCTCAAACTGGCCGTTAAGTTGTTGTTGTTATGGTCTTCAGTCCGGAGACTGGTTTGATGCAGCTCTCCACCCTACTCTATCCTGAGCAAGCCTTTTCATCTCCTCATAAGAACGACAACCCACATCCACTTGAATCTGCTTACTATACGCGTCTCTTGGTCTTCCCTCCAATGCTAAATTTACGATTCCTCGATGTCTAAGAATGTGTCCTTCTTTTAGTCAGGGTGTGCCAAAAATTCCTTTTCTCGCCAATTCTGTTACGTACCTCTTCATTGGTTATGCGATCTACCCACCTAATCTTTAGCATTCTTCTGTAGCACCACATTTCAAAGGCCTCTATTCTCTTCCTGTCCGCACTGCTTATCGTCCATGTTTCACTCCCGTACAAGGCAACACTCCACACAAATTCCTTCAGAAAAGACTTCCTTACACTTAAATTAATATTCGATGTTAGCAAATTTCTCTTTTTCAAAAATGGTTTTCTTCCCATTGCCATTCTGCATTTTATATCCTCTGTACTGCGACCATCGCATGTTATTTTACTACCTAAGTAACAAAACTCATCTACCACCTTCATTGTTTCGTTACCTAATCTAATTCCTTCAGCATCACCTGATTTTCTAAGACCGCATTCCATTATTTTTGTTTTGCTCTTGTTAATGTTCATTTTATACGCTCTCTTCAACACACTGTCCATTCCATTCAACTGCTCTTCCAGGTCCTTTGCTGTCTCTGACAGAATTACAATGTCATCAGCAAAACGCAATGTTTTTATTTATTTCCCCTGAACTTTAATCCCTATTCCAAATTTTTCCTTGCTGTCCTTCACGCCTGCTCGATGTACAAATTGAATAGCATCGGTGAAAGGCTACAACCCTGTCTTACTCCCTTCCCAACTGATGTTTCCCTTTCATGCCCTTCGAGTCTAATAACTGCGGTCTGGCCATTGTACAAGTTGTAAATAACTCTCCTTTCCCTGTATTTTACCCCTGCTGACTTCAGAATTTGAAACAGTGTATTCCAGTCAACATTGTCAAATGCTTTCTCTAAATCTACAAAAGCTAAAAATGTAGGTTTGCCTTTCCTTAATCTATCTTCTAAGATAAGTCGTAAAGTGAATATTGCCTCCCGGGTTCCTACGTTCCTCCTGAATCCAAACTGATCTTCCCCGAGGTCAGCTTCTACCAGCTTTTCCATTCTCCTGTAGATAATTCGTGTTAAAATTTTGCAACCATGACTTATCAAACTGATGGTTCTGTTATTTTCATACCTGTCTGCACCTGATTTCTTTGGAATGGGGATTATTACATTTTTCTTAAAGTCTGAGGGTATTTCGCCTATCTCATACATCCTACACACCAGTTCAAATAGTTTTGTCATGGCTGGCTCTCCCAGAGACTTTAGTAGCTCTGAGGGTATGTCATCTACTCCTGGGGCCTTGTTCCGACCTATGTCTTTCAGGGCTCTGTCAAATTCATCTCTCAGTATAGTATCTCCTATGTCATCTTGATCTACTTCATCTCCCCTTCCTACAACATCGTCTCTAAGTTCATTACCTTTAAGTTAACGAGTAGAATTCTGCTCGTTACACGGCTAACGACCAGTTAGGTGAGAATCTGTATCAAAATGGCAAGATTACAAAACTCTAAAATACCGCAATATATTCACGTGATAAAGACCAATTTATCGAACAAAATAACACAAGCACTACATGTGTGAAACGCTAGCGTGGAAAGCAGCTTTATTGGAAAGTTTTATCGTCATATTAATCGCCCCATTCATGTCAGTAGCGTTAAGATGATTTTTGATAGATTGCGGATACGTAACATAACCTTAATATTATTGTTGCGATGTCAGAACACAAGCTAACGGGTAACGGCTAGATAAGTAAGACTCGGTATGATGAAAATAGGTGGAATAAGAGATTTGGTTGACAATGAATATGTCAATATTTTTCACGATATAGGGGTTATTGTCCCAATATGGCGTCCTAGGCGTATTTATATTCGTGCAAATCATTTTGAATGTTTGGATGATGCAAAATTTGTTACGCGATTTTGTCTTCGAAAGACCGCTGTGTAAACGCTGCATGAAAAACACGACCATCCTAAGAGTCCAACAGATAGGCATATATTTTGTAAGTTATCTGTCGTAATAAAAAAAAAAACAATACATTATTTATGTCTGCAAACTTATTAATTCAGTATTTACTTATGCTTGTTGCGCCTAACGTAAGACCAAAAATGTGATTTCTTCCTCCGATGTACAGGAACAGTGCACTTTCACCTATGGGCAAGTTATTGCTTGCACCAAGGCACTACGCATTTGGCAGTATGTTCATTGCCATAGGGGACTTCGCTGGTGACTGCAAAACGTCTACTTGTAAAGCTGTTAGGAAGGTGACATTGGCACTAACCGATCTCAGTTCAATGTGTCATATTTCTCTGTTAAGGACACAAGACTCTCGCACTCACTTCTTGTAAAATTCTAGCTTCTTTCACGTTTGTTTTCCATAACGCCAAATAACAACAGTCTGCTAACCTCTTACCTACTAGTCAAATGGTTAACAGCTGTTTATTCAGACGGCACTTTCATTTGTTTCTATTGCCAAGTTAGTCGAAATATATCGTACCTTCTCGTTTTCTCCAGGTTAGCAAACGAGAGGTGTATGTGGCAATGACAAATGCAATGTACTTAACGAGCACATTTAACTGGACGTTCAAGTCATGTTTTCGTTAACTAACAAGAAGAGTAACGAGAGATGGACGAACTGGCCCTTAGAGCTCTACGGGTGTGAGACAGGCAGTAGCTGGTACAAGACTGACCGTGGAAGAGAGATAAGACAGTGCAAATGGGAGAGAAAGTGAGAAAACACAATCACAGTGGAATAAATGTGACAGTAAAATAGATAAATCGGCGGATAGTAATAGTTTGAGCAAAAGAGAGAGGGATAAAAAGGAGAGATGAGTGGAGATCATACATAATCTTTGAGGGTCTGCATCCCGATCATGCAGATCGACCAGCTTCACTAAGAAAAAAAAAAAAAAAGAAAAAATGCCCACTTCCCTGCAGTTCCTACATCGTGTTAAAAGTTTCTGGTTTTAAGGGTTTATATGCCCAACTAATCTATCTGCAAGAGCATGTGTAGAGAGCAGACGATGGTAACTGAAGAGACAGGCAGCAGACAGTGAGAAAAAGAAGGGGACAGCACTTAGGAAGATCGAGAGATAGGGATGAAGACAGTGACTTGAGAGAGACAGTCAGGACAAAGTTCCAAAGGGACAAAAAGGAGATACTCGCTGAAAGAGAGAGAGGCATCTAGATAGTGGCACTGAAAGGGAGACGCTGTGTATGAACACTTTCAACACAATAAGAGTTTGCTTTAAGGATTTAGCAAGTTGTAGATTACAAGAGCGCAAATATGTCACATGTCAAACTTTTTGGTGAGCTAGGAGGAATGAGTACTGTCAGCTGGTTCTTTACTTTTCTGTCATTTTATACAGGAACATATTTACCTAGTTGTGCTCTGACGGGGCATATTTTAGCTGGTTCTCTTATACTTGATAAATATAGTCTTAGCTATTAGCACGTCGCAAGCTGCGCTTCTTTTGAGCCCTTATCTCAACCTATTTGCGAGGTAGGTTCTTAAATGTTCAGATGTTTGTAAATCTATGGGACTTAACTACTGTGGTCATCAGTCCCTAGGCTTACAAACTACTTAAACCAACTTTTGCTACGGACAACAAATACACCCATGCCCGAGGGAGGACTCGAACTTCCGACGGCGAGCAGCGGCGCGCCCCGCAGCAAGGCGCCTTGGAACGCTCGGCCACTCGACCATGGTGGTAAGTTCTTACCCGCAGAGTGGCTCTTTCTAGACAATGAGACAATAAGTGTAATGTGTTCCAAATCTGATTTTAAATCGAGCCAGTGATTTAAGAGATGTGCAACACACGTATTACACAAATATGCATTTTTTAAATTTTTTTTTTATTTTTTTTTTTTTTTTCACTTTCAAACTGCTTCAAGGATTTCTTGAAGTTTTGTATGCAGAACGGATGCATCTCTAAACTCTTTAATTTTATACCTTATAACACATTTTGGGAATTCGGCGAGTTCTTTTCTTTCTCTTATATTGTATACCTTAGCAAGTTCAAAAGACCTTGAGAGACACGTAAACAACGAATCTTCTCAATGCAGCGCTTCCTTATCACTGTGACAGAGCTCGTTAATTTTTTAAAAAAGTTATTTACGGCGCAGATGTGGGTACTATAGTTTGAACTTGTACTACTAACCTCAGTTCCCTAAGGAGCATTTCGGTTTTATGCGGGCAAAGGTTTCGGGAAGTTGGTCCTGAAGAAGGTCAGCCTAGCGTAGACAGGATGAGTCCCGAGTTTCAACAGGCCCAGCTTTCAGAGTACGTGGCAGCTAGGTGTCAGCTGGCTCATGACTCAGGTGGCCCATTAAACTGCACAGAGCGGCAGGGGTAGGGAGGGCAGTGGCGTGAGAGAAGCAACAGGTGCCAGGCGAGAGGTCCTCAACCACCTGTGCACAGGTCTCTGGGGTGAGTCCCAACACAGGGTATGTAACAGGTCAGCCTAATACACTGCAGTAGAGAGCTGAGGCACATCTTCCTGAACTAATGGCCGCCATTTTCAGGGACGAATACAATTTGATTTAAAGGGTATACAAAAGAAAACCGAAGAACAAAGGATTTTTAGGTCATAATCCATACTTAGTGACCAAGCCTGTGTTAAATGAATGAGTCTGTTTCTAGTTCCTTGAATTCAATCTCCATGAAAAGACGGTAAAGTTATAAACATCTTTTACAGAAAGTAGGGTTCATTTCTTAGGAGTGCAAGTAAAAATGCGTCACTTCATTGATTCACGACAGTTGTATGGTACCGAGATTATTTTATGTATCCGTTTTCCGCTTTCGATTCATTTTTAATACGAGGGTCACTCGAAAAGAAATGCACACTATTTTTAAATACAGTTTTCATTCTGCATGTTTGAAAGTTTTACAGTGTGTAGATACATCCTTTAGGAACAATATTTTCATTTCTCCACATAATCCCCATCCCTCTCAAATTGGGTTACGCCATCTAGGAACCAGCGCCTGTATACCCGCACGATAAAATTCTGGACCAGCACGTTGGAGCCACTGTTTGGCAGCTTGTACAAGGAAGTCATCATCTTCAAACATTGTTCCACGAAGAATCTTTTAGTTTCCCAAAGAGATGATAGTCACATGGAGCCAGGTCAAGATTGTAAGGCGGATGTTTCAGTGTTGTCCACCCGAGTTCAAAAAACTTCCATGGTTTTTTGACTGAAATGTGCCAGTGCATTGTCGTGCAACAGCAAAACATCCTGCTTTTGTCGATGTGGTCAAACACGCCTCTGTCGGGCTTGAAGTTTCGTCAGTGTCGTTACATGGTCATCAAAATTTATGGTGGTTGCACGTGGCATGATGTTCACAAGCGAGAGTCCTTCGGAATCGAAAAACACCGTAGCCATAACTTTTACAGCAGAAGGTGTGTTTTCGAATTTTTTTTTCCTTGGATGAATTTGCATGATGCCACTCCATTGACTGCCTCTTCGTCTGTGGTTAAAAAATGATGGAGCCATGTTTCATCACCTGTCACAATTCTTCCAAGAAATTCATCTCCACCATTCCTGTACTGTTCCAAAAATTCGCTGCATACAGTTTTTCGTGTTTCTTTGGGAGGCACTGTCAAAATCCTGGGAACCCACCTGGCACAAACCTTTTTTAACACCAACACTTTCAGTATTTTGCAAACGTGGCGTGACAATTCGTTCACTATGATGCATCTGTCAGCAGTCGCCAATGCATTAACTCTCTGCACATTGTCTGGAGTGTGTGCAGTACAACTGTATACTGTATAAGGCAAAGGTAATTAAATGATTCAATGAACACAGGTTTACAAATTGATAAAAGATTTATTTTAATGTCTAATGAAAATGCATTAAGTAGGCATTGTGTTATGTTAAAGTTCATTTTATTGTTATACAGTTGTTATCGTCGTTTTGTAAGCAAAATTCACACACATGATGTACCTCTGCATCCTCGTCTTCTCACGTACATGTACAGTGAACCCATTTTTTGCAAGAGACGCTTGACCTCCATCCTTCTGTTGACTGCGAGTAGAAATAGTCGCAATACAGGCACGTAGTGTCCTTCTAATGTGGTTTCTTCTTCAATTTTTTATCTTCTTTGCCAAGTTAGTCATTGCTTTTTTATTCTTCCCTCTTTTGCCTATAGAAACAGAGGCAGTTTTTAACAGTCTTCTCAGGTGAACTCTTTCCTTCTTGTTCCTTCTTTTTTCCAGGCTTTATTTGAACTCTCCAAGAGTTCTCTTCTGTAAGGGGAGCTAGTAACAACAACAGTTTTTCCTTTTTTGCGGCCTGTTTTTCGGATGTTTTTCTTTCCGACATGAGGGATCGGGACAGTCTGTTCAGGTTAAACAGCCAATGACCTTAATTGATTGGTGTTCTCAGAAGCGTGCTTATTTGTAGTGTGGTAATTGGGGTTATTATCATTCCAAAATGAGCACCCTGTGCTTAGGCGTACAGCAAGCGCATCTTGCTCTTTAGTACTGGCTTGGTTGACAGGACCATCGCTTGTGTCTGATATAAACTGCTTATGTGAGCCAACTGAAGCCTCTGCTTCAATAATGACAGAAACGTTAGCGGCCTCACATGTAGCTAAAGGAGTGTCTGTAGTGACAGAAGCTTCAAACACTGATCTGGGAATTTGTTTGGTTCGTAAGGGCAAATTCCTGTTTTTTTTTTTTTTTTTTTTTTTTTTTTTTTTTTTTTTTTTATTTTTTTTTTACCGTTTATGGCAGTCAACATGGTAGCGGCTCTGAGAAAAGCTTTACCCAAAATTTCTGTATTTTGAAACATGGTAAAAACTTTGCCGGGATTTGATCTTAGTCAGTTGGTTAGCTCTTGATCATAGTACGTGCTGAGAGGCCTCATGAGTGAAACATCTAGAGGCGGAAGCCTGTGGGTACAATGGGGTGAAAAACAGAGGATGACCACACCATTATCCCTTGCTCTATCAATTATAGACAGGTTCTGCATATGGGTTTAATGTCCATGCAACAATAACAGCACGGGTTTCTCTTTGGTTGTTTTAGAAAATTCAATGAATTTGTCGAACCATTTCTCAAAAATGTCTTTTTGCATCCAACCAGAGACATGACATTCCGCCCACATTCCAGGTGAACAATTGTTAACTAGTTCCTCCTTCATTCGCTGGCAAGGAAACACTAACATGGGCGGCATAAAACCTCCAGCTGCATTCATGCAAAATTCAACAGAGATAGTTTTCCCTCTTTCGGCAGATGATAACGAGCCTACTTGTTTTTTCCCTTTCGATGCCAATATGTTGGAAGAATTCTTTGAAACAATATAAATCCAACTTTCATCACAATTATAAATTCGATCTGCTGTAAAACGGTGCTGGTCGTATAGTTCCCCTAATAAACCAAAGAATTTGGGTACATTAACTTTGTTAAAAGTCATCGCTCTAGCTGCGGAGGTTTGCTCAGGTTTTCTAAATGATAAACCTGGGTTTCTATGCAAAAATCCCCTAAGCCAATCCTTTCTGGTTGATTCTTTGGTCCGGTTAAAATTATGATGCTTGTTATTTCTCACAGCTAACTGGTATGCCAGCTGCTTTACACTATTACCAGTCAAACCAAACAAACGGCTTTCCATATTATTTAAGTAAATAATAATTCTTGTTCTTCTTCACGGCAAAATACACTTTTGTAAGGTCCCAGTTGATCCTTTACAACAAAAGATTCATTTTTCCACCTTCATTAGAATTTGATTTGAATTCTTATACCTTACGTTCAAGAGTTGTTGAGGCACCTGAAATGCCGTTGCTGCTCGATAATAATCCATTCGGCCTTTGACTACTTCAGTGACAGCATTTTTCATAGCTTCTTCACTCCATGAACGCCTCTCTGTTTTCCTTTTATATGTCCGAACTATTTTCTGGAAATAAAACAAAATATAATTACATTTTTTGCATTATGTGTTATGTCATGTGGGGCAAGATGGGCTACCCCATCTTGCCCTGCCTCTAGGTACCCCGTCTTGCCTCCAGGGACCATTTTTACGCTAGGTTAATATTGTAGCACCAGGGATATATACAATTAGTTATTATTTGACCACGATAACGTGACGATTTTGCTGGTGCTGCCACAAGCAGCGAATATCGGCACTAGTTGAAAGTTATTCTTTTATTTAAAGTGCTGCCAACGTTACAATGGTCCTTGACGCGAAAGATTACTTTAAACATTGTTAGAGTAACGGTTGCAGCACTGCAGCAAGCTGCTTTCCTCTCGCCCTCCACTCCCCGCAGCAGCCGTAATGGAGCTCCCAGCAGCCACCGCGCAAATCGTCAAGTTATCGTGGCCAAACAGTATGGCATGCATTAATTTATTTCTAAACAAGCTGTTTTTTTCCTTTGATGATACTTAGGAGTATGAGAAACAATTAGTTCTCTTACCTTTTCACGTCTGAAAACGACGCAAAATTATATCAGCACAGACAAAAACACGTTATGCTGTATTCACTCCGTATGGTTTGCTTAAAATGACTGCCAGCACTGTCAGGCACTCGCATAGCAAGTACCTACTAGTTCAACTATTCGCTGCTAGGTTGCGATATCTGTCGTGGTAGAACTTACAAAAAAACCCCTTGCCCTCCACCCCATCTTGCCTGGCTCTCCCCTAACTGAGTAAATTAAGAATCTCCCGAAAACCGATTAGAGGTACTATTTCTTGGAATAAATTATTGAAAACGTCTTATATGTGGTTAAAAATTCCGTATTAATCTGCCGTTTCAAGGCAAGGCGGACTGAAGATCTATCAACACGAATTGTTCTTTACATCATTTATTGTAATTACATGTCAGCAACCTATATATATACCAGTTGTATATACAACACGTCCAATACATTCGTCGATGGAACCCAGCTATGTTAGTGGCCATAGAGTAGGCAGCAAAATCGTAGAATTTGAAATGGAAGATGTCATATGGCGCTGGTTCAAGGTTTCTCGGAAGCAGATAGTTTTTTTCTTGTATTCGGTTGCATCGTTTTGAAGCTGAGAGGTAGGTCAACTGTTCTCGAATTGTGACACGTGTTGAAATCTGGCTTAACCATTTTGAGCCAAACACAAACGCTAATCGATGAAATGGCGTTATTCTCGCTCTCCACAGAAGAAAATAAATGACGCAAGCCAGTAATGTCATGTATTGTGTTTTGTAATTGAGAGGGTATAATTCCCACGGATGTGTTGCCAACAGACGGCACCATTAATTCCTAAACGTATGCCAACACATTACCGAAAGTCAAGAACTGCTTCCAGTGACTTCGACGACATAACTAGTCAGAAGACGTTCTGATTCAACACGATAACGCTCGGCCCCACTGAAGTCTGACGACTGTTGAACCCATGGCTATACAGTGTTACCCCATCCACCATACAGCCCTAACCTAGCCCCCTCGTACTTACGTTAGTTAGGCCCATTACAGGATGTCATTCGTGAAAGACATTTTGAGGAAGACGAGGAGACGAATCGCACAGTGAAGAAATGGTTCCGTGCCCAGATCAAGGATTGGCACCGAAAGAGAGTATGCACGCCTTAGTTTCGCGCTGGAGGAATGCCACAGATCGGAACGGAGATTACCTGAAAAAATAGAGTGTATGTATGAAACATTATTCTTTCGGGTGTGCAGTTCTCATTTCTTATTTTATTACGTAAAACAGCCAAGATCGCTAATTATCTTTGTAAGTCACATGTTTCGGCAGACTAATCTGCCATCGTCGGATCTTTATAATTCTCATTATATTCAATGGATAATTTTCCAAGAAAAAAAAAAGTGGCGCTATACTCTCAGTGGGGGAGGAGGGGAAACCCACAAAAATCTTTATATATAAAGCAGAGAGTCCGTATGTTTGTGTGTGTTTGCGTGTACGTATTGCATACAAATCTACATCTACATAGATACTCCGTAAATCACATTTACGTGCCTGGCAGAGGATTCAATAACCACTTTCATAACTTTTCTCTACCGTTCCATTCTCTAATAGCGCACGGGACGAAAGAACACCTAAATCGTTCCGTTTTCGATTGGAATGGTCATGTCTCCCTATGTAGTTGGGTACTAGCAAAATACTTTCACATTCGGAAGTAAAAGTCGGTGAATGAAATTTCGCAAATAGATCTCGCCGCAACGAATAAAGTCATTCTTTTAATGATTTCCACCACAATTCGTGCAACATTTCCGTGACGCTTTCCCCCTGTAAAGTGATAAAACAAAACGAGCTGCCCTTCTCTGAACCTTCTCAATGTCTTCCGTCAGTCCCACCTCGTGAGGGTCACATAATGGGCAACAGTATTCCAGGAGAGGACCCACAAGTGTGATGCAAGCAGTCAGTTTGGTGGAGTTGTTGCATCTTCGAAGCGTTCTGCCAATGAAACGTAACCTTTGTTTGGCCTTCCCCACATTATTTTCTGTGTGTTCTCTCCAGTCTAGGTTGATGGTAATTGTAACTCCTAGGTATTTGGTAGAATTTACGACCTTAACGTTTTACTGATTTATTGTGTACTTGAAGTTCAGTGGATTTCTTTTAGTGGTCATGTGTATTACTTCATACTTTTCATTATTTAGTGTTAATTGCCAATTTTCGCACCATTTAGAAATTTTGTCTAAACCGCTTTGCAGTTGCTTTTGATCCTCTGTTGACTTCACTAACCGATAAATGATAGCATCATCCGCGAAGAGTCTAAGGGAGCTACTCAGATTGTTTCCTAAATCGTTTATAAACGCAAGGAAGAGTAGGGGGCCTATAACGCTTCCCTTTTACTCGATGACTTACCGTAAATCGCTTATAAACACAAGAAAGAGTAGGGGACCTATAACGCTTCCTTTTTACTCGATGACTTACCGTCAATTACTACGAACTGTGTCGTTTCTGATAGAAAATCGTGAATCCAATCGCACATTTGTGGCGATATTCCATAACCAGCAATTTCATTAGAAGCCGCTTATGAGGTACACTGTCAAAAGCCTTTCGGAAATCCAGAAATATGGAATCGATTTGAGATCCCTTGTCGACGGCACTTATAACTTCATGTGAATAAATGGCAAGCTGTGTTTCGCAAGAGCGATACTTCCTGAATCCGTTCTACAGTTTTGTTCCTTTATGGAATTTTGCACACGCGTGCTTCAATCAATTAGGACGGTTGCCGTAACCACAGCAAAAATTATGAAAGGAAAATAGTATCTCGTTTAAATGTTCAAATGTTTGTAGAACTTATGGGACTTAACTACGGGGTCATCAGTCCCTAAGCTTACGAACTACTTATGAACTAGCTAAGACTAAGGACGGCACAAATATCCCTGCCCGAGGGGGGATTCGAACCCCCGACCGTAGTGGCCGTGCAGACCGTGACTGGATCGCCTCAGTCCCCTCGGCCACCGCGGTCGGCGTTTCTCGTTTACTACTTTCCGCTGTTCATGGACTAAAACTACGGCATTCGGTATGACGTTACAATTTATAATTTCTACACCACAAATTGTAACCGCAGAAAATTTTGCAGACAATATATAAACATGTAACTGAATGTACCTTCGAAATTGTATCACAGTACGACAGGTAGTTCATGAGATATAAGCACATAAACAGTAATGGAAAACCGCTCCATCACGCACCAAGTTTTAATCTATTACTTCTTTACTACTGATTGTATATAGCCGGCCGCGGTGGCCAAGGGGACTGAGGCGCTTCAGTCACGGTCTGCACGGCCACTACGGTCGGGGGTTCGAATCCCCCCTCGGGCATGGATATTTGTGCCGTCCTAGTTCGTAAGTAGTTCATAAGTAGTTTGTAAGTTTAGGGACTGATGACCCCGTAGTTAAGTCCCATAAGATTTACAAACATGTGAACATTTTGATTGTATAGCCAAGAGATTTTACAGACATACAACAGTTATACAAATAAATGTATACCTGAACAATTGTACAACATATAACTCAATAAATATGAGATCGTACTAATTTTATATGTCATTTGTATTTTGACTACTATCTCTCTTTGTTTGAATACTGCACTTATAACTTTGTACATTATGCAAGACAGCGTTATTTCTTATATATTCCCCGATAAATATAATATGATTTTAGAAAAAAGGAGATGGACAGAGAGAGAAGGGATACTAACTCAAGGCAGGAATAAATAAATAAATACCCGGGCAACATCGGGTTTTCAGCTAGTAGGCAGATAAATGTCAAGTGTAGCAGAGACCACAAGATGACACCATTGAGTGAGGAAACCGACGGTCTTGCGTAAAAAATAAAAACAAAATATTGCTATCTTTGCATTTTCTCATTATATTACATTGACTTTTTCAAGTGGAAGAGCACTGAAATTAGTTGCTTCTCAAAACTGCCTGATAACTCATGCGAAAGCAATTTATGAAGACTCCTTAAAAGCATCCTCCTTGATAAGCTAGCGAGTCGCAAAGGCAGGCAAAGCTTATACCATTGCAGAAACTTTCATAAAACTGTGTATTAACGATATTGTTTTCTGTGTGGTAAATAAACGCAGTAATACGTGCGGTACTTGTATCTTCTGTGCCGCTAGCAAACAATACTGGCAAGAGACGCATTGTTGACATTTCAAATAACGTGAAAGAATCTTTGGTATCTCGCATATATCCCAATTCATTTTCTGTCCAAATAGATGGATCTACATACGTTGCCGTATTGGCTATTTTATAGGCTTTTGTCCGTTACGAATAACTCAGTGCGGGGTTAGCGGTTTTATTGTTTTTTAATCGTTATGAATACTCAGCATGTTTCACAGAGGACCTCTCATTGTGCAAACCACTACAAACATGTCAATACAACAGATACTGAAATGTTGCCTTTATTTGACGATTTTTTAAGACCATGTACATTTCATGGTCTAATTTTATCGATGTGCGCACTTATGATTTGAAAGATATGATGGGTGCAACGGTTCGTGTAAATAACTGGTTTATTTGCTTAAGTATTTGCTGTCTAATTGCCCAAAAATACGGGTCGGGTAATAGCACACGCTTGGGCAACACTGATCATTATATAAAAAAGCTGTCACAACAAAATAAAGAGCTCTTTTAGTAACAGTAGCAAAAGCCAAAAAGAGCGGACGAACTAAAAAGAGCGACCTACTTCGCGGCCGAGCTACGAACTAAAAGGAGAGCTACCGGTCGCAAACTAAAATATGCGCGATCGGTCGCGAACTAAAACATGGGTTACCGGTCGCGAACTATTATGCCAAACGTATCTAGCTTCTTAGTTCATTGAATTCTTTTCCGAAGACCGACAGGCAATAGCGAGAGAATTAAAAATAACGTGTTTTCCTCCTGCTAATAGAGCCATATCGAGGTGAGCGTCTGCATGCTAGATTACGTAGTTCAGTGCTACAAAATATCTGTTTTGAAGTATTCTGAATACAATATCTGACTAATAAATTCCGTAATGTCAAGATATAGAGATAACTCTAAACTTAAACGCGAGAAATTATTGACAAACTCTTTCTTTTGGTCTGCGTGATATTCTACATCTACATAACATACTCCGCAATTCACCGTAAGGTGCGTGGCGGAGGGTACACTGTTAGCGGCTCAAGCAGCAAGCGCATGAAGCATCTGTGTGGGAACTTCTCCCTCCACCTGCATGCGCAGACCACGCCGCTCAGCAGTCGCTGGGAACGGACGAACTAAAAGAACGAACTAGTTCGCGGTTCTGCCGCGAACTAAAAGTAAGCGCTCCCGATTGCGGACTATTATGCGCAAGTCTGCGCAAGTCTACTGTGTGTGGTATATCGAATCTGAACTGCAGCGGCGCGGCAAATTTTGTGTGTCTGTCGTTGGATAACATCCGAGTATAATGGACGGTAGTCACATGGATGTAGTAGTAATTTCTTTGTTATATAAGGAAGAAGAAAGGCTGAAGCAAAAGCGAGCAACAAAAAGGCGAAGAATATGGCTGCATAACATTTCGGTTTTGCGATATGAAGAAGAATATCGCACACTTTTGCCACGGCTTAAAAAAGGCTCCAAACAGATTTCATACGCCCTTTGGAATGTCTCAAGCTAAATTCATCTTTTAGTACAAACTATGGAGTCACTTTCACGAAAAAAAAAATAATAAAAAATAGTAATAACAAAATTCCTATGTTAGTTATAAAATTCTGGTGGGTTTTGTCGACCGTATCCGAGTTTTAATGATTTGACGCTGCCATGTTGTTGCTAGGAAGGGTTTTAATTCAACTCATCTGATGTGATATTTTAAGGTCAGTTAACATTCCATTAATTTTTTAGTGGGACTGTGAACACTAAGATTGAGCTTTTAAATGTTATGTCCCCCATTCCATTTATTTTCCAGACATTATGAGGATGCCCCACAAAAATGAAACGCGTTAAAAAATAAATAAAAATAGGTTGCAACCACGACTGTCTTTTGTCACAAAACAATCTAATTGATTGCTTGTTACTTGTACGATATGTTTGACGGAAAATAAATATGAAGTTCTCATACCCTGTACTCCCAATTCCTTGGCAATATCTTTTCAAATGTTGCTTTTTGTTGTACTAGTCATTACAATGTTCATTTTGAAGGTCACACAACTTTTAGAGCCGGCCGCGGTGGCCGCGGGGACTGAGGCGCTTCAGTCACGGTCTGCACGGCCACTACGGTCGGGAGGTTCGAATCCCCCCTCGGGCATGGATATTTGTGCCGTCAGTAAGTAGTTCATAAGTAGTTTGTAAGTTTAGGGACTGATGACCCTGTAGTTAAGTCCCATAAGCTTAACAAACATTTGAACATTTTGAACAACTCTTAGACGTACAATTAACTTTTCCTCGTCCAATTCCATTGTTGTAAACAAATTTTCATTTCACTTGCAGCAGAGCTACGATGGGAATGCAAGCAGCAGGTATTTTCTGTGATTTGTCAAAGGCATTTGAATGTGTGAACCATAACATCCTTTTAAGTAAATTAGAATTTTATGGTGGCACAGGAAATGCTGCAAAATGGTTCAAGTCTTACCTCACTGACAGGAAACAAAGGGTGTCAGTGCAAGTGTCTGCTGAATTAAGCCAACAGTCATCATTGGATTGGGAAGAAATTACATGTGGTGTCCCACAAGGATTCACCTCTCATCAGTTACACTACCAGAAGCAGAGTTCATTTTGTTTGCAGATGATACATGTATTGCAATAAAAAGTACGTCATGCATAGTTATAGAAAGATCTGCTAATGATATTTTCATTAACATTAATAAATGATTTATAGCCAACTCATTGACATTAAACTTTGAAAAACCTCACAACATACAGTTCAGAACACGTAAGAGATTCCCATCCAATATGTGCATAAAAGTATGAAGAAGAGCAGATAGAGGAGGAGATTACAGCTTGATAATAAATTCATTTGGGAGGAGCACACCAAAGAACTGCAGAAACGACTCAACAAATCTGTATTTTTAATGCGAGTGTTATCAGACATAGGAGACATAAAAATAAAAAAGCTTACATACTTTGCTTACTTTCGTTCCATAATGTCATATGGTATAATATTTTGGGGTAACTCTTCGAGTCAGTCAAAAGTCTTCAGAGTCCAAAAGCGTGTAATACGTATTATTTGTGGAGTAAATTCACGGACGTCCTGTAGAAGCCTCTTCAAAGAACTGGGTATATTAACTACTGCTTCTCAGTATATTTATTCCTTAATGAAATTTGTCATAAATAATATATCCCTTTTCCCAACAAACAGCTCAGTTCATACATTTAATATTAGAAACAAATATGATCTATACGAGGACTTAAAAGCGCTTCCTTTAGTTCAAAACGGGGCCCACTACTCAGGAACACACATTTTCAATAATTTACAATCAAGTATAAAAAATTTAGCTAGAAATAAAGATCAGTTTAAGAGGAGCCTAAAAGACTTTCTACTGGCCGACTCCTACTCCATTAGCGAATTTCTAAATTGTACCAAATGTTTCATGTATATGTTGCATACTATATTAATATCATTATATTATCAAATTATGTTAGTGTTTTTACACGATTTCTGTGGTTAATCCTACTTAACAAAATAATTACTGTCAGTCCCTTTGTCTAAAGAAAACTTCAATAAAGAAATCAATCTCATTAAAACAGTAGCCATCAACAATGGTTATGATGCTCGGTTGGTTGATGAAATCCTCAAAAAGAAAAAAATTAGAAAAACGAGCACTACTCTTGGCTCTGTCACAAGTACGTCACATGATACAAAAAAAGTTAGTCTTTTCGATCCCTTTTCTAGCTCTTGTGATTAAAAAACTGCTTCGACAAAAATACAAATGTAATATCGCCTTTTCCACTAATAACAATTTGAAAAAGAATATCATCCATAATCTGAAGTCTATTTCTGATCTCTTTCAAAACTCCGGTGTCTAAAAGCTCTCTTGTGCTACCTGTTCTGCATATTACATCGGACCGGCCGCGGTGGCCGAGGAGACTGAGGCGCTTCAGTCACGGTCTGCACGGCCACTACGGTCGGGGGTTCTAATCCCCCCTCGGGCATGAATATTTGTGTCATCCTTAGTGTAAGCTAGTTCATAAGTAGTTTGTAAGTTTAGGGACTGATGATCCCGTAGTTAAGTCCCATAAGCTTTACAAACATTTGAACATTTTTATTGCAACGGACAAACGGGACGAGCCTTTCGGTTCGTTGCAAGGAGCACTTTTTGAGGAAGAACGGGTCTTGTCCCCCTAATTCCTCGTTTGCAGATCACTTGTTAATTGCAGGACATGTACCCGAAAAAATTGAAAATGTAGACGTTTTGCATATAGAGAAGAAGGGGCGTAAACTTGACATCTGGGAAGAGTTGGAAATTTTTAAACACTTGTCCTTGCTTGACGGACTGTTATTGAATGGATAGGTGCAACTTCGTGGTAGAGGTTTCTTTAAAGGCATCAAGCCACTACTTTAGATAGTCAGTTTAAGTTTCAATGACCTAGTCTTGTAGGTTCCGTGATACCTTTTCTTTCACATTAATATGTGTTGGTATTTAAGTTTGGTTATTGCATTTCGTTAAATATTGTTCATGATGTACCACTTATGCTTCTATATGTATAATGTGCACAATGTTTAACCTCTATCGGTTTGGTACGCAAGCTACCTGCTACATTGTATCATAACTTGGTCATTAGATGGCGATAAGCTAACATACGCGCTTTGTACATATGCGCTGTCAGTTATCTGTCGACGTTAGCAGCGGAGACATCGCAGTCCCTAGTGACTACTCCGACTGGCCACAATTATTTACTTTTTAGGTATGACTATCTGATTATGTCAGACTGTTTTAGATCTTGACATGTAGTTTTAACACATTCATCTTCGACTGAAGAAGGTGCCCATATAGCGGCATTGAAACCTGGTTACGATTATATTCGTACTTTTCGACTGAGGGCTGCCCCTTAAAAGTTTAATAAATAATTAATACAACCGCGACCTCTCATCCATTATGGATATAATTAAATTATATTATCAGTTCAAAAAATGTATGTATCTGTATTTATATTTTAGTATTATCTATTATTCAGCTTGTAAATTTTGTTTCTTGACATGTTCCACATCCACGAGGATCCCCTCAACATGGATCTACGGAACGAAAAACCAATCTAATGTAATCTAATCGCAGTGTCGCGACGCTTACCGCACCAGCGGAACTGCGCGACGCGACACGGCGTTGACACAGAGTAGACCAGTAGGCCAAGGGTTCGTTCAAGGAACTGCAGCTTCCTGCAGCAGCAAAGCAGGCACTACCGCCCATGCGCGGTACCGATGACGTTAGTCAGGCTGCAGTAGGAAATTTTCCCTGCAGCTCATGCAGCCAGGAAGCTACAGGACGCTGCAGTCGGGAGCTTCCTTGAACAGCTGGTAAGATGCAGCATGCTGCAGGATTGCTCATTGAACACGAATTTCCGTACTGCGCATGCGCGGTAGCAGCCCTGCAGCTCTTTGAACGAACGTCTCGTTGCCGCGCAGTCCCGTTGCCTTCTAGTGCGTAACGTGTTGCCCCATTTGATTGCATGCAAAGAATATTTGGCCGCGTCCTGCCGCGCCGCTCCGCAGCAGTGCAGTTCCGCTCACTGCGCTCGTACCTTAATTCCGCCACTGGCCTGTGACGTCACCTTGCCCCAACACCGCAGCTCCGAGCTGGGGTAGTGACAATACCGTCTAGATACGAGGGCTCACAAGAAGTCCGTGTTACGTCACACCGATAGGCTCGAGAGAGACAGGCCGCGGCGCGCACGTCATATCACGTGATCAAGTGAGGCCTGAGCTGGCGCGATCGCTAGCGGATTGGCTATCCGCTATGAGACAGTGGGCTGTGCCCCAGCGGCCGGCCAATCCGTTAGCGTTCGCGCCGGCTCAGGCCTCACTTGATCACGTGATATGACGTGCGCGTCGGCCACGGATAGGCTGCCGTCGCTAGCTGACTGGTTGGCCACTGGGGCACAGCCCACTGCTTCGTAGCGCCATCCAGTGAGCTTGCGATGCCTGCTTATCGGCGTGACGTGACACGGGCTTGTTGTGAGGCCTTGTATCTAGACGGTGCTGGTAGTGAGCACTCGTGTCCGCTCCTGCTCGCGGAGCAGCCTGCCATAGACTCTTGGTTATTCGTGGATTTAGTGAAAAAATTGATAAGTTTTCAATTCCCATATGTTTCACGTTGAATTTAAGTAGTTATTATGCGCTTGACTATCAAGGGGTCCGCGGCGGTATTTCGCCTAAAAAAGGGATCCACCAGCTACAAAATTTGGAAAGGCCTGATCTAGACAATAATTCAGTACGTTGAAAATATTGGATGAACCTGTCTCTTTTTATACAACTCTATGAACTTACTTTACGGTCACTGTAAGGCTGACGGGCATTGAATCCGTCGTGATAAATAGCAACTTTTGCCAAGTCTTTTGTATCGTTTGCCTACGAGATCAGATGTGTACTCGTGGGGTATGATTTATGTTGTTCCAGGTTGATGCAATGTACATTTAAAATTGCCCTTTTTTGTAACCAAACGTTCATTGTCGGTTGTACGGGACTGAAATGTACGTAATGTGACAAGTGTCTCCTCTTAGGCTACCTTATCTTACATACCTCCTCGTACAGAAATGGCGAGCATCTGCTACTTAAATGGAAAAATAACTCTACTATCAGCAACTTTTTATCATCTGCAACAAGTTGATGTGACAGTCACGTGTGTCTGCACGTTTCTTGAGGTTCCCAGAGATGTTAATTTTACAATATTGCCAATCTAATGAGTCTTACAATTATAACGTCCCTCACCTCGTATGTTACACGTCCAGCGACGGTTCTGGCACAAGTACATATCAGCAGATAAATGGCACTTTCCTCTTTTTGGAATACAAATGAATTCCGGCGCAGATTCATAAGTAAGTCACATCCACACAGAAGATAAAGCAAATAATTAAAATGATTTCATTGATAATGGCATTTGAGAGCTGAGATATGATTGAGCGTTTCTTGCTAAAGTTTGAACCTCTAAAAATATAAGAATGCTCGAAGATATAATTAACATTCACGAATTTATAGTATAAAATAGCATGGATGTATTTTTTTAATTGTGAGCTGTCGTCGTGACGTACCGAAATGATAACGTTGGAGATTTTAAATTCTGATGTCTGGTGAACTTCGTAATCTGTCGTCAGATAACGACAGTGTGATAACATCCGAAATCGTTGGACATGTGTGCTATCTCGACAGCGAGTCTTCGGTAAATACGTTAGTGGTAGTGGAGCAAAGGAGAGGCAACACCTGGCAGCCCGTGCGATGGAGATGCGACAGTGAGTAGCATTGGCACTTCGACGATAACGTTGCCCTTACTTTCGGTAGCGTACTCGTGGTCTTTGAGCGCTTTTGCCTGGAGAGTCTTCGAAAGCTGATGATCCGTAAGTAGTACTCAGCTGCAGTTAACACACGTTGTATACCTGTAACTGCTTCTCACAGTTAGAGAAGATAATTTCTTTATAACCCATCAGAAGCGATCAACTTAATCCACTCGTCCTGGAATCTACCCTCCCTACGCACTCTGACCCCGCGTCCCCTTTCCTTCCTCCCCCTCTCCCCGTCTATTCCCCCCCCCCCCCCCGAGTCCTCGTGCTCCCCCTCCCGCCCCTCCACCTCTCCCTACCCTCCTATCCTCTGCGCTTCCATCCCCCCCCTCCCCCGTTTCACTCAACTCGTAGCAGGTGCGCATGACAACCGTGGATGTTCAAGTTTAACAGTGTGCTGTTCTTGTGCTACAGTGCCTCGTCAGTGATTTCCAAATGGTTTTAACGTATTGCGCCCGCCGAACACGGCACAACAATCGAGGCGCCAGTGTCATATTATTGCCGTGTGTTTTACTCGTCCGTCCATGTATAATTTTTACACTGTGGTTCATCTTTTAACTTGAAATCATGATTTTAAATAAGTCTTTTGTGTATTTAAACTTTCATCCATGTAATCGACCCTTCGTTGCACATAAGTTCGTAACTTTTGTCTCTTTATTTACATTGTACAGATGTTTAGCCACGTGTACATGTTCATGGCTGAAGAGCAGCATTAGACGCTACTGCCGGCCTGGCTATAATGGGCGTTGAAATGACAATAAAGAAAAGAAATATTGGATTAAATAGTCCATCCGAAAGTATCGAACTGTGATTTTAAAATATTATTTTATAATCGTTTAATCGTTGATAACTCTCACAAGTTCTTTTTAGCTACACATAAAATACGAACAAAATAATATCAACACCGTGCAGTATGCTACATCTCGTTGCATGTTGGCACCACTGCGTACATGTGAACACTGACACGAGACCGCAGTGCACAACTGAAACACGAAGCTTTGGACGTTATCTAGTAGTATGTATGTTTTGTTCCGCGCCGGTCGACATAAATGATCGGTGAAACACGTGATCTCTCACACTTCCGAAGAGCCCAACTCGATGGCGTGCAGTTAGTGGGAGCAAGTTTGCCGTATCATTAACGACACACACTAGTAACAGTATATGGAAATGGCAGTGCCCAAAAAACAAGGTAAAACCAGGGGGGGGGGGCCATTCCGGCGAAAACGCTTGCTATTGGCTGGAGCGCCGTGACGTCACGGCGAGGACGCTAGCACACCGCAGCCGTGTGTTTACACGCCAAATGCGCCGCACCACTGACTCTGTGGCCTATTATTCGTTCATTTTACTTTCGGTTACGTTCGATACACATTTGTACAAGTCAAAAGAAGCGCCATCACAGGTTTTGTATACACTAAGATTAAATAAATTATAATTATCATGAAAGATGAAGAAGCAAATGTTAATGTAGTCAATATTTATTGCCGTTTTCCAGACGTCGATGCAATCCATTACTGCTTCCTCGTTGCGGCACATTTCTTCATTGCTTCTAATTTTGCTTCTTGATTGAGATGCCTAATCCTTATAAATGTTCTCGTTTTTACGTAAAGAGTAATAACTGCTTCATGAACCTCAGGAAACTTTTGTTTTAAAGTAGAGCACAGAGACTTGATGTACATTTTTTTACACACTCCATTTCCGTGAAAAGCAGCAAATTCTTTTTCAAACTGCAACACTCTGCTTTCCCATTCTGGCAACGGAATGTAAAGACCACCACGAGATATAATTGATGTCCAGTCTTCGTCATGATCGCCTTCACGTTTTTCTGCTGGAAAACCTAGTGATTTATCAGTGTTGTGGCACTTAAATGCAATATAGCCTGCAATGTATTTTACCGCATCTGGAAGAACATCTGAGATTACAGCGTCATCCCCCATTGTTACCACAAATGTTAGTAAATTTTCTTCCACATTCACAGTTTCTGGGATTTCTCGTACTGGCGATTCGCACATAATAAGAAACTGCTTACCATAGAAAAACGGCATTATTTATTTCCTTCGTGGTCTGTATCAAGGTATGTAGAAACACTAATCAACTCATTTTATATGGTTCAGATTTGAATATTAGATCTTGGCAAATATTTTCTACCGTCTTGTTGATGTTACCAACATAATCACACTACAGCGCCGGGATAATTTAGTAACTAAATTTTAATTGTATAGGCAATAAATAATGTTGCTCAGGTGAATTTACTTTTCATCCTGGATGTAATGGCTTCAAGACGCTCAGCAATAGCCGTTAGTTTTACGTATTCCCGATACGTTAACTATTTTAAACTGGTTTATCGTCTCGGTTGCACAGTGGTAGAGTGCCAGACTACAAATCCAAAGGTCCCGGGTTCGATCCCCGCCAGGTCCTAGGATTTTTATCTGTCACTTTCCACTTCTTTCACCTCTGGCAGTAGTGCTCATGTGAAAAATACCGAGTAGCACCGTGGTTCGGAACCCACGTTAAACTGTAGGTCCCCCTATAACTGGCTGGGTAAGTCAGTTCGAAGGTCGGAGGAAGGCAACGGCATACCACCTCCAAACAGGACCATGCCTAGTAAAGCACTGTGGTGTTCAAACCAATCTTCGGATTGTTGACTGCTTTACCTTACCTTAGTTCAAATAACAAAACCCGCATATAGTGCGTAATTTGTAGCTTTACATCGGTAAAATTTTACTTTCTATTCCGGCGTCTTCGCTTAATTATGTTGGTAACACCAATAGGACGGTAGAAAATCTTTGTCAAGATATAATATTGAAACCTGAACCACATATAATGAATACGGTAGATTAGTGTTTCGTACAGACCATGAAGGAAATAAACAATGCTACTCCTCTATGGTTGACGTGTTCTTGTATGTTCCCTTGTCCGCTCAGTAAATATAATTACCCTCGTAAAACGAAGATTTCATGACAAAACATTTAAGTAGTCGCGCGATTGGTCAATCCCAACGTCACATGATTGCCGGCATTCAGCATTCGTTGCCAACATTATCACGCGAAGTCACCGGGATAAGACTTAAAATTTAACCGCCTATACAATATAGCGAGTCATTCATTGTCGTTGAGCAACACAGTAAAGCGTCAAAAGATGTTGCATTTGTGTGAATTCATTTATATCATGGTAATTATTTGTTTCAGTTATTTTAAGTGTTATGTATGTGCAGACTTTTTACCTTTTCGTTTGCATCCACACTTTCTACAATTTCTTCTCCATGCCAGTTCGGTATGTTTATGGAGGGGATTGCTATTGGTAATAACTTATTTCTTGTAGTTAGCCCTAGAAGCTCATTTCTCAGATCCTGTTCGTAATCCTCAGATCGAAAATGAGCTGAACACACACGTGCAGTTTGCACATTGACTTTGTCCTTGCGTTTGCATCGAACAAGCCATTCACGATGCAGGTGCTCATCCTTGAGAAAAACGTAATAAATAACGTTCGTCGTAGTTCGAGCAGTATTAGTGCATTGTGCCACGGCACAATTACAGTGATCGTTGCTCATGACTGCCTCGAAACAAATTACTTTTCTTGGATGTACCAACACCACCTAGAAGACAAGGCCTTACAACAGGCCGTGCCTACGTCACACTTAGAGGCCCCGGCTGCCATCTGACTGGCCAGCCGCTGCGCGGCGGTAGGCGTGCCCCAGCCAACAGCCAGTGAGGTGGCGGCCGGGGCCTCTAAGTGTGACGTGGGCGCGGCCTGTTGTAAGGCCTTGTCTTCTAGGTGGTGTTGGATGTACACCGCGACTTTCGTGTCCTACTCAGTGGACAATACAGCAGCGTCCTCGCCGTGACGTCACGGCGCGCAAAGGCGTCTGGGAGTTTTCTGCTCGCCAGGCGCCGGAATGGCCTACCTGCTTTTTCTATATACCTTGGGTAAAACATCATTGTCGAAGAGAAATATCGGGCGAAATCCTGACAACTAGTAACCCTTAACAGGAATCGTTATTTTGACCCTTAAGTTAAAAAAAGTCCACATAATTTCTATAAAAGGTATAATTAATATGTAAATGCACAATGAATGTATTAAATTAAGTTTTATTTGAAATACAAATCCACTTGTATTGAGCAACAATTTTACATTCTGCTATTTTTTAGCATTCAAGGAAAATTTGTAATACCTTACTCTGAAAAGCGGTATGATTTAAAAAATAGCTTGGATTAAACAACCTACATATACTGTGGGGTTTCTCATAACTTACCCTTAACATAAATAGGGGCTCTTTATGCCACCACTCAGAAACAAAAATAATGACAACGAAACATGAAATTGTCCAAATATAATCTGTATATCAGTACCTGAACTAGAAGTGGCACTTGTTACACAACTCTTTTCTTTTCCTAGTCGTTCAGAGATGAATTTATAGCATCTATCGCATTTTTATGATTGTTTGCTGTCAATTTTAGGACCACATCAATAACATTTTCCTCTTTTCCGTCAGCCACTTTATAAGAAGGTGAATTTTCTTGTCGTGGGTTGAAAAGCGCTCCAAGATTTCGTGTCTGGGAGATTTTCGTCTAATAATAGTTCAAAGATTTCTTTTTCAGTAAGATCCCGTTGCACTGTGGCAATAAAGTGCCTCAAACACCACAAAATAAGTAAGTATACGCTGACTAAATAAATCCCGTATCTGGAATCGCGGGTCAGATTGGACCCAGAGATGGCAGTTACGTCACCTTCCAATAAATGTCAAGCGGCGCGCTCCCGCGTCCTGGTGTACCTCACAATGTGCTTATACCCGGGCCGCTGAAACATTGCACTTGACGTTTCGCGTTACGGCGAGTTAAGTTGGCTACACTGCTTTAGCGACGTTGCAACACTAGCCTCTATACACACAGCAGACGAAACGGTTTTCAGTTGCATCTTGTAAATGTGAGCTATTGAGAAATAAAAGTGCATATAATAATTCGTTCTTGAAGAGCAATTAATCAACGGCATATCAATGAAGACCAGAGCACAACAATGCACACGCTTTCAATAACGGAGCAAAGCAATATAGAAAATAAGCATTGGATCACGACACTTACGAAATAAACAATAACTTCTCTACGTTTTATAATCAATGATTTTCACTCGCCAATTTACGGCGACAATGGTACAATTACATCCAGCTCCCCATCTTCAGTGTTGTCGTCGGTGCCAAAATTATCACCAAGACAAATCATTAACTGTTCATGATCCCTTCCATTGTTTGCGCTGCCCGAATCAGTTTTTCAACGTGCTCGACCCTTTTTTCCAAGATGCACCATCCACATTGGCAACAGCTTCATGCAACAACTTTTCCACCTCTGTTATTGTGAAAGACTTATTGTTCCATATGTAATTCTTCACGTCACTCCATACCAATTTTATAGGGTTAAAACGGCAGTGAAATTGGGAGGGGGGGGGCAGATTTTTTTCATTGTGACGCTGCTCCTTTGCGATTTCATCTACTGCATATGTGGGTGTAACAGGCTTATTTTGTTTCACGAGCGAATATAAAAGAAGTTTTGACATTGACATATCTGCAGCAATATTTCTTTCTTGTAACCAGTGTACCATAACTTTCCGATCGTTTGAAGCGAGAATGAACTTACTGATCAGAGCATAAGCTTCGAAGTTTTTATTCATACGAAATTGAGAACTTACTCAGAAAACATCACTAGACAAACGTCTTTTCTGTGACATTATCCAATTATTTGAACTCGGAAAATCAAGTTAAACCACTCACAGTAAAACAAATCGCAGCGAATAAAGCACACAACATAAACACGCGATAAACACGATACACAACTTTGTTTACGGTAGCACTGAACACGGGAACGTTGACGTCACGGCACGTGACCACTGGAAGTGTCTATCGCGCTGTGATTGGATCGTTCCTAGCGACTAGCGCCTCGCGCTTCTTGCTCTTCACTTGTTGTTTGTAAACGTCAAGTGCAAAGTTTCAGCGGACCGAGTATAGACTAGACTGGTGCGCGAAACTGAAACTCCGCGTGTTTCGATTGTTCGACGGTTTTGTTGTTGTCGGCGGGTTCAAATTGACCCACGATTCCGGTCAAGGCTTAAGCATTAAGAACAACTGTGGCCAGCGAACATAAAACTACAACGGCAAAGGCGACTGCAAAACTGAGCACTCACTTGAGTAGTACGGTTTCGATAAAATGCTGCAGTTGCTAGACTCTTTGATAACGAAAGCCAAAGCGAAGCTGCGAAGGAAGTGGTTCCGCAGTCATAAAATTCGGACGCTTGATGGCAGAAGCTATGTGGCATGATCCAGTGACTCATTGTTTACACTGCAGCAGCTTACGACACGGCATGCCTGTTCCCACAAGTCAAGCACGGGCGAGGTTTCGTCATGATTTGGACATCTATATCGAGGTATTCAACTGATTCTGTATTTACCTCACTATTAGAATAAATATCTCACCAGCCTCGACAACAAACTGCTTACTATTATTACCATATTGCTAACAAACTCTGTCATATTGGAAAATAATAATGAGCCCACACACACAGCCATAATGGGTCACATGTGCTTTATACAGCATCATAAAATTATCAGTTATCTCTCCTGGACAACAAAATCACCATGTTCGTCATAATTGATCTGTAGTGGTGAGTATTAGATTAGAAAGTGAGGCCCGAATCTATAGCTCCAACGTGGTTCAAATAACTGGCGGATGTTTTGGTACAAGAATGGATAACATTACAAAGTACGAAGCTGCCCCTCGAAAAGTTGCAGCTTTTCTCAGAGCTAATGGTGGGGCAACTCCTTACTAATAAATAAGTGTACTATCCACGTTAGGTGTTCATATTATTTTGTCTTCCTCCTTTGGTTCTCAGCAGGTCACTAAAAAGGCCGCGGTGGAGTGGCCGAGCGTTCTAAGGCGCCACGATGCACAGCACGTGGTTGCTCGCCGTCGAAGATTCGAGTCATCCCTCGGACATGGGTGTGTGCGTTGTCCTTATGTTAGTTTAACTTAGTTTAAGTAGTTTGTAAGCCTAGGAACTAATAACCAAAGAAATTAAGTCCCAGAGATATACAAACATTTAAACTAAAAACAGGGAGAAGAAGTACACAATATCGCCAAAATTTCGAAGGTTCTTTTTTGTTGTATAATATTGGCCCACTTTAGTTTACGGTAGTAACGCTAAAAGTGGGCCTTTGCGATCGTCTTTTCACAGCTCGAAATTTAAAAGAAAATAACGGCTTACACATTCATCTGACACGAAAATTGAATAACCGAATTTGTAAAGGAGAAAATACTCTACAGCCGGCCGCGGTGGCCGAGGGGACTGAGGCGCTTCAGTCACGGTCTGCACGGCCACTACGGTCGGGGGTTCGAATCCCCCCTCGGGCATGGATATTTGTGTCGTCCTTAGACTTAGTTCATAAGTAGTTTGTAAGTTTAGGGACTGATGACCCCGTAGTTAAGTCCCATAAGCTATACAAACATTTGAACATTTGAAAATACTCTACAACTTTGCTCTGTTGTGTTCTTTTCATATCTCGTATCGTTTCAGAGATATTTGCAAAAATAACGACGATTTTGGGATGTATGTCTGTCTGCCTGTCCGGAACGTGTTCCCTGTTTTTAAGACGAACCGTTCAACCGATCAGCACCAAATTTTACAGACATAATTGTTGGCTATAAGAGACCAAAAACTCACTTTTTGAAATAATTCGGACAAGAAATACGTTGGTAATACAAAAAAAGCCGTTTGTAATATAATTTTAATTGCAAATAAACCGTTCATCTGATGCGAAAATTGAATAAACGAATTTCTAGAGGAGAAAATTTTCTATAACTTTGTACCCTAATGTTTTTTTTTTTTTTTTTTTTTTTTTCATATCTCGAATCATTTGAGAGATATTTGCAAAATAAGGAGTTTTGACTCCCTTCATTGAATTAACGAAAACCAGCCGTTCGCAGATGTCACGTGACATTCCTCGCCCATAACTCTGTCTGCCACCCCCATGAACCACAGACATTGCCGAGGTGGGGTGGCTTGCGTGCCTCAACGATACAGATAGCCGTACCGTAGGTGCAACCACAGCGGAGGGGTATCTGTGGAGAGGCCAGACAAACGTGTGGTTCCTGAAGAGGGGCAGCAGCCTTTTCAGTAGTTATAGGGGCAACAGTCTGGATGATTGACTGAGCTGGCCTTGTAACATCAACTAATGTGGCCTTGCCACACAGCTACTGCGAACGGCTGAAAGCAAGGGGAAACTACAGCCGTTACCGTTCCCGAGGACATGCAGCTCTACTGTATGAACATATGATGATGGCATCCTCTCGGGTAAAATATTCCGGAGGTAAAATAGTCCCCCATTCGGATCTCCGGGCGGGGACTACTCAGGAGGATGTGATCATCAGGAAAGACAATGCTGGCATTATACGGGTCGGAGCGTGGAATGTTAGATCCCTCAATCGAGTAGGAAAATTAGAAAATTTAAAAAGGGAAATGGATAGGTTGAAGTTAGATATAGTGGGGATTAGTGAAGTTCGGTGCAGGATGAACAGGATTTCTGGTCAGGTGAGTACAGAATTATAAATACAAAATCAATTGGGGGTATCACAGGAGTAGGATTGATAATGAATAAGAAAATAGGAATGCGGGTAAACTACTATGACCAGCACAGTGATCGAATTATCATTGTCAAGATAGATACGAAGCCAACACCGACAACAGTAGTACAGGTTTATATGCCAACTAGCTCTGCCGATGATGAGGAAATCGAAGAAATATATGAGGAGCTAAAGGAAATTATTCAGACAATTAAGGGACAGGAAAACTTAATTGTTATGGGAGACTGGAATTCGGTAGTAGGACAAGGAAGGGAAGGGAAGATAGTAGGTGAATATGGTCTGGGCAAAAGGAATGAAAGAGGAAGCCGCCTGGTAGAATTTTGCACAGAACATAATTTAGTTATAACAAACACCTGGTTCAAGAATCACAAAAGAAGGTTGTATACGTGGAAGAGACCAGGAGACACCGGAAGATACCAGATAGATTTTATAATGGTAAGGCATAGATTTCGGAATCAGGTTCTACAGTGTAAGACGTACCCAGGGGCAGATATAGACTCTGACCATAACTTGTTGGTTATGAACTGTAGGCTGAAACTAAAGAAACTACAAAAAGGTAGGAAAATAAGGAGATGGGACCTGGATAAACTGAAGAAACCTGAGGTTCTTAAGAATTTCAGAGGGAGCTTTAGCCAACAATTGACAGAACAGGGGAAAATAAAACAGTAGAGGAGGAATGGGTAAAATTGAGAGATGAAATAGTGAAGGTAGCAGAGGACAAAATAGGTAGGAAGGAAAGACGAACAAAAAATCCTTGGATATCACAGGAGATACTAAATTTAATCGATGAAAGGAGAAAATATAAAAATGCAGTAAATGAAACAGGCAAAATGGAGTACAGACGACTAAGAAATGAGATTTACAGGAAATGCAAAATGGCTAAGCAGGAGTGGCTAGAAGGCAAATGCAAGGATGTGGAAGAATGTATAAATAGGGGAAAAATAGATACAGCCTACAGGAAAATAAAAGAAACATTTGGAGATAAGAAAAACAGCTCTATGAATATCAAGGACACTGATGGAAAACTAGTTCTCAGCAAAGAAGGGAAAGCTGAAAGGTGGAAAGAGTATATAGAGGGACTCTACAAAGGAAATGAACTTCGAGACAATATTGTAGGAAGGGAAGAGGATGTAGATGAAGATGAAATAGGAGATACTGTACTGAGAGAAGAATTTGACAGAGCCCTGAAAGACCTAAGTCGAAACAAGGCTCCTGGAGTAGATGATATTCCCTCAGAGCTACTGAAGTCTCTGGGAGAACCAGCCATGACAAAATTGTTTCACCTGGTGTGTAAGATGTATGAGACAGGTGAAGTACCCTTAGACTTTAAGAAAAATGTTATAATCCCCATCCCTAAGAAAGCAGGTGCAGACAGGTGTGAAAACTACAGAACCATCAGTTTAATAAGTCATGGCTGCAAAATATTAACGCGAATTATATACAGAAGGATGGAAAAGCTGGTAGAAGCCGACCTTGGGGAAGATCAGTTTGGGTTCAGGAGAAAGGTAGGAACACGGGATGCAATACTCACTTTACGGCTTATCCTAGAAGATAGATTAAGAAAAGGCAAACCTACATTTCTAGCTTTTGTAGATTTGGAGAAGGCTTTTGACAATGTTGATTGGAATAAACTCTTTCTAGTTCTGAAGCAAGCAGGAGTAAAATATAGGGAACGTAAGGTTATTTACAACTTGTACAAAAACCAGACAGCGGTTGTCAGAGTTGAAGGGCATGAAAGGGATGCAGTGGTTGGAAAGGGAGTAAGACAGGGTTGTAGTCTTTCTCCATTGTTGTTCAATTTGTACATTGAGCAAGCTATAAAGGAAAGCAAGGACAAATTTGCGTTTTGCCGACGACATAGTAATTCTGTCAGATACAGCAAAGGACCTGGAAGAGCAATTGAACGGAATGGACAGTGTGCTGAAAGGTGCATATAAGATGAACATTAACAAGAGCAAAACTAGGGTAATGGAGTGCAGTGTAAGAAAATCAGGTGATGCTGAAGGAATTAGATTAGGTAACGAAGCAATAAAGGAGGTATATGAGTTTTTTTACTTGGGCAGTAAAATAACAAATGATAGTTGCTGTACAGAGGATATAAAATGCAGAATGGCAATGGGTAGAGTAGCGTTCTTGAAAAAGAGAAATTTGTTAACATCGAATATTGATTTAAACCTAAGAAAGTCCTTTCTGAAGGCATTTGTATGGAGTGTTGCCTTGTATGGGAGTGAGACATGGACGATAAACAGTGCGGACAGGAAGAGGATTGAGGCTTTTGAAATTTGGTGCTACAGAAGAATGCTGAAGATTAGGTGGGTGGATCGCGTAACTAATGAGGAGATACTGAACAGAATTGGGGAGAAAAGGAATTTCTGGCATACCTTGACTAAAAGAAGGGATAGATTGGTAGGACACATTCTTAGACATCAAGGAATTGTGAATTTAGCGTTGGAGGGAAGTGTGTGGGGAAAAAATCGCAGGGGAAGACCAAGAGATGGATACAGTAAGCAGATTCAGACAGATGTAGGTTGTCGTTCTTATGTGGAGATGAAGAGGCTTGCTCAGGATAGGGTATTGTGGAGAGCTGCATCAAACCAGTCTCCGGACTGAAGACCACAACAACAACAACAACTCTGTCTGGCATACGCCATCGCGCTTTGCATATTTGATGATTTTCTTCTTGTAACTTACACGTCGTCATTTCAAAGCAATGGCGTACTGAAGAATTAAAAAAAAACACGCCGTTCTTCGATAAATGCCACATTAGCATCAGTTAACAACGGCTATCAATAGTATGGAATTAAAGAACGCAACTTCTGTTATCCGAAGCGTAGTAGGTAATGCGTTGTACTGTGACGCTGAAGGTCAGTGGTTCGAAACCCACCACTATCCAATTTTTTTCCAAAAAGGGTTTCAGACACTCTTATTAATAATGTTTTTATTACTTAGACTATTATTTTTTCCAAAATGTTTGCAAAAACCTACAGAACTACAAATCCAAAGTGGGCCGTAAAACACGTCAGTGCGATTTTTTCCTAAGCATACTTAGTTTTGATATTCCATAAACAAAGGCTAATTTGTAAATAAATACTCCTATTTCCTCAGATGACACAAACAGAGTGATGTTTCCGCAAAAATAGTGGAAAAACTGTAAACCGTAAGGTAGGGTGACCAGACGTCCCGTTTTTGAGGGGACTGTCCTTTTTTTACGTTCTGTGTCCCGTTGTCCCGAAAAAATATTTAACGGGACGCCAAATGTCCCGTTTTCTTCGCAGTCAGCAGAACCTTATCTTTTGTGTGTGTGTGTGTTTTTTTTAATTTATACTCACGTCTATTTAGATTCATAACATGATTTATTTAACTTTCTCCTGCGTCTTGCTCTGTCTTACATGCAAAGTTACAATACAGAAGTATTATTTTGGTCACGGAATGAGGTGATGTGTGAACAAATTTATCATTATCGTGCTCTGTGCCAGTAAATTATGCGTGAGGTAGGAGATTCATATCGATTATTTGCTACTACAGTAATTGCAGACAGAACTAACAAGTTTTCGTTGAAGAATTTTGTATGGCTATCAACGCTCCACTGTATTTATAGTTACGAATGACTATCCACTGTTAGGTCACATAAATTTGCAGATTCAACTGACATTATGTCTTTGGACCGTTAAGGACAATAATGAGAAGTAGGCGGCTGTCTGAACACTGTGTTCGGCCAGTTTGCTTTATTGCGCTCCATTGCCTGTCGCTGTGTGTGACAAAACCTTGTGCCCTTAGAATGGGGAAAAGAGTGTTCTTTCTCGAAAACCAAGAAAGACGAGTTCCCATTCTTGAAAGAAATCACGAGTACGAAGGTAGAATGTACATTGTGTCGTTCAGTTTTTTCCATTGAACATGGAGGACGTGCCGATATAATGTAGCATATAAAGAAAAAGAAGCACTTGTTGGCCGTTTCTGCGAGAACGTCTCGTAGCATAACATCCTTTGTAAGTACGAATAAACTACAAACAGAAGAAGATAAATGTATCGCAGCGGAAGAAGAGCTGTTTGCGTTCCATACTGCAAAACACAATCATTCTTTCCGTTCAGTGGACTGCACGGCTCTTCTCATCAGAGACCTATTTGAGAAGAAATTCACGTGTTCTAGGACGAAGTGTGTAACAGTTAATACTCATTACGAAGACCTTACCTGCAAGGAGTTCTACAACTTGCTATTAACCAATTCAAAGCTTTTGAAAGATATCACGTCTTCTGATAAGTACAAACTTAGTGCCGGTAGTGTGTTCATGATACAGGAGCTCAACAGTCTACAGATTAGTGTTCATTTGTGAGAAATATTCGGAATTATAATCAGTTCCTGGAGAAACAATTATCACATTATGCAGTGCCATTACATGCATGTTTTTAAGTGTTTTGCTAAAATATACGCCTTTTTATGAGTATAAACTCTGGTTTTTATTTATTTTAGTAAAGTGATGCAGTCCTAAGTGCACGATTTCTTATTTTTGTTTAGAGTCCTATTTTGTCCCGTTTTTTATACCAAATTTACGCAAATGTCCCGTTTTTCCACGTGGAAAATCTGGTCACCTTACCGAAAGGGCTAATTCTAACGGCCGTACTTTAATTCATACTTGACTCAACCTTCAAATAGAAAAATCGAAGTCTGAAAAACCTTGCTTAAAATACTTCTTGACGATCATCTCACATCGACGCGGAGAAGCATATATTTATAGCTCATACGTCTGAGAAACACTGAAAAAACAGCGAAATATAATGAGCAATATCGTACGACTTTGGTAACTTACAATGCAGAATCGAAAGTTTCCTTGATATAGCCCATTTTATCTTAGTAATGGCCGTGCGCGCTAAGGCACTTTGTTGGCGTGTGCGCATCCATTCGCCGTCGGAGGTTGGAACCCTCCCTCTGGCACGCGCGCCCGCGCGTGTGTGCGCGCGCGCGTGTGTGTGTGTTGTTCATATCTTCAGTTAGTTTAGATACTTTGTAAGTCTAGGGATCGACGACCACTGCAGTTTGGTCGCATAGCTTTACAAGTATTTAAACGTTTTTTTTATCGAAGCACAAGATAATCTCGTAACATCGTAATAAATTTATAACGACATCTTGTAACAGAAAAAGAGAACCAACATGTAGTGGCCGGTTGTTTGATGAACTTGGCATAATTTTACATTGGAAATATAACAGCGATCCGTTGACGCAGTCGGCTGCGTGGCGAGACAGTAAACAGCTGATAAAAAAGCGAGCAGCAGTGATCAGACTGGTGTTATGACGCGGCGGCGCGTGGCTGCACTGGCGCCTTGATGAATGTACAGCTAGCCTAAGGCGGACAACTTTTTCAAAACTCAGTGCGGGAATGTGGAGGAGGACTAAGACCACGTGACTCATTGTGCCAGTTACTCTGAAACTAGGAAAGAAATTCAGGCGACCAGAGTAGGCCCACTCATTTACATATGACTGAAGTTTTATTCTTATTTTCCAGTAATCGTTTACAGTTTATAAATATCTTCTCATGCACAGATTTTGAATATTTGAGTGTGACAATTTTCACATATTCCTTCTCCGTTACGTTTCTCCCATCACCTTTGTGGTCTGTACTATTATTTGTGCCTGCTCTCATAGCATCGTGCTCCACACATTTTGTTGAGTAGCTTACTCAGTCCAAAGAATTATGTTTTGCAATAACATGGAATTAAATTTGATAAAAACTACTTTTGCAAACCATTTGAACTACTCTGTTATAGAAGTTCTTTCTATGAAGTGCAGAGTTTAATTCAGGCCCCTGGAGTAGATGATATTCCGTCTGAACTGCTGAAATCGTTAGGAGAGCCAGTCATGAAAACATTGTATCACCTGGTATGCAAGATGTATGAGACAGGGGAAATACCCTCCGACTTCAAGAAGAGTATTCTAATTCCAATTCCAAAGAAAGCAAGTGCAGGCAAGTGTGAAAATTACAGAACTATCCGTTTAATAAGTCATGGGTGCAAAATACTAACACGAATTATTTACAAACGAATGGAAAACTTGTGGAATCCAACCTCGGGGAAGATCAGTTTGGATTTAGGAGAAATGTAGGAACACGAGAGGCAATACATTACTACTTATCTTAGAAGATAGGCTCAGGAAAGGGAAACCTACGTTTTTAGCGTTTGTCGATTTGGAGATAGCTTTTGACAATGTCGACTGGCATACACTCTTCCAAATTCTGAAGGTATCAGGGGTAAAATATAGGGAGCGAAGAGTTATATTCAACCTATACAAAAACCAGACAGCGGTTATTAGAGTCGAAGGGCAAGAAAGGGACGCAGAGGTTGGGAAGGGAGTAAGACAGGGTTGAAGCCTTTCCCCGATATTGTTCAATCTGTACATTGAGCAGGCAGTGAAAGAATGGAAGGAGAAATTTGGAGACGGCATTAAAGTGCAGGGAGAAGAAATAAACACATTGC
Organism: Locusta migratoria; assembly: GCA_026315105.1. Classification (NCBI taxonomy): domain Eukaryota; kingdom Metazoa; phylum Arthropoda; class Insecta; order Orthoptera; family Acrididae; genus Locusta; species Locusta migratoria. The sequence continues at coordinate 671,135,887 of CM048744.1, forward strand.
GGTTTGCCGATGACATAGTAATTCTGTCAGAGACCGCAAAAGATCTGGAAGAGCAACTGAATGGGATGGACAGTGTCCTAAAAGGAAGATATAAGATGAAAATTAACAGGAGTAAAACGAAGGTAATGGAATGTAATGTCAGAAAATCAGGCGATGCTGAAGGAATTAGATTAGGTAATGAGACAATGAAAGTAGAAGAATTTTGTTATTTGGGCAGCAAGATAACTTCTGATGGCCGAAGTAAATAAGATATAAAAATGGAGAATGGCTATGGGAAGAAAAGTGTTTCTAAAGAAGCGAAACTTGTTAACATCCAATATTAATTTAAATGTCGCCGGCCGCGGTGGCTGAGGTGACTGAGGCGCTTCAGTCACGGTCAGCACGGCCACTACGGTCGGGGGTTCGAATCCCCCTCGGGCATGGATATTTGTGCCGTCTGTAGTCTTAGCTAGTTCATAAGCTTAGGGACTGATGACCCCGTAGTTGAGTCCCATAAGTTGTACAAACATTTGAACATTTTTAAATGTCAGGAAGTCCTTTCTGAAAGCATTTGTCTGGAGTGTAGGATTGTATGGGAGTGAATCGTGGACGATAAGGAGTTCAGACAAAAAGATGATAGATGCGTTTGAAATGTGTTGCTACAGACGAATGATGAAAATTAGATGGGTAGATCACGTAACTAGTGAGGAGGTGCTTAACCGAATCGGGGAGAAAAGGAGTTTCTGGCATATCCTTACTAAAAGAAGGGATAGATTGGTTGGACACATTCTGAGACATCAAGGAATTGTCAACTTAGCATTAGAAGGAAGCGTGTGGGGTAAAAATCGTAGAGGGAGACCGAGGGACGAATATAGTAAGCAGGTTCAAACGGATGTAGGATGCCGAACGTATTGTCAGACGCTCATTCACTTTCGTTATTGCATTTTCAGAATTTCACCACTTTTTTCCGAATTTATATGACTGCTGATATTGTATTTCCATGTCAGATTTTAAGTAAGTGTTTTTACAGTCTGTGGTATATGACATCATGTTTTCCACCTTGAGCACCGAAAAATATTCCATTGCACTTATTGAAACATACTTACGAAGACACACAAAATATGTAAAATAGAATTTTTTAATAAGTCATCTTATCACCAAATGCAGTACCAGCTTAAAACAAAAACTACTTTCACTTCTTGCGAATTTGTCATATTGAAATAGTCAGATGATGTGTTTCGTTTTTTTTTTCTAATTGTATTTAATGTAAGAAGACTGTTTTTTTATACGTAAATGATGCACTGTGAAGTTTACTTGCAAGCAGTATGACATAGCGTGCCGTACACAATTAATTTCGGCTTGAGCTCTTAGACCAACAACTGTGAAATTACTGCAATGCGGTATGCTTTTGACAATTTTCGGGACATTTTCAGTAATTATCCCAATGCGGGTCAACGAGTCCAAAAAACTGTCTCGCAGAATCCGGGACGGTTGGCCGCCTTAACCTCTAGAGACCTGAAGCCAGATTTAAACAGTAAATTGAGCCAAACAACTTTAAATCTGTTTATTGGCACCACTGATGGTAAAATATTTATGAATAGTATTTTTTAAATTTTTACATGTTGTTGTAGGCTATGTATCATATACGATGCATTGGGTTGCTATCGAGACAATGTCACACGCTGTGAAAAAATAAATGTTACTTTATTTTTGCTTATTTCAATGACATATACACATCCTAATGCTAGAAAATGCACAAAATTGTTGCAAATTGTCTCATTACATGTTCTTGTTGAAATAAAATGCAATTGGATATCTGGTACGTTTTTCCCAACACATTCTGAGTTTAGGTAATCCAATAAGTGAAATGACAATACTTGCAGCCCATTATTTCTTGATCTCATCTGGGGTGGTGTTGAGAGATTTTCTATATGATGAAACATATTTCATATTTGTCTTCTCTGCCATATTAATAAAGAAATCTTAATTTAAATACTTATTAAAATATTCAAAGGGTTTCCTAGTTCCTGTACTGATAGCGTCTGCATCAGAACTTGATGATGCAGAGGTAATAGAAGTCGAGATATTGGGTGAAAATCTAAAATAGAAAGAACAATGTTGCTTAAAAATTATTGTTTTGCAATAATTCAAACTCATGCCTATAAAAGCTACTAACAACATTACGAACTCTGTTCTGTGGCGCCAACGTTGTGTTGGATGTCTAGGAGATGGACTTTCATGCATTTGTGTTGGGTGTGCTGAAGTTTCATTGTCTGAAACTTCATCTTCTCCTTCAGTTGCTGCCAATTTGCGTTCCCTGTTTGTTAACTTCAGCGTCGTCATCATCGTCATCATATCACAGTCATGATCAATTTCGATATCAGAGCAATTAGCGTAAATCACATTCAGAAACTGAGCAATTTCTGAATCAGATAGACCTGTCAATAATATTTAGATTTAGATTTTTAATTCACGTTTGTGAAGTTTTATTCGTACTAGAAGCATTAGTAATGCCTATCACATTATGAAAGCCGTGAAATACTCACTAAAAACATTACATAACGTTGAAGTAACGAATCACTAACATAAAATGCAGACATCCTCCATTTGCTGACAGACATATGAAAAGTAGTCACTAAGACCCGATGTATCATATATCATACATTTACTAAGATACGATTTTTCAGAAGGAAAATCGTCTTTCACGTCACTTTCTTTGATAGATTTGTACTCAGGGATCTATTAGCAACATTTTAGTACTAATTTAAAAGAAATACTTAACGAATTGACAATACTAACCTTTCTTTCTTGATGCCATGCTTACTCGTCCAAAACAAACTTGTTACCGACTCCCCCTGACAAATAGTGGTCACTCTTAGAACTATGAGTAGGCTGCCTCGTTGTTATGTGGAGTGTAGCGAATACGATATAGTCGGAACTTTTACGAAAAACGGCTCCCAGTGTGTGGGAAACTCATTTGAAGAGATGTATCACATATGATACATGAGGTCGCTAGAGGTTAAGCTAGCCTGTGGCTGTGGTTGCGATTTGCGTTGCTAGATGGAGGCTCTATCGCTGATCTGCTACACCAGGGATGGCGAACCAGTGGCACGCGTGACATTACTGGCACGTGATCCAATAATTTGGTTACGACATCAGTTTTAAGAATTTACCTGCCTAATTGAAATGCTGATTTGTTCGTCTACGTTTGAAGACATAGTAAGCAAAGTTCATCGTCAACGAGATATTAGTCTTGCTTTAATGCCTCCAGTTCTACGAGATGGATAGATTTCGGTCGAATATTAGGCCATGAATATTGGACCACACAGGCAGGAAGTACGTCTGTGCTGGCTGTGGAGCGGAGGGATCGCGAAACAAACTACTGGAAGAAAGACGACTTTCTTTTCGTGAAATTCTGTTAAGTAAATTTAGAGGGCCGGAATTTGAAGCTGAGTGTAGTACGATCTTGCTGCCGCCTACTTACATTTCGCGTAAAGATCACAAAGACAAGATAAGAGAAATTAGGGCTCGTACGGAGGCATTCTTTATTTCCTCGTTCAAATTGGGAGTGGAATAGAAAAGGAAATGCCTAGTAGTGGTACAGTGTACCCTTCGCCACGCACCTTACGGAGAATTGCGGAAAATGTTCAAATGTTTGTATAGTTTATGGGACTTAACTACGGGGTCATCAGTCCCTAAACTTACAAACTACTTATGAACTAGCTAATCCTAAGGACGGCACAAATATCCATGCCCGAGGGGGGATTCGAACCCCCGACCGTAGTAGCCGTGCAGACCGTGACTGGAGCGCCTAAGTCCCCTCGGCCACCGCGGCCGGCCGTGAATTGCGGAGTATGTATGTATGTAGACGTGTTGGATCCTTGTTACGAAGAATGGTGCTACCAGGTCTCAGGGTTGCCGGGTTTGCCATAGCTCTTTTGCCAAATTTTAAATAAAAATAGCCAAACTATAGCCATATTTTTATCAATAAAATGCCAGAATGCAGCCATCTTTTCATAACTAAAAATGCCAATTATCTTAATTTTAATCAGTTAATTTTATTGTGCTATGGTAATTATGTCGTGTGACTCGACAATAATAATCCTGAAATTCAGGGAGTAAGCCGATTACCGAGGAAGTGGCACAAACTGTGGCGCTCTCACATTCATAGACACATTCCAGGGAACTCCTTCTCCACGGAAACATTAGAGTGTAACCGGAAACTGAATCCAGACACTGATACATGAGGCCAGTCAAAATATGGTCATATCGTAAATGTGATAGAGACACTCAGTCAAAATATGGTCATATCGTAAATGTGATAGAGACACTCAGGACAAACACTGGATACCAAATATAAACACAGTTACATTTAATAAAATGCATCTTTAACCATCAGCTGTTTTATTAAAACCTTAAAATCGACTAATTTCGGTCCAGGACCATCATCATAGATTTTTCGGGCAGTGACAACTTGCTCGCACAGCTCTTTTCAGTTTATCCGAAGCATATTCATACCGCTGGAATATGCAGACCGATCCAATTCGTGATTCCGGAATAATGGACTCGGGAAATTGTCGTGCATAAACTTGATATGGACCTTTTCAACACAGCTTGCATCGTCCTGGACTGATTTTGTGATTTGATCAATTGTCAAATGTTCAAATGTTTGTAGAGCTTATGGGACTTAACTTCGGGGTCATCAGTCCCTAAACTTACAAACTTATGAACTAGCTAATACTAAGGACGGCGCAAATATCCATGCCCGAGGGGGGATTCGAACCCCCGACCGTAGTGACCGTGCAGAAGGTGACTGGAGCGTCGCAGACCACTCGGCTACCGCGGCCGGCGATCAATTGTCATTAGATCTTAATATTATTGAACATTTACTATGTTTTGTTTCGATGGGGTTGCCAAAGTGGGAAACAAATATCTGAAAAAAATTACAGAATGTCGGGATTTTGAAGTTATTATCGGGATAAATATATAAGTAAAACTGTTAATTTTTGTTTGTACAGTCTACTGCCTGCAAAAAGATGTAACACTATTATAGTCTGAGTCACGTAGTAAGACGCCCTAGTTTTCAGCTGTTCTGTCATCCCCCTCCATTACCGCACTGAGCCAATATTATTCATTCTCTAGGTGCGTGGTCAGCCGCGAGTTGCGCTATGTTTTCCGCAGGCTCCACTGTTGGCGCTCGGCCGCAGCTCCTCTCCGCCACGCCATAGAATAGGGAGCATACAGAACGGAAAGCTGGAGGCGGCGCCTTTGTTCTGCATGTTACCAAGCGTTGCGCTCGACGCCTTATTGAAAAGCAGTAAACGCGAAACTACAGCCACTTAGTACTTTGGCTGTAAATGGACTTTTTACGAAGTGCAGTTGATGTCACCGACTTTACGAAAGGAAACGGCTTTTCATTATGCTCTCCTCTATTTTGCGCCCTGTTCTTGCACCTAATGGGAATCCAACGAAAACAAAGTAGGCCTAAATTTTAATACAACTACGAAAATGTACGACGGAATCAATGATCGTTTTACTTGGCGCTTATCTCCAGAAAAATCACAAGTAACGCGAAGTTATGTTTGGGAAATTAGTTATAAACAAGAAAGTGACTTTACAACTGCGAGGTTTTATTTGACACGAATAAATTTGCACAAGTCAGACTTAGCAATAGAATGTGATTACACAGAAGTAATGACGTCTGGGCATATATAAAACTGTTAAATTACACATAAATGTAGGACAGGTAGCGGAAACATAAAACTACATAACAAACTTACTCCGTACTTGTCATATTGTGTCACACATTGTTCAGTTATAGCAAGTGTTCATCATTTTCCTCTTAGTCTTACTTGTCAATGTACATTCACTAGAACATTACACACCATTTGTACCTCACAGATGGATCACTTTTATCACTTTGAAATTTTTTTAAATTTTGGTTTTATATTTCAAGTCTCTGTTTGTGAACTTCAAGAAATAGGAAATTCTCACTCTAACAAAAAGTTTGACTAAATATTTGAGACTATTTTTAAGTAAATCAGCTCTCCTTGAATTCACAGTCCGTTTCTTAGAACTGGAAATAAATATTGCCTTTAAAACATACCTATATGTTATATTTTACTTATGGCAGTGATGTAGTTGTATTTCAGAGTTGGAAAAGTTGTATTTGCTTTAGGAGGATAATTAATTTACTGATCGGAGAAGGGCATATAGAAAAATCTGTCAATCATAGAGCAGGAACAGCATAAAATAATTATTCCCCTTAATCTATTTATTTCCGTATCCGAAGAACATTCGTTGCCAACATTAGCACACTACGCCTCCATTGCCGTAAGTAAAATTTTACCTGCCTAAGTAGTGTAGAATAAGGGGAGGAGGCAGGATGAGTGTCATCGATTTGACTGGTTCAGTTTTACTTACGGCTGTGGAGGAGTGATGTTTTAATGTTGGCAACATAATGTTCGTTTTACGATGACAATTACTTTACCGACCTGAGAAAGGTAGATACAAGAAACTGCCAACGCAAGAGCAAGAACAGCGAGATTATTCCCCTCATTCTATTTGTTTGAATATCGTAACAAGGGGAGGTCGCCAATCGGGACCCGCCGATTTCGCCCAACTTACGTGTATTCATGTTATTCAGCGCTCTGTTCGTGAATAAATGGCGTAGCGTAATGTAAATAAATAAATAAAATTAAAAAAAAAAATAAAGAAAAAAAAATAGGCAGCTCCTGGGATTGATCCCAGGGCGCCTGTTTCGCAAGTAATTCGGTTGATCATTCCGTTACGCCGTTAGTCACGAACAGATAGCTAAATATAATGTACAGTACTATTGGAAAAACTTTCGAGAGCATTTTCTCCTTTCCTAAGGCCCACTGAGGCGAAATATTTCAGGCACGTTATAGGGAGACCAATCTCCTTCTACACACGCAGCTTGGGCGAAATCGGCGGGTCCCGATTGCCGACCTCCCCCTGTAAGAGGATCAACGGCCTCCGCCTCCGTTCTCCGTTGCCGTTAGTATAACAGCGACGTTCACTATCCGTTCAGCATCTTTGGGGAAGGTGAAGAAGCTTATATCATTATTTGTATTCGAATTATTGCGGCAATTAGGTGCTCAACACCAACGGCCGCCTTTACTTTTATTGCTGCTCGTAATAAAAACGGAACAGCTCCAACTACTAACACACAGTTCTTTCTTTTTATTGCACCAAATCCTTGTTTACTTTTATGCAATTCAGGCAGGTAAAATACACAATTAAGAATCAAAGACGGCGCATTACCACACCACAGAGTAGGGAGTGACCACGCGTTTACTGCTTTTCAAGATGGCCGATTCCGCGCATGCGCACTAAATTTTGGACGACAGACTGCACCGGGAGTTTCCTTTCTGTATACTTCTTATTCTGTGGCCACGCTTACCCTATCGCTCCGCCTATATGCGCGGAAGCTCCTCCCCATATGACGCTAATTCTAGAAGATAAGTAATTTACGTTACGTAATTTATATGTTGCTTCTTTTGTGTCCCAGCCTCGTCGTAGGTGTCGGTGGCCGAGTGGCATGAGACCGACACAGGAACAAAAATAGCACACTGGTGCAGGTACGGAGGGGAGCAGCCAGAAACTAAAAACACTCGAGTAAATTAGAAACAGATATATATTGCACAGAATGTAACAAAACTTAACTTTTACATAGTACTGCAGGATGTTGATACATAGTTGTTAGAGGCCTGCCTAGTGCCTGTACGATAGCAAAGTCTTCACTGGTGCCTATCTGATTACGAAGGTCCTAACTCGTTGCTATCTCAGTCCGAAGTGCCCGATGTCCTTCAGTGGTGGCCACGAGCGGCGTTGTCGCAGAGGGCGCTCGTGGCTGTCGTCGTGAGAACGCCGCGCCGTGCGTGCATGGCGGCGCGCGGCGAAAGTAAGTGGCGCGCACTTTGTACTTGTGCGACACCACACCCCTCCCCCCAAACCGCCGCGCCGTCGTGGCGTAGGGCTGAGGGCCACGGCGACGGCACTGGGAGGAGGGCCTGGGCGGGGGCGTTACTGGTGGGACGGGCGTCGTAGCTGAGGCTGGGATCGAGACGCCGTCCGCGCCCCGGCATCCGCCTTGCGATCCTCCAGGGAACCCACCGAAACCTGGGGAAGGGCGCACCCCCCCGCCCAGAGGGAGCAGGTCATCTTCTTCTGAGGTGCGTGGCCCAGGCGGCGGCGGCACGCACGGTCCCGGAGTCCCTCTCGGTGACGCTGTCATCTGCGGCGGCGACAGCGGCGGCGTCGCGTCGATCTCCATCGGGACGATCTCGTAGTCCGGGGACGCTGGACCCGTTGACGAACGATGTGTTTGTGCTCCCTGGCGGTGAACTGGGTCTGGAATCAAGAAACCGGAGACAGGATCGCGAGGCCTATGCAGGCGCAATTGGTTTGCGTGGCGCCGCACCTCCGACCCTGTGGAAGAACGTACAACATACATATTGCTACCGAGCACGCGCTGAATGGTGCCCGGCAACCATGTCTTCTTGTTTCCAGTAAACACCCTGTACAGCACCGGCGTAGAAACCTGAAAACGCGTAGCGCCATACGAACCGACTCGGTGCGTGGGAGGCTGCAGCAGGTGAAGGAGAGTGCGGTGACGGCGGCCGTGTAGCAGCTCGGCAGGAGACGGGCCGTCACGTGGCATGCACCGATACGTAGACAGGAAAATTTGAAGAGCTTGCTGCCTGGAGTGCTGACCTTTCATCTTCTCCATGTGAGACTTGAATGTTCGAACGAAACGTTCTGCTTCACCATTGGACTGAGGGTGAAAAGGTGCGGTGGTGATATGCTGAATGCCATTCACACGACAAAACTGTTGAAATTCCGCACTAACAAACTGAGGTCCATTGTCACTGACGATAGTTTCAGGCAAGCCTTCGATGCAAAACACTGATGTTAAGGCACTGATTGTACTAGACACCGTCGTTGAGTTCATGGCAATCACAAAAGGAAACTTGCTGAAAGCGTCTACAACAATTAACCAGCGCGTATTCCAGAATGGTCCGGCAAAGTCAATATGTAAACGTTGCCATGGTCCCTTGGGGCGTGGCCAGTCTGAGAAACGCTGTGGAGGAGCCGCCTGATGCTCCGCACAAACTGTACACTGTGATGTCATGCTCTCTATCTGAGCGTCCATACCAACCCAGGTACAATGACGTCTGGCCAATTGCTTTGTCCTAACAATACCCCAATGTCCTTGATGCAGGAGGCGTAACACTTCTCGTTGCAGGGAACGAGGAACAATCACTCTTGCTTGGTCGTTGTCGGTATGCAACAACAGTACACCCTGACTTAAAGATAATGCATGACGTTGTGCAAAATAACGTCGAACCAGAGGCCGATCAATGTCTTTGGCTCTGGCAGGCCACCCTGAGCGAACAAAACGTGCTACCACACTTAGGTCTGCATCCGCAGCTGTTTCTTGTGCAACCCGACGAGAGTTCAAAGGAAAGTCTGCGACAGCGGAAGCATCTCTGGAGTCTATCTGACAACATGCCATTTCTGAAGAATCAAATGATACATCCTGGCCAACCGGAAGTCGGGAAAGTGTGTCCGCGTTGGCATGTTTAGTGGTAGGTCGGTACAAAATCTCATACTGATAATTTGACAATATCAAGGACCATCTCTGAAGCTTTTGTGCCGTACGTGGCGGAATTGGCTTTGTGGGTGAGAACAACGACGTGAGAGGCTTGTGGTCTGTCAACAAATAGAATTTTCTGCCATAGAGATAATGATGAAACTTTGCGACGCCGTAAATGATTGCTAAGGCCTCCTTTTCTATCTGACTGTAATTCTGTTGCGTCGGCGTCAGTAGCTTGGATGCAAAGGCAATAGGATGATCGTGACATCCAATACGATGTGAGATTACAGCGCCCAGACCATACGACGAGGCGTCAACTGCTAACACTACAGGCTTCTGTGGGTCAAAGGGAATCAAACATGCATCACTGAGTAGTGCAGACTTTAATTTGTCAAAGGCAACCTGACAATCTTTAGACCATACAAAAGGAACATTCTTCCTACGTAAGTGATGCAGTGGAGCTGCAATCTGAGAGGCATTGGGAATAAATCTGAAATAATAGTTCAGCTTCCCCATTACTGCTTGCAATTCGTGCACATTCTTAGGAGGAGGCAAGTCTTTGATTGCTCGAAGATGTGACTGTAAGGGATGGATTCCTTGGGCATTAATCACATGGCCTAGGTACTCTATTTCAGTTTGAAAAAACGAACACTTTGCTTTATTGCAACGTAGACCTGCTGCAGTCAACACTTTGAAAAGGCACTCCAGGTTTGCTAAATGTTCTTCAACTGTACGTCCGGACACCACAATGTCATCTAAATAGTTCGAACAACACGGTACGGAAACTGTCAGCTGTTCCAAAAAACGCTGAAAAATAGCGGGAGCGGAAGAACTGCCAAAGGGTAGGCGTTGAAATTGAAAAAGGCCCATGTGAGTATTAATGACGAAAAACTTTTTTGACTCGTCATCAAGTGGAATCTGTAAGTATGCCTCTGCGAAATCAATCTTGGAAAAGAAGCGAGACTGTCCTAATTTGTCCATCAGTTCGTCAGGTCTGGGCAGGGGATAAGTGTCTACAATTGTTTGACTGTTCACTGTTGATTTGAAGTCCGCACAGAGACGAAGTTTTTTCCCGACGGCTTGTGTATAATTACTAAAGGCGAGGCTCACTGACTCGCAGACACAGGAGAAATCACCCCACTATCTTGCCAACGTTTAAGTTCTTCCGCAACTGTATCACGCATTGCGATAGGCACTGGTCTAGCTTAACGAAATTTTGGAACTGCAGATTCTTTTAAAGTTACATGTGCCACGAAGTCTTTTGCACAACCTAGTTCCGGCGAAAACAAGTCACTATATTTGTCACACAATGCATTGATTTTATCCTGAGGCACTATTGACGAAATTTGAAGCACATCTCTTTGAATTGATAAACCAAACAAGTCAAAAGCATCTAGTCCAAAAATGTTCTGTGTCGACTTGGCCTGAAGAACTACAAAAGCAACTGTCTTTGTTACACCTTGAAAAGAGGCGGGCAGGCTACACGTTCCTAGCACGGGAATATTTTGACCTGTATAAGCTGTTAACACTTGCTGTGACGGCGACAATTTTGGCGAACCCAGAAGTTCATAAGTATCTTTATTAATTAATGTAACAGCGGAACCAGTATCAAGCTGAAATTGCACAGTCTTATTTTCTATGGAGAGAATTACAAAAAGTTTGTGCTTCTGGCGCACGACAGGTGCGCGAATGTGGGCAACGTCTGCTACGGTTTGTTTGCTGCGTATGCGCGGGTTGCGTGCGATAGGAAGCGGCGCATACTCGGCACACAGCGGATTAACCACACTGTCACTAGATGACACTACCGCCGGATCGGCGTTCGCACAATGCGAGGCTACTGCACTAAAATTACTTTCAGTATCTACAACAAGTCTACTGGCACTATCTACACAGTACTGGGCACTTTTACAATAAGAAGTTGCAGAAGGCACTAGGTTCACTACAGGATTGCACTGTACATTGTCACTTTGCTTGTCCCGAACCCTTTTCCGTTGCACATTTTTACGCGCTCGTCGGCGCTTGCTACGTGGTGCACTATATAGTTTTGCCATAGGCGCAGAACTACTTTCTTGCAATGGAGAACCAACTAAAGCACTGTTAAACTCCACAGCGTCTATGACATTGACTGTATGCACTGCTCTCGCACTATGCGAAGCACTGTTTCTAACGTTACTGTTCGAGTTTTTAATTTGCATACACACAGACTGTACATGTCCCGATTTGCCACATTGATAACAGGTTGCGTTGCGACTTGGGCACTGTGCACGTTTGTGGCGAGATACACACTGGGGGCAAGATTTACGTACATTTTTCTGAAATAAGCGTTGGCGCCCGTTATGCAAATTACTGTGTCTAACACTACGGGGCGACCTTTGCGTCGCACTTTTACTCTGGCTACTGTTCACTGTCTGTTCAGCACGGCCTGTACTATTGTAAGAATCACTAGTGCTACACGGAGAACTACGGCTAGGAAAGCGTCCGTTGCGGCGCACTGAATTTACACTATGGCTTTGCATTTCTACATCAGCTAAGTCAAAAGTATCATGCGCTTCTATAAGCTCCAGTACACTGTCTAATGAGGGGTCAGACTGTTTCAGAATTGCTGCTCTAATTCTGGGGTCCTGAATATTCTGCGTAATCGCATCCCTCAACATCACGTCACTATACGAAAGTCCACAAGAGCAAGTAAATTTACATTGGCGGGTTAAGCCCTTCAATTCCGTAATCCACTCTTGGTGTGACTGCTGCGGTAATTTTTTAAGCCTGAAAAATCGGTATCGTGCAGCGGCTACAAGAACTTTTCTCTCATAATGAGCATTCAGTGCATCTACAATTTGTTCAAAGTCTACATCACGAGGAGATGCGAGAGGGAAAAGTTTTTGCAATAGTACGAAAGTCTGGGGGCCCACAATCGATAAGAAAAGGTTCTTCACTCTCTGACCTGTAATTTGATGAGCCGCGACGAGTTCTTGAAACTGTGCGAAATAGTCGCTCCATTCTTCCTCACGTTCGTTGTACTGGCGGAACGTCGGAAGCGGTGCGGCGGCAGGTGTGGGCTGCTGATGTGACGACTGTTGTTGGTGAGCAGCCTGTGTCGTCAACTGCGACACGGCCTGGAGAAGTTGTGTTATTTGCGCCGTCTGTAACTGAATAATTTCCATTAAGTTTGGGTTCGGGGTAGTGGCCATGCTGACCGATTAGGCGCCGCGCATACAAGTAAATTATAACAAAACTTAAATGCAATATGAAAGGAGGGCTCGCTCTGCAACAAAAAAAGTCCACAAAACACGTAACAAAATATCTTTCCCCAAAATTGTTATAATAAGGGTGGGTGGGCGGGAGCAATTTTTGCGTGCTCCGACTGCTGCTGTCTGGCTGCTGCAAGCGGGCTGGTCCAAGGTTCTATCACTCCTCGTCGCCACTTTTGTGTCCCAACTTCGTCGCCACTTTTGTGTCCCAGCCTCGTCGTAGGTGTCGGTGGCCGAGTGGCATGAGACCGACACAGGAACAAAAATAGCACACTGGTGCAGGTACGGAGGGGAGCAGCCAGAAACTAAAAACACTCGAGTAAATTAGAAACAGATATATATTGCACAGAATGTAACAATACTTAACTTTTACATAGTACTGCAGGATGTTGATACATAGTTGTTAGAGGCCTGCCTAGTGCCTGTACGATAGCAAAGTCTTCACTGGTGCCTATCTGATTACGAAGGTCCTAACTCGTTGCTATCTCAGTCCGAAGTGCCCGATGTCCTTCAGTGGTGGCCACGAGCGGCGTTGTCGCAGAGGGCGCTCGTGGCTGTCGTCGTGAGAACGCCGCGCCGTGCGTGCATGGCGGCGCGCGGCGAAAGTAAGTGGCGCGCACTTTGTACTTGTGCGACACCACAGCTTCACTTGTGTGGTATCGGAATTTACAGGGTCTACTAATTGACTTCTTACAGTAGTTGAAAAGATTTAAAAGATTGAAAATCACACAACATCTCTATTGGTTCATTCCAAGGTGACTGCAAACTGTTTCAAAAAAATGTTCAAATGTTTGTTAAGCTTATGGGACTTAACTATGGGGTCATTAGTCCCTAAACTTACAAACTACTTATGAACTACTTACGAACTAGGACGGCACAAATATCCATGCCCGAGGGAGGATTCGAACCCCCGTCCGCAGTGACCGTGCTGACCGTGACTGGAGCGCCTCAGTCTCCTCGACCACCGCGGCCGGCAACTGTTTCAAACCCTAACGGTTTTGCTACCCAGTATTTGGTATGTTAATGTCTGGCGTTTTTGTCGGAGACTATACTTGCTTGCTCTGCGGCAGATACTTGACCATAGCTGATAGTACATGACGCGATCATGACGGATTTCCGTTCCAGAAACAAGGTTTTCGACAAAGTTCATTTCGAAACTAGTAATAGTAACGACAATGGAACTGTCTGGAAGTTGCGGCTGACAGTAGTCTACTAAGTAGGAACTAGCAACTCTAATTATAAGTACACTCCTGGCAATTAAATTTTCTACACCGATAGGAAAAAGATGCTGTGATATGCAAATGATTAGCTTTTCAGAGCATTCACACAAGGTTGCCGCCGGTGGCGACACCTAGAACATGCTGACATGAGGAAAGTTTCCAACCGATTTCTCATACACAAACAGCAGCTGACCAGCGTCGCCTGGTGAAACGTAGTTGTGATGCCTCGTGTAAGGAGGATAAATGCGTACCATAACGTTTCCGACTTTGGCATATTACCTGGCGTTATGGTATGAGGTGCCATTGGTTACACGTCCCGGTCACCTCTTGTTCGCATCGCCGGCACTTTGAACAGTGGCCGTTACATTTCAGATGTGTTACGGCCCGTGGCTCTACCCTTCATTCGATCCCTGCGAAACCCTACATTTCAGCAGGATAATGCCAGCCTTTCTGGATACGGAAAATGTTCGACTGCTGCCCTGGCCAACACATCTCTAGATCTCTCACCAACTGAAAACGTCTGGTCAATGGTGGCCGAGCAACTGGCTCAACACAATACGCCAGTCACTACTCTTGATGAACTGTGGTATCGTGTTGAAGCAGTATGGGCATCTGTACCTGTACACGCCATCCAAACTCTGTTTGACTCAATAACCAGGCATATCAAGGCCGTTATCACGGCCAGAGGTGGTTGTTCTGGGTACTGATTTCTCAGGATCTATGCACCCAAATTGCGTGAAAATGTGATCACATGTCAGTTCTAGTATAATATATTTGTCCAATGAATACCCTTTCATCATCTGCATTTCTTCTTGGTGATGCAGTTTTAATGGCCAGTAGTGTATATTTATCTTATAACGTTTATTAAAATCACATGTAAAAAAAAAAAAAAAAATTGGAAATAAATCGGTCAGGAACTTTTCGATGTTTTTTCTAACTGTACTTTCCCAGTATACATTATATATCTGTTTATATTAGAAAACTAAATAGCCTATGGTCAGGCCACAATCATTCGATCACTGTGTAGAAGTCTGCAGGAAATCAGTCAAGAAGTTTTCTAATTTTTGTAACAATATATCCCTTTTATGAATTACACATTAATTTTTATTGTATAGTAGTAGTATAGTACTAGTATAAAATGCAGAATGGCTATGGGAAGAAAAGTGTTTCTAAAGAAGCGAAAATTGTTAACATATAACAATATTAATTAAAATGTTAGGAAGTCCTTTCTGAGAGCATTTGTCTGGAGTGTAGCATTGTATGGGAGTGAAGCGTGGACGATAAGGAGTTCAGATAAAAAGATGATAGATGCGTTTGAAATGTAGTGCTACAGACGAATGATGAAAATTAGATGTGTAGATCACGTACGTAACTAGTGAGGAGGTGCTTAACCGAATCGCGGAGGAAAGGAGTTTCTAGCATATCCTGACTAAGAGAAGGGATAGATTGGTTGGACACATTCTGAGCATTAGAAGGAATCGTGTGGGTTAAAAATCGTAGAGGGAGACCGAGGGACGAATATAGTAAGCAGATTCAAAATGATGTAGATGAAGAGACTTACACAGGACACGGTAGCGTGGACAAACTAAATATTCATGCCCAAGAGGGGATTCGAAACCAAACCTCGGAGGGAACGGCTTCGGGAACTGTAGCATGGCGCCTGACTGCCTGCCGGCCGCCACTGTTGAACAAGGGGAGGAAGGAGGGCTAATTTCTTCCTCGTCACTGTGACAGCACCGTCGTGTTTACGCCAGAGGAAAGAGGAGGAAGCAGCTGGCGTACACGCCAGTATTCTTATGAGTGGAGGGCTGCCAGCCTGTTACGCGCCGTGCACTTACTCACAACAAATTTTGCAGGAGACGAAATCTAATTTATCTAATTTGGAAATTCGAATGCAAAGTTAGATACTGCGGTTACATGTTAAGCCTGAAGCAATTTTGCTAAGCCCTTCAGTGTCAGTTTCCGAGTGTTTCATTCTTCCCGCATTATGGAGAAACATTACTGAACATTACTATAGTCAAACATGTCCGACACCTAAAATGGCTAGAAGTATGCCGCTGCGGGTTAGCCGCACGCACTGGAGCGCCGTGTTGTGGTGCGCGCGGCCGTCCGCCGTCGGGGATTCGAATCCCCCTCGGGCATGGATGTTTGTGTCGTCTTTAGTATAAGCTACTTCTTAAGTAGTTTGTAAGTTTAGGGACTGATGACTCCGTAGTTCAGTCCCTAACGCTTTACAAACATTTGAACATTTGATTTGCTAGAAGTATTCAGAATGGGTAAATACGCTGTGAGTAGTTACAAGGGATAAAGACATTGGTAGTAAGCCTGGCATAAGTTGGGTTTCGACTTTTTTTTGGAAATTTTTGCTATCGGTTTCTGAGTGATAGTCAGACGTTTTGGTTTTTGAACAATGAAACAAGCTTTTCCAACTGCATGAACAACAATTAAACTCTGACCGGCACTTTCGTTTGACAATACTACTCGCACACTATCATTTTGCCAACATTTATTTACTGTATAATTCGTGTGAATCCATATTTCATCTAAGTATACTACTGGTCGCTTTGATTCTGGTGAAAATCTGAGAAAGTATGGTGTTTTAGCAACAATGCCCTCTCGTCCGCACAAAACAAAACGTTAATTTCGACACCTTCTAAAACAAATATCCATAGATAGAAAATTGCTTCTAAAGGTTTCCTTGCTAGCTTTGAAGCTCATTTCTGTTTGAAAAAAGTTGTTCAGTTTCGCAAAGTTCGTATGTTTGTAATGCCGTAGAAATTGCTGCCTGATAATACATTTCTCCATATCATCGGTCACATAATTACTGTAAGCTGCTTGCTTCTTTCGCTAGTTTAACCGTAGCCTCGCTGTACCTCGTCACGTGACCTAGTTCCTCCACTAGCGCGTCACCACTTCGCCTTTCCAGGCAATAGGTATTGTTGCGTTCTCTACAATGAAAACTGCAGAATAAGTTTCGGTAGTTGGCCGAGGGAGTCAAGATTGGTCAAAAGCACTTTCATTGCGTTTCGTAAGAACAGATGAATTGGTGCATCAGAATTTCGTGCAACTTGGGATGTAATAGGTTAGTGCTTTTCATATAACGTATAATTAGTATTTCGCATGTAGGCACTATGTTACTCATAAGTTAGAATTTTTCTCCTTCAGGATTACAGAACAGGAAAATTAATTTTTCTTGTGATCTGTTACTTCAAAAATTGGCAAATCGGCAAATAAGCACGCGTCCTCCCAATAGCTAGAATGAAGATAAAGCGAAGAAAAGTGAAGTGAGACGGCAATGACTAATTTGTTGCCCATTATTCCATAATCAGACACGAAAGAACTGACACATGGAAATTACGACAGATGTCGCGTGTCAGTTCTTTGGAATGAACAACTGCAGTGCAGTAAGTTAATATATTTCGACTAGCATTAGTACCCATCGATTCCCTGACTGTGTATTTATTGAATTATTATATTACTCCATTTATTCTTCCTCTCTCCATTGTCTTTCGTCCCACTCTTTGACCGTTTCACCTGTGTGTGTATTGAAATTCGGCCTGAAATTCAATTTCACGCGGCTCAATTCTTATGACTTCATCTCCTGAACAGCATATCCTACAATAATATTTCACACACATTGGAACATTTTTGTAAATTCACAAGGCTTATTAAAATTAGCTAGATTTCTTCAATCACGTTGACTCCATTTTTGAGCTGGTGCCCAGCGACAGTTTTGTACAAATCTGTAGAGAATGTCACCAATCAGTCGCAATTTTTGTTTTTATTTTCCAGATCTACATGGATTTCGGGCACAGTGTGGCTATTCTCAATGCTTTATGTTTACATTCATACCGTGGGGGCGGCAAATTAGCAGCTCGCATGGGGCGGCACTTGGGCTTGCGCCGGCCCTGCGTGGAGAGCTGCATCAAACCAGTCTTGGGACTGAAGACCACAACAACAACAGTAGTATTGATAACACTCACATTTTCCCTCTCATTTCCCTTGTCACGCTCAGACAGAATGCAATTATAGAGGGGATGCAGAGTTTACAGTGAGTTTAGAGAACTGTTGTTCATATGCCAGAACACTGCTCATGTCTAGAATTATTGGCTATCTATATTCTATGATTTAATTCCACGACATTACAGTCTCATTACTCTGAGTTGCCCAGATCCTTGCCGGTCATCCCAAAAGGAAGACAGGATAATGTATCTGGAAACATATTATTGTTGCCGAGGATGCACTAGGCAGAGTAATTTAAACACAAATCCTATAAGGCAAGTGCCCAGTGCAATGTCAGGAACATTAGTGCCTGGTGGTTGGTCACTTATGTTACCTAATAACCTTGGATACTGTTGGGGCCTCTGGCGGTCCTGACTATTGTTAATAGCTCCTTCTCAGTCACACTACATCTCCCCTCGCTAAAAAATAACATTTGATTTGAAAAATAAATGTTTCTGAGATCTTTTTGAACTCCCTCGGCTTTTAACTGTTCGAACTGTGAATGTATGGCATAATAGGAACTATCTTTGGAGAGGAAAATTTCTTGTTAAAGTTTGTGTGGTGTAATCAAATATTCCTAGCCAGTGCATGTTCGATAACTTGGTATCGTATTCGTACTCGTCCGACGAACTGAAAGGAACGTTGTACTTTAGTAGCGCCAGCATAATTGTTCACATATGTACAGGAAAGTTTCATCAACCCCACAAAATCCTTGCACTATCGATGTTTTTTGCGTGAGGGAAATTGGTAAATGGCCACCAACGTATCTTCACCATCAAGCACACATTTATTGTTTATAACATGGTTTATGATCTCTTAGCAGATAAAGTTTAGTTTTCCTAGTCTCAGGTAATATCAGAACGAGCCGTGGCTCTTAATACATCTCGCATAGTTTCTCAGTTTCCAAGACGTTAATTGAGGAGAACACAATGGCTTAGGCAAATAGAGCGACACAAATGGAAAGATCTGGACCCAAGATAGCGTCTAGAGTGTGAATGAATATAGTATCAGATTTAACTGAATCGTCCGAACTGTGCACTAAAGAACTCTTGTCGTTGACTAGGAATCCCGTATATTACATGGGCTGCTTCTAAACTGAAATATGTCAGTGCGTCACAGTTATGTATAGTGTGATGTAGTATTTGGCTTCTTCAAATCGAGGCAGAAGGTAATCGAAATTTCTATTGAGATGCGCGAAAAACTGCTGCATTTTGCGACAATGCTACTAATTTTCTCCTTAACCACTGGACCGATTTCAACCAAATTTGGTACACACATTCCTTACCGTGAGGTAACAATTGCTGCATGGTTAAGAACCACATACGGCACATGGTTCAAACGATATTACATCATAACCAATAGAAATCGCAAAAAATGTCATATAATTATGTCAGCGTATTGCATCGCCCCCTTTCTTTACTGCTAACAAAAATTCCATTTGATCTCTGATTACTCGCCTTCTGCAGCATCTGCTCAGTAGGGACGGTTGCAGGTGCATTTCGTTAACATTCCAATCTGTCTTAGTGTACCCTAGTGCATGGCTACAGCTCAGTCAATAAAATTGCTGAGATTAAACAGCTTCATTCTCTAATCTTATAATTTAGTCCAGTCTGGCAAACTTGAGGCAGAAGGTATTCATTTCTGGAGAGTGGTCAAGTAAGCCACATCCAAAGGACATTGTCACAAACCCTGAGTACCACAAGTTGCTCACAGAAGGGCAGAAACATTATTTTTCTGTTTATAGAAATGTGGACTCCTTTATTATCACAATGTTTGATGACTTTGGTGCTACTAAACCAATTAGCACCAGAAAACAAGACACTGCCATTTGATAGTCAACACGCTTTTACGAAGTAAGTAGCTGCAAGGACGATTCCATAATATTTTCATGTATGGTAGCAAGGAAATTTAAAGCCAGAAATCTTTTTTTAAGAGCGGTGCCATCTTACGTTTTGGAGGTAACAGGTGGCACATGTTAATGTCTTCCCCTGTTTCTCTCTCGTCATCCTACCCCTCTCTAAGTCGTCTCCCCCTAAATCTTTGCTAATCAATTATTTGAGTGCAGTCGTGAAAATATTGCCATGTATCGACGTCAGAGACTGGCCAAAAGCACATGAGGACTGAAAATTAATTTTTCTCATACAGTTATTACTACTTTTTGCAGCAGTGCAGAACTTACCTGCAGAACTGGATGACCAGGGCTCGCAGCTACTCCCTCCACCACCACAACAGCCCACAGATGGTCTTTCATATTTATCAGTCATGTTATAGCACAGCTGCAGCAGCAGCTGCTGCTGCAACCGAAACTACCACAGCTCAACGAGCCACAGGAAAGTCCCACAAGAGTACTGATATTCACCAACACCTACAGTATGAGAGCGAATAAGCCTAAACGAGTGACTGTGGGCCGTCACGAAATTGAGACTGTGATGTGGTAATATACGCATTGTGTCAGTTCTTAAGTTCAATATTCACGGTACAAATGAGACTACATTTGTAGAATGAAGGGCTACATAGAGAGAAAGATGAGTACACCAATTAACATCCACTTGTTTGGGAGAAAGATTTCAATAGTCGTTGTGTACGTAGTTGCTGTGTTTGAATTAACTGTAATTAGGGGAGATGCACGTTGCATAAGTGTGTTGTGAGCTTGTGTGCACGAGATCGCTGCTCACAGCCCAGTATCTAGTTATTAGATCTGCATACTATGACTATATTGGGTATTTGCGCGAGGGAAGTGTAAATATAAAGCAATAAACACAGGTACAAATGTTTGTATTCAACCATTGCCTACTCTTTTAATATATAAAGCAGTGTGTCCGTATATTTGTACGTGTTGCATACAAATCTACAGTTTTGTTCCAATCTTTAAGAAATTTTGCACACGTAAGCGTGTAAGAATCACATACGATATATAGTTCACGAGATATGACGTCATAACCAATGAGATGCGCGAAAAACTGCTGCATTTTGCGACAATACTGATAATTTTCTCCTTAACTACAGGACCGATTTCAACCAAATTTGGTAAACACATTCCTTACCGTGAGGTAACAATTGCTGCATGGTTAAGAATCACATACGGCACATGGTTCAAACGATATTACGTCATAACCAATATAAAACGCAAAAAATGCCATATAATTCAGCGAGACTTTCGAAATACACTGTATGAGAATGACAGTACTAAGCGACTTGCAACAAACTTTAAACATAATTTCAAACCTTTATTTAACTTTTTCTCGCTGGCAACCACAGTAAAATGATGAAAGGAAAAAAGTTTCTCGCTTACTAGTTTTCCGCTGTTTATGGAGTAAAACTACGGCTCCCTGTATGACGTTACAATTTATAATTTGAACACTACAGATTGTAGCGACAGGAAATTTTACAGACAGTATACACATATATAGTTGAATGTGCCTTCTAAATTGTATCACAATACGGCACATAGTTTATGAGATATCAGCACATAAATAGTAACGTTCTGCTGTTCATGGATTAAAACTACGGCATTCGGTATGACGTTACAATTTTTAATTTCTACACTACACATTGGAGCCGCATGACATTTTACATACAGTATACACTCATATATGTGAGTGTTCCTTCTAAATTGTATCACAGTACGACACGTAGTTCATGAGATTTGAGAACATAAACAGTAACGTTCATGGAAAACCGCCCCATCATGCACCAGTTTTTAATCCATTTCTTCTTTACTACTACTTGTATTTCCAAGACATTTTACAGACATACAACCCTTATAAAAATTAATATATACCTGAAAAAAGACAGGAATAAATAAATAAATACCCGGGCAACGCCGGGTTTTCAGCTAGTTGACTATAAATGTAACTTACCATCTGCAGAAGCGGAATTTATTGAATGAATTTTTATGAATGCAATCGTGCGTATCGGCTTGAATATGATATAGGGCGAATTCAAGGCATAAGGAAAATAATTATTTGGAGAACACTTAAAAAAAATTGAATGACTGTGTGCTGTTATCAATCAATATGGAAAAAATAAATCTTTGTGATGGTCTCATTTATGGCCTACCTGTGATTAGAAAAATTAACATAAACTGCCGTCTGTCACTGCTAGTCAACGACAATTTATCGAGCCTGAGCTGATGAGCAGTAATGCTCTTGAGTACCCAAACCATAATGCTGCTCTTGTGTGGGCAGTGGCAATAGGGTCCATTTCTTCTCAAATTAATTCCATGTCCTGTAGTCATTTGTAGCAATTTTACATCCCTTTACAAATAATAACAATAATAATAAATCAGTTGGTTTTGGAAGCAAGGAAGGAATCTTAGGGTTTAACGTCCCGTCGACAGCGTGGTCATTAGAGACGGAGCTTACGCTCGGATTCTTGGGTAAGGCTAGGGGGAAGGAATTAGGCTGTGACCTTTGAAAGGAACCATCCCGGCATTTGCCTGGAGTGATTTAGGGAAATCATGGAAAACCTAAATCTGGATGGCCGGAGTTGGATTTGAACCACCATCCTTCCGAGTACGAGTTCAGTGTGTTACCACTGCGCCACCTCGCTGATCCAATAGGTTTTATTAACAATATTTTAACGGTTTTAAATATGCATATTTACTTCTAGTTTAAACAAAAAAAGCTGGCTTGTATATACAACAGTGAAAATAATATTCAAAGACATTCTTCTGCAGGGTGAGTGAAAAGTCACAGGAACAGAGAAACCTGAAATTACAGTAAGGAATGGTAGAGGTGGTCTGTCTTTTAAAGAATGTGCAAAACATAGGCGCCATCTTGAAATCAGCCATCTAAAATCTAAGTCTTAATTTGTAATGAGGTCGTGTAATATATAACAAGTTCATTCCTGTAAATAGATTCGACGTAGCAGTTATGCTTCAAAAGTTATAACACATTTTGTGCGGAGGTACAGACTGTACTGTTCTCCATATTTCACTGAAGCAAATCTGTCAAGCAGCACACTACTAATACTGTATTTGAACATTAAAGAGGAAGTAGGGCAAAAGTTGAAAATTTGTGCATATATATATATATATATATATATATATATATATATATATATATATATAAGGCGAAGTTTAAGCCGCCGTGGTGTGCCCGAGCGTTTCAAGGCATCTAGGATGTTCGAGACCTCCCTCGGGCCTGGGTCTATTTGTTGTCCTTAGCATAAGTTAAGTATTTTGTAAGCCTAGGGACTGATGACCAGAGCAGTTAGGTCTCATAGATTAACAATCATTTGAATTTGCTAAGTTTAAAATCCCGTCTGATGGGAGGCGTGCTGGAGTAGTCCGTTCAGTCATGGTAATCATAGACCCAATGGTATAGTGGACAGTGCAACTTGCAACTACCTAGTTGGCAGGAAATCGGGGTTCTAATCCCGTCTAGGCATAAATTTTGAACTTTTCCCATTGATTTATGTAAATGCCCAGTGGCTGCTAAAGTCGTAATCGTAGCAGCTGTTCGTCAGGAAGAGGTATGCGAACTCACTCAGTAAACGGATCTGACGATGGAAATATGTCTGGTCGCCTAAATATTGTATTCGGATACTACGGTGACTGTCCAATAAACAAATACGCCGGGAGAAACTAAAGAATCAAAAGGAAATTCTCTATTGTGCTAGCACAATAAAAGTGCTGAGATAGATGTTACAGTTCAAACAAAATTCTCGGAAATGCCCACAAGTGTCAAACTATAATTCAAAATATTGTTGGACTGATGCACCACTGTTTTCATTTGAACATTCATGGTCCAAAGCGTCTATCCTCAGACGTCACATTCTGCATTAGTGGTATCTTCCCAACAGAAGGTGTATATCTGGTTTAAGTGTCCAGGAACGGTTTGTAGATAGTTGACAAATTTCTGTAGCCTTTAGGAAAACTCTGTATAATAAATGAAACAACCGAAATTCCTCCATAACAAGATTTGATTAAATTAGATTAGTTATTCGTTCCATAGATCCGTGTTGAGTAGATCCTAGTGGATGTGGACTATGTAATTTTTTTTTACAAGCTGATAATATAATAATACTAATACAGGTACAAACATATTTTACAAGCTAATACGTGCATTAATGCGTGCATCATTTGCTTCTATTTAAGAATTCGTCAGTGAAGTAGAAAGTTCACTAGAAATTATTTTAGGCTCCTCTTAAACTGATCTCTATTTGTAGCAAATTTTTTTATGGTTGTTGTTAAATTATTGAAAATATATGTTCCTGAGTATTGGAACCCTTTTTGAACTAAAGTAAGTGCTTTTAAGTTCTTGTGTAGATCATTTTTGTTCCTAGTATTGTAGGTATGAACTGAACTTTTCGTTGGGAAAAGGGACATAATATCAAAATATCTACTGGTGTTCTGCCGGTCTACAGTGTGTCCAACGGGCACAATATTTCGGCGATCATACATGTTGCCATCATCAGGTGAACTGACGGACTGAGCTCCTGGAAACGCGTCGGCACGAGGATCCGCACGCTACGGCGGCTCGAAGGGAACTGGGTTCTAGCGCAGTGGCGGGTGATTTAAATACCCTCCGCCCGCGGAGCGCCCCTCCGTGGTCCGTGCTAGCAAACGTATGGTAGTGACGACCACGGTGGACAGAGCCCTCACATCGACGTCATCTCAGACGCCGGCGCAATCGGTTCCACTGCGCGACTGCGGTGCGGGACGCGGACCACGGAGGGGTCGCTCCGCGGGCCGAGGGTATTTAAGTCGCCCGCCACCGGGCTAGAAGCCAGTTACCTTCGAGCCGTCGTAGCGTGCGGATCTCTGTGCCGGCGCGTTTCCAGGAGCTCAGTTCGTCAGTTCACCTGATGATGGCGACACGTATGATCGCCGAAATATTGTGCCCATTGGACACACATCCGTGGATATTTTCATTATGAAATACGCCGGGAGAAACTCGTGAATTACAAGGGACATATTATTTATGACAACTTTTGGATTGTGAAAACTTTTGCGTGACTTGAAGAGTTACCCCAAAATATTATACCATATGACATTATGGAATGAAAGTAAGCAAAGTATGCAAGGTTTTTTAATTTTTATGTCTTCTATGTCTGATACCACTTGTATTGAAAATACAGATTTGTTAAGTCGTTTCTGCAGTTCTGTGGTGTGTTTCTCCCAACTGAATTTATTATCAAGCTGTAATCTCCTCCTATATCTGCTCTTCTTCATACTTTCATGCACATATTGGATGAGAATCTCTTACGTGTTC
Source organism: Locusta migratoria (assembly GCA_026315105.1). Taxonomy (NCBI): domain Eukaryota; kingdom Metazoa; phylum Arthropoda; class Insecta; order Orthoptera; family Acrididae; genus Locusta; species Locusta migratoria. The sequence continues at coordinate 671,161,172 of CM048744.1, forward strand.
TGAACTGTATGTTGTGAGCTTTTTAAAAGTTTAATGTCAATGAGTTAGCTATAAACCATTTATCAATCTTAATGAACTATGCTCGACATGCTATTTATTGCAATACTTGTATCAGCTGCAAACAATACGAAGTCTGCTTCTGGCGGTGTAGCTGATAAGAGGTCATTAATGTACACAAGAAAAAGCAATGGCCCTGGGATAATTCACTAATCCCTTGAACTGTCACCCTTTGTTTGCTATTAGCAAGGTACGACTTGAACCATTTTGAAGCAATTCCCGTGACACCACAGAATTAGAATTTACTTATAAAGATGTTATGGTTCACACAATCAAATGCCTTTGATAAATTTCAGAAAAAACCTGCTGCTTGTAATTTATTATCTAATGAATTAAGTACATTCTCACTTTCAGAAATCTAAACTGTGTTCCAGACAATATGTCATTTGAGGTTAGGGGGTTAAGAAGCTGTTTGTACATTACCTTTTCCAGAATTTTTGAGAATGCCGGTAAAAGTGAAATCGGTCTGTAGTTTGATGATATCCCTTTATCCCCTTTCCTGAATAGAGGTTTCATATCCGCATATTTTAACCAGTCAGAAAATGTTCCAGTTATAATAGACTGGTTACACAAATAACTTATAATTGTGCTAAATTCACAAGAGCATGCTTTAATTAACTTTGTTTATATTTTATCGTAACCACTGGAATGCTTTGCTTTTTAAAGATTTTGTTGTTGTTGTTGTTGTTGTTGTGGTCTTCAGTCCGGAGACTGGTTTGATGCAGCTTTCCACAATACCCTGTCCTGAGCAAGCCTCTTCAACTCCACATAAGAACGGCAACCTACATCTGTCTGAATCCGCTTACTGTATCCATCTCTTGGTCTTCCTCTGCGGTTTTTACCACAAACACTTCAATTCTAAATTCACGATTCCTTGAAGTCTAAGAACGTGTCCTACCAATCGATTAGTCAAGATATGCCAGAAATTCCATTTCTCCCCAATTCTGTTCAGTACCTCTTCATTAGTTACGCAATCCACCCACCTAATTTTCAGCATTCTTCTGTAGCACCACATTTCAAAATCCTCTATCCTCTTCCAGTCCGCACTTTTTATCGTCTATGTTTTACTCCAATACTAGGCAACACTCCACACAAATGCCTTCAGAAAGGACTTCCTTAAGCTTAAATCAGTATTCGATGTTAACAAATTTCTCTTTTTCAAGAACGCTTTTCTACCCAATGCCATTCTGCATTTTATATCCTCTGTACTGCGACCATCATTTGTTATTTTACTGCCTAAGTAGCAAAACTCATCTACCTCCTTTATTGCTTTGTTACCTAATCTAATTCCTTCAGAATCACATGATTTTCTTAGACTGCACTCCACTACCCTAGTTTCGCTCTTGTTAATGTTCATCTTATATGCACCTTTCAGCACACTGTCAATTCCGTTCAACTGCTCTTCCGGGTCCTTTGCTGTCTCTGACAGAATTACAATGTCATCAGCAAAACGCAAAGTTTTTAATTCTTCACCCTGAACTTTCCTTCTCCAAATTTCTCCTTGCTTTCCTTTATAGCTTGCTCAATGTACAAATTGAATAACATTGGGGAAATGTTGCAACTCTGTCTTACTCCCTTCCCAACCACTGCATTCCTTTCATGCCCTTCAACTCTGACAACCGCTGTCTGGTTTCTGTACAAGTTGTAAATAACCTTGCGCTCCCTATATTTTACTCCTGCTTGCTTCAGAACTTGAAAGAGTTTATTCCAATCAACATTGACAAAAGCCTTCTCCAAATCTACAAAAGTTAGAAATGTAGGTTTGCCTTTCCTTAATCTATTTTCTTGGATAAGCCGTAAAGTGAGTATTGTCTCCCGTGTTCCTACATTTTTCCTGAACTGAATCTGATCTTCCCCGAGATCAACTTCTACCAGCTTTTCCATCATTCTGTAAATAATTCGTGTTAATATTTTGCAACCATGACTTATTAAACTGATGATTCTGTGGTTTTCACACCTGTCTGCGCCTGCTTTCTTTTGCAGTGGCCGTGTGTATATGCTGTGCGTGTGTGTGTTTTTTTATCTGTTGCTTGTGTTAGTGCATAAGAATAAAACTGTTGTAGTGGTGTAGAAGTATTACTGTACTTGACGTGTACCTGCTCAAACATAAATTCATAAAGGTATACTGTATTTCATTAAACTATTTTGACTTAAAAGCAGTCCATCGAATGATCACTGATAGTTAACTGTGACGTGTAACTAAAAATTGACCACCAAAATTCAATTTAAACACTGTTCGTGGAATATGGAGACTAAACGCAAATAATAAATATCTGGATTGTTTCCTCTGAAATAATATAACCTGGACTCTGAGACTCTTTAGTAATTGTACAGTCTTTGACCTACACAAAACTAGTTCGAACACCACAGAAAGTTTCAAGAATACGTCTGTCATAAATGTGAAAAGCGGTTTCTTTCATATAGACAATTTCACTACTCACTGGAGATCTTATCAACACACCAATACTTACGCAACAGATCAATGCAGTAATAATTTAAAATTGCTATAGAAAATAATTTTCATATCAGTTTTTGTTTCTCATTTCTCCTCTTTAGTGTAATTATAGTCAGAACAGTTTAGTTTTATCCGCCGTTGGTTCGAATAATAATGACGACAACCTCTCGCCAACAATGGATTTTAAACAGCGGCACCAAATATACTGAAAATGCTCAGAATCTGGGATTAATTCTAAATACTTGAATTAAATGCATAATATTTTTATGTCACTGTATTTTCAAATAATAAAACAAAATCAATCTTCGTTAAAGACCTGAACTTAATGGCTGCTGAATAACAAACTTTTTTATCTGTTCCACATATATTACGTGTTAACAGTTCAACGACTTATTACTAAGAGTCCAAATCTCAATTTACGTATGGATTACAATCTATACTGCTGTATGTCCATCATGCATATCTAATATACACTACGGAAAAAGAATAATTATGTGATTTGACATTCCGTGAAACAACTTAGTTGCAACGTGTAAACCTCCATTCACAGACAACTGTAGTGGCGTCAGTAGTAGGTGTTGTTTTAACAGTTCAGGTGGGACTTTACACTTTGGAAATAGTTGAAATGTGGTGCTACAGAAGAATGCTGAAGATTAGGTGGGTAGATCGCATAACCAATGAAGAAGTACTGAACAGAATTGGTGAGAAAAGGAATTTTTGGCATACCCTGGCTAAAAGGAGGGATCGCTTGGTAGGACACATTCTTAGACATCGAGGAATCGTAAATTTAGCATTGGAGGGAAGTGTGTGGGGTAAAAATCGCAGAGGGAGACCAAGAGACGCGTATAGTAAGCAGATTCAAGTGGATGTGGGTTGCCGTTCTTATGAGGAGATGAAAAGGCTTGCTCAGGATAGAGTAGGGTGGAGAGCTGCATCAAACCAGTCTCCGGACTGAAGACCATAACAACACAACAACAAATAATAAAATCTTTGGATTTTTTTATTCCAATGATTTTAATATGGATGGCATTTCTTGTGATAAGGTGAGGGACATATTAATGTTCCTGAAGTTATTTGTAAACGCTAGTTTCAAATATTCAAGGGAATTATTTACTTACCCTGACAATCGCATACTATCAGTAACAGATATAAAGTACGCGTTAAATAGATTTGCCACACTATGCCCAACAGTTACTAATGTATCATCTACTTTTAATGCGCAGGCCGCGGTGGCCGAGGGGACTGAGGCGCTTCAGTCACGGTCCGCACGGCCATTACGGTCGGGGGTTCGAATCCCCCCTCGGGCATGGATATTTGTGCCGTCTTTAGTATTAGCTAGTTCATAAGTAGTTTGTAAGTTTAGGGACTGATAACCCCGTAGTTAAGTCCCATAAGCTATACAAATATTTTCTACTTTAAATGCTATATACTCCTGTTCCTTTCTGTTTCTACCAGTCTCCTCTGTCACTATATCCAATATTGCTTTTATTTTGTTGTCTGATTTTGCTTTTTCTCATAGTGCATTTGTTTAGATCTCTGAATTACTTTTACTTAGCTGATACATTTTCCTTTTTGTCTTACACGAAATCTATTCCTTGTGTAATCCACGGTTTTATTATATGGTGCATGTGGAGGCAGTCGTCGCGTGAAAATTGCAGTGCTGAAATTTTCGACACTGTCACCAAAATAATTGAGACGTTATATCGTAGGATCAAATTTTTATTTCTGTGTCATAGAAGTTTTCCACACGCGAATGGGACCGGGATGTGACAGTCGTCCTCAGCTCTTACTGTGAAACAATGCGGAAACAGCGACGTGTTATTCACAAGAGGCGTGGAATGCTTTAATGCAGGTGTTGTGCCGCTCCGTGACAACGCTAGTCGCCATACGGTTTCTTGCATAGTATCTGGCTTGCAGAAGTTCGGCTGGGTACTGTTCGATCATCCAGCATACAGGCCTATTCTTGCCCCCAGCGTTTTCCATGTCAATCACATCACGATTACGGGCAGCATGGGGTTCACGCCTGAGCCTCAGGACATGCGCTAGCAGCGTATTTCGGGTTTTTCAAGCGTCAACTTTGCGTCGCAATATCTCGGGATGTAATTGGAATATTGCGATGCAATCAACGCCATTGTTTATGTGATTTGCCATGCTATGGATTGCTGAAGAAAAAATATGGGGTGTCCATTTAAAAAAACATAAGTTTGTGTTAAAAAACACATTTGCTTTGGGTTTAGAATGTTTCCAAATATGTACATTCATGGGCCCCAGCCAGTGCCGGCGCAAGGCACGTGCGAAAAGGCGGTCGCACGGGGCGGCACTTTCCGAGGGGCGGCAAATTTGCCACCCCCCCTTTTTTTTTAGGACAAATTCAACATTCATGCCCAAAAGGGGATTCGAAACCAAACTTCGGAGGGAGCGGCTTCGGGAACTGTGGCATGGCACCTGACTGCCTGCCGGCCACCCCTGTTGAACAAAGGGAGGGAGGAGGACCAATTTCTTCCTCGCCGCTGTGGCAGCGTCTTCGTGTTTACGCCGGAGGAAAGAGAGAGGGAAGCAGCAGGCGTACACGCCAGTATTTTTATGACTGGAGCGCTGCCGACCTGTTACGCGCCATGCGTTTACTCAAGTAATTTTGCAGAATACGAAATCTAATTTATCTAATTTGTAAATTCGAATGCAATGTTAGATACTGCGGTTACATGTTAAGCCTGAAGCAATTTTGCTAAGCCCTTCAATGGCAGTTTCCGAGTGTTTCATTCTTCCCGCATTATGGAAAAAAAATTATTGAACATTACTACAACAAACATGTCCGACACCTAAAACGACTAGAAGTATGCCGCGGCGGATTAGCCGCGCGTACTGGAACGCCGTGGTGTGGTGCGCGCGGCCGTCCGCCGTCGGGGGTTCGAATCTCCCCTCGGGCATAGATGTTTGTGTCGTCTTTAGTATAAGCTAGTTCATAAGTAGTTATTAAGTTTAGGGACTGATGACCCCGTAAGTCCCATAAGCTATACAAACATTTGAACATTTTTTGAAATTATGACCGGCACTTTTGTTTGACAATACTACTCACACACTATCACTTTGCCAACATTTATTTACTGTATAATTCGTGTGAATCCATATTTCATCTAAGTATACTACTGGTCGCTTTGATTCTGGTGAAAACCACAGAAAGTATGGTCTCTTAGCAACAATGCCCTCTCGTCCGCATAAAACAAAACATTAATTTCGACACCTTCTAAAACAAATATCCATAGATAGAACATTGCCTCTAAGGGTTTCCTTGCTAGCTTTGAAGCTCATTTCTATTTGAAAAAATTTGTGCAGTTTTCGCAAAGTTTGTATTTCTTTCCATTGTTCGTAATGCCGTAGAAATTGCTGCCTGATAATATATTTCTCCATATCATCGGTCACATAATTACTGTGCGCTTCTTGCTTCTTTCGCTAGTTTAACCGTTGCCTCGCTGTAGCTCGTCACGTGACCTAGTTTCTGGCACTGCCTCGTCACCACTTCGCTTTTCCAGGCAATAGGTATTGCGTTCTCTACAATGAAAACTGTAGAATTCGTTTCGGTAGTTGGCCGACGGAGTCAATATTGGTCAGAAACACTTTCATTGCATTTCGTAAAAACAGATGAATTTGTGCGTCCGAATTTCTTGCAACTTCGAATGTAATAGGTTAGTGCTTTTCATATAACGTACAATTAGTATTTCGCATACGTTACTCGTAAGTTAGAATTTTTCTCCTTCAAAAGATTGCAGAATAGGAAAATTTATTTTTCTTATGATCTGTTACTTCAAAAATTGGCAAGTCGGCAAATAAGCACGCGTCCTCCCAATAGTTAAAATGAAGATAAAGCGAAGAAAAGTGAAGTGATACGGCAATGATTAATGTGTTGCGTCAGTTCTTTGGAATAAACAACCGCAGTGCAGTGAGATAATATATTTCGACTAGCATTAGTACCCATCGATGCCCGACTGTGCATTTATTGAATTATTATGTTACTCCATCTTCTTATTCTTCCTCTCTACATTGTCTTCCGCCCCACTCTTTGACCGTTTCACCTGCGTGTGTAGCGAAATTCGGCCTGAAATTTAATTTCACGCGGCTCAATTCTTATGACTTCATCTCCTGAACAGCGTATCCTACAATAATCTTTCACACACATTTGAACATTTTTGTAAATTGACAAGGATTATTAAAATTAGTTAGATTTCTTCGATAAGGTTTGACTCCATTTTTGAGCTTGTGCCCAGCCACTGTTTTGTACAAATCTGTAGAGAATGTCACCTATCAGTCGCAATTTTTGTTTTTATTATCCAGATCTACATGAATTTCGGGCACAGTGTGGCTATTCTCAATGCCTTATGTTTACATCTATATCGTAACTCAACATGAGGGTTTAGACGGAAACACGTATTAAAAGCTTTGAGACTGGCCATTCAGTGGCTGAAACCTAGAGGTAGATCTGAAAAGTAAAAACAGAAATTGCGATTCATTGCTGACATTAAAAAGAGAAAAAAAAAAAAAAAAAAAAAAAAAAAAAAAAAAAAAAAAAAAAAACGGGTTTCGGGGGGGGGGGGGGGGGGGGGGGCGGCAATTTAGCAGCTCGCACGGGACGGCACTTGGGCTTGCGCTCACTGTTGAATTGCCACAGAATATGATCCCATATGAAAGCAGTGAATGAAAATAGGCATAGTAGACTAATTTACTGAGATGTATATCACCAAATTTTGCAATGACCCTGATAGCATAAGTAGCTGAACACAAACGTTTCAGCAGATCTTCAATATGTTTCTTTCACTTCAATCCCTCATCAATGGAAACACCTAAAAAATTTTGAATATTCTACTTTAGCTACATATCTTTGTGCAAAGTCTAAATTTATTAACGGTGTCATGCCATTTATTGTGTGAAACTGTATACACTGGGTTTTATCAATGTTTAATGAGAGTCCATTTGTAGAGAACCACTTAATAATTTTCTGAAATATATTATTTACAGTTTCATCAGTTAATTCCTGTTTGTCATGTGTAATAGCTATACCTGTATCATCAGCAAAAAGCATCTTCGTGAATGTAGAATGGCAATTCATTAAGATATATTAAGAACAGCAAAGGATCCAAGACCGAAACTTGTGGAACCTCATTTTTGATAACTCCCCAGTTAGAGGAATTAATTGTTTCTTCTATATCATGTGAACCACTTATTTCAATTTCCTGCACTCTTCCAGTTAAGTATGATTTAAACCATTTGTGCACTGTCCCTCTCATACCACAATACAGGCTTATATAGAAGAATCCCATGATTTGCGCAATCAGAAGTCTTTGAGGAATCACAAAAAATCCCAACTGGTGATGTCCGGTAATTCAAAGCATTTAATATTTCATCAGTGAAGGTATATATAGCATTTTCTGTTGAAAAGCTTTTTTGAAAACCAAACTGACATTTTGTTAGAACTTCATATTTACTAATATGTGAAGCAACTCGAGAATACATAACTTTTTCAAAAATTTTGGATAAAGCTGTCAGAACTGCTAAAGTTGTTAAAAAAATCGGAAGATTCTCAGAAAAGTAAAGTAAAAAATAATGTTAGCATTTTTCACCAGAATAATGGGGAGCTAAAGATTAACATAGATGAGCTACTGGTTTGTTTAGATGATATAGAAACTTATAATGTAATAGATAAACTATGCCTGTCCGAGCACCTCATTGTCACTGGTATGGAAAAGGTGAATGTCAGTGGATATAAATTAGCGGTACATGTAAGTAGAGATAATTAAGTAAGAGGAGGAGTTGCCATATATGTCAAAACAATCAATGCGTAAGAATTTTCGAAACAAAATTTTTATGTAGAGCAACATATTGAAGCATGTGCCTGTCAGCTTAAACTCAGTGATGAATCTTTTATAATTGTAACAGTGTATAACTTCCAGTTATTTCTGGAAAACTTGGATGCCTTCTGCTATCTGTCAGATAGGTGGAAGAAAATTATTATTTGTGGTGATTTAAATGAAAGACTGTAATAGGAAGAACGACCTGGAAGTCTTACTTGGCTCCTTCAAACTGGCTGAGCTTCTCAATGGATACTGATCTTAGTGTAGAAAAAGAATTACTTCGATGAATTGCAGCGTCCCCCGTTAAGTATTTTGACATCAACCCAGCCAGTTTCCTCTTCCCTTTCTTACTGAGATGCAGGCCATGCCTATTGAAATCCCACCTATCAATAGCATCAACAGAAACCAAACCCTTGTTTGACAGAGTAGCCGTCCTAAGCAGCTGAGCTGACTCCATATTGACCCTCCTGACAGAGCGGTTTAATTGGGGTCGATTATACCGCACGAAAGCAGGCACCATTCAACATTTGTGTGGGTCGTTGCAGAAGCTATTTTAACTTGGTCACAGTCAATACTGTAGCCCTGATCCCCATCAATGCTGTTTCCCACTCCATCCACTATCACAACATGATCCTGTTTTGTGACCCCCACTGGGTAATTTGTCAGACTAGGAACTGATGACCATAGCAGTTTGGTCCAGTAGGTTTACAAACATATGAACATTTTGGTTTTTTCCGCAGAGAACACAACACATTGCTGTCAATACCTCTACTTCTAAAGAGTATTTCATATATAAGATGTAATAGTTTCAGATATTTTATTTGGTATGTTGTGAGTTCTGTCACCTTTGTTCGAACTCTACCAGATTTAACATCGTAGAACTCAATGAGAATTAGAAACAGTTTCATACAACCACGGTTACTGCCTTCTTCTGCAGCATGAAATACCCTCAAAAGACAATAAACTTATTAACAGAGTGAGACGACAATATAGATTGAACAAATGCTTTTGTTTTAGTGCGAGCACATGACATTCCTTATTTCAGTCTTTGAATAACACTTTCTGCAGTTATCCTGTCAGACCACTTATTTAAAACTTTGATGATGTTTGACCGTGGAAAAAGATAGGAAGCCTTCAGTTGCACGTAACGGATCAGTATATTCAGAAGTCACTAACTTTGGAAGATGCGGCAGTACGACAGCGCGTTTTTGGGGTTACCGTGTTTTAGCGAACTTCTGTGTGTAACTCGCCTGGAAAATAATTAATATCATAAGTAATTCAGGGCAACGAACGCTGAACTATTATAAGTAAATTTCCAGTGTAAGAAAACTAGTGTTTACACACAAATGGATGAAGGATAATAAACCTTACCTTTATTGGCAATTGAAATTTATGTACCAGGTTGACAGATAAGACATACTGCCTCGGAGCTTTTTCTTCCCGGCGTGAAGTCAAGAAATCGTTTTCGTAATGCGTCATCAAAGACTCATTTGCGTTTGTCATGATTTCGATGAAACGTGCACACTGCTTTCCTTCACGACAACTGAGATTAGAGCAGTTGTAAATTATCGTTATAATGCGAAATTCTTAGAAGCCGAAGTATCTTGCGTTGTTCCAGACATATGGTTTTAAGTGGTCGCCTCGCAGCTCGTATTCCGCCTGTTTCCACGCCAGTTATTTCAGTTATTCTGAAGTAACTTGAGCTCAGAGCAGACAACATTGTAGAAAAAAAAATCATGTTGTTGGAAGAAAGGTTAAATTTTCTAGTGTTACTGATTGTGACAGTTCAGAGAATTGTATTTACACTCTTTCAACTTCAAGCAGTTGCATAACCCAAAAATGAGGGCATTCCCCCATTTTCGAAAAAATTCTCCGAAACCATTTTAGGATCCAAAAAAGGGCACATGTCCCGGTAAAAGAGAACGTCTCGTAACCCTAACACCTCCCATTTAAGTAAAGCAACCACGCTTTCTATAAAGAAACAAGAATGCATTTGCTTGATGTTTCATAAAGTATGATTCAGTGGCGAAGTATTCGTAACTGTAATCGCTTTTTTACAACTGTTAAAAGTAACAGTATACTTGTTGTAATTACTATTTTCATAATTATTATTTTGTCACTGTTAATTATTGCGTCGCATCATGCCATAATATAGTTGTCATATAAAGCGGAACCTCCTCAACGTGTAGTGTAGAAATGAAGTAAAATATTTATTTACTTTAATTACATTTTTTTCATTCCGTAAGGGCAGGTATAACAATGGAGAAATAATTCAAATTGTGAGCAGTCTCTGTTGCAAACTGTAATTGTTTACTTGTCCAATTACGCGTTTCGCGCATCAACAGACTGGAATAATAATACAAATATCGAAACTCAAGTACATACGTGATCCTGGCGGGTAGTGATCTAGTAACGCTAAAGGTGAGTAAATTTGAAAAGTTTCAGTTGTCACAAACTTACTCACCTAAAGCGTTACTAGGTCTGGTGCTCACTAGATTCACGTGCTTGAACTGTAATATTTTCATTATTGCTCGAATGTGATCATGCGCTAACCGAGAAAAGCCTAATGGGACATAATAAACAATGATTAAACTTTGCAAAAGAGACTGCTCACTATTTGAATATAATTCAGTCGCGAAGAAGGAGAGCTATGGGGTTCCAGTCCCCCTTCTCTTGGACACCCTGGACAACACTTGCTTCTTTTTAACTTTTTCTAAAATAAATAAATAGGTGGTCCGCTAAGCAAGCAGCACTTCGCTTACCACCAACACCAACAAATCGCAAAAATCTCTCACACATTTCACCACAGGATAATACATATCCATAAACAGTTGAATACTGGGACTGGTTTGATACGTCTACCGTTTCATACCTAAAAACCGCAATACATGGAGCTACTTTTGCGAAATTTCCGTAGCAATGTCCTCAGAAATGGATCGATAAGATCACTTCGTATTTCACTAACGATACATGGGATGGACAAAGTAATATGAACACCAATTTCCGCAACATTCGTTATTTCGCACCAATGGCGTGTTGGAGCAAAATGAGGTAGGTATATTGCACAGGCCTGTGTTGAATGTGTAACTGCAGGAATTTTCATTATTGTATGACTGTTGTAGTTCATCGTTCTATGAAGCAAAGCGTTGTGTCGCACTGTTTGCAAATTTCGAGAGTCAGGGTAGCAACGGGACTACATTCACTACGTTCACATGCAACACATCTTCCGGAAGACGAAAGCCGAATTTCGTAAACCGTTTTTCGCCGTCGTGTTTACATTTTACAGCCTGAATCGGATTTTCTCGCTCACTCAACATGGCGGCTGAAAGACAGCTAATTCAGTTCCTGATGTGTCAGCACAATCGCTATTCTTCCTTGTTTAAATACACGAAATCATTGCTCACTCTGATATTTAATCTTCATTTACTGTATAAGAGGCGAATATTCTTAATACGAAAACACAATCTGACAAGCCAAGAATGTTTGTTACTGTCAAAAGTAGTCTATCGTGTAGTGAAGTTGAATGTTCCGCTTTAAGGAATTGGATTTCCAGAATCGATTTTGGAGTGGTTACACGACCACCCAAAAACGGATTTGGGAAATTGGTTTACGAAATCCGGTTTTGGGAGCCCATGTAAACGGGGTGATTACATTTTGCAATGAAACTCAATAAAACGTTTACAGAGAACATCAAATGATGCAGGGAGCCTACAGTGAGTGCTAAGCCATACTCGGTGTTACGAATAGTTCGCCGCGGTGTGTGGCGATTGCGACTCAGTATTATCAAAAAAATACCAAGCTCTCGTCGCAAATCAACCGTAGAGTGAAGGAGAAAACAACCGTTACATCAACTCACAAGCAAGTCTTTAAGCTTAATATAAACTGTAAACAACAATTCTACTCCCTCAAATCTGAAGTTACCATCACCTTGTATAAAGACACTGAAAAGTATAACATTCACAGGAAATAAAACGAAAAAGGACAAAACACTGAAAAATGAGCATAGAATGGCATTGTCAATGTTATTAACGCTATATAAGAAACTAAACAATATAGTCGGAGCAGATCTCTTTTCATTATCAGGAAAAATTAATATTAATGGGGGTCAACAATAATTATACTCAGTTATAGTTAGTCTACTTTTATTGCAAAAGGGACAATCGAACTACACTATTTTTCTAACAGACTGTGAAAATAGAGCGAGCAGTGGCTTATCTGTTCACATTCAGAACGGTACGATGTAGAATTCGACTCCTTTAGTACAGGTGATATTCCGGAAAGCGTCCTTGTTGGTTTATCCCTAGTGAAAGATGCCAGTCTGTCCTCTCGTCCATGCAATCTTGTATCAATTCCTCGAAGTCGTTTTAGGTGGTATAAATCCGTTCATCGTCAAGTTGCCTATAAATATTGTTGTGATTAAGTTCGGAAATTCCAAGCCAGAGCCGATACAAACTTCGAGCCGACCAGCGAACGCGTAGTTGCCACTCTCATCAGACGAATCGGCAACGCAAAATCCCCTGGTCCTGACAATATAAAACCATCACTTTTAAAACACCTTCCTCAATCAGCCATTTCCCATCTCACTGCAATCCTAAATAACTGCTTAAACATCCAATACTTCCCTTCAGCCTGGAAGGGTGCAAAAGTTATCTCAATTCCTAAACCCAACAAAACCATATTTTCCCTCAAAATTATAGACCTATCTCACTTTTAAACCATCTATCAAAAATCCTAGAAGTCCTCATTCAAAACTCTTTAATTCAGTTCCTATCCACTAACAACGTCCTAACCCCCGAACAATTCGGTTTTCGTGCTGGGCATAGCACAACACAGCAAGCCATTCGTCTGGTAGAGCACATCTGCGCCGAGAAGAGCCAGGGAAACAGCACAGCAGCTATCTTCCTGGACATCGAAAAGGCGTTCGATCGGGTCTGGCATGACGGCCTGCTTTACAAATTATCAAAAATGAACTGCCCGCTTCACCTGCTAACTATCATAAAATCCTTCTTGAGCGACAGAGCGTTCTACTCGTCGTTCGAGAAGGCTAAAAGCAACATAAAACTTATAGAAGCAGGTGTCCCACAGGGATCTGTGCTTGGCCCCCTCCTATATCTAGTGTTCACAAACGACATCCCTAAAGAGCCAGGTGGAAACATAGCTCTATATGCGAACGATACAGCTCTGTATCATAGCGGTAGAAATAACAACTATCTGGCCTACAGCCTCCAAAGGCACTTCAACAAAGTGACAAAATGGTGTAACATGTGGAAGGTTAAAATCAACGCTGGCAAATGCCAAGCTATAATCTTCACCACAAAACATAAAGATCCAATCATAAACATTACCTATCAGGATCAGGACCTACCCTGGAAACGTGTCATAACGTACCTAGGGCTAAAGATAGACAAACATCTAACTTTCAGACACCATATAAGAGAGGCCAGAAACAAAGGCTCCGCCCTGCTCTACCAACCCTACCAACCATACCCCCTGCTCAAGGGCAGGGGACTGTCAACAAATACTAAAATCAAAATTTGGAAAACCACTATTCTCCCTGCAATATTGAATGGATCAGAAATGTACAGCATTGCAGCGGACTCCACATTAAAACAACTAGAAATAGTGCAAAACAAAACCTTCAGAGTCATATCAGATGCAACATGGTACCAAAGCAATGAGGAAATCCGAGCTGCACTAGGGCTACCCTCATTCTACCATACCATCAGACAAAAGTCCATAAACTTCTATACATCAACAAACTCTTCACCATTTCCCCTCATCAGCTCCCTGGGTAGGCATGACCTCCAAGACCACAAGACACCTTTCACCACCATCACCCGCCAATTCAGGAATCAATAACGACACCTTCGAAATCGTAACAAACCAAAAGCACCAACATCATCCTTTAACTTTTCATACAACCCACAACCATCAATAAATTGAGGAAAGACTCCCCACCCAAATACTGATAATAAAGGCATTCCGAAACAGTAGGAAGATTTCGTGAGTCAGAGCGCCAATAAGGGCGCTGGCACTCCAAACACAATTGGGTGTTTACACCCAGCCAATCATCAGATTGACATATATGCATTCTCAACGTCACTCACACCTATGTCGGCGCAATCACTGTTCACATAATAATTTTATGAAAGTTTTTGATCATAAGATTCAAAACATTGTCTTTTAAATAACAAGCGAAATTCGGGAGCGTAATCACTGTTGGCGGAATTCATCACTCCACACAATCAGTTCTTTTTATACCTCTACCATATCCTTGCAATTACTTTAAACAGTAGTTCGCCACTTACGGCTGTACACTAAAGTTCTGAATTTAAAAAAAAAAGTCTAAACATGATGCAGTCAACTCATATAAATGGTTCAAGTCTCACTAATACGGCTACAATGCAGTCCGTATATACCTGTATAGTCACCATCACAAAGCACAGTTTAACAAACGATTTTCATCCATTTCTACTTCTCCATAGTTCATCAGACACGAAAACAGCAGTAAATCCATCACTTGATTTGAACAAATTCGTGCATATTAGACCCAAACATTATGATAACCTCAACATACTAGCCACAACATGCTTTTTTTTTTACTTCAGAGGCCCGCTGCTAGACTGCCACTATCAATAGTCTTTGCTCGCTCTTGCTCAGTTTACAATGTCACACTATACATTTAATTCATACAAAACTTTCTTTACGAACAACATACAAAATGTAAAACAGAGAAGCTCAAATATCCGACATATTCAAATGACAAGAAAACATATTTTATATTACACAAAAGAAGAAAAAAGCAGAAGTAGTTCAGTTCATAAACACAACTACACATCACAGAACTATTATGGCATGCTGCAAATACCTATATCGTACATATGAAATACAGGAAAAAGTTAAAGGAAAAAGGAAGGAAAAAATTACACCAGAACAAAATGATTTAAACAACCTACACTAGTGATGCCTTCACAGATGGTACGGCCGAGCGTTCTAAGGCGCCTCGCTGCCGAGCGCGAGGTTGCTCAGCGTCAGAGGATTGAGTCCTCCCTGGGGCATGAGTCTGTGTGTGCTTGTTTGTCTTTAGGTTAGTTTAAATAACCAGAGTAGTTAAGTCCCATATATTTGCAAACAGTTGAACATTTTGAACGAATGTTTCACGCTGTTTAAAAATGGCCGGACTCTCGTTCAGGACGACCTTCGACGTCTACTGACGTTACTCATGTTAGGAACGTAAACGAAATTGTGCGTGTCAGTCTGACTGTTCGAGAGATTACAGAAGAATGTAACATTTCAGTAGGGTCATGTAGTGAAATCCTGACAAAGCATCTGGGAATGCAGCGTGTTGACTCCAAGTTCGTCCAACCGCTCATGAGTCAAGACCACAAACACCAACGCCTCACAGTCTCCGATGAAGTTTTTGATTTCGCAAATCCTCCATAGGCCTACTCTCCAGACCTGGCGATTGCAGAACTTTTTAATATTTACAACGTTGAAATTCCCTTTGAGAGAAAGAATACACGAAATGACTGGCTTATATGCCCGTGCTTCGCAACAGTTGTTAAAGAAGGGCCTTTGCGTATCATGGCTTTTTAGGGTTCCGAACCTCAGTCAGTTTTAAACACAAACTATCTGTAAACCCGGCGTTGCCCGGGTATTTATTTATTTCACACTTTCGTAGTCTACCTCCCCTTCCTCTTGTCTCTGCATCCATGTCTTTCTCTCCTATCTGTTCGTTTCCACCTTTCCCTCTCTGGGCAAAGTTTTTTACCCTCTGTCATGTACTATACCAACATTTATGTACTCAAAGGCCTTCCTCTTAGTTTAAAGGTCATTTGTGCAAAAATTAATCAAGATCGAAGCAAAACTATGCATTTTGTCAAAGTCCGTAAGTACCCTCCATCATGCAACAATCGAAATTTTATACAGACAGTGACATTCCTCTTGTCTTTTAGTTCATATATGCAAAATTTTATCAATATCGGAAAAAAACTATTGATTTGTATGCAGTAAGAACAGGGTCACATAGAAAAACGCACTTAGTTGTTCTCAATTTTCCAGTTTTAATTCATACAACCCTTGTTCTGAGAGTAACGAAAGCAAACCAAAAAGATCTTTGAAATCGTTCGAGCTGTTCTCAAGTTATGGCGCGACCAAGGTATTTAGGGATAAACTTTTATGTTGCAAGATACCCTACCCCATGAAGGCATGAACCGTATGAAACATTAGGTAGACGCTGACATTCCGCTTGTATTGAAGGTTAAGCGTGCAAAATTTCGTGAAGATCGGAATGAAACTGTAGATTTCGTCAGTCTGTAGTAAAAGTAGCCTCCCACTTGCACCTTAATTCTGCCCTATCGCAAAATACTTTCTTAGCTGACGTCTAAAGATGTAATAAAACAATTAAACCAAAAGTTAATTTCAACGAACCACAAGTAAGATATGCTGTACCCATACAGTTCCTCATTAACTGATTAGCTCTTCTTTGCATAAGTCACTGTAGTATTCCTTACGTTGCTTTACATCAGCCCCTTTCACATATTGCACGTGTTTTACAGCCATAACTTTTCTGACCAACCCACCCTAATACTGCACATTAATGCTTAACCAGTTCTACACAGACACTGAACTAGTCCCTTATGTTTCTGCCTATCTTAAGATTGAAAGTAGTAGCCACCCCACATTACAGTTATAGACTGTATATAACTTTATCAACAGTCACAGAGCATACACTTGTGGGGCATTGCATATGGATCTGTCTTTGCACAATTTCTGCTACACTCCATCCCCCCTCCATCCCATACAATAATCAGCTATTCCCCTTCTTCTATAAAACTATCCCTAACAAATAACCATAAATTTTGTGCACACCCACAGTCACACCTTACATACCCTATGTCCACAATCACACTATCCTATTCATCAATTACACACACACACACACACACACACACACACACACACACACACAACACTCTCCACCTGCTACCTACTATTTACTTATAAACTTAATATATCCCCCCCCCCCCCCCCACATACTACATTAAGTAACTCTCGTAATACCCTTCTTTCTCTGCAGTACAACTACATTAAAATTATTCTCTTTGGTATATTCTAGCAATTTCACTGTTTAACTTTCTTCAGTTGCCTGACTAGATGTTCCAATTGTAACTCTAGGTTATTATTACTGTAACCATTCACATTTCTTTGCACATTAGTTCACGCATCTTATAACCCACACCCTTAACTTATTCGTTGTATGATAATCACTTCATCAATCTATCCCCATTAAATTTTGAAGCCATAGATACAATGACAAATTCTTTATATTGACAGATGCCCTGACAGTGACATTCTAAGCATCCTACTACTGTGTCAGCTGGTAGTTCTGAAATATTCCGCCTATGGCGCCACTTATCATTGTACTTCTAGACTACTGAATTTTAATCTGCTAAGCGACTGATTTATCAGTCACCTGCTCCTCTCTTTATGCTTTTCTTCAACTACTTTCAGTATTACTGTTTTCCCATAGCCTTCTTCCCCCTTTTTTATCGTTACTCCTTTACTATAAGCCTCATCCATAGATAATTTGTTACCAGCTGACTGTTATTCATTCCATAATCTTTGCACTTAGCGTTGATTCCACTAGTAGCATGTTTATCTATTAAGCAACAGTACAAAAATGTAAGTGTTAATTTCATCCCATTATATGAACTTATCTTTATTACTTTCTATTTGGTTCGAAACTGCTGCATATTTCTGTAATCGACTTTTATACGTTCTATAGCCTTATTGTATACAAATGCACCTGTTTGTCTGTATAGAGACCAGAAGAAGGGCACTCAAGCGCCCGAAACCGGTCGTTGAAGTTCAAAATAAATAACGACAAGCAACTGGTTGCTGAATTTCATTTATTTATATTTTACTTCAACGTTACTCATTCTGGCCTCTGTTTGTAATTAAAAATTTTCCATGGAATAATGTTCAATAAAATAATTTACATTTCTTCCTTCAAACAACAAGGTTTATGTACCTGAAACCCCAAACGAAGGCTACCGAGCGAGGTGGCACACTGGTAGAAAACGACTTGCATTTGGAAGGACGTTGGTTCAAATCCGTCTCCGGCCATCCAGACTTAGGTGTTCCGTGATTACCCTAAACCACTCTAGGCAAATGCCAGGATGATTCCTTCGTAAGGTCATGGCCGATTTCCTTTGCTATACTTACATAAAAATTGGAGCGTGAGCTCTGTCCCTGAAGACCGCGCAGTCGACAGGACATTAAACACTAAGCTTCCTTCCGCACTCCTTCCCAAAAGAGGTATACGATGCGGCATACCAACTTTCTTTTTCTTCAGTCAAGCTCGGGGAGGTTCCGTCATGATTTGGGCATCTGCACCGTGGTTTACAACCGTTTCTATAATTTCCGTCACTGGTCGGATAACTGTGAATGAATATCTCACCAACCTCAAACAACAAACTGCTAACTATGACTAACATATTGCTAACAAACATTTCCCTATTCCAAAATAGTAATGCGTCTATACCATCAGTCTAAAAGACTCAGACTGGCATCGTACAACATCATGCATCGGCCCAAATTAGGAAAATCGGCAACTCTCAATATAATTGAACCGAAGGAGTCCTAGAGCAGGACCACATTTACAACTCCAACATAATTTAACTCTTTGGAGCACAATAGTATACATAGTATACCCCCTTTTGAATAACCTCTGCCCACTTTTCACAGTAGTCAAATTTTACTAACTTGCTGCATTTAAACACAAGTTATATAGGCTAAACAGAATCTCTCTCAACAAGAAAAACTATGAAAAAGAAGTAATTACAATTTTACAAATAGCAAGGAACAATGGAGATGACACATAAGTAGTGCAGAGACTCAATCAGAAAATAAAAAGATAAATACGAAACAAACACAACAAAAAAACAGCAAACTACACAACACCCAAAGACGCAAATACAAACAAAAACATTACACAAACAAAATGATTTGTGCCTAGTGCTATTTTGCTGGAATGAAAGGTCCATTTTAGAGAGAGGAAACAGAATAGCAGCAACATGAGGCAACAAAAGAACACATGTAGGTCAGCGTCTACGAAAACTGTAAGTAAATCAAAATATCATTAGTCATACATAGAAAGTGAGTGATGACCTACATCAGGTGTTTAGTCCCCTCAAAACAACAACATACTTAGAAAGCGCGCCAGAACTGATTATAAGCTAAAATTTTAAAATAGTAAAAATAAAAGAAATACAGGGTGATTCAAAAGGGACTTTACAACTATGAAAATTCATATTAATTTATTACAAAGAGGTAAAGAGTGGGTTTTAGTGCTGTTTCAAAGGAAAACACATCAAGTTTTTACCTTAAACTAAAAGTGTTCGATGTGGCTTCCGTTGGTTATCCTGCAGACATCCCACCGGTAACTGATCTCTTCCCCTCGCATCAGCATTGCAGGTGTTACTTGCTCTGTGGCGGCGTAGATTCTTGCTCTAAGTTCCGGTAGAGTGGCCAGCAAAGGAGGTACGTACACCATGTATTTGATGAAGCCCCAGCAGAAAAAGTGAAGCGGTGTCAGGTCTGGGGAAAGGGCAGGTCATACAATTGGCGCAGCACGGCCAATCCATTTACCTGGAAAATGGTCATTGAGAAAATCCCGGACGTCGGTCAGATAGTGTGGTGGTGCGCCGTCGTGCATGAAGTAAAGTTTCAAAAAAATGTTCAAATGTTTGTATAGCTTATGGGACTTAACTACGGGGTCATCAGTCCCTAAACTTACAAACTACTTATGAACTAGCTTATACTAAGGACGGCACAAATATCCATGCCCGAGGGGGGGGGGATTCGAACCCCCGACCGTAGTGGCCCTGCAGACCGTGACTGGAGCGCCTCAGTCCCCTCGGCCACCGCGGCCGGCAAGTAAACTTTCGTTCTCCGTAGTCATCGATCTGTGGTATCAAAAATTGTTGCAATATATCCAGGTCACTATCCCATTGATAGTTCGTTCTTGGGGAAAAAAAAGGGGGCCGTACATTTTCTTCTTGCTCAACGCACAAAAAACTTTTACCTCAGGGCTATCACGAGTATGTTGCGATGTTTCATGTGGATTTTCACTTCCCCAAATCCTACAATTATGTGTGTTGACCTAGCCACTTAAGTGAAAAGTTGACTCGTCAGGAAAGATTATGTTATCCAAGAAATGTTCATCATCATCCACTCGGTCTAAAATAACCGCACAGAAGTTCTTTAATTGCTTGTAAAAGCGACGGTTTCAAATGTAAACACACACCAAACTGTTGTATGTGGGACTTGCAGTTCACGAGATGCTCGCTGGGTCGATTTCGTAGGACTGTTGACAAAACTCTGTCTCATTTGCTCAACGACTTCGTCAGATGTGCTTGGACCATCTGGTACTTTCTTATGTCTTACTGAGTAACTGAGCACCCCATTTCTACAAAACATTTATGCCACTCATAAATTGTAGGCCTACTAAGAGGATCTTTAGCATAAATGGTACGAAATTTACGCTGAACTGTTGTCGCCGAGTTTGATTCTTCAAACCAAAAACACAGCTAGCACGCTCAGGTCCAGTGAAGGCAGCCATCTTTAACGTAACTAACGCTAGCGCTTGTTGCGGCACGATTCTGCACTAGCGAACTATGCGAGTCAAAACTTTGTTGTTTTCCTTTGAAACAACACTAAACTCTTTTTAAAATATGACTCTTTTTAATAAATATATATTAATTTTCGAAGTTGTATAGCCCCTTTTGAAACACCGTGTATTGTGAAACATAATCATATATATATATATATGTCCCAGGCCACTGAAGATGTATTGCAAATAAAGACGAAACGCGTATGGCAAAAGAATTTGTTTTATTTCAGTTGCACAGACGGTTCACATAGATAAATATCTTCATTTTAATATAAGAAGCAACTGAGGGAAAAAGGGCAGAAAACAACTAACAATGTAATAACATACGTTTCTTAGAGAATCGTAGGGTAATATACCACTATCAACTGCCTATAATAGCTGTGCATAGGCTTATTTCTTGGAGGGGATATAGAGAAGAAAATATCTATTTTTATGATTTAATGTGAACAATAAAAAAGCTTGATCTCGCTAAGATAAAGGGACTTCGGCGCAAATTACACTTTGAATATAAGCAGCAAAACTGATACCAAATATCTACCTTTACATTGCATGTCCCCCCTCCCCCCACCAAAATATAAGCTGTATTCGCTACTGGCTACGCAGACTTTGTGGCCCTTCCCAAGGCATGCTTGCGCATCTCTAATCGTTAATTGCTGCTGCTGGGAAGTTACAAGAGAGTGCTTGAAGCTGATCAGCCCCTGTGGCTGGGACTTAACTACTCTGGCCATCAGTCTCTAGGCTTACAAACTACTTACACTAACTTATGCTAAGGACAACAAATACACCCATGCCCGAGGGAGGACTCGAAACTCCGACGGCGAGCAGCGACGCGCTCTGCGGTTAGGCGCCTTAATACGCTCGGCCACTGTAACGCGGCAGCCCCTATGGCCTTCAAAAGTGGCGCCAGTCACATTAAAGGCTAGTTTATACGACGACACTGTTGTTGTTGTGGTCTTCAGTTCGGAGACTGGTTTGATGCAGCTCTCCACAATACCCTATCCTGTGCAAGCCTCTTCATCTCCACATAAGAGCGACAACCTACATCTGTCTGAATCTGCTTACTGTATCCATCTCTTGGTCTTCCCCTGCGATTTTTTCCCCATACACTTCCCTCCAACGCTAAATTCACAATTCCTTGATGTCTAAGAATGTGTCCTACCAATCTATCCCTTCTTTTAGTCAAGGTATGCCAGAAATTCCTTTTCTCCCCAATTCTGTTCAGTACCTCCTCATTAGTTACGCAATCCACCCACCTAATCTTTAGCATTCTTCTATAGCACCATATTTCAAAAGCCTCAATCCTCCTCCTGTCCGAACTGTTTATCGTCCATGTCTCACTCCCATACAAGGCAACACTCCATACAAATGCCTTCAGAAAGGACTTCCTTAGGTTTAAATCAATATTCGATGTTAACAAATTTCTCTTTTTCAAGAACGCTTTTCTAATGTTCTCTTGTTAATGTTCATCTCATATGCACCTTTCAGCACACTGTACACTAAGTTTCATGAAACTGCGCTACTGGCCATTGCGCATGCGTGGCAGGCGTTCGCGCAACTCGTTGGTGAAACTAAACAGTTTTGGCACCTTCCAACTTTTGTGAAACTGATTGCGCGTGTTTTTAGGTTAGGTTATAACCAATACAGAACAAAACACAACATAAATGGAGGAACGGAAGAAATAATTCGGTTTTTGAACATATATGCGATGCATAGGTGTTTGTGCGATTTTAAGCAGCGCAGTGCTCTTGAAGCAATTATTCGTGAATTAAATATTGATGGTTTGACGATTAATGAATTGCAGCCTAAAATACATTCAATTCCAAATACCTATGCAAACGAACTACGGCAACTGTGGTTTTGATAACACGGTACAGGTACTGTAGAGACGTATATCTACTTGACAAGAAACGTAATACAATTTGTAATTTCAGTTCTGGTAACAATGCTTTACGCATAACAGTATCTTGTCTCTTTATTGCATTACTAACTCTGTAAAAGGAACGTAAACTGCTCTGGTGACATTCTAAGTTGATTAAAATAGCTTCTAGGGTCTTCAATTACAATCACAATTTCTTTCAGCAAGGTCGCTAAGCAACCGAGCTGAGCTGACGTCTTTTTTTTTTTAATCCAGTCACAAACCCCAACACGTTTTTTGTCTTTTTATGTTTAGTCTTATGCAGCGACTTCACACAGAAAAGCAATAGCTCCGCCACAACTCTTACAGCTACCAAAACTCTCATTCTACGGCGACTACGGCACTCACAAAACAACGAAACCGAAGTGAATGGTATTGGCGCCATGTGTACAGACACACACGAAACCAGTTGCGCGCAATTCATTTCATGAAATGAGTGTCGCAACCTAGTGTCGTCGTGTAGACTAGCCTTAACAGCCGCTACCTCGTAAGTACACCCGGGTTTACAAGTCGTTAAACAAATATGAAGTATGCTGGAAACTGATATTGCGAAATAAATATATACCAAGAATAACTATAAAGAAAAAATAATACACCTTATCTGTAACTGTAAGCGGCGATTAAGCCAGTTACCAGCTCGCCTCACCCCTGGTATTATTTTAGTCTTGTATTCAAGTAACGCGAGCGCATTGTTTCAGGGAGGCAAACTGGTCTTGTGCGATGGTTCGCGCTACCGCCACGAGGCAGTGCTGCCTGTCCCGGACTCGTACCGTCACGCGACTACCCCCGAGCGCTTCCGAGTGGCAGCGTCTAGGGGACGTTCGGCGGCGCCGTCCCTCGCCTGTCAGTTCGCTGTTGGAGGCGCAAAGCGGCAGGCGTTCGTTGCGTTCACCGTACGTGAGCAGTCTTGCAGTCTCCGTCGAGTTCCAAAGCGTCAGAACTGGAGCAAACAACAGTGCAGCCCTCAGATGAGGGCATGAGCGCGCCTGACAAGGTGAGCCCGCTAGACATTATAACACTTAGTTTTGTGGAATACTTTCAGTACGCCTTTTGTAGTTAGTTCAGTATTATGTAGTTGCGAATGCCTAAGTACATGAAGTGGGTTATAACAAAAGAAAGTGATGATAAATTAACACCTTTCCCTAGTCAACAGAAATTCAAATTTTCGCCGCTGTGTTCCTTTTCAATTCACGACACTTGGTAACAAAGTCTCTTCCATGTGTCGGTAATTTTGATAGCAGAATCAACAATTTGGCCCAACACAGATCTTTATGGAAAATACGTTGCGTATTTTGTTGACCGCTTTAAATTTTAAATTCTAGTAGTTAACGGATTTACTGTAAAAATTCTTTATTAGGCCTATACAAACTTTTGTGCCAACTTAAGTTTGACGAATTGCTGTTACGAACAGTAAAATCTGCAATTCCTAATAATTTGGTCTTCTAACTTGTAACAAATGCGACAGTCCAGCTATGGAACACAGGAAATAGTTTTTTTGTTGTGTGTAAAATAAAACCGTTAGGTAAATTCATTTTGTTACCTTTTTCCGAAACCAGAGCGGAATTGTAGTCTATAGTACAACTGACGTCAATGCGGAACTGAAATGAAAAAAATAAGTTTGGCTTTTGCGTCATTGTTGAGATTGGTGTATAGTGTTGATATATGTAATGCGAGTGTCACTGATGTTGTATCACATGCGTACCTGTCCTACTCACGAGGACAATAATGTCTCTCGATCTGTCGCTATCGATAAATTTTGTCACTCAAATTGATACAAAACGTTCGTACAATACCTTCCGTATTTGTAACCGATATCTGGCGAAGTTTTAATATTCGGATAAAAGTAAAGCTGTTACTTAGCGTACTAATTTTTTTCTCGTTTACGATTCGCTAAGCAAGGTGAAGATCGAGTAGTTGTTTTAAATGCCATACGGAAAATGGGCGGAGATCAAGTACTACAGCATAACTGACAATTTCATCCTTCCACGGATAGGCGCGACGCAACAATGGCGATTCCAAGTACTTGCACAGTTTGTGGTATCGTGTTTCAGTTCATGTTATTAATGGATCCACAGAAAAATCCCTTTTGTGTGTATTTTGATGTATTGTAACAGTCTTACTTATGCCCTCCTTAAGGAAATATCCCTCAAGGAATTCACTTCTTGTATATTTGTGCAATGAAACTAGTTTTCTCAATATTTGAACTAATGACGCCAGTTTCATGATCGTCTGTTACTCTTTTATCGTATGTTACATGTAATTACTTAATAAATTTAGGCCTACTACTTAATTGCGGAAAGTGTTCAGCATTTTAATGTAATTAGGCTCTTAATTTCATTTGTCACCTGTGTACGAAATCTAGCTTTTTGCTGGCTCATCATTGGGGCTTATAGTGACTCTTGAAGACGCCCATTGTATTTTAGGGGCCTCATGCTCTGTTTTCGCCGATTCCTTATTACGGCGCGGTACAACAGAGGAGGCAATGTCGTGCTGCTAATAGCAGATTATGAGCGAATCGGGTGTGAAAAACCCTGCAACCCCCCCCCCCCTCATGCATCCAGAGAAGACCGATATTAATACCTAGTTATTAATGAGCTCGCTTATGCCCTTTTAACGCAAACGCCAGTTGTCGCGGTTTCAAGAGTAAAAAAGAAAAGCCACATAAGGTATACCTACCGGAAGTGTGTTTCTGGTAGGTCAAGCCAACAGTATTTCTAGAATTATTCCGTAAACGCATTGTCAGATGATGATAAAAACTGTTACGCACTTACCGATCAGCACATTAAAAACGAGGACACTTTTGATACAGTGAATGTGAATACATTTTTTTTCTCAAAAACTATAATTCATTTGATTAAATTAATTTCCAAACATCTTTATTCTGAGGAATTACAATATCTTTGCAAATTTTACACTACATTATGTCTCTTTTTTGAGGATTTGGTTATTTATTATGCAGCCTTTATTTGTGTATAAGCAGTGTATCATACATTGTTTGGTACCAACAGATAAAAATAGGAAGTTAGAGCTATTAAAAATGAATTGAACACATTCGGTACAGGGAGCTAATTATTTAACGCTAATTTCATCATAATATCGAAGCACGGTCGAGGATTCATCTAAAATAGGTTTTCTGGTCGTAGGCCTACCTCGTAAAATAGAATTGTTCTTTAATACTATATTTGTTCTTTTCTAGGTTGTTAAAATCGTCGCTGATACCTACTCATACAATAATTTCACTGTAATAATAACCTAGTCATAATTGTTTCGTGACATTCGCATGATGTATAAATAATGTGCAATATAACACGTACTTACCGATGCAGATGTTTTCGATGCTACCCGTGACACAATCTTTAAAGTATAAGGAGTATCTGGTATTTTTTAGAAATGGTGATGGTTCATATCCGGTATGCCCCAATCGAAATTCTTTATTTTTGACTAATTTGTGTGGTATGTTGCAAGTGTAATACAGCAGGACACATTTGTCGTCATAGTGCCAAGGAATGTCTTCTATTACGCACTGTTCTAAGTACCATTAAAGAAATATCAAAAACATTAATCAAAATATCCACGGGTGTACTGCCGGTCTATAGTGTCCAACGGGCACGTTGGACACTATAGACCGACAGTACACCCGTGGGTATTTTGATTATCAAATACGCCGGGAGAAACTGAAGAATCACATTAAAAACATTAATCGTGCAGTTTTGTTTGCGTGTTGTCTCTTGCACTGTAAGGTTCCCTTTTTGCAATACACAGAATAAGGGAGATGGTAACGTACGTATTAAAAATTCTGCTGTAAGTATTGGCCTATAGTAACAAGGACATATTGTTCTGTGAGAACACAAAATAAAATGCAGAATCATTCTTACATATAAACCATAGAAGTGACTGTTAGAATTTCTACTTTGACAAAACACGTAACAGAGATTACAGAACTAAATTCTAAAATAAAATTTTCACAAACTATCATTTGGCTTATTATGAAAATTATGGCTTAGGTACTTTTAATAACTGAAGTCCAGATAGCTGTAACATTGCAAATACGGAGAGGAAAGTCCTGAAGATATGAATCAGAAGCCTGAAACGTCTTATGGAGCCAAATATTTATTAAACGGCCTGTCGAAAAAATTGCGTGTCAATACTAGAAGCTCCTCGGCTGTTATCCTTGTCAGGGTGGAGTCAACAACAGTAGAGCTTACAAACTGTTGTGGGACTACTGAAGTCACTACTCGACTCTCTGACATCGCGCAAGGTAATTTTCAGTCGCTAAGATGAGCAGGAAACGTTTTTTAAGAATGTAGGTATTTATTCCAATCTTTTAGTCCATCTCCTCTTCCATCCTCAGTGTTTTCTCCTTCCTCTCTCTTCTCCCCTCTACCTTCGCCTCTTCCTCTCCTGTCCTCTATTCGTCCTCTTGTCTGTCATTTACTCCCCTCCTCCCTTTCAATCTCCTCCCACTCCTCCGTGTTGATATCCTTCATCTGGTCCTGGAACTCTCCAACACCTCCTATCCCTTTACATGAAAAATTAGACATATCTACCAACTTGATCAAACGATGCAGGTATCTGTTGAAACTACCCTCGCTGTACATCGTATGGAATTTTATTTAGACAGTTTTCTTCCTCTTATTTTGAAGGTCAGGTGCGCAAAATTTCATCACGATATGAACAATGTATCTGAATAAAACTGTAGATTTAGGCCTATTTGTAATCTTTGTGTTAAACTGCATTTACCGATAAATCAGTCAATCAATATTACAGGCCGTAAATTCAACTGAATACCAGCTTAAACTGGAAAGAACACACAGAAAATATTGTAGGGAAAGCGAACCAAAGACTACGTTTCGTTGGCAGAAGGCGTAGAAGATGCAACAGCTATACTGAAGAAACTGCCTACAACACACTTGTGGCACCAATTTTGGAGTATTGTTGTGCATTGTGAGATTCCCACCAAGTGGGATTGCCAGACTATTTAGAGAAAGTACAGAGAAGGGCAGTTGGTTTTGTATTATCGCGATATAAGGGAGAGAGTGTCACGGAAATGATGCACGAGTTGCTGTGTAAATCATTAGAAGACAGGCGTTACTTGTTGCGACGCGATCTACTTGCGAAATTTCTTTCACTATAGGTAAAATTTTACGACGCTTCTCGCCGGGCTCCAGTGCTTATGTTGGCAACAGATGAACAATGAAGTGTAGAATTGCGTTAATATTTTTCACGAGCTACAGAGTACCTGCTCTATGGTTGACAGGTTCTTGTATGTACCCTTGTCCGTGAAGAAAAAAATAATTTTCGTTTTAATTGAAGTTGTCACGAAAAAACATTGATTGGTCATCTGAGTTACCGTCATTACCATTAGTGCCAACATAACCACTGGAGCCCGGCGAGAAGCGTCGTACAATTTAACCCCAACTTCATCTTCCGTATGCGAACAGATGTTATTTGCGCCCACATACAAATGAAGACGTGATCATCAAAATAAAATAAGAGAAATCAGATCGAAAACGGAAAGATTTAGGTGTTCCTTTTTTTTCGCGAGCTATTGGAGAATGGAACTGAGAGCAATATCATAAAAGCGGTTCGATGAACACACTGTCATGCACTTCAATGTGACTTGCAGGGTATTTATGGAGATGTAGATCGTAGGTTAAAGTTATTGACGAAAACGCGCTGAGGGATTAAAGAACCTTTGTCTATTTGTTATTTGTTTTGTTGTGGTCTTCAGTCCGCAGACTTGTTTGATGCAGCTCTCCACGCTATCCTGTCCTGTGAAAGTCTCTTCATCTGAGAATAAGTTCGGCAACCTATATCCTTTTGAATCTGCTTAGTACATTCGTCCCTCGGTCTCCCTCTACGATTTTTACCCCAGACACTTCCCTCTAATGCTAAGTTGACGATTCCTTGATGTCTCAGAATGTGTCGCACCAATCTATCCCTTCTCCAAGTCACGATATGCCAGAAACTCCTTTTCTCCCCAATTCGGTTAAGCACCTCCTCAATTGTTACGTGATCTATCCATATAATTTTCATCATTCGTCTGTAGCACCACATTTCAAAAGCTTCTATTTGTTATTATATGTCGTTACTAAAGTCTCATTGCTCTATATTTCGCGTATTTTTGTTTGCCAAGCTCATCCACTGCCATGACTGCCACTGAACGATCTTGCCCACTAACATTGTGAGACCGATTATTATCTACCACTACAGCCACGAGTGAGTGGCAGTGGATAACATGAAATATACCCACGCGCACACATACACGCGCGCGCGAGCACACACACGCACACACACACACACACACACACACACACACACACACGCACACACACATACACAAACGTGAGCGCGCACTTTTATGTACATATATTTCCTATTTGGTTCGTTGAAAGGCTGACGTCAAAATTTCTGGGGCTGCTCAAAGATTGCTATTCTGAAAGTATCGAACCGGAAGTAGTAAAAAATAAATAAATAAATGTTTTAAAATTTTTATTTCGAACAAGATTTTGGAAGTTATGAAAGTCTGGCGAAAAGACGCTTTCAAATATTGTGTTAGAATTAAGAATCCATCGATGTCATGTCGTGTGACGGACACAACTAAGTAAAGTGACATTTAAACTCTTGGTTGTGCCGCTCTTTGAATGAGTTTTCGAACGTGTACGACACATGTCATTCATTACCTGTTAGCGTTCACGTGGTTAAGTAAAGGACAAGAAAGAACAGGCAAAGGGGTTTTGTTTGCTCTCACTGGAGATAGATTCGGTATACTCTAGTTACATAATTATTATTTATCAAACAACAATATAATGATAGCTTACAACTCATCGCAAAGGTATTCGTCGAGCCACGACCCCCCCCCCCCAAAAGAAAAAAAACAAAAGGCGATGAGTTTAGGCATGGTTTGCGCATTCTCCGATAGCCAATGACCGTTCAGTATTGTTTTGGAACGCTCGGTCAAGATTGTCTTAGGCACTGTCAATATTAAATTTGATTGTAGCGAGTTATTCAGTGCATTTTATTATATGTGTTGCAAGTTGTCTTCGCTGATGGTGCAAATGTAACAAATTGTACCTCAGCAAGCGAGAGCCATTATTTACGCACTATAAGGTTTCTTCTAGCGCAAAACATATACATATGTATACTTCGACTTGAAATCGACAAAGATGCTGTTCCCATTTTTGTCAAGACATGCGCACCCCGCCATTGTTCGGGCGTCGAACTATAGTGCTGTTGATAAATACATCGATATATCATTATTTTTTCACGAAAACTATTGATGTATATAGACGATATTATATTTAACGATATATGAATATCAAATTGCCAATATTGAGCGCCGATATTTTTATTTTTTACATTTTTCGTACTTTTCTGTAATTATTTGAATTTCTTCTTTTCAAAATGTAGAAGAACAGAATTTTACTTTCACTGTGAGATGAAGTATTACTACTTTCTAAGTTTTCATGATGTGAAGCAAGTATAGGTAGTACAAAATAAGTCCGATTGTTCTTGGCTTGTGGTGGTGCGAATGGAATGAGATTTTTGATGGGAAGAAATAGCAACAACAAAAAATGTTCAAAATGTTTGTGAAGTCTATGGGACTTAACTACGGGGTTATCAGTTCCTAAACTTACGAACTACTTATGAACTAACTAAGACTAAGGACGGCACAAATATCTATGCCCGAGGGGGGATTCGAACCCCCGACCGCAGTGGCCGTGCAGACCGTGACTGAAGCGCCTCAGTTCCCTCTGCCACAAGAAATAGCACACCAGTTGAAAACAATTTTTAACGCAGGTAGTGTGCTGTATCTTCACATCGTCATTCTTGAAAAACAGTTGCTGAAAATGACAGTTACCTAATAATAATTGTGTTTTTGAAACCTAGTGTCTCTATGACGAAATGACAAACTTATCTGCCAGTTTCCAGTCATGAGGATATTCGATGGAGTACTCTACAGTTTCTTCTTACAACAATTGTACGGTGTGAAATCTTTTGAATTTTCCTACATCAACTTGAAAAAAGGTTTATCTCGATATGTAGCCAATGACAAATTAAGAAAATAAAATGTGAGAGGTTAAGTGGAATGTAATATTTCATAAAACTACCCTGTACGCAGTTGTTAACTTGCAACACAACAGTCGGTCATAAAAATTGTGATACTAGCTTTTAATCTGCAAAAAGTACCATTGTTAACAAACAGATTTTAACAGTAAAGGGAATAGGTAAGCTTCTAGCTTGTAAATGTACAGAATATCTAATAATAAATCCTCAAATATACAGCTCTAAAATCGTTAGTATGTGAAGCCGCGATACTTCGTTCGACATATCGAGGACGTGTAATGATCATGTAACACAACCGTCTTACCGTGATTAACCACATACACACTCATCGAAAAATCTTCTCCATTACTGAATAGCAACAAAAATTCTATCGTCAAAGTTTTCTACGAAATTTCTCATCATTATTAGTCATATTTTTCCTTCAAGTAAGTCATTTCAATCACCTTTTTGTATTATAGGGCACCACCTAACCAAGAACTTTACGCCACGAGACAAATTTAAGACCATAAACAAAATGAAGATGACAAAAAAGTATGTGGACGTGATCAGCCGCCTGAGGATAACTGTAATGTTTGAAACCGATAACGGCGCTATTTTGAAAATAGCGTAATCAATTGTGGTTCATTGTTGTTTCCTCCACTGTAAGAACCATCCTGTATTTTATACTCAAGTACAGGTTCAAAATGTCAGTTTTTGACAAAAAAGCACATAGCGTAGAATTTTGTGTAAACTTGATATTAGCTCATACATAGCATTATATGTTATCTCGAGAAGATACCGAAATTTTATTTTACATTGAGAGCAGAGCTTTGCCTCATTACATTCTCAAGATATTGGTTGTACGAGGTACGTCCAGAAAGTAAGTTCCGTGTGGTTATATAAAACAAACGTGAACAGATACAGAAAAAATATTTATTGTACTAAAATCTACAACTGTTAAACTAGTTTTCTACATAGCTGCCGAAATTTTGTAGGCACTTGTTATAGCGTGGCACGAGTTTCTGTATGCCTTCTTCATAGAAGATTGCCGCCTGTGAATTCAGCCATGTGGTAGCATGTTCTTTCAGCTCGTCATCATCGTTGAAATGTTGACCACCATGGACAGATTGTTAGGTGTAAGAAGAGGTGAAAGTGGCTAGGAGCGAGGCCCGGGCTGTACGGATGATGATCAAACACGTCCCAGTGAAATTCCCGTAAGAGTTGTTTGGTCACATTCGTCACATGAGGTCGGGCACTATCGTGGAAACAAACACCACCTTTTGATGGAAATCCTCTTCTTACACCTAAAATTTGTCCTGTCAACACTTCAACGATGACGAGCTGAAAGAACCTGCTACCACGTGGCTGAATACACAGGCGGCAACCTTCTATGAAGAAGGCATACAGAAACTTGTGCCACACTATGACAAGTGCCTACAAAATTTCGGGAGCTATTTAGAAAAGTAGTTTAACAGTTGTAGATTTTTGTACAATAAATATTTTTTCTGTATCTGTACACGTATGTTTTATATAACCAAACAGAACTTACTTTCTGGACGTACCTCGTATATCCGGCGGGTGGATGTCGGATATTAGGAAATACCTATCATTCTATTTGACCTCTCCCGATAAATGATATTTTTGTTACTTGTTGTACCAGCTGTTCGGGAGGACGGAAGTTCAAAACCGCCTCTGACCATCCAGATTTAGGGTTCCCCTAAAACAAATCTCCGACCGACAGGCCTCGAGAGGCCCAATGGGTACTGGACCGGCCGCCGTGCCATCCTCAACCAGAGGGCGTCAGTTGATGCAATATGGAGGGGGACGTGGTCAGCGCCCCGCACTCCCAGTTGTCCAAGCATTCTGTTACGGCGTAATGTTTAATAGGCAAAAATTATTACCTGAAAATAAAGTATATTAGTGTGTAGGAAATTAAATTTCAAATAGTTTCTATTGTTTGAAACTCGAGCCTAGGTGGCGAAATTTGCCGAAAACATTCGCGAAGTTCCAAAAAACTGTTTTTACTGAATATATAAAAAATCGATAACTCCGATGGGAAAATTTTAAATTAGAAAGTTGTAGCCCTTAAGATTACCTATCGATTGCTTTTTTGTACGTATCGACTGATTTGATATGTTTTGAGTTATATCGAAATACATTAAAATTAATTAAAAACTAGATTCCTTATAACTCTGCAACATCCACGTTTACAAACTTACTATATACCACATATATATATATATATATATATATATATATATATATATATATATATATATATATGTATGAGTCGCTGGACAGTCCTTACTTAAACTCAGTACCGCCGATAGTAACACCAAAAAACATTGAAAATACGCATGCAAGTTTTCGGAATCTATTTCTTTCTTCGACAGGAGAGAGGAAGGGAGTAGAAGGGAAGATGGATGTGTTATACTCACAACCTGTGTTGTGAGTAGAAGCAATTTGAGTCCGATAGTTTGCACGTGAATTTTCATCTTTTTTTGTTGCCATAGGCGGATTTAGTTTGAATATTATTGTACAAAGAGTTTACGTTTTGTGCGTTTTTTCGAGACAAAGAATAGTGGATGTAATGTATTCCGTTGTATTGTACATCTTTTGTACCGCAAGTTTTAATTACAATTTGTGATTTAGCAATATATCAAGAGTCTTACTTTTAGAGCGATTTATGTTACTGTCGCCGCTCACGAGTTCGTTGAATTGTTTTCTGTGAAATGTGGAGCAAATTCTGTATGTTTGGTGCGAGCTCTTTGTGATTTTGGCGCTGGGGGAATTTTTTTTTTTTTTTTTGTCTCTGATAAAATGTGTGCATGCTGTGTGGGTGGACGGGGAAGGGAGAAATAGTGTATCGTGACTTGTTGCTTAATCCACCTACAAGATTGCCATCTATTTCACTTATTTTATAGGACGGCCATTTTTCCAATCCACCTGTGTTTCTTTGTTGTGCATTTTGATCCAATTTTTGTAAGTAATATGTGATTTTTTTCTTTATGGTTTCTTCCAGCTAAATTGTTTCTGTTTTACAATCCCATGCAACTGTTTTCCTCTTGATACGAGAGAAGCGTGATCAATTTGTTGTATTGAGTAAATGCCGCATAGTCATTAATAGAACTTGTCAGAAACGTACAAGAGATCAGTCTTCTTTCCGTTCAATGTGTAGTGTGATTACAAATGAGGAGCGCGGGAACAAAACCCGATATATTCGCGTGTTTGAGTTGCAGAGGGGACATACGGGGGTAATACATGCTGCCACAAAATAATTTTCAGCACAACGCGACAAAGCCCCTTCAATAGATAAATGTGCAACACCCAGCCCTGGCATTCAGTGAAAACATATGGAGATGTCTGGGTTTGATCCGACCGTTCGGAGTTATTGGACTTTGATTCGACCGCCCTGGAGTATTCCAGCAGGGAATACACTATTGAAACTACAGGGCAGGATTTTTGGCAACACACACGTTTTATAATTACATAATGCAATATAATTACTAAACTATCATTATCAGTTCATCTTCCAATCACACTGTTGAAACTTCTGGGAGATTAAAATTGTGTGCCGGAACCAGGACTCGAACGTGGGACCGTTGAATTTCGCGGGCAACGCTCAGTTGTTCCGGCACGCAATTTTAATCTGCCAGAAAGTTTCATTTCAGCACACACTCCGCTGCAGAGTGAAGGTTTCATTCTGGAAACATCCCTTAGGCTGTGACTAAGCCATGTCTCCACCATGTCCTTTCTTCCAGGAGTGCTAGTCTTGCGAAGTTCACAGGAGATCTTATGTGAAGTTTGGGAAGTAGGAGACGAGGTACTGGCGAAAGTGAAGTTGTGAGGGCGGGCCGTGAGTCGTGTCGAGATAGCTCAGTGGTAGAGCGCTTGCCCGCGAAAGGCAAAGGTCCAAGGTTGGAGTCCCGGTTCCGGCACACGATTTTAATCTGCCAGGAAGTTTCATTTCAGTGCACCCTCCGCTGCAAAGTGAAAGTTTCATTCTGGAATAACACTGTTCATCTGCGGGTACTGTTTCTTCATCTGCATCTTCTTCGTGGATTTCATGTCATTAAGCAGATTGTTGTACCACAGGAAACGATCATCCATTTTCCAGTCCCTTCCAAACTACTTGACCAGCAAATCTCGCACGTCATGTTTCTTGACCGCTTCCAGAGAATGGCGTACAATGTACGCCGTAGATGTAAAGTCTCCAATGTCTGTGGATGGTTTCTGCGGCCTTTTAAAATACAGAACAGCTTCCTTTCCGCAACAGTTTCATGCTTGTAAATTCTGTAGCATTTTAATTGGAATAGTATTTTTGCCTGTCTGTTCTGTCCTTTTCTTGAAGTTACATCGTTTTATGTATTTTGTAAGGTTCGTACAGTACAATGCTCCTTCTATATTAGTCTGGATTTTTGCCTCACTTGACTGGGAGCAAACGACCAGTATCGAAACACTCCTCTAGTCGCAGTACGATAGTATCGAACTACGCCGGGCGCTGATAACCTCGCTGTTGAGCGCCCTACAACACCAATCATCATCATCGAACTACGCTGCCTACACAAAACCCGATATATCCAATGCGGTCGGAGCACAATCCGATAACTCCAAGCGGTCGGAACTCAACCAGATATCTCCATTTAGTCATGTTTAATATCTGGGTAACAGAGTAAGCCGGCCGCAGTGGCCGAGCGATCTGCGGCGTGCCAGTCACAGTCTGCACGGCCGCTACGGTCGGGGCTTCAAATCGCCCCTCGGACATGGATGTTTGTGTCGCCTTTAGTTTAAGGTAATCGATAAGTAGTTTGTAAGTTTAGGGACTGGTGACCCCGCAGTTAAGTCCCTTAAGCTTAACTAACATTTGAACATCAGAAAGAGTAATCTGGTAATAGTGTTTCCTCTTACTGCATCATGGCGTGTTTCTTCTTTTTCATAGCTTGTGCAACCACTCAGAGATCACTATTTGTTACTTTCTGTATTAACAGCAAATGTGGATATATCTGTTTTTGTTTCGGCGCTCCTCACAATGAGTAACGAAAGTAAATTATTGCTTTAAAATACAATTTGTTACTACTCAATCTCTTTATTAATATTAGTGAAAGGCTCTCTCGTGAAATTGTATGTAGTAGTAGAGGTATCGCCTTTCAGAAACGTTTGTGAAGCACTGATGTACGATATTACTGGCAAAGAAAGAGAGAGTAAATCAAAAGGCAAATTATGTTACAAAGTGCAATATATCCACATTAAAGATAAATCACTTTAATAAAAACGAATTCTTTGTTTAATCTGTCCCTTAGCAGTATCGGTACAGAAATTGAAGCTCGTGCAAGAAGTCGTGGCCCCCTGCCTTCTCACCTTATGCGCTGGGCGAGTCCATTCCTTTACTTTGGAGGGGCGGCCGCCTCAGTTGCGCTTGCCTACTGGTCGCGGGGCGCAGTTGACTGTCGGCTCAACAGACGAAGTGTACAACTCAACAGGCAACGTACAACTGAGTCGCCTCCCTCTCAGAAACAAAGGAAGGACTCGCTCTGCACACAACTGAAGAATGCGTTTCTGCGCCTTGGCCACGACTTCTTCACAAAGGGGTCCACTTATTAAGTCATAAATAACGTTATTGACGAGACAAAGAAAATGTTTCTAGAGACAAATATTTTCATACTGTAACAAATTACAGGAGGACTCTTCATTTAGAAATTCATACTGTCGTTATCGATTTTAAAAATACGTAAGGTTGGGTATGTAGGTACATGTTACAGGTACCTGTGATGAATACAAGAGATTCCAGTCTTTTGAGTACCAGAGACTTTTGAAGCCCCTGACGAGATATAACAGAGGTTTTGATGGGAATACCAGCATCGCAATAAAATTTGATGACTTCGTTGTATCCACCAAAAGATGATGAAGTTCGCAACCAAGTTCACAGTTATTAACATCTTACTACTCACTGGTAGTATTGTGTAGTTCACGAACGAACTAGTGCGGAAGAGCGCTCCCACAGGCGAACTAGTTCGCAGATCCCTCGCCTCTTAGTTCCCCTCGCCTCTTAGTTCGTCCGTTCCTTTTCCGAAGACTGACGGGGAACAGCGAGAGGACGCGAGAGCGCACAGAATCGCATGATTTCCTTCTGCCAGTTACCTTCATTTCGAGCTGAGATGCAGCTCAGTTGTAGTTTCACAGTTCACTACCACAAGAAATCTATTTTAAAAATAAAGTACTACGAGTACTCTGTATGCAAAGTAGTTGAATACCATTGTATCAACCATTCGTTATAAATAACTGGTTTATTTGCCTAAGTATTTGATTTCAAATTGCCCAAAAAATACGGGTAATAGCACACGCTTTGGCAACACTGATTTATTATATAAAAAAGCTGTCATAATAAAAAGAGCTCTTTTAGTAGCAGTAGCAAAAGCCTAAAAGAGCGGACGAACTATGAGCAGCGAACGAACTAGGAGTAGCGGACGATTATGACAAACGTATGTCACTTCATAGTTCGTTGGATTCTTTTCCGAAGACCGATGGGCAATAGCGAGAGGGCGCGTAGCAGAATTAAAAATCCCGTGTTTGCCTTCTGCTGATGAGTCATTCGAGGTGAGCGCCTGCCTGCTAGATTACATAGTTCAGTGCTACAAAATTTCTGTTTTGATGTGTTCTGCACTCTGCAATATCTGACTAATAAATTCCACAATGCCAAGATATAGAGATAACTCTAAACTTAAACGCGAGAAATTATCTACAGACTGTTACTTTTGGTTTGCGTGATATCGTTAGCGGCTCAAGCAGCAAGCGCATGAAGCAGGTAGGTGGGGGAACTTCCCCCTCCACCTGCACGCGCAGGCCACGCCGCTCAGCCGTCACTGGGAGCGGACGAACTAAAAGAGCGAACTAGTTTGCGGCTAGAATGAGCGCTCCCGATCGCGAACTATTATGCGCAAGTCTACTCACTGGTAATGGAATTATCGTTTACGAAAATGAAGATGTCCTCCAAAGGGTTGCACACAAAAATAAACCTAGTGTAATAAATTAATAATCAGCCAGCCAGCTGCAATAATAGTAGTTAAATAAACTTGATCACGGTTTAGACCGATATAAAACCGTCTTCTTCAGAAATACATGTTACACCTATAGACAATGTGACATCATAAATTATAAATTCATAATCATTATGTCACCTTTGGTGTTAAAGGAAAACCCCATAAATAACTGTAAGACCATGGACCAGAGCATCTTCTCCAAAGTAAAATAAATTAATAATTAGGTACCATTTTCGTCAGTCACATAGATTTGTGTATTATTTTATTAAAGTATTTCAAAATTTAAAGTTCGAAGTAAAAATAATTAAAATGAAATTAACAAACCTCAAAAGAAAGAATGCAAGGAAGCTCTACTTTTTTGTGTGAATTCTTTTCATTTAATCCGTGGTACTGCTAACATTTCAGAGGCTTATCGAATCGATAATTTTCCCATTTGAATCTCCCTTACAGCATTTTGTAAATAAACCTGGTTGTAACTACAATATGCACGGTCTCCTAATGTTTTCCTACGTATATTTGTCATGGCTGAAGTTACCCTGATAATACACAGCCACGCTCTTAAAATTAATTCTGCCATACACTAATTGTTGCTAAAATAACTTTATATATATTAAGAAATACCTAATAAACGTTACAAAACCAAGATTCGGCTGCGCAAGAGTTTGTTTTCACACTACGAAACGACGCCCGAAAATCACTGTAAGTATTTTTTGCTCGGAAAGTTACGTGAAACAATGAAGTTGTCAGAGATCTGTCGTCTACGACACATTACAGCCGTCGAAGCAGTTCAGCAGTTCAGCCATTAGTCCACTAGATGGCAGAAGCGTACATCTGATTTGACAGACCAATAGCCGAAGTTGGCCATTTTAGGCCCGGCGTACACTTGACGCAGCACAGGCAGAGGAGAGGTAGAGGGTAAGGTGGCTAGCCGTCTGTAATAGAGATGGGCTATGAGCGCTCTCGAGAAACGCACGACGCTAAGGTAAATTCTCGAGTACTCTCGAGAAGTTGTCGACAGTGCTGCGCTCTCTGGAGGTTGAGCGAAACTACTCTACTAGGAAGCATTGCGACAGAGCAGTCGTACGTTGTCTTCTGTACGTGGAAGGAAGAAACTGAATAATAATAATAATTATTATTATTATTATTACTAGTAGTAGCATGTTTCGCAGAAGATAAAAATCATAGGGGTATTATTAAAACACGTATCTTACGCGAAAGAAGAACTTCATTATTACTAAAAATAAATATGCATTCCACATGTATTTATATTAATATGAGAGAAACATGCTACATACATTTACTAATTGTAGTAAGAAATTCGGCAGAGCTTATAGTATTAGCCCGCATTACGTACCTAAGCTTACATCCTTTTTCAGCTTAAAGCTCTGCCACTTTCTCAACACAACCACCAAATTTACATCTACAATACTGACTGTTGATTGTTATGTACTCATTCTACTCAAAAAATTGGATAGTGTTCATTTTGATGCATTTTGCATGTTACTGTAGCCAAATTAAAAATTACAGTTTTCCGTTATTGGCACTATACAACCTTTTACTGTAGTTTGAATGGATAACATACACACTAGCTGGGTATTTTGTCTGTCTTGTATTAAAATAAGAATACACTTTTGTATCCGTGAACGTATCTGCTTGTTTCCTAGATATATTGTGTAATATTAAATGGCTTATCTTGCCTGTTGTATTTTTTACTACACTACGGAGCTTGCAACAGAGGTCTCCATCATCCGTAAAGTACGGGGGGGGGGGGGGATAGATCTGCTTGACGAGCAAAATTTTAGTCAGTTTCCACTCAGACTACCATCTACCACTCCCGTTGAAGTAACTAATTCTCTCCCTTCCAATGAAAGCTTTTGGTAAAACACCCCAAGTTTCAAATCTTTACCTTTACCAGATTGCTGTTGTACGATTTCTTTTCTCTCTCTTTCGGGTTCTGGGGGGTTTCTCGTTCTATCCCCCTCATCCCCCCGTCATAGTTACGCCACTGGTGTATGCAGTGCCCACATTTAAGTGATAATCACAGCGAGCTGAGAGCGTTGCAAACAACCGCAGCGCGTGGCGTGGCGCGCTGCCCCAGTCAACCGCCGCCCCACAGTGGTACGCGCCGCTTGTCGTGAGCTTCTCGAGAACTGCTCGAGCGCCGGCAGCTCGAGAAATTCTCGGTGTGCTCGAGTCGCCGCGCCTCACACTCCCATCCCTAGTCTGCAACGCACGCTTTCCAATAGGACAGCGCACACTTAACGTAGCCGTGGCGGAGGGCATGCGTTTCCTCGTTTAAGGGTATATTACATGGAGCGTATTTGGTCGCTAGTCGCTGGCGTCTGTTGTCGCTCGGCGTATGGGCGAATAGCGAACGAATACGCTGACGCAATGACACCCAGCGACTTCAAACGCTAGCGTCTTCGTAAAAACAATTAAAACACGACGTAGCGTATGATATATTGTTTTGGAGGTTAGGTGATACCAAACAGTTCTGTTTCCCAAGGTGCGACATGCTCGCGAATTTATATCTGTGATCCATTTTGTAATTATTTTTAATATCTTTATTTACGTCAATGATCACAAAATTTCTCGTCGTTTTGACGACCGGTTTCGGTCAGTGACGAACAGTTTCAAGTCTAC
This sequence comes from Locusta migratoria, assembly GCA_026315105.1. NCBI lineage: Eukaryota > Metazoa > Arthropoda > Insecta > Orthoptera > Acrididae > Locusta > Locusta migratoria. The sequence goes on from CM048744.1 coordinate 671,201,844, forward strand.
AGCAAATTGGAAACAGGACAAATCTAGTAATAGACTACGGTACCTTATAAAACATAAATAAGACATTACAGTCATCAATATAACAAACGTGTTAAACTATTATACATCATACCTGTTGTTACATTCCTTAATGACGATACAGTTATGCTGTGATGACGCCATATGGCTATATTACATGTATTGATGACTGTAAGTTAATGTGTTATTTATTTTTTCTAAGGTAGTCTAATACTAGATGTGTCCTGTTTCTGATTTGCTGTAGACTTGAAAATGGTCATCCTGACCGAAACGACGAGAAATTTTGTTATCATTGACGTAAATAAAGATATTAAAAGTTCTGTGTCCCACCAAACAAAATATGAAGTGGAATTGTAATGAAATTTCTGAAAATTGATCTAAGTTTTGCAGTATTATGGGACAGTAAAAATAACTATTATTTAAATTTTATTCTTGGCGAGATCGCCATCCTCAGGACGGTATTCTGTTTCCTTATTTTATCCTTTACCCTTTACAGTAATCTATCAAAATTTTCTTATGTGATCCTCAGTATATTTCTGTAGGCAGAAGGACCTTCACACGATAATTCACCCAAAAGATTTGCTGAAGCACCATATTTATCCCTCCTCCCAACCACCTTCTAATCCATTTACTTTTATTCTTTTCTATTTTTCCGTTTTGCTTTTGGTTCATTAATTGTTCTTTTAAAACTGTTGCGAGAAACACAACGCCAGCATTTACGATTTTCTTCGACATTTTGACTCGACTGGTGGCTACTTTAGACGCTCCCGTATATGACAAGGGGCGACCAAAAACGCCAGCGACCAGCGTCTAACTTTAGACGCTCGCGTTTCGGAGCAGCGACTTTGTTCGCTGTCCCTGTTTACACGGAGCGAATTTAGCAGCTGCGTCCAAATACGCCAGCGACTAGCGACCAAATTCGCTCCGTGTAATATACCCTTTAGGCATCTGTCCGGTCCGAGGCGCACAGTTTTCCTGCGCCTCTGTTCCACCTCTGTCGCAATGTAAAATTACACAAGTCATCCGATATGCTTCGAGAAAAAGTGTTTTATGTTGACGAATATAAGCTACATCCTTCTCTGTATTTAGTTTCTTTAAAAAAATTGTTTTGCATAAAAAAATAAAAAATATTTACGGATTTGTGCGTGTTCTGATCTAACGCACCTTTCTCAATCAATTTTGCAGAAACTATTCGGTAGAAAAAAAATATTTTTCTGTTTCGTATAGCCAAAGGCCACTGCATGATATTGGACTGGTTTTCTTGTAGTTCTTGTCCATAGTTATTGTTAAAATAAAAATTAAAGTACAGCGCCGCGCATGTTTTGAAGATTTGCAGTGAAAAATGTAGTCGCTGGCCAGTTTGGTGCGTTTTAAACCATACATTACAGCTTGCGAAATGTAGCTAACATATCGAAATTGTTTTCAACGGTGGAAGCAGAGCCCTACCTCCTTCCACTCTGGAGAAAATACGTGAGATACGTTTGATGCGACGCGGTCGGCAGCTACGCGCCACACGAGCGGCTGTTTCCGCCCGCTGTGCTGACTGCGGAGCTGCCTCGTGTCTCTCTTCTTCGTATGCTACCGATACAGACCCAAGCTGGAAATGAACAACTTAGTGAAATAGAAAGACACCGAGATTCATAAACCGAAGATGCTGATTGTGTATTTTTACGGTCTACAGTCTCTGGTTTCTGTAAACTTTGTGGCAGGCAACACAACTATGTAAGGAAAAATTCCCGTTTCTTCTGATTGATGTGTTCGGCGAAGCCAGAAGGGACGCGCAACGATTTTTTTTTTTTTATCAGGAACCTTCTTCCATTTCTTGAAACACAATGTCCACCCCTTCGTGGAGCTTCAGCCCACTGATAAACCATAGATGATGCTAGGAACGTCTCTCGTCAGTATTCCTCAACCCGAATTCAATACTACTTTCAGAAATTCAACAATTACAAAAATAGTAGCGTAGCTTCATTAATTACTAACAAATATAATGGCTGCCGACAGAGACAAAATAGGAATGCATTGTAATAAAATACTGGACGTACAAAAAAGAAGCAAAAAGCAGACGTCAGTATCTTAGTACTCAGGACTATGGAACAGCTAGGAATAAAGACCTAAGTAAGGAAACACTTTGCGTGCAAGTGCAGTTAAACAAGGAAACTATGATTTGAAGAAAAAAAAATCAAATCGATATATCTTTCAATCTAAGACGTATGAAAAACGTACCAGGTGTAACCGAGAAGAAAAGTGTTTCTGGTCGAACGTACTGCACCACAGTCATGATTAAATGTGTCAGTTGTATAAAGATTCTTTCAGTTATTGAATAGAGAGGATTCGATACCAAACCTCAGAGGCAGCGCTTCGGGAACTGTGCCATGGCGCCTCGACTACCTGCCGGCCGTCCCTGTTGTACAGGGGATGGAGGAGGACTGATTTCATGCTCGCCACTGTGGCACCACCGTCGCGTTTACGCCAGAGGAACAGAGTGGGGGAAGCAGTCTGCCGTACACGCCAGTCAAATGTGTAGCTACCTTGCACGCCAGTATTCTTATGAGTGGAGCGCTACCAGGCTGTTACGCGCCGTGCGTTTACGCATAACTAATTTTGCAGAACTCGAAATCTAATTTGGAAATTCAAATGTTCGATACTGCGGTTACATGATAAGCCTGAAGCAATTTTGCTAAGCCCTTTAATGGCACTTTCCCAGTGTTTTATTCTTCCCGCATTATGGGGAAAAAGTGATTGAACATTACTACAGTCAAACGTGTAAAACACCTCAAATGGCTAGAAGTATTCCGAATGGCTAAATACGCAGCGAGTAATTACAAGGGATAAAGATATTGCTAGTTATCCTGACATAAGTTGCGTTTCGACGTAATTTTGAAAATTTTTGCTTTCCTTTTCTGAGTGATAGTCTGACGTTTTGGGTTTTGAGCCGTGGAACACCTGTCTCCGCCTGCATGAACAACAATCAAACTCTGACCGGCACTTTTGTTTGACAATACTACTCGCCCACTATCACTTTTCCAACATTTGTTTACTGTATAATGCAGGTGAATCCATGTTTCATCTAAGTAAACTACTGGTAGCTTTGATTCTGATGAACACCTGAGAAAGTATGGTCTTTTAGCAATAAAACAAAACAAAACAAAACGCTAATTTTGACACCTAAATCGAAAATCCATGGACAGAACATCGCTCCTAAGGGTTTCCTTGCTAGTTTTGAATCTCATTTCTGTTTGAGAAAAGTTGTGCAGTTTTCGCAAAGTTCGTATTCCTTTCTGTTGTTCGTAATGCCATAGAAATTGCTCCCTGATAATATATTTATTCATATCATCGGTCACATACTTATTGTGAGCTTCTTGCGTCTTCTTCATGGGCGCTAGTTTAACCGTAGCCTCACTGTACCCCGTCACGTGACCTAGTTGCTGGCACTGCCGCGTCACCACTTCGCCTTTGTTGCGTTCTCTACAACGAAAACTGCAGAATTCGTTCGGTAGTTGACCGAGGGAGTCAAGATTGGTCAGAAGAACTTTCACTGCGTTTCGCAAGAACAGAAGAATTGGTGCGTACGATTATCTTGCAACTTGCGATGTAATAGATAAGTGCTTTTCATATAACGCACAATTAGTATTGCGCATGCATGTTACTTATAAGTTAGAAGTATTTTTCTTATGTTACTTCAAAAATTGGCAAGTCGGCAAATAAGCACCCGTCGTCCCAAATGAATGAAAATAAAGCGAAGAAAAGTGAAGTGATACGGCGATGACTAATTTGTTACCCATTATTCCATAATCAGACATGACAGAACTGACACGTGTCGAGTGTCAGTTGTTTGCAATGAACAACGCAGTGCAGTGAGTTAATATATTTCTACTAGCTTTAGTATCCGTCGGTGCCCGAATGTGTATTTACTGCATCATTAAAAAAAAGGTAAAGCAGTCAACAATCCGAAGATTAGTTTGAACACCACAGTGCTTTACTATGCATGGTCCTATTTGGAGGTGGTATGACGTTACCTTCCTCCGACCTTCGAACTGACTTATCCAGCCAGTTGTAGGGGGACCTACAGTTTAACGTGGGTTCCGAACCACGGTGCTACTCGGTATTATGTTTCTCCATCTCCTTATTCTTCCTCTCTCCGTTGTCTTCCGCCCCACTCTTTGACCGTTTCCTCTTCGTCTGTAGTGAAATTTGACCTGAAATTCAATTTCACGCGGCTCAGTTCTAATGACTTCATCTCCTGAACAGTGTATGCTACAGTAATATAATTTTCCGTTTACGTGCAGTGGAATATAAGAAAATTTTCTGCCTAGTGTGTTGCAAAAAGCCGCGGTGGAGTAGCCGAGCGGTCTTAAAGCGTCTCACTGCGGAGCGCGCGGTTGCTCGCCGTGGAGGTTCGAGTCCACCCTGGGGCATGGGGTGTGTGTGTTTGTCCTTAGGTTAGTTTACCTTAGTTAAAGTACTTTGTAAGCTACAGACTGATGACTACGCAGTTTGGTCCGATAGATGTACAAACATTTGAACATGTTTTGTTGCAAAAAAGTTAGTGGTAAAGATGAAATAAATTAAAAGCTGATGCGGGATGGTGAGGTTTCTCATACAACGCATTGTTTATGACGTCATATATCCTGAACTATGTTTTTTTACTACGATATAATTTTGATGGTACATTCAGTGTTATATGTTCATACAGTCTGCAAAATGTGACACGTATAGGTTTCGTAGTGCAGACGTCTTAATTAAAACCTCTTCCTGGTGGGGTGGTTTCCGAAGAACCTAGTTGCCTATGGCTTCATATCTCCTTAACTACCATGATATAATTTTGGAGCTAAATTCACTGATTATTTATGGATAATGTTAGCAAATTATAAACAAGTAATAAATTAAAAAGTCACGCCTGATGTTGTAGTTCCACTGAATGTGAATGTAAGCAGATGGTAATTTTCGACGCCTGTGTCTATCATGGCATATCTCTTGAACTAACAGACGTTCAATGGTATAATTTCTTATGTTCATTGTGTCCTATATGTAGATACTACCTGCAAAGTATGTTGCAAACAGAATTAATAGTTAAAAAGTAATAAATTAAAAAGTCGTAGCACTTGCGTAAGTTTAATCGAATTAATAGCTAAAATGTGGTAAGAGAATAACATTTTTCCTTTAATCATTTTGTGGAGGATGTCGGCGAGAATAAGTTGTGTAAAGGTTTGAAACTGCATGCGATGTTTTTTGGACGTAGCTTTTATCATTTTCTAGTGATGGATGCACAAATTTGAATATTTGAGTGCAAAATGTTCAAATGTTTGTTAAGCTTAAGGGACTTAACTGCGGGGTTATCAGTCCCTAAACTTACAAACTACTTATGAAGTAACTTATACTAAAGACAACACAAACATCCATGCCCGAGGGAGGATTCGACCTCCGCCAGGGAACGGCCTCGCTCATCGGAGCATAGCGCCTCAATGCGCTCAGCCACTCCGACGCGGCTGTTTGAGTGCCGTCGGCTTCAAGACAAACTCACATTTTCTATGTAGTCTTGTCTTACCGTTTTCAGCTTTACACAAAATTTCACCTCTTAATGAGTAGAATATGACAGCATTATTTTTTTTTTTTTTTTTTTTTTTTTTTTTTTTTTTTTTTTTTTTTCGAAATCGTTCGATAGCTATGCGAAGTACTGAAAATCAAACTTTTCTTCGTCTTGGAAGCTGTAAGGTAACACACACACATCCGTTTTACAGTATATACAGATTTACTTTCTAATCCGTTCTTGATTACGTAATTGTGAAGCAAAAAGTTATGAAAAATAAATAGAGCTTCATCCCACTTGCTCGCTGTTATGAGAATCTTCTCGTTATCTCTGTAGAATGTAGATGCTATTATAAATCGCCTCGTCTCTGCTGCGCGCTACTTCTGAAATAGCGCGTTTAGAAGAATGTTATCAAAATTTACGAAATTGATCCTTAGTGAAGCATGAAGTCAGACCCTCCCAGTGGGCTTCATTTTCCTGAAATGTTTCCTTCGTTGTTATAAGAGAGGTAAGAAAACGAAAATATCATTAGAAGGGTAGAGAAAAACTAAGTTTCACAGTGTGCACAAAAGCCCAACTAGAGAGAAGGATGTAACTTTATTTTAATTTATTATTAGATAATTTGGATTGCAGAAATTAAATTTTTCAGGTACAGCCAATTCAGTATACTGCTTATTGGGGTGACAACTTCAAGCTCTCATTCTTCGTAAAGCATTTGATTCAGAAAAACATAATTTTGCTACATAATTTATACATATTACAAAATGTGTCTGTGTGTGTGGGGGGGGGGGGGGCGATATCAGTCAGACTTGGTACACATGTTCCTCACTATCAGAAAACATAGTTGAGGAGTTAAGACGACATAAGGAATGAAATGCGCTAAAAACTGCCACCCACATCATGCGATAATGTTACATAACTGCTCGTAAACTAATGGACCGATTTTAACAGAATTTTGTACACATTTTTGCCTTCAGGACACAATTCCTATGAGAATAAAAACCACCTACAATACATATTTATTTATTTATTTAATATGCCCCATTACATAGTAATATTAAACGTAATACTACAATACATATGTCAGGAGACGTGAAGTAATAAACAGTAAGCGTCACAAAAAATGCCCATCATGCTGCGTGTGATAAGAATTTATTCATCCACTACTGCGAATGAAAACACTTAGCCAAACTTTATCTCATTGATAATCTCAACAAAATTATGAAAGTGAAAGGGTTTACAGCTTACTACTTTTTCTCTGTTCGTGCAGCCACGAAAGTGGAAATCGTAAGACTATAACTTGTTAGAACGTTAATATATTTTTTTCAGCATTCGTCTGTGCGTGTATTTTTCTGCAACAAAAAACAGGTTGAAGTCGCACGGAACTAACTAGTAGTTAGAGTAGAACTTTAAATTTAAGTTTTTGTACTTTATTAAAAAGCTTCATTGCCACTTTCCTTTAGTTTTTTCTTTAAGAAATTGGCAAATCAGGGACGATGAAAGCCAAATGAACACTGACATCAACAGTTAGTTTCACGTAATCGTTCTTTACAGGCTGGATCGAAACATGTCCAAAAGATTGTCTGGCAGTGATTATAGAAAAAGACGGGCGCTGAAGGGTGGAAAAATAGATCCTGAAAGTATAGAAACTGGTGGAGCTACTGCAGCTACATCTTTATCTTCAGGACATGACCAGAAAGTTGACGAACACAGTACTGCGACCACCGCATACAGTACCAATGCTGACGGTGGGTCATCCACAACATGTTCAACAGAGCTCGCCTGGACTCAAGACCTGCTTTGCGACGATAGCTCCGCCATTGAAACATCAGGCAGGACTGAAATTAGGCGACCTGGTTCGGAAAATACCTGAGGAACATCAGTCGAGGTACTCACCACCGGAAAGGGACTGAAGGCGAGCCTAAATTGGAAGAGACAATTGATTCAGATCCCGGAAGACGGCCGGAAATAATTACCGACTGCATTCGAGGTCATGCGAGGTCCTCCCGAGCGCATTAAGGAAGCTGAAGAATGTCCTAAAAACGCGGTAAACCGGCGTTTCAGCCGTGAGCACGACAGCTATTCCTTGAAGAATTTAGAAAAAAGCTGATAGACATTGGTTGGTGTACTCAAAGAGCAAGGACGCTGTGTTCTGCTTTTGTTGCAAACTTTTTCCGTCCTCTACAGTAAAAATTGCAAAGAACGGTATAGCCGACTGGCGGTATCTTGCTTCGTATCTCGAAAGTCACGGGAAGTCTACCGATCATTTGAATTCACATAAAAAGTGGATCGTGTTTTCTGAGGGGATGAAAACGTCACGAACTGTCGACGCCCATCATCAAAGGCTTCTGAATACTGAAAGCGAACATTGGAAAAATGTTCTTGGGCGCTTAATAGCAATAATTCATTTCCTGGGTCGGCAATGTCTGCCTTTGAGAGGAAGTACAGATACACTCTTTCAGCCTGACAACGGGAACTTCTTGAAACTCGTTGAATTATTCGGAAAGTTCGACACTGTGATGATGGAGCACCTGCACAGAACAAACCACGGTGAGAACAAGGGTCATCATTATCTTGGAAAGGAAACACAGAATGAAATGATTCATCTTGTTGGATCTTCTATAACCAACAACATTCTATTAATGATGAAATCTGCAAAGTATTACAGTATAATTCAGGACTGCACACCAGATATTTCAAAAGTTGAGCAGATGACAGTTGTTGTACGTTTCGTCCAGGAGGCACGACTAGACGGGTTATACGATGTCCGAAATCGGGAGCATTTCCTGGGATTTCTTCCAGTGCCCGATTCTTGAAGCTCCACTTTGACGCAGGTCGTACTCAAGTTCTTGGGAGAAAAAAATATCCTATTGTGTAATATGAGAGGCCAAGGATACGACAATGGAGCAAACATGAAAGGAAGGAAGACTGGTCTCCAGAAAGGAATTTCAGATATTAACAAGAGAGCATTTTATGTACCATGTAGCAGTCACTCATTGAATCTTGTTGTCAACGATGCCGCTATGTCTTCTAAATATGCTGTTTCCATGTTTTCGACAGTGAAGAGCTTGTATGATTTCTTCTCGTCCTCCGTTCGACGTTGGGATGTCTTGAAGAAGTACCTCCCTAACAAGACGCTGAAGTCACTTCGCGGTACTATGTGGGAAAGTCGCATCGATGCACTTACTCCCCTGAGGTTTCAAATTGGAGGCATTTATGATGCACTGGTTCAAATATCAGGAGAATTCGATGGTATGACCGCTCACGAAGCAACGTCACTTGCGAATCAAATAAAAAATTACACTTTTCTCACTTCTCTGGTAATCTGGTACGACGTTCTGCTACACATCAGTGTAGTGAGTAAGACCCTCCAGACCATTGACACAAATGTTTCTGAGGCCGTGGAAATGCTTGAAAAAACGAAAGCAAATTTTGAGACCTGCAGAACAGATGAAAAGTTTGTATCTTTTTTGACGCTTTCCAAAGAATTGGCTACAGAATTAGAGTTAGATGATCTAACGTTACCACGGATTAGTGTTTCTCGGCGACGGAGTAAGAAGCCAATACACTTTACTTATGAAGGAAGGTATGAGACAATAGATGACCCAACAAAACGTTACAAGATTGAATTCTACTATTACCTTTTGGATAACCACATCTTTAGATGAGAGATTCAATCAAATGAAATCTCATTGTGATTATTTTGATTTTCTCTACGACATCGGCGAGCTGAAGAATGCACTTCCTGACAGCCTGGACACAAAGCGTAGAAACCTTGCAGCGATTTTGCAATATCATGGGTCAAGCGACATTGATGCACTAGAGTTGAGGGAACAACTAAAAGTGCTTTCAACATTGTTGAAACCTGGAATAGGTCCAAAAGAGTCTCTGAAGTTTATAGGAAGACATAATTTTTGATCTAATGTTAACATTGCTCTGAGAATTCTCCTAACACTCCCAGTGACAGTTGCGAGTGGAGAGAGGAGTTTCTCAAAACTGAAATTGATAAAGACATACCTCCGATCAACGATGAGCCAAACTCGTTTGAATGATCTTGCAACAATTTCGATTGAGCACGAGCTTGCAGAGGAGTTAATTACACAGATCGTGTGAAAGAGGTTGCACAAGCAAAAGCCAGGAAGGTTCTATTTGCCTAGTATGTTTTTAAATTTTTATATTATGTTCAGCGTCTTGGTTATTTACTGTGTTGCTTCTTATTTTGTTCAACATTAAATAGTTATTGTAAATATTGTTGTTCAAACCAAATTATCGTTAAATTGTAAATATATTTTGTTTTCCATTAACTACATTATCTGTTCACAACCATTGAAAAATGTTTATGTACGTTAACTGTGTTCATGCCGCGCGGGATTAGCTGAGCGGTTTAAGGCGCTGCAGTCATGGACTGTGCAGCTGGTCCCGGCGGAGGTTCAGGTCCTCCTTCGGGCATGGGTGTGTTGTTTTGTCCTTATGATAATTTAGGTTGAGTTAGTGTGTAAGCCTACGGACTGATGACCTTAGCAGTTAAGTCCCATGAGATTTCACATACATTTGAACATTTTTGTTAATTCACAAGACTTATTAAAATTAGCTAGATTTCTTCAGCCAGGTATGATTCCATTTTTGAGCTGGTGCTCAGCGACTGTCGTGTACAAATCAGTAGAGAATGTCACCAATCACTCGCAATTTTTGTTTTTATTTTCCAGATCAATATAGATTTCGGGCACAGTGTGGCTATTCTCAATGCGTTGAGTTATGTTTACATCTATACCATCTTGCTGAACGTAGCTGTCAAGATGGCGGTTTAGATGTAAGCACATATTAAAAGCTTTGAGACTGGCCTAGTAAGATTTGAAAAAAAAAAAAAAAAAAATGCGATTGATTGCTCAGCTTTCCTACAGATTTGTTTAAATAAAATTCCACAAACGTTTTGTTAAAAAAAACCGGGGGCGGCAATTTAGCAACTCGCACGGGGTGGCACTTGGGCTTGCGCTGGCCCTGCCTTCACCTTTCAACGATGTGAGGAGTCACCAGAAACGACACGTGTTTCGGATACCACATTAAGCTGTAGGTCCCCTTTCCCATGTTAGATAACTGGGGTAGGCTAGGAACATGGAAATCGCCAAAGTGGCGTCCAATTGAAAGACTTGCACCAGGCTAATGAGCCACGCGAAATTATAATTATTATTATTATCGAATATGTTCAAAGAAGGCATCTCGTTTTGTATTATAGAGTACTGAAGGAACGAGTGTTACGGATAGGATCGTTGCGACGAGAAATTTTCATGAAATTGCAATCGTCAACTTTCTCCTCCAACCGCGAGTGTTGACGCTTACTTACATACGAAGAAATGACCTTGATAATAAATTAAGAGAAAACAGAGTTTGAAAGGAAAGATTTTAGTTGACATCCGGGGAGACGTAAAAGCAAATAATCGAAAACAAGGAATTTTTACAACTGAACGACAATCACTTAATTTTAAGCTTGTGTAAGAGTTACTGCCAAGGGACGGAAATATATCTGAACTGTTTGCGCAATGAAAGCTTCAGTAAAAGAAATTCATTTCAATGCAAGCGTACAGTTTACAAAAAATGTTCAAATGTTTGTTAAGCTTATGGGACTTAACTACGGGGTCATCAGTCCCTACACTTACAAACTACTTACGAACTACCTTATACTAAGGACGGCACAAATATCCATGCCCGAGGGGGGATTCGAACCCCCGACCGTAGTGGTGGCCGTGCAGACCGTGACTGAAGCGCCTCAGTCCCCGCGGCCACCACGGTCGGCGTACAGTTTACAGGTTTAGATAAAATGACCCGCTGAGAAGGTGAACTACTGTACATAAAAATTAAGAACTTCCTTAACGAGCGGAACACCATTTGTTACCGAAATACAAGCAATGAAAGGTAAAAAGAATTGAGTCATTTTAATGGGCACTCAACTGCATGAAAGAGACGCCAGAAAAACTATATAATCAGCGAGGTTCCATTTTTGTTTCCAGAACATGAATTGGTTTTCACGCTTTTATAGTACTGTGAAGTTTCTTAGAATTCGCTGTTATCAGTTCCAAATAATGAAAGAGTAAATTTGGTATATTTGAGAGTCGTCAGCTCCAAGCAAACATAGTTTGTCATTGTAATACTTCCCTTAATGTGTTGATCTGAACATAACATTTTATCTCGTAGCGAGTTGATTGTAACAGCAATTTATGGTTTCAACTAAGGTCAATAGTTAAAATGGTCAAATGTTTGTAGAGTCTATGGGACTTAACTACGGGGTTATCAGTCCCTAAACTTACAAACTACTTATGAACTACTTACAACTAAGGACGGCACAAATATCCATTCCCGAGGGGCGATTCGAACCCCCGACCGTGGTGACCGTGACTGGAGCGCCTTAGTCTCCTCGGCCACCGCGGCCGGCGTCAATAGTTAACGCGACATAATGAAAATTAAATTTTTGTTGCTTCTCTAAGCCAACGATAGGCGTTCAACAAAAAAAAAAAAAAAAAAAAAAAAAAAAAAAAAAAAAAAAAAAAAAAAAAAAAAAAAAAAAAAAGGATAATTTCTATGTATATAAGTCCCATTCCGAATAGTTTACGCTACAGAGTACATTTAATGTGGATTGTAATTTATCTACACTTATTACAAAAAGTATGTATATATGTTCGACATTTCCTGAACTACTTGACCGATTTGCATCAACTTGGTACACGTATTTCTTACTATCAGGCGACAATCGCTATGGAGGTGAGAACCACATACGATACGTAGTTCAGGAGATATGAAGCAGATTAGACTACGCATTAACCCTGCATATAATTAATAAAATCGACAAACAGCAAACAAATAACATAACTTGAAAGGCATTTTGGAGGAAAAAAAAATCCCTCAATGCGCTTCATAAGAGGCCAAGAGGAACCATAGCTTAAACAAGAGCAAAACAAATACAGTACTTCCCTAGCAACATTATAATTTATCAGTGAGAGCAATGTGTACCTTTACGAGCGTATTGCACTGATTTTGCTGTATAATGAAATCCTGAAGCCACTTAAGGTAGTACCTAGTCGTCTGGTAACCTCTGAACTACTTCCATTTCTGAACCTGAAAAAGCTTTTTCATTACTAGGACTGCTGTCGCCAACATTTATGAGTAGCCGATTGACCACTAAATATATGAATCCATCCAAGGGCCACATTTTCCTTCTTTTGAACGTGTTGTTCGGCATCCTACAAGCGTTTTTCTGTAACAATTTCGTGCATAGCTTAAAAGTTGTATTGTTTCTCGCGACATAGCCTTTAACTTGGCTCCAAATTAGTTCTATGAGGTTAAGATCGCAATGGTATGGCCTAAGCACAACGTGTGTGACTCGCAGACTACGCAGTTTCACCGATAACATTCTCATCTACAAGGTGAGCTTCAAACTGTTTCAGTAATTCAACCTCGGTCGCAGTAGGATCGACATGTGCTCCCTTTCCCAGCAGCCAGTTTATAACGTCTTGTTTTCTCCATGAATATCTTGACCTACATTAACACTATGATATGAAGCATTGTCCATAATTATAACTGTTGGGCTCTTATCTTGGTAGAATATCTTTGAACCACTATAGGACCACTTCACCAGTCTTCATGATAATCGCCAGACTTTTTTGATTCAAATATCAACACAGCACCCTGCACAAACAACAGTTTATCCTGTATGCTCTATAATGATCTTTCTTTCCCTGACGGATATTTCAACCCCTGCGACAGACCTGCAACAAAAGCTTGTCTACCATCAGTCACTTTTTGTCAGTATACACGTTTTTAATGACATGCCCTACATTAACCCATGTTTCGTCAAGGGAATGGGTCTTCCGTTTCTCGCGTCTGAATAGTTTAATCTGCCGAAGATATCGCCTCCTCCACAAAGCATTATCCTCTCTGTCAGTAATTACGCTATTTCTTTTCTTACTTTCGAACTGAAAAGCAGTTTGTGAAATTTCGTTCTTTTAAAACTGTTCAAAAATGTTTGTCAAGATTAAGACGCTTAACTGCGGGTCATCAGTCCGTAAAGTTACAAACCACTTATGAACTACCTTATACTCAAGACGACAGAAACATCCATGCCCGAGGGGGGATTCGAACCCACGACGGGGAACGGCCTCGTGCATCGGAGCATAGCGCCTCAATGAGCTTGACCACTCCGCCGCTGCCATTAGACAATTCATCGTCGTCATTTACCGCCCGTAGCATCTTGTTTAACCCCAGCTTAGTAACATCCGTCAAAAACTGTCCGTCAAACTGTCAGTGAGCTATAATGTTTCTAGGAACAATTGATGGACAAGTGTACACGGGTAGCGTGTTGGTTCAGAATCACACTCGCCGAATTGACGGGTGTTACTAACAAAAGTTCAAAAACCCCTGAAAGACGGGTGTTAGTAGCGAGCGTTAAAACCAGCTGTTAGTAACGCAGGGTTATTGTAGGCGCCGCCGGCGCCTTTTTTTCTGAAGAAAAGTGTGTGAACCTTTGATAGCACAGTACTTCTGACAAAATCGTCACATTTTCCTAAAACACACGATTTACGTTTTCTTGTCTCCGCTAGAGTGGACAACTTACAGAACTGACTCTCTTTACGCTCACGCATTACACTTTGAAACGTCGGTGGATTTTGATGTCATTGCTGCAAGTTCCTTGCCCGATGACGACGGATACTTTTCGGACAACTTCTCAAAAACATAGAGAACTATACGTTTTTGAGCGCTTTCTAACGGCTTTCCTCTTGTATGTTTGATGTTCCATAATGCAACACGACTAAGATTCAGCCATTTTCACCGTACACGAGGTAAACTACGGAATGAGAAGAATAACAATAACTGCCCATATGAGGATTCGCGTAGTTTTCTCCAGTACTCACATCGATATAGGTACTTTACAGTTTACACCCACCTACCCTTCGGATGTATCTTCAAAATGATGTTTATAACTGAAAGTTTCTGTACATGAAGATCACTATTGACAAGCAGAGGAATGGTGAAAAGTGAAATTTTCACGTACTTTCTGTAATAAAAGAATTGATTTTCCTCCCCAAGCTAATTGTGTGCTTTGTATCTCAAACTGGTGCCCAAAAAGAAAAGGTTCTTGGATGTTTCGATCCATACAGTCATTGACCTGACTTCTATTTAAAAAATAGGATACCGTTCTTGTTTCTTTTCTTTTTTTTCCCTTTATATTCATCATTTGGCGGGGGATGTCGGGCCCCCCCTACCCCACCCGCCCCTTATATACGCCACTGAAGACATGTCCGGAACAGAAAATAAAGACGAAATCACTGTGAGATTCTATAGTTTCCAATTACATGAAACTACAGTTTACAGTCATTGGACATTTCACAATGTGGAGAGTGTGATTGGAACTACATCCTTAAAATAAAAATTAAGTATCATTCCTAGAAATGAGACTCACCTGTAAATAATAAACGATTTTCGGTATGCCAGAAGTAATTAAAAATTTAAATAATGATTAATGAGCTATTAAACAGGTCTGTGTCAATAGCACCTCACGTAACAATGATTAAACGCTTAGATCAAAATTTCAATTAAAAACAATCACGTACATATCGACAATGGTATTGTAATAGAGTGGCATTTCATGTTCAAAGGAGAAACTGATCTCGTATTTACTAGCCCAGCCGACATGTAGCCAAGAGAACTCGTCAAAACGTCGTGCTCAGAATTGTTCAGTGGAAGTGACTGTACGCTGACATATGATACAAGAAATACATGGCGCAAGCATACAGCATATTGACCAGCCAAACAATTAATGTATGTTAATGCTTTAGAACGTCTTAAAGTTTCATTAGTGGTAGTAAAATACTAAATATCTAATACATAAGTAGTATTATAATGGAAAGTCCAGGTTGTAATTAATAAAATGGCGATAAGGACAGTTTACAACTCACCGCAAAGAAGTGGCGACGAGCTGCGACAGGCACATACAAAAGACACACACATTCAACACTTCCAACTATCGCGCATGGCCTTCTTCAGAAAATGGAACACTCACGCAATCACACATGCAAACAGCACAATTCATACAACCATTACCTCTGGCTCCGCACTTCGAATCACGCTCTGCGGTGTGTGAATAGGGGAAGGGAAGGGGGATAGGAAGGTTGCGTCACGGTGGTGGGGATGGGTACAGCACGGCCTAGATGGGAAGTAAGGAGATGCAGCTTAGGAATGGAGTGGGGAGACGGGTGAGGGGGGAAAATAAAATAAATACAGAGATAAAAATAAAATACACACAAGCGCACACACGCAAACACACACACACACACACACACACACATAATAATAATTCTTTATTATGGCTTTTGGTGACAGTGACCATACAGCCAGCGGTTATTACATTGACAATATTACAATAGAATTGAGATTCTTACAATGTACAGCACAATATTAATAAGTATGTTACATCATATAGCCTTAGAATAAAAGTAGAGAAATAACATGTAAAGACATTAAACAATACATATTTAACAGTACGACAGATATTTGTAATACAATAAAAGTGCAGAAAGCATAGGACCAAATGAGAGGTGCAAAGACAAATAAAAGTCAAAATATAATATAAAATCACTTATGCGCACCACTCAAAATAGAAGAGGTTTAGGATAGAGAGGTAGGAACTGTAAGGTGTGGAAAAAAGGGAAGTTATCGTAGGTTGAGGCCTGGATGATTTCAGGATCTGAGAATGTACTGTATGCATAACTCCTTACTGTGCAGTTCAGATAAGCTGGTAGTGTGTGGGACGATCCAGATGGCCCGGGTTGTGAAGCAGATATTGACAGTTGCCATCCCTTCCACATCAAAAACTCCCTTACTGCACTGCGCAAAACTATGATTATATATTATTTATTTCAACAGACCTAATATGTGATCGTTCCAGTATAAGGTATTCGTAATTGTAATCCCTAGATATTAGCTCGCCGAGGGTTAGTTCTTGCAATTGCTGAATGAACTATACAAGCAAGTCCCTTACATGGTACTCACATTTACTGACTGAGGCTTAGTATTGCCGTTAGATAATTGGATGGAGACGAATCCGACAATTCTAGACCAGGGTGCGAAATTTACGGTCCGCAGCTCGCCATTGGTGACCGAAAATTGCCAGCTGACGATCTGGGCTTACACATAAATTTTATTTTCTGAAACCACTGGAACTAGGTTCAGAATTGTACCAGCCTGAAGAGGTAAGCGGTAATTATATTGCTGAACAAGGTAAGACTACATTTCCAGGTGTCTATATCAATATTTCTTTCTTTTAAAACATCCTTTCTCAATGTTAGACCTCTCTGAACGCCAGTTTTGTTTTGACATCAGGGTTCAAAATGTTCAAATGTTTGTTAAGCTTATGGGCCTTAACTAGGGGGTCATCAGTACCTAAACTTACAAACTACTCATGAACTTCCTTATACTAAAGACGGCACAAATATCCATGCCCGTGGGGGGATTCGAACCCCCGACCGTAGTGGCCGTTCAGACCGTGACTGAAGCGCCTCAGTCTCGTTTTATGGAAGCTCGAAATTTAAATGAAAATAACGTCTTAACTATTCATCTGACACGAATATTGAATAACCGAATTTGTAGAGAAGAAAATTCTCTACAACTTTGCTCTCTTGTGTTTTTTTTCATATCTCATATCGTTTCAGAGCTATTTGCAAAAAGATAAAAGAAACGGCTATTTTAGGATGTCTGTCTGTCTGTAACGTGTTCCCTGTTTTAAGACGAACCGTTCAACCGTTCAGTACCGAATTTTACGGACATAATTGTAGTCCGACAGAGACGAGAACCTCCCTTTTTTCAAATTTTTCGGACAAAAAATACGGTAGTAATGCCAAAAAAAGCCGTTTGTAATATAACTGTAATTGCAAACGAACCGTTCATCTGACACGAAAATTGAATAACCTGATTGGTAGAGGGGAAAATTCTCTACAATTTCGCTCTGTTATGTTTTTTTCATATCTTGCATCGTTGCAAAAATAACGGCGATTTGATGATGTCTGTCTGGCTGTAACGTGTTCCCACATTTTAGGTCGAACCGTTTAACCGATCGACACCAAATTTTACAGACATCATTGTTGGCTACCAGAAACTAGAACATCTTTTTTTTTTCAAATATTTCGGACAAGAAATACGTTAGTAATGTAATTTTAATTGCATAGAAATCGTTCATCTGACGCTAAAATTGAATAACCGAATTTGTAGAGGAGAAGATTCATGTATAACATGTTCGTAATACTGTGCAATTCGAATTGGATATACAACCTACAAATGTTCAAATGTTTGTACAGCTTATGGGACTTAACTACGGGGTCATCAGTCCCTAAACTTACAAACTACTTATGAACTACTTACGAACTAGGACGGCACAAATATCCATGCCCGAGGGGGGATTCGAACCCCCGACCGTAGTGGCCGTGCAGACCGTGACTGGAGCGCCTTAGTCTCCTCGGCCACCGCGGCCGGCAGGAGAAGATTCTCTACAGCTTTGTTCCCTTATGTTTTTTTCTCCATATCTGGTATCGTTTGAGAGATATTTGCAAAAATAACAGTTTTGACGCCCTCCACTGAATTAACGAAAACCAGCCGTTCGCAGATGTCACGTGACATTCCTCGCCCAGAACTCTCTCTGGCATAAACCATCTTGCGTTGCGTATTTGATGATTGTCTTATTTTAACTTACACGTTGTTATTTCAAAGCTAAGGCGCACTGAAGAATTAACAAAAACACGTCGTTCTTTGTACGATAAATGATAATCTAGTATCTACGAATGCCATATTAGCATCAATTAAGAACTGCCATGAAGAGTGTGAGATTAAAGACCGCAACTTCTAAGTGTTGGCCGTAGCGTAGTCGGCAATGCGTTAGACTGTCACGTGTAGGTAAATGGTTCAAAACCCGCCACTACCTAAAAAATTGTTTTTCCTAAAAGGGTTTCAGACACTCTTATTAATTAATTTTTTATTGTTTACATTATTATTTTGGTCCAAAATGTTTGCAAAAACTTATAAAACTACAAATCTAAAGTGGGCCGTAAAACACGTCAGTGTGATTTTTTTTTTTTCCACTGACACTTCCAAGCTGCCAGAATTGCGAATGGGCAGAGCTATCTGAGTTGGAGTGGGGTTAGACTCAGGTGATTCGTGTTTTTATTTGTGGCGGGATTCGTGTTTTTATTTGTGGTGGGTTCTTAAAAGTCTTGGAAGCGTTCGACTATTTCATATGTATGTTACAGGTAAGTATTTTCTTTAATCCTATAAAACACCTTTACACATCGTCAGCTGATTCATCCGCGAGAATTCAAATTTTCAAATGTTTGTTAAGCTTAAGGGACTTAACTACGGGGTCATCAGTCCCTAAACTTACAAACTACCTATGAACTACTTAATACTAAGGACGTCACAAATATCCATGCCCGAGGGGGGATTCGAACCCCCGACCGTAGTGGCCGTGCAGACCGTGACTGGAGCGCCTCGGCCACCGCGGCCGGCTCCGCGAGAATTCAAGCAGAAATGGCGCGAAAAACGTATTAGCAGAGCAAGTACCGAATACTAAATACTAAAAGCAGCGTACCGGACGTGGCTGATAAAAGATACACTGAATGATTTGCTAGTAATATCAGTGAATGTACCTCCCCTGTCTGAGTTTGACCCACTTGTGCCACTTATAGGTGGTACTTCTCAGAGAATGACAACGCTACACAAAAATGAAATGCTAGGCCGCTGGACTATTATTTGATATGGTATTATGAGTAAAGATATTGTTTGATCAGTGGCTGGGGGAGGAAGGCGAATTATTTCATAGATAAATGGGATGTGGCGACCAAAGTTGCTGGCTTCAGAACTGAAAATTCGCATTTTGTTCTAGACAATAGATCACGACGTGAAGGATCTCGGGCGTACAAAACCGGCAGAATCTTGACTAGATGGAACATTAATTGCATTCTCTACTACCTCTATAAAGGTGTGCGCAATTAGATTCGGTGGAAGATTGGGGCTCCGTAAATTGCAATTATATCCTATGCAAACGCGCTAAGGCATGCGTGGGATTGCTATGTGGACAATCAGCGGTAATGGAATACCATAAATCTCCAGAGGACTTGTCGCCGTAAGTACAACCAGAAATAGGAAGACATTCCTCGACGTTTTGTGATTGTGTTCTGAAGGAATATGTCGCAAGACGCGAAATGTAGATAATAGTATTGCAGATTTGGGATATTGTATTGGTTGTTACATCGGATGGACAATCGGCGCGAAGTGTGCCTATTTTTGTACATACGTATTTGCTAAAATATATAACATGCTTTTCGAAGAAAACTATTCAATTTCTGGCTACATGCTAAAATATTTTTCGTATAAATTATCTTAAAACAGCAACAAATAAGCCGAAGAAAAGGAACAACCAGAATTAAGGTGAAGAAGAAATCAGTATCTGATTAGTTTTTTTCCATTCACATTCAGTAACAGTAACTCCATCACGAAGCACAAATATTTAGTGTTATTGTACGTATCTGAAGTTTTTTACTGTTCATCTCGAATCCTCAGAAGTAGAAAAAAATTATTATGTTTATCCTTTAGTTAGATACATGTAATAAGAGAACAATCGCGTTTCGAACATGCGACGCGAAAGTATGAAGTCACGAACTACCCTGGGCCCCACGTTACTGAAATGGTGGGCTAAAATGTTTTGACAGTAGTTTTCTCAGAAACGGTCGAGCAATTACGGACAACTCGAGACACTTGTTCGATTATTTTCACTCCACTTGTACTGAGTGGAATACCAGGAAAATCGGGTTATGGAGTCTATTTATTCTCCTCATTAGCACAGCATATTTCAGCTCTTGAAAGGACTTCAAAAACATTGAGGGACCGGACTTTGGTTCAGCATCCGGACATCGGCTGTCTCCCCACTCCCTCCCTCCCTCCCTCCCCCCCCCCCCCCCTCTCTCTCTCTCTCTCTCTCTCTCTCTCTCTCTCTCTCTCTCTCTCTCTCTCTCTCTCTCGCACACACACAGAAGAGAGAGAGAGAGAGAGAGTGAGAGTGAGAGAGAGCAGCTGCCGTGATTTTTTATTCACCTGATACTGCAGTCTGAAACAAAGAATGTCGTTAGTCTTAAGCCCTTCGTGACAGTTGATATTGTAATAGAGTAATACTGCTTTACATTTCGCAGATGTAACAAGATTTTTCTGTAGTAGCTTCTTTACTGTCGAATTCGTAAACCCGTTGCTTACTGCAACTTTGTTTTTATAACAGATCGAAAGTACGCCATTTTAAGTGGTTTAGTCTGTGAGGACGTAGAATCAGTATAAAATAGCCACTTTATACACGGTTTTACCCACCCCTACCCCATCTCCCCTTTACCTTCATTCTATTTTTCCAAATACTCACCCCTCCTATTCCTGCCATCTTCTTCTCCTCCTCTTTCCCTCATCGTTGCTATTCAAAAAGAAAAAATTAAGAAGTTAGGAACTTACTTCAAATTTTGTGGTAACCACGAAGTTATCTCACAGAAAAGTAATCAAATAACGACACAAATAAATACCGTTATTCACATTCTTCATTACTATGATTTTACTTCCACTGTTGACAATATCATCGACCTAGAGGTTGTCTCCGGTATGTATGTTTTACTGAAAATAAACTATTTAAAAAAACGTTTTACTTTCTTGTGGCATGTGATTGGTACTCAGGTCAGAAGTTGGTTGCACTTCAGTTTTCAAAAAAAATATTCAAATGTTTCTAAAGGTATAGGACCACACTGCAGTGACCATCGGTCCATAGACTTACAAACTACTTTAACTTATACTTAGAAGAACACACATAATCACACACTCATGTCCGAGGGTGGAACCGCCGGCGGGAACGGCCGCCCATCAGTGTTGCCAACCGTAGGGACATGTCCCTATGCGTAAGGATTTTTGACTCTTTTTTTCCAAACTTTGGGGACATATTTGCAGAACGTAGGGACATTTCTCAAGGACAATGCAGAATGAAAGTATTTTTGTTTTATTCAAAACAGTTACAATTCATTGTATGATAATGTTGATAAAGGGGAAATCACTCAACACGTAAGTAGATTTTTCTTTTTCTTTTTTAAATCAGTTTACAGTTTGGTCTGTAGGGACCTTTATGGCGAACGTAGGGATTTTTGACACTTCATGTAGGGACATGGTTGGGAACGAGTTGGCAACACTGCCGCCCATACATAACATGATGCATATTAGACCACGCGGCCATTCGTCGTTTGTTTTACTATGGGAGAAGGCAAGCTGCGGAGGAAAACATGCTCCGTCTCATTGTACAGTGCAGGCAACCCAAATATGTGTTTCGAACTTCCATTTATGCAACAACGCGCACAACGGATGTACTTGCCAGTTTGTGACAATGATTTTACTGTTTGTATTGACATGTTAAATAATGAAAAAACGATGAAAATAGCGCAACAAGTATCATAGCGACAGGACTGCTTAGTTACAAAGTAGATAACAATGTACAGAAATCAAAAGTTTGAAGATAAGCATTCCATTGTTGTTAGTAATCCTCAGGGACATAACATAAATGTCCGTTGGACTTTATAGCGGATATATTTATCCGAAAATGTAATAACAATACGTTGTTTTACACGATGTGTCGGGAAACGATTTCGACTGTACTTCCAAATTCATAGGCTGAAGAATCTCCCGATGAAAGAGAATTGTTATTAGAACGCACCGCTATCGTCGTCATTGCAGTTTATATCTTTACTCCTGCTTTATTGGTCTTTGTAAGTACCGTCTTAAACCTTTCATTCCCAATCCCAGTTTTGTTCCTCGACAACAACGAATTAAACGCTGATTTATACCGTATTTTGTGTTTCAGTCCTTAACGTCGCATTGTTGTTAACGAACAACATGCTTCTACTGTGACATTTTGCGTACAGTGTGTAGCCATTTCGTGGCTGTGAGTGTGGTTCATGTTATTTTATTTCAGCAATGTCTTGTCTTGTCTTTGATGCTGTGGCGAAGATTATGTTAGCATTATTGATCCGACAGTGTTAACTATCAACAAAATAACTTCCAAGTAATAAAATACTTCGATACAAACGTCTGTGTTGTGCATGAAATACATGACATAAAGAAACAATAGTTCGTTAAAAATTTTTAAAACGCATGTTTTGATGTTAACTGAACTGCATTAATACAAAAACACTGAATTTTAATTTTTCCAATGCTGAATTCATAATGTGGGAATGAAAGTGTTAACAACATTGATCGAGAGTTAGTATAAATTAATTTAAAATACATAGTTTGAAGTTGTGAGCTGGGATACACGTGAGATATTTTTGCTCTGACAGTTTGGTACTCGCAGAGTACTTAACCTAGGTGCGAATTTTCATAGTCAGGTACTATCTGAGAGTTATTTGAAAGCAATGCCGAAAGCGTTTACACACAACTAAGTGATGATACATCACTCTCCGCAAGATTTTCCAGTTATGTGTGTAGAAAAAAACACGTATACCCTTACGAAACAATACTTTTTCTGCTTTTTAACATAGTACTCTTGAACATTTATGCACTAAGCTACAAAGATTTTTATTCCGGCTGCAAGGAACACTTTATCTTCATGTTTGAACCAATTTCCCACAAACATTTTCACGTCCTCGCTGTTCTGGAAGATCTTCCCACGTAATGCTTCCTTCACTGCACCAAAGAATTTGAAAGCACTAAGTGCTAAATCAGGACAGTAAAGGGGACGAAACAGTACTTCCTAACCCGTTTTGTCGATGGTTTCACGGGCCATTTGAGCAATTGGAAGACGTGCGTTGTATTGCTGGAGAATTACACCTGTCTCACCTAGTTTAAAAGCAAATCCGAGTAGTATTGGCTGTTCATTGTATGCTGCTCTTCGAGGTAATCACAGAAAACTGGACCTCCAGCATCCCAAAACACTATCAACTTGTATCAGTTTTTCCTGCGGATGTTTGGGTTTTGATTTTTTTCTTGACTGGTGAGTTGGTGTACTTCCACTCCATGCTATGTCTTTTTCATTCTGGTTGATAATAGTGAACCAAAGTTACATCACAAGTTAAACTTTTGTTGAGGAAGTACTCATCTTCTTTGTCATAACGTTTCTTTGCTCTGTGCACATTCTCAACTTTGTCTTCTGGTGTATCCGTGTGTAGCCACGTCAACACCTTTGGGACCCATCTTGCACATGTTTTGCGGTACCTCAGCGTGTTACAGATAAATATTATGAACTCTACCAGTACTAACTTGAACCTTATCAACTATCATTTTCACAAGTGAGGGAGTTAAAACTGCAACTAGCCGTCAGAACGGTGTTCGTAAGTCACGGAGTAGCGACCATTTTTGAACTGCTCCATGCACTTGTAAAAATATGCACAATTCATACAACCTTCACCATACTTTTACACATTCTACAGTATTTCACTGGTTTTTCGTCTTCAGCAAGTAAAAAAACTAACACAATTGTGCCCAGTAATGTGGAACTTTCAAGTGGACCTCCGTCTTGAAATGTATTTTTGAGGTTATAAACAAAGCAGTATTGATACATCAGCTAATTACCTCGGCATAAGCCATAAAAATACCAAACTTGTCCTAGCAGCAGCTTTTTCCTCAGACCAATTTGTCATTTGTCTCTTTCGTGTTATTTTAGATCTGACGAAGTACGACAATCTGGAGTTGGCAAGCCACGTTTTCCCTCAGCAGTGTTGGTACAACAAACAGCGAAACCCAGAAGGCAGATGGTGTCGATATACTGAAACCAACAACTAAATCACGTGACTCGGTCAGGCAGCCGTTTTCGTCTTGGCGAGCTGACATTTATAGTTTTTCTAAAAAAAAAAAAAAAAAAAAAAAAAAAAAAAAAAAAAAAAAAAAAAAAAAAAAAAAAAAATCAAATGTTTGTTAAGCTTATGGGACTTAACTACGGGGTCATCAGTCCCTAAACTTACAAACTACTTACGAACTAGGACGGCACAAATATCCATGCCCGAGGGGGGATTCGAACCCCCGACCGTAGTGGCCGTGCTGACCGTGACTGGAGCGCCTCAGTCACCTCGGCCACCACGGCCGGCTATAGTTTTTCTCATTTATAACTGAAATCAAGCATTGTTTTTAACAATAAAACATCTTATTGCATTCTTATTATTTCTTTGCAGTTACAGATATTATGGTGATTGTTACAGTTTTTACATGTGCCGAGGTGAAAAATAGAGACAGTTCTCTTTACAAGCAACAGAATTTCAGTACTTAAGGAAACTACTGTTTGGCCACAATAACTTGACGATTTGCGCGGTGCCTTCTGGGAGATCCATTACGGCTACTGCGGGGAGTAAAGGGTGAGGGGAAGGACGTTTGCTGCAGTGTTGAAACCGTGACTCAAACAATGTGTATAATAATCTTTCGCGTCAAGGACCATTGTAACGTTGGCAGCACTTGTAAATAAAAGAATAAGTTTCAACTAGTACCGACATTCGCCGCTTGTGGCAGCACCAGCAAAATCGTCAAGTTATCATGGCCAAATAATACTGTTGTTGCGCAGTGAATCTTTTTGTTTGCAGCTTCCACAGGCGTAGAAGACGAAATATCAGTTTAACAAGCAGCAACAGTTTTCTTACGATTATTCAACAAAAGTGTGAAATGTGTCTATATAATTAGTGAAATCTGTTTGTATCCATTTATATCCGAATTTTACAAATTGCAAGAGTCATATTATATGGCTGCTGCACATACAGTAATGCTAGTGCGCAAAACAAGCAAATATTGGCTACTTACATTAAAATAACATGATGGGCTAACATTACAAGCGCATTCGACTGTTAGAACTGTTTTCATTGGTATAATGAACAGTTTGTATTCATCTTGAACTGAGTATAACGCTAGTAATGAGCAAATCTTCAGCAGCACTGCACTCTAGCTCTCAGTGCTAGGAAAACATTGTGTAGTCGGGTGTTTTTTTCTTCGTCAAGAAAATTGTTTACATGCTTGTACTTTCGTTAAAGGGTTGGGAATGTAATTCTCTTCTGGCTACATCAGAGTCGCCATTCGTCTTCCAAAATATTAAAAGTACTTCCATACCTCAACGACACGCCCAGGCGCTCTTTCCAGAAGCTTTATCATCTTGCAGTTGACAAGATTATAAATCTTCTAACATATGAAAATTAATTTGGTTTTTGTTCGTATTTTATGCAAGACCATACCGTACATCCGATTGTGACAAAACTTCGCCGGCCGCGGTGGCCGAGGGGACTGAGGCGCTCCAGTCACGGTCTGCACGGCCACTACGGTCGGGGGTTCGAATCCCCCCCCCCCCTCGGGCATGGATATTCGTGCCGTCCTTAGTATTAGCTAGTTCGTAAGTTTGTAAGTTTAGGGACTGATGGCCCCGTAGGTAATACCATAAGCTATACAAACATTTGAAACATTTTGGAACAAAACTTCGTACATTGCATTGCGCAGGATGCTTTACGATTAGTCACTTCGTTTCTTACGCCTTCACACTGAAATGGCTAGACGGATATGAATGAAATTTGAAACAGAGGTAATTAATACATGGACTACCTTTCGTTAGCCACCGCATGGTGCATGGCGGAGGGTACCTTACAGTGGGTTAATATGTTAGCTACTTCTTCATGCTGGAACAGCTGGACGGAATTGAATGATATTTTGAATGCAGATAGCTTATCCCCGGAATTAACACATGAGCTACCTTTGGGAAGCCGGCCGCGGTGGCCGAGGGGACTGAGGCGCTCCAGTCACGGTCTGCACGGCCACTACGGTCGGGGGTTCGAATCCCCCCTCGGGCATGGATATTTGTGCCGTCCTAGCTCATAAGTAGTTTGTAAGTTTAGGGACTGATGACCCCGTAGTTAAGTCCCATAAGCTCTACAAATTTTTGAACATTTTAACCTTTGGGAAGCCACTGAACGGTTCGTGACGGAGGGTACCTTACAGTGGGTACTTTTGTTACTCTTCACGCTGAAACGGCCGGACAGAATTGAATGAAATATAGACTGAAGACGGCTTATACCAAGAATTAATACATGGGTTTCCTTTTCGTAAACCTCCATAGGTGCATGGAATAGGGTACGTTACACCTCGGTTGCACAGTGGTAGAGTGCCAGACTACAAATCCAAAGGTCGCGGGTTCGATCCCCGCCAGGTCCTAGGATTTTTATCTGTCTCTTTCCACTTCTTTCCCCTCTGGCACTATTGCTCATGTGAAAAATACCGAGTAGCACCGTGGTTCGGAACCCACGTTAAACTGTAGGTCCCCCTATAACTGGCTGGGTAAGTCAGTTCGAAGGTCGGAGGAAGGCAACGGCATACCACCTCCAAACAGGACCATGCCTAGTAAAGCACTGTGGTGTTCAAACCAATCTTCGGATTGTTGACTGCTTTACCTTTTACAACATACAAACAAATTGTTTCATGGTCACCATGAAAGTCAGCATGTAAATGTATGGTTTCATTAAGGAGATATTTATAATCTGCAAGCCAGTGAATTTAGTATGGCGGAGGGTACCTGGCGACTTTGACGTCGTTTGACGTCACCATGAAACTTGTCGCATATATGTATGTTTTCATATAAATGAGGGAGAGGAGTAGGTGGACGAGGAGACGGACAGAGGGAGGGAAACAGAGGAGAGGAGGAGAAACAGTTAGGGGTGAGGAGGAGAATGAGAGAGAGGAGATGGTGACAGACAGATCAAAGGAGGTGAACGAAGGGAGGGAGAGGAAGAAAAGGACAGAGAAAGGGCCAGGAGAAACGGGGGGGGGGGGGGAGCAGTTGGACAGAGAGGAGGGGAACGAGATGGACTAATGGAAGATAGAAATCTCATATATATTTGTTCTTTTTGTATGCGCTGTCATAATGTTCATTGCGATAAAACTTTGTCAACTTACTTCTTGCTCTTACGCGAAGGTTATGGACATAGTGCGGTTAACTACAATAGGTGGCGCGCGTGTCGTACCGGCAAATGTATATGAAAGGCCATTGAAGTATCACATGTAATTAAACAAGTACTTTCAAATTTCAAACGTTACTTGCACAGTTGTTTCATCTGCGGCAGCAACGCACCGGGTACCAGACAGTATAATAATGAAGCACTGATTAGGCATTTCAAGCTTTAGCGGAAACCGGTAGGATGATTTCGAATGTTGAGAGTAATGGTTTAAACGGTACCGGTATGCGTTGATGGTGTTCTACAGAAAGAATGCTTCTAAGCTCTTTACTAGGAAGGTAGGTACCTAATTATCCAATTTTAAACCAAAATAAAGGTACTCCATCACCATTAGAACAAGCTTACAAAAAGTAACGTTTCAGTGTCTTATATTATAAAATTGATACATTATCGTTTGAAATCAATAAAGTGAACGATTTATTACTGTACATTATTAACGGAAAATAACGAATGCGCACTTAAAACGTAGGAGTTGTGAAACGTATAGTTTAAAATAGGACTCTGTAAGTTATCTTTTTTTTATCATCTTACTTCAATGTCTCATCCAGATCCGTCAACTTGGAGGACATCGTTGAAGTCGATCTTGTACAGAGGACAGTATTGTTGAGTTTGGACATGACTGAAATTACACAAGCATTTTACATCATAGTTATGGGAATATGGGGTTGTAATCGATCTTTCGAAGAACTTGCGATCTAGCGATTTTATTGTTTTCGAGATTTATTCTGGCGTTTCTAATGCATTACGGATTTTAATAATTGAAGTAGTTGTGAAACGCGGATTGCATATAACATTGCAGGATGCACGTACTATGTAGTAGCTGCACTAAATTAGTAAACGAAGGCCAGTTCACGAGTTTTCGAAAATTCCGTTATCTACTCAAGTATGTTGGTAATGTCTCCATATAGGTTTTGACGCTTCAATTTACTCTTACGATAGCTACAGTGATTTTGGTAAAATTTTACTTGCGGCAACGACTGTGTAGTTTGATGATGTTGGCAAAGACTATTAAATTCTCTTTGAAAACCCAGTAAAATAGAATGGGATGGAGGGAAGATAATCTATTATGTTAACCATTAAATGTAAATAGTTAATGCTGTTCCAGCACTAAGGTTGACAGGTTCTTCTATGTACCCTTATCCGGTCCGTAAATTAATTGCCTTTATAAAGCGAACGTTTCGTTGCCAACATTAGCATACTACGCCACCTTTTCTGTTAGTAAAATTTAACCGTGTTTTGTGTGAATTATTTCGTTTTTAGGCATTTAATGTTCTAATAATTTTCTTCACTGTTTAATATGAATGGATACCATTTTGTTTTCAACCTGATTAAAAGCCAGTAAAGCGTGTAATGTGTGAACAGACATCGAATTCTCATTTGCAGATCACTTCGTTAATCATTACAGTCTCTCATAACCAAATAAATATGTATTTGGTTCCGAGACACGTAATATTTCTTGAAGAACTACAGTTTCTCTTTGACTGTCACATTCACTTAAAAAACAGCGTAACTTATGAAAATACGATCACTGTATTGGAACGAGTTTGCACAAATACCTACAATAAGAGTACGTCTTTCATAAAACTATCAACTTATGAGGAGAGCTGTGGCTTGTTTCTCACACAGGTTCAGCCCTTACATTCCCAGGAAGACTCTATATTGTATCTAGCTTTGTGTCGTTTTAGGAAATCCTTAAGCCAGGTCGAATGCTGGTAACATTTGCACAAGCCCTAGCAAACAATATAAGTCACTGTATCCTTGTTAGTAGAATGTGATCATCACGAGCATAAAATTTTAAAAATTCAAATTCGAAACACCTAAATCTCCTGTAGAATTAGAACATTAGCCAATTATTACAGTAAGACGTTGCAAAAAAAGTTAGAAATTTATTTCTACCTTGCTTGATTATAAATCCATGCTTTGAAGCCAACAATACCGCATGGGAGATGCTGATATTAACAATCTATGTGCACGTCAATATAACGTGATCGTCTGATGCAGTCTTAAAAACATGGTACACACACGTTTTAAATCATTTTTAATAAATCCAAACGCGATAAAAGCACTTGAAATATAGTGCCAGAGAATATGCACTACGAGTTTTCATGCAGTCATCACTGTGACTGTCTATGGCCAGCGATGTCTTATATTTGTTGTCAGTCTGATGTGTCACTGATTGACGGGGCCAGGAATCGCATCTGTCATAACTGATATCGAATGAGCCGTCACAAAGAAGAACATCATGGAAGCGTAACAGGTGAACGAGTCATATTTCCGTGGTTTTACGTTTCTTTCGAATTTAGCCAGTGGTATTATCGAAAAAATAATCAAAGTAACCAGCCTCTTGTGTTTCCTTTAGGCAACGATCTGTTTGTGTCAGAAATTACCGATAGTGAGGTTTCAAAATCTTGCCTTTGATCCACTACTCAGCATGTCAACATTACACTTACATTGTAGACTGTTGTCTCTCTCTCTCTTTTTTTCTCTCTCTCTCTTGACACAGTGTTCGTGTTGGATTATTTTTATTGTCTGCGATGAATATTTTTTCCTTGTTACGTTTCATGGTTTGGTACCATTCTTAGTAGTGAAACCACTGTGTCTGACAGAAAAACTCTGTATAGTGTGACGATTCATTTAATATGACGTAAATCTGCGGTTTTGTAAGTTTCACTATTGAATATCTGCTTTCCCGATGAAAATAGACCATTCATCGGAAAGAAATCGACTGAAAATGTTGTAGTTGAATGGGTGTACTTCCATTATAGTCACTGAAGTTTATAGTTGAATAATACAACGGATAACTTGTAAGCAGTATTAATACTTTAACTAAGCGTAAAGATAGATGAGAGACGACTGGTTTCGGACGCTTAAGTGCCTTTCTTCTGGTCTCTATACAGACAAACAAGTGGATCGGTATACAGTAAAGGCTATAAAACTTACAAAAGTCGGTTACAGAAATTTGAAGCAGTAACACTTACGTTTTAGTATTGCGGCTTAATGAATGTAGCTACATGCTACTAGGAAAATCAACACTGAGTACAGAGATTATGCCATGAATAACAATCAGCTGCTAACAAAGTATCTATCGATGCTCTGATCCCACTTAAAGTTTCCATATAATCCTTTTAGTAATGTCTCATTGGCTTCCTAAAAGTATTTCACTTTTTTCTTACTATAAAAGTGTTTTCTGACCTACTAGCTTAAGGATTTTGTAAGTGCTCTTATTTATTGGTGCTTCAACATTTAAAAAAAAAAGTGTTTTGTTCATTTAAAAAAGTTTTTTTTTTCGAATCACTTCCATTAGAATAACTATCTCACAATAAATCCGCTAAAAGAACGACTTTGCCCACCAAGTATTCAGTTCGTAGAAGCGGCCGAGCGCATTGAGGCGCTATGCTCCGATGCGCGAGGCCGTGCCCCGTTGGGGGCTCGAATCCCCCCTCGGGCACGGATGTTTGTGCTGTTTTTAGTGTAAGGTAGTTTGTTAGTTTAGGGACTAATGACCCCGCAGTTGAGTCCCATAAGATTTACAACCATTTTTTCAGTTCGTAGGAATGTTACTCAACACGAATGTTTGCATTCGCCAGCTGGCTTGTGACACGAAAACGAACAACTCTTGAATTTCTTGGGTGGCTACTGATACAATAGCATTGTTGCTACCTTTTGGAATGTGGTTGAATAAAAACACGTAGTAATAAATTTATGCAGTTTTGTTAAGAGACATGAACGCAACCGAGCAGCTTAAGTAATTGTTGTTTGTAGAACTTATGGGACTTAACTACGGGGTCATCAGTCCCTACACTTACAAACTACTTATGAACTAGCTATTACTAAGGACGGCACAAATGTCCAAGCCCGAGGGGGGATTCGAACCCCCGACCGTAGTAGCCGTGCAGACCGTGACTGGCGCGCCGCAGACCACTTGGCCACCGCGGGCGGCTTTAAGTAATTGCGACAATGCTTTTCATGCTTGTTTCTTGTGAAGACATACCGAATTATTACTGCATGGAAAGGGTTAGGCCTCCAACATTGTCAAACAGCCCTGACGTTAGGACATTCAGTTATTGTAGAAAATCTTTGAAATTGGATTTGCAGTGTCGGTTGACGGATGATAAGAGAGGGTGAGATAGTCATAGAGAGAAATTCTCTCATGCATTCTGTACAATTAATCAGTATCAGTATATTTATATTGCCGCTATTCGCAGCCTAATCGCCATTGATCCTTGCCTGTCGAGTCTCCTTCCAATACTCGATTCTGCAGCTGCTCTTGAATATTATTTGTCCATTTTTACGTGGTCTCGCTCGCTTAGTTCTTTGTGGTGGAATCAAATCCATGCTTGTAATGGTATGCTTCCCTGTTGTTTTCATACAACATTTTACTATGATAATTGCTGTCATACGTTTTACATTTGCAAAAATTTTATTACATTTGAGAAGTTTGTTATGCCCAAATACCCTTTATTGTAATATCCCCCACTATATGCGGATTTTACTTGCCCTTTGTCACAATGAGGCGTGTGACTTCACGAGACCAGGGAAAACAATCTCGTATCTCAGTTTAGTAACTCGTTTCTGACTTTGTAGTTCAGTGATGGTTCCGAATGAACTTCGAACGTGGTCTTACACCTGGAATATAATGACGACTGTCGCAGCACCTATGTAGCCCACTCTATTGCGTCTAGTGTTTGGTAACTTTATCATCATCTGACACTTGCATTTCTTTTTGTCTAGTTCTAGAATTGGGTCATCCGGCGCCAGCATCGTCGGAATTCTCTGTTCTGCGAGTTCGAATATTCCAGTAAGTGGACGATATTCAACGAGTCTTTTCACTTCAATTAACACTTTACAATAGTTGTACATGGAATGTTTGAATATTTGTGATTTCTCGTGCAATAACCCACACTTGCCTTACGAGCACTTTGTCATTGTCGTTGTTTCACACGTGTTCCACGCACTGCTTTTCAATTAACACACTCACAGTTTGTCGTAGTTTTATATCACCGTTTGACATGATTGCTCGTTTTATTAATACAGAGTTCGAGCGCTGGTGATCGTCGAATTTTACAAGCCTGGAATACGTGTACTTATGAAGGCTAATTTTTCATTGAATGAAATTAGTGTAATCGCTATTATAAAATAATCAACAATAAAACAAAGCAAGTAGCTGTGTATGTGTCTTGCAGATTTGGAATTCATCACCAGCTAGGCCTATATTGAATCTTTTTTCTAGCATCGCGCCTAAGTCACCCTCAAGAATTCCTTAGAACAAAGCCGTCTAGAAGGCTTAATATATTTATTTATTCGTCGTTGAACTTCCATTACTGGAGGAAAATATTAAATGCCTAACCGCATTCTATTTCATTCTTATAGTGTTTTTCTATTATGAATTGTTAAGGAGAGCATTTGTGAACATTGATAGAGATACCGAGGCACCTGAATTGAACTTGTGATGGCGTTTCGTGTCGTACGTGTGGGTGTATTTTATTATTGACGGCATCCTTATAACACGGTCTTTTGTCGTGTCTGGAGAAATTGATTAAATGGAAATAATAAATTTTAATAAATCTTAGTTTCAAATCTCGAAATTAGGACCAGCACGTAGCTTGTTTAGTTCTATCTGTACGTCTATTAACAATACTTTCATCTGAGGAAAATAATCTTATTTGAAGAAAGGTGTTTCTGAAGGCTTTGTCTGGGTTCGATAAATTGACGGTAGGCCTAGTCTTGTGTGGGATCACTGTAGCCCAATCAGGCGGGAAAAATTATTGTCTACAAAAGGCTGGTTCAATGCCTGATTGACCTACAGTTTAATCTGCTAGGGAAGGAGATATTTATATGACATACACGAGTGCCGCATATTAGCAAGTATCGTTTATACTACGTATGGTACATCGCACTCTATTTCAAATAGAGCACTTAAGATGAGTTACTTACCTCAACGGTACACAAGACCACTGCATGAATATATATATATAAAAAAAAAAAAATGTTTGTATAGTCTATGGGACTTAACTACGGGGTCATCAGTCCCTAAACTTACAAACTACTTATGAACTACTTGCGAACTAGGAAAGCACAAATATCCATGCCCGAGGGGGGATTCGAACCCCCGACCGTAGTGGCCGTGCAGACCGTGACTGGAGCGCCTTAGTCCCCTCGGCCACCGCGGCCGGCTGCATGAATATCAACTAGCCTGTGTAGTAAGGTACTGTTTTGAGGGTGGAGTTCACGAAAGATTTTTGTGTTTTGTTCACTTACAAAATCATACGGGAGCAAGTCTTACGAAGCTACTACTAGATCTCTTTAGATAACACAATGTCAGGGTAGAAGATTGTTGTTCGCAGTCCCATGACAATGCCAGTAACATGAGTTGAAAAGTATTCGGCAGGTTAAATGCAAAAATAAAGATCATCATCATTTCGTGGCCTGTGTTGCACACTCTCTAAAACTTGTTACTTGAAATAGTGGACAGGAATTCGTAGAATCAGTCGATTTTTTTTTTTAAGTTTTCGAATTGACACAACTAACAGATATTTGCAAAAGTCTGGACGTGCCGCTGTTGTCAAGCACTGCAATCATTGATACAGTACCATTTTTCAGCCATATTAGGGAGCAATGAATTTGAAAACCAAGCCAGGAACTTAAGTGAGCACGTACATCAAGAATATAATGATGGGCGATAACGCAAAATAAAAACTAAATTTCCTGGTGGAGGAAAATCAGAACAACTGACTGGGCGTCATAAATTTCGTGTATCACAATTATTGAGAAACTTCGGGCAGAACTAAAAAAGCGAGAGGAAAGTAATAGTGAAGTAGTCGACCTTTTCCGACCATTAACAAACAATATTTTGAAACAAGGAACTCAATGTTTCTTAGCGGAAACGTCAATACTGTGTGAGAAATACTGAGATGATCTGGATGAAGGCAGTTTTCGTTCTGAAATTCTTTTTAGTGAATGTTTGAAGTGGTCTCAAATAAAAAGCTGCTGACACTTCACCCGACGAATTATACGAATCAATGATCTTTGTGATTTTTCCCAGATATAGTGATCGCTTATCGGATTTTCCTCAAAGTACCAGTTATTAATTTCGTTGCTAAGAAAGGGTTCCCCAATTTAGCTCTTATTAAAAAAATTATGTACTACAGTGCAACAAGAACGTATTTCCGCTCTCGCATTGTTATCAATTGAATATGAGGTTCCCTCTCCTGAATTCGGCGATTTGATAGAGGACTTCGTGAGGACGAAAGCCAGGAAAATAAGTTTTTAAGGTAGGCCTCCTCATTTTTAATTTATCACATTGATATGTCATTGTGATTCCTTAAGGCATTTGGGAAGACACATTCGGTAATATATGATTCACTGCACGAAAGTTTCTATATTCTTCAACTTCTCTGTGGTACTTTCTGTGAAATATATTAGGATTACATACTTTTTAAACATGGCTGCAATTCAGCAACGGTGGAACAACAATCCAAGAGTCAACACAGTTTCAGTCGACCAGTTGCATAAAATAGTTTACATCTATAAACCTTTACCCAGGTTTCGGCAAAATTAATTTTGCCTTCTTCAGAAGGATACAATAAAGCTCACATTAAAAAAGCTGTTAAAATGTAGTTGACTCCATGTCAGTAGATTAAAATTTTAAATTTAAAACAAAGTCACAATATAAAATTTTGGAGCATGTCCACACACAGGTCAAGTGAGCACTGCCACTTGCTCACTTGACCTGTGTGTGGACATGCTCCAAAATTTTATATTGTGACTTTGTTTTAAATTTAAAATTTTAATCTATTGACATGGAGTCAACCACATTTTAACAGCTTTTTTAATGTGAGCTTTATTGTATCCTTCTGAAGAAGGCAAAATTAAATTTGCCGAAACCTGGGTAAAGGTTTATAGATGTAAACTATTTTATGCAACTGGTCGGCTGAAACTGTGTTGACTCTTGGAAGGATTACATACCGTAAGCAGGGTCACAAATGATTTCTAGTCCCGGGCCACCACCAGGGTTAAAAAAAATCGGGCACTGTAGTTCATTTATCACATGCCTTCAAAAAATAATAAGTAGAGGAAGAATATAGGATGGTGGTCAGTAAATATTCCAGACGACGACGAAGAAGATCATGATTGGTGTTTTAGGGCGCTGAACAGTAACTATTCCTAATATGTACCAAATGTTCTCACACTCTTGGTAAAGATGACACATGCTCTGTTGAAGAATATCCTGTGGCTTTGTAGTAAAAAAACTTTTACACCCATACCTAAATAAGGAAAAAAACTGTATGTGGCAGCTTCTTCACCTCGCTGTCACTAGCCTGGAAAGAAACCAGACTTGCTAGTAGAAACAGTAAAATGACGAGGGGAGTGTCTGACAAAACGAAGAGAGCTTATGAAAAACTAGGCTAGATTGTAACTTTCAAAAACGGCAATATGATCCTTACAGTGTATCAAGGAAATTCTAATAATTCACAGTTCCTTGCACCCACATGCACAAATTGTGACTGGCATGATGTCAAAGACTGACACAGTGGCACGTCACAATGAAATTACTTACATGTTATATACTATTGACGAGATGCACGAAAGAACACTGTGGAAGCTGATGGAAGAAGGTGGCCTATTTATATATTTTTTTTAATTCTAAATTTAGCAGTCATAAATGCTTCGGTATAGTAATAATTTCATGTGACGTGATGGAAGACGGTACTTCATTCTCAAGCTCGTGGTGGATCTAGCCAAATATTTTACAGAAAGTCGTGTCACAGCTTTACCTATTCTTATATCAGATGGTGGAAGTCGCCTTTCAAGTACGAAAAATTACTAAAATTTTGTTTGACCTGGTTATATTTTAAAAAAATCAAGATATTTTCGTGTTATTACGAACAATTTTTTAAGTATTTGCATTTTGAATTTGATTCGGCCAAAAATAAGATTTCAGACAGTCGAAGTAATTATTTATTACAGAAAAACACAACCTCGAAAATAATTATGACTAAAAAAAAATCAGTAAACGCGTTGACTATAGATGGGATATTTTTGTCCCGACGGCTGTTTAAAGGGGATAAGAAAATCTGGCAGTTCTAGTGTTAATGGCGAGATCTCTTCTTGACAGTAAGTCTGAAGCGTTCGCAGTCAGTAGCGGACAAATAAAACACGCTGAACAGTGGGATGAAAAATAATAATTCAGACGACATTGATGTCTTACACAGTGCCGTCAGCTTGCAATGTTGCCTGCTGCCAAAACACACGTCTGCCGTCCGAAGTGGCTTGTCGTCTACCGACTTGTGATTATTAGATAGGAACAACTCTGCCAACTTACGGTACTTAGTGAGGGAGCAGAAAATGCGACAGGGATCGGGGAGGGAGGAAAGAGAAGACGGACTAAAAGAAGTTTGGAATAAATACGAAGGTCGTCCACAAAATAAGTTTCGTTTCTGTTTATATTCGCGGCAGCGCTGCGATCGCAGTTTCGAGCATGCGCGGCACTTACTCTGAATCAAGGAGAAGACATGTACGCCATTCTCAGATCGCTGCTGCCTACGTGTGCTTTGTAGTGCTTCCTTATGTCAGCCGTAATTAAAAATGCCGCCGCTTGTGAAATAAGATCTGTGATTCGTTTTCTAAATGCAAATGAAGTTAAACCAAAGGGAATTCATCGGCAAATCTGCGAGGTTTATGGACGAAATGCTATGTCTGATTCATGGTTAGAAGATGCGTCGGACTATTCAGTGAAGGGCGTGATCAAGTGGACGATGAAGAACGAAGTGGACGCCCGTGTTTAGTTACTGATGGACTGGTTTTCCTCTCTTCTTACACCAAAAATCTGTCTTTGGTGGTCAACACTTTAACGATGATGACGAGCTGAAAGAACATGTTACCACACGGTTGAATACACAGGCGACAATCTTCTATGTACACTCCTGGCCATTAAAATTGCTACACCACGAAGATGACGTGTTATAGACGTGAAATTTAATCGACAGGAAGATGCTGTGATATGCAAATGATTAGCTTTTCAGAGTATTCACACAAGATTGTCGCCGGTGGCGACATCTACAATCTGCTGACATGAGGAAAGTTTCCAATCGGTTACTCATACACAAACAGCAGTTGACCGGCGTTGCCTGGTGAAACGTCGTTGTGATTCCTCGTGTAAGGAGGACAAATGCGTACCATCACGTTTCCGACTTTGATAAAGGTCGGATTGTAGCCTATCGCGATTATGGATTATCGTATCGCGACATTGCTGCTCGCGATCCAATGACTGTTAGCAGAATATGGAATCGGTGGGTTCAGGACGACAATACGGAACGCCGAGCTGGATCCCAACGGCCTCGTATAACTAGCAGTCGAGATGACAGGCATCTTATCCGCACGGCTGTAACGGATCGTGCAGCCACGTCTCGATCCGTGAGTCAACAGATGGGACATTTGCAAGACAATAACCATCTGCACGAACAGTTCGACGATGTTTGCAGCAGCATGGACTATCAGCTCGGAGACCATGGCTGCAGTTACCCTTGACGCTGCATTACAGACAGGAGCGCTTGCGATGGTGTACGCAACGATGAACCTGGGTGCACGAATGGCAAAAATCTTTTTTCCTCGGGTGAATCCAGGTTCTCTTTACAGCATCATGATGGTCTTATCCGTGTTTGGCGACATCACGATGAACGCACATTGGAAGCGTGTATTCGTCATTGCCATACTGGCGTATTACCTGGCGTGATGGCATGGGGTGCCATTAGTTACACGTCTCGGTCACCTCTTGTTCGCATCGACAGCACTTTGAAAATTGGCCGTTACATTTCAGAAGTGTTATGACCCGTGGATCTACCCTCCATTCAGTCCCTGCGAAACCCTACATTTCAGCACGATAATGCTCGACCGCATGTTGCAGATCCAATACGGGTCCTTATGGATACAGAAAATGTTCAGTTGCTGCCCTGGCCAGCACATTCTCCAGATCTCTCACCAATTGAAAACGTCTGGTCTGTGGTGGCCGAGCAACTGGCTCGTCACAATACGCTAGTCACTACTCTTGATGAACTGTGGTATCGTGTTGAAGCTGGATGGGCATCTGTACCTGTACACGCCATCCAAGCTCCGTTTGACTCAATGCCCAGGCGTATCAAGGCCGTTATTGCGGCTAGATGTGGTTGTTCTGAGTACTGATTTCTTAGGATCTATTAACCCACATTACATGAAAATATAATCACATGTCATTTCTAGTATAATATATTTGTCCAATGAATACCCGTTTATCATCTGCATTTCTTCTTGGTGTAGCAATTTTAATGGCCAGTACTGTAGAAGCCATACGAAAACTTGTGCCAAGCTGTGACAAGTGCCTACAAAATTTCGGAACCTATGTAGAAAAATAGTTAAACAGTTGCAGACTTTTGTACAATAAATATTTTTTCCGTATCTGTACACGTTTGTTTTATATAACACAACGGAACTTACTTTGTGGAGATACCTGGTATATAGCCGGGTTTTCAGCTGTTTAATAATGAACTTACTGTGTCCACTTTATGTAGCGCTACATTCTGAGCAGACGATTGTGTATTTTCATGCATATACTAAGTTTATGAAGTCACTGAATGATCTAAGACGAAACAAGTCCCTGTAGTTGATGATCGTCTCTCTGAAAAATTCAAATGTTTGTAGAGCTTATGGGACTTAACTAAGGGGTCATCAGTCCCTAAACTTACAAACTACTTATGAACTAGCTAACACCAAGGCCGGCAAAAATATCCATGCCCAAGGGGAGATTCTAACCCTCGACCGTAGTGGGCGTGCAAACTGTGACTGGCGCGCCGCAGAGCGCTCGGCCACCGCGGCCGACTCGAAACTATTCCGCCTGGTGTGCAAGAAGTGTGAAATACCCTCATACTTCCGGAATAATGTGATAATTCCAATTCCTTAGAGGACGAGTGCAGATAAATGTAAAAAATAACAAAACTGTTACATGACTGCAAAATAATGACACGAATTATTTACAGAGGAATGGAAAAACTAGTAGAATGCGACGTCAGGGAAGATCAGTTTGCATTTAGAAGAAATGTAGGAACACGCGAGGCAATATCCTTACGACTTACCTTAGAAGGTAGTTTAAGAAAAGTCAAACCTATGTTTATACCTTTGGTAACTTTGGAATAAGTGTTTGAAAATGTTGACTGGAATACTCCCTCTAACATTCGGAACGTAGCACGGGTAAAACAATAAGAACGAATAGTTATATACAACTTGTATAGAAACCATACAGCCGATGGACGTGAAGTGAACGCAGCATATTGAGCAAGCTGTGAAGTAAAGGAAGGAGGAATTTTGAAACTGAATTAAAGTTCAGAGAGAAGGAACAATTTGCGTTTTGCTGATAGCATTATGAATCTGTCAGAGACAGTAAAGGACCTGGAAGAGCAATTGAACGTAACTGACACTGTCCTGAAAGTAGGGTATAAGATGAACTTTAACAAGGGCAATGGAATGTAGTTCTGATATATGAGGGCAGTTATAAGAGTCGAGCTGCATGAAATGGAAGCAGTAATGGAGAAGGGCCTGCACGTCCCCAATGTTATTTAATCCGTACACTCGGTAGGCAGTAAAGGTAACCAAAGAAAAATTCGGAAAAGGAATTAATTCACAGAGAATAAAGTAAGAACGCTAACGTTTGCCGACGACGTAATTTTTTTCAGAGGCAGTAAAGGACCTGTGAAACAGTTGCAAAGTGTCTTGGAAGGAGGATAAAAACAATGCCAAAACAAGTACAATTGAATGCCCTCGAATTAAATCAGGTGAGGGAATGCATGTTAAAATGTTCAAATGTTTGTATAGCCTATGGACTTAACTACGGGATCATCAGTCCCTAAACTTACAAACTACTTATGAACTAGCTAATCCTAAGGACGGCACAAATATCCATGCCCGAGGGGGCATTCTAACCCCCGACCGTAGTGGCCGTGCAGACCGTGACTGGAGCGCCTCAGTCCCCTCGGCCACCGCGGCCGGCTGAGGGAATGAGAATGAGGCACTAAAAGACAGGTAATGCAAGAAAAAAATTTCCAAATAAGCAAAATTAACGCGTAGCTTAATTTGATAGTGAAACATGGATGGAGCAGGCTAGGCAAGAAAGGAACGGAAGATTTTAAAATAGGGAGCTCCAGAAGAGAGCTAAAGATTAGATCGGTAGAACATGTAACGAATGGGGAACTACTGAACAGAATTAGACTCAAATGTTTGTGAAGCTATGGGACCAAACTTCAATGGTCACAGTCCCTAGACTTACAAACTACTTTAACTTACATTGAAGACAACACACATATCCATACCCGAGGTATACATGTATGAATAGTATGGGGAGCTGCATCAAGTCAGTCTTCAGACTGGCGACCACAACGGTATTGAGTACGTATTCGTAGATTATAGAATGCCTTGTCGTTGCGGTAGCGTTAAATCGATGGTACAGCTGACAAGAGACCTGTTAACGTCGAAGTGAATCATTGCAAAGAGAATGGATAATGAGTTAATAATGCTATCTGAGGAGTACCACGGGTAATTAATGTCTGTTAGTTGGCGGCCATATTTGAGGTCAGAGAGCATGAATTACATTGTGTTTAATAATTCTGTTGACAGTTACAGTGTTCTTGTTTAGATTGACCCTTCCAAATGTGAAGGAATTACCAGTGCACATGCAAGTGGAGAAAGTAAACCATTTTGATGTATATGTTGTAAATTTGTAAGCAAGAGGTGGCAAATACTGAATAAGGCAGTAACGCAAAGACCAGCAAGATATCTCAGAGAAAAATGAAATTGTGAGAAGCATGAGACAGAACAGCCTTTCTGGTCAAAAGAAAAGTAAGTAATAGAAAAACCACCGAATGATGACATCAGATTACCTAATCGGTATTTCCGTTAATAATAAACGGACTGAACATTACTTACGATCGCATATCCGGGCAGAGCCGGCCGTAGTTTTCGCGGGGCCCCTGTGCTAAACTTCCGCGCGGAGCTCTCTCTAATGGACTTGTGCATAACAGTTCGCGATCGGGAGCGCTCACTTTAGTTTGCGGCAGAACCGCGAACTAGTTCGTTCTTCGTCTGCTCCCAGTGACAGCTGAGCGACGTGATCTGCGCACGCAGGTGGAGGGAGAAGTTCCGCCCTATAGCGAGCGCTTCATGCGCTTACTGCTTGAGCCGCTAACGATATCACGCAAACTAAAAGAAACAGTTTGTGGTTAATTTCTCGCGTCTAAGTTTAGAGTTATCTTTATATCTTGCCATGTGGAATTTATTAGTCAGATATTGCAGAGTGGAGAATACTTCAAAACAGAAATTTTGTAGCACTGAACTAATCTAGCAGGCAGACGCTAACCTCGAAATGGCTCTCATCAGCAGAAGGCAAACACGTGATTTTTAATTCTGCTGCGCGCCCTCTCGCTATCGCCCGTCGGTCTTCGGAAAAGAAATCAACGAACTAAGAAGCGAGATACGTTTGGCATAATAGTTCGCGACCGGTAACGCATGTTGTAGTTCGCGACCGATCGCGCACATTTTAATTCGAGACCGATCACGCATAGTTGTTCGCGACTGGTAGCTCTCCTTTTAGTTCGCAGCTCGGCCGCTTAGTAGGTCGCTCTTTTTAGTTCGTCCGCTCTTTTTGGCTTTTGCTACCGCTACTAAAAGAGCTCTTTCTTTTGTTATGACAGCTGTTTTATATAATTATCAGTGTTGCCCAAGCAAGTGCTATTACCCGTAGTTTTGGGCAATTAGACATCAAATACTTAAGCAAATAAACCAGTTACTTACACGAATGGGTGATACAATGGTATTCAACTACTTTGCATACAGAATACTCGTAGTAAATATTATTTAGACACTGCTGAATACCTTAAAAAAGAAAATTTTTGGCAGTGAACTATGAAACTACAGCTGAGCTGCATCTCAGCTCGGAATGACGGTAACTGGTAGAAGGGAATCACACGATAATGCGCGCTCTCGCGTCCTCTCGCTGTTCCCCGTGTCTTCGGACAAGGAGCGGACGAACTAAGAGGCGAGGGATCTGCGAACTAGTTCGTCTGTGGGAGCGCTCTTCCGAACTAGTTCGTTCGCGAACTACACAAGACTATACTATACATTCTAATTCTAAGTGTCGTCATTTAATCTTGGCTATCTCAAATTTGGCAAAGTGCACACACGGAGCGTATTCGGTTGCTAGTCGCTGGCGTACTTGGACGCAGCTGCTAAATTCGCTTCGTGTAAACAAGGACAGCGAACAAAGTCGCTGCTCCGAAACGCGAGCGTCTAAAGTTGAAAGGTGAGCTACTTTAGACGCTGGTCGCTGGCGTTTTTGATCGCTTTCGAGTGTTGGACGCCCCGTGCCATATACAGGAGCGAATAAAGAAGCCACCAGTCGAGTCAAGATGACGAAGGAGGTAATAAATACTGGCGGTGTGTTTCTCGCAACAGTCTTAAAATAACAATTAATGTACCAAAAGCAAAACGGAAAAGTAGGAAAATTAAAAGAAAATGGATAAGATGGATTGCAAGGAGGGATAAATATGGTGCTTCTGCAAATCTTTTGAGAGAATTATCGTGTGAAGGTCCTTCTGCCTACAGAAATATAATGAGGATGACGTAAGAAAATATTGATACATTACTGTAAATGGTGGAGGACAAAATAAGGAAACAGAATACCGTCATGAGGATGGCGATCTCGCCAAGAATAAAATTCAAATAATCGTTATTTTTAATGACCCATAAAACTGGAAAACTTCAATAAATTGTCAGACATTTGATTACAATTGCACTTCATATTTTATTTTCTGGGATAGAGAACTTATAATATTTTTATTTACGTCAATGATCACAAAATTTCTCGTCGTTTTGACGACCGGTTTTGGTTAGGATGACCATTTTCAAGTCTACAGCAAATCAGAAACAGAAGATAGATCTAGTATTAGACTACTTATAAAACATAAATAATGGATTACAGTCATCAGTATATGTAATATAGCCATATGGCATCATCACAGTAAACGTGTAACTTCATTAACGAATATAACAACAGGTACGATGTATAATATTTTAACACGTTTTTTTTTATATTGATGACTGTAATGCCTTTTTTATGTTTTGTAAGGTACTCCATTGCCGGCCGCGGTGGCCGAGGGGACTGAGGCGCTCCAGTCACGGTCTGCACGACCACTACGGTCGGGGGTTCGAATCCCCCCTTGGGCATGGATATTTGTGCCGTCCTTAGTATTAGTTAGTTCATAAGTAGTTTGTAATTTTAGGGACTGATAACCCCGTAGTTAAGTCCCATAAGCTATACAAACATTTGATTTTTTTGTAGTCCATTACTAAATGTGTCCTGTTTACGATTTGCCGTAGACTTGAAAATGGTCATCACTGACCGAAACCGGTGGACAATGCGACGAGAAATTTTGTGATCATCGACGTAAATATATTAAAAGTATTTACAAAATGGATCACTGATATAAATTCACGGCCATGTCGCACCTTTGGAAACAGAACTCTTTGGTATCTCCTAACCTCCAAAACAATTTGTCTTATGCTACGTCGAGTTTCAGTTGTTTTTACGAAGATGCTAGCGTCTTAAGTCGCTGCGTGTCATTGCGTCAGCGTATTCATTCGCTATCTGCCCATACCACATATATGTCTATGGCCCATACGACGAACGGCAACAGACGCCAGCGACTATAAAATAGCGACCAAATACCATGCCAAATACGCTCCGTGTAATATACCCTTAACACATTCCA
Source organism: Locusta migratoria (assembly GCA_026315105.1). NCBI lineage: Eukaryota > Metazoa > Arthropoda > Insecta > Orthoptera > Acrididae > Locusta > Locusta migratoria. Next base: position 671,246,192 of record CM048744.1, read on the forward strand.
GTGGTGACGTCACTGTCGTATCACAATGCGTTTATACTTAACATGCATCGCATTAAAAGTAGTTTCGGAAACAAATGTACGGGTGTCAGTTTTGAATTTAGGTTGTAATGTTTACCGCTGGGACGTGTGCTACCGCACCGTTTGCACATGTCCACGGCCCTGTATCTGAGACAAGACACTGCCTGGAGAAAATGAGAAGTCAAGGAAGACCTGAGGAGAATAGTTGTGTACTCTGGCCTTAACTGAAACAATCTAATTTGCTGGACTCGCTCACAGGTTGATCAGAACACTTACTTTTTAAAAGCAATGACCCTGGAATAATCTGCTCACTTAACTCCTCAGGCTACGGAAAGAAGGTACTGTAACAAAAGTACACGACAGGCTGTACCGCAGAAAACAGGTGTCACCATTGAGAAAAACACAGTTATTTGAAATGTCTGCTGGTTCCAAAACACGGCACTCGCTAAATTGTTGAAATAAAGCAGTACTGTACTCAGTCTGGTGTTTAGTTCAAATAACACTGCGACTTGGAGAGTTTTGTCCATTTGCAGGTGCTTTACTCTTGGCTATCTCAAATTTGACAGAGTGCACATACATCTAGAATACCAACAGATGAGTATGAAATTTAAATAGCAGCACAGTTTTGAAATTTTTTCCAGTCATGAACCGTTACCAATTAATGTAATACGCGTGCAGTGATGAAATTTTACGTTAATAGTAGTTAGTTTATAATATAGAGACCCGCTCGAAATGCTTCAGCATCCTAAAGGTATGGACTTAATGACTGCGGCTGATCGATGTATTATAGAAATACACACACACCTGCCGTTACTTCAGAATTTCCTTTTTACTAGGTAACTAGTTTCGACAGTACATTGATGTCATATTCAGGCCCCTCCAAACAGTATATCCATAGCATACCGCTTAAGTATGCTCATAATATATTTTAAGGTCTCTTTAATACTGGCTTCCGAACAATAACCATGTGTGCTAACGCACATATATAATGGCGCGTTTTTCTCGTGTTAGACCACTTGCAGCGCTGTTGTCTGAATGCGTAGTCCAACTGGGGCCTTGTATTGGTGTTTTGTTAGTAGCACGTAGCAGAATGGTCGCTAGAAATGTTAGTGTTTTCAGTAGTGGTGATCATATCATTAAACAGAATTTTTGTAATTAGAATAATAATAATAATAATAATAATAATAATTGTGAAGGACCTGGAAGAGCAATTGAACGGAATGGACAGTGAAAGGTGCATATAAGATGAACATTAGCAAGAGCAAAACTAGGGTAATGGAGTGCAGTCTAAGAAAATCAGGCGATGCTGAAGGAATTAGATTAGGTAACGAAGCAATAAAGGAGGAAGATGAGTTTTGTTACTTGGGCAGTAAAATAACGAACGGTGGTCGCAGTACAGAGGATATAAAATGCAGAATGGCAATGGGTAGAAAAGCGTTCTTGAAAAAGAGAAATTTGTTAACATCGAATATTGATTTAAGCCTAAGTAAGTCCTTTATGAAGGCATTTGTATGGAGTGTTGCCTTTTATGGGAGTAAAACATGGACGGTAAACAGTGCGGACAGGAAGAGATTTGAGGCTTTTGAAATACGGTGCTACAGAAGAATGCTGAAGATTAGGTGGGTGGATCGCGTAACTAATGAGGAGGTACTGAACAGAATTGGGGAGAAAATAAATTTCTGGCATACCTTGATTGGTAGGGCACATTCTTAGACATCAAAGGATTGTGAATTTAGCGTTGGAGGGAAGTGTGTGGGATAAAAACCGCAGAGGAAGATCAAGAGATGGATACAGTAAGCAGATTCAGACAGATGTAGGTTGCCGTTCATATGTGGAGATGAAGAGGTTTGCTCAGGATAGGGTATTGTGGAGAGCTGCATCATACCAGTCTCCGGACTGAAGACCACAACAACAACAATAATTGTGATCACTTTCTCGGATCTCCTACAGTTTGGTGGCCCGTCCTACACCATGTTGCCGGTTGCCTGTCTGTCAGGACCAGGGGCAGCATAAATCTCATTTTCAACCTTTTTCTTTCTCTAACGCTTTTACTGCGTGGGACGGGGTCGCGTGGTTAATTATTGAATTGGTTCGGTTAATGTCAGTGGTGGCCGCATATACCCCCAACGCGAAAATTTTTCTAAATTTTCGCGAATCGAGGAACCGAGGCGGGCCTTTTCTATCTAACCGGTATTTTCTTTGTGCGATGTGGAAAACCGCCTGGGAAACAGCATAAAAGCTGGCCGGCATGCCTTCCCTTCCCAGAAAGCATCGCCACAAATCGCGCGGATAAATGGAAATTACATGTTTGTCTATAATCTGTGTAATCTGGTGGCGCTCAAGTTTTCAAGCTTGGTTCATCAATTACTGGAAAATAACTTAGTGACCTCCGACATAATTTCAAACGTCAACGAATTTTTTTTTTTTTTTTCCTTGCAGATACTTAGCGTGAAATGATGGATGGAAAAATGTTTATTACGTACTCTATTTTCACTGTTCAGGTTGTCAGATTTTAGATCTGCCATGACGTTTTAATTCATTACTTTTTAATTACCTACTCGAATCACAACAAACTTTGCATAAATGAGTGAATTCTCCTTGCAAAGTTATATCGCTATAGGGCACATCATTCAGGAGATATACACTAATGGCCATTAAAATTGCTACAACACGAAGATGTCGAGCTACAGACGCGAAATTTAACCGCCAGGAAGAAGATGATGTGATATGCAAATGATTAGTTTTTCAGAGCATTCACACAACATTGGCGCCGGTGGCGACACCTACAACGTGCTGACTTGAGGAAAGTTTCCAACCGATTTCTCATACGCAAACAGCATTTGACCAGCGTTGCCTGGTAAATAGTTGTGATACCTCGTGTAAGGAGGAGAAATACGTACCATCACGTTTCTGATTTTGATAAAGATCGGTCTGTAGCCTATCGCGATTACAGTTTATCATATCCCGACATTGCTGCTTGGATTGGTCACGATCCAATGATTGTTAGCAGAATATGGAATCGGTGGGTTCAAGAGGGAAATACAGAACGCCATGCTGGATCCCAAGGGTCTCGTATCACTAGTAGTCGCGATCACAGACATCTTATCCGCATGGCTGTAATGGATCATGCAGACACGTCTCGATCCCTGAGTCAACAGATAGGGACGTTTGCAAGACAACAACTATATGTACAAACAGTTAGACGACGTTTGCAGCAGCAGTGACTTATCAGCTTGGAGGCCATGGCTGCAGTTACCCTTGACGCTGCATCGCAGACAGGAGCGCCTGTGATGGTGTATGCAACGACGAACCTGGGAACATGAATGGCAAAAACTTTTTTTCTCCCGGGTGAATCAGGTTCTGTTTACAGCATCTTGATGGTCGCATCCAAGTTTGGTGACATCGTGGTGAACGAACATTGGAAGCATGTATTCGTCATCGCCATACTGGCGTATCACCCGGCGAGGTGGTATGGGGTGCCTTTGGTTACACATCTCGGTCATCTCTTGTTTGCATCGACGACACTGCGAACAGTGGCCATTACATTTCAGATGTGTTACGACTCGTGGCTCTACACTTCATTCGATCTCTGCGAATACCTATATTTCAGCAGGATAATGCACAACTGCAGGTTGCTGGTCCTGTATGGGCCTTTCTGGATACAGAAAATGTTCGATTGCTGCCCTAGCCAGCACATCTCACCAATTGAAAACGTCTGGTCAATGGTGGCCGAGCAACTGGCTCGTCACAATTTGCCAGTCACTACTCTTGATGAACTGCAGTATCGTGTTGAAGCTGAATGGTCATCTGTACCTGTACACGGCATCCAAACTCTGTTTGACTCAATGCCCAGGCATATCAAGGATGTTATTACGGCCAGAGGTGGTTGTTCTGAGTACTGATTTCTCAGGATCTACGCACTCAAATTGCCTGAAAATGTAATCACATGTCATTTCTAGTATATTTGTCTAGTGAATATCAGTTTATCATCTGCATTTCTTCTTGGTATAGCAATTTTAATGGCCAGTAGTGTAACATGAAAGACACTTGAGGTGTTTTTACACGGGGCGCTGCAAACTGCACACCGTAGCTGAGAGGTGGGTCACTTTAGCCAAGGCAGCGATTTTATGCAAGTAATGATGAGATTAAAAATAATAATAGAAATAATATTTTTCTTTTGGTGAGAAAGTCAAAACCTGTGGAGACATTCGTCACAGGCAGTAGGTTTCCATTCTGTACAAAGCTATGGTTACATACAAGAATAGATCAGCAATTAAATAGACAAATTGGTCTGGGGGAAAAATTGAAAAACTTTCTGGGGCAAGTTTGGTACTTCTAGGGCTTTAAGTTGGTATCAGTGGAATGATCTCTGATCAGTTGATGTATCAACATTGTTTCGATTATAACCTCAAAAATACAAGGTGGCAATTCTACTTGAAAGATCCACATAGTTAAACAAGGTTCTGTTACTTGTTTTTTACTTGCTGAAGACGAAAACCAGTGAATATAAACTATAAAATGTCCAAATTGTATGGTGAAGTCTGTATGAATCGTGCAAAATTTTACAAGTGGGTATAGCAGTTCAAAAATGTTTGTGACACAGTGACTTATGGACACCGTTCTGGTTGACCAATTGTGGTTTCAACTCCCTCACTTGAAACTCGAATTATGACATTTTCCATGCCGACTGCCATGTAGAAATGACATTTGGTAAGGTTCAAGTTAGAAGTGGTATAGTTCATAACGTTACCTGTAACAGGTTGAAGTACCACAGAACACATATGTGCAAAGGAGTTGACACGGCTGCTCTAGGAAACAAGGTTGAGAGTGTGCACAGAGCTGAAGGAATGTTATGAATGTCAAGATGAGTCAGAATCAAAAGGGCAAAGCATGGAGTGGAAGCACACCAACTCACCTACCAAAATAAAATTCAAAACCCAAGCATCAGCCGGAAAAGTCATGTTGGCAGTGTATTTGGATGCTGAAGCTTTTTTTGAAGAGTAGTCTACAATGAACGGCTAGTACTGCTGCTTGCTTTTAATCAAGGTGAAGCCAGCAACAAGACAGAAACGTCATGGATCTCTGATGAGAGATGTCATTCTTCAGCAAGACAACATAAGTCCTCCTATTTTTCAACTAACAACTTTTGACAAATTGGGCTGGAAGGTACTACCTTATCTCCCTTATAGTCTTGATTTAGCACCTTGTAATTTCCATTTGTTTAATGAACTGAAGGAGACATTATGTTGGAAGAGGTTCCAAGACAACGAGGATGTGAAAAAGTTTGTGGGAAATTTGGTTCAAACATCAAGATAAAGAGTTGTATGCAGCAGAATAAAAACTCTTGTAGCCCGTTGGAACAAGTGCATAAATGTTCAAGGGCTTTATGTTAAAAAGTAGAAAATGTATTATTTTGAAAAAATAAACGTATTTTTCTTCAGACCCATTTGTCTCTTTAATTATTGATTGATCTTTGTAATAAGATCATGTGATCAGGACCAATGGTAATAAACCAAGAATGCTCAACTTAGATACCATATAGTGTGGATCAGTGAAGTGCAATGGAATGAAAATAATGATTCCTGGTCAGAACAACATTGGGAATTATCAACAGCAGTAGGAGTGATATAAAAGTTTTACCCTTACAAACAAAAGACTGAGAGAGAGAATAAGCTTCTGTGAACAGTTCAAAGAGAGGGTTGTTCTCAACATTTTTGATAACAAATCAACACCAAGAGTGATAGTTCATGTATACATGGTGATTGGATAAACAGGGGAGGAGTAAGTAGAGGAAATATGAGGATACTGAATGGGTAGTTAAGTATGTAAAGGAGTTGATGAGGATAGAAATACACTGTCAAAATTTATTAAATTATTTGAGGCACTGGCAACAGTGACTGTTCAGATTAGTGTATAAAATATATGAGGCTGTTGACATACCATAAGAATTTCAGAAAATTTCATCCACAAAATTACAAAGATAGTATGGGCAAACAACTATGATGACTGTTGCACATCCAAGCTTTTATAATATACAAAAGAATGGAAAAAGAACTGAGGATCCGTTGGATGCTGGCTTCATGAAAGGTAAAACACCAGAGAGAAAGTTCTGACACTGCAGTTTATAATGGAAGCAGCAAGACTGAAATTATATCAAGACATATCCTTGGTTTTGTTGACATATAGAAACCATTTGAAACTGTTAAATGGTGAAAATTCTGAGAAAAATAGGAGTGAGCTATAGAGAAAAATAACGAATATTTTTAAAAGGGCCACATGCAGCATTGCAAGTTTTTTGGGTTAGGGTATTCTTGGTCTGTGATTCATATTTAAATGTGGGACACAGTGTAAGAAGTTTTTGGTTTATCCAAACTAGTGAGAATTGCTATACCCATTATAAAACATGTCTTACTGGTACATAAGGAAAATCTCAATGACAAACAGGAGCTGGTGCCCAGGTAGTTGTGTGAATCAGTTAACATTACTCCTAAACTTAAAACTCGTAGATAGAGGGATAAAATCAAAACAAATGTGTTTGAAGTCCAATAGTCATTATTCATTTTCGAGAGACGATGCTCTAAAGTCAAGCTAAATTTAGCATGTGTTGACGAGTGTTGGATGTCAAAACAATGGTTAACTTATTAATTTGTTTCTTATGTGTTAATGGCATAGTACAGTATAATAATTGTAATGGCAGTGTTCAGAATTTATTGTGAAGGAATTTTGAAGACCTTCTGATTTGCAATTCCTGTCAACAACAACAACAACTACTACTACTATTTGACTATGGTAAAATAAAAGATGGAAACAAGAATGAAAAATTTTATTAAGAGATGATATCAGAAAAGTGTAAAACATCTACCCAAAAAGACAAAAACATTTGAGACAACAAATTACTGTTACCAGTCTTATGTTTATAATCTCCATGGTGTGTTTCGAAGGATTGTATCTGTATCATCAATTAAAAAACTCAACTACAGCTAAAAAGTCATAGACATTGCATATGTATGGCATTTTGGATAAACTGTTACAGTGTCACTAGTGGCTTTATGGTAGATGTTGTTTTGCCAGTCATATTTACCTCAGTCATCTCTCACATTTTCTATGAACTAACCAGAATCGGTTTGTGATCTTCAACGAACATATGTGCAATACATTCACTCCTTCTTAATTGAGATAAATCCACTTGATGACTGTGGTGTAATCCATAGAAACTCATCACGGGAAATATAAAAAAAAATATTTGCGATATGAAGTTGTTGTTTCATTGATTTGCCTAATATTCACAACTATAATATTCAAGTTGAACATAAAATGTTCTCATCTAAAGACGAAAATAGATTAATTAAGTGAACAGGTAATGAGATAGAAAAATGTAAGTGTGATGACATCCCTGTGAAAGTTGATTACTGCCCGTTATTTAGCTGGAAAGTATAAGTTGGCATATCATGAACTGGAGCACTCCACAACTAAAGATTTCCTCGTAGCGACATTGTTTTAACTAATTCTAGGTCTCTGATATTGTTAAAATGGTTATGGATTATCAAATTGAAGATTTCATAAAAAATTGTGCTTCATGACTTGGAAGAAACTCAAATATTACTAATTTTGCTCAGTGGAAGGATACATGAAATTGTTTGAAGCATGTAATGTGAGTATTATGATTAATTAAAACGATTGGCAGTTCATAAATCTGTCTTCAGAAATAAGTAACACCTTTTCTGTCCTTATTTACTGGCCTGTCAGTATTTTAAGCCATTTCTCAGAAGATGATATGCTATTGCCTTGAAATGTTACCATCCTATGAACACTGCCATCCTCCATTAACACAGTCAACTTCTTTATATTGCTGCACATTGAATTTATGATTCACAGAGGGTTGTTAAAAAAAGCTGGGCTTAGTATGAGAGTATTTGCAGATTCTAACCACGTATCTTGATGACAGTGTCATTCAGTCTAACTATGGATAATCCAGGTTGGAAGTCTATAATATGGAATAGGTAACATCTGAGCCACAGACAGGCATGTAAAATACATTTATACAACTTAAATTTTTGCCAATGGCCTTCATCATAAAAAGAAACACATACATTCACACAGTCACTCAGACATAACTCCATCTCATATGACAACCTTCCCTGGCCGCTTCTTTGTTGTGCTGGAGTGGCCACAGATGGTGAAACTGTCATTCAGTTTCATTATGTAAATTTTGGATGTGTATAAGTATTCAAATAATTTTAAAATGGTTATATCTATTTGTTGGTGATAATTGTTGTAATTAATAGAATGAAACTCTTCACAGGAACGATTCCCTCCATACTTGAGGGACATAAATGCCACAGTTATATTGAAGACAGTATTTAGGCCTACTGTAAACTATCCTACAAGTTAAATGTTCTTGGTTTCATAAACCTGACAACTGCAAAGCTAATAATGACAAATACAAATGTATTAAAGCCCACAATACCTCAAGCAACATACGCTAGCCTTTTCTGCTTGTGAAGCCTTAGTCAACATTCTCAATTAGTGTTGTCATTATTGTTTGAAGTTAACTAACATATACTTACTCAATGGTGGAGTTACATTATTATGGCCACCATCTACATGTACAGCATTAAAATGATGAACATCTCAAACAAATTGCCAATCTTGGCACCACTCATGAAATGATATCATGAGCTGGCAAAATATTTGTGAACTTTTTCAGGCAGAACTTCACTATAGCTGTTCTGTGCAATGTACAGATGAACAAACTTGCACAGTTGTCAACAAGGGTTGGCCAGGGGCCAGAGAAATATGTGAAACTACAATAAAGGTCCTCAAATCGCTGTTAGATATATCTGACACACAAACATTCCGCATTGTCCATGTAAAAGATTGTATATATATTTGGAAATTCACTCAAATGTATAGATCCATATCATTTACAAGGATAGATTCATGTCTTTCACTAGGATGAATAGCCCTAGGAAATTCCACTGGGATTTTTCATTGACTGTAATTCTGTGACTAGTGGATTCTGCACTCACAGCAGAGATGTGGTCATGTTTGTAACTTTACACACATGAACTCATTCATGAACTGATTTGGTAGATCGAGTACAACTGTGATCCAGTCTCATAAGGACTAAATGGCTGGCTGCAGCATGTGCTTTTCTTCCTTACTCTTCCGCAGTCTCTCTGGTAGCCTTATTGTTGATCGGACATTGAAAAATGAGCTTCCTTCCTTTAAAACTACTAAAAATACTGGGTGAAGCAAAGTAAAATTAGAGGAATTCACTAATTTTCAATGTAAAATGTTCATATTAGGTCAACATAACATTAATGTCATTTTCAGTGGTTACCATACCTTACTTATTTTGTTGGAAACATACGACATTCTATTCCTATTTCAGCCCTATCTCAAAATTCTTCCTCTCGTTAGCTCTTTAGTGTCAGTGATCATTATACATGGTGCTATACATATCAGTCCCATAGTGCCAGCCTATGCTGTTGCATAGTAAAAATTAGTTTCTTACACACTGCCTCTAGTCATTATAATGGTCGCATTGTGGTGAGGAAGTGTGTGTGTGCGTGCGTGCGTGCGTGCGTGTGTGTGTGTGTGTGTCTATAAATTTCCTCCACTCATTGATGATCAGATTCCATGGAATGACCGTACTATTGAGATGTTGATAGTTACATTTCACATGAACCTTTATTTGCTCCTGTGAGCAGTGGCATTTCGTGGGAAATCTAATTCTAAATGCCTATTGAAGCTATTTTCTTTGCAAAGTTCGCTCAAAAACTGATTGAGATGGACCTCTATTCTGATGGCAACACTTTCTATCAGTTTGAAACTATTTGTCACTGTCAAAAATGTATCTACCATCTACACCTCCATTGTAGGAGGTGGTCATAATAATGTGACTTGATTGTACTTATGCCTGACACCAGAGACTTGTGTCTGTAGGTGGAGGGTAAGGCTGTCTATACCTTCATATGTCAGAAATGGGTTTTTGCAGCTGCAGCAGGAGCCATTGCAAAGACCACGGGAAGAAAAACCCAGCCGACGGCGGTCCTTAAGGGTGAGGTGTTTGCCGAGGAGCAAGTTGCCCCACGAGTACGATCTATGGTGGTATACCATGCCTCGAGGACGCGGTCAAGGCAGGGTACGAGGTCGTCGCCGTGGTCGCAGTTGTGACCGCAGACCGTGTTCTCGCCGGGTGCCTGTCAAGACCTGGACAGACAGAGCTGAGTTGCCAGTGCCTCCTGCCAACCCACAGCTGCCTGCAGTTCGTCATCCTCCATCAACAGCAGTGACACAATTTCATGCAGATCAGTCGTCAATGCAGCAACTGCCACATTCTGCTGACGAGTGCTCGCAGGACTCCACAGTTGTGACTGCTACGTTTTCTACCTTTGTCCATTGCAAAGTAGAGACGAAAGTTGGTCAGGCATTGCAGAACAAGGGGATCTGTCTTCTTTCTGCAGCAGATTCAGATGGAGCTAAAGTGCACTACAGCATTGATACCAAGGTGCTGACCCCAAATATAGGTAGATCTTCCACAGCTGGTGAATCTAATGTCTACAGATCTGTGCCCGTCAGTCCACAATTCTTCTCTGAGACCACTTCACAAGACTTTGAGAACTTTCAATTCCATTCTTTTGGAAAAATTGCAAGTAGAAGCCCTGATGCAAATCCTGATAGAAATGAGCACAGTCAGACAGTATCCAAAGATAGAGCACAAATTGCTGATCCTCACAGCACAGTGACAGACTCTCAAATTCATGACATTGACTTTCTGAACAGATCCAGTTATATGAGCTCTACAAAACAAGACAAATCTTTACTTGCAGATCACAATCATAATTTTTTATCTTCCTTCACAAGTGGTTCCTCTGCAGACGTGTTTCAGTCTGACAATAAAAACAGTGTTGGTACCAGCTCACCCACCATTCAACATCAGTGTTTCCATTCTACATTTCCATCCACATTGTATAAAGATACTGCAGTGAATAGGAAGTCTGCTTCCACATCTGTTTACTGTTGCAAAGATGCTGGCAGTGCAAAAAATGATACTTTGTGTGTCAGTCGGAGGACCAGTGAACCTAGCTGTACAGTTTGGGACTTTGCACCACCATTAGAGGTACCACAGATGCGGCCAGTTCCATTTGACAGAGCAACCAAACAAAATATAGAATTTATTTTTGAAACTGAACCTGACTTAGTGTTACCTAATGCAAAGCTAAGTTGCCAACCAGAGTTTATATTACCTTCAAGAAATACTAGCACCTTATTTTCTCACTACTGTCTTTCTAAATGGAGATTCAAGCCTCCTCCAAAACGGCACTTGTTAAAACCAAGGAGTGTAAAGTCAAAAAAGGCAGCTCTGAAGAGACTCCAGAAGGATGAATGTTCACTTGTCTTCATTGCTTTAGAGCAAGGGTTTTTTGTTTTTTGCAGCAGATGCTACCGCCCTGGCCGTATGCACCCAAGAAATAAAAATAAAATAATTAAGAAAAGATTTCACAGGAAGTATTGGAACAACCTACACATTTCAAAGAATGAGAAATTATCAGAGATTTCCGATAAAAATGGAGAAATTAAATGCACTTCTTGCCATAGAGCTCTCTGGAAATGTCACCGAAACAATAAAATGTTCAGAATAACAGAGATTACCTCAAATTCACATCACGATCTTGTACCCAACCATGTAATGAATAAAATTGAAGAGATTACAAGAAAAGCTGTGTCAGAAACTGAAGATTTAACTTTGAAAACTACAAACAGACTCCAAAACCACTTACCAAATTCTTCTGACAAACACATTACAAAAACAACTGCAGAAGATGAAAACTCAAAAGTTTGTACTAATTTGCAACTATTGAATCAGAACTTAGATCCTACTTCTAAATTTAAGTTCCCAAATGGAACATTTGTATTGTGTTTGACAAGTGAGAAAGATGCTGAAACCATTCTTGAGTCTCAGCGTTTGCAAGTGCCATGTCAAACTGGCCAAGAATTCATGGAAATGAGTAACAAGTTCAACCCACATCCTTATAAAATCTCAGGTATCTTTGGATCAGAAAATGGTATTTCTGCTTGTTTGGAGGACCAAGGTGATCTGAGCAATGAATTTGATTTTGATATAAACAATTCTGGTGAATTAACTTTACCAAGCTATAAACCACAACTTGTAGTGAGTAAAGATAAAGCTGAAACTTGGAACTTCGGGAAGAATAATCTCTTCGTTGCTGTCTTGCACAAACCTAATCCAATTCCTGAAGGCATCTCACACATTCAAATTACAGAGGAGACATCTTGTAATAGTAAAACTGCTGAGCCACCAACTGGCACTGCACAAACTCCTCCTGATGAGGTAGGTGAAACGTTTATTGAGAATGCACACCGAGGAAGTAAAAATGCATTATCTAAGGAAATATCATATGATGGGGAAGAAACTATATGGCATAAAAATAGTTATATTCAGACTAAAGATATGAATTCTCTTCATGATGAAACTTATCATTCAGATGTAGTTCTCCAAACAAATGATACTACAAGAGGGCAACTTACTTCCATTGAGAGCAAGCAGAGTGGAAACAAGCAGGCATTGACAGAAGATATATCATCTGACATAAACGAAACTGTATTTCATAAAGAGAACTACATTGAAAATGTGGGGATTACAGCAGATAATCAAAAAATTCCGTCTTCAGTCATAATTCCTCAAACAGTTGATAACATGGGAGAGCAGCTTAATCCCACTGAGAAAAGAAAGAAAGAAGTCACTGATGCACAGCTGGAAGAAATTTCACATGTTATGATTGAAAAGTTGGGTCGTAAGAAGGGATCTGTTACAAGAGGTAGTTATAATGAAGAAAAAGCTGGCCAGAGTTCTACTATGAGTCATTTTGAAGAGGCAGAATGTTCCATTTGTATTAAAGAGGAGGTAGGGGAATTCAAAAAGGAAACCTTGGAAGTGCTGAATGCTAACTTGCTGCAGAACTCTGATTTGTGTTCTAATCACAGTACACGTAGGGAAAAAATTAATACTTGCAAAACCAGCCCTGTACATTTCAATGGCTGTATAACAGTGAAAGAAGAGACAGTGAAAAATGAGGAAGAGGACCTAGGGCCTGATGGAACTTGCTGTCTCATGTGCGAAGAGGAGAAGAAACTGATGCTTCAGATGTCAGCGAACATTCACTCAGAGCTAGGAGATGCCACATCATCTTCCGTTCTTGCTTCCAAAGACAAATTGTTGACACAAACTTGGCTGAAGTATGTATCCTCTGGGCTTAGCTCTGACGCAAACAGTAGCATAAATAATTTAAGTGGGGAAGTTGAGTCATTAACTAGTCAGTCTTCAGACAGCAGTGCTAATAGTACTGATGTGACCAGAAGTGACAATGAGCAACAACCTAATCCCAGCAGAAGCCCTGGGAAAACAGTTGAAGAAGTAGCTGAAAAAAATGAGGCCACATCACTTAGTGTTACAGACTCTTTAACGGATCAACAGGTGGTGTCTATGATAACGGAATTACAAAATCCAATCAACTCCCCTGAGTTATTCTGCAGTGACAACATTAATTGTATTGAGGAGCAAGTAGCAGAACAACTGAATTCTCTGTCACCTAATAGCACTGAAGATTTTGATTATGCAGTTAGTGAGCATGAAGCAGATGAAATTGAGAATCAACTACGTAATCTCTTAGGTGAAAATTCTGGAGATTCTTTCTCATCAGAAATTCAAGTTAACAACACAGTGGGTTCTGTAATGTTTCTGGAAAGAGATACTGAATACAGATTGTGCAATGTTCAAGAGGAACTTTCAAACCAAAATGAACCACATGGAGGTATTTGCAATTCTGAAATTGCACATGAAGATAGGTTGAATCTGAGTTGTGACAGTTCTTCCACTAAAGAATCTCAAAACTGTGTTATAGATACAGAATATAAAATTACTGAAGATAGCCATAATGCAAAAAATGAAATAATTGATGAAATGTCTGCTGTGACACCACAGACAGAGACTACTGAATTCAAATTGTGCAACTTTCAGGAAGTGCATGGTAGTATCAATCAACCTACAATTGAACATGAAATTGATTACCAGCAAAGTTCTGATATATCTTCTACTAATGAGTGCCATGACAATCTTATTATGAAACATGAAATCCCTTCTGACCAGAAACAAGGGAACCATATTTCATATTTCGAAACAGACAGTGATAGTTCTGCAAGTGTCCAAATAAGGACTGAAATTAGACTTTCAGAAAGTACTGTGACTACTCAGCTTGAAGATAAACTGTTGTGTACATATCCTCTGAACAGTATTAGAAGTGAAGATGTGTCCAAGATTGTAGCTTCCGGAAGCAGCCATATATCATCAACGACTGAAATAATGTATTCTGAAACTTTTTTGAGCAATCAAGCTGATGGCAGAGCAGTGTCCCACATGCCCCTGAGCAGTCTTAAAACAAAAGAAGCTTGCAAGTCTCTAGATTCAGATTGTACATCCTCATTAGATAGGGCTCCAATTGATTGTCCAGAAGATACTTCAAATAATCAACCTGTTGAAAGTCAGGTGTCTAAATATCCTCCAAATAACTTAGAGTCTCAAGGCACTTGTGACTTTTCAGATTTTGGGTGCACATCCAATTTAGCTAGATCATCTGAAAATGCTGTAGATTTTGCTGGTACAAGTGCTGCAGAAGCAATGCATTACTTAAAAAATACCACGGATTTTCCAGAAACGGGACAAAAAGATGTTCCTGTTATTCGTGTTTCAATACCACTCTCAAGTATTACAGATCCGGGCCTTCTGGAAAGGCTTATGTCAGAAAGGAAACGAAGAAAAGCAGGACATACAGGATCTTCTCTTACACAGGCAGCAGAAAGAAGAAATTTGGAAAAATTAGGTGTTGTACAGTATTCACCTACCTCAAGCAGTAAAAGGAAGGCTACAAACAAAGACGGTAAGCACTTATTTCATACAGTTAAAATTTTGGCAGTATGCATGCAATTCTTACTATCTGTTTGTTTATCATAAGAGTTTTGTACAATTTCCCACTGCTGGTTCACTTTGTGGTGCTTGATGAAAAGCAGCAATGCACTGTATTGAGGATGTGTTGAGCAGTGGAGAGGCATGTAACGGAAGTCTGAGTGCCCCTCACTCACCACATTGTAAAACATTAAAATGTACATAGTTACGTGGATTACACATACTATCCACAAGGTTCTGAGAACAAGGGTGTTAGCTGAGTAGCACCTCTTTATATGCCTCTCTGATCACCATCCTCAAAATTTTCTATCCTTTGTTCAGAAATTTTCATAATGTGTGGTATACAAGTTAGGTGTTTGCCAAGCAGTGTGTGTGTGTGTGTGTGTGTGTGTGTGTGTGTGTGTGTGTGTATCCATGACTTAAATTCATTTGCTTATATGAGGCACCATATCACAGTTACTTCTATTATTATATATAATTTTTGTATTTTATTGCACTGGAGAGCTTTGTGTATATGTAATGGTAAACTAATTTTGTATTTAGATATTAACTTTAGTGCTGCTCTGTCATGTTCTTGAACAGAGTATTGTGTTCTGGACACCCAAAAGGAAAAAAAGACTTTATGTGAGCTTAATTTCTTTTGCTTATTAGGTTTTCCTCTGTAGTTTAACTACATTCTTGGACACAAATGAGAAACACTTACTACAGCATAAATAACAATATTTCTGTGTCATATATTTTCAGAAACATTGTAGGTATAACAGTCTTCTGTTTGTTAGTGATGTGACATCTGCTGGAGGTTTCCACTGCACCTTTTCCTTTCCATATGTCAACATTGAAGTAGTCTGGAAGATGATCCGTGCCAATAGTCAATAAATTTAAATGGTGTACTCTAGACTGTTTTCTTATTACCATTGTTCTTTCAATTGTATCCATTGACGTAAATCAAGTAAAACTCCAGAATTATACCAAGTGGAGGGTAATAACCATATTTGGAAAGGGTAGATTGCTAGTCAACACACAGAAGTCACAACAAGTCACAGAAAGGCAGACTCACTTGACTTTTCAATCATATTCAGCTTTCGGTTCATAGAACCGTCATCAGGAAGAATCTTTTAATTGTAATATCTTTCTGTGACTCATTGTGACAAGATATTGTCACATTAAAACTGAATTCAAGGGATAGCTCATTAATAGAGCAGAACACTTTACACTTAGAACAGGTTTATTGCTATCACAAGTGTACACTCAGAACAGACTGCCTCCTGATTCAAGTATTCTGCTGTTGATGCATAGAAAGTATTTTATGAAACTGACAAGTACATCTATCATATGGAACACATAAAATATTCTATAAATAGTAACTGCAAAGAAAAAAAATTTCTGCCCATGGCAGGCTTTCAACTGGGGACTGCCAGCACAGCAATCTGCAACATTAACCACTGCACCACAACCTAGGCCGTGAGATAAGGATGGGTGACATGTGGAAGCCAAAGATGTTGTGTGATAAGTACTGAGCCATGCCAATACCAAACCAAAGAGGAGATCAAGAAGTGAACCAAATAATGCTGTGTGTGTGTGGGGGGGGGGGGGGGAGAATTTTTTTTCAATTATTTAAGAAGGGAAAGATTAGAAACATAACACACATGCAAAAGCGTGCATGTGCGTGCGCGCGCACACACACACACACAAGAAAAGGGGGTGATATATGAATGATGGATAAGTGAGTTGAAGATGGCAGGCGGAAGGGGAGGAGGGTGGGGGGCAGGTTAACATAAGGTGAGGCCAGGGGAATTCCGGGAGGAGAAGATTTGTTGGAGGGCAAGTTCCCATCTCTGTAGCTCTGAGGGACTGTTGCTAGGTGAGACTTAAGATGACATGTGAAGCCACATTGAAGGGCATACTCTTTGTAGGATTGATTGGCCCCCAGACAAACAATCTGTGTGTGCCTTTTCTTGCATTCAGCCAATTCGTTTGGTGGTCATACCAGCATAAAACACTGTGCAGTGGACACATGTCAAATGATAGATGATGTGTTGCTTCACATGTGACCCTGCTTTGAATGGTGTAGGTTTTTCGTGTGGTGGGACTGGAGTAAGTGGTTGTGGAAGGAGAACGTGGGACAGTTTTTGCAGCAGGGTTGGTTGAATGGCTAGGAACAAGTAGACAGGGAGTGTGGTTTTGTGATATTTAAGGTTTGACAAGGA
This sequence comes from Locusta migratoria, assembly GCA_026315105.1. Taxonomy (NCBI): domain Eukaryota; kingdom Metazoa; phylum Arthropoda; class Insecta; order Orthoptera; family Acrididae; genus Locusta; species Locusta migratoria. Next base: position 671,263,403 of record CM048744.1, read on the forward strand.
TGTCGAGGAGGTTGCGAGGACGGTGAAAGGCTACTCTAGTAGGTGTGGGGAGGAAACTTTGGATGAAAGATCTTCTTTCAGGGCATGACTTGAAAAAGTCAGTGTCCTGATGGAGCAATTTGTAAAGGCATTCCAGGCAGTATGGTACTGGGTGACTTGAGTTCTCAAGAATGACCAGGTGAATTTCAGCTTAGAGAAGGAGTTGAGATCTTGAAGAGTTCAGAAGCGTTTCACCATGAGTCCAGACCACAAAGACGACATCTGTGAATCTATACCAAGCCAGGGGTGCAACTGCTGTGTCTTTAGGAATGTCTCTATGTGGCCCATTTAAAGGTTGGCATAGTAAGGGACCACCCTGATTTACATAGCTGTTGCCGTGATTTGTTTGTTGAACTGGTCCTCAAAGGTGAAATAATTGTTGGTGAGGATGAAATTGGCAAGTGTGACAAGGTGTTGTAGGTTGGTCCCACGAGATAGGTTGAAAATCAGTCTTGATCTGGTGGTGGCAAACTGTCATGTTACAGGCCAGGCTGAAATTCAAGTGGCAAATTTGGTAAATGAACCCTTATGCAGTGTGGATGTCAGGGTTAGTGGGCGTGTAGGTAGATCATCACTGAAGGTGAAATTGCTGGATACATCATCTGTTGGAAACTATTGTTTTGATATATAATATGTGGAATTTTTATATTTGTCGCATCACATTATGGAGATGTATTTTCTCATATAATGAATGTTGGATGTTGCACATCGTTCTGTGATACACAGAATCCATACAATGAGTGTAGAGCCATTGAATGCAACCAAATGTTGTTGCTTCTGGTGAGCAGTGTAATGTTATAGCTGGCATTGTGCCAACTTAATCGTTTATTGTGCAGAGAACAATGAAATGCTGTAGCATCTACACTGCTTGGCAGCATAGAGCTTGCTGAAGAGTCTGCAGATATGCCACTGGTGTCAAAGACCTTTTTTTAGTACAGGCACAGTGTTATTGTGGTTGAGTCTCCACAAATGTTTTACATGTTGCCATCTGAACATAAGAGTTGTTTATTTGTGGTGGTGTGGTTTTTATTTTGGTATTCAGTCTAAAGACTGATTTTATACAGTTTTCCATACTACTCTATCCTGTGCAAGACTTCATCTCTGAATAGTAATGCTTACTGTATTCATCTATTGCTCTCAGTTTATGATTTTATCCCACTTGTACTAAATAGACTGCTCCTTGAAAACTCAGAATGTGTCATATAGATCAATTCTTTCTTTTCTCCATTTATGCCACAAACTTCCTTTCAGCACAATTCTGTGAGTACCTTCTTTTTAGTTATGCATTCTACTCATCTGAACCTCAGTAGTCTTCTGTAGCACCACATTTCAAAAGCTTCTATACTCTTTTTGTTTGAACAGCTTATTGTCCTTATTTTAACTTCCACATTCTAAGCAAAATATTTTCTAACATTTAAGTTAACAAATGTAACTCCTTCAGAAGTCCTTTTCTTCTGCTCTACTTTAGCTGTCATAAGTTATCTTACTGCCAAAATAAGAAAACATATCTACTACTTGTGTTGTCTTGTTTCCCAATCTAATTTCCTGAGCATCACCTGATTTAATTTACTACATTCCATTACCCTTGTTATGCTCTTGGTAGTGTAGGTCTACTAAATCAATCCAAGTATACATACAGCAACAGAAGAAATGGAAAATAATATTGTTGAATGTATCACTGAGTGATTTTCTTCAAATGGTCTCCCTCTTACTCTCAAAAACATTCTGCACATCTAGAAGTATGTAAAACCTCAATGATAAGTGGTGCACATCATGAGGAGTAATAACTGTGATGGATACTTAAACTGAAAGGGAGGGAAATAATACTTGTATTTTCACTCGATAATCACATATGGAACAATGTCTTGGGAGTGATTCATTTTTAAGAAAGAAAGTTGTCTTTGTTCAAAAAATGCTGTAAGAATAATGGGGGGTGGCCAACCATAATCATCTTGTAGACATCTCTCAAAGTATATTACTTCTCATGTGAAATTGTGTAAATAATCCACTGCAGTTCAGACGAGATGGGGGTGTTCTTAACATAATCCAGAAGAAGAAAATGATATTCATTACTTCAGATTAGGGTTGCCTTTAGCACAAAAACGGTTGCACAGTACTCCAAAACTTAGTAAGTCTTACAGGTAGCAGAGTAAAATTCAAAAACAAAGCAGTAATTTATATTATTCCAGATGTGTAGAAGGTGGTGAGAAGGAATCAATAACTCACATCTGATTAAAAAAATTATGAATGCTAAATTTGTAATCATATTTACACTTATGGTAACAAGTGAAATTAAGCTGACTCATTTCTTATCTCTGTGATTTATTGTATTAATGATCTCATTCCACATTTTCTTTCTTGTTCTCAGTAAAAGGGAATTTAGAATATTCAAGTCTTCTGTAAAATTCTAACAGATACTGACAGATACAGCAGTCCAAACAGAGCAAAATTTGATAATATGTTTTAATAAATTTCAGAAATAACCAGAATGAATGGTAGAGGTAAACGGACATTTGAAAAAGTCTCCCAAGTAAATGATGTTGGTGATCAGTCACCAGTACAAGACCTACCGTCACACAAAGGTTTGGAGAAGAAAAATGAAAATGATGATGCAAGAACCAGAAGTGTAACAGAATCATCCAACACAGCCACAGCTAAATACAGGTAAATGTAGTGAAAAGATCAGAAGGGTACTTGCACATTTTCTTATGAAGCCTTAGTTCATTTTCGAACACAGATAATAATTTTCTTGTTTGTTGTATCAGGATTCTCAGAATGACAGCACTTGCATTTCAGTAATTATTTATATGTTCAAGATGCCTCTGTATATAAAGATTCCATACAACCCTGTGCCCTGACAGTCCCCCCCCCCCCCCCCCTACACACACAAACTTTATTTATTTATTAGAGCATCTAGTAGATCATATACATAATATAGCACTTCACTGTGCACCTCTGTCTTGGGACCTTTAGCCAATGTTTGTTACACAGTTTTCTTGATGTTTTGCTTGCACAAGTCACAAGACATTACTGCCAAAGTTTGTCTGAAATTTAACCTGCTCTGTTGTAGATTCCCTTACTACAACAAACACTATTGCTGTTAGCAAGGGTCAATCACATCTGTAATGGGGAGTGGGGGTGAGTTGTTTGTATGACTGGCGTTATAAACTCCAGCAGCTCAACTGTAGTCTGCTACCAACACTGGTGGGTGAATAATGCCAGGCATTCATAGTGGTGAAATATCATAAAAATATGAGCTGAAGGTCCCAAGATAGAAGCTAACAGGCAAAATGTCAATGAAGCCATAACAGTAAAGTACCTTTTGTTTAACACTTCTGAACACATTTAGAAAATAGATTAAAGTATTCTGAAAATGTAGAAAGTAATGCAGGGAATTTAATTTTTCCCCATTTATCTATTAAAATAAACATTGAATTAGCTTCCACAGTACTTGAAAATTAGAGATTAGTCAAAATTGCTCAAGGGAGGGTAAGCAAAGAATTTATTTTAGACCATATCAGAGGGAACTAATATCTCTCTGGAGGAATAATACTCTTTCTATAAGTTTTTTCCCTATGTTAGAAATCTGAAAGTGTTATGTGACGCTATATATGGAGAATCATGGTTATGAAACAATATCAAACCAATTACTGTTGCGTTAGCAGGATTACTGACATATTGAAAGAACACTGTAGTGGATACTAATGGTAGAGCTTCTGTTTCAGATCAATGTATAGTCTAATAATGGTGCAAAATAGGGCGTGATGGCTGGTTTACCCTTTTTCAAGCCTCTTTGTAATAGTATCTACAGCTAATGTTCTTTAATTAATTGTTTTGCGACTGTCATTAGTGATAGCCCATTGGTATGAATAGACAATTTATATTAGCTACTTGTTTCTGGTAATGAATATTTTTCACTTAAAGTACATAACTGAATGTGGGGATCATAGATGGTGATACATGAAGAAATGTATTGAAACTTTTCCTGTTTCTTGTAATTGCGGAGTACTGTTCTGTACTACAGCGTGTCCTTGTTCTCATTCTATATTCCCATAATGTCATCAATGAATTTGAACCATGCAAAGAGTTTGGGAGTGGTTAGGAAAGATTTCTTTAGGTAACCCATGAATTGTTGCTGCGCAGGAGTAGCCGAGCGGTCCGGAGCCCCTCCTGTGTCGGGGGTTTGAATCCTCCCTCAGGCATGGATGTGTGTGTCATCCTTAGGTTAGTTTAATTCAAATATATGAAACGATTATTAAGACGAAAAATTCCTAGCAGGAAAAATAAAATATAAAAAATAGACGAAGATTACTCACCAGGCGAAGGAGCACAGGTGTGACAGCATCACAAATAAATAAATGAATACACACACACACACACAATCGCAAGCTTTCGCAACCCAGTTGCGTCTTCAGGCAGTAGGGAAGGAGAGGGAAAAGGAAATGATGAGGGTTTTAAGGAAGGGGGTAAGGAGCCATTCCAATCCCGGGAGAGGAAAGACTTACCTTGGGGGAAAAAATGGAGGGTAAACAAATGCACACATGCCCACACATTCACACAGACACAAGTACACCTAGGCAGACATACTGTAGAAAGCAAAGAAGTTAAGTTATAGAAGTTAAGAAGTTAGACAGAGATACCACTTGAGGCAGAGGCTCTGTCCAGAGAACTGATGCAAAGATGTTAAGAAGGTGGGTGGGAATTCAAATTTGGCGGAGGTTGAGACCAGGTGGGCAACGGGAAGAGAGAATATGCTGAAGGGCTAGTTCCCATCTCCGGAGTTCTGAAGGATTGGTGTCAGTGGGAAGTATCCAGATAACCCGGACGGTGTAGCACTGTGCCAAGATGTGCTGGCCGTGCACCAATGCGTGTTTAGCCACAGGGTGATCCTCGTTACCAACAAACACTGTCTGCCTGTGTCCATTCATGCGAATGGACAGTTTGTTGCTGGTCATTCCCACATAGAACGCTTCACAGTGCAGGCATGTCAGTTGGTAGATCACGTGGGTACTATCGCAAGTGGCTCTGCCTTTGATCGTGTACACCTTCCGGGTTACGGGACTGGAGTAAGTGGTGGTGGAAGGGTGCATAGGGCAGGTTTTACAACGGGGGCGGTTACAAGGGTAGGAGCCAGAAGGTAGGGAAGGTGGTTTGGGGATTTCATAGGGGTGGACTAGGAGGTTACGGAGGTTAGGTGGGCGGCGGAAAGACACTCTCGGTGGAGTAGGAAGGATGTCATGAAGGACGGATCTCATTTCGGGGCAGGATTTAAGGACACCTTCTTAACATCTTTGCATCAGTTCTCTGGACAGAGCCTCTGCCTCAAGTGGTATCTCTGTCTAACTTCTTAACTTCTATAACTTAACTTCTTTGCTTTCTACAGTATGTCTGCCTAGGTGTACTTGTGTCTGTGTGAATGTGTGGGCATGTGTGCATTTGTTTACCCTCCATTTTTTCCCCCAAGGTAAGTCTTTCCTCTCCCGGGATTGGAATGGCTCCTTACCCCCTTCCTTAAAACCCTCATCATTTCCTTTTCCCTCTCCTTCCCTACTGCCTGAAGACGCAACTGGGTTGCGAAAGCTTGCGATTGTGTGTGTGTGTGTATTCATTTATTTATTTGTGATGCTGTCACACCTGTGCTCCTTCGCCTGGTGAGTAATCTTCGTCTATTTTTTATATTTTAGGTTAGTTTAACTTAGTTTAAGTAGTTTGTAAATCTAGGGACTTATGACCAAAGTAGTTTGGTCCCATAGAATTACAAACATTTGAGCATGAATTGTTCATTGTAGGATGGTGCCATGTAGATATCCATTGCTGTGTCACTTACTTGTTCATAGGTGATGCCTCTTTGTAGCACAGTAATGGGCACCTTCATGGCACCAGCCTATGCCAACCTATTCATGGGCCATCTAGATAAATCTTCCCGTATCACCAAGAATTGCAAACCTCTCATTTGGTTCAGATTCATTGATCGCATCTTTGTGATCTGGACCAAGGATCTGGACACTAACATTCCTCCAGAACCTCAGTACCTTCTCTTCCATTTGCTTCAAGTGGTCCTTCTCAAACTAATAAGCAACCTTCTACAATATGAAACAATTTTTATCTTCTGTCCCATTTGCTTCAAGTGCTTCTTCCCAGGCCAATAAGCAACCATATACAGTATTAACATCAAAGATATGAGTTATTCAGTATATCCATCCACATCAAACCTACAAACCACATACAGTGCCACACATTCCATAACAAAAATCCCTCCCATACTGTTTAGCCATCTGTGGTTGTTGCATCTCTGGTGATGAACAGTCCTCCCCCAAATATTCTAATGGACTCACAGAGGAAATCACAGGCTGAAAGAACCGCTAAAATAACCCAACCTTGTCCACAAATAGATATTCCTGTCTCGTCCAAGCAGTCCCCTACCACCTACCACATATCCACTGGCTAACCACTCATCCCATCACTCACTTCCACCAAGGGCTGAAACAAATTAAGCACTTTCTCTACTAGGATTTCATCTAATTCCACTCTTATCCTGAAATGAGGAGTATCCTTCAATCTATCCACCCCACCCTACCACAGTGGTATTCCACCAACCATGGAACTTACTCATATTCTTGTCCACCCTACTCCATAGCCCCTTGTCCTATGGCTCATTCCCTGTTGTAGATAAAGATAGATAAAGAAACAAGACTTGTCCTGTACACCCTTCCACCAACATATACTCCAGTCCTGTCATAGGAATCTCCTATCCCATCAAAGACATAGTTACCTGTGAAAGCAGCTATGTGATCTATAAACTAAGCTGCAATCACTGTGTGCTTTCTTTGTTGGCAACGAAATTAACAAGCTGTCCATTTGCATAAATGATCACTGCAAAACTATGGCCAAGATTGTTGAACATGCTGCTCAACATGGTGTACTTCAAACACTGTATTTAGCAGAGGTCCCATTGGTCCCTGAAGTCCCTTTTTTCCCAAAGTACTTAAAAGGTGTACTATTTTCTCAATTTGGTCCCTAAAATACCTTTTTTTTTCCAAAGTGGATCATACATTTTGTCATATTTTAATAAAGCTTAACGGGCGCCTTTCATGTTACAGCTGGCTTTTACCTTTGTCTCAGCATTTTTGTCCCTTCTCAGGTCTTGCATGTACAAAAGTGTCCTGTCAAGGGGAGTGCAGGTAGTGATGGTAGGACATTTCCGTCCGCGACCAAGGAAACGTGCACGGAGACAGTGCTACGCAGTGCCACAAACTTTTGCGGGATTTCCTTTTCATCTTTTATGGTAGAGCCACAACGGAGTGGCCAAGCGCATTGAGGCACTATGCTCCGATGCGCAAAGCTGTTCCCCATCGGGGGAATCTCCCCTTGGACGTGGATGTTTCTGTCATCTTTAGTATAGGATAGTTCATGAGTAGTTTGTAAGTTTAGGAACTGATGACCCCACAGCTAACAAACATTGGAACATTTTTTATGGTAGAAATGATGCATGAAAGTAGTTCACATTTGTCGGCAGTAGCTCCAACAAGGACGACTATCGACTCCTACCGACAAAATAATATGGATCGGACGCAGGATGTGCTACTGATCAGCTGCGGTTGGAAACATTCAGCTACTGATATTGGCGGCATGGCGGTACTACATTATTCTCGGCCAATGTATGTATGTGTCAGTCATGCCACACTGAATTTTGTAGCGGCACCAAAACCATTATGTGAACAAAAGAATTACATTACTTTGATGAGCTGTCAGAATAGTAGGTTGATAGTTGTGTTTGTGGAAGTCTCCATAATACACTCAAGAGAATTAATTGGTATAGTAATTATTTTCGGATCAGCATTGTCTTATGATATTTTATTAATGATTAGGTGTAAAGATGAGATTTGCATATGCAAGTACTTTTAAGTTTAGTGGACCAGGCAAATAATTGAAATTAAAGTTATGAATTTTTAACACAGACAATGTGGAATACAGTACTGTAGATTTCGGAACAACTGTTTCTTCTTTCCTCCAAGAGTTCTTGCATTGCATGAAAACACTTAAAACTGCGGATCTTTCAGCATTTATAAGTTATTCTTTTCGTCAGCCCATAGCCTATCAAAAAGGGAATCAATATGTCATGATATATGGCAACCCTCGCATTACAATGACAACACTTGCATGCAACGATGTTATACTTGAGTTCGGTAGTGCTGTAATGGCAAACCACATTTATCGTTAAGTTGGTTTTTGCAGGGCGTAGTAAGTACAATAAAAATAAATTGTAATATTCACCAACTTTCTGTAATAACAATTTGCAAATTAAAAACAGCATTGATTGCACTTTATTTATATACTGTTAACTCGTCTCATTCTTTTTGGTCATCTTCAGAACAATAGGTATCTCTCTGCTAATGTGCATAAATCAAACTATGAAGTCAAAACATTCAAGCCCTAAGAGTGAGCTTTGTGTGTGTGTGTGTGTGTGTGTGTGTGTGTGTGTGATAATTGGACTTTCCAGGCGAGAAGGCACCGGTTTCTTAATACACAAATAAATAAAAATAAAAACATACTTATACAGACAAAACAGAGTTTTGATAGGCTGGTGTCAGTAGGAAGTATCCAGATAACCTGGACGGTGTAACACTGTGCCAAGATGTGCTGGCCGTGCACCAAGGAATGCTTAGCTACAGGGTGATCCTCATTACCAACAAACACTGTCTGTCTGTGTCCGTTCATGCGGATGGACAGTTCGTTGCTGGTCATTCCCACAGGGATGAACTAGGAGGTTACGAAGGTTAGGTGGGTTGCAGAAAGACACTCTAGGTGGAAGGATGTCATTAAGGATGGATCTCATTTCGGGGCAGGATTTAAGGAACTCATGTCCCTGCTGAGAGCCACATTCAGAATCTGATCCAGTCTCGAAAAGTATTTGGTGACAAGATGGCACTTTTGGGTTTTTTTTGTGGAAGGTTCTGGGTTTGGATGGATGAGGAAGTGGCCCCGGCAATTTGTTTCTGTACCAGATCAGGAGGGTTGCTGCGGGATGTGAAAGCTGTTATCAGGTTATTAGTGTATTGGTTCAGGGATTCAGGACTGGAGCAGACTCATTTGCCACAAAGACCTAAGTTGTAAGGAAGGGACTGTTTGATATGGAATGGATGGCAGCTGTCATAATGGAGGTACTGTTGTTTGTTAGAGGGTTTGATGTGGACGGATGTGTGAAGCTAGCTATTGGATAGATGGAGATCAATGTTGAGGAAAGTGGTATGGGATTTGGAATAGGACCAGATGAATCTGATGGGACCAAAGGAGTTGAAGTTGAAGAGGAAATTCTGAAGGTCTTCTTCACGGTGAGTCCAGGTCATGAAGATGTCATCAATGAATCTATACTAAACTTTGGGTTGACAGGCTTGGTTATCCAAGAAAGCTTCCTCTGAGCTTCCCATAAATAAGATGGTGTATGAGGGGGCCATCCTGGTTCCCATGGCTGCTCCCTTTAGTTGTTGGTATGCCTGGCTCTCAAAGTTGAAGAAGGTGTGGGTTAGGATGAAGCTGGCTATGGTAAAAAGGAAGGAGGTTTTAGGTAGGGTTCCAGGTGGTCGGCATGAAAGGAAATACTCCATTGCAGTGAGGCCCTGGGTGTGCGGGATGTTTGTGTATAAGGAAGTAGCATCAATAGTTACAATGATAGTTTCTGGAGGTAACAGGTTGGGTAAGGATTTCAGGCGGTCGAGAAAGTGGTTGATGTCTTTGATGAAAGATAGGAGACTGCACATAATGAGTTGAATGTGTTCATCTATGTAGGCAGAGCATTGTTCTTTGGGGGCTTGGTAACCGGCCACAGTGGAACAGCCTGCATGTTTAGGTTTGTGAATTTTAGGAAGTTGGGGTGCGGGGTGTTGGAGGGTCATTAGGTTGATGGACTCAGGTGTAAGGTTTAGGGGGGTTCTCAGGATTCCTTGAAGATTTGCCTGGACATCAGGAATGGGATTGCCTTGGCAAACTTTGTATGTAGTGATGTCTGAAAGCTGACGTAAGTCCCTCAGGCACGTACTCCTGCCGATCAAGTACCATGGTCTTGATTCCCTTGTCGGTCAGGAGAATGACGATGGAATGGTCAGACTTCAGGTCACAGATAGCCCAGGCCTCAGCTGCAGTGATATTGGATTAAGGTTTTTCAGGAAAGATTGAGCAGCAAGGTTGGAAGTGAGAAATACCTGGAAGGTTTGAAGAGGGTGATTTTGAGGAAGAGGAGGTGGGTCTCGCTGTGACAGAGGACGGAACTGTTCCAGGCAGGGTTGAATTTGAATGGTGTCTTGGGGAGCTGGATCATTAGGAGTATGATTATTTTTCTTAGTGGCAAAGTGATATCACCAGCAAAGACTACGGGTACAGGACAGTAAATCTTTAACAAGGAGTGTTTCGTTGAATTTCGGAGTAGGGCTAAAGGCGAGGCCTTAGGAAAGGACAGAGGTTTCAGACTGGGAGAGAAGTTTAAAAGAGAGGTTGACTACTGAATTGGGATGTTGTGGTTTTGGATTGTGTGGAGTAGAATTTTGAAATTTGTGGGGGATTGTAGCTGGGAGTGGGAGATTGAGTAGATGTGAGAGACTGGATTTGTGTGCAATAAAAGGAGCTTGAGGTTTGTTGGAGAGGTTGTTGCAGGAGAGTGTATTGCCTTTCTGGAGGTGGGTAACCAGGAGAGTGTATAGTTTTTTTAATTATATAGAGGGAAACATTCCTGTTCGAAAAAATATTTGTAAAAAGTAAAGAAAGTTTAACTTACCAGGAAAGAGACACTGGTTCATTGACACTCACATATAATTAAAAATAATTACATACACATACACACATACAAAACTGAACTTTCGCAACCTTAGGTTGCTTCTCAGGAAAGAGCAGGGAAGGAGAGGGAAAAGGAAGGGATGAGGGTTTTAAGGGAGAGGGTAAGGAGTCAATTCCAATCCCAGGAGAGAAAAGACTTACCTTGGGAGACAAACGAGAGGTAAACAAACACATCCACCCCCTCCCCCCCACACACACACCAAGTTTTTGTCATTGTGGGGGTGTTTTGAGGATGACATAGTATATGGAAGATGGAAAAGTGAGAAATTCCAGCAATGAAATGAAATAAAAATAATAAAATAAATTTATATAGGAAGAATGATAAAGGTGAACTGATGGCAAAAGGAATTGAGTTATGAAGAAGAAATAGAAAAAGTTGTTCAGGAGAGTTTGTTGAAGGTAAACCTTGTTGATACTGTGGACAGCATAGTTTAGTCACCAACATTGAGCACCAGGGTTTGGTAGTTGTTTTTGCGTCATAAACAATATAGAGGTGGAGAAAATCGGGAAAAGTTCGAGAAAACTGTGTGAAAATATGAGATAAGCGTATTATGAGGAGTGGCTAAGAAGTTGCAAATTACGATTTTGAGGGTGACAATGGTCTAACGATGGAATAATAGCATCAAGAACTGTGAAAAGCTGATGAATGATCGGAAATGCGGAAAAATGGGAGAAGTAAATGATCGCGAAGTTGGCAGTATAAGCCGAAAATAATTGTTTTCCAGGTGATATGGAAAGTGAAGCTGTGAAAAATAGAAATATGGGTAAATGGTGGATTTTATAGAAAAGATGCAGTATTGAGAGCAGTAAATGTAGTATAGTAATCAAAAAAGAATAAAGATAAAAAAATATAAAAATAAGAACATACACATCACACACAAAACTGATCTTTCGCAACCTTAGGTTGCTCCTTCAGAAAGAGCACCTTGTGTGCGTGCGTGTATATGTGTGTCGGTGTGTGTGTGTTTGTTTATCTATCCTTCTGCGCCCCCCCCCCCCCCCAAGGTAAGTCTTTCCTCTCCTGGTATTGGAATGACTCCTTACCTACTCCCGTAAAACCTCATCTCTTCCTTTTTCCCCTCTCCTTCCCTGCTCTTTCCTGAGAAGCAACCTAAGGTTGTGAAAGCTCACTTTTGTGTGTATGTATGTATATTTTTATTTATATTTGTCAACGAACTGGTGGCTTTTCGCATGGTAAGTCAAATTTTCTTCTGAAGATGCCTCAAAAGGGCAAAACACATTAGCAGTAAAGAAATAAAGTACCATCAATACTTCTATATTAAATAAATAAAGAAAAATTGGCCATTGGGTAGTGTTGTTTACTAATTAGAAATTTATTGGTGTCTCATATTTCTTATCCCTGTTGGTCCCTTAAAAATTCCTTAGGTCCCTTTTTCTTAACACGTTAGTCCCTTACGTTCCTATTTATTTTTAGATTTCTGCTAAAAACACTGTTCAAAGAATGCTTCACAATTGTGGCGTATGGATCCTTCTTACCAACACCAGCTATTCAAAATTGCATGGATGGGTTCTCTCCCTATAATTTAGCCTCTGTTCCCATACACCCTCTGCCTCAATCTTCACTAGTTCCTGTCCACCATCCCTTTCCCTACTCTGCTATCTCCCCTCCTTCCACACACCTCTTGCCCCTTGATCCTCTTGCCCCCTACCATCCATTCCACAATTGTTACCCACTCTGGGCACAATTTTGCATATGTGAATTTTTTACTACACAAGGTTGCCTTTTTGTCTGAAAGCTTAAATGTGAACAGTCTTCAATTTTTATGTCTGCTACTCAGTACCTCTTGATTTGCTGTCCATATTTTAGCAATATTGGTTTATATCTAAAAATTATCATTGTTTTTCCCCAACCTATTTTATTTCCTTTAACTAATTCATAAATGATTAATTTGACTATTGGCATGTTATTTAATCTAAATAATTCCCTATGAATTACATCTCCCTTAATCCAAAATTTCTTTAAAAATTTTCTTCTCATTTACACCTTCATGCCTTACCTTTTTACTGCCTTGTGCTGTTCATGTATTTTATGAAGAGAATAAAAATGTTAAGTATGAGAATACTTTATGTAAATTTGTTTGTGGCTGTCAGCCTCGCTGCAAAAGCACCTATTTACACTGTTGATAAAGAGTGTCACCTTTGACCCAAATACTGTTTAATGTTCAGCTTATATTTGCTACATTAAATTATTTCCAGAATGAAACTTTCACTCTGCAGCGTAGAGTGCACTGATATGAAACTTTCTGGCTGATTAAAATTGTGTGCCGGAACCGAGACTCAAACCTGGGACCTTTGCCTTTCACAGGCAAGTGCTCTACCGACTGAGCTGTCCCGGTACGATCAGTGCTCACAACTTTAGTTCTGCCAGTACCTCACCTCCTACTTTCCAGACTCATAGAAGTTCTCCTGCTAACCTTGCAGGACTAGCACTCCTGGAAGAAAGGATATCATGGAGACCTGGCTCAGCCACAGCCTAAGGGATGTTTCCAGGATGAAACTTTCACTCTGCAGTGGAGTGTGTGTTGATATCAAACTTTCTGGCAGATTAAAACTTTGTGCTGGAACAGGCACTCGAACCTGGGACCTTTGCCTTTTGCGGGCAAGCACTCTACCGACTGAGCAAACCCGACATGACTCACAATCCCTCCTCACAACTACAGTTCTGCCAGTACCTCGCCTCCTACTTTCCAAACTTCTGCCTTGCAGGTAGAGCGCTTGCCTCCGACAGGCAAAGGTCCCAGGTTCGTGTCCCAGTTCCAGCACACAATTTTAATCTCCCAGGAAGTTTCATATCAGCTCACACTCCACTGCAGAGTGAAAGTTTCATTCTGAAAACATACCTTAGGCTGTGGCTAAGCCATGTCTCCACCATATCCTTTCTTCCAGGAGTGCTAGTCCTGCTAGGTTTTCATGAGAACTTCTGTGAAGTTTAGAAAGTAGGAGGCGAGTTACTGCCAGAACTAAAGTTGTGAGGACGGATCATGAGTCATGTTGGGATAGCTCAGTCGGTAGAGCGTTTGCCCACGAAAGGCAAAGGTCCCAGTTTCAAATCCCGGTTCTGACGCACAATTTAAATCTGCCAGGAAGTGTCATTAAATTATTTGTTTACATAGTTTTTACTTTTTAATTGTATTATTTGCTACTTTTTTTACATAAATATCACAATCTCTGTTTTCAAAATATAGTGATGATTTTTATATTTTTTCTTAGGCCTGCGCTTGATACTATTGAGAAATCTACAGCAAAGACAATCTGCAAAGAAAAGAATGCTCATCAGTCTGCAGTTGTTACACAGTCTGAAGATGGCAGTGAGGAGGAGGGTGAGTTGCAGATCTGTGAAGAGCCACTGGAAGGAGGTGAGGAAGGGTTTGCACAAGACGACAAATCAGAAGAAAATGTTGCTGTGATCTCACAAGATAATATTGTTGAAGAAAAACTGATGACATCAGGACATACTTATAAGTCTGATACACTAATAAAAGAGCAAGATATTGAAAGTATCAATGCAACAGCACATCATAGAGATGATGTTTTTGAATCATCTCATTACAGCAGTGGAAATCAAATAACACAACAATTTGAAGATTTATCATCAGTACCTGATGAGCATGAACCACTGTGTAAGATAAAACCATTTACAGGTAATCAAGATGGATCACAAATGATTGTGCTCTCCAATATTGCACAGAAGGAACCACTGTCACCACCACAAAAACTCCCTGAAATTAAGCATCCTTGCAGTCCTCTGCAAAAAGTTGAGCATCACTTCAGTAGGACCAGTCTGTCAGATGAAACTTCAGGGCTCACTGTTTCAGGTGATCGTAACTTGTCAGATGTGAAACCAAGGGAGGTGATGGAAGTTGGGATTCTTGATGCATCAGATGTGCAAGTTGCTCTTCAAAGTGATAGAAATGCTCTCAGTTTTGACAAGGAGTCTAACAAATCATCTTCTGATCACAGAATGGCTTTTGAAGATACAGCTACACCTTTTAGGAAAATGCCACGAAAGAATATTAATGATAAGGATGTCCATGTAAAGAGCAATGAAGAGCAAGATAGTCATAGTTCAGTATGTATGAATAAAGCCCTTATGTGCAGTTCTTCAAAGGGTTCCACCAGAAGAATATCCTCAAAAGGACGGATGAAATATGCTGATCTAGATTCATTACCACCCAGCTATCACATTTTGCGTAGGGATCTGAATGAGGTATTAGAACAAGAAAAGCTTTTCCAAAGCTCATACTCATTACCAAGGAAAGTGCCAAAGAAACTGTCAATAGCGAAGGTAGTAGGATACCGTAGACGCAGAGAGTGTCAGAAGATACAGATGATAAATGATGCAGGGGAAAGTACACCAAAAAAGATTAGGAGAGAAGGATCTGATTATGTAAACACAGAAGTAAGTGCAGAAGATCAAGAAAAATCATATCTTCAAAAGGAAATGGAATATGTGCCAGATCAGAACACACACACTACAAAAGGTAGATGTGAGCAGGATACAAACTTGACAACCCTGGGAAATCCTGATGTGCATCAACATCAGAAAAAGAAGAAACCAGTTGTAGTACAGCCAGAAGAAATGGAGCTATGTTATGATAAGCCTACTTTGCTTGACAAGGAATCAGCAGTGTCCCCAGTGGATCAGTGTAATATGCTGACAGATAAAAGACAAATAGATCCAGTTAAACTAATAAGATGGGATGGTTCCTATAGGATACAATCTGGAAAAAAGTCTACTGTTGTAGAAACAGGAGATAATAATGATAAAACACCTGTTACTGACAAGTGTGGTGAAACAGATAGAGTTCCTGAGAAGAATGTAGCTGCAGAGCATAAACTTTCTCAAGAAAGAGATGACCACGATGACACATCTTCTGTTTCATCAAGAAGTAGTGAAACTGAAATGGTGAAGAAGACTAGTACAGCAAAAGAACAGCTGAATGGTCAACCCAAACAGAGGAGAGACACATCCCAAAAGATACAGGAATATGATAAAGATGATGAAAAAAAATGTTGTGTAGAAAAAGAAGAAGTGCTTCCCAATCCTCCAGCAAAACCAGTTAAAGTTATAGATGAAACAATTTGTTTCCATGGACATAAATTAGATGTAGAGGCTCCCCATTCTCAGGGTAGCAAATTATCACCTCTAGTAGAAAATAAGAAGAGCAGTGTCTGTGCTGAGGCAGAACAGTCACACCAATGTGCCTCCCAAAGTCCAGGTGAGATT
This sequence comes from Locusta migratoria, assembly GCA_026315105.1. Classification (NCBI taxonomy): domain Eukaryota; kingdom Metazoa; phylum Arthropoda; class Insecta; order Orthoptera; family Acrididae; genus Locusta; species Locusta migratoria. The sequence continues at coordinate 671,279,517 of CM048744.1, forward strand.
AGAGCACCAGAAAATAATGTAAATAATCCCCACCAGGCTACAACTCACAGTTCTTCAGTTCACCTGCAGAGCAGACAGGAAGATTTTGCTAAGGAAGATAGAGCAAGCAGACAGCAAGATCATTCTTCAAACTGTGGTACACTTGAAGAAGGGGATAAGGGTAATAGGTCATCTTCCAGAGTTACTGCATCACTTTCAGAAGATGAGGTGTCACAGAATTGTGTTGAAAGGTCGGAATCTCCTTGTTTTAAGAATGTTGACCGACAAATGCAAGAGACTACTGTTGTCTGTTGGCAGCAAAAGTTACAGGAAACAATGGCAGACTTATTCTCACTCATGAAAAAGGGAGATCCATTTAAAAATGCTGCAGTTGCAATGATGACACAAGCTTTGGAACAAATGCAGGAATCACAAAAGAAAACACAACAATCATTGCAACACACAATACAAACAGGGGAACATGTATTAGTTTCTGATGTTCAGGGTGGTAATACAGAAGAGCAGTCGGTCCCAAAACAACTAAGTCAGGAAGCAAAATCAGAATTTCAAAACCCCGTATCTGAATGTGAGAAAACTAATGAACAATACATTACCCAAAAGCCCTTACAAAAATCAGCTTCTGATTTTCAGGATCCAGGAGATGAGTTGCCACTTGAACACCATGTATCTGAATGCAATAAAACTAATGAACAACACATTACCAAAAAGCCCTTACAAAAATCAGTTACTGACTTTCAGGGTCCAGTAGAAGAGCTGCCACTTAAACACCCTGTCTCTGAATGCTCTGAAACTAATGAGCAACACATTACCCAAAAGCCATTACAAAAATCAGCTATTGGTTTTCAGGATCCTTTAGAAAAGGTGCTACTGAAACACCCTGTATCTGAATGTGATCAACCTAATGAACAACACATTACCCAAAACCCATTACAAAAATCAGCAACTGATTTTCAGGATTCACAAGAAAAGGGACCACTGAGACACCCTGTATCTGAATGCGATGAAACTAATGAAGAACACATTATCCAAGAGACATTAAAAAAACCAGCTAGTGTTTTTCAGGATCCATTAGAAAAGATGTCATTGAAACATTCTGAATCTGAATGCGATGAAACTAATAAACAACTCATTACCCAAAAGCCATTACAAAAACCAGCTGCTGATTTTCAGGATCCGTTAGAAAAGGTGCCACTGGAACCCCCTGTATCTGAATGCGATGAAACTAATGAAGAACACATTACCCAAAAGACATTACAAAAACCAGCTAGTCATTTTCAGGATCCATTAGAAAAGTTGTCACTGATACATACTGAAACTGAATCCGATGAAACTAATGAACAACTCATTGCCCAAAAGCCATTACAAAAACCAGATACTGATATTCAGGATCCATTAGAAAAGGTGCCACTGGAACACCCTGTACCTGAATGTGATGTAACTAATGAACAACACATTACCCAAGAGCCATTACAAAAATCAGCTACTGATTTTCAGGATCCAGTAAAAAAGCTTCCTAAATCAACTATTTATGAAGCGGTCTCCCAAGCTGTAGCACTAATCCAGAGAGAACCTTCTACACAGGAAGTAGGCAGGTCACAAACACAAACAGAAAATGATACAGTGCCACCAGCTCAACATACAGGATGCGGAAGTCATATCCACAACATTGGACCTCGGCCACATACTCCACAATCACAGCAAACAGTGACCAGTAAACAATTTCACCCACAGGCATCTCTTTCATGTTCAGAACACTTGAAGCAGTATTCAAAACAGACAACTGCAGACCAAGAAGAAACTATGGGACAACAAAACACTGAAGGACAATATGCCAAGGAAAGGCAATCATTACAAGGGAAAGAGATGGAGCCCTATAACCCTCAATCCCAAATGTTAACACAGCAGCAAGTACAAGATCAACATCGAATAATGCTCAATACAATAAAACAGCAGAAACAACAGTTCAGCAATATGCAACAAATTGCACAGGAGAATGAGGCAAAACATCACAAGGAAGTCCACCAATCATCATTACAGCCATCAGTTATACAGTCTCGTGCAGCAGTGCAACAGTGGCACCATACACAGCAACGTCCATCGCAGCACCATCAAATACAGTGTGTAAGTATGGAGAAATTTATGCCTCAGCAACAGAACATTTACAGTGGTTCAACAGAGGCAGAGAAGGCAACAAGTGTTGTTCAGAACCCTATGGGGTGCCACCAGGCACTATTGCGACAACAGCAGCAGATGCAACATCTAGCGTCATTGGAACAGCAGCCTTTGAGGCAATTGTCTGCAGTGCCAAATCCAATGGAACAGCCACAACAGTCCGTGCAGCAGCAGATTGAATGGCAACAACAGCGAGCCACACACCTTATACCCAAACAGTATCCCACAGTGGAGCAGCAGACAGTGCCACAAAATCAACAACAGGCACATCCCTATCATCGATTCTACTATCCACAAATTCAGCAGCCTTATCAGATGCCTCATCCCACAGAAGTGCAACTACGTCCCAGTTATCCATCTCAATACCATTCAAGATTCAGTTCTCCCCAGACATTGAATTCAAATTCGCATTTAATGAGACAAATGCCTTATGGTCCATTGGAAGGGCAACAAATGCAACCACAGCAGCAACAATATCCTCAGTTTCACCACCAGCAACAGCTTGAGAAGTGGCACCTTTCCAGAAGGCCAGGGACAGAAGAGGCAGCAACAGTGCCAGCAGTATTGGCATCTCATTCAAGTAAGTAGAAATTTTGTAATCTAAACTAGAAATTTTGAGACTTGACCCACTCAGTAGTGTACCTCCCTTGCAGTTGTTTTTTCTGTAATTATATACCTTTACTTACCTATTGCTCTTTCTTCTTCTTACTTTTTTGTGTGCATGTATTGTGTGTGTGTGTGTGTGTGTGTGTGTGTGTGTGCTGGTTCCTTATTTCCTACCCTTTCTTTTGGATTCATTCATCCACTTGCTTTCAATTTTCCTTTTGCTGTTTTTCAAAAAAATTGTTCAAATGTTTGTAGAACTTATGGGACTTAACTACGGGGTCATCAGTCCCTAAGCTTACAAACCACTTATGGACTAGCTAAGACTAAGGACGGCACAAATATCCATGCCCGAGGGGGGATTCGAACCCCCGACTGTAGTGGCCGTGCAGACCGTGACTGGAGCTCCTCAGTCCCCTCGGCCACCGCGGCCGGCTTGCTGTTTTTCTATTCTTCTACTATTTCTGTTTGCTGGCAGTTATGGTCCCTCTTTTTTTCATTCTGTATTTACTTTCAGTTATGTACTCTTGTGTCTCCCTTGACCCATTGGCCTTGAATTTTCTCCTCCAGATTTTGCCAGATAAAGGAATTTCTTATTCTGAAGAATGGAAACTTTTTAGCTATTGTTAATCTTTACATTTGTTACCACCCAATATTAGAAAGTGTATATATCCTTATATGGATGTTATATTGAAATTTGTAATTCTCAAATGGAGACTATTTCAGGTGCTATAGTTATCTCTATTTATTGTTGTCTTATACTCAAACACACACAATATCAACACTAACTCAAAAAACCTTCATCAATTGTTGATTTTGTGTATATAGCAACTAAACATCAGAATTTACTGCCCCTATAATGTAAGGAGAAAAACCAGAAGCTCAGTTTATTAATTGGAATTTGACGTTTAACTCAAATAATGTAAGAAACACTAAAATAGCATTCAACATTAGAAACACCAAGAAACTTAGTAAAAATGTTACCAGCACTTCAGTTGTCTCTTGCCAGATCCATGGCATCTTCACTGGTTTTGCTGCATTCCGTATAATCAGTTTCACGGCCCGATACATTTTAATTTTTGACAAATTGAGTTTATAGGTTCACTGTTGGCACACTGTTACCTCACAATTGACTAGAAGTTTTTGCAGTCATCTCTTTGCAGAGATTCCATTGATGTTGAATGACAATTGAAATGATAACTGTGTTATTTTATTCCTCATAGCAGTTTCAATTAATCAAATCCATTCTCAAATAGGTGCATATTACAATGTTGGTTATAAACAAAAGTGAAGTGGTACAGTTAGGTTTGACATAATTTATGTTGCAAATTTCCATTTTCAGCTGAGATTTCTGACCATAATTATAAATATTTCATATCATATAAACCTAAGTTTAGGAAACCTAGTGTATAATTCTACAATGTGATCAAACACATGTCTTGTCATCGTCTGTGAGCTTTTAGAATTTTTAAAATGTTTCTTCATCAATGTACTCCAGGAAAGGCAAACCTCACATCTTTGTCTGACAATGAAATGCACATGAGCACAAATATTAAATAGGATAGAAAATAAATTCTCCACTCTGCAGCAGAATATGTGCAGTTATGCAACTTCCTGGAAGATTAAAACAATGTGTTGCAACAAGAATTGATTTCGAGTGCTGTACCTTTTGTGGGCATGTGCTCTTGCTGTGAATAGAGTTCCCATGCACCTTAGAAAGGCCTTATATTTCTAAGTCATTTATAGGGGTCCCTATAAAGGCTCTATTTTCAGGCTCAAGGCCTTACAAGTAGAGTAAAAGCCCTATTTTTAATTGTTTCATTACTTTTCTGTGGAAATAATCACTCGTGAATGAGACAACTCTTATCTTTTGGAAATATGTGGCTAAATATTAACTTTCCATCCATGAAATTTCGTATATACATATGGTGTGGTAGCTAATGAAAATTACATTATTTTTTAATTTCTTTAGGTAAAAAGACATATGATGTTACTGACGGCCAAAGAAACAGCAGCTGTGAACTTGAAATAATTTTTAATCAAGAAGATAGAGAAGTACTGATAAAAGGATCTAGTTCTGCAGTTTCCAAACAAAAGGAGGGACCCATTAATTAAGGATTCAATGGAACCAGAGGCTACTCTATCGGAACATTTTTTGACAAATTCAGTGTTAGATGCCGACATAATATGGGCAACGAAATGTGTAAAGAATAATTTTTCATATAATTCTTGTTAGGATATCAGTAATATGTTCCGGAAAATGTTTACAGACAGTGCCATAGCAAAACAGTTTTCATGTGGACCAACTAAGTGTGCGTACAAGGTCAGTTTTGATGTAGCGGCACATTTCATCAATCTACTGCAAAATAAAATTAAAAATGTGGATAGTTTCACACTATGCTTTGACGAAGCTTTAAACAAAGCTTTGCAGAGGAAGCAAATGGATTTACACATCCATTACTGGGATGATGTAAACAATCAAGTAGAAACATCTAATCTGTCTTCTGCTTTCCTAGGCCACAGCACTGCTGAGGGTGCTATGAAAGCATTTTGTGATCTAAAAAACTAGACTTAAATAAATTAATTCAAATTTCAATGGATGGACCAGCAGTTAATTGTAAACTGTTTGGTATGATTCAGGGTAAACTAAATCAAGAGCTATGCAAGCAGTTGCTTAATTTAGGTAGCTGTGATTTGCATGTAATGAATATTGCTTTCAAGAAAGGAAACCGAGTGGCAGGCTAGAATTTAGATGCCTCGTTTTCAGCGCTTTACTGGCTGTTTAAGGATTTCTTAAACATTTCAACAAGTAAGAAAATGCCATACAAATTTTGTTCCCATAGGTGGCTTGAAAATATACTGGCAGCAGAACGAACATTAGAGATATGGGAGGACGTGAAACATTTTGTTTCTTGTGTGGAAAAAACGCAGTTTACCAAACCGGGCTCAAAATCCTACGAGACAGTAGGAAAATATGGACGTTCAACAAGATCTCCAATCCCTGTTAAAATCATATGGCCTCTCCCAGAAACTCTCCCTTGAATCCATCTCCCTCCTCACCCCAGCAGCAGCCCCCACACCCACCTTCTACATGCTCCCCAAGATCCACAAACCTAATAATCATGGATGCCCAACTGTGGCTGGTTACTGCTCTCCTACCAAACGAATTTCAACCCTTGTTGACCAACACCTCCGATCAATTGTCCAAAATCTATCTTCCCACATCAAGGATAACAACCACTTCCTTCACTGGCTCTCCACCATTCCCACCCCTTTGCCTCCTGGATGCTTACTTGTCACAGTGGATGCCACCTCCCTATACACCAACATCCTACATGCCCATGGCCTTGCCACTCTGGGACACTACCTCTTCCAATGTCCCTCTGAACTCAAGCCTGATCCCTCATTCCTCATAACCTTCACCAATTTCATCCTAACAACTACTTTTACTTTGAGGGGAAAGTTTACCATCAAATCCGAGGCACAGCCATGGGCACCAGCATGGCACCCTCCTATGCCAACCTGTTTACGGGCCATCTGGAGGAATCCTTCCTAGCTTCCGAAAATCCCAAAACCCTGGCAAGGTTCAGATTCATTGATGATATTTTCATGGTCCGGACTCAGGGCCAGGACACCCTATCCACCTTTCTTCAGAACCTCAGTCCCTTCTCTCCCATCGAGTTGACCTGGTCTTCCTCCACCTACCATGCCACATTCCTGGATGTCAACCTCCAACTCACTGATGGCTCCATCCACACTTTCGTCCATATTAAACCTACCAACCACCAACAGTACCTACACTTTGACAGTTACCATCCCTCCCACATAAAAAAAAAATCCCTCCCCTATAGCGTAGCCACCTGTGGACGACCTATCTGCAGTGACAAGAACTCCCTTTCTGAATATGCTGAGGGTATCACAAAGGCCTTCACAGACAGAAACTACCCCCACAGACCTAGTCCGCAAACAGATTTCCCATTCCATATCCTCACACATCCCAAATTCTCGTCCTAACATCAGTAACCATCCACAAAACAATGCTCCCCTTGTCACCCATACTACCCCTGGACTCGAACAACTAAATTGCATCCTTCGCCAAGGTTTGATTTTCTTTCCTTGTGCCCAGACATGAGAGACATCCTGCCCAAGATCCTTCCCACCCCTCCTAAAGTGGTGTTCCGTCACCCTCCCAACCTCCACAACATCCTAGTTCATCCTTATGACACCCCGAAACCTAGCCCTCTGCCACAGGGATCATATCCTTGTGGAAGACCCTGCTGAAAGACCTGTGGAAACCATCCATCCAGCACTCCCTATTCCAGTCCTGTCAGAGGCCGGGCCACCTGTGAAAGCAGCCATGTAATTTACCATCTGTGCTGCAATCACTGTGCAGCTTTATATATTGACATGACCGCTAACCAGCTATCCATTAGGATGAATGGCAACCGCCAAACAGTGGCCGAAAACAAGGTGGAACACCCTGTGGCACAGCATGCACCGAAGCACATGTTGATTTCAATGGCTGCTTCACAACCCGGGCCATCCTCCCATCCACCACCAGCTTTTCTGAACTACACAGATGGGAGTTATCCCTACAATACATTCTCCGGTCCTGAAATCATCCAGGCTTCAACCTTTCCTTTATTCCATACCTTACAGTTCCTACCTCTCTCTCAAACCTCTCCTCTTTGAGTGGTGTGTGAATGTGCGATCGTGTGTGTGTGTGTGTGTGTGTGTGTGTGTCTGCATGGTCATGTGTACGTGCAGTGTGCGCGCATTTTATATTTATTTTTATATTTAAATGTATATTTATTTTAGTTATTTTATTTTCTTATTTTACTTTTTTTCCCCCACACGCCTCTGCACTCCATTCCTAAGCTGCATCTCGTAATTCCCATCTAGGCTGTGCTGTACCCATCCCCACCACCATGACGTAACCTTCCTATCCCCACTCCCCTGCCCTCTCGTTCACGATTTATATGCCGCAGAGCATGATTCAAAGTGTGGCAGTCGGAGGTGATGGTTGTATGACTGTGTTGTGTGTCTGTGAAATTGTGTTCTATGTTCTGAAGAAGGCCATTGCTGATAGCTGAAAGTGTTGTATGTGTGTGTCTTTTGTATGTGCCTGTCGAAGCTCGTCGCCACGTCTTTGCAGTGAGTTGTAAACTGTCCTTGTTACTATATTATTAATTCCAACCTGGACTTTCCATTATTATACAATCAAGTGTTACCTGTTTCAGCTGAAGATCTGAGAAGGCTCATTCCTGACCTTTATCAGTAATTTTAATGATAAAAAAAGGAATGCACAGATAAGCTGACCTCAGCAAACAAACTATCAAAATTAGATTTGGAAGACAAATCTGTGTATAATCAAATTCATAAGATTAGTTTAGACTTTTTAGGAAGTTTGTTAGCGAAAAACTTACTTTTTGAGAAAAAAGTCTCAGAGAAAGATATTTTAGATTTAAGCTCTGATGCTGAAATGTATTTGATTTCCTTACTTAAAACCTTGCTTGAAAAATCTCCAGTTAATTCACCATTGGTTAGAAGCTTATCTTCTTTAGATCTAAGGCAAATGGCATTAAATCACTTTGATTGCTATGCTAAAATAAAATTGGTGTTAACAAACCTTATGAAGGTTAAAGTTTTTAAACAGGATGAGTGTGAAGGTCTTCTCATAGATTACATTAAATGTTTAAGTTAGCAAGTATCATCTAATTATGATCTCTTTAAACTCTTCAATCCTTTTTTAGACAAGTTCTTGTCTGAAAATTTTTCTAAGCTGTATAGCGTCATAAAAAAGTTATTAATTTTATCTCATGGTCAAGCAGATGTAGAAAGAAGTTTCTCATCAAACAATTTCACAGTGAAAGGCAGAGGTCTTGAGTTCAAGTCTCAGAACTGCATACAGTTTTAATGCACCTGGAAGTTCTTTTAAATAGGATATTGTGCTGGAATGTTGTTGTTTTTTTCTTTAAAATAAATATTAAGTTTAAAATCCTGTTTTTGGATTTTAGTGACATAAAACTTATCAAAGGCGGGATAGGTAATTTTAACAATGGAAAATATGATTGGCATGTCAGTAATGGAGGATAGATAACAACTCAACGTAAAGAGACTCACTGAGCTGCCGACAGACACAAAAAATAGACAGTCACATCACACAACTTAAGTTTTTGGTCATGGCCTTCATCAGAAAAAGACACACATGCATTCACACAATCACTCAGACAACTATAGACACACAGACACCATGTCCGGCCAGTCCAGAGTACTAGAGTGGCCAGGTATGGTGGATGTGTGTGTATAGTTGTCTGAGTGATTGTGTGAATATATGTGTGTCTTTTTCTGATGAAGGCCATGGCTGAAAATTTCAGTTTTGTGAATGTGACTGTCTATTTCCATGCCTGTCAGCAGCTCAGGATAGGTAATTTTTTACGTACCACTGTGAATTTTCTATTGATCAATCGGGCAAATAATGAGTTTGGCTAAACATGTATGCAGCTGGAGGTTGCAGAACTGATTCAAAATTTGCTGAGCAAGTATTAAATGAGGACCTCCAAACAGCAACCTAAGCCATACATTTAGCAATCAAAAGCCAAAAACTTTATCATTTAATGTTAAACAACCAACATGGCTATCCTAAACTTGTCACAAGCCTCACATACCCTCAGTTATCCCTACACAGTCTGCTTCATTCTTCTCTTTATTCGTTTCATTATTTCACCAATGACATTCTATCTGAGTCAGGAAAAGGCTTGGAATAGTGGTTGAATGGAATGGACAGTGTCTGTAAAGGAGGATCCTAGATGAGCATTAGAAAAAGTAATACAAGGGTAATGGAATGTAGTTTCATTAAAGCAGATGGTACTCGATTATATAAGTAAACTAGACACTAAAAGCAGTAGATGAGCTTTATTTACACATTGAAATAACTAGTAGTGGCTGAGGTAGAGAAGACATAAAATATAACAATGTGAAATCCAAGTTGGAATGTCAGTAGTAGATGACAGATAACAACTCACTTTAAAGGTGATAGTTGAGTCACAGACAAGCACATAAAATAGACATAACATTCAGACAAAATAGACAATAGTGGTATGAATGTTATTGTCTATTTTATATGCCTGTCTGTGGCTCAGTAATTGTGTTTATGGTGTGTTGTTATGTATACTCTATTATTAAAATTGTCAACAATGTCTGATACACTAATTAGATGAAGTGCACTCCCAGTTTTATTACATTTTAAATTAATCTGGTTTAACATACATAGATTTATATCTGGGTAAATACCTGGATATCTACCTTCTGTAGTATGTATTGCTTCAGTTCCTCAGACTTTTCATGAGAATGTGCAAATTTAAATTGCAAAATGCAATTTGCTGATATTAACCTTCAAACATTTATCCTGGAAATAATTATTTGGCCTAACACTCATTTATAACTAGTTTTGGATTATAATTTTCTTTCCTTGCAGTTCACTGCAAAGTCCAACTACAGGCTGTCAGTCGCAGACCCAAACAAATTTTAACTTAAGGCCACAGTCTTCACGAGTGTACAACACATTCTTTTTCACATAGTCACAGCCACAACTCACAAATACACTACTGTCAATTCCAGCTTCTGCATTGTGAGTGACACTTAGTAGTAAGTGTGACTCGAAATGGGGATGGTAGAACAGGAAAATAGTAAGAGGAATGATATGCAAGGTGAGAATGAAGATAGGTGTGCCTTAAAGGGTATGTAGTTACTGGTGGGTGGAGAGATTTGCAATTTAGGAATGTGGGGAGAGGGGAATCAAATGGGGAGGTATAGTGAAGGGGAAAAGGGGGCAAATAGCACAGACGATGATTAATGAGGTGTAGGCTAGAGACGGTGGCAACTATCAACAAGGTGTCCTTCAGATTCAATGTCCACATCCAAACTGTGTCTAATTGCAGGGTGGACCCCCCCTGTGGCATAACATACACCTGATCTGAACATGCTGGTTTCAATGGCAGCTTCAGAACCAGGCTATCCTCCCAGTTACTGGTGGGAGTTTATTCCCCAATACAGAAATTATCCAGGCCTGCACCTAAGGTAACCTATTGACCTCGCCTGTTCCCACATTCAACAGTTCATGCCTCTTCTACAGCCTCTTTAACCACAATATATCCTACAATAATTTCCCCTTCTCTACTCTTCCCCATTTGCATTTGTCCCCCCCCCCCCCCACACTGAATTCCCAAGCTGTATCTCTCATTGCTCACCTGTAACTACACACTCTATCCCCACCCTCACCTTGCATCGTTCACCCCCTCCACTCCCCTACCATTCCGATTCCAAATTGCATTTGTGAGCTGTGCCTGTGATTGTGTGAATGAGTATGTGGTTTATGGTGACAAATGTTGTGACCTAAAGCTGTAAGTTGTGTATGTGCGTGTGTGTGATGGCCTTGTTTGTATGCTTGCCTGCAGCTCAGTGAATGCCTTTGCAGTGAGTTGCAAACTGTTGTCATTTTACTGTTGAATTCCAATCTGGACTTTTCATTGTTAGAATAGCACTGTATCCTTTTCATAATGTTATTCCATCGTTTTCAATATCTGACGATTGATTTAAATGTTAGGAAGTCTTTTCTGATGGTTTTTGTCTAGATTACAGATCTGTAATCAAGAGAAATGAGGACCATAAAGAGTACAGACAAGAAGAGAATAAAAGCTTTCAAAATGTGTCGTTGATGAAGAATTCTGAAGGTAGGATGGATAAGGAGGAATTGAATAAAATTGGAGTAAAATTAATTTGTGACAGAACTTGATTAAAAGAAGCAATTGGGTGATAAAGACCCATTCTGAGATATTGAGGGACCACAAATTTAATATTGTATGTAGGATAAAAATTGTAGAGGGAATCCATGGAATGAATATAGTAAACATGTTAAAAAGCATGTAGTTACAATGGTTATTTGGAAATGAAGAGATTTGCACTGGACAGAGTATTCAGAGATTCTGCTGTTTAATTATGTGTACATCTTCAGTGCAGTAAGAGAAATCCTTCTTATCCCTGTTATTTAAGTTAGGGTTTTTTTTTTTTTTTTTTTTTTTTTTTTTTTTTTTTTTTTTTTTTTTTTTAACTGTTTATTAATTACCTTTCATATGTGGTACTTCTTCCACTAGTTTTCAGTAAAATACACACACACACACACACACACACACCACACACAATCACACATCTTAAATATTTGGCCATGGCCTTCATCAGAATAAAAGCACATACATTCACGAAATCACTCAGACATGACTCAAGCATACATGACCATCATCTCTGGCCATTCCATCTGGTTGCACTGGAATTGTATGACTACCATAGTCTATTTTACGTGCTTGACTGCAGCTCAGCAATTGTCTATACGTTGAGCTGTTATCTATCATCTATTGTTGACATTCCAAACTGGATTTTCCATTGTTAAATGTGGTACTTCTTCCACTAGTTTTCAGTAAAATACACACACACACACACACACACACACACACACACACCACACACAATCACACATCTTAAATATTTGGCCATGGCCTTCATCAGAATAAAAGCACATACATTCACGAAATCACTCAGACATGACTCAAGCATACATGACCATCATCTCTGGCCACTCCATCTGGTTGCACTGGAATTGTATGACTACCATAGTCTATTTTACGTGCTTGTCTGCAGCTCAGCAATTGTCTATACGTTGAGCTGTTATCTATCATCTATTGTTGACATTCCAAACTGGATTTTCCATTGTTAAATATACTGATGTGTGACAGCTAAATAAATAAGTTACAGCTGAATCCCCTTGTTCCTGATTAGTAATGCAAATTCTAGTGCCTCTGCTGGCATTGGCACCCAAAGTGCCTTTGCCAAACAAGTCACCATGGCAAAACATCGGTGCCATGGCACTGTCATGCCACACCTGCTTATTTATTACATTTCTATAAAAACAATTTTTGCTTCATGTGATGATGAAAAATGAACATCATATAGATGTAACATAATTTATTTTAATATTTACATACAAAATACATGAAAATAACCCTCAAATGGCTTTTCCATTCACAGTCAAGAACTTTTTTTCTTCTTATTTGCTAGCAGTCTGTTTCATCATTAACTGAAAATTTTCTAGCTTTCCAAAAAACATGTTTGGCAGGGTCGGATGTTGCTACAATGCAGAACAAGCTGTGCTAGAGGTTGGAATTCTCCCCAGCTAGCCATGCCATGTCTGTCACCTGCACGGCGCCCCTGCACTCGGCCCGTGAGAGGGTGGCGCAAACGACTCGTACTACTCGGCTACTCGAGTAAGGACTGGCACTGGCACTGATCTGAAAGCATTGGCACTTTAACTGTACACGGTGTGCCATTGGCACTAGACAATGGCCATGCAGAGCGAGGCAGTCATGTGGCTACATATAATAACACTTCTCTTGGAAACTGTGCCAGTGCCCATACTTGGCACACTGTTCGATGTTCTCGTGCAAAAGCAAGCTTTATTTGTGTATTTTTGCCCTGAGAAAATAAGGTGTTGCCCTCACATCAGAGACCTTTTTATTCTTGCAAGGGTTGCATAGACGTATGGCACTATTCCTGATACTTAATTTTAACTTTACTGTATTTATTTTCACACCAATGCACAAGGATAAAAAAAATATTTTATAAGCTGGTGAAAATAGTTTGTGTTCATTAGCACTATGGGTCAGAAGGTCACTTGTAAAGATAACATTAACATACAGATATTTAACAATGGAAAATCTGATTTGAATGTTGATAATGGAGGAAATAACTCATCCTAAAGACATTCACTGGGCCACTGATAAACACATAAAACAGACAATCACATTCACACAACTGAAATTTTCAGCCATGGCCTTCATCACAAAAACGAAACACATACATTCACTCAGACAAATATACACTCACAACCACCATCTGCTGCTGCTCCAGGTCTGGAGCAGCTGGAGATGATGGTCATTTGTGTATAGTTGTCTGAATGATTGTGTGGATATATATGTTCCTTTTTTATAAAAGCCATGGCTGAAAATTTAAGTTGTGTGAATATGATTGTTTTAAATGCCTGTCAGTGGCTCAGCAAATGTCATTGCAGAGAGTTGTTATATATCCTCCATTATTAACATACTGTTAGTCTCGGATATACTTTCCCAAAGGATTTAAAAAATACTCAATGAACCTTGAGCCATCAAAATTCTCAGGGCTTTGTTTCTAGTGTCACAAGAGTAAATACTTTCTGTTTGGAAATTTCCTAAATGTTGTCATGTGTTCTTGACTTTTTAATAGGTTTTATGCTGCTGCCATGAAGAATTGCCATTCTATATCTTGAAACATTTATATGTCTAAATGGAGCGGAAGATACCAAGTTATCAGTCTGTGTTATCACTTGTTTTGATTTGATATCATAAACTAGTGATAACATGTGGGACCTGGAGATTTAGGAAGGCACCTGTTTTTGATCACATTTAGTTTGCAAGAGTGAAACAGGCATATAGTCTTGTAAAAACTGACTTTAGTTTCAGTATTATAATGCCTTTCCTGACTGAATCATTGCCTTTTACAGGGAGTGAGTCACAGATAGTATAAGACACTCTTTAAGAATGAATTATTATGCATCTTATATTCATTTAGTTTAAATATTTTTGAGTGGCAGTTTGCTTTTCTTGTGATTATAATAATATCTCTTTTTTAGATATCATGGCAATAGACCATTAGATTTAGTGACAACATTTTGTGTTGCCACATGTGTCTTCGTGCCTGCTGTTGTTTTCGGTTACACTTGCTAGTCTTGTTTCCTTTATACCTTTTTATCTTCTCTTCCATTTATTCATCCTTTTCTCTTTTATATCTGCATGTGTGTGGTTGAATACAAAAAAAATTGTGAACTGTGAAGGGACTCATTGTAAAGTTTATAATTTCTTTCAACTTATGAAGCTACCTTGTTTCAGGAGTGTACAAATACATAACCAATGACATAATGCATTTGTGAAGACTTTGATGTCCCATTTGGGAGGTTGGAGGCTCATGTCTTGTCTGACCATCCTACATCTCTATATGTGTCTTGCATGATTTTCCTAAATCACTTCAGGCATATGCCATGATAATTAATTTGACAAGTCCATGGTTGAGAACATTTCCTCTCCTCTCCTCATTGAACACATGTATTCATGTGTATGTATGACCTGTGTTTCAATATCACGTTGCTTTATGAGTATATGGGTTTCAAAATTTACAATACAACAAATCAGTGATATTTTTACATAGATTTTGGTTCATTGAAAAGGTTATTCCTCTGTTGGAAAAGTGTTGTTATTCTATTGAAGAAAAAGAATATTGAGAACACCTCTCCACTCCCCCCCCCCTCCACTCCTTACCCCTTCCCCTCCCATCCCTTCCACTTGCCGTGAGTCAGACTGTGTTGGGCGGCCAGAGCTGGTTGACATGTAGATGAGTGTGCCTGAATGATTGTGTGGATGAGTGTTCTATTTCTGAGAAAGGCAACGGCCGAAAATTTAGATTTGTGTTTGTGTGTCTTTTATTTGTGTCTGTCAGCGGCTCAATGTTCATCTTTATGGTGAGCTGTTTCCTATCTACATATTATTATTCAGAACAAGACAATTATATATCTTATTTATTTGAATACTTTAGTAAACATTTGCTTAATTGTATCTCAGAAAATGTTTTTGAAATAATATAAACTAATTGTTCTGCAAGTTTTCAGTGTATTATATTTCATAGTATAACCTCTTTCTGCTTGTATCACTAATTTATTATTATTTAATTTTTGAATTCATTTGTGGCTATTTAACTTTGATTCATCACTTGCCTACCTTTTTAATTGCTGTTCCTTATCCCTACTTCACATCTTTACACTTGAGTAATTTCATTTTTACCCCTTCTGTAGAACTTACTAAAATTCTTAAGTTAAATTGACCTGTTAATTTTTTTCTTGCCCTGTTTTAACAGGGTATTAACTTCTATATTAAAAAGAAGTAGTTATCTTTTTGGTTTCATAGTTTAAATGAAGTTAAATATAATGAACTTTCAAATTATTTATTGACGGAAATTTTGCAAAATTTGAAATATGACTCACATTTTTTAAAGATAATGTAATTTTGTCATTATAGTTTTAGTAAATTGTATTTGTTAACAGTGGTAAGGATAACATAAGAACAGTATCTCTGGTAGTAAGCAGTCACTGTTATAGTTGTAGACTGGTCTACTTTATTTCAAATTTCTCTCCAGTACTTTGCTTAGTGTTGTATTTTTTTTAAAAGGTTAGATTAATTCTGTACATTTCTTGTTTTGTCATGTCTTTCAGTGTCAGGCGGGAGTGTTATGGAGTCAGAACATGATCGGAGACGAATCTTGTCTCGTGAAGCCATAAATTCTTTTGATGCAGGACATAGGCTTGGAGCTGTGCCATCATCAAGGTATGTAGAGATAATGATCAGAAATTATTATTGTTGCTTATATATATAGAGATTGTGCTCTTATGTAAGCTTGTAAGTACGATTGCAGACAGATAAAAAATGGTACTTGTGAATGAAAGAAGACTGGTTGTAAATATGATTAGGCTTCTGATTTTCATTTTCTGTGAGTTCTGCAGACTTATAGAGGTTGTTGCCAACATTGTTAATTGGCTTAGTCGTATCTCATTTCATAGTACTTGTAGTCCATTTGAACGCATGCTTGATCCAGTGATATCACAGTTATTCAGGACACAATATGATAAAAATGGAGTAACATGGACAAATGGAACAAATTGTAAAAGGATTTAAATTAAACAGCAGCATGTGTTTATGACAAACACACACACACACACACACACACACACACACACACACACACACACACACACACCAGATATCAATTTGTTCTAATGAATTATTATTGGATATTATAGAGGAAAAACTCCTAGCAGGAAAAATAAATATAAAAAGTAGGTGAAGTTTACTTACCAGCCGAAGGAGCACATGTAGTGAAAGTAACATAAATAAAACACACACACACATAAACGCAAGCTTTCGCAACCCAGTTGCTTCTTCAGGCAGAGCAGTGAAGGAGAGGGAAAAGGAAAGGATGAGGGTTTTAAGGGAATGGGAAAGGAGCCATTCCAATCCCGGAAAAGGAAAGACTTACCTTGGGGGAAAGAAGGAAGGTAAACAAATACACACTCATCCACACATACACACATGCAAACTCACCTAGGCAGACATAGGTGTGTTTGCGTATGTAAATGTGTGTGGGTGGGTGTGTATTTGTTTACCTTCCTTTTTTTCCCCCTAGGTAAGACTTTTCTCTCCTGGGATTGGAATGGCTCCTTTCCCATTCCCTTAAAACCCTCATCCTTTCCTTTTCCCTCTCCTTCACTACTCTGTCTGAAGAAGCAACGGAGTTGTGAAAGCTTGCGTTTGTGTGTGTGTGTGTGTGTGTGTGTGTGTGTGTGTGTGTGTGTGTGTGTTTTATTGATGTTACTATCACTACCTGTGCTCCTTTGCCTGTTAAGTAAACTTCACCTACTTTTTAGAATTATTATTGTAGATAGACGTCATAGCCTAACAAGTGAGGCAAATTTTACAAAACAGCTTTCAAACAATATGAAAAATACCCAAAGAAAGATAAAAAGATCAGTTATTGTCTTAAAAAAATAATAATAAACGTCTTCTACATGTGATGCCTAAGATGAGGATATCATTTCATAACCCTTGTCAATTATGAATTAAATGAACCAGTTTTTTGAACAGGGTTGTTTTCCAAATTCATTGGAATATATTGAAATAAAACCCATATTCAGAAAGGAACAAACAGTAGATAGGGGAATTCTGGTTAATCTCTACTCAGCTGATGTTTGTATAATTATCATCAAAATTAATTCAAAATTTTCTTATGCATATAAGACTATTTTTAAACCCAGTTTAGGTTTTAACAATGAAAAAAAGAAGGGGGAAAACCTGATGATATCTTTCATCAATGAGTTTACTTATATGTTCTACATAAGACAAGCAGTAAAGTCTCAAGAAAATTCCAAGAGCTGACAAAAAAATTTGATTTAGTGAACATTCCTTGCTCCTCTACAGATTACAATTATAGGGTGATTATAATTAAAGCAAAACTATCAAAATGCTGTAAAAAATAACACCACTGGTCAGAATGACGTCAAATTGCAGTGGAATATTATTCGAGAAAGGGGGGGGGGGGAACATGTGGAAGAAGAAAAATAGTGTGAGAATTGATCAGTAGATGGTGCTGCAAGCATTATGATTTAATAGTGCTTACCCAACTCCTCTCCCTCCAGCTCAATTCCCATTGTGCTGCCATCTTTGTATCCCAAGACATCGAACGGGTCTATGATTGGGTCTCACAATCTGGCCTGTACTTCAAACTCTAAATGTATGCTCTTCCCGTCAACTTAGTCCGGGTCATTGCCTCCTTCCTCTCTGACCACCCTACCTATGTTACCATCTGCAACACCGATTTCTGTCTTTTCTATCCCTCTGCTGGTATGTCCCAAGGTTCCTTCCTTTCTTCCCTCCTTTATCTCCTGTATACTGCACATATCCCTAAGCCTGCCCCCCCTTCCCCCAAACACCTCTTCCAGTATGCTGATGACACCGCTTTCCTTCCCCATTCCAACCACCTTCTCCAAGAACACCTTCACCATTTCACCACTTCGTGCAACCAGTGGCTCCTATCTATAAATCATACCAAAACCCAGGCGATGATTGTAGGTCACACCACCCTTTGCCTCCGCTCCCTCCGGGCTTCGCCATAGATCGCACCCTCTCCTGGACGCCCCCTCCCCCCAACCTACGCACCATCCAAGAAGAAGCGCACTCCCGCCTTCACAAACTCCTTGTTGGCCGAACCTGGGGTCTGAACCCTTCCACCATCCTCTATACCTACAAATGCCTCATCTGCCCCATCCTCTGCATCTTCCATCCTGACTGGATCTCTGCCCCCCCCTCCAAAAAAAAATCCTTCTACAAGTCCCTAGAGATCCTGGAAGGCCACGTCCTCTGCCTCACCTTCCCCAACCCCCACACAACTCCTTTATGACCTCATCCCCCTATCAAAGTGTTTCTGAGGTTGCATTCAGAATGTGTTGCACAATGCATGCCTTCAATACAGCAAAGTACGCTGTCAGAACGCTGAACACAACATCTTTCAGACAGCCCCACAACCAGAAATTACAGATTAAGATCAGGTGATCGGGACAGCCTGGCAGCTGATAATCCTGGCATTTTTGAAATGGCACTTCAGCAGCTGCTTAAATGGATTTACAATGTGTGGAGGTGTGCCATCTTGCATAGAAATGATCCCATCAACACATTTACGCTGTTGAAGACCTGTAATGATGTTGTTGTGACACTCATAGCTGTTAATAGTGACGTTACTGTAAGATTCCTGGAAGCACTCGTCTCTAGGAAAAAATTTGGCACTTTGATAAATGATGATGTAAACCCGCACCACACAGTGGCCTTATCAGGGTGAAATGGTACTGGTTGATTTGCTTGTGGATTTTCTATTGCCCATATTTGACAATCCTGTGTACTGACATATGCTGTCAAATGGAAGTGGACTTTGTCTGTCTACAAACTCTTCAACGGCCATTCATCGCCCGCTTCCAAGTGAGCAAGAAATTCTAAAGCAAAAGTCTCTCTTGCTGGCAGATCAGCAGGAAGCAATTTGTGCACATAGGTAATTTAGAACGGATAGTAAAGGAGGATGTTTTGTAGGGTTTCACACACTGTGCTCACAGGTTTGTCAAATGTTCGGGCCATTCTCCGTGCACTACACGTTTGCACACCACCATTCAACTCCTCTTGCATTGCTGTGGCCACTTCTTACATTGACGTCTAATCAAATCGTTCCCTCTGTCTACCAGGTGGCACACCAAAGGAACCCGTCTTTTTGAATTTCTGAATAATTTTCTCCAGGCCCATGGCAGTCATCAGACCAACTCCTTTTTTCAAAGCCTCCATTGTCTGGAACTTTTGCAGAGCAACTTGTACATACTCATCCTTCTTCAGCTTTACAAGCAGAGTGCATCCTACATTGACACAGCTGTGGTGAACATCTCAGATGCGAAATTAGGAAAAGCCGTGTACCGGTTGTGTTTACACTAACTTCAATGGGTTGTGTGCATGATAGGTGTTATCATTTAAATTTTATGACACATACACTGCCATCTATTGATCAGTTTTCACATTATTTATTTTTCTTCTGCCATATGTTTTCCCCCTTCTTTGATGTAGTTATTTTTACAGCATTTTTAAAGTTAAAATATAATCACCTGTGTATAGAATCAGGGACACAAATTTAGAATGGTTTTATTCATACTTATTGTGAAGGAAACAATAACACTTCTCACATAATAGGGCGAATGTGGCACAAATAATACTTCTAACCTCAAATTCAAACAATTGCACTTCAAACTGGGAAACAATTTCCCAAGGAGCCTCACAGCACCCAATATTGGTTTCCTATCTGTTCCTTTTCTAAGTAAAAGGCTTACCACCTGATATTGATTCACTTAGCTTTATCATGATTATCAGCTTTAATTGAAAATGACGTGCCTACAGGAATTGCAGAAAGTGTCAAAATACACGAGAAAATGTTGAATCTTGGTTCGTTAAAAATACTACTGAAACGAAAATGAGTTTCACTACAGTGGCTGGAGACAATTGTTGTGTGTGTAGCGTTTGTATGACTAAGCACATATGTTATTTCTGAAAAAGGCTCTTGTATGTGTGTCTGTCAGCAACTCACCGTTTCATCTGTTGTGAGTAGGAATCTATTCCTTTCAGAATATTGTTGTAGAAGTGAAGTGGCATATGTGGGCTCGACTTCCAGTTAATCGTGTAGCTATAGGCAGTGGTGGCTAGGATTGACAAAAACAATTCCATTCATGAATGGACTTCATGACTATGAAGTCAACATAAAGCACATGATAGTAACCATTTTAGTGAATGTTTATGTGCAATTGGATGGTTCAACCACTGGTCTCAAGGGACCACAAAGTGATTGGGCACATTTTCCAGTCGTATCGGCAACAGGAAATGACAGACACAAATCTGACTGTATCACACATCTTTATGGCATGCAGAATGCTGTGTGTTTTGCATTGGTGGCAATGAGACGACGAGCAAATAGTGCAGAAATGAAAACTTCCATCTGTTCACATTTAGCTCTACCCACAGGGCTCATGGCAAGTAAAATAAAATGGGTGAAAGTTTTAGTGCACCGAAGATCGCTGGGAACTTCTAACTTTGTGCTGGCTGTGAATGCAGGTATGTCGTTCACACGCTAACTACACGGTTTTATACATAAAAACTGAGACTTCCAGTTGAAGGTGTCACGCGACCTATGTAATCATACATTAATAGCTATGGTCTGAAGATCTATTACAAAACAGATCTATAGATGAGTCATATCTTTGGTGAACATCGATTGCTTTGTGTGGGTGTGGTATTTCAACATCAAATCTGCTGTTATTCTTGAAAATTGTTACTAGTCCTTAAATCACTCCTACATATGAAGGGAAAGTGATAAAATTAAAGTATTTAAATGCATTGTAAATAGCTACTTGGAAATGCATCACCTTTTTGTGTATTATTTATTTTAATGCTGTGTGAAATCATTTGCTCTGTTTCAATCTCGTGAAGGCTTGCTGTTGAACGTATTACTGCAGTGAACACAGTAATAATGTATTACAGATCTTTTTAACATTTTCAGAAATGCAATTGCAGGAGATTTTTATTCCCAGTGGGGGGCTATGAATCACCAGTCACGGTGCTGTGCTGACAGAAGGTTCCAACAGAAATGTCATAATTATGGACTTCCTCAAGCATATCATCATCAACATTATAACAGAGCTTGGGTGCCAACACTACAGCAGAATTTGTACCAAGTAATGTTAGTTCAGCATATTAATAGCAAGGAATGGTTCAGCTCTTCATGTTGTTTCTTTTCAGTTGTTCAGCACTACTTAAATTTCATGCTCTTCCTCAAAGAAAATTTCTTGTGTAGCAACTTGTGCATGTTTCATACTGTTGGTTATTGCTTTTTATCACAGCCCAGTTTTCAGTATCACACATAAAGCACAGTAGAAGTATAACTCAGTCTCTGTAGCAGTATTAAAATTCTGTTATATTAGTTATAGTCTCAAGGTATATCTCCAATGTTTCCAAATCTGTCTTCTATTGCGTTGAAACAATAAAAATCATTGACAACATTGTTAAAAAATACTTGATGTGACAATGAAAATCTCTCTTTAGAAAATTGCTATACATTCACATTTATGAAAATTACAACACCAAGATAGATGTGTGGTTTGTAATAAACTATATACCATAGAATCAGAATGTAAAAGAAAATGGAAGTTCTGTTAGATGAGAATCAGTTTGACTTTAGGTAAGATAAACTCACCAGACTCCTGAAGATTTTGTCAACCTAAAAAAAGGATTCAACAATATAAAGTGGAGCTGATGTTCAAATGACAGAGCATGGTGTTAATGTTCACAAAGCTGATGGGAAATAGTGATTTTCGGGGCCCATATCTTAGGTTCTATTGATTACCGAGATAAGGGGTACACTGTTTTGAATACCCCTTAGCGTAATTATCATTTTTATACAACATAAAAAATATTGGCAGGTTTTTGCTCACCTACAGCACAGTGGCAAAATTTTTAAAAAATACATACTGTTGCAGCCCAGTCAAACTGAGAAGCTTGGTTGGTTTTTGTGCATTTCATGTGGTGTAGGGTGGTTATTATGCAGCTTATAAAAGCTTATTTTGTTCATTGAGTTTTGGGTGCAAAAAACAGATGGCCACTTATATATCTTTTATGTATTACAAATTGTCAAAACTTGTTTTCTTAAAACTATAGTCTCAGACTACTTTTTAAATTTTTTAACGTATTTATCTGTTTCTGAAATACAAACATTCAAAAGTACCATAATTAAATTAAAAATTACAGTACCTCAGTTTTTAGTTGATTTTGAAATATGGAACACAAATACTGTTGTAGTCACGAGAACAACTCTCTCACTGCTACACAGAACACTGGCGTGCACTCGCTATACGAGTAACCCGCGAAGTGAGCTCGTACCTCGTAAACAACACACTGAGCGCAGAGCACAACACCGCGCTGCTTGGGTCATTGACCCGCCCGTGGCGTGCTCTGGCGTTTGCCGCATTTTCCCGCGGCGCACTCTCGCGGCCGACTTCCGACGTATGTTATCGGCTGTGTGTGTGCCTTACAGCATTCCTTTCCCCTTGGGGAGGCTCGGATGCGAGCAATGTCCATGACGTCGTCATCTGTTGGGCTCTGACTGAGGTTGCGGGCAGGCACCGTTGCGTAGGGTCGGAAGTACTTGGAGCGCGGGCAGCGTCGGCGCCCATCCCCCGACAACCCATATGGCAGGACCGGTGATGGTGGCTCGGTCTCCATCTCCACCTCAGTCCCCGGACCTGGTGATGGTGGACCCGAAGGGAGCAATGCATCAGGAGGAGATGAATCCAGCATGGGTGTTGGCTGTACCCGCAAAGGTGTAGGTCCCTGAGAGGAGGGACCTGGGTCAGTCCCTGGCGGAGGCAGACAACTTGCAGGGAACGGCAGGAACCTCTCTTCGTCCTGTGGGCTGGTTAGTGGAGCAGACTGGTGCGAGAGCCTCGGCTGGGGTATGGGGGGCTCCCGCTCTTCCACACGCAGGCGCAGCTGGTCGTGGTGACGTGCAGTGATGCCGTCTTCCGTGCGTATGTCGCAGAGACGGCGGCCGCGGCATCTGGCGATGATGGCAGGAATCCATTTCGGTCGACGTCCAAACCCACGTGCCCAGACAGCCATCCCTGGTCGGAAGCGAGAAGATGGAGACACAGATGAATGTCCCGGGCTCGGACGCAGGAGATGAAGCAGAGTCCGGGGCTGCCGGCCATGGAGAAGTTCCGCAGGACTCTTGTCGCCAAACGGGGTGAACCGAAAGGATGAGAGAAATTGATCGAGGGCAACATCAGAAGGGTACCGAGCCACATATTTTTTTAACTGGGTCTTAAAGGTGCGAACAAATCTTTCAGCCTCCCCATTTGACTGCGGATGGAAGGGTGGGGCCAGGACATGGCGGATACCTCGGGCGTTGCAGAAGGAGGCAAACTCGCGGGAAACAAACTGAGGACCGTTGTCAGACACCACGGTAGTGGGAAGGCCTTCAATCGAGAAAATGCGTGACAAGGCGGCAACCGTGGCCGTGGCTGAGGTTGAAAGGCAACGGACCACGTAAGGGAACTTAGAGAAGGCATCAATAACCAGCAACCAATAGGCATTAAGGAAGGGGCCCGCAAAATCAATGTGTAGGCGATCCCAGGCCTGCGAAGGTTGAGGCCATGGGGCGAATGTTGCCCGAGGGGAGGCTTGATGTTGCGCACATAGTGAGCACGAGGTAACCATACGAGACACGTCGCTGGCCAGGCCCGGCCAAAACACATGGCGGCGGGCCAATGCCTTAGTACGAGATACCCCCCAATGATCGGCGTGTAGCAGCTTGAGGACCTCTGAGCGGAGGGCCGAAGGAATGACGACCCTAGGAGAGGAATCCTCAGAATCAAGGAGAAGCACGCCATCTACAACAGAAAAACGGTGTCTAAATGCGTAGTAGTTTCTGAGGGGGTCCGATGCCCGTTTCGGCGGAGTCTCAGGCCAGCCCTGCTGGACCAGACGGATCACCTTGCGGAGGACCGGGTCTGCGGCACTAGCCCGAGCCACCTTGGCACCCGTGATGGGAAAACCATCCACTGCCTGCTGAGCGGCTAAGTCGACATGAAAGCACAGCAATTCTTCCTGGTCAAAGTCTGGGTCTGGTCCAGCCGGAAGCCGGGAGAGCGCATCCGCATTGGCATGTTTGGATGTAGGGCGGAAGTGTATCGCATAGTTATACCGAGATAGGAACAGCGCCCAACGCTGAAGACGGTGAGCGGCCTTGTCCGGTAGTGACGCCGAAGGGTGAAAGAGAGAAACCAGCGGCTTGTGATCAGTTATAAGATGAAATTTTACGCCATACAGAAAGACGTGAAACTTCTTCAGAGCGTAGACAATAGCAAGGGCCTCCTTCTCAATTTGCGAATATCTGGTTTGGGCCGGAGTGAGCGTTTTAGAGGCGAAAGCGATCGGTCGCTCAGATCCGTCTGGATATTTATGAGCGAGCACTGCCCCAATCCCATGTTGAGAGGCGTCCGTTGCCAAGACAAGAGGGAGGCCGGGTTGATAGGTGACGAGGCAGGGAGCCGATTGCAGCAGCTCCTTTAATGTGCAAAATGCTGTTTCACAGGCCGATGACCAATGGAAGGAAGTCCCTTTGCGCAGCAGGTCATGCAGGGGTTTCGCAATAGATGAAGCCCCCGGCAAGAATTTATGATAATAAGCGACCTTTCCTAAAAACACTTGCAGGTCCTTGACTGAAGTCGGCCGAGGGAGAGCCAACACGGGAGAGACATTCTGACTGAGGGGCTTGCTGCCCTCACTAGAAACCTCAAACCCCAAAAACGTGATAGAAGGCTGAAAAAAGTGGCATTTCTCCAGGTTGCACGTCAACCCCGCCTCCTGTAATACCGTGAACAGTGCCCGTAAGTTGCGTAAGTGTTCATCGGCTGTGGACCCGGACACTACTATATCATCGAGATAATTGACACAACCGGGCACAGACAGTGTGAGTTGTTCAAGGAAACGCTGAAAAATTGCTGGAGCGCTGGCCACCCCGAAGGGCAACCTCAAGTATTGGTACAAACCAAAGGGCGTGTTCAGGACCAAGAGACGTTGAGAGGCAGCGTCGAGAGGAACTTGTAAATACGCCTCAGAGAGATCTATCTTTGAAAAATATTGTCCACCCGCCAATTTCGCAAGAAGCTCGTCTGGGCGCGGCAATGGATAAGTGTCGATGATAGATTGGGCGTTCACGGAACGTTTGAAATCGCCACAAAGGCGCAACCGCCCCGACGGTTTTTTTACAATGACCATGGGAGTCGCCCATTCACTAGACGGGATGCGTTTTACCACCCCAGCGTCCTCCAGGCGGTCCAGCTCCGCTTTGACGTGGTCACGGAGTGCAATCGGAACCGGCCGAGCGCGGAAAAAGCGGGGCCTGGCGGAGGGCTTCAAGGTGATGTGGGCTTGGAAATTATTAGCACAGCCCAACCCCGCCGAAAACAGCGCCGAAAATTCGGTGCGTAAAGAGTCTAGTTGCGGGAAGGGCACCTGGTCAGAGACAATGTTGACGTCGTCGGAAATAGAGAACCCAAACCCCTGAAAGGCGTCAAGACCAAACAAGTTGTCCGTGTGAGCATTGTTTACAACAAGGAAAGTGAGCCTACGAGTGACAGATTTGTATGTAACAGGCGCTGAGAACTGTCCCAGGATCGGAATATTTTGTTTATTGTAACTGACCAATCTCCGCGACACCGGGAAGAGAGAGGGAGAACCCAGATCCAAATAAGTCTTTGAGTTCAATAAGGTGACGGCCGCGCCTGTGTCCACTTGCATACGCAACTGTTTGTGGAAAACAGTGACGTCAATAAAGAGCTTGTTGGGTGCAACCGAAATCGCTGAGACGCAATTTACGTCCATCTCTGCGTCGGAATCTTGGATTTTGGAGGCACAAACAGAAGCAATGTGACCTTTCTTGTGGCACTGATGACACGTGGACCACCGCTTGGGGCAGTCAGGTCTATCATGATCGACAAAACAGGAGGGACACGAAGGAAGCATTTTACGGTCGCGTGACCGCACGCCGCCTGGCCCGAGTTTCCGCGGCCGTGCACTTGGCCGATCGCTCCGGCGCCGAGGCTGCGCGCGAACTGCCGCGACCACGTCATCCCTTTGCGACCCTGCCGGTAACGGGGAAGAAGAGGGTTGGATTTCCGCCACCTCACACCAAGCCTCAATTTGGTTGCCCGCCGCCCGCGAAACCTCGAAAGACTGCGCAATGTTAAGAACATCGGAAAGTGAAGGATTTTCGCACAGGAGGGCGCGTTCGCGAACCTCGCGATCGGGAGCGAGCCGAATAATAGCGTCACGGACCATATGATCGGCATACGATTCTTTATGCACATCCGTAACAAAATGACAACGACGGCTTAAACCGTGGAGGTCCGCGGCCCACGCCCGATAAGACTGTTGTGGCTGCTTCCTGCAGCGGTAAAACTCAACACGGGCCGCTATCACATGAGTCCGTTTGCGGTAATATTGTGAAAAAAGGCCGCACATTTGATCGAAAGACAGCGACGCAGGATCCTGCAAGGGGGCGAGTTGGCAAAGCAGCTGATACAGACGAGGCGACAGCCACGACAGGAATAACGCACGACATAAGGTGCCATCAGACCAGCCAAAAGCTTGAAAGTGTTGTCTTAACCGTTTTTCATACGCGTCCCACTCTTCGACGGACTCGTCGTACGCCGGAAAAGGTGGCGGATAAGACAGAGGGGGCGCGGGGGGCGAAACAACCTGCGGGGCGGACGGGGGTTGGGACCCACTAGACAAGGCTGTAGCAAGAGATTGTAATACCTGGTTCTGAGCGTGAATCGCCGATGCAAAAACCTCTTGTTGTTCGACGAGGCGACGCAGAATCTCATCGGAAGAACTAGTAGACATTGTGTAAGATGAACAACCACATCCGACGGAAAACGCGCGGAGGAAAACAAAAAAAATACCGCACTCGTCGCCAATGTTGTAGTCACGAGAACAACTCTCTCACTGCTACACAGAACACTGGCGTGCACTCGCTATACGAGTAACCCGCGAAGTGAGCTCGTACCTCGTAAACAACACACTGAGCGCAGAGCACAACACCGCGCTGCTTGGGTCATTGACCCGCCCGTGGCGTGCTCTGGCGTTTGCCGCATTTTCCCGCGGCGCACTCTCGCGGCCGACTTCCGACGTATGTTATCGGCTGTGTGTGTGCCTTACAGCAAATACCTAATAAATAACCACAGCAACTAGCTCAAATTTGAAAAATATATTCTGTAAACATTTCTCGAAAATGACACCAACAGCTTTCAAAAATCTTTGTATACCTGAAAACCAAGATCCATTATAAAGATATACCCAGAAACCAAGATCCGATATAAAGATATACCCGTAAACCATGATGTTTGTATACTCAAAGTGACAATTGCATGAGAGACAGTTTTCTGCTATGAATCTTACAACTGTATTTCTAGAAATATCCTTTGGGACGGGGGTGGGGAGCATTGCAATGACTTTGTGAATGGTTGATTTGGTTGGTTTTAGGTCACACATAGGATTGCATGGCATTCACAGAAGATATTGAAATTTTATGTTATGTGGAAAGTACAGTAATATCTCATTTTGTTCTTGAGATGTTGGTTGCATATCTGGTGGGTGAACCCGAAAAGTTTGCTCATTTCCATTGGAGTGGACATGTTGGCCATTAGTTATTCCATTTTAAGAAAACTATTCTGTGAAGAAATTTCTTTTTTGATATTGAACAGCCTTATATCTTCTCTCAATAAATGACTATTTCTGATAATCTATTTTTCAAAAGCAATAGATTGGCTGGCCAGTACTTATCTTTGTGCTGTACTGCCGATAGTGACACAAATGAAGAAAAAAGAAAACGGACGAAATAGGACAAACTTTCGGAACACAGTTCCTTCTTCAGGTGGGAGAGAAGGGAAGAAAAAAGGATGGGAATGGAAGGGGAAAGTAAATCACGACCTAGGTCATGAGGAAAGTGTTTGAGAAGTGTGGACGTCATTTGTGTCACTATCGGTACAGCACAAAGGTAAGTACTGGCCAGCCAATCTATTGCTTTTGAAAAATAATTTATCCTCTCTGAGGAGAATTTCCCCACCATTAATCAAATATTTTTGATAATCGTCATACTGGGTATATAAATGTGTCGAATCTCCTGTAAACACCACAGTGCACACAAGGTCAGACAGCACGCGGCAGTGTGTGTGTGTGTGTGTGTGTGTGTGTGTGTGTGTGTGCACGCGCGCGTGCAGCTGACTGCCAGATGGCAGCTCGGGCCACAACAATGTCACCACCTCATGGCTAGTGGTCAGCAGAGCAGTCTTGCTCTGAAAACTTGCCTCAGTCAAAAACTAGAGTGTGACAGTTTATGACAGTTATAATAAATGTATTCTGCTTTACAACGAAAGCATGTAAGGAAACAAATCTGTATAGATCTACAGTGGGCTAACATTCATGAGGACGGCAGTTCAAAACCACCTATGGATATCCAATTTTAGGTTTTCTCTGATTTCATACCAGGCAAATTACTTTCTCTATTGTAAAATAATCCAAGCTTGTTCTCCATCTCTAATAACCACATTGTTAATGGGGCATAAATTCTAATCTTCCTTCCCATTGTTACAGATCTATAGAATTTGTCTTTATAAGCATTGCATCCTACTTTAGCAAGCAAAACATGGTAACCAACTGAAAAATGCCCCTGCTGTAGCACAAAAAAGGAAAATATGTTCCTCTTTAAAAAAAAAACTGCAACTGAAAAGTGGGGAACCAACAGCCTAAGTATTCATTTCACATTCCTCATCAAAAATTTTGCCATGCAAATATATTTGCACTGTTTGGTTCCGTAAGAGAATAGCAGAAAGTGATGGTGAAATAGAGGTGCCACTTGGTGAGAAAGAGCGTTCACACGGTCATGGTGGGAGAGAGTCAATGGCAGTAACAAGATAAGTGGATGGAGACAGTAGCAGTGGGGGAAAAAGAGACAGGAAACAGTGGAATGAGGCAGAGAGGTGATTGGAGACCATTCTTAAGCTTGGGGGTCTGGATCTGCCAGACCAGTTTTGCCCATTTCCTTTTTCCACACATAATAGTTTTTCAGGCTTAGAGTTATAAGCCCGATCATTCAGTCCACAAAATGCGCACAGAGAAGAAAATGGCGGCTGAAGAGACAGACTGCTGACTGTGGGATAGGAAGAGACAAGGCAATATGAGAGAAACAGAGAAAAAGGTGAAGAGACTGACATTGGGAAAGTCAGTGAGGATAAAACATCAAAGGAAGAAATAGGAAACAGTGGAGAGCCTCAGACAAGGGAAGTGAAAGGAGAGAAAGAGAGGAATATACCCATGTACCCTTTTTATCTTCTACAACTTTCATAAGCTCTGATTACATTACTGTAAGGTCATAGTGATTGGAAGCTGCTTCAACAGTATGATACTTGTTTATCGAACCAACTAGTTTTGTGGCATTAGAGCCACATCACCAGGGTTATCTGCATACAAAGAAGAGCAAATGCCACTAACAATCCTGTTATGGTAATTTACATTTGGGCCATAGATAAGAAAACTGTAGGTGAAAAGTACTTACAAATTATTTCATGTTCTTCTTGTTGCCTTTAGACGACCCAGCTTTCATAAAATGATAAATAAATTTGATTGCCTGAATTGAACCAATGGGTAAATGGTAAATATGAGAAAATTAACCATACATACCAGTGGCGTTACACTGGGGCCGCCCCTCTTCAACTATGTGGTGCTCGTGACAGAGCAGGTAAGTTACAAGTACCCATGCACGAAAATCAAATTGATTGTGAGGCGGTTAGCACTTTGAAACAATTTTTATAGCAGGGAAGGTTGTTCTTAAGGGTAGAATTAACTTACTTTGCTATTTTAAATTGTTAAACAAGAAACTGCCTTTTTGTGATATTGTAATAAAAGATAGATTTTTTGAACACAAATTTTAGTCTGCCAATAAAATTATAGCATTTGAATTATCTTACATTACCATATTAAATATTTTGAATTTAAATAGTGCTTAAGTAGGCTCTCTATATGGGTATCTTACATGAAAACTACATGCCTTATGTATTATAATTTAAACAACCAAAATTTGCAAAGATGGCGCAGATCAAGTTGTCCGTTGAGTGTGTACATTGGGAGACGCTTTTTGCATCTAAATATTTCAATCGCTTCCAAAATATTAAGATTATGTCCTTTTATTCCCTGCGGAGAATTTTTAAATGGTTATGGGGTGTCTCTCTTTTTGTAGATGTTTGCTTAAGGCAGACTTGCAGTTAGCAAGATTCATGTGTTCTTTAAATTTTGTGCAGAAACTTCTGCCTGTTTTTCCACTGTATCTCATGAGAGAGTTTTCACATTTTATGCAGTAGATCCCACCTGTATTGTATGTATTACCTATAGAAGTTTCTTTGTGCCTATATTTTTTCCCTAGATTATATTGTATGAAAAAAGTTGGTTGTACATTTTTATTGCGTAATTGTGATCCTACTTTTTCTAATATCTTACCAAAATAGGTAATATGGTGATATGTTTTGTTCTGTGTGAGAGAATCTGCATTATTCATAGTATTTAAACAGTTGTACGTATTTGTCTGAGCTTTGTTGAATTTTCTGACAATTTCCTTATTGATGTTGTCTATGAAGTTTGCATCATATCCGTTAGAAAAGGCAATATATTGAATTATCTGGTACTCTATGTCTCTAGCTTCATTGAAAAGGGGGCATTGTACATTCTGTGCAGTAACTCCCTATAGGCTGCCATTTTATATGCCAAGGGGTGCTTAGACGAACTATGGATGACCATGTCTGTCATTGTAGGTTTCCTATAAATTCCATAGTGGTTGGTAGAACCTATTAGGGTGATATTGAGATCTAGGAAGGGTAAAACACCATCCACATTTTATTGCATAGTAAATTGAATGTTGTTATGTAAGCTATATATTATTTCTATGAAACTGAGAAGTTCTTGTTATGTAAGCTGTTTATTTTTTCTACAAAGCTGAGACATTCGTCTTTAGTGTCATGTAAGGGGTTCACAACCATATTTAATTCTCATCAAGGCTTATGTAAAGTGCTGTTATTATCATAAATGTTCTTTTTTGTCATCAGTTTGCACAACTTCATTACAGTGATAGACCAGATAATAAGGTTTAGCCTGTTTTCTGTTATAAGAGTATGAATATGTTCACATGCCAAAATGTTTGGTAAGGAAAGTGAAATCAGGATTACGACAACTGGCTGCCAACTATTCTGTCAGACTTTTAACAAGGAATGTATTTCTCTTTCTTGTACCTTGACAGGAGCATTTTTCAGTTGTTACATAATACATACAAGAACCAAGAAGAAATAATAAGACTGCAAGACCAAGAACAAAATGATATGATTAAAAATTCTGTAAACAGGGGTGTAGTCTTTCATCATTACTGTTCAGCATCTACATCAATGAAGTAATGAAGAAATAAAAGAAAGGTTCAAGAGTGGTATAAAAATTCAGGGTAAAAGAAAATCAGTGAAAGTGAAGAAGAATAATAGAATTTTTTGAGTGGAATGAATAGTCTATTGAGTACTGAATATGGACTGAGGTAAACTGCAAAGAGACATAGGTAATGTGCAGTAGCAAAAATGAAAGTACCGAGAAACGTAACATCACAGTTGATTATCACAAAGTAGATCAATTTAAGGAATTCTTTTCCCTTGGAAGTAAAGCAACCTGTGACAGAGCAAGGAACATATAAAAAATAGCCTGGCACAGACAAAGAGAGTATTCATGGTCAAGAGAAGTCTACTGGCATCAAGCTTTTGCCATAATTGTGTTTTTGTTGTTGTGGTCTTCAGTTCGCAGATTGGTTTGATGCAGCTCTCTACACTACCTTGTCCTGTGCAAGTCTCTTCATCTGAGAACAAGTTTGGCATCCTACATCCTTTTGAATCTACTACGATTTTTACCCCACACGCTTCCTTCTAATGCTAACTTGATGAATCCTTGATGTCTCAGAATGTGTCCCATCAATCTATCTCTTCTCTTAGTCAGGATATGCCAGAAACTCCTTTTCTCCCAATTCAGTAAGCACCTCCTCATTAGTTACGTAATCTATCCATCTAATCTTCATCATTTGTCTGTAGCAACACATTTCAAAAGCTTCTATAATCTTTTTGTCTGAACTCCTTATTTTCCACATTTCACTCCCATATAATGCCACATTCCAGACAAATGCTTTCAGAAAGCACTTCCTAACATTTAAACTAGTATTGGATGTTAACAAGTTTCGCTTCTTCAGAAACTCTTTTCTTCCCATAGCCATTCTGCATTTTATATCTTCTCTACTTCGGCCATCAGAAGTTAGTTTGCTAACCAAGTAACAAAACTCATCTACTTCTTTTATTGTCTCCTTACCTAATCTAATTCCTTCAGCATCACCTGATTTTCTAATGCTACATTCCATTATCCTTGTTTTACTCTTGTTAATTTTCATCTTATATCCTCCTTTCAAGACGCTGTCCATTCCATTCAATTGCTGTTCCAGATCCTTTGCAGTCTCTTACAGAATTACTATGTCATCGGAAACCACAAAGTTTTCATTTCTTCTCCCTGATCTTTAATTCCCTCTCCAAATTTCTCCTTGTTTGTTCAATGTACAGATTGAACAACGATGTGGAAAGGCTACAACCCTGCCTTACTCTCTTCCCAACCTCTGCGTCCCTTTCATGCCCTTTGACTCTAATAACTGCTGCCTGGTTTTTATATAAGTTGAATATAACTCTTTGCTCATTATATTTTACCTCTGCTACCTTCATAATTGCCATAAGTTGATGAAGAACTTTCTGAGAATTCATGCTTGAAGTACAGAATTGTATGGAAGTGAAACATGCACAGTGGGAAAACTGGAACAGGAGACTGTTAAAAATTAGGTGGAGGATAAAGGAATGAAGGTCAGAGGTCCTCTATAGAGTTGGTGAAGAAACGACCAAATGGAAGTGCTGACAAGAAGGGACATGATTATATGGCATATGTTAAAATGTCAGGTAATAACCTTAATGGTTATAGAGGGGGCTGTGGAGGTTAAAAACTGTAGTGGAAGACAATGACTGGGTACATTCAGCAAATAATAGAGGATGTGCAGTGAAAGTCCTACTCTGAAATTAAGTTGTTAGAGTAGGGGGGTATTCCATGGTGGGCCGTGAATGCAGTCATAAGGCTGATGACAAAAAGAACATTTGTGATAATAACAGCTCTTTACATTAGCTTTGACGAGAATTAAATATGGTGTTACCCCTTACATTAATGCAATAGAGGTTATAAATGTTGTGGAAGAAATAAAGGGTACATGGGTATGTTTCTCATGAAACTTCCTACATATTGTTAGAAAATAAAGAAGGATGGAAGATTCGGGATTATTGTCCCTTCTACAGCATTGTCATCAGAGACAGAGCAAACACTCTCATTATGTTTTCTAATAATAGAAGGAAAATCAACTGTGCCCTTTGAAAGGAACTATCCATTTAGGAAAGTCACTGAAAACCCAAGGTTTGAAGCATCCTACTCTCGGATATGAGTCCAGCGTGTTACCACTGTGACACCTCGCTTAGTTTAGAAAATAACTACATTTGCACTGGAAAAGAAAATTCAGCCACGTAAAATAACAGAAGTCAATCTACAATTGTTGTAGCTCCAGGGGGGAAAATGTGAGATGTGTTTGTTCCTTACTTGTGCATCTATTTCACTATTTACTCTGTCAACAAGCTAAACAGAGAGGTATTTTCCAAAAATGTTCATCTTGATTGTTTTTTAAATACAGCATGTCCAAATTTTAGACCAGCTATTTATATTTTTATTGACTTCCCAGAATTACTAGCAGAATATTGGAGAACCTAAAATACCACTTGGACGGAAGATAACCTTGATTTTATTTCTCCTAAGCAACCTGCCTATTTT
Organism: Locusta migratoria; assembly: GCA_026315105.1. Taxonomy (NCBI): domain Eukaryota; kingdom Metazoa; phylum Arthropoda; class Insecta; order Orthoptera; family Acrididae; genus Locusta; species Locusta migratoria. The sequence goes on from CM048744.1 coordinate 671,314,031, forward strand.
GGAGGACACATTTCCAGCAAAAGGAAGAAAACCAATTGATTTGTAAATATCATCAGTGTCCGCTGTGTGTTGCTTCTTGTTATTGTAGTTATAAAGGGCCTTCTTTATTTGTCGAGAAATATATCCGTCATCTTTGAAAACCTTCTCCAGGTGTTCTAACTCCACGCAAGGTTATCTTCCGTCCACCTGCGAAAAGTTTGGCCTTATAGGATCCATTAAAGATGATCTGCAACTGAGAAAATCGGGTGTTTACAAGATCCCCTGTGAGTGTGGCGCTGCATATATAGGCCAGACAATACGATCTGTACAGGAACGATGTGTAGAACATGAAAGACACACCCATCTACTCCAACCATCAAATTTGGCAGTAGCAGAACACTGCATTTCCATGGGGCACACAATGGAATATATTAAAACTAAAATTTTAACTCCAGTCTCCAGTTTCTGGGATTTACTTATTAAAGAACCGGTAGAAATTCATCTTGCCGACAATCTTATAAATCGTGACAAAGGCTTTCAGCCCGACAAAAATTGGAATCCTGTGATTAATATCATCCAGTCACAGTGTAATCGACACCATCAATCGATTATCAATGATTAAAAGACTATTGCTCTTCCACCACCAAGGGCAGCACATACAACTCGGCTGCACAAAATGTTACCAGCACTCTTGGCATGGGCGAGAACCACTATAAATACCGTGAGTGCACCTGGGCTCTTCAGTACTCGCTACTCACCAGAAGATGGCCGGACGTTTCCAGGCCGAAATATAGTGTCAGAATGATGACGGGATCCGGCCACACACCCGAAAGTTACTGAATGAAGACACACATTTCTGGGCATTATACTGTTTTATTGGTTTTAATATTATTATTTTAAATATTTCAACTAGTGCTCAAATTGAATCCTGCAATAGCTGGAGCACAATGTATTCAATGTCAAAACCTCAACCACACTGGTCAGTATGTGAGATTCATCCCAGTATTGAATTAATTTTGTTGTGATTGTTAACAAATATTTTCTTCAAATGTTGCACTTGCTACCTGTCAAGGGAAATCCAGCACACTCTTCATTTTAGTCTGTGTTTTAAATCACTCTGCTTCAGTTTAGTGATGATGTTGTCTGATGCTTTCAGCCTTTTTATGTCTCACTTTTGCTGTCATAGGTTTGACACTTTTTGCTGTTACTACTTTTGTTATTTTCTTTTTAATAATCCTCTACATAGCTTTACATTGTTCTAGAGTCATTTTTTTTTCTTATATCTTGTGCATGCAGTTAACTTTCTATATAATAACAGTTCAAGAATTTGAGATACTAATTTTCATTTAATTTTCTGTTATTAATTATAATACTTTGTGGGTAAAATACAATTTTCTCCTCATTATAGTTCAGATGAGTTTACAAGGATGTAAATTTGTTACAAAGAAAATACCCAGTGAAAGTTGTATTTATAGTGTTGTTATTACTTCTTATAATGTGAGCAGGTGTAGTGACATGTAATTGTAATATTTTTAGCATCATGCGGATTTAATTATTACACAGTTCATTTTTCCATAGTAAAATGTTCTCATATACACAGCAACTCACCATAAAAAGAATTGCTGAGCCATAGACAGTCTCGTAGAAAAGGCAATCACATCTTCACACAACTTTAATTTATGACTACAACTTCGACCAGACACATACGTACATTCTGGGAATTACTCAGGCACAACTTCTGGACACTTGACTGTCAGGTCTTTCAGTCATATGTCCAGAAGATGCACCTGAGTTATTCTGGCAATGTATGTATGCGCTTTTTTCTGATTGAGTCTATGGCTGAAAATTAAAGTTGTGTGAGGGTGTGATTGTCTTTTTTATATGTCTAAGGCTCAAGGATCCTCCTAGAGTACGTTCTTACGTATCGTATTTTTATTGACATTCTAATCTGGAATTTTAATTGTTTGATGTTCTGAGTTATTCTGAGTGTTAGACATGAACAATAATAGTCTTACTGCTTACAATTGTCATGAACAACACCTTTATGGTGAACATTGCAGAACCTAAAAATGATATGTAGGGATTTTTTTGCTTTTCGTTAGATTAATTTCTGTTTCATATCTTTGTTACTAACTCTTTAGCATGATATTAAACTTGTGTAAGATTATGTGTCTAAATGTTTTGCTAGTATCTCATCTGCAATTCTGGAAATCAGAGACACTTAAATGTGTCAAGGAAATTTGAAAATAAAAATAAACAACAACAACACTGGGAACATAATTTTTGGATCAATGGATTATTTACAGAGCTGCCAAGTTTAAGAATTGACAAAGAGATTCTGTCTGTTATCAAGCCATCTCTAGTGACCATAATGTCAACGGCACATTAAACCTTATCTGTCCTTACTTCCCCCCACCCCACCCCACCCCTCTCCCTTCTCTCACAAATGCATTTTGACTACTTTCCAATGATTAATGCAAATTGTTTATTCTGTTTTTATTGTTCACCAAACACTGAGAATTATTTGGCAGAGAAGATGTCATTATACTTACCCTGTCAGTAACTTATATGTTATTCATCCTTATCTTTGTGCCTGAAAGACAGGTAACTTCAATTTGGGGAACTAGTGGCTATCCTAGACTGTCTTTTATATTTTGAAGCTGGTATTCCTGAATATTGTACCTATTCCAAAGATAATCACTGTTATCTTATGATATTTATTGAGCGGCCGGAGAAGGCAGTCGTGTCTGTGTGTGTGTGTGTGTGTGTGTGTGTGTGTGTGTGTTTTTCTTGAACCAACGAAAGCCATATTGGTCGAAAGACTTGCGTTGTTTTCTATTATTTGTGCCTTTCCGCATGATATCCTTTAATAGTTTTTTGTGTGCACATCTTCCACAGCAAGTTTCAAATTATTCGTTTTTGAAAATGAAATTACCATTTTGTTGCTGCAATTTGTTTATTTTACTTAGACGGGTTTAGCCTTCTTGTACTTCAAGACATCATCAGTGGGTTGGTTTATTGTCTTGTGAGTTTAATTGATGCTGCTCTTTCCATATGGTCACAGATTGAAGTCAAGCAATTCTTCCATTTCTGTAATTTCCTCTACATTAAAAAAATATATTATTATTTTTCTTTCTTTTCAAATGTGTTATGGAAAGCAGTAAACGGAGGGAGCAAGGTATGATAAAGATCTAATTTTTTGTCATTGTAATAACTTTTGTTAAGTATGTTGATTTTTGCAAGTATCAATTAAATTTTTTTTCTTTCACTTAATTATTTTTTTCCTGTGGTACATAATTGCACCTGACTGAGTTTTTCATTTTGTTTTGTTTGCAGTTGTCCTGTGACTCCAGCAAACACAGAAAATATGCACACAGCTCAACCTCATCCGTCACAGGCTTATATGAGGACAGGACCACATCCACAGCCAACCAACAGTACAACACCTATGCAGGTACATATTGAAGTTTGTCATTTTTACATTACAGGTCATGTTTTCAATATGTTCATATTAATTGCTCAATGAGTTAGTAACTTAATTAAATTTAAGATTATGTTCCTAGAATTCACTAATGCCCGGTTTCTGGAAAAATATAGTTACCGTGCCGTTAGCTACCGTCACATTATAGTTTAACAGGCCAGATAACTTCCTTGGGTTTCCTGTAGCTGATTTCAATGACCGTTAGTTAACTATGAGGTAACTACGCCTTCTGTCGAAGCAAATAGTACGTCTCAACAGATAACAGATGGCACTACTAACGAAAATCGCAATTACTCGAATTTTATCGATTATTAAGTGAAATTGAAGACACGCCTTCGTTTGTATAGCAGTTACGAGTTTTCTGTTCCTATTTTCGAAGGCAGTGGGCGACAACCGAAGAAAAAATTTGACTCTGTTTAGGAAAAATCTATTGCAAAGGGAAGTATCTTTATGCTTAATTGAAAGTTTTATTATGAGAGCATGGCTTTGTGATTTGGACGTGGTAAAATTTTACATCCAGATCGGCGATCGCGAGAGATAACGTTGGCCACTGTTGCTCAGTGTCGAGATGTCACTTGACCAATAGCGAGGGAGATGCAGCTTATGCAAACGTCACCCGTTGTCAACATTATCTCTCGCGAACGCCAAGCGCGATGTAAAATTTAACCCGGAATGTTGTTTTCGCGTTTTTTCCCGTTTGACCTCGGCAATGTCAGTGGTCAGCATTTTTTCATTATTCTGCAATGCATATTAAATTCGCTCTCATTACACAGATCAAATGATTGTGATCTAACATGAAAAACGCCTCGTGGTGTTTCAACAGTGCCGAGTACAGCTAAGTTTTCTTCTTCTGAACAACTGTCGGAAGCATCAGAAGAAAAAGAAAAAGACGGCGGTGACGACGATGAAAGAATTTCCATTTTTCAGCTTCATAAATTTTAAAATTATATGAAAATTATACGGAACCCAGTCATAAAAACAAAAACAAATTTCTACTGCTAAATAACTTCTGGACTTGCGTTTGGAAGCCCACACGCACTACGTAGCGGATATAGTTAGAACTAAAGTTAACTTGTAGGTAACCCCAGGGAAACACGCATTTATCTTTAACGGACAGGTAAGTACGGCTGTGACAGTAACTGTTGTCTCGAAAACCCATTTTTTGCTTAAAGTTCAGGTAACCCACAGATAACTATAATGGGACAGGTAACTACTGTTTTGGAAACCGGCCATAAGAAAGTAATACACAATGACACTTCCTTATTCAATTCTATAGTTGCAGTTGAGTTTTAAGCATTGCCATTTCACTGCACCCTTAAATAACTTTTTCATATTAACACTTGAGTTTAATTACATGAAATAAAATATATTGTGGTACTATAATATTAATATGTATCTTATATAATTGTCAAGCTGCAAGGCTGTAAAGTAAGAGAGATCAGTATCATTTTCCTGTTTTTTACTACTGTGTTACTTTGTCCATGGCTCTTCTTTTACAAAATATAAATGTAAGTGACCTTTGTTGCCATACAACTGCCATTTTCTTACATATTTTTATCAATTACTAGCAAAAACTTTGGTAGTGGAAATGATATTAAAGATGTGTAAAATTTTACAATATGTGGGTAACTTATAGGATCAAGATATGCTTTTTCAAAACAGTAAATTTCAGCACATATATATCTTCGTATAAAGTGAGATATTGTTTAAACCTATGATTTCTGGTGACAAGTGAACATAATAGGCTCCACTGATCCTCCTGTGTAGTGGATGTTTTGAGTATTTACCATCCAACATAGATGCGTTTTGACATGATACCATTTTCAGGTTATTTTGTTTTACTAACTTGAACCATTTATGAAATTCAATAATTATTACGTTCACATGCTTTTCTGTACATAGGAACAATAATGGGTGTGCTGTGTGGGACCATCAACCAGATATAAAAACCAATATTTCAAGAATTAACTTACAAATTATCCTGTTTTCAATTTTAAATTAAATGTTAATATCTTATCTACATTTCATACACAGTAATGTATGCGCTAAAACAGACCATATGCAAACTCTACACAATGTTTTCCCACCTCTACAGACTCTAAAATTTTATTTGATGCAGCACACTAACTGTAATGAATAATGAAAAGAAATACGGCCTTTTATTAAATGAAGTTATCAGGCTGTAGGATGTGCAAAAATCACTTTTTTTTTCACTGAATAGTTTTCTTAAAATCACATGATTACTATTTCAAAGCAGCTGGTACAGTCTTGACACCACAGGTAGCAGTACTAGAGGAGCAGGACAGTAACAAAATAAGTGCACTCTATGATGAAAGGAAATGGTGATAAGTGGCCAGCATTCCAAAATTATTTCAGCAGTGCAATTGCAATAAATTTAGATTGTCATGACCAACAGCTGTTTCCTTTCATCGGGAATTTCAACAGCCACTGCACATTGATAGAAATGGAGACATAATTAAAGGCAACAGTCATCATGAAATGAGAGACCTCATCTGTAGCAATCAAAGGGTTAACATTACATTCAATCATTTTAATATGTGAATTTTATCCATTATGGATGTAGTTGAACTTCTTGACTGTTTCTATTATAGGGTTGAGAATAAAATCTGCTACCAGTCACATTAAAGATAGTATTATGTACATTGCTTGGAGTGGCCATTTGAGCAGCAGCTGAATACTATGTATTTCACTGTACTGTTTTTAAACAAAATGCCTTTTGCTACTGCAAATGAAGAGTTTTTATTTTATAATTCACCCATACCTGTTTCACATTTGTCACAAGGCATCTATCAGTGAGTATCCTGAAATATTTACATGTCACTGTTAGGTATAAAACATTTCGTTTCTGATTCAAAACAGTTCATTGTTAGCTATAAAATGGTATACTTACAGCACTTGCTACTCCATATCAGTCTCTTTCCGGCAACCAAAGAGCTGTAATATACCAACTACACTATGCACCCTTCCACCACCACTTACTCCAGTCCCGTAACCCGAAAGGTGTACACGATCAAGGGCAGAGCCACTTGCGATAGCATACACGTGATTTACCAACTGACATGCCTGCACTGTGAAGCGTTCTATGTGGGAATGACAAGCAACAAACTGTCCATTCGCATGAACGGTCTCTGGGAGACAGTGTTTATTGGTAATGATGATCACCCTGTGGCTAAACATGCCTTGGTGCACAGCCAGCACATCTTGGCACAGTGTTACACTGTCCAGGTTATCTGGATACTTCCCACCAACACCAATCTTTCAGAACTCCGGAGATGGGAACTTTCCCTTCAGCATATTCTCTCTTCCCGTTGCCCACCTGGTCTCAACCTCCGGTAAATTCAAATTCCCGCCCACCATCTTTAATGTCTTTGCCTTGTTTCTCTGAACAGAGCCTCTGCCTCAATTGGTATCTCTGTCCAACTTCTTTGCTTTCTACAAATGTCTGCCTAGGTGTGTTTGTGTGTGTGCATATATATATGTGTGTGTGTGTGTGTGTGTGTGTGTGTGTGTGTGTGTGTGTGTGTGTGTGTGTTTGTTTGTTTACCTTCCTTTTTTTCCCCCTAAGGTAAGTCCTTCTGGTCCCGGAATTGGAATCACACCTCATCCACTCTCTTAAAACCCACATCCTTCCCTTTTTCCCTCCTTCTTTCCTCTTTTACTGGCGAAACAACCAACGGTTGTGAAATCTTATGTATGGAACAAATAGTATAGAGGGAAACATATATAAAAAACATGTATAAAAATAGAGGTCATTTAACTTACCCCAAGTACAAATTCGTAGGCAGACAAAGACAAATAAATACACACACAAACACAGATTCAAGCTTTCACAACCGTTGGCCACTTCCCCATGTTGGGATGCATCTGTCACCAAAACTAATTGTTGATGAGCGGGCTGGAAGGGCACCAAACAGGTAGCAGACTGTAACGTTTGTTTCAAAAGATAAAACGCATTTTCACACGTCTTCGACCACTGAAAACACATGCCTTTGTGCAAAAGGGCACATAATGGTTACGCTATGGATGCCGCATCTGGAAGAAATTTCTGGTAATATGCAATCTTGCCAAGAAAAATGTGTAACTTCTGCACCAACGTAGGGCGAGGTAAGGCTGAAATGACTGTGACATGCTGATTTAAAGGGGTAACACCCTCGCATGAAACTTAAGAACCTAGATAGACAATAGTGGGTTCGAAGAAGCTGCACTTGTCAAGATTGCATTTGAGTCCAGCAGCCTGGAGCGCTGAAAAAAAGGGACCGTAGGTTCTATAAGTGGTCTTCGGCAGACGTGCCCGACACCATGGTGTCATCCAGATAATTTATACAGCCTGGAACGAGTGCTGTGAGCTGTTCCAGGAAACATTGTAATATGGCTGGGGCTCTGGCAACCCCAAATGGTAGGCGTAAATACTGGTATAGGCCAAATGGTGTATTAACCACCAACAAACATTACGACTCCTCATCCAAGGGAAGCCTCTGCCATATCCACCAGTCCTCCTGACAACTTGGCGAGGCAATGGATAAGTGTGGCTGACTGACTGTGTGTTGATTGTCGTCTTAAAATTGCTACAGAGCCGCAACTTGCCAGTTGGCTTTATTACGATGACCAAAGGAGAAGACCACTCACTCAAGGAAATGGGAAAAATGACCCCCAGTTCCTACCTAGAATATTATAGACGAAAAATTCCTACATTGGAAATAGTAGAAAATGATAAGTTCAATATCAATTAGAATTAGTTTAGTCTAAGTAAATTATAAACTATTAGTTATTTTGCTGTAATGTAAAAGTGCTGTATGCAAACCCGTGGATAAGGCCGGTGGAAGGAGACAGTGAAGGGAATGGTGTGAGAGAGAGAGAGAGAGAGAGAGAGAGAGAGGATGTGGGAAGACGGGATGTGTTAGGAAATAGCAAGTAACTTTGTGTAATTACTGATCATCTATAAGTAGACACTTAAGAAATTATTCAATATAATTCAGACCAAAAGCCCAAGTGTTCAGTCATTTGTTATTGAGGTAGTAAGCCTGTTAATTAGAGTGTTCCCAGTTACCTTGTGTGTCCAGAAAAGTGACACCGAGAGCAAGAAGAAGATAAATGAGGTAAAAACCTGCTTAGTTACAATATGTGTGCCTGAAAAGATATGGCGCAACCCTAACCCAGTGTAAACAGGAAGAACATTCTCAGCATAGTTCGTCCAATTGCTTGTTGGGTACCACGTTCAAGACTAGGTTGACATCGTCCAAAATAGAAAACTTGAACAACTAAATGCGTCCATACCAAAAAGATTCTCTGTGGTTACCTTGCCCATTACAAGAAAGGTTAAGGGGCAAATGACAGTGTCCTACACCGCCTGAGTGGTAAACTGGCCAAGCACTAGAATCAATTGTTTGTTATAACTGACTAACTTGCGAGTGACTGGCTGTAGGGGAGGGGAGCGCAACTCAACATACGTTTGTGACTTTAACAGAGTAACAGCAGTGCCTGTATCAACCTGCATACGGAGGACCTTGTTGCAAACATTTAGGTCCAGGAAAAGTTTAGAAGAATCTACGGAGAGTGCCATCACACAGTTGACCTCCGTATCCACATCTATATCCATATCCTGATTCCGCACAGAGGGATTTCACTTGCACACGGACGAAATATGACCTTTTTTGCTGCACTGATGGCATGTGGCCCAACGCCGAGGGCAAGCGTACCAATCGTAAATGACAAAGCAAGAGGGGCAGGAGGGCAATGGGGCACTAGAGCGGCCCTGTGTTGTCTGTTGTTGTGGGCCGTGCGCCCGTGGCTTCTTCTGTTGCATAGGACGCCTACCACTTGATCGTGCAGAGCGGTGAGTAACCACAGCAATGTCCTCCTTAGGGGACTTGCCTTCCTGCGGGTGGTGAGATGGTGAAGGTTGAACAGCCAATATGTCACACCAAACCTCGATTTGATTTCCCACTGTCCTTGACACTTCAAAAGCTTGGGCAATTTTTAAGACCTCCGACAATGGTGGGTTTTCGTGTTGTTAGGTGCACTCCCTCACTTTCCTGTTGGGCGTCAGAAGAATAACCACATCCCTAACTATCTTATCTGCATAAGACTCCTTGTGCACCTCCAAAACAAAATTGCAACAGTGACTAAGATTGTGCAATTGGGCCGTGCACGCCCTATATGACTGGTGTGGTGTTTACGGCATTTATAAAACTCCACTCGAGCAGCTACGACATGAGTACGCTTGCAGTAGTAAGAAGACGGTAATTGACACATCTGATCGAAAGTAAGAGATGTGGGGTCCTGTAAGGGGGGGGGGGGCAGTTGACACAACAAATGATAAATCTTAGGAGAAATCCAAGAAAGAAAAAGGGTGCACCACAGCCGAGCATTCTAGACATCAAAAGCCACAGAAGTATTTCGTAAGACTTCAATCTTCCGCGGCCTCGTCAAAAGCAGGAAAATGTGGTGGGTATGAGATGCGGCTGGCATTGTGGGATGTGCAATCTCGGACCAAGCCAAAGCAGAAGACTGAAATACCTGGGTAAGATTCTCCAACACTGTTGCAAAGGCCTGAGTCACGTTTTGCAATGCTGCGCCAAGAGCCGTTTGTTGGTCAATGAGACAGCGTAGGACTTTGTGGAGTGCAGCTTCTGTCATTTCGAAAGGCCTCTATTGAACCTAAGCGATAAACAGAATGCATGGAATCGAACACACTCATTGCCAGTGAGTGTTGTAACATCCGAACTTTATCATTTAAAGTCTCACATAAATGGCCCTCGTGAGCCGTTGAGTACAGAACTGCGCGACTCTGTACTATATCTGTATTCGTTCATAGTGGGCGCGCTGCTTGTCTCTAATCTCGCGTGCCTCTGGTGGCAGGCACTGCAAGTACATAGTCTGCATGCTTGATTAGATTTACATGGTGCGCACTACGCTACAGCAGTTTTGTAGTGGCATATGTCCAACTGTCATGTGCCTGCTCATAAAGAAGGTTCTTCAAGCACACTAGTGCACATTGGTTGCAGACTGTCATAATCCAGCAACTGAATTGCAGAAATTATGGGCCTTGATTTGCACTAATGGTTACAACACCACTGGATAAAATGTGCATTGTGACAGAAGAAGCTGCAATCTGCTGAAAATGAAAATACTTTTGTTATGGCAGGGATTATACTGTTACCATATGTTGGGAATACACCAGTAAAGATCAAGAGAATACTCTAAAAACACATTGTCAAGTGTGTATGCTGCCACACAACAGACACGGAACCTTTTTTTAGTATCACTCAAGTTTGACCTATGTCTCTGGAAATTAATAGTATACTGCATCTTCTGCCAGTTCAACTAATACATTTAGCCCAGAACACCCTCACAGAACAGGAGAGATACAGTGAGCCTAAGTGTCACACAATGTACAGCTGACAAAATACCAATGTGGCAGAGTACTGCATCTGCTATGGGCATGGAGATTCAAATGCTTGATGAACTAATAGATAACTAGTATGGCTTACAATTAGGCTTGAGTATGATCAAAGCATGGTGACAGTCTACAAGGAAATCTGCCATCTGAAGAAGACAAAGACATATTGTTATCGTGGTGAATGAAACATGCGTGGCCACAGCTGCGGAAGTTATGGAGACCCAGGCTCAACACCAGGAGTCACACTTGCCCCACCACTACATATGAACCACACATGGAAGCGGCTGTGTGATGGCTGTAGGAGAGATGGGATCATATGGAATTTAAAGGCAAATCAGACTGCAGGAACACCTGAAGGTGGCAACAAGTTGGCTTGCTGAAATATTGTTCATTTAGACAAATGGTGCCCTGCTAAATGGATATTAAACATTTTGCTAAACATGAAATCCTGAATATACAGGCCAGTGTAAGCAATATCATTTCATATGGAAGAAGAAATAATATACAACAAACAAGTCAGATTCTTCTTCTGTTAAAAAAAGTCCTGAGCCTTTATAGTTCAGATGTGAACTATTTATGCGAAGCTGAGATATTGTGTTTTCCAGCAGTTGCCTTATTAATGAATTATTTAATTTATTTTATTTCATTAGGGCAACAGATTTTAAACATACCCGAAAACACATTGATAAAAATGCTAGTTTCTCAAGATAACAAAATTTGGAGAATATCATTCACTTTTAATTGTATTATCTAAAACCCATGAAATGGAACTGTGATTTTACTCTGGGTTATTAGATCGTCTCTGTATTTTTTTTAATACCTCTAGTATTCCCCAAACATGTTCCTAAGAAACAGATTTAAATTGAATTTGTTGATAAACTTCAGCAAATGCAGTACATTAAAAGTATTTTACTTGCCAACAGGCTCCTCTGAACACAGGATCTGTACAACAGAGAGCCATGAAAGTTGTACCAACATCGACTGTGGGCGAGGATCAGCGATCTACAGGGCAAGGGAGGCGTTTGAAAATTCCAACACCGCCACGTGTCAGCGCATTTGTCGAAAGAATAATGAAAAATTATCAACCAGATATACTCGACACAGAGGTAATCATCTACACCTTGTCCTTAATTTATGTATTTACTGAGTATCATATTCAGTGACAGATTGCCTTACAAATTTCTAACTGCTTTCATATTTCACAGACTACATTTGAGAACTACAATAAATATGAGATACTGGAATGATTGTTTTTCGGTTTTCACATTGTATATGTCCATAGTTCATCAGCTATATTTATCTTCTTGAGGAAGATGTAATTCTCTTTCATCTGATCCAAGATATCTTAACTGAAATTAAGTACATTTTTCTTTGTTTGTTTTGCAACATTCACTAAACTCTGTGGCAACTTGATCCGTATATCTTTTTCGTTTATCTAATGAGGAAGTATTAGCTCCTACTATTGACTTTTCATGCAGAATTACTCAATGGTTATCACATGTTATAGTATGCTCTCTTTGTATCATATGGATGTCCTGGTCAATTTCACAAACTCGTAACACTGTGTGATTCATGCATTCCACGTCTTGTGAACATCTCTACTGGTTGATGAGAGTCCTTCGTTTCATCAGTTCACAAAATTGCTGTTTTCACATTGACAGTGACCCAGAGCCATAGCTGAGAGCAAGCCTGCTGCTTGCCCCCATGGCACTCAAGTGGGAACCAGATTTTGCCACTGCTCCCCCCCCCCCCCCATCCACACCCCTTACAAAACCATTATTTTTCGCACTTGTATAAAGACTCATTATCGGCATTTTCGGTATATAAAATTTCTTTAATAATAATTTTTACAAAAAGAAAATCCATAAACATACTAATTCATTAGTATTCCAAGAATACTTCAATTCTAGTTGGTTTGCTGACTTGAGTGAAAGTTTCTTCGACACTTACATGTATCCTCACAAAATGAACGCTTTCATAATTGCAAAATCTTCTATTATCTGTTTAGTATCTAAACTGTCCAAGATCTCGTGTTCTATGGAAATAATAGCCAAATTTGTAAGTCTCTGTTGATTTTTGATGCATTGTTGATCTTATATAATTTTTTATAATTTTTAATTTAGAAAATGATCTTTCACGTGATGCAACTAAGACTGGTAGAGTAAGAAATGTTCTTATTGCTATTGCTGAGTTTGGAAAAGTTGATACTAAATCATTTTTGAAAAGATATTGAATAATTGTATACGGACCACAAGACTGATTTTTTAGGAAATGCAACCTTAAAGCGTTAATTTCAATGTACAAATCAGTACCGTCAATGTCAGTTTCGTTCCTTGAATAGTCTTTAAGTTTCATATGCGAATCTTTACATTTCAGCAGTTCGTCCTTAGGGTAACAAAATAATATACTGCTGAAAAACCAAAAAATTTCGTCTAAATTTTGTAACACTTCAAATCTGTGTGTTAAAGAAATTAACGTTTGATAATTGTTATTATTATTATGAGAGAGAGAGAGAGAAAAAAAAAGCTCCACTTTGAAATTCGTTTTGGGGTCTAACAAAACTTCATCATGATGTTCATACTGAAACTGAGTTGGTTTTTTTCCTGGGGGGAAGTATATTTACTGGAGGGAAACTTGCTTCAGCATTTAGTTTATTTGTCACATTGGTGGCTCCCTTTAAAACTATGTCAAAGTTTTCATCTGTGCGATATTGTGTGAATTTATCACTCAAGCTCTTTAACAAATTGATGCATATCTGAGTATTAATTCATCTACATAGATACTCTGCAAATCACATTTAAGTGCCTGGCAGAGGGTTCATTAACCACTTTCATAACTTTTCTCTACCGTTCCATTCTGTAATAGCGCATGGGAAGAAAGAACACCTAAATTGTTCCGTTTTTGATTTGATTTCTCTTATTTTATTGGGATGGTCATGTCTCCCTAAGTAGGTGGGTGCTAGCAAAATATTTTCACATTCAGAAGTAAAAGTCGATGATTGAAACTTCACAAACAGATCATGCCAAAATGAATAACGTCCTTCCACCCCAATTCGTGCAACATTTCCGTGACGCTGTCCCTCCCGTAACATGATAAAACAAAACGAGCTGCCCTTCTCTGAACCTTCTCAATGTCTTCCGTCAGTCCCACCTGGTGGGGATCCCACAAGGGACAACAGTACTCCAGGAGAGGACGCACAAGTGTGATGTTGGCAGTCTCTTTGGTGCAGCTGGTGCATCTTCGAAGCATTCTGCCGATGAAATGTAACCTTTGGTTCACCTTCCCCGCAATATTTTCTATGTATTATCTCCAGCCAAAGTTGTTCGTAATTGTAAAATAACTAGATATATTTGGTAGAATTTACGACCTTAAGGTTTGACTGATTTATCGCGTAATTGAAGTTCTTTTAGTTGTCATTTGTATTACTTCACACTTTTCTTTATTTAGTGTCAATTGCCAATTTTCGCACCATGTAGAAATTTTGTCTAAATCGCTTTGCAGTTGCTTTTGGTCCTCTGTTGACTTCACTAACCGATAAACGACAGCATCATCTGTGAACAGTCTAAGGGAGCTATTCAGATTGTCTCCTAAATCGTTTACAAACACGAGGAAGAGTAGGGGACCTATAACGCGTCCCTGTGGAACGCCAGATATCACTTCTGTTTTACTTGATGACTTACCGTCAATTACAATGAACTGTGTTCTTTCTGATAGGAAATCGTGAATCCAACCGCACAATTGGGGAGATATTCCATAAGCATGCAATTTCATTAGAAGCCGCTTGTGGGGTACAGTGTCAAAAGCCTTCCTGAAATCCAGAAATATGGAATCGACTTGAGATCCCTTGTCGATGGCACTTAACACTTCATGTGAATAAATGGCAAGCTGTGTTTCGCAAGAGTGATACTTTCTGAATCTGTGTTGACTATTGATTAATAGGTTTTTCTCTTCAAAGTAGTTCATAATATTCGAACAAAGTATATGTTTCAAAATCCTACTGCAAATCGACGTCATTGAGATAGCCCTGTAATTTTGGGGATCACTCCTATTGCCTTTCTTGAATATTGTACTAACTTGGGCAGCTTTCCAGTCTTTGGGTACGGATCTTTCACTGAGTGATCGGTTGTAAATTATAGCTAAGTACGGAGCAATTGCATCAGCATACTCTGAGAGGAATCTAGTTGGTATACAATCTGGCCCAGAAGATTTGTTTTTGTTTAGTGACTACTCCAGGAACATCTACTTCTAAGTTTCGCATGCTGGCAGCTGTTCTTGAATTGAAAACTGGAGTGTTCATTTCGCCTTCTGTGGTGAACGAATTTCAGAAAGCTGTGTTTAGTAATTCTGCCTTAGCAGTACTGTCATCGGTAGTATTACCATTGCTATCGCGTAGTGAAGATATTGTTTGTGTTTTGCCGCTAGTGTACTTCACATATGGCCAGAATTTCTTTGTATTTTCTGCAAGATTATGAGACGGGATTTCGTTGTTGTAACTACTATAACATTCTCGCATTGAAGTCCGCGTTAGGTTGCGAGTTTCAGTAAAAGATTGCCAGTCTTGCTGATTCTGTGTCTTTTTAAATTTTGCATGCATTTTTCTATGTTTCTGCAACAGCGGTCTGACCTGTTTTGTGTACCACGGGGGGTCAGCCCCGTCTTTTATTAATTTATTTGGTATATATATCTCGATTGCTACTGATATTATGTTTTCAAAAGTAAGCAACAACTGATCTGATCTGATTTATTGAATAGATATATTTTTCGTTTATTTTTGTGGATTTGGGAATTTCGACATTCAATCTCGTTACTACAACTTGATGTTCGCTAATCCCTGTAACTGTTTTGATGCTCTTCACTATCTCCGGATTATTGGTTGCTAAGAGATCAAGGGTATTTTCGCAACCACATACTATTCTAGTGGGTTCATGAACTAACTGTTCAAAGTAGTTTTCAGAAAAAGCATTCAGAAATAGTTCTGACGATGTTTCATATTTGCCGCCAATTTGGAATACGTAATTATGCCAACATATCGAGGGTAAATTAAAGTCACCACCGATTATAACAGTATGCTTTGGATACCTATTTGAAATGTGATTCATGCTTTCTTTGAACATTTCTGCAACCGCATCGTCTGAGATCCAATTATTAATTTATTCCGGTTGTCGGGTATAACCTCTACCCAGACCAACTCACAGGAAGTATCTGACTCAATTTCGCTGCAAGATAAACCGTTTGTAACAGCAATAAACACACAACCTCCTTTTTTATTTATTCTATCCTTTCTGAAGACCATTTGGCCCTTTGAAAAAATTTTGGCCGAACTTATCTCAGGCGTCAGCTAGCTTTCAGAATTTATAGCGATTTGTGCCTCAGTAATTTCTATCAGCGCTTGGAGCTCTGGAACTTTCCCAATACAGCTACGACAATTTACAACTGTTATACCAGTTGTTTCTAGATCTGCTTTCTTCCTGTGTCTCACCTGCCCCCTTTGAGACTGAAACCCATTTTGTGTATTCCCGAGGCCCTCTAAAAAACGCCCCGCCCAGTTCACGCCACACAGCCCCCGCTACCCGTGTAGCCGTTTCCTGAGTATAGTGGACTCATGACCTATTTAGCGGAACTCAAAAACCCACCACCATTTGGCGCAAGTCGAGGAATCTGCAGCCCACACGGTCGCAGAACCGTCTGAGCCTCTGATTGAGACCCTCCACTCGGCTCTGAACCAAAGGTCTGCAGTCAGTCCTATCGACAATTCTGCAGATGGTGAGCTCCGCTTTCATCTTGCAAGCAAGACTGGCAGTCTTTACCACTTCTGATAGCTGCTCAAAACCAGAGAGGACCTCTTCCGATCCTAAGCGACACACATCATTGGTCCCGACATGAGCCACCACCTGCAGCTGGCTGCACCCTATGCTCTTCATGGCATCTGGAAGCACCCGTTCCACATCTGGAATGACTCCCCCTGATATGCACATGGAGTGCACATTAGACTTCTTCCCCTCCCTAGCAGCCATTTTCCTAAGGAGTTCCATTACCCGCCTAAGGTTGGAACTCCCAACTACCAACAAACCCACCCTCTGTGAGTGCCTGGATCTTGAAGGCAGAGGGGCGACTACAGGACAAGTGACACCATCTGTGTGAGGAACATCCTCTGCCACAGACAGTGCCTCGAATCTGTTGGCAAGACTAACAGGGGAGGCCTCCACTTCGGTCCCCCGCGAAGTCTTACGCCACCTGACACGCGCTGAAGAGACCTCACAATCCACCATGGATTGGGAGGCGACCTCCTCGCGGGCAGTGAGCGGTCTGGCCACAGCCGCAGGCCGATCGGAGGGCACAACAGACGCACAGGGCGTCCGCTGCACCCCCGCGAGTGGCACACAACAGCGGCGCCCACCCATCGCAGTCTCACACGTTGCCAGCGAAGCCAACACCGCCTGAAGCTGCGAGCGAAGAGTCACGAACTCTGCATCCATCCGTTCGCAGCAGTCACAGTTCCTAGCCATTCTAAAAACCTATGTTTCTTCCAAGTGAGTATGTCAGAGGACACAGAAGTTTGATAAACAGTGAGCTTCGAAAAATATGAACCTAACACTATACTGTTTATTACCTGCGAATCTGAAAAATATATAAACGAGCTAATAAATCGAAAGATCAACAAGTGAACTGACAACTAAATGTGATTCTTAATAAATAAACATGCGAGCTCAATAAAGAGCTGCAAAAGAAAGCACACACGAAATGAAAATAAGTCGCTTCTATGAAGAAACCCATTACCGTACAATGTAGAGCTGCTGCTGGTCACGTGTGAACTGGCCGGCGGTAACTGAGCCACTGAAGTGTAGGACTACCAACCACGAGTACGATCAAAACAAAACGGAAGCAGTGAGTGGCGGATTTACACTGCGGATGAATACACTGAACTGATTAGTTGAACGTGAATCTGAGTAAATGTACGCAGGAGCAAGAAAAGTTTGATAAACAGTGAGCTTCGAAAAATATAAACCTAACACTGAACACTTTATTAACAGCGAATCTGAAATATATATACGCGAGCTACTAAATCAAAAGATCAACAACTGAACTGACAACTAAACGTGATTCTTAATAAATAAACACGCGAGCACACTACAGTATAAAGAGCTGCAAAAGAAAGCACACACAAAATGAAAATAAGTCGCTTCTATTAAGAAGCTGGTTACCATACAATGTAGAGCTGCTGCTGGTCACGTGTGCACTGGCTGGCGGGAACTGTCGGATTTTGCATAATTTTACTTCAAGAATTAATTTCACTCAAAACATCATACCAGATTACAACAGAACAAATGAATTTATAATTTTGAATTTTTAAAGAAAGTGACTTCGCTTTGAGAGTTGTAGTACAATGGCCAACTAGAAGAAGCTTCTGAAATTTCCAACAAAGCATCAAACATGTTATCTGTGTAGAAACATAATGACTTGATTGCTTCAATTCTGCTAGACCATCTCATAGCACTTAAAGCTTTTACCGTTAGCCCTGGTAAATGGTTGCAAATGATTGACCACCTAATGTTGATGATGAAAAGAAGATATAAATTTCTTGAATTACCTCGAAGAAATTGATGGCCTCGTACAAAATATTTGCTGCATCATTTACCACGAAGTTTAAACTATGAGCTGAGCATGGGACGTAAAATGCACGCTTCTTGATATCCAGAATTTTTTTCTGCAGTCCGTTGTGTTTTCCACGCATGTTAGAGCCATTGTCATAACCTTGTCCGCACAAATTTCGAATATCCAGGTTCAATTCAGAAAATAAATTCAAAACGAAATTTAACAAACCCTCGCCTGTTGAACTCATACTCAGACAGAAACCAATGAAATGTTCACATATCTCTACTTATTTGTCTGTGTGATTTAGATAAACAATCCTAAATATTACTGTTATTTGTTCTGTATGGCTTGCATCTGATGTGCAGTCTAATATGATGGAAAATATTTAGAGTCCCTAACTTTCTTCAAAGTATGTTTTTTTTATTTTTTTTTTTTTTTTTATATTTTTTTTTTTTTTTATTTTTTTTTTTTATTTTTTTTTTATCATTGTGCCTAGTAAATCAATAATTTCATTTTGAATATGATCTCCTAAATAGTGGGCCATACCCATCTGGCTTGAGTCAGATTTTGATTCAATTCTGCGAATATGTTCCTGCACAACTGAATCAAAAGATGCCAGCATCTCTACTGGTTTAAAAAAATTTCCATTATCATGTTCATATATTTATTTGGAAGAACCACGAAAAATCAGACATTGTTGCGACAAAAACTTAATAACAGCAGTAATCCTTTCTAATACTTCTGTTTGCTTTGGACGCGATTCTAAGCTAAAGGCAGTTTTTGGGCTTCGATTATATGTGGTATTTTACACGCTATGTTTTTGAATTGCTCTCTATGAGTGCTTTTAATATTGTTAAGTATGTCACACAACACCATGCTAAAATTTAATGGAATGCACACTATAACAAGTCACAAAATGAGGCTCAGCTTCACATAAGAAACAAACATGTTATAGTGGTGAATTTGTTAGGTTGTAGATGCTATGCAAGTGTGTGGATCTGGGTAAATGAATATGGTTGCGTGCCAAAGTGTTTTTGTAAGAAAGGAGAAATGTGGACTGAAGTAGCTAGTTCCCCGCTTTTGTCTTTTTTTTTTAAAAAAGGAACATACAGTAAAACCCCTTTTTAACGAATTTCAGGGGACCGAAATATTTATTCCTTAAATAGGGGTTTTCCTTAAATGGGGGTTTTGCCTAGGTACACAGGAGGAGTGACTCAGAGACATAATTCAAGCATGTGTAGGTGTTATAGGAGCTATTTAATTACTAACATACCAGTAATCTGCTACAATTTTAAATACATCACACTTTCTGCAGAAAAAAATATTTTTTATTAAATCGAAAAGAGATGACCATTTTGTTTTACCAGCATACTGTAATGACAAAAGTTATCACTATGTGGTTGATGTTTGTTTTTATTTACTCAGCTACTTTAAAAGAGCTGACTACAGGTGCAAAAATTGGTGCCGTACATCAGACTTAAAAAACACTATACTTGAGAACCGACTGATACTCAATGTACTTTTTCTAAAGTTCTCCAGCGTTTTTTTTTCTGCAGAATATGCAATCAGTAATTTTTACTAATGCATAAATTTCAAAATTTTCGTCATCGCCTTCCCCCTGGTTCGAGGTTAACAACCTGTACCTTCTTCAAAATTATTTCCATTGTTAATTCGTCAAAAACATTTTCTAAAAATATTGATCTATAACGAGTTTGTTGAGTGTGAACAGAGAAACAATATAGTTTTTGAATTACAGATGATAATTCCGTATTAGACGAAAGTTATACCAGATAAACTTTTATTGTTATCAACAAAACATCAGCACTTCTTTTAACATGGGAGCTCAGTATGTATTAAAGCAATCTTGGTACAGAGATACTGCACTTCATGCCAGAGAGAGTCCCTGCCCACTTCCCCTTTTAATGTGGAGCACACAGAGTACAAAGTCTGTAACATATTCATCATGAAGTGTCATGAGAGGGTGCATGGATGTATGCAACTGAGTAGGCCATGGCTGGTGGTACAGTGGTACCTTGTAGTTGAGGTTCGGTAGCAAATATGCATATTGCCGATTGGGATGTGGCTGGCACTTTCACAAGGCCCAAGCAGACAAATTTTTGAAGAATTTTATATCAGAGCTTTTGTGGAATTCTCTGCTGCTGCTGCAGACAGGCATTGTGTTACATAATACGTGTAACAGCCAAGAGTGTCATCTTCCGTGGTGTAGGTGCAGCCAACAGTGTCTTGTTTGGTGAAGGGGGCCACTTGGATACGAAGAATGTCACACACCATACGGGCATTGCAACGAAAAATGAATGCAAACTATTTTACTTCCACCAACAGGGCATGCCACATACCTACACACACCACCTGTTGCATAGACATTGACAACTCAAAATTATTCTGCAACAATGATGTCACAAAACAGCAAGACAATGTCATGCCTCAGATCTCTTTGTCTATTACTGTCAAAAAGGAATTTCCCTGCTTTGATACACTACTTTCAGGCAAGAATTTTTTTTTTCCTCAGTAAAAAAATCTACTTGTTTAATTATATCCAGTTTAATGGATGCAACCAGGAAACCACTTTTGAACACTGGGTGATATGTAGTAATAGTAAGCTATTACAATATGCTGCATGTACTTTCACATTTTACATTTTTTGGAGCTCTGCAGTATTCATCTTTATGTATGCACGTTTTTTTTTTTTTTTTTTTTTTTTTTTTTTTTTTTTTTTTTTTTTTTTCCTTCCCCCCCAAATGATTCAACATTCACTGTTTTGGCAATAAGAGAACTGATTGTCAAAGATATCAACTGACTGAAAAATGCAAACTCAGTCTTGTGTCACTTATGTGGTGTTGTTTCTTTACCAACAATATACAGAACAGTGACGCAGGGTCTAAAGTGGCTGAGCACTGAAGTAAATTGAATTTTTATGACATAAATTGCCACATCTTTCCATGCTGCTTTACCTTATGCCAGACATCACCTAAATTGGTGGCTGTTAAGTGGTTGCATGCAGACCTCTCAGCAACTCGTGACCAAAAAGTCTCAGTAGAATGTTTTGGTCAGGCTAACAATTGAGCAGACCACAGTAAATCTCCTCTGTTCCATTACTGTGTTGAAAGGTAATGTTACAGGGAATTCAAAGTGTAGGGTGCCAGCAACAGTTTTCACCCAGAGTTATGACTGCTGACTAAATTCCCAGTTTGCAAACCAGAGATGATTGCATTCTTTACACAATGATGCCAACATCACACTAGGTGCTGGAACAGATAAGGCTGACAAATTGACTCTGGGAATGTTTATTTCTCTTAGCCTCTGCACAGGACCTTCATAGCAGTTCTGTGTTGTCATTTAAAGAGAAGCTGCACAATGTTCACTGTGCTGACAGCCCAGGATACTCCCGCCCTTGTTGCACTGTCCATGTGGATATTTCCTCTTACTGCAAGTAGCTTATTGTGACTAAAGGTAACGTGGTGTATGCTCATTTGATCAATGTGTCTGTTCTTTAAGCTGTTAGTTGTTTAGGCCATTGTGATGTTCCATGGTGTTGAGCTTGGTCCTCCTGAAATCATCAGTTTCATATTCACATAGCACTTGAGTAGCAACATAGTGGAATTGTAAAGGACAGTCTTAGTAGTTCACAACCGTGCTGCTGTTGATTCAGTGTGTGCTGGTAGATGTTTCTCTTTACGCAACACAAAATGGGGTTTCCTCTCAAACACCATGTCCATGACAGAACGTGAAGGATTGAATAAAAAGTCACAGTCTGAAGCAGGCAAACTACCAGCCATCAAATTGCCCTCAATGTCGGTGACTGACAGCATTGAGACAAATCATCTAGTGTGTAAGATATAATGTCTCCCAGAGGACAGTCGATAGGGACATGGGTTTGATGTGGTGTGGGAACTGGCATCACACTAGTGACACTATAAACACAATGGTTTGCATTTGTTACAAATAACCAAGGATGGACACTGGGGCAATGGCGGAGCTTGATATGGTCTGAAAATTCATGATTTTGATGGCCACCCTGGAACCTTGATTTGAACTCCGTCGAGCATATCTGGGATGTTGCAGAACATAGGTTATGTGCCATGAATCCTGCACTCATGAATAGACCAGAATTGCCTGCCACTCTGCAAACAATTTGATTTCAGCTGAGTCCAAAGGAGTGTCTGGGATTTGCAGACACACTTCCATGGCATCTCACTACAGTCTGCAACAGCAGAGGTGGTCCCATATGATATTAGGTGCCCATGCCATAACTTTAACCAAGTCACCACAGAAAGTGTAGCTAGTGTTATTCTCACCTCATTTGTCAGTTGTGTTGAAATATAAATTATATCTGTATCTGCGAATTTAGGACACTCAGTATTGCTGCTTGCTGTAATTATGGTGTTACACTTATAACATTCGTCAATATATGCCATTACCCTTTTTACAGGTTGCTGTTTCACACAGGATAACAGTATGTATTTTATATTCATAAGAGAAGCATTTGAAACTTATTCTGTTTAGAATTACATTGAATCAACTTTGATCATGACACACCATCTGTTGCCAGTTTCATTTTTATGGGGGGAAATAGTGTCTATTTTTTATTGCAATGTCATTTCAATCATTTCATTAATTTGTTGTTTTCACGTTAACTATCAATTTTGAATAAAGCTATCATTCTTAACATTTCAGTTGCATTGATTTATTTTTCAAACTACATTAGTTTATATATGTGATGTCTTTTTAAATGAAACTATATACTCATGGATATGCTACTGTAATATTTATTATTGCTAGATCAACATTTATTATAAGTAAATATTTTTTGTGGTACTATTATGTTCATCATTCATTATAGTAGTTAGCTGCTGTACAGTGTAGCACACTTTGTTGTTAGATGCAGCTGAGCTATGTCTAGTGATACAGTATTATATAGATTCAGAACATTCACTCATTGCTTTCATTTACTTTAGTTTTCGAACCACGGTACATTCTTTACTTCACAGAAAGCATTGTGGTGTCTTAAGAGTTTTCGCAAAACTTCAAAGCAACATTAAAATTTCAGTTTTAAAGTTCACTCTGTGTGCAGAATTTTAGGAATTATCCCTATAAATCATGGTGGTACCACCAAGTAACTTTTAAACTTACAAAATGTTTAGTTTGTTTTGAGCATTTGACTGGGCACTGCATGATACACACTGAATGTCTTGCAATGCTCACATCACATTTTTACGTGTGTCATATTATTCTACTTCTTATTGCTTTGAAGAGACTTGTCTCTTTACACTGCCTACATGTGACTCTTCTCTCTAGAAATGGAATATAGAAAGTGAAACCTCCTTTCATGATATGAATTACAAGAAGTGATGGCTTGTAAATGACAAAAAACTGTGAACATCTTGCAGATGTAGTTGGTAATGTTTTAGTTAAAGCTAAGTGAACCATATTGCTCTCAATCACATGCCAAGTTTAATTGATTTTGTCAAAATTTTCCTTCCCACTCCCCCCTCCAGTTCTTTCTTCTCCATTTAGATTTCTAGAGGAGACACCTTTTGTTGTACAGAAGCAATGGTTTCATACTTCACTCTTAGGTTTTTGCCGTTTATATATATATGGGTTGATGCATATAAATTAACTCACATGAAGAACATGGCCCCTTTTTCTGATCCATAAAAATGCTTTAAGACAATGCTGCTTAAGGTGGATGATACACAGTGTTTTAATGACTCTATGTAGATAGAGGCCTGGAAAAAATTAAAACTCACTTTGTTATTTTAAATAGAACTATGTGTTGGTTGCTTTTGATGCAATTATTTTGTAATTTTGACAAAAAGTTATGGAATAAGAAGCCCCAAAAAATTTAGACCAGTATTCATCTCTTACAAATTATCATCTTCAGAATAATAAAAATGTAATGTAATATAGAAATAGGAACATAACAATCCAAAGTATTTACAAAGTATTGTTGTTGTTGTGGTGTTCAGTCTGGAGACTGGTTTGATGCATCTCTTCACCCTACACTATCCTGAGCAAGCCTCTTCCATCTCCTCATAAGAATAGCAACCTACATCCATTTTAATCTACTTATTAGGCATATACACATCTACTGGTCTCCCTCTGCGATTTTTACCCAACACAATTCCCTCCAATGCTAAATTCACAATTCCTTGATGTCTAAGAATGTGTCTGACCAATCGATCCCTTCTTTTAGTCAAGGTATGCCGGAAATTCCTTCTCTCCCCAATTCTATTCAGTACCTCCTCATTAGTTACGTGATATACCCACCTAATAATCAACGTTCTTCTGTAACACAACATTTCAAAAGCCTCTATCCTCTTCCTATCCGCACTGTTTATCATCCATATTTCACTCCCATACAAGGTAACATTCCACACAAATGCCTTCAGAAAGGACTTCCTTATGCTTAAGTTAATATACAATATTAATAAATTTCTCTTTTTCAAAAAATTGCTTTTCTACCATTCTGAATTTTATATCCTCTGTACTGTGACCATCATGTGTTATTTTAATGCCCAAGTAACAAAACTCATTTACCACCTTAATTGATTCGTTACCTAATTTAATTCCTTCAGCATCGCCTGATTTTCTAAGACTGCATTCCATTACCATTGTTTTGCTCTTGTTAATGTTCATCTTATATGCTCCTTTCAGCACACTGTCCATTCCGTTCAATTTCTCCTCCAGGTCCTTTGCTGTTGCTGACAGAATTACAATGTCATCAGCAAAACTTAAGGTTTCTATTTCTTCACCCTTCTCCAAATTTCTCCTTGCTTTCCTTTATAGCTTGCTCAATGTACAAATTAAATAACATTGGCGAAAGGCTATACCCCTGTCTTACACCCTTCCCAACCTCTGCATCCCTTTCATGCCCTTCGACCTAATAACTGCTGTCTGGTTTTTGTACAAGTTGTAAGTAACCTTCCGTTCCCTATACAGTAGAACCTCGTTTTTACGCTTTTCGGGGGACTTAAGTGAAATGGTGTAAAATGCAGGAAAATGTAAAATGCAGGAAATAATGTTTTAAATGGTAAAATATGCTTACTGGATCAGCCTTGCATTTTCGTAGTTTATGTGTGATATATGTACATAATAGACATCTAAATACTCGCCAGGGAGTTGATTATACAATGAAGATTATCCAAATTTTTACTATTTTAAGCACTAGGAAAAATTGGTAATTTTATGGAAAGTAGAAGTTTTTGACATAATTTCATTCATTATAATCAAGGACGCTGCTATTTTAAGCGCCAGGCAGAACTGGTAATTTTATGGAAAATGGACATTTTTGACGTAATTTCAGTCATTATAATCGAGGACACCACTGCTGGTCTATAACACATCTTCAAAATTACCTGAACCGCTTCGATAGATATCGTTTGGACGCCGCCGCCAGGCTATGTAACACATCTTCAAAATTACTTCCTTTTACTGGAATTAATTAATTACATAGTAAAACTCCTACAGTTCCGTTAGTTTTGTATTTTTCGGTGTTTCACATGACAATATTAGAGAATTTATTTGCGTTCTCGAGTACAAACATATGCATAAGTATTTTTGTGCCGTTTGCATAGGATTGGCATCTCTCACTATTATCGCTTTTTTTGAGGTTGCGGGGATTATGATACCCAAATCTGACAGATAAAGTTCTTTATTAACGAGAAATATGTATCACAAAAACAATGCAACTATTTATTCTCACTTCAACAAAGCAACTGGTTCTGATTGTTTGAGTACTCGCCAGCCGCTCTGGCAAAGAAGCTGGTGAAAAGAAGAACTACATTGCCACAAATCGGCGCGTCTTTAAGTCAACAACGAAACGCGAAATATACGTTTGAATAAACACAAAGTGTCAAGAAACTCGAATGCGAATAATTTTTAAGCGCTATACTTTAAGGGGAAAGCCAAGCTAGTGTCAATTTATGTACATTACGTCATTTTTCTTCACGAACATACTTTCAAAAAGTGTAAAATGCGGAAAAGCGTAAATATGTTAATGTAAAAACAAGGGCGAATTAACATTGTAAACATAGGAAATTTGATGGGCCCAACAAAAAATGGTGTAAATGGCGGGAAAACGTAAAAACCGAGAATTTAAAAACGAGGTTTTACTGTATTTTACTTCTGCTGATTTCAGAATTTGAAAGAGTGTATTCCAATCAACATTGTCGAAAGCTTTCTCCAAATCTACAAAAGCTGGAAATGTGAGGATACCTCCCATGTTCCTGCATTTCTCCTGAATCCAAACTAGTCTTACCCAAGGTCAGCTTCTACCACCTTTTCCATCTTTCTGTAAATAATTCGTGTTAAAATTTTGCAACCATGACTTATCAAACTCATGGTTCTGTAATTTTCACACCTGTCTGCACCTGCTTTCTTTGGAATGGGGATTATTACATTTTTCTTGAAGTCTGATACATCTTACGCACCAAGTGAAATAGTTTTGTCATGGCTGACTCTCCCAGACTTCAGTAGTTCTGAGGGAACGTGGTCTACTCCAGGGGCCTTGTTTCGCCTTAGGTCTTTCAGTGCTCTGTCAAATTCTTCTCTCAGTATAGTATCTCCTATTTCATATTCATCTCCATTCTCTTCCCTTCCTAAAATATTGTCTGTAAGTTAATTGCCTTTATAGAGCCCCTCTATATATGCTTTCCACCTTTCAGCTTTCCCTTCTTCCCTCAGAAATGGTTTTCCTTCTGAGTTCTTTATATTCATACAGCTGCTTTTCTTGTCTCCAAATGTTTCTTTTATTTTCCTGTATGCGGTATCTATTTTCCTCCTATTTACAGTAGAACCTCGTTTTTACGCTTTTCAAGGGACTTCAGTAAAATGCAGGAAAATGTAAAATGCAGGAAATAATGTTTTAAATCGTAAAATATGCTTACTGGATTAGCTTCCCATTTTCGTAGTTTATTTGTGATATATGTACATAATAGGCATCTACATACTCACCAGGAAGTTTATTATACAATAGAGGTTATCCAATTTTTTACTATTTTAAATGGAGGGCAGAACTGGTAATTTTATGGGAAGTAGAAATTTTTGACGTAATTTCATTCATTATTATTGATTAGTCAACAAGCCTTTTATCAACATTAATTATTTACGTAGTAAAACTCCTAAAGTTCCTTTCTTTTTGTATTTTTTGATGTTTCACATGACAATATTAGGGAATTTATTCACGTTCTCGAGTGCAAACATATGCATAAGTATTTTGTGATGTTTCCATAGGATTGGCATCTCACACTGTTATCGCTTTTTTGACAGATAACATTCTTTATTAATTAGAAACATATATCACAAAAACAATGCAACTCTATTCTCACATCAACAAACCAACTGGTTCTGATTGTTTGATTACATGCCAGCCACTCTGGCAAAGAAGCTAGCGGAAAGAGGAACTACACCACCACAAATCGGCATTATTCGCACGTCAACAAACTGTTCTGTTTGTCTGAGTACACGCCAGACACTCTGGCAACGAAGCTGGTGGAAAGAGGAACTATATCGCCACAAATCAGCATGTCATTAAGTCAACTAGCTGCGTACTGCCAACAACGATATACAAAATATACATTTGAATAAATTCAAAGTGTCCAGAAACTCGACTGTGAATAATTTTTAAGCACTATACTTTAAGGGGAAAGCCGTGCTAGTGTCAATTTATGTAGATTGCGTCATTTTTTTCTTCATGAACATGCGTTCAAAAAGTGTAAAACACAGGAAAAGTGTAAATATGTTAATGCAAAAATGAGGGTGAATTAACATTGTGAACATAGGAAATTTGACGGGACCGACAAAAAATGGTGTAAATGGCAGGAAAACGTAAAAACCGGGAACGTAAAAATGAGGTTTTACTGTATATATTTATCTACAGACTTGCATTTGCCTTCTAGACACTCCTGCTTAGCTATTTTGCACTTCCTGTCAATCTCGTTTCCGAGTCGTCTGTACTCCATTTTGCCTGTTTCATTTACTGCATTTTTATATTTTCTCTTTAATCATTTAAATTTAGTATTTCTTGTGATATCCAAGGATTTTTTGTAGGTCTTTCCTTTCTGCCTGTTTTGTCTTCTGCCACCTTTACTATTTCATTTCTCAATGCCACCCATTCTTCTACTGTTTTATTCCCCCCCCCCCCCCCCCCCCAGTTTCCGTCAATTGTTGCCTAAAGCTCCCTCTGAAATTCTCAAGAACATCAGGTCCTTGAATTTATCCAGGTCCCATCTCTTGATTTTCCTACCTTTTTTTCAGTTTCTGCCTATAGTTCATGATCAATAAGTTATGGTCAGAGTCTACATCTGCCCCTGGGTATGTCTTACAGTTTAAAAGCTGGTTCTGAAATCTATGTCTTACCATTATAATATCTATCTGGAACCTTCCAGTGTCTCCTGATCTCTTCCACTTATACAACCTTCTTTCATGATTCTTAAACCAAGTGTTTGTTTTGATTAAATTATGTTCCATACAAAATTCTACCAGACACTCTCCTCTTTCATTCCTTTTCCCAGTCCATAGTAGAAGATTGTGCCTCGGTTGCACAGTGGTATAGTGCCAGATTACAAATCCAAAGATCGTGGGTTTGATCCCCGCCAGATCCTAGGATTTTTATCTGTCACTTTCCACTTCTTTCACCTCTAGCAGTATTGCTCATGTGAAAAATACCGAGTAGCGCCGTGGTCCGGAACCTACGCCAAACTGTAGGTCCCACTATAACTGGCTGGGTAAGGCAGTTCGAAGGTCGGAGGAAGGCAATGGCATACCACCTCCAAAACAGCACCATGCCTAGTAAAGCACTGTGGTGTTCAAACCAATCTTCGGATTGTTGACTGCTTTACCTTTTACCTTACTCCTTATTACCTATAAGAATTTAACATTAACTAGTCTGGTACAAGTCACAAAGAAGGCTTCATTGAAACAATGGCTGTTAAATTAATAGAAACCTAAAAGGTATGTGGAGTAATGTAGAGTAATTCTCAGATTGTATAGACCCTGCCCTCTGCTAGTAAGTTCAGCAAGTATTGTTGAGATCTCAAAGAGGCAGATTGCCCATCATGCCACACACTCATCAGCTGGACATCAACAGCGAGATGACTAGGTCTGAGGATGATTGAAACCAGTCACCTTATCTAATAAATTGTTAAATTTTGCAAATTTGACTTATTTTCATCTTTCAGATTGAAACATTGTGCGAAATGTCAGAGTTTTACCATGTTAATAGATGAAAAAATATTATCCTGCTGGGTTGTCAATAAGAAGAAAATATCTTGTGTGTTATAAATTATGTGTAAAGATTTTTACAAGTCACTAAGTGCTCTCATTTTCAAATACTGGAAGAATAAAGTCCCGTTATTCGCATGTCACATGATGTGGAAGTTTTTTGTGACTAATTGTTTATGACATATCTCTTAAAGTACTTGTTATAGGTGTTTTTTACCACAACAGTGATTGTTTCCTGATGGTAAAGGATGAGTGTGTAGAGGTTACTAAGCTAAAACCCTGTATCCTCACAAGTGGTCTATAAATTTAGGAAGAGACTTGGAACATTGTTTCATAATGTGGCAGTTTTTTTGCAAATTCCATTGTTGATGATGTCTCATCTCCTGAACTATGTGTCATAGGAGGTTAATACCCCATCAGCAATTGTTGTCTGATAGTAAGCAGTATGTGTGCCAGTTTGGTTGAAATTGGTCCACTGGTTTAGAACAGGGTGTGGAAAAAACACACACACACACACAGTATAATATGGAATTAAACATACTTTTGATATAGAGGATTTAAACTAGATGTTAAGTTATTTTCAGTGCTAATGCAAGATCAAATGGTTCATACAACTGGCTGTAGATGGAAATACAAAGCTCTGTAAAAGAGGAAAGTGAATTTATTTTGATACAAATTAGCTGGAACATTTCAAATTCCGTTATACAGAAATGTTTCTAAGAATAATTGTCAATATCTTTCATCTCTCTATTATCAGTATAAAATTTTGTAAGTGAAAATGCCTACTTGCCATTGTGAATGAAGGTGGAAATAATCCACTAATCTAATAACAAATTATCTTTGAAATTAGGATAAAATATTTTATGTATGTTATGGGTGTAGGTGCATCAATGGATGGCAAAAGATAGAAAATTCTCCTTTTTTAATTTGTGTGCTGGTGAGGAGACCATAATTAAGTATACATATTTCCAAGTCGTGCTACATCTAAGTCAGTGACTAAGCAGGTACATAAACAAACCACTGCAAAAAGTTTAACCTTTAATATTACAGAAAGTCACACCCAGCAGCTCTGGACGACAAACAGTGGCTTACAACTACCAGTCACTAAGACGGAGGGATAGAAAATTTATGTAATGTCTATATCTTCATCTTGGGATTCAAGTAAGAAACATAAGATTTTGAGTAGCTCCTTGGGATATAACTTCATGTTGCTTATTGTTAGGGTTAACCATGCTGCATTAACTTGCATGTCGCTCTGTCCTATGCATTTCCCCATTTGGCTTTGTATGGTATAATATTTTACAGTGTTGCTCTTAGGGTATAGTTATGATACAGACAATATGTTTGTTTGGGTGCACAGCACCTGGATCTTTAATTTATACGCATTTGTTTAAGTGACAAGTGTGATTAAAATAAAGCTACTAAAGTGTCCATATAATTTAAACATGCAATTTCCCTTAAAAAAATAATAGGAAAAAAACCACACACACACAATACAATATAATCATCAGTTTTAAAACATTCAGTTGATAGAGAGAAATAAGATTTAAAGTGGTGTAACAGAAATCACTTCTATTGAACTACTGGGCCTAAAATAAAAAAAGGAGACACTAAAATCGCAAAACTCTATAAGTTTTGGCTGGAGTCCAGAAAATTGAACTAATTTTAAAATATAAACCACATTTGTCTCAGCTTATGGTAAAATAAAATGCACTTCATTAAATTTACATGATGAATTATGTACATCGCATATTTTGCAAATGGGCAGGTCATTCTTTTGCAGCAGAATGTTGTGTCCTACATAAAAATAGGTGAGTAAGACTTCATTTTGTATGACCTTACTCCACTTTCTGCTTAATGTCATTGTTCTTGATTGAAAGTAATCAGTCATCATTCTTTTGGTACAAATTCAGTGTCCAAATTTTATTTATTCTTTCATGTTAATATTTTCATAGATCTCTATGCCTCTTTGCCTCTCTTCAAAGATTTGCAAGAAATGCTAGCTTTTGATATCATTGATGTTTTATCACTGGAGATGCCCCCTGCTGTATAAAATATCAGTGAACCACCTTGTCACAGGCATGCATTAACTATACTGACAATACTGTATTCAGTGTCATTGCATTACCATCATGTTACCATTTTAAAGCACAATCACCAACTACTCGCGTGTGGATAAAACAGTCATGAGATAAAGGAGGAACTTTTATAACCATTATAGTATCTATTTAATGGTCAATACATGTTTCGTGTTTGGCTGTAATTTTTAGCACCATACATAAATGTATTGATGTTTGGATTGGTAAGATGGCAGTGTCAGGCTTTAGTTTTAGCTGAAACTTTGCCATATTAGTTAATGTATGTCTGTGAGTCACATGTTGATCACAGCCTCTCAACTAGAGGTTTTAACTGAAGTGTACATAGTGTGTTAAAGACTGTTATCTTTTTTTGGCATTACTGATGCTTCTCTCCCCAATGATTAGCAAAGGATTTATAAATGTAAACCAGATGATACTTTTACTGAAGTTGTAATAAGGGTTAATAAACCCTTCTCTGATGTTAAAATAGAACTAAAGTCTGTACTCATTTAATTAATGACTTATGTGCGAATTGAAATTCTTCATCTCTTCTATACATTCCAAGAGAAGTATTGGACTAACTGTTACTAGAGGCACTGAGTTCCAGGACCTCTACAAATCTATATGTCATAAAAATATATGAAGAAGACATTTCTTTATGTGATGGGATTCTGAAATAGAATCACACGGGACATCACAAGCTGAACCTGAAGTTCTGCTTCAATAGTGAATGATGAGTGCAATATGGAGAGGAGGAGAGGGGGGGGGGGCGGATTATTGAGACCACCTGTAACTAATTACAAAGCAGATGAATAACAACCTGGTTCACTCTACTCTGTCCATTGTTTACTCCAAGTCTCCATGGAGTTCATTACACCACACAACATCTTCAAGTTGTACGTCTTTGACAAGTAAGAGGTTCCTGTCTGGGCATTCACCTGTGAAAGAAATAGCCCTGGACACTAATATTCTAAAAATAAACCTCCATAAATACCTAACATTAACCCATTTGGTTATCTTGTCTAGTTAGGCAAAGCATGTAGTGCTTGAGACACTACAAGCTGCTGGAGAGATGTGTGATAATTGAGCCTGTGTGACTATTTTGAATGTGTGTGTGATTTTTGACTGACAAAAAGGCTGTGGCCAAAAGCTTATAGTTGTGTATGATTGTCTTTTTACTTCCTGCAGCTCATCAGTTGTCTTTTTACATGCTGCAGCTCAGCAATTGTTTTTATGGTGAATCCATCCTCATAATATTGTTGATATTCCAATCTGGACTTTCCATTGTTACAACTGTTGTGCCATGAAGTTTATTTGTGACCTGCTACACAAAATACACTGTCAAACAAGTTGGTTGGTAGTAGATGCTTAAGCTTACCTATCCAGAACTGGACTAAAGAATAATGATAAAATATAATAATTTGAAAATGGAAATGTAGGGTATTGCACTGACTGATTTTTTCTCTTTTGTGGGGAGGGAGGCCTTATATTAAAACACTTACTACAGTGATGCACAGGCATCTAAATTATAACTCATTCATCAACAAAAATAAAGAACTGTTGTAGTGTTTTCCAGTTTTGCACCATCTCAGATGTTTTTGTCATTAATCTTGTGAATATAATTGTGAAATATCTATAGTTGACTGTTCATTTTGCTGTCCCTGATCTGTTATATTTTTCTGTTATTTGCTGCTATGTGTATAAAATTTTGCACATTTCATGCAATTGTTGTTACTTTGTAATTTCTGCCTTATAACTGACTGCTTCCCCATGTTTTGCAAAAAATGGCATGAGGTTTGATGTAGCATGGAGTTTGTAGACTAATTATCACTGTTGCTTCGCAAGTGTGTAGTTCTCAGGAACTACAGGTAACCTGGCATATCAACTGACAAGTTTCAAAATGAAGTTACTATGCCTTTCCCTGACTTTTTATTGCATTAATATCTTTTCCTTGCTTTGCTTTTTGATTATTGTGCACATTGTGTATTTGCATGTTCTATGCTTTTGAATCTATTGCTGCTTTAATCATATTCACAGCTACTATCCTTGAATATAAAACAGCAATATCATTTTAACATCACTTGTTAATACAGTGCCAGAAATGGGAAGCATTGCCCTGCAAAGCAGTTTGGTTCTGTTTCTGAGCTTTATGCTTTTACCCTCTGTGTGTGTACATAGTTGTCATGTAGCTGTTTCTTAGGGTTTCAATGTTTTACATTGTCTTTTAAGAATGATGATACAAGAAACATGTACTAACTGCACAATGTTTCTAATACCAACTGAACCTTCCAGGATATTTTCAGACACCAGTACAAGCTGCCTGAGAGGGGACTGGCACCTCAGTATGCATTTCCACAAGAGTCAGTGTTTACAAGGCATGGAACAACATCAATACAGCAACTTTCATACAGCCAACCAATTATGATGTTTTCTGAGCACGCAAGATTCCCAGCAACACTAACACAACCACCGCTAAACAAAACAGTCCACTCTGTTCGGCAATCCCTCCATAGGGTGCTTGTGCCACCACCAGCAAGTTCATTTGAAGAGTCTGTGAATAATTCACCAATAAATGTACCAGTGAATTGTGTGCAACCAATACCTATCAGTAAAAATGTGAATGTTCATGACCTTCACATTGAACTTGCTGCATCTTCATCTAGCCAGATTTCACCAGAAGCTTCACTTCCTTCTGTGAGTGAACATTTAAACTGTGACTGTAATGTAATAGATCTCTCTCGGGATAAAAACACCTCAGAGGACAATGGCAGATGCCACATGGTTAGATTGAGTGAGAGAACCCCCAGAGGAACTGAAATGGATAGTCCAGTCGTGGAGAAGATTGACAGCACCTCTTCATCCAAAGCTGTCGATGAAGTACCACAATCTTCAGATTGTATACAAGATAATGTTCCAGATAACCCTCAACTGGACAGCTCTACGACAAAATCAGTTTATCATTCAGTGCCATTGGGTAAAAAACGTAAAAGTGAAACGTTATGTGGAACCCCTGAAAAAAGGCTGTGCCAAGATACTGACAATGATGCACGTGCTTTACCCAATACAGGTACCCAACAAGCTACGGCAATGGATTTGTCGCCGTCAACTGTTGTAGAATGTACTGCTGAATCGATACCATCGCAATCATCATCACAGGTGTTGGTCACCAGACACTCTGAGTTAAGTGTCACTAGCAGACCTGCATTAGACTCTAAACAACATGCAATGAATGGAAAGGGTGCCAGTTCTGTAAATTGTGGACAACAAAATCAAGGATTGTGCACTGCAGGTTGTTGTGAGCAAAGTAGATGTGCTACACATACCACAAGGCTTGCAGCAGCTGGTTCTACTTGCTGTGGCACATCACAACAATCTCAGCATTCACCTAATGATGAAAGGTAGTGTTACATAAATTGAGATTTTACCTATTCAATACTATTTAATTTAAATACAGAACTTTCAAATAATTTGGTATTTTTAGTGCATGACGAAAAATACATCAGCAGTAAGATATAATTCAAGTAAAATTTTATTATGATGTTTTGACATCTCTGGATGTAATTATGCTTTGCAAAGGCTATTCTTATTTGCAAGCAATCCATAGGCACTGCTAATGAAATTTCTAAATTGCAGATTTTCAGTGAATAACATTGCAGCAGCTCAGATAATTTTCTAATTTTTTATTCACTCATGGCAAAGTTTCATGTTAGTGTGAGATATTACAATCAGACGAATTCATGTTGATTTTGAGGATCTGCATTCTTTGTCAGCATGAAGTGCATTGGGTAGCACTTACCTTTGTTAGGAATACATTATGAACACTTTTTGTTCAATACAATGTTAATAAGGTGCTGTATGCCTGTACCATTATAATTATCTACAGGGTATGTGAATTTGAACAATCTGTATACAGAATAATATCTAAAGCTCCAATAAATGCAGTAGCCTTGTTAGGGACACATTACCCACTATATTCTGTAATTTTTTGCTGGGATACTTGAAAGCTACAAGTTTTATATTCTTGGGCTAAAGGAAGCACCTTTAGTTTGTAAGTAATTTTTCATATTTCTCCAAAGCATGCACTTTAGTGTCACCAAATATATTGTGGCACATGGTTACCTATTGGCAGTGTCACAGAAAGGTTGTATGTGTCATAAGGAGCTATGCATTCAGTGCCTGTGTTGTACCATGTAATATTGCAGTGGTCTCTCTGTCTCTCATATTCTGAGTATCTGCCAGACACAATTGTATTTTTTGATTTTACCCAAATTCTTACTCCTTCCATATGAGTATTAACTTATGACTTATCATACTTCAGATGGTCTAATAATGGAATGTGTGAATGCTCTCTTTTCTAACATAGGCTATTAGCTGATAGCTTAAGTATTGTGTATATGTGGGTGTCTTTCATGTGACTGTCACAGGTCCGTGTTTGTCTTTGTAGTGAATTGTAAACTATTCTCATTATAATGTTGTTTACTTCAGAGGGTCTTACATGATATTTGAGAAAGTTGTGTAAAAGTTAATCCATTGAAATCACATCATTTACTTGATAAGCTGTCTCTGGTGGGCAAACTTTTTTTTAATAGACAGTCTTGCATATTTTATTGAATAAATTTTCTTACAATTCACATTGTAAATAAACATTCCTGTTCAGAGAACTTTTTTCTGTTAGTGTAATGCTTTGGTGGAGATTTTAGTAAACATGGAATGTCGTCATAATATTTGTGTATCTATTACTTCTGAAGCAAGAGAATTTCAAACAAACACATGATACCGCAACACCTTAGAATTTTCATTACTGTTTCAAAGCACTTAAATGCCACAATAGCAAGGAATGGCAAAATTTTAAATTTTAATATGGTTCCATAAGGTTGAATTATTAAGGCAGTCAAAGTAATGCAAAAATGAATATGTGAGAGAATTAGTTGGAAATACAAATAATTAATAAAATATAGTGTCTAACAAGAAATGATATACTGCATTGTGAAAACAGACGACAAATGAAGCACTGGAGTTAGTCACCTTGGGTGAACCTTTCAAAATAGTGAATGTTGCTAGTGCCATTGTTGCCAACTCAGTTTCTACCATTCAACACTTTAACCGCTTAACATAAAATCCCAAGTATACTCGTTTTTTAATTTCTAACGAAATAATAAAATGCCGAGTATACTCGGGCTTATCATTTCCGAGCGGCACACATTTTAAAAGGCCAAATTTACTCATTCTATTTAGTGTTTTGGCAATTCCTTGATATTGTTGGTAGATGTCACTGTCGACTGTTACTCCGAAATTCATATTTCTGGCAAGAGATGTTTCTGAATCAGACACACTAGCAGTCAGTGCTGCAACATGTTCTTGCAGTTTTCCTGTTACTTTCTCATGTTTTATGAAAATGGAGAGTGAAGATGAGTTTGATATTGAATTTAGTGGGTCTGAGAGTTCTGAAGATAGGTATGAAGACTGTTTGGAAGAAAAAAAGTGACAACCCAAACTGAATAAAGTATGGCCTATTGTGATCTACCTGTCAGCTAAATTTAGAAGCACTGTGTTCCAGGAAGAGATGTCACCATAGATGAAAGCCTGCTGCTGTATAAAGGGCAACTGGGATGGATTCAATATTTGCCGCTCAAGAGAGCTAGGTTTGGCATGTTATGTGAGCCAGTGAGTGGATATGTTTGGTCCCTAATTATTTACGTTGCCAAGGGCACTAAATTTGATGACGATTACAAGGATCTGCCAGTGTCATCACAAATGGTAATGACACTAATGCAACCCAAGCTAAATATGGGATACTGCTTGACTCTAGATAATTATTATAGTTCTCCCCAGCTTGCTGACCTTCTGATAACAAAAAGAACAGTTATGTATGGCATCATGTGTCCAACAAGAAAAGAAATGCCGCCTTCTTTCCGGACCAAGAAACTAAAAACAGGGGAGATTGTAGCATTCCAGCGTGGTAAATTAACTGCACTGAAATGGAACTGCATGCTGTCCACTATCCACAATGCAGAAATGCAAACACGGAAAGTAAGAAATAAACATGTTGTCACACCAGTGGCTGTATTTGCTTATAATGACACAATGGGAGGTGTGGATAAAGTTGATCAGCACATCTGAAACAATCCATTGCCATGCAAGAGTATTACAAGAAGATATTTTTTAATCTCTTGGAATTAGCAGAAGGGAATGTGTTTGTCCTCTATAAAAAAACACGGAGGAAAGCACACTGCCCTTGACTTTCTCGTGGCTGTTGCTGAACAGCTCATTGCCAAACATCAGGGGGAGGAATGTTCACCCAGAGCAGCGGGCCGTGCATCAGCAAAAGCAATCCTAATGCGACTTGTTGGACGTCATTTCCCATCTGCGATTCCTCCGACCGAGAAGAAGCGGAATCCAACAAGAATATGTAGGATGTGCAGTAGTGTGCGTGATGCCAGCAGTAAGAAGGCTTCAAAGATGCACCAGCTCCACCAAAGAGACTGCCTACATCACACTTGTGCGTCCTCTCGTGGAGTACTGTTGCCCCTTGTGGGACCCTCACCAGGTGGGACTGACGGAAGATATTGAGAAGGTTCAGAGAAGGGCAGCTTGTTTTGTTTTATCACGTTACGGGGGGGGGGGGGGGGGGGGGGAGCGTCACGGAAATGTTGCACGAATTGGGGTGGAAATCATTAAAAGAAAGACGTTATTCATTGCGGCGTGATCTGTTTGCGAAGTTTCAATCACCGACTTTTACTTATGAATGTGAAACTATATTGCTAGCACCCACCTACTTATGGAGACATGACCATCGCAATAAAATAAGAGAAATCAGATCGAAAACGGAACGATTTCCGCGCGCTATTAGAGAATGGAACGGTAGAGAAAAGTTATGAAAGTGGTTAATGAACCCTCTGCCAGGCACTTAAATGTGATTTGCAGAGTATCTATGTAGAGGTTGGGAATCAAGATATAAGTGTAAAGACTGTGGTGTAGCTTTGTGTATTGATCCTTGCTTCAGGGTGTTTCACACAGCCTCAAACATAAATAATGGCTCGAAATTTTCATGCTTAGTGTTTCTGTTCACTGTTACTACTTTGATGCCCAGAATTCACTTTTTTATGTAATTTTAAGAAGAAAATAAAGGGTTAAACATTTCACGGGTATACTCGTGATTTTAAACTATGGGATACTTGGAGATGAAAAAGTCCATTGTTGAGCACTTAAAAAATAATGTAATTGTAACTGTCGTTATTGTACTTCACTGAATATGTCATTCTAGCAATAAAAAAATAGGTGAAAAAAGAACCATCATGTTGTAAATAATACATATGTTAAGAGGTTAATAAATATGAATTTAGAATATTGAAACATCTCGATGTTTTTATAAGATTAAAATAGATTCAGTGGCAAAGTTGAAAATTCATATTGGACATGGATTCGAACTCGGATTTCCTGCTTCATGCCAACATTGTGTTAACTAATTGTGCTATCCAGGCATGCTTCCCTTCCTGCCCCTTATTTCCTCACAGGCTGTAGTGGATTTCTGCAAGGGATTGAACATGTTTATGCATCTGCATTGAATTTGTCAAGTGCCTAATTGGGGCATATGTACAATGATTTATTTGAGATTCAAAAAGTCCTTACAGAGGTGAAAATGTGTAGAATAAAGATAAATATCAGCATGAAGAAAGGAAGATTATGGTTTAACATCCCTTCGAAAACATAATCTTTAGAAGGATGGATAGTGTTTTTCAGGAAATTAAGATAACGTTTCCAAATTTTGGCTCCATATAAATGTCAATTATGAATGTAACAAACATCTTGTCGATTCTGTCAGTCTGTTCTCACATAATGGTATTTCACACATGCATGAATCATTTCTTTATTTCAATAAATATAATGAAGATAGGTTGCAACTCACTGCTGCAAACAGTCAAATAGAAATAACACACTCACAACTCAACTTATTAGAAATAGGTACACATACGTTAATACAGGCACAACTCATGAAGGCATGACTACTGTCTCCAGCTACCATGTTCCAAGTTGAGACTCTTGACTGGTGAAGGCTATGGCCAAATGCTAAGTTGTGAGACTATGATTGTCTTTTCTATGTGCTTGTCTGTGGCTCAGCAATCGTCTTTACAGCGAGTTGCAACCTCTCTGCACTACATTTATATAAATTAAAATCATTATCAGTATGTATGAAATATGGTTACTCGAGAACAGCTTGACAAACCTGGCTGGGTCTATTTTGCTATGTTCTTAATTGTCAGGACAAGGTTCGTATAGAAGAAAAATTTGGAAAAAATTTCCCAGAAAACAGGAACATTCAGGGAAAAACGCCTTATTCTATGGGCTTCTTATGACCTCAAGAACTTGATTCATGATTAAAACATTGAATATGCATGGTTCTGTTTTAGTTTTGGAACAGTCCCCATGAAAAAAAAATCGGAAAGTTTGGTCAAACTGTAAAAAATCATGTTTTCAACACAAACTAGTGATAGGAATGACATATTTTGACAAATCATCTCTGTTACATAAATGAATTTTTTTCATGGATAAATTTAAGACACTGTATGCTGCATGGCAGAGGATATCTTGCAATAACCTTCTATGCTATTTGACTGATCACTATGAAAGTTGGCAGATATTTGTAATTTATCATGGGGGGGGGGGGAGATGTACAGAGAGAGGAGAAAGAGAAGATGTACAGAGAGAGGTGGAAGAGATGGAGATTGACACAGAAATGGTGTGGCAGTGTTAGGTCGAAACAGATTTGGGGGGGGGGGGGGGAGATTGGCAGAGAGAGGGGATGGTCAGATGAGAGGAAGGGATGAAAAAAGAGGGGTATATAGACATGGATAA
This sequence comes from Locusta migratoria, assembly GCA_026315105.1. Classification (NCBI taxonomy): domain Eukaryota; kingdom Metazoa; phylum Arthropoda; class Insecta; order Orthoptera; family Acrididae; genus Locusta; species Locusta migratoria. Next base: position 671,354,676 of record CM048744.1, read on the forward strand.
AAGGAAACAGACAGAGGGAAATGCAGGTAAACAGATAGGGGGGCAAGAGGAGGTGGAATAAATATGTAGTTTACGAAATGTTAATGTGCATTACATGCGCCATTGTTTATATCACTAGGTGGGGAGGAGGATTTGGAAGTGAGTGAAGTGTAGATGAAATAACAGAAGACTGAAACAAATAAGTACCCGATTGTAAAGCCAAAAAATGTTATTTCTCACCAAACAATGTGATTTAATTTGTTTCAATAAATTCAAGATTCTACTTGTTTTAAATTGTGGGAAAGATTCTGTCAAATGAATCTCTTGTGGATCAACTGGCTGATTGGATGACAGATAACTGCTGGTGATATAAACATGTTATGAAGACTGAATTCTTCTTCTCTTTTCATTTCGGCCATCTAAGGACCACACAATAATTTCAATGTTTCCTCCTTTGTTCTTCTTTCTTTTTCCTCCAGTATTCTTTCATCTTTTCACTATGCATCCTTTTTCTCTCCTCAGACCACTTTACTCCTGTCTTCTTCTCCCTCCTGCCTTGGAATTCTTCCATTTTTAACACTTTCTTCTTAAAAAATTCTCTTTCTGTTGCATCTTTTTCACTTATATTGTTTCTTTCCAAATCTTTCCTAACTTATTGAATCCATGCTATTGTTGACTTCTTGTTCCAGAGATATTTAAAAATCTGTTTGGTTAACCTGTTGCTGTTCATTCAGTATAAATGTCAAAAAAATAGCAGTCACCTCTTCCGTAGTGTTTCGGTTATGTTTTCTATGCAGATCACCAATATTGTTCCAAAAATGTAGTTTGACCTTTAGTCTCAGTTACCTGTCATGGAGTTTGGGTTGCAATATTTGTCTTGCTCAGGACAATGTAGTCATAAAAACCATTACAAATTAAATTAAAATCAGGAACCTACATATTCACTTTCCTATGTCACTCAAAACATTGCACTGATAATCAAATTATTGCTCAAATGATGAAGGTCACATTTCTTTTAAAATAGTCGCAAAATTATGGCATTAATATCCGACCAGGAGAGACATCGCTTAATCTGGCCAGCCTACGCTGGCCTTCTGTTTAACTGTAAGGAACTATATTGTTTATTAGGTTATTATTATTGGTTTCTGTTGTACAATTCAAGAATGGACTCCACTTCCACAAAGCTGGCAAACTCTACATGAAAATATTTTAAATAAAATACAAAGGAGCAATTCAATTACAGCCCTTTGCTCCTTGGAATTGGCTGTATAGTGTACTGTACCTCTTCTATGAGTCCACACCTCTCAAGTGTTACTAATTTACCTCGGCTTATCCTCAATGAATTACCCATTCCATGCTTTCCCCTTGGATGTTATCTAGTTAGCGGAAATGTGACTGAAGTAAGGTCAGAGAGGATGGTTTGTTGTATCCAGTGGATTAATATGATTTCAGTCTGATGTTGTGATTTGAAACCCTAGTAGATATAATTTAGAGTTTCCAGCTAGCTCTATACTTAAAACATTGTGTTCCAAGACAATCTCAGAGACTAAGATAATTAACTCAAACATGTATTTTGGTGATCTATTTTCAACTACATGGAAATCTGTATAGAAATAAACAATTAGAAATGTTTTTAAACTGGTCCATTTTTACTCACCAAGAACAGTTTTAGCTGTGGATGTCCTTCTTCCAAAGTTTTGTGTTCCCTTCTACTCTCTTTTTACAAGAGCTGAAGTCTAATAATAGTTACATGAATCTTTCTCTGCAGTTTCTCAACTTTTTCAGTTCTGCATTTGACTTTCATTTATAATCAGGAGTGATTATCATTAAGTTTATTGTTAATAATTATTAAAACTATTATTATTTAGAATATTATTATGACATCTTGTTAGTAGTAGAAAAATCCCATTTTATCTACTGTAAGCCCAAACATTTCGGGAGGGGGGGGGGGGTCACGGACCTTTGTGCCTCCCCTTGCGTGCAGGCAGGGTACAATGGAAATTTAAAGCATTACAGTTGTATGAGATCAAAATGTAACTAAATTGACACTGTGCCAGTACTGATGAATGATTTCAAAATTGAAACTTTGCTTTCTACAGTTACAGTTAGATATCATTTGTATACTTAAAGAAGTGCATTCCAGTATCTAAAATCTTCTAAATTAAGGACTGCTACTATTCATGCCAATGCTCACTGCACAAGAAAATTGTACGATATGTTCACATCATGTAGTTCAGCTCTGAAATATTAGTTTGCAACCTTTCAATCTAATTATCCATAACAACTAAGTCATCCGCATATGCGAGACTGCTTATTTGTTTTCACCTATTTTAATCCCGCCCTGCCGTCTACTGTTTTCAACATATGATCCATGAATAGCATGAACAACAGTGGTGACAGGTTACAGCTTTGTCTTTCCTCGAAACTACGCTGAACCATATGCTTAATTTGCCATCTACTGTAACTGCTGCCTGACAGTCTACGTAAAGCTCTTTAATTGCCTGCAGAAGTTTTCCTCCTACAGCATAAGCTTTAAGAATTGACAGTAGCTTCCTCCTAGGAACATGGTCATAAGCCTTTTCCAGATCTATGAAACATAGATACAATTCCCTATTCCACTCATAGCACTTTTCCATTACCTGCCGTAAGCTAAAGATCTGATCCTGACAGCCTCTAAGAGGCCTAAACCACACTGACTTTCATCTAACTTGTCCTCAATTAATACTCGCACTCTCCTTTCAATAATACCTGAGAATATTTTTCTTACAACGCTAATTAAAGAGATACCTTGATAGTTGTTGCAATCTTTTCTGTTTCCATGTTTGAAAATTGGTGTGATTACCGCTTTCGTCCAGTCAGATGGAACCTGTCCCAATTCCCACGCCTTTTCAATTATCCTGTGTAACCATTTGAGACCTTATATTCCACTGTATTTGACGAGTTCCGGCTTAATTCCGCCCACCCCAGCTGCTTTATTGCATTGTAATCTACTGACCATTTTCTCCACTTCCTCAAATGAGATCCTGTTTCCATCGTCATTCCTGTCCCATTCTACATGAAAATCTGACACATCATTGAACGTTTCACCTACAGTGAGCAATTCTTCAAAATATTACTTCTATCTGCTCAAGGCATCTACAGGATTGACTAGCAGCTTTCCTGACCTTTCCAAAACACTTGTTAATTCCTTCTTCCCTCCCTTCCAAAGATTGCTAATTACGCTCCAAAATGGTTTTCCCACGGCTTGAACCAGAGTTTCTAGCTTGTTTCCAAAGTCTTCCCATGATTTCTGCTTAGAGTCTGCAATTATCCGTTTGCCTTTGTTTATTTCTTTAACATAACTTTCTCTGTCTGCCTGATTTCTAGGATGGAGCCAGTTTTGAAATGCATTCTTTTTCTTTTTACAGGCTGCCTTGACTGTGTCATTCCATCAATCTGTCTGCTTCTTCCTGCCTTTTCACAATACTGTTCCAAGACATTCTCTAGCTGCTTCCAGTAGTGTGTCCCTGTACCTTGACCATTTCTCTTCCAGTGACTGTAAATCATTACATTCAGATCATTGTTATGTATTTGTGCTTAATTTCCTTGTCTCAAAGCTTCTCCACTCTTATCCTTCTACACATGGACCTGACTTTCTGCTCTTTTGGCCTCAACAAAACCAATTTCATTGCAGATTAAATAATGATCAGTATCATCAAAGAACCCCCGAAAACATGTGTGTCCTTGACTGTCTTCCTGAATTCCTGGTCTGTTATTATATAGTCAGTGATAGATCTGCTTCCCCTTCCTTCCCAAGTATAGCGGTGAATGTCCTTATGCTTAAAGAAGGAGTTTGTGATAACTAGGCCCATACTGAAACAGAAATCCAAGAGCTTTTTTCCATTCCTGTTGGCCTCCATATCATCTCCAAACTTACCCATAACCTTCTGCTCAATTTCCTATTCTGGCATTGAAATCACCCATGAGTAAAATATTATCCTTATCCTTCACTCTAACAACTACATCACTAAGTGTGTTGTAAAATCTTTCCATCTCACCTTGATCTGTCCCTTCACAGAGTGAATACACTGTCACAATCCTAATTTTCTTGCTGGAGATGGCCAAATCTATCAACATCAGTCGTTCATTTGCATACCTTATTGCAATTATGCTGGGTTCGAATACACTGTCACAATCCTAATTTTCTTGCTGGAGATGGCCAAATCTATCAACATCAGTCGTTCATTTGCATACCTTATTGCAATTATGCTGGGTTCGATTGCTTTCCTGATGCAAAATCCTACACCCCACTGTGCTCTTCCTACTTTGACTCCTGACAGGTAGACCTTGTATTCTCCGACTTCGTCCTCTTTCTCTCCCCTTACTCTAACGTCACTAACAGCTAAGACATCTAACGCCATCTTACTTGAAGCCTCCGCCAGCTCTACCTTCTTTCCATTGTAATCCCCATTGATATTAATAGCTCCCCATCTCATTCCAGATTGTTTGCCAAGTCATATATGAGGAGTCCCGATTTGTAAATTAGAGGTGGGACTACATCACCTCCAAAGGTCCGAGGAATTTTGCTTTGATTGTTGCCAGCATGATATTGAAGTACCTGGGAAGCAGTTTGCTAGCCTTACTTGCCCGGGGCCCCACTGGGTTTTACCCCTAACGGTTGAGGGACTAACCGGTGGATTTGGTAGTCTTTGTCATCTGAGCACAAAAATGGCCAGGACTCAGAATATGTCAGAGATGCCCAACCTTATTCCAAAGTAACTGGTATCCCAACTGTCGGGACCACTTACTTGGCCACTCATATCTTGCCCGTGGTTCATGAACTAGGACATGAGTACAGGAACCCACACCATGAACCACAGGGATATGAACATGAAATGAAATACATTGTGAAAAGCTACATCTACTACTAAGTTTTAAATTGTTTTAGTAAATTTAAGTAAAAAATTAAAAACATTTATGAAATGCGGTAGACTTAATTAAAAACAGTAACTTTTCTCAGAAAGTACCTGACAATTAACAATATTTTTGACAAAGTACACATACATACCCTTGGAATTTCAAAGGTTAAAAAGATTATCGATGACAGCTGAGGACCTGTCTTTTTCTTAGGAATGTATAGAATCTAGAGGAGATACTTAAGCTGGTACCACATTGTGTGGTCTCTCTTTTTGGTGTTTTATGTGTTTATGGAACACATTGTGAACCATGATCAAGTATGTACAAATTCTTTCAGTCCACTGCGGAATTATCTATTACTAAGAGGAGAACGCTAAAGGTCTATATAAAAATAATAAAATAAAATGAAAATCTTGTTAAATGTAGCACTTCACATTCTAAAGAACTGATATGATTAAGTTCAGCAGTATTTGCCATTTGCTTAATTGCGTGTATTTGTGACATGGAACAATCAAAACTGAATACATGCATTTCCATTCAAGAGTTACGTATAGTACGATATTCTGGGGAAACCAAGCACAAGCAAATAAAGTCTTCATTGCAAAGAAGAAAGTCATCAGAACTATGAATAGAGTGCACCCTATATCCTCTTGCAAGAATTTATTCAAAAAGTTGTAGATCCTCACCATAACATGCCAATATGTTTTGTTTACTAATGTGCGGTGTTATCAAGAATTATGAACTACAAATCAAATAATTCATATGATGAGTATGCCATGAGACATAAACATAATTTCCATAAAGATTTAAAATCTCTTTTTGGTACAGAAAGGAGTCCATTAAAGCGTAAGGTCTTCAATACATTTTCTTTTCATATCAAATCAGTCATTGGGAATATAACCAAACTTAAAAACCAACTAAAATACTATATCTCTGATAATTATTTTTTACAGGAACTTTTTGATGGTTTGTAGTATTCCATGAAATAAGCTTAATTTTAATCCTTACCAAAATAACAAAGAAAAATTCATTGGTGTATCACTTCTTGGTAAATACTTTCACACATGTTACAATGTGAGACTGAATTTGTTCATGTGATATTTCTATGTCATCAAATAATTATTGGTGATATTATCTGAAATCTTGTAGGTAATCCTTGTTCTTGCTTCTTCGTGTATTTGTATTATTATCTATGATGTTGTCTGAATTTATCTGCGTAATCCATGTTATTACTTACTTGATCATGTGAACATCTTATTTCTAATTATCTTATTCATAATTTCAGCCTCATGACCATTTTAATGTGGATATATCTGTAATTACCTAACACATTATACATCCTAGCAGTTCACTTGCATCGGGGATCAACTGAAATGGAAAAATAAATAAAAAATTTCTTCTAATAATTGACCCACTCCAGGAATCATTGATCAAAATAAGAAGGGGGACAGGACCTAATACATTTCCCTGGCGAATATATGTATCAACATATTTTGGATCAGATAAGTGTTTTTATCACCTGTCTATTAGGGACATGTGAGATTTCAATCTGTACACCTTATTTTCTTTAATTTAAATGCCTGAGCTCCTTCGCCTGGTAAGTAGACTTCATCTATTTTTTACATATATTTTTCCTGTTAGGAATTTTTCCTCTATAATATTCGTATTATATATACAAGAAATTCCTAGCAGGAAAAATATATATATAATTAAAAAAAAATAGATGAAGATTACTTACCAGGCGAAGGAGCACACAGGTAGTGATAGTAGCACAAATAAATAAATAAATTCACACACACAAACACTAGCTTTCGCAGACAGAAGGGAAGGCGAGAGAAAAGGAAATGATTAAAAAATGGTGGGCATGAATTTGAATTTAGCGGAGTTTGAGACCAGGTGGGCAACAGGAAAAGAGAATATGCCAAAGGGCAAGTTCCCATCTCCATAGTTCTGATAGATTAGTATCGGTGAGAAGTATCCATCTGACCCGGATGGTGTAACACTGTGCCAAGATGTACTGGCCATGCATCAAGACAAGTTTAGCCACCGGGTGATCCTCATTATCAACAAACACTGTGACCACAAAGGTTTTCCCGGCATAATAACTGTTTGTAATCTTCTCGGGTCTGCAGCCGGATACTAAAGTCAACTTGACACAATATTTCAGCGGCGCAACTGCCCGGCATCCTTAGGTGAGCTTGCTGATAGATAATCTCGCCGGAACTGTTCCGGCGAGATTATCTATCAGCAAGCTCACCTGAGGATGCCGGGCAGTTGCGCCGCTGAAATATTGTGTCAAGTTGACTTTAGTATCCGGCTGCAGACCCGAGAAGATTACAATCAACACACACTGTCTGCCTGTGACCGTTCAAGGGAGTGGACAGTTTGTTGTTTGCACATATAACGCTTCACTGTGCAGGCATGTCAGTTGGTAAATCATGTGGGTGCTATCGCAAGTGGCTCTGTCCTTGATTGTGTAAATCTTCTGGGTTACTGGACTGGAGTGTTGGTGGAAGGGTGCATATGGCAGGTTACACAACGTGAGCGGTTGCATGGGTAGGAGCCAGAGGGTAGGGAAGGTGGTTTGGGGATTCATAGGGATGGACTAGGAGGTTACGAAGGTTAGGTGGGCAGCAGAAAGACACTCTCGTTGGAATGGGAAAGATGTCGTGAAGGATGGATCTCATTTTGGGGCAGGATTTAAGGAAGTCGTATCCTTGCTGGAGAGCCACATTTACATCTACATCTTCATACATACTCCGCAATTCACCGTAAGGTGTGTGGCGGAGGGTACACTGTACCATTACTAAGCATTTCCTTTCCTATTCCACTCCCAAATTGAACGAGGGAAAAAAAGAATGCCTATATGCCTCCGTACGAGCCCTAATTTCTCTTATCTTGTTTTTGTGACCTTTACGCGAAATGTAAGTAGGCGGCAGCAAGATCGTACTACACTCAGCTTCAAATTCTGGCCCTCTAAATTTACTCAACAGAAATTCACGAAAAGAACGTTGTCTTTCTTCCAGCGATCCCCAATTGAGTTGCTGGAGCATTTCCGTGACACTCGCGCATTGGTCGAACCTACCGGTAACAAATCTAGCTGCTCGTCTCTGAACCGCCTGTATGTCTTCCTTTAAACTGATCTGCTGCGGGTCCCAAACACTTGAGCAATACTCAAGACGTGGTCGTACAAGCGTCTTTTACGCGGTCTACTTTACAGGTGAAGTACATCTTCCAAAATTCTCCCAATAAACCGAAATCGGCTGTCCGCCCTACTCACAACAGTCCTTACATGCTCGTTCCATTTCATATCGCTCTGCAATATTACGCCTAGATATTTGAACGACGCGACAGCATCAAGAAGCTCACTATTAATGCTGTATTCGAACATTATGGGATTGTTTTTTATACTCATGCGCATCACCTTACATTTTTCCACATTGAGAGCTAGCTGCCAATCTTCGCACCAACTAGAAATTTTGTCTAAGTCATCCTGTATGCTATTACAGTCAGTTACAGACGACACCCTCCCATACACCACAGCATCATCAGCAAACAGCCACATATTACAACTTACTCTGTCCATCAGATCATTTATATAAAAATGGTATAAAATAAAGATTTTTGACTTACCTAAAGTACAGGCTGGTCGATAGGAACACTAAACACACACAAAAACACACAACCATTCGAGCTTTCGCCACCAGTGGTGGCTTCTTCGGGAAAAAGAGGGAGGAAGGAGAGGAGAAAGAGAAGGATACGGGTTTTAAGGAAGTGGAAAAGGAGCCATTCCAATCCCAGGAGTGGAAGGACTTACCTTAGGGGACAAAAAGGAAGGTAAACAAATACACACACACTCACACATATCCACATCCAAACCCGTATCCTTCCCTTTCTCCTCTCCTTCCTCCCTCTTTTTCCCGAAGAAGCCACCACTGGTGGCGAAAGCTCGAATGGTTGTGTGTTTTTGTGTGTGTTTAGTGTTCCTATCGACCAGCCTGTACTTTAGGTAAGTCAAAAATCTTTATTTTATACCATTTTCGTACCTGGAAGGTCTCCTTCTATAATATTAGATCATTTATATAGATAGAAAATAATAGCGGTCCTATCACACTTCCCTAGGGCACTCCTGACGATACACTCGTCTCTGATGAACACTCGCCGTCGAGAATAACGTACTGCGTTCTATTACTTAGGAAGTCTTCCAGCCAGTCACAAATCTGTGAACCTATTCCATAAGCTAGTATCTTCGTTAACAGTCTGCAGTGTGGCACCACATCGAACGCCTTTTTGAAGTCCACTCCAGTCCTGAAAAGTATCCAGTGAGAAGAGGTGCACTTTTAGGGTCCTTCTGTGGAAGGTTCTGCGTTTGGTGGGTTGACGAAGTGGCTCTGGCAATTTGCTTCTGTACAAGATCAGGAGGATAGTTGTGGGATGTGAAAGCTGTTATTATTGGTACACTGGTTCAGGGATTCAGGACTGGAGCAGACTCATTTCCTATGAAGACCTAAGCTGTAGGGAAGAGAATGTTTGATGTGGAATGGATGGCAGCTGTCATAATGGAGGTACTATTGTTTATTGGTTGGTTTGATGCGGACAGATGCGTGAAGTTGGCCGTTGGACAGATGGAGGTCGACATCAAGAAAAGTGGCATGGGATTTGGAATAGGACCAGGTGAATTTGAAGGGACCAAAGGAGTTGAGGTGGAAGAGGAAATTCTGGAGTTCTTCTTCGCTGTGAGTCCATGAAGATGTCATCAGTGAATCTATACCAAACTTTGGGTTGACAGACTTGGGTATCCAGGAAGGCTTCCTCTAAGCCCCCTGGTTCCCATGGCTGTTCCCTTTAGTTGTTGGTATGTCTGGTATGTCCTCAAAGGTGAAGACGTTGTGGGTTAGGATGAAGCTAGTTAGGGTAGTAAGGAGAGAGGTTTTAGGTAGTGTTGCAGGTGGTCAGCGTGAAAGGAAATACTGCATTGCAGCAAGGCCCTGGGCGTGAGGGTTGTTTGTGTATAAGGAAGTAGCATCAATAGTTACATAAAGGTAACAGAATGGGTAAGGATTTCAGGTGGTCGAGAAAGTGGTTGGTGTCTTGATGAAGGATGGAAGACTCCAGATAATGGGTCAAAGGTGTTGGTCTATGTAGGCGGAGCTTCATTCTGTGGGCCGGCCTGGATGATTAGGTTTGTGAATCATAGGAAGTAAGTAGAAGGTAGAGGTGCGGGGTGTCTGTGAAATCATGATGTTGCTGGACTCAGGTGAAAGGTTTTATCTTTTCCTCACATGACATATTATGAGCCATGGATGAAGGGCAACATGCGGATTGTGTTTTTCTTGTCTTCAAAAAGGCGTTTGACGCAGAGCCACACTGCAGACTGCTAACAAAGATATGTTCTTACGGAATAGGTTCACAGATTTGTGACTGGCTGGAAGACTTCCTAAATAATAGAACACAGTACGTTGTTCTGTGGCAAGTGTTCATCAGAGACAAGTGTCTCATCAGGCATGCCCCAGGGGAGTGTCATAGGACCGCTATCATTTTCTATCTATATAAATGATCTGATGGACAGACTAACTTGTAATTTGCGGCTGTTTGCTGCTGATGATGCTGTGGTGTATGGGAGGGTGTTGTCTTTAACTGACTGTAATAGCATACAGGATGATTTACACAAAATTTCTAGTTGGTGCAAAGAATGGCAGCTAGTCCTCAATGTAGAAAAGTGTAAGGTGATGTGCATGATTAGGAAAAACAATCCCATAATATTCAAATACAGCATTAGTGGTGAGCTTCTTGAAGAGCGATATGAAATGGAACAAACATGTAAGGACAGTTGTGAGTAAGACGGACAGCTGACTTCGGTTTATTGGGAGAATTTTGGGAAGATGTACTTCATCTGTAAAGGAGATCGTGTATAAAACACTTGTACAACCACATCTTGAGTATTGCTCAACTATTTGGGACCCGCAGCAGATCAGTTTAAAAGAAGACATAGAAGCAGTTCAGAGGCAATCAGCTAGGCTTGTTACTTGTGGTTCGAACAATGTGTAAGTGTCAATGGAAATGCTCTGGCAACTCAATTGGGGATCGCTGGAGGAAAGATGACATACTTTTCGTGAATTTCTGTTGAGGAAATTTAGAGGGCTGGAATTTGAAGCTGAGTGTAGTACTATCTTGCTGCCACCTACTTACATTTCGTGTATTGATCACAATGACAAGATAAGAGAAATTAGGGCGGGAATGGAATAGGAAAGGAAATGCCTAGTAGTGGTACAGTGTACCTTCCGCCACACCTCCTTGAAGCTCTTCCTGGACATCAGGAATGGGATTGTCTTGACAAACTTTGCAGGTAGTGTTGTTTGGAAGCTGACGCAGTCCCTCAGCCACATACTCCCACCAATCAAGTACCACAGTTGTGGTTTCCTTGTCAGCCGAGAGAATGACGATGGAATGGTCAGCCTTCAGATCACAGATAGCTCGGGATTCAGCTGCGGTAATGTTGGGAGTTGGATTAAGATTTTTGAGGAAAGACAAAGTGGCAAGGTTGGAAGTGAGGAACTCCTGGGAGGTTTGAAGAGGGTGATTTTGAGGAAGAGGGGGTGGGTCTCACTGTGACGGAGGATGGAACTGTTCCAGGCAGGGTTCAATTTGAATGATGTCTTGGGCAACTGGATCATTAGCAGTAGGATTATTTTTCTTCGTGGCAAAGTGATATCTCCAGCAAAGACTATGAGTATAGGATAGTAAATCTTTGACAAGGGCTGTTTGGTTGAATTTGGGAGTGTGGCTAAAGGTGAGGCCTTTGCATAGGACGGAGGTTTCGGATTGGGAGAGAGGCTTAGAAGAGAGGTTGACTACTGAATTGGGATATTGTGGTTCAGGATTGTGTGTATTAGGATTTAGAGGTTTGGGAGGAGTGGAGCTGGAAATGGGAGATTGAGTAGATAGGAGAGACTGGGTTTCTGTGCAGTAAGAGTAGCTTGAGGTTTATTGGAGAGGTTGTTGAGGGGGAGTGTATTGCCTTTTCGGAGTTGGGTGACCAGGAGTTGGGATAGTTTTTAGAGGTAGAGGGTGGTATGCTATTCCAATTTGCGGTTGGCCTGTAAGAGGATGTTCTGAACTGAAGGCGTGGATGTGGAAAGGTTGAAGTGTTTGATTAGGGTAGGAGTTGACAGGTGTGTTCATTAGCGGTGTTGATGTATAGATTAAGGATTAGGCAGGTGAGGGCTGTAGATTGTTCTGTTTGGAATTGGTATAAGGCAGGATGAAAGGATGGTTTACAGCCAGACATGGGCACTTTTAGTGTAAGGTCCTGGGGGCTGATGCCAAATGTTGGATAAGCCGGTGGCACCTTAATCTGCGTAGGGAGAAAGCATGTTTGCGGGGTCATTGTAGGGTGACATAATGTATGGGATGGAAAAGTGAGAAATGTGTGCTGAATGACAGACTGCAAAGTAATGAAATAAAAGATTGAAATAGAAAAATTTGTTCAAGAAAGTAGTTGAAGATAAACATTGTTGAAACTGTGGTCAATTACAGTTAGACAACAACGTAATGCACAAGGGTTTGGTGGTTGTATAAGCGTCCAAAACAGATGATGGCGTGGAGAAAATCTGGAAAAGTTTTGAGCAAACCACGTGAGGAAAAGCGAATTATTAGGATTCGTTATGTAGTGACAGATTACGGTTAAGAGGGTAACAGTAGTCTGACAAATGTATAATAAGATTAAAACACGTAGAAAAATGATCCAACATTTCAGAACAACGAACGGAAATGTGGAACAATGGGAATGTTAATAATTGCGAAGTTGCTAGGAAATGCCAAAAATGGTTATTTAATGTTATAGTAAACTGAAGTTGTGAAATAGTGTTAACACACTAAAATGAGAAATGTAGATGAATGGTAGATATTGTTGAGGAGATTCAGTGTTGAAAGCAGTAACTATAAAATTATGAATAGAAATAAAAATTAAAAAGATAAAAAAAATGTTAGTCGTACTTTTAGGTTAAGGTTGGGAAGTCAATACTGATTGTTGTATGTAGCCTATTGGTCCAGGAGAAAAATGAATTTTAAACTAAGAAGGGAGACAAATATAGAGTAAAAATACTATGTAAAACATAAACAGAAGGAGAAAGTAAGGTGACAGAAAAATTTTGAAAGTCAACAGAGCAATAACAAACATTCGTAATTGTTAGGTTCAAATTGATGAAATGAATATTATAGAAGGAAACGTTCCTGGTGGGATAAATATGTGTATAAAATAGAAATTGAATAACTTACCCAAAGCACAGGCTCATATATAGGCACAAAAACACAAATAAAAACACACACAAACACAACATTCAAGCTTTCCTAACCGCTGGCTGCTTCTTCAGGAAAAGGGGAAGGAATGAGGGAAAATAGGGAAGGATGCGAGTTTTAAGGGAGTGGAAGAGGAGTCATTCGAATCCCAGGAGTGGAATGACTTACCTTAGGGGGAAAAAAGGAAAGGTAAACAAGTGCACATACACCCACACGAATATGCAGAAGCGCAAGTTACCATCTCCAGAGTTCTGAAAGTTTGGTGTCAGTGGGAAGTATCCAGATAACACGGATGGTGTAACACTGTGCCAAGATGTGCTGGTCATGCACCAGGCATGTTCAGCCACAGGGTCATCCTCATTCCCACATATAACGCTTCACAGTGCAGGCATGTTTGTTGGTGAATCACATGTGTGCTATCGCAAGTGGCTCTGCCCTTGATCGTGTACACCTTCTGGGTTACGGGTACTGGAGTAAGTGGTGGTGGAGGGTGCATAGGGCAGGTTTTACAATGGGGGCGGTTACGTGGGTAGGAGCCAAGGGGTAGGGAAGGTGGTTTGGGGATTTCATAGGGATGGTCTTGGAGGTTACGAAGGTTAGGTGGGCGGTGGAAAGACACTCTTGGTGGAGTGGGATGGATGTCATGAAGGATGGATGATCCAGTCCCGGAAAGTACCCGGTGACAGGAGGGGCACTTCTGGGGTTCTTCTGTCGAAGGTTCTGAGTTTGGGGGGATGAGGAAGTGGCAGCGCGTGGCGTGGCGGCACTCACGACAGGGTAACTCGGGCAAGGAAGATGGTGCAAACGCATAAACCAAATAGCACAATAGCCTAATTTGGGACTGCTCTATCAAATGAGCACAAAAAAATTTCGCTTTAAAAATCTTTTTGTTCGTGATGGGAAACAAACTGACACTTTACATCTACATAGGGCGTTGCAGGAATGGCGTGAGGAGCAGAATTTGTTTAGTTTGAGTCCAGCTTCACATAAAAAAACAATAAATTGCAAATATTTGCTCAAACACCAGAGAAAATGCGCTTGACGACTCTTAGGTGAGGCACCCTGTATATATGTTGTAGGTAATCAGGAAACGAGTCAGAACTGAAACATAAATTAATTATTGTCATCAATGTTCCTTTTTTGTTATTAACACACTTCTTAAACATACTGATTTGAATGTAATCTTACCCTGTGAATTTTTTGTTTTAAGTTGGCCTATGATATGTGCCAATTCTTTTTCTGATGTTGAAAAGAGCTGCTTGGTCAAGTTGTGCAGAATATGCCTGTTTGAAAATATCTCCTGCAACTTCTTGGTAATTCTGCTAAAGTATTCAATTGCACATTTGATTAATCTTACTGACGTTCTCCAATGAGATGTGAAAACAAATATTCCAAAGAGATAGTGTGTCTGGTTAGTAGTTAACTCAGCTCAGTATTGCTGATACTAACACAAAAAAGACAAAATAAACATTGAACACAAGCTTTCAGTAGTAATTCTTTCTTGAGGTAGTTGAGATGAAGGAGAGAGAGTGAATAGAAGGGAAGGGTTACTCACAACTTAGTTTGTGTCTGGTTGCGTTTTATCTTCTTGTAGTTTTGTAGTATCTATTTTCAGGACTCTCATGATAAACTGTGAAATAGACACATATTTGTTCACTTTTGTAAATTTGCTCTTACTGCTTACACTCTTCTTAATAAAAATTTGTATATTATTTTTGAGGATGTGCTAGATTTCGATGCTAGCCACCATACTGAATTCCACTGGTCTATCCTTCCTTGATCCCCACCCTTACTTTTTCTATCGAATTTCTGTAGAATATTAACTCTTCTAGTATTGTTTCTCGGTAAAGTTATATTTTACATAGTAAAAACAGAATCAGTTGTTTATATTACCAGTATACAATTATCCTTTTTCAAATTGTTTCAGATGACATAAGATCTGTTGGTGCCAGGACTGTGTTCCGAGCTTTATGTGTGGCAGTGTTCCACAACATTGCAGCATATGTTTTCCAAGACAGAACCTGTGCTAAATGAAAACTGGAACTAAAGAAATGTTAGTGGTGTTACTTTGTTCGTCACATAACATTTGTGACTACCATTGTATTCATCAGTGTGATTGTCTTGTATGTGTAGTTCATCCAAATACGACTTTCATTTGGTATCCTACAATATTGAAGTTTCAAACTTTACAAGTCTGTAGTGAGTATTTCTGGGTAGTGGCTAGAAATATTCACCTTTGTAAAAACTGCCCCTCATCTCATGGATTGAGTTCGCCTATTTTAATATAGATTTTTAGGTGATCCATTTTATTTTAGACAGTGATGCAGCACTGTGTGATAGCTGTATGCAGAAATGCATACATTATCGTCTAGTCCATCTTGAAAAAGTTAATTTACTGTCCTTCTGTGTACCTGAATTTGATACTTTTATCAAAAGTATTAAAAATAATATTCCTATTTGCTGTATATTTTTAATTAAGAAGATTGTTTACAAATAATTCTTTTATATGGTATACTTACATGTTTATACATACTGAAACAGAGTTAGAAGTACTAGTCACTCATTGAATGAGTGCATCTGTTTATGCAGCAAAATTTTAACATGAAATCTTGCTCATTTTATAGTTAATGACTGTGTATTGTTTATGTGGTAAATTAACTGTGATTATATGTGATGTACAGTATTTATTGTTAACTGTCACTTTTGATAATTGTTTGTGTACTGAAACTTCTATATTTATCAAAATGTAAATTGGCAATAAGTCTCATACTACAGCCAAAAATATGTTTCATTAAATTATTAACTTTGTTTTGCTAAAGACTAGGCTTGGTTCCAAAAAATGGATGCAGTTCTTAAAGAGGCTGTTAAATCATGTTTTATGTAAAAAAAATTTAAGTAGAAATACTTTTTATAGCCTTTTCATGAAATATATGACAAAAATATATTGACAACTAATAACATACTGGCAGTTTTTTATATAATCCATGTAATTTATTTATAATATTTTTCAGAGTTTCAAAAGGGAACACCTTATTGGTTACATTAGTACACTTCAGTCATTGTAGGGATTCCTGCTGTGATGGTCTACAATGGGTGTGCCCTGAACTTTGGTTCATTGTTGATAAGTCTATACTGTGAAGATATGCATTTAGTTTAGGGTTGCCATATCTAGTTGTGATCTCATCAGATCACTCTGAGATAAGGTATAGAAATGAAATTAAACAATCATTTAATATAATTACTTTTTATTTATGGGACAATGCATGGAAATTGTTGTGGCAGAAGTAGTTAATGTATTTCTATTTTCAAACAGACCTAAGTTTGACTGCAGAAGCAGGAAGTATATTTCACTGATTGACCTACTGAAAAACTCTGCAATTATTTTAGGTGAGCAGTGTTTAGCGTCAAAAATTTCTCTTAATGGAATACAAAACTTAAGTAATATTTTAATATTCTCCTGATGACTATTTCAATATCAACAGAGAAGAATGCAGCAGCATTTAATTTATTATTATGGATAATATGGGCAGGCCATCCAATTCCTTCTACATTTTTTCCTTGTTCCTCTTCAATATGGTGAAACACATTTTGCTGGTCGAGTCTAAGAACCTCTCTGAAGTTGGTATTAGCTTTATCACATTATCAGATGACTACTCAAATTGGAACTGCCTAAATAGTTCTAGCCCTGAAGTGTTGGAGAAGTCTGATATTTTCTTGAATGATGGTGCCATATCTAGAAGGTGCTTGCATTGTTGAGCAGGATATGCAACATATAATGACATCTGTGACCTAGTCAAAATAAACTTGCTAAGTTAATTAAAATCTACCGATGCTGCATGTTTCGTCAGTACTTCAGCCAAGCTAGTAACTATTTTGAAAAATTGGGAAAAAATAGGTCCTGTGGGGATGTCAGGACAAGAATGTCAATAACAGTGATAGTCCCAATATATTGGGATAGAAGGTAATTTTGTTTCATTTTCTATGGATCATTTGTAAGAGTAATCATGATGATTTGGAACAAGTTAAAAATATTCATAGTACATGTTCATATATAAATATTGCTACACATGTTCATTTACAAGTCCTTATGTTTAAATACAGATAAGAATTAATAATTCATACCCATCACCTTTCACATGTGGAAAAAATTGAAATTTTTCTGTGGAATAGAAGGTATTGTCAATAGGAAACATTTTCAGTACCCCCCCACCCACCCCTCACATTTAACTTTTCTGTCTGCAGACATTTTGTAGCATTGGCTAAATTATCAAATAATGTTGTTGCAGCATTGTGCACCACTTTTAGTGCTGATGAAAATATTAATGTGAAATAATGAATGTAATTTTTTCTTCTGGTATTTTAATTTTGTACATCATTGTTCTTTATATGTAGTGTCATTTACAAAAAACTTCATGAGGAAATAAATGTGATCTTAAGCAGTAGTCTCAATGGTTCTCCTTCAACAGAGGTCTATAAGCTGACTGTTTGTGAACACCACATATTCTTACAGCATGTTTTCAATTAATGATTCATACCATAGAATATATTCCATATGATTGAAAGTGTTAATTTACGTGGACTAATTATTAAATATATCCCCAGATGAGCTTTACCTGCTTAAATTCTCACTAGTGCAGAATTGTAAAACATCTTAAGTTTCTTGTAGCAATGAGCTGCATGTAACTCTGATATTTGACTTGACTGGTATTTGAGCATACAGCCCATCAGTCATCAGTGGAATCTAATCACACAAACGCCAACAATGACATTGTCCCAATAGTTTGCAGCACCTGGGACCTGGTTGGTGAGATGCTCCAAGTAATGTTGATACACATCAATGACTGCCTGCGAGTTGACCGTGACCTTAAAATCACTAGATGCGTAAGGCACCATTCAGCTTCTCGACTAAAACGATAGGCGTTGCACGTCAGCTGTGTGCAACGGGTGAAAGGATGCCTTCTGCCTTTAGTGCCTGTAGACGTGTCAGCTCCTCCTGGAGACGGTCACATAAAGCAGATGGGACCGCGCGAACCTTATCCTGTCACTTCGGGTGTGGAAGATGAGAACAGTGTTTCGTATTTTTTGATCAATGGCGCGAGTAAGGCCTTGGAGGAGGGTGTCGAGACTGCCCGCACTTCATCTGTACTGACAAACCCAGACGACTAAAGATGTCCAAACCCAAGAGATCTGAGGCACCAGCTGAGCGCACCACCAGAAACTGAGCGGTGAAAGTGCGGTCAATGTATGCGACTTGTGTCAAGAAAACGCCATCGACTTGAAACTGCACAAGTTTTGAGTCTAGGGTGACAACGGCGGAGACCCCAACAGTTCATATGTGGCACATTCCGGAGGATGCAGTGTCGATTTGGAAAACCACAGAAGTATTGTCGAGCTTTAGTGTGAGGACGAGCCGAGCTACAAACTGAGGAATGACCGAAAATACTTGCCCGTCATCATAATGTGGGTCTCCTGAGCGAATGAAGCATCAGCAGCCTGGCCACCCTCCAGAATCATGCATCAATGCGGTGATTCTGTGAAGACTGGGAAACTACGACAATGTGTCTTGTTTGTCGGCAAACCGTGCACCTAGACTGTCGGTAGGGGCAGTCTGCTCGTTGGTGTTTACGGAAGCAATTCGGGCAAGAGGGAAGGCGTTTGGGAGACCGTCAGAAATGGCCTGTGTCCACGGTCGGACGAGGATTGGCGAGCCGCAAACATGGTGGGATCAAAGCACGGAGACAGTGGCTGGTGAGCCTGTTCAAATGCACGGATGATCGGCAGACAGGTATCGAGTGACAGGTCCTGTAACTTCAAGATCTCAGTTCGAAGACCCTCGTCAGGAGCGTGAAACACCGCCATATTGTGAATCAATGAAGTTATTGCTTGTAGGCGACATTTGTGCACCTACATTTACAACCAAGAGATAGATCCTGCAGCGTCCCTATATGTCTGATCTGGAGACTTTCGACAGGAAAAGAAAACCTGGCGAGCGGAGGTGACGTGTATTTGTGCATCAAAGTACTCAGACAAGAAATGTTTTATGTGAGCATACGAGAGATTTTGAGGCGATTGCTCTGGGTTCAACTGCTAAATCAAGCGATACACCTGGGGACCGACTGTTGCTAAGAAAAGAGCCTGACGCTGGTTTTCCTCCAAGACTCCAGGGGCCAGGAAATGTTCCAGCCGCTCTACATAATTTGGCCATGGTTCCAATCCTCTATTGAAAGTGGGGAATGTCGGCGGTGCTATATGCAGATTGTTCAATTTTCTGGCAATGGAATCTACTCTGTGAGTTAAGTCTTGCAATGCTGGAAGGTGAGGGTGATGCGCCAACCCTGTGAGTGCCGCCTGTATCTGGAGTAAAGTTTCCATCAAGGAGTGAAGAAATTCCTCTAAAAGAGACATTACTACGAAAACAAAGTTTTTATCCTTATAACCAATTCTGTTAAGTCCTGCGATCTGCAGGAAAGATAACTCCTCAAATTGCCAACGGTTTATTAAACAAAACGAGCCTTCTGGGCGTACAACAACACAATGTCATGAAAACAGATAGTCATGTAGGGACAAACAAGAACAAGTATAATAGTGGAACAAATAAACAGACAATAAACTATTATGTGTGACGCTAGGCTAAAACAAACAACTACACTACAGAGAAAACTACGCTGAGTGTGGCAGCATCTGATCCGGCGTAGGCGCGGCCGGTGGCTAAGTCTGCACTGCCCTCCACCACATAGTAACATATACAGAGAAGCAGCCCCCCCTAAACCACTGTCCTACGCTCCCCTCGTAGTTCCGTAAGATGCTAGCAGGTGTCAGGTGGTTCCCTGGCTTAGTACCGGTAGACCACACTAGAGGAACTTCTGAGGGTGCCTCTCGCACATCAGAGGGTAGCGTGGAGAGGAGGCTGAGGGGAGAGCTCGTGCCGCCTGCCACGAGGCCACGGCAATGTCTGGCTTGCTGGCGTTTCAGGGGAGGTGGTGGTGGGGACAGCCGCTACCTGCTGCCTGCTCTGGCCAGTTTAAAGGGCTGCTTCTGACCGCAGCGCCATCATGGGACATCTTACAGAACTGCTTCACCCCCCCCCCCCTCGCCCTGCACCCCTGAGCGTGGGACTGGGCCCTTACGGAGGTTTCCCGTCTGGATATATTTGTCTGTGCCTCCACACTCCGTCAGTGCGCTTATGAAGCTGGCATCGGCGGACTACAACCGGCAACTGTGCTGTCATTGGCTGGACACTGTCACATGGTTGACCGAAATGTAGTGCCGCCGTACAGAGCCGTTTCTTCTGCTGTTGGCCGCTGTTTATGTTTCTGTGATTACATGTGAGCGCCTCTGAAAGGGAGTTCAGCAAGCAGCCCGCCTTGGTTGTCTGTTGTGCGGGAACTCTATACGGTCAGGGGCTGCCACAGCAACTATAGTCGGGCCGCTGAAAGAACGACCCTGACAATTCACGCACATGGGCCGTGGAGGGTGGGGGGGAACTCGAGCACCAACCTAAGCTCTTGAATTCGTAAACATTGCTGGGGTATCGGTGCCTCGTTGCCACCCTGCCACTCAAGGTAGCGCAGGGTGGCATGCTTCAGTCGCTGCAAAGCATATGTCGCATGTTCAGCGTTTGTCTTGTTGTGTTACAAAAACAAAAGCCAAAAAATCATTTATGATATTGACACAATTGCTGAAGAAAGTGGTCATAGAGTGTTGCGCCTCCCACCATATCATTGCCATTTAAATGCAATAGAACTCGTGTGGGCTCAGGTGAAATCGCACATTGCAGAAAGAAATGAAAGTTTTTCATTAATAAAAGTAGATTTCTTAGTTCATGAAGCATTTGGCAATATTACTCCCACAAAATGAAACAATGTTGTCACACATACGTGGCATATCTTAGAAGAGATGGGAACGAGAAGGTACACTAGAAGAACGGATAGAAAAATTAATAATAAGATTAAGGGACGATAGTAGCAGTAGCAGCGGTGCATTGCACATGATGTTGCCATGACTGGTTTTTAATGTATTGTTTGTTTCGCAACCAAAGATCATTTACTGAAAAATAACGTTATTTTATTTCTACTTCTGTGAACAATAGACTAGCTGTCGAAACTGATCTGATAATATTACTCAGACACTATAATATGGCCGTCAACGGCGACCATAAACGAATGAAGCAAAAAAAAACACTCTTTTTATATAAGAAGAAAAATCATTTCATTGGAAGAGGCGGTTTTAAAGTGGACGCTAAAAACCGAAAAGTGCCGCCGGAAGTTGACTACCGGAAGTCACCTACACTTCCTACCATATCTATGTTCATGTAAAACCGCGAACTTCATTCGAAAATGGAAAGTGGAAAGTTGGAAACTATGCGGTGTGCAGCTAAAGAATGTCGGAAATTGTGGATTATATTGTGTAATGAGCATAACGAGTATAAAACATAGTGTTTTTTCAAGAGTAACTCCGAATTGTGCTGGAAATCTTGAACCAACGAGTTCGTAATTTTGCCTGCATGTTGTTTCAAAATCAGTTCTGTAATTGAGGTTTGCATCTCCCAGAGAAGAAAACATCAGTTGAATCGAATAACATCGCCTGTACATAGCACAAAATCTATCAAGTTTGTTGAAATTTTAGAAATTTCACGCCCATGTTTATGAACAAAACAT
This sequence comes from Locusta migratoria, assembly GCA_026315105.1. Classification (NCBI taxonomy): domain Eukaryota; kingdom Metazoa; phylum Arthropoda; class Insecta; order Orthoptera; family Acrididae; genus Locusta; species Locusta migratoria. The sequence continues at coordinate 671,376,506 of CM048744.1, forward strand.
TACACCTTTTCTTGAAACTTGCTATTTAGGAAAATGATACAGGTTTCATTGTAAACAAGTGGGAGCAATGCTTGTGTTTGTGCTTCAGTGCTTTCTTGGACACTTAATACTACAAATATTTAGATAGAGTAAAACATCAAATGAAATAGAAGTAATAGGTGTATCTTGTATGATAAATAAATTAGTCTGTGCTATATAGAAGCGACACCACAAAGTTCGTTGTGTATGTCTATTTTCAGTGTGCAGTGCTTGCAGAGCTTGAGATATTGCTTTTACCCCATTCATGTGCATAAAAAAAAAAATAATAATAATAATAATAATAATAATAAAATAAAATAAATTCCCATTATTTGCTACATGTACTGTACTTTACTGTGCAAAATGAGATAAATATATTGAAAAGCAAGACGGCTGGTAATTATTTCTGAAAGGTGACATATTTCACATTTCATGATTGTGATCTCAGAAAAATACAATTTCAAACAAACATGTTAACTCGTAAGTAAGAAGCATCATGTGAAAAAATTATGGAACAATTAGCCTATAAATTTTACAGCAGTTCAGATACATTTGATTTTAATAACGAAAAAGTGCTCCATGTTAAGTGTTCCATCTTCAGATTTCTTCATTTCTGTGTGACAGCAATTGTTTAACAAATATATTTTTGAGTTCCAAGAGAATGTAGGCCTACCGTCACTAATTTTTTTGTGTTAGTTCATATTACACTGTCTGTAGCCTACATGATATAGTATAATATGATTTATAAGTGAATGGTTTTTAAGCAACTGAATAAATATGGCACGGTTTTCATATTGAGCTAAATTTTTGTGTGTCACCTCCAAAATGTAAAAACACCTAGAGTAATGATGCCAAATCACCATAAAATTTAGGGGATAACTCACTGTAAAGAAGAACTATGAGCCGCCGACAGACACCAATGAAAGACACATACACACACAATACTAAATTTTTGGCTGCGGCCTTCCTCTGAAAGAGAACACTCATCCCCTCACATCATCAGCCTGTGAGACTGTATTGGGCGGCCAGAGACGACTGGTGTGTGTGGGTCAGCATGCCTGAGTGATTGTGTGGATGAGTGTTCTCTTTCTGAGGAAGGCCGCAGCCGGAAATTTAGAATTGTATTTGTGTGTCTTTTATTTGTGTCTGTCAGTGGCTCAATGTTCGTCGTTAGGGTGAGTTGTTCCCTATCTACATTATTATTAACAGTCCTTACTGGACCTTCCATTGTCGTTAATATTTAGGGAATCTATACAATTGCTATTAAGAGAATAACTTAGGCAAAGTAACCTGCTATGATACATGAAACAGCACATAGTTGCTGACAACTGTATGCTGTTAAAGTTATTTTTCTCAAATAGCTCATGCATCATTCCACGTAAAACAACCCTTTATACCAAAATAGTTCAAGCGTATCACAAAACTAACATTTCTGAAGCAGAAGGCACCTTCTCATCATTTAACAGCTTACAGTGTTTATAAAAAAAATAGTGAAGTTTCCTATTTTTTAACGTATTTGAATTTAACCATTGTGGGACAGCTCCATAAAGAGTGATTACAGCTGGTAGGATGACTGTCTTGTTTTCTTATCGCAACCATTTCCCTCACTGGTTGATCAATTATTCAGATATTTGAGGGAAATTTTGAAGCAAATGAGGGGAGTTTTTCCATGTGTTCTGTATCAAATGAAAACAATGAACTTTCATCACACATGCAACACACAACATGATTTTCTTTCTGTTCCACTAAATTAATTGAATTATCAATTTGAAAACTTCTATAAGTAAGGTAATGCAAATGGTTTACATTTTTGTATAACAACTTTTCTTTATAACAACACTTTTTTTTTTTTTTGCCAAAAATTGCATTGTGTGTATGACACTACTTTATGACACTATAGACTCCTATTACTGTTTCTGCAACAATGTTATACACTATGTAAACTAGGGTTTTTTTATTTGCTTTTAGGGTTTAAATTATTTCGTAGTTTTAAGAGTGTCCCTACTGAGGATTATCATGTGTGTTTAGAGAGCAACTTAAAGAAGATCAGTTCAGTATGTAGATTACTGTTCAGTGTAGTGTAAAATGTTAAAATTATGAAGGATGAAACAAAGACATAGCCAAAATCATCAGTCAGGGCAAAGTACCTCCAGGCAAGTTGCCTCATAACTTGAAAAGGGGGATAAATTATGAATAAAGAAATGCAGTCTTATCTTTGTGATATTAGCAGAACTGAACTAGGTGAAGAGGGGGGCAGTTACCATAAAAGGTCACACTGAGGGGAAAGAAGTGGTGCCGAAATGTATGATGATGATAACACCTTCAAGCCTATGAAGAGATTGTGAAGTTATATACTGATTGTGTGATTCCAAAATCACAAGCCTGGAACACAATTTGTATTTCCTGTTTTCCATCTGGTCCATTACATAACAATTATATCTGTAGGTACTGTGCTGGAATACAGATTTTGGTGGAAATGGTAGGGAAAAAAAGTGTTTGCATATAGAATACAAAACTTTATAGCCCTCCTTGTATGTGACCCTGAAAACTTGGAATATGTTGCAAGTTTGGAAGTCTTGTTGCAGTTATGCAGGTGGATTTGGCCAGTAAATGAAGAAAAGTCTTATTAAGACATATTGTTACAATAGCGACAAATGTAATAGTGTTCATGTGGGGCTGTTTCAGCATTTTCGACACATGTCTATTAGCCAAGGCAGTATAAGTGTTGCAATTATCATCTGTTATGGAAGTCATTTTAATATTAGTATGGAGTCTTTTGTTATTGCACTATTAATTAGGTTGAGATCTAAAACCAATTTCCAATATCTTATTTTGGTATGAAATATAGTTGTTTCTTAACAGTGTCCCATGAGGGAACTTACACATGAGAAACTAAGCTTTGTTTATTTTGTTATGTACTAGTACTTATTTAAAAAAAAAAATTCATAATCTTTTAAATTTAGTCCTTTGACAAGCCGACATGTATTTATAGTGGTACAAAATGAGAAGAAAGAATTAAGATTGTGATATGCACCAAACCCCTATATGAAGAGTTCTAAGGGTGTGGAATGGCCCCATATATATAGAGGAAAAATTCCTAGCAGGAAAAATATATAAATAAAAAATAGATGAAGTTTACTTACCAGGCGAAGGAGCACAGGTAGTGATAGTGACATAAATAAAAACACACAAAAAACGCAAGCTTTCGCAACCCAGTTGCTTCTTCAGGCAGAAGGGAAGGAGAGGGAAAAGGAAATGATGAGGGTTTTAAGGTAGTCGGTAAGGAGCCATTCCAGTCCCGGGAGAGGAAAGACTTAACTTGGGGAAAAAAAAGGAAGGCAAACAAATACACACACACCTACACATATACACAAACGCAGACACACCTAGGCAGACATACTGTAGAAAACTGGGTTGCGAAAGCTTGTGTTTGTGTGCGTGTGTTTTATTTATGTTACTATCACTACCTGTGCTCCTTCGCCTGATAAGTAAACTTCATCTACTTTATATATATGATTGCTTCAGAATAAGAAGAAACTTTACCAGAACTGTGAACAGCTCTTATGGGAAAGAAGCTCTCTCTTATAATAAATTGCCAACTTACTTGCCTGAAAGAACTGTCTTGTATCTCAAATGATCTTACAGCCTAGGGTATAACTGAAGACTGGAATACCACTCGTCAGCTTTGACCCACGATGTCAACTTGTCAGAAAACCTGTATAAGGGATAATATTTTATGTATTGTAGATAATAAATAATGTGTGATTATCCTCACAAACTACAGATCGAACCATCAATCACAGGTCTCAGCCCAAAACTTCGTACCTTCCCATACACTTCCAAAACAAAAACTGTTAACCTATACCCCACTATCAGAGTGAAGCTACAGGTCACTTTTTAAACTCAAGAACTTAATATATAATCTACTTGTAAACAAACTGTTGTCTTTAACTCAGCTATCAAATAATTACTTAAACCCCCTTTTTAGAGACACAAGAAGGGTCAAAGCTGACAGGCAGTACCCCTATCTTCACATGAATCCAGCCTAGATGACAAGTAACCTCTAGTACTTTCAATACTGAGAGCTTGCATATATTGATTTATAAGAACAAAGCATGAATTTATTCATCCTACACTATATTTAGACACAGTCTCCTTTTGCTTTCATATGTGATACCAAGCATGTGATGTAAAGCAAGCTGGTAAATTTGACATTGTGTAAGGACTACTCTTGGCAAAAAGTATGTTGTCTAAATTTAATTAGGGATTTTTAATTCAGTGTATTTTTATCTGCAATTGTAATTCTTTGACACTTGTTAAAAAAGATTTTTTATCTGAAATTTGATAGTTTACTTGCAGTCACAAGGAAAGCTGTGATTTTCATTTTTTTTTTTTTTTTTTTTTTTTTTTTTTAAATCAACAATTGATACCTTGAATTTACAGCATTGTTTGTCAAAATTACACCTCACTCTTCTCTTATTATGGCTCATTGTCTTTTTGTTCTAAAATTGGTAACCCATGTTCTGAAAGACAATGCTGAAATTTTAATTTGCACTTTATTCTTCCACTCTTAAATTATGTTTTAAATCATGACAAATTGTAATGCATGGGATTCATGTTCACTAAAATAAAGTTAATAAATAAGCTGAGGCTTCATTGATTGTCACTGCATAAATGGAGGTGGCATGACAGGCAGTCTTAAAACAGACAGAGAAAGAAAAAAGTTGTTTGACATCTTATGCAAATGTGTTTTATTGGTAGGATGTTACACAAAATTAACCAACTCTAAAAGCAAAACAAAAAGAAAATCACTGAAAAACCTTTTCCATTCCTGAACTAGACAGCTTTGTGCAGTAATATTTACATTGAAACTAGGTTTGCTTTTGAATTCACTGACATAATTCATTTTTGGAAAGTATAGGAACTGGAAGGAATGAAATAAAGCATATACACTGTATACTGTATTCAGAATTTTATTTCATAAAAAGAAACTGTTCTTGATTTGTTATTCAATTCATGTACATTTGCTTTTTATCATCATACATCAAAATTATTACAATGTTACTCTTTTCAATTTTTCACAAGGTAGCACAGTTCAATGTGAAAAAATATCAGTGTTATATGAAATAGCAGCAGAAAGATCCATATTAAAACGAATTTACTGAATAATGTGTGTCCACTATCAAATGCGCTCCACAAAACAATATAACAAACCATTCTGGATGGAACTATGCGAGAAAAAACATTTTTCAGCACGAACCTCAGGGTTTTCTATAGTAAATGGAAACAGTGAAAACAAGAAGCGTGAGCATTTTTACACAAGCCGTATTCATATAATGGTAATTAGACTTTGATGACCTGTGTTATAAGTATGACCTCAGCAAAATAGGGTCACAAATGCAACATTCTGCAAACTACCTTCAGAGAGATAGTGATACATCTTCATATGATTAAAAGAAAATGGGTCATCTGAAGATGGGGATACCACCCGCTGTGATGTCATTGTTTATAGTAATCTTGAGGTGCATGCATGTTTGCAGATTGCTTGATTAATTGTGTGGTGTTAAAGGCAGTAGTTTACAAGGAAATAGAGTAATATTTTGTGAGTTAAAGTGTGATATTGGACCCAAGCAGAAATTTTGGTTGTGGCGACACACTGATCTGTAGCACAGCCCGAGGTTTAGAAGGTAACATTTTACTTGTGAGCTGGCGAAGCCAGCAAATGTGAAAGCCAAAGAATGATTGTGCTAACAAAATTAACTGGTTTCAAAGTCTAATGTTTACGTTGCTGCCATATTGAGAAATGACATGGGTTAAAGTCGACGGGTGGTATCCCGATCTTCATTTATGGTAACAAAATTCTGACAAATAGCCATGATTGCATCCAGCATTCCCTCAAATGAAAAACCTACTGTGAATGCATATGATTTGTCAGACCAGAAGTGTTATTCACCATAGTTTGTGAACCGTCAAAGTTATCCCAAATCAGTAAACTACCATAACTTCTGGGGATTGTATAGTTTTAGGATTCTATTTCTCATTAATATGTTATCACAAAAGGGGGGGGGGGGGGCTTCATTCATCACAATACTGGCTAGAACAAATTAAATATAACATACTGTTGAATAATGGGTAAATATTTCCAGAATTGTGTGTCCCAGTTGGATGCAAACGGATTACAAGTTACTGCATACTGGTATGGTCGAGTATTAATCTGTTAAAAACGATATCTAAGGCAGTTATTAATATTTACAATTGTGTGTGGAAGGTATATCCGAATGGTTTAAACACACAGATAAAATCATAATTCCCTTTAGTGTGTAACATTTATTAAATAGAAATTTCACAACCTCAGTTTGCCTCCAAAAACAACTTGCAGAAGTCAATTAAGATAACTAATTAAATTGAGAGCGTGGCATTAGACACCTCATTTACCACACTTCAGAGTATAAATATCAGTTAAGCCTACTGTCCTAAATGCAGACTGTTGCCATGTTATTCGCATGGTGCGTACATTGGCAACTTTTCCGCAAGCGACTACGGGAAATCAATAATTGCCCTCATAAGATGAAGATTTAAAATCACTTGATCATTTCGTACAGATCATACAATAAACAAAACATGCTATACCTGCTCTATGGTTGACAGGTTCTTGCATGTACCCGTACGGTCAGTAAAAGTAATTGGTCACCTAAAATGAAGATTTAGAATCACTTCATTACACTTTCATACATGCCATTTGATACTCGAAATGTACTACATTGCCAACCTAATGCTGCTTCGGATGCACTACAACGCTCCCCATGCCGCTGATCTAGACTAGCTGACAGCACTCAAAGAAGCCACTTTCTTCTTAAGTCATCGTTTAGACTGCTGTAGAGTTTTAATGTGCCTCCTATATTGTTCATATTTTTTTTTTATCAAAGCTGATCGGAGTTTCTGTTCAGTTCAGTAGTTTGCCTGAGACAGGTTTAATAGCCCTGCAGTGTTCTCAGAAGAAGAGGTGAAACTTTTATTTTATCTTCATTGTAGACAGTAACCAAATCTGAAGATGTACAGGTAGACCTCTGCTTCTGCACTGGTGGTTCTCTCTTCTTTTCCTACAGAAAATAAACAGAAAAAAATTAAACACCTTTCTTTTTTGTTTTGTTTTAACAGATAGCTCAAGGTGTTTACATTCTTTGTCATGTACTGCATGTTACAGCCTACTAAATCCTTATTAGGCCTCATCCTTCCCATAAATATAAATTCTATTTTTTGGCAACTATTTAATCTTGTCCATTGCTCTAACAAAAATGTGTTCAGCAGCCAAATTGAGATTCCTCACATGTGAGAAATAGCAATTAATACACAACCCATGCGAAAAAAAAGTGAACACTTATGCTATGAACATGTAAGATATTTATGCTGTGTTTTTTGTTTAACTAGTACAATGTAGGCTATTTGGAAAATAAATAAATAAATAAATAAATAAAGTTTGTAGACATTATGGGACTTAACTACAGGGTCATCAGTCCCTAAACTTTCAAACTACTTATGAACTAGCTAATACTAAGGACGGCACAAATATTCATGCTCGAGGGGGGATTCGAACCCCCCGACCATAGAGGCTGTGCAGACCATGACCGACGCGCCGCAGACGGCTCAGCCACCGCGACCAGTGCTATTTGGTCCAACAGTTAATGTAACAAAATTGTGTTCCATATCTAACTTGGTGGATAATCAATAAGTAGTGGATGATGTTAACAAGAAGGTTGTGTCAAAGCTTTTAAAATCAATAATTTTATATTTGTAAATGGGGAATGTCAATTCATAGTACATCAAATAGAAGAAATGTTACTTTGCTGTATTTACCTCACATGCAAAGTTGTATTTCAAACATAACAAGTGGTTTCAATTGTATGAAGTTTCTCACCTAGCTCCATTAGTTATGTTGGCTACAATGGTTAATGATGGCAACTCAGATGACCAATAAATGTTTTGTCTTGACAACTTCAATTAAAATGATATTTTTACTGAATGGAAAAAGGTACATACTAGAACCTGTCAACCATAGATCAGGTATAGTATTAATTTTGCTGCGAGTGAAACAAGCTGCATTAACTGTAGCTTGTGAAAAATATTAACGCATTCCACACTTCATTGTTCATCTGTTGCCAACATAATCACTGGAGCCCAGCGAGAAGCATCAAAGTTTTACCGTACGAAAGTTAATTTCTGTGACTTTAGCAAATAATTATACGAGAAAAACTGTTGTTCAGCAATGTATTTCAACATGACAATGTGGAGAGCTAAATAAACTCCTTATAATGTAATGTGTATAAGTAGAAACACCTTAGTGTTCCAGTATATCCCCTCTTAAAAGCCTGTATACAGCATGAAATCATACCCAGCTAAAAGTTGTATGTAAGAAGCTAATGAGGTGAAAAATGAAATTAATTTATTTGAATGAACTGAATGAATACTTTCAAAATCAACACAGATAAAAAAATTCAATTACTTATAGGTCATTACAACCATTAAAAACAGTGCAATGAAAATGTATGCCCTTCTACAATTAAAATGACATGTTCAACCATTGGCTTAAATATTCGTGTAAATAAGAACATTTAATTTATTTCATATCTGTATTCACTTTCGGAATTATGACTGAATAATAAATGAAAAGTTGGCTATACCCACCTTCCAAGGCCCTATACATAATGTACAGCAAAGGAACAGTTAAGTTACATGATGATACTGTGAAACAGTTATGTAATGCGAATATTAAAGAATTAACAAGAATTGCAAATAGGCTAGTGCAGCCTTCTTTAGACAGTTTTGCCACAAGACCTGAAGACAGCACTCCTGTAAGTATGATTGTAATTTTGGCTCCATGTTTAAAGAAGCTACAAGTGAGAACCCTTTTTTTGGCCAATTGAGACATCTATGTGATGCACAGCAATCTATCCCTTTCAAAATATTGTTGCGTCCTTCCTGAATTTTCTACAAGTTCAGTGTCAACTAATTTGCAAAGAGGAAGAGCTTTAGAGGTCTTTCAGGTGTGGTGGGTTGTAGTTGCAGATCAGTGACTTATTGGTCACTTATATAATCATTTATATTCAATTACAATGCACCACATCAAAAAGGACCTTCTACTATTGGCAATGAAATTAGCATCAATTTCCATTACTTACAGAAAATATAAATCTGGCACACTAGTTATCTGTGTTTCAACACCCTAATGCTACACGTTTGGAAGTCATCACCGTAGATGTCAATGAAAATTCTATGGGAATACAAATTGCTACAAGACAATGCTTCGGGAAAGTACATCAAGGACCAGCCACTAAATGGAAGAAACAGTTCGTTTTATGTAATGTAAATGGACATTTATTTAATTACAAGTTTTATTTGTTGTTAGTTAAAGAGACTTTTCAGCCAAAGCTGTGTAATTTAAAATAAACTCTTACATCCATGTAGTAATGAGTCCTCAGTGTACTTTTATTTAATTTATTCTGTGACAAAAGTGTAATGTGTAATTGTTCTTCGGTAATGTCATGAATTTTCAATGTTACTCATAAAAACATGGACATTCGCAATGTTGATTTGTGTTCAAAGCATAAAATGTAAAACCATTTCTCACTGTGGTTGCCTTCACCTATCATTCATTGTCACCACCTACAAACATCAATATGACAAGCAGCAGCTCAGTTCATGCAAACTACAATTTAACTAAAGTAGGCTATTTGTTTGAAAAATTGCAAACTTCTTAGGATTAACTAAAACATTTAATTTTTCCAGATTTTTGTGTTAAAGCTATTCTTAGTTTCTTTTTATGAGTACAGGAAAAATAGCTCCTAATGTACCAATTTCTTACACAAAAGGTAAAAGCTTCAAATTTTTCAATGTAAGTTTGTGCTTTCTGAAATACAGATTTCTTTTGCTAATAATTTTTATTCCTTTAAAATCTATGGAGTTATTTAAGGTGGGAACGGATAAAAGGTAGTTCCACAATATAAGCTCAGGTTTTGCAAAAACTGTATGTAAATATTCACTGAAACATTATTTATTACAAATAAGGAAATAATTGGTTTCAATATAGGAAGTATACAAAGTGCAGCAACACCAAAATTATACTATAGGACACAGTACTGCAGCAAAAAGCATACTAATACAACACAAGACATTAGGTAATGCCTACTAACAGCAGCAGAAAGAACACTAATTTTAATCGGGATACTGTTGCAATGCCACAAAAAATTTGGGAGCGTGAGTTAGCCTGTCCCAAGATAATGAGTTAAAGAATTAAAATAGTCCTGAACTAACTCACCACAAATGTAGTAAACAATCTGATGGGTATTGCTTCAGGCCCATGAACTTCATATCTGCCTCACTCATCTTGCATTGGAACCAGAACTACATTTAGGTAACTTAATGGCCCTTGATTTTCATTTGAAAGTAACATCTTAGGCCTATAACTGAGTTCAGTAGATCTGCTTTGCAATCTTCAATTTCAGTATCTCACTCGGCCATGAGTGTCTGGGTGATAACTTCAGTCCCACTAACAACAGCTACATATGATAAAGCTTCTTTATGTTTTGAGAGAGATCCTTACATAAATATTCTGCTATGGCAGTCACTGAAGGCTTCACCCACTATTCTCTGGACAGACAAGTACGTTTCATTTAGCATATCACCACCAGTAGCTGTACTGTCAGATTTTGTTTTACATCTGTTATGTAGTAGTATCTGCTTCCTCAGAAGTTTCATTACAGTGGCTGTACACAATGGAGGGTCCCTCACTCCATTAACTGTTCTTCTAGGAACACGCCCATCAGGCACATGGTCCAATATTTTTACAAACATGTGCCATAACGCATCAATATGCTCTACTCTAATAAATTTATTAATGACACCACTTCCTCTTTATCTAATTTGCTGAAGATATAAATCAAACTACTTGCTCTAATTTCTCGTTGTACTTTTGTAGTCACTAAAGAGGTCTGGTCTATTTGTTGACATTAGGAAGCCTTTTCCTTAGCAATTTATCAGGAGTACAGTCTTGTATGTAAGTGAAACATGGATGATTAACATTTCAAACGTGAGTGTAGAAGCTTTAGAAATGTGTTACTTAAAAATACTGAATAATGGATGGGTAGTTCACATAATTAATGAGCAGCTATTGAAATCACTTAGAGAAGAAATTTATCCTCACCTCTGTTAAAATGTATGTTAGAAGGGCACATACTGTGTCATCAAATATTTCCTAGTTCTGGATTTGAAGAGAAGTGTGGTGGCAGAGTAAAGAGAGGGGGTGGGGGGTGGGGCAGAGAGGAAGGAATACAGTAAATAGCTTACAGTGGAAGTGGGCTGCCAGAGTACTTTTGAAATGAAGATGTTTGCATAGAAGAAACTGATGTTGAGGAAAGCACCAAACGTCTTCCGACTTTTTATTATGACAGCAGCATATTTCCATCATAAGTGGGATTCCAATTAATATGTTTTGGGTACCGGAAGTTAATAGGCCTAATGTTTTGCAATAAGTCCCGTCACTCCAATCACTTGCAAATCAGTAGTTTACCCAACTTAAAGTTGTATATTGAAAATCACCTCCAATTGTGACAATACGGTGGGGGAACGTACGAACTTTAGAAAGTCTGAAGTTACCAGGTGAGTCGATAGTAAGATGCAATTATAACTTTGCGGCCACACATAGTATTATGTAGTGCTCAGCTAGCCTCACAGTTAAAATTTCGGTAATTTGGTAGAATCCGTGTACATCGAAGGAAACGGCATAGCCATCGATATATATCGAATATTCGATATAGTGTTTCTGAACCGGAGATTCGGGCGCTATGCGCCCTCACGTACAAAAAAAAATTTCTTGTTTAACCTATACCTAACCTTCTTAAGGCCACGGATTCTACCAAATTACCAAAATTTCTATTACTGTAGATATGATTTTATTGTCGGCTGTGGCAAACACACCTCATCAATGATTTCTGCACAAATTGCTGAACATATCAAGGAAGTCCACAATGTATTACAAACACATGCGTCGGAGGTTCGAAACCTCCCTCGGGCATGGATGTGTGTGTTGTCCTTAGGTTAGTTTAACTTAGTTTAAGTAATTTGTAAGACAAGGGACTGATGATCAACGTAGTTTGGTCCCATAGAATTACAAACATTTGAACATTTAAACGAACCTGTTAACCGTACATAACAATTAACATTAATTTATTTCAACACAAAGATGATTCTCCTCATTCTGTGTGATTGAGTTTTTAAAACACATAGAATTGTCGTTGCCAACATCAGCATATTACACCACCGCTGCCGGAGGTAAAATTGTAGCTTTGTGTTTTTGGAAAACCAAAAAATTTCATTATTTTCTTCTTTTGAGAACTATGGGATCAATAAAAATTTATTCTGTTAGTCGCGTTTGTAGCTGGTGTGTTGAGTTAATTAACTCACAGTTAAAAATTTGGTGTTTGATGACAGCTGTTTCTACTTGATTGAACATTGGTAGAGGCGTGATGAATGATGGGAAATGAAGGCAGCTAATCAGGAGTGGGGTTCAGTCTATTAAGAATCCCCTTACACTTTGAAAATAAATCGGGGTTGTGGACGGAAATATTTTTTGCGAGTAACATAGAAAAATCGTGACATACGCGTTGAAAATACATTAATTTAGAAAATTTACTTGTAAATGGTATTGCTGCACGTTCCACAGGTAGAAATGAGGCTTTGTTATTAGGTACTTGCTTAACAACATATTCAAAATTCATTACGTTCGTTGAAAAACTTTGGGGGGAAAAAAGCAACAACAACAACATGGAGAAACACAGTGTGAGCGTGACTTCAATTTTGCAGCTTTAAGTTGCAACAAGTATTTTAAATTATCAATGAAGGTAAATATGCTAAGTTTCCATTAATCAGAAAATCTGTTACAGCCACGTAATGGCTAGTTTTTTGTTTAATATTTCCATTATGATCTACATTCCCAACAGAGTTCTACACACTTTGCATCAACAGGTAATTTCGTGATTAATGAATGGGAGCGAAAAAAATACATTATTATTACCATCTGCCTGAACGCCGTTCCTGATTCGCTGCCTTCACTTCGTATAATACATAGGGCCTGTGCCAACATGGGTAACCAATGGCGTGTCACTTCCACGTAACCAATGACAACATGAAACGATTGAATGTGTTCATAGCGCGGGAGTTGAAGCCACTGTCTGTCTATTTTTGTAACTGTTATACTTTCCCAGCGTTATAACAGACCATTCGATTAAATGAATGGAACTGAATGAAGTGAGGAATGATTACTATTATTATTATATTACAAATGTATCATTAAATTTTACAGTACAAACTGATCCTTTTACATCCATGCGTCCATACACCGAGCACCCATGTTTTAATTACAAAATATTGATCGTTTGCAATGGACGTTATAGTGTGGTGAAAATTTAATATGTCGTCATAAATTTCGTCGGAACACGACTGTTTCACTTGACGCTCGCAATCAACTGACCAGTACAACTGCCCCTATGTGCTGCTCAGCTACCGCTGCCAACATTGTCGTGCAAGTGTAGTACATCGCTGCCCGTGCTCAGAACACCAACTATATAGACCTGTTAAGCGGAAGCAGCCGTCATCTAAACTGCATTTTAACCTATAACCTAGTTCATATGTTATTGATCTTTGTTTGCGGGTGTAAAGAGCGATATAATGTTGATAATACTGTGTACAGGTTAATTTGGGGTTTCCGCCTTATCAGTGACGTCACAGGTCAAAGTAGGCGTTAGTATCGCATTCCTCAGTAATCGTTAAATATGCTACCCGCCCCTCACTACGATTCGTATCTTGAAATGTGGCCCTCGTTAGATTAGATTAGATTAGATTAATACTTGTTCCTTGGATCATGTATACGACATTTCGTAATGATGTGGAACGTGTCAGTTTAGTTAATTTTGTCTATACTTGACAATCTATATTTTAAGAATTTTTTTTTTAATTTTATTTTATTTGTTAATTTTTTTTAAGTTTTATCTAAAAATTCATCTACATTGTAGAAGGAGTTGCAATTCAGAAATTCCTTTAATTTCTTTTTAAATACTAGTTGGCTATCTGTCAGACTTTTGATGCTACTTGGTAAGTGACCAAAGACTTTTGTGGCAGCATAATTCAGAATATGATCCCATATGAAAGCAGTGAATGAAAATAGGCATAGTAAGCTAATTTACTGAGATTTATATCACCAAATTTTGCAATGACTCTGATAGCATAAGTAGCTGAACTCAAACGTTTCAGGTGATTTTCAATATGTTTCTTCCAATTCAGTCCCTCGTCAATGCAAACACCTAAAAATTTTGAATATTCTACCTTAGCTACAGATTTGTGTTCAAAGTCTAAATTTATTAATGGTGTCATGCCATTTACTGTATGAAACTGTACATCCTGGGTTTTATCAAAGTTTAATGAGAGTCCATTTGTAGAGAACCACTTAATGACTTTCTGGAAGATATCATTTACAATTTCATCAGTTAATTCCTGTTTGTCATGTGTGATAGCTATACTTGTATCATCAGCAAAAAGTACTAGCTTAGCATCTTCGTGTATGTAGAATGGCAAGTAATTAATATGTATTAAGAACAGCAAAGGACCCAAGACCGAACCTTGTGGGACCCCATTTTTGATAACTCCCCAGTTAGAAGAATTAATTGTCTCATCTACATCATGTGAATTGCTTATTTCAACTTTCTGCACTCTTCCAGTTAAGTATGATTTAAACCATTTGTGCACTGTCCCACTCATACCACAATACTTAAGCTTATCCAGAAGAATCCCATGATTTACACAATCAAAAGCCTTTGAAAGATCACAAAAAATCCCTACTGATGATGTCCGGTTATTCAAAGCATTTAATATTTCATCAGTGAAGGTATATATAGCATTTTCAGTTGAAAAGCTTTTTTGAAAACCAAACTGACATTTTGTTAGAACTTTATTTATACTAGTATGTAAAGCAACTCGAGAATACATAACTTTTTCAAAAATCTTTGATAAAGCTGTCAGAAGTGAGATGGGCCGGTAGTTGTTGACATCGTATGTATCCCCTTTTTTATGCAAAGGTTTAACGATAGCATATTTCAGTCTATCTGGGAAAATACCCTGCTTCAATGAGCTATTACAAATATGACTGAGAATCCTACTTATCTCCTGGGAACAAGTTTTTAATACCCTGCTGGAAATGCCATCAATTCCATATGACCGTTTACTCTTGAGAGAGTTTATTATTTTCCTAATTTCTGAAGGTGAGGTGGGTGGAATTTCAATTGTATCAAATTGTGTGGGTATGGCCTCTTCCATTAATTGCCTTGCTCCTTCTAATGAACATTCAGATCCTATTTTCTCCACAACATTTAAAAAGTAATCATTAAAAATGTTTTCAACTTCTGACTTTTTGTTAATAAAGATTTCATTTGTTTTGATGGTTATACCCTCTTCCTCTACTCTTGGTTGCCCTGTCTCCCTTTTAATAATATTCCTAATTGTTTTAATTTTATTGTCAGAGGAGCTAATCTCAGAAATGATGCACATGCTTCTTGATTTTTTAATAACTTTTCTTAATGTAGCACAGTAGCTTTTATAATATTTTATTGTTTCTGGGTTATTACTCTTTCTTGCAGACAGATATAGTTCCCTTTTTTCGGTTACACGATATTTTTATTCCTTTAGTAAGCCATGGTTTTTTGCATGGTTTCTTAGAATTAAATTTTACTAATTTCTTGGGGAAACAGTTATCAAATACCCTTACAAATGTATCGTAAAATAAATTATATTTTAAATTAACATCAGGTTCCTTGTAAACCTCATCCCAGTCTAACTGCTGTAGCCTTTCTTTGAAATTTTTAGTTGTTAAGTCATTAATCTAGCGCACAATTCTGGTGGACTGTTTCGAATTACTGAACGGAGCTATTTCATATACTGTTACTAGCTGTGCACCATGATCCGAAAGACCATTCTCAATGGGACAAGCATTTATGTTGTTAAACTTATCTTGGTCTATAAAAAAGTTATCTATCAATGTACTGCTGTCCTTTACTACCCGAGTAGGAAAATCAATGACGGATGTCAGATTGAATGAGACTAGTAAGACTTCCAGGTCTTTCTTCCTATTACATTCTTTCAGTGAATCTACATTGAAATCACCACAAATAATAATTTGCTTCCCCCTATCTGACAGATAGCACAACAAGGCATCCAAGTTTTCCAGAAATAACTGAAAGTTCCCTGAAGGGGACCTATATAGTGTTACAATTATAAGATAATCATCATTAAGTTTAAGCTGGCAGGCACATGCTTCAATATGCTGCTCTACACAAAACTTTTTTGTTTCTAAATTTTTTACACTGTGATAGCTTTTGGCATATATGGCAACTCCTCCTCTTATCTTATTATCTCTACTTACATTTGAGACTAATTTATATCCACTGACATTCACATTTTCCATACTGGTGACAATGTGATGCTCAGACAGGCATAGTATATCTATTACATTATCAGTTTCTGTACCATCTAAACAAACTAAAAGCTCATCTATTTTATTCTTTAGTCCCCCTATATTCTGGTGAAAAATGCTAGCATTATTTTTTACTTTACTTTTCTGAGAAATATTTGATTTTTCAACATTTTTAGCACCTGCCTGCCTGAGCTTCTCACTAGAGACCCCTGTTCTAGAGCACTGAATAATTCTTCACTGTTTTCAGCCTCACAGTAATCACAGGACGTATTCTCCATGCTGCGAAGTTTAGGTACAGTGACTCTGGTTTCGAAACACTGAATGCTTACACATGCATCGCTTATTTACTGTGTTTTCAGACAAGCACGCTGCCTCTTTCGAGTGGCCAATCTTTGGGCGAGTTCAGGCACCATGCCCCTTTCCAAACCCTGTGCTCCCGCCTCACCTCTCGCAATGGCAACATCACAGCAGCGTATTCAAAAACAAACCAATTCTCGCACACAGACTAACGTGTGCACGAACGGCGCAGTACACAAACTGCTTCTGACAGACATCCCTCTGATCTCTGGTAAATTTAGAAGACTTTGCCCAGACAAGTTTGCTGCGGTTAAAGAACAGATTGTCGAACTTTTAGAAGCTGGTGTATTAGAATCTTCTTCTAGTAATTGGTCTTCACCCCTTCACTTACTTGATAAAAGAGGATGCTACTTGATGTATGTGCAGTGATTATTGAATACATCATGCCAGAACTATTATGGACATCCTGAAAATGGCAGATTATATCCACTCTCTGGCAGGGACCAAAATTTCTTCCGAAATTGACTGCAGATGTGCTTATCACTAGATTCCAATGGCCCCTGAAGACTGCCATCACAACCCCTATTGAATTATTTCAATATTAATGTATGTCTTTTGCACTTAACAATGCAGCTCAGACTTGCAACATTTTATCTGTGAGGTTTTATTTAATTTGAAGTTCTGTTTTGTTTACCTGGACACATACTGGTGTTTAGCAAAACAGTCGAGGAAAACAAAGAACATGTAAAGATAGTGTTGCAAACCTTAGCTGCAGCTGGCATAGAGGCGAATTCTAAGAAACCTCAACTGCGTCAACCCACTGCAACCTTCATCAGTTTCATCAATCAGCGATAGGTATTTGACTGTCACCTGAGAAAGTTAGTTATACGATTTCTAGGCACCATGGACTACTACCGAAGCCACCTACCAGGCGCAGTTGATTCACAAGCACCTTTGGCAGACACATTTATGGGGAATCCAATACACGGCCCTTGCAGTGGACCACCGAGGTGACAGATGATTTTACTACACTCAAAGAACTTCTGTCTAAGACAACTACAATCGCTCATCCACGTTCGAATGCCATACTTTTTTTAGCAATGTAGCAATGGTTGCCAGTGACATGGCAATCAGCACCGTTCTCAGTGAAACAGCTGACTGCGGCTACTTGCCACTAAAGTTCTATTCTGAAAAACTGAACAAAGGGTGGAGAAAGTACTAAGCCCTTGACAGCGAATTAAGCACTGCGTATGAGGCTATTAAACATTTCTGCTCTACAGTGGAAGTATGTCCCATCAACGTGCTCACCGATCACAAACTGTTCACTGTTGCTATCTGCAACCCATCCATTGATCCACCACCACACAGGTTCTACTGACACTTTCATTTCATTACCCAATTCACCACAGATAATCGGTGCATTAAAGGAGCAGACAATGTCGTGGCTGATTTCCTATCAAGGATCAATGCTATCTCAACTCCTCTCGACCTATCCAACCTCGCGACCCTTCAATCACATGATAAATAGATTATGTAGCTAATCCCAGACCACAGTTCCTCTCTGAAACTGATTCGTACCTCCTTCCCTGGCTCCATCTGCGAAATTAGTGTGACAAATCAACGGGCATTCTTCAACTTCTCATTCACCATTCCCTCCAGCAGGAAGTTTCCAATAAACTGCATAATTTTGCACACCCAGGAGTTAAGGCATCAACCAAACTAGTGACACAACATTTCATATAGTCTAACGTGAAATGGGACTGCCAAGCTTGGGCATGAGGTTTCATCCCATACCAGCAAAGCAAATCAACTACCACTTGGCAGCTTCCCCATACCTTCTGGACGTTTCCAGCAGGTACACATGGACTTAGTGGAAGTCCTTCCACCTGCCGATGGCTACTGGTACATGCTCTCCGCCATTGACTAGATGAACCGGTGAATGGAAGCCAGACTATTACTGAACATTACAGCTAAAATGGTGGACCATGCATTCTTTCACTCGTGGATTGCACTTGCACCTGCAGAGTAATAGCCTGGTGGAATTGTTACATAGGACACTTAAAACAGTCCTCCACCGCTACAATGCCCTGTGGACTGAGGCCTTACCTGTCGTACTCCTTGCGCTCTGTAAAATTTACAAAGAGGACTTTCAAGGCATGCAAAGATCGTTTATGGGCAATCTTTGATTCTTCCATGTGAACTGGTCATCCCTGCCACACAACCCACAGTTGTGCAGCTGCCTTCTTTCCTGGGCCGCAAGCGCATTCACTGCTTGAAAATCCAGCCTCCTTCCCTGACGAGTCACAATCTCCCACACCCAAACGTCCTGCGCAAGCTTGACTCCTGCAAGTTTGTCATGCTCAAAGACAATATGGCCCAACCACCGCTACAGCCACCATACATTGGCCCCCATTGGTGCCTCCATCGTACACAGAACACCATTGTCTCTCTCATCTAAGATTTCCCTATCATAGTGTCGTCCAACGGAGTCAAACCTGCCTACATGGAGCTGTCCGCAAGTCCTCCTCTCTCTGAGGATATACGAGCACAACACTCATGCCCATAGCACTCCTTCAAGTCACCCACCACCCCTCTCTTTTTTTCTAACATCAAAATTTAAATCTTCAAAAATTAATGGCTTGTGTTTAGCATATTTTTCTGCGTAGAGGATAGGTTTATCTAAGAACTCTACAAACTGTTCTGCATCACTATCAGGAGTTTAATATATTCATATAAATGAGTTTTAGTGATGGTAGTAGCATGACAGTAGCTTCAGGAACACCTAGCATAGAATACCTTAATCATAGATTACTACTTACATAAATTACACAGATTTAATTTTTCTTTTCTTAACCAATGTTGTTTAACACAATATTATTCTATTGTTCCCATTCAGTATAATACCAAGCGTATCAGCCTTATATTTCAGAGAATGAATATTTTTATGTACAAATAAAAATTAATTTTCACTACAAACAGGAACAACATTGAGTTGTGTGTCATATTAGTAACACCCTTATTGAACTCCATTGCACTGGTCCTTATGTTTGTTGCACTGGGCAGACTACATTTCAGTGGCGACTCGGAGAATGCAACAGGTCTACTAAATAATCTGCCTAAGCTACACTGTGCATCCTAATCTAGAGTTTTGCCAAGCATTGTGGGATCCCCACCAAGTTGGACTGGCGGAAGGTATGGAGGAAGTTCAGAGGGCAATTGGTTTTGTATTATCGCAATATAGGGGACACAGTATCACAGAAACGATAGAGGAGTTGGGATGGAAATCATTAAAAGAAAGGCATTATTTGTTGTAACGAGATCTATTTGTCAAATTTCTTTCACCAACTTCCTCTTCCGAATTTGAAAATAAGTTGTTAGCACCAACCTAAATAAGGACACATGTTCATCATAATAAAATAAGAGAAATCAGATCGAAAACTGAAAGGTTTATGTGTTCCCTTCACACACGTGGCATTAGAGAATGGAACAGTAGATGAACTTTCTGTCAAACAGTTCATTGTGATTTGCAGCGTATTTATGTAGATGAAGATGAAGTATGGCACAGGAAGGAGTTCATTTCAGTGGCTGTAAGATATTGTCTTGTTGAAATGGAAGCATGCTTCACTTCGAAGGCAGGGTTGTCAACTGTACACAGCACTTATACTGAAATCAGGTTTATTGCGAACTGAAATGTACACGCAGCGCTGACTGCCTCTCAGGCAGTGCTCTGTTACTTATACACAAACAGATTGTACCAGAAAGTAGAAGAATAGTTAACATAAGAATCATGTAGAAATTACAAGTGAACATAAGAAACATGTAGAACATGCTGGAAACGATAAATAAAAATAAATAAATTTGTGCCGGTGGACAGGATTGAACCAGAGACCTTCAGCATCACAATCGGTGACACTATCCATTGCGCCAAGCCGGCTGTCGGATTGCTTCGGTTCTTGTGGCATTTCTTCCTCTCCTGAAAATAACCGACCCGCTGTTAGGTTCCCTTTGGAGCCAGCTGCAATGTACTGGATCTTGAGCTTGTCACAGGCCCTCTGTGTGGGAGTTCTGGAGAATCCTTTCCTTCTGAACGATTACCGATGACAGACGTGCCTGTTGTGGATTCCTCAGTATCATTACCGTCCTTAGAGTCCTTGAACAAGAAGCCATTTTCGCCTATCTGCTCTTCAGGATCGTAGTAAGGATTCATGAGGAGGACACGATCAATGTCTCTTTAATCAAAATATCCGCGGGTGTACTGCCGGTCTACAGTGTCCAATGGGCACAATATGTCGGCCATCATACATGTCGCCATCATCAGGTGAACTGACGGACTGAGCTCCTGGAAACGCGCCGGCACGGAGATCTGCACGCTACGTCGGCTCAAAGGGAACTGGGTTCTAGCCCGGTAGTGGGCGATTTAAATACCCTCGGCCCGCGGAGCGACCCCCCCCCCCCCCCCCCGTGGTCTGCACCCTGCACCGCGGTCGCGCAGTGGAACCGATTGCGACTGCGCCTGAGATGACATCGATGTGAGGGCTCTGTCCGCCGTGGTCGTCACTACGTTACGATTATTAGATTTTTCTTAATTAACCCAATCGCTGGTTCCCAAGCTTTGCTAAGATTATAGCCACAGTCACGGCTTATGAGGTCGTCACTTGTGTGAATTTCAATGGCCTCTCTAATGTCGCAGTCCCAGTATCTCGACGTCTGTACCAGAATCCTAGTGCATTCATACTCCATCGCGTGATTCTCCGACAAACAATGTTCAGCGACCGTCGACTTGCTCGGATACATCAATCGTGTGTGCTTCTGGTGTTCAACGCATCGATCTTCAACGGTACGCATCGTCTGTCCTACATATGACTCGCCACACTGACACGAAATCTCGTACACGCTGGCCTTCCTCAAACCGAGATCATCTTTGGCGCTCCCCACCAGTTCACGGATTTTATTCGGCAGACAAAAGACAGTTTCAACCTGGTGTTTCTTCAAAATGCGGGCGACCTTCCCCAAGAGTGCGCCGGTATATGGAACGAACGCAGTGCCTACATCCTCCCTCGTGTTTTCATTCGTTTTCACCGGTTGTGCTGTAGTGGTTGGGTGAAGAGCCCGCTGAATCTGCTACTGTGAGTACCCATTTTTTCGGAATAAAGTTCTCTTCATTGGTCGGTTCTCCTTTCTCCAAGGCCTCTATGGTTATTAATAGTGCTGGATATTCCCTTTGTTCATCTGTAACGTCACCTAATTCAGTGAGGGCTGAAATTTCATTCATGCCGTTGTGTTCCACTAATGGATTCCTCAAAAGGCAGTCGGCATCCTTGTGTTTGCGCCCGGTCTTGAATACCACTGTGATATCGTACTCTTGGAGTCTTAGTGCCCATCTTGCTAGTCGACTTGATGGGTCCTTCAAGCCAGTCAGCCAACACAAAGAATGGTTGTCTGTCACGACAGTGAATGGGTTGTCAAATAAATACGGCTAGAACTTGTTGATAGCCCAGATAACTGTGAGACATTCTTTCTCAGTTGTAGAGTAGTTTATCTTGGACTTTGAGAGTACTCTTGATGCATAGGCTATCACCTTTTCAGCACCTTCCTGAATTTGCACAAGCACCGCCCCAATCCCATACCCGCTAGCGTCAGTGTGAAGTTTAGTTTCCGCATTCTCGTCATATAAGGTTAGAACTGGTGCGGAAGTTATAGCCTCCTTAAGTACCCGGAAGCTCTTTTTTTTGTCTCATCCCAATAAAACTTCGTGTCTCCCTGCAGAAGTTCTTGCAATGGACGTGCTTTGTTACAAAATCCTTTTACGAAATGTTGGTAGTATGAGCACAGCTTGAGAAAACTTCTCACATCACGGATGTGCTGAGGAGTTGGAAACTCTGTGACTACCCTTACTTTATCTGGATCAGGACAGACACCATCTCCGTTGACTAGGTGCCCTTTGGCGACGAAGAGGTGTAATAAAAGTCGTATTTTCCCTGTCAGCTTAGTCAACCTCTATTTGACAGTAACCTGTCTGCAGGTCCATAGTTGAACAGTATGTAGCTCCTTTCAAGCAGTCTAAAGTGTCGTCAATGCGCGGCAATGGGTAGACGTGTTTCTTTGTGATTTTGTTCAGCCGCCGATAGTCGATACAGAGTCACCACGTGCCATCCTTCTTCTTTACGAGGATCGCCGGAGACGACCGAGGACTCTCTGAAGGTTGAATAATGTCATCGTGCAACATCTTCTCCATCTTTCAGCTGGCGACACTCTATATGAACTCTGTCTAAATGATGGATGATCCCCAGTATTGATACGGTGCCTTATCGTGGGCCGTTTCGTCTGACTTTTCTCCTGCTGGGGTGTGAATGCGCCCGAAAATTGGTGTAGCTTCTATAATCTTTTTGTCTGAACTCCTTATCGTCCACGTTTCACTCCCATACAATGCTACACTCCAGAAAAATTCTTTTAGAAAGGACTTCCTAACATTTAAATTAATATTGGATGTTAACAAATTTCGCTTCTTTAGAAACGCTTTTCTCCCATAGCCATTCTGCATTTTATATCTTATTTACTTCGGCCATCAGAAGTTATCTTGCTACCCAAATAACAAAATTCATCTACTACTTTTATTGTCTCATT
Source organism: Locusta migratoria (assembly GCA_026315105.1). Classification (NCBI taxonomy): domain Eukaryota; kingdom Metazoa; phylum Arthropoda; class Insecta; order Orthoptera; family Acrididae; genus Locusta; species Locusta migratoria. The sequence continues at coordinate 671,399,958 of CM048744.1, forward strand.
ACCTAATCTAATTCCTTCAGCATCGCCTGTTTTTAACCTAATCACAAACTCGTAAATCGCTACTTTTACGGAAAGAAATTGCCAATTTTTTCTTTTAAGGGAGTGCCAGTTATTTGACTGTTGTCAGTTGTTTATTATGTCACATTTATGATTCTGGCCTTTATTACTGTATATGGCAATGCTACACGATGTGTAAAGCAGGATCATATTACTTTGTTGACCACGAAATAGATTTCACTTTTCTGTAATGTCTCGTTTCCGAGTACTGGTGTAGAAAATTTTCGATTTGTGCTGAATTATGGAATTCGATAACCTGTTTAATGAAACTAAATGTATAGTGATGTGACGATGAGATGTTTGACAGACACCTGTAACAATTTAAAAATTTTATGTGGCACGTGAAAACGGATTTTTCGAATGGAATCATAACTGTGAAGTACAATTAGTTGATGACAATCTAATGTCCTTTAAAAAATTGTTTTTGACTGATTCTTTACAAATGAATATCATCAAGGAGACACTCGTTAGCTTCAAGGAAGAATATAAATCTCACAAGGGAACCTCCCCATCGCACCCCCCCCCCCCCTCTCAGATTTAGAGATTTAGTTATAAGTTGGCGCAATGGATAGGCCGTGAAAAACTAAACAGAGATCAATCGAGAAAACTGGAAGAAGTTGTGTGGAACTGAAAAATATAAGCAAAATATAAAAATTGAGCAGTCCATGCGATAGCATGGGAGTGATGAACAAATCCACAAGGAAACCTAAATCTGGCTAGGTAGAATCTCTTTACCCATCCACAAAGTGTACAAGTTAGGTGAGATAACAAGAGATTCCTGCCATATGACGCTCATACCATCACCAGTGTCATATAGTATACATCAGGTGTGTTTTCCTGTGGAGGACTTGCTTGACCTATCACCTCGCGATCAAATGTTTTAGGTTTCCATTGGAGAGGTACTTCCTTTCGTCTGCTAATTTCACGGTTTCGCGGTGCGGTCGGAAAACACAGACACTAAACTGATTACAGCCAACAGAGACTTCAATGAACGGAAGGACAGATCATAATTTTGTGAAAATAAAAATAAAAATTAAAATTTTAATCAGAGGGAAGGCTTGTGTCAATAACCTCTTGTTCCGCCGCTCCTCATACTAGCCACAGGACCACGGCGCTCCAATGTTCAGATGTTCGACTGTGCTCGACGTTGATTATCTTTCGCATGGACCGTTCAATTTTTATATTTTGCTTTTTTTTTTCATGGTTCCACACAACTTCTTCTAGTTTTCTCGACTGATCTGTTCAGTATTTCACGGCCTGTGCATTGCACCAACTTATAACTTAATCTGATGGGAGGGGGGGAGGGGGGTTGCGATGGGGAGGTTCCCTCGTCAGTGGTACTATACTCGTTTCAGTCACAGTAATTCAATTTGTTTCCTCATCTTTCTGTCTAATTACATATTCGGTAATCAGCACATTGACGTTTATAAACAACCACCTGTTTGTGAGAAAGTAGAATTTAAATGTTATGGGCAGGCTACTCGTTTCAGTCGCACAAATTTAAGCTATACTGTTAGGTTCCTGTATAATGACACACTCGGATATCGCAAAGCATACGCGAAGAAGCTGCCGACTACTGTATAACAGGCTTGAAATAAATGAAGATTATCGTTCCAGATTCTGTTACAAACGGAAAAAATCAATTCTCCTAGGACTCAAACCTAAAATTCTTCTGCATGTAAACTGGGATCTAATACCTCTAACCAGAAGTCGAGAATGATTTCATGTCTTCAGTTACTCGATTTCTATTTCATTTATGTCCTGCTCTGGGTTTCGTCGTTATTGATATTCGTTTCTCATCGACACACAGGGTGGTCCATCTGAAATTTCAATTGAGATTATCCCGAAAAGTATACATTGGATAAAAATAGTTGGTAAGACAAATTCGTAAGCTCAAAGGTGGACACCTCCGCTCCCTTGGTGGGACAACTGTTAAATGGAGACACTTTAAAATTGGGAAAAACTCTTATTTAGAATTATCCGAGAAAGACGTATCAAATAGATAAAAAAATGTTTAGCAATTCTTTCGTTTCGCCAAATTAAGCTTAATTTGTACAAAATGTTCTGTATCTGTATCCGGTGGCGGACTAAAGGTAGGTTGTCCAAGACGCATCTCTTAATTGTGACTGCCCCTCCCCCCCCTTTTCGGTTGTGGCGAACGGTGGCGAGGTCGCAACACGACGGGAGACGTTGCCGTTTCCGAAAGCGCCGCTCTGGTCGGCGATTTGGGGAAACTCATGATGAAAATAAAATTTCCGATTTTCTTGCAGTAAAAAATACTGTATGTTAAGGGAGCAAAGCTACATCAGTTCCCATATTTAATTTTTCGTTACAGATTCTCGTTTTCCTTTAAAAAAACATTACTTTCGGTTGTGCGTCTTTTTTCCCTCCTCATAACATCTTTGCCGAATTTGAGGAAACTATCATGCAAAAAAAAATTTGGTTTTTGCATATCTTGTAGTTTCATACCCCAGCTTGATAACGAAGTGTATATTTTCTCAAAATTCCTCATAGTTATTCCGATACTTAATTTTCAAGTAACCTATTGCATTAAATTTGAAGTTTTCACATCGAAAAATGTAGTCGCTGGCTACTTTGCGTATGGTTCATTTTAGGTCATACATCGTTGCGGCTGAAATGAAGCTAATAATTCGAAATTATTTTTAAAGTTGAGATCAGGACGAACGATACCTGTCTCCGTTTTCGAGATTTCGGCTCGTATACCTACGGTACGGGAGCGAAGCGACTAGCGCGCCAGTTCTCTCCACGTGCAACGTGAACTGTGTGCTTAAAGATATTGAACCCTTTTTTTGAAATTATAGTCTGGGAAGGAATTCATTTTCTACACAATCATTAATACTCGAAGCTTTTTAATCTACAGGTGTATACAAATAACTATAGTTTTTTTGCGGTGAAACGAGGTATTAATTACACAGTATTTAATATTTGTGGAGATTTATTTCCATCTATTGCAACTAAATGAAAAGCGTTTCGCTTCTTCATTTGTGAAGCATCATCATCGGCAATTTTTTTAGTTTTAATTCCATGTGCGACTTCATAGAGCTGTGTGCGTATTCTCCAGAGGGATGGAAGTTTTGGTTCTTTATTTCATCACTTTGCCGTGTACTTCACTGTGACATTGCAAATTTTAACTGGTAGGGTTTTCTATATATTGATTCTATTTTTTAACACTTGAGCATGAAAGCTGTTAAAACACTTGTGTTAACAGGTACCTTTTAAATGTCGAGATGAAATTCATACTTTAGTTTACATTAAATGTCAGCCAGTTTGCACATGAATTGTATCGGCAACTGGCAGACCGCGGTCTAGGTCCGGACCGCGGAAGGGTAAAAACTGGACCGCCACAAATATTCTGAAAGTATAAGTTACACACAGAAATTTTTTTAAACTTTTTTTCTGAAGATAACAAATTGTATGACAGTCACCCTTATAATTTTTCTAGAATTTTACAGTTATCTGCTGAATAATTAGAACCCGTATGATTATTATAGGTAGATTAAATAAATGGTTATCTTGATGTGCAACGCTTGAAACGCGGCAAAAGGGAGTAAGCTGACCGGTGATCCGCATATATGAATGCAGCACGATAACTTTATCTAAGGAACAAGGAAATTCCATAAATAGAGTTCATACTCTGACAGTCTCGGAAACCTCTATTTAAGCGGCCAGGGCATATCCATTTAAACACCATTTCTGTGCTCTTAAAAATCACCTTTTGAGGTTTCACCAGCAGCAGAACGGACGGATGTGGCTGCGAAGTTGTTCCACCTTTCAAAGCCTTTACTCCAAATGCAGATAATAGACTTGCAAAACGACGTTTCCTTGCAAACATATAAAAATGAATCCACTGACGAACTGTGAAGTAAACATGTTCCGGATAAATATGAGCTGAGTGGTCTGGAGTGCCACATTGCGGAGATTCGAATCTTCCCCTGGGCATGGATGAGTCTGTCATCTTTTGTAAAGGCGCGCGGCTGATGCGATGTCAATCGCAGCAGTGACCAGTGTTGCGATGGGAGTCGCGACGACTCAAGGCGCTGGCAGAATGATGCCGAACCAAGCGGACCGAAGAAAAACGGATATGAACGACTCATAACATAGGAGCTCGTCTCGCCATTAAGCTACTGTCTATGTACGCTGAACAGATTTAGATTTCGAGGCAGTCTAGTGACACGTACAAGAATAGACAAAAATATTCGGAGAAGTAAAAGTGAAATGAAGGTTGGAAAAGGACCAGCTTTGGCTTCCAGGGTTTTGAAAATAATAAATGTGAACGGTGGTTAATGATTTTTGTTTGTTTAGGTGATCCGTACAGGTGAAAGGAAATTCATGACAACGTTAACGTAATATGTTCATTAATTTCATTCATACCAATACAATCCGTTTTGTGGCGCGCAGTAAAAATTATCTTAGTTCATATCAACAAAGATAAATGTTGTGATCTACCATTTAGATTCAAATGTTGTGTCCGGTATGGATGACATCTTCGATATTTTAAAATCTGATTGTTTTCCATATTCCCTGGAAGATGGTTTGGGATGGAAGCCAGTCAGAATGAAATAAATTATAACAATACAGAAAACATTATTGCAACTGTTGTTGATACATTTAACGAACTACAGAAAAACATTTTGTTTGGTATGTGTTTGCTATATTTTGATCTCTCTTGCAAAAAAATTTCAATTGTACATTTTCGAACGCTGGGACTTATTTCAAAAGTAATACAGAAGGCGAATCCATCAATTTAAATGTAAAATAAAGCCTGAGACGACAGATGCAAGCTGCATCAGGAGATTCAGATAAACACACTCCTGGTCTCATAAACAGCGCCGCAATCGTAAATTAGAAAATAAAAGAACAATTACCTTAGCGTCACTGCATTGATTTTTTTATTTTATTTTATTTTATTTTATTTTTTATTTTTTTGCAGCTGCACTGATGGATTTGTTTAACCGGTTGAAGGATTTTCTCTGTGTATGTCTCTGTCTATAAGTCCCAATTCATGTGCAGACTGGGTGACATTTAATCTAAAGAACGAATTTCATCTCGTCATTTAAAACAGGTTGGCAATGAACGAGCCGCGCTCTCCGAGCCGCCTGCCCGAGCGGGAGCAGAGCCGCGAGCAGCTGGCGTCCATCACGTAGTTCCTGCTGAAAACACTAGATGGCACTATGCGCAGCCAACGCGCTGACGTAGCCGTGGCGTAACTAGGACTTGGCTTTGGGGGGAGGGAGGGGATAGATCCGCTTGACGCGCAAAATTTTAGTCAGTTTCCAGACAGACTACCATCGACCACTCCCGTTGAAGAAACTAATTCACTCCCATCCAATGAAAGCTTATGGTAAAACACCCCAAGTTTCCAATCTTTACCTTTACCAGATTGCTGATATACGATTCCCTTTTTTTCCATAGTTACGCCACTGACTTATAAAGATAATAGTGCGAACACTTTAATGCAACTCGAATGAACAGATTCCACTGCTAGGGCTATCTGCTGAGAAATGCTAATAAGTCGCTTCGCTCCCGTACCGTAGATATACGAGCCACAATCTCGAAAACGGAGAAAGGTATCGTCCTGCTCTCAACGTTAAAAAATTCTAATTATTAGCTTCATTTCATCCGCAACGATGTATAACCTAAAATGAACCATACGCAAAGTAGCCAGCAACTACATTTTTATGCAAACACTTCAAATTTAATGCAATAGGTTATTTAAAAAATTAAGTATCTGAATAACTATGAGGAATGTTGAGAAAATAGACACTTGGTTATCAAGCTGGGGTATGAAACTACAAGATATGTAAAAATCAAATTTTTTTGCTCATTTGTTCCCTCTAAGTCTACAGAGATGTAATAAGGAATGTAAAAAACACGCGCAACCGATAGTAAGACTTTTTAATTCATTAAAGGAAAACAAGAATCTGTAACGAAAAACTATATACAGGAACTGATGTAGCTTTGCTCCCTTGTTGTTGTTATGGTCTTCAGTCCGGAGACTGGTTTGATGCAGCTCTCCACCCTACTCTATCCTGAGCAAGCCTTCTCATCTCCTCATAAGAACAACCCACATCCACTTGAATCTGCTTACTATACGCGTCTCTTGGTCTCCCTCTGCGATTTTTACCCCACATACTTCGCTCCAATGCTAAATTTACGATTCCTCGATGTCTAAGAATGTGTCCTACCAAGCGATCCCTTCTTTTAGTCAGGGTATGCCAAAAATTCCTTTTCTCACCAGTTCTGTTCAGTATTGCTCCCTTAACATACAGTATTTTTTACAGCAAGCAAATCTGAAATTTTATTTTCGTCATGAATTTCCTTAGGCGCCGACCAGACCCGCGCCTTCGAAAACGGCAACGTCTCCCGTCGTGTTGCGGCCTCGCCACCGTCCATCACTGCCGGAAAAAGAAGGGGCACGAGATGTAGTCGCAGTTAACAGCCGCGTCTTGGACAACCCACCTTAAGGCTGTCATAGGCCCAGGGCGGCGGCAAAACAAAATTATGCCCCTGTCTACTTGAAAATACATGTATTACTATAAAAAAAAATTGAGACTTGAAGGTCCTCAGGACGAGAAGCACGGGACGGTCTAGAAATAAATAGCTTTCTAGCTACTTTCGAAGTATTTGGACGACTCCCCCCCCCCCAAAAAAAAAAAACCAAGAGGCCTGGGGCGGACTGCCCCCTCCGCCCTCCCCCTTAGTCCGCCACTGATTATATCCTACTCTTAGCGTTACCGGTACCCAGGAATGACAGGGTACACAATCTGAATGTGAAGTGACGTCTGATCTTTCTTATTTATTATTATTATTATTATTAATCTTTTCATTCCCCGCCCTGAAGGGGTTAGGATGGGCTGCTTGAGATCTTCCTGTTTGACCTATTCAGGCATTTGGTTGATTTTTACATGTCTTTATTTGCTACATTCAATTCAATTTTATTATGTTACAAAATGTTACATACATTTAAAAAAAAAATAAGTGAAAGAATATAACATATCTACTACAAATACAAGTGAAATATGGATATGTTTTACATACATTAGTTTTTCTGATTGTTACACATGTACAGTTATTTACATTTTGTATGTTGTTGCCTGGTTCTTATTGAGATCTTAGTTATGGTTTACATATATCTCCCTAACATTGACAGTAAAAGGTTTTTACGATGATCAGTGGTGCTGGCATGGTTTGTGGTGTGGTGTCTTATATGTTGGTGTCTTGAAGTCCTCGTCCTGGTCTTCTTCTCGCATTGCACCGACCTTTATACTGAGCCATAGTTCTCAGTTTGGTCATGGTAGCGCCACAGTCACGTGAGTAATGCAAATGTGAAGATTTCCCTAATGAGATTTTTATACCATGCCGCCTCCCTCCATCAAAACCTTTACATTTTGTAATAAATAAATAATGAAAGAATTGGTGCACATTTTCTGTCGATTTGATTCGTCCTTCTCGGATAATTCTAAATCAATTGGAGTTCTTCCCCAATTTTAATTTTTCTCGATTTCAGCATCATCTGTCAATGGTTTAAAAGTATGTTTCAGACAAAACTTGATTACTTTTTTATGGAGAATTCGAATCTGCCCCCTGCCCCTCCCAAGTGGGTGGGAGTAACGTATAATATCATTTGATGTCCCCCTTTGAGCTTACGAACTTGCCTTAGCGAAACTTCAGATGGACCACCCTGTATAATGAACTAAGGTCATGCGTCTATGATAAATCTTCAATGTACTATCGTCTCAAAATGGCATATTGTCATGATTTGCATTTCAACACGTCGTCTGCAGAGAGCACAGACTCTACTATTCCAAGTGACCACAGATACGGTACTGCAGAGCTTCCGGCAGTCTACTTCCGGCACTCTCGGTATTTAGCGTCCACTTCAAATGGGCCAGCATCTACCATCTGCATTCACAACGTTTACATGCAACAAACACATCTTCTGGAAGACAAAAATCGAATTTCGTAAACAGTTTTTCGCTGTCGTGTTTACATGTTATAGCTTGAAGCGGATTTCCTGGCGCATTCAATATGACGGCTAAAAACAGCTGATTCACTTCCTGATTTATTTCAACACAATCGCTATTTTTATTTACTTAAATACACCGATTCGTTGCTCACTCTAATTTTGATACTTCCCCTTCACTGCATAAAATGTCTCTTTGTCCATAAGAGACGGATATTAAAAAAAAAACAACAACTACAACAATCTGACAAGTCAATAACGTTTCAAAAACTGTTGCATTTACATGGGCACGAAAATCGGTTGTGGCACCCGAAATCCGCTCTACAGAAGTGGATTTCCAGAATATTTTTGGAGTGTTTACATGACCAACCAAAGGCGGATTTGGGAAACAGGTTTACAAAATCCGGTTTTGGGAGCCCATGTAAACGGGGTGATTGTGAGACAGGCGGTCACTGGCCAACGCCACCCTCTGTATTGCACAACAGTGAGAGCCACACCAGTGTGCCTGGCTACTGGCACAGAGTACACAGAGTAACATATACAGAGAAGCAGCCCACCCTAAACCACTGTCCTACGCTCCCCTCGTAGTTCCATAAGATGCTAGCAGGTGTCAGGCAGTTCGCTGGCTTAGGGTGCCTCTCGCACGTCAGAGGGTACCTTGGAGGGGAGACTGAGGGGAGAGCTCGTGCCGCCTGCCACGAGGCCACGGCTGTGTCCGGCGTGCCGGCGTTTGAGGGGAGGTGGTGGTGGGGACAGCCGCTACCTGCCGCCTGCTCTGGCCAGGTTAAAGGGCTGCTTCTGACTGCAGCGCCATCATGGGACATCTTACGGAACTGCTGGAAACCCTCCCTCCCCGTATCCCGGAGCGTAGGATCAGGCCCTTACGGAGGTTTCCCGTCTGTATATATTTGTCTGTGCTACTGGTCACTGCGGCTCTAGACCACAGGCTACGTACCATTTGGCGGCGTTCTCTCTGCAGGCTCTGATCAGGTAACTCCACCGTTATCAGTACTACACAGGTGTTTATGCGAAATTCAAAGCAATTGGATAAATGGCTCAAAACAGAGATATAAAATTTGGCCTAAAGAAATATACCGAACACTACAGGGTCGGCGCAAGCCCATGTGCCGCTCCGTGCGAGCTGCTAATTTGCCGTCCCCCTTTTTTTGTTTTTTATTTATTTTATTCTTTTTTTAATTTTACATGACGATTGTGAAATTTTATTTAAACAACTCTGTAGGAAATGTTAGCAATCGATCGCAATTTTTGTTTTTAATTTTCAGATCTACCTAGGTTTCGGACACTGAGTGGCCAAATCTTTTAATATGTGCTTCCATCTAAACCGTCATGTTGACAGTTACATTCAGCATGACGGTATAGATGTAAACATAAGTAAAAGAATTGAGAATAGCCACACTGTGCCCGAAATATATGGGGCAGAAGACAATGGAGAGAGGAAGAATAAGGACATGGAGTAACATAATAATTCAATAAATACACATCCGGTCATCGACAGATACTAATGCTAGTCGAAATATATTAACTGACTGCACTGCGGTTGTTCATTTCAAATAATTGACACTCGACATCTGTCGTAATTTCCATGTTTCAGTTCTTTTGTGTCTGATTATGGAATAACGGGCAACAAATTAGTCATCGCCATATCGCCATATCATGTCACTTTTCTTCGCTTTACTTTCATTCTAGCTTTTGGGACGACGTGTGGTTATTTGTCGACTTACCAATTTTTGAAGTAACGTATCATAAGAAAAATAAATATTCCTATTCTGCAATCTTGAAGGAGACAAATTCTACCTTATAACATGCATGCGAAATACATATTGTACGTTATATGAAAAGCACTTACCTATTACATCCCAAGTTGCAAGAAATTCGGACGCACCAATTCTGTTCTTACGAAACGCAATGAAAGTGCTTCTGACCAATCTTGACTCCCTCGACTAACACCGAAACGAATTCTGTACTTTTCATTGTAGAGAACGCAACAATACCTATTGCCTGAAAAAGGCGAAATGGTCACGTGGCAGTGCCAGCAACTAGGTCACGTGACAAGGTCAGTAGCGTAGGTAGGGGGTGCGGGGGGTGCGGTCCGCACCGGGTACCAACTCCAAGGGGGTGACAAAACTTGCCAGACGTTTCTTTTTTTTTCTTTTTTTCCCACGCTAATGTACCATTGTTAATGGTCTGAACCGACGGGGCTGTTGCCATTCTTCGTCTATTATCGTGAGTGACCGGACGCCAGAGTTTTCTTCCGCAATATTCAGTAGATCGAATGAAATATTTATTCATTTGCACGTAAGTAAATGGAATTATTTATAATTTTTTTAATACAACTTTTTCTTTCCATAGTTGTAAGAAAGACAACAAGGGGTTTCTTTACTGCTGATGCCAAATGCCTGAATTTTTTCTTTTTCATGATTTTTTGAGAATCAGATGTTTCTCCCAACTTTAAAAGTGATTACGATACTTATTCACATGTTGCTGCCACTTTTAGAGTATAAACGGTCACTGTGTTCCTTTTTCGTGATTTGAACGTTAAAATAAACGGCCATTTAGCCAAACCAGCCATATTAATTATATATCACCAATTTTCTTTGGGCTAGGGTGTCCAAGTGGTCAAACGTGCATGAACTAGTCTAGCATAAAACCAGAACTGTTTTCCGCCGTGGCTCTCAATGTGGTACGTTATAATGTTCAGTGCAGAGCTTTCCGAGCTGGATGTCACGACACCCAGGAGTGTCGTGTAGTGCCACTAAGGGTGTCGCAACAACAGCAAAATCTTAAGATAAAATAAGACAGAACATTGTGGAAAAAATACTAACATCCTTCACTTCATTCAGTGTGCACTTTAAGTACAAGTGTATCATGAAAATTACTATTTCTTCAAAGTATCATTTATATAGGTAAATCTTTCTAATTAAAATCAGTGTGTTTCTTGTAAAACTTTATATATTCGAAATGGTGTTGCGACTAGCTCTGGTATAGTGTGTAAGAAAAATCGTAGAAAATTACAAAAAAAAAAAAAAAAAAAAAAAAAAAAAAAAAAAAAAATACCATATGGGTTTATTATTTGAGGCAACTGTGACGTCAAATAGAACAAAATGTTCAAATGTTTGTAGAGCGTATGGGACTTAACTACGGGGTCATCAGTCCCTAAACTTACAAAGTACTTACGAACTAGCTAATACTAAGGACAGCACATATATCCATGCCCGAGGGGGGATTTGAAACCCCGACCGTAGTGGCCGTGCAGACCGTGACTGGAGCGCCGCAGATCGATCAGCCTCTGCGGCCGACTAGAACAAATCTCCTTACTGTTTACTGTTCTTGAATATCTTACCTTCGTAAAAAATGCATAAAAGCTTTTTCTCCTATAGAACAAGAGACAACTGATTACTAACTTATTGCATTTCAGGAAGATTGCTCTTTTAAGCAATATTTGCATAAAAATATAAAGATAACTAAGAAGTGTTTGCTATAAATCAATATGGAGATTTCTATTTGCTTGTGGACGAAGCCTTTCGATTTGCGAAGGACACATGAGCCGAGATGGGTAGTCCTGTCGAAAAAATAAGAAATATTAGGAAGAAGAAAAGGCTGCAGACGAGACGCTGACTTTGCACTAGGAACTGAGAAGGTCAATGTAAGAGTGCATCGACAGTTCCAACAAGAAATTGATACAAGTTGCAGAAACATGGAGTGTATATCAGATCATTTTGCTGTTTTAGAGCCCAGATATCCGATTCAAAAATGTTCAAATGTTTGTATAGTCTATGGGACTTAACTCCGGGTTATAAGTCCCCAAACTTACAAACTACTTATGAACTAACTAAGACTAAGGACGGCACAAATATCCATGCCCGAGGGCGGATTCGAACCCCCGACCGTAGTGGCCGTGCAGACCGTGACTGGAGCGCCTCAGTCCCCTCGGCCACCGCGGCCGGCAAATCAGATTCAGAAAAGGAACTTTCCATGATTGTAAAATGTTTAGTTGACAATTACGATGAGATTTCTGAAGATGGTATCCTCGCAGAAATTTCGTGGCTGCAAAGATTTCTGCAGGCTCCTAATATCCCAAAAGAAGAATCTCTTGGATGGACATCTTTAAGTTTTACAGTTTGTTGTTGAATATGAAATTTCTGAATCTGTTCCCAACCTCACTTTGGCATTAAGATTTTTCTTAACTTTGTGTGTTTCGGTAGCGTCCTGTGAAAGAAGTTTCTCAAAGCTGAGACTTATTAAGAATTACCTTAGGTCTGCTGTGAGCCAAGCAAGGCTCTCTAGTTTGGCAATTTCGTCAACTGAAGACTGTGTGGCTAAAGCTACTGACTTTGACGGTGCAATTTCAAAATTTGCTGCAGGGAAAGTTAGACGGGGGAGATTGTAAACTGCATGTGAAAGTCACAAGTCATTAAGACAGTATTTAGCTATTTCTTCTGCTTGATTAATAATCGATTAAATTATGATATTTATTAAAACTAGTTTTATTTATTTCCTTTCATACAGGCTGTTTACAAAGTAATTAACTTTCTATTTTGCTCATTTTATTATGTGTATCAAAAATTTATTCCTCTCTCCTTGAAATTTTTCCCATTCTTTCTAAGGTTGGCGAGAGTGGTGCTGGGGTTGGAGTGTGGAGGGGGGGGGGTGAAAATGGGATCACCGCACCGGGTGCCAAACTACTTAGCTACGCCACTGGACAAGGTACAGCGAGGCTACTATCGCCCAAGAAGAAGCAAGAAGCTCACAATAAGTATGTGACCTGTGATATGGATAAATATATTATCAGGCAGCAATTTATATGGCATTATGAACAATAGAAAGAAATACGAACTTTGTGAAATCTGCACAACTTTTGTCAAACAGAAATGAACTTCAAAGCTAGAAAGGAAACCCTTAGAAGCAATTTGTTTCGTGCGGACGAGAGGGCATTGTTGCTAAAAGACCATAGTTTCTCAGGTTTTCATCACAATCAAAGCGACCAGTAGTATACCTAAATGAAACATGGATCCACACGTATTATATAGTAAATGTTGGCAAAGTGAGAGTGTGCGAGTAGTATTGTCAAACAAAAGTGCAGGTCAGAGTTTAATTGTTGTTTATGCAGGCGGAGACAGGTGTTTCATGGCTCAAAAACCAAAATGTCCAACTATAACTCAGAAACGGATAAAAAAAAATATCAAAAATACGTCGAAATCCAACTTAAGCCAGGCTAACTACCAATGTCTTTACCCTTGTAATTACTCGCAGCGTATTTATCTAATGGGAATACTTCTAGCCATTACATGTGTTGGACATGTTTGACCGTAGTAATGTTCAACCATTTTTTCCATGATGCGGGAAGAATAAAACGCTCGGAAACTGGCATTGAAGGGCTTAGCAAAATTGCTTCTGGCTTAACATGTAAGCGCAGTATCCAACGTTGCATTCAAATTTCCAAATTAGATTTCGTCTTTCGCAAAATTAGTTGTAAGTAAACGCACGGCGCGTAGCAGGCTGGTAGCATCCATAGCAGTACTGGCGTGTACGCCAGACAGCTTCCCCCTCTCTGTTCCTCCGGCGTAAACACGACGGTACTGCCATACTGGCGAGGGGAAATTTATCCTCCACCCTCCTCTTATTGAACAGGGGCGGCTGGCAGCTAGTCGATGCGCCATGCCACAGTTCCTGAAGGCGCTTCCTCCGAGGTTTGGTTTCGAATCCCCTCTTGGGCATGAATTTTGAGTTTGTCCAAAAAGAAAAAAGTTACGCTGGCAGATTTGCCGCCCCTCGGAAAGTGCCGCCCCATGCAGCTGCACGTTTCGCACGTGCCTTGCGCCGGCTCTGGAACACTAGGGCTTCTTCAGATCAATGTGTATTATATTGAGCACAAATAAATAAATAAATAAAATAATAATAAAAAATGGTCTGTTGTCCGAGGCAGCAGAGAAACAACAGCTCTATTCATTATAGTAGTTTTCCGACAGATAGCAGAAGTGTCATCTGTGCAGACATATATCTTGGCTCATGTGCTGGCCACAAGACGCTTTAATCTGGCTCGTTTGTTAAAGAGAAAAAAAATGTTTCGTTTATTATTCAGACTTCCTTCTATACATGCACCACCAGAGGCTACAGATTGTTGGTAAGTCATAAAAATGGCATCTCATACAGCTTTACAACTTCATCAATTATCAGTTTAATGTTTTCATGAAGTGAATGTTATAAACAGGTAAAATAAAAATTTCTCAACAGTAATATGAAAGTGTTTCCTCTTGTGATTGACTTCAAGTAACCCTGAATTACATTTTCCTGGTCCGATCTTCAACGGACTGGAGGAAACACTTTTTCGACCCTCGCTGAATTCCACTGAATACCCAATTTTCAACGATTTTTCGGCCTTTATTGTATTTCCTTTTCCCAAATTTCGCCTCGTCTATTTCAACGACGATTCCTGGTCCCCTTAACTGTCGAGAATTACTTATCGCGCACTCGATTCACACTTCGCAACAGAAGGAAGACCAATCGACGACCGTACGCGTAGACAAGCAGAAATTTGAGAGAAGTCTTTCGGTCTTTGGATAGGACTTGGAGATCCACATGGCGCAGAAGTCAGAATTAGCGAACCAAGTACCATTCCTGGCAGTTCTCTTGAATGTGCGCTGCACATTGGCATGCGAGTACCCCTACGCACCCTTCGTGTCCTCCAGCAGTGGAATGCCTCCAGCTCTGGGCGAAGCTTGCAGGGGACATGGCATCGTGAGCACTCCATAGAAGATGGAAGCACCCCATGCTGCACTAGCCATGCCTACAGGTCTTTCCTCCTCATACGATAGAATGAAAGCTTGTCCAGTACACATATTTGGCACGCCATTTTTCCAACTCTGAACCATGTATCTAAATTTTTTGTTTCTTTCTTCACTTGTTTCTTTCAGATATTATGAGGAAATAATTTTATGCATTTTACATTATCGATTAATATTTTTTACAGATAATCATTTTACTATCTGTAATGTGAGGAGTATATACTGTTTAGCCCAAACGTAACGACACCCTATTGAATTCGCGACATATTCAGGAAAAAAATTGGCGAATATTTGTTACGAGAAAACCTGCAAATCTCACTGCTGCTGCGCTCGCAGAATTAGCGGCAAATTTGCGGATATTAATTAATATTGTTCCTGCTCTGTGGTTGACGGGTTCTCGGTGAACTCTAGTCCGGTCAGTAAATCACCTAACCTCATGTAAAACTGCCCTCGGAAAGCGCTATAAAACTATAAATTTGATAGATGTTCAACCGCTTCCAAAAATGTTACGCACGGTATGAGTCTTCATGTTTCAGTTTATTAAAAAATATCTCACGGGATGAAGACAAATCTATCTTTTATTGCCCAGATTAATGTCCTGTGTAAAAGAAACTGTGGAATCTAATTTTGAATTAATTCATTTATCAATTTGAGGAACTTTAGTCAGTAGAATATGAAGACTAGTATTAACGGTCAATTTAATTTTTATTTCTGGGGTGCTAGTTAACTTCGGGTACAAAGTCACGGTCATTCAAGAAGTTAACTGCTTATTATATCTGAAGTCACTTAAAAAAAAGTACCAGCACAATAGCTAAAAGTAAGAATAGAGTAGGCGGCATTAGAAACCTATTCTTTCCTTTCAACATTTTCTAAAATAACCCAGAGATGCATAGCTTTAGAAGCAATTTGGCCTATGGAGACTAAATGAGGATAGTTTCTAATAATTTTCATTTAATTTGAAGCTTGATATTGCCACGAGTCTTCCGACGGAACGCGTGGCGCAGTGGTTAGCATGGTCCCCACTCCAAATCCCGCCACTGGCAGAAAAAAATATTTCTTTGTATTTACTATTTCTAGAATGTTCTACACGTTTCTTATCTTTGATGTACTTGCAAGTTCCAGAAAATTCTTTGTATGTATAAAGAGTGGAGCGCTCCAAGCAGGAGTCAGTCTGTACTGAGTGTACGTTTGTGTTAGCAATAAACGTGTTCTAAGTGTAAAGTGTTTGCTCTACTAACGACCAGCCTTCGAATTCTGGAGCACCTGCAGTTTGCAATACGACAATATTACAAACCAGGAGTTTCCTAAACTGGTAAACAATTATCGTAGACGATATCTCAGGCTATTCCTCTTCTGCAATACCTCTGCATCATCGAGGCAGCCTAAGAGCCGTCACTTACACGGACAAGAACCGGAATACAAAGGGTATAGCCGCGGTGGAGTAGCCGAGCGGTCTAAAGCGTCTCGCTGCGAAGCGCGCGGTTGCTCGCCGTGGAGGTTCGAGTCCTCCCTGGGGCATGGGTGTGTGTGTTGTCCTTAGGTTAGTTTACCTAGGTTTAAGTAGTTTGTAAGCTACGGACTGATGACCATGCAGTTTGGTCCGATAGATTTACAAACATTTGAACATTTGAACAAAGGGTATACTGTCTACCTCCGCTCTAAGATCCGTGTCATCAAAAGACTCATGGATGCCAAAACATCAGTAAGCCAGCTGCACATCAGACAACCATCGATGTTCTCAGGAGATGCTGGACAGGACCCAAATAATGTTCAAATGTTTGTACAACTTATGGGACTTAACTACGGGGTCATCAGTCCCTTAAGCTTACAAACTACTTATGAACTAGCTAAGACTAAAGACGACACAAATATCCATGCCCTAGGGGGGATTCGAACCCCCGACCGTAGCAGCCGTGCTGACCGTGACTGGAGCGCCTCAGTCACCTCGGCCACCGCGGCCGGCGAACCCAAATAAATGGCTGAAAGGATTAGACCGAGTCCCCAAGTATAATAGGTGGGATGACATTATGTGCTTGGCAAATGTATATTTCCAACTGAACGGGACAGCCCAGCAGTGGTTTGAAAGTAACGAAGACAAGTTCGATAGCTGGGAAAAATTCCAGAAAGAAGATCAGAGCTACAAATTGAGGAAGCCTTTCTGGAGACCACTAGCAGAAAGTCAGTTTATCAGAAGAGCAATTGAAAAACAGGACTCAGTGACATGGTGAGTCAACACAGTCGTATATACAGAGTGTTTTGGCCCTACGTCACGTAGTCAACACATGATGCAGGCCGATAAAGTTTCACACCTGATGAAGGGCATTGCGGAACACATATATCAAGCTCTTCTATTAAAAGATGTTTTGACGACACAAGAGTTTATCCAATGGTGCCAGAAAATTGAAGAGATGCGACAGAGCAGGGTTGGACGAAAGAAGTACGACAAACTCCCAAATGTAGTCCCTATGGATGAGCATGATTTTGCTTCTCTCATACGATAAATTGTGAGAGAAGAATTACAACAGTTTATGGCAGCCGGGACGGTTGGACCAGGCGAGCTCCAAATTATGGCCATGGATGTCAGTCCTGTAAGTCACGAGGGAGCCGGGAGCTGCTGAGGAAGAGGTATTTCCAACATTAGCGCCTGTCAGCCCCGCCAGTCGCACCCGACGTGAAGAATGGCCTCGCCCTACTATGACTTACGCCGCAGCCGCCAAACGGTAGCTTAGGAACCGACAGAAACGAGCACAACCAACTCCTCCAGCAACTGTGAAACCTCGCAGGAGAACAGATATCTGGAGGACAGAAAACAACACGCGATTGTGTTTTCACTGTGGCCTTCCCGGACATGTCGTATGATACTGTAGGGAGAGAAGACGAGTATTTGACAATTATTATGCCGCAAGACGCCAACCATCGGAGCAGTCATTTCAACGGCACTCAACTGCAGATGATTACTGTCGACCTATGGGACGAAGCCCGTCGCCGTATCCTGGACGTGGTCGCTCCCCAACAGGCCGCCGCCGTTCACCGTCGCCTTACAGAGATACCAGCCGCTCGTCTAGCCGCCATGTTTAGGAAAACAAGGCGAGGCGACCATCTACGGAGGTGAGGCCACCGCAGATGAAAATCCTCCATGGACGAAAGTCGTTAAGATGTCGGGAAATCTGATTGACGTCATCATCGACGGCCAACCTGTCCGGGCAGTAGTCCATTCAAATGCTTCATTCTCTGAACTGTCGAGTGACTACCGCCACAAACTAAGAAAGATAATGTTTTGCGATACAAGAGCAACTCTGCTGAAGGTCGCAAATGGAAAATACGTCCGACCGGCATGAACAAGTGTCGCAAGGATAACTAACAACAACAGGACGCAGCCTTTCGAATTTGTCGTTATAAAATAATGTAGACATGACCTCATCTCGGAAGGGACCTCCTTTAGGCATCCCAGACTGTCACTGACTGTGGAAGATCTGAGCTACAAATTGAGGAAGCCGTTCTGACGAGTACACGTAACATGTACTTCCCTGGGAGGTTCTTTGCTGTCGAGAACGTTGAGATCCCGGCGTTAACAATGAGAAGAGTTCCAGGCAGCAGCAGAGATGACCAGTTGAACGGTGAAGTGATTGTCAGTCGCAAAAAGCTAACGAGTATAACAAAGGAATTCTACATAACTGATAAGCAATTATGGTAGACGATATCTCAGGCAATTCCTCCTCTGTGATCGGAGCTAACTATCGAAATACATTAATAAGGTTACAGGAGGGTGGGAAATGTCACCGGGAGTCATCCAAGAAGGTGTTTTCGCCAGAGTACACGTCATTGAAGATGAGACAGTAACACTTGTAGATTATATTTAACTACAATAAGTAACAAGTCATACATCTTTTCACACTCTTTTAATGACATGTTGAGTTATAATTTGTGATCTGAATTTGAACAACTGTTACCCACCAAAGCTTACATGTTTGATCGAAACTCGATTAGGTATAAAGAGACGTAAAACACTGACATTTTTATGAGGCCAATGACAGAACCCAGAAATACATGATAAATGTGGCACTGTATCAGGGATTGCATTAAGCTGATATTGTTGCTAAGAGGTAACCACTAAAGGTATGTAATATAGTGCAACTATCAGGTTTCAAACGCCATAAAGTTGCGGAATTGAACACAGTACCTATACGAATTAACTAAGCACAGTCAGATGTCACATATTTAATATATTCATAAATGCGTTATAATGGGAACTGAAACGGAGATACAACTTTTTTTTCAGCTTGGACTCGAACCCGGCACCATTCACTGTTTGTATTATAGATACGAATAGAGATAATATTTTCGTTGTCTCTTCACCATTAGTGAAATTTGCACATGTTTTGCTCGAAGTAACGCAACGAATAATTTTGTGCTGTCTGCGACTGCAACGCGGAGATGGCCGCGCAGACTGATTCGCCATGTCGCGGATTGTGCAGTAGCTTCCGTAGAAGGTTCGACTCTGTTCTCAGGCATAGGTGTGTGTGTGTTATCCTTAGAAAAAGTTATTCAAAGTAATGTGTAAATTTCAAATGTTCAAATGTTTGTATAGCTTATGGGACTTAACTACGGGGTCATCAGTCCCTAAACTTACAAACTACTTATGAACTAGCTAACACTAAGGACGGCACAAATATCCATGCCCGAGGGGGGATTCGAACCCCCGACCGTAGTGGACGTGCAGACCGTGACTGGAGCGCCTCAGTCCCCTCGGCCACCGCGGCCGGCTGTGTAAGTTTAGGGACCAATGAGTTTAGCAGTTTGGTACCATTAGACTTTACACACATTTCTGACTTTCGTTGTGACAGTTAGCAGGTAAATTAAAGGAGTGACGAAAGGAACTGATAAGATACAACTTTCTGAGAATAAATTGAAACTGATTTCAAAGCAGTTACAGTTTTGGAAAGTTTCCAACTTACAACTATGTGAACAAGGCCTTATCACAGAAAACGCAATGTCATTGCCATACTGATGGACGACGGAAATTTCTCGCAACAGGAAAGAGTAGTAGCAGCTTTTGCATGAAAAGCACGCCTTGTCCTCAAATTTATTCAGTTTAGTAACTTAATGCAATGTATTTAAATGGCGCAGAGCTAAATTTATTTCCGTGTTCGGACATAGGCCTTGTAAACTGATACTCATGCAAATGTGTTATATGTCTCTTTATACCTAATCGAGTTTGATCGAACAAGTAAGATTTGATTGGTTAACGGTGTGTTCAGAGTCAGATCACGAACAATAACTCATCATGTCATTAAATGAGTGTGAAAAGGTGTATGACTTGTCACTTAGTGTAATGAAATTTAATTTACAAGTTACTGTTTCGTCTTTGATAACGTGAATTCCAATATTTTTTTGTATGACAGCATTGGTTTACATCTAGTCTGATTGCCATGAGGTGCAATGTTCTCTAGTGTCTTTTGTGGTACCAATGATGTGTAGTCAATGACTGTACTGTGCAGGGGTGTGATGACCTGTGACACAGCTATGCTATGTTGGTTGCAGCCAACACATTGGAATTCAGGGGTGACCCACTTTTTTGTGTGAAGTGTACATTATCACAGTGCATTTGCCATTGATACCACGAGGTACAAATAAATAAACACGATACTAGATTCTAGCTCTCGCTGAGGTCCACAGAATGTTCCTGTGACACATCTTAAGATAAATCTGCAGTGGCCTCAAAACTGATTAATGCCACACAAAGTAAGTGGTATCAAAATTTTAAAAACTGACAGACTGCTTATTATACCCATATAAATCGCTAATTAAAATCACTGTTGCAATCATTATTCGCAATGGATTAGTGAATGTACATACGTAATAGTTTTAATAAGGCCACCCAAAAACAGAATGTAAAGTTACATTAAAATTAACTGAGAAGACGACGCCTGATATGCCTCATAAGAAGTGACTGCTGCTGGGTTTATCATGTATAAGAATAACTCAGGTTCGCACTTGCGTAGCTTGCTTACTCATAAAAGTGATAAAACTGCTGGAGGCGTGCCCTTTGTAAACACCCAAAGATTAAGTAAACGAAGGAAAGACCGACCAAAGTCCACCGCCATTACACTCGTACCGCAATCTTTCAAAAGCATCAGGTAACTATACTGAGGCTTTACTGTCTGATCCTTGTCGCCTCTAGAGGCAATGTGCAAGGTACACGGCACTGAGCTTCGTGAACTTTGTAACTACTAATTATGTAGCATCCAGCACAAAAACATATTGCGCAACGATTTTCACATTACTCTCCTAAATACAATACTGGCCATTAAAATTGCTACACCAAGAAGAAATGCAGATGATAAACGGGTATTCATTGGACAAATATATTTTACTAGAACCGACATGTGATGATTACACTTTCACACAATTTGGGTGCATAGATCCTGAGAAATCAGTACCCAGAAGAACCACCTCTGGCCGTAATAACGGCTTTGATACGCCTGGGGATTGAGTCAAACAGAGCTTGGATGGCGTGTACAGGTACAGATACCCATGCAGCTTCAACATCATACTACAGTTCATCAAGAGTAGTGACTGGCGTATTGTGACGAGCCAGTTGCTCGGCCACCATTGAACAGACGTTTCCAATTAGTGAAGGATCTGGAGAATGTGCTGGCCAGAGCAGCAGTCGAACATTTTCTGTATCCAGAAAGGCCCGTACAGGACCTGCAACATGCGGTCGCGCATTATCCTGCTGAAATGTAGGGTTTCACAGGGATCGAATGAAGGGCAGAGCCACGGGTCATAACACATCTGAAATGTAATGGTCACTGTTCAAAGTGCCGTCAATGCGAAAAAGAGGTGATCGAGACGTGTACCAATGGCACCCCATACCTCACGCCGGATGATACGCCAGAATGGCGATGACGAATACACGCTTGCAATGTGCGTTCACCGCGATGTCGCCAAACACAGATGCGACCATCATGATGCTGTAAACAGAACGTGGATTCATCCGAAAAAATGACGTTTTGTCATTCGTGGACCCAGGTTCGTCGTTTCGTACACCATCGCAGGCGCTCCTGTCTGTGATGCAGCGTCAAGGGTAACCACAGCTATGGTCTCCGAGCTCATAATCCATGCTGCTGCAAACGTCGTCGAACTGTTTGTGCAGATGGTTGTTGTCTTACAAATGTCCCCATCTGTTGACTCAGGAATAGAGACGTGGCTGCACGATCCGTTACAGCCATGCGGATAAGATACCTGTCATCTCGACTGCTAGTGATACGAGGCCGTTGGGATCCAGCTTGGCGTTCTGTATTGCCCTCCTGAACCCACCGATTCCATATTCTGCTAACAGTCATTGGATCGCTACCAACGCGAGCAGCACTGTCGCGATACGATAAACCGCAATCGCGATAGGCTACAATGCGACCTTTATCAAAATCGGAAACGTGATGGTACGCATTTCTCCTCCTTACACGAGGCATCACTACAGTGTTTCACCAAGCAACGCCGGTCAACTGCTGTTTGTGTATGAGAAACCGGTTGGAAACTTTCCTCATGTCAGCACGTTGTAGATGTCGCCATCAGCGCCAACCTTGTGTGAATACTCTGAAAAGCTAATCATTTGCATATCATATCATCTTCTTCATGTATGTTAAATTTCGCGTCTGTAACAAGTCACCTTCGTGGTGCTACAATTTTAATGGCCAGGAGTGTATGTGGAGATTAAAACAACAAGGATCATTGATCACATATAAGCTGGAGTACACAAAGAGTATTCGGTGCTACTAAATTGCTTTGCAGCTATTTAGTCACACGTTAAAAATGAATGCTTACTACAGGAGAAGTCCAAACATTTGTCCAGATGCATCTAGAGAGACCTGACGTCGTCGCTGCATTAACTTTGCACCCTCTCAATTATACACACATCTTCAGAAAAAATAACAGAACACCTTGAAAGACTAGAGACAGGAACTATCAATAAAATTATTCTGGGTATGAAACCGCGTCGTCATTTTATAAATTCCACCGACGTTTCGGCCACTGTTGCAGGCGGCCTTCATCAGGGTCAGTCAGACACAGACCCTGATGAAGGCCGCCTGCAACAGTGGCCGAAACGTCGGTGGAATTTATAAAATGACGACGCGGTTTCATACCCAGAATAATTTTATTGATAGTGACAACAGCCGCGGAAGCCTATGTTCGCATAGAGACAGGAAGTTTATATTCACAGGACAAGTTCATTAATACACTTCTGGCCATTAAAATTGCTACTCCACGAAGATGACGTGCTACACACGCGTTGCCTGGTGAAACGTTGTTGTGATGTCTCGTGTAAGGAGGATAAATGCGTTCCATCACGTTTCCGACTTTGATAAAGGTGGGATTGTAGCCTATCACGATTGCGGTTTATCGTATTACGATATTGCTGCTCGCGTTGGTCGCGATCCAATGACTGTTAGCAGAATATGGAATCGGTGGATTCAAGAGGGGAATACGGAACGCCGTGCTGGATCCCAATGGCCTCGTATCACTAGCAGTCGAGATGACAGGCTTCTTGCCCGCATGGCTGTAACGGATCGTGCAGTCACGTCTCGATCCATGAGTCAACAGATGGGAACGTTTGCAAGACAACAACCATGTCCACGAACAGTTCGACGACGTTTGCAGCAGCATGGACTATCAGACAATCAGCTCGGAGACATGGTTGTGGTTACCCCTGACACTGCATTACAGACAGGAGCACCTGTGATGGTGTATGCAATGACGAACCTGGGTGTACAAATGGCAAAACGTCATTTTTTCACATGAATCCAGGTTCTGTTTACAGCATCATGATGGTCACATCTGTGTCTGACGACATCGCGGTGAACGCACATAGCAAGTGAGTATTCGTCATCGCCATACTGGCGTATCACTCGGCGTGATGGTATGGAGTGCCATTGGTACACGTCTCGGTCACCTCCTGTTCGCATTGACGGCACTTTGAACAGTGACCATTACATTTCAGATGTGTTACGACCCGTGGCTCTATCGTTCATTCGAGCACTGTGAAATCCTACATTCCAGCAGGATAATGCACGACCGCAGTTTGCAGGTCCTGTACGGGCCTTTCTGGATACAGAAAATGTTCGACTGCTGCTCTGGCCAGCACATTCTCCAGATCCTTCACCAATTGAAAACGTCTGGTCAATGGTGACCGAGCAACTGGCGTGTCACAATACGCCAGTCACTACTCTTGATGAACTGTAGTATGATGTTGAAGCTGCATGGGCATCTGTACCTGTACACGCCATCCAAGCTCTGTCTGACCCAATGCCCAGGCGTATCAAGGCCGTTATTACGGTCAGAGGTGGTTGTTCCGGGTGCTGATTTCTCAGTATCTATGCACCCAAATTGCGTGAAAATGTAATCACATGTCAGTTTAGTATACTTGTCCAACGAATACCCGTTTATCATCTGCATTTCTTCTTGGTGTAACAATTTTAATGGCCAATAGTGTGTATATAAATGAATATCTTGGTTTAACGCCTTCCCATATGTATTATTCCTCATCGGTGTTTTTTTGTGGGTACACCATATCTCCCGTATTACTTATCCAAAAATTCAAGGTTTCGTTCTCCACTATGGACGAAAAATACACAGATAATTTAAAGTTATTGTTTTCACAAAAAACTTTATTTTGAGAAAGTTTGTACTGTTCGTACCAAGGAGGTTAGAATAAAGGGAGATGGCATTGGGCTGTATGAATAAAATGGAGTATCTACTTTATACTCTGGATTCTAGAGAACATACTCAGATTCGCATGAATAAAGTGAGTCCACAGTCGGAGAATATACTTCAGCGGAGTATGTTCTCGGCGTGAGTAACGGGGTGGGAGAAGTTGTTCACAACAGAGAACATTCTCCAATTTCGTATGAATAAAACTGCAGAAGTTTCTCATGACGGGAGAACATTCTCAGATTTCTGGAGTGAGCTCTATCGCATACTCCGTGCTGAGTAACTTCTATTAAGGTTACGTTTTACTGAGGTTTATAATAAAAATGACACAAATTTTGTTACTTAGAAGGCAAAAGCAAGTTCCTTTATATGTAGCCTTTAAGAAATACGAGGCGATCTATAAACTTAATACAAATAAAAACATTTTGTTGACGAGTATCTTCCTTCGGAAAAATCGTGTGACACTTCCAGCATTTTATTCAGTGACGAGAGTGATGTAAGAGGTGTTTTCATTACCGACATAAAAATGAAACACAAATGGATTCAGCTGCGTGTTTACTCATTTGTTTGGCGTGTATATTTACAGGCGTGTTTACTCATTTGTTTGGCGTGTATATTTACAGTTGTAAACAGTCACGTAGCAAAATAATATTGTTTTAAAATAGAGTCTATTAGTAAGACCTTATGCTGTTAGTTCCAACTAAAGTGTATCCCAGGACTTCACAGTTTCTATCACAAAATAAATATTGCTGCAATAATACCAGGTAGGCCTACTGAAGTACTGTTTCTATCCAAACCGGTTGGCTATTTATGATGCGTTTTCTGACTTCGTAATCGTAACTTCTGAAGTAAGTAAACACGACAGGAAAATTAATAACTGATTAATTACATACCTAGCAGCGTGTTTCTTGTTCAAAATCGTATGGCCTAACGCTTATGAGCAAACCATTGGGTGTCATATTTAACAAGGCCTATCTCATGTTAGAACACTCCTACAGCATTCCACGCTGTAACAGATGAATATGTGATCCATTCTTATTATATCGTTCGCAAATTGTGCTAACCCTATTTCATTAGCAAACGAGTTTCTCGCGTGACGAAAACTTTTGTATCGCCAGCATTTTCATAAAAAGTGCATATTTAGTCTTAATAATATGCTCCTTCACAACAAACTAATATCTAAACACAGTCCAGTTCTTTCTGAACACGTCGATGCCTACTCCATATTTGTACACTTAATAATTTGCCTGATTGGGCTAGTTTAAAGAAATACACGATTGGACAGCTGATCTGTGGCGGACATGACACACGGAGAACTTACTCAAGTAGGAGGGGAGGTAGCGAGAATGAACTACCTGCTCACAGCATATGCTTCGAAGTTTTTATTCATACGAATTTGAGAACTTACCAGAAAACGTTCTTTTGCTCTGAGAATCTTCTCTGGAGCATGTGCTCTTTTTTATTCATACTACCCATTATCTATGCCGAGCACATACGTCAGTTGAAGCCTGTCCGCCATCTTGGTCAGTTTTGGAAAGCTATTTTTCCGTTAAAACTATGCTTTAAGTCGACCCTCTTACTGTCAGTGCATTGAACTGGCAGGCACTGCAAAGTATGTACTTTCAAACATTATACTTCCTTGAATAAATAGTGATAAATATTCATCACAATGTATTTGGAAACTTAATTTGCTCTCATTTAACAAGTTGTACATCACGGAAAAACCGTCGGACGTTTTATTCCTGTTTTAAGTGACGTTGAACATTAGATCTACAATACGTTCAAATGTTCAAATGTTTGTTAAGCTTATGGGACTTAACTACGGGGTCATCAGTCCCTAAACTTACAAACTACTTACGAACGAGGACGGCACAAATATCCATGCCCGAGGGGGGGATTCGAACCCCCGACCGCAGTGGCTGTGCTGACCGTGACTGGAGCGCCTCAGTCACCTCGGCCACCGCGGCCGGCTCTACAATACGAACACTTCTCTAAAACTTAGCGATATGGCAGAGGCAGGCTTCACTTTTGCAGCTTAAGGTCTTCTACGTGTATTCTAATCTCCTTGGTTCGTACAATCTTAAGTTGCTACCCGGCGAACGATCGTAACTGGGACTTTTTCAACACAGCCATATTCGTTACTGTTTATATTACAATTGATATAACGGGAAAAATACGTGCAATCAGATGGACTTTTATTAAATTTACAATGTTGTTTGGCAGTCTACAAAGTTTTATTATCACAAATAATATAATATTCATAACTACCGACTAGTAAACAACCAAACGCATGAAGTGATACTGACGTGAAAATTCTTGCTTGTCCGTGATTTGAGAAATCCCTATTTCCCAGAAGAACCCCGAAACTACTTGTTACCTGCAAGTTTTGAGCGCCACAGACGGCTTTCGAAAGATGTACAACTAATCGTCGCTTTCGACATTACGAGTACAAGTTACAGGATGGTATTTTTCGTAAAAACACGGACATTAAGTTAAACGGCACCAGCTGCATTGAATAAATGCTATGTTTCTACATACGCAAGGTTTCTTGAGGTTTTTCTTGTAAAAACAAACCTCGCAAACATTTTTGGAAACCTCTTTTTCATCCGATAATTTCGAAGCAAACCATGCATAACGCAGCATTTTCTTAAATATGGGCGCTGGGTCATACAGGAGGCCTATAGAGTGTATTTTAATAGTGTTTTCACGAGAAACAATGATTCTCAGGAGGGATGACCGAACTCCATATAGTCAGTCAGGAAGCTGTCCAGTGGTTAAAGGAGTTGGACTTGGCTCTGTGACAGAGATATGTTTTATCTTATTAATTAGACACTAGTATATCTTACTAAAGTATTATATGTAGCTGACATTATACCATACGATATATATATATACAATTTTTCTTTCTCTTTCGATGAAATAAAACAATTTTGAAGACGCTTAATGAAATGTTTAACTTGCCTGTAGAAATAATCATCGCACAGTTGGCAAACTGGTGTGCATTTCAGAGGTACGAGTTTAACTGTACATTTATTTATTTATTAGCCCTTGGAAGCTTACTAGCTGCATAAGGCATCCCCCATATTACATACTTTTTATATTCATTATATTGCATCATTGTACAAATCAGGCTACAATCTTTTCATACTAACACAGAGCATACTCAGTAGCCCTACTTGTATATTTACACATTACTGAAACATAAATTTTATCTATGTACAGAGGTTACAATTTGTTATAATCATTCAATACAATACATAGGGCTCTCCTGTATAATTAAACTTACATAGTATTTCTTAAGTTCACAAGTCATTCTTATTGCACCATATTCTTATATATATTCTTTGTTTAGTTTAATAATATATATTTTATAATTTACTGTTATGAAAGTACATCCTATAATTAACGATGTACCAACTTGCTAATGAAAAGAAGAAGAAGAAAAAAAAGAGGTTGAAATGGCCATGCATATATTTGACGACCGACCAAAATTATCTTGCTATTTTCTCAATAACACTTGAGAAGTACGCGCTACTGCTTACATATTTTGTTGTCCTCATGGAGTACTAAGGGTGTACGAAGTTTGCAGTAAATCCGCGTTGCCGCGGCGGATTAGCCGCACGTACTGGAACGTCGTGTTGTGGTGCGCGCGGCCGTCCGCTGCCGGGGGTACGAATCTCCCCCTCAGGCATGTATGTTTGTGTCGTCTTTAGTATAAGGTAGTGCATAAGTAGTTCGTAAGTTTAGGGACTGATGACCCCGCAGTTAAGTCCATTAGACCTTACAAACATTTGAACATTTGAAATCTGCATTCCAAATGTCGTGGACTCCCCTTGTTAGTTTAGGCGACCGATATAAAAATAATATAGAAGGTGCTAGGTATTAACAATCTGTTTTACTAACATGAATCACGTCGGCAGCTGTTGCGGTTGTTTCCATATTTATCACACGATTTCGGTTATACACGTCGATGTAACGCCGAAAAGTACACAAATAATTGAACTAACAGGCACGATAGCTCTTGCAGTTGTTTTGATTCTTTACGCAAGCGTAGTTTATCATGAGATTCCTGATTCACACGTCGATGCACAATAGCTGTTGGAATTGTTCACTTCGTTCAAGCAAACATTGTGTACTCCGCCAATGAACTAAATTTTGAAAAAGAAACAAGTTTTCATAGAAATAAAATAAACATGAAAAAGTCAATATCAGGCCTTTACATGTTTCACAGTTAATCATATTGTATTTAATTATATAAATTTTATAACAATGAGACTAATATTTGTTACTACTATTCAATGTTTATTATCTTTTATAAATATGTACTTGCATCTCCCTCTTCTCCATTACTATCCTACATATCTGTGACTGACCAGGTAAGAGTGTGAATTATTCGCAAGGGTCAACTAGTAATATTTATTTTGTTAAATTTACAGTTATAAATGATATGTCAAATGAAAGAGCAACTCTAACAGTTTCGTTTGGCACCAGTTCACATGCGCAGCGCACAGTGTTTCTGCTGCAATCCGCTAGATAGCAGTAGTAGCAAAGATGGCGAGTAGTGAATGGAAAGCATTTTGTGTTTTGCATTTTGCAAAGACCGAATCTGTTGTTCCTGTGCAGCGTGCGTTCCAGCTGAAGTTCGGTTGTGATCCTCAAAGTGATAACAACATTCATAGATGGTATCATCAGTTTCAAGAGACCGACTGCCTTTGTAAAGGGAAGAGCATGGGATGACCAGAGTTAGTGAAGATGGTCAAATGTTTGTATAGTTTATAGGACTTAACTACGGGGTCATCAGTCCTTAAACTTACAAACTACTTATGAACTAACTAATACTAAGGACGGCACAAATATCCATGCCCAAGGGGGGATTCGAACCCCCGACCATAGTGGCCGTGCAGACCGTGACTGGAGCGCCTTAGTCCCCTCGGCCACCCCAGCTGGCAGTTAGTGAAGAGACTGTTGAGCGAGTGAGAGCTTCATTCACTTGTAGCCCAAAGAACCAGTCCAGAAAGCTAGTCGTGAATTCAAGTTCCTGTGTCAACTGTTTGGAAAGTTTTAAGAAAATGTGTACAACTAAGTCCTTACTGTTTACAGTTCTTATAGGCTCTAAAGCCAACAGACCACTTTGCAAATGACATTTGTTTCATGATGATGACTATTTTCTGGATCATGTTGTCTTCAGTGATGAATCGACCTTTCACCTTAGTGGCCATGTTAACACTCACAATGTGCGCATCTGGGAGCTCAGAAAATTCTCACGAAATGGTACAAATACAGCGAGATTCCCCTAAGGAGACTGTTTTTTTTGTGCCGTATCCTGGTGGAAAGTTTACAGGCCTTTCTTTTTTGGCACTTCTTACCTTGATATACTAGAGCAATGGCTCTCCCTCCAGTTGGAAGAATATGGGACAGAGAACTTCATTTACCAGCATGACGGTGTGCCATAGCGAAGTACACAATTGGTTGAATGTCACTGTACCCGAGTAATGTATAGGCTGCAAGGGGCCCAGTGACAAGGCTTGCTTTGCAAGGCCTCCACATTCACCTGACCTAACGCCATTTGATTTTTTCCTTTGTACGTGCCTCTACTGCCAGCTGATCTCCACGAATTAAGAAAGCGGATTTTAGCAGCTATTGCTAGAATCACTGAAGACACACTTAGCAACATTTGGTAAGAACTTGGCTATAGAATTGATGTGTGTCGTGTGACAAATGGTGCTCACATTGAACATTTATAAGATTCTTGGTAAAACTTTGAGTTTCTTTTTCATTTGACATATCATTTACAATTGTAAGTTTAATATAATAAATATTATACAGCATTAAAATCCCAATATTTCGTTATAAACACTCTGTATTCTGAAAAAATGGTTAGACACCTAGGTTCAGCAAGTTTCCTGTTATGAGGTGAACCTAAGCTCTTCCTTGCCTAGTAGCCACAGGGTCTACCATGTATTCTGATAATTTCTTGCATGTGCGTTGGCACAGAGGTATCTTTCTCTATTGTGTTGTCATCAATTTATACAAGGCACAAATGGTGTACTGTGGTGCAGCCGTCCACACTGCGTGCACCTGGTTCCTAAATTTATCTGTGGTGGTTGACATTACTGCAGTGCCTGCTCCTGTAATTTCGCCATATCGCACACATTTTCGACTGGCGTCAAGTCTGGTGATCTGGCAAGAGAAGGCAAAATGTTTGACATCCTGTAACACCAAACAGGTATGTAAACGAGCAGCAACATGTGGTCGTGCATTGTAGTGGTGAAAAATGGCCCCTGGTGTGTTGTGCAGTAAGTCGAATATCAGCACACACTCCAGAGTTTCATTCTGGAAACATCCCTTAGGTTGTGGCTCCACCATATCCTTTATTCCAGGAGTGCTCGACCTGCAAGTTTCGTAGGAGAACTTCTGAAAAATTTGGAAATTAGGAGGTGTGGTACTGGCAGAAGTAAAGTTGTGAGGCGGACCGTGAAGCACGCCAGGTTAGGTCAGTCGGTAAAGCAATTGCCTGCGAAAAGCAAAGGTTCCAGTTTCGAATCCTGGTTCTGGCACGCAATTTTAATCTGCCAGGAAGTTTCATATAAGCGCACTCCGATGCAGAGTGAACGTTTCATTCTGACAACTATTGCTGTTTATCTATGAGATCCAGAGAGCTGTAAGTACAAGATCCCAGGAAGATGCTACGTTTCTTGACTTCTGCAACGTCATCGATATAATTCTGCACTGTCGACTGATGAACAAAGTGCGAGCATATGAAATATCTGACCAACTGTGAGACTGGATTGAGGCGTTTCTAGTTAACAGAACGCAACGTTACTATCAACGGAGAGAAGTCTTCAGAAATTAATGTATGTCAAGTGCCCCAGAACAATGTTTGTTGCTGTTCACATTACATATAAATCGATGTCTTAGATACATATGGAAATTCAATGAGGCTTTCCAGGGACGATGTTTTAATTCATCGAGAATTTGCGACACTAGAAAAGGGTGGCAACATCCAGGATGAAATGCAGTGTATTGACGCAGGGTGTAGGGAATGGCAATTGAACCTCATCAAGTGTAAAGTGCGGCATGTACAAAGAAAAAAATATAGTTCATTAAATAACTACAGAATAACAGGACAAACACTGGAAGCAGTAAGTTCCATAAAATATCTGGGAGTAGACGTATGGGGCGATCTGAAATGGAACAATAACATAAAATCAGCTGTGCATAAGACAGATGCCAGAGTGTGATTCATTTGATAAAGCCGCGGCGGAGCGGCCGAGCGCATTGTTCCGATGAATGTGGCTGCTCCCCGTCGGGGGTTCGAATCCTCCTTCAGGCATGGATATTTGTGTCGCTTTTAGTATAAGGTAGTTCATAAGTAGTTTGGAAGTTTAGGGACTGATGACCCCACAGTTGAGTCCCATAAGATTTAGAAGCATTTTTTCAGTTTGTAGGAATGTTACTCAACACGCATGTTTGCATTCACCAGTAGGCTTGTGACACGAAAACGAACAAACCCTTGAATTTCTTCCGTGGCTATTGATTTTGAACATTAGATGAATCCTCAGAAAATGAAGTCCATCAATAAAGGACGTAAGTTACAAAGCTCAACTTCAGGCAGCGTTTGAGTATTGCTCATCAGTCTGGGATCCTTACTAGGTAGGGTTAATAAACAACATAGAAAAGACCCAATGGACAGGAGAGTGCTTTGTTATTGACTCATTTAGTAAGCATGAAAGCGTCACAGAGATAATTAAGAAACTTCAGTTACAGACGCTCGGAGTGTGATGTTCTTTATTGCAGTACGGGCTTCTGCTAAAGTTCCAAGATCATATGTTTCTTGAAGAGTCAACCAGATATTGGTTCCTCCTACGTATATCTCGCAAAGTGACCACAAGGATAAGATCAGAGAGATTAGGGCCAGCATAGAGACACAAAGACAATCTTTTTTCCCGCAAACCATATGTGACTGGAATTGGAGGAAGTGACAATGGTACATAAAGTACCCTCCACCACATGCCACGAGGTGGCTTGTGAGGAATTATTGTAGATGTAGACGACAAATCAGACAACAGTGCTATCAACAGTAAATAATAATGCGCTGTGTCATTGGCAACGAACTCCTGCAAATCAGTATGATCGAAGTCTCCAGACTGCTACCAACTGCAAAAAAGAAGAGGGGGTGGGAAGGTTCTCGGAAAAATTTAAATATGAAACTTACTGGCAGATTGAAATTATATGAGAATGACAGTACTTGGTAGTTTGTACTTGCAACAAACTTTAAACATAATTTCATACCTGTATTAAACTTTTCTCGCAGACAACCACATCAAAATAATGAAAGGAAAAAAGTTTCTCGCTTACTACTTTTCTGCTATTCATGGAGCAAAACTATTGGATTCGGTATAATGTTACAATTTATAATTTCTACACTACCCACAGGAAATTTTGCAGTCAGAATACACACTTAAAGCCGAATGTACGTTCGAAATTGTATCACAGTACGACACGTAGTCCATGAGATATGAGGACATAAGGAGTAACGTTAATGGAAAACCGCCCCATCAAGCATCACGTTTTAATCTATTACATTTTTAGTACTAACCAGATTCGCAACAGATTTTACCGACATACAGCACTTATACAAATCAATATATTCCTGCAAAATTTTAAAATTGTACAACATTTGTATAATAATAATAAATCTGTAAATGTAGGCCTGTCGCTGTTCGCTTCAATCTTCGAAACTACTGGACCAATTTTCATGCGCTTTTCACAGGTAATATGAGCGAAGTTTGGTTCAGGATCTAGGCATGATTTCATCAAAGTAGAATCACGAAGTGTTTTCATAGACCGTTATGTCCGTCTGTTCATCTATTAGAAATCACTTCTCCAAAACTACTTATGAATTTGCATGGTTTTTTCTCAGGTTACTTCAGCGTACCTTGGGACAACATATAAACTTAGTTACATAAAAATCGGACCACGGAAAGAAGAACACCACACTTCAACGTTTTTCATTGACAATCGTCATGTCTATCTTTCTCTTTCATCACCAAAACGAACTGACGAATTTTCAGGGGTTATTCACAGGAAATGTGAGGGTATTTTGCGGTTACACAAACGCTTCAATTCACAAAATTGGATCAGAAAAAGTAAGATATCACAATTTAAACATTTCTCTAAAAGCAATCACATTTGTCTATTTGGAGAGAGTAATATGCAATAGTACTAAATGAACATTCATGGGAGTATCACAGAGAAATAGAGAATATCCTGGGGCAACATATAGGCTTCAAAATCAGATAAGGAAAGTAAAACATATCGTAAATTGAAGTTTTAGGTGTATTTCATGCTTGGAAAGAATGAAATAATACAGCAAAGAACTAATAGATAGCACTGCGGGTGTTTGTGTGAAATTCGGCGCAGTGATCGAATTATCACCCTTTGAAAATACTACTTACTCTTTGACTTTTCAAATTTAGCATATGGCTGAAAATCGTTTTCTTGTGAGCTATGTTCTACGAAATATGATTCAAAGCAATGAATATTAGACTGACACAATTCTCACTGTGTTTAATGCCTTTATTTACCTACGATATCACAGTCTAACTTATATGTACAACTGCTATGAAAGTTTACGTCTCACACTTGGAGCGACAATAGCGCATCTAACGGAAAGAGAGCTAACCGTAAGAATAATAATTGATTTCAATGATATTTCTACATTTCAGCTACCTATGCCTCAGCCCATTATCCAGAGATATGAATGATCATGAAATAAACGTTTTAAATGGCGAATACAACTGATGTATGATGTAAGCTACATCACATTCATGAAGATATGCCTACTTCTAACACGTTTTGCAAAAGTATTAAGAAACAATTACTGACACATTTTCATGCAATTTTCACAGGAAATTTAAGCTATAGGCATGATTTCATCAAAACCAGATCACGGGAAAAAAATACATTGAAATCTTAAGTGTTTCCAGTAACTGTCTGTTCGTCTATTAGAAATACCTAAACTCCTAAACTACTTTACAGATATGCAGGGAACAACTTCGTTTCATAAGGGTGGAATCAGGGAAATTGTTTTAGATGTAGGTTATACTTGAAGTATGCATTGCATAGTACAGCAAACAACCGATAGAGGCCCTGAAGTGCACCATAGAACTAATAAACACCTCTGCTACATAATAAGTATGTGGAAGCGAACGTCTGTGACAGAATTAAGCAATTTTATGTCTACGAATACCAGCAAACATTGAATATAGTGTTA
This sequence comes from Locusta migratoria, assembly GCA_026315105.1. NCBI lineage: Eukaryota > Metazoa > Arthropoda > Insecta > Orthoptera > Acrididae > Locusta > Locusta migratoria. The sequence goes on from CM048744.1 coordinate 671,434,786, forward strand.
CTGATTTCGCTTTGTGTATTAAATACTTAATAACATTTCTTTGCTTATTTTGGCACGTTTCACTTTTGTATGAAAAACTATATGAAGATACATCGTTTTGGACAATGACTTTTACTTACATTTGACATTTTGGCTAGGACAACTGAGTTTATTGACAGAGCGATCCAACAAGGATTCTATTATTACTGACTGAGATCCGGAACCCTAAAATGTCATGATACACACAGGCCCTCCTTCAACAACTGTTACCAAGCACGGGCATATAAGATAGTTTATAATATTAAAATTATCATTTCTAATGCTATTATCATCAGTTATAATTTTATTATTATTATATCCAGGGAAGCTCACAGATCTGTTCCAAGTTATCAATAACGAGGCAGTTGCAAAAACTACACTGCTGAATACATTGATAACTTATGATACACATTCTTCTTAGTTATGTTTGTTAATGACACATTTTTAGCAAAATCCATACAAATTGCTTCCATCTTCTTGGTTTTCATAGCTTTATGCCTTTCATATCTTTTGCACTGGAAGGATCTTTCGACTTTTCTTTTGCAAAGAAAATTCATGGTTGTTAACTTCTTAATTTCTTCTTTACCTTTTTCTGGAGAGAGTGCTTTTAATTTGGCTGACAATTCACCACAAAGAGTGCACGTGTCACTAAGTGGGTATCTGAGGGATATGTTGAAATTTGTGTTCATAATCCATCTATAGGTTTTTATTGGAAACATCAAATGTATGATAAAGTCCCTTAAACATCAGAAACATTTTCTTGACACTAAAATCTTCAGGCAAATAGGTCTTTCTTGAGTCTTTTAAGCTGTAATGGCATTGTTGACCATTAAAACTGCTTATATGACTATATACCAACGACCTTGTAGATTCGTCAAGCTTCCTGGGAAGATTTGTGTGTTTACCCCTCTTGTCTAGTGGTGCAAAACTAGTTCGTTTCAAGCTCTTCTGTATATATTGTAATTTGTTTTTTGTGAGACCTTATATTGCACAAAAAGCTTTTGAACAAACTGGTACATCACGCTTACTGTCACCCCTACAGTAATTCTGACTCTATACGCAACTGAAGCATCTCGTAATTTCGTGTTTTCTTCTGTCTGACATGGTCGCCTTCTGTTACCACACAGAACTGTAATAAAACCAGCCAAATGAGTATTCTGATCGTTATGTGTTTCTAGACAGTTGACTTTGCGTAGTATTTCAGTTCTTCCTGCTTCAGCGGAGACATAAAAGCATTTAACTCTCCGATTTTATGTGAACTTAGCCTTCATTTCTTCCAATGCCAGGAATTCAGCCAGTTTCCGCCACTTATTAGGTTCCATCTTCTTCCTTTCCTAATGTCAACATCACAGGACGATTTATTAAACAGTACCAAAATAACAACTCACACTAAGAAACACAAATAGAAAAAAAAGTTGCAACAGTGAAACACCAAAGATCTAATAGCGCAAAACTCTGGTTATCGCACAGCCATCTGTTGAGTTGCAGTGAACTTACTTGGTTTTCTCGTTGAAACCGTGGACTTCCGTGCTTCTTTTCCTGTACGCCAAAACTTTCAGGGCAAATAAGGCTGTGACTAACCTGGTTTAACACCTGTTTCATGCTGATAACAGATAGCCCTATCAATGCAGAATCTACTGGCATCTCAAACTCATTTCGAGAGAAAAATGGACTTACCTGGTATTTTTCCCTGGACCCTTCAAATATTCTCTTCTTTGTTCTCAGTGCTCCTCAGAGTCCAGTACAACAAAATCTCTTTGAAGCACCTCGAGCCACTACACCGAGCCCAGAAGAACACCTTGAAAATGGAAAATAACACACACAACAGAATATATTTAAAATTAAAATGGTCCATGAAACATCCCTATTTTTTCACTGATACATTTAATCGTTTATTATTTAATTGTTATTTCATGGTTTTTTTTAACAATCCGTTCCATTACACGAGGTTCACGTAGATGGGCCTCATTCATACATCCTTCGAATCCATGTATCTACATAAAGAAGGACAGTGCAGTCAAGGTGGCAACACTCTGGAAAACGAGTTGCAGTTCTAGCCTATCTACCAAACGATGCCAGCATTGCATGTCAACACCCAGGCAACTGACAAGCGGGTTATTCAATGAGATTGTTATGCTGTCAATGCAACGCCTCTCACAAAAATAAAAGTGGGTGACTGTACAACTTGTATTACAATGTTAAAGTGTGCAGTGTCAGAAAATACACTGTGATAGTGCTTCCTTGCTTATAGAAATCAGTCATATAGGTAACACGAAGTTTGTACACATTTAGATTACTTCTTGCAGACGAGTTATAATAATTGTGCAGTGACAAACTATACGAAGAAATGTTAAACTATGTTTCACACATGTCAGTCAAGTTATATTTAAATATAAGGTCACTGTGATTAGATAATTACATTGATTTATGACATAAATATATCGTACAAAATGGATTCGTCAAAAGTAAACAAGACCATAGATGCTTACAGGCAAATGATATTACAATAAATAGAGAATTGATTTTCTAACTTAGAAACCAGTTTCATGCATATAGAGAACTCTTAAAATATGTTATGTCATACTTACAGAAACATTGTGTAAAGCTATAAATCAGAATGTAACCTTTTTGTAATTCATGTTTGTCTCCTATGAACATATGCTAGTGTTTATCTTTGCCATTCATTTTATTTTGATCACAACACTTGTACTGTATTTGTGCCTTTATAGGCTCTTTGGTTTTAGTAGGTTTTTTTTCCTCTTATGCCTGATGCATGCACCATGTTAAATTCGTGTGTGTTACTACATTGGACCTGATAAGATGTGTGTAATAAAACGCAGTTTCATTCACAAATAAAGTAGTAATTGAAGACAAAACGATAACAATATTTGCAATCTCATTATGTTGGTTTAAATCCAATAGGTTATGGGTGACAGTTACGTGTACAAAAAGTGATCAGTTACAGTAGAGTCTGGTTTTCTAAAAGTGAAATGGATCTGGTAAAACATATTAAGTCACTAAACTGTGAAAGCGATTCTGACTTTGGTGCATGAGGAAACACGAACGAAATCCCCACGACTTGAAAAACGCCACTCAATAAGTTTGTGATACACAGTGAGGGGCGAAAAATAATTATGAATTTTTTTCAAGGACTGATAGTATTCGTGTTACAAGAAATAGAAAAAATCCCAACTTTTAGAAAACAATGGTTTAACACATTGACTGCCACGTGAGTTAAATATGTCACAGGAAGTCTTCTCTTCGGGCCACGTGAAGTAAATACAACTCATGGACATTTTTCCATTTAAAGCTCTGTGGTGCAGTTGTAACTCACAGTAGCTTGAATTGGTGTTACAGTACATTATGGCCCCAGTAACAAATTATGTTCGTGGCCTCCAGTTTTCAAGAGCTCAAGAGTAGTGTTGACACTTGAAATCGTGAATTATATATAACTCACATGGCCCAGTCATATTGGAGTTTCCTTGTTTTTATAATTTATTATTCAGTGTTACATATTACTTATAAAGTAGATTGTATATCACATACAGTTTTAATTACATTCTCCAACTCTAATTGCAACAACAATGAAACAGATGGAAAAAATTGGCAATTCCACTTTGTATCTCTAACACCTGCATGCACTATGCTTTATGAAGAAACACGCTTCACAAAAATATGAGTCACAATTTCTTACATTTCCATGTAGTTTGTTTGCATTTCTTGACAGCCTGCTCTCGTCCAGATTCATTCTTCATTTTTTCGTAGCATCCGTACACCTATGACTTGCTGCTTCCATGTTCACAATAGCACAATCTGCAGGCAGCTCGGTGGCTATGGTGAGAGATTTCTCAGGGGCATTGGCATCTTCTGTATGGAGTAGTCTCAAAGTAACTTCCTCTTTGAATTCTGTGATTGAAATGATTTTGTTGTTGATGTATCAGTAAATCACAAGAGCATTTACCAGTGCTGACCCTGTCAACAGTACAACTGCAAGCTTCCTGTACCATTTTACACCCCGCCTCACACGATATAGGACTTCATTTGGTGAGAGAGAGCTACAAATGACTGATTATAGTCAGTTATCATTGCTGGTTCTTTCTTTGCAGCCCTCTTGGTTTGAACTTCAGCTTCTTCCTCTTCATGAACAGTACTCAGCGTCAACAAATTCCTCTTATTTTTCCATTTCAATAGTATCTTCATCTTCTTCACTTATGTCCATAACTTCATTAAAAGCATCTGTACATGCCCTTGTTCACCTACATAACTTCTATGAGACACTTTCTTCTGCTACAATATCACTGTGTTACTGAGCAAACAACACTGAATAAAGACTGTAGTAACAATGCAGAAAACAATAATGGAACTGTACGCAAATAATGTAGTGGAATGAAAGACTTACAGGAGTACCAATCCAAGATTATTAGAGACATAGAAAATGACACACCTGGCACTTTACTCTGGCGCCATATGAGTTATATGTAACTCACACCAAGAAACATAAACTTATTTGTACTTGAATAGCTTACTTCAAGGAAACTAAAGCAGAATATGGGGGGAAAAAGTAAATGGTCCCTGTGGGTCGGTAATCCAAGTATACCTTTGGCAGCCAATATGTTAATATAGTTATTGTTAAACAGAATGGACTAAGACAAAATATTAAATGTATACAGCAGATTTAAGTGCAGTAGAACAGTATTGGGCATATGTTTTGTTGATGGGATGTGACAGGTGACAGCAGGAAAATGGGGGTGGGGGGATGGAGGGCAGAAAGTGCGGCAAAGGGCAGACTGCTGGAATGGTCAGGCACTGCCGTTCTTTGTGCGCCTGCAAAACGAATAGCGAGAAAGCGAGCCCCCACTCTCTAACCCTTTACGTCACAAAAGGAAATTACAAAGTGTTTTGCAAAGTTATACCGACCCTTCCACATTGCACCTCATAAATCACAGATGACGTACTGCACATACACACCTGGAGAGTGTGCATTTTTCACAAAATGTGTTGCGCCAGGAAACAGGCATGTTTATTTTCCACAAATGCGTTAATATTGTAATTTTTGCGTGAAAGCATAAAAAAAACTTTCACAGTTATATTGCGAAAAAATATTACCTGCTGCGTAACACATAATACTTTACTTAGTAGTATTTGGGTTTGCCTTATTATGTCTTCCAGTGGGCGGTAATGAGCTGATGATGAAGTAGTTTTGCATCTGTACAGTATTAGTGTAAAGAGGGGCCCAATGTCGTTTTTGCCCCAGGGCCCTTGGTGACATAGCTACGCCACTGGATTTGTGCAGACTTTTTTGTGTTTAATTGGACTGTGGGAGAAGACATTTCCACACACATTGCAAAATTGACAAGTCTGTGGAATGAGTTGAACAACGGACTTAAAGCAAAAGGAGAAAATGCTTTACCTGATTTAATATTGGTAAGTAAAGTTTTACATATTTTTCCTGTAAGCTTTGATTCTTTCAAATCAAGTTGGATGCTATTAACGGAAGATAATAAGAAAACATTCGATGAATTGAAGGAACAATTGTGCATGTTTGAAAGAAATTTCATGAAATGTAGTGAAAAAGTCGAACAAGAGGCAGTAGTAGCGAAATCAGGTGGACAAAACAAAGCAAAAACGCACAAATACAAAGTCAGAGGAAATTGCAACTATTGCAAAGAACCGGGACATTGGGTCAAATATTGCATGAAGTGGATTGCTGATGAAAGACCAGCTAAAAATTCAAAAGAAGAGAAGAATGTGGACAAGAATGTGGTTACAAATGTAGCACTGTTTACGATCTGTGGTGAGGCATGTTCAGTAGAAGTGTATATACACAACTAGTGGATTGACAATGATGCAACAAAACATATGACAAATAGTCCAGATTATTTTGTCAACATTGAATCATTCATCAACCCATGCTGTATCAAGGCCACAGGACAGGAGTCTCTAGAAGTAATAGGAAAAGGTTCAATTCGGATTCTGTCAACAACTGGAAGCAGATGTGAAGAAATGACTCTGACTGATGTCTGGTATGTACCAAAATTTTCTTTCTGTGTTAGCTGCCCAAGATCGTAACAGAAATAGCAAGTTTCAGTCAAGTTCTACATATTGCTCATTGACAGTTGGCGGTAAAGTGAGACTGTGTGGGACTCGTGAAGTTGGTGGTACTCTGTACAAAGCAATCATTAAGCCCTTAATGACAGAGAGGGGTGAAACTGTGAATCTTTCAGTGGAAGATGAATTTGATGTGCTTCAACTATATCATGAAAGATGGGGGTCATCAAGACAAAAGACGTGTTAAAACAAAACTCAAAAGGGAATTTAACATTGGTGTCAAAGTAGCTGCAGAGACTTGTGAACCATGTAGATTTGGTAAGGCACATTGTCTACCATTTGGAACAAGAGAAAAGTCAACAAGGCCTGTCAAGTTGGAATCAGCTGATGTATGTGGACCTTTTGATCAATCATTCCAGAAGAAACGTTACCTCATTCTGTTCAAAGACAGCTACAACAAGTTTCGCTATGGTTATTTTGCTGCAGAAAAATCAGAGGTGAGTAAAGTTCTGAAGAACTTTCTCTCACGCACAAAGGCATAGGGTTATTCTGTTAAAAAGATGCTGAGTGATAATGGCAAGGAGTTTGCTAACAAAGAAGTTAGATCAATCTTACGCTCTAATGGTATAACACAGCGATTTACTGCTTCCTATTCTCCTGAGCAGAATGTTATTTGTGAGCGTGATAACAGAACTGTTGTTGAGATGGCCAGGACACTTAAGTACTCAAATCCAGATGTTACTTATCCAGAGCAAATATGGGCTGAGTTAGTCAACACAGCAATCTACATTTTGAATAGAACAGGGAAATCATCTGTAGTGGGTGTTACTCCCTATGAGTTGTGGGATCGAAAGAAGCTCGAACTTATTGGATTACTGGCTCAACATGTTATGCACACATTCCAAGTGAAAAAAGAAGAAAAATGGACAAAAACGCTGTGAAAGGACATCTTATTGGTTATGATGGAGATGGTTTCAGGATTTGGATAAAAGAAAGTAATTCAATTGTTCTGTCTAGAGATGTCCAATTTGAAGAAAAACCAAGATGTTGTACCGATGAAGTTACACTGCCATTCCAAGATGTTTAAAAACCAGCTGCAAATCCAGATCATGATAAAAATCAATCAGAGAGAGGGGAAGAAAATAGTTTGGAGCATGAAACTACCACAGACACAGAATCGTATGGTGACATTCAGGAGACCTACAAAGAGAGGTGAGGAGTGATGTTAAGAGATCGTTCATCATTAAAGAGGCCAAAATACCTTAATGGTTATACAATGATGTCAGAAGATTTGTTTGTCACAACCAAGGTTCCTACAAGATATGAGGCTGCACTTAGACATGAAGATAACATCAAATGGATAGAAGCGATGGACAGAGAAATGGAATCTCTGATTGAAAATGAAACCTGGGAGCTTGAAGACTTACCGAATGGTGCCAAATCAATACTGTGTAAATGGTTGTTTCGACTAAAAACAAACACAGAGGGTCAGATTGAAAAAATTAAGGCTCGACTGGTTGCCAAGGGTTTCTGTCAACATGAAGTCATAGACTACAGTCAAACATTTAGTCCAGTTGCTAAAATGACAATTATTCGATGTGTTCTGAGTCTTGCTGCAACTAAAAGAATGTTTCTTGGACAATTTGATGTATCAACAGCCTTCTTGTATGGTAAACTTGAGGAAACTATTTACATGGAACAACCAATGGGTTATGAAGATGGTACTGACAGAGTCTGCCGGTTAAAGAAGAGCTTGTATGGTTTAAAACAAGCACCAAGGTGCTGGAATTAAACGATTCAGAGAATACTTGCTTAGTATAGACTTCAGAGTGAGTCAGGCAGATCCATGCTTGTACATTCAAAACAAAAATGGCAAAGAAGTACTTGTAATTTTGTACGTTGACATTAGGTTGGTAGTTGCCACAGATTCAAATGACTTGAACATTTTCTTTCAACAGTTGCAAAGGGAGTTCAAGATCACAAAGGCAAATGGAAGTTATTTTTAGGCCTAGAGCATGACAAGGGTGGCAGTATCAAAATTCACCAGAAGGCTTATGCACAAAGTATTTTGAAACAGTTCAATTTTTCAGAATGCAAACATGTTTCTACGCCAATTTTGAAAGTTACAGAAGCTTCACAGCCAGGGAAAGATGACAAGGAAAAACAGTATTTTCCATATGGAGAAGCAGTAGGAGCATTAATGTATCTGATGCTCGGCACAACACCAGATCTAGCCTTCAGTATAAGTGTTCTGTCAAGATTTCTCGAGAATCCCACCATAGGAGATATATAAGAGTAAAAAGGGTTTTTCGTTACATAGCAGGAACGACTGACTATGGCATCACATACAGATAAAAAGGAAAGGATACAACCTTGGAATGCTACAATGATGCAGATTTTGGATGCTGTTCAAAAACAGGCAGATCAACAACTTCCTCAAAACAACCCATAATCTCAAGTGTCGTTTGAAATGAAATAAGTAATGAAATTAGATGTGGGGATGGAAATGAAGATGACTACAGTAGCTCATTAAGTAAAGATCTGAGCTGTAAATTTCCCAAATTTCGACCAGCTGGCGACATACATCCAGTTTTATTTCTAAAATCTTTCAAAGGCATGTTGCCTGATTCTCGGTCTGAAAATAAAAAAAATTGGTAAGCCATATGTGAGTGGATACGTCACAATGGGGTATATTGAAGTTATATGAATTTAAGACATACCGAGATTTTGAGACAGCTCTTAAAGCTAAATATTGGAGCAAGGTAACACAAAATAAATTATGCTTAGAGCTACTATATACCAAACTATATAATACTAAGTTTTGGAAAAGTTGCAGGAATTTTGTAGAATGACATATAAATCAATCTAACTTACTTTATGACCCCATATGACAAGATCACCTGTTGGAAGTGGTTAAAAGTAGACTACTGTGGAGAGTACATGATAAATTATTAGGGAAAGTTTGGGCAAATACAAACAACTTGTTAGAGTACTTGGAACAAATAGATACTATTGATGGGCAAGCAGATAATAACCCATCATATAATTATAACAATGATTCAGGGAATAATAATATTAGAACATACAATAACATATCTAGAGAAAATGAAAATATTGAAAGTAATTGACGAAATACCTACGAGAGATTTAGGTCAACTAATAGAGAAAGAAACACACATATGTACAGAAATAACTATAGAAATATAAGTCAAAATAACTTTGGGCAGGAAAACTAGACAGCTTCTGGAATTGGGGTTCATACAGCAGAAGCGGAAAATAAAGAGCCACATAATAATGTCACAAATTAGATATGATCAGGGAGCTCTTTTATCAGATGACTTGTTAGGTGAATGTACACAATTGAGAAAACATACATTGAGCCAGAAATGGAAGATAGTATATTACAGGTAAAAGCTAAATTTATATTAGACTCAGGCAGCGAGGTTTCAGTCATTGACTACAATTTCTTAGAAAATAACACTTTATTACATGCTTTTCCAGAATTTCCCATAGCTTTTGTTAAAATTAATGGAGTGACAGGATTATCAACAAAAAATGTAGATAAGGAAATATTTGTTACATTTAATCTTAAGTCTTATGTTTTTCAGCAACCTATGTTTGTAGTTTGTGGGTTAAATGTACCTAAAATTTTAGGTATGGGCTGGTTGTTAGACTATAAAGTGTCATAGCATTTTGATGGTGGTTCAATGGTTTTTCCTTATGGCCCTAAAGGCAATTTAGTCAATTTATAATTTTATAAAACAAACACATCAACAGAATGTTTAAGTCTGCTAGTAGAAGCTGATGTAGATTCATCCACCAAGGAACATACTAGTAATTTAAACTCAAAAGTGCAGGAAAATGATATTAAATAATTTAAATAAGTCAAATAACTTAAGAGAATTAGAAGAAAGGATTTATTTTCATTGTTGTGTAAAAATATAGATGTGTTTTGCTTATGACCAGGAAAAATTTAAGATTTTTTTTAAGGTAAAACCTCACACGCCTTCTACAAAAAGCGATAATACTATTAATAAGGGAAGAAATAAATAGAATGTTAACATGGAAAGTTATTGAGGAATCTGATAGTCCATACAATAAGCCATTAGTAGTTTCTTAAAAATCGTGTTGATTCAATACAGTTGGTGTTGGATGCCCATATAGTAAATAAAATAATGGAACCACAAAGATGCAGACCACCAAAAATAGAAGAAATACTAACCAGATTCAAAGGGGCAAAGCATGTTACCACACTAGATCTAACTTCTGGATATTAGCAAATTGTTCTTCTTAAAGAGTCGCGTAAAATATACACTGTTTTATTTGAGGGAAGGGCATACCAGTATCAGGAAGCCTTTTGATGTTAATATATCAATGTGAGTTTTCATTAGAGCACTTGATAAACCTATAGGTCAAAACATAAAAGAAAAATTTCTGGTTTATGTAAATGACATAGTGATCATTTCTACAACATGGGATGAACATTTGGATGCTTTAAATGAATTTTTAAACTATTAATTGCTCTAAGAGTAACAATCAAACTTTCAATATCTTAGTTTGGTAGGTGTCAAGTAAAATATTTAGGATACATCATTAGTACTACTGGAATCCAACTAGATTAGATGCAATTCGTTTATGTCCTGAACATTCAAAAAAAAAAAAAAAAAAATTGGAAGCTTACATAGGAATGGCAGGATATTATAGAAAATTTTTTCGATCATCAATATTAAATGTACCACATATGTTAAATCTTTTAAAAAATAAAACAGTATGGAAATGTGATAACTGCAAACAAGAATTCAATGCTATTAAAGAAACACTTGCACAACCACCAATCCTAGCACATCCTGACTTTAATTATCCTCTTCATCTAGCTGTAGGCGACTTGGACTATGGTCTAGGTTGTCATATATTTCAAGAATATGTAACACAAGACAACGAAGAACAGAAACCAATAGCTTTTGCAAGCATAATACTCCCCAGACACGAAAGAAACTATACAATTATAGAAAAAGAAGCATTATCAGTAATATGGGCCTTTAAAAAATTCATATATTTACTTACAGGTAATTATACCATTATACACACAGACCACAGTGCACTAACAGTTTTGTTATGAAGCAAATTACAGCATGATAAGGTTACAAGATAGACGTTATTTATGCATTTACATTTTCCATTAAATATGCAAAAAATACAGACAATGTGGTGCCAGATTCTTTATTGAGGCCTGCTGTTGGTTTGAGATACAGATCAGGATATAAAAGAAAGGGATACTTTTGCTATTTATTTTTTAAAAGTTAATCAGTATGAAAAAGACGTAAAAATTGCGTGATAATCTAAATAATGAACAAATAAATATCTGTTTCAAACTGCAGAGAGACTAATTTTCTTATAAGCAGTAATTGCGAAAATGAACTGTAAGAGATAAATAAAGGAATTCTGTTTTATAGAAAATTACTTACTGGAATTGGCTGTTATGCATACCCTGGGATATAATATAATTATTGATTTGGTACATTCATGTTAGCTTTGCACATTATGGAGCTACGATATGTGTTATGCATATGAGACAATATTGTTATTTTAAAAACACGACAAGAAAAAAAAGTGTTAAGATCTTGTGAAACATGCCAAAAAATTAAAATTCAAGCAAAGACTAGGCTGTATCCCATTATACTCAATGATTCATGGGACCTATTGGCTTTGGATCTGTATGGCCCTTTTGTCTAGAGGAGGGATGGTATGGAAAATATCCTGATAATAACAGAATGTTGGTCTAAATTAACTAAACTTTACCTAATTAAAAGAGCAACTACAATTACAGAGATAAACAAAATGAGGGATCATTATTTTAAAGAAGTTGAGAAACCTAAGAATTTATTAACAAATAATGGATCACAGTTTACAGCTATAAAGTTTAAAGAATTTTTAGCCTGGGAGAATGTTGAGCATATTTTAATATCTAAATTACATCCTCAAAGTTATCCTGCTCAGAGAATAATGAGATAATTAGGGTGATTATGTAGAACTTATTGTTCCTATAAACACCCAGAGTTTATTGATTTAAAAGGCGATTTTAAAAATGTGTTAAATGAATTCCCACATAGTATTACAAAAGTTGCATCCTTGGAAGTGGTAGGAACCCAATTGACTCGTGGATGATTCTTAAAGTGGGTGGAGTGGCCAGAGATGAATGTAAGTAACCAATCAGTATCTCAAACAGATATGGAAAAATCATTAACAAAAGAAGCAGATACAAGGGGAAAAGCTTGGGATAAGGGCAATCCTGTACAATACAGTTCAGCAGATTTGATTTTACCAAAAAATAATAAGAAACGTCTGAAAAGTGATACGAAAACATGTAAAATGTATCCTCTTTATGAAGGACCTTTCTTAGTAACTAAAATGCTTCATTGTAAGGCAGTAATATTAATAGATCCAACAACAGGTAAAGACAAAGTTTTTTATAATATACGATACTTGACATTGTTTTTATCATAATAATAATAAATGCAAATAGAGAGAAAATTCATCTTTCCATACCCTGTTAAGTTGGTACTAAGTTATTCATTCATGTTAAGTTATAATTTTAAAAAGCTGTTACTTATAAGTGGAATAAATATGATTAAAGTGATGAAGTGAAGGTGAAAAGCAGAAAGATTGAGTATATAATTTGGTCTTTGTACAGAAGTGCAAATTATCACAGAATGAATCGTAATTAAAAATAGTAAGGACAGTTTCCCACTCAAGAAGTTTGTTGGGTAAATCTGTCAGAAAGAGAACTGATTCATTATTTTTTTGTAATTTTATTACTTTGTATTAATTAGTAGTTTTTTTTTCAATGAGTTCTGGAGAAGGGTTTATACAATTATAAGTGGAGGTACATTTGGTTTTGCAATGTTGTATAGTAGGATAAGTTATGAATGGTTGCCTACCAATAAGCTTACATTAGGTACAAACATGATTTATAAACTCTAATATAAGTACTTGATGATGTTATTTTCACTAAAAACAGAGTTGTTATTGACATTGAAAGAACTTCAATGACTGGTGTAAATAGATAACCAATTAAAAGATTATGATTAGATACTGAAGATTAACTTCCATGGGAATTAAACATACCTTTATAAAGGACACAAATACGTGAACAACTTGTCCTTACTACATTATTATGGCAACAGTTGAGTCATTATATGAATACAATTACTAATTACATAAATATTCATTTTTGTTTTAAGATGTTAGTTTATTTGTAATTTAGTCTTAGTCTTACATTTGATTGTTTACTAAGGGCCAGCAGGTGTAAGGGAATGGGTTATTGAAAAACCCAAAAACAATAATTAAATAATAAATGATCAAATGTATCAGTTAAAAATTAGGGATGTGTCATGGATCATTTTAATTTTAAATATATTCTGTTGTGTGTGTTATTTTTCTTTATTCAAGGTGTTCTTCTGGGCTCGGTGTGGCAGCACAAGGTACACAAAAGAGATTTTGTCATACTGGGTTCCGAGGAGCACCAAGAACAAAGAGGAGAATATTTATGAATGTAGACAGACTTTGTAAATAAGAAACGATTGAGCAGTCTTGAGATTGTCTTGCTATAAGACAGATGTATAATTATTGTCTTAAGCATTGTAATAAATACGTTAATTGACTGAAGATTAACTGTGTTACTGAGTCAACATTATTTGTCATGGTAGACAGTGAAAAGGTAAATCGTGTACCTCCGCGAAAAAAAAAAGTAAATTTCGATGGTAAAAAGAAATCATGTGTGAATTGTAACGACGAATTATCAAAGCTAAATGAAAGTATAACAAGTTTACAACTTATTATTGATACTCTACAGCAGGATTTCAAGAAACTTCATTCGGGAAAATATGAGAAGCAAGAAGATTCAGCTGCCACAATGAAGTGTATAACAGTGACGAGAGAAAACTCGATCCAGGGAAAAAATGTCAAATAGTCAGTGCAATTTTAGTGCAACGTAGCAGTGTTAAAAATGCAGACACATCAAATTATGTATTAAAGTCATATAATGAAAACCTGTTGCTAAGAACAGAAAATAAACCAAAATTTGTAATGTGGTAGAAGGAAAACATGCAAACAAATCAAATTCTCAAAGAAACGTATTAGATGATCCTAATATTGTGCTTAAAAACAAATTCAAGACACAATGAATGAACAAAGTGATGAAAACATTCAACTGAAATTTTCGAAACCGAAAGCAACAAACACTAACAGTCAATGTGAAAAACAAGATGCTGTCATTATTTACTTGCTTTCTGACAGTAATGGAAAAGGATTGGCAGAGATAAAGAACGAGAAACTTATAAATCAAAGTGTAGTTGGATTTGTGAAACCAGGTGCACCACTGCAAGAAGTCACCCAACACATTTCCACATACAATAACGCAGGAAGTTGTAACTCTTGCATTATTCTAGCTGGCGCAAGCGAGGTCTACAAAAACATGGCAAAATTTGCTTTGTGATCTTTAAGATAAGCATTGGGAAAATTAAGGACATGAAACTGTTTGTAATGAGCATACCTTTGAGACATGACCTCATTAATTCATCATGTGTAAACGCAGAAATTGAAGCTACCAACCGAAAATTCGGGAAAATATGCAAACACTTCAGCAATGTGACGTATATTATTGCAGACAGCCGGGAAATATAAGAATTCACTAAGCATGGAATGCACAGAAACAAGAAAGGGAAAGCAGTTCTGTGTGATATAATACTGAAACAATTAAATCAAAACCAGCCAGGCTCAGTGCGCTCTCCAATTGTAGCAGCAATGGAAACACCAGTATCAGATAACGATTGAAATACTCTAATGATTCCATACAATGCTGAAACAAGAGGACGATCTTCATCAAGTTTAGTGACAGTGGATCAAATTACAACTCCAAAAATTATAAACCCAGCTCTAACACAAAAATAAAACAAAATAAAATCAAAAATCAAAAGTAAAATAAAAATATAAAAAAACCATCATCAGTAACAGAATCAACTACTGGAGCTGCTGACCAAATATCAGGAACATCAGACACAGAAGAAAATTCTGCAACAGATGACAACAGAAGGATAAGTGCAGCAGGGAAAAGGAAAGCAGTACTTCCAGCACAGCTGAATGATTTTTTATTGACAAGATAAGGGTAAGTGATCAATTAAATATGCCAAAGTCTAAAATATCTTGTAAATTCACTCTGGTCCACCAAAATTTCCAGTCATTGCAAAACAAATTAAATGAACTTGAAATCGTATTTATTGATGAGTTAAAAAATGCATCTGTCATGTGTATAACTGAACACTGGCTGCTAAAAGATGCAGTATCAGTCATAAAACTTGCAGACGTCAATCTTTCATCATCAGTCTGTAGAAGTACATCCAGTGATGGAGGGTCATGTAAATTTGTTAAAACTGGTGTTGATTATTGTAACATAAATCCTATTGAAATGCTAAAAGAGAAAGTTTTTGAAGTATCTGCAGTTGAACTACCCGCATTAAGAATAATAATCATCTGTGTATATAGGAGTCATGATGGGAGCTTAAACGAATTCTGTTATCTACTAGAAACAGCTTTAGATAGTATAAAAAACTTTAACAAGACAATTATCATATGTGGAAATTTAAATATTGACTTCCAGGAAATCTCAGAAGACCATACTAGAAACATACAACATAAAACCCACAATAGTTATATCAACAAGAGTTACATCAACAACAAGCTCAACAATTGACCAGATATTAATAAACTCAAATGTAAACAACAGATTTTGTGCTGGAACTGTTAACACTGGTTTCAGTGATCGCTATGCACAGTTCATAGTTTTTCACACCCGAAGTGAAACAAATGAGAAAGCAGAAGTTGTAAAAGAAAAAAGAAAATTCAGTAACAAACAGACAAGCCTCCTTATACAGGAAGTAAATGAAGAAACCTGGTATGAAGTATATTCTTATGAAAATACCAACAAAATGTTTGAGAAATTCATGGAAATCTTCATGTCCTACTTTGAAGCTGCATTTCCATTAAAACAACATAAATGCTAACTTATATTAAAAAAGAATAAATGGATTACAAAAGGTATTAGAATCTCTTGTGCAGAGAAGAGAAGATTACACAATACAGCAAAGACACAGAACATGCCTCATGAATTTCATTTTTACCTAAAGAATTACAAGAGAATCCCCAAAAATGTCATAAGGAAAGCCAAAACAATGGCAAATGACAAATACATTGAACATTCAAAAAACAAATCTAAAGCTATATGGGAAGTTATCAAAAATCAAACAGCAAGTGAAACGATGAAACAGAAAATATAAACTTATGCTACACCCATCAACCAATAACATAAAAAATGTGTCTACATCATTGTTCCTTTTACCTACAAATACAGAAGAAATTTTATCAATAATAAAATCCTTGAAAACAGGGTACTCCTGTGGAATTGATGGAATACCAGATGCAATCATTAAAAAATTAATTAACACATGTGTGCAACACCTCACTGGCATCAGGAATCTTCCCTTCATGCTTAAAAATAGCAAAAGAAGAAAAACTTCTGCTAAAAAAGGCAACCAAGAAAACATTTAAAATTATAGGCCAATAGCCCTACAATCTGTTTTATGGATTTTGTTGGATTTCCTAAATAAACAAAAAATTCTCTCACTCTCACAGTATGGTTTCAGGAAAGGCTATTCAACTGAGAGGGCAATATTTGAATTTCTTGGCAAAAATTTATGCCAAACTGCTTGAGAGTGAGTTTGTAACAGGCATATGTCTTGATCTATCGAAAGCTTTCGACATCATTGACCATACTGCCCTACTGCAAAAGTTTGACCAACTAGGAATTAGAGGTATAGCGTGGCTCATGACATACCTATGTGAACGCAAACAGGGGGTTGAAATACAATATACTGACCATAATAAAACCAGCTACTACTATTCAGGATATGAAAAAGTGAAGTATGGTGTCCCTCAAGGATCAGTATTAAGGCCCATTCTGTTTCTCCTCTATGTCAATGACCTTAGATATAACAAATATTGCCAAACTACCCTCCAATTTGCAGACAATTCAAGTTTCTTCATTAGTGGGAAAACAGAAGAAGAACTGAGAGCCTCTTCTATCCAAACAATGAACAGAATAGAACAGTTCAAATGTTTCAAATGTTTGTATAGTCTATGGGACTTAACTACGGGGTCATCAGTCCCTAAACGTACAAAGTACTTATGAACTACTTACTAACTAGGACGGCACAAATATCCATGCCCGAGGGGGGATTCGAACCCCCGACTGTAATGGCCGTGCAGACTGTGACTGGAGCGCCTTAGTCCCCTCGGCCACCGCGGCCGGCAATAGAACAGTGGTTCACCTATAATAAACTAATTATAAACAAAGAAAAGACAGTAGCACTTAACTTTTACAATCTAAAAGGAAAGCACCACCCAAATATAGAAATAAAACTGAGGGTCAGAGTTCTTCAAAGTGTTGACAACAAAAAATTTCTGTGGCTATGGCTCCAGAACGACACAAAATGGGAGGTACACATTGAATATCTGCAAAAGTAAAACCTGCTACATGATGAGGGTCTTAAGAGATTGCTGCAGCAAAGCTATCCTGTTAAATATATATTACTCCTATGTGCAATATGTACTTAAATTTGGCATTATCTTCTGGGGCAGTGCAACATCAAAGATTAAAATTTTCCGGATGCAAAAACGGATACTGAGAGATATTGAAGGGGTAAACAATAGAAAATCGTGCAGACCTATATTCAGAAAATGTCTATTCTTCCTTTCCCATGCATATTTATCTTTGAAAATCAGTTTTCATAAAGCAATACACGGATAGACACCCAGAAATCTTAGTAATGAACGAAGATGTGCATGCATACAATACAAGATAAAAATCTGATCTTCACGTGAAACAGATGAAAACATTATTATGCTAAAAAGGCACTCTCCATATCGGAATAAAAAGTTACAATAATCTGCCTAGCCATATTAAATCACTGAGTAAATGCAGTAGTTTTAAGACTAAACTAAAGGCATATTTAATTGATCACTGCTTTTACAGCCTAACAGAGAACCTAGACAGTAACAAATAAAAATAAATATGCATCTAACAGAGAACCTAGACAGTAACAAATAAAAATAAATATGCGTTGTGAATAGTCTATTTTGTGTGTTGTCTCTAATATTTACTGCATGTATGATTGATAAATTACTCAAATACTTGGTTCCTAGAATGCAATACATACTTAATTCTGTATTATTATGAATATTCTATCTTGCCTCTACTATTTATTTTTATATTGATTCTTGCCAAATTGCTTAAATACTAGTTCCTAGAAATGCAACAAAATTGTATTTTACATGTAAACAAATAACCATGTCCAATATCATTGTATATATATTATATACATGCAGGATGAGAAGGACTAAATAAATAAAATAATAACTCAGTAAAAGAAAAAACATTTATATATATATAAAAAAACTGAGTGTCCATACGAGAACACAGGGCCTAGTGCAACAAGAAGTCATTTTGCTTTAGAGAATAATTACTGCAATTACTATTACGTGCAGAACCTCGCACTGACACAGCATGAGCCTTCACCACACATCATAACTTGCCTACCTGCAAATGGTTGAGGTCATTTCCGCGTGGATGATGGGCACAATGGTTCAGGTGCTGCCCGTCACCCTTACACTACTTTCTATCATATGATACGGACAATGCCCCCCCCCCCCCACCTCTGATTCGACTCCCCAAGGAGCAAACACCACGATACCCGTTCTGTTACTACAACAGTAGATTTGGGATGCTGCCAACAAGTGTCGTCACCCAAACGCTGATCGTAAGATGGTTTAAGCGCCACCTCCTGCGCCGAAATGGACAGGCGCTCACGCATACTTCATTCAGTGCATGACTCCAAAAACATCGGCAGTCGCCTGTATCTTCTTCACTCTGCCACCAGAACCCGTTTTCTAGTGGAGTCGAGTGCTGACTTCAGACATGAATTTCGCATGTACTCATGTTGAGTACTGACACTACTGAACCAACCACACATTTGAGACTTAACCGTTAGTGCTTCGAATAGCTGGATTATTTTATGTGTAAGTGGCTTGCAGAACATAAACAAGTACTTCATTCGATCATGAAACAGACATTGGCAGCCATTGGAACATCACAGAAGCACAAATTGCCTCCACATTACAAGAGATCAAAACACTGTGAAAGAATTCTCTGGACAAGTGCTCTCAGGTTAGTACTTTGCCCCTACCGCAACTGTTGTCAGTGAAATTGAGCCTGCACACAGGGTTGACAGTGATGTAACAGATCTCTGTTCCTCCTCCGCACCTACATGGACGTTTGTAAACAAAACTTTGTTGTCATGCCAATGCCTCGTCTGGGCACAGCAACAGCTCGGCCCTACCTTCTCGTGGCTGTCTCTTGTACTACTAACACCCTAACTCCATGCGTGCAGTAGTCTTCGTATGTTTTGCTCTCCCCAATGTCATCAGTCAGTCCCGTGTCTGGACAACACACACACAGACACACTCACCATCACCCTATGACATCACTGTGGCACATTACGTGGACAAGATTATTTCGACATTTGGTCTACAGGCTCACGCCCAAGCGCATATCACGCACCCAGCCAGGACAGCGCACTCTCACAATACTTCAGCCACTCTGCACTCGCTTATTTCACATGTCCCTCCCTATGCTCAGTGGCCGTCTTCCACAAGTGTGACGGTATATCTCTCACCTGAGTCGACAGCGTCTGGCGCTACTATGTCACTGTCTCGGAAACCTTCGGCTGCTCTGAACTCTGTCGAGTCTTCTGACTGCACTATGCAAAAGCTGTCACTTTCGCCTCTGGTACAGGTTGACACAAGACTTCCCCAGGAATCTTCTGGCACCAAGCCCTCTTCTGAGTCGTGCAATCTGGCTGCTCCATGCCCCATTACAACAAACTAACATTCTGCTGATAAACAAACAAATGTTTCCGCACACACATGTATCTCAAATGTCACTAACGGCACCATACACAAGCTTCACCTAAGAGACGATCCTCTTATCTCCAGCAAACCGAGACGACTTTGCCCGGAGAAACTCGCCACGGTAAAGGAACAAATTACAGAATTTCTTGAGGCTGGTGTCTTTGTACTGTCTTCAAGCAATTGGTGCTCTTCCATACACTTAGTGGAAAAAAAAGATGGTACCTTGTTTATGTGTGGCAACTATCGTTAAGCTCAACGCCAGAACCATCACGGGCAATTATCTTGTTCTGGATGTTGCTGATTTCGCTCACACTCTGACAGATGTAAATGTTTATTCTGTTTTGGACCACCACATTCTGATGGCTCCAAAGGACGTTAAAAAATGTCATCAAGACTTCCATCTGGTTATTCCATTTAATGTCTTTTCGACTTAAGAATGCAGCTCAGATATGGCAACGTTTTATTAATGTTCTCTTTCACTTGATATTTTATTTTGTATACTTGGAGGTATTCTTGTGTTTAGTGTCTCATCAGTCGAGTAAAACAAAGAACATGTAAAAATACTTATAGACACCCTAGCTACAGCTGGCATTGAGTTGAATGATTAAATAAATAAATAACACCTACATCAACCTTACTGTTTCCGCAGATGGCAATGTTCCGCCAGCCGATAATGTTGACTCCATCAAAGACTTATCCCATCCGTCAACTTTCGAGGATCTTAGGCGCTTTTTAGGCATCATAAACTACTACTGGCGCCATTTGCCCTGTGCAGCTGAACTACAGGCTCCTCTGACAGACACACTTCTGGCACACGCCCCGACCATGGACTTAATGACAGGCACTTTCACAGCCTTTTGGCCAAGGCTGTCACCATTGCTGACCCTTACTCTGAGGCTGAATTCTTCAACACAGTCGGTGGGAGCGACACGGCCATAGGTGCTGTCCTCAGCCAAATTGTCAGTGGTGACACTTCCCTGCTGCAATTCTTCTTCAAAAATCTCAATAACACCCAGACCAAATACTTGGTGTTCCACTGTGAACCATTCATGACGTATGAAGCCATTATACATTCCTGTTCTGAAATCGATGGTTGTCCCTTCTATTCGCTCACTGACCACAAGCCTGCTGACTCACTTCCCCGCCGATTCTGTTGTTTCGACTATATCTCATGTTGACGACCGACTACAGCTGACAACATAGTGGCCGATTTCATGTCACATGCTGATGCTGTCTCAACACTCTTTGACCTCTCCAACCTCGTGGTATTACGATCTGTCGACTACCAAATCATGCAACTCATATGATACGCAAACTGCAGGCAGCAGGTTAGTTTGATAGAGCCCCGACACCATACACAGCACGTGACGCCATCGTCGCAGCGCATGCGCAGTTGTGCCTGAATTGCTGCATCTGCATCCATGCAGCTCTTCAAACAATCTTCTATCGCTACGATTATTGCGCATCGATACTAGCGCGATCAAACTAGTGCAGCCTACCAACGAGCTTAAGTTTCACAGAGTGGCCACAGTCTAACATATACAGTCACGACACTCCCGGAGATTTTTGTAATACACTGCGACAGTAGCGCTCCAAGCGGCCAGCAAGCTACATTTCTGAAGACGATATTGGATGAGTGCGAGTGGTATCGTTTACATTGATTTTAACTTATTTTTTACATTAGGAAACGTATGTAATGCTGCAAAAATAAGTAATAACATAAAAATAGCTCCACATTTGTATTATTTAAGTATCCTAAGATCCCTGACAGAGTACAAAACGGTACATTACAGCACAGTATATTTTCCATTATCTTGTACCCTACATGCTTCTGCTAAACAATTTCATTTACTGTTAAAAATAAAACATGGCTAGGAAACACCAAAAGACCTTCCCTTTGGCAGAAAGACGTCGCTTTTCTACTCAGGAACGTTAACGATTCTTCACTACAATTCCAATCGAATCAGTGGGAGTTGAACGTAGCAAACGTATATAGAATGGAATAACTACGATATGTAACGTACCAAATAAGCTCCAACAGCTGTAGCTGAAGGAAAAACGTCACAAACGTGACAATAAAACAACAGAAGCAATGAATCTGTTATCCAACAGAGAAGAAGCCAATTAAGCAATTGTTGCAACAGCTGAACCACAAATGGCAAGAATCATCCAAACAATGGCTTTTTAGCTAAAATAATTACACTGAACAGAATATGCACGTGTAAGAATGGTGTACGAGGTGTAAAAATGTTTGAATCATTAGACTCCACACCGAATTGATACACGTCAAAAACTGCCTGTCATATTAAGAAAAGACCATAATAGAAATTTATTATTCTCTTATGTTTATAGTGTTCTTACTGTAAGTGGAATAAGCTTGAAATACCCTCAGACTTTAAGAAAAATGTAATGATCCCCATTTCAAAGAAATCAGTCGCATACAGGTGTGAAAATTACAGAACCATCAGTTTGATAAGTCATGGTTGCAAAATTTTAACACGAATTATCTACAGGAGAATGACCTCGGGGAAGATCAGTTTGGATTAAGGAGGAACGTAGGAACCCGGGAGGCAATACTCACTTTACGTGTTTTCTTAGAAGATAGATTAAGGAAAGGCAGACCGACATTTTTAGCTTTTGTAGATTTGGAGAAAGCATTTGACAATGTTGATTGGAATACACTGTTTCAAATTCTGAAGTCAGCAGGGGTAAAATATAGGGAAAGGAGAGTTATTTACAACTTGTACAAAAGCCAGACTGCAGTTATTAGACACGAGGGGCATGAAAGGGAAGCATCAGTTGGGAAGGGAGTAAGACAGGGTTGTAGCCTTTCTCCGATGTTATTCAATTTGTACATCGAGCAGGCGGTGAAGGAAAGCAAGGAAAAATTTGGAATAGGGATTAAAGTTCAGGGTGAAGAAATAAAAACATTGCGTTTTGCTGATGACATTGTAATTCTGTCAGAGACAGCAAAGGACCTGGAAGAGCAGTTGAATGGAATGGACAGTGTGTTGAAGAGAGCGTATAAAATGAACATTAATAAGAGTAAAACAAAAATAATGGAATGCGGTCTTAGAAAATCAGGCGATGCTGAAGAAATTAGATTAGGTAACAAAACAATAAAGGTGGTACATGAGTTTTGATAGTTGGGTAGTAAAATAACATGCGATGGTCGTAGTACAGAGGATATAAAATGCAGAATGGCAATGGGAAGAAAAGCATTTTTTGAAAAAGAGAAATCTGCTAACATCGAATATTAATTTAAGTGTAAGGAACTCTTTCCTGAAGGCATTTGTGTGGAGTGTTGCCTTGTATGGGAGTGAAACATGGACGATAAGCAGTGCGGACAGGAAGAGAATAGAGGCTTTTGAAATGTGGTGCTACAGAAGAATGCTGAAAATTAGGTGGGAAGATCGCATAACTAATGAAGAGGTACTGAACAGAATTGGCGAGAAAAGGAATTTTTGGCATACTCTGAGTAAAAGAAGGGATCGCTTGGTAGGACACTTTCTTAGACATCCTGGAACCGTAAATTTAGCATTGGAGGGAAGTGTGTGGGGTAAAAATCGCAGAGGGAGACCAAGAGACGCGTATAGTAAGCAGATTCAAATGGATGTGGGTTGCCGTTCTTATGAAGAGATGAAAAGGCTTGCTCAGGATAGAGTAGGGTGGAGAGCTGCATTAAACCAGTCTCCGGACTGAAGACCATAACAACAACAGGAGCGCTAGTGGCGTTGCATATGTCAGTTGGTAGCAACTTTCACAGCAGTGAGTGTCATGACTGTGTATGTTAGACTGTGGAGGGGCTAACACACGAGTTACAGTGCTATTTGCAGCAACCTGTGTAAACTCGGCCGCCATGTTTTTGGTGGTCAGTACACTTCAGAGTGGTCTGTCCATCGTATGATGTTATTGAGCTTGAAGTGTTGTATTTAGTACATATTGTATTTAGTGTGTATTGCCTGTTCAATTTTTGCTGCTGAATTATGACTAAAGTGTGTTCAGCATTTAAATGCACAAATCGAAGTGATAAAAACACAAGTACCTCGTGCAAGAACACCAAATGTTTTACCTTGTTTGATCTCAGTCTGTCTATATTCAAACAAAATTCCTGACTAATGGCACTTATCTGCCACGAGGGTGAAGCTTCAGATGGCCTATCCTCCTATTCATTGGAAGTATACGCCGCCAGCTGAAAAATGCTCCTAACGGAGCACAGAAAAGGCAAATATATTCTCTGACACAAAAATGTGCAACCAGCTGCCTCAATCCTCATTCCGACTTCCTCACCAAAAATTTTGGCATGCAAACGTATTCACGCACTTTTAGTGCATAACTTTGTAAATACTTTTGCCCAGTTAAGCCGTCATAGTCAGCAATGTTGTCTCACTGTCAGTGTCTATATATGTCTCTGTTAGTTTGTTTGCTGTTTCTCCCACTGCCGCTTTCTGTTTGTGTCAAACTTTCAATGTCTTCATCCCTTTTCCACACGGTTCCTCACCGCTGTCTGTCTCTGCCTCTTTCATCGTCTCTCTGCCTCACGGACGATGTCCCATTCACTTCCTGTCCTGTTGCCAGTATCCTTTCTTTCTCACTTAGAGTCGGCTTTCATTGTCTTCACTCACGATTGTCTCCTTTACACATGGGGGTAGTTTGCTTCGGGTTTGACCTCTAGACCAGAAAACTTTAGCACACGGTTACTGGGAATGGGAAAAATTGGACAAATTGTTTCGTGCTATAATATTGGAGAGCCGCATGCTCATGCTTTATGTGTGGTCTCCATTCGTCTCAGTTTCCCACTGTTTTCCCATTTGCTCCAATTGTTACTATCTGCATCTGTCTTGGTTGTTGCCACTGTTCGTGACTTCCGACATCTCGTTTCGCTTCCCACTGCCGTTTTCATGCACATGCCTTTCTCCTGAACTGACACTTTCTCTGTTCCATCATATATAGCTCTTTCTCTCTCTGCCTGTTGCAGTGTCTCTGTCCTACTCACATTCAGCCGAAAAAAGCGCGAATATGTTCGCATGCCAAAATTTTTGGTGAGGAAGTCGGAATGAGGATCGAGGCAGCTGGTTCCATACTTTTGTGTCAGATAACATATTAGCCTTTTCTGTGTTCCGGCAGGAGCATTTTTCAGCTAGTTTCCGACTCTTTCCTGTAATATCAGAGTATACTGCTTATATAACATGAAATCAAGGGTGTGTAAAATTTGGATAGTATTTTATATACATTAATACATTTGTATAAACGTCAGACCAAATCGACTATATAGAAGTTTACTTTCTAAACAGAGCTTCACATTCCGATTATCGCTAAACATGCTTAACTATTTCAAAGAACATTGTTAAACACTATCAATATCGTTCCGTAAAAAGCACGTAAATATTTTCGAGTCCAGCTGAGTATTTAGTTTTATATGATATTGCTATGTCACAATAATTCAAGTCATTCACGTTGATCCAACCATTAGGATGACGAATTTTGTACCTCCATTGGCCTGAAAGACGTGAATGTTGGTGAAATATCAAGATATTAATAACACTGCATATTTGTCATGAATATGTGTGTTAACTTGGAATCTACAGATCTCGGTAATGGATAGTATTGTCGGAAAAACTTTCAAAGCTTTCTGGAATCATAATATTAGAACGCATCGTAAAAATTTCGATGAATTGCCATGAATAGAAGTGTAGATTTGCCAATGCATGCAGTTGGATCTTTTGATACCAAAAATTATGATTTTTGTAGCATATCGCGACAATGAATACACATTTCCAAAAACGCGAAACGGATTTTCCAGATACATTACCTCACAATCAGAAATAGTGTTTTTGAACCTACTACTGTTGCATGCTATCACTCACGGACCGATGTCTCAAGAACCAAATAAGATATCATTCTGCTCTAAACTTTAAATAAAATTTCGATATGATATCTACATTTCATACGCAGCTATGTGTAACCTAAAATCAACCATACGAGAAGTCTACGCAATGTGTTTTTACCTCTGCAAACTCTTTAAAATATGTTGCAATAGTTCACTAAACCGGATGCTGCACATTAACGGTAAAGTAAACAAAAACAAAGTCACCCTTTCATCGGCCGAAGAGATGTAGAAAAAACAAATCTTTTCGCTGAGTACAGTACCTTTCTTCAAATCGCATGGTAAGTTTCAGAGCTGTCCGAACGCCATCTTTCAGCACAATACACACTTTTTCTAGCAAAATATCGCGGTTTTTCGGGCGTATCTTGCTAACGGACTATGATTTACAAAAATACCATTTATAGATAAATGTCTACAGGATTTATTGTAAATATTTGAACAATTTTCTATAGTTAGTTATTTAGATATTTGTGATTGATGGTGCTAAAACGGCTAAAATCGAGTTTTGTGATTTTGTGCAAAACTATGATAGCTAAGTTTCAATCTCTGGATCTCAGTAACGGATAACGATATCGAAAAAATTTAAAAATTGCCTCGAGAATACCATCATAAGAACATATGGTAAAAATTCGAAGATTTTCAATTAATAGAAAGTATTGAAGTGATCATCCCCACAATTCGTTTTTTTTGGTAACCAATTTTTTTTTTTTTTTTTTTTTTTTTTTTTTTTTTTTTTTTTTTTTTTTTTAGATTTTCTCAGGATCAGACCATGAATGAATGGTGCTTTTGTAAGTCATTTAAAGCCCACCATAGACTACATGCCGTGTACAAAAGCAACTGATTTTCTCAATTTGGGTGGGCTCAAGGAAGTGTGTAACTTTGAAAAGTTTGACGATGTACTGTACGATAGCTATAGAATACCCATTCTTCTAATATATACACATATGATCATTAGGCCAAGATCTATCCAGAACACCTTGCCCCTTCACTCTGAGATGAACAGAACATGAGATATGCCCGAATCACAAATTCGCACGTGTCGTTCACGGAAATATTAATACCACGCACTGCCGTGCACGGTATGATTAAAAATGCTGTTTCCTACCTAATGTTGGTGTGTTTTTCAGATATTTCTTCTTGTGTGCTCTTGTGGTTGTTGATACCACACTTTTGAATATCTACACTTTCTCTAAAAATAATTTCTTTTGTTGTTGATAATACTTGTTTGAGTACGGTTGACAGGCAACCAGTGCAAAGTATGGAAGCAGTACTGACAACCAAAATTTTTTCACTTGTATATGTCTGTGTACTTTGCAATAAATATGTACTTATTTCAGTGTGGCACAACGATAGTTGTTAATGATACATTATTTCTGCATGGAATGCTTTTGTAACAGCTGATGCAGGCGCATTTTTATTGGAATATTCTGTTAACACTTTCGTAGTTGTATTCAAATTTCACGTACCAAACGTTATTTGTTTCAGTATGGCAACAAAGTTATTAACGACATCACAGAATAAGGAGTATACAGAAAGGAAACTCCCGCTGCAGTCTGTCGTCCAAAATTTAGTGTGCATGCGCGTGATCGGCCATCTTGAGAAGAAGTAAATGCGTGGTCACTCCCTACTCTGTGGTGTGGTAATGCGCCGTCTTTGTTAATTATGTAGTTTAACTGCCTGAATCGTATAAAAGTAAACAAGTATTTGGTGCATGAAAAGAAAGAACTGTGTGTCAGTAGTTGGAGCTGTTTCGTTTTTATTATGAGCAGCAATAAAAGAAAAGGCGGCCGATGGTGTTCAGCACCTAATTGCCGCAATAATTCGATTACAAATAAGGATATAAGCTTCTTCACCTTCCCAAAAGATGTTGAACGGTAAGTAAACGTTGCTATATGTGTAGTAAAAGTTAAATGTTATCAGTTTTGAATGAGAGCAATGTGTGCATAATTATTAAAAGTAGCCTTGCCTCTTCTCTTGATGATAACTCTCACTGTTGCTGTTGCAGTTCAACAGCATCGAAATGTTTAAATACATTTATATTTTATAAGTTTAACGGCGCAGGGAATAATATAAAATGAAAGACAAAGAATAGTGCGCAAGTAGTGGGACTCCAACATTTTGCGTGTGCATTCCCTTTTCCTGTTACCCACATAGGCGAGATGTTTCAGGAATTTTTAAGGCTCTTCTACCTACTCAATTCACATAATTTGATGCAAACGGTAAAATTTACTGTTACTGATCGGACAAGGGTACATACAAGAACCTGTCAATCATAGAGCAGATATAGCATGTTTTATTTATTTTATCGTCTGTCTGAAAGTGTAATCAAGTGATTTCGAAAATAAAATAATTGAAACTTCATGTTAACACGTTAATTTTCACATCTCAAAACATTGCACGGTTTCGTGTATAAAAACATTACCGCATATTTAATTTCCAACGTCAAAAAATCTTATTTGCATGTTGCGCGGAGATGAGGTTTGGTTAGGCCGGTATTACACTATCAAATTTTCTTTGACAAAGATTTTTGTCAAAGAAAATTGGACAGTGTAATATGGAACTTTGGTCAAAGTTGCCTTTCGTCAAAAATTCTTTGATCAAATCTAGCAGCTCACCGATCAAAGAAAGCGTTCGTCGTATGTTAACTGCGGTGAGAAATATGGCCGTTGTAAGCGCTAGCATCGCTGTAGCAGTTTTGACGTACTGTTTGAAAACATGAACGCGTAATTCGTATTGCGAGTCGTCGCAACAACTAAATTTGTGCAGTTTTATGAGGTTGATTATAAAAACCGGCTGCATCGAGCTGAAAGCTAGATAATTGCGGAATTCATTAGAGATCAAGTGAGTACTGTTTGCACGGCAGATGACGTAAAAATGAAAAGTAATTGTCTCTGCAGCAGATTTGCAGCGGAGAAAGCAAAAGTACATAATGACACTGTTTAATTCCCTGCATATATTTAGTCAGACAAATGCTATTTACACGATATATAATACGCAAAATATAAATGTTTCAAAAGTTTTTGTTTACTGTAAGCGCGACCGAGTACTAGCAAAACCGGAACAGGGCACAGGCTTCTTCCAGCGAGAAATGTACTGCAATATTTAGAGCAGAACACCACTGCAGACGCCAGCGTCACCAATGTCAGTCTTCCAAACGACGAGAAAACCCGTTTTCGAGTGATACAGCGGCTCTGGCCTCAGGCGTATCGTGTAATGCAGCCTAATATTACATATTTGTAGAAAACGACGAAGTACTTTGAGAAGCTACACTGCTAGATGTCTATTATGATTAACAAAAGAACTTCACTTTTTTTTCGAATATGTCTTAAGAGTACAGCTTAAATTGTTGTGAGTGAACAAGGAGCAATGACATCTACAGTCTAGCTAGTCAAAAGTACTTCGCCCTTTTCTACAAATATCTGATGTTTGGCCTTATTATACGATACACCTGAGGCGAGAGCCGCGGTACAAGTAAAAAGGGTTCTGTGAATAAAGGCACGCTTCCAGATGTCTAGTCGTTGCAATTGTTGTAGGCGTACATGCAATTTAAGTGTATAAATAGATATTTGTAATCTATGTAATCAACAGTTAAGGTTAATAACAAATATTCATCCGCCATTTTCGATGCACTGTGACATTCTTTGTTCAAAGAAAATTTGATAGTGTAATGTCACCATTTCACTACGTCAAAGATTCTTTGTCAATGAATATTGGACAAAGATTTTTTGTCAAAGAAATTTGATAGTGTAATACCGGCCTTACCATTGGGTGACGATGATACTTTTCTTTATGCTGTGATTCCTAAGGTTCGTTCAAAGAGCTGCAGGACTGCAGCTTCCTGCAACTTCCTGCAGCAGCAAAGCAGACTCAACCGCGCATGCGCGGTACCGATGACGTCAGTCAGGCTGCAGGAGGAAATTTTCCCTGCAGCTCATGCAGCCAGCAAGCTGCAGGACGCTGCAGCCGGGAGCTTCCTTGAACAGCCGGCAGGCTGCAGGAAGCTGCAGGATTGCTCTTTGAACACGAATTTCCATACTGCGCATGCGCGGTTGCAGCCCTGCAGCTCTTTGAACGAACCCCTAGCCACATAATCATGTGGTCTGCAATAAATGAAGATCGCGTTGCGCAGCCTCCCATTCAGGCGATTGGAAGCAAATGTGCCGTATTTGGTGGATTTTGTATTTATACCTCAATATTACGAAAGCTGGCAACTTAAATGTAACGGCGCTTGAAAGACATTTGCAAAACACGTATTTTAAGGTAAGGTATGTCGTAATTAAGTACGGAGAAAGTATGCCTACGTGTATGAAACCTTTACCTTATAAATTGCTATTATGGTGTGTTCTTACTATGACATGAGTTTTTTGACGTGTATCAGTTCGGTGTGTAGTCTAATGATTCACACATTTTTAGGCTTCACTCGTCTTACTGATACGCGCATATTCGTTTGAGTGCCATTTCTTTCGCTTAAGAAGACAATGTCTTGTGCTAGATCTGTAACGTTTTTCCTTCAGCTACAGCTGTGGTGGCTGCTTTGGTACGTTAAATACTGTAGTTATTGCATTCTATATGTGTTTCCTACGTTCCACGCTGACCGATTTTACTGGAATTGTAGTGAAGAAGCCTTAACGTTCGTGAGTAAAAAGGGACGACTTTTTGCCAAAGACAGGTCTTCTGGTGTTTCTTAGCCATTTCTTATTTTTAATAGAAAATGATATTATTCAGCACAAAGCCTGCAGGTTACAAATTAATTGTAAATAAACTGTCATGCAATGTACATTTTCGTACCTCATAAGGGATCTCAGTAAACCTAATAAAGACAAAGGTGGAGCTAATTTTAAATTATTACCTTTTTATGGCACAACATACGTTGCCTAGGGTGAAAAGTCTGTAAAAATCAATATAAACGATACTGTTCACATTCATCCAATATCACATTCATAAAAGTAGCTTGTCGGCCACTTGGAGCGCTGCAGTTGTAGTGTACAACAAAAATCTGTGGGAGTGTCGTGACTGTATATGTTAGACTGTGACAGTACTCAAACAAATAGATTAAGGGGAATAATTATTTTATGCTGTCAAGCTCTATAGTTGACAGATTCTTCTATATGCCCTTCTCCGATCAGTAAATCAGTTATCTTCCTAAAGCAAATACAACTTTTCCAACATTAAAACACAACTACATCACTGCCATAAGTAAAATATAACATATAGGCATGTTTTAAAGGCAATATTTATTTCCAGTGCTAAGAAATGAACTGTGAATTCAAGGAGAGCTGATTTGCTAAAAGAAAATAGGCCAGTCGTCGTAGACAAAAAAATGGCCTTAGGTCCAAAAAAAATTGCAGGAAGCTGAATTTTTGGTATGTTGTTAGGACATATTAGAGTAATATTAAACCAAGTTTGCAGCTTCGAAATCCTTTTGCGTAACTTTCAAGAGCCAAAAAACCTCGAAATTTTCGTACTTTTTTCTAGTTTTGGCTTATAACTCGTGAAGGGTTGTTTTTTGACGAAAAGTCACTCACACCTCTATTAATGTGGATAAAATATTATAAAATTTGAGCCCAACCGCAGCTCTGTAAGTCCAATAGTTCCCGTGATATTGGACTTCAAATATTGACTTATTTCTCCAGAAGGTTCAAATTTTCGATTTTAGTCATCTTTCGGCTAGAATATTAGCTCTAATGATCATCCCAATAGATTTCTAGTTATCGTTAAAAAACGAAAACTTGGAAAAATCGGAGTAGTCAATAAATTGACCCAGACGAATTGCAGTCCTCTTCTCCTGTGTATGTTAAAGAAAAAGGAAGAATTACTCATTTACGATGATTATTTACGCATAGTATATAAAAAGGATTTTTTTCAAGACTCTTTTCCGCAAATATTGAACAGAGAAGTTCCTTGAGTCACTTCCTGCCATTATGGCACCGACGGCCCCCCATGAATAACATGAGGTGGTGAAAACCCCCTATGTTGACAAGCTGAGGATGCTGGTGGCACTCCACAATGTCTCGGGCATTCAAGTACAGTGGTTGATCGTAGGTCACAAAACATGTTTCCTGACCGTAAATGCTTGTACTTTAAAGGCCAATTCACACTGTCCGTCACGTCAACGTCACGTCACGGAACCGTCACATCAAGTTGTATTCACACTGTCCGCCCGTGTCCGTCACGTCAATTCGTCCATCTCAATACGCGATGTTGAAAGTGAGGTTATGAGTGGCGATCTGTTATGTAGAAAGTCATAGTTTAATATTAGAAAGGGGAAACAACAACGCTAAATGTTATTAACGGCCAAAGAAAACTTTAGAGTGTATGTTTTTGGCCAACTTACTGGGAACTGAAACAACATTTCAAAACATCGACATCTATTTTCAAGCAAAAAAATAAACACATGAAGACATCAAAACATACTTGTAAGAGCATAAATAGCGCCTGTATACTTTAACCATTACGATTTGCTTGCTGACATTGTTAATACCGTCGTAAACAACTGAATTTTTGTCTTTCATTAGAACTGACATTTTCATTGAAAGTGTTATTTAATGAAAATTGCGTAATCAAATTACAATCTTATTCAAATAAACAGTTTGCTTCAGTCGTTTCTGTTATAATGTTACGTAACATAAACCATTTTTTGGTTTCAGATATCCGACCTCGATTTTAGGGGGACACTCAATTGACAAAAATATTTAAGTCGTCATGAAACATTTCAGATTTACCCCTAAAACGAGGTACAACAACAACACAAAGATGAATAAGACACATTTGCATATAAACTGTACAATCGTCGAGTGCAACATGTAATTCGCATGACGAAAATAGGTTAGCAGACGGCCGTTCCGTCAAAACATTCTTCTCGAGAAAGCTTGACGGACGTTGACGTGACGTGACGGTCCGGTGACGGAAGGTGTGAATGCCGCCATTAAAAATACATTGCGGAATGTTCTGACGGACGGTGACGTGACGTGACGGACAGTGTGAATTGGCCTTAACTGGCTTCTAAAAGTGATGTTAAAACAGTGTCGTAGTCGGTTGGGGGAGCATGGATAAAATGGAGATATACAATCTCTGAACGTTTGAAAGAAAGATCTTCTGTCACTTTCTCCATGAATCCATTCCATCCTGGGATGCCTGGCATGTTAGTTGCATTTCCAAACAACCACAGCAGGTCTGGGGATTTTGGCAAAATGACTTTAGCGATTTTCACTTCGTTAATTGAAATGGCTGACAAGCCAAATTTCTTTCTAATAGAAGAATGTTTAATGTGTGTGGCAGTGTGTGAACCTGATAGACTCGGCACATACAGACTTCAAACGTGGTTTATGTCTGGGTGAACGGATGAGTGAGGGGTTATGATCATTGTACCACCCATTTCATGGAACGTATTTTCTTCATCAATTGTGTTAACGTTCACATCTGCATTATCGAAGACAAAATGCATAAAAGCTCCTTCGTCGACTGGTTGGGCCACTTCTCCACGGAGGATAGCGGAACTTTCAAAATGCATAGCCTCCGTATATGTACAAGAAATTCCCATACAGTGGCAAAGTTCAACAAGGTGCTTTGATTCAAATTTACTATACAAATAGGTTCCAAAGCTTATTTGAATTGAGGATAGGAAAGATTTGGGTCTCGTTGCAGCCATGATTGCATGAGCAAATCCTATGCACTTCTTTCCACTGTTCAAGAGAAGGACGCCCTGCGCCTTTTAAGAGTAGTGTCAAATGTTTAGAAACGAATGTCTTGCAGGATAATCTCTGCTGCAGCTTTGACACTCTAATTCGCTCTTCAGCAGGATCCCTAAGTCTTTGATTGTACCACTTTTCATAAAGAATGTTTTGTCCAATGTCTGTGAACATCAAGATTGGCCTGTGATACGAACCAACCTGCGCAAAAATAATTTTTCCTCCACTTGAACACTTGCAACTGCTGGTTTGTAATCACATTGAAGGTCTCTGCAAACAAGTCACTTATGGAAAATTGGTTTTCCTGTCTTGTTTCTGCAGGGTATGCATATATACGCTCCATACCTTCGATAAGGAAGGGATGTTCAGGACAGCCTTGTTTACCTACTGCACTAGTAGATCGCGACAAAGAGTGCAATTTTACGTAGCAATGTTTGTGGTACTTACCCTTAGCAGCAACAAGTTCACTTATACATGAAAGACGCCGAAGAATGTGTTGTCCCCATTCACTAGCTTGTCTAGCTTTTTCCACAATCGATTCTTTCACTTCCAGTTTTTCCCTTTGATGAAGTTCATCCAGTAGATATTTGGACAATTTTATCTGCTTCCCGAAATATTCCTTGGAGAATTTTTCACCATAAATGAAACAATAATATCCAATGACTTGACATCTAGAATCCGACGCACTTTTCAGCCTTTCCCCACACGAAGACGATGGTTGAGCAAATCAAACACCCACTTCTCGCTGGACAAATGCTTACACATTACTTTCCACAGTGTACCTTTTCCTGCATGCGTCATGTACGGTCACTTCGTTTAAACTGCAAAAAAACCTCATGTTCCTTTCAAGCCCACGTTTCTGACTCATTTTTATCAGCGTCTAAATTCCTCGTTTTTTCACTGTCACTGTTCCCTCTGCAAGCACTTACCGACGACCCCGAAACAAACATGCGACGGGGGTAGCTCCGACATATTGTGAAACAGAAAGTACTTAAAACGCCACCAAGATAAAGATTTAGACGATTTTCCTTTGAAACGTTCTTCACGGATCCGAATACGGCTGTTTCTAAGGGCAGACTAGGGATGGGCGAGAAATCACGTACTCGTGAAAAATCACGGTGATTGAAAATTCACTGTTTTCACGGTCGCGGCGATCTGGAATCTGACCGTGATTTCAGTCACGGTCACGGTTGGGTAGCGACGAGCAGGAATAGCAGCGAACAGCAGTATAAACTACAAAGAGCCATCTGGTGCCCGAAATGAGTACTAAATGCAGCACCGAATAGCAGGTGTAGCAGCGAATAGCGGAAAAGCGAAGAGGAGGTGAGGGAAGAGAAGCAGCAAAGGCTAAAAGAGCCATCTGTGGGTCGAAATCTGTACTAATATCAATGCAGCAAATAGCGGGTCTAGAAGCGAATCACCGATAAGCGAAGAACGGGTATAGCAGCGAATCACCGACTAGCGAAGAGTGGGTGTACCGGCTAAAAGCCGATTATGGACAGTGACCAGTTCGCATGAACTTGTGCGTTTTTCCTAGAAAATCGCCAGGGCCCGGCAGGGAGGGTAAAAAACTGAAAAACACATTTCGTCCATTTCGCCGTTGGTCGTCTAAAAGTGTATATCTTGTTTCTGCCGAGATGAAGCGATCGAGGACGAGCGAGATGTGTCATTTCACCGCTCTTAATAGCGACTATGCGAAATGTAATTTGTGCGGCATGCAGTTGTCGCATAAAACTTATGGTGACAGAGCAATGTATGTTGCAATCACATTGTTTTATAAGTAATTAACTTTTGTCTGTACTCTATTTTTAAAACTGCTGTAATAATAGTAGGCGGTATCATGTTTTAATACTTTGTTAGTGTGGAAAGGTAGACTCCTTCAGCACTGAGTATTGTTCTAGCAATAAAGAACGCAGTTGCGGCGTGCAGAGCAACAAGTAAGCTCTACGAACATTTGAAATGTGAGCGTTTGCACTCTGCTACGATGTTGGCAATACCACGTGGTAGTCAATCAGAGTCCGAGTTGTGAGCTCTCTGCAGCCGTTACCAATGCTTGAGCAACTGGAAAACACATGTGCATAAAATCATTACCCATGGGACTTGCGCTGGAATACTGATATCACATTAATTGCTTCAATTATAGTAAAGATCTCAGCTTCTTATTTCATATGTATGCATAAATTTTGAGTTAAAAGTGTATGGCACTGGAAATGAAACTGCAGTAACTTTTTATTTATTTAAGCATCCAGTTAGCTGTGCATGATACATCTTAAAAACATATGGCACCTAACAGTAAAACTGATACTATATTTCTGTAACTGAAGCATGTAAAGTAATATTATAACTATTATAGGCCAGTGTATTTAAATAACAGCACTCTCTAATAACTGCAGTATCAATTACATTAAAGAAAGAAGTTATTAAAATTGAGGGCATATATTCATTGACAATGAAATAACACCTACGTTGCAAATAATTTTTACACTTACTAAGAATATTTACTATGCTTTCATTGTCTTGATGTGGTTAGAAAGTTTATTGTACAGTTATTTTAAACTATACTTACTATTGACTTATTTGTTGAGATTTACTTTTCTCGGTTCACAACATAACTCTCATAACAACAAAGAGACGATAAAGTAGTTACTGGCGGATGAAACATTATAACAAAAGTATCTAATTCAATTTTTGTCAGTTCCACGGTAAACCATACAAGTCGCCGGAATCGCGGCGATTCAATCACGGAAATAGTGAAAAGAGCAGAAATCACGGAATAGCGGAAAGAGCTGAAATCACGGAATAGCGGGAGGAGTAGAAATCGCGGAGGGATACATGTCGTGAAAACCTCAAACAGTGATTCTAAACCGTGATTACTCACGGTTTAGAATCACGGTGATTTAAAAGTAGCAATCACGGAAATCACTGTTAGCGGAAAATCACGGTTCAGCCCATCCCTAGGGCAGACTGGGTGTTGTGGGGAAGGCCTCGGAGGCAAGACGTTTGAGAGGGAGGACAGAACACCCACTAAGTCACGACTCTGAGTAAGGGGGACGGGAGGGGGATTGATACCTTCGCACAACACAAGGCCTCGCTACGAACGAAAGACCCAATCCCTTAATGGCTGACCAATACCCAAAAACGGAGAGGCTTTTGTCTTTTTTTTTTTTCTACAGCAATACCTACTTTCACAAATATATTTGTATGCACTAACACATAATTACACCTATTTATATACAATACGTTAATAATCATCGTCAATGAGTAATTCTTCCTTTTTCTTTAACTTACACAGGATAAGAGGACTGCAATCAATTCGTCTGGGTCAATTTATTGAATACTACGATTTTTCCAAGTTTTCGATTTTTAACGATAACTAGAAATCTATTGGGCCTATGGACTTCGTTCTGTACTTAGATTAAAGCTAAATAACTGCTCTATACCTTTGTTTTGTATGACTTTCCCCATCGGATGATCATTACAGCCAATATTCTAGCCGAAAGATGACTAAAATTGGAAATTTGAACTTTTTGTAGAAATAAGTCAATTTTTGAAGTCCAATATCTCGGGAACTATTAGACTTACAGAGTTGTGGTTAGGCTTAAATTTTGGAATATTTCATCTAAATTAATAAAGGTGTGAGTGTCTTTTCGTCAAAAAACCACCCTTCACGAGTTATAAGCCAAAACCAGAAAAAAGTCCGAAAATTTCGAGGTTTTTTCGCTCTTAAAAGTTACGCAAAAGGATTTCGAAGCTGCAAACTTAGTTTAATACTACTCTAATATGTCCTAACAACATACAAAAAATTCAGCTTCCTGCAATTTTTTTGGAC
The DNA here is from genome assembly GCA_026315105.1 of Locusta migratoria. NCBI lineage: Eukaryota > Metazoa > Arthropoda > Insecta > Orthoptera > Acrididae > Locusta > Locusta migratoria. The sequence continues at coordinate 671,472,275 of CM048744.1, forward strand.
CTAAACATACCTGACGACTGGCCTAAAAGGATGCAAAATACTTAAATAAAAACGGCTGAAGTGCAGTTTATGAGTCCGCGAGTGGCGTTTCATGTTTGGACGTTGGCAACGGCGCCGGAGCCAATCAGCAGTCGCGTTCAAGCGGCCAATAACAAATAGCTTTCTCTTTATGGTTTGTAAACAAATCGGCGTAGCGTATGTAAAGATCTTTAGATCAACATATTGCATTGCAATAAATGTGAGATTTATATTTAAGTTTTGTAATGGAAATTGAGTGTACTGGCTGTACCATGTAGTCAAAATTATTTTCACCAGTGATTTCAGTTGTGGTGATTTCGCAGCCTTTACGTGTCTGAAAGTGTGTTGGAAACATCCTTTCATTTAAAAAAGTGATCTGTAGCGTAGCCTTCAGATGGTTAGGTATAGGTTAAACAAGAAATTTTTTTCTAGTACGTGAGGGCGCGTAGCGCCCGAATCTCCGGTTCAGAACCGAAACTTCGAGATACACGGATTCTTCCAAATTAACCAACATCTGGTTTTTTCTTAGGGAATTGAGAACTAATTTTAATAACGCTCATTATTCACGTATTGCAATTCACTGGAAAAATTGTCAGTCGTATTACTTGAAAGAGAAAGACTTAATTGAATCTACACTGCTGGAAATTATTAAATCTGAACGAAAAAGCGTGTGAAGAAAGGCCAAACTCACAACACATGAAACTCGGAATCTGATTGGCCGCCTTCACCTGCGTCATTCATCACGCAGTTACCAACGTCTACGCATAAACCACAACTCGCTGACTCATAAACTGCACTTTTACCATAAAAACTGCAGAATATCTAGTGTGAACTTTGAAGATATCATGTTTGCTAACTTTTTGAAAAACCGATTAAAACCCGATGCTGTTCCAACATTGTTCAATATACCGAATCCACCAAAGTCAGAATCACTAAAAAGTAAATCACCTAAAGGACCAGTGAAATACGTCCAGGCCCTAAGAAGGCTAAGTCTGACATACAGGTAAATCTGATGCATATAACATACATTTTGTGGTGCTAATTCAGAATATATACATAAAGCAAAATTCATTACCACCCACTGCAAGTAATACCTCTGTGAGGTACAAATGGTGTGTAATGTTCCAGTGAATTCGTATTGACAAGGAAGACTAAGAGGAAAATGGACACTTTTTCGTTTGCTATAACTGAAACAATGTGTGCCACAATATGAGAAGTACAGAGTTTTATGTTTCCGCTACCTATCCTTCATTTGTGTGTAATTTAACAATTTTATGTATGCAAACCTGGCAGTTGTAAAGTCACTTTCTTGTTTATAACTTTCTTGTTTTCCCAAACATAACTTCGCGTTACTTGGGATTTTTCTATAGATAAAAACCAAATAATCATGCACGCACAGTGCAGCATTCTTACGACGTCAGCCACGAGCGCCCTCTGCTACAATTCCGCTCATGGCCACCACTGAACAACATCGTTCACTTGGGACTGAGATAGGAACCAGCTAACACTTCGGAATCAGATAGGCACCAGTGAAGACTTGGCTATCGGAGAGGCACTAGGCAGGCCTCTAGCTCAACTATGTATCAGCATTCTGCAGTACTGAGCTATGTAAAAGTGAAGCATTACTAAGTCTCTAAGAAATATAGATCTCGTTCTAATTTAGTTTCTAGTTTCTGCTGTCCCACTGGCTGGTCACCTCCTACCTGCACAAGCGTGCATCCTTTATTCCTGTGTTGGTCTTTCTACTCGGCCACCGACACCTACGACGGAAACGAGACACAAAAGCGGCGACGAGGCTTGGACACAAAAAAACGATCATTGGTTCCTTTGTACAGCCGGCCGCGGTGGCCGAGGGGACTGAGGCACTCCAGTCACGGTCTTCACGGCAACTACGGTCGGGGGCTCAAGTCCTCCCTCGGGCATGGATATTTGTGCCGTCCTTAGTCTTAGCTAGTACTTAAGTAGTTTTTAAGCTTAGGGACTGATGACCCTGTAGTTAAGTCCCATCAGTTCTACAAACATTTGAACATCCATCGTACATTTTCGTTGTTGTATTAAAATTTAGGACTACATTGTTTTATTTGGATTAATTAGGTGCAAGAACAGGGCGCAAAATAGAGGAGAGCATAATGAAAAGCCGTTTCCTTTCGTAAAAGTTGGTGACATCAGCTGCACTTTGTAAAAAGTCCATTTCCTGCCAAAGTACTAAGTGGCTATAGTTCTGCGTTTACTGCTTTTCAATATGGCATCGAGAGGAACGCATGGTATCATACAGATCAAAGGCGCCGCCCCCAGCTTTCCCTTCTGTATGCTCCCTATTCTGTGATGACACCTTACTTCGACGTGGAGTGCTTTTCTGGCAGATGACCTAGGCGCATTTTTAACTGCAGTATTTTGTTGTTACTTTCATCTCTATACTCAAATTTCGTCCATCAAAGTTTACAACCAAACTCTTTAACTGCAATTTCACAAGTCTGTAGACTTAATAGGTTTTGTAAGCACAAGATAAGTGTATACTAGACATTACAAAAGCAGTTGTTAGAACAAATTAACAGCAAATGCAAATCCATGTTCATGATTGTTCATCATAAAGGCCAATTCCCACTGTCCGCCACGTCACGTCACGTCACCGTCCGTCAGAACATTCCGCAATGTATTTCTAATGGCGGCATTCACACTGTCCGTCACCGGACCGTCACGTCACGTCAACGTCCGTTAAGCTTTCTCGAGAAGAATGTTTTGATGGAACGGACGTCTGCTAACATCGGAAGTTAACCTATTTTCGTCACGTGAATTACATGTTGCGGTCGACGATTGCACTGTTTATATGCAAATGTGTCTTATTCATTTTTGTGTTGTTGTTGTACCTCGTTTTAGGGGTAAATCTCAAATGTTTCATGACGACTTAAATATTTTTGTCAATTGAGTGTCCCCCTAAAATCGAGGTCGGATATCTTGGAACCAAAAAAAATGGTTTATGTTACATAACATTGTAACAGAAATGACTGAAGCAAACTGTTTATTTGAATAAGATTGTAATTTGATTACGCATTTCTCATTAAATAACACTTTAAATGAAAATGTCAGTTCTAATGAAATACAAAAATACAGTTAATTACGACGGTATTAACAATTTCAGCGAGCAAATCGTAATGGTTAATGTATACAGACGCTATTTATGCTCTTACAAGTATGGTTTGATATCTTCATATGTTTATTTTTTCGCTTGAAAATAGATGTCGATGTTTTGAAATGTTGTTTCAGTTCCCAGTAAGTTGGCCAAAAACATACACTGTAAAGTTTTCTTTGGCCATTAATAACATTTAGCGTTGTTGTTCCCCCTTTCTAGCATTAAACTATGACTTTCTACATGACAGATCGCCACTTATAACCTCACTTTCAACATCGCGTATTGAGATGGACGGATTGACGTGACGGACACGGACAGACAGTGTGAATACAACTTGACGAGACGGTTCCGTGACGTGACGTTGACGTGACGGACAGTGTGAATTGGCCTTAACAGTTACCGGTACTGTTTACTATACGTATGTTTCGCAGCTTGTTTAGACCATGTACTTACATTAAATTTAACACATATATTTCGCAGCGGCACTTTCGCAGTTATAACAAACCTCAGCTGTTATACTTCAAAATGGAACTGTAATATGACAGGTTCGTGATGTTTCATTGCAGTTATTTTAGGAAATTTACTCGTAGGCTCGTCAGTTCGCAGCTTCTAAAAAGTCTGATTGAACTTGACACACGTCCTTATTCAATAGACAATCTACAATTAAAATGTGGAACTGTAAATAGGTAAAATCACGAATAGGTGTGGCATATCAGCTTTCAGCTGATACCCTAAATAAAGGCCAGTTGACACTGTCCGTCACGTCACGTCACGTCACCGTCCGTCAGAACATTCCACAATGTATTTCTAATGGCGGCGTTCACACTGTCCATCACGGACCGTCACGTCACGTCAACATCACGTCAAGCTTTCTCGCGAAGAATGTTTTGACGGAACAGTCGTCTGCTAACACAGACGTTTACCTATTTTCATCACGCAAATTAAATGTTGCAGTCGACGGTTGCACTGTTTATATGCAAATAAATCTTATTCGCCTTTATTTTGTTGTTATACTTCGTTTTAGGGCTAAATCTCAAATGTTTCATGACGACTTAAATGTTTTTGTCAATTGAGTGTCCCCCTAAAATCAAGGTCGGATATCTGAAACCAAAAAATGGTTAATGTTACTTAACATTGTAACAGGAAAGACTGTAGCAAACTGTTTATTAGAATAAGATTTTAATTTGATTATGCATTTCTCATTAAATAACATTTTAAATGAAAGTCAGTTCTAAGGAAAGACAAAAACTCAGTTGTTTACGACGGTATTAACAATGTCAACAGGCAAATTGTAATGGATAAAGTAAACAGGCGCTGTTTATGCTCTTATAAGTGTTGTTTGATGTACTCACATGTTTATTTTTTCGCTCGAAAATAGATGTCGATGTTTTGAAATGTTGTTTCAGTTCCCAGTAAGTTGGCCAAAAACATACACTATAAAGTTTTCTTTGGCTGTCAATAACATTTAGCGTTGTTGTTCCTTCAATTCTAGTATTAAACTATGACGTTCTACATAACAGATCGCTATTCATAACCTCACTTTCAACATCGCGTACTGAGATCGGCGAATTGACGTGACGGACACTGACGGACAGTGTGAATACAAGTTGACGTGAGGGTGCCCTGACGTGACGTTGACGTGACGGACAGTGTGAATTAGCCTTAACATGGCAGACGCCAGTTCAGTTTATCTCAAACATGATGGACCTATCGCCACTCTATGAAATTTAAGCTCGTTGAGCAGTACAAACGACAGACGGCCACCATTAACAAAACTTATTATCAATCTATTAAAATTTCGTTCATCGTTTAAAACGAACTTAACAGTAATATGATAACAAAGTGAAATGTTATAACGGTAACCATAACAGCCGACTGTAGGCACGTCAAGAAGCATTGGCCGTGGAATCACTGCCATCGAGACTCTGTGTGTGTGTGTAGGGGGGGGGGTGTTTTTTTATTTTTATTTATTTATTGCGATCGAGACTCTGTGTGTGGGGGGGTGGGGGGTGTTTTTTTATTTATTTATTTATTCCACTCCCATGAACCACAGACATTGCCGAGGTGGGGTGGCTTGCGTGCCTCAACGATACAGATAGCCGTACCGTAGGTGCAACCACAGTGGAGGGGTATCTGTGGAGAGGCCAGACAAACGTGTGGTTCCTGAAGAGGGGCAGCAGCCTTTTCAGTAGTTACAGGGGCAACAGTCTGGATGATTGACTGAGCTGGCCTTGTAACATCAGCTAATGTGGCTTTGCCATGCAGTTACTGCGAACGGCTGAAAGCAAGGGGAAACTACAGCCGTTACCTTTCCCGAGGACATGCAGCTCTACTGTATGAACATATGATGATGGCATCCTCTCGTGTAAAATATTCCGGAGGTAAAATAGTCCCCCATTCGGATCTCCGGGCGGGAACTACTCAGGAGGATGTGATCATCAGGAAAGACAATACTGGCATTCTACGGGTTGGAGCGTGGAATGTTAGAGCCCTTAATCGAAAAGGAAAATTAGAAAGTTTAAAAAGGGAAATGGGTAGGTTGAAGTTAGATATAGTGGGGATTAGTGAAGTTCGGTGGCAGGAAGAACAGGATTTCTGGTTAGGTGAGTACAGGATTATAAATACAAAATCAATTGGGGGTATCACAGGAGTAGGATTGATAATGAATAAGAAAATAGGAATGCATGTAAACTACTATGACCAGCACAGTGATCGCATTATCATTGTCAAGATAGATACGAAGCCAACACCGACAACAGTAGTACAGGTTTATATGCCAACTAGCTCTGCCGATGATGAGGAAATCGAAGAAATATATGAGGAGCTGAAGGAAATTATTGAGACAATTAAGGGAGAGGAAAACTTAATTGTTATGGGAGACTGGAATTCGGTAGTAGGACAAGGAAGGGAAGGGAATATAGTAGGTGAATATGGTCTGGGCAAAAGGAATGAAAGAGGAAGCCGCCTGGTAGAATTTTGCACAGAACATAATTTAGTTATAACAAACACCTGGTTCAAGAATCACAAAAGAAGGTTGTATACGTGGAAGAGACCAGGAGACACCGGGAGATACCAGATAGATTTTATAATGGTAAGACATAGATTTCGGAACCAGGTTTTAAACTGTAAAACATACCCAGGGGCAGATATAGACTCTGACCATAACTTGTTGGTTATGAACTGTAGGTTGAAACTGAAGAAACTACAAAAAGGTAGGAAAATAAGGAGATGGGACCTGGATAAATTGAAGGAACCTGAGGTTCTTAAGAATTTCAGAGGGAGCTTTAGGCAACAATTGACAGAAACAAGGGAAAATAAAACAGTAGAGGAGGAATGGGTAAAATTGAGAGATGAAATAGTGAAAGTAGCAGAGGACAAAATCGGTAGGAAGGCAAGACCTACAAAAAATCCTTGGATATCACAGGAGATACTAAATTTAATCGATGAAAGGAGAAAATATAAAAATGCAGTAAATGAAACAGGCAAAATGGAGTACAGACGACTAAGAAATGAGATTGACAGGAAGTGCAAAATGGCTAAGCAGGAGTGGCTAGAAGGCAAATGCAAGGATGTAGAAGAATGTATAAATAGGGGAAAAATAGATACAGCCTACAGGAAAATAAAAGAAACATTTGGAGATAAGAAAAACAGCTCTATGAATATCAAGGACACGGATGGAAAACCAGTTCTCAGCAAAGAAGGGAAAGCTGAAAGGTGGAAAGAGTATATAGAGGGGCTCTACAAAGGAAATGAACTTCGAGACAATATTGTAGGAAGAGAAGAGGATGTAGATGAAGATGAACTAGGAGATACTGTACTGAGAGAAGAATTTGACAGAGCCCTGAAAGACATAAGTCGAAACAAGGCCCCTGGAATAGATGATATTCCCTCAGAGCTACTGAAGTCTCTGGGAGAACCAGCAATGACAAACCTGTTTCACCTGGTGTGTAAGATGTATGAGACAGGCGAAGTACCCTCAGACTTTAAGAAAAATGTTATAATCCCCATTCCAAAGAAAGCAGGTGCGGACAGGTGTGAAAACTACAGAACCATCAGTTTAATAAGTCATGGTTGCAAAATATAAACACGAATTATATACAGAAGGATGGAAAAACTGATAGAAGCCGACCTCAGGGAAGATCAGTTTGGGTTCAGGAGAAATGTAGGAACTCAGGAGGCAATACTCACTTTACGGCTTATCCTAGAAGATAGATTAAGAAAAGGCAAACCTACATTTCTAGCTTTTGTAGATTTGGAGAAGGCTTTTGACAATGTTGATTGGAATAAACTCTTTAAAGTTCTGAAGCAAGCAGGAGTAAAATATAGGGAGCGTAAGGTTATTTACAACTTGTACAAGAACCAGACAGCGGTTGTCAGAGTTGAAGGGCATGAAAGGGATGCAGTGGTTGGGAAGGGAGTGAGACAGGGTTGTAGCCTCTCTCCAATGTTATTCAATTTGTACATTGAACAAGCTATAAAGGAAAGCAAGGGGAAATTTGGTGAAGGAATAAAAGTTCAGGGGGAAGAATTAAAAACATTGCATTTTTCCGACGACATAGTAATTCTGTCAGATACAGCAAAGGACCTGGAAGAGCATTTGAACGGAATGGACAGTGTGCTGAAAGGTGCATATAAGATGAACATTAACAAGAGCAAAACTAGGGTAATGGAATGCAGTGTGAGAAAATCAGGTGATGCTGAAGGAGTTAGATTGGGAAACGAAGCAATAAAGGAGGTAGATGAGTTTTGTTACTTGGGCAGTAAAATAACAAATGATGGTCGCATTACAGAGGATATAAAATGCAGAATGGCAATGGGTAGAAAAGCGTTCTTGAAAAAGAGAAATTTGTTAACTTCGAATATTGATTTAAGCCTAAGGAAGTCCTTTCTGAAGGCATTTGTGTGGAGTGTTGCCTTGTATGGGAGTGAGACATGGACGATAAACAGTGAGGACAGGAAGAGGATTGAGGCTTTTGAAATATGGTGCTATAGAAGAATGCTGAAGATTAGGTGGGTGGATATCGTAACTAATGAGGAGGTACTGAACAGAATTGGGGAGAAAAGAAATATCTGGCGTACCTTGACTAAAAGAAGAGATAGATTGCTAGGACACATTCTTAGACATCAAGGAATTGTGAATTTAGCATTGGAGGGAAGTGTGTGGGGTAAAAATCGCAGAGGAAGACCAAGAGGTGGATACAGTAAGCAGATTCAGACAGATGTAGGTTGCCGTTCTTATGTGGAGATGAAGAGGATTGCTCAGGATAGGGTATTGTGGAGATCTGCATCAAACCAATCTCCGGACTGAAGACCACAACAACAACAACATTTTTTTTTTTTTTTTTTTTTTTTTTTTTTAGGCAATAATAAAATTTACGATTTATCTCTCCACAAAATATCGATATTACCGATATATCGAATAGATGTAAATCGATTAAAATAATGAGTGCGATACAGAGATAATTCGATATGTCCGATTTTCCAAGTATAGAGCTAACAATACAATGATTTAATTGAAGTAATGTAACTCCAGCTATTACCATATCCCAATAAAGCTCACTTCCCCCTAAATTTTTCCTGAAACAATTATCCCTCTAAATTTCCTCTTAGAGCAGGGAATTCCTCATTAATACAGAGGGAAAATACCCAAATTGGCAGCACTAACTGTTCATAAACGCCACTGCTGACAATGAAGGTATTCTTATTGTTGATCGGCGTAATGGACTAGTGCTATACCTTTTAGAAAGTCTGCTGATGTCACACTATACCGCCGTCATTCGTTATGCGAAACTTCGCTCGTTAAGCCAGAATGCTACATATATATATATATATATATATATATATATATATTTCTTTTTGCGATTGGTTTTGCTACTTATGCGAATTGGATGTTAATGAGAGGTGTTCATTAACCACATTCCAGTGGAACCTAACTTTAAGGGATTTCAAATAAAATCATGTCGCTGGAACAGTACTGGCGCTCCTAACAAGACTTCAAAAATGCGAATCTTCTAAATGCGATTGATTCATTTCGTATTGCTGCAAAACTTGGAAATTTTGAGTTAATGTGGCACAAATGAAAATTAAGAACTGTGTACGCTCTTTGTTAGGTATTGGATAGATACTGAGTAGCGTACACTATAGTGGCGAATATAGGATGTATTTTCGGGTGTGTGACAAGACCAACCGGAACTTTGCCGAGATCGAGCTTCTTTATTGTTGACATTAAATACTGAAATATACCTAATTTTTCTGTACATTAATTATTTCGGGGGATTTAATGTACTGTAATATACAGTACTGAGTACAATGTTGGTGCATGAGCAAGATATTTGACTTATTTCTGTGCAGATTCAAAACTGACAATGATATTCTTTCCCATTTCTTCAATGCAGAATAGTAAACACAGTTTAAAACAATACCAACAAAAAGTACTGTACTCACATAGCTGTTTGGCACAGTGTGGGATTTTATTGCTTTTGTCCGTAAGTAAGTATTGTGTACAGATGTGAAATCACAGGCATCGTTTGTGGTTGGATATTTGCTGTGACATGCTACTTGTGTAAATTGTTTAGGGTGAACGTAGTTGAAGGCTGTCGGACATCCCAACATGGAACCATACAATATCTTGAACGGTACCAACGCGTCATGGACAGGTAAAGAAACCAGTAAAATGTCGTACCGCGTGAATAGGAGGCATAATGACTGCCTGAACTGGACTTTGATCGTGAAAGTGGAGGGGCCTGGTTAACGCAACAACTTAGAGAAAAATCGTACCAGCTGTTTGGTAAGACCTGGAAAACAGGAAGCGTCCCCGGCATTTCAACTGAGGTAAGATGCATTTTCGCTCTTTTAGACTGTAGCATTCATTTGAGAGATGGAAAGCAAATTCATTATCGTTGTCACATTTGCGTTTAAGAACAGCCACTTGCAGCGTCATTAATCCGTTAGCGTTTAAGTTTATATGATTCCTGTGTTCGTGATTTTTAAGTGTTTTGAATTGATTTTGAAGCATTGGTGCATTTACAGCAAATATTTCGCAATTTAAACATAGAGGTTACTAATGCAAGTTAGGTTGAAAATTATGTAGGCCCCATCGGCAACACTTTTCAAAATATGAGGTGAAATAGAGTGTGAGGGTAAGAGAAATATAGGCTATGTACAACTACTAGTTTGTTGGCCCAACAAATGTTTATGAAACAATGAGTGAAATACAAAGTAGCAGTGTGTCTTGTGAATTACAAGTTTGGTAGTAATGTAATGTAACATGTTTTGTCCTTATAAATAAAACCCAATAAATATTAAGCTACCAATTGTAGATAAGCAACAGCTATTTGATATATTTGAGGAGGCAGCAGCTTTTCTTCTAATTGATTAAAGTTATCTGGTGTGGGATATATAATTAGCCTATTTATGCACTATGCAAGTTGTATCAGTGATTTGCTCTTCTTATGCGAATTAATACCTTATCTCTGAAAGATTTCTTTATTGATGTAATCTACAGAATAAGATTAATTAATGAAACGAACCCATAATTCATATAGGCCTATGTTTTTCTGTAGAGTTTTACTAAAAAAGGCGTAATTAGTAACACTGATTTGTTAAATACAGACCATTTGAGTTAGTCCATTTACTGAGAATTAATTTTATTGGAGGATATCTTACATAATGCTATTAGTTGCAATTCAAATACCTTTGATATATTACTGAGTGTTGTGACTAGTGGAATCCGACCCAATATAGTTTTTAATTAGTCATTGTACAAAGCATCAAATTTAATTGCAGCTTTCAACAAGTACGCCTTTTTATGTTCCATGCTGACTCATTTCTTGGGAGAACTTATACACTTGTTGTAACACATACAGAAATAGCAGTGAAAAATCACTTCAAGGCAGTGAGAACTAATATTCCGTGAATAGAGGAGTAGAAAATGAAAAAGATTTACTGTAGTATGATTCCTATTATCATTGTAATTGTTCAGGAGTGTGCCATATAACTAAGAACTGGTAGCTTGCTGTGAAATGTCATTTTGAAAAAAGTATCTGTAATAATGGAATAGTAAGTGCAAAGTAAAATTATGCAGGTATCTGCTAAAATTGGATTTGAGAAAAGAATTGTCTGAACAATTTGTCATGCTGTAAAAGCATTGAGCAAAAGTTCCTCTCCAATACCAATAATAATCTGTAAGAAACTTTCATAGGAAAGGGGTGAGAGGAGGGATATATATATTGCCTTTGAAAGTGCTACACTGCATAAAGACTTGTATGTGCTAAACAACAAATACTAGGGATGGACAAAAAGTAATGACTATAATTTTTGATTAATGATGAAAATTCTCCTCAGAGATAATAAATATTGTTGAAATGAGATAGAATGGCTGGCCAGTACTTACCATTGTGCTGTACCGGTAAGTACTGGCCAGCCATTCTATCTCATTTCAACAATATTGACTATAATTTTTCTCCTATATATTGACAAAGGTTCTTAATAGTTGCACACCTTGAATATAATTGCTCCCCTTACTTATGATCTTTTGCTGAATGTCAGGCATCTATTCCTGCAGGTGTTCTGTGTTGGCCACTGTGGTGTGGATAACATCTTTGGTGTTGTAATATTTCCATCACAGTGGCTCTTTCACTTTGGCAAAGAGATTGTAATCACAGGGACTCATGTCGGGTGAATACAGTGGATGTTCCACAATCTGCCATTGCCAGTGGTGTAAGAGGGCTTGGGCGGTGGTCTTGCCAAGCAAAAAGATGGGTGCTTTTCAATGAAATGTTGTTACTTTTGCACTAGTGCTGGACTACAAGTGCAGTGACATTTCATGGAACAGCACCTCATCATTCTGCATGACAGTGCCACACTGATGCTGCTGTTCAGGACCTTTTACTCCTCTGACATAGGGAGATGCACCAGACTCATGTGACATGAGTCTCTGTTATTATGATCTCTTTGCCAAAGTTGAAAGAACCGCTGTGAGGAATCTGGTACAACACCAGAGGTGACATTCTCCGTTCTATATGTGATCAATATACAAGGTGCGTTTCATAAGTAATGCGACAAATTCATAAAAAATCATTTATTGAATATATTTGTACGCAGGATAAAAATGCAGCCCTCGGTTGCAAAAATAAAGTAATTTAACCTGGTTTCGACAATAACTACGATTGCCTTCATCAGAAATTATAAATTAAAACAAGTCACATAATAAAAGTTACAAATTACTTGCAAAGCTTACATCACAAAGTTTTAAAAAATTTTGTAGAAAGAGCTAGCCGCTATGGGCTGCATGCCTGCATGTACTCATCAGACTGCATTTTTATCCTTTGAGGTAACCATCACTAACAATAGCTGCTATGTTCAAAATTTTAATATATTTGTACAAATGATATAAGAATTTCAAAATAGTACCCTCTTGCGTCAATACAGTTTTGGTGTTTCCATACCAGGAAGGCCTTTTCTGGAATGTCCTTTAGAGCTGCTGTAACATGTGCTTGGATGCTGTCCTTTCACGACTCCTTTTAACTGAGGAAACAAAAAAAAGTGATTGGGATCCAGGTCAGGACTTTAGGGAGGCTTGGGAACCAATGGGGTGTTGGTCCTGGCCAGGAACTCGTTGACAATGAAGGCGCTGTGACGTGTGACTTGGTGTGTTGTCGTTGTGAAGTTTCTGTATGTCCTTGATGTCGTTTTGGCTGCGCAAGACCCTCCTTTTCAGTCTTTTGAGCTCTTCCAAGTAGAAAGCTGAGTTCACAGTAGTACCGGTATCTACAAATTCATGGTGGACAGTGCCTCTGACGTCAAAGAAGCCAATCAGCACGGCTCATGTGTGACTTCTTGGGTAACGATGGGGTGTGCCACTCTGAAGTCTGCCTTTTTGTCTCAGGGTCGTACTCAAAAATCCACGACTCATCACCAGTGATAACTGAGTTTAAAAAATGAGGATCATTTCCACATATTCCCAACATTTCTCAGCACCGAAGCACTTCCATGTGCTTGTGTTTGTCAGTCGACGCTTTTGGAACGAGTTTGGCACATACCTTTCTCATGTTCAAATCTTCAGTCACAATGCGAAAAACAGTTGTTTTTGCCATGTTTAGAGATTGTGCTCTGAATTGAAGGCTCAGCCGTCTGTCAGAGTTCAAACAATCGCGCACACGCTTCACATTTTTGTCAACTCGTGAGGTTAATGGCTGTCCACTGCGAGGTTCATTGCTGATCTCCTCTCGACCCTCCCTGAATGACTTGTGCCATAGGAAAGGCATGCTGAAGTAATGGAAACATTTTGGTAGCCGATTTCCCAAGTTTAACGCAAAATTTGATGGTGTGCCTTTGCTCTACAGAACGATCCATTGTGCCGTGTTACATAAACTCAAAATGGGATTGTTGGAAACGCACGTCTTAACTCTCTGGCAGCTCGCAGCTGAATGAGACAAAGAGCGTTTTGAAACTAACCCCCCCCCCACCACCACCACTTAGCCTTGCCGTTAAAACCCACTGTGGTGTACTGTTGCGTCAGAAAAACATTGGTCACATTACTTCTGGAACACACCTGTGCAACATCAACAAAACATATGCATTAATGGTACATGCTGCCTTCTGGAAATTTAGCAAAAGGTTGTAAATAATAAGAACTATTATTTTTAAGGTGCGCAATTATAGGAACTGCTGCAAATAGCCATTTTAGAAGAAACAAATTATAATTGCTCCAGCACTTGTATAAATGCCAACAGCTGTGCTGCAGTGGATACTCCATTTCCTGTTAGATCGCTGAAGCTAAGCACTATTGGACTTGTATAACACCATCTGGGTCTACCAAGTGCTGTTGGCGTGTGGGGGTGCACTCAGCCCTTGTGGAGCTACTTGATTGAAAAGTAGCAGCTCCAGTCTGCAAAACTGGCACTATGGCCAGAAGCATAGGACACATATCATGTCCACCTCCATACCACATCCAGTGATGCCCTTTGGGCGGAGAATGACACGGTGGCCAGTTGGTACCCGTTGGGTCCTTGAGGCCTGTCTAGGACAGAATTTAGTAGATCACTTGAATAAAGATAAACATTTGGAAAATTTAGTTACTATATGTGTTCAGAATGAGTAATATACACAGAAAACTTTGGTGTTAATAATAAGTATATAAATGTCCTTACTTACTCAAATAAAAAAGTGCTAAAATTGGCATACAGTATTGGCAGTATAGTGTACCGATATTGGCAACAACTGATGAATGCTCTTTAAAAGCTCATTCACACAGAATTAGAGTAGTAGTCTTTTGCGTTAAAAACTAATGCTCTATGGTTTCTGGTTCTTCATGTGTACTCTTGTCCAGTTAGTTAATTAGGCCTAATTATCCTCATGAAGCTGCATTGCATTTTGGAGATTAGCATACTATACTGCCAATGCCAATAGTAAAATTTAACTATGAAAACGTCTACGACAGACTGAGTGCAGTAGTAATACATTGGTCTCACTTTCAGTAGGACATCGGTTCAAACCTGCCTCTGACTCTCTTTTACTGAGGTTTTTGGTGATTTTCAAAAATCACTCCAGAGGCTAATGCTGGGAAGGTTCCTTTCAGAAGACATTTTTAATTTCCTTCCGCATCATTAACAAAAATAAATCGGCTAAAGTCTTGATCAGCGGCATGAGTAGCGTCGCGGTGCGTCCATAGCAGTGTTAGGTTGGCAGTGTAGTACATTTCGAGTAGCTAATGGCGTGTACGATAATTCAATTACTGACTGGACAAGGGTACATTGACGAATATTATTTTTACAAATATGTCATGATTTTAAGGGTTGTGGTTAGGCAGGAACCGAAGAGTACAGATTAAATTGTTGCAATTGTTCTACCAAATTATGAACATTGGAAAAATTATTGTAATTCATATCATTGAGAGACAGACACACATGTCTTTCGATTTACATAATGACAATGTGTTACATCTGAACAGAAAGACAGTGCATGTGGAGAAACATAGTTTTGTAGTGTGCGATCTTCTACATTTGAACACTTGTGATTCATTTCGAAAATAAAATCATTCAAATATGATGTTAACACATTCATTTTCACATCTTGTAAACCTTGTCTGCCGCCATTCATCCCAACATCCACAGCGACTGTTGCCAACACTGCTGCTTCACGTCACGTAAATACATTAGGCCATGCCGCTGATCCAGACTTTTACCAAATAAATCTGCATATTTGCTCCAACTGTAATTACCGCAATGTCAATGAATGTCCATGTTGTCAATGGGATGCAATATACTATTGAACTTACACCTTCATGCTCACTGTAGAGAAGCAGCATGTAAAGGTAAGGCCAACTAACACATTTTGCACAAAAATGGAATTGTATGCTATGCTGAGGAATCCTCTGAAAGTGCATCATAATATTGTTTGTACTTAGTTTTTACTTTTGTTTTGAGTTACTGAAGTTTGTCATATACAAAAGAAGGCTATTGAGGAATAGTCATTTTTTTGCAAGCAAAATGTCTTTGGTGCAAAGTTAATTTACTACATTGGCTACCAATGGGCAATGAATTCTGCCAGTGGGGAAAGTTGAAAATTTTTGCTGGGCTGGGAATCGAATTCAAGTTTCCTGTTCACTAGACTGTTGCATCTACATCTACATGGGATACTCTGCAAATCACATTTAAGTGCCTGGCAGAGGGTTCATTGAACCAACGTTATACTATTTTACCTCCCATTCCATTCTCGAAAAGCGCACGGGAAGAATGAACACCCAAATCTCTCCATTCGGGCTCTGATTTCTCGTATTTTATTCTGATGATCATTTCTACCTATGTAAGTGGGAGTCAACAATATATTTTTGCATTCGGAGGAGAATGTTGGCGATTGTAGTTTCGTAAGTAGACCACGCTGCAGCTATAAGTGCCGTTGTTGTAATGTTTCCCATCCCAGATCCTGTATCATTTCCGTAACACTGTCTCCCCTGTATCGTGACAATACGAAAAGAGCTGCCCTTCATTGGACTCTTTCGATGTCCTCCGTCAAACCCACCTGATAAGGATCCCACACTGGACAGCAATACTCCATAAAAGGACGCACAAGCGTAGTGTATGCAGTTTCTTTAGTAGTTCTGTTGCATCTTTTAAGGGTTCTACCAATAAAACGCAGTCTCTGTTTCGCCTTTCCCACGACATTAGCTATGTGTTCTTTCCAATTTAAGTCAGAAGTTATTGTAATTCCTAGGTATTTTGTGGAGTTTGAGGCCTTCACACTTGATTGATTTATCATGTAAACAAATTTTAACGGATTTCTTTTCGTACTTATGTGGATGACTTCACACTTCTCATTATTTAGAGTCAATTGCCAATTTTTACAACATACTGATATCTTATTCAAATTGTTCTGCAGTTGGTTTTGATCTTCAGATGATTTTACTAGACGGTAAATGACGGCATCATCTGCAAACAACCTAAGAGAGCTACTTAGATTTTCCCCTAAATCGTTTATGTAAATAAGGAACAGCTGAGGACCAATAACACTACCCTGTGGAATGCCCGAAATCGCCTCCATTTTAGTCTATGCCTTTCCATTGATTACTACAAACTGTGTCCTCTCTGAGAGGAAATCCCCTATCCAGTCGCAAATTTGGGGCGATATACCGTAACCACGCAATTTGATTATAAGCCGTTTATGAGGTACGGTGTCAAAAACCTTCTGGAAATCAAGAAATACTGAATCAATTTGTGAACCCTTGTCGATAGCACACATCACTTCGTGTGAGTAAAGAGCTAGTTGTGTTTCACATGAACGATATTTTCTAAATCCATGTTGACCTTGGGCCAATAGATCATTCTGTTCGAGATAATTCATAATATTTGAATACAGGATGTGTTCCAAAACCCTGCTGCAAATTGAAGTCATTGAAATAGGCCTGTAGTTTAGTGGGTTACTCCTACTGCCTTGAATATAGGCGTGACCAGTGCAACTTTCCAATCTTTTGGTACAGATCCTTCTTTGAGATGATTACACTTCCACCTGGTCACAGTGATCACCACAACTCATTGGCTTCCATGAGGCCCCTAGTTTTAATTATATATCTTTGACGACATTACAGCGTTCATTTTAATAAAATAAATAGCAATTTGCGATCACTTATGGCATCACTGTACTAGTTTTAGATGAAATACCAAAGTGCGACGAATGGAAAATTTGTGCCCGGCTGGAATTCGAACCTGGGATCTCCTGCTTACTAGGCAGACGCATTGACCACTCCGCCACCGAGGACACAGTGACCAGCCCGACTGCAGAGGACTCTTCCCTGCACGTCTCCCGCTACACCCAAATCTCCATTCGCCATGCTGTCTCTTTCCTATTACCACAGCCTATTTGTTCTGTAATGCTCGCAGCCACAATACTGTATTCCCGCATCATGGAGAACAGACCATGAGGCTTCGAGACACAATTAATTGTCATCGGGAGCCCAGCCTCGGCTTGTATACAATTATACGTGGGTTGTTTTTTAAGTAAGGGCCGTTTTTATTTTTAAAAAAAGATACAAATACTTTTGTAAAAAAAACTTTTATTTTCTGATTCTACACACTTTTACCTATTTTTCTACATAGTTGCCTTGTTTATTTAAGCACTTGTCATACCGTACAACTAAGTTTTTAATTCCCTCTTCAAAGAATTCGGCCGCCTGCTCCGACTGCCAAGAGTTCACGGCCGCTTTCACTTCGTCGTCATCATCATTGAAGCGCTGCCCGCCAAGATGGTGTTTCAGGTACTGGAAAAGGTGAAAATCGCTAGGAGCAACATGTCATCTCTTTCTTTCTCGTAACGAATCAAGAAGTCCAATGAAGTGGCAAATCTCTTCCCTTTGTGGTCCGCATTCAAGCCAAAAACTTCTGTTAACTGACGATGAATTTCTGCAGCTGATAGGCTTCTCGCGGTCAAGAAACGTATCACTGACCGTATTTCACACGCGGCGGGCGATTCAATAATTGTAAACATTATAAAATAGCACAGCGATGCGTACACGTCAGCTACAGAGCTGCAACTGGCATCAGTGTGAACGGGAAGGATGCTGGCAAGTGGCGCGGTGGCTTGTTGCGGCGTCCGCGCGAAGTACGGGACTATATGCGCGAACGGCCCTTACTTAAAAACAACCCTTGTATATTTTTGACGACGTTACAGCGTTCATTTTAATTAAATAAATCGTAATTTGCAATCACTTATGGTATTACTGTACAAGTTTTAGATGGAATTCCAAAGTGCGGCGAATGAAAATTTGTGCCTGGCCGGGAATCGAACCAGGGATCTCCTGCTTACTTGGTAGATGCGTTGACCACTCTGCCACCGAGGACACAGTGACCAGCCTGACTGCAGAGGACTCTTTCCTGCATGTCTCCCGCCACACCCAAATCTCCATTTGCCACACTGTCTCTTTCCTATTACCACGCAGGAAGTGGCTACAAGGGTAGCGGAGTATGTGTGGAGTGCACATGGGGGTTTTTTAGGTTAGAGAATTCCCTCTCTAGGCCCGACAAGACACATCCTTAGTCGCAACAAGATAGCAGTATACAGAACACAACAGGGAATGAAAAAATCAGTGTAGTAGTAGTTAACTGCAGGAGCGTCTATAGAAAGGTCCCAGAACTGCTCTCATCAATAAACGGTCGCAATGCCCATGGAAAGTTGGCTGAAACCAGATGTAAACAGTAATGTGATTCTAAACTCAGACTGAAATGTATACCATAGAGTAGGCTGTACAATGAAGGTCTCTTGGCTCAGAAGCTGTTGGGGCAGAACATCTGAATGAAAATTTGGAAAATATTTCGAGTAGATTTCCCTATCATGTTATAGTTTTGGGAGGAGATTTTAATTTACCGGATATAGACTGGGAGACTCACACGTTTATGATGGGTGGCAGAGACAAGGAATCCAGTGAAATTGTTTTGAGTGCACTATCTGAAAATTACCTTGAGCAGTTAAACACTGAACCAACTAGTGGCGACAATGTATTAGACCTTCTGGTGACAAACAGATCGGAACTATTTGAAACAGTTAACGCAGAACAGGGACTCAACGATCATAAAGCAGTTACAGCATTGATAATCTCAGCCATAAATAGAAATACTAAAAAATGTAGGAAGATTTTTCTGTTCGGAAAAAGTGACAAAAAGCGGATTTCAGAGTACTTGATGTCTCAACACAGAAGTCTTATCTTAAGTACTGATAGTATTGAGGAACAGTGGTCAAAGTTCAAAGCCATCGTACAATATGCATTAGATGAGTATGTATCAAGCAAGATCGTAAGAGATGGAAAGGAGCCACAACAATCGAATTATAAAACTGCTACAGAAGCAAAGGGAACTTCATTGCAAACATAAACATAGCTAAAGCCTTGTAGACAAACAAAAATTAAACAAAGCGAAAAGGGGCTATGCGAGAGGTGTTCAACTAATTCGAAAGTAAGGTTCTATGTCCAGACTTGGCTGAAAATCCTAAGAAATTTTGGTCTTATGTCAAAGTGGTAGGAGGATAAAAACAAAATGTCCAGACACTCTGTGGCGAAAATGGCATTGAAACAGATGATGACACTCTAAAGGCTGAATTACTAAATGACTTTTTCCAAAGCTGTTTCACAGAGTAAGGTTGCACTGTAGTACCTTCTCTAGATTGCCGCACAGATCAAAAAATGGCAAATATCGAAATAATTGACAGAGGGATAGAAAAACAATTAAAATCACTGAAAAGAGGAAAGGCCGCAGGACCAGATGGGATACCAGTTCGTTTTCACACGAGTACGCGAAGGAACTTGCCCCCCTTCTTGCAGTGGTGTACCATAGGTCTCTAGAAAAGCGTAGCGTTTCGAAAGAATGGAAAATGACGCAAGTCATCCCCATTTTTAAGAAGGGACGTCAAACAGATGTGCAGAACTATAGGCCTATATTTCTAACGTTGGTCAGTCGTAGAATTTTGGAACATGTATTATGTTCGAGTATAATGACATTTCTGGAGACTAGAAATCTGCTCTGTAGGAATCAACATGGGTTTCAAAAAATGCGATAGTGTGAAACCCAGCTCGCACTATTCGTCCACGAGACTTAGAGGGCCATAGACATGGGTTCTCAGGTAGATGCTATGTTTCTTGACTTCCGCAAGGCGTTTGATACAGTTCTCCACAGATGTTTAATGAACAAAGTAAGAGCATATGGTCTATCATACCAATTGTGTGATTGGATTGAGGAGTTCCTATATATCAGAATTCAGCAAGTAATTCTCAATGGAGAGAAGCCTTCAGAAGTAAAATGTCAGGTGTGCCACAGGGGAGTGTCGTGGGTCCGTTGCTATTCACAATATATATAAATGAGCTTGCGGATAACATCGGAAGTTCACTGAGGCTTTTTGCAGATGATGCTGTAGTGTGTAGAGAGGTTGTAACAATGGAGGATTGTATTGAAATGCAAGAGGATCTGCATCGATTGACGCATGGTGCAGGGAATGGCAATTAAATCTCAATGTACATAGTCAAGTGTAATGTGCTGCGAATACATAGAAAGAAAGATCCTGTATCATTTAGCTGCACTATAGCAGGTCAGCAACTTGAAACAGTTAATTCCATAAATTATCTGGGAGTAGGCATTAGGAGTGATTTAAAATGGAACAACATATAAAATCAATCGCCAGTAAAGCAGATGTCAGACTTAGATTCATTGGAAGAATCCTAAGGAAATGCAGTCCGAAAACAGAGGAAGTGGGTTACTTGTTCGCCCACAGCTAGAATACTGCTCACCAGTGTGGGATCCGTACCAGGTGGGGTTGATAGAGGAAGTAGCAAAGATCCTTTGGAGAGCAGCACGCTTCGTTACAGGAACATTTGTTAATCATGAAAGCGTTACGGACATGATCAATAAACTCCAGTGGGAGACTCTGCAGGAGAGACCCTCTGTTGCTCGGTACGGGTTTTTGTCGAAGTTTTGAGAACATACTTTTACTGAGGAGTCTAGCAGTATATTGCTACCTCCTGCGTATATCCTGCAAAGAGATCATGAAGATAAAATCAGAGAGATTAGAGTCCACACACAGCCATACTGACAATCTTTCTTTCCACGAACAATACGTGACTGGAATAGGAGGGAGAACCGATAGAGTGGTACTCATGGTACCCTCCGCTTGTGGAGTATGAATGTAGGTGTAGATATACTATATTAAGAGATGAATTTGACAGAGCACTAAAAGACCTAAGTCAAAACAAGGCCCCTGGAGTAGATGACATTACCTCAGAGCTACTAAGTCTCAGAACCAGCCATGACAAAACTGTTTCACCTAGTGTGTAAGATGTATGAGACAGGCGAAGTACCCTCAGACTTTAGGAAAAATGTTATAATCCCCATTCCAAAGAAAACAGGCGCAGACAGGTGTGAAAACCACAGAATCATCAGTTTAATAAGTCATGGTTGCAAAATACTAATGCAAATTATTTACAGACAAATGGAAAAACTGATAGAATCAGACTTCGGGGAAGATCAGTTTTGATTAGGTGTAATGAAGGAACAAGTGAGACAATATTCACATTTTGAATTATGTTAGAAGATAGGTTAAGGAAAAGCAAACACGATTTTATTTTATTTATTTATTTTGTAGATTTGGAGAAATCTTGTGACCAAATTGACTGCAATACAGTCTTTCAGATTCTGAAGGTAGCAGGATAAAATGTAGGGAACATAAAATTATGTACAACTTGTACAAAAACCATACATCAGTTATAAAAATCAAAGGGCATATGTAGGAAGGGAATAAGACAGTGTTCTAGCATTTCCCAAATGTTTTTCAATCTGTATGAAGGAGAAATTTGGAGAAGGCATTAAAGTTTATGGAGAAGAAAGAAAAACTTTGCAGTTTGCCAATGACATTGTGATTTTGTCAGGGAGAGCAAAAGACCTGGAAGAGCAGTTGAACAGAATGGACAGTGTTTTGCAAGGAGGTTATAAGCTAAACATTAATAGGAGCAAAGCAAGGGTAATAAAATGTAGTGTCAGAAAATCAGGCGATGATGAAGGAATTATATTAGTTAATTAGTCAATAAAAATAGTAGATGAGTTTTCTTATTTGAGTAGCAAAATAATTTCTCATAGCCAAAGTAAACAAGGTATACAATGAACAATGGCTATGGGAAGAAAAGCATTTTGGAAGAAGAGAATTTTTTGTGATCCAATATTAACTTAAATGTTAGGAAGTGATTTCTGAAAGCATTTGTCTGCAGAATAGCATTGTACAGGAGTGAAAAGTGGACAATAAGGAGTTCACACAGAAAGATGATTTAAGCTTTCAAAATGCGGTGCTACAGTTGAATGCTGAATGTTAGATGGGTAGATGGCATAACTATTGAGTAGATACTAAACAGAATTGGAGAGAAATGTATGGCATATCTTGACTAAGAGAAGGGATCGATTGGTGGGACACATTATGAGACATCAAGGAATCATCAATTTAGCATTTGAGGGAAATGTGGGAGGTAAAAATAAAAAAGAAAGACTGAGAGATGAATACAATAAGCAGGTCCAAAAGATGTAGATTGCTTTTCTTATTCAGAGATTATGAAACTTGCACAGGACAGGGTAGTATGGAGAGCTACATCAAATCTGTCCTTGGATTGAAGACCACAGTAACAACAATTACTAAGCGTAGGCGAATGTGAATGTAGGGTTCAATGTAATTAGCTGCTTTTCTGCTTAGGTATTCCTTTTATTATTCCTCATCCACAGAGATTTTTAATTTTGTTTTTATTATTACAAAATGATTTGTTTTTCAGGTCATATTTCGCAGATGAGAGTTAGATTTTCATTCAATACAAATTACCTGTACAAGATATTTTCTGAGTTTTATTTTACTTTTATTTTCATCTTATAAATTACATAGTTACTTCCTAAATTACTTATTTGCTTGTGCTGAATTCATTAAAAATCAATAATAGAGTACTCAATTATACATTTACTTTTTCTTGTACTGACATATTAGATTTCTCATTTGTTATTTTAGTTCTTATTTGTCAAACTGTAAGACACTTGATCTCCATTAATTTCTTGATACCTTCAACAGTACTGTAATCAGTGTGGAATACTACAAATAAAGCGGAATGTCTGATATCAGTTCACTGAAAAATCAGAAGCGTGTTAATTTATGGTTGTATCAACATTGCAGATTTCAAAACAGAAGCACAAACTACAGTTTTAACATATTTGTGGTGTGACTAAAGAAACATATAATGTCGCTAAAATTTTACTACGATATTTTCTCGCAACCATCTCGAGCAGTACTTTTACTTCTAAAATTAAACAAGATACCATTTGAATCCAAGAAGATAAATTTATTGAAAGGTGAGTATCATTAACTTATATCATTTCTAAGCTATAAAACATTAATATAATATTGAAAATCATACAAAAAGTAGTGTATTTTTATGTGAAAAGAATTGTTAACTGCAGAAAGAGACTGTGCAACTGACTGGTATCACCTTGAAGGAGTACAATTTTCAATATAAGTGATGGAACATACAAAATTAAATAAAACTTATAGTCTTCGTGAGTTTCTTCTTCAGGAATGAAAGAGGCGGTTGATAGGGTTGGAAAGGAGGGGGCTTTTAAGTCACTCAGAACTGTGATGTAGGTTGGTAAACAAAGGGGAAAAAATAGAAAAATGATTGATGAAAGGCAGTGTACCGGTGGATCCAAATGTTTTGTGTGGTATGGCATTATGGTAAATTAGGTCTCTGTAAATCTCTTTGAAGTACACTCAATAACTGAGTACAGTGAATAAATATCATCTAATAAATAGTAACAATACTAGTTCCGTGTGTGGCCTTGCATCTGATGTACATTCTGTGTTAGGTACAACTGTTGTAAGAATTTAATTTGAATGTCTTTCAAATGAACAGTCACATTTCCTTATCCATGTAGCCAAAAGGCCCTGTGCTATTTTGTATAGACAAAATAGCATTGATATGTCCATTATAAGCACTATTGCAGCCCATCTTTTATGCTAGTCCACTATTCTCAGGAGATCACGAAACATTCCTGATGGCGGCAGAGGCTCCATGATGTCAGAGTTAATATACACAAACTGTTTTGTCATTGGTGGGAATATCTTACCAGACTATGTACGTGGTACCCCACTGATAGTTTGGTGTGTCAAGCATGTTCTCGCCAATTTATGGCACTCTCACTCTGTTGAGCTACATGAGATACTCCATCATGACCTTTACTGTGGGGTTTGCACTCAAGTGGGGGAGACAAGAATGCTTTTGAAGAATGATTTTTGCAGCCCCATGGGGCAAAAGGGTTGCGGCTTGCTTTGTGACACACACAACTGAATCTGTGTATTCCCCTGCTGGTTGTGACTGCTTAAATCCTAGTGCGTAGAGGAAATGTACTGCCTGTACTCTTGAGGTTTGGATTATCTTTTTGGGCAGTTGCTATCTAATAACGATGTTATTTTCTCCACTAATGAGATATGACATAGGTCTGACATGAATTGTATGATAAATTACTGCCTAAATGATCTTGGGGAGCAGGTGCCCCTGTTCTAAATGTGAATGTAATAGGTGTATTGCCAGTGTAGCTCTGCCCTCTATGTATGGGTAAATCACACAGCCTCATAGATTGCATTTGTACACGTTATTCGATTGTGTTTCCTGAAGTTTGTGCAAAAAAGAACCCTAAGGGCTGCCAAAGTTCATCCATACTTTGTTGACGAGCAGTTCCAATTGCCTGTTGACTGGCATTGACAACAATGCCAACAGGATTGTGTTTCTCAATCTGTTTGCATCTCAGTGGTGTTAACCATTGTCTTTGCCTGTCAGACTTGCTGTTAATTGTATCGGGATTTCTGCTGTGACTGGTAATTGCTGTTTTGACAAATTTATTGCGCTGGGAAACCTTCTCAGTTGTTGATGATCTCTCAAACACATCTCTATGAAAGCTATTTTGTCTTTCAGAGACCATATTCCAGCCACTGATACTTCATAATGTAGAAACATTGATTTGCTTTACTGAAAGATATATTTCACTTAATTGATTGACTCCATATTTCTCTATGTGCGTGAGCACAGCTTTGAGGCTCTTTATGTTGTCTTTTGCTTAAAAAATACTAAAATAATATATAAGTACATGAAATAAAATGTTTAGTTCAAGTATTCCAGACAAAATAGAGGGTGTTATCATAACTGTCTTTTGAATGTCGTCAGCTGTGGACCAGTATTTGTTAGTAAGCCTTCTTGCAGGCAATCACATTGTCATCCCTGCCAGTATATGGGTAAAGTCTCTGATATTGGGTATTGTGTTCCAACCTTATACAGTGTGCAGGTGTTAAGTGCCCTATAGTCATCACAGGCCTCAAATTATTGTCTTCCAGCCTACACCAAATGCAAAGTTGAGGCCCATGGGCTGTCCAGACCTGTGTATCACACCATTTTGCAGTAAGCCTTCAAATTCTGTGTTTACTGCTCTCTCCTTGGGCATTGTGATACTGGCTGATGTGGTGTCATTCAAGTTTGGTGCTCTCTGCTGTGTACTACTTGCTGTATAGATGATACTTTGGCACTTACTTGCACTTGATGACTCTGGTATACTTGGATGGGACACTGATAGTACATCATTTTATTCTAACACGTGTGACCACATCGTGTCTTTCCAATCTTGTGTGGAATGTTGATGTCCATTCTGATGTAATGAACATCAGCACCTAGCATAAAGTTTGCTACTTCTGCTATAACAAAGACCCACTCAAATCTCTGCAGAAACACAAGCTGAATTTTAATATAAATTGGTCAAAACAATTAGGGGATCAGTTTAAATATCTATGTTCTGAAGTGTTGTCATTGACAGAATGAACTAAAATGGTTCCATATCTTTCTGTTGGTTCTACGGAATGGAGATGACAACATTATGTCAACCAAGAAAGTGGTAATAACAGAAAATTGGTGCAGAGGGAGTTGTTTCTGACTTGCATTTACTCTACCAAATCAATTACACAAGCAGTTGGGTTCAGATTGTTTAGTGAGGAGGTAGCGCAATGCAACAACAATGTTACTTACCCTAAGCTATGGCATGGAGAGCCACACGAAGGTTGGAATCGGAACAGACACAGGTAGGTGGCTGCAACTATTGGAGTATCCTGGTGCTTAATTTCCAGGACCTGGATGTGATTCCAGACAATAGGAACCATTAAAAGAAGGCAAGGCCAAGGTCACCCACAGGTAACTTCAGCAAGAGATGACTGTTATCTTTGGTTAACAGTCTGTCAAGAGGGGAGGCTGAATGCAACTCAGCTGCTCACTTTTGGCAATGTGGCCTCTACACACAGAGGCCTATGGTTTGTTCCCCATTACAACCACGAGGCCATTTTGCCCACCGAAATGGGCGGAGGAACATCAGGATTGGAGTTGTAACGAATGGTGCTGGGTCCTGTTCACAGATGAGTCAGCATTTTATGTTCACCTGGACAATCATCGTTTCCTCATCTGTAGAGAATGTGGAACTATGAACAATCCTGATTATGTGCAGGAAACATCACCATGTCATGGTGGTGAAAAATAGGTGTGGGAAAGAGTCAGTACTGGCAGATGTGCAGACCTCTACCATATTTCAGAATGGTGCTTTGCCTGCTCAGAGGTTAGAGATGAGATCCTTTGACATTTTGTTGTACCCTATGCTGGTGCCATAGGAGATGGGTTCCTTCTGGTGGACGGTAACACTCATCCCCCACGAAGCTGCGCTCGTGGACAGCATGTTTGAAGCTGGGAAAATTGAATGAATAGAGTGGCCACCATTTTCACCAAACTTAAACCCATTGAGCATGTCTGGGATGCACTTGGCAAACACATTGCAGCCATTCCCATACCTCCCACAATGGTTGCAGAGCTGGACATTCCACTCATGTAAGAATGGTCATTTCAAGAGCTGATTGATAACCTTATACTGTCCATGGCACTCAGGTGTGGAACTGTACTGTCATCTGAGGTGATCACAAACCATACTAGAGGCAATGAGAATGACGTTTTCAGTATTATGGTAATCCCACGGTGCCTCGCCATGTGAACCTCAAGTAAAGAATTGAGACAGCAAGATATTGTACTATATCATACACAAATTACAATTGTAACCAATATCTGAATAAAACACCATATGTATATTGTATATGACATGCCACTTGATCCCCTAATTGTTTTGATTAATGTACCTTTATTGTGTATGGTATGCTTGTTGGTAATTTATTTGCAGCTCTGAGGATTTTATATAATTTGTATAAAGCTTGTACAGGAGCTTCCCTTTCAGAAACACCCATGATATTCTCATAATTGTTGATTCATTTTAGAAGTATCTTTTCTGAAATCAACTAATATCATAATTAGGATGTGTCATTAATCGAAACACTGCATACAAGTAGTTCAGAGGTGTGTCACTAAATATATTTAATGACTTTATAATTTTAACCAAATACTTGAGCTACACAATTATTGTAGTATATTCTAACCATTAAATTATTTCAGGAGAACACTTCAGTGAAGAATATGCCAAGATAAATCCATTTCAGAAAGTTCCAGTTATTGTCCATGGTGACTTTGCACTTTTTGAAAGGTAAATATAATTTTACATGATAATATTTATGTTTCAAAAACCAGGCTGCTAGTTGATATTAAATATTATCAAAATGCTTATAGTGTGGCCATCTTACGTTATCTCTGTCGAGAATTTGAAGTTGCTGACCACTGGTATCCAAAGGACAGCAAGGCACAGGCAAAAGTTGATGAATATGTTGAATGGCAGCACATTGAAATTAGAGCCAACCTTGTGAACTACTTCCGTACAAAGGTAGTACTTGCTTAATGTTGAAGTAAACATAATTTTTAAATATACAAATAAGTGCAGGAATCATTTTTTGTCTACAGTCTTCTATGTCGTAGGATGGAATTCATGATGATTTCTTCTGTTTTATTAATCTCTTTACCTGGGATTAGCACTTATACCCATTACATTAGTTATGTATTGTATATATTCCAAACTCTGTCTCCTCTTTTCTACATCTATGGGTCTTTTTAGTACCATGAATGTTATCTGAACACATGTTCCATATATTTTTCTTCTTGCAGTCAGTGAATAAAACAAATAGAACTGTTCACTATACAGTTTTGTTTATGAATGAAGTACTGAGAAGCATAGTTGTCTGCTTGATACTGATTAATCAGTATCCAAAGCACTGTTTACCTAGATACTTTAGAATGTGCACAGGGTGACCCAAAAGTCCATTAACATTTCAAAGTCAATACTTCATGGAATAATGTAGATAGAGTGACAAAATTGACATACAAACTTGTAACTACATGGGGAATTATTGAAGACAAAAAGTGTACATGACCAACAGATGCCATTTCATACAATACAAAAGCAGTAGCTAATATAATAAATGATTATTAGAAAAGGCAGGACTGGAGGAAGTCCTGTTTGGAATTTGAAACTGCCTGTAAAGGACTTGCTTAAAATTATTTCATTTTTGGGTGGAACTTTTCTTTCTATCGGTCTCTGACTTCCAAAATTATCAATCCTTAGCCCTCATCTACCTTATCCTGGGGCTACAGGACGATTCTGGTAATCACCACTCCCAACAGCTTCTCTTTCTCTCTTTATTATCCTTATCCTCTCAGAACTTGTCTCAATGAACACTTTCCGGAACATTATACAAGAAGCCAACTGTAAATTCGAACTTTATGCCACACAGTACATGAGAAAATTATCCAGTGTACTGATACAACTCCTCCAACTATTCCTGTTATCATCAACCATCCATCACACCACCACCCTCAATCACCTCATCCCTCCCCGTAGCCAACAAACTGACCGTGGCCTCTTTATTGAATCTTCGTCTCAGCACATGCTCCATCTACAACCTATCTCAACCATTACCTCATACAAATGCCACACAACACCAACAACAATACCACTTCAATCCTTAAACTCTCATCTAAGTCCCTCTCTATGCCAGAGATATGTCTCGTCAAAAGCCTAAACAATCAGTTTTACACACAAATTCATGCTCATTGCTCTCATTTACTGGAAACCTCAACTGATAATAGCATTTCACCATCAAGTTAAAGCCCCCAGGGAACAGAGGCAGTATTGAAAACTGCCTTGTGCAATTCAGCCACCTTCCCAAAGAGATCCCCAAATTCATCCCTTGCAGGCATTCCAGGAATTTCTCTCATCCAATATTGCATCCAAATCCTTCTTAAATAATGTCTCAGCGACTCCCAACAACATCCCAGATGAATCCCATACAATCAGAGTGTCAAAATCAGGCTGCTCCCTTATCATTCACCCAGCAGACAAGGGCTCCATAACCATGGTTCTTATCGAGAAGAGTATGTGGCACAGGGATTGTATTTAACTCTCTGACACTCCACCTACAAACCTGTTTCTCACATCCCCATTCCTTCCATATAGGCTGAGATGCAGAAAATAAAATAAAGAAAACCCCTAGGTCCCCCACAAGATCTCACAACCGCCTTCATAGAACCACCCACTGCAAATGAGCCATGTACCCTGACCATGTACATACTACCAAAAATCCTGTACTGAGAGAAACATCCTAGGTATCCCACTGTAATTGGGGCCACTCTGTCATACACAACTCTGTTCTGAAAGCATTGATATGAGTTTCATTGATATTTTAATGTATCTGGGTTTTTCACATTGATCTGTGGGATTTTTTGTCTGCGATTTTAAACAATAGCCCTTCATGACTTGATAGAGGCACAGTTTTTAAAATCCATATTTCTTGCCCAAACAACAATTCGTTGTTGTTCCCAAAAGATAAAATTGTTGTACACTATTGAGTGTATTTTTGCAAGTGAGAGTGAGTTCTGCCTAGTACCTCTTGAAAGACACCAACACTATCAGGGGCACAATATACATGTTATACTACAATTACTTTGGGGTCTGGCAATACTATAGCAACTGCCTCCAATACACTTTCAGTGCAAAAAGTTGATATTAGTGCATTTTGCTGAAAGATCATTGCTGACATACACCCTATATTGAAGAACCTCCATAATTGTTCAGACTAATACAAAAACTTGATACTAAATAGTAGCCTGTGGGCTCTTACAAATGTATCTGATTCTTCTCTATCCAATAGTCATTAATACATAGAACAGAATTTTTGATTTTTGCTAGTGGACTGAATGTGGAGATACAAAAATATAAATGTATTTTACAATAAAATGTGGGTCTGTCCTTTTTTGCTACTCTACACTTCTGTCTCCAGATTTAGTCTAGAAAATATTTGTGATGTGTTTGTTGATCCCATTGTAACATAATCGTCTGTATTTAGCGCATGAGACTTGTTTTCTGTGATACAAAGTGCTTCCTTAGTTGCTAGATGTTTACTCAGTCCTCTGGCTAGTCACTCTTTTGGAGTGGGGGATAGAGTGCTATATTGTGGCATAATTTGTAAATGTGTGTGGAATGTAACAATTAACATCACTGAAATTTGGTAGCTCAATGGATTATCACCAAAATGGAGATAGAATACTTAAAGAAAGCAGTATAACCTTGTTGATATACAAAAATTATAGAGGGTGGGATAAACAAAAATAAAAAATAGAAAAGAGATGACTTACCAAAAGGACCGGCTCGTAGATAGAAACAAATAAAATCACACACATACAAGCTTTCGCCACCACAGGCAGCTTCTTCAGGAAAAAAGGGGAGGAAAAAGGGAAGGATATGGGTTTTAAGGAAGTGGAAAAGGAGTCATTCCAATCCCAGGAGTGGATGTCTGAGTGTGTGTGTGTATTTGTTTACCTTCCTTTTTTTCCCCTAAGGTAAGTCCTTCCACTCCTGGGATTGGAATGACTCCTTTTCCACTTCCTTAAAACCCATATCCTTCCCTTTTTCCTCCCCTTTTTTCCTCTTTTTTCCTGAAGAAGCTGCCTGTGGTGGCGAAAGCTTGTATGTGTGTTTGTGTGTGATTTTATTTGTTTCTATCGACGAGCCGGTCCTTTTGGTAAGTCATCTCTTTTCTATTTTTTATTCTTGTTGATATACAGTTGAACCTATTATTGTGGCTTCAAGTTTGCTGCACTATATCTCATTGGGCTTACTTTGTGTGTGTGTGTGTGTGTGTGTGTGTGTGTGTGTGTGGTTGGATGACTTCTAGTTCTGTTTTCAAAGTGTTACGGAAGGCAACTGCAACAGTTGTTATGGATAAATGTCTAATTGGATAAAATGTGGTAGAAAGCTTTTGGAACATAAAAGCAAGAAGTCCTTCATTGAGAGGAAGGTGGAAGAAGAGATAAGGACAATGAGAACAGTTATGTTTTTGTTGTGATCTTCACTCCAAAGACAGGTTTGTTGCACATCTCCACACTACCCTAGGCGATTGTACCGAGTGAGGTCGTGCAGTGTTTACCATGCTGGATTTCCATTTATGAGGATGGTAGTCAAAATCTACATCTGGTTACCTTATGCCCTTAAATCACTCTTGCAAAATGCTGGATGGATCCTTTGAAAGAGCATGCCTACTTTCCTTCCCCATCCTTAAAAAAAATAAAATAAAAATTGAGCTTCTGCCCCATCTCAATGACCTCACTGTCAACAAGACATTAAACCCTAACCTTCCCTCCTTCCTACTTCTACCCCATGCAAGCCTCTACACCTCTAAGAGCCGCATGTCCAACTGAACCTGATACTGTATTCATAATATGGTCTTTGTCTGCAATTTTTACCCCCATCACTTATCTCTAATACTAAATTGACTAGTCATTGGTGTCTCACAATGTGTCTTATGCAGCAGTTTCTTCGTTTAGTGTAGTAACGTCATAAATTTATCTTCTCTGCAGTTCTGTTCATTACCTCCTCATTAGTTACACAAACTATCTGATCTTCAGCATTCTTCTACAGTACCACATTTTAAAAGCTTTTATCCTCTTCTTGTCTGAAATGCTTATCGGCCACCTTTCACTCCAATTCAAGGTTGCAGATACAGTTGGGAAAGAAGAAAAATTAATTGGTATCTAAATATAATTTTAAGTATTAGGAAATATTTTCTGAATAAATTCGTGTATAGTGCAGCTTTGTTTTGAGATGAACATGGACTATAACCAATACATATCAGTTCAGACAAAATGCAAATATTTAGAAGTTTTTGAAATGTGTCACTACAGGAAAATGCTGGAGAAGAGCCTTGTTGATTGTGTCACTAAGAAGGAGATTCTGAACAGAATTGGAAAAAACGAAATGTATGGCATAATTAGCCTACAATAATGGAGTGGCTGATAGAAGATATTCTGAGACATCAAGTTGTCATCAATTTAGTACCAGAGGAAACTGTGGGAATTTTATTTCCATAGTTGCATCAAAATTGCCTAGCCACTTGTTAATTGAGTGTGCTGATGGAACATGATTGTGGTTTTTTAAATTGAACCACTGGCAAACATGCAGTCTGCTTGAAGTCACATATTTGTAAAAAAATCTTTGATGGCAACAGAAATTTGTGCACTGCTCAAACCCTCAATGTTAACTAAATGACATGATGACATAAACTTATTGATTTAGGTTATTTAGAATTAGCTCGTTAAGTACAAATTGCAAAATATATTTGTGTAATTGCATTTTACACTTATTGAATAAAGTGCAATTTCTCATGTATCAGTGAATGATTCTGTCTCACAATTTAGTGTTTTTCTGTAACATCTCTGCCTGAATGAATTATTATTTGGACTTTCAAATTCAAAATGTGTCACCAGTTGTTACTGGTCTGAAATTTATCAATATGTCTGTAATAAACAACGTGGACTACACATTGTAAGCCATAAATATAAGAATGCTCCTGTTAAAGGAACTAAAAGCTTGCAAAACAATACTTGTAAGAATTTGAACAGCAAAAGTTTTTAATGTAAAAATATTTACCTGTTTGAATGATCCAAAAGCTTTCACTTTATTTTACTTGCAGTTTCTGCTTCCTGTGGTAACAGGAAGGCCAGCAGATGGGAAGAAAGTAATAGTATACGAGAAGAAAGTAACTGATATCCTTAATAAACTTGAGGAGACATGGCTTACTGAAAGACAGTATTTAGGTGGTGACAAAGTGAGCATTGCTGACCTGTTAGGAGCTTGTGAACTTGAACAGCTCAGTAAGTATGTCTGTATTTGTTAATATAATTAAGTCCTGCAGTCTTTTGTTCTAAGCACATTCTTGAATTGATTGATTTACTCTGTGCAGAGTCTACATTGGCTCCAAATAAATTTATTTATTTCAAGCTAACCTATCATCTTGTAATCTCTACCTAAGTGTCTCTTTGCAATTTACTTGATGTGTTAAAACACACTCAGTGTGTCTTCCTAAAACTTATAGGGCTTACTACTTTCTACCTGATCATCTTCAGATGGTATTTGCTGTATCCTGAAATATATGTAGTGATGTAATGTTAATGATACACATCAATTGTAATTTGTTTCAATCTTCTGTTTGTCCATCTCCACGACCCTCCTGTCTCTCTGTTCATCTCCTCCTGATATAAACAATAGTACACTAATTCACAGTAAGATTTCTTACATTATATATTTATTCAATACTTTCATTAGATCATCTTCCCCTTTCCCCTCTCTCTGTTCATTTACTCCTCCTGTCCGTTCATGTGTCATCTCTTCTTTCCCCTCTGTCTTTTCATCTCGTCCTTTCCCTGTCAGTTTCTCCCCATTTCCTCTTTGTCCATCAACTCCCCACCACCCCCTCTTTGTTCATTTTCTTCTCTCACTCCCCCCCTCTCTCTCACATTTCATGGTGATCAGCATAAGTCAGTGTTAGTCTGTTACAAGGTACCCATTGACCTACACCATATTGTCTTAATTACATACACAGTGATCTGTGGGGTACTTCATTACTATCATCAGTCATTATTTTTGCAGTTTGACTGAATTATTTGACTTTCAACTGTAGTTGTCCCGAATTTTGGTTCTATGAAAACTTTTCCAAACAACACAACAAAACAAAACAGAAATTATGCAGACTCATCATCTGACTAACAAATTATGGCCTTGAGTTCGTATAAAAATCTCGTAAAAAGCACGTTTTTTTCCCAAATTTTCCAATTTTCTGGTCAACTCTTCAACTTTTCTTTCATGCAAATCTGACAGTTATGAACAAACAAACAAAAATCAGCAAAATTGCTCAAGGAATTAATAAGTGATACATGTGACAATTGATTTTTTATTTATATAGTTTTTAGTATGTCTCCTAAAATGATGCTGCAGTCCACATACCTCATCTTCCCGTGCACTGTTGTCTTTGCATTTCCCTCTTTCTCATGCCTTCTTTCCCTCATCGAACCAGGAAACCTCTGGTATTCCTCTTTTTTCTATCTCCTGTACCAACCTGTAATTCACATATGTCCATATCAGACGTACTGCCATTCTTCTGTTCTGTCTGTGACAGGTGCATTCTTATATTGTTATTGTCTTACAAATCCTCTATAGAGAAGTGTCTTCACTTTCCAATGTATTTTAGATGATCACAGCAGGTGCTGTTGCCACATGGGCTACTCATTATATTCCCCGATGGCTTATTCCGTTTTCAGATAGTATGCTATTCACATTTATTTACTTTTTTACCTTTATGTGCTAACTATCTTAATATGCGCCCTAAACTTTCCGCATGACATAGGTAATAAGTTTTTTGAAAATTTACTTTAGTTCCTATTCTGTAGCCACTATGTTATCAGCTGCGAAGAAGAAGATGTAGTTACATACAGTAAAACCCCGCTTTTATGCTCCCACATTTTACGTTTTCGTCGGTCCCGTCAAATTTCCTATGTTCACAATGTTAATTCGGCGCCATTTTTGCGTTAACATATTTACACTTTTCTCGCATTTTACACTTTTTAAAATCATGTTCATGAAGAAAAACAGATGTAATTGACATAAATTGGTGCCGGCATGGCTTTCGCCTTCGAGTACCGTATAGTATTTATGAACATTACGCAGACAAGTTTCTTGACAGTTTGCGTCTATTCAAACGTTTATTTCGCGTTTTGTTGTTTGCAGTGTACGACTATTTGACTCACGACACGGCGTCCCCTCAGCCACCGTACCAATTGTCAGCTTGTTTACACACTGGCAGTTTTTCATGCTTTGAATGACGTGTTTCGAGAATTTATTCTTATTGTGAAATGCAAATACTCATCTAAGTAGTATTTTTGAAGTTTTATAAAAGGTGAGACTGATAGTTTGCTTGTGTGTGTTTTTCTGCACACTGAAGGCGGCGTGGTATATTTATAACCTCAAAGTTATGGTTATCGTGTGAGATGTTGACACTGCAAATGTCACAAAAATACTTATGCATATATTTGCACTCAGGGACGTGAATAAATTCTTGAATATCATCATGCAAAACATTCAAAAATACAAAAAGTACAGAACTTGTGCAGTTTCACTGTGTGAATAATGAATGCCAGCTAAAGGCTTGCTGATAAAAGTCAACTATGGTGAGTCAAATTATGTCAAACATTTCTACTTCCTATAAAGTTACCAGTTCGAGTTCTGCCTGGCGCTTAAAATAGTCTATAATTCGGATAAAGTTTACTACATAATAAATAAACTTCCTTGAGAATATTTTGATGCCTTTTATGTGAGTATATCAGAAATAAACTACAAAAATGCAAGAGTGATCCAGTAAGCATACTTTACTGTTTAAAACATTATTTCCCGCATTTTACATTTTCCTGTATTTTCATTAAGTTCCTTGGAAAGCGCAAAAACGGGGTTCTACTGAACATTGATTCTTTATCTCTGGTGTGTTCAGCTTTCTAAGATAAAGTAAGAACTGCGAGTTAAAAAATTATGAGAAGTAATGTTGTTGAAAAAACAATATACTAATAGGACAGTTTAGAACTCGCCACAAAGACATGATGACGAGCCGCGAAAGGCACATAGAAAAGACACACACATACAACACTTTCAGCTATCGGCCATAGCCTTCTTCAGAAATAGAAACATTCACGTAATCACACAGGCACACAACACAGTCACACAGCCTTCATCTCTTGCTACCGCACTTCGAGTTTGACATTATGAGTTCAGTTAGTTTATTGAAACAGAGCCATACTTTTAATTTATGACAATCCTCCTTATGGTAACATGCCTTTTTGTTACAGGAATGGCAGGATATAATCCACGAGACAATCGTCCCAAGGTTTCAGCTTGGTTAAATAAGTTGAAGGAAGAATTAAACCCACATTATGAAGAGGTTCATTCTCTTGTCAATCATATAGCAGAAAAACATAAGGGTGTCCCTCCTAGCTCACCTGATAAGTTATGATTGTAATCTTGGTATGAACTGTGTGTGTTTATTACACAAAGACTTAAAGCTTGTGAGTTGGCTTATTACCACTTGTGTTTACAAAGAACTTACACATGCTAATTAAAGTGAAGAGTATGAACTATATTGTAAACATTGTACTGCTTGAAACAGTTGTAAATAAAGTGATTTACACAAAGCTGAAATTATTTTTTCTTTCAGTTACACGCTATTCTTATCTTAATAAGATAACAGAGTACTCTTTTGGTTTTATGTACACTGTATGTATTGTTCCACTTTGCACTCTGTGATTTAAATAGTTGTAAAAATATATTAATTGTTCTAAAATTGGGCATCTAAGTTGCCTGTGAGTGTTTCCATCACTTCTGTAGTAGTCCCAGGTTTATTTTATTTTCTCTTATAGAATCATCTGAAGAACAACCCACATAACCTCTGAAATCAAAAGAGAAAGGGCTTGGATAAATGATAAGTGTAATTGATATTTTAAGCATGACTACATCTCAGCAATGGTTGTAGGATAGCAAATTAATAATCAGCCAACCATGCAATAATAGGAGTTTAATAAACTTGGCCGTGATGGATTAGTCACGCGTACTGGAGTGCTGTGCTGTGTTGCGGTGCGTGCGGCCGTCCGCCATTGGGGGTTCGAATCTCCCCTCGGGCATGGATGTTTGTGTAATCTTTAGTATAAGGTAGTTCATAAGTAGTTTGTAAGTTTAGGCACTGATGACCCCGCAGTTAAGTCCCTTAAGTTTTACAAACATTTGAACATTTAATAAACTTGTCCACAGTTTTGGCGGATATAAACCCACCATCTTCAGAAATACATGTGATACCTGTAGACAATATGACATCATAAATTACATATTCATAATCATTGACACTTATATCAGACATAATAATTACAAATTTGTAATTTATGATGTCACATTGTCTATAGGTATCACATGTATTTCTGAAGATGGTGGGTTTATATCCATCGAAACTGTGGTCAAGTTTATTAAACTATTATTATTGCAACTGGTTGGCTGATTAGTAATTTGCTAAGTGTAATCGAGTTTTGAAATACCAGTATTGTCATATTGAAAGACCTGCATTAAAAGTTATCTTGCCCACAGGAGTGAAAATATACTGGCATTTTCTCCAGCAATGCAAAAGTAGTTTAACAGTTTTTTTACTAATAATTTGGTAATTGTTTCACAGCATTCTGTAATAATTTCATGGAGAAGATGGATTTTGGTAAAGGTGTTCCTTGCCCAAGAGTTGCAGCTTTAAAAATGAGTAATTAAATAAATAAAAATATATTAAGTGTACTTACTAATAAAAGTAACCCAAGGCTAAGGTGATGTAAATATCATTATACTCGTACTATTCGAGGCGCCTTAATCACTAGTGGTGCGGTGCTCTAATGGTAAGACGTCTGCCTAGTAAGCATGGAGGTCCGGGTTAGATTCCCAGCCACATCACAAATTTTAATTCAATGCTTCACCTTTATCTTTAATGTCTTTGAAAAGTAACCCACCGTATTTCAGTTCTAACGTAGAATGTAATGAACTTGTTTAAGTATGTTAACCACTACTTTGTAGAAAGCTACTGCTTCCTCAGTTATATTTAGTAATTGCAGTTTTTCTACAACTGATTGCTTAATATTTTCATTTCTACACTGATACCAATCAAAGAATCACATACCAATATACTGTTAAACTGGAAGAATGAATACAAAGAACTTTTTTTTTTAATTAGTAGATCAAAGTTCATCAGATTCATTACAGAATAATAACAGTATATTAAATTTCTTTACAATTTGAATATATTCCATACTTCTTAATTTTTGTCTGTCAGAAGCTTGTTAAACACCTTTGCTCCAGAATCTAGAAATTATTTAAATGGTAGACAGTGAAGCATCATTTGCAAAGAATGTGCCTCTACTGTAGTGGTTGTGTAAGCCACAGCTAATTTGCTGGTGGATTTTATTTTTCACAATGAATACAATAAATGTACTTATAATTCCATAATCTTCTAAGAAGCCTCTGCCGGATACATGGTCATGGCTTCATGTAATATTTTCATTACATTTTATTTGATTAACATTTCAGTGTATTGTTTTAATTTTGTGTATCCTAAACAATAAGTACTTTTCTAACACTGGAAAATCCAGGTTGGAACGCCAATAATTGAGGATAGAACCACAGACATTATCTATGATTTATGTTAATCTTATACCTTCCTTTCAAGAGAATGTCTATTCCATTTAATTGCTCTTCCAGGTCTTTTGCTGTCTCTGACAGTATTACTATATCATCAGCAAACTACAAGGATTTTATTCCATCTCCCTCGACTTTAATTCCCTCTCCAAATTTCTCCTTGTATGCCTTCATAGCTTGCTTAATGTATAGATTGAACAACATTGGGGAAAGGCTACAACCCTGTCTTACTCCCTTCCCAACCACTGCGACTATTTCATGACCTCCTGACTCTTAACAATAGCTGTCTGGTTTTTGTACAAGTTGAATATAACTCTTTGCTCTCTATATTTTACCCCTGCTACCTTCAGAATCTGAAAAAGTGTATTCCAGTCAACATTGCCAAAAGCTTACTCTAGATTTGCAAATGCTAAAAATGTAGGTTTCCCTTTCATTAATCTATCTTCTAAGATAATTGTAATGTGAGTATTGCCTTTCTACATTTCTTCCAAATCCAAATTGATTTTCATTGAATTCATGTTAGTGAGCCCTGTGACCCAGTCAAGTTATCTTGCAGCCTTCTGTTTCTAGTTACAGCATAAGCATTAGGTTTTCTTCCCATTCTATATAGCTTACAAAACACATTTTCAACCAATACTTGAGTATTGCATATCAATGTGGGATCCGTAAAAGGGATTGAGAGAGGAGATAGAAAAGATCCAACGAAAAGTAGCACATTTCATTACCAGTTAAATTAGCAAACAAAAAAAGTGTCACAGAGATGATTTTTATGATTTGACAGTTAAGCGGCAAACGTGGTAAGAGAGACATTCTACGTCACAGTATAGGCTGATTTGATTTGATTTTCTCAGGGAAGCCAAAACAGTCTTGGTCCAACCTGCCACTGCCCACACCGAAACTAAGTTTATTGTGCAGTATTGCTCCCTGTATATCTAGTAAAGCCAACCAATGCCCTTGAACAGTGCAAGGAGTCCCTTTACCAGTTCTTTTTAGACACAATTTCTTCAGGTCTGATTGTCCCAAATGTTCTGTGCCTTTTACTCTCCAATGCAATGCATTCGAAGATTAGATGTGATGCAGTTTCATCAAAGATCCTACATTTAGGGTCCTCTTCTGTTATTCCCATTGTATGTAGGTGTTTTTTGAAATTCCCATGGCCTGTCAGCAATCCAACCATGAGTCTAATCTCTCTCCTGTTCAGGCCCAGGATTGCAGAGCTTGTTTTAAACATGGCTTTGGCATCATTACCTTTCCATGTTTTTGTTGATAGACTTAGGTCCAATATTCTACATGCTGTCTTCTGAGCCAGTTACATAGCTCCAATTTGATCATTGCCTTGGTGATTGTCAGGACAGGTTCCGGTCCAATAAATGGAGTCTCTGCCCCCATCCTGGCTAATCTGTTAGCATGTTCATTGCCACTGATCCCCGAGTGGCCAGGGACCCACAATAGGTTTACTCTATTGCTTTCCCCTAGCTCCACCAGAACCCTGTGACATTCTGCAGCAATTTTAGACCTTGTTGCAGGAACTGTTAGTAATCTCAGGGCTGCCTGGCTGTCTGAATAGATATAGATGCTACGGTCTTTGTAGCACCTATGCAAATTCTCCTCCACACACGGCCTGATGGCAGTGATTTCGGCCTAGAATACTGAGGCCAGTTTCCCTAGAGAGATGACGCCCTCCAGTCTTGGCTGCACCCTGTATAACCTGGCCCCAACACCTTTGTCTGATTTTGACCAGTCAGTGAACCAGACAATATCCCCCG
Source organism: Locusta migratoria (assembly GCA_026315105.1). NCBI lineage: Eukaryota > Metazoa > Arthropoda > Insecta > Orthoptera > Acrididae > Locusta > Locusta migratoria. The sequence goes on from CM048744.1 coordinate 671,512,732, forward strand.
TACGATGTCGAGCTATTTTTCTCCCACTGCTCCCTACTTCCAATTGTTATGTTGAAAGGCTTGTTGAAGCAGTATGAGGTTATAATATAGTTGGCTGCCATTTCCCCAACCTTTCCTATATTTACCTCACTCACTATTTTAGTGTGTGATTCTGGATATCCAAAAGAGTTCCAGTTTTTGCCAGTTTTGAGTCTGTATGCACTAGCCGCTGCCTCCGTCTTGACCCAAAGGTGTAATGGGGGCATATCCAACATGGTTTCCATCCCAGCAGTTGGTGTGCTGCTAATTCTGCATGTTATGGCTAAGCAGACTAATCTCTGCACCTTACCAAGCTCCTCAGCAGCAACCTGCTGTTCTACCTTCTTCCACCACACAACTGCCCCATAGGTGATTGTGGGTCTAATCACCGTGGTGTATATCCAGTGCATACCCTTGGGGCTCAGGCCCCAATTTTTGCCACAAGCTCTCCTGGTACTTGGAGCAAATATTCCTAATGTGAGGGGTCCATGTCAGTTTCTCATCTAAGGTAACCTCTAGATATTTCACTGTCCCCTTCACAGGTAGCGCTTCATTGAAAAGCTTAAGATTCCAACTTGAATATTGGATATGCTTCTTTGTGAATGGTACAACAACAGTCTTCTTAGGACTAACACCCGGATCCTGTTTTCTGCACCAGTCTTGCACAATGTCCAACACACCTTGTGCCATATTTTTGACTGTGTCAGCAAATTTGCCAAGTATTACTATGACAAGATCATCTGCGTATCCTTGGCAAAAGTACTGCCTAGAGTTTAATTCTCCGATGAGATCATTCACCACTAGATTCCACAATAAAGGGGAAAGAACTCCTCCTTGCGAGCAACCCCTAGTGGTGTTGATTACCATTTTTTAAATTCATCATGGTAGCCTCTACATTTCTTCCACTGAGCATGGCCCTAGTCCACCTACTTATAGTGGTCCCTAGGTCATGCACCTCTGCTGCCCTAACCATTGAATCGAAGGTCGTGTTGCTAAAAGCCCCCTCAATGTCAAGGAAGATACAGAGGGCTATTTCCTGAAAGGGTAGTGCTTTCTCCACCTTCCCAATGAGTTGGTGGAGAGCTGTTTCACATGATTTACCTGGCTGATATGCATGTTGGTTTGAATGTAGAGGAGCCCTACTTAACCTCCTTTCTCCAACATGCACATTAACCTGCTTTTCCAATGTCTTAAGAATGAAGGAGGACAGGCTGATTAGTCGCCTTACCAAGCTCCTTAGCAGCAACCTGCTGTTCTACCTTCTTGGCCTTGGTATGATCAATACAGTATAGGCTACTTTCATAGTTCTAAGTGACAACCAATATGTTAACTCCACCTGTTTTTAACTCTTGAAAAGATGAAGAAGATAAAATTATAGATTAAAGTTCATATGGAGGCTTGCCGACAGTTATTTCCATGAACAATATGCTACTGGAACAGGAGATGACAGTGATACATAAAGTACTCTCCACCACACTCCGTGGGGTGCCTTGTGGAGTATAGATGTAAACGTGGATAATTATATTTGAGAAGGTCATTGTCGTGGATTTGTAAGCTTGGTAGGATGCTGTGTTATGTATTTTGGCTGGCATTGTTAAATTTTTATCTTGAATCATACTCTTATATCATAAGCAAACATTCTCATTTTTCAAAAAGCTCTGTAATGCCTGTATGAGACTATTTATGGAACTCATGGTTCTTGTGTTGGGACTTTCCCATATAGTGAAACTTAAACTGACTTGCGTAATTGTTTGATTATCCTAGAATACTTCTGAAGTGTATGGAACGTGTACCAGATTGGACTAATTAGGAATAATGAATGTATATGAAGAAAGGCAGCAAAAATTGCCACAGGTTTGTTTGACCTATGTGAAATAATCATACAGATGACACAAAAATAAATAAATAAATTGAATTGGTAGAGTAAGGTTGAAACCTATCCTGTGACAGCCCACTAAATACATTTTCAAGAAATATTTGAAAATGACAAATCTTGGAATACCTTAAGAACCCTACCTATTGAACCTATAGGTATCACTTGGACACAATTAGACTAACTTAAGTGCTCACACAAGGCATTTAAGAAATCATTATTCCCATGCTTCATGTGCAAATAGCAACTAGAATGGGAAGAAGACCTAATGCTTGTGCTGTAACTAGGAACACAAGCCTGCAAGATATATACAATTTATTGGGTCACATGGCTTACTAACAAGAATTCAATGAACAGTACTTAGCAGAACTTGACCACTTTAACAACACATTGTACCAGGTCAAAGAGAGGAGTGACGACTAGTGTGATAAAGAGAGATGCCAAGGAGGAGCATCCAAATAATACTGCAAGAACTAGCAATGTATGTAGTATGGATACAACTGCAGTGGCCCATGACGATGGACGCTTTATGACTCGTGAGTGTTGTTATTGTGAAGGTCTTGTCAATGCCATGTGCCAATAGTGGAAACATGTGCGTACTCCCTCCTCCCCACTCATATACACACTGCTGCTGCTGTTTTGAGGGGATTAAACAGCTAGGCCATCGGTCCCTCTGCTGTAGTGGTGTGACCTACTTTCCTTTGCAGAGAGAAGGGGCCATTGCCACTGTCCACAATTCTGAGAGTGGATAGACATCTATTGTTTCTGTACTAGTTCTGAGGCAAAAGCTGGAGTTGAGTTCCCTATTGGCCCAGGCTAGGGATACTGGCTGCAGAGCCCCTTAACCATCTTCATTATCATCAAATCTGAAAAGAGAGAGGCTGGCTTTGACAGACTGTACTGTAGGACAGACTGTAGGTGTGAGATCACAAAGAGCTGCTGATATTTTTCTTAGGTTTGCAGCCAGATAACATCATCATCTTGACTACTAGAGGATGCCTATAAATGTTACCTTTTGCCAGAAATATATCTTCGAAAATTTAAAAAATTTGAGATGTGTTTTTGTGCCACCAACAAAAACTAGGGCCCACGGGTCAGTTGGTCACAAATATTTGAATGTTTCATCCAAGGTATCATATTTTGTTATGTGTTAACTGGACTCTAAGGCTATTAATGAAATGCAATAAATGGAAAATAGAAAATCGATGTTATTACAGTCTACTGTATTCAAATATTCATTTGAATTTATGATAACTGGACAGCTGCATTCAGAGCATAACAGAATTGGTGATGTTCTGCTCAAAGATAAATTATTAAGGAAGCGCGTACCATTCCAACTTGTAAAGATACTACCAAATAGATACATCAGAATTAAAAACCTGAAATAGATATATTCTGCTGGAAGAATAAATAACTGAAGTTCAAATACTATGATTTAGGTGTACTCAGTATTTGTTTTGAAAGTCTTGTGTGTTTCAAATGCAGGTGTTGCTTGAAAGCAACTGTTGTAAATGTGATCAACAGTCAGTAGCTTGCGGCCTACATTAATTTCAATAAACTTTACTTCCATCTCAAAACAATCCATTTTTATCTATCTGTTTATTTATGTATTGTATGTTTGTAATTTTCGCTGATCTGCTTTCTGTAACCAATGCATCTTTTCTCTTTTCAGGATCATTATTCTCTACACGTTAACATTCCAGTAACAGAAGAGAAACTGCATTATGTCACTGAAAGTTTACTACGATCTTCTTTCACAACCATCAAGAGCAGTTGTCTTATTTTTGTTGGCAAATGACATCCCTTATGAGGCACGGGAAATTAATGTTCTCCACGGTTGGTATTATAGAAATATGTGACAATATTTTATGGAAACAGAGGTGGAATGGCAGATGAGACACCAAATGACTGAAAGTTCTGCTGAACAACTGAAAAACTTGCTAATAAGCTATTATTGCATTTATTCAAGGTATTGTTTACAGGGTGTCCACCGTCAGTAACTAACATCTCTGCTTTCATCTGCCACATATCTGTAACATAGTTCATAGCACCATTTTTTTGAACATTTGGAGTTCAACTGGTTGAAGGAGATGTAAAAGGTGCATTTGAAAAGTTCAGTGAATGATCCCATATTTTACAAACCACAATGGCAAGGATGAGGTGCCAAGCATGCATATTGAGGGACATGTCAACAAGTGCCCCCTATTGTCCAAAGCACTGCAGTGAAGTGGTGATACACGCTGCAACCGAGCTAACAGGGACATGGAGCGCAAAATAAAGCAATGCAAGAAACCTCAAGTTTTGTTTCAAATTAGGCAAATTGGCAACAGAGACCCATGTGATGTAAGTGCAAGTGTTTGGTGTTGAAGAACTGAGTAAAAAATGTGTCTTTGACTGGTTTAAACGCTTTAGAGATGGAAAGGAAGGTGACGAGAATGAGCCACATGTGGGTCAACTGACCACAATCACAGCCCTAGACAACATCAAATGAGTGGAAAGGATGCTTGCGGATGACCGGTGGCTGTCTTTGAGAATGATAGCCCAGGAAGGCTTATGCTTCACAACGGTTGTGGAGATCAAACAATGTATGATCTCAATACTTTTGAGAGATTCCACAAGAAGCATTTACTGACAGTTTCCAAAAGTTGTAAAAGAGATGTCAGAAGTGTATTGTAGCCAATCCCACAAAACTGTGTGAACCTCCTTAACCTTAAGCGACCAGCCTGAGAACACAAGACTATTTGATGTTGTCAGGTGAAATTTGGTTTACTATACAAAGGTTATTAAGTCTGCCCATCGCAGTAATGATTCCAATCAAAGGCCAAACTTGGAACTGCTAGATCACGTTAAAATTTTACATTTGGGGGTTTTCCAAGGCTACTTGTCATGGAAATTAACACTGAATGGTGGTCAATTGGCCGAGGGTCCCCCTTGTTCCTGAATACTGGTTCAACATTTTTCCTGAGATCCCAGAAATGTATCTAGTCCCTTTCAGTGACATTTTACTTGGATCACCATCAGATCTTTTCTGCAAGTGTCAACCAAGATGTAAGCGGTAAATTTTGTTATGTTTCACTCTAGCTGTGACCTAAGACCAATGATATTGACGTGGCAAAGACAGGCTCCATTTGTAATGCTTGATTTTGAGAGTTCTCTTGTCTTCACATTGGGGTGCTTGATTTTCATGGGTCCTCTTGCCTCTCATATCGAGGTGCTTGATTTTTGTGAGTCCCCTTGCCTCACTCTTGTCGGATTGCTTGATTTGTGTGAATCCCCCTGCCTCTCATGTTTTTGACCCCTTCCCTGTCTCTTAACAATGTTGGACTTCATATTAAATTCCATGTGTGTGGTAGTCTTCATAGTATGGTACTACATAGAGGAACATTACAAGTGGAACAAATGATTCAAATGTTCAAATGTTTGTTAAGCTTATGGGACTTAACTACGGGGTCATCAGCCCCTAAACTTACAAACTACTTATGAACTACTTACGAACTAGGATGGCACAAATATCCATGCCCGAGGGGGGATTCGAACCCCCGACCGTAGTGGCCGTGCTGACCGTGACTGGAGCGCCTCAGTCACCTCGGCCACCGCGGCCGGCAACAAATGATTGATGTAAATTTTGTTTTTATACATAAAGTGCATAAATGGCATCTTATACTTTGTCACGAGAAATGTCGACCTATTAATCAAGTGGGAGAATCATTGTTCTAAGTACGGTTTTGTGTGGCATCAAGATTCAGTAATGTTCTAGGAGTCTAATCTGAAATGAGGAAATGGCATAGGCTCTTCATTTCTCATTTTATATAAAGCATGAATATTAGTTACGCAAAAGTCAATGAGGTCTTGTGTGAATTATGGATAATTGTCTGTAGATACCGTCTATACTGCCCATATTTTTATTTTACTTATGAACACATATTGGCATTATAATGTCTTCTTGAGTTTCATAATGTGCCTTTCCAGTTGCACAAAAGTCAAGTTACAGTACACTTGTCAACTTACACACATTTTATTGCCAACCATGCCTTGCTATGAACGACTTGAACTTTACCACGACATAATTTATTATCTAGATTAGGCATCCCCTTTCTATTTATTTTTACTGTACCACATATTCTCGTATCAGGATCACGTAGATCATCAGCTAAACTGGTATATGTATACAATTATCTATGAATACTAAATGCCCGTCATAGAAATAAGGTTTCAAAACGTGAGCAACAACATCCCCAGTTATACCCAGCTCAAACTTTTGATAACAAGTATCTGCACTTGTATAAACAATGAAGCCTAGAACAAATACAGTTCACAGTCTACTATCATGAAAAGCTTGATCCCAAAAGATTTTCTTCAAGGGAATATATTGCTTGAATTGAAGCCTACTCTTACATGATAACAGACTTCCATCAATGCACAGATTTTTTACCTGGGAATTAGAGTTGTCTCAATTTTTTCTTGTAAGTGGTCTATTACTGTCTTGATTTTTTTCCAGAGTGATTCGTAATTTTTTCATTATTGTGGAAATGTAAAATGTGCAGAATGTGAAGTTATCTATCTTGTGCAGTATTTGAGAAAAAGCTGGAGTGTAAGGGATTTGCATACCAATAACTTTTCACATTTCCCTTATGGACATGACCCATTGTAACTCAAAGACCAAGAAAGGGCTCGAGCGCATCTTTAGTGAGGGGATACCAGGCTTTCATATTAGGACTTTTTACAAGTAGGAAAGGCTCACACAAATTATTGAAATAATCCACCGGTTTGTTTCCAGTTGTATATAAATGTCTGGATTTATTTCAGAGGTATGTTGTAAATCTTTCATTGATTGCTAAAAAGCACATGTTCTCAAAAATTTAAATGCATCTTAACTGTTTTTTACATCAGTCTCAATGCTGCCAATCTCTTGTTTCTCTGGTTCAGTTTCGCCACTGCTCCATTTCAACGAAAATGAGTATGGTACGGATAAAAAACAAAGAAAGAAAATTCAATCCTCTTGCGATATTTGATATAAGACACCTGTTGGCAAATGATTGTGATTCTGTGGGAAATTTGAAACTCAATTTCTCAAGCACAAAGTTTCAAGTATATTTTTGAAATACTACATTGCTCCTTTATATTCTTGAACTCAGTGATGATGAATATGACACGAAATTTTGGAACCTCTGAGATGGTGTCCCAGTACTATGCAGGTGCTTTTTTTAAGTATCTATGTAGATTGAATTTATTTGAATGAAATTTGGTACTTGAGGATCTTTGGCGGCCACTAATAACAAATGTGGCAAAATTGATATCTTGTGACACAACGGTGCTCCTGCACACTTGATGAAAACCACATAGAAACCATAACTGCACTTACACAAGTGGTGCCTGCCCATACTCTCAGAGGTAATACTCACCAGGGACACCCATGTGCATGCAGTGCCTGCCTTTTAGGTTCATGGGTTCTTGTTTCTGAAAATCTTCTTGGCTTGGCCTAATGGTGGGGATAACGACCCATAGCACAGCGTCCATTAGTCCCAGAGTGTTTTAGGATCTTTGTCCTGGAAAAGTTTTCTGACTCCAGCCCAGTGTATTGCCAAGAGATAACACAGGAGGCACTTATTCTTATCAAAGCAAGTTCGATATTTTCTTCGCCCACATTGTATCTGTTGAGCCTGCTCTGTGCTGAATTCAGGGTATGTCTACAATGTACAGACAAATACATGTAATATTACTGAGAAGTGTGAAGTTCAAACTGATCTAATACTCATGAAAAAGAAATAAATGTGTTTTCATCACCCTACACACACACACACACATATATATATACACCTTACAAATTTTTTAACAAATGTCTGTCTAGGTGTGTTTGTGTTTCGATATGTCTGAGTGTGTGTGTATTTGTTTACCTTCCTTTTTTTCCCCTAGGGTAAGTCCATCCACTCCTGGGATTGGAATGACTCCTTTTCCACTTCCTTAAAACCCATATCCTTCCCTTTTTCCTCCCCTTTTTTCCTCTTTTTCCTGAAGAAGCTGCCAGTGGTGGCAAAAGGTTGTATGTGTGTGATTTTATTTGTTTCTATCGACGAGCCGGTCCTTTTGGTAAGTCATCTCATATATATGACTTTGCCACGAAGAAAAATAATCCTCTTCCTAATGATCCAGCTCCCCAAGACATCATTCAAATCGAACCCTGCCTAGAACAGTTCCGTCCTCCGTCACAGCGAGACCCACCTGCTCTTCCTCAAAATCACCCTCTTCAAACCTTCCAGGAATTCCTTACTTCCAACCTTGCCTCCCAGTCCTTCCTGAGAAACCTTAATCCTACTCCCAACATTACCGCAGCTGAATCCCGAGCTATCCGTGATCTGAAGGCTGACCATTCCATCGTCATTCTCCCTGCCGACAAGGGCTCCACGACAGTGGTACTTGATCGGCGGGAGTATGTGGCAGAGGGAGTGCGTCAGCTTTCAGATAATACCACATATAAAGTTTTTCAAGGCGATCCCATTCCTGATGTCCAGGCAGAGCTTCAAGGAATCCTCAAAACCTTAGGCCCCCTACAAAACCTTTCACCTGACTCCATTAACCTCATGACTCCACCGACACCCCGCACCCCCACCTTCTACCTACTTCCCAAGATTCACAAACCCAATCATCCCGGCCGCCCCATTGTGGCCGGTTACCAAGCCCCAAGAGAACGAATCTCTGCCTACATAGACCAACACCTTCAACCCATCATGTGCAGTCTCCCATCCTTCATCAAAGACACCAACCACTTCATTGATCGCCTGAAATCCTTACCCAGCCTGTTACCTCCTGAAACCATCCTTGTAACCATCGATGCCACTTCCTTATACACTAATATCCCACATGCCCAGGGCCTCGCTGCGATGGAATATTTCCTTTCACGACGACCACCCACTTCCTTACCTAAAACCTCTTTCCTTAATACCCTAGCCAGCTTCATCCTAACCCACAACTTCTTTACTTTTGAGGGCCGGACATACCAACAACTAAAGGGAACCGCCATGGGGACCAAGATGGCCCCCTCGTACGCGAACTTATTTATGGGACGCTTAGAGGAAGCCTTCCTGGACACCCAAGCCTGTCAACCCAAAGTTTGGTATAGATTCATTGACGACATCTTCATGATCTGGACTCACAGTGAAGAAGAACTCCAGAATTTCCTCTCCAACCTCAACTCCTTTGGTCCCATCAAATTCACCTGGTCCTATTCCAAATCCCATGCCACTTTCCTCGATGTCGACCTCCATCTATCCAACGGCCAACTACACACATCCGTCCACATCAAACCTACCAATAAACAACAGTACCTGCATTATGACAGCTGCCATCCTTTCCACATCAAACGTTCCCTTCCCTACAGCTTAGGTCTTCGAGGCAAACGAGTCTGCTCCAGTCCTGAATCCCTGAACCAATACACCAATAACCTGATAACAGCCTTCACATCCCGCAGCTATCCTCCTGGTCTGGTACAGAAGCAAATTGCCAGAGCCACTTCCTCATCCCCCCAATTTAAGAACCTTCAACAAAACCCCAGAAGTGCCCCTCTTGTCACCGGATACTTTCCGGGACTGGAGCGGACTCTGAATGTGGCTCTCCAGCAAGGATACGACTTCCTAAAATCCTGCCCCGAAATGAGATCCATCCTTCATGACATCCTTCCTACTCCACCGAGAGTGTCTTTCTGCCACCCACCTAACCTCCGTAACCTCCTAGTCCACCCCTATGAAATCCCCAAACCACCTTCCCTACCTTCTGGCTCCTACCCTTGTAACCGCCCCCGTTGTAAAACCTGCCCTATTATGCACCCTTCCACCACCACTTACTCCAGTCCCGTAACCCGGAAGGTGTACACGATCAAAGGCAGAGCCACTTGCGATAGTACCCATGTGATCTACCAACTGACATGCCTGCACTGTGAAGCGTTCTATGTGGGAATGACCAGCAACAAACTGTCCATTCGCATGAATGGACACAGGCAGACAGTGTTTGTTGGTAACGAGGATCACCCTGTGGCTAAACATGCCTTGGTGCATGGCCAGCACATCTTGGCACAGTGCTACACCGTCCGGGTTATCTGGATACTTCCCACTGACACCAATCCTTCAGAACTCCGGAGATGGGAACTAGCCCTTCAGCATATTCTCTCTTCCCGTTGCCCACCTGGTCTCAACCTCCACTAAATTCGAATTCCCACCCACCATCTTAACATCTTTGCCTTGGTTCTCTGGACAGAGCCTCTGCCTCAAGTGGCATCTCTGTCTAACTTCTTTGCTTTCTACAGTTCTACAGTATGTCTGCCTAAGTGTACTTGTGTCTGTGTAAATGTGTGGGTGTATGTGCATTTATTTACCCTCCATTTTTTCCCCCAAGGTAAGTCTTTCCTGTCCCGGGATTGGAATGGCTCCTTACCCCCTTCCTTAAAACCCTCATCATTTCCTTTTCCCTCTCCTTCCCTTCTGCCTGATGAAGCAGCTAGGCTGCGAAAGCTAGCATTTTTGTGTGTGTGTGTGTGTGTCTGTGTGTTTATTTGTTGCTATTACTGCCTGTGCCCCTTCGCCTGGTAAGTGTACTTCATCTATTTTTTTCGTATATTTTTCCTGTTAGGAATTTTTCCTCTATAATATACAGTAGAACCTCGTTTTTACGCTTTTCAAGGGACTTAAGTAAAATGGTGTAAAATGCAGGAAAATGTGAAATGCAGGAAACAATGTTTTAAATGGTAAAAAATGCTTACTGCATGAGCCTTGCATTTTCGTAGTTTATTTGTGATATATGTACATAATAGGCATCTAAATACTTGCCAGGAAGTTTGTTATACAATAAAGGTTATCCAAATTTTTACTATTTTTAGCGCCAGGCAAAACATAACTTTATGGGAAGTATAATTTTTTGACGTAATTTCATTCATTATAATCGAGTATGCCGCTATTTTAAGCGCCAGGCAGACCTGGCAATTTTATGGGAAGTAGAAATTTGACGTAATTCCATTCATCATAATCGAGGATGCTGCTATTTTAAGCGCCAGGCAAAACTGGTAATCTTATGGAAACTAGAAATTTCGACGTAATTTCATTCATTATAATCGAGGACGCCACTATTTTAAGCGCCAAACAGAATTGGTAATTTTATGGAAGTAGAAATTTTTAACGTAATTTCATTCATTATAATCGAAGACGCCGCTATTTTAAGCGCCAGTCAGAACTGGTAATTTAATGGGAAGTAGAAATTTGACGTAATTCCATTCATAATAATCGAGGACCCGCTATTTTAAGCGCCAGGCAAAACTGGTAATCTTATGGATAGTAGAAATTTCGACGTAATTTCATTCATTATAATCGAAGACGCCGCTATTTTAAGCGCCAAACAGAATTGGTAATTTTATGGGAAGTAGAAATTTTAGACGTAATTTCATTCATTATAATCGAGGACGCCACTGCTGGGCTATGTAACACATCTTCAAAATTAACCTGAACCGCTTCGATATCATTTGGACGCTGCTGCCAAGCTATGTAACACATCTTCAAAATTACTGCGTTTTACCAGCATTACGTAATTATTTACGTAGTAAAACTCAAAGTTCCGTTATTTTTGTATTTTTAGACGTTGCACACGACATTATCAGAGAATTTATACCCGTTTTCGAGTACAAACATATGCAGAAGTATTTTTGTGACGTTTGCATAGAATCGGCACCTCTCACTATTATCGCTGTTTTGAGGCTGTGGGTATTATGATACCCAACTTTGACAGATATAGTTCTTTATTAATCAGAAATATGTATCACAAGAACAATGCAACTCTTTATTCTCACGCCAACAAAGCAACTGGTTCTGATTGTTTGAGTAGACGCCAGCCGCTCTGGCAATGAAGCTAGCGGGAAGAGGAACTACACCGTCACAAATCAGCGTTATTCTCACGCCAAGCGCTCTGGCAAAGAAGCTGGTTGAAAGAAGAACCACATCGCCACATATCGGCACGTCGTAAATCGTCAACGAAAGGCGAAATATACGTTTGAATAAATGCAAAGTGTCAAGAAACTAGACTGTGAATAATTTTTAAGCGCTATACTTTATGGGGAAAGCCATGCTAGTGTCAATTTATGTACATTACGTCATTTTTCTTCACGAAAATTCTTTCAAAAAGTGTAAAACGCGGGAAAAGTGTAGATATGTTAACGCAAAAACGAGGGAGAATTAACATTGTAAACATAGGAAATTTGATGGGACCGACAAAAAATGGTGTAAATGGCGGGAAAACGTAAAAACCGAGAATGTAAAAACGAGGTTTTACTGTATATATATATATGTGTGTGTGTGTGTGTAGTTTATTTATTTATTATTATTATTATTTTTTAGCATCTCAGACTCGAGCAGCTAGCCTAAACAGCTGTGTAAACTCTTCTCAAGGGAAGTACTTGTAAAATATCTCAACTTCCTCCCCCCCCTCCCACTATCTAATTTTGTCCTACCAAGAACACCAAGCAGACCTTGACCCTATAACACTATGCCAATGATGCAAGGTGTGCTCACGCTAGCAACCGACTAATGTTGGCAGGGAAGTGAAGGGAGCCCTTATTGCTGGCAGTGCCCAAGGGCAAATATTGTGAGCACACACCCTCCATAGCACGTTTGTTCACCCCTTAGAATTTTAAAACGCGGTTCAACAGTCTCCATTTTCATCTGTACCTTTTTGTTCATAATTTACTTTTCTTGTTAACAGGTATTTGTTACAGTTTTAAAATAAAGTGTTTGCTTCACCACTTTTGAATAAGGATGATTGAATTTCATATTAAAGCCATAGTACTGCTTGAGTATTCTTTGAAAAATCGATAATTGATTATAATTTTATAGTTAAACTTGTTTACAGGTGAGCAGTTTAGTGAAGAATTTGCTAAGCTTAATCCAATGAAGAAGGTTCCTGTAATCAAAGATGGAGATTTCACATTGACTGAAAGGTAACAAAAACCAAATTTTGAGCTTGAGCAACATATATTGTGCTGCCGATAGAAGTTCATTTTGATTTTGAAACAATTTTTGTTCCAGTGTAGCTATTTTAAGATACCTGTGCCGAGAGAGAGATGTTCCTGACCATTGGTACCCAGCAGATAGTAGAAAACAGGCAAGAGTTGATGAATATCTAGAGTGGCAACATACAAACACGAGAAGTAACTGTGCACTTTATTTTTTAAATAAGGTTAGTAAAATAAGTGAAATACAAGCTTTAGAAATGTTGTATTTTGTTTACAAACTCTAGTGTCTAAGTAGCCTCTCTTTCTTGGCTGAAGGAACTTCTGAAGAAGGTATAGGTATTTTATCTGTTATATATGAGCAAATAATAGGCTAGAAATTGTCTGTATGAATAAAAACAAATACTGCAAAGTGATCCTTGGGAAACATTTCATATTGTAACATAGACTTTTATTGTCAGCATTGATATTAAAGCAACCAGTTGTTAGAAAACACTAAGAGACTGAAAAAATAAATGAAATTTCTCTCTCTCTCTCTCTCTCTCTCTCTCTCTCTCTCTCTCTCACACACACACACACACACACACACACACACACACACACACAGTGTGTGCTATATCTATAGTGGAAGCTGGTGCAGCATCAGGGTTGCCACAGGAACAAGATGGGCAGAAGTAGTGGCTGACCCTCTCAAGGCAGATGACAATGTACTGGCCCCATAGGTCGGACTCCCAGAAGCCCTGCAATGTGCACTACCCATCGCTATAGCCTTGGAAGTTGTTGGTGCAGCCAACAGCAACAGAGTCCTTCTAGCAGCACTTTCGGCTCCATAGCCAAAAGTGATTTGTCAAGTAAGAGAAGGATGGGCAACAAAACTGATAACATTGTGTTGAATTAATCCATTTTTCTGCAACAGCAAAAACAATACAGGCAAATACATGAAGATGAGTAAGAAGGTTGAGTCAGCACAGAAACCACCTCTACACGAAGGATATTACTTAATTTCCTGGGCACCAAATAAATGCAAGTTATATATTGATCACTAGAGTCACTGAATTTTCTCTCACACTTGACTGCAATATATCTACTGTTGATATGTAGAAATGCACAAGAATTCTGCAGTAAATAAATGGCCTGTACCATAAAATTGGAGGGAGCAGGTACCCCTCCCCCTTTCCTGCCAATGATATTGAGAACATCTTCACATTTTAAGTCAGCAACTTAACTGAGAAAAACATGTGTTCCTAAATTGTAACAAGAAGTTACCACACCAGTCAAAAAAAGTAATTTTTACTGTGTTCATATAGTACTTATTGCCTCCTCTATGTAGTCTGTAACAAGTTATCCTTTTCATCTTATCATCTGGAAAAAAAATTTATTCTAGTTTTACTAAGTAAAAGGCTCTCATGTACGCAAAAGCAATACCTCTAAAAACTAGCATATTGTAATAGAGATTCAATACTTCATTTAGTATGTGTTTTGTATATGTCTCTGAAGCCTTATCATTAAATTATACTCTATCAATTTTGTCCCAATAGTTTATGCTTCCAGCAATCAAAGGAACACAGCCTAATCCAGAAACAGTGGCTAGGCGGGAACGAAAAATGGTAGCAACATTGAATGAAGTGGAAGAGATCTGGCTGAGAAACAAAACATATTTGGCTGGAGACAAAATCAGTATTGCTGATCTCCTAGGGGCATGTGAGATTGAGCAAACTAGTGAGTATTGTCTTGTTATGAAGTGTCATTAATAAACACTAAACATGTACTTAAAATAACAACAACATAATATGGGAATTTTACAACTCACTGCAAGATGTAATGATGAGCTGTGACAGTCACATAAGAAAGACACACACATATATCATAAAAAAGGCAACACACACAACACTTTGTTGTATGTATGTGTCTTACTTATGTATGTGTCACAGCTTGTCGTTACATCTTTGCAGTTAGTTACTAACTGTTCTTATAATTTGCATAAATAAATTTTTACTGTTTGAAAGTGAGTCGAAAACAGGTATAAGCCCCCTTTCAATCTAACATTGTCCCACTTACTCACTCCTACTTAATCACTCAGGATTGAGAGAGAATTGTCATAATTGGAGAAAATATCTGTTCTGAACATTGGCTGTTGATGATAAACCATCTTCCTTCACTCTTTTCTTCCTCGTGCCTGAAAAAGAATCCTGCATCTCACAGGGCAATTATACAAAATTTTGTATCACCAACTCCATGTATTTATCCTTGTATCCATTTCTGCTCTTAACAAATGAATCATTAAGAAGTAAGTTATGAACAACCACAATTTCAAAAAAAATTAAGGCAATATAAAGGGATATAGCCAGTAGTATGCAAAATGACACCAGGTATAAGTTTCAAAAGTAGATTCATATGGAGAAATCAGGCAGCATTAAAGAGGGAAAGATGTGTAAATTATACTTCTAAGCAAGATGGTCTTTGCTGCCTGTCTCTATTAACGTTTAACACGTTGGCTGCCATGTGGCCACTGGCGGCCATAGCAGGCAGCGCTGCCGCACCCCTGACATCACGCGGCAGCCAAACTTTCCTGGTAGGAAAAATCTGTATAAAAATAGAGATTGTTTAACTTACCCGAAGCACAGGCTTGTTGATAGATACACAAAAACACAAATAAAAACACTGACAAAGATTCAAGCTTTGGTAACAGCTCGTTGTTTCATCAGGAAAAGAGGAAGAAAGGAGGGGAAAATGGGAAGGATGCGGGCTTTAAGAGAGTGGATGAGGAGTCATTCCAATCCCGGGAGTGGAAGGACTTACTTTAAGGGGAAAAAGTAAACAAAGACACACACACACACACACACACACACACACACACACACACACACACACACAAACACCAAGGTAGACATTTGCAAAACGTAAAGAAGTCGGACAGAGATGCCATTTGAGGCAGAGGCTCTGTGCAGAGAACAGAGGCAAAGATGTTATAGAATGGTGTGTAGGAATTTGAATTTAGTGGAGGCTGAGACGAGGTGGCAATGGGAAGGGAGAATATGCAGGAGAGCAAGTTCCCATCTCCGGAGTTCTGAAAGATTAGTGTTGGTGGGAAGTATCCAGATAACTAGCACAATGTA
Source organism: Locusta migratoria (assembly GCA_026315105.1). Classification (NCBI taxonomy): domain Eukaryota; kingdom Metazoa; phylum Arthropoda; class Insecta; order Orthoptera; family Acrididae; genus Locusta; species Locusta migratoria. The sequence continues at coordinate 671,528,720 of CM048744.1, forward strand.
ACACTGTACCAGGATGTGCTGCCTGTGCACCAAGGCATGCTTAGCCACAGTGTGATCTTCATTACCAACAAACACTGTCTACCTTTGACCGTTCATGCAAATGGACAGTTTGTTCCTGGTCATTCCCATATAGAATGCTTTACAGTGCAGGCATGTCAGTTGGTAAATCACGTGAGTGCTATCGCAAGTGGCACTGCCCTTACTCAGGTACACCTTCCGGGTTACGGGACTGGAGTAACTGGTGGTGGGAGGGTGCATAGGACAGGTTTTAAAATGGGGGCGGTTACATGGGTAGGAGCCAGAGGGTAGGGAAGGTGGTTTGGAGATTTCATAGGGATGAACTAGGAGGTTACAAAGGTTAGGTGGACGGCGGAAAGACACTCTTAGTGGAGTGGAAAGGATGTCATGAAGGATGGATCTCATTTTGGGGCAGGATTTAAGGAAGTCATATCCTTTCTGGAGAGCCCATTCAAAGTCTGATGCAGTCCCAGAAAATATCTGGTGACAAGAGGGGCACTTTTGGGGTTCTTCTGTGGAAGGTTCTGGGTTCGGCGGGAAGAGGAGGTGGCCCTGGCGATTTGCTTCTGTACCAGATCAGCAGGATAGCTGTAGGATGTGAAAGCTGTTATTAGGTTATTGGTGTACTGGTTCAAGGATTCAGGACTGGAGCAGACTTGTTTGCCACAAAGACCCAAACTGTAGGAAAGGAAACGTTTGATGTGGAATGGATGGCAGTTGTCATAATGGAGGTACCCATGTAACCACCACTGTTGTAAAACCTGTCCTATGCACCCTCCCACCACCACTTACACCCGTCCTGTAACCCAGAAGGTGTACACGATTAAGGGCAGAGCCACTTGCGATAGCACCCATGTGATTTACCAACTGACATGCCTGCACTGTGAAGTGTTCTATGTTGGAATGACCAGCAACAAACTGTCCATTCGCATGGATGCAACAGGCAGACAGTGTTTGTTGGTTATGAGGATCACCCTGTGGCTTAGCATGCCTTGGTGCATGGCCAGCACATCTTGGCACAATATTACACGGTCCGGGTTATCTGGATACTTCCCATAAATCTGGATGCTTCCCACCAACACCAATCTTTCAGAACTTCGGAGATGGGAACTTGCCCTTCAGCATATTCTCTCTTCCTGTTGCCCACCTGGTCTCAACCTCCGCTAAATTCAAATTCCCACCCACCATTCTATAACATCTTTCCCTCTGTTATCTGGATAGAGCCTCTGCCTCAACTGGCATCTCTGTCCAACTTCTTTGCTTTTTACAAATGTCTGCCTTGGGGTGTGTGTGTGTGTGTGTGTGTGTGTTTGTTTACTTTTACTTTTTTCCCCTAATGTAAGTCCTTCCACTGCCAAGATTCCTCATCCACTCCCTTAAAACATGATTTTGTATTACAAACACGAGTGGAGAAGGAACAATGAAATAAGAATGAAAGACTACAATTCTTTTATTTTATCAAAAACTTTTTAAAACAATAAATTATAAGGCACTCAGGGTAACTTAACATACTAATAACGCATTTCAGTCTTATGTATTTATTTTTATTATAAGTAAATAAATAATGCAATAGCACAACATTAGCTGCAATTTTTACATTCAAATGTAGCACATTGTAGACAAATATGCGTTTTGCAAGTGTTACATGAATAACCCATTTTCTCTTTTTTTTTGTTTTGATTGGCTGGTGTAACATGTTCGCCTGTTTTAGCCACCTGCTTCAGGATTAGGTGCTTGTTATTCTGGTGCATCAGATCCAAGAACTCAGATGATAATGTCTCTTAATTCCCATGGCAAATTGTTGTTCGGAGCATCGTTACATATGAGGCATGCTAACATTTTCAGAAAAACTTCTCTTTCTATTGGTTTGGAAAATTTTGTGTTTCAGCTCACTTATGTATTTACCTCACTCATATCTAAAATTCTGTAAAAAAAATGCCATCGGCCATTGTCTTATCTTTCAGTTTGTCGAGCAAAGGGGGCATTTCTTGTTGAGCTCATCCACACCTCCCTTTGTGAAATTGTAATAGACAATAATTTTGAGCTTGTTTGTATGCCTATTGATTTCATCAGTTGCAAAAATATAGTCAGCATTTTCATTATTAGATTTAAAAATTGCTAAATAGAATAATATACCAAAAAATGCTCTCAGTTCTATAGAGTCTATTTAGCGAGTTCAGGCCGATTTTCATGTAGGAATTTATTTTTGTAAGTAGGTAGTTTTTTATTCGTCCATTTCAAAATTTCAGTATCTATTAACTTGGAAAGAGGATTGTGCTTTTCATTTTTAGGCAACTTTGAAGCAAGTAATTTTATAATAATATTATGCACATAAATTCTAATAGCTCTGTTCGGTGGAATTTTGAACTACTTGTACCAGTTCTTGCCACAAAAACTACTTGAATGTCTTTGAACGAGATCTAGGTCTTCCTCTTCATCAGATGATGAAAGTTCTGAAACAGCCATTTCTGAATCACCATCAGAAACAATTTCTTCATTCTCAGAGTTGTCTGGGGTCTGTCCCACAATACTGAAGTAGGAATTGTTAGTTACCTCTAACCAACGTTGTATAGTTTAAAAAATTTACATCAGTAATAAATATGTGTTACTGTTGGTCCTGTTTCAGCCTTTTACTGCCAGACGGACCAGCTACTTCCATTTCTTAAGTGTACAATACTATCATATCCTGACTAAGAGAAGGGATAGTTAAGTGGGACACATTGTGAAACATCAAGAAATCAGAAAGATGTGAGTAGGGTTAAAATCATAGAGGGACACCAAGGGACGAAACAGTAAGCAGATTCAAAAGGATGTGGGTTGCTCAACATATTCTCAGATGAAAAGACTTGCACAGGACAGGGTAGCGCGGAGTTGTTGTTGTTGTGGTCTTCAGTCAGGAGACTGGTTTGATGCTGCTCTCCACCCTACTCTATCCTGGGCAAGCCTCTTCTTCTCCTTGTGTAAGACCTGCAACCTACTTCCATCTGAATCTGCTTACTATATTCATCTCTGGTCTCCCTCTGCGATTTTTTACCCACGCACTTCCTTCTAATTCACAATTCCTTGATGTCCAAGAATGTGTCCTATCAGTCGATCCCTTCTTTTAGTCAAGGTATGCCAGAAATTCATTTTATCCCCAATTTTGTTGAGTACCTCTTCATTAGTTATGCGATCCACCCACCTAATCTTCAGCATTCATCTGTAGCACCATATTTCAAAAACCTAATCTAATTCCATCAGCATCACCCGATTTTCTTAGACTGCACTCCATTACCTTGCTTTTACTCTTTTTATTGTTCATTTTAAACACACCTTTCAACACTGTCCATTCCGTTCAATTGCTCTTCCAGGTCTTCTGCTATGTCTGACAGAATTACAATGTCATCGGCAAAACACAATGTTTTTATTTCTTCACACTGAACTTTAATTCCTTCTCCAAATTTCTCAATGCTTTCATTTATAGCTTGCTCAATGTACACATTGAATAGCATTTGAGAAAGACTACAACCCTGTCTTACTCCCTTCCCAGCCTCTGCATCCCTTTCATGCCCTTCAACTCTGATAACTGCTGTCTGGTTTTTGTAAATAACCTTCCGTTCCCTATATTTTACTCCTGCTGATTTCAGAATTTGAAAGAGTGTATTCCAATCAACATTCTCAAAAGCTTTCTCGAAATCTACAAAATCTAGCCTTTCCTTACTCTATTTTTAAGATAAGCCGTAACGTGAATTTTGCCTCCCGTGTTCCTACATTTTTCCTTAACCCAAACTGATCTTCCCCAAGGTCGGCTTCTACCAGATTTTCCATCCTTCTGTAAATAATTCGTGTTAAAGTTTTACAGCCATGACTTATTAAACTGATGGTTCTGTAGTTTCCACACCTGTCTGCACCTGCTTCCTTTGGAATGGGAATTATTACATTTTTCTTAAAGTCCAAGGGTATGTCACCTGTCTCGTACATCTTACACATCAGGTGAAATAGTTTTGTCATGGCTTGTTCTCCCAGAGACTTTAGCATTTCTGAGGGAATGTCATCTATTCCAGGGGACCTTGTTTTGACTTACGTATTTCAGGGCTCTGTCAAATTCATCTCTCAGTATAGTATCTCTACTTCATCTACGTCTACTTCCTCTTTCCTTCCTACAATATTGTCTCTACGTTCATTTCCTTTGTAGAGCCCTTCTATATACTCTTTCGACCTTTCAGCTTTCCCTTCTTTGCCAAGAACTGGTTTTTGATCTGTTCTTTATATTCATACAGCTGCTTTTCTTGTCTCCAAATGTCTTTTATTTTCCTGTAGGCAGTATCTATTTTTCCCCTATTTATACATTCTTCTTCAGACTTGCATTTGCCTTCTAGCCACTCCTGCCTAGCTATTTTGCCTGTTTCATATACTACATTTTTATATTTTCTCCTTTCATCAATTAAATTTAGTATTTCCTGTGATAACCGGGGATTTTTTATAGGTCTTGCCTTTCTACCTATTTTATCCTCTGCTGCCTTCACTATTTCTCCTCTCAATGCTACCCATTCCTCTTTTAGTGTTATATTCCCCCACCCCCATTTTTGTCAATTGTTGCCTAAAGCTCCCTCTGAATTTCTTAAGAACTTCAGGTTCTACTGATTTATCCAAGTCTCGTCGCCTTATTTTCCTACCTTTCTGCAGTTTTTTCAGTTTCAGCCTTCAGTTCATGTCCAATAACTTATGGTCAGAGTCTATATCTGCCCCTGGGTATGTCTTACATTTTAAAACCTGGTTCTGGAATTATGTTTTACCATTATAAAATCTATCTGGTACCTTATGGTGTCTCCTGGTCTCTTCCACATATACAACCTTCTTTCGTGATTCTTAAACCAGGTGTTTGTTATGATTAAATCATGTTCCGGGCAAAATTGTACCAGGCGGCTACCTGTTTCCTAATCCATATGCACGTTCTATTTTTCCTTTCCTTCCTTTTCCTACTACCAAATTCCAGTCTCCCATATCAATTAACTTTTCTACTCCCTTAATTGTCTTTACCTCCTCATACATTTCTTCAATCTCCTCATCATCGGCAGAGCTAATTGGCATATAAACCTGTACTATTGTGGTTGGTGTTGGCTTTGTATCTATCTTGACTATGATAATGTGATCACTGTGTTCCTCATAGTAGTTTACCTGCATTCCTATTTTCTTAATCATTATCAGATTTACTCCTGTAATGTCCCCACCTGATTTTGTATTTATAATCCTGTACTCACCTGACCAGAAATCCTGTTCCTCTTTCCACTGAACTTCACTAATCCCTACTATAACTTTTGTCTATCCATTTCCCTTTTTAAATTTTCTTACCTCCCTACCCGATTAAGGGATCTAACTTTTCACGCTCCTATCCATGGAATGCCCATGTTGTCTTTCCTGATTATCACATCCTCCTTAGTAGTCCCCACCTGGAGATCCGAATGAATGAGCGACTATTTTACCTCCGGAATATTTTACACAAGAGGATGCCATCATCATATATTCATACAGTGGAGCTGCATGTCCTCGGGAAAAGTAATGGCTGTAGTTTCCCCCCTTGCTTTCAGCCGTTTGCAGTAACTGTGTGGCAAAGCCACATTAGCTGATGTTACAATGCCAGCTCAGTCAATCATGTAGACGTTGCCCCTGTAAGTACTGAAAAGGCTGCTGCCTCTCCTCAGGAACCACATGTTTGGCCTCTCCACAAATATCCATCCGCTGTGGTTGCACCTACAGTACGGTTATTTGTATTGTTGAGGCACGCAAGCCACCCCACCTCAGTAATGTCTGTGGTTCATAGGTGTGGAGAGCTGCATCAAACCAGTCTGCAGACTGAAGACCACCACCACAACAACAATACCTATAAAGAAGAATGAGAAAGTAACCCCTTTGTTGTGGAAGTAATTACACTAACACTGATTTGCAGTCTGACAGCTCCCCCTTAACATTTAACTAGTTCTAGCTCACATGTCTTTTGGGAAAGCTATCGCAGTTGCAGTTACGTGAGTCATCTTGCACTTCTCAGAAGCTACTGTAAGGGTGGTGCGATAGTGAGTGCGGGAAAGTATTTAAATCACGTGATGGAAAACGCATGTGGTCTTTCAGACTGCATGTCAGCAGTTAAAAACTAATTTAAATGTGGCACATTACTTGAAGTTCCACTCCTTAATGTTGAAAGCTGCATTTTATACAAATCATGGTAGTGAACTAAGAGATCTTTACTGATTTGCCTCTGTGACAGATTGTAATAACTTTTTAATAACTTTGATTCTAGGAATGGCAGGCTACAATCCTTGTGATGGACGTCCAAAACTCGCTGCCTGGTTAGAACGAGTTCGTTGTGATACACTTCCGCATTATGATACAGTTCATGCATTAGTCAGAAAAGTGACTGAGAAGTATGGAGGTGTCCCACCAGCTTCCTTCTCAAAGCTGTGATACTGTATAGTAAATTGTAATATGGAAACACGTTGGTAGATTGATTTGTTTTTAATCTTTAAACTGGATAACCTTTCCTTTATTGAGTATTGTGTGTAGTAAAAATATTTACAGTTTAAAAATATATGTATCTTTATTGTTATGCTATTATAAAGTGTTAAGTGGATTACTACAATGTTACATAATGATATGAGGGTTATTAATAACATTTATTTCATTTCATTGGTGATAACATTCAGTGAGTTGATGTTTGTACTATTTTTGTGCTTTTCAATACCTAATTAGAAAAATATTCTCAGTTTGAACATACCTTTGTTACACTGACAAAACACATGTTTCGAAAACATACATGCACATTTGCGTGCGTGCGTGCATGTGTGTGTGTGGGTGTGAGTTTGTTTTTACTTTTACTTTTTTCACTAAGGTAAGTCCTTCCCCTCCCGAGATTGGAATGACTCATCCACTCCCTTAAATCCCTCATACTTCTCTACTCCCCCCTCCCGTTCCCTTCCATTTTTCTTTCCTGATGAAGCAACAAAGGGGGTACAGATCTGTTTGCAGGAGGCAGGACAGGAGAGTACAGAGGATGAGGCAATACAGTGATTTCATTTTATGTGCAACAGTTATGCTCCAACAGGGATGAATGTGCTGGTATGTTATGATGTAAGAGCTATGAATTGTCACATTTAAGGCCTTAGCCTTCTCACATTTTCTTGTAGGCATCGCAACATGTCCCAATAGTACCATCTATTAACAGTTTGTTCTTATGACATGAATTCATTATGACCTAATCCTTGAAAGTCAAAGAAAAACTATCAGGATGGCTTCAATGTTTGACCTAAACTGACAGGTTATATTGATATTGGAGAATCTTTCCCTGACCCATTGTAAAGATCGAATATTGATCTTAACATCGTCACTGTAGGTTTCCTGTACCATTTGCTGTGTCTCTATAAAGGGTTTATTGAGTTTCATGCAAAATTTACTGCAGATGTGTTGCTCCTATCTCTATGCTATCTCGAAATCCACAAACTATGTGATACAGTACAGGATAATAACAGACATAAAATAATGAAACTACAGGCAGTTACACATTAAACACAGGCTGCAACACTCCATTGGCACAAAATTGTAAACTTTCTGGAATTTTTTTTAACAGACCTCACATTCTCTTTTTTATAAATCACTAGGTGCACTTGGTCTCAAATTTCTGTGACTTATTTGACATGTCAAAGGACATACACCACTAATTAAATAAGCAGCTAATAAATTCATGGTTAAAGGGAACCTTGTACAGCTTAACTGCCATGGGCATTGAAATAATTCAACTGCTGAATTTGAAAATTTGTGCTGGACTGGGATTTGACGACAAATATTGTAAGCAATTACTTTGGACTATCCAGACGTGCATTGTTTCCAATCAGTATTCTCAAGTGCTATTTAACCCCCATTGATTCCCCTTCCATCTGCTCACAATCTCACAGGAGCCAAACAATGGTACACATCCCCATAACAGTAGGTACTTATTTCTATCCAGGAATAATTTATGCAGTTATATGTGTTATGTCCACTTCCGTAGACACACATGTACAAAAGAATAGACACAATATTTACAATTCTATAAAAATGCCTGTGCAAGCTTACAAAAGAAAGTAGTATGTTTCTCAGAAGACAAAAAACCGTAAGATTATTAATAACCCTTTGACTGCTGCGGACATGTTAACTTGTCCTGCCTCACCTTTCCCTTGGTGCTGTGGAACATTTGGTTTCCATACAGTGCAAAGGACGTGTTGACACATCCTATGCCGCTGGGCCCCTCACTGCTATGGATGAGTTTAGGCGCGTTCGCTGAGTGACAGCTTCCTGAGCGCTACTGACATTTAACATGCAGGGCTGTCTTTCTGCCCTTCACCTCCAGTAGCTAGCTGTTCACTGTTCTGGTTTTACAGTTCGAGAGTGCATATACGTTTGTTGCTATGATCCATCTTCGGAGAATTCGACTTCAGTTGCTGTCGTGGAGTAGCTGAGCGCATTGATGTGCTATGGTGCAATGTGAGAGGCCGTTCCCCATCGTGAGAGGGGGTGGGGGTAGTCGAATCTTCCCTTGGGCAGAGATGTTTGTGTTGTCTTTAGTATAAAAATAAGCAGTTTGTAAGTTTAGGGACTAATGATCCCACAGTTAAGTCCCATAAACTTAACAAACATCTTAACATTTCGACTTCATTTCCCATGTTTTCTTCATTTTTGTTGTTTTTCTGCGGTAGAAATGTCTCATCACCGTGGTTGCATGGATAGAGAGATCTTGGATAATGCTTGCTAGGGGTGACATTGAGTGTGAATTCTCTAGCAGTGATGAGTCTTCAACAGAATCTCGAAGCTGTACTCCTCAGCCCTCTACATCAGAGGGGGGAGCAAGATGTACAGTCGGCAGTTCCTCAGAATCCGAAAGTGACAGTGAAAGCATTCGGAAAAGAGCTCACTTTAGTGACACATATAGCTGGAAATAAACCGATTTCCTGCTGTTAAACCGTGACTTTGATTACTCGAGTGCAGGACATGAACATCAACTAGATACTGACTCAATCATTCTTTCATTTTTTATGATATTTATGCCTGAAAAACTGTTGAAATTTATTGCAGATGAAACAAATCAATTTTATGTTTACACCAAAGACAATAATACAGAATCTGTGAATTCTTGACTGTCAAAGTGGAAAGACACTGGCTCTCAGGAAGTGTATTGTTTTGTTATTTGCCTTCTGCTGACCCAAGTTATTATTGGTCCAGAGATATACTTCTGAAAGCACCAGTTTTCAGCAAATTATGTCCAGAGACAAATTTTTTCTACTTCTAAGAATGCTACACTTTGATGATAATTCTGTGAGCACCGAAGTTGACAGTCTGTTCAAAATTAGGACAATTGATGATGAAGTTTCGTCCATAACAAAAGCTTTGTATAGATGAAAGTCTCTTGCTGTTCAGAGGACAATTATCTTTTAAGTAATATATTCCGTCTAAGAAAAGTTTATTTGGGATAAAGACAATTGTACTGCGCAACTGTAAGAATGGGTACATTCTGGATTTTATTGTATATACAGGCTCAACAACAGAAACTGGGTTCCACAATTCAGGGGAAAGAGGCAATGTAATGGCAACTGTTATGGGACCATATTTGGAAAAGGGTCATATTCTGTTTGTCAATAATTAGTACTCGCCGCGCGGGAGTAGCCGAGGGGTCTGGAGCACCATATTGCGGATAGTGCAGCTTCCCCTTGTCGAAGGTTCGTATCTATTTTGGGCACGGATGTTTGTGTTGTCTTTAGTATAAGTTAGTTCATAAGTCGTTTGTAAGTTTAGACACTGATGACCCTGTAGTTAAGTCCCATAAGCTTTACAAACATTTGAACATTTTGAATTGATACTCCAGCCCAGACCTGTTCCTCTGGCTTCACAACCATGGAACAGCCACATGTGCCACTGTTCATAAGAATAGGTGCAACATGTTAAAACTGCAGAAGAAATTAAAATAAGGAGAAACTGAGTTCAGGTTCACAGACAAGATCCTTGCTATAAAGTGTTGAAGTTGAGCACATGTCACATACCACAGATGGTTGAAACAGAAAGACTGAGAGAAATACTGGCCAAAAAATAAGGAACCTGCACTGTATCGTAGATTAAAATTCGTATATGGGTTCAGTTGACCATTGTGACTTGTTACTGAGCTCATTGGGATCAGTCCGTAAGACGGTGAAATGGTACAATAAATTTTTTTTCACATTCTGGATTTGTGCACTTTAAATGCTCATGCTCTCCACAGGTCAGTAACAGGCCAAAAAATGGCTCTCGCAGAGTTTCACCTTTCTCTCGTAAGGGAGATTGTAGAAAAATATGCCACTGAACGAAAAAAAGTTAGTAGGGGAAGGCACGACGACGACGATAATCCTCTGTGTTTCACTGGGAGACTTTCTCCAGATGTTATTGTGAGTGAACATCGCAGAAAAGTATGTTAATGCACAAATGTGGCATTTGCACGAAACAGAAAGTGCGCCAAGAAACTAGATACCAATGCAAAACTTGCAATGTTCTATTATGTGTTGCACCCTGCTTCGAGAATTATCGTACAAAGAAGTATTACTAATCATTAGGAACTAAATCAGAGAGAATTTATTGACATTCTGAATTAGTTACTAAGAATAGAAAGAAAAAGAACTAAATAAGCAAATAAATAAAAGATTAAAAAAGAAAATATATATATATTTTTAACTTTACCAGTAAAGTCCAAAGCCTGGATCAGAAAGGAGGATGGAAAATATATTCAGAAGGTACATACACATGTAATATTCAATGATCATCAAAACGATACTGACCTAGATATAGTCTTTTATTAATAATTTCAAAAAACGGCCAAAGTTGCACACAGCTGGTTCTTTTTATTGACGACTAGTTTCGGACTTACCTGGGCCCATTATCAAGTCAAACCTATGCAAGAACATAATCACATATTACAAACATTACAGATTATAATACTGGCGAAAAAATAAGGAACCTGCACTGTATTATAGATTAAAATTCGTAATAGAAGGAGACTTTCCTGGTGGGAAAAATAGAAAAATATGTATAAAAATAAAGATTGTTTGACTTACCCAAAGCACAGGCTCACCGATTGACACAAATAACACATAATAAAAACACACAGAAACATTCAAGCTTTCTCAACCGTTGGTTGCTTCGTCAAAAAAAGAGGAAGGAAGGAGGGGAAAAAGGAAGGGATGCAGGTTGCAAGGGAGTGGATGAGGGGTCATTCCAATCCCGGGACTGGAAAGACTTACCTTAGGGGAAAAAAAAGGAAGGTAAACAAATACACCCACACATATACACACATTAACACACCTATGTCTGCCTAGGTATGCATCATGTTTTCAAAAAGAATTTTTCATCCCCTCTTTTACCCTCTTACTTGTTGAATATCCAAAAATACTGAAACTCATGTTTTTTTAATCCTGACCAAGATTCCATATCTGAAGTTTCATAGTTGTAGCTTAAAATTTGAGTTAAGAGCAACATATTTTTGAAAATCAATTTTTGGATCCTGTATATTACCCCCATATTGGGTGAATTTAAAAAAAAAATGCCGAAACACGTCTTAAAATACGAAATTTTGTAGTTCTAGCTTCAAAATCGCCTAAATAGCAATGTATTTTCAAAGAACGTTCCATCCCCTATTTCACCCCCTTAGGGATGGAATATCGAAAAATCGCGTCTTAAATGATGCCTACAGAGTAAGATCAACACCCTCTACAAATTTCAAGTTTCTATCTTCAGTGGTTTGGGCTGGGCGATGATGTGTCAGTCAGTCAGTCAGTCAGGACATTGCCTTTTATATATAGAGATTATTTATGTATCAGATACCTTTTCGAATGAAAGCAACGGAACATAAGGATCCCATTGAGATGGGGGCAGGGAGGGAGGTCGATGAGAATGGTGGGAGGAAGGGGGATTGGAGGACGAGGGGAGGGGGGAAGGGCACCAGACATTAGTGTACTGTCAATAACAAACGCGTCATTCACAACCTGAACAACATGAAAAATTGATTGCATACAATGCTCGTGTTTTTTGTGTTGAAATATGATAAAGGAGGAAAAAAAGGTTTTTTAGTTTTGATATTACAATTTTGTATGAAGTTTGTTTATCTTACAATTAAACAAATAAAGATGCTATGTAGTGCCCTCTACCATAATAAAACGACGTCGGATGGCGTGACCAGTTGATGCCTGGCGTTGAAAGAAGAATAATATGAAGTTTCAAAAAAGGGAATATAAAAAAAAATTTTTTTGTACATGTGATGGTGTATTGTTTGTATATTGATGATGACACTGAGTTGGTATGTATTATATTTGCAGTGTAAATTCGAAAACAAGATGATCATGTTATGTAAATCAAATTACAGTAGAACCTAGTTTTTACGCTTCAGTGAAATGGTGTAAAATAATGTTTTAAATGGTAAAATATGCTTACTGGATCAGCCTTGCATTTTCGGTACATAATAGACATCTACATACTCGCCAAGAAGTTTATTAGACAATAAAGGTTATCCAAATTTTTACTATTTTAAGCACCAAGCAAAACTGGTAATTTTATGGGAAGTAGGAATTTTTGACGTAATTTCATTCATTATAATCGAGGACGCCACTGCTGGGTTATGTAACACAGCTTCAAAATTACCTAAACCGCTTCAATAGATATCATTTGGATGCCGCTGCCAGGCTACGTAACACATCATCAAAATTACTGCCTTTTACCAGCATTAATTATTTACAAAGAAAAACTCAGAAAGTTCTGTTCTTTTTGTATTATTAGATGTTTCACACCACGGCATTAGAGAAGTTATTCGTGTTCTCAAGTACAAACATATGCATAAGTATTTTTGTGACGTTTGCATAGGATCGGCATCTCTCACTATTAACGCTTTTTTGAGGTTGTGGGTATTATGATACCCAACTTTGACAGATAACGTTCTTTATCAATCAGAAATATGTATCACAAAAACAATGCAACTCTTTATTCTCATCTCAACAATCCAACTGGTTCTGATTGAGTACACGCCAGCAGCTCTGCCAAAGAAGCTAGTGGAATAAGAAACTACACTGCCACAAATCAGCGTTATTCTCACATCAACAAACCGTTCTGTTTGTCTGAGTACATGCCAGGCGCTCTGGCAAAGAAGCTGGTGGAAAGAGGAATTACATCGCCACTAATCGGCGCATCGTAAGTCAACAACGAAACTCGAAATATATGTTTGAATAAATGCAAAGTGTCAAGAAACTTGACTGCAAATAATTTTTAAACACTATACTTTATGGGGAAAGCCATGCTAGATTCAATTTATGTAAATTACGTCATTTTTCTTCATGAACATGCTATCGAAAAGCGTAATAATGTTTGTAAATATATCGGACCAAACTGCGTAGTGATCAGTCCGTAGCTTACAAACTACTTAAACCTAGATAAACTAACCTAAGGACAACACACACACACACCCATGCCCCAGGAGAACTCGAACCTCCACGGCGAGCAACCGCGCGCTCCGCAGTGAGGCGCCTTAGACCACTCGGCTACTTCACCATGGCTCGAAAAGCGTAAAACGTGGGAAAAGTGTACATATGTTAACGCAAAAACAAGGCCGAATTAACCTTGTAAACATAAGAAATTTGACAGGACTGAAAAAATGGTGTAAATGGTGGGAAAAAGGAAAAACCGATAACTTACAAACGAGGTTTTACAGTATAATGTTTAACTTACCCAAAGCACAGGCTTGTTGACAGATACAAAAACACACAAAGATTCAGGCTTTGACAACCGTTGGCCGCTTCATCAGGAAAAGAGGAAGTAAGGGGGGGGGGGGGGAAGGATGCGGGTTTTAAGGGAGTAGATGAGTCATTCCAATCCCGGGAGTAGGACTTACCTTAGGGAAAAAAAAGGAGAGGTGTATACACACACACACACACACACACACACACACACACACACCAAGGCAGACATTTGTAGAAATTTATAGAAATGTCTGCCTTGGTGTGTTTGTGTGTGTATGTGTTTGTTTACCATCTTTCCATTTTTCCCCCTAAGGTAAGTCGTTCCACTCCCGGGATTGGAATGACTCCTCATTCACTCCCTTAAAACCTGCATCCTTCCCTTTTTCCCCTCCTTCCTTCCTCTTTTCCTGATGAAGCAGCCAACAGTTGCGAAAGCTTGAATCTTTGTGTGTGTTTTTGTATCTGTCAATGACCCTGTGTTTTGGGTAAGTTAAACAATCTATATTTTTTCCACCGGGAAATTTTCCATCTATAATATTTGTTTCATCAAATTATAATATCTGTAATACGTGATTATTTTCCCTCATAGGTCTGACTTGATAATGGGTTCAGGTAAGCCCGAAACTAGTTGTCAATAAAAAGAACCAGCTGTGTGAACTTTGGCTGTTTTTTGAAATCATTAATAAAAATAGTAAGTTGCTGCCCTGAAGCCACCCAACATGTTGGAATTTCATGAGATTTAGTCACTTGTATGATTTGATGGGCAAATTTTAACTAAACCTACTTAGTATAGGAAAGAGGTACATAAATGAAACTTTATATTTGAGAATCTTTTGTTGTTAGATTACTACATGCCAATTTTTATGTTTGTCATCCTTCCAGTCCCTCAGATAAAAGAATCTGAACTTTGAGATATTTTATGGCTCCAATTTTTCTAACAACTATGCTTAACATTTTCTGGCTGAATATGACTTGTAAAATTCTCTTCTTCATTAATCCTAAGAAAATGCTTATAATTGTACAAGGTGGCCAGATTTAATTTATTGTAACAAAAGCTTGCCCGAGATTTGGAAGCTCAAATTTGCTAGAAATTCATGCTTACTATGTGCAACTTTGTGAATGAAGTCAAGCAAGTGATTGCATCTCACCCAGTATTATAGCGATGATAGTTAAACTTCATGAATGTTAATACAGGGCATGTACAATTGTTCAAATAAAATTTCATTGAAATCTAAGATGTTCAAGCAGTTTAGATGCACATAAAGACTGTTGAGTAATACGTTAGCAGATTGAAAGCCACATAAAATGTATGCAAATACATTGTGTGTTGGTGGATCACATTCGGATCCCCAGGAAAATTCAGCTCAGGGCAAGGGAGGCCTAGTGGTGGGTTCAACGCAGGCAGCAATTGGTGTGGTCCCCCCTTTAACGCAGGTAGCAGGATTAGATGGCCTCAAGGGCGTGCTTGATCCGGAAGGCAGGTTGCATGGCTTTAGCAGCAAAAGGGTTAAAACCACATACCTCATATGAAACGAAAACTTCATTCTTGCCACAAACAAGTATGCATTCCCCATGTATTTATACTTAAAGCAGAGAGAAATACTACAATATATATTACAACCAAAAACTCCTTATATACACTTATGGTAGAAAAAAATGAGGCTGAGCTTACAGTACCTTCAGTTTTAGCTAGCATTAAGTACCTACACAGGTTTCAGCTTCTGTCCTTATGATTTCATCTTACATCTCTGGTACTTTCTGAACACAGCTACCCTCGTTTACAAGTACAATACTGACTGTTGGTTGTTCTATCCTCACTCTTCAAAAGTTTTGAGTGTTAATTTTGATGCATGTTTTATGTTATTGGGGCCAAATTAAAAATTAAAGTTTCCCAACCTCTTTGACCAACTTCCTATTAATGTAGTTTCGATGGATAACATACATATATAATTGAGTAGTTTGCCTGACTTGCATAAATAGACGAATACACTTCTGTATCCATGGACATATGTGGTTGATTGTTAGATATTTGTAATTTTACATGCCTTATGCCTGTTTTTAGCTACATTACAGAACACGTCTTGCAGTGGCTAATCATGAATTTTGATTCTAATTTGTTGTCATTAGCCAAGACGGATTCAATGAAAGTTCCTATTCTGCAGTTACTATGTGTGCTAGGAATTTAGTTTCTAGTTAACACATTCGCTGCGGACACCAGTGCAGGACACTAACGCTCTAGGCGGACGCCTCTAAGCGCACATGCGCTGAGAGCTGAAATACCCCTGCGAAACCTGTAAGTTCATTTTGTGCATGTACATAATTATGACAGCGAATATAACGTCTGTGGAAGAGGTGGTGCTAGATATAGAAATACACTAAAAGTTCACTGTAGCCGCATGCCGATAATGTGAGAAATGCTGCATGCTGTCTGACGCTTATAAGCGTCATATGCCTTTATTGCAAACGATTCTAACACCACCTCTGATTTATTGATTTTATTGCAAACAATGGACAACACAGACAACTTAAGACGAACACACACAACTGCAGACAGGAAAACATTACGTGATATTTTGTTGGTGGCTTGTACTAACACGAGTGCAGAGCCAAACAAACTAAACTGAGTACTCAGCTAGTGAACGCACTGCTTATAAGCATTTACCCGCACTGGCGTGTTGATCGCGGAAACGCTTATAAGTGTCAGCCGCAGAGAATGTGTTAAGCAACATCATTTTTCTTAAAGTACAAGCATAAACAAATATATGTGTCAGCTTTCCTGTATTAAAAGGGCTACACTGTTTTCTTTATGTACATTGTGTGGAACATTGGTTCAGGAGAAATGACGTCATAAGGATTGGGGAATGTGGAAACAACTACAGATTGAAATTCTCTATAGATGTAGCTGAAATGGACAGAAGCAATGTAAAGAGGGGTGCAAAGGAGGTGGACGAACATTAGAAAGGGAAAAATAATACCTGGCTACATATTAAACATCCTAGGCAACGCTGGGTTTTCAGTCCCTGTGTGTTTGTATTGCATACAAATCTATAGTTTTGCTCCAACTTTGATGAAAGTTTGCACACATGACCTTCAGAGAAGAAGATGCTCGCTGTGGGTGTAAACATCACATGTAATACACAGTTTAGAAGATATGACAGCATAAACAATCAAATGTCAAAAGAACTGCCGCATCATGCAAAAATGTTGAACATCTCCTCCTAAACCACCAGAATAACTTCAACCAATTTGGTGCAGATATTTCTTACCATAAAGTAATAATTCCTGTAAGGGTAATAACTACCAGCAACACATTGTTCAAGAGATATTGACATCAAACAATGAGGCATAATAAACCACCTACTCACGCAAAAAGGTTTTAATTTGCAACATCTTAAATACTAAATAATATTTATTTTCAAAGCAAAAAAATTATATTTCCTGTTTCCTAATATTCCACTCGTGAAAAATTACACTGTTGTGTGTCACAATGTTCAGGAGAAATGATGTCATAAGGATTGAGCTACATGACAACTAAACTACAGGTTGAAATTCTCTATGAATACAGTTGAAATGGACAAAAGGCAATGCAGAGATAAATTAACATAAGCACGGAATAAATATGGTAATTATACTGAGATTCCGGGTTTTCAGCTGGTTACAAATATAGTGTAGCCTATTACAAACCTATTTGTACATTAGTTTTGAGATGTAATGCATTGTCCCATGTCACATGGATTCCTTTTCCAAAAACTTTCATGCTTAAAATATTATTTAGCCAGGTGCTATGGCTACACGTAAGGAAAACAACGGTGTTTTCACAATGCTCAGAAATAATCAGGAGAATGATGATCTAAATACTGAGATTCTAAAAGCTAGTGGATACTACAGTGAGAGCCATGGGCTCTTTCTTACTTCCGTAGTGCGTGGGACCATTTAAATTTTGAAATTAACCTGTTTGAAATGTTTGTAAACTGTGTGTAATAGATTTGAAGTATTTGTTCTTCGATTCTAAAAATTCTATTAAAATTGTCATTGCCTACCAGAAAGGAACCAAGTTTCGGATTTCGGGGCCCCCTATCAGGCTGAGTGCCCTTGGCTTGTGTCCTTATAGTAGTGACTGTAGTGGTTGTAATTAATAGTTCTGTCTCGAAGGGATCCTTGAAGTACGTCACTTTTTGAAGGTTTGTTACTTGATGGGAGTCTGATGTTTCTATTAGGAGAGTTCAATTGAGCAAATGCTTAACTGATTTTAATGAGCCAGTAATGAATTCCAAATCCATTTAAATATAGAATGGCAAGACTTTATTGTAACTTCTCTTTAAATGACTAAATATTCTGGTTACTAGCATGCATTATGTTGTTACAGCTAATATTTGTTTTGGAAACTCTTTGGTGGGAGGACTGGATGCCTGAGCCCTCTTTGGGGGGGGGGGGGGTGTTAGTACCCTTCCTTCCATGAGGAGGGGAATGTCAAAGAATCCCTAGCAGCTAGACAGAGCCCCACATGCCTAGATAAGCCTTGACTAAGCTGCAGCAGTATCCACAGAGGTTGCCCGCCAACGACTGTTTGACCTCAACAGCCATGAACCTTATTGGTGCACCTTGGGGTCGAGGGTTTTTTCCCTTCCCCATTTCCTCCGAGACAACATGCCACTGTCACAACACATGGTCTAAGCACGCCCAGAGAATACAGAGACAAGAGGATTGGTGGCACTTACCATTCCCAGCTCTGAGAGCCCGGATTCGCCAAGCTTGTACTCAGGAAATTAAAGCTAAGCCCCATGAGTAGTTGTAATTGGCCCATTTACTGAATCTCAGTAAATCTAAACATTTCCTAGATGTATTCAAAATTTGGTTATTTGTAATTGGTCAACTTACTGGACCTCAGATTGTTTTTAAATCTGAACAGTTGTGCATTTAAAACTCATTTAAGACTTGGTATGAGCCCCAAGTTTTAAATTTTGTTTCCATGTAGTAATTTGTCTCTCAGCTTTATTGTGCCTTAAACAAATGTCTAAGACAAGTGGTTAAATTTGATGGCCCTGTCCTTCCTCGCTGTTCTCTTTTCCTGTTACATTTTAACAAATCAGAACTTACAGCTGTTATGCTTATGATAGGATACATTTCCACAACACAGTCTGCAATCTGAGTAAGTGCATCGAAATCACACTTAATATTTTGTGTGTAGTGGATGGTACACACATGACAGCCATTTCGAAATATATCATCATTAATTGAATTGCTTGCAAGTGGTACGCCAATAGTGAGGGGGTACAATGAGCTCTTCTGTATGCAACAATTTCTCAAGACTGTCTTTGACTGTGACAGGTAGATGATGCAGACGTTTTTAATTCGCACATACTGATCAGTGTTTGGCAGTGTAGGCTGAATATCCTTTACTTCTGTGGTCATCTCTTCATTCAATGCTGTGAAACACACATCTGTATTTAGTCTCATCGGTTGTCAATTGCACATGCCAAAAAATAAGATTTTTTCTGCCAGAAAATTGAAGGTTTTATTGAATTTATACTGATTATTGTGCCCCTAGACAACTATTATAGTGTGTCCATTTCACACGAGAAGAATGATGTAGAGCACAGTTTCAGTGATGCATTTTTTTGTGTCCCAGCCTCGTCGCCACTTTTGTGTCCCAGCCTTGTCGCCGCTTTTGTGTCTCGTTTCCGTTGTAGGTGTCGGTGGCCGAGTAGGAAGACCGACACAGGAATAAAGGTAGCACGCTTGTGCAGGTACGGATGTGAGCAGTCAGTGGGACAGCAGAAACTAGAAACACTAGAGTAAATTAGAACGAGATATATATTGCACAGAATGTATACAATACTTAACTTTTACATAGATCAGTACTGCAGAATGCTGATACATAGTTGAGCTAGAGGCCTGCCTAGTGCCTGTCCGATAGCCAAGTCTTCACTGGTGCCTATCTGATTTGGAAGTGTTAACTGTTTCCTATCTCAGTCCCAAGTGAACGATGTCGTTCAGTGGTGGCCACGAGCGGAGTTGTAGCAGAGGGCACTCGTGGCTGACGTCGTAAGAACGCCACGCCGTGCGTGCATGGCGGCGCACAGCTAAAATAGGTGGCGCGCACTTTGGACTTGTGCGACACCACACCCCTCCCCCCCAAACCGCCGCGCCATCGTGGCGTAGGGCTAAGGGCCACGGCGACGGCACTGGGAGGAGGGCCTGGGCGGGGGCGTTACTGGTGGGACGGGCGTCGTAGCTGAGGCTGGGATCGAGACGCCATCCGCGCCCCGGTATACACCTTGCGATCCGCCAGGAAATCCACCAAAACCAGCAGAAGGGCGCCCGCCTCCGCCCGGATGGAGCAGGTCATCTTCTTTTGAGGTGCGTGGCCCAGGTGGCGGGGGCACGTACGGTCCCGGAGTTGCTCTCGGTGACGCTGTCATCTGCGGCAGCGACGACTGTGCCGGAGTTGCGTCGACGTCCATAGGGATCTCGTAGTCCAGGGACGAACGATGTGGTTGTGCTCCCTGGCGGTGAACTGGGTCTGGAATCAAGAAACTGGAGACAGGATCGCGCGGCCTGTGCAGGCGCAATTGGTTTGTGTGGCGCCGCAGCTCCGACCCTGTGGAAGAACGTACAACACACATATTGCGACCGAGCACGCGCTGAATGATGCCTGGCAACCATGTCTTCTTGTTGCCAGCAAACATCCTGTACAGCACCGGCGTAGAAACCTGAAAACGCGAAGCGCCATACGAACCGACTCGGTGCGTGGGAGGCTGCAGCAGGTGAAGGAGAGTGCGGTGATGGCGGCCGTGTAGCAGCTCGGCAGGAGACGGGCCGTCACATGGCAAGCACCGATACGTAGACAGGAAAATTTGAAGAGCTTGCTGCCTGGAGTGCTGACCTTTCATCTTTTTCATGTGAGACTTGAATGTTCGAACGAAACATTCTGCTTCACCATTGAACTGAGGGTGAAAAGGTGCGGTGGTGATATGCTGAATGCCATTCATACGACAAAACTGTTGAAATTCCGCACTAACAAACTGAGGTCCATTATCACTGACGATAGTTTCAGGCAAACCTTCGATGCAAAACACTGATGTTAAGGCACTGATTGTACTAGACGCCGTCGTTGAGTTCATGGCAATGACGAAAGGAAACTTGCTGAAAGCGTCTACAACAATTAACCAGCGTGTATTCCAGAAAGGTCCGGCAAAGTCAATGTGTAAACGTTGCCATGGTCCCTTGGGGCGTGGCCAGTCTGAGAAACGTTGCGGAGGAGCCGCCTGATGCTCCACACAAACCGTGCACTGTGACGTCATACTCTCTATCTGGGTGTCCATAGCAACCCAAGTACAATGACGTCTGGCCAATTGCTTTGTCCTAACAATACCCCAATGTCCTTGATGCAGGAGGCGTAACACTTCACGTTGCAGGGAACGAGGAACAATCACTCTTGCTTGGTCGTTGTCCGTATGTAACAACAGTATTCCCTGACTTAAAGACAATGCATGATGTTGTGCAAAATAACGTCGAACCAGAGGCCGATCAATGTCTTTGGCTCTGGCAGGCCAACCAAAGCGAACAAAACATGCTACCACACGTAGGTCTGCATCCGCCGCTGTTTCCTGCGCAACCCGACGAGGGTTCAAAGGGAAATCTGCGACAGTGGAAGCATCTTTGGAGTCTATCTGACAACATGCCATTTCTGAAGAATCAAACGACACATCCTGGCCAACCGGAAGTCGGGAAAGTGTGTCCGCGTTGGTGTGTTTAGACAGTATTAAGGACCATCTCTGAAGCTTTTGTGCCGTTCGTGGCGGAATTGGCTTTGGGGGTGAGAACAACGACGTGAGAGGCTTGTGGTCTGTCCACAAATAGAATTTTCTGCCATAGAGATAATGATGAAACTTTGTGATGCCGTAAATGATTGCTAAGGCCTCCTTTTCTATCTGGCTGTAATTATGTTGCGTTGGCGTCAGTAGCTTGGATGCAAAGGCAATAGGACGATCGTGAGAACCAATACGATGTGACAATACTGCACCCAGACCGTACGATGAGGCATCAACTGCTAACACTACAGGCTTCTGTGGGTCAAAGGGAATCAAACATGCATCACTGAGTAGTGCAGACTTTAGTTTGTCAAAGGCAACCTGACAATCTTTAGACCATACAAAAGGAACATTCTTCCTACGTAAGTGATGCAGTGGAGCTGCAATCTGAGAGGCATTGGGAATAAGTCTGAAATAGTAGTTAAGCTTTCCCATTACTGCTTGCAATTCATGCACATTCTTAGGAGGAGACAAGTCTTTGATTGCTCGAAGATGTGACTGTAAGGGATGGATTCCTTGGGCATTAATCACATGGCCTAGGTATTCTATTTTGGTTTGAAAAAACGAACACTTTGCTTTATTACAACGTAGACCTGCTGCAGTCAACACTTTGAAAAGGCACTCCAGGTTTGCTAAATGTTCTTCAACTATACGTCCGGATACCACAATATCATCTAAATAGTTCGAGCAACATGGTACAGAAACTATCAGCTGTTCCAAAAAGCGCTGGAAAATAGCGGGGGCGGAAGAACTGCCAAAGGCTAGGCATTGAAATTGAAAAAGGCCCATGTGAGTATTAATGACGAAAAATTTTTTTGACTCATCATCAAGCGGAATTTGTAAGTATGCCTCTGCTAAATCAATCTTGGAAAAGAAGCGAGACTGTCCTAATTTGTCCATTAGTTCGTCAGGTCTGGGCAGGGGATAAGTGTCTACAATTGTTTGACTGTTCACTGTTGATCTGAAGTCCGCACAGAGACGAAGTTTTCCTGACGGCTTGGGTATAATTACTAAAGGCAAGGCCCACTGACTCGCGGAAACAGGAGAAATCACCCCACTATCTTTCCAACGTTTAAGTTCTTCGGCAACTGTATCACGCATTATGATAGGCACTGGTCTAGCTTTACGAAATTTTGGAACTGCAGATTCCTTCAAAGTTACATGTGCCACGAAGTCTTTTGCGCAACCTAGTTCCGGCGAAAACAAGTCACTGTATTTTTCACACAATGCATTTATTTTGTCCTGAGGCACTACTGACAAAATTTGAAGCACATCTCTTTAAATTGATAAACGAAACAAGTCAAATGCATCTAGTCCAAAAATGTTCTATGTAGATTTGGCCTGAAGAACTACAAAAGAAACTGTTTGTGTAACTCCTTGGAAAGAGGCGGGCAGGCTACACGTTCCTAGCACGGGAATATTTTGACCTGTATATGCTGTTAGCACTTGTTGACTAGCTACACAGTACTGGGCACTTTTACAAGGAGAAGTTGTAGAAGGCACTAGGTTCACTACAGGATTGCACTGTACATAGTCATTTTGCTTGTCCTGTTTCCGTTGCACAGATTTACGCGTTCGTCGGCGCTTGCTACATGGCTCACTACATAGTTTTGCCATTGGCGCAGAAAAATTGTCTTGCATTTTAGAATCAACAGAATCACTTTTCAAGTCCACAGCGTGTATAAGATTTACTGTATGAACTGTTCTAGCACTCGGCGAAGCACTGTTTCTAATGGTACCATTCTTTGAGTTCTTAATTTGCATACACGCAGACTGTACATGTCCCAATTTGCCACATTGATAATAGGTTGCATTGCGACTAGGGCAATGCGCATGCTTGTGGCGAGATACACACTGAGGACAAGACTTACGAACATTTTTCTGATAAGAGCATTGGCGCCCGTTATTCAAATTACTTCGTCTAACACGATGGGGCGACCTTTGTGTCGCACTTTTGCACTGGCTTCTGTTCACTCTCTGTTCAGCACGGCCGGTAGAAAAATAAGAATCACTTGGGCTAGACTGAGAAATACGGCTAGGAAAGCGTCCGTTACGGTGCACTGAATTAACACTGTGGCTTTGCATTTCTACATCTGCTAAGTCAAAAGTATCATGCGCTTCTATAAGCTGCAGTACACTGTCTAATGAAGGGTCAGATTGTTTTAGAATAGCTGCCCTAATTCTGGGGTCCTGAATGTTCTGTGTGATAGCATCTCTTAACATCACGTCACTATAAGAAAGTCCACAAGAGCAAGTAAATTTACATTTGTGGGTCCATCCCTGGTGTGACTGCTGCGGTAATTTTTTCAGTCTGAAAAATCGGTAACGCGCCGCAGCTACGAGAACTTTTCTCTCATAATGAGCATTCAGTGTTTCTACAATTTGATCGAATTCTAGATCACAAGGTGATGCGTGGAGGGAAAGTCTTGGTGCCAACTACGGTGAGAAAGAAGTGTTTTATTGTCAGACCTGTTATTTGATGAGCCGCGACAAGTTCTTGAAACTGCGCCAGATAATCACTCCATTTTTCCTCAAGTTCGTTGTACTGGCGAAACGAAGGAAGCGGTGTGGCTGCAGGTGTTGGCGGTTGAAGCGACGGCTGTTGTTGTTGGTTACTTGCCTGCACTGTTAGCTGGGACACCGCTTGGAGTAGTTGCGTAATTTGCGCCGTCTGTAACTGAATAATTTCCATTAAGTTTGGGTTCGGGGTAGTGGCCATTCTGACCGATTAGGTGCCGCGTATACAAATAAATGATAACAAAACACAAATGCAATATTAAAGGAGGGCTCGCTCTGCAACAAAAAAGTCCACAAAATTCTTATAATAAGAGTGGGTGGGCAGGAGCAAGTTCTGCGTGCTCCGACTGCTGCTGTCTGGCTGCTGCAAGCAGGCTGGTCCACGGTTCTTCTATCACTCCTCGTTGCCACTTTTGTGTCCCAGCCTCATCACCACATTTGTGTCCCAGCCTTGTCGCCGCTTTTGTGTCTCGTTTCCGTCGTAGGTGTTGGTGGCCGAGTAGGAAGACCGACACAGGAATAAAGGTAGCACGCTTGTGCAGGTACGGAGGTGAGCAGCCAGTGGGACAGCAGAAACTAGAAACACTAGAGTAAATTAGAACGAGATATATATTGCACAGAATGTATACAATACTTAACTTTTACATAGATCAGTACTGCAGAATGCTGATACATAGTTGAGCTAGAGGCCTGCCTAGTGCCTGTCCGATAGCCAAGTCTTCACTGGTGCCTATCTGATTCGGAAGTGTTAACTGTTTCCTATCTCAGTCCCAAGTGAACGATGTCGTTCAGTGGTGGCCACGAGCGAAGTTGTAGCAGAGGGTGCTCGTGGCTGACGTCGTAAGAACGTCGCGCCGTGTGTGCATGGCGGCGCGCGGCGAAAGTAGGTGGCGCGCACTTTGGACTTGTGCGACACCACACATTTATTTTAAAAACTTTGCAAAAACTACACTGATTGATCAGTTTTTTCTGGTAAAACACGGAGTGGAAACTTGTTATCTATTCTCAACTAGTTTACATCCATGGGTGGATCACCTTTGGGATATGTTGCTCTGTAACACAGTTTTTACATTTAAAGGCTTTCTAAATAATCCACATTAAATTAAAACGAAATGAGAGTAAAATGGTGTTACACCCAGAGATGGTGCGGAGCAGAGCAGAAGCTATTGAATTCCTCCAGGTGCTGTCCTGCTGGAGGCAGTAAGGTCTGCAGCACTTAACTAATGGAAGCTCCGTTCCTGTGCCATCTCCACCCATCATTAGCAGCCAATGAAATGACAACCTACTTAAAACATGACAAAAATGTTTAGATCTTACTTAAAAATACATTATTTTGTCAGTACTAGTATAAGACTAACTACTCTCATGATTTTGATACATAAAATGAAATGTAAAATATTAAAAACTGGTGTGAATCTCAAATTTTACAGCACTGCCTTGAACAGGAGTATCTGTATATCCTTGATACTGCTGGTTACTTGGCAACACGCTCGTATCAATATTTATAGAGGTGTTCTATAGATGTGTCTGAAGTATTACATGCTTGTATTACTAGATACTAGTAGTGACAAAGCAATGAATTTTAATAAGTTGTAGATATGTTTATTGTGTTTTAAGTAAGTACTCATTTCATTGGCTGCTAATGATGGGTGGAGATGGCATAGGGGCAGAGCTTACTCTCTCCAGCAGGACAGCTGCTAGAGGATCCCATAGCTCCTGCTCCACACTGCACCATCTGTGGATATAATGTTTTTTCCCTTATCTTTTTAATTTAGTGTTGTTACAAATGTAGTTTATTTAGAAATCCTCTAAGTGTAAAAAATGTATATATTACAGAGCAACAGCATGGATTGAAACTAGCTCAGATGTAACAATTTTGCACTCTAGACTGACTTTTTATTATTTTAAGATTTTCCATAAAGGTGCTGTTTCCCAAAGAAACAATTGTTTCAAAAAATTTGTCAACATTAGAATCATTTTCCAGTAGCATTCATTTTATTTGTAAAAGCAGCAATCCACAACTATTATAGCACAAGGAATAAACACACCGATTATATTTTAAGTACATATCAAAGATATAACATTTCTGAATACTGCACAAGGAAATGTCACAACCACACATAGCTACACAAACTACTACAGCAAAAGGCACTTTTGTTACCAGGTGCACCAATAGACCCACCTTTTCTGGTTTGCCTTTACTTGCTCAAGTGTTAACTGCATTTCTGTAGCCCATTTCAGTGGTCATCGAACTCTCATGTTTCTACCAACTTGCTCAGCTGCTCTCAACAGCACTTGCTCCTTGACATATGTTGCCTATAGAAATTTACGGTCTCTAAGAAACCTGAGTTATTGATGATTGGTTGATCAGGTGATCCCTTCAATGATTTTATGTGGATCAAATGTTCAAATGTTTGTAAAGCTTATGGGACTTAACTGCGGGGTCATCAGTCCCTAAACTTACAAACTACTTATGAATATAATACACGAAAAAATGGTTAGCAGGAAAAATATATATAAAAAATAGATGAAGATTACTCACCAGGCGAAGGAGCACAGGTAGTTATAGTAGCAAAAGTAAATAAAACACACACACAAACGCAAGCTTTCACAAGCCAGTTGCTTCTTCACGAAGAAGGGAAGGAGAGGGAAAAGGAAATGATGAGGGTTTTAAGGGAGGGGGTAAGGAGCCATTCCAATCCCGGGAGAGGAAAGACTTACCTTGGGGGAAGAAAAGGAAGGTAAACAAATACACACACACTTACACAGACGCAAACACACCTAGGCAGACATACTGTAGAAAGCAAAGAAGTTAGACAGAGATGCCACTTGAGGCGGAGGCTCTGTCCAGAGAACCGAGGCAAAGATGGTGGGCGGGAATCCAAATTTAGCAGAGGTTGAGACCAGGTGGGCAACGGGAAGAGAGAATATGCTGAAGGGCTAGTTCCCATCTCTGGAGTTCTGAAGGATTGGTGTCAGTGGGAAGTATCCAGATAACCCGCATGGTGTAACACTGTGCCAAGATGTGCTGGTCGTGCACCAAGGTGTGTTTAGCCACAGGGTAATCCTCATTACCAACAAACACTGTCTGCCTGTGTCCATTCATGTGAATGGACATTTTGTTGCTGGTCATTTCCACATAGAACGCTTCACAGTGCAGGCATGTCAGTAGGTAAATCACGTGGAACTATCGCAAGTGGCTCTGCCCGTGATCGTGTACACCTTCCGGGTTATGGGACAGGAGTAAGTGGTGGTGGAAGGGTGCATAGGGCAGGTTTTACAATGGGGGCAGTTACAAGGGTAAGAGCCAGAAGTTAGGGAAGTGGTTTGGGGATTTCATAGGGATGGACTACGAGGTTAGGTGGGCGGCAGAAAGAGACTCTCGGTGGAGTGGGAAGGATGTCATGAAGGACGGATCTCATTTTGGGGCAGGATTTAAGGAAGTCGTATCCTTACTGGAGAACCACATTCAGAGTCCGCTCCAGTCCCGGAATGTATCTGGTGACAAGAGGGGCACTTCTGGGATTCTTCTGTTGAAGGTTCTGAATTTGGGGAGATGAGGAAGTGGTTCTGGTGATTTGCTTCTGTACCAGATCAGGAGGGTAGCTGCGTGATGTGAAAGCTGTTATTAGGTTATTGGTGTACTGGTTCAGAGATTTGGGACTGGAGCAGACTCGTTTGCCACGAAGACCTAAGCTGTAGGGGAGGGAACGTTTGATGTGGAATGGATGGCAGCTGTCATAATGCAGGTACTGTTGTTTATTGGTAGGTTTGATGTGGACGGATGTGTGAAGTTGGCCGTAGGACAGATGGAGGTCGACATCAGGGAAAGTGGCATGGGATTTGGAATAGGACCAGGTGAATTTGATGGGACCAAAGGAGTTGAGGTTGAAGAGGAAATTATGGAGTTCTTCTTCACTGTGAGTCCAGATCATGAAGATGTCATCAATGAATCTGTACCAAACTTTGGGTTGACAGGCTTGGGTATCCAGGAAGGCTTCCTCTAAGTGTCCCATGAATAAGTTTGCGTATGAGGGGGTCATCCTGGTTCCCATGGCTGTTCCCTTTAGTTGCTGGTATGTCTGGCCCTCAAAAGTGAAGAAGGATGATTTCTGGAGGTAACAGGCTCGGTAAGGATTTCAGGCGATCGAGGAAGTGGAAATGGCACCTTACCTTACCCCCGCCATTAAAACCCTCATCATTTCCTTTTCCCTCTCCTTTCCTTCTGCCTGAAGAAGCAACTGGGTTTCGAAAGTTTGTGTTTGCGTGTGTGTTTTATTTATTTGTGCCACTATAACTACCTGTGCTCCTTCGCCTGGTGAGTAATCTTCATCTATTTTTTATAAACTACTTATGAACTACCTTACTAAAGACAGCACAAACATCCATGCCCAAGGGGGGATTCAAAACCTTGATGGGAAATGGCCTCACACATCGTAGCATAGCGCCTCAATGCACTTGGCCGCGTCATTTTCAGTGAACTTTCTTGGGCTGCTGACTCATGGCTCAGAAATGTCACTTTTTTTCTCCAGTAACATGCAGTTCACCACAAATTTCTTAATACATGAAACTATCCTGAGGTATTCTTCATGCCACTCCTCTGGCTGAGAATACAAATGTTACCATCATAAGGAACACAAAACCACTGCCCTCTTAGCAGCTCATCAATAAAGTGCTACTATACCTGCACAGCATTATTCACGCTGAGTAGCATCCATAAATATCTAAGCAAACTAAGAGATGTTGCTACTGCCATCTTCAGTATATCACGCTCCACACCCCATATCTACTGACATGCCTTCTTACAGTCGGCAACGCTAAATACTGACACTCCAGTCAGACGTTAGTAAAATCCTTGGTATCGTCTGGTACTGTGTGGATATTTTGAAATTCCTGTAGCTGCCACAAGGCGTCAAGTGACATCTTTCTTTTTTGAGCAAGTCTAGCAGCAAGCCCATGGACACTATATATGACACCAGCAAACCTGCTAATTTTCAGAAACAGAAATCCAGATTGCAAAAATTTTATGTCTTCGATGACAACCATATCTTTTTGCAATTTCTGAACCAGGGAACATTTTAATAAAAAGGGTACCAGCACTATCAACCGCAGTTAATGGAATATTATGTCCAATTAAAAATCCAGAAAACAAATTTCTGCTCTTATTACACCAAGGTCAGCTCCAGAAGTGGTAAAAATAAATCACTTTTCATACTACTATGCTTCATTTTCGCATTGGAGACGTGTTTAACAGATTATGCAGTTCTTCCTCTGTAAGCAATATTTGTATCACACACACAAATGGAACAGAAAGTGAATATTTCAACTTCCTGTGATTGCCTAATACACGGAAATTCAGCTCATTATGCACCTCTGAAAGACCGATGATTTCACACTCATCAAATCACGCAAAAATTTGTTCATAACTGCATGAATACCAGAACCATAGCAAACACCACATAAAAGCAAACATAAACAAAGCTTTCCTACCAACATGCAGTCTAAGCACAAAGAGTATGCGAGATACAATTATTAATAAAATGTTCAGTCGACTTTTGGCAGCAGTGTTTCAAAAACACATAGTTAATGATAAAGGAACAGCAATAATCTGTGAGAAGGAATTATTGATACGATTATTGGTCCTCTTTCATCTCAGAATAGCAACTATTATCGAAAGTCAAAACTGAAATATAATACGAATGTAGAGGGCAGGAACAATCCTATTAGTTAAAACTTTGGAAAAAAACTATGTTCATCCAGATAATCGGAACACTACCCCAAAATCAGGAAATCTTCCAGGAAAACTTGGCAGATATGCACAAGATTGGAACAAAAATTCAGCCCTTACAGCTATAAATTTCTGGGGCTAACCTAAATGATTGTTGCAAGACCTGGTGTTTTAATGTGTTGCATTGTTTTTTTGCAACACATTATGCAACACTGCCTTCATACTGTCTACTCCAGTCTGGGATTGCTGACCTGTGTGTACTTCATAGTTTGGCTTGTTCTTTGTTCCAGATTACCCATGACAACATCCCCCTCTTTCCTAATGTGTAGTTTTGTCCACAACTAAATACACATATGCAACAAGAAATCAATACCTAGTACAACCAACGACACTTCCATTAACACAAATGTACATTGGGATTTCTAACCAAAACCCCAAATGTACTTGTACCACACACTCCCCTTGTGTCACTATTGGTGACTGTCACCGCCATGCATTGAATTTCTTCGGCTGTGGTCGCATTTCTACTGATTTTCCAGACATAGCACTGACATCTGACAGTCACATCTCCCGCGATGTAAGAGATAAGCTAGCTAAGTTACCATGCCACTCCTCTTGTGCTCACCTGCTTGCTGAAATCATTCTTGTTGGATCTTATGACTTGCCTCACCTATTGACTGCTGCAGCAGCTGTTTGGGTGTACACATGGCTTTGAGCACTTTGTTGATCTGTTTCCAACAGACCTAATGTTCATTGCTATTTATACTTCTTCCAGGTAAGTTGTTTTGCATCAACATTGCCACTTCCTTTGAATGCTCAAAATTGCCCTGAGAGCTTATTCCGTAGGCTTGCATTATCCACATTCTGGCCTTTCTGTATTGCTGCAGCCTCTTGCTGTACACCGTTGTCTGTGATAATTATCACATTTGCTTAACTAATGTCAAATATTGAATAAACTTTCGGCCATACGGCCTTTGTCAGTTGAAGAACACACACACACACACACACACACACACACACACACACACACACACACACACACACAAATTCCATTTGCGTGTGCATGTGTGTGTGTGTGTGTGTGTGTGTGTTTCTCCAGCCGACGAAGGCCATATTGTCTAAAGGCTTTGGAGTTGTTTTCTATTATTTATGCCTTCCACAGATCATCAGATGTTTGTGACTAGTTGTGACCTATCATTTACAAAAATATTGCTGAATCCTTCCTGCAATTTCCATTACTTGATTGTATGAAGTTTGTTAGATAAACAGGCAGAACTGGTGACTTTATAGGAAATAGAAATAATTTCATTCATCATAATCAATTTTCAGTATGCCTTTAACTGACAGTAATTATTTACATAGTGAAACTGCACAAGTTCTGTACTTATTGTATTTTTTGATGTTTCACATGACAATATTCGAGAATTTGCGTTCGAGAGCAAATATACACATAAGTATTTTTGTGCCAGCATCACACTAAAATTGTGTTTTTGAGGTTATAATATACCATGCTCCCCTCAATGGTCAGAGAAACACACGCAAGCAAACCACCAGTCTCGCCATTTATAAAACTCCACAAAAAATACTTAGATTAAATATTTGCATTTCACAATAAGAATAAATTCTCGATACACATCTTGCAAAGCATCAAAAACTACCAGTTCCATAAACAAAGATAGCTGACAATCAGCGCAGTGGCTGATGGGATACTTCATGTCATGAGTTAACAAGGCGCATACTATAAACAACGAAACACAAAATAAATGGAAAGTGTCAAGAAACTTTACTGTGTAACGTTTATAAACACTATAATTTAAGGCGAAAGCCATGCCAGTGTCAATTCGTGTCAATTACGTCATTTTTTCTTCATGGACATGGTTTCAAAAAGTGTAAATATGTTAATGCAAAAATGGGGTCGAATTAACATTGTTAACATAGGAAATTTGATGGGACCAACAAAAAAGGTGTAAATGGTGGGAAAATGTAAAATCCGGGATTGTTAAAGTGGGGTTTTACTGTATCTTTAACAGTACATGGGCATGGCCTATCTGAAGGCACTACTACTGGTTTTACTGTACTTGGAAGCTATGCTAGCTACACTTCTCACAGTGGCGTAACTGCTTGGTCAATGATAAGTTATAGGTACAATCAATATTTGTAGGGCATGTTCTGGCTTGTACATTCTGCCAATCAACCAATTTTTCACACATATATACTGTTATTATGTCAGCAGTAAGTACAAGCGCTCTCAAATGACTTTATTGCCAGAAGTAATTTTAATTACAGACCAGCCCTGTTGTTTACGAATCTGTTGCAAATATCCAGATGGCATCATATACCATCTGCACATCCATTTCTGTTGAGATCCTGTATTGATTGCCCTATGGCACGGAGAATGTCATCTCCAATGTTGTACAGGATCCCTCACAGTAGTTCTTTCACTTTAGCCAAGAGATCAGTATCTCCCATTGCCAGTTGTTCAAGATGTCCTGGACAGCAACAGTTACTGTTCATACATTTGAATTAATGTAACAAATATCTACATCTGTGTGAATACTCTGCAAATCACATAAGTTAATAGCAGAGGATTCATCAAACCACTTTTACAACATTTCTCCATCGTTCCATACTCTAATGGCATGCGGGAAAAAGGAACACTTAAATCTTTCCATTCTCATGTTTCCCTATGCAGGCAGGTGCTAACAAAATATGTTGGCATTCAGAAAAGTAAGTTGGTGAAGGAAATTTCGCAAATAAATCTCACTGCAACAAATAACACCTTTCTTCTAATGATTTCCACCCTGATTCGTGCGTCATATCGATGATGACTCCTCCCTCCCACCCCCCGTAAAAAATAATATAAATTGAGCTGCCTTTCTTTGAACTTTTTCTCAATATCCTCCGTCAGTCCTACTTGGTTTGGATCCCACAATGTGCAGAAATACTCCCAATTAGGATGCACAAGTCTGGTGTAGGCAGTTTCTTCATAGAACTGTTCCATCTTCTAAGTATTTTGCCACTGAAATGCAGCTTTTGGTTCGCCTCCCATTTATATTTTCTGTGTGTCCTTTCCAATGTAAGTTTTATGTAATGCCCCGCCCTCCCCAAATTTGAAATGACCTGATTTCTAGAACTTGTGGCAACCCTTCATATGAAATGAGTTGAAATAGGAGCAAAGAGATTTTCTATTATGTTGTAGGAGACAACATCTTTAAACTTAATTTTCTATTACCGGAAAGAATAGAATCCCTAAATGTCAGAGGCTAATTAATTTATGCCACATTATAGTAACAGAGCTAAAGCTCCGGCTAAACATGAATGCAATAGCCATATTAGGATAGGTTGCAACTCACCGTAAAATTGATTGCTGAGTTACACAAAGAGAAAAGAATCGCACACACAAATACAAAACTTACATTTTTGGCCACAGCCTTCAACAAGCTGTACACCACATCTTAAGCATATGGTCACAGATTGCTAACAATTCTATCGTATCACTTTTGTAGAGAGAAAATAATAGCTGCCCCAACACACCTCCCCAGGGCACTGATAATATCTTTGTCTCTCATGAAACTCGGCCTCGAGGAAAAATACTGGGTTTTATTACTCAATATTTCGAGCCACTCACATAACTGGGAACCTACCCCCATTGCTTGTGCCTGTGTTAGCAATCTGCGGTGGGCAGCATGTCAGTCACATTCCAGAAATTATTTTAACAAAGTCTGCATGTTTTCATTCAATCCAAGGCATGGAAGGAAAAAAAAAAAAACACTTGACAAAAGGACAAGCTGTCACATGAGCAATGCTTCCTAAAACCATGATGATGCATAGACAGAAGGTTTTCCATGTGCAGGAGATTCACTATATTCAAAGAGAGAATAGGTTCAAGAATTCTACACCAACAGATTGAGGAGGTTGTCTGCAATTTTAAGTGTCAATTCTTTTACCCTTTTTATATGGATTACAAGAGTCATCTGCACTTTTTCTAATTTGCTTGTGACTAGGACAGGTTCAAAATACATGCAAGCTAAACTTCTATCAGCTGCTTTTCTACACCAGGGATGTTTATCACTAAATCCTCCACTCAATCTGTGCGATGCTCAAATGACAGAGTGTTTGTCCTGCAGCAGGAACTATTTCTTAAGTGTGAAGTTTCAATTTTTAAGCTCTCCCTTTGATGTTTTGTCACACCAGACTGTTCAAAAGTTGACTGGATATAAGCCTTTGTAGCACTTCCTTGGAAATTTCCAAATTTTGTTATTAAGTAATGGTGGGTCTTGTCCATCCTCAATCCACTTGCTCAGCACACACTTCTCCCCAGAGGGCAATTTACAATGGATTTAAACTTATGCTGTAATTCTTAAACACCCATTGTATCAGAAGTAAAGGATATCCAATCATTGGCCAAGTGAGATGCTAACAATTCCTTATCTCTTTTCAGGAAAAATACTCACTGCCCCCTAGACTGATTTATTAAGCATTGTTGCTGTGACAACAACACAAAAACTAATTCCAGTCTTTAGACTGTCATGTCAGTAAGTTTAGGTCTG
Source organism: Locusta migratoria (assembly GCA_026315105.1). Classification (NCBI taxonomy): domain Eukaryota; kingdom Metazoa; phylum Arthropoda; class Insecta; order Orthoptera; family Acrididae; genus Locusta; species Locusta migratoria. The sequence goes on from CM048744.1 coordinate 671,563,095, forward strand.
TTTGTAGCTATAAGGTTTAAAATATTCCCATTGCACATGGTCTGTTGCTTTAGATACTCAAGACCGTTTTTGGAAAACATGTTCAAAAGTATTATTGATAAATCTGAAGCATTTATTTGTATTAAATTGTTCAAAAGTAGTTCACAAGGTTGCTTTTCTGTACACTCTGCAATGAATCCAGAGACTTCCCATTCTATATGTTGTAGGTTAAAGGTTTGGTTTGGTTTGGTTTGTTGTTTAAAGGGACTAAACGGCTAGGGTTATCAGTCCCTTGACCCCAATAGTAGAAAATGCAATATCAATCCCTACAATGACGTAAAAGAAAATGTGTTAAAATTCACCAAGTAAAGAGTTTAACACGTAAAGAAATAAAAGAATCAAAGTAACACCTGGTACAAGAAGACAAAGGTGTAAAGAGGATACAAGAGTGTCTCGGGCGGACGACCAAAGAATTAAAAGTAGAACATCCTGCCACCCTATTATATGATAAAACCACCTACCTAAAAGTGTTAGGCAAGTGGAAAACAGAGACCTGACACTCAATAAAAGTAATACAGAATTATACAATCCACTCTCACAAATAAAAGTTAAAACACTATTAACTGTAACTCAGAACATCGGGGAGATTAAAACGCCGCCTCTGGGCTGCTAGGTTTTGGCAATCCAATAAAATGTGGGCTACCAATAAATGGGCGCCACAGCAACACTGAGGTGGATCCTCACAACTGAGAAGGTGACTGTGTGTCAGCTAAGTATTACCAATGCGAAGCCGGCAGAGTCCCTGCGAGGGTTCCACAGAGAGGACCTTCAGACGTTTGTCGTCTCCTTTACATATTCCCATTTGTTGGGCATATGTAAGGTGCTCCAGTCGGCACTCCACAAACCGAGAACTTTACAGTGTAATATAGAATGGAGATCAGTATGTGTAATACCTACTTTGAGAATAGGTTAATGGGTAGCCTCTTTCGCAAGCCTGTCAGCCAGTTCGTTGCCCTCTATCCCGACGTGCCCTTGATTCCAAAGGTGTATCACTGACTGCCCTCATTGTTCAATGGTGTATATGGACTCTTGTATGGCAACAACCAAAGGATGGCATGGGAAACACTGGTCGATGTCTTGAAGACTGCTCAGGGAGTCGCTACAGATGAAGGACTCCTCGGGGCAGGAACGGAGATGTTCAAATGTGCGATACATGGCTACCAGCTCCGCAGTGAATACACTGCAACCATCTGGTAGGAAGCATAGCCCAGTATGTCCTGCAAGAGTATAGGCAAAGCCGACATGACCATTTACCATGGAGCCGTCGGTGTAGACTACTGAAGAGCCATGGAATCCATCAATAATTGATAAAAATTGGCAGCGAGCTATCTCAGGGTGAATTGAGGTTTTGGAGAACTGTAACAATTCCAGTCGAAGGTGAGGCCGACATATACACCATGGTGGCGTATGTGACTGGAATTGGATGAGAGATGGTAGGGAAATAGATTCCAGTTCATGCAGAAGAGACCGAACATGCACACCCAGGCCCCCAGCCTCGACAAAGAGACTGCCCACGGGACTTGTTCTGAAAGCCCCTGTCACGAGCCTAACTCCACAGTGGTGATTAGGATCCAACATCTGCAGTGCCAAGGGTGATGCGGAACCATATACTACACTCCCGTAGTCCAAACGCGACATAACAAGGGCTTTGTAGAAGCGCAGCAGGGTACTACGATCTGCACCCCAAGTGGTACTGCTAAGGCAGCGGAGAGCTTTCAGGTGCCGCCAGCACTTCTGTTTCAGGGCGAATATGTGGTTGCCATGCGAGTTGGTCATCAAATACCAGTCCTAGAAATCTATGTTTCAACTACATTGAGTAGATGGCCGTCAAGATACAACTCTGGATGGGGGTGGACTGGTCGTCGACAACAGAAGTGCATAGCGCAAATTTCGGCAGCAGAAAATTGGAACCCATGGGAGAGAGCCCATGTCAATTGTTGGTGATGGGTCAGTTCAGTCTGAAGATCCAACTTTTGTTGTTCTGAAGCATGAGCAATCTTCATATGAAGCTTATAACTCATGTGACAGGTATCCTTTTTAGGCCTCTTGATAAGAATGTTTAACAGCTGAAAAATCTTCTGATAGATCGTTAAATTTACAGGCTGCTCTGATTCACTACAGCTGCAAATGTACTCGTCATACATTTTTGAAAGCGTGTATTGAGAAGGGAGGTGCCTTTTTGTCGAAGTTCATCTTGTGTAGTGACTTTTGTACACTGATATGGATAGTATGTGCTTCCTGGCGTGGTCGATTTTTGACTCATCATGTTTGTTTATAGGTGTATGTTTCCTCCTGTTATCCCCATCAATAATGCCGGATCATGAAGCATGCATTTTTGAAACAACAGTGCTTATAAACTTGTTGCAAACAATTATATATTTTTGACGACATTACAGTGTTCAATGAATTGAAATAAATCGCAATTTGCGATCAGTTATGGCTTCACTGTACTAGGTTTAGACGGAATACCAAAGTGCGGCGAATGAAAATTTGTGCCCGGCTGGGCTCCTGATGACCATTAATTGTGTCTCGATACCTCATGGTTGTTCTCCCTGATTCGGGAATACAGTATTGTGGCTGTGAGCATTACAGAACAAATAGACTGTGGTAATAAGAAAAAGACGGTGTGGTGAATGGAGATTTGGGTGTGGTGGGAGACGTGCAGGGAAGAGTCCTCTGCAGTCGGGCTGGTCACTGTATCCTCAGTGGCAGAGTGGTCAACGGGTCTGCCTAGTAAGCAGGAGATCCCAGGTTCGAATCTCGGCCGGGCACAAATTTTCATTCACCGCACTTTGGTATTCCATCTAAACCTAGTACAGTGAAGCCATAACTGATCGCAAATTGCCATTTACTTCAATTGTTGCTAACATCCAGAGTCCCCATAAACATGTTTTACAGATAGGAAGCATCTATTCACTGATCTGCAGATGTTACTTGTGGGTTAAGAATCTCATTTTCTCCTTATTAATATCTTCAACTCTCTTTCTTTCTGTCTGCTTTTCTGTGGTCGTAATAAGGTTAGCAACAGAAAATGCACATTTAAACTAACCACCCATGTTCCAAAATTGTTGGAAAAGATTTTCCCTTTCACTGTCCACAAAATGCTCTCTACACTTATATCTACATTTACTCAGTTCTTTCCATTGCTTGGCTACTACTTGTTTTCCACTAATGGCAGTGTATGCCTCACCTCTGTTCGACTTACTTTTCTGCTTATTTTTGTTTTTCTTCACTTCATCACATACTGCAGGTGTAAATGTCTTCTGACCACCAGCTCTGTTGTTTCTGTGCTTCCTCTTTCTTCTAGTTTTTGTTCCAGTATCAGTATCTGTTGAACTATCGGAATTTCTGTCTTGTTCATATGTGGGATCTGCATCAGAGTCATCAGAATTGAATAAAGTATTCAAGATGTCAGATAGAAATAATGGACCAGGGGTTGGATCTAATAAAGGAAATGATGTATGTCTAAGTAAATTAAGACTGTCAAAATTTATGTGCACATTGAAGAATATAATTTCAGAGTTGGTAACGCCTATGAGATACTGATCTCAGAGTGGATAACACAAAAAGGTTCTGTTAAAGCTTACCTCTGGAACTGACTTGGCTGGTTTCTCCTTCTTCCAAGCTGTCATCATCCTTTTGGCACAAGGAAACTACTCTGCGAGCCCTTTCGCTAGTCATAATCACTCTTTGCACACTTAAAATACTGAAGATTAAGATATTGTATTAACGCAAGTAAAACCACTGTGAAAGTGACATTCACAATGAATTCACTAACAGCAAGTCTTTAATTTCATTGAACACCTCTTTCACCAAATAACAATGCAGTGTCAACAATGCCACACAGCCCTATGGTTCCTGGAGTTTCATGGCTACTGAATACAAAAGTGAAGGCAATAATCACACCAATAAACTGTGAAACACTGAATGTCTTGGGTACCAACAACTACAAGTCTCTGCTATCTCGTATTCTGCAAAAGGGTATATGTAGACATATACCCTTCTGCCCAAATTTAGAAAATGAATGCATGCAGGGGTACAAGTCACTTATATCCTTCTGCCTGAAGTATATTTACAACTTTTTGTGATAATCCCAAAGCTTTCTGGCTACAGTATTCGAAATTGAGTTATACCCTTTTGCTGAAGTAAAATAAACATCATACTCAATAGTGGAATCATGTTATCTCATTTTTGCACATTTGTGGACTTATACTCTTCAGCCTGAACAAGAGCGAAACTATGATGATATTATTTTCACTATGAGACAAACTTGTTGTTGACACTGAATTGATCTTAAATAACTGGGATAAATAGATAACCAATTAAAAGATTATGATTAGATATTGAAGATTAACTTCCATGGGAATTAAATGTACCATTATAAAGGATACAAATACATGAACAACTTGTACTCGCTACAATATTGTGGCAACAGCTGAGTCATCATGTGACTACAATTAGTAATTACAAATATATTCATTTTTGTTTTAAGAGCTCTCCGAACAAAATTTTTATTGTGCGCCGATAGTAGCGTGATCATACTAGTGCAGCCGTTCAAACGACAGATGGCCGCCATTAAATGTTCAAATGTTTGTAATGCTATGGGACCAAACAATATTGGTCGTCAGTCCCCAGTCTTACAAACTACTTAAACTAAGTTAAACTAACCTAAGGACAACACACACATCCATGCCCGAGGGAGGATTATAACCTCCGACGCGGGAGGCCGGGCGATCTGTAATGTGAAGCTCCAGACCGCTCGACTACTCTCGCATTGCCACCAATAACACAACTTGTTATCGTTCTATTACCAGTTTGTTCATAGTTTAAAATTGGCCTAATAGTAAAATAATAACAAAGTGAAATGTTATACCAGTACCCATAGCAGCCGACTGTAGTAGGGAAGAGCGATTATGAGATTGAGTTGATTAATCTATATTTTCTATTATGTAAATGGTTGATCAATTAAATTGATTATTTGCATCCTAATAATCGATTATTCGATTAATTGTCACGTCCACACATTTGAGTTTATTAATATTCCCTAGATTTATTTTTTATGTTAAAGAAGTTTGATACATAGAAAATAAAGCGATGCTGTCATACATATTTTATTTAAATGATTACAAATAACTAACTGCAGCTGCTCAGTTTTATTAAATGCATAATTATCAGTTTTTATTTTTACCAGAACTACAAACCTATTTCACAGTTACTAGGAAGCTAATTAATACCATTGCTTTACACACATATGGTGCAGAAAGTATGTCTACCAGCACCAAAATTGTTCAGGAAGTGAACTAAGAAATACTAATTTATGTAGTCTTTTTTCCACTGAGTCTCAAACAACAATGCCACAATTCCCAGATATTTACGCGCAACACTATGCAGAATTGGAAACATTTCCTCCGGCCGCAGTGGCCTAGCGGTCTGTGACACACACGTGTCACAGTCTGCACGGTCACTACGGTTGGGGGTTCGAATCCCCCCTTCGGCATGGATGTTTGTGTCATCTTTAGTATAAGGTAGTTCATAAGTAGTTTGTAAGTTTAGGGACTAATGACCCTTAAGCTTAACAAACATTTGAATCTCATTTCTTTCCAGAACTACACAGGACATGCCTTTCGGTTGATTAATGTCTCATGAATACTCCACAAATCATCTTTTGCAGAATCTGGTAATTGTACTATTGATTCTTTGACTTCGGGTGCTTTGTGTATCCAGTTCTTCTCAACGATGGCATTTAACGTGCTGAAGACAGTAGCTACTGCCTAGGGATCTTGGTTGATTTTCGAGTGATTTTTGAGATTTGTGTATTTCCCATGTATTTAACTGTATTTGAACACAGCTTACACTTACATATACCTCTGTTACCTTTCTCAAAATACTTATATACTACTCTTCGTTTCTTTGGTGCCATGATTTTAACTTAGCACGTGTCTCCAGAAGATAGTTCGGAAAATGGACAGAACAATAAGTCTCCTTTAGCCACTTAAGACGGACATACATTGTTTCCAGCCGAATGCCCAAAAGCAGAGTTGCCAACTCTGCCACAAAGATAACCTCTAAACTTACTATAAAATCACCCTGGATCAGAAGAAATCCCCCTAAAAAAAGGAAATGGGGGGCGGGGGTGGGGGCTAGGAGCTGCAGCCTGACTACTTTTCGTTTTAAAAGAAACTTCTGGTTTTTGAGACTTTCTCTGTCTCTCTCTCTCTCCTGCCATCTCTTTCACATATATTAAAAATTAAGAGCCATGCCCATTGGCACAATCTTCTAATTAGAGTTGGCTACTGAGTTGATGTTTCGACTCAGTGAATCGAGTCAGTGAACTGTTCGACTGAGTCGAAACTTGAATTGGCACTGTTTCGAAACAACGGATCTTGTGATTCATGTATCGGACGCTAGGTATCGTTAACATGCGTTTTGCTGTCCGTCTGACTTTGTTAGTTCGACACAGCGCCGAAGCGTGCAACGGGTTTGAAGTTGGTCCCCTAACGTGCCACGCGAGATCTTGAATTATGCTACCGGTACCCTTCACCTGTGGTTTGAAAACTGAGATAACACCGAGAAAAGTTGTCAAGTCCTTGGGTGTGGGTAATTTCGCGTGAACTAAGCGTTGTTATGCATTGTTGCTACAGCTGTGCCAGGCGAACGGATCTTTTCGAAGCAAGGGCAAACAATTTCAGTGAGACGAAACCGCATTCTCAGTAAGATGACAAAAATAACGTTTTCTAATTTGAATTTAAAGAAACTGTAACTGATTCTCTTTTCTTTGACTGACTGAAAATGAATCTGGTTATTAGAATACCTATCTGGACACCGAAAAATTTTAGATCAGTTTTGTGGTTTCGTCACGTAAATTGTGAAATGTGTTTCCTTTTGTTAATACTTGTAGTACTATCTGTTGATTGCATTAAATATGTCTTAGAAACATATCTTAAATATTTTGTTTATACTGGTTGGTTAGAAAAGTTATTCATTTCTGGATGCACATAGACATTTGAACCATGATCTTTCTTGTTTGGAATGTTGAAGGTTGGAGAAAGTTTCATGACTTTGGAATTTGAATATTACTATTTTGTGTTTCCTTAGTTACAATATTTTTTTGTAAGAAAATACGAGTAACTTAGGAAACGTTTGCGCTTTAACACGATAGTAAATTCGTAGTAGCAAACAAAGCCTGTGCCGTTCAATTAACCCTAGTGAATAACGTATTAAAACCATGCCGATATCCCATAGATCTTTCGCATTTGCTGTATCGCCCTAGTGCATCTTTCTCGGCTCACGTGAATCAGCAGAGGTAGCTGGGCTGCGGCACGTCACGTGTTTCGAGTGCTGAAGCCGTGAGTCGACTCACTACGGCGCCCTGCAGCTGTCGCGGTTCAAGTCAATCAGGAAAGGTAGCGCGGCGCACGACTCTGCGGCACGCCAGATGTTTCGTGTGCCGAAACAGTGACTCGACTCTCTAGACTCAGATGATCCGTATGTTTCGAAACAGTGAAATGATCCGAACCGCCCATCACTACTTCTAATATATAAAGCAGAGTGTCTGTATGTTTGTACGTGTTGCATACAAATCTACAGTTTTGTTCCACTCTTTATGAAATTTTGTACACGTAAGCTTCAATCCATGAGGACGGTCGCCGTAAGTGTAAGAATCACATACGATATATAGTTCACGAGATATGACGTCATAAACAATGAGATGCTCGAAAAACTGCAACATTTTCCGCTGTTTATGGAGCACACTACGGCTCTCGGTATGAAGTTACAATTTATAATTTGAACAATACAAATTGTAGCGACAGGAAATTTTACAGACAGTGTACACATATGTAGTTGAATGTTGCTTCTAAATTGTATCACATTCCGACATGTAGTTCATGACATATGAGAATATAAACAGTAACGTAACGCTGTTCATGGACGGCTTTGGGTATGATGTTACAATATATAATTTCTACACTACAAATTGTAGCCGCAGGAAATTTTACAGACAGTATACATGCATGTAGTTGAGTATACCTTCTAAATTGTATCGCGGTACGACATGTAGTTCATGAAATGTGACCACATAAACAGCTACGTTCATGGAAAACCGACTCATCACGAACTAACTTTTAATCAATTACTTCTTTTCTACTAATTGTATTTCCAAGAGATTTAACAGGCATACAGCCCTTATACAAATGAATATCGACCTGAAAAATGGCAGGAATAAATAAATACCCAGGCAATGCCGGGTTTTCAGCTAGTAGCTTATAATAAGAAATAATTACAATCTTACCTTTGAGGAAAGGGTCCTCCATTTCCCAGATCTTCGCATACTTTTGTACATACTTTCTGGTATTTTTGTTAGCCATTTTGAGCAATAAATCAATGCAGTTACATCACAACTTGAGCTGGTCATTAAAAGTAAAAATAATGATGGATCACCAATATAACACAATGATCGCTAACGCACTAAATTGCCGATCATAGCACGTGACTTAGCGGTATTTTCAGCGTGGAAAATTCCAGTCCATTAACTAGAAAGAGAAGAAGAAAACCTATTGTTTAGCGACGGAATGGGGGTGGAGAGAGTGAAAATATGCGTCCTCTCCATGCACTGTACGTAAACAGTGCAGGCAACATGAACTGAAGAAACAATGAAAACAGTGCGACATTAGTGACAACAGACCGACAATGTAATCAACACACGCTGACAGTACGATGCATGATTGGCAATGAACATCAGCAATCAGCACGGTAACACGTCTTCCGATTGCTACACACACATTCAATGCAAAATAAATAAATAAATTCTCTTCTTCCCCCCTAAAAATCCCCATGACACTTCTTTTCCCCCTAAAAATTCCCCTAACATTTCTTTCCCCCTAAATTATCCCCTTAAAAAATTTTCCCCCTAAATCTGGGGGGAAAAACCCCCAAGTTGGCAACCCTGCCCAAAAGAAGTGAAAACACGCTCTATCATTGTTGATCGGTGTATATAAGTCGAGCTGATGTGAAATTGCATACGTCGCGATTTAAAAGGTACTGGATTTAGTAAAATTAATTGACGTGAAAGATATATCAGTTATTCCATAGTCGTTTACCGAAGTAATCGATTAATTGCAATTAACCGCCCATCCCTAGACTGTAGGCATGTCAAGAACCGTTGGCCGTGGAATCGACTGCTATCGATATTGTGGTTTTAAAAAAAAAAAAAAAAAAAAAAAAAAAAAAAAAAAAAAAAAAAAAAAAAAAAAAAATTAGGCAATAATAAAATTTCCGATTATATCGCCACAAAATATCGATATTACCGATATATCAGATAGATGTAAATCGATTAGAAATCATGCCCAACCGAGTGCGATATACAGATTTCGATATGCCCGATTTCCCAAGTATAGAGCTTAACAATACAATGGTTTAATTGAGGTAGTGTAACTCCAGTTATTACCATATCCCACTAAAGCTCACTTCCCACTAAATTTTTCCTTAAACAATTATTATCCCTCTAAATTTCCCCTTAAGGCAGGGAATTCCCCATTAATACAGCGAAAAAATACCCAAATTGGCAGCACTACAGTTAACAGTAACTGTTCATAAATGCCACTGCCGAGTGCCGACAATGAACGTATTCTTATTGTTGAAAGGCTGAAAGGACTAGTGCCACAGCTCTTAGAAAATCTGCTGACGTCACACTAAATCGCCGTCATTCGTTATGCGAAACTTCGCTCGAGTCAGTAGGCTATACATCTTTTTTCTTTTCTTTTTGCTATTGGTTTTGCTGCTTATGCAAATAGCATGTTAATGAGAGGTGCTCGTTAACCACGTTCCAGAGTAGCCTGACTTTTGGGGATAAAATTCTAAGAAAATCACGTCGCTGGAACAGTACTGGCGGTCGTAACAGGACTTCAAAAATATGGATCTTCTAAAGGCGATTTATTCATTTCGTATCGCTGCAAAACTTGGAAATTTTGAGTTAATGTGGCAGAAATGAAAAGTAAGAACTATGTTCGCTCTCGGTTAGTTATTGGATGGATAATGAGTAGCGTACACTGCGGTGGCGAATATAGCATGTATTTTCGGTGGCAGAGGGGGGGGGGGGGTGCCAAGACCAGTTTTACTTTACCGAGATCGAGCTTCTCTATTGTTGACATTAAATATTAAAATATACCTATTTTCTGCATATTAATTATTTCGGGGGCAGCCCAGCCCCCCTCATATACTCCTCTGGTAGACTGCTTTAATGTACTGTACTGTAATATACAGTACTGAGTACAATGTTGGTGCATGAACAAGATATGTGACTTATTTCTGTGCAGAATCAAAACTGTCCATATTTTTACCCACTTCTTCAATGCAGAATAGAAAAAACAGTTCAAAACAATGCCAACAAAAGGTACTGTACTCACATTGCAGTTTGCGACGACGTGGGATTTTATTGCGTTTGTCCGTAAGTATTTTGCTACAGATGTGAAATCACAGACATCGTATGTGGTTGGAAATTTGCGGTAATGTACTACTTGTGTAAACTGTTTAGGGTGAACGTAGTTGAAGGCTGTCGGACATCCCAACATGGAACACTATCATACATTATCTCGAACGTTACCAAAGCGTCATAGACAGGTAAACAAACCAGGAAAATGTTGTCGTTCCGCGTGAATAGGAGGCATTCTGACTGTCTGAACTGGACTTTGATCGTGAGAGTGGAGGGGCCAGGTTAACGACAACTTAGAGAAAAATCGTATCAGCTGTTTGGTGAGGCCTGCAAAACAGGAAACGTCCCCGGCTTTTCAACTGAGGTAAGATGCAGTTACGCTCTTTTAGACTGCAGCATTCAATTGAAAGATGGGAAGCAAAGTCATTACCGTTGTCACATTTACGTTTAAGAACAGCCAATTGCAGCGTCATTAATCCGTTAGCGTTTTATTTATGATTCCTGTGTTAGTGATTTTTAAGTGTTTTGAATTGAGTTTGGAGCATTGGTGCATTTACCGCAAATATTTTGGAATTACAGATATAGATTACTAACGCAAGTTGGATAAGTTCAAAATGATGTAGGCCCCCTGGCAACATTTTTCAAATTTGAGGTGAAATAGAGAGGGAGATGTACAACTACTACTTTGTTGACCCAACAAATGTTTGTGAAACAATGAGTGAAATACAAAGTAGCAGTGTTTGTTATGTTTTGTCCTTATATATAAGTGTAACCCAATAAATATTAAGCTACCCATTGTAGATAAGCAACAGCTACAGTATTTGATATATTTGAGGAGACAGCAGCTTTTCTTCTAATTGATTAAAATTATTTGGTGTAGGACTCTAGTATTAAGGAATTTAGTGATAATTATTTATACACTATGCAGGTTGTATCAGTTATTTGCTCTTCTTATACGAATTAATACCTTAGCCTAACGCTGAAAGATTTCTTTATTGATGGAATCTACAGAATAAGATAAATTAATGAACGATTGAACCCCTAATTCATATAAGCTATGTTTTTTTGTAGATTTTTACTAAAAAAGTCATAATTGGTGACACTGAGTTGTTAAATATAGATATTATGGTATTTGAGTTACTTCATCCACTGAGAATTCATTTTATTAGAGGCTATCTATGATAAAGCTATTGTGTCAATCGAAATGAAGTGGTACAATAAAAATTAAGTTGGTTGCTTGACCATTTTTAAATATTTTAATTTTTTATATGTGATTGCCCTATATTTGAGAAGTTCAAAACAGTTTTTTCAAGTAATTTATCTTGCACCTTTACTGAATGGCGGTCATTTTTATTTGACGGCGCACGCCGATTTTTCAGTCTGGAGACATTAGCGAAAATATGAATATCTCTGCACTGGGTTAAGTTACAACATTGCAATTGACATGATTGTTTTTAGAAAAGTGTCCTCTACAACATTGTTTATTACACAAAATACCCTAAATTAAAAAATAACCAGTCAAATGACCTCGAAAATTTGGTATCTAAATTTTCAAAAATACACTTTTTAGGCCCAATAATATCATACATGGAGTGACTTATGAGAGTCTATTTTCTTCCTGTAGTTAGATATCATACACTAGTAGCCTCATATAGAGCAAGAACACTTACAAATATTTCATTAATTTTTTACGAATTTTTGAAATTTGAACATTTTTAGTTTTTGTAAAGTTTGAGGCTAGTTATCTCAGATGGGACTGAAATATATAAAAATATGATTTTTGCACAGGTTGTACACCTATATGATAGCAACATGCTGTAAAAATTTCAACACTGATGTCTGAGTGTGAACAAAGATATGAATTTTTGAAAATGAGGAAATAATTCACATTACTATACAACTGCTCTTATGGTTGTTACCTATTCTTGTGTGATATTGGTGGAATATAATTAATTATTATTGAAGCAAGATATTGAATTATATACAAAAAGGGGAAACATCACTGAAATTAACATTGATGTAATTCTGACACACAGCATTTAAAATAAATTAATTAAGAAATTAACATCCTTCAAGATGCGGCTATTCCTGTACCTGGTGGTGAATGTTAAGAACACTTATTTCTTCTGACAGCTTCTGTGATGTAGAATAATATCTCCCAGTTGCTGTGGTAAGTTCAAGCACTGAAAGTTTCCTTATAACATTTTTCATTGGTATCCAAACTTTGTCACTATTAGATTTCTTGAATGATGTTCTTGGGCCAGTTTCTTGTACAATAACTGAACCATAAAGTGTTTTATGACACACTTCACTTGTTATCTGTCTAACAGAGCACTGTTCACCCATGTTATTGCATTCCAGTTAATCTCTTAAAATTAATTACAAATTAGACACAAAACAAAGCATGTAACATATTCTACACACTTGATGAAGTATGTACATCCACTCTAACAGAGGTTTGAGAACAGACTGACTACAACAATGCCACACCCAGCAGTAATGTACTACTACAATGCCACACCCAGCAATAATTTAATTCTTTGTTGATAATAAACCTAAACGTAAATGGGCATTTTTATAACAATAGAACACAACCGAAAGCTACTTACGTTTAATATTGTAGTATTAAAAATAAATAAACTAAATGAATATTGTGTGATATATTTATTTGACACTATGTCACAATTAAATTTTATTACAATGAAAGAATAAACCATTTAAATAGGCAGCAGTCATAATAACTGTTGTAGTGTCATTTGAATTATTTCCTCATTTTCAAAAATTCATATCTTTGTTCACACTCAGATATCAATGTTGAAATTTTTACAGTAAGTTGCTATCATATAGGTTGTCAAACTGTGCAAAAATCATATTTTTATATTCAGTCCCATCCGAGATAACTAGCCTCAAACTTTACAAAAACTAAAAATTTTCAAATTTCAAAAATTCGTAAAAAATTAAGGAAACATTTGTAAGTGTTCTTGCTCTATATGAGGCTACTAGTGTATGATATCTAACTACAGGAAAAAAATAGACTCTCATAAGTCACTCCTTGTTTGTTATTTTTGGGCCTAAAAAGAGGATTTTAAAAAAGTTTAAAAAATTTGGATACCAAATTTTGGAGGTCATTTGACTGGTTATTTTTGAATTTAGGGCATTTTGTGTAATAGACAATGTTGTAGAGGACAGTTTTCTAAAAACAATCATGTCAATTGCAATGTTGTAACTTAACCCAGAGCAGAGATATTCAAATTTTCGCTAATGTCTCCAGACTGAAAAATCGGCGCGCGCCCTCAAATAAAAATGGCCGCCATTCAGTAAAGGTGCAAGATAAATTACTTGAAAAAACTGTTTTGAACTTCTCAAATATAGGGCAATCACATATAAAAAATTAAAATATTTAAAAATGGTCAAGCAACCATCCCTCTACCACTTCATATGGATTGACCCTATTAGTTGTAATTCAAACACCTTTGATATATCACTGAGTGCTGTGACCAGTGGAATCAGACCTAATATCCCAGTCTACAGTTATGCCAAGCGTCAAACATAATTCCAGCTTTCAACAAGTAGGCCTATTTATGTCCCATGCTGACTCATTTCTTGGGAGATCTACACTTGTTGTAACACATACTATATTTAGTAATCACTGCAGGCCAGAGAGCTCTAATATTACATGAATAGAGGAGTAAAGGAATGAAAATGATTTAGGGGTTATTCTAATTATGATTCTTTTTATCATTGTAATTTATTTGTTAATAACTCACCCGTACTTTTATCATTGCTCAGGAGTGTGCTTTATAACTGGCAGCTTGCTGGGCTCACCTGTAGACGGGGATACCGCCCGTCAGTTTTGACTGGTGGCGTCATCACGGTAGTTTTGGTACTTGCGTGTTTGTAGGAGGTGTGAGTGATTACATGGTGGTTGAATTAAATACGGTAGTCTGTTTACAAACAAAACAGATTAATATTTTGTGTTTAAAAAGTGATCTGTGGCTTCTCTCTGATGGTTAGATGTGAGTTAACAGATTTTTTTTTTCCTTATGTGAGCGCCGAAGGTGAGAATTTTTGGGCTAAGACCTGTGATCGATGGTACATTCTGTTATCTGTAATAACTACAGATTATTTGTATCTACAATACAGAAGTATTAAGATATCCCGTATACTGGTTTACCGACATCTTGATGACGTCATGGGTCAAAGCAGATGGGTGGTATCCCAGTCTACAGTTATGCCGCTTGCTGTGAAATGTCATTCTGAAAAAGTATCAGTAACAATGGAATAGTAAGTGCAAAGTAAAATTATGCAGGTATCTGCAAAAATTGGATTTGAGAAAAGAATTGTCTGAACAATTTGTCATGCTGTAAAAGGATTGAGCAAAAGTTCCTCTCCAATATCAATAATAGTCTGTAAGGAGCTTTCACGAGGAAAGGGGTGAGAGGAAGAATGTATATTGCCTTTGCTATGCTGCATAAAGACTTGTGTGTGCTAAACAACAAATACAAGGGATGGACAGAAAGTAATGACAATAATTTTTCTCTGAAATGACTACATGTTGACAAAATATGTACAAGAATAAAGACTGTTTGACTTACCCAAAGCACAGGCTCGCCGATAGACACAAAAAATACAAATGAAATCACATTGAAAACATTGAAGCTTTCGCAACCTAGTTGCTTCTTCAGGCAAAGTAGGGAAGGAGAGAGAAAAGGAAAGGTTGAGTGTTTTAACTCCACACCTTGAATATAATTTCTCCCCATACTTATGATCTTTTGCCAAATGTCAGGCATCTATTTCTGCAGATGTTCTGTGTTGGCCACTGTGGTGTGGATAATATCTTTGGTGTTGTACAGTTGGTTCCATCACAGTGGTTATTTCACTTTGGCAAAGAGACTGTAATCAAAGGGAGTCATGTCTGGTGAGTACAGTGGATGTTCCACAGTCTGCCATTGCCAGCGGTGCAAAAGGTCCTGGGCGGCGGTCTTGTCAAGCAGAATGATGGGTGCTGTTGAATGAAATGTTGTTACTTTGGCCCCAGTGCTGGACTACAAGTGCAGTGACATTTCATGGAACAGCGCCTCATCATTCTGCATGACAATGCCACACTGATGCTGCTGTTCAGGAGCTTGTACTCATCTGACATAGGGAGATTCTGGACATGCACCATACTCATGTGACATGAATCTCTGTTATTATGATCTATTTGCCAAAGTGAATGAACCACTGTGAGGAATCTGGTACAACACCAGAGGTGACATTATCCATTCCATATGTGAAATACAAGGTGTCTTTCATGAGTAATGTGATCAAATTCATAAAAACTCATTTACTGAATATATTTGTAAAAAGGATAAAAATGCAGCCCTCGGTCACAAAAATAAAGTTATTTAACCTGGTTTCGGCAATAACTACTAGCCTTCATCAGAAATTATAAATTAAAACAAGTCACATAATAAAAGTTACAACTCAGCTGTAAAGCTTATGTCACAAAGCTTAAAAATTTTTTTTAGAAAGAGCTAGCCACTGTGGGCTGCACTCCTACACGGAGGCATCAGACTGCATGTTTTCCTTTGACATTGGTTGCTGACAATAGCAGCTTTTTTCAAAATTTTATTATATTTGTACAAATAATCAAAAATTTTCAAATTAGTACCCTCTTGTGTCGATACACTTCTTGAGGCATTGTTTCCATACCTGGAAGACCTTTTCCGGACTGTCCTTTAGAGCTGATATAACATGCGCTTCGATGCTTTCAATCATGTCTCAATGTTTTCCTTTCATGACACCTTTTAAGCAAGGAAACAAAACAGTCATTGGGAGCCAGGTCAGAACTGTAGGGAGGCTGGGGAACCAATGGGGTGTTGTTCCTGGCTAGGAACTCGTTGACAATGAAAGTGCTGTGACCTGTGACTCGGCGCGTTGTTGTCGTGAAGTTTCCATGTGTCATTGATGTCACTTTGTCAGCGTTAGACGCTTCACGCCGGGCTCCAGTGCTTATGTTGGCAACAGATGAACAATGAAGTGTAGAATTGCGTTAATATTTTTCATGAGCTACAGAATAAATGTTATTGCTGCTTGTTTCACTTGCGGCAAAATTAATACTGTACCTGCTCTATGGTTGACAGGTTCTTGTATGTACCCTAGTCAGTTCAGAAAAAATAATTTCTGTTTTAATTGAAGTTGTCACAAAAAACACATTTATTGGTCATTTGAGTGAGAAGCGTCGTACAATTTAACCCAAAGTCATGGCGGACAATGCCTCTGATGTCAAAAAAGACAATGAGCATGGTTTTCAACCTGTACTAGCTCATGCATTCCTTCTTAGGTGACGATGTGGTCTGACCCTCTAAACTCTGCCTTTTTGTCTCAGGGTCGTACTCATTGCCAACATTTCTTGGCACCAAAGCGGTCGCATGTGCTTGTGTTCATGGGTCAACACTTTTGTGACGAGTTTGGCACACACTTTTCTCATGTTCAAATCTCCGGTCACAATGTGAAAAACAGTTTTTTTTCCCATGTTTAGAGTTTGTGCTATCAATTGCAGGCTCCGCCATCTGTCAGAGTTCAAACAATCACACACACGCATCACATTTTCTTCGACTTGTGAGATTAATGGTCGTCTACTGCGAGGTTCATCACTGATCTCCTCTCGGCCCTCCTTGAATGACTTGTGCCATCGAAAAACTTGTGATTTAGATAAGCAATCAGTCCCAAAGGCACGCTGAAGTAATGGAAATGTTTTGGTTGCGGACTTCCCAAGATTTACGCAAAATTTGATGACATGCCATTGCTCTATAGAACGATCCATTATGCCGTGTTGCACAAACTTAAAACTGGGTTGACGGAAACACACGTCCTGACTCCTCGGCAGCTTGCTGCTGAATAAGGCAAAGAGCATTTTTAAACTAACACCCCCCTTCCACTTAGCACTGTCGGTTACAACACACTGTGGTGTACTATAGCATCATTACTTATGCAACGCACCTTGTATGCCCGACATCAAAAGAAACATATGCGTAAATGGTATATTTTGCCTTCTGGAAATTTGGCAAAAGGTTGTAAATAATTGGAACTATTATTTTTAAGGTGAGCAACTATAGGAACTGCTGCAAATAACCATTTCTCCAGCACTTGTGTAAGTGCCAACAGCCATGCTGTAGTGGATGCTCAGGTGCCCATTAGATCACTGAAGTTAAGCACTATTGGGATTGTCTAGCACCATCTGGGACTGCCGAGTGCTATTGGCATGTGGCGGTGCACTCAGCTGTTGTGGAGTTACTTAACTGAGAAGTAGCGGCTCCAGTCTGCAAAACTGACACTATGGCCAGGAGCGTGGGGCACGTACCATGTCCCTCTCCATACCACATCCGGTGATGCCCTTCGGGCGGAGAATGACACGGTGGCCAGTTCGTACCCGTTGGGCCCTTTAGGCCTATCTAGGACAGTGTTTAGTATATCACTTGTATAAAGATAAACATTTGGAAAATTTAGTTAAGCTGTATGTGCCCAGAATAAGATGAGTAATATACACAGAAAAAAATTGGTGTTAGTAATTACTATACAAATGCCCTTAGTTTCTCAAATAAAAAAGTGCTAAAATTGACATAAAATAGTGGCAGTATTTTATTGATATTGACAACAACTGTTGAATGCTCTTTAAAGGCCCACTCACATAGAATTAGAGTAGTAGTCTTTTGCATTGAAATAAATAATTAATGCTGTTCTTGCTCTATGGTTTCTGGTTCCTCATTTGTACTCTTATCCAGTTAGATAATTAGGCCTAATTATCCTCATGAAGCAGCATTTTATTTTATACTGTACTTCCAATGCCAAAAGTAAAATTTAACTATGAAAACGTCTATGACAGAGACTGAGTGCAGTAGTAATACACTGGACTCACATTCAGGAGGACATCAGTTCAAACCTGCCTCCAACTCTCTTGATTGAGGTTTTCCATGATTTTCATAAATCACTCCAGACTAATGCTGGTAAGGTTCCTTTCAGAGGATGTTATTAATTTCCTTCCGCATCATTAACAAAAATAAATCTGCGTGTTTGCTCCAAGTGTAATTACCGCAAAGTCAATGAATGACCATGATGTCGACGGGATGCAAAATCTTAATATTCCTTCCTGTCTGTAACAGAAGGGGAACATATACGTGCTCACTGTAGAGAAGAAGCATGTAAAGATAATGGAATTGTATGCTGTGCTGAGGAATCATCTGAAAGTGCATCGCAATATTGTTTGTACTTCGTTTTTACTTTTATTTTGAGTTACTGAAGTTTGTCATTTACAAAAGAAGGCTATTCAGGAATAGTTGTTTGTTGCAAGCAAAATGTCTTTGGCACAAAGCAATTTACAATATTGGCTGCCACTGGGCAGTGAATTCTGTCAGTGGGGAAAGTTGAAAATTTTTGCTGGGCTGGGAATCAAATTGAAGTTTTCTGTTTACTAGACTGTTGCACTGATGATTACACTGCCACCTGGTCACAGTGATCACAACAACCAATTGCCTTCCATCAGGACCTATTTTTAACTTAAATGTACACTACTGATGTAGTGCCACAGCCCATTTTACTTGTGGCATTTCACCAGTTCCTGCAAGAGAGCAGGCCTGGTGGGCATCCACTCTGAAGAAAGCACGACTGGTGGTGTGTGTGGTTTTGGACATGTTCAAAGGAATGACACAAATTCTGATCCGCCAGCTATTATGAACAAAGACATCGATTTAATTCAGTGCCCAATGGAAGCCAGTGGTATAATTCCTTCATGTCATCATTCATAACAGCTGCAGGATCAAAATTTATGTCTCTAGTAACAGCTGCAGGATCAAAATTTGTGTCTCTAACTTGTCCAAAAGAATAGATTCCAAATAAATATACATTTTTTTAGGTTGGAGGAAATATATTTGGCATAATTTTATGACGAGATTCCACCCGTCTGCTTCGACCCATTATGTCATCAACATGTAGGAAAACTTGTATTTCAGTCATAGCCAACTGCAAATAATCAATGTTTCAATTGATTAGTGTTTTAATTAAATCACAGGGCTGGTTAAAATTTTACTTATAATTTGGGAGAAACATTGCATATCGCAGTTGTGGCCTACTATCGGTACGTTGCAGACACCTGAGCATCGCAGTGCCAGCATTGCTTGTTCACTCGCAACAATTTAAGCTGTACTCTTAGATTCCTGCCTTACCACATCCTTTAAAATTGTGATATATACCTAATCCTAAAAATATATTAAAGTACTTTTGTCAATCAGAATAGACATCCACAGTCTAGCTTGTCAAAAGTACTTTGCCTACACACCATGCTGATACCACGAGTCGAAGCAAATGGGTGGAATCACATCTTATAAATGACCCATATATTTTAGGACCAATTGTGGATGGACTCTTATTAATTCACACAGATATTCTCGGAGTATAAATATGGTATTACAGAAACCAAGTATATTATTGTATCATATCTAACTGGTAAGTATTGCAATAAGAGCTGTTTTGTGTATGTTGCTGTAACAATCTTTCCTTTTCATTCTAAAAAGTGGTTGGTGTGCTCAAGGGGGGGGAGGTGATCTATAAAATTTCTAAATCGCTTGCATTGAGAAATATTTTTCCTCCTGCCGACATCAAAACCGGTTGGTGTTTTGGTGTTCCTTATATTCTTTTTGTTGTTAAAGTTTTGTGGTGTATTACCAACAACATATGTAATAAACTACATAGGCAAATAATATTTTAGCAGACATTTTCCAGTAGGTTATTTGGTGACAATTTTTAGAGTTCCATGTGAAAACTGACTTGCGCTATTTCATTCCAGTCCTGCCTCACAGTGATGGCTGACAATTTATCCTCATAAAAACCCTTATGGACACCACTGGTCCTATTCTAGATATTTACTGCACAAAAATAGAGGATTTTCCTCTTTAATTAACTAAATAATTTTGAAAATAATGTATTTTTTATCAACGAGCCATAACTTAATCTGGTATTATTACTTTTTCTTTGGGTTTATTATTATTTGTTGTTGTTGCTGTTGTTGCAGTCTTCAGTCCACAGACTGGTTTGATGCAGCTCTCCACACTACCCTATCCTGTGCAAGTCTCTTCATCTGAGAATACATTCGGCAACCTACATCGTTTGAATCTGCTTACTATATTCGTCCCTCGGTCTCCCTCTACGACTTTTACCCCACACGCTTCCTTCTAATGCTAAGTTTGACAATTCCTTAATGTCTCAGAATGTGTCCAACCAATCTATCCCTAATCTTAGTCAGGATATGCCAGAAACTCCTTTTCTCCCCGATTCGGTTAAGCACCTCCTCATTAGTTATGTGATCTACCTATCTAATCGATAGATTGAATTTTAAAGGGGAAAAATTGTTTACATCTTGTAAACATGGCAAATATCCTACATGTATGCAAATAATCATTTCCAACTGTTTAAAAATGAAGTTGTTCCCAGCATATCTGCACACACACACACACATATATATATATGCCAGGTGAAGGAGCACAGGTAGTGCTAGTAACATAAATAAAATGCACACACATAAACGGTAGCTTTCGCAGCCTAGCTGCTGCTTCAGGCAGAAGGGAAGGAGAGGGAAAAGGAAATGATGAGGGTTTTAAGGGAGTGGGTAAGGAGCCATTCCAATCCCAGGAGAGGAAACACTTACCTTGGGGGAAAAAAAGGAGGGTAAACAAATACACACACACATACACAAACGCAGACATACTGTAGAAAGCAAAGAAGTTGGATAGAGATACCACTTGAGGCAGAGGCTCTGTCCAGAGAACAGAGGTAAAGATGTTAAAGATGGTGGGCGGGAATTTGTTTAGCGGAGGTTGAGAACAGGAGGGGAACGGGAGGAGAGAATAAGCTGAAGGGCAAGTTCCCATCTCCGGAGTTCTGAAAGGTTGGTGGCGGTGGGAAGTATCCAGATAACCCGGATGGTGTAACACTGTGCCAAGATGTGCTGGCCGTGCACCAAGGCGTGTTTCGCCACAGGGTGATCCTCATTATAGTTGACGAGATGTAGTGTGAGCTATGACGTCAGGATGCGCAGTGGGCCTGAGCCGGTTTAGTGTAGTGGGGGAAGGCGCGGGCGCATACCTGCAGTGACCGCCGCACAGTTCACTTCGCGCGTTTCACTGCAGTCCGAAAACATCGAGTCGACTGTGTTAGACTGCCCAGCTGCGTGCCAGGCAGAGCCAAAGAAAAGAGGAAAATACAATTTTCCGATTGTCACGTTGTAAAAAATTTGGACGGTATATAAGACAACCCCACATCGTTTTATCAATTAATTTTTTCCTGTCAAGCTTTGGTTTGCCTATAAAAAAAAAGAAAATGTCTACTTTTCATTCCGCGCGAGTTTTTAGTTTCGTAATGCTTCACACTCGAATCTGATGAAAGTATATGGTTAAAAAATCTGATTTTTTTGACACCTGGTAGTAAAACATCCCAGCTTTCTAATAAATCATTCACCTTTTCATTATTCATAACAGTCGTTTTCAAATGACGCTATTTGTCAGGTGTGTCCGCGTGATTTACAAATCGTGTATTGGAAAAGTTGGATAGCGGGCAGCTTACTGTTCGGTGCATTTTAGACCATACATTGCAGGGAGTGAAATGGAGCTAAAAGTACAGAAAAGTTTTTGAAATATTAGTCGCACTGATATCTACCTCCTTTCACAAGTAATTGCAAGTTATCTGAGCGGCGTCACGCCGCGATCACAAGCCTTCGATCTCGGTGGATGTTGGGAGTAGTGTGAATTACTGCGGACCGAAAAAATGTATTGATGGCCACGTGTGTCGGTCCTTCGTTATGTGTTGACTATCCGCAACATGAAAAACAAGTATAAAAGTGGCGACCGATTACTACTGACAGTAATCTTCTATGGTTTTACATTAGGTCATATAAGAGGCATACAACTGATTTCTTGTCCACATTATACAATTAATGGAATATATATTTCGTGTTTGGTACTAGAAGGGAAGAATAAGTTAAAGTTAACTGCGACTTTGGTGTTGATGCACTGCAATAAAATTTTCTGACAATATACTTTATGGCTTTCTAGATGGAAATGATGAAAGGAAAAAAAAATTATATTGAAATTTATAGCTACATCTATGCCTAAGTCATATATAGTCATGTTATTAAAATCATATGTTTGTAAATCTATGGGACTTAACTGCCTGGTTATTAGCCCGTAGCTTACAGATTACACAAACTAAGTTAAACTAACCTAAGGACAACCGACACATCCACGCCTGAAGGGTGACTCGAACCTCCAACGGCGAACGACCGCGTGCTCCGCAGCACGGTGTCAATTTATTGTTATCGCTTTTGTACCTCTCAGAAAATGTGGTACCACAAGGTAAAAATCATTGTACGTTCAAACAAACGTTCAAATGTTTGTTAAGCTTACGGGACTTAACTGTGGGGTCATCAGTCCATAAACTTACAAACTACTTATGAACTAGCTTGAACTAAAGACGGCACAAACATCCATGTCCGAGGGGGGATTCGAACCCCCGACAGGGGACCGGCCTCGCGCATTGTAGCATCGCGCCTCAATGCGCTCGGCAGCTCCGCCGCGGCATAATCATTGTATACAGTTTGTCCCACATAAAAGGAATAACACTCGCGCCCGAGATTAAAGTATGAACGAACTAAATAAAAAAGGACTAGATAAAAGTAACATTAGAAACATATAGTTACCTTATTATAAGGGATGTTGCAAGTGGTGGCATACATGAGGTTTACCGGTTTTATGTGGAACACACTTACTGTATTTCAACCCATCTCCACTTTCAAAGAACTCTACACAGGTCTCAGAATTTTATTGCCGGGGCGGAGCGGCCGAGCGCATTCAGGCGCTATGCTCCGATGCGCGAGACCGTTCCCCGTCGGGGGTTCGAATCCCCCCTCGGGGATGGATGTTTGTATTGTCTTTAGTATGTTAGTTCATAAGTAGTTTGTAAGTTTAGGGACTGATGACCTCACAGTTAAGTTCCATAAGCTTTACAAACATATGAACATTTGAAGAACTTTATTATTTATTTGGTTAAGACGCTGTCTTCGAGGAACTGCGTCACTACTAACATTTCTCTAAATCATCTGTTGACAATTTTGTCAAAATGGTACATCGATTTTTTTTATTTTATTTATTTATTTATTTATTTTAACTGAAAGAAAAATGCGCTGATTTAGTTTAGCCTACAACACTACAGATCAGGTCAGTACAGGATTAAAGACATGTTCCACTTTGTTTCTTGTTGTGTTTTGTTTTTTGCTTTTTCGTGGGCTAGTCAAATCAAATGTTTGTATAGTCTATGGGACTTAACTATGGGATCATCAGTCCGTGGGCTAGTCCCAAGCAACAAGGTATCCTTACCCACTGTTAGCTGGAGATAGAAGGAAACACGATGGTGACCAAAACTTGTTCACTGCCGTCTACTTAGAGCCAGCTAACAGTTCATTGATTTTGTTGTTTTATTTCTATTGTTCTCACACTGTAGTGACCCATCGGATTTTAAGCACATAAGAAACAGGTGGAAATGGACTCATCCCATGAATTTAGGAGAGTTTCTCCTTACGAGAGCAGCTAAAAAAAGCTTATCTAATTTTTTTAAATCCATTTTACAGAATGAATAGTAATACAAGAAATAAGCAGCATATATTTTCACATGTGTTATTTAAAAGAAAGCTATCATGCAGAGAGACTTATATTGAATACAGGCTGGAGACGTGAGATACTTGTGCTGAAGAAGCAATATCATAGCCCAATCGGCTCCCGCCGAAAATCTTAAACATTCCGAATGTCATCGGCTCGGCTGAAACGGAGTCGTCTCGGCCCGGCCGGCAGTGTGAACAAGTGCAATTGACAACAATTTGTTTAATGGCTCAGCTCGGCCCGGCCGGCAATGTGAAGACGGCCTTAGTGATGATAACAGCAGCAGAAAAATCCTCCATAGTCAGATCCGTGAAATTAATTAGAAAGTGTTCAGTCGCGTGTTGCTGCAGCTACAGGTGTCTCAGTAGGTGATTTGAAACGCATTGTGAGTGAAGGTCTTAGGGTTGACCAGCAAGCAGGAACCTTTACAACGACGAATAAGAAACGTTCTAGTCAAAATGTGAAAATTGAAATGGATGATTTCGTCAAATGCGTAGTTCGTGGAACGATTTATAGTTTCCATGAAACGAATGGAGAACGACCAACAGAGAGATTTTTCGGGCAGTATCTGGGCGCTACATAAAATAATTACTGATTTGTGATATAGATGGATAAAAACAGGAATTAAGTGGAAGTTATTAACTGAAAAGAAAGACATTCACGAAAAGCGATTACAGTTTTTTACGGGCTATAGAGAATTATAGAAATAGTGGGAGGCCTATTATATATGTCGATGAGAGATTCATTCGTCACATTATTTATTCATGGGTGGTTCCTGAGAAAATCATGAAAAACTTGTGTGCAGATGGCTTAGTTGTCAGCGTGACTGTCTAGTTAGCCTAAAACGCGGTAAAGCTCAAATTTTCATGTTTTCCATTTTCAAAGCCCAGTGGCAGATAAAGTCGGAAATTCCATAGTGTGTTGTTTTAATAAAGTCTGACTTCACAATTACTTTGAAATTTGATGCCAACTGTTTGAATTTTTAATCTTTTCTTAATACTATTTTACGATCGTAATAGGTTGGCTCTTAAAATCAAATTCCAAGTAACAGTCGGAATGTAGAAATTAAATCTGTCAGTGGGAGCTGATCTGTAAGAAGTAACATTTTATTTATACAATTTACTTCTAGCTGTCAACAATTTATAAAATCCAGACATTCTACAATTTTTCCAGATATTTTACTCTTAGAATCTGACAAGTCTAATTGTACTGTACATGCAAAATCTACAGTAGTGACTTCGAACAAATTGTGACGCTCCTATTTTTCTAGTTTAGGATAAGCAAAAAAAATTGCGACTGATCAGTCTTGACTCGATCGGCCAATTGCTGATACGAATTATGTATTTTTCCGTTCTACAGAATGGGGCAATGACTAAAAAGATTCTTCTAAAAATAAAGGCAAGAATTGAAAAGATAGCTTTCATAGTCAGCGACCATATAACTCCACAATGGATACTCTCAAAACAAAGAAATGAGTTGTGACGAAATTGCCGTCGGCTTCCCTCGCTCGCCTTGCCCGCCCTGCCGCTGCGTCGCAGCCCCGCACTTTTCTCGGATGCCTTGCGCCGGCCCTGGCCCAGATATTTAGGACGGACAGCACTTACGGCGCGCACCCTCCCTCCCACTAGTGCATCACCACTTGTGGCCGTTCCCTTCCCCTTACGCGCAGTTCGTAGCTCTTCCTAAATCTCGTCGATTATACCAACAAACACCGTCTGCCTTTGACCTTTCACGAGAATGGACAGTTTGTTGCTGGTCATTCCCACATAGAACGCTTCACAGTGCAGGCATGTCAGTTGGTAAATCATGTGGGTACTATCGCAAATGGCTCTGCCATTGATCGTGTACACGCTCCGGGTTACTGGATTGGAGTAAGTGGTGGTGGAAGGGTGCATAGGGCAGGTTTTACAACGGGGGCAGTTACAAGCGTAGGAGCCAGAAGGTAGGGAAGGTGGTTTGAGGATTTCATAGGGATGGAATAGGAGGTTACGGAGATTAGGTGGGCGGCGGAAAGACACTCTTGGTGGTGTGGGAAGGATGTCATGAAGGATGGATCTCATTTAGGGGCAGGATTTAAGGAAGTCGTATCCTTGCTGGAGAGCCACATTCAGAGTCTGCTCCAGTTCCGGAAAGTATCCAGTGCCAAGAGGGGCACTTCTATTGAAGGTTCTAAATTTGGTGGGGTGAGGAAGTGGCTCTCGCAGTTTGCTTCTGTACCAGATCAGAGGATAACTGTGGGATGTGAAAGCTGTTATTAGGTTATTGGTGTACTGGTTCAGAGATTCGGCTGGAGCAGACTCGTTTGTCACAAAGACCTAAGCTGTAGGGAAGGGAACGTTTAATATGGAATGGATGGCAGCTGTCAGAATGGAGGTACTGTTGTTTATTGGTAGGTTTGTTGTGGACTGATGTGTGAAGTTGTTCTTCACTGTTAGTCCAGATCATGAAGATGTCATCAATGAATCTGTACCAAACTTTGGGTTGACAGGCTTGGGTATCCAGGAAGGCTTCCTCTAAGCGTCCCATAAGTAAGTTTGCGTACGAGGGGGCCACCTGCTTCCCATGGCTGTTCCCTTTAGTTGTTGGTATGTCTGGCCCTCAAAGTTGAAGTAGTTGTGGGTTAGGATGAAGCTGGCTATGGTATTAAGAAAAGAGGTTTTAGGTAGGGAAGTGGGTGGTCGGCGTGAAAGGAAATACTCCATCGCAGCGAGGCCCTGGGCATATGGGATATTTGTGTATAAGGAAGTGGCATCAATGGTTACAAGGATGGTTTCGGGGGTAACAGGCTGGGTAAGGATTTCAGGCGATCGAGGAAGTGGTTGTTTTCTTTGATGAAGGATGGGAGATTGCACATGATGTGTTGAAGGTGTTGGTCTGTGTAGGCAGAGATTCGTTCTGTGGGGGCTTGGTAACCGGCCACAATAGGCCGGAGTGGATGATTAGGTTTGTGAATCTTAGGAAGTAGGTAGAAGGTAGGGTGCGGGTTGTCGGTGGGGTCATGAGTTTGATTGACTCCTTAGGGGGCCTAAGGATCTGAGAATTCCCTGAAGCTCTGCCTGGACATCAGGAATGGGGTCATCTTGACAGACTTTGTAGGTAGTGTTGTTTGAAAGCAGATGCAGTCCCTCAGCCACATACTCCCACCGATCAAGTACCACAGTTGTGGATCCCTTGTCGGCGGGGAGAATGATGATGGAATGGTCAGTCTTCAGATCACGGATAGCTCGGGATTCAGCTGCGGTAATGTTGGGAGTAGGATTAAGGTTTTTCAGGAAGGACTGAGAAGTAAGGTTGGAAGTAAGGAATTCCTGGAAGGTTTGAAGGGGGTGATTTTGAGGAAGAGCGGGTGGGTCTCGCTGTGATGGAGGACGGAACTGTTCCAGGCAGGGTTCAATTTGAACGATGTCTTGGGAAACTGGATCATCAGGAGTAGGATTATTTTTCATGGCAAAGTGATATCTCCAGCCAAGGCTAAGAGTGTAGGATAGTAGGTCTTTGACAAGGGCTGTTTGGTTGAATTTGGGAGTGGAACTAAAGGTGAGGCCTTTGGATAGGGCGGAGGTTTCAGATTGGCAGAGAGGTTTAGAGGAGAGGTTGACTACTGAATTGGGTTGTTGTGGTTCAGGATTGTGTGGATTAGGATTGTGAGGTTTGGGGGGAGGGGGAGTAGAGCTGGAAGTGGGAGATTGAGTAGATGGGAGAGACTGGGTTTCTGTGCAATAAGAGGAACTTGAGGTTTATTGGAGAGGTTGTTGAGGGAGAGTGTATTGCCTTTCCGGAGGTGGGTGACCAGGAGTTTGGATAGCTTTTTGAGGGTGGCATGCTGTTCCAATTTGCGGTTGGCCTGTAGAAGGATGTTCTGAACTCTAGGTGTGGATGTGGGAGTGGAAAAGTTGAGGATTTTGATCTCTTAGCAACAAATAATCCTGAGCTCATAACGAGCATCAAAACGGATATAGGTATTAGTGAACACAGAGCTGTCGTAGCGAAATTGAATATCGAAAGTTCCAAAGTTACCAAAAATAAACGCAAAGTATATTTGTTCAGGAAAGCAGATAGAAACAAAATACATTGCTTCTTGAAAGACAGCTTCCACTCGTTTCTAACTCTAAACGTAGGTGTAGACCAGATGTGGCTCAAATTCAAAGAAGTGGTATCGACCGCAATTGACAGTTTTATACCAAATAAATTAATAAAGAAGGAGGCGATCCCCATTGGTACACAAAACAGGTCAGGACACTGTTGCAAAAGCAAAGGAAAAGACATACTAAATTTAAACGAACACAAAATCCCCAGGATTGGCGATCGTACTCAGAAGTTCGAAAATTAGCGAGGATTACAATGCGAGATGCATACAATATTTATCTCAACGAAACTCTTTCTCGAAATTTGACTGAAAACCCAAAGAGATTTTGGTCATATGTTAAATATACTCGGGGCAAATCACAAACAATACTTTCACTACGTCATAGTAATGGCGATCCTGCCGATGACAGCGCTACTAAAGCAGACTTACTAAACATAGCTTTTAGGAACTCATTCACCAAAGAAGACGAAACCAATATTCCAGATTTCGAATTACGAACAGATGCCATAATGAGTAGCGTAGAAGTAGATATCATCGGAGTAGTGCAGCAACTAAAATCACTTAACAAGAACAAGTCCTCTGATCCGGATTGTATACCCATTAGATTTCTATCTGATTATGCTGAAGCGATAGCTCCTTACTTAAGTCATATACAACCGCTCTCTCATAGAAAGATCTGTACCAAAAGATTGGAAAGTTGCCCAGGTCACACCTATATTCAAGAAAGGCAGTAGGAGTAACCCACTAAACTACAGGCCTATTTCATTGACGTCAATTTGCAGCAGGGTTTTGGAACATATCCTGTATTCAAATATTATGAATTATCTCTAACAGAACGATCTATTGACCAAAGGTAAACACGGAGTTAGAAAATATCGTTCATCCGAAACACAACTAGCTCTTTATTCACACGAAGTGATGGGTGCTATCGACAAAGGTTTGCAAATCGTTTCCGTATTTCTTGAAAGCTTTTGATACCGTACCTAACAAACGGCTTTAATCAAATTGCGTGGTTATGGTATATCGCCCCAAATATGCGATTGGATAGGGGATTTCTTGTCAGAGAGGACACAGTTCGTAGTAATCGATGGCATGGCATCGACTAATACAGAGGTGATATCGGGCTTCCACAGGGTAGTGTTATTGGTCCTCTGCTGTTCCTTATTTACATAAACGATTTTGGGGAAAATCTAAGTAGCTCTCTCAGGTTGTTTGCAGAGGACACCATCATTTACCGTCTAGTAAAATCATCTGAAGATCAAAACTAACTGCAGAACGATCTGAATAAGATATCAGTATGGTGTAAAAATTGGCAATTGACTCTAAATAATGAGAAGTGTGAAGTCGTCCACATGAGTACGAAAAGAAATCCATTGTTTACAAGATAAATCAATCAAATGTGAAGGCCGTAAACTCCACAAAATACCTAGGAATAACTATTACTTCAGACTTAAATTGGAAAGAACACGTAGATAATATAGTGGGAAAGGCGAACCAGAGACTGCGTTTTATTGGCAGAACCCTTAAAAGATGCAACAGAACTACAAAAGAAACTGCATACACTACGCTTGTCCGTCCGTTTTTGGAGTATTGCAGCCCAGTGTTGGATCCTTATCAGGTGGGTTTGACGGAGGACATCGAAAGAAGGGCAGCTCGTTTCGTATTGTCACGATACAGGGGAGACAGCGTTACGGAAATAATGCAGGATCTGGCATGGGAATCATTACAACAACGGCGCTTATCACTGTGGCGTGGGCTACTTGCAAAACTCCAATCGCCAACATTCTCCTCCGAATGCGAAAATATATCGTTGACTCCCACTTGCAAAGGTAGAAATGATCATCAGAATAAAATACGAGCAATCAGAGCTCGAACAGAGAGATTCAGGTGTTCTTTCTTCCCGCGCACTATTCGAGAATGGAATGGGAAATAAATAGTATAATTGTGTTTCGATGAACCCTCTGCCAGCCACTTAAATGTGATTTGCAGAGTATCCTATGTAGATGTAGATAAGAGTTGACGGGTATGTTCATTGGCGGAGTTAAGGTATAGATTAATGATCAGGTGGGTGAGGACAGTGGATTGTTCTGTTTGGAAATGGTATAAGGCAGGATGAAAGGATGGGTTACAGCCAGAGATGGGAACTTTTAGTGTGAGGCCCTTGGGGGTGATGCCAAATGTTGAACAAGCCGAATGAATAGAATGTATGACCTCAATCTGGCTAGGACTCTGCAGCGGAGTGTGCGCTGATATGAAACTAGTCTTGCTAGTCTTGCCAGTTCCAGCACACAATTTTAATCTGCCAGGAAGTTTCATATCAGCACACACTCCGCTGCAGAGTGAAAGATTCATTCTGGAAACATCCCTTAGCCTGTGGTGGAAGGGTGCATAGAGCAGGTTTTACAATGGGGGCAGTTTCATGGGTAGGAGCCAGAGGGTAGGGAAGGTGGTTTGGGGGTTTCATAGGGATGGACTAGGAGGTTACGAAGGTTAGGTGGGCGGCGGAAAGACACTCTCAGTGGAATGGGAAGGATGTCATTAAGGATGGAATATCCTAATACGAATATTAAGACGAAAAATTCCTAGCAGGAAAAATTATATATATAGAGGAAAAATTCCTAACAGGAAAAATATATGTAAAAAATAGATGAAGTTACTTACCAGGCGAAGGGGCACAGGCAGTGATAGCAACAAATAAACACACAGACACACACACACACACACACACACACACACACACACACACAAACGCAAGCTTTCGCAGCCTAGCTGCTTCGTCAGGCAGAAGGGAAGGAGAGGGAAAAGGAAATGATGAGGGTTTTAAGGGAGTGGATAAGGAGTCATTCCAATCCCGGGACAGGAAAGACTTACCTTGGGGGAAAAAAGGAGGGTAAACAAATACACACACACCCACACATTTACACAGACGCAAGTACACTTAGGCAGACATACTGTAGAAAGCAAAGAAGTTAGAAGTTAGACTATATATATATATATATATAAATTATAGAGGGAAACTTTCTCGGTGGGATAAACAAAAATAAAAATAAAAATAGAAAACAGATGACTTACCAAAAGGACCGGCTCGTCGATAGAAACAAATAAAATAAAATAAATAAAATCACACACACACACACATACAAGCTTTCGCAGCCTAGCTGTTTCGTCAGGCAGAAGGGAAGGAGAGGGAAAAGGAAATGATGAGGGTTTCAAGGGAGTGGATAAGGAGTCATTCCAATCCCGGGACAGGAAAGACTTACCTTGGGGGGGAAAAAAAGAGGGTAAACAAAAACACACACACCCACACATTTACACAGACGCAAGTAAGTGTACTTGCCTAAGTGTACTTGCGTCTGTGTAAATGTGTGGGTGTGTGTGTTTTTGTTTACCCTCTTTTTTTCCCCCCAAGGTAAGTCTTTCCTGTCCCGGGATTGGAATGACTCCTTATCCACTCCCTTGAAACCCTCATCATTTCCTTTTCCCTCTCCTTCCCTTCTGCCTGACGAAGCAGCTAGGCTGCGAATGCTTGTATGTGTGTGATTTTATTTATTTTATTTTATTTGTTTCTATCGACGAGCCGGTCCTTTTGGTAAGTCATCTGTTTTCTCTCTCTCTCTCTCTCTCTCTCTCTCTCTCTCTCTCTCTCATAGGTATAAAATAAAGATTTTTGACTTACCTAAAGTACAGGCTCATCGACAGAAACACCAAACACACACACACAAACACACAAACACACAAACATTCGAGCTGTCGCCACCAGTGGTGGCTTCTTCGGGAAAAAGAGGAAGGAAGGAGAAGAGAAAGGGAAGGATAGGGGTTTTAAGGAAGTGGAAAAGGAGCCATTCCAATCCCAGGAGTGGAAGGACTTACCTTAGGGGACAAAAAGGAAGGTAAACAAATACACACACACTCACACATATCCACTTCCAAGCACACCTAGGCAGACATTTTCTAAATGTCTGCCTAGGTGTGCTTGGATGTGGATATGTGTGAGTGTATATATATATATATATATATACACACACAAAGAAATAAAATATGTTATGTAGACATGTGTCCGGAAACGCTTAATTTTCATGTTAGAGCTCATTTTAGTATTTACGCACTGGGCTTCATTCCAATGTGATCAAATTGTAAATTTTCACAATCAGCATGTGTGGGCTGACGAGAATCCGCATGCAATTGTGCAATCATGTCATCAACACAGATTTTCTGTCAATGTTTGGGCGGGAATTGTTGGTGATTTCTTGATTGGGCCTCATGTTCTTCCACCTACGCTCACTGGAGCATGTTAACATGATTTCATTCAGGATACTCTACCTGCGCTGCTAGAAAATGTGTCTACACAAGTATGACACAACATGTGGTTCATGCATGATGGAGCTCCTGCACATTTCAGTCGATGTGTTCGTATGCTTTTAGCACTTTAGGTTGTTTGGTGGGAACATTCGAACCTTGGAATTGACTGCTTGCTACTTCCTCCCCATGGAGAAGTGGCGATCATGCACCTCACCTGTACTTTTGCTGCTGCCTGACTGTGGATGGCATCGAACTCCGTCTCTTCTAGCAGGGTTTCAGTGCTATGGAACCTTACTAATAGGACAGCAGTGGAGGAGTTACAGACAAAGTAAGCAAACAGCTTTATTCGGTATAACTGTCTGTATTGTTCTTTTGAGCAAGAAGAATGTGAGGTAGCCTGTTAATATGAAATAATAATAATAATAATAATAATAATAATAAGTCTCGCTGCAGGATCAAAACACTATGAAAGACAATTCAGTAAACTCATTCAAACTCGAATAGTCCAACCCCTAGCAGAGAGAGAGTGCATTGAGAAACATTACGTATCTTTGAAAGTTAACGGAAACAGCCCAGGCAGGGGCAACGGCTACAGTCCTAACGGTAACCTCACATACACTTTCTCCCATTGCTTGGCGAACACATTTCCTCGTCCCAGCGGAAACATAACCGATAAAAATAGCGGACGACTGCTGGCTCAACTAGCACTGGCGTAGAACTGTGCAACACTGACGTCGGGAGTGTCTCCCGTCAGTTTTATGTCCGTCACTCCAGGACACTGTATTGCTCCGCCGAGGACAAGAGGGGCTCCGCAGCCAACCTGACAACGCGCCTTATGCGCCCTTCCCCCGGCCCGCGCGGCAAGGGTCAGCGCACTGGGTGGTTGGGACACTTGGAATAGCGCTTCTTCCGCCAAGCGGCGCGAAGGCATGTGTCCCTCTGCCGTTGGTTAGGAAGAAGCAAATTTAAACTAACGGCCAAACGGGGCTTTCAAGAGTACGCCATATTGCTTCATTTCTGTATTAATTAAATGGGACATGTCAAAATTATAAATCCTCCAACAGTAGGGAGTCAAGGTGTCAGCCAAGCCTGTGGAGGTTCTTAATTGTCAGGGAAAATTCACTTTATGTAATTAAATTGGCAATTACATTGTGCTACTTGTAAAGTACTGGGCTGATCAGCCAGCAACCTTCTAATTGTAATTTCATGTAAGGGCCGATTCTGCTGTCAAAATCACGGAATTAATTTTATTAGGGCACTCTCCCTTTGTCACAGGGTGGGACTATCTGTCATGTGCATCTGCCTTCCTTCAGCAGTTAGGTAGCCCAAGATATTGGTGCTACACGCTTCTCAACAACAGATTCGGTGACTGATGGATCGACAGAGGCGGACCAATTCCTTGGCCTCCACACTCTCCTGACCTCAACCCTTTTGACTTTTATTTATGGGGGCATTTGAAAGCTCTTGTCTATGCAACCCCGGTATGAAATGCAGAGACTCTTCGTGCTGGTATTGTGGATGGCTGTGATACAATACGCCATTCACCAGGGCTGCATCGACGCATCAGGGATTCCATGCAACGGAGGGTGGATGGATGCATGTATCCTTGCTAATGGACGACATTTTGAACATTTCCTGTAACAAAGTGTTTGAAGTCACGCTGGTATGTTCTGTTGCTGTGTGTTTCCATTCCATGATTAATGTGATTTGAAGAGATGTAATAACTTGAGCTCTAACATGGAAATTAAGCATTTCCGGACACATGTCCACATAACATATTTTCTTCCTTTGTGTGTGAGGAATGTTTCCTGAAAGTTTGGCCGTATCTTTTTGTAACACCAACTATCTTGTCCACCCAAAATATCTCTGGAACAATAACAGCTATTGGAAAACAACTTTCACCAGTATCAATGTACGACTGGGGCCCATGGATGTACATATTTGGAAACATTCTAAAACGAAAGCAAATGTGCTTTTTAACACAAACTTATGTTTTATTAAATGGACACCCTATATTTTTTCTTCAGCAACCCATAGCATGACAAATCACATAAACAATGGAATATTGCGATGCAATCAACACCAATTACATCCTGAGATATTGCGAAATGCGCGGCTAGCGCACGTCTTGAGACTCAGGCGAGAACCCCATGTTGATCAGGATGTGCGCTGGCCACACGTTTCGCGTATTTCAAGCGTCAACTTTGTGTCGCAATATCTTGGGATGTAATTGGAATATTGCGATGCAATCAACGCCATTGTTTATGTGATTTGTCATGCTATGGATTGCTGAAGAAAAAATATAAGGTGTCCATTTAAAAAAAACATAAGTTTGTGTTAAAAAGCACATTTGCTTTCGTTTTAGAATGTTTCCAAATATGTACATTCATGGTCCCTACCCGTACATTGATTGTTTGACTCACCCAAAGCACAGGCTCGCCGATAGAAATAAAAAACACAAATAAAAACACACAGACATTCAAGCTTTTGCCACTGCTGACAGCTTCTTCAGGAAAAAGAGAAAGGAAGGAGAGGAAAAGGGATGGATACGGGTTTTAAGGAAGTGGTAAAGGAGTCATTTCAATCCCAGGAGTGGAAGGACGTACTTTAGGGGAAAAAAAGGGAAGGTAAACAAATACACATATCCACACGCAAACACACACACACACACACACACACACACACTCTGTGTGTGTGTGTGAGAGAGAGAGAGAGAGAGAGAGAGAGAGAGAGAGAGAGAGAGAGAGAGATGTGAAATTGACCTACATTCCAGTAATTTGTACCTGAATGTTGACGGTTTTATTTGGCGTGTAACCTTTGCCTGGATTTCAGCTGTTGCCTTTTGTGATTCATTATAGCCAATGATTTCTTGTTTGAACCACAAACTGTCAGTACCCCAACAGTGGAAAAGCCAGTTTGTAATTCAACAAAATAATGAGGATAGCTTTCAACACATTGGAAAGATGTACGTCAAGTTATGATGGGCACATAAAAAGTCACTCATACATGCATAACTTCATCTTTCATCTGTTAGCCTTCGTCAGAAAAAAAAACACCATTCATACAATCATACAGACACACAACTGTCATCTCTAGCTGGTGCATTCCAAGTCACGATCTGCTGTGGGTGATAGTAGGGTTGGGTTGGGGGAGGAGGGGGGGAGCGGAAGCTTGCAAGGCAGTGGTAAGGATGATTTCAGCATGACCTTGAAAGTATGTAGGTACTAATGGATGGAGAGAGATTCAGCTCAGGTATGAAGTGGGGAGGCGGAGGAGGGGAAGGAAGCAAACAACAAACACACATACACTCACGCAGCACACATAATGGGAGCGGTGTAGTATAGAGGGAGCAGGAACTGTTGGCTGTGGGGAATAAAGAGGTTATTGTTGGTTGAGGCCTGTATAATTTTAGGATCAGAGAATGTACTCTAAGGATAACTCCCTTCTGTGTAGTTCAGAAAAGTTGGTAGTGGGAAGTAGCATCCAGAAGGCCATTGAAATCAAACATATGCTCAGGTGTATGTTGTGACCGCAGTTTGGTGGTAGCCATCCATCCTATTGGACAGCTGGTTAGTAGTCATACCAATATAAAAAGCTGTGCATTGATCGCAGCAGTTTGTAAATTACCTGGCTGGTTTCACAGGTGGCCTGGCATTTGATTGGCTGGGAGGAGCCTGTGACAGTATTGGAATAGGAAGTGCTGGGTGGTTGGAGTGGGCAGGTCTTGCAAAAGGATCTTCCACAAGGATAGGATTCCTTGTGTTGGGGTCTGTGGTTTGGGGGTGGTACGGGCTGGACTGGGATCTTATGAAGGTTGCCTGGGTGACAGAACTCCACTATAAAAGGTGTGGGGAGGATCTTGGATCTAAACATGATGACAGAAAATAAAAACTTTGGCTACTTTCCTGGATGTTAACCTCCATGTCAGTGATGGCTCCATCCACTTCTGTCCACAATAAACCCACCAACCACCAACACTTTGACAGTTGTCATCCATTCCACATTAATAAATCCCCCCCCCCCCTCCTTACAGCCTAGCTGCCCATGGATGGCATATCTGCAGAGACTCCCTTTCTCAATGTGCTGAAGGTCTTACAGACCTATGGCCAGTTTCTGAAACAGTAGTTACCTGTCCCGTTATAGTTATCTGTGGGTTACCTGAATGTTAAGTACAAAATGGGTTTCTGAGACAACAGTTACCGTCACAGCTGTAGTTACCTGTCCGTTAAAGATAAATGTGCATTCCCCTGGGGTTACCTACAGGTTAACGTTAGTTTTAACTACATCCGCTACGTAGCTCTAGTGGGCTTCCAAATGCAAGTCCAGAAGTTATTTAACAGTAATTTATTTATTTTTTTTATTTTATTTTATTTATTTATTTATTAATTTTTTATTTTTTGTGACTGTGTTCCGTATAATTTTCATACAATTTTAAAATTTTTGAATATGAAGAATAGAAATTCTTTCATCACCGCCGTCTTCTTCTTCTGCTTCGGACAGTCGTCCAGGAGAAGAAAACTTAGCTGTACTCGGCGCTGTTGAAAGACCACGACGCATTTTTTGTATTAGATGACAACCATTTGATCTGTGTAATGAGAGCGAATTTAATATGCATTTCAGAATTTTAAAAAAATCTGACCAATGACATTGCTGGGGTCAAACGAGAAAAAAAGCGGAAAAGAACATTCTAGGCTAAATTTTACATTGCGCTCGGCGGTCGCGAGAGATAATGTTGACAACAGGTGACATAGACATTAGCTGCATCTCCCTCGCTATTGGTCAGGTGACATCTCGACACTGAGCAACATTTGCCAACATTATCTCTCACGATCGCCGATCTGGGTGTAAAATTTTATCACATCCGAATCACAAAGCCATGCCCTCATAATAAAACTTTCAATTAAGCATAAAGATACTTCCCTTTGCAAATAGTGTTCTGCCATGCAATTGCCATTACGATCAATCAATGTTTCAAGTGATTAGTGTTTCCTTATTATTATTACAACATGGGGCTGTGGTACGTGGGTGGATGGACGTAAATTGACCAGTCTGTGTTGTGAAAAGTAATTTCACATCGACAGAACAATGGGAAGAACTTAAATTCATAAAAATATACATTGACCACAGAAATAATATATATGTTAACCCTGTCTTCATTGTTGTTTGTCCTGTTTTTCTTTTTAAAAAGAATACAGCTCTCTAAGTTGCCTTACCGTTTTCTCTCCTGTCTGTTTAAGGAATTGTACAGTTTTGTGACATCTTCCAAGGCGTGTTGTTTTTCCAAAATAGTCAAACCATCTGCCTTTCCATTTACTATAACTACTTTCCTTTCTAAAATCAGGTTGGTCGAAAGATTTTTCTCAAATAGAGTTAAATTTTTTCCTCGCTTGTCGCCCATTGCCTTTGAAAACAGAAAACTCGTAACAGCTATACAAACTAAGATGCATCTTCGATTTCACTTAATAATTGATAAAATTTGAGTAACTGAGATTTTCTTTAGTAGTGCCATCTTTTATCTGTTGAGACATACTATCTGCTTCGACAGAAGGCGTAGTTACCTCATAGTTAACTAACGGTGGTTGAAGTCAGCTACGGGAAACCCAAGGAAGTTATCTGGCAGGTTAAACTATAACATGACGGTAGCTAATGGCACAGTAACTATAGTTTTCTAGAAACCAGGCACTAGTGCACAAACAGATTTTCTGTGCCATATACTCATGCACCGCAAATCCTTCATCCAACACCAAAACCAATCACAAAAGTGTCCTCCCCTCTTCACTCATTACTACACTGGGCTGAAACAAATAAACTGTATCCTTTGACAAGGTTTTGATTTTCTGTCCTTGTGTCCTGAAATGATGGACATCAATCTATAGTTTTTTAATGCCGTTCCTGATAACCCGTCATTTTCAAAAACTCGGCCAACCTTTTGTCCACATTAGACAGTGTTTTCAGGACTCTACTGTACAATCTTTCAGATTCTGAAGGAGGCATGGATAAAATATAGGGAACATAAAGTTATGTACAACTTCTACAAAAACCACACATCAGTTAAAAGAATCGAATGGCATGAAAGGGATACAATATGTGGGAAGGGAGTAAGACAGGGTTTTAGCCTTTTCCAAATGTTATTCAGTCTGTACAGTGAAGGAATGCAAGCAGGAATTTGGAGAAGGAATTAAAGTTTGGGGAGAAGAAATAAAAACTGTGCATGTAGCCAATGACATTATGATTTTGTCAGGGAGAGCAAAAGACCTGGAAGAGCAATTGAACAGGATGGACAGTGTCTTGAAAGAAGGTTATAAGCTGAACATTAACAAGAGCAAAACAAGGGTAATGGAGTGTAGTGTCAGAAAATCAGGCGAAGCTGAAGGAATTATTTTAGGTAATAAGTCAATAAAAGTAGATGATGAGTTTTGTTATTTGAGTAGCAAAATAATTTCTCATAACCAAAGTAAAGAAGACATAAAATGAACAGTGGCTATGGGAAGAAAAGCATTTTGCAAGAAGAGAAATTTTTGTGATCCAATACTAATCTAAATGTTAGGAAGTGGTTTCTGAAAGCATTTGTCTGCAGAACAGCGTTGTACAGGAGTGAAAAGTGGACAAATAAGGAGTTCACACAGAAAAATGATTGAACCTTTCAAAATGTGGTACTGCAGATGAATGCTGAGTATTAGATGGGTAGATGGCATAACTAATGAGTAGATACTAAACAGAACTGGGGAGAAATTTATGGCATATCTAGACTAAGAGGTGGATTGATTGGTGGGACACGTTACGAGACATCAAGGAATCGTCAATTTAGCATTTGAGGGAAATGTGAGGGGTAAAAATTGCAAAGAAAGACTGAGAGACAATAAGCAGGTTCAAAAGGATGTATGTTGCTCTTTTTATTCAAAGATGATGAAGCTTGCACAGGACAGGGTAGCATGGAGAGCTACATCAAATCTGTCCTTGATATGAAGACCACAGTAACAACAATTACTAAGCGTAGGCGAATGTGAATGTAGGGTTCAATGTAATTAGCTGCTTTTCTGCTTAGGTATTCCTTTTATTATTCCTCATCCACAGAGATTTTTAATTTTGTTTTTATTATTACAAAATGATTTGTTTTTCAGGTCATATTTCGCAGATGAGAGTTAGATTTTCATTCAATACAAAATTACCTGTACGAGATATTTTCTGAGTTTTATTTTACTTTTATTTTGCATCTTATAAATTACATAGTTACTTCCTAAATTCCTTTTTATTTGCTCGAGCTGAATTCATTAAAAATCACTAATAGAGTACTCATTTGTACATTTACTTTTTCTTTTATTGACAGATTAGATTTCTCATTTGTTATTTTAGCCTTTATTTGTCAAACTGTAAGGCACTTGATCCCCATTAATTTCTTGATACCTTCAACAGTACTGTAATCAGTGTGGAATACTACAAATAAAGCGGAATGTCTGATGTCAATTCACCGAAAAATCGGAAGCATGTTAATTTATGGTTGTATCAACATTGCAGATTTCAGAACAGAAACACAACCTACAGTTTTAACATATTTGTGGTGTGACTGAAGAAACATATAATGTTGCTAAAATTTTACTACGATATTTTCTCACAACTATCTCGAGCAGTACTTTTACTTCTAAAATTACCATTTGAGCCAAAGAAGAAAAACTTATTGAAAGGTGAGTATCATTAACTTATACCATTTATAAGCTACACAACATTAATATAATATTGAAAAGCATACAAAAATAGTGAATTTTTATATGAAAAGAATTGTTAACTGCAGAAAGAGACTGTGCAACTGACTGGTATCACCTACAGGAAGTACAATTATCAAGATAAGTGATGAAATGAAACAATTGTCACAAGTGAAAATGTGAGCCGGACCGGGAACCGAACCCAGTTCTCTCGCTTTGGGCCAGCAGTAATAATTCCTGATGGCGTCAGAGGCTCCATGATGTCAGAGTTAATGTACACAAATTGTTTTGTCGTTGGTGGGAAATATCTTACCAGATTGTGTACATGGTGCCCCACTGATAGTTTGTCTCACTCTGTTGAGCTACACGAAATAGTCCATCATGAGCTTTACTGTGGGGTTTGCACTCAAGTGGGGGAGACGGGAATACTTTCTAAGAATGATTTTTGCAGCCCCATGGGGCAAAAAGAGTGCACTTTGCTTTATGACACACACAACTGAATCTGTATTCCCATGCTGGTCATAGCTGCTTAAATCGTAGCCCATATATGAAATGTACTGCCTGTACTCTTGAGTTGTGGATCATTGTTTTGGGTAGTTGCTATCTGACAATGATGTTATTTTCTCCACTAATGACATAAGACATAGGTCTGTTGTGAATTGTATGATAAATTACAAATGCCTCAATTGTCTTGGGGAGCAGGTACCCTTGTTCTAAAAGTGAATGTAATATGTGTATTGTCAGTGTAGCTCTGCCCTTTATGTATTGCCGAGTGGAGGGTCTGAATCAGAGGCTCAGACGGTTCTGTGACTGGGTGGGCTGCAGATTCCTCGACTTGCGTCAAAGGGTGGTGGGTTTTCGGGTTCCGCTAAATAGGTCAGGAGTCCACTATACTCAGGAAGCGGCTACACGGGTAGCGGGGACTGTGTGGCGTGGACTGGGCGGTTTTTTAGGTTAGAGGGCCTCGGGAATACACCAAATGGGTTTCAGTCTCAAAGGGGGCAGCTCAGACACAGGAAAAAAGCAGATCTAGAAACCATTGGTATAACAATTGTAAATTGTCGTAGCTGTATTGGGAAAGTTCCAGAGCTCCAAGCGCTGATAGAAAGTACTGAGGCACATATCGTTATAGGTTCTGAAAGCTGGCTGACGCCTGAGATAAGTTCAGCCGAAATTTTTTCAAAGGACCAAATGGTCTTCAGAAAGGATAGAATAAATAAAAAATGGGGTGGTGTGTTTATTGCTGTTACAAACGGTTTATCCTGCAGCGAAATTGAGACAGATACTTCCTGTGAGTTGGTCTGGGTAGAGGTTATACCTGACAACCGGAATAAATTAATAATTGGATCTTTTTATCAGCCCCCTGACTCAGACGATGCGGTTGCCGAAATGTTCAAAGAAAGCTTGAATCTCATTTCAAATAGGTATCCGAAGCATACTGTTATAATCGGTGGCGACTTTAATTTACCCTCGATATGTTGGCATAATTACGTATTCAAAACCAGCGGCAAATATAAAACATCGTCCGAACTAGTTCTGAATGCTTTTTCTGAAAACTACTTCGAACAGTTAGTTCATAAACCCACTA
Organism: Locusta migratoria; assembly: GCA_026315105.1. Classification (NCBI taxonomy): domain Eukaryota; kingdom Metazoa; phylum Arthropoda; class Insecta; order Orthoptera; family Acrididae; genus Locusta; species Locusta migratoria. The sequence continues at coordinate 671,604,919 of CM048744.1, forward strand.
GAATAGTAAGTGGTTGCGAAAATACCCTTGATCTCCTAGCAACAAATAATCCGGAGATAGTAAAGAGCATCAAAACAAATACAGGGATTAGCGAACATCGAGTTGTAGTAGCGAGACTAAATGTCGAAATTCCCAAATGCACAAAAAATAAACGAAAAATATATCTATTCAATAAAGCAGATAAAAATTCGCTTCACGCTTTCCTGAGTGATAATCTCCAGTCTTTCAAAACTAAAAATGCGAGTGTAGATCAGTTGTGGCTTACTTTCAAAGACATAATATCAGTAGCTATCGAGAGATTTATACCAAATAAATTAATAAAAGAGGGGGCCGACCCCCTGTGGTACACAAAACAGGTCAGATCACTGTTGCAGAAACAAAGAAAAACGCATGCAAAATTTAAAAAGACACAGAATCCAAAAGACTGGCAATCTTTTACTGAAACACGCAACCTAGCGCGGACATCAATGCATGAAGCCTATAGTAGTTACCACAACGAAATCCTGTCTCGTAATCTTGCAGAAAATCCAAAGAAATTCTGGTCATATGTGAAGTACACTAGCGGCAAAACACAAACAATACCTTCACTACGCGATAGCAATGGTAATAGTACCGACGACAGTACTGCTAAGGCAGAATTACTAATCACAGCTTTCCGAAATTCGTTCACCAAAGAAGACGAAGTGAACACTCCAGTATTCAATCCAAGAACAGATGCCAGCATGCGAAACTTAGAAGTAGATGTTCCTGGAGTAGTAAAACAACTTAAGTCACTAAACAAAAACAAATCTTCCGGGCCAGATTGTATACCTACTAGATTCCTCTCAGAGTATGCTGATGCAATTGCTCCGTACTTAGCTATAATTTACAACCGATCACTCAGCGAAAGATCCGTACCCAAAGACTGGAAAGTTGCCCAAGTGACTCCAATATTCAAGAAAGGCAATAGGAGTGATCCCCAAAATTACAGGCCTATCTCATTGATGTCGATTTGCAGTAGGTTTTTGGAACATATACTTTGCTTGAATATTATGAACTACCTTGAAGAGAACGACCTATTAACCAATAGTCAACACGGATTCAGGAAGTATCGCTCTTGCGAAACACAGCTTGCCCTTTATTCACATGAAGTGTTAAGTGCCATCAACAAGGGATCTCAAATCGATTCCATATTTCTGGATTTCCGGAAGGCTTTTGATACTGGACCCCACAAGCGGCTTCTAATGAAATTGCGTGCTTATGGAATATCTTCCCAATTGTGCGATTCGATTCACGATTTCCTATCAGAAAGGACACAGTTTGTTGTAATTGGTGGTAAGTCATCGAGTAAAACAGAAGTGATATCTGGCATTCCACAGGGAAGCGTTATAGGTCCCCTACTCTTCCTCGTGTTTATAAACGATTTAGGAGACAATCTGAATAGCTCCCTTAGATTGTTCACGGATGATGCTGTCGTTTATCGGTTAGTGAAGTCAACAGAGGATCAAAAGCAACTGCAAAGCGATTTAGACAAAATTTCTACTTGGTTCGAAAATTGGCAATTGACACTAAATAAAGAAATGTGTGAAGTAATACACATGACCACTAAAAGAAATCTACTGAACTTCAATTATGCGATAAATCAGTCAAACCTTAAGGTCGTAAATTCTACCAAATACCTAGGAGCTACAATTATGAACAACTTTGACTGGAGAGAACACACAGAAAATATTGTGGGGAAGGCGAATCAAAGGTTACGTTTCATTGGCAGAACGCTTCGAAGATGCACCAGCTCCACCAAAGAGACTGCCTACATCACACTTGTGCGTCCTCTCCTGGAGTACTGTTGCCCCTTGTGGGACCCTCACCAGGTGGGACTGACGGAAGATATTGAGAAGGTTCAGAGAAGGGCAGCTTGTTTTGTTTTATCACGTTATGGGGGGAAAGCGTTACGGAAATGTTGCACGAATTGGGGTGGAAATCATTAAAAGAAAGACGTTATTCATTGCGGCGTGATCTGTTTGCGAAGTTTCAGTCACCGACTTTTACTTATGAATGTGAAAATATTTTGCTAGCACCCACCTACTTAGGGAGACATGACCATCCCAATAAAATAAGAGAAATCAGATCGAAAACGGAACGATTTAGGTGTTCTTTCTTCCCGCGCGCTATTAGAGAATGGAACGGTAGAGAAAAGTTATGAAAGTGGTTAATGAACCCTCTGCCAGGCACTTAAATGTGATTTGCAGAGTATCTATGTAGATGTAGATGTATGGGCAAATCACACTGCCTCATATATTGCATTCATACACATTATTTGATTGTGTTTCCTGAAGTTTGTGCAAAAAAGAATCCTAAGGGTTGCCAAAGTTCATCCAAACTGTGTTGAAGAGCAGTTCCAATCACCTGTTGACTGGCATCAAAAGCAATGGCTAAATGTGCTTGTGGATCTATACATTCCAACAGGGTTGTGTTTCTCAGTCTGTTTACATCTCTGTGGTGTTGGCCAATATTGTCCTTGCCTCTCAATGTTGCTGTTAATTGTATCTGGATTTCTGCTGTGCCTGATAATTGCTGTTTTGATAAATTTATTGCACAGGGAAACCTCAGTTGTTGGTGATCTCTCAAAGGCATTACATCAGTGTGAAAGCTATTTTGTCTTTCAGAGACCATATTTCAGCCACTGATACTTCATAATGTAGAAACATTAATTTGTTTTGCTGAAAGATATATTTCACTTAATTGATTGACTCCATATTTCTCTATGTGCTTGAGCACAGCTTTGAGGCTCTTTATGTTGACTTTTGCTTAAAAATATTAAAATATTATATAAGTACATCAAATAAAATGTTTAGTCCAAGCATTCCAAACAAAATAGAGGATGTTATCACAACTGTCTTCTGAATGTCGTCGACTGTGGACCAGTATTTTCTTGTAAGCCTTCTTGCAGCCAATCACATTTAACATTGTCATCCCTGCCAGTCTATGGGTAAAGTCTCTGATATTGGGTATTGAGTTTCAGTCTGATACAGTGTGCAGGTGTTAAGTGCCCTATAGTCATCTCAAAAACACGATTATAGTGTGAGCTTCTGACACTGTGTAAATGTCACAAAAATTCTTATGCATATATTTGCACTCAAGGATGTGAATAAACTCTCGGATATCATCGTGTGAAACATTGAAAAATACAAAAAGGAAGGAACTTGTGCAGTTTCATTGCCTACATAATGAATGCCAGTTAAAGGCTTGCTGATAAAAGTCAATTATGGTGGATGAAATTACGTCAAAAATTTCTACGTCCTGTAAAGTTATCAGCTTGAGTTCCACCTGGTGCTTAAAACAGTTGAAAATTCAGATTACGTTTATTACATAATAAATAAACTTCCTTGCGAGTATTTTGATGCCTATTATGTACGTATATCACAAATAAACTACAAAAATGCAAGAGTGATCCAGTAAGCATACTTTATCGTTTAAAACATTATTTCCTGCATTTTATGTTTTTCTGCATTTTACACCATTTCATTAAGTTCCTTGGTAAATGTAAAAACGGGGTTCTACTGTTTATTGATCCTTTATCTTAGGTGTGTAGAGCTTGAGTATTGTGGGCCACAAACTTCTTTCTAAGACAAATTAAGAGCTGTGAGTTATAAAAATCATGAGAAGTAATGTTGTTGAAAAGACAATATAGTAATAGGACAGTTTACAACTCACTGCAAAGATGTGACGATGAGCTGAGACAGGCACATAGAAAAGGCACACACATACAACACTTTCAGCTGTCGGCTATGGCCTTCTTCAGAAATGGAAACATTCATGCAATCACACAGACACACAACACAATCACACAACCATCATCTCTGGCTGCCGCACTTAGATTTTGACATAGTGAGTTCAGTTAGCTTGAAACAGGAGCCACACATTTAACTTATGACAATCCGTCTTATGGTAACATGCCTTTTTACAGGAATGGCAGGTTATAATCCACGAGACAATCGTCCCAAGGTTTCAGCTTGGTGAAATAAGTTGAAGGAAGAATTAAACCTACATTATGAAGAGGTTCATTCTCTTGTCAATCATATAGCAGAAAAACATAAGGGTGTCCCTCCTAGCTCACCTGATAAGTTATGACTGTAATCTTTGTATGTACTGTGTGTGTTTATTACACAAAGTCTTACAGCTTGTGAGTTGGCTTATTACCACTTGTGTTTACAAAGAACTTACACATGCTAATTAAAGTGAAGAGTATGAACTATATTGTTAACATTGTACTGCTTGAAACAATTGTAAATAAAGTGATTTACGCAAAACTGAAATTATTTTTTCTTTCAGTTAGAAGCTATTCCTATCTTAATAAAAGAATACTCTTTTTGGCTTTATATATACTGTATGTATTGTTCCACTTTGCACTCTGTGATTTAAATAATTGTAAAAATATATTCATTGTATCAAAATTGGGCATCTAAGTTGCCTATGTTTCCGTCACTTATGTAGTAGTCCCAGGTTTATTTTATTTTCTCTGATAGAATCATCAGAAGCACATCCCACCAAAATTCTGAAGTCAAACGAGAAAGGGTGACCTCCATTGGCGTAGTTCAATATGCCATCCAAAAAAATGTCATTGCCTCCTCAGTGGGAAATGCCTGTAGCTACTTTTTCATTTGGGTCTTGAATGTACACACCATTCGCTCAGCTTCCCCATTTGATTGTGGATGAAAAGGGGCGAGCGAACATGACAAATGCCGAAGCACGTACAAAAGTTCTGAAAAGACTGCAAAAGAAACTGGGGGCCATTATCTGATACTAGAGTGACTGGCAGATCTTCCACTGAGAAAATTTTGGAAAGTGCTTTGATGGCAATCTTAGTAGTGATTGAAGAGCAGCACACCACATATGGAAAGTGTGACTATGCATCAATCACAGTGAGCCAATAACAATTTAAAAACAGGCACGTGAAATCTGTGTGGACGCACTCCCAGGGCTGGGTTGCAGGAGGCCAGGGAGAGAATGCCGCCCTGGGAGTTGCCTGTTGGCTCGCACACTGGGAGCAAGCTGCCACTAGATGTTCTATTTCTCTGTCAATGCCGGGCCAGTATACATGTTGGTAAGCCAAAGATGTACGGGAAACACCCCAGTGTCTCTCATGTAGCACCTAGATAACTTCACCTTGCAAATTTGTGGGAACCACCACGCGGAGATCTGCAACTGCAGTCGAAAGAAGGAGAACTCCCTTTAAGACGGAGAGTAATTGTGAAGAGGATCAGAGGCATAGCCTGGAGGCTGCGAAGACCACCCTCGTTGAACGAGATGCACCACTTGCCGTAGCACCGGGTCCACCGCCTTCGCTTTTGCGACTCGAGAACTAGTGATGGGGAAACCATCCACTGCTTGGCGGGAAGTGACATCCAAATGAACGCACATTATCTCTTCCCGATCGAACTGCGGATCTGGGACCACCGGAAGTCTGGAAAGAGCACCGGCGTTGGCGTGCTGGTCAGTGGGGGTGAAAATGAATGTTATATTGGTACTTTGAAAGGGACAGGGTCCAGCGCTGTAGCCGGTGGGTAGTCCTATCTGGAATTTTGGTGGATGGACTAAACAATGATATTAACAGTTTATGGTCTGTGATTTAACTGAAACTTCATGCCATACTAGAAGGGGTGAAACTTGATCACAGGGTAGACTCTGGCCAGGGCCGCCTCCTCCACCTGCAAGTAGTGGGCCTGACTTGGGTTAAGAGTCTTGGACACAAATGCCAGAGGCTACTCAGAGCCATCTGCATAGTGAAGTGCAAGTACGGCCCCCAACCCATACTGCAAAGCATCCATAGCCAGGACCAACTGCCACATCTCCTTTTTTGTTGCATTTGCCACACAGCCCAGTGCCAGGGACACTCTGATTGGTCATGTTTTGTATAGCACATTGGGCAGGGCGGTAAGAGGGGCCGGTGGTCGGAACTCTGTTTACGTGCCTAGCAGAAGCAGCCAGAATGGACGGCTTGTATCGCCCACATCATCCTCCTCTACCGCATCGGATTTGTCCATGCCTCCCTGCAACACCGCCACATTGTACCAGGCTTCCAACTGTTGACCCGTGCCATGTGACACTTCATAGGATTCAACGATAGAGAGGACTTCCTCAAGGAGAGGGTCTTCCAACTGCAGAGCCCTCTGCCTGACCTCTTTATCCAGGGCCAAACGAATGATGATGTTGTGAACCATAATGTGAGCATATGACTCTTGATTTCTCCATCACAAAATGGCACTTGCGGCTGAGACCATGCAAAGTAGTGGGCCAGGTAGGGTAAGGCTGATGGGGCTGTTTCTTGCACTGATAAAACTCGACCTGCGCAGCCATGACATGCATGTGGCGGTGCTAATAGGAGACAATGATGAGTATAAAGCGTCAAAAGACAAGGATGAGAGTTCTTGTAACGGAGCTAACTGCCGCAACACCCGATACAGCGAGGAGGATCTCCACGACAAAAATAGAGCACGGCATACCTCCACTTCGTCAATATGAAAGGCCTGGAAATGCTGCTGAAGACGAAGTTCATAGGCGTCCCAATCTTCCGCCGTCTCATTGTAGGGGGGAGGAAGGGACGGGGGAATGGCATCGAAGAAGACGGTTTTGAAAGCAATGCCGGAATCACCTGCTACATGTTGGCCATGAGCTCCTTCTGCTGCTCAACCAAAACTTGAACTACAGCATCCATGCTTAGACCTTCGCGTAACCCAACGAACAAAACAAAACGTGCGAGGATCACCCTATTCGTTACCACTTGTAAAATACACAACACTTGATAGAGACTAGCACTGCGTGGCACTTACACGACTCTTAGCCTGGGTGCAGCCCACATCGTACTGACGTTGCTGGGCCGTGCTGGTGGAGTTGATGTTGATCCGCTGGTAGAGTGCACTGCCAAGGCTATGCGCGTGCTCTGGTGGCCAGGTGTTACTTGCTGCGTCTGCTGTCTGGGGCGCGCCTCGCGCGTTCTTTCTGGCAGCTATTACAGTTTCACATGTATTTCTGAAGAAGGCACGTTTATATCCATTGAAACGTGGTCAAGTTTATTAAACAACTATTATTGCAACTGGTTGGCTGATTATTAATTTGCTAAGTGTAATTGAGTTTTGAAATACCAGTGTGAAAAGTTATCTTGCCCACAGGAGTAAAAATATTCTGGCATTTTCCCCATCAATACAAAAGAAGTTTAACAGTTTTTTTCCTAATAATTTGGTAATGGTTTCACAACATTCTGTAATAATTTCATGGAGGTGATTGACCTTTGGTAAAGGTATTCCTTGCCCAAGTGTTGCAGCAGTAAAAATAAGTAATTATATAAAGAAAAATATACTAAGTGTACTGTCTAATAAAAGTAACCCAAGGCTATGGTGATATAAATATCATTATACTTAGACTATTCTGAGGTCCCTTAATCACTAGTGGTGCGGTGGCCTAGTGGTAAGACATCTGCCTAGTAAGTATGGAGATCCAGGTTCCATTCCCGGCCACATTACAAATTTTAATTCAATGCTTCACCTTTATGTTTAATGTCTTTGAACAGTAACCCACTGTATTTCAGTTGTTCTAACCTAGAATAAAGTGAACTTTCTTAAATATGATAACCTATACTTTATAGAAAGCTTCTGCTTCCTCAGTTATATCTAGTAATTGCAGTTTTTCTACAACTGATTGCTTAATATTTTCATTTTTACACTGATAACCATCAAAGAATCACGTGCCAATATACTGTCAAACTGGAAGAATGAATACAAAGAACTTGTTGTGTTATTAATAGTAGATCAACATTCATCAGATTCATTATAGAATAATAACAGTATATTAAATTGCTTTAGAATTTGAATATATCCCATACTTTTTAATTTTTGTCTGTTAGAAGCTTGTTAAACACCTTTGCTCCAGAATCTAGAAATTATTTAAATGCAACACTGTGAAGCCTCATTTACATAGAATGTGCCTCTTATGTAGTGGTTGTGTAAACCACCGCTAATTTGCAAGTGGATTTTATTTTTCACCATTAACACAATAAATGTACTTACAATTCCATAATCTTCTAAGAAGCCTCTACTGTATACAGGGTCATGGCTTCATGTAATATTTTCCTTACATTTTATTTTATTAACATTACAGTGAGCTGTTTTAATTTTGTGTATGCCTAAACAATAAGTACTTTCCTAACACTAGAAAGTCCAGGTTGGAATGTTAATAATAGAGGATAAAACCACAGATATTACCTTTGATTTACTCTCATTAATGTTTATCTTATTCCTTTCTTTCAAGACACTGTCCATTCCGTTTAATTGCTCTTTCAGGTCTTTTGCTGTCTCTGACAGAATTACTATATCGTCATCAAACCGCAAGGTTTTTATTCCATCTCCTGGGACTTTAATTCCCTCTCCAAATTTATCCTTGCATTCCTTCATAGCTTGCTCAATGTACAGATTGAACAACATTGGGAAAAGGCTACAACCCTATCTTACTCTCTTCCCAACCACTCTGTTTCATCACCTTTGACTCTAACAATTGCTGTCTGATTTTTGTACAAGTTGAATATCTCTTCTCTTCGTATATTTTACCCCTGCTACCTTCAGAATCTGAAAAAGTGTATTCCAGTCAACATTGTCAAAAGGTTTCTCCAGATTCACAAATGCAAAGACGCAGGTTTCCCTGTCCTTAATGTATCTTCTAAGATAAGTTGTAATGTGAGTATTGTCTTCCCGTATTTCTCCTAAATCGAAATAGATTTTCATTGAATTCTTGTTGGTGAGCCCAGTGACCCAATAAAGTTATCTTGCAGCCTTGTGTTTCTAGTTACAGCACATGCATTAGGTCTTATTCCCATTCTATATAGCTTACAAAACACATTTTCAACCAATACTTGATTATTGCATATCAGTGTGGTATCCATAAAATGGATTGAGAGAGGAGATAGAAAAGATCCAACAAAGAGGAGCACATTTCATTGCCACTCAATTTAGCAAATCAAAAAGTGTCACAGAGATGATTTGTCAGTGTCCATCATCATAGGGCCACTGCAGTTGTATCCATACTGCACACATTGCTAGTTCTTGCAGTATCATTTGGATGCTGCTCCTTAGCATCTCTCTTTATCACACTAGTTGTCACTCCTCTCTGTGACCTAGTACAATGTGTTGTTAAAGTCATCATGTTCTGCTAAGTACTGTTTATTGAATTCTTGTAAGTGAGCCCTGTGACCCAATAAATCGTATATATCTTGCAGCATTGTGTTCCTAGTTACTGCACAAGCATTAGGTCTATTTCCCATTCTATTTGCTATTTGCACATGAAGCATGGGAAGAATGACTTCTTAAATGCCTTATGCGAGCATGTAAGTTAGTCTGATTGTGTTCAAGTGATACCTACAAACATGGTTACAGAGACATTTCTACGTCACAGTATAGGCTACGTTAATAGTTCCAAGTAACAACCAGTATGTTACCCCCACTTGTTTGTAACTCATGAAAAGATTAAAAAGATAAAATTTCATGCAGAAGCTTACCAACAGTTATTTCCATGAACAATATGCCAGTGGAACAGGAAATGACAGTACATAAAGTACTCTCCACCACACTCCAGGTAATGGCTTGTGGAGTATAGATGCAAATGTGGCTAATTGTATTTCAGGTTAACATTAGCTGTGGACCAGTTATAAGCTTGCTAGGATGCTGTATAATGTATTTTGGCTGGCATTGTTAAATTTGTACCTTGAATCATAGTCTTATATCATAAGCAAAAATTCACATTTTTCAAAAAGCTGTGTAATGCCTTTATTAGACTATTTATGGAGCTCATGGTTCTAGTGCTGGACTTTCCCTTATACTGAAACTTAAACTGTCTTGCATAATTGTGTGATTATCCTAGAATACTGCTGAAGTGTATGGAACATGTACCAAATTGGACTAATTAGGGATAATGAATGTCTATGAAGAAAGTCAGCAAGAATTGCCACAGGTTTGTTTGACCTATGTGAGAGAATCATGGAGATGGTAAGAAAATATATATATAAAGTACACGAGGTTTACTTACCAGGTGAAGGAGCACAGGTATGTGAGAGTAACATAAATAAAACATACACACACACACACACACACACACACACACACACACACACACACGCTTTCGCAACCATTTGTTGCTTCGTCAAGCAAAGAGCAGGGAAGGAGAAGGGAAAGAAAAGGATGTGGGTTTAAAGGAGCGGGTGAGGAATCATTCCAGTCCTGGGTAAGACTTACCTTTCGGGAAAAAGGATAGGTAAACAAACACACACACACGCGCACACACACACACACACACACACACACACACACACACACACACACACACACACACCAAGGCAGACATATGCAAAATGCAAAGAAGTTGCATTTGAGGCAGAGGCTCTGTCCAGAGATTGGAGGCAAAGATGTTGTAGAATGGTGGACAGGATTTCAAAACTAATGAAGGTTGAGACCAGGTGGGCAATGTGAAGAGAGAATATGTTGAAGGGCAAGTTCCCATCTCCAGAGAAAGGTTGGTGTCAGTAGGAAGTATCCATATAACCCGGACAGTGTAACACTGTGCCAAGATGTGCTGGCCGTGGACCAAATCATGCTTAGCCACAGGGTAATCCTCATTACCAACAAACAGTGTCTGTCTGTGTCCATTCATGCAAATGGACAGTTTGTTGCTGGTCATTCCCGCATAGAACGCTTCAGAGTGTAGGCATGTCAGCTGGTAAATCACGTGGGTGATGTCACAAGTGGCTCTGCCCTTAATTGTGTACACCTTCCGAGTTACAGGACTGGAATAAGTGGTGGTGGGAGGATGCATATGGCAGGTTTTACCCTGGAGGCGGTTACATGGGTAGAAGCCGGAGGGTAGGGAAGGTGGTTTGGGAATTTCATAGGGATGGACTAGGTTACGAAGGTTAGGTGGGCGGCGGAAAGACACTCTAGGTGGAGTGGGAAGGATGGATCTCATTTCGAGACAGGATTTAAGAAAGTCGTATCCTTGCTGGAGTGCCACATTTTGAGTCCACTCCAGTCCTGGAAAGTAACCAGTGACAAGAGGGGGCACTTTTAGAGTCCCTCTGTGGGAGGTTCTGGGTCTGGGGGGAAGAGGGAGTGGCCCTGGCTATTTGCTTTTGTACCAGATCAGGAGGATAGTTGTGGGATGTGAAAGCTGTCTTCAGGTCATTAGTGTACTGGTTCAGGGATTCAGGACTGGAGCAGACTTGTTCACTATCGAAGACCTAAGCGGTAGGGAAGGGATCATTTGATATGGAATGGAGATACAGTTTGTTTGTTGGTTGGTTGTTTTCATGTGGACAGATGTGTGAAGTTAGTCATGGGATAAATGGAGGTCCTCATCAAGGAAAGTGGCATGTGATTTGGAATAGAACCAGGTGAATCTGATGGAACCAAAGGAGTTGATGTTGGAGAGGGAATACTGGAGTTCTTCTTTACTGAGAGTCCAGATCATGAAGATATCATCAATAAATCTATACCAAACTTTGGGTTGACAGGCCTGGGTGTCCAGGAAAGCTTCATCTAAGCATCCCATAAATAAGTTGGCACATTAAGGAGCCATCCTGATTCCCATGGCTGTTCCCTTTAGTTGTTGGTATGTCTGGCCCTCAAAAGTGAAGAAGTTGTGGGTTAGGATGAAGCTGGCTACGGTACTAAGGAAAAGAGGTTTTAGGTAGGGTTGCTGATGGTCGGCGTGAAAGGAAATACTCCATTGCAGTGAGGTCCTACGCATGCGGGATATTTGTGTATAGGGAAGTGGCATCAATGGTTACAAGGATGGTTTCCGGAGGTAACAGACTGGGTAAGGATTTCAAGTGATCAAGAAAGTGGTTAGTGTCTTTGATGAAGAATCACCTGAATTTGGTAGAGTAGGTAGAAAACTATCCTGTGACAGTCTACTAAACACATTTTCAAGAAATATTTGAATATGACCAATCTTCGAATACTTTAAAGAACATGACCACTTTAACAACACATTGTACTAGGTCACAGAGATGAGTGACAACTAGTGTGATAAAGAGAGATGCCAAGGAGGAGCATCCAAATGATACTGCAAGAACTAGCAATGTGTGTGGTATGGATACAACTGCAGTGGCCCATGACGATGGATGCTTTATGGCTCATGAGTTTTGTTATCGTGAAGGTCTTGTCAATGTCATGTATGAATAGTGGAAACATGTGTAGCCCCTCCCCTGCCCCCTCCCACTCATATGCACTGGAATCAGGTGACTGCTATCAGTTTCCAGGCAACACCTGATGAGCACCTTGACTGGTTGTGGCTGTGTCTTTCGAATGTTTGAATACACTACACCTGCTGTTGTGTTGTTGTTGTTGTTGTTGTTGTTGTTGCTGTTTTGAGGGGACTAATCAGCTAGGTCACCAGTCCCCCTGCTGTAGTGGTGTGACCTACTTTCTTTTGCAGAGAGAAGGCCACATGCCACTGTCCACAATTCTGAGAGTGGAGAGACATCCATGGTTTCTGTATTAGTGCTGAGGCAAAAGCTGGGAGTAGGAGTTCCCTATTGGCCCATACTGGCTGTAGAGCCCCTTACCCATCTTCATTGTCATCAAAACTGAAGAGAGAGGGTTGGGTATGACAGGGCCTGCCATGAGCAGACTGACTGGAGGTGTGAGATCACAAAGAGCTGATGATATTCTTCTCAAGTTTGCAGCTAGTTAACATCATCATCTTGACTGCTAGAGGACACCTATAAATGTTACTTTTTGCCAGGAATATATCTTCAAAAATTTCAAGAATTTGAATTGTGCTTTTGTGGAACCAACAAAGACTAGGGCCCACAGGTCAGTTGAGGATGATTGAATGTTTCATCCAAGGTATCATATTTTGTTATGTGTTAACTGGACTCTAAGGCTATTAATAAAATGCATTAAATTGAAAATAGAAAATGGATGTTATTACAGTCTGTTGTATTCAAATATTCATTTGAATTTATGATTATTGGGTAAGTTGAAGATATAAAATCAGCAATGTAATTTTTTTAAAGACATTATTTCACCATGAGAAAGGAACAGCTGCATTCAGAGCATAAAAGAATTGGTGATGTTCTGCTCAAAGATAAATTATCAAGGAAGTGTGTACCACTCCAACTTGTAAAGATACAACCAAACAGATACAACAAAATTAAAAACCTGAAATAGATATTTTCTGCTGGAAGAATAAATAACTGAAGTTCAAATACTATGATTTAGGCATACTTAGAAAGGTATTTTCAGAGTTTAACTTATAGTCCAGTCAAATCGTGCACAAAAAGGGCAGACCGCGGTGGCCGAGGTGGCTGAGGCGCTCCAGTCACGGTCAGCACGGCCACTACGGTCGGGGGTTCGAATCCCCCCTCGGGCATGGATATTTGTGCCGTCCTAGTTCGTAAGTAGTTCATAAGTTTAGGGACTGATGATCCCATAGTTAAGTCCCATAAGCTTAACAAACATTTGAACATTTGCACAAAAAGGGCTCCAAGTCGAAAAATTTGGTGTAATTGTTTTTAGTGGCTTATCTTGTGTTTTTTGGGGTGCTGAATAAGAGTCTGAAGTTCTCCAACAAAAATTCCATCAGCAAATGTGAGAAATCATCAAAAAATAACTAAAAATCACAATTGGCAGTGGTTTTCAGCTTATAACTTGCAAAGCAAGCTATTTGCACAAAAAGTGGCCCAGTAATAAAATGAAGAGGAGAAAATCACCCACAATTTATGTCTGCAACATTTTTTTGTACTTCGTATGGTTTCCACATAAAACAGCGTTGAAAAAGCGGTGAAATCAGTAAATTTAGGAAAATAGAAAAAAATGGCATGTTTTTTCGGGTGGATTATTTCATCAGCAGTTCCTTGCCTTTCGATGTGTATACCTTGCGAACCATGGAAGCAGCTCTTCTTTCTGTCCTTTGTGACTGTGCACTCAGCCACAGAGACTCAGCTGCGCGCCCACGCAGTCCGTCTACCTGTGGCTGCGGCCCGCCCCTCAGTCCCACCTTTGTGGCTGCTTACCTTAAATTTGTGACATGCGAAGGGGGGTCTTCCTGCCGAAACACCAAACTGTCCGCAATTCTCCAGTTTGTGTACGTTCACTGGCATGATCGTGTTATTTCCCTTTCTTTCAAAGACATGAAGCAATGTTTGAATGTTTTTGTTGAGATGAACTTGGGCGCAATGTCGAGTGATAAGTGTTTTATTTGTGAAATAGATTTAGGCGAGGGTGCAGTGATAGTGATCAAGGAAAAAGGAATAGAAACTTTATGTGATGCTAGTAAAAAAAAAAAGAAATGATAGGAAGGTGGCTGTTTTAGCGGGTAAAACAACGTCAGCGTACATGTTTCATGCCAGAAGAGTTACATAAATGAAAGAATGACAGCTGCCTACTTGAAGAAAGCTGCTGAATCAAGCACATTTTCAGGAAAACTAAGATCATCCTCTATTTCCACTGGAAAACACATTGTTTTGTGTGTGGAGCAGGTATTCCTGAAGATTATGCAAGGTCAAAACAACGACTGCCTCCTCATAAACGTAATTTGGTGCACCTGGTGACGAAAACTGAGTTGGAAGACATAGTCGTGAAAGAGGCTCAACTAAGTGGAGATTATTTTGGTGCAGCAGTTATTAACAGGATCCAGCCGATAACATACATGGTGGCTGCTGACTGTAAGTACCATGATAAATGTTTAAAAAATCTTTACATTAGTAGGTCCAACACTGATAAAATGAAAACCGTTGGCCCTTATGCTGAAGAGATTCAGAGGGTTATGAATGACATTTTCAATTTTATGGAAAGGAATGACGAGGAATGTCAGTTTTCATTAGATCAGCTAATAACTCAGAGAGCAACTTAATTCCTGAAAGAAGAACTGTAATACAACATTTATTGGATAGATATGGGGAAGATATCATATTAAAGATCAAACAGAATACAGTCGTATGTTTCAAAAATACAGGCCATAAGATTTTGACTGAAGTGTGGTACATGGAAAGACGTTCGTCATAACGGAAAGAACGTCTTCGATTAGTTGAGACAGCAGCTGACGTAATTCTCGAAGAGATATGATAAATACCGTATGCTATGGGCACTATCCTCCTCCAGACTCTTTCATGGACGAAAATGAAAGCTTTGTCCTGGAGTTCTCAAAGTGTTCTTGGAAAGACTGATACTCAAGAAGAAGCGAACAAGCACTGACAAGTGTAAAAAAAAAAGTTGCCATTTCACACAGTGTTATTAGTGCTGTCAGGCCAATTTCTATCCTTTCCCCATTACAAAATGGGCTATCAGCTTTCTTTTATAAGAAGTATGGATCACGAAAACTGATTGATGTTGTGTCATCCTTGGGATTTTGCACCTCTTATGCCGAAGATGTTCGTCTTGAAGTGTCTGTAATCATGAGCCACCACTAAAAATGGATCCGACAGCTTTCCATCAATTTGTTCATGACAACGCTGATTTTAACACACGTACATTGGATGGATATAATACCTTCCATGCAATGGGAGAAATACATTTGATTACTCGTAGAAATGCCATTGCTCCGGATTAAAGAATTGTCCACGTAAAGAAACCAATACCAGCTCTACTAATTGGTGAGATGGTAGCTATAGGTTAAAGAATATCAACATTGAGGATCTCAAACATCTATTTGTATCACCTGATTCAATATTACCCTCTTTATGAGATATACTTTGGCTTTACGGCAAGTGGAAAGATGTGCCTGGAATTCCAGGATGGAGTGGCTTCATGGAGCACATCAGAAGTAGTCTTCCCTACCATTTATAAATGCTCCACCATCTGATCACAATAAAATATATATAGCTTTAGTCGCATCCATAGAACAGAGCAAATCAATTAATCAACAAGCAACTGTGAACACCTTCGACCAGCCTCCATACCTAAAGGCAAGATTTATTGTAGCTTGCCAACAAGATCCCGAATTTGATAATGTCATCAGAATAGGTGGCCTCTTTTATAAGGATTTACAATAATGTTTAATTTCAAGAAATAAAAACTATATATTAATGTTCTTTTTTGCTGTTTTCAAAAAATGACTGATTTTCCTGATATTTTACCACTGTTTTTTATGGAAACCATACAGCTTACAGAAAAATGTTAAAGACATAAATTGTAGGTAATTTTCTCCTCTTCATTTTACTACTGGGCCACTTTTCGTGTAAATAGCTTGCTTTATTAGTTATAAGTTGATAACCACAAAAAAATGTGATTTTTAGTGATTTTTTGGTAATTTCTCATATTTGCCGAGGGAATTTTTGTTGGAAAACTTCAGATTCGTATTCAGCACCCAAAAAAAAATACAATAAACTACTAAAAACAATTACACCAAATTTTTCGACTTCAAACTACCATTTGACTGGACTATAAGTATTTGTTTTGAAAGTTTTGTGTGTTTCAAATTCAGGTGTTGCTTGAAAGTAACTGTTGTAAATGTGATCAGTTGTGGCCTACATTAATTTCAATAAACTTTACTTCCAACTCAAAACAATCCATTTTTATTTATTTATGTATTGTATGTTTGCATTTTTCGCAGATCTGCTTTCTGTAACCAATACATCGTTTCTCTTTTCAGGATCACTATTCTCTACACATTAACATCCAGTAACACAAGAGAAACTGCAATATGTCACTGAAAGTGTACTATGATCTTCTCTCACAACCATCAAGAGCAGTTGTCTTATTTTTGTTGGCAAATGACATCCCTTATGAGGCACGGGAGATTAATCTTCTCCACGGTTCGTATTATAGAAATATGTGGCAATATTTTTTGGAAACTGACGCGGAATGGCAGATAAGGCACAAAGTGATAGAAAGCTCTGCTGAACAACTGAAAAACTTGCTAACAAGACACTATTGCATTCATTCAAGATATTGTTTGCAGGGTGTCAGTAACTAAGATCTCTGCTTTCATCTATCACATATCTGTAACATAGTTCATAGCACCATTCTTTTGAACATAGTATGTTTATTTGGAGTTCAACGATGAAGGAGATGTAAAAAGTGCATTTGAAAATTTCAGTGAATTGTCCCATATTTTACAAACCACACTGGCGAGGATGAGGTGCCCACGCATGCACTTTGACGGACATGTCAACAAGTGCCCCCTATTGTGCAAAGCACTGCAGTGAAATAGTGGCAACCGCTGAGACCAAGCTAATAGGGTCAATGTGAGAACATGAGTCATTGCAACATTGAGCGCAAAATAGAGTAATGCGTTAACCTCAAGTTTTGTTTCAAATTAGTCAAAATGGCAACAGAGAACCATTTGTTGTAAGTGCAAGTGTATGTTGTTGAAGCAGTGAGTAAAAAGTGTGTGTTTTGACTGGTTTAAATGCTTTAGAGATGGAAAGGAAGGTGTTGAGGATGCGCCACATGTGGGTGTTGTCAGTCCCAGACAACATCAAATGAGTGGAAAGGATGCTTGCACATGACCGGTGGCTGTATTTGAGAATGATAGCCCAGGAAGGCTTATGCTTCGCAATGGTTGTGGGAATCCAACAATGCGTGACATCAGTACTTTTATATAACAATGGAAAGTCTAGGTTGGAATTAATAATATAGTAAGGACAGTTTACAACTCACTGCAAAATGTTGCGATGAGCCGCGACAGGTGCATACAAAAGACACACACATACATCACTTTCAACTGTTGGCAATGGCCTTCTTCAGGAAACAGAACACTCATGCAATCACACAGGCACACAACACAGTCAACAACCATCACCTCCGGCTGCCGCACTTTGAATCACGGCGAGTAAATCATGGACGGGTGGGGAACGGAGGTGAGAGGGGATAGGAATGTTACGTCATGGTGGTGGGTGTGACGCTTTTTACTGGACATACATTAAAGCCACAATTTTAATACATCACCTGTTGTAAATGTTCAGTGGTAGAATGCTCGTAGCTTGCCTGCCAATAATACATCACAAAATAATAAGACATCGGATTCTTGCGAGTCTTGTGGAAACTAATAATATGACACGTTTCAATTTTTACGTATATTTATTTATCCATTCTTGATGAAGCACAGAAGTAATACAAAAGTAAGACTGCATGACTACACTTAGCCTGAATGACAACAATGCTAACTACTGACTGATTACTACTTTAAGACTTGCAACTAACTCATACTAACATTATACTGACTGAGTTCGCACCAATTCGCACGTATTAATACATAGTGTATATTCTAGAACATTCTAGAACACGGAAGTTACAAAGTTTAATATTTAAAAATTTGTTTGTGAAACATAAATGAATCCTGCTTTATGTAAAGATACACAAAATTATGACAGATGTAATAATAAGTTTTTTACATCAAAATAAAGAATAGAAAAGATCGTAAGTAAACAACAATTAGCACAGTATTACTATATGTTTACATTATTGTTCAACATTAGAAGACCCTCGTAATGCAAATGATAATCAATGTGACTTGACAGAAGTGCCATAAGATGCTTATACATTATAAATATGGAATATTAGGATAAAATACCACGACCATATATGGTATCGTATACGCGACGCTCCTGGCTAAATACATTACATGGGGATGGCTTGCCGGCTGCGGTGGCCGAGGTGATTGAGGCGCTCCAGTCAGGGTCAGCACGGCCACTACGGTCGGGGGTTCGAATCCCCCCTCGGGCATGGATATTTGTGCTGTCCTAGTTCGTAAGTAGTTCATAAGTAGTTTGTAAGTTTAGGGACTGATGACCCCGTAGTTAAGTCCCATAAGCTTAACAAACATTTGAACATTTTTTTTTGTGGATGGCTTAGATGGGAATAACAAGACTCAGTTTAGGAATGGAGTGGGAAAGCGGGTGAGGGGAGAAAAATAAAATAACCAAAATAAATATACATTAAAATAAAATAAAATGCGTGCACACTGCAAGTACACACACACACACACACACACACACATACCACTCAAAATAGGTGAAGTTTTGGATAGAGAGGTAGGAACTGTTAGGTATGGGGCAAAAAAGGCAAGTTATCGTAGGTTGAGGCCTGGATGATTTTGGGATCGGAGAAAGTATTGTAGGGATAACTCCCATCTGTGCAGTTCAGAAAAGCTGGTGGTCGATGGGAGGATTCAGACGGCCTGGATTGTGAAGGAGCCATTGAAATCAAGCATGTGCTCCGCTGCATGTTGTGCCACAGGGTGGTCCACTTTGTTTTTGTCCACTGTTTGGCGGTGGCCATTTATCCTAATGGATAGCTGGTTGGTGGTCATGCCAATATAGAAAACTTCACAGTGATTGCAGCACAGCTGGTAAATTACATGGCTGCTCTCACAGGTGGCCCAGCCTCTGATAGGGCAGGATAAGCCTGTGATAGGACTGGAATAGGAAGTTCTGGGGGGGGGGGGGGGGGGGGGGGGAGGGATTGGACAGGTCTTGCAGCGGGGTCTTCCACAAGGATATGATCCCTGTGGCAGTGAGCTGGGTTTCAGGGTGGCGTAAGGATGAACTAGGATGTTGTGGAATTTGGGAGAGCGACAGAACACCACTTTAGGAGGAGTGAGAAGGATCTGGGGCAGGATGTCTTTCATTTCTGGGCACTAGGATAAAAAATCTAAACCTTGGTGAAGGATGCAATTTAATTTTTCAAGTCCAGGGTAGTACTGGGTGACAAGGGGAGCGCTCTTTTGTGGATGGTTACTATTGTTGGGAGGAGGATTTGGGAAGTGTGAGGATATGGCACGGGAAATCTGTTTGCGGACCAGGTCTGTGGGGTAGTTTCTTTCTGCGAAGGCCTTTGTGAGACCCTCAGCATATTCAGAAAGGGAGTTCTTGTCACTGCAGATATGCCGTCCATGAGTGGCCAGGCTGTAAGGGAGGGATTTTGTGATGTGGAAGGGATGGCAAACTGTAAGTGGAGGTACTGTTTATGGTTGGTTGGTTTAATATTGATGGAAGTGTGGATGGAGCCATCAGTGAGGTGGAGGTTGACATCCAAGAATATGGCATGGTAAGTTGAGGAAGACCAGATGAAGTGGATGGGGGAGAAGGAATTGAGGTTCTGAAGAAAGGAGGCTAGGGTGTCCTGGCCCTGAGTTCAGATCATGAAACTATCATCAATGAACCTGAACCAGGCCAGAGGTTTGGGATTTTGGGATGCTAGAAGGATTCCTCCAGACAGCCCATAAACAGGAACTCTACCTGAAGAAGCACAAAA
This sequence comes from Locusta migratoria, assembly GCA_026315105.1. NCBI lineage: Eukaryota > Metazoa > Arthropoda > Insecta > Orthoptera > Acrididae > Locusta > Locusta migratoria. The sequence continues at coordinate 671,625,135 of CM048744.1, forward strand.
GCAAGCTTTCAAAACTTTGTTGTGTGTGTGTGTGTGTGTGTGTGTGTGTGTGTGTGTGTGTGTGTGTTTGTTTTATTTGTTTGCTGTCATATACCTGTGCTCCTTTACCTGGTAAGTAAAGTTCATATATAAACCTAACGTGTGCTATGTGGTGTTGGGATGTATGGCTATTGAGGTGGAACAGTCGCTAGCAACCAAACTGTGGGGATACTGCCTAACCTGAGTTGTATAAGGCTTACCTAGGCATGAGGAGCTCTGTGTAGGTGGACATTTGGTTCCCTAGCTACTTGTGGGACCAAAATGGGACTATTGAGTAATTTTCAACCTCCTAATGGGCTGAGTGTACTATTGGGGGGAGGGGGGAGGTACTAACACCCACTCTAAGAAGAGGACTTGGGTAGCCAGTCCTCTGGATTTGGAAATGAATGAAAGGGGAACTGTCAGTAGTAACAGACCTTTTCTGCTTGACAGACTGTGTTTATAATAATTTACAGAAGAGAGGGCACTTTTGAGAAAATCTCACCAGTTTATATCCAGAATGCACTGCATACCTCGGGGAATGCAAGGTTCAGGAGATCAACAGCCAAGCGCATCTCCTATGACGTAGCCAGAAAGATGTATAAGGCCATGCAATCACCGTCATTTACCACTTCTTTCGCAGTATCCCTTCAAAAATCTGCTCTGAAGGTTGAGGCATCTACACACACTGAATTCTCCAGTGTTGGCTCTAATACTTGCTCATGCCATTGCAAGTGCAAGGCAGCACAGCCTCTGTAAAAATAGTGTAACAAAGTACTACCACTGACAGTGCAGAGCTCCTGCCACCTTCACTGCCATAATCTATTCCAAAGACCAGTGTAGTGACCATTTCAACTACTGAAAAACCAAAAATGCAGGTTAAGGCAAAAAAAAGGATAAGGAAAAGTCCTATGTGAAACCTACAAGTAAACAGTCAGACCAGGCTGATGTAATTATGCTCAATGTGCCATGTGATTCAGCTCCACTTTGATGGAACTTCGGGACAGTTAACTCACTCCAAAACTGACCTTCCACTGGGACAAACATCTCGCCCCAAATGTGACTCCCCTCCTGTTACAGGTGGCCAGTCCCGTCAGGAAGAGAGGGTGAAGATTCATCCTCCTTGATAAATTGCTCCCATCCTGCAGAAACTTGCAGGGATTTAGAACACACGTTTCTCAGAGACGACCTATGTGTATATGTCTCCAGGAGACAAATTTCAAGACCACTGATAACCATGTGATACGTGGTTACAGACTCCACAGAAAGAATGATGTTAATAGAGACAGACTGAAGGGAGGAGTGGCTGTTTTCGTCAGCACAGCCTACCACTCTGAACCCATCTCCCTCAACACAACCCTACAAGCAGTTGCAGTGTATGTACACCAACTGATTGTGTGCTCCCTGTATCTGCCTCCTCGCAATCCTCTCAATGAAGAGGCTCTTGAAGACATTCTTCAACAGCTCCCCCACCCATTCATCCTTTGTGGTGATTTTAGGTCACCCAGTGTGCTTTGGGGCTCTGTAGCACCCTACCCCAGGGGTAGAACATTTGAGAGGCTTCTCTTATCTTGATGTTCCCATTTATTAAATGCAGGTAAGAGCAGCCATTTTTGTGCTGCAACACGATCATTCTCTGCCATTGATCTCACGCTTGCTCAATGGGAAGTAGATGCAGACTTGCATTCATCTTCCAGACAGAGCAGAACCCAAAAGACAGCCACATCGATGAGTACTTAGTAGGACAGACTGGACTCTTTGCAGCCCACATGCCAAACTTAAGCTCTGTGACGACATCCAGGAATGGGTGGACCATACCTTGCTGCCACTGTGTCCATTCCACGGTCTTCTGGGCACCCAAAAAGGCATCCAGTCCCTTGGTGGGACACTGAATGCCATTTTTCCATCAGGACCAGACGAGCAGCTCTGAGGCGGTTAAGTGCCGACCAACTGTGCAGAACCTCGGAGCTTTTCATGTGGCAAGGGCCCAATCTTGCCAGATTATTTGTGAGAGTAAGAAGAGGTAATGGCAACAGTTTCTAAATTCCATTAACCGTTCCAATAGGACTTCAGTTGTATGGGAGATTATCAGGAGGTTCTCTGGAAGAGGGGGGGAGGTGCCCAATGGCTGCTGTGATAAGAAATGGTACCTTCCACACCAGCCCGCGTGACGTTGCCCACACTATGGTGGCCCATTTTTTTACAATTAACATCAGTTACGATCCAGCTTCCCAGGCCATTTTAATTCCTCTGTTAAAACCGGGGAATGCCCACACATGTCCAAGTAGTAACCATAGTGTCACCCTAACTAGCTGTATAGGAAAGACCTTGGAGTGGATGGTCAACTGCCTTCTTGTTTGGATGTTGGAATCCAGCCAGCTTCTCGGCTACTTTCGGTGTAGGTTCAGGAGATATTGTTCAACCTTGATAACATGGCCTTCCTGGAGGCAGCCATACAGCAGCCTTTCCTGCATGTATTTTTTGAGTCACCTGCACTTTTTTCCAATCACTAGGAACTTTGCACTGAATTAAAGATTTGTCATAAATGTAAGCTAAGTAGCGGACCAATGTCGCAGAATAGTCTTTGTAAAACCGAACTGGTATTCCATCTGGACCAGCAGACTTTATCGTATTTAGCTCTCTCAGCTGCTTCTCTACACCGGAAATACCTATTAGTATGTCCCCCATTCGGAATTAGTATGTTGATCAAATGATGGTACATTTGTGCAGTCCTCCTGCGTGAAAGATTTCTTAAAGGTTAAATTTAGAACTTCAGCTTTCCGTTTGCTTTCTTCTATTACTGGCCCGGAATGTTCAACGAGTGACTGGACAGTGGGCTTTGACTCGCTTATTGATTTTACAAAGGACCAGAATTTTTTTGGGTTCTCGGAAAGATCTTTTGGTAAGATATGGCTGTGATAATTATTGTATGCTTCGCGCATCGATCTTTTTATAGACGCCCGAGTATCTACTAACTTTTGCCTGTCATCATTTGTGTGTTCTTTTTTGAATCGCGAGTGCAACAGTCTTTGCTTTCTCAGCAGCTTTCTAACATTATTATTATACCACGATGGATATTTTCCATCCTTAATTGTCTTTATTGGCACATATTTCTCTAACCCTTTATTTACAATGCACTTAAATTTAGTCCACAATTCCTCTACATCCATAGTCCCGGAATTAAACGATGACCATTCGTTTTCTAAGTGTGATCCTAACATTTCCTTATCGGCTCTTCCCAACAAATACACGCTCCTAGACTTCTTGATTGGTTTATGAAATTTGGTCACCATCAACGCTATGACAATATCATGATCACTAATTCCTGTCTCTACACAGACATCATTAATAAAGTCATGACTGTTCGTGGCTATAAGGTCTAAAATATTTCTATTGCGCGTGGGTTGCCGGTTTAACTGCTCAAGACAGCTTTCGGAGAATGTGTCCAAAAATAGCTTGCAAGACAGCTTGTCTGTACTGCCTGAAATGTAACTAGCGAGCTCCCAATCTATACTCTTAAGGTTGAAGTCTCCCCCCCCCCCCCCCGACTAATATTACATGGCCCAGATACCTATGCACTGCCTGGTGTAGACTTTCTTTGAATGATTCTAAAACTGCTAGACCTGTTATATGTGCCCAGATAACTTCACAGTTACTTTCAACCTCGATCTCAGTAGAAACAATATCTTTGTCCACAGCGATGAACACTCCCCTCCAGTTGTATCCGATCTATCTTTCCGAAATACATTCCACGCCTTGCTAAATATTTCTGAGCTTGCCACACCATGATTTAGCCAGCTTTCAGTGCCTAAAACTATCTGAGCACAATAATTCCCATGCAGTGCGGCAAATTTGGGAACTTTGTTTCTAATACTCTGTAAGTTCGTGGCTAATATTTTGGTATTCTAATTTTTTAGCCGAACATGGCCTGAATTCGCTGTTTGAATGCTGACAGGTGAGTGCTCATCAGAGTTAGAGCCTAGCCTAAAAAACTGCCATGTGCACTCCACAAGTACTCTGCTACCCGAGTAGCCGCTTCCTTAGTGTAGTGCACCCCTGATCTATCTAGGGGCACCCTACAATTCCCCACCAGATAACACAGATCCAGAAATCTGCAGCCATGACTGTCACAGAGTTGGCGAAGCCTCTGGTTCAGACCCTCCACTCGGCTCCAAACCAAAGGATCCCGATCAACCCTGGGAACAATGCTACAAATTGACAGCTCTGCTTGCACCCCGCATGTGAGGGCAGCAGCCCTCACCAATTCCGCCAGCCGCCCGTAGGACCTGAGGATGTCCTCAGAACCCAAGCGACAAGCGTCATTGGTGCCAACGTGAGCCACGACTTGCAATCGACCGCACCCCGCACCCTCGATAGCTGCCGTCAAGGCCGCCTCCACATCTCGGATAAGGCCCCCCCGGCAGGCACACCGATTGCACGTTGGACTTCTTTCCGGATCTTGACGCTATCTGCCTATGGGGCTCCATCAAGCGCCTAACATTGGAGCTCCCAATAACTAATAATCCCCTCCTCCCCCCCCCCCCCCGTGCACTTGCTCAGACTCTGCTGAAGGAGTGGCCACACGTTCACTCACAGGATGAATGGATACGGATGGCCGTCCAGCCTCCACATTGGCCTTCTGCCTCGAGCGACGCGAACACCGTACAACCCGCCACTCCCCTTGTGGAGAAGGCGGCTTGACAATGTTCAGTACACCTAAAGGTGCCTCACGTAGCAGGGACAGAGAGAGAAGCATGAGACACCTGAGGTGTCCCACTTGACGCACCAGACTTCCCACAATCGCTGCAACCCGAGACAGCAGCCTGAAGATGTCTGACCTTAGCCAACAGCATGCTCAGCTGCGTCTGCACACAGCAGGCACACATCCTATCCATCCTATCGATACAATTAACTGTAGAAAGTAGAAAACTAAATAATCAACTTTTAAGTAGCCTAGTACTCTAATAAGCCTTTTATAATAAGCTGGCAGCTGACTGAACTGTGGTCAGTGGTAACTACACTGTCAAATCAATGAAACTGAGTCCGGCAATTTTTAAAATAAACAAGAATAAACGGAATACACCGTTATCAAATGCGTAGGAATATAAGCTTTCTCAAAGCAGAACACGAAATAAGGAAGTGACAATATGACACGTAGCTTGCAGCAGACGAAAGCTATATACACGGTATTTACCAAAATACGCGGGAATAAACTCTTAAAGTAGTAGAACAAACGAAATGTTTCAAGTAGGTGAGAAGAAACCTCTTAAAAAGAGAAACACTAACGGAAATTAAGAAATTTCACGCAATTAAATTATGATACTTAGCGCTCTGGGTGATGGGGCAACGACAACAGCTGGCATGTAACTAATGAGGAGGTGCTCAACAGAATTGGGGAGAAAAGGAGTTTCTGGCATATCCTGACTAAGAGAAGGGACAGGTTGGTGGAACACATTCTGAGACATCAAGGAATCCTCAACTTAGCATTAGAAGGAAGTGTGTGGGGTAAAAATCGTAGAGGGAGACTGAGGGATGAATACGATAAGCAGATTCAAAAGGATGTAGGTTGTTGTTCGATTCTCAGATGAAGAGGCTTGTACAAGACAAGGTAGCATGGAGAGCTGCAACAAACGAGTCTGCAGACTGAAGACCACAATGACGTCAGTTAGAGGCACAAAGAAAAAAAAATGCTGTAATGAGTGCAGTAGTATTGGAAAAAATAAATTAAAATAAAATACAATAACAACAAATAATAATAATAATAATAATAAAATTAAAAAATAAATACATTGCATATGTTAACTGGAGTTAATATCCAAATTCTGTTGTTCAGGTCTCTGGTGAGCAAAGAGAGCGAGATGGACTGATGTTAATTAATAAAGGAGAGTATAGAGAATCATTCCTCTCAGCTTAATTTTCTGATCATAAACACAGCACAGAGATAAAATAGGAAACAAAGAATACATGCACTTTTTGTTAGACTATTATTAACTTAATTAATACATGTAATATTACTGAGAAGTGTGAAGTTCAGAACTGATCTAGTACTCACTCTACATTTCTGTATATATGTATGTGCAGTTTTTCTTTTTTTAGCATCTCAATGTTTGCAGACTCGAGCAGCTAGCCTAAACAGCTGTGGGAACTCTTCTTGAGGGAAGTTCTTGTAAAATATCTCAACTTTTTTCCCCCTCTCACTATCTAATCTTGTCCTACCAAGAAAATCAAGCAGGCCTTGACACCTATAACACTGTGCCAATGATGCAAGTTGAACGGGCCCGACTTGGTGCGCTCATGCTAGCAACCGAGTAATGTCGGCAGGGAAGTGAAGGGAGCCCTCATTGCTGGCAGTGCCCACGGGCAAATATTGTGAGCACCTACCCTCCATAGCACATTGTTCACCCCTGTTTTTAGGCATGTGTTTGTTTCGCCAGTTTTGAGTAAGCGCTATTGAATTTCATATCAGAGCTATAGCACTGCTTGAGCATTCTTTGAAAAATCCATAAATGATTATAATTTTATAGTTAAAAACGTTTACAGGTGAGCAGTTTAGTGAAGAATTTGTTAAACTTAATCCAATGAAGAAGGTTCCTGTAATCAAAGATGGAGATTTCAAGTTGACTGAAAGGTAACAAAAACCAAATTTTGAGCTTCAGCGCCATATATTGTGCTGCTGATAGAAGTTCATTTTGATTTTGAAACCATTTTTGTTCTAGTGTAGCTATTTTAAGGTACCTGTGCCAAGAGAGAGATGTTTCTGACCATTGGTACCCAGCAGATAGTAAAAAACAGGCAAGAGTTGATCAGTATCTAGAGTGGCAACATACAAACACGAGGAGTAACTGTGCAGTTTATTTTTTTAATAAGGTTAGTAAAATAAGTGAAATACAAGCTTTAGTAAAGTTGCATTTTGTTTACAAACTCGTGTCGAAGTAGCCTCTGTTTTTTCACTGAAGGAGCTTCTGGAGGAGGTAAATATATATAAATAATAGGATAGAAATTGTCTATATAAAGAAAAACAAAGACTGCAAAGTGATCCTTTGAGAAAATTTGATATTGTAACATAGAAAACACTAAGAGACTGAAAAAATAAATGAAATTCTCTCTCTCTCTCTCTCTCTCTCTCTCTCTCTCTCACACACACACACACACACACACACACACACACACACACACACACATAAAAAGTGTGCTATATCTGTAGTAAGTAAGGAATAAAATACTGGAAACACAAGCTATGAACTAGTTCAGGTATGACAGAGTTACAGCAATGGAAACACTTTAGGCCCCACCTCACAGTTCTGTACTTCTGCTACAAAAAGTAGGTGCAAGTGGGCCAACACTACTTTTAGTACAATTTGGGTGCCGTAATGACCAACTTTATCACTAGGTAACTGTATTTTGTTTTTAATACTGGCTGGTGTGTATGTATTCTACCAGCTCAACACTATGACAAATCCTGTAATTTTCAAAGCTTAACTGACTGTTTGCTGTGTTGGCCTGTACCACACATTCTTCCTTGGCAAGTGCTTTTCACAATCCCCCGGGAATAGCAGAGCGTGGAGATGAACATGGCTGGAAAGCTTACAAGTTGCCTAAAGCAGGATTTATCAACACGAATCATGGGTTGTGCCAACTTTGGTTGTGGTGGAGGAGGAGGAGGGGCAGGAGAACCGTGTGGTGGTAGGCTCAGATGATGAAGTGTAGGTTGGTCTCATGGTCCAGTGACATCATCTGAGTGGTCACATTGATGTCCAATCTCCAGAATACGGTGCCTTCACCTAACAATCTTCTGAGGAGGTTGAAAACCAGGCAAGATCACCACAACTCAGATCATTACCTGTGTGACTGCAGTGGGTACACACATTTCTGGAGAACAGAGGTTTAAATCCACATCCACCTCCAGCCATTCAATTTAGGCTTTCTGTGATTTCCTCTCTCTAGGCAAATGCTGGGATGGTGCCTTTGAAAGGGTGCAGTCAATTTCCTTTCCTATCCTTTGGAGCATCATATCTAATAATCATGATGTTGATAGAACATTAAACCCTAATTTTCCTTCCTTCCTGTGTGGCTGTGGCCAATTTGGAATAAATGAAAGGAGGTGGTGTGCTTTGCCAAGAGCTACGCTGAGGACTGAGCACATCCCATCAAGGAAAGCTGGAAAGTCTGAGGCAAAAATGGTGGCAGCAAGCTTCACAAATTCTCCAGGTACCTGGAGGGGCTCATCATAGACCAGCTCAGCCACTGAGACATTGAGTTCGGTGCAGAAACTGGTGTGGATGCCGAGAAGGATGACGGGAACAGCAGACGTCTATGCTGTGTCATGGCGAAGTAAGATAGTCTTCAAAGTGCAGTGCCACCATTACACCATGCTATTGCTTACTGGGAGGTAATCAGTGGTGCAGTGGCAATGAGTACTACAGAGTTGGCCTCAGTGAACAGCTGTGATTCTAGTTGCCTTACGGTGGTTGCTGGTGCTTCAGATAACTGGGGTTCACTTCTTTGAGAGCCGGATCTCTATAGTGGCATGCCGCCCCCCCCCCCCCCCCTCCCTCCACACTTGGCATCCAACGAGACAATTTGGCACACCTTTGCGAATGGCAGTGGGGGAAAGTGCCCTAGTTCCCCCTCCCCTTTAGATATATTTTAGTTGCTTGATTTGCAGAATGTTTTACCTCGGCTTGTTTGCACTTGCTTCAACTCGAGCTGAGGTGTTGGCCTACCAAGCTTCGTTAATCCACACTTCTCTTCCAAACTTAAAGCTGAGTAATTTGTTTCTAAAAATACAGAACATTGTTCATTTTTCTTTGATAATAAACGCCAAGAACATATGAATATGCACATTAACACTAAAACACAGAAAGTAACTGGTTGCATCATTAAGTGACTGAAACATAATGAATCTATTATTATGAAGAGACAAGCTACTTTTGGGTCACGTGAAACTGTAAGCAGTACCCCCTCCTAACATGTGCAAAGGCTGCTCTCCCCCACATATTTCAAACAGTTAAATTTTGTTTCAACGAAGAGTATAAATGCCGTTTACCCTCAAAATCATGACACATTTGCAAAAATGTCCAAAGTATATGTGGCAAGTAACAATACAAAAGTCACTGTTGTTCCCATATCTGTTAAAAAGAAGATAGGGTTATAATAAAGATTGCTGGCAGTCAATCTTGAACCCACTATCTTGACAGTGCAGAGCGATGCCATTAACCACATGGCTATTCTTGCTGGGTGGAGAGAAGTGACCTCATTATTATTCATGAACGGATCTTCTGGTGGCTTTTACAGCTAATGCAACTTTAATTTTTAGTTATGAGGTATTTTACCAAATATAACATGTTTTTGATGAATATTCAATGTGTTAAAAACAAATATGAAGGGCGGATATTGGCTTCATGGAGGATTTCCACATGTGCAAGACGATGTGCGCAGTAGCTCCATTGCCTTTGCTTCGGGACCATTCGAGCGTAACCACCAGAGCTCGAGTAGCCAGGAGCCGGTGTCTCTACCAGCTCCAACGCCAATGTTAAAAGCAGTGTTTCCTCTCACCCCTCCCTGCTGTGGGAGTGCCTATATACTTCCACCAGGGGGGTTCAGAAGAGAATTTGAATACTGTGGCATTGCAACACTGCGGTCACTGCTGCCTCTATTAAGCCGCCATGTTACGACTCGTATACATGCTGTCTCCACAATGTAAAATGTTTCTTATGCGATAAAAATACTTTGAATGTGCATATAAAATGATCTGATAAAAGAACAAAACAAATTATGATAGTTTGAAAAACACTTTTAATTTTATTTATTTATTTACTTTTTTTCACAATGAGTTTTTTGGGGAGTTCACTGAACCAGTGAACACATAGGATGTGCCACCACTGTTGCCTTCCATGATCTGTAGTGATATGGACTGGAGAACCAAAGTTAGTAACCCATGTACAAGTGCACATGCCGTAGTTTCAGCCAATATGTCAGACGTGGTGTTGCCTCTGGCTACCATGTGGAACAGCCGATGATGGTTAAAAGATAAACTACTAGCCATCCAAGAGGGGGAGAGGGCTGACAATTTCCATATTGACACAGGTAAACCTTTCTGAATCCTCACGGAAATCACTAATGGTTGCATGGATGTGCCAGCCAATCTTGCTACACTGATAGACAACATGGTTGTGGCAGCCTAAGTGGATACCTGGCCACGTACAGTGATGTGTAACAAGCCTTGTACTGGTATTAATGTCAGGGTGGCACAATGTGTGAATGCTGTCAAAGGCTTTCTGGCAAAAAGTGACTGGGAGAGAGAGTCATGGCTTGTTAGTGAAGGTTTCATATATCAGTTTTCTATCTGTGTCTGGGATAGACAAATGCTCCTCTCTGAGGCCAGTATTTGGGTATCCTTAATAAGAGTCCAGCTCCATGCTACTTCTTGTGCTTCAGCAAGTGTGGCAAAATTGATTCAGTCAGTGATACAAACAACTTATGTCAGACAATCGGCAACAAGTTTAATTGTATCCATACTTAGTGTAGATGGTTGGGATTTAGCTGTGTATATTGTGAATAACAAGAACACAATCAATATATATATTTGTTTCTAGTGCCTACCACTTTCAGTGGGTCATGCCACGAGGACCGTGGTCTTTCATAGTCATCACAGCATACATGAATGTGCATTAAGTATTTGCTGGCGTAAAGGCCACACTTTTTTGCTAAAAAAATTGCTCCAAAAACTGGATGAGTCTTATACATCGGTTTCAGATAAAGTAGGTAGCCTACCCACAAGTTCGATTTCTTTTCAAGGGATTTCCAAAAATGGTATAAAATGTGAGAAATAATGTTTTAAGTGGGAAAATTTGCTTTAAGTTTCTCTCTTACATTTTCTGAGTTTTTATTTGATAAATGTACGTAATATGCACCAAAATACCCTTCAGGAGTTTTATTATGTAGTAAAGGTTTTCTGAATATTGTACTATTTTTAGTGCCAAGTGTAACTGAAACTGATAACTTCATAGGAAGTAGAAACTTTCGACATAATTTCATTCATTGTAATCAATTTTTTTGGCAATCTTGTAACGACATCATTCATTATTTGAATAATGAAATGCTGCTCAAGTATTTGTCCATGGCTCATCCGACAATATTTGAGAATTTATTCACATTCTCAAGTGCAAATATGTATTCAAATATTTGTTGTGATGTTTGCACAGCTGCTGCGTCTAGTAGTTGTATTTTTGGGGTTATAACATGCTGTGCCCCATACAGTGTGCCGACCATTACACAGACGCAAACCGTCCATCATTCTCACAGTTTATGGAACATCACAAGAATACTTACATAAATATTTGTGCTTCACAATAAATTTGCAAAAAGAGTCATTTTAAACATGAAAACCTCCTACTCGGTTCACGAACTGATACTCACCACGATGTCTGATCAGAGCAGTCGTAAGCAGAGTGACCTAGGTGCCAATGTCGTAAGTCTTAATGACACACTTGTCAACCATCGCGTCATAGTCAGTGCGCACTAGGTGAAATATGTATCTGAATAAGAGCAAACTATCAAGAAACTCGACTGCGTAAAGTTTATGAACGCAACTTGAAGGTACTGCCATAGATATTTGATGTACGGGAACAAATGTATTATAATTATGTTGCAATAGATGTATTTGAAGGTACTGACATAGATATTTGATGTACGGGAACAAATGTATTATAATTATGTTGCAATAGATGTATTAGGTGTGATTTATTTTGTTCCTAAAACAAGTCTTAAAAAAGTGGAGTGCATCTTATATGCCAGTAAATACAGTATTTTTGTCACAACTGTAAGTTATACAAAGCTGCATCTAACCTATAAAGAAAGAGCCTGGAGATGGTGGCATGACCCACTGAAACTGGTAGTCAATAACATTAAAATAAATAACTAAAAATTAAAAATTCATGACATTACAGCTGACAGTGTTTTCCTTGTTATTCACCATCAGCAACAATATTGTCGATGCCTGAGATATGCCAAATGTCTGTCCTGAAATGGAAGAAATGGGAGATGTATTCCAGTTGGTAGGACTGGTGTGGAGATCTGTGACTGTTGGTCTGCTGGAAGGTGGGTGTGATGTGCTTGTCACCCATAAATATCATAAAGCTCCTAGCTTTCAGCGATGGACAAAAGTCGTGGCTTGCCTCCTAGATAGTAAGCAGGTCCCTGTCAGAGGCATTCCATTGGCATGAGCTGCTTTGAAAAGATGTCAATGGTTGCCAGGAACCAATGACATAATGACACAATGACAGGATTGATGTTATGACCAAGAAGTGTGTCTGTCAGAGGCTCTTAAATGGTGTTTGTGCACGTGAGATGACATTGGAATTTAATCAGTCTGAGGAACTGGCAGAGATCTCAAAAAGTTCACAGGTGCTGGATTTCTCAGATGGCTTGAAGTTTGTTAATACCATCAGTATGAATCTGGTGGTGAGGGAATGTCGCCTGGGGGTCACCAAATATGCATTTGAACGGGTTAATGATAAACTTGAAATTGTTGAGCCTTTGAAATACTGCTCTTTTGTGATCATGGTGTTGTTACACTGAAGAAGGAAACAGCAAAATTTCATCAAGGTAAGTGAAACAGAAGGGCAGATCACATACTAGACTGTCAATGTGATTTGGTTTGAAAGTAGCATTTACGTGGTTGAATCCAAAATTTTCTGGACTGGTGCTGCCATCTGGAAAATTGTAGTAGTAGATATTTGCACCGCAAGGTGGTGGGAACTGTATATCTGATGAGTCGGTGTGCAGACTGGCATTCGGCTGGGAGGACGTGTTGCTTGTCCACAGTAATTTCCGTAATACTCTGTGTTTGGTGTATGGCGATTTTATGGTGGATCTGTGAACAGAACACTGCTTGTGTATCAAATTCTGTGTGAATCTCAGGGAAAAATGCTATGGAGACTCTTGCAATGATTCAACAAATGTTTGGGGGACATAGTATGAGCCATACACTAGACAGGTCAAGATGAAAGTGAAGAGCATGATGATTTGCTACTGGTAGAACTTCAGGTTATAAGGCCAACTTTGCAGTTTTTCCTAACACTTTGTCCAGAGCTGCACTGACCGAAGATGTCTGGCGCAGCTCTGGACGAAAGAATTAGGAAAAACTACAAGGTTTTATTGACCACGGCCTTGTAACCCAGAAGTTCTACCAGCAGCTGTGGCATCCGGTCGTGAAAGCCCTCATTTAAAGAGCATGATCATTGTTTTCTTTGATAACAAGAGAATTGTGCACAAAGAATTTGTCCCACCCAACCAAACAGTGAACGCTGCGTACTACTGTGACGTTTTGTGACAGCTCCATGAATGTGCGGCGACGAGAGCTCGAACTTTGGCATCAAAGGAATTGGCTGCTGCATCACGACAACATGCACTGTCAGACGTCCTTGCTCACCAGGATCTTTTTGGCAAAAAAGAACATGACAGTTGTACACCACCCACTGTATTCACCAGATTTGGCACCTTGCAACTTTGTGTCATTCTCAAAACCAGGCTCGGACTGGCCATATAGTCAGGGTGGCATTTGCCAGCTGGGCCTCACCCTGTCCGGGGCCCCCGGGCCCTCTGCCCTACCTACCATACACTGGATGGATTCACGTGGGCTAAATATTTGTGGAATGTCAAGTGCGCGGTAAATGGATGTGCTGCTGTGCTGTACAAGGCAGATGCTGCAACAGCAGTCCATAAGGGGAAGGGGGGGGGGGGCAAATTGGCGACCGCAGAATCTCGCCTCCTGCCAGACGCATCGTCCACAGTGTGGTGCAAACCTCAAGGCAGCAGCCACAACTGGCATCAGCTGGGCAGACCCAAGGAGTTAGAATATTTATTTTAACCTCCTTGGGCGGACCACATGGACAGAGCGGCTGACAGCAGGCGGCTACTAGGTGCTGGGTGCAGTGTAACTGTTGGGAGTGTGGTCGCTGGCTGGCGGGCAGCAGATGCTGCTGCGGGGTCCTTGATGTGTATAGGCCCAAGGAGAAAAAGGTGGGGGGGGGGGGGGCAAATCCACAGAGTCGGCCTTGTGGAGGGGGGGAGGCAGGATTCTGAACTGGCAGAAATAAATGTTGTAGCATATTGGGTTTTAGAATATCTCCAAAGATGGCTACATTTATCGGCAGGGGGAGGGGGAGGCGAAATGCCTGGGTTCTGGTCCTTGCGGTGATGGGGCCTGATCGTGTTTGCTGCCCCACGACAAGTGCTGGCCTGCAGCAGCCTTGCGTTTGAATTTAAGTTAAATTTCTCATCAGAAAAAAGACAATTTCCATGTTCAAATGTTTGTAAGGCTTAAGGGACTTAACTGTGGGGGTCATCAGTCCCTAAACTTACAAACTACTTATGAAATAGCTTATACTAAAGATGGCACAAATATCCATGCCTGAGGGGCCTCAATGTGCTCGGCTGCTCAGCCACAGCCAATTTCCATGTGACTTTTCATTTAACATCAGTAAGGAAAGAAACTTAACTTGTTCCTTTACAGGGCTAATTATTATTATTTACAAAAAAATTGACGTAACAGTAATAAATATTGCTGAGTTACTGTAATTTTAGACAAGATAATTTTCAGATTAATCATTTGAATTCATGTACCTTAAAGTAATAGCGATCATCTCCATAGAAGGTATAACGAGTCTCAGGTTTGTGTGTCAATTTGCAAAGTGTTTATAAATTAATTCACTGGAGCTTGAGAGAGAGACCTGTGAAGTATTCCCGCACGGCAGGCTACAACTCTAATAGGTTATTGCCAGTCATATTCAATCAGAACCGGGCGAAAGCGGAACTCGAACATATTACTGCACTTTCAACGGTTCTGATCACAACTTGAATGAATCTAAAAGCAACTAACAATGTAATTTTTATCTCTTTTTTTCCCCTCTAATATTTATCAAAAACACATCAGCATTGATAGAAATTTTACCATATCATTAAATTTCAGTTAATGACATAAAAGCTTTCAGGATATCTAAATATGGACAATAATAATATAACCATTTGTATGATATGGTCGTTCTTCAATTCGAAAAGCACGAATGTGTGATCAGCACTGACATTTTTGTTCTTATTTCCCACAAATATTTACCCGTTTTTCTCAAATATGCCGTTGGATAGGCAGGAACCTAATGGTACAGAAATTCCTTCTGTTTTAGAAAGGTCATATGGAACGTTCTTTATTAGCATGCTATTAGATCCCAGGTTTTTGACTGCATGTGTACATTAATGTATAATACAACATTATAGGATTATAAACAGTTTAAGTTGTAATTTTGCATAAAAAAATCTCTTAGAAAAGACTGTCCTTTAGCTTTATAGCTTTCCCTTGTTCCCTTCATCTTTCACGAGTGTTTTCTCTTTTGTTCTGCCCCACGCAGGCGAAATATTTTAGAAATTTAAAAGGTTCATCTATCTGCTTCTTCTCAAATACTTTGAGCCAAATCGGTGAGACACATGTCGCAACTCCCCCTCCCCTTAAGATTTTTAAAATAATTTATTTTTATAGGGCCATTAACATCATCATCAATATTGCAGTCATACAAAATACTGAATTCTGTTTCTCGTGGAAGTAGTTCAGAAGAGAGCGTGGTGGCAGCGGCTGTTGTACAAATCAGTCATAACATGGCACAAGAAACAAACAAATCTGTTTCTGACCCTAAAGAAACAACTGCCTCAGCTTCTGGCAAAGCCAGAGCTAGTACAAATATCGACAGCATCGCACCTGCACCATTTACACTGACACACAACGGTTGGATGCAGTGAAATTCAAAAATTTTCTAATTTTGCTCCACCAAGGAAAAATGCAATCACTGTAGAGAAACTGAGTTTCTTGTCTGTCCACCCTATCCAGCCCTAGAGTGATAAAAACATCTTGCCTTTTAATGGAAGTCAAGTTTATTACCGAAAGTCTCCAACCGGAGCTTTAATTCAATGGGAATCTGTCTCTTATTTGCTAGAATTAAATAAGATATTTTGTACAACCTGCATGTGTTTTGCACCTGATGATCCGAAAAAAAGAGGAGGAAGAAATCCCTTTATTGATGGACTTATGCCATAAAAAAAACATATTTATGAACAATTGGTCAAACATGAAAAAGCTGCAATTATCACTTTTTTAACAGCAACAAAAGAGGAAATGTGGAACAACATATAAGGCAAAAAAACATGCAAGACCTTTCCAACAGGCGTCTGGTTCTTAAAAGCGTCATTGATATAACAATATTTTTGTCTAAACAAGGTGTCGCATATCGTTGGAAAAGTGAGGCCTTGCATTTACTTGAAAATATTGCCAACGGCCAAAACCAAAATCACGGTACTTCCTAACTTTAGTTGTCCTATTATCGAAATGTGATCCAGTTTTTAAAACCCACATATCAAGGCAATTATTGAAAGCAGAAGAAGAAAAGAGTCAGCAAAAGGTAGGGGTAGAGGTAATCGTATTACTTCTTAAAAAAAAAAAAAAAAAAAAAAAAAAAAAAAAAAAAAAAAAAAAAAAAAATGAACAATCAGCATGGTTCCCGTTTTGAAGTCAACAGGAGAAGCCTTGTAACTCATGAGTTAGCCCAGTTAGGCTTACACTTGCAAGATCTTGTTAGTGTATCTTTTGATGGTGCAGTAAATATGGCAGGCAGGTATAATGGACTTCAAGCGACACTGAAAGAAGTACCAAAATTAATTTTCATGCATTATTTGTGCATGTTTTGAATCTAGTGTTGGTAAGTGCAACGTCAAGCTGCACTGAAGCAACAAATTTGTTTGGACTCTTGGAGTCTTCCAGTGTCTTTATTCACGAGTCATTTAAAGGTACATCTTAATGGGTGGAAAAAAATTCTGAAATAACAGCTGGTCAAGACAAACTCAGAAGATTGCAGAACATTGGAGAAATGAGACCTTGGGCTAAAGGCAGAGCCCGGGCCACTATTCTTGAGAAAAGTCGATAAGTTGTGTTGATAAAAAGTGTGGAGTTCAAGGCAAAGGTTTCGTTTCAAGTGAGAGCATTTAAAATTTGTAACAATCCTGACAGCCTTTGTTTTCAAGAAACGTTTTGATCTATCAACACTAGTAAGCCAATATCTCCAAACTCCTACATTAGACTATCTTAAAGCTTGGGGGCTTATAAGAAGTTTGGAGATAAATTTTTAAGAACTGTTAGATAATTTTGAAGACATTTTCAGAGCTGCAACTTCTTTTGCAACCCAAGTTCAAGCATTATCAGAAGCCGAAAATGTTGATGTCGACATACAGACCACAATGCCATTAAGAATAATATAAAAAATACTAAAACAACATGATGAGTCATGCCAAGACAAAGTCTACGGAACCAAAGAGAGTCTAATTTATTTTATTATTATTAAAACAGCTTTAGTAAAAATAGAAACAAAATTCAATTGCACGAACATTTAATGAAGGATGCTGCTTACTTGTACCCAAAATATTTCAATGAAATTAAGAAAAATGGCATTCCTAATGATGCATTAAAGTCTGTCGCGTCAATTGCAAATGTCAATAGAGAAGTGCTGTCAACGGAATTAGAATTTTTTGCAAAAAATGTTAATGAACACGTTTCATCCTAGGGAGCAAGACGTAAACAGCTTAGATTCACAGAGTTAGGAAGGAGATGATGAACTTGAAGATGTCTTACACCATACTGCAAAGGACGCCATTTGTTTTTCCCGAAGTCATTTGGACACCTGCCAGAGTTGCATACCATGTGCATGTAAACTTCTGTCGCAATATAATATGCACATCAGTACATGTTGCCTATTGTGTAATTCTCACTATTTCGTTCACACGAGTGATTTGTGAGAGACGGTTTTCTGCACTGAAGCTCACCAAGATGAGACTTCGGTCTTTACTGGGCCAAGAACTGTTAAAAAAAAAAGTTCAAATGTTGTTAAGCTTCCGGGACTTAACTGCGGTGTCATCAGTCCCTAAACTTACAAACTACTAAACTACTTATGAAGTAACTTATACTAAAGACAACACAAACATCCATGCCTGAGGGAGGGTTCAAACCTCAAACGGGAAACAGCCTCGCACATTGGACAAGAACTGTTAGATTAATTGATTGTGTTAAACACAGAATCGGATCTAATCAAAGATGACGAGAATAGTGGCTTCTATGACCAAGTTATTGACAGCTTAGCAGAAACATCTTCTCTTAAAAAGTTTGGCTAACTTCAGATTTGTTGTATTATGTTAAATTGTAACTAAATTTACTTAATAATAATACGTATATAATTGAAAATCAATAATTTGTATATTTTATTACCATCTGATGATACCCCATCTACTCTCATCCCAGGCTGTTGGATAGCCAGCCAGGCCCCTCTGTCCTAGTCCGACCCTGCCCAAAGCTGAAACTCAAGTTGAAAAGTCGTCGGTTTGACACTCTAGAGAGAATTCAAGAAGCATTGCTGGCGGTGCTAAACACCCTCAAGGAACAGGACTTCCAGAAAATGTTTGACCTCTGGCAGAAGCACTGGGACCAGTGTGTACATTTGGATGGAAACTACTTCGAGGGTGATGGCAGCACCAGTCCCGAAAATTTTGGATAGCACCTTGTACTCTAAATCTACACACATACTACACTAACCACTATGTGGCATGTAGGCGAGGGTTTCTTGTGACACTAATTGTCATTTACTTTTCTGTTCCATTCCCAAATAGAGTGAGTGGGGGAAAATGACTGTATGCGTCTCCATATGAGCCCTAATTTTTCTAATATTTTTCATCCTTTTGCAAAATGAAATTTGACAGAAGAATCATTCTGCAATAAGTTTCAAATAACTCAGCAGTATTCGGAAAAAAGTCACATTTGCTTCAGGGATTCCCAACATCTTGGTAATACTCATGTATTGATAGAACCTACCAGTAACAAATCTAGCAGCCCTTCTGCAGAAAAATGGGCCAGCCAAATGTTATGCAGACCAGAAAAAAAGACTTTTTATCGCTATAGGCATGAAAGGAAGAAATTCACCTGTGATGACATGAAGCAATTAGGTTTGCCTGATCAGTTTGTATTCCATTGCTGCAAATAGAACTCTCAGGTTTAGGAAAGCTGATTCCATATATTGGTTTTGTGTGAGGACACTGTCTCATGTAGTGTTAAATGATTTACAGGCGACTAAAACATCTCCATTATCACAAACTTTCTGGAGACTATTTCCCATTTCCTTACCTTCATGTGCATGTGATGTATCAAAATGAAAGAAAGGCTAATGGTAACCTGGTATTGATACGCAGTGAATTCTCTTGATTACTTCGACGGAAGTTGTCCACTGAAATGTGAAAATATTATTGAAAAGTGATAGAATGGCTGGCCAGTGCTTACCTTAGCTTGGTATCGCCAAAAGTCACTCAAAAAATACAAATATGCAAATTGAAATGAAAATAAATGTGGACGATAGCTATCAGAAGGGACAGGTTACTCTCAACTTAGGCCTTGAGGTAAGGATGGGTGATATCGGTCAGATATATTGCATGATAAGTACTGAGCCATGCCTCTTTGTTCTGCTATTCGCAAATAAAAAAAAAAAAAAAAAAAAAAAAAGGAAAAAAAAAAAGCTTGATGGACAAAATAATAATGCATATTGATCACTTTGTTGACAAAATCAAACAATGGAAATACCTTAAAGGATTCAATAATATTTTGGAAAGATAGGTTACTACTCACTACAGAAACATTTGATGAGTCACAGAACGGCACACATAACAGAATAAACAAAAATGAAGCTTTCGGCTGCTAAGCCTTCATCTGCCACAGAGAATGCACATACACACGCACTCTCACAAAACCAATTTCCGTCTCCGACTGTTGCAGCTGGACTGCAACAGTCAGAGACGGCGATTGGGTTTGTGTGAGTGTGTGTGCATGTGCGTTCTCTGTGGCAGATGAAGGCTTAGCAGCCGAAAGCTTCATTTTTGTTTATTCTGTTATGTGTGCCTTGCTGTGGCTCATCGGACATCTCTGTGGTGAGTAGCAACCTATCCTTTCCAAAAATACATTTTGTTGATGAATACTCTTTAAGTTGATGAAACAGGATATAAACTGAACTTAAAAAAACCTTGTTCACTTTTGATATAGCATCGATAACAATATGTTTCCATTCAAAGTTTTCACATATTATCACGTTAATGTTTGTTTTGCAGTATTTTCATGAGTTCTTTTTTTTTTTTTTTTTTTTTTTTTTTTATTGAAGCACTTTCATTGAAATAACTGATTTTGTAAACTACATGTTTCAGGTTTTTGTGTAAAATTTAACCCAGAACAGCATTAAAATTAGATACTTCACTTACTTTGGCCTGTGGAAGTGACTCGTTGGAAAACGGCCGATCAAAAACACGCCTTTTGTCCCTGATTTGACTCTTTATTGTGAAACTGTGCTAATTGTGTTGCAGAAAATTTTATTCTGTGATTACATGTTGCACTATTTAGTATTCAGTAAAAATCCAAAAGGTGCCAACTTCTGGAAACAAAAGTGTATGAAAAACATAAACTTTTTTCTCTCCACTTCTAACATAAAAAGTTAAAATTTTCTCATTCCATCACATGCTATGGGGTCCTTAAATAAAGTGTACACAAACAAACCTGCAGTATAGCTACCCTCTGTTTACTAGTCGTTTGCCATGTATACCTTATTGTAGAGGTCCTGTCCTTGTCCCCTACAGTTGTCAGGAGAGAGCAGGCTGGGATGCAGTAGTGAGGAACTAGCAACGTTTGAAGGCATGAAGTAAACATTATGGCCAATAACGTGTCTATTAACATTAATACAAGATTGCCTTCCAACATGCTGTGGCACTGAAGGACAGTAGGACAGTGGCTATCTCAACAAGTGTGGGCCTGTTAGCTACCCAGCTCGTGCCAGCAACGCATTGTGACATCTATTCGCGGAAGCTATCTCGAGCCGGGATGCAGTAGTGACGAACTGAATCTTTAAATTGATCTGTGAAGGGGATGGAAGCTGGCAGCATCAGGGTTGCCACAGGTACAGGATGGGCAGAAGCAGTGGCTCACCCTCTCAAAGGCAGATGACAATGTACTGGCCCCATAGGTCAGACTCCCAGAAGCCCTGCATCAAGACTGCAATGTGCACTACGCATCGCTATAGCCTTGGAAGTTGTTGGTGCAGCCGGCAGCACAAGAGTCCTTCTAGAAGTTCTTTCGGCTCCGTAGTGAATGAAAGGCAGCTTGGCATGTTGAGAGTCAACTCCCATGACTTCCCCTCTGACAAGATAACAGTAACTGAGACAACAGCTGAGACTATCCACTAGACCCATCATCATTTGGTTCTTTGCAATGAATGGATTGTTGAGAAAGGTGAGATATTTATGTTGACACTCTCTGTGTGCCCTGCAGGGGTTATGTCCTGGATTTCCTATGTTGTAAGCTTGCCTAGTGACTTCAGGCTGTTTTAATGCTACACAGAATGTAGTAAATAAATAGTCTGTACCATAAAATTGGAGGGAGTGCTGCCCCCTACCTCTTTCCTGCCTATGATATTGAGAACATATTCACATTTTAAGTCAGCAACTTAACTGAGAAAAACACGCATTCCTAAATTGTTACAAGAAGTTACCACACCAGTCAAAAAAATTAATTTTTACTGTGCTCATATGCTACTTATTGCCTCCTCTACATAGTCTGTAACAAGCTATCCTTCTCATCTTCTTATCTGAAAAAAAGAGAATTATTCTAGTTTTACTAAATAAAAGGCTCTCATGTACGCAAAAGCAATACCTCTAAAAACTAGCAAATTGTAATAGAGATTCAATACTTCATTTAGTATGTGAAACCTTATCATTAAATTATACTATGTCAATGTTGTCCCAACAGTTTATGCTTCCAGCAATCAAAGGAACACAGCCTAATCCAGAAACAGTGACTAGACGAGAACAAAAAATGGTAGCAACATTGAATGAAGTGGAAGAGATCTGGCTGAAAAACAAAACATATTTGGCTGGAGACAAAATCAGTATTGCTGATCTCCTAGGGGCATGTGAGATTGAGCAAACGAGTGAGTATTATCTTGTTATGAAGTTTCATTAATAAACACTAAACATTTAATTAAAATAACAACAATATAATATGCACAGTTTACAACGCACTGAAAGATGTAATGATGAGCTGTGACAGGCACATAAAAAAGACACACACATATAACATAAAAAGACAAACACACACAACATTTTGTTGTATGTGTGTGTCTTCTTATGTGCGTGTCACAGCTAGTCGTTACATCTTTGCAGTGAGTTGCTAACTGTCCTCATTATATTGTTGAATTCCAAACTGGAGTTTCCATTATTCAATTAAAACAATGCAGATAATGTGCATAAATAAATTTTTACTGTTTGAAAGTGAGTCAAAGACAGGTACAGACCCCTTTCAATCTAACCTTGTCCCACTTACTCACTCCTACTTAATCACTCAGGACTGAGAGAGAATTGTACTAATTGGAGAAAATATCTGTTGTGAACATTGGCTGTTGATGATAAATCCTCTTCCTTCACTCTTTTCTTCCTAGTGCCTGAAAAAGAATCCTGTATCTCACAGGGCAGTTATACAAAATTTTGTATCACCAACTCCTTGTATCCATTTCTGCTCTTAACAAATGAATCATTAAGAAGTAAGTTATGAACAACCATAATTTCAAAAATTTAACGCGTTGTAAAGGGATATAGCCAGTAGTATGCAAAATGACAGCAGGTATAAGTTTCAAAAGTAAACGTCATTTGGAGAAAAGAGGCAGGATTAAAAAGGGAAAGATGTGTAAATTATACTTTTAAGCAAGATGGTCTTTGCTACCTGTCTCTATTAACCTTTAACACATTGGCTGCTGCGTGGCTGCGACAGCCATAGCAGGCGGTGCTGGCGCTTCTCTGACATCATCATGGCAGCCAATGTGTTAATTGATGATGTGCTGACCTTGTGGATCTCATTTTGGGGCAGGATTTAAGGAAGTAGTATCCTTGCTGGAGAGCCACATTCAGAGTCCGATCCAGTCCCGGAAAGTATCTAGTGACAAGAGGGGCACTTTTGGGGTTCCTCTGTGGAAGGTTCTGGGTTTGGGGGATGAGAAAGTGGCCCTGGCAATTTGAATCAGTAACAGATCAGGAGGATAGCTGTGGGATGTGAAAGCTGTTAGTAGGTCATTGGTGTACTGGTTCAGGGATTCAGGACTGGAGCAGACTATAGGGAAGCGAACGTTTGATGTGGAATGGATGGCAGCTGTCATAATGGAGGTACCCATGTAACCACCCCCATTGTAAAACCTGACCTATGCACCCTCCCACCACCACTTACTCCAGTCCTGTTACCCAGAAGGTGTACACGATTAAGGGCAGAGGCACTTGCGATAGCACCCACACTATTTACCAGCTGACATGCCTGCACTGTGAAGCGTTCTATGTGGGAATAACCAGCAACAAACTGTCAATTCACATGAATGGACACAGGCAGACAGTGTTTGTTGTAATGAGGATCACCCCGTGACTATGCATGCTTTGGATCACGGCCAGCACATCTTGGCACAGTGTTGCACCGTCTGGGTAATCTGGATACTTCCCACCAACACAAATCTCTCAGAACTCCGGAGATGGGAATCTGCAGTTCCACAAGTTCTCTCTTCAATTTGCCCACCTGGACTCAACCTCCGCTAAATTCAAATTCCCGCCCACCATCTTTAACGTCTTTGCCACTGTTCTCTGGACAGCGCCTCTGCCACAACTGGCATCTCTGTCCAACTTCTTTGCTTTTTACAAATGTCTGCCTTCGTGTGTTTGTGTGTGTGTGTATGTGTGTGTGTTCTAACGTCCATCACCCCTTTTCGGAATGACTCAAACTGAGCCCTAATATATTCCTGAGTCATGGAAATGTTTATTAGTTCACAGTCTATAACAAAGTCATTCCACTGTAGGTGAAGTTGAACTTATCTTATATGCTGGCTGAAGTCCATTGCGTTGTGAGCTTTCTTCGGCATTCACTAAAACATTTGATTTTACAGGATCTTTTCATAAATTAAAACCATCTCAGTTGATATGGAAACGATTTTATTTCCACTTAAACATTGCACAATCAAGAAATGCAGCAGCAAGCCAACAGAGCTGCTTACAGGTTTCTGGCCACTCAAAAACTCTATCGAAGACTGAATAAAACATGGTTTCTCTCCAACATCTTTCTGCGTAACCACGTAATAAGATTGATGACAAAGTTTTGTAATTCACAATTAAACAGTATTCTTTTACATTAAATATGCCAAAATACAGAAATTAAAACATTACATTTAAGCTTTGACTATTTATGTCAATGTATGTACTTGTTTCGTGACATTTGTATTTAAATATGGTACACAAATTTAAAGTCACCCTTTTGACTCGTGTTTACAGTGCTCAAATTATTTACATTATGTGTGTTTTCGAAGTGCACACATATTTGTTTTGCCAATAGTGTGTAGGCGTAATATTATTGTGAGATGGGATTTTAATGTGTTTCAGTTTGCGGTCAAATTATTTATTAATACGGATTTGTATATGGTTGTCGTAGTTTTGATAATTTCGAAGATAGTTTCTTAGTACCAAACGGATTATTAATTTTAGTGCATGAAAAATTATCAGTATTTAATTTAGGATCTAGTGATATATAAAACATGGTCTGCCCTAATTTATTTAAACAAAAGGTATATATGAAATCATGTTGTGCAATAGTTATAACATGTAGCATTGTTGTTTTTATACAAATTAGTATCTATATAGGTTCAGCAATTTCCGAAACTAAGTGTAATGCATTTTTAGTGTTTGCAGCTATTATTTACGAAAGTATTAAAAACTGAAAATTACGTAAAAGGTCAGCTAAAGTTATATTTAAATCAATGTACTATTTCTTAAAAGCGTTTTACTAATAATGTTAATAGAATTTCAATCTGAAGGCGAAAATGTGAAATATCACATGTCCGGCAATGAAGTTTTACTTTAGGTGTCAAATATTTCGTGTTTCGATGTTGGCAACTGATTTTTAGGAGTTTGCAACATAGCAGAAACGTTACAGTGTGTGTGTGTGTGTGTGTGTGTGTGTGTGTTTACCTTTACTTTTTTCCCCTAAGGTAAGTCCTTCCACTCCCAGGATTGGAATGACTCCTCATTCTCTCCCTTAAAACCCGCATCCTTTTCTTTTTCGCCTTTTCCTGATGAAGCAACCAACTGTTGCGAAAGCTTGAATCTTTGTGTGTGTGTTTCTGTATCTGTCAACGAGCCTGTGCTTTGGGTTAAGTTAAACGATCTCTTACACACACATACATGTATAACAATTGAAAGGCATGGAAATTTACTTATAAAACATACGGTTTATAAAGGTTTTTGACATATTCTATGATTTTGTATTACAAACACGAACGGAGAAGGAACAATGAAGTAAGAGTAAAAGAGACTACAATTTCTTATTTTATTTTACCAAAAACGTTTTAAAATAATAAATGATAAGGCACTCTGGGTAACTTAACATACTAATGACGCATTTCAGTCTTATGTAATTATTTTTATTATAAGTAAATAAATAATGCAATAGCAGAACATTAGCTGCAATTTTTACATTCAAATGTAGCAAATTGTAGACAAATAGGCATTTTGCATGTGTTAAATGAATAACCCATTTTCTCTTTATTTTTGAAGGACTGGTGTAACATATCACCTGTTTTTACCACCTCCTTCAGGGTCAGGTGCTTGTTCTTCTGGTGCATCGGGTCCAAGAACTCGGATGATCTCCTCTCTTAATTTCCGTGGCAACTTGTTGTTCAGAGCTTCGTTTCAAATGAGGCAATGCTAAAGGTCATGCTAACATTTTCAGAAAAACTTCTGTTTCTATTGGCTTGGTAAATTTTGTGTTTTAGATCACTTATGTATTTACCCCACTCATATCTAAAATTCTGTAAAAAATTGTCATTGGCCGTCGTCTTATCCTGCAGTTTGTCAAGCAAAATGAGCATAGTTTGTCGAGCAAATTGGGCATTTCTTGTTGATTAATATGGAAATTCTCCACAGATGTGACAAATTATTATTCAAAAGAACACCATCCTCATGACCTAGGTCATGAGTTACCTTTCCCTTCCTTTCCCATTCCTATTTCCTTTTTTCTCCCTTCCTTTCCCATTACTATTTCCTTTTTTTTTTTTTTTTTTTGCCTTCTCTCTACCTGAAGAAGGAACACAGTTCCGAATGCTTGTTATTTCCCCCCTTTTTTCTGAGTGTCAATATCGGCAGTACATTTCTTGTTGAGCTCATCCACACCTCCCTTCGTGAAATTGTAATAAGTGATATTTTAAGGCTTGTTTGTATGCCTATCGATTTCATTAGAATGGTGCATTGATGAAACTGACACCACTGATTTATTTATTAACCAACTCAATAGACAAAAACCAATTGTCACAAGTAAAATTGCAATGTGAGCCATAAATTGGTTTACGTACATAGGTGGATAACAGACTGAGTTGGTACCAATTTTTTTTCTTCAGAAGATAAATTTTGGCTGTCGGAACCTTTTGCAGAATAGAGGTATCCGTAAGTAGCTGATTTTACTGTCGCTCATACTCATAATTTTGATGTCATATTTGGCACCTGTTTATGGCATGTACTGAACAAAATAAGAATGGCCTTGGAAAGGCACTAACATTTCATCCACAGTGACACTTTCTCCTCAAATTGTACAAGCTTTGGGAATTGGAAACAAATTTTTCAATTATTAACACAAGCTTATCACTCAACAATCTCTCACTCCTGTCTGTTGAATTGTCAGATCGTAAACAGTGCAGTATCACCAGAAATCTATTTTTGTTCATAAAATTTCACTGCCAGAACCATCAGATGCAAAAATGTAGTTAGCATTTTCATTATTAGATTTGAAAACTGCCGAATAGAATAATATACCAAAAAACCCTCTCAGTTATATACAGTCTAATTATTTTTATAAGCAGGTAGTTTCTGATTTATCCATTTAAAACTTTCATTCATTATTTCAGTATATATTAACTTGCACCCAGTGGATTGTGCTTTTCATTTTTAGGTAACTTTGAAGTAGGTAATTTTGTAATAAAATTATGCATATGAATTGTAACTGCTCTGTTCGGTGGATTTTTGAACTACTTGTACCGCTTCTTGCCATAAAAACTACTTGAATGTCTTTGAATGGGATCTAGGTCTTCCTCTTCATCAGATGATGAAAGTTCTGAAACAACCATTTTGGAATCACCGTCAGAAACAATTTCTTCATTCTCAGAGTTGTCTGTCCCACAATACTGAAGTACAAATCGTTAGTTTGCTCTAACCAAGGTTACATAGATGTTTCAAAATTTTCATCAGTAATAAATATGTGTTACTATTGGTCCTGTTTCAACATTTTACTGCCAGACGGACCAGCTACTTCCATTTCTTATGTGTACAATACCTATAATATCCTGACTAGGAGAAGGGATAGGTTAGTGGGACACATTGTGAAACATAAAGGAATCATCAACTTAGCATTAGAAGGTGGTGAGTGGGGTAAAAATCATAAAGGGAGACCAAGGGACGAATACAGTAAGCAGATTCAAAAGGATGTAGATTGCCGAACGTATTCTCAGATGAAAAGACTTGCACAGCATAGGGTAGCGTGGAGTAGTAGTAGAAGTAGTAGTAGTCATAGTAGTAGTAGTAGTAGTAGTTGTTGTTGTTGTGCTCTTTAGTCCAGAGACTGGTTTGATGCAGCTCTCCACCCTACTCTATCCTGAGCAAGCCTCTTCATCTCCTCTTAAGACCTGCACCTACATCCATTGAATGTGATTACTGTATTCATCTCTTGGTCTCCCTCTGAAATTTTTATCCCACACATGTCCTTCTGATTCACATTTCCTTGGTGTCCAAGAATGTGTCCTATCAGTCGATCCCTTCTTTTAGTCAAGGTATGCCAGAAATTCCTTTTCTCCCCAATTCTGTTGAGTACCTCTTCATTAGTTATGCGATCCACCCACCTAATCTTCAGCATTCTTCTGTAGCACCATATTTCAAAAGCCTCTATCCCCTTCCTGTCAGCCCTGTTTATCATACATGTTTCACTCCCATACAAGGCAACACTCCACACAAATGAATTCCTTCACTTAAATTAATATTCGATGTTAACAAATTTCTCTTTTTCAAAAATACTTTTCTTCCCATTGCCATTCTGCATTTTATATCCTCTATACTGCAACCATCACATGTTATTTTACTACCCAAGTAACAAAACTCATCTACCACCTTTATTGTTTCGTCACGTAATCTAATTCCATCAGAATCACCCAATTTTCTTTGACTGCACTCCATTACCTTGCTTTTACTCTTTATAATGTTCATTTTAAACACACCTTTCAACACAGTCCATTCCGTTCAACTGCTCTTCCAGGTCTTCTGTTGTGTCTGACAGAATTACAATGTCATCGGCAAAACACGTTTTTATTTCTACACCCTGAACTTTAATTCCTTCTCAAAATTTCTCCATGATTTCCATTATAGTTTGCTCAATGTACAAATTCAATAGCATTGGAGAAAGGCTACAACACTGTCTTACTCCCTTCCCAACCTCTACATCCTTTTCATGCCCTTCACCTCCGATAACTGCTGTCTGGTTTTTGTACAAGTTTAAATAACCTTCCTTTCCCTGTATTTTACTCCTGCTGATTTCAGAATTTGAAAGAGTGTATTCCCATCAACACTGTCGTAAGCTTTTTCCAAATCTACAAAAGCTAGAAATGTAGCTTTGCCTTTCCTTAACCTATCTTCTAACATAAGCCGTAATGTGAGTATTGTCTCCCGTGTCCCTACATTTCTCCTGAATCCAAACTGATCTTCCCTGAGGTCGGCTTCTACCAGCTTTTCAATCCTTCTGTAAATATTTCGTGTTAAAATTTTGCAACCATGACTTATTAAACTGATAGTTCTGTAATTTTCACACCTGTCTGCACCTGCTTTCTTTGGAATGGGGATTATTACATTTTTCAGGAAAAGTCAAGAATACAATACAACACGTCAGCTTTGACCAATAATGTCATATATGAAGTAAAGATATGGAAGTAATAACATTTGAACATTTTATGTCTATCAAGAAATGTATCGGTTATTAATACACCAAAGATAATACTATAACTAACTTTATAGATAAATAATTATTAGCTCATTTAAGAAATATGTATAATAAATGAAACACATCATATCTATTACATTATTATATTTTTATTTATTAAAGAACAGTGAAGCATGTTTAAATTATTTAAAAATGAATAATAAATGCAAAGTATTGATGTTTTTATAGGTGATACAGTTCCAAGTCTAGCGTCTGGAACAAAAACAGAAAAAGAAGTACAACATTATGTACTAGAAATATATTTTTTTATTATTATATTAACAAATACTACTACAAATGTGTGCGATTTCGTTAAAAGCTACATGTACAATAATGTTTGAGTAAAATTGTAGTGTAATAATATATGTTTCTGCTCATATGTCACTATTTGAAAAGATATCTGTATCATATTCTTGACTTGAGCAGGGGAAAGACAAGTATAGTTTACGATACAATTTTTAAATGTTACCAAATTACACTATTTTTTGAGATATCTGCATTGTATTCTATAAGCAATCAGGAAAAGTTAAGTAAAAAATTTCAGCAATAAAATTTTACGATGCTTCTCGCCGGGCTCCAGTGCTTATGATGGCAACAGATGAACAATGAAGTGTAGAATTGCGTTAATATTTTTCACGAGCTACATAGTAAATGTTATTGCAGCTCGTTTCACTTGCAGCAAAATTAATACTGTACCTGCTGTATGGTTGACAGGTTCTTGTATGTACCCTTGCCCGTTCAGAAAAAAATAATTTTCTTTTTGAATTGTCACAAAAAATATTTATTGGTCAATGAGTTGCTGTCATGACCATTGGTGCCAACATAACCACTGCAACCCAGCTAGAAGCGTCATAAAATTTAATCGATTTCAGCAATTAATACAAAAATTGTAAAAATTTAGTTAGAGACACCATGTCTTCACCAATCATTAGTGAAAGTTGATCTTTATTAATTTTTTCATTATTATCCATTCCTAAAAAGATCGATAAAATAATTAAATTTGGATAAAACTCAATAATGAATTATATAAATTCACATAAAATAAGAACGAACAATAAACTATATTACTTCTTGTCGATTGTAAGCAATCAATTTCTCAGTGAAAATATTTATCCTTAAATTATAACAAAATTGTTGAATCATTTCGATCAATACAAAATCGAGATATCAATTGTCTATCTTTAATGTAATCAACCACTGTATGCAAATAGTTCCATATCTTTGATACAAAAAAGTTAATATCATCTTCATATATATATATACATTTCTTAAAGTCCAAAGGTATGTCACCTGTATCGTACATCTGACACACCAGGTGAAATAGTTTTGTCATGGCTGGTTCTCCCAGAGACTTCAGTAGCTCTGAGGGAATGTCATCTACTCCAAGGGCCTTGTTTCGACTTAGGTCTTTCAGTATCGTATCTCCCATTTCATCTTCATCCATATCCTCTTCCTTTCCTACAATATTGTCTCTTAAGTTCATTTTCTTTGTAGAGCGCCTCTATATACTCTTTCCACATTTCAGCTTTCCCTTCTTTGCTGAGAACTGGTTTTCCATCTGAGTTCTTTATATTCATACAGCTGCTTTTTTGTCTCCAAATGTATCTTTAATTTTCCTGTAGGCAGTATCTATTTTTACCCTATTTATATGTTCTTCTACATACTTGTCTTTGCCTTCTAGCCACTCTTGAGCTATTTTGCACTTCCTGTCAATCTAATTTTTTAGTTGTCTGTACTCCATTTTGCCTGTTTCATTTACTGCATTTTTATATTTTCTCCTTTCATCAATTAAATTTAGTATTTGATGTGATAACCAGGGATTTTTTGTAGGTCTTGCCTTTCTATCTATTTTGTCCTCCACTGCCTTCACTATTTCATCTCTCAATGCTACCCATTCTTCTTTTACTGTTATATTTCTCCCCATTTTTGTCAGTTGTTGCCTAAAGCTCCCTCTGAAATCTTAAGCACTTCAGGTTACCTTAATTTATCCAAGTCCCCTCTCCTTATTTTCCTACCTTTCTCCATATTTTTCAGTTTCAGCCTACAGTTCATGACCAATAAGTTATGGTCAGATTCTATATCTGCCCCTGGATATGTCTTAAAGTTTAAAATCTTGTTCCGGAATCTATCTCTTACCATTATAAAATCTATATGATACCTTCTGGTGTCTCCTGGTCTCTTCCACGTACGCAACCTTCTTTCGTGGTTCTTAAATCAGGTGTTTGTTATGATTAAATTATGTTCCATGCAAAATTATACCAGGTGGCTGCCTCTTTCAGTCTTGTTGCCCAGGAATTCCAGTGTCCCATCACAATTAACTTTTCCACTCCCTTAATTGTCTGAATAATTTCCTTTACCTCCTCATACATTTCTTTGGATCTCCTCATCATCGGCAGAGCTAGTTGGCACATAAACCTTTACTATTGTAGTCGGTGTTGGCTTCATATATATCTTGACTATGATATAATAATGCCAGTGTTGTCTTTCCTGATGATCACATCCTCCTGAGTAGTCCCCGTCCAGAGATCTGAATGGGGGGGACTATTTTACCTTCGGAACATTTTACCAACAGGATGCCATCATCATATATTCAAACAGTAGAGCTGCATGTCCTCAGGAAAAGTTACGGTTGTAGTTTCTCCCCTTACTTTCAGCCGTTTGCAGTAACTGTTGACAGGGCCACATTAGGTGATGTTACAAGGCCAGCTCAGTCAATCATCCAGACTGTTGTCCCAGTAACTACTGAAAAGGCTGCTGCCCCTCTTCAGGAACCACAAGTTTGTCTGGCCTCTCTACAAATAACTCTCTGCTCTTGTTGCACCTATGGTACAGCTATTTGTATTGTTGAGGCACACAAACTACCCCACCTTGGTAATGTCTGTGGTTCATAGGCGTGAAGAGCTGCATCAAACCAGTCTGTGGACTGAAGACCATTACCACAACAACAATATCTATAAAGAAGAATGAAAAATTAACCCCTTTGTTGTGTAAGTAATTACACTAATGCTGACATGCAGTCTGACAGCCCGCCGTTAACATGTAACTAGTTCTAGCTCATATGTCTTGAGGGAAAGTTGTTTCAATCACAATTATGTGAGTCGTTTTGCACTACTCAGAAGCTACTGTAAGGGTTGTGCGATAGTGAGTGTGGCAAAGTAATTAAATCACGTGATGGAAAAGGCACGTGGTCTCTCAGACTGCATGTCAGCAGTTAAATGTGGCACATTACTTGAAGTACCACTTCTCAACTTGAAAAGTTGCATTTTATACAAATAATTGTAGTGGCCTAAGAGATCTTTACTGATTTTCCTTTGACAGATTATAATAACTTTTTAATAACTTTGTTTCTAGGAATAGCAGGCTACAATCCTTGTGATGGATATCCAAAACTCGCTGCCTGGTTAGAACGAGTTCGTTGTGATACACTTCCACATTATGACACAGTTCATGCATTAGTCAGAAAAGTTACTGAGAAGTATGGAGGTGTACCACCTGCTTCCTTCTCAAAGCTGTGATACTGAATAGCAAATTGTAATGTGGAAACATCTTAGTAGATTGATTTGTTTTTAATCTTTAAACTGGATAACCTTTCCTTTATTTAGTATTGTATGTAATAAAAATATTTTGTTTAAAAATATATGTATCTTTATTGTTATGCTATTATAAAGTGTTAAGTGGATTACTACAATATTACATAATGATATGAGGGTTATTCATAATATGTATTTCATTTTATAGGTGATAACATTCAGTGAGTTAATGTTTGTACTATTTTTGAATACCTAAACAAAAAAATATACTCAATTTGAACATAACTTTGAAACACTGACAAAATGTTTGATCTAATACTTGAAAATATATAGACACACCCACATGCATGCATGCATGTGTGTGTGTGTGTGTGTGTGTGTGTGTGTGTGTGTGTGTGTGTGTGTGTGGGTCGGTGAGTGTTTGTTTACCTCTCCTCCCCCCCCCCCCCCCCGCCCCCAAGGTAAGTCCTTCCCCTCCTGGGATTGGAATGATTTCTCATCCCCTCCCTTAAAACCCACATCCCCCCCCCCTCCTCCCTCTTATCCTGATGAAGCAACAAACAGGGTACAGATCTGTTTGTAGGGAGCGGGTCCGGAGAGTACGGAGGAAGAGGCAATACAGTGATTTCGTCTTATGTGAAACAGTTACGCTCCAACAGGGATGAATGTGCTGGTATGTTATCATGATGCAAGAGCTATGAATTGTCACATTTCAGGCCTTTCTTGTAGGCATCGCAACATGTCAAAATAGTGCCATCTATTAACAGTTTGTCCTGTCACGAATTCATTATAACCTAATCCTTGAAAGTCAAAGAAAACTGTCAGCATGGCTTCTATGTTTGACCTAAACTGACTTATTTTGGTATAGGAGAATCTTTCCCTGACCCATTGTAAAGGTTGAATATTGATCTTAAAATCATAACGGTAGGTCTCCTGTACCATTTGGTGTGTGTCTCTATAAAGGGTTTATCGAATTTCATGCAAAATTTAGTGCAGATGTATTGCTCCTTTCACTCTGCTATCTCGAAATCCACAAACTGTGTGATACAGTACTGAATAATAACAGACATAAAATAATGAAACTACAGGCAGTTGCACATTCAACACAGGCATGTGCAAGAATGCCAGTCATATTTTGCTGCAACACTCCATTCACACAAAATTATAAACTTTCTGGAATTTTTTTAACAGATCTCACATTCTCTTTCTTATAAATCACCAGGTGCACTTGGTCACAAATTGCTGTGGCTTTTTTGACATTTCAAAGAACACATACCACTAATTAAATAAGCAACTAATAAAATTCATGGTTAAAGGGAACCTTGTACAGCTTAACTGCCATGGGCATTGAAATAATTCAACTGCTGAATTTGAAAATTTGTGCTGGACTGGGATTTGACGACAAATATTGTAAGCAATTACTTTGGACTATCCAGACTTGCATTGTTTCCAATCAGTATTCTCAAGTGCTATTTAAACGCCATTGATTCCCCTTCCATCTGCTCACAATCTCACAGGAGCCAAACAATGGTACACATCCTCATAACAGTAGTTACTTGTTTCTATCCAGGAATATTTATGTAAATATATGTGTTATGTCCGTTTTCCACAGACACACATGGACAAAAGAACAGACACGATATCTACAATTACATAAAAATGCCTGTGCAAGCTTACAAAAAAAAGTAGTATGTTTCTCAGAAGACAAAAATTCATAGGACTATTTATAACCCTTTGACTGCTGCAGACATGTTAACTAATCCTGCCTTACCTTTCCTGTGGTGCTGTGGAACATTTACGCATGACCGTTTGGTTTCCCTACTGTGCAAAGGATGTGTTGACACATCCTGTGTCGCTGGGCCCCTCACTGCTATGGGCGAGTTTAGGCGTGCTTGCTGAGTGACAGCTTCCTGAGCACTACTGATACGTTAACGTGCAGGGCTGTCTTTCTGCCCTTGTACAGTTCGAGAGTGCATATACGTTTGTTGCTATGATCCATCTTTGGAGAATTCAACTTCAGTTGCCGTGGCGGAGTGGCTGAGCGCATTGAGGTGCTACACTGGAATGTGCGAGGCCGTTCCCCATCGGAGGGGGAGTTCGAATCGTCCCTTGGCCATGGACGTTTGTGTTGTCTTTAGTATAAGGTAGTTTATAAGCAGTTTGTAAGTTTAGGGACTAATGATCCCGCCGTTAAGTTCCATAAGCTTAACAAACATTTTAACATTTAGACTTCATTTCCCACGTTTTCTTCATTTTTGTTGTTTTCTGTGGCAGAAATGTCTCGTCGCCCTGGTTGCATGGATAGAGATAGTCTGGATATGCTTGCTAGGAGTGACATTGAGTGTGAATTCTCTAGCAGTGATGAGTCTTCAACAGAATCTCAAAGCTGTACTCCTCAGCCCTCTACATCAGAGGGGGAGCAAGGTGTACAGTCGGCAGTTCCTCAGAATCTGAAAGTGACAGTGAAAGCGTTCGGAAAAGAGCTCACTATAGTGACACATTTGGCTGTAAATAAACTGATTTCCAGCTGTTAAACCGTGACTTTGATGACTCGAGTGCAGGACATGAACATCAACTAGATACTGACTCAATCATTCTTTCATTTTTTATGATATTTATGCCTGAAGAACTGTTGAAATTTATTGCAGATGAAACAAATCAATTTTATGTTTACACCAGAGACAATAATACAGAATCTGTGAATTCTTGACTGTCAAAGTGGACAGACACTAGCTCTCAGGAAATGTATTGTTTTGTTATTTGCCTTCTACTGACCCAAGTTATTATTGGTCCAGAGATAAACTTCTGAAAGCACCAGTTTTTAGCAAAATTATGTCCAGAGAACGCTTGTAAGAATGCTACACTTTGATGATAATTCTGTGAGCTTGTAAGAATGCTACTCTTTGATGATAATTCTGTGAGCACCGAAGTTGACAGTCTGTTCAAAACTAGGACGATTGTTGATGAAGTTCGTCCATATCACACGCTTGGTATAGATGAAAGTCTCTTGCTGTTCAAAGGACTTTTAAGCAACATATTCCGTCTAAGAAAAGTAATTCGGGATAAAGACATTTCTACTGCGTGACTGTAAGAATGGGTACATTCTGGATTTCATTGTATATACAGGCTCAACGACAGAAACTGGGTTCCACAATTAAGGGAAAAGTGGCTGTGTAGTGGCAACTCTTATGGGACCACATTTGGAAAAGGGTCATATTCTGTTTGTCAATAATTAGTACTCACAGCGCGGGAGTAGCGGAGAGGTCTGGAGCACCATATTGCGGATCGTGCGGCTTCCCGCGTCTAAGGTCCATATCTACTTTGGGAATGGATGTTTATGTTGTCTTTAGTATAAGTTAGTTCATAAGTCGTTTGTAAGTTTAGACACTGATGACCCTGTAGTTAAGTCCCATAAGCTTTACAAACATTTAAACATTTTGAATTGGTATTCTAGCCCAGACCTGTTCCTCTGGCTTCACAACCATGGAACAGTCACATGTGCCACTGTTCGTAAGAATAGGCGCAACATGTCAAAACTACAGAAGAAATTGAAACAAGGAGAAACTGAGTTCATGTCCACAGACAAGATCCTGCTATCATGTGTTGAAGTTGACCACATGTCACACACCACAGATGGTTGAAACAGAGAAGACTGACAGAAATACTGGCAAAAAATAAGGAAACTGCAATGTATTATAGATTAAAATTCGTATATGGGTTCAGATGACCATTGTGACTTGTTACTTAGCTCATTGGGATCAGTCCGTAAGATGGTGAAATGGGACAATAAATTTTTTTTTCACATTCTGGATTTGTGCACTTTAAATGCTCATGCTCTCCACAGGTCGGTAACAGGTCAAAAATGACTCTCGCAGAGTTTCACCTTTCTCTTGTAAGGGAGATTGTAGAAAAATATGCCACTGAACGAAAAAAAGTTGGTAGGGGAAGGCACAATGACGACGATAATCCTCTGTGTTTCACAGGGAGACATTCTCCAGATGTTATTGTGAGTGATCATTCGCAGAAAAATATGTTAATGCGCTAATGCGGCGTTTGCACGAAACAGAAAGTGAACCAAGAAACTAGATACCAATGGAAAACTTGCAATGTTCTATTATGTGTTGTACCCTGCTTCGAGACTTATCATACATGTCTGCCTAGGGGTGTAGTGTGTGTATATGTGGGTGGGTGTGTGTGTACTTGTTTACCTTCCTTTTTTCCCCCTAAGGTAAGTCTTTCCGGTCCCGGGATTGGAATGACCCCTCATACACTACCTTGAAACCCGCATCCCTTTCTTTTACCCCTCCTTCCTTCCACTTTTTCCTGACCCAGCAATCAACGGTTGCGAAAGCTTGAATGTTTGTGTGTGTTTTTATTATGTGATTTTTGTGTCTATCGGCGAGCCTGTGCTTTGGGTAAGTCAAACAATCTTTACTTTTAAACATTACAGTTTGATTTACATAACATGATCATCTTGTTTTCGAATTTACATTGCAAATATCATACATACCAACACAATGTTATCACCAATTTACAAACGATACATCACATGTACCAAAAAAAAAACAAAAAACAAAAAAATTATATTCCCTTTTTTGAAAAGTGTCATATTACTCCTCTTTCAATGCCAGGCATCAACTGGTAACGCCATCCAACATCGTTTGCCAGGAAGGCTTATTACGGTAGAGGGTGCATCATAGAATCTTTATTTGTTTAATTCTAAGATTAACAAACTTCATTCAAAACTGTAATATCAATTAAAAAAAAAATAAACATTGTACAAAATGAATTTTTCATGTTGTTCACATCATGAATGATGTGTATCATTACAATCAAAACAAATGTACACAGATATGCAAAGTTGGAAACATCGACCCAGGTGTATGCAATGCTTCTAATAGACAGTACCCATCTATACATTTTATACCATATTTTGGTTTTGTTATACTAAAATTAAAAACAATTCCTCCAAAAGATAACATTCTTACAGATTAAACAAGTTCTATATCGTTTTCACCCAATAGTATCTAGGACTATACCTACACTAGCTGAGAACCCGGCCTTTCCCAGGTATTTATTTATTTATTCCTGCTATTTTTCAAGTATATATTCATATGTATAAGGGCTATATGTCTGTAAAATCTCTTGGGAATGCAATTAGTAGTAAAGAAGTAATAGATTAAAACTTGGTGCATGATGGGGCAGTTTTCCATTAACGTTACTGTTTATGTGCTCATATCTCATGATTTACGTGTCGTACTGTGATACAGTTTTGGAGGTACACTCAACTATATGCGTGTATACTGTCTATAAAATTTCCTGTGGCTACAATTTGTAGTGTACAAATTATAAACTGTAACGTCATACCAAATGCCGTACTTTTACTCCATAAATACCGGTAGCAGAAAAGTAGTAAGCGATAAACTTTCTTCCTTTCATTATTTTGCTATGGCTGTCAGTGAGAAAAAGTTTAATAAAGGTTTGGACTATGTTCAAAGTTTGTTGCAAGTTGCTAAGTACTCCCATTCTCGTATAGCGAATTTTTAAAGTCTCGTCGCATTATGAGGTAGGATTTTGCGATTCCTATTGTTTATGTCATATCTTCTGAACCATGTGTCGTTTGTGACAGTGGCGTAGCTATCATAGGGCTAGGCAGGGCAGTGCCCCGGGGCCCCTGAGATCAAGGGGCCCCTCGGCCTCCATGAGCAAAGTTCGGAAAATGTTACAGTAGAGCGTCGTTTTTTATTTTATTTTGTTTTTATTTATTTACTATTTTTTTTATTTCTTTTACCTTCCCAACCTACCGTCCACCAATTTCCCCTCCCGCCAAACTAAGCTTCCCACAGTAGCCACACTGGGCCACAGGGTGACGGAAAATTGCTTCTAGTGGGGCCAGCAGCTGACAGGCCAAGCCGACAGTTGCTGAGTACAACAATCGGCACAGTCCAGTCGGCAGAAGTAGCTGCAGCCTCAAAGCTGTTCACAGCAACAGCTGCGCCTTCCAAGTGTTGCGGCGTGTCGCTCGGCGCAGTGTGAAGGATCGCGCGACTCCAAATACCGTATAAATACATTTACTGTACAGTAGAAGTGTGTAGTTCGATTATACGAATAATAGAGTTTCCGAACATCCATGTCCCCCAATTACACTTAGGATAATCGACGTTCTACTGTATATAATATTTTAGCTGAATGTCGGATTTTAGACTTTCAACATTTTGAACACTGCCAACAAACTTCAAACGCACGAAGTGAAATCCAAAAATTATTCCCATCTCAGAATATAAACATAAAAAGGTATTGCTTGTCCGCTAAGAGGTGCACCCTGCCACCTGCTGAATTATTAAGTGTGTGACAATACTGTTCGCGGCAGGGGGCCATATTTTCGTGGTTGAGTAAAAATTCATTGTTCATTTTTACTAGCTTCTGCCTCCGACTTTATTCACCTAGTATGGAGCAACTTCGAAAACTAATCCATGGTAGTTTTATCTGTATGTTCTACCCAGGTCCAACTCTATCCCTCTCCGAAATTTCATCCAAATCCACCCAGTAATTTCTGCTTGAAAGCATAATTAACTTTCAAATCTATAATTATATTAGAGAGTACCATTACATATTATCTACTGCGTGACACACAGTAATTTACTTAAGACTATTTAGGTTTGCCTTATTATGTCTTCCAGTAAGCGGTGAGGACCTGAGGAAGTAGTATTACAACTGTATAGTTCATAGGCGCCGATTGCGGGTATCCTCGGTCGCTCAGGCATAGCCCAAAATTTGAGTGGGTATGCTCGGCATACCCCACTGAAAATTTTGATATTCTTGATTGCAATTAAATTCGACTCTCTCATTTCACTGATGGGCAGCTGGCTTTTGTAATACACCGCTGTAGAAAGATTATCTAAAACAAACAGATAATTGAATTCTTAGGCGTTAATATTCATGTTGACACGTGAGTGAAGTGATCATTTTCTAAATAGTCCAAATGTTAATGGAATACTGCTTGTAAGTTCAATATCGTAAACTGAAGGCGATAACATTTAATTGTTGTATTAAATAACTAGAAATGAAGTGGGTTTGGTACGATACGATGAAAATGTGTATACTACTAATTTAACGTTTGTGTATTCTCTTAGAAGTCAATTGTCTTCAAGGAATCGGGTTAGTGTTAAGTCGTGACATTTTTCATCCTGTTTACTGAATTCGTGTGTGACGTAACAATGGGTTGTAAGCCTATTGGTATCGACATAGTATGACAGCAGAAGTGGTTATGGACTATTTTCGTAATACTGTATAGAAAATAAATCTGCAGAAGAAAGAAGGCAGGAAGACCATTCGATGTTAGTTTTTGTGATAATGAACACGGTATTCACAATACAGGCACATCA
Source organism: Locusta migratoria (assembly GCA_026315105.1). Lineage (NCBI taxonomy): Eukaryota > Metazoa > Arthropoda > Insecta > Orthoptera > Acrididae > Locusta > Locusta migratoria. The sequence continues at coordinate 671,665,214 of CM048744.1, forward strand.
TTATCTGATATGCATGTCTAAGAAGACGAAAACTCTGAAAATGATTTCTGTACTTACTACAATGGGAAAACAGGTTAAAATGGTTGCAAAAGTCGCCCAGTAGTTCTAGAACTTGAAATTGTAATTAATGGCTGTTAATTTCTTTACTGAATGTTAAAAAATTACTTTTCTCATTTTAGAGATTAAAATGGTCCTAAATTAACACCAGATGAAGCAAAAAAAAGGAGAAATACTACTAAAATAAAACAAAATTATTACTTTACCTTTGTACCTGGAATTGGAAAAATATAATAAAGATTTTCTTTTTTTAGAAATACCTGTCGGGGGGGGGGGGGGGGTGCGGCAACCACCTCCCCCCTATTGGAAACGCATACCCCAAGATTTTCAAAAGTCGGCGCCTGTGGTATAGTTTTAGTTTAGAGAGGGCCCCAACGTCATTATTGCCCCGGGGCCCTTGGTGTAGTCGAAACGCCACTGGTTTGTGATTCTTAACCCTGCAGCAACTGTTACATCATGGTAAAGAATGTGTGTACCAAATTTGATTTAAATCAGTGCATTGGTTTAGGAGAAAAAATCAGCATTGTCGCTAAAAGCAGCAGTTTTTCGCGCCTCTGATTGTTTATGATATCTCGTGAACTATACATTATAATGATTCTTACACTTACGGCGACCGTCTTCAGGGACTGAAGGTTACGTGTACAAAACTTTATAAAGATTGGAACAAAACTGTAGATTTGTGTGCAATTTTTCTAATTCTGGGTTCAAAATTGGCTTAGTAGTAATGTATTTTGAAAAACACGTTCCATCCCCTATTTCACCCCCTAAAATATTAATTTTCTGAAAATACCGAAACACGTATCTTTTTAATTCCAATCGAGAAAATATATGCAATTTATGTGGTTGTAGCGTCAAAATTGCCTTAATAGCAAAAGATTTTAGAGAAATGTCCCCTCTCCGATTTAACCCCCTTGATAGTTGAATTTCGAAAAATACCAAAACATCTTTTTTTTTTAATTCTAACCAACAATACAAATATCAATTTTTGCAGTGCTAGCTTCAAAATTGTCTTAATAGAATCCCCTCTTTTACCCTCTTGTTGAATTTCCAAAAATACTGAAACTCATGTTTTTTTTTAATCCCGACCAAGATTCCATATCCGAAGTTTCATAGTTGTAGCTTAAAATTTGAGTTAAGAGCAACATATTTTTGAAAATCAATTGTTTTGCATCCTGTATATTACCCCCTTAGTGGGTGAATTTAAAAAAAGAAAAAAAATGCCGAAACACGTCTTAAAATCCGAAATAGCAACGTATTTTCAAAAAAACGTTTCATCCCCTATTTCACCCCCTTACGGACGGAATATCGAAAAATCGCGTATTAAATGACGCCTACAGAGTAAGATCAACACCCTCTACAAATTTCAAGTTTCTATCTTCAGTGGTTTGGACTGGGCGATGATGCGTCAGTCAGTCGGGACATTGCCTTTTATATATAGAGATTATTTATGTATCAGATACCTTTTCGAATGAAAGCAACGGAACATAAGGAACCCTTTGAGGTTGGGGGCGGGAGGGGGGTCGAGGAGAGTGGGGTGAGGAAGGGGGATTGGAGGACGAGGGGAGGGGGGAAAGGCACCAGACATTAGTGTACTGTCAATAACAAACGCGTCATTCACAACCTGAACAACATGAAAAATTTATTGCACACAATGCTTATGTTTTTTTGGGTTAACATTTGATAAAGAAGGAAAAAAAGGTTTTTTAGTTTTGACATTACAATTTTGTATGAAGTTTGTTTATCTTAGAATTAAACAAATAAAGATGATATGTAGTGCCCTCTACCATAATAAAACGACGTCGGATGGCGTTATCAGTTGATGCCTGGCGTTGAAAGAGGAATAATATGACATGTTTCAAAAAATGGAATATATAAAAAAAAAATTTTGTAGATGTGATGATGTATCGTTTGTATATTGGTGATGACACTGAGTTGATATGTATTATATTTGCAATGTAAATTCGAAAAAAAGATGATCATGTTATGTAAATCAAATTACAGTAGAACCTCGTTTTCACGCTTTTCAAGGGACTTCAGTGAAATGGTGTAAAATGCAGAAAATAATGTTTTAAATGGTAAAATATGTTTACTGGATCAGCCTTGCATTTTCGTAGTTTATTTGTGATATATGTACACTCTTTGACAAAAAACCTGGCCAGCGGCCGGACGCCGCTGAGCCTAAGTCCGAGCCGATCGTGACATGGGACAATAAACATGGCCGCGCTGATACGCTCCAAGTCCGGCTATCTGCACAATCTGGCAACACTGTAGACTGCGGGAGTTCTTACAGTACTTTTTGTGTGCAGTTAGAAGTGTAGTAGTTCAGCTACATCCGTGGTCTCGCGGTAAAGTGCGTGATTTGCATGTGCAAGTTTTACCGATCGAAACCGACTGTTGACAAACATTTTAAATTCACGTCCCTCGTGCATGCTGATGCCACATGTGTAAGGGGAGCATATGCGTAAGGTATTTCATTTTTTGGTACACTGGTAATAACATTCAGGCCGAATAACATTGCTGCCTATGGCTGCAGCACTTGGCAGAGCTCTCCGTGGCCCACTTGCCGGCAGCAGCAGTGGTGGCGCTGCGCTGCCTCGCCCTCTGCCCACAGCGCCTGCTGTCACTCATCGCCCTGGATATGTAAAATGCTGTAGTGTTGCTGAGTGGTGATCCACAAAAAAAGTTGTGGTGTGTATTTCAGAAACGATATCATCGGAGCAGAGCACCCATTTCGAATGATGAGGATATTATTACATTAAAGAGGCAAAAAATTGTCGTAGTCATTGATCCAATCAAATGGCACTCTACAATAGTTAACACTTATTTGTGGTTTAAATCGTGATCCTTTTCCTGCCAGAAAAGACCTTCATGTAATTTGTTATTGTCATCAGTCCATATGTTTTCATCGTGACACAGTGCATAACTGCACTATAATGGTTAGTATCATTGTTTGATTCCTTACGTTAAATGTATGAGCCAAATTATGTGAATATCTTACAGCGCACTTTCTAAAGCAACACATGCTCACTGCAAGGTTCGTGTCTTCACGTGTCATTTCTACAGCAGATATTTTGCATGATGGAACTATATTAATGATTATGTTCTTTTCCTTCGCAAGTACCCCCAGCATGTGGGGTCCTAAGGAAATAGTAAAAATTCGTATTGATGGAGGTCAATTCGAATTCCTTCAAAGGCGTTTGTATGGTGAAGCAAAGAAGACATCTAATACCATTTCCATAATTTGGAGTCGACCTTTCTGAAAGACTTACTGTAATAGTTTTTCTTCTTATTCCATTAAAGAGTTTCTTTTTGCAATCTGCAGCATATAAAGTAAAATAAAATAAAACGAAGTAAAATGAAATACCACCTCCAAACGCACCGTCTCCAACCAGGAGTAGAACTGCTGACTCACACCACAGTCGCAGTACAAGACACAAGCAGAATCACACAGCCAACCACACGCTGGCGCCTGGTGCCCTCAGTCTCTCACATATTCAATGCTGAGCCTCTAACGCATCGCGAAAGATAACCTGAAACTATATGAATAACACCATCCCTTGAGTGTAAAAGTTAAATTTCTGTCTCTCATATCACATGGACATTATACAGCATGAGACATGAAAGTAGAAGAGGAATGTCAAGTGAACTTAGCGAGACAATTCAGTACCACTTGCGGAAGTAAGTGCACTGTCACAGTGTTGCCAAATATTAGCAACGAGGTTGCCAGTTCTTAGCTGTACTAGGGAAGACGTGTGTAGCGATAAGCGATGCGAAATCACGCTCGTCTCATACGGGCTTCTAGAGGGGAGTCGCGGATTTTGGTTAATACGCGGCGCTATCTCCAGATAGTTTCCATCGTCACACTTAAGATGCAGATATTTAATTCGTTCGATGAGGCCGAAAACAGTGTTCATATTTTTTGAAGCTTAACAGCATTACGATATAATTTCAGCAACTGACTAGAGAAGTTAAAAATACTGATATTGTGCTTGCAACATACGGCAGGTCAAAGACTGAGATATGTAAACTTCCATCACGATTTCAGATGCACCCCCCCCCCCCCCTTAAAAATAAAAAAAGTAAAGACTAAAACAATGGTTTGTTAGTTTTCAACCAAAGTTAATTTTCCTATTTTTCTTTTATATTTTTTTTTTTTTTTTTTTTTAATTAGATGTTACTGGAAATGAACGTTTCCATCCGTCACTAAACAGGAAGGTATCAAACACTTCGCATCTTGAAAGCGACAGTCTGCAATTTCCTCAATCTTACAAACAGCTTGCCTCAACTGGCTTCAGTCCATAAGGAGACAACAGCATTGAGAAATGCTGATGAATTTATGACTTACCATCACCAACTTTCAGTGAGAGCTTTTCGTAACAAAACGAAACAGTAGTGCGAATGATCATTTTCTCCAATGTTACTAGGCACGTTTGTCCGAAAACGGACTGTATCTACGTTACGTCTTATCGTGCGTATCTCACATTCAGGGAATGTTACCTAAATGAGCAGCTATTATGGAAATATACCAAAACATCAATGCAGTGGAGTATTATAAACAAATCATGTTTACACAGCATTGTTTGAATTTAGTCCTCTTGAACCTGAACAAAACAGAGGAAGTGGGTAGTTGTGCATATTCGTAAGTTTTTTCACCTTGCCGTAATACTTGATGCAAAAATGAAAAAAATACAAATCCGTCATATATCGGTCTTCTTTGGTTTGTACACCTTCACTTTGTCGGCAATCTAATGGTTTCATGGACAATACAGTATTAAAAATTACACGACTATTGCCCCCCATTTTAACGTCCTTGGTTTTTATTTCGAATGACAGTAATAATTTCTGCTGGGCTGGTTCCATATATCCGGGCCTATGTAATGAATTTTATTCCCATGACAGATGAATGCATATGAAAAAAATTTAACTCCTGAAGATGGGTCTTTAAAACCATGAAAACGGTCGTGGACCTGTAAAGCAAGGATCTTTATTAAAAAACAGCTGACGCGGCTTCAGAATTTATTATTTACTTTATTGGATGACAACATTTGAAGTAATGTACAAATAAGTTGTTTTATCATTATTTAAAAGTTTACCATCATTTTAGTACAACTGATAAATTGTTGTTGTTATGGTCTTCAGTCCGGAGACTGGTTTGATGCATCTCTCCACCCTACTCTATCCTGAGCAAGCCTTTTCATCTCCTCATAAGAACGGCAACCCACATCCACTTGAATCTGCTTACTATACGCGTCTCTTGGCCTCCCTCTGCGATTTTTACCCCACACACTCTCCTCCAATGCTAAATTTACGATTTCTCGATGTATAAGAATGTGTCCTACCAAGCGATCCCTTCTTTTAGTTAGGGTATGCCAAACACCACATTTCAAAAGCCTCTATTCTCTTCCTGTCCGCACTGCTTATCGTCCATGTTTCACTCCCGTACAAGGCAACACTCCACAGAAATGCCTTCAGAAAAGACTTCCTTACACTTAAATTAATATTCGATGTTAGCAAATTTCTCTTTTTCAAAAATGCTTTTCTTCCCATTGCCATTCTGCATTTTATATCCTCTGTACTGCGACCATCGCATATTATTTTACTACCCAAGTAACAAAACTCATCTACCACCTTCATTGTTTCGTTACCCAATCTAATTCCTTCAGCATCGCCTGATTTTCTAAGACCGCATTCCATTATTTTTGTTTTGCTCTTGTTAATGTTCATTTTGTACGCTCTCTTCAACACACTGTCCATTCCATTCAACTGCTCTTCCAGGTCGTTCGCTGTCTCTGACAGAATTACAATGTCATCAGCAAAACGCAATGTTTTTATTTCTTCCCCCTGAACTTTAATCCCTATTCCAAAATTTTCCTTGCTTTCCTTCACCGCCTGCTCAATGTACAAATTGAATAACATCGGAGAAAGGCTACAACCCTGTCTTACTCCCTTCCCAACTGATGCTTCCTTTTCATGCCCTTCGAGTCTAATAACTGCGGTCTGGCTTTTGTACAAGTTGTAGATAACTCTCCTTTCCCTGTATTTTACCCCTGCTGACTTCAGAATTTGAAAGAGTGTAGTCCAGTCAACATTGTCAAACGCTTTCTCCAAATCTACAAAGGCTAGAAATGTAGGTTTGCCTTTCCTTAATCTATCTTCTAAGATAAGACGTAAGGTAAGTATTGCCTCCCGGGTTCCTACGTTCCTCCTGAATCCAAACTGATCTTCCCCTAGGTCAGCTTCTACCAGCTTTTCCATTCCCCTGTAGATAATTCGTGTTAAAATTTTGCAACCATGACTTATCAAACTGATGGTTCTGTAATTTTCACACCTGATTTCTTTGGAATGGGGATTATTACATTTTTCTTAAAGTCTGAGGGTATTTCGCCTGTCTCATACATCCTACACACCAGTTCAAATAGTCTTGTCATGGCTGGCTCTCCCAGAGACTTTAGTAGCTCTGAGGGTATGTCATCTACTCCTGGGGCCTTGTTCCGACCTAGGTCTTTCAGGGCTCTGTCAAATTCATCTCTCAGTATAATATCTCCTATTTCATCTTGATCTACTTCCTCTTCCCTTCCTACAACATCGTCTCTCAATTCATTTCCTTTGTAGAGCTGCTCTATGTACTCTTTCCACCTTTCAGCCTTCCCTTCTTTGCTGAGAACTGGTTTCCCATCTGAGTTCTTGATATTCGTAGAATTGCTTTTCTTGTCCCCAAATGTCTCTTTGATTTTCCTGTAGGCGGTATCTACTTTTCCCCTTCTTATACATTCTTCTACAGTTTTGCATTTGGCTTCTAGCCACTCCTGCTTAGCCATTTTGCACTTCCTATCAATCTCATTTCTTAGTCGTCTGTACTCCATTTTGCCTGTTTCATTTACTGCATTTTTATATTTTCTCCTTTCATCAATTAAATTTAGTATTTCCTGTGTTATCCAAGGATTTTTTGTAGGTCTTGCCTTTCTACCTATTTTGTCCTCTGCTGCCTTCACTATTTCATCTCTCAATGCTACCCATTCCTCTTCTACTGTTTTATTTCCCCCTGTTTCTGTCAATTGTTGCCTAAATCTCCCTCTGAAATTCACCAGAACTTCACGTTCCTTCAATTTATCTAGGTCCCATCTCCTTATGTTCCTACGTTTCTGCAGTTTTTTCAGTTTCAGCCTACAGTTCATGACTAACAAGTTATGGTCAGAGTCTATATCTGCCCCTGGGTATGTCTTGCAGTTTATAACCTGATTCCGGAATCTATCTCTTACCATTACAAAATCTATCTGATACCTTCCGGTGTCTCCTGCTCTCTTCCAAGTATACAACATTATTTTGTGATTCTTAAACCACGTGTTTGTTATGATTAAATTATGTTCCGTGCAAAATTCTACCAGGCGACTTCCTCTTTCATTCCTCCTACGCAGTCCATATTCACCTACTATTTTTCCTTCTCTTCCTTTTCCTACTACCGAATTCCAGTCTCCCATCACAATTAAGTTTTCCTCTCTCTTAACTGCCTGAATAATTTCCTTTAGCTCCTCATATATTTCTTCGATCTCCTCATCATCGGCAGAGCTAGTTGGCATATAAACCTGTACTACTGTTGTCGGTGTTGGCTTCGTATCTATCTTGACAATGATAATGCGATCACTGTGCTGCTCATAGTAGTTTACCCGCATTCCTATTTTCTTATTCATTATTAGTCCTACTCCTGTGATACCCCCAACTGATTTTGTATTTATAATCCTGTACTCACCTGACCAGAAATCCTGTTCATCCTGCCACCGAACTTCACTAATCCCCACTATATCTAACTTCAACCTATCCATTTCCCTTTTTAAATTTTCTAATTTTCCTACCCGATTAAGGGATCTAACATTCCACGCTCCGATCCGTAGAATGCCAGTATTGTCTTTCCTGATGATAACATCCTCCTGAGTAGTCCCCACCCGGAGATCCGAATGGGGGACTATTTTACCTCCGGAATATTTTACCCGAGAGGATGCCATCATCATATTTTCATACAGTAGAGCTGCATGTCCTCGGGAAAAGTAACGGCTGTAGTTTCCCCTTGCTTTCAGCCGTTCGCAGTAACCGTGTGGCAAAGCCACATTAGCTGATGTTGCAGGGCCAGCTCAGTCAATCATCCAGACTGTTGCCCCTGTAACTACTGAAAAGGCTGATGCCCCTCTTCAGGAACCACACGTTTGTCTGGCCTCTCCACAGATACCCCTCCGTTGTGGTTGCACCTACAGTACGGCTATCTGCTTCGTTGAGGCACGCAAGCCACCCCACCTCGGCAATGTCTGTGGTTCATGGGGGTGGACTGATAAATTAATTTATGAAAATGTTCTTTCGTGAAGTCACTTGATATTCTTGAAGTAGGTGGCTATGGCATCTACTATGAGGTTGCCAGGAGACAGTTAGCACGAATGGTTCTGTTTGACAGTAAGCGGATAATTTAAAGACGTAACGCCGCGGCGGAGCGCATTGAGGCGCTATGTTACTATGCGCGAGGCCGTTCCCCGTCAGGGGTTCGAATCCCCTCTCGGGCACAGCTGTTAGTGTCGTCTTTAGTATAAGGTGGTTCACAAGTAAGTTTAGGAGCCGATGACCCCGCAGTTAAGTCCATTAAGCTTGACATACATTAGAACATTTGAAAGACATAACAAGACGAATTGATAAGATCCAGCTTTTGCAATAAATCTGACCCGGAATGAGCTAGGTGTTTAGAAAGTGATTATTATACAGCTAAACATTACTGCTGTAAACCTTACCTCATTGAAATATTCACAGCTGAGGAAGATTGCTTGGAACGTGAAAGAGAGTAGGAGTATTTAATGTTTGAAACGACCTTCTTGAACACAATTCAGCTAACTACTGGAATGTGCATATTCTGATATTAATTTTTCAAAATATTTAATGGAGGTGGCAAGAAAAAGTCAACTGTCTGCAGAATTACAAATCAGAATCATATATATATATGATGCCTATGAGGCGAAACAATAGAACCTAGCTACGACGCTGGAAATTCTTCATTACATTGGTGGCCTGATAAACGAGATTTTGTAACTGGCGTCCTGCATGTTTGGATCCGTAATTCCACTGATTCTCGAGATACTGTGCTTTCCAAATTAAATATATGCCACGTGGCCTGCTATTTTAAAAGATAAAGAATAAGTATCAATGAATGCCTCATTGAGAGTTTTTCCAGTTTTGTTTATCGGTTTATGGTTGTATCCTAGGAAGGCTTTATCGTTATGTTTACTTTACTCACTTTACTGACTCACAATTTGTCGCAGAAAAGTCTTCCTAAATACTTAAATTTTGTACAGTTTCCTTCGAGTTTTCTTCCTGAGAAAATAAAATGTCTGCAGGTCAATATGGAAATGACAAGCGGCCTGTTATTGATAGAACATCTTGCTACGTTAAATAGCGTTCCATTTTAATCAAACGCTAATTTTGAGCACGTTCCTTGATCAGATGGTCAGTAGAGTCCGAACCTGTCTTACTGTTGCCTGCCTTGTTGATTTCACAAAATGTTACGTAGTCTGATGGCCGGATGCGTTGCAGACATAGTTTTAGTTGCAATTTGCTCACTACAGTGCGGTGATAGGTTTCAGAGTACAAACGTTATGGCGACTTTTAGGTATCATATATCTCACGTCGATAGATTATCATTCGATCGGTATCGTCGGCAATAGCGGACGACATTAATTTATTAACCATTGCATTGTTCAATACAATTAGTGAATTTCATTTATTTCTTATGTTACAGTCAAAACGCGAAAGTTCGGGGAGGTCTACCAAACATCTGTTACACTCCGTTTGATGGCTTCGTCTAATCAGAACAACTATCCTTCCCCTCCAGCAGGCGCGCTCCGCCTTCTCCGTTTCCAAATGCGCGCGCAATCATTTGCTCGTTGTGCCGCATTTACCAAAACGACAGTGCTGCCGCCGCCGCATCGAAACTCTTATCTACTTCAGAAATTTAATGAAATAAATTACCTTTCAAGTCGGTGGCGACTAAACGCTACTGCTAGCATTACTCATGATGACTGACATAGCTATTAAAAATTCGTTTTTTCATTTATTTATTTATTTTTCATTATTTTGACTGTCTTTAACGCGGTAGCAATTTTCGAGTGGACGAAAGTTACTTTATGCGTCTTAGTCTATTTTAAAACTAAGTTTATATGCATTTTTCATGTAAATGATTATTTTACACTTTTCAAATTTTGTATGTGTGAAATTTTTCATTCAATTTCAAATGTTTTCATGAAAATACAACTGAGACAGATAAATTTGTTTTATTTCTATTTCACCTGACCTCCTCTTATATATTAGTCACGGAAAGATCGCGAAGGTAAAAGATAGGGCGATATGAAATGACATTAAGTCTTACCAGAAATAGTTTTAACGGCGAATCATTCACGACTGGAAAAAGGAGAGAACAGCAGTTGTTAGAAAAAAGTGCCCTCCACCACATACAAATTAAGAAATGTCGTTACTGTAGCAGTGTCAGCAAGTTCTAAGTTGGAAGTTTAAGGTCGCTTGTTCAGTGGGAAGTTAGTTTGAAGTGAACTGCAAAATTTGTATCAACACACGGAAACATAAACAAAGTAAGCTCTATTGCACACGAGACACGAAAGAAAGAATGAAGGTTACGATTTAACGTCCCCTCAACAAGGGGGTCATTAGAGCGAAGCAGAAGCTTGGATTGATATGGTAAGGATATGGAAGGAAATCGGCCGTAGGAAACATTCCGGCATTTGCCGAGACTGATTTAGCAAAATCATGGAAAACTCAAATCCAAATGGCTGAAGGCCAGTTCGAAGCGCCGTGCAAAAACGAATGCGAGTAAATTTTGCTTTGTCACACGGTTCTGAGTTACGTTAATTAAGTTTCTGGCCTATTGTTAGTATAAAATCAATTGTAAAATTTGTAAGAAACATACAATAGACAATAAAGCAACCTAATGAATACGTGTTACAATCGTTGCGATAAGATGTATTTACTTAATCAGCAACATTTAATTAACGTATCACAAGTACAAAGATAAGAGACATACTGGTCTAAACAAAAGAGTAATTATTTGAACAGAGTAATTATTTGACCAGAGAGAATAAACATGCATCATCACTGACGCTTTGTAGCACAATAACTTTGTACACGTTGAAAAGGCATTTTGCGTTTAATTACAATCACTTTATCACTCCCCCCTCAGTGTCAACGATATTTTCTGTTGAAGCGGACATGACGACCGGATCGCGTGACAACAGGTTTAGCTGAAGCTGCTGTTGAGTCGTCCGTGTTGACTTCTGGTGTCCGTTGAGACTTCAAGGTAGCAGGTGGTGGGGTAGTGGTCGATTCTGCTGTGCTCGTAGAAGGTGTGACAGGTTCTGTGCTAGAATCAGGGTGGGTAGTGCAGAAGGCAGTTTTAAGGCGGTCAATGGAAATTGCAGTTGGCGTACCCTTGATATCAACCTTAAATGTCTTTTCCTCCTTGCTAAGGACGGGATACGGTCCATCATACGGTGACTGGAGAGGTTTGCGCACAGCATCGTGCCTGACAAAGACATGTTCACACTTCCACAGATCCGAAAAAATGAAAGAGCGGCGGGTCTTTTGCTCTCTTGACGCGACAGGACGTAGTTCTCGAATCTGCGAACGCAGTTTGCAGACAAAGTCTGAAGCTTCGACCAGATCATCAGACATGTTGTGTAGGAATTCGCCAGGCAGTCGAATTGGTTGTCCATAGACGAGATCTGCTGCTGTGGCTTTGATATCTTCTTTAATGGAAGCGCGGAGGCCCATCAGAACAATTGGTAGGGTTTCTGTCCACTGTTGTGACTCATACACCTCAGAGATGCTTTTAGTTGTCGATGTAGGCGTTCTACTAAACCGTTCGCTGCCGGGTGGTAGGCTGTAGTTCGGATGCGTTTCATACCTAATAGGACAGCGAGCGCTTTAAATAGGTATGACTCAAACTGCCTTCCCTGGTCGGTGGTAATGCGCAGGGGTACTCCAAGACGAGCAATCCATTCCTGAAAGAATGTAGTTGCCACTGTCTCGACGGTTATGTCTGCCATTGGAAAAGCCTCTGGCCAGCGTGTGAAGCGATCAGTGGCAGTTAGGCAGTAAGTGTACCCTTCAGACGGCGCTAGTGGGCCAATGATGTCTAAATGGACATGTTCAAATCGTTGATTCGGTGGCATGAATGTGCCAAGAGGTGCCCTAACATGACGACTAATTTTATTCCTTTGACATGCCATGCATTGGCGCACATACTCTCTTAACATCTTTGTCCAAGTTTGGCCACACAAAATATCGTTTAACTAGGTTCAAGGTACCACGGACTCCAGGGTGTGATAAGTCATGAAGCGACGCGATTGCTTGCTGTTGGAAGGGAGCTGTCACAAACGGTCGCACTTTCGATGTAGAAACATCACAATATAGCCATGCATTTGTCGGTGGTACTTGAATTTGACGGAGCTGTAGGCCAGATGTCTGTAAATTATGCAGCTCGGCGTCTGATTGCTGTGTCGCGGCGAGTGCTTCATAGTCAATAGGGTATTTTCCTGTGTTAAAAATATGGTTAGAATTGTTGTTATTCTGAATGATTATAACATTCAGACAGCATTTTCGCTCATAATTCGTACAAACCATCTGTTATTTTTACGTAATTAAAGCTTAAAAATCATGAAATATCACGATTAGATCACGTGATTGGAAACGCTCCGTTATTGGCTGAACTGGTGACGTCATAGAACACCTACAGCGCGGCAACTAGAAGTCGGAGCTATATTATTGTACGCGTTTCCTCCTTTTTCGCAGTTTTTTCGTGATCTAAACGCGATTACAGTTTTTATGCCACAATGGAAGATGGTTATGTGAAAGCTGACAGCGGAAACCTCCCTAAAGTTGATGCAATTATGGTGTATTCATCTTTAAAAACAATCCAAATTTTTACGTGCCAGAAATAAGAAACGTGAAAACTGCATTGTAAGTAACGCATGCCTACATTTTAAAGCTAATTATTTCGAGAGATATTTTATGCCATTGGAAAAAAGTGCCCTATTTGTTGATGTCAGCAGACTAAATCTGAAGTCACCATATTATGCAACAAAGGGTGAAATTTTATCTTATATCCAAGCGGCCTTGAGTGATTATGTTGGCAACATCAAATCTTTGTCCAGATGTTCAGACCACATAGAATGACTAGATTAGTGTATCGTACAGACCATGAAGTAAATAAATAATGCTGTTTCTGCTCATGATTCTTGTATGTACCCTTGTCCGGTCAGTAAAAGTAACTGCCCTCGCAAATCAAAGGTTTCACAACAAAATATTTGCGTTTCACGCGATTGGCTAATGGCGAAGACTCATGATTCTCGCTGTTCAGCATCTGTTGCCATCATAGTCACAGGGAGCCGCCGGGATAGTTACTAAAATTTAACCCAGTAAAACACGCAGTTAAGGGAGTAATTTTATTTAACTACTTCAATACTGGTGCAAAGTGAAACATCAAAACCTGTAAAATACAGCAAAAATGTCTTGTGTATAGTTATACAATATAGCTATAGGGCTAGAACAGGGACAGTAGTCCAGTCAAATAAGCCGAAAAAAGGCGTCAACCTCGGAATGAGAGGTAACAAGCTGAATATTTGCATAAACCTTTGTTTTGGCATTCTAAATGATGTGTCAAAAGTCTCATAAAATCTCGTGTCCGCGTCTTAAGATATTAAAGGTCAAAGGTCACGAAAATCAGTTTTTCGCAAATATCTCGCTTCCTAAGCGTTAAATGGTATTTGCATCTCAGATAAAAGTTGTAGAACATGAAATTCTCTACAATTTTTGTTTTAAACATTTTTTTTGTGCAATTCATGGTTTTTTAGATAGAGAGCGGAGAGTGCACTGGTCACAGCGCTCAGACATATAAGACGTAATACGAGGTCAGCTGCGAATCAAAGTTAGTGGTAGGCTATTTAAAGTTAATAAATAATTGCAACAATTACAATAAGAAACCTTCATTCTTTATGAATTATGTTCAATATTTCGTAATATTATTCATAAATCAAAAAGATTTGTTTAATAATATTTACTTATTTCATGAAATTATAAAGTTATGAAGCCAAATACTTCAAGTATATTTTAATTATATTCTAATATACCTTAATTATTTTTCATGTAGAAAAGAATAAAATTAACTATAATTAAGACTTAATTATATTTGAAGCAAAAATATATTAAATAAAAAAACGAGGAAATACGTTTTATGTAAATCTTTATTTAGTAGTCATGTATGATTCATTTATTGCAATTAGAAGTTCAAACGTGAGGAGGATTTTTATTCACTTTAATTATTAATCATACATAGGTCATAATTTTCATCTTCTTGATCATCATCGTCGTCTTCATCCGGTCGCTCGAAAACGTCCATTTCATTATCATCATCCTCGTAATCGACGATCTTCGTCTCTAAACCTTCCAAGATTTCGGGGTCATATGCACTTTCTTCGTAGATATCGTTCTGGTGTGATGACGCATTGAGGAAAGCTTGCCCATTACACTGGCCACAGGCTGAAGAACATTGCATCCCCGATTTCCTGCACCCGCAGCGCGAACCACAACCATTTTTGCAGTTGCAAAATATTTTATTAATGAGCTCGTTTGGTGCAGGTGGTAATATTGTTAGTATTGGCTCCAAATGTTCATTCTGCAGCACCCAACACCATTCCTGGGGTTCTATATAGTTTCCTAACCACGTTTGTACTTGGTAGTAAGCGCGATTGATATGTTGATGAGCTGCTGCACTAGTTGGTGGCAGATTTGATAGTTGCACAGGTTTATTAAGTTTTGTCGATTTATCAAATTGCATGTATCGAAGATGTCTTCAGATTTTGGAGCGTTATATATTGCCAACAAGATACGTACTCCATTTTCAAGTAACATTTGCTTAGGGCAATTTTCTTGTTGAAATGCTTGAACTAGCTGATACAAATCAGAAGTTTCTCCAACAAAAGTTTTTTTGCCTTTTTTAAACAACGCAGATGTCGTGACACAGCCACTCAATGCGTGCAAAAGTAAAATATGTTTTTTACAACGGGGATAATGTTCAAAACTTTTGGAGGAGTATATTTGTGTTTTAACATTGCCTTTACCAACTTTTTTAAACAAAATTACTTGTTGATGCGATTGAGTACGTCCAATTAAAATGATAATCAAATCAATATCTCATCATCAGCATCATCTCTAGCTTGTTTTGTAGTGATATTAACAGATTTAATTTCTCAACAAGCATACAATTAGCTTTTTTTTTTTTTTTAATTCTTGAATATCCGTCTCCAAATCGCTTTTATTTTCTAAAACATGACCGGTTTCGGGACAGCTGCCCATCTTCAGATCAAATTTTGAAGTTACAGAGTAACCTGTCCGGTGATGAACGAATGTTCACAGTCGTTACTCAACATTCGTTCATCACAGGACAGGTTACTCTGTAACTTTAAAATTTGATCTGAAGATGGGCAGCTGTCCCGAAACCGGTCATGTTTTAGAAAATAAAAGCGATCTGGAGACGGATATTCAAGAATTTTATTCATATAACGATCGCAGAAACTCCTTGAAGACCAATAGGTCTTGCTTTGATAGTTTTTTTTTATTAGATCGATTTGATAAAAATTTCTCTTGGCTGATTGGCACAATCGTTGTTACCTCAAAGCAAACTTCATACGATTCTGAAAGAACAGAAGTTCTTCTTAGTTGTTCCATTGCTTTAGTATTTCTACTGTAGTCCGAGTATCCGTCAAATATAACAACCAGTCTTGAGGCATAATGTGTTTGTAAATACTTTATATATTTATCTAAAACAACGGTGAAAGTATCGTCTTTGCTCCATATGAGGGGATGCAGAAGAAATCCACCATCGATAATATATGTTGCATTACTTTCATTAAGATCGATATCGATATGTCTCATTTTGTCATATAATGTCGCTTTCGTGGTTTTCCTCATGCCATTATTATCAAATAAAGATGTTGGATACGGACTTAGTTCGTATTTAAGATATTCTTGAAGATTACTTTCAAACTTTTTCCTGCAGCTATTCTCTGGAAGAGTAGTAATTATTATTCAAATTGAGTATTAATTCGTAAATAATGAAATTTTATTTACAATTATAATTGTTTTATTCAACGTACCATTGACTGTGATCCGCAGCTGACCTCGTATTACGTCTTATATGTCTGAGCGCTGTGACCTGTGCGCTCTCCGCGCTCTATCTAAAAAAGGATGAATTGCACAAAAAAATGTTTAAGACAAAAATTGTAGAGAATTTCATGCTCTACAACTTTTATCTGAGATGCAAATACCATTTAACGCATAGGAAGCGAGATATTTGCGAAAAACTGATTTTCGTGACCTTTGACCTTTAATATCTTAAGACGCGGACACGAGATTTTATGAGACTTTTGTCACATCATTTAGAATGCCAAAACAAAGGTTTATGCAAATATTCAGCTTGTTACCTCTCATTCCGAGGTGAAACCCTAATTTGACTGGACTACAGCGGGTTGCGTCGGCGGTGTTTTCTTATCGCTCGTAGGTTGGCAACTCGCATTTCGCGTAGCCAAAGGCATGTCACTTTCACGTAAACATTGCGAGCGAGACACGATGGAATAAATTTATAGCGCCGAAATTACAGTGCTTTTCTGGTTTGTTGTTTTTGTGAGTGAATGTTTGCGATTGTGTGTAAACTTTCTGCCATGCATATCAGTATTTTCTTACATATTCAAGATTTGGTTTGATATGAATGTGTCACTACTTCTGTTGTAAAGTAACCAAAAGAGCGTTGTCGATGTATAAAACGGTTGTTTGACTAAGATCTATTGGTGATAAAATTGCAATTACTGCAGGTAAATAATCAGTGCTATACTTTTATAGTGGGCTGCAACAATATTCATGTGGTACTTGCAAGAACAATTTTTCTGGATTCTTGACAGATGTATTGGTACAGCGCGGAACTAAGAAATATTTATAGGTCATTATGCAAACGTTAACGCCCAATCACGAGGCCTCGGCCGAAACAATATACAGGTATTTGTTCGTGGCCGGCGAGAAATTTCCCATTGGCCACGTATTTGTTTATCTTACGAGAGCAGCAGCAGCAGCAGCAGCAGCAGCAGCGTGTTGTATGACGTCACAGGCATCACGTGACTCAAATGTAGCCGTTTAGCGGGCTTTCAAATTATGTGAATTTCATTTTTTTTTTTTTAAGTACTGAAATCCACGAGGTAAAAAAGCATGTTCGGACCATAATATGACATAATTAACAATTTAAAACGATTTCCAGAAAACAGTCAAATACCCTATTGCGCGTGCAATTGCTTCTACACGGGAGAGGGCGTCTGCTGATATATTCATTTCACCCTCGACGTGGACTATGTTGGTTGTAAATTGTCTTATATAGTCCAGGTGGCGTAGCTGGCGAGGCGATGCTTTGTCAGGATTCTGATGAAAGGCATACGTCAACGGCTTGTGGTCAGTGACTAATGTGAATTGCTGACCTTCGAGCATGTGACGAAATTTCCGGATGGAAGCATATGCTGCATATAATTCACGGTCATACGTCGACCAACTTTGCTGTGACGGGGATAACTTCTGGCTGAAAAACTCTAAAGGCTGCCAATGTCGATCTACTTTTTGTTGAAGCGCAGCACCAATTGCAGTTGTAGACGCGTTTACCATCAAGGCGAGCTGTGCTTGCGGTACGGGATGTGCTAACAGTGTAGCCTCAGCAAGGGCAGTCTTCACTTTGGTGAAAGCGGTCTCAGCCTCGCTAGTCCATGACAGTTTGTCGTTTGGTTTTGGTGTACCCCGCAAGAGCTCGTTCAATGGAGCAGCCAGGAGTGCATGATTGCGCACAAAAAGACGATAGAAATTAATTGTACCAAGAAATCGTCGCAATTCACGAACTGTCACAGGTCGTGGGAAGTTCGTTATGGCTTCTACTTTCTCCTGTGGCGGCTGTATTCCATGAGCGTTGATGGTGTAGCCAAGGAACTGAACTTCTGCTGCTCCAAATACGCACTTTGACGGATTTATGAGTATCCCGTGTGAACGAAGGCGGGTAAAAACTTGGCGTAGGTGTTCCAAGTGCTCTGACTCAGAGACAGACATCACTAAAACATCATCAATATAAACGTAACAGTAATCCAGGTCACGTGTGATTTCATCCATAAATCGCTGGAACGTTTGTGCAGCATTACAGAGTCCAAATAGCATTCTTGTGGATTCAAAAAGACCAAATAGGGTACAGACAGCAGTCTTAGCAATGTCTTCCGAGGCAACTGGAATTTGGTAAAATGCACGAACTAAGTCCAATGTAGAAAATACACATTTGCCGTGGATGTTGAAAGCAAAATCCTCAATGTGAGGCACCGGATAGCGATCGGGAATTGTCCTAGTATTCAGCTGCCGGTAATCACTACACGGACGCCACCCATTGTTCTTCTTTGGAACAACATGGATGGGTGTAGCCCAGCTACTGCTTGAGGGGCGGCAGATTCCTTGAGCGAGCATAAATGAAAATTCTTGCTTCACTACTTTCAATTTTTCTAGTTTTAAACGACGAGGTCGAGCGTGAACTGGCGGTCCTGGCGTCGTTAATATGTGGTGTACTGTAGTATGTCGTATAGGTGCCAATGTGGGTAGCTGCCGGGTGATCTCCGGAAACTGTTTAAGAAGCTCTTCATATGGAGAGTCACCTGCGATCATTCGTATTGTGGTGGCTTCAATATAGCGTAAATGTCCCTGGCTGACTAAGTTAGTTATAGTGTCGAGGAGCCGGCGATGTCGAAGATCAGGAAGCAGTCCATAAAAAGATAAGAAGTCTGCTCCGAGAATAGGATTAGTCACATCTGCTACTGTAAATTGCCAGTCAAAGTTGCGTCGAAGGTCTAAGTTTAATGAGAGTGTCACTCGACCATATGTCTGGATCCTAGAACCATTTGCAGCAAAAAGGCAGCAGTCGTCCTTGCTTCGACGAGGTAGCCGTGAACATGGATACACTGACACATCAGCACCTGTGTCCACTAAGAATTGTAACTTTGTATCTTGTTCTGTGACAAATAGTCGACGGCTGCCGTCCGGAGAGCCAGTTGCCGTCATTACTGACTTTCGTGTTCGTTTCCCTTCTCACACGGAGGATTACACTTTCTTGCCTCTGAACCAAACCGCTTGTGATATCAGCAAAGCTTTACAGCTGAAGGTGAGCGACTGCGTCTTCTTGGTGAGCGGTGGCGTCGTGATTGACGGTTGGAACACTGTGTTCGTAGCGCGGCGATTTGTGCAGCAAGTTCAGCGACCTGAGCTTGCAACGCTGTGAGGGTATTGTCTGTCAGTCAGGGCCGGCGCAAGCCCAAGTGCCGCCCCGTGCAAGCTGCCAATTTGCCGCCCCCCCCCCCCCGCCCGTTTTTTTCTTTTACAAAACTTTTGTGAAATTTTATTTAAACAAATCTTTAGGAAAAGTCAGCAATTAATCGCTATTCTTGTTTTTACTTTTCAGATATACCTAGGTTTCGGCCACTGAGTCGCCAGTTTCAAAGTTTTCAATATGTGTTAACATCTAAATTGTCATGTTGACAGTTACGTTCAGCACGACGGTATAGATGTAAACATAACTCAAAGCATTGAGAATAGCCACTCTGTGCCAAAAATCTATCAAGATATGGAACATAAAAATGTAACATAATAATGCAATAAATACATACTCGGGAATCAACGGGTACTGATGCTAGTCGAAATATATTAACTTGCTGCACTGCGGTTATTCATTTCAAAGAACTGACACTCGCCATCTATCGTAATTTCCATCTGTCAGTTCTGTCGTGTCTGATTATGGAATAAAGGGCAACAAATTAGTCATCGCCGCATCATGTCAATTTTCTGCGCTTTATTTTCATTCTAGTTATTAGGGTGAGGCGTGCTTATTGGCCGATTTGCTAATTTTTTAAGTAACAGATCATAAGAAAAATAAATTTTTCCTATTCTGCATTCTTGGTGGAGAAAAATTCTAACTTATGAGTAATGTGCATGCGCAATACTAATTGTAGGTTATATGAAAAGCACGTACCTATTACATCCCGAGTAGCAAGAAATTCGGACGCACCAATTCTTCTGTTCTTGTGAAAAGCAACTAAAGTGCTTCTGACCAATCTTGACTCTGTCGGCCAACTATCGAAACGATTTCTGTAGTTTCGTTGTAGAGAACGCAACAATACCTATTATCTGGATAGGCGAAGTTATGACGCGGCAGTGCCAGGAACTAGGTCACGTGACGAGGTACAGCGAGGCTACGGTTAAACTAGCGCCAAAGAAGATGACGCAAGAAGCTCACAATACGCATGTGACTGATGATATGGATAAAATGTATTATCAGACAGTAATTTTTATAGCATTACGAACAATAGAAAGAAATGCGAAGTTGGCGAAAACTGCACAACTTTTGTCAAACAGAAATGAGCTTCAAAGCTAGCGAGGAAACCCTTAGAAGCAGTGTTCTGTGTATGGATTTTAGTTTTACAAGGTGTCAAAATTAGCGTTTTGTTCCGCTTGGACGAGAAGGCATTGTTGTAAAAGACCATACTTTCTCAGGTTTTAATCAGAATCAGAGAGACCAGTAGTTTACTTAGACGAAACATGGATTCACACGCATTATACAGTAAATAAATGTTGGCAAAGTGATAGTGTGTGAGTAATATTGTCACATAAAAGTGCTGGTCAGAGTTTAATTGTGTTCATGCAGGCGAAGACAGGTGTTGCAGGGCTCAAAAACCAAAACGTCCGACTATCACTCAGAAACGGATAGCAAACGTTTATCAATGTATTTATCCCTTGTAATTACTCACAGTGTATTTACCCATTCGGAATTCTTATAGCCATTGTAGGTATCGAACATGTTTGACTGTAGTAATTTTCAACAATTTTTTTTCCATTGCACAGGAAGAATAAAACACGCAACTGCCATTGAAGGGGTAAGCAAAATTACTTCAGACTTAACATGTAACCGCAGTATCGAACATTGCATTCGAATTTCCAAATTAGATTTCGTCTCCTGCAAAATCTGTTGTGAGTAAACGCACGGCGCGTAATACGCTGGCAGCGCTTTACGCAGGGCCGGCGCAAGCCCAAGTGCCGCCCCGTGCGAGCTGCTAAATTGCCGCCCCCCCCTCCAACCCCACGATTCTTTGTTTTTCAAAACGTTTGTGGAATTTCATTTAAACAAATCTATAGGAAATGTCAGCAATCAATCGCAATTTAGGTTTCGGCCGCTGAGTGGCCAGTCTCAAAAGCTTTTATATGTGCTGACATGTAAACCGCCAGGTTGACAGTTACGTTCAGCATGACGGTATAGATGTAAACATAAAGAATTGAGAGTAGCCACACTGTACCCAAAATATATGTAGATGTGGCAAATAAAAAAAAAAATTGCGACTGATATTTGACATTCTCTACGGATTTGTACACAACAGTCGCTGGGCACCAGCTCAAAAAAAAGAGTTAAACCTTATTGCAGAAATATAGCTACTTTTAACAAGCCTTGTGAATTTACGAAAATGTTCAAATGTGTGTGAAATCTTGTGGGACTTAACTGCTAAGGTCATCAGTCCCTAAGCTCACACACACACTACACAACCGAAATTATTCTAAGGACAAAAAACACACAATCAGGCCGGAGGGAGGACTCGAACCTCCGCCGGGACCAGCCGCACAGTCCATGACTGCAGCGCCTTACGCCACTTGGTTAATCCCGCCCAACATAAACTTACAAAATTAGCGTAAATAAACATTTTCCAGTTGTTTTGAACAGATAATGTATTCAACAACAACAACAAAAAGTTCAAATGTTTGTTAAGCTTATGGGACATAACTACGGGGTCATCAGTCCCCAAACTTACAAACTACTCATCATCTACCTTATACTAAGGACGGCACAAATATCCATGCCCGAGGGGGATTCGAACCCCCGACCGTAGTGGCCGTGCAGACCGTGACTGGAGCGCCTCAGTTCCCTCGGTCACCGCGGCCGGCATGTATTCAACGGAAAACCGTATACAGTAAATAAATGTTGGCCAAGTGATAGTGTGCGAGTAGTATTGTCAAACAAAACTGCCGGGCAGAGTTTAATTGTTGTTCATGCAGGCGCAGACAGGTGTTTCATGGCTCAAAAATCAAAACGTTTGACTATCACTCAGAAACGGATAGCAAAAATTTTGAAAGATACGTCGAAACTCAACTTATGCCAGGCTTACTACCAATGTCTTTATCTCTTGTAATTACTCGCTGCGTATTTATGCATTCAAATGTTCAAATGTCTGTATATCTATCGGACCAAACCGCGTGGTCATCAGTCCGTAGCTTACAAACTACTTAAACCTAGGTAAACTAACCTAAGGACAAGCGCACACACACCCATGCCCTAGGGAGGACTCGAACCTCCACGGCGAGCAACCGCGCGCTCCGCAGCAAGGCGCTTTAGACCGCTCGGCTACTCCACCGCGGCTTTACGCATTCGGAATACCTCTAGTAACTGTAGGTGTTGGACATGTTTGACTAGTAATGTTCAATCATTTTTATCCATAATGCGGGAAGAATAAAACACTCGGAAACTGCCATTGAAGGGCTTAGCAAAATTGCTTGAGGCTTAACACATAATCGCAGTATCGAAAATTGCATCTGAATTACCAAATTAGATTTCCTCTTCTGCAATATTAGTTGTGAGTAGACCATGGTGTTGCACAAGTATGAAGTGCGCGCGACGTACTTTCGCCGCGCGCCGCCAAGCACGCAGGGCGCGGCGTTCTTACGACGTCGTGGCCGCGACTGTTGCATCGGCCACTTGGGAATCAGATAGGCACCAGTTAAGACTTGGCTATCGGATAGGCACTAGGAATCATCAGTAGGCAGGCCTTTATCTAAACTATGTATCAGCATTCCGCAGTCTTGAACTTTGTAATAGATAAGTAATATCTTATTTCTACTAAATATACAACTTGTTCTAATTTAGTCTAGAGTTTCTAGTTTCTGCTGTCCCACTGGCTGGTCACCTCCGTACGTGCACACGCGTGCATCCTTCATTCCTGTGTCGGTCTCTTTCTACTCGGCCACCGACACCTACGACAACCGGCGGAAACGAGACACAAAATAAACGCAAGGCGCGTAACTGTGTTCCTACGGCGTAAACAAGACGGTGCTGCCACAGTGGCGAGGAAGAAATTAGTCCTCCTCCCTCCCTTGTTCAACAGGGGCGGCCGGCAGGTAGTCGAGGTGCCTTGCCACAGTTCCCGAAGCCGGTCCTTCCGAGGTTTGCTTTCGAATCCCCTCTTGGGCATGAATGTTGAGTTTGTTCTACAAAAATAAAAAAAAGGGGGGTGGGCGGCAGATTTGCCGCCCCTCGGAAATTGCCGCCCCGTGCGGCCGCACGTTTCGCACGTGCCTTGCGCCGGCCCTGCTGTCAGTGAACTAACAGCTGCTACACTCGCAGACGGATACATCTCCACAATACGATCTGCGGTTTGTGCAAGAGCATCGAGATCACCGGCGCACACTGTGAGTATTTTCTGTGCATCCGGTGGAAGACGCGACAGCCAGATATTGCGTAAAATATCTTCGTTAACAGCATTATTTGCCAATGTCCGCAAGCGGCGCAGCAACTGTGAAGGTGTGCGATCACCTAACTCTTCAGTACGTAGTAGCTTCTCCAGGCGTTTCGTCTCAGACTGTGATAACCGGGTGATTAAGGCATTCTTGATTGTTGAATATCGATCGGTACACGGTGGTGAAGCCAGAATATCTTGTACTTCTGTAGCCAAGTCTTCATTCAACGCTGCGACGACATAGCTGTATTTAGTATCATCAACGGTTACGTCAGCTAACACAAATTGGCTTTCAAGTTGTGCAAACCACAGTACATTGTTTTGTCGCCAGAATAGTGGTGGTTTGACCGCGACGGTGATGATTAATGCGCTCGCAGGCGCATCAGCAATCGGTTGCGTATCCGGCATGGCGTAATCACACGGAAGAAGCGCGGCGCGGCTGACGCGGTTGTTTCAAATGTAACGTCCGAAACGGAACTTTACGAAGCGTCGATTAACACCGAATATCACGTCGGGGTCACCAAAAATGTAGCGATAAGATGTATTTACTTAATCAGCAACATTTAATTAACGTATCACTAGTACAAAGATAAGAGACATACTGGTATAAACAAAAGAGTAATTATTTGAACAGAGTAATTATTTGACCAGAGAGAATAAACATACATCATCACTGACGCTGTGTAGCACAATAACTTTGTACACGTTGAAAAGGCATTTTGCGTTTAATTACAATCACTTTACAATGATTAAAATTAAAATTGATGGATGAATTGTGCCATGGTTTAAATCAGTATTATGGAAAGAAATTGCACTGTTGCTTGTTAAAAGATAGTAAATAAACGTATTGACGTATCTCTTATTCATTGATTTAGAACAGATGCCGTGCCGTAGAATGCGCAGGATTGTAATTTTGCCGCTATTACAAAAATTAAATGGACTGAGTACAAATTTGTAAATAAATCTGATCCAAATTATCATTATCAATGAACTTAGTAAATGAGTAAGCCGTGAATGTCCTCTGCCTACATATCGGTTCCAAATGAAGAGTGTGAAAAGAAGTGTTCCACATTTTGAGAGTAAGTTTTACGAATGAAACAAGACAAAAATGACCGTTATACATTAGCTCTTACACGCTTATGTTAATGGATATGAGAACTGATTGATCTTCAATACTGTGAAACATACTGAACAAACAAATGTAACAGTAATATAAAATACCAATTCAAAGCTCAACTTGAATTAAAAGTAATGGTACTAACAATAATAAAACACAGCAGTTCATCTACCTCACAAGGAGAATTATAGGGGAAATTAAGGAGAGAAACAGCAAGAGTAAACTATTTACGGTTTCGAACAATATTCGTACAAGTAAATATACCAATGGTATACCGCCTCCTGCGAAATGAATGATGTGGAGGACATTTTTCTTTCGACGTGAGATCTGGGACCGGCAGAGACAAAGTATGATCCATCTAGAGACAAAGGAAAATTTAATGATACTTGCAGAGAAAAGATATCTCATTATTTTGTGGGAAGTAAAGGCCAATATAAGAATGAAAAAATATAAATACTGGAGAAAAATAAAATTAATGGGCAGGTTTCTTAGATATGACTTCTTTCGTCAACATATAATTAATTACATCTCTTCTCCACAGAGAACCGGCTACACGAGCTGAACTCTACTATGGCAGAGAACCGTCCGCTTCTCTGCCTTTCGTGGAGATATTTCAGATGGAAGCGTTCTGCCCATGGACGATAGACCTAAAGTAACCAAACGGTTTGGTTTATGGGACAATTTCACTTTTCACGGTTGCAATTACTTTACAAATAATAGATCAAATAAATGGAGTAATTTGAAGGGAATCTAATTATTACAATTACTTTGAATCACCGATAAAAATATTTAAGGCAAAAAGTTCTTCTGGAACAACATTAAACAGTAACAAATGTTCAAATGTTTGTATAGCTTATGGGACTTAACTACGGGGTCATCAGTCTCTAAACTCACAAACTACTTATGAACTAGCTAATCCTAAGGACGGCACAAATATCCATGCCCGAGGGGGGATTCGAACCCCCGACCGCAGTGGCCGTGCAAACCGTGACTAGAGCGCCTCAGTCCCCTCGGCCACCGCGGCCGGCTTAAACAGTAACATTATAATTCACCTACACAGGAGCATCACTATACGAAGAAAACAGGTTCTTGTCGGGAAAGGATACGCGGATCTAATAGAAGTCGCTATATTCTGCAGCAAAAGCCGTCTGGTCAATTTTATGATTATCGCTAAAAAAACTTGCGTAATAGCTGCTCTAGGACAGCACACGCCAGATGCTCAGTTTTGTAATATTCCTGGAATGTGAGCAGCGTATGACAAGACTGAACGTATATAACCGCGGTGGAGTAGCCGAGCGGTCTAAAGCGTCTCGCTGCGGAGCGCGCGGTTGCTCGCCGTGGAAGTTCGAGTCCTCTCTGGGGCATGGGTGTGTGTGTTTGTCCTTAGGTTAGTTTACCTAGGTTTAAGTAGTTTGTAAGCTACGGACTGATGACCAAGCAGTTTGGTCCGATAGATCTACAAATTTGAACGTATATATATATATATATATATATATATATATATATATATATATATATATATATATATATATATATATTGGGACAATACGTAGGAACTTTGGAGAAAGTAGTCGTTATGCACTTTATTCGTTTTGTTTAAAGAAACTTTCCCCGGAAGTTGATGAGGGTAAGTCATCTATTCATCAGCATTTTTCAATGCTGTTGTCTGCTTTCGGACTGAACCCTTACTTAGAATGGGCTTAGGTAGCGCAGCGTGGCTAAATGCCAGCGAGCATGCTGTTTGTAGGAATGAGGATAGTGTGGGATGCCCAAGAAGTTCTTGCTATTGCTTATTACGCTAGACAACTCTGATCGTTCCCTCATTTCCAGCATTCGATGTATTTTCCAATATTCATGAGGACATGAGTCTATTCATTGAATTAATACGTCTCTGTTATCCTGAATTAAATTTTCGACCGCAGTTAGGTCGACCCCTGTTTCAATTGGAAACAATTTTTTATGTCGGGACTTTCGGTATTAACAAATGTCAGACAACTGAACCAGTAGTCTCATTTCAGCTCGGTGGACCCATTCTCGCCTTCTGATCTACAGCAAGCATAGTTGATTAGTGAGATATCGTTGTACTAGTGATGTGTGGAGCTTCAGAACTATTTTTCTCCTCTGAAAAATGTCCTAAACGGTATTCAGTAACGAAATACCAGAACTCATTGCAGTGTGTCAACCAAGAGATCGGCATTTTCTATTGTTATTGTAATCTTTATCATTCTGCTGTAATGTGGTAAACGTCATTGATTACTATCATTATCATCATTAATTCAGTTGCAAAAGCGTTCTTTCCCATGTGGCCAAGAGACCAGAAAGAATGTGTGGTTTGACGAAAAATAGGACAACATGAGAAAGTAGGCAAAAAGTTTGTAATAATTTCTGTTGATTTATAATCGTGACGACAGATACTAAACAATAACACATGGAGGCAACACTCGAAGAATCCATCTGACACATGGATTCGGATTATCATCATTTGTTGGCCCAACAGGGCTGTGCGAAATCAATAAGCTGGTTTGTAGTCTATAGATTATATGCATATGTTTGCAGATGAAAAACCTCTGAATTGCACATTTCCCACTTATACAGTTTAGTTTCTGTGTTCATGGCCGTAATTTTAAGTATCCTGTCTTTTTAATTCTCAAATGAACTAATTACTGTGTTTCTTCTGGCTTTCAAACAAACCAACCCGTAAAATATTACTCGTACGGTCATAAGGCTGCATTTTGAAACGCCGTCACTTTCAAGATATGAAAGTTTTTCGTGACGGATGGGGCAACGTTGATTTACGGTAACTTAATTTTTTCCCCCTTAAAGTAGCTTTTGTCGAAATCTAACAAACTAATTGTTTTAGTCTTTTTTTTTTTTTTTTTTTTTTTTTTTTTTTTTTTTTTTTTTTTGGGGGGGGGGGGAGGGGTTGAAACAAATTCGTGATTGAAGTTTACATATCTCAGTCTTTGATCTGCCGTATGTTGCAAGCACAATATCAGTACTTTTAACTTCTCTAGTCAATTGCTGAAATTATATCATAATGCTGTTAAGCTTCAAAAAATATAAACGCTGGCTTCGGCCTCATTGGACGAATTAAATATCTGCGTCCTAAGTGTGACGATGAAAACTATCAGGAGATAGCGCCGCATATTAATCAAAATCCGCGACTCTCCTCTAGAAGCCCATATGAGACGAGCGCGATTTCGCGTCGCTTATCGCTACCACAGAGTAACACATACAGAGGAGAAGCCCCCCTAAACCACTGTCCTATGCTCCCCTCGTAGTTCCGTAAGATGCTAGTAGGTGTCAGGAGGTTCCCTGGCTCAGTACCGGTAGACCACAATAGAGGCGCTTCTGAGGATAGCATAGAGGGGTAGCGTGGAGGGGAGGCTGAGGCTGCCTGCCAGGAGGCTACGGCTGTGTCCGGTGTGCACGCGTTTGAGGGGAAGTGGTGGTGGGGATGGCCGCTACTGCCGCCTGCTCTGGCCAGTTTAAAGGGCTGCTTCTGACCGCACCACCATCATGGGACATCTTACGGAACTGCTGGTAACCCGCACCCCTAAGCGAGGGACCGGGCCCTTACGAAGGTTTCCCATCTGTGAGTGCGCCTCGGTTGCACAGTGGTAGAGTGCCAGACTACACGTCCAAAGGTCACGGGTTCGATCCCCGCCAGGTCCTAGGATTTTTATCTGTCACTTTCTACTTCTTTCACGTCTGGCAGTATTGCTCATGTGAAAAATACCGAGTAGCACTGTGGTTCGGAACCCATGTTAAACTGTAGGTCCCCCTATAACTAGCTGGGTAAGTCAGTTCGAAGGTCGGAGGAAGGCAACGGCATACCACCCCCAAACAGGACCATGCCTAGTAAAGCACTCTGGTGTTCAAAACCAATCTTCGGATTGTTGACTGCTTTACCTTATATATTTGTCTGTGTCGCTACACATGTCTTCCTAGTACAGCTAAGAACTGGTAACATCGTTGCTAATATTTGGCAACACTGTGGCAGTGCAGTTACTTCCGCAAGTGGTACTAAATTGTCTCACTAAGTTCACTTGACATTCCTCTTTTACTTTCATGACTCATGCTGTATAATGCCCATGTGATATGAGAGACAGAAATTTAACTTTTTGCACTCAAGGGATGGTGTTATTCGTATAGGTGACTTTCAGGTTATCTTTCGCGATGCGTTAGAGGCTCAGCATTGAATATGTGAGAGACTGAGGGCATCAGGCGCCAGTGTGTGGTTGGCTGTGTGATTCTCCTTCACCCCATTTACATGGGCTCCCAAAACCGGATTTCATAAACCGATTTCTCAATTCCGCTTTTGGTTGGTCATGTAAACACTCCAAAATCGATTCTGGAAAGCCACTTCTCTAAAGCGGTTTTCCAGTTCTACAATCGATTTTCGTGCCCATGTAAACGCAACCGTTTTTTGAAGCGTTCTTGGCTTGTCAGATTGTGTTTTTTTGGTAAGAATTTTCGGCACATATGGACAGAGTGATATTTTCTAATGTGAAATAAAAGTATTAATACTAGAGTGAGCATGAATCTGTGTATTTAAGTAAAGAAAAATAGCGATTATGCTGACTAAATCGGAGACTGAATCAGCTGTTTTTCAGCCGCAATCTTAAGTGGATTAGGAAATCCGATTTAGGCTGTGCCATGTAAACACGACAGTGAAAAACAGTTTACGAAAATCGGTTTTCCTCTTCCGGAAGAAGTGTTACATGTAAACGTAGTGCTTGTGTCCTGTACAGCGACTATGGTGCCAGTCGGAAATTCTAATCCTGGTTGGAGACAGTGCATTTGGAGGTGATATTTCATTTTACTTCGTTTTATTTTATTTTACTTTATACGCTGCTGATTGCAAAAAGGAACTCTTTAATGGAATCAGAAAAAAATGCTTTATACAATAAGTCTTTCAGAAAGGTCGACTCCAAATTATGGAAATGGTATTTAGATGTCTTCTTTGCTTCACCATACAAACGCCTTTGAAGGAATTCGAATTGACCTCCATCAATACGAATTTTTACTATTTCCTTAGGACCCCACATGCTGGGGGTACTTACGAAGGAAAAGAACATAATCATTAATATAGTTCCATCATGCAAAATATCTGCTGTAGAAATGACACGTGAAGACACGAACCTTGCAGTGAGCATGTGTTGCTTTAGAAAGTGCGCTGTAAGATATTCACATAATTTGGCTCATACATTTAACGTAAGGAATCAAACAATGATACTAACCATTATAGTGCAGTTATGCACTGTGTCATGATGAAAACATATGGACTGATGACAATAACAAATTACATGAAGGTCTTTTCTGGCAGGAAAAGGATCACGATTTAAACCACAAATAAGTGTTAACTATTGTAGAGTGCCATTTGATTGGATCAATGACTACGACAATTTTTTGCCTCTTTAATGTAATAATATCCTCATCATTCGAAATGGGTGCTCTGCTCCGATGATACCGTTTCTGAAATACACACCACAACTTTTTTTGTGGATCACCACTCAGCAACACTACAGCATTTTACATATCCAGGGCGATGAGTGACAGCAGGCGCTGTGGGCAGAGGGCGAGGCAGCGCAGCGCCACCACTGCTGCTGCCGGCAAGTGGGCCACGGAGAGCTCTGCCAAGTGCTGCAGCCATAGGCAGCAATGTTATTCGGCCTGAATGTTATTACCAGTGTACCAAAAAATGAAATACCTTACGCATATGCTCCCCTTACACATGTTGCATCAGCATGCACCAGGGACGTGAATTTAAAATTTTTGTCAACAGTCGGTTTCGATTGGTAAAATTTGCAAGTGCAAGTCACGCACTTTAGCGCGAGACAACGGACGTAGCTAAAGTACTTCACTTCTAACTGCACACAAGAAGTACTGTATGAACTCCCGCAGTTTGCAGTGTTGCCAGATTGTGCAGATAGCCGAACTTGGAGCGAATCAGTGCGGCCACGTTTATTGTCCCATGTCGCAATTGGCTCGGACTTAGGCTCAGCGGTGGCCAATCACCGGCCAGGTTTTTTGTCAAAGAGTGTACATAATAGGCACCTAAATACTCTCCAAGAAGTTTATTATACAATAAAGGTTATCCAAATTCTTACTATTTTAAGCGCCAGGCAGAACTGGCAATTTTAGTAGAAATTTTAGACGTAATTTCATTCATTAATCAAGGACGCCAATGCTGGGCTATGTAACTCGCCTTCAAAATTACCTGAACCTCTTCAATACATATCGTTTGGACGCTGCTATCATCTTCAAAATTACTGCCTTTTGATTTGATTTATCCAGGCAAGCCAAAACAGTCTTGGTGTAACCCGCCACTGCCCGCACCGAAACTGAGTTTATTGTGCGATATCGCTCCCTGTATATCTAATAAAGCCAACCAATGCCCTTGAACAGTGCAAGGAGTCCCTTTACCAGCTCTTTATTAGACACAATTTCTTCGGGTCTGGTTGTCCCAAATGTTCTGTGCCTTTTACTTTCCAATGCAATGCATTCGAAGATTAGATGTAATGCAGTTTCATCACAGTCACCACAGATCCTACATTTAGGGTCCTCTTCTGTTATTTCCATTGTATGTAGGTGTTTTTTTAAATTCCCATGACCTGTCAGCAATCCAACCATGAGTCTAATCTCTCTCCTGTTCAGGCCCAGGATTGCAGAGCTTCTTTAACATGGCTTTGGCATCATTACCTTGCCATGTTTTTGGTGGTAGACTTTGGTCCAATATTCTACGTGCTGTCTTCTAAGCCAGTTATGTAGCTTCAATTTGATCATTGCCTTGGTGATTGTCAGGACAGGTTCCGGTCCAATAAATAGAGTCTCTGCCCCCATCATGGCTAATCTGTCGGCATGTTCGTTGCCACTGATCCCCGAGTGGCCAGTGACCCACAATAGGTTTACTCTATTGCTTTCCCCTAGCTCCACCAGAACCCTGTGACATTCTTCAACAACTTTAGACCTTGTTGCAGCTGCCAGTGATCTCAGGGCTGCCTGGCTGTCTGAATAGATGTAGATGCTACGATCTTTGTAGCACCTACACAAATTCTCCTCCACACACGCTCTGATGGCAGTGATTTTGGCCTGAAATACTGAGGCCAGTTTCCCTAGAGAGATGACGCCACCCAGTCTTGTCTGCACCCCGTATACCCCAGCCCCAACGCCTTTGTCTGATTTTGACCCATCAGTGAACCAGACAATATCCCCCTTACGGTGTTGAACTATTTTCTCCCACTGCTCTGTACTTCCAATTGTTATATTGAAAGGCTTGTTGAAGCAGTATGGGGTTATAATATAGTCCGCCGACATTTCCCCAACCTTTCCTATATTTACCTCACTCACTATTTTAGTGTGTGATTCTGGATATCCCAAAGAATTCCAGTTGTTGCCAGATTTGAGTCTGTATGCACCAGCCGCTGCCTCCATCTTGACCCAAAGGCGTAATGGGGGCATATCCAGCATGGTTTCCATCCCAGCAGTGGGTGTGCTGCTAATTCCGCCTGTTATGGCTAAGCAGACTAATCTCTGCACCTCACCAAGCTCCTTAGCAGCAACCTGCTGTTCTACCTGCTTCCACCACACGACCGGCCCATAGGTGATCCTGGGTCTAATCACTGTGGTGTATATCCAGTGCATACCCTTGGGGCTCAGTCCCCAATTTTTGCCACAAGCTCTCCTGGTACTCACAAGAGTTACTGCCTTTTACCGGCATTAATTATTTATGTAGTAAAACTCATAAAGTTCCGTTCTTTTTGTATTTTTAGATGTTTCCAACGACGACATTAGAGAATCTATTCGCGTTCTCAAGTACAAACATATGCATAAGTATTTTTGTGACGTTTGCATAGGATCGGCATCTCTCACTGTTGATGCTTTTTTGAGGTTGTGGGTATTATGATATCCAACATTGACAGATAATGTTCTTTATCAATCAGAAATATGTATCCCAAAAACAATGCAACTCTGTATTCTCACTTCAACAAAACAACTGGTTCTGATTGAGTACACACCAGCAGCTCCGCCAAAGAAGCTAGTGGAAAGAGGAACTACACCGCCACAAATCAGTGTTATTCTCATGTCAACAAACCGTTCGGTTTGAGTAAATGCCAGGCGCTCTGGCAAAAAAGCTGGTGGAAAGAGGAACTGCATCACCACAAATCGGCACATTGTAAGTCAACAACGAAACGTGAAATATATGTTTGAATAAATGCAAAGTGTAAAGAAACTCGACTGCGAATAATTTTTAAATGCTATACTTTATGGGTAAAGCCATGCTAGCATCAATTCATGTACATCACGTCATTTGTCTTCACTAACATGCTTTTGGAAAGCGTAACATGCGGGAAAAGTGTACATATGTTAACACAAAAACGAGGGCGAATTAACATTGTAAACATAAGACATTTGATGGGTTTGACAAAAAATGGTGTAAATGGCGGGAAAACGTAAAAAACAAGGTTTTACTTACCCAAACCACAGGCTTGTTGACAGATGCAAAAGCACACACAAAGATTCAAGCTATCACAACCATTGGCCCCTTCATCAGAAAAAGAGGAAGGAATGAGGGGGGGAAAAGGAAAGGATGCGGGTTTTAAGGGAGTAGATGAGGAGTCATTCCAATCCCGGGAGTGGAATGACTCCTCATTCACTCCCTTAAAACCCATATCCTTTCCTTTTTCCCCTTCTTCCTTCCTCTTCCTAATGAAGCAGCAAACGGTTGCGAAAGCTTGAATCTTGTGTGTGTTTTTATTTTTGTTTTTGCATCTGTCAACAAGCCTGTGCTTTGGGTAAGTAACGATCTATATTTTTTCCACCAGGAAAGTTTCCACCTATAATATTTGTTTCACCAAATTATAAAGTCTCATAATGGGCTCATGTAAGCCCAAAACTAGTTGTCATTAAAAAGAACCAGTTGTATGAACTTTGGCTATTTTCATATATCATTAATAAAAATACTAAGTTGCTGTCCTGAAACCACCCAACATGTTGGAATTTCACGAGATTTGGTCACTTGTATGATTTGATGGGCAAATTTTAACTAAACTTACTCAGTATAGGAAAGAGGTACATAAATAAAACTTTATATTTGAGAATCTTGTATTGTTAGGTTACTACATGACAATTTTTACGTTTGTCATACTTCCAGTCCCTCAGATAAAAGAGTCTGAAATTTGTTAGAAATAAAAAAAAAAAAAAAAATAAATAAATAAAATAAAAAATGGAGCCATAAAATATCTCAAATTTGCCTAACATTTTCTGGCTGAATATGGCTTGTAAAATTCTTTTCTTCAATATTCCTAAGAGAACGCTTACCGTTGTACAAGGTGGCCAGATTTAATTTATTGTAACAAAAGCTTGCCCGAGATATGAAAGCTCAAATTTGCTAGAAAGTCATGCTTACTATACGTATCTTTGCAAATGAAGTCAAGCAAATGATTGCATCTCACCCAGTATTATAGCGATGATAGTTAAACTTCATGAATGTTAATACAGGGCATGTACAATAGTTCAAATAAAATTTCATCAAAATCTAAGATGTTCAAGCATGAAAATATTCCTAAATTAGGCAATTTAACATGGACTGGTAGATACTGGTAAGCAGTTTAAATGCACATAAAGACTGTCGAGTAACACATCAGAAGATTGAAAGCCACGTAAAATGCTCAAATGTTTGTTAAGCTTATGGGACTTAACTACGGGGTCATCAGTCCCTAAACTTACAAACTACTTATGAACTAGGACAGCACAAATATCCATGCCCGAGGGGGGATTCGAACCCCCGACCGTGGTGGCCGTGCAGACCGTGACTGAAGCGCCTTAGTCTCCTCGGCCACCGCGGCCGGCCACGTAAAATGTATGCAAATACATTGTGTGTCGGTGATGACATTCGGAAGGAGCGACAGACGCCACCGCTGTCCCCAGGAAAATTCAGCACAGGGCAAGGGAGGCCTAGCGGTGGGCTCAGCGCAGGCAGCAGTTGGTGTGGTCCCCCCTTTAATGCAGGTAGCGGGATTAGATGGCCTCAAGGGTGTGCTTGATCCGGAAGGCAGGTTGCATGGCTTTAGCAGTGAAAGGGTTAAAACCACATACCTCATATGAAACGAAAACTTCATTCTTGCCACAAACAAGTATGTATTCCCCATGTATTTATACTTAAAGCAGAGAGAAATGCTACAATATATATTACACCCAAAAACTCCTTACATACACTTAAGGTAGAAAAAAAAATTAGGCTGAGCTTACAGTACCTTCGGTTTTAGCTAGCATTAAGTACCTACACAGGTTTCAGCTTCTGTCCTTATGATTTCATCTTACATCTCTGGTACTTTCTGAACACAGCTACCCTAGTTTACAAGTACAATACTAACTGTTGGTTGTTCTACCCTCACTCTTCAAAAGTTTTATGTTATTGGAGCCAAATTAAAAATTAAAATTTTCCCAACCTCTTTGAACAATTTCCTATTAATGTAGTTTAGTTGGATAACATACATATGTAATTGAGTATTTTGCCCGACTTGCATTAATAGAAGAATACACTTCTGTATCCATGAACATATGTGGTTGATTGCTAGATATTTGTAATTTTACATGTCTTATGCCTGTTTTTAGCTACATTACAGAACACATTGTCTTACAGTGGCTAATAGTGAATTTTGATTCTAATTTGTTGTCATTAGCCAAGATGAATTCAATGAAAGTTCCTATTCTGCAGTTACTATGTGTGCTAGGAATTTAGTTTCTAGTTAACACATTCGCTGCGGACACCAGTGCGGGCCACTAACGCTCTAGGCGGACGTCTGTAAGCACACGTGCACTGAGAGCTGAAATACCCCTGCGAAACCTGTAAGTTCATTTTGTGCATGTACATAATTATGACAGTGAATATAACACCTGTGGAAGAGGTGGTGCTAGATATAGAAATACGCTACAAGTTCACTTCAGCCGCATGCCGATAATGCGATAAATGCTGTATGCTGTCTGACACTTATAAGCGTCATATGCCTTTATTGCGAATGATTCTAACAACACCTCTGATTTATTGATTTTATTGCAAACAATGGACAACACAGACAACTTAAGACAAACACACACAACTGCAAACAGGAAAACATTATGTGATATTTTGTTGGTGGCTTGTACTAACACGAGTGCACAGCCAAACAAACTAAACTGAGTACTCAGCTAGTGAACGCACCGGTTGTAAGCATTTACCCGCACTGGCGTGTTGATCGTGGAAACGCTTGTAAGCATCAGCCACAGAGAATGTGGGTTTTCAGTGACCATGTGTTTGTATTGCATGCAAATCTATAGTTTTGTTCCAAGTTTGCACACATGACCTTCAAAGCAAGAAGAGGCTCGCTGTGGGTGTAAGCATCACATGTAATACATCATTTAGAAGATATGACACCATAAACAACCAAATATGAAAAGAACTGCTGCAACATACAAAAATGTTGCACATCTCCTAAACCACCAGAATAATTTCAACCAATTTGGTGCAGATATTTCTTACCGTGAGGTAATAATTGCTGTAAGGGTAATAACTACCAGCAACACATTGTTCAAGAGATATTGACGTCAAACAATGAGGCATGATAAACCACCTACTCACGCAAAACATTTTAGTTTGCTTCTTAAATACAAAATAATTTTTATTTGCAAAGAAAAGAAATTACACTTCCTGTTTCCTAATATTCCACTCTACGCCCATGAAATTACACTGTTGTGTGTCACAATGTTCAGGAGAAATGATGTCATAAGGATTGAGCTACATGACAACTAAACTACAGGTTGAAATTCTCTATGAATACAGTTGAAATGGACAAAAGGCAATGCACAGATAAATTAACATAAGCATGGAATAAATATGGTAATTATACTGGGATTCCGGGTTTTCAGCTGCTTATAAAAAAAATTATACTACATATAGTGTAGCCTATTACAAACCTATTTGTCCATTAGTTTTGAGATGTAATTCATTGTCCCATGTCACATGGATTCCTTTTCCAAAAACTTTCATGCTTAAAATATTATTTAGTCAGGTGCTATGGCTACACTTAAGGAAAACAACTGTGTTTTCATAATGCTCAGAAATAATCAGGAGAATGATGATCTAAATACTGAGATTCTAAAAGCTAGTGGGTACTACATTTAGGGCCATGGGCTTTTCCTTACTTCTGTAGTGTGTGGGACCATTTAAATTTTGAAATTAACCTGTTTGAAATGCTTGTAAACTGTGTGTTATATATTTGAAGTATTTGTTCTTCGATTCCAATAATTCTATTAAAAATATCATTGCCTACCAGAAAGGAACCAAGTTTCGGATTTCGGGGCTCCCTATCAGGCTGGGTGCCCTTGGCTTGTGCCCTTATAGTAGAGACTGTAGTGGTTGTAATTAATGTTATGTAGTTATGTCTCAAAGGGATCTTTGAAGTACATCACTTTTTGAAGGTTTGTTACTTGATGGCAGTCTGATGTTTCAATTAGGAGAGTTCAATTGAGCAAATGCTTAACTGATTTTAATGAGCCAGTAATGAATTCCAAATCCATTTGAATATAGAATGGTAAGACTTTATTGCAACTTCTCTTTAAATGACTAAATATTCTGGTTACTAGCATGCATTATGTTGTTATAGCTAATATATTTTTTTTTTGGAAACTCTTTGGTGGGAGGACTGGATGCCTGAGCCCTCTTTGGTGGGGGTGTTAGTACCCTTCCTCCCATGAGGAGGGGAATGTCAAAGAATCATTAGCAGCTAGACAGAGCCCCACATGTTTAGATAAGCCTTGATGAAGTTGCAGCAGTATTCACAGAGGTTGCTCACCAACGACTGTTTGACCTCAACAGCCATGAATCTTATTGGCACACCTTGGGTTCGAGGGTTCTTTCCCTTCTCCATTTCCTCAAACAATATTCCACAGACGCAACACTTGGTCTCTAAGCACGCCCGGAGAATACAGATACAAGAGGATTGGTGGCACTTACCATTCCCAGCTCAGAGCCTGGATTCGCCAAGCTCGTACTCAGGAAATTAAAGCTAAGCCCCATGAGTAGTTGTAATTGGCCCATTTACTGAATGTCAGCTATGGCTTTTAATCTAAACATTTCATATGTATTCAAAATTTGGTTATTTGTAATTGGTCAACTTACTGGACCTCAGATTGTTTTTAAATCTGAACAGTTGTGCATTTAAAACTCATTTAAGATTTGGTATGAGCCCCATCTTTTAAATTTAGTTTCCATGTAGTAATTTGTCTCTCAGCTTTATTGTGCCTTAAACAAATGTCTAACAAGTGGTTAAATTTGATGGCCCTGTCCTTCCTCGCTGTTCTCTTTTCCTGTTACATTTTAACAAATCAGAACTTACAGCTGTTATGCTTATGATAGCATAGTCAACACAGTCTGCAATCTGAGCAAGTGCATCGAAATCACCTGCACACACTTAATATATTATGTGTAGTGTATGGTACACATGACAGCCAAACATTTCGAAATATATCATAATTAATTGCATTGCTTGCAAGTGGTATGCCAATTGTGAGGGGGTACAATGAGCTCTTCTGTATGCAACAATTTCTGAAGACTCTGTCTTTGACTGTGACAGGAAGATGATGCAGACGTTTTTAAATCGCACATACTGATCAGTGTTTGGTAGTGCAGCCAGAATATCTGTACTTTTTGTATCTTTTGATGTTTACATAACAATATTCGAGAATTTGCATTCAAGAGCAAATATACACATAAGTATTTTTGTGCCAGCATCACACTATAATTGTGTTTTTGAGGTTATAATATACCATGCTCCCTTCAATGGGCAGAGAAACACACACAAGCAAACCACCAGTCTCACCATTTATAAAACTCCACAAAAAATACTTGGATTAAATATTTGCATTTCACAATAAGAATAAATTCTCGGTACACATCTTGCAAAGCATGAAAAACTACCAGTTCCATAAACAAAGATAGCTGACAATCAGCGCGGTGGCTAATGGGATACTTCATGTCGTGAGTCAACTAGGGACATACTATAAACAATGAAACAAAATAAATGAAAAGTATGAAGAAACTTTACTGTGTAACATTTATAAACACTATAATTTAACGCGAAAGCCATGCCAGTGTCAATTCATGTAAATTACATCATTTTTTCTTCATGGACATGGTTTCAAAAAGTGTAAATATGTTAATGCAAAAATGGGGTCGAATTAACACTGTTAACATAAGAAATTTGATGGGACCGACAAAAAAAGGTGTAAATGGTGGGAAAATATAAAATCCGGGATTGTTAAAGTGGGGTTTTACTGTACCTTTAACAACACATGGGCACGGCCTATCTGAAGGCACTACTGCTGGTTTTACTGTACTTGGAAGCTATGCTAGCTACACTTGTCACAGTGAAGTAACTGCTTCGTCAATGATAAAGTTATAGGTACAATCAATATTTGTAGGAATGTAAGCACAAGTGCAATGACTTTATTGACAGAAGTAATTTTAATTACAGACCAGCCCTGTTTGTTATGAACCTGTGGCAAATATCCAGATGGCATCATATACCATCTGCACATCCATTTCTGTTGGGATCCTGTATTGACTGCCCTATGGCATGAAGAATGTCATCTCCAATGTAGTACAGGATCCCTCACAGTGGTTCTATGTCTACATCCACACACACACACACACACACACACACACACACACACACACACCGCAATTCACCGTAAGGTGCGTGGCGGAGGGTACACTGTCCTACTATTAGGCATTTCCTTTCCTATTCCACTCCCAAAAAAAAATTTGCTTATATGCCTCTGTACGAGCCCTAATTTCTCTTCTCTTGTCTTTGTGATCACCACGTGAAATGTAAGTAGGCGGCAGCAAGATTGTACTACACTCAGCTTCAAATTGCGGCCCTCTAAATTTCCTCAAGAGAAATTCACGAAAAGAACATCCTCTTTCCTCCAGCGGTCACTATTTGAGTTGCCGGAGCATTTCCGTGACACTCGCGCATTGGTCGAACCTACCGGTAACAAATCTAGCTGCTCGCCTCTGAACCGCCTCTATGTCTTCCTTCAAACGGATCTGCGAGTCTCAAATACTTGAGCAATACTCAAGACGTGGTCGTACAAGCATTTTATACGCGGTCTTTTTTACAGGTGAAGTACATCTTCCCAAAATTCTCCCAATAAACCCAAGTCAGCTGTCCGCCTTACTCACAACTGTCCTTACATGTTAGTTCAATTTCATATCGCTCTGCAATGTTACGCCTAGATATTTGAACGACGCAACAGCATCAAGAAGCTCACTACTAATGCTGTATTCGAACATTATAGGATTGTTTTTCCTACTCATGCGCATCACCTTACATTTTT
Organism: Locusta migratoria; assembly: GCA_026315105.1. Classification (NCBI taxonomy): domain Eukaryota; kingdom Metazoa; phylum Arthropoda; class Insecta; order Orthoptera; family Acrididae; genus Locusta; species Locusta migratoria. Next base: position 671,705,414 of record CM048744.1, read on the forward strand.
CTACATTGAGAGCTAGCTACCATTCTTTGCACCAACTAGAAATTTTGTCCAAGTCATCCTGTATGCTATTACAGTCAAAGACGACACCCTCCCATACACCACAGCATCATCAGCAAACAGCCGCATATAGCCGCAAATTACGACTTATTCTGTCCATCAGATCATTTATATAGATAGAAAATAATAGCGGTCCTATCACACTCCCCTGGGGCACGCCTGACGATGCACTCGTTTCTGATGAACACTCGCCGTCGAGAGCAACGTACTGCATTCTATTACTTAGAAAGTCTTCCAGACAGCCACAAATCTGTGAACCTATTCCATAAGCTCGTATCTTCATTAGCAGTCTGCAGTGTGGCACCGCGTCGAAAGCCTTTTTGAAGTCGAGAAAAACAATCCGCCTGTTGCCCTTCATCCATGGCTCGCAAGATGTCAAGTGAGAAAAGGACAAGCTGAGTTTCACATGAACGATGTTTCCTAAACACGTGCTGATTCATAGAAAGCAGCTTTTCCGTTTCAAGGAAATTTACTATATTTGAACTGAGAATATGCTCCAAACTCCTACATGAAACTGATGTCAACAATATTGGCCTTTAATTGTGTGAGTCAGTTCTCTTTCCTTTCTTATAAACGGTAGTCACCTGCACTTTTTTCCGATCATTAGGAACTTTGCTCTGAATTAAAGATTCGCGATAAATGCAAGCTAAGTAGGGGGCCAATGCCGCAGAATAGTCTCTGGAAAACCGAACTGGTATTCCATCTGGACCAGCAGACTTTTTCGTATTTAGCTCTCTCAGCTACTTCTCTACACCGGAAATACCTATTACTATGTCCTCCATTTTGGAATTAGTATGTTGATCAAATGATGGTACATTTGTGCGGTTCTCCAGCGTGAAAGATTTCTTAAAGGTTAAATTTAGAATATATCAAATACTTCACCGACGTTTCGGCCACTATTGCAAGTGGCCATCTTCTGGGTGATGGAAAGCTGGTGTCTTAAATATTAAATGTTGCTAGTTGCTATTGGTGGTTTCAGCTCTCTTTCATTGGTGTTTACTTTATTTCTTCCTATTGGTGGAAAAGGAAGTCCAGGATTGGTGTTTATATTAATGTTTGCCATTGGTTGAACCCGGCGAATGAAGAGCGGTGGTAGCAGTGACGGAGCAGTGATGCCTAGCGCCGGCTAGAGCGTGCCGTTTGCTCTGTGTACGCGTGGCCACTGTTGTCTGAGGATCGCTCTAGCCGGCGCTAGGCATCACTGCTACATCACTGCTACCACCGCTCCTCATTCGCCGGGGTCAACCAATGGCAAATATTAATATAAACACCAATCCTGGACTTCCTTTTCCACCAATAGGAAGAAATAAAGTAAACACCAATGAAAGAGCTGAAACCACCAATAGCAACTAGCAACATTTAATATTTAAGACACCAGCTTTCCGTCACCCAGCAGTAAACGTAACACCCAGAAGATGGCCACTTGCAATAGTGGCCGAAACGTTGGTGAAGTATTTTGATATATTGACAATGCGGTCCAACACCCAGAAGAGTTTTATAAACAATGACAACGACCGCGGAAGCCTTTGTTTACAGTTAAATTTAGAACTTCAGCTTTCCATTTGCTTTCTTCCATTACTGCCTCGGAATGTTCAACGAGTGACTGGACAGTGAGCTTTGACCCGCTTATCGATTTTACATAGGACCAGAATTTGTTAGGGTTCTCGGAAAGATCTTTTGGTAAGGTATGACTAGCAATTATTGTATGCTTCACGTATCAATCTTTTTATGGACACACGAATCTCTACTAACTTTTGCCTGTCATCATTTGTTTGCCCTTTTTTGAATCGCGAGTGCAACAGTCTTTGCTTTCTCAGCAGCTTTCTAACATTATTATTATACCACAGAGGATCTTTACCATCCTTAATCGTCTTTACTGGCACATATTTTTCCAACCCTTTATTTACAATGCACTTAAATTTAGTCCACAATTCCTCTAAGTCCATAGTCCAGAATTAAATGATGACCATTCGCTAAACATTTCTGAGCTTGCCACATCATGATTTAGCCAGCTTTCGGTGCCTAAAACTATCTGAACACAATAATTTCCATGCAGTGCGACAAATTTGGGAACATTGTTTCTAATACTTTGTAAGTTTGCGGCTAATATTTTGATATTTGAATTTTTGAGCCGAATGTGGCCTGAATTCGCTGTTTGACTGTTGACAGGCGAGTGCTCTTAACAGTTAGTGCCTAGCCTAAAAAAAAAACATGTGCACTCCCCAAGTACTCTGCTACCCGAGTAGCCACTTCCTTAGTGTAGTGCACCCCTGATCTATCTAGGGGCACCCTACAATTCCCCACCCGATAAAGCAGATCCAGAAATCTGCAGCCATGACTGTCACAGAGTCGGCGAAGCCTCTGGTTCAGACCCTCCACTCGGCTCCAAACCAAAGAACCCCAATCAACCCTGGGAACAACGCTACAAATTTACAGCTCTGCTTGCACCCCAAGTGTGAGGGCAGCAGCCTTCACCAATTCCGCCAGCCGCCTGTAGGACCTGAGGATGTCCTCAGAACCCTAGCGACAAGCGTCATTGGTGCCGAAGTCAGCCACGACTTGCAGTCAACTGCACCCCGCTCCCTCGATAACCGCTGGCAAGGGCGCCTCCACTTCTCGGATGAGGCACCCTGGCAGACACACCAAGTGCATGTTGGACTTCTTTCCGGATTTCGACGCTATCTACCTAACCTAAAGGGCTCCATCATGCGCCTAACATTAGAGCTCCCAATAACTAATAATCCCCTCCCCTGTGCACCTGCTCGGACCCTGCTGAAGGAGTGGCCACACGTCCACTCACAGAACGAACGTGTGTGGACGGACGTCCAGCCTCCACATTGGCCTTCTGCCTCGAGCAACGCGAACGCCGTACAACCCGCCACTCCCCTTGTGTGAGGGCGGCTTGATTACGTCCGGTACTCCGGAAGGTGCCTCGGTAGCAGGGACAGAGAGCGAAGCATGAGATACCTGAGGTGTCCCACCCAACACACCAGACTCTAGAGATGGGCAAAACTGATCTTTTCAGAGATCGGATCAGAAATAGTCATTCACTGGGATGAACTAGTTCTTTTTCATGGTTCACCGATTCACCAACTGATAAAAAACGTAAAACGATATCACATTGCTTTTTTGTCACTATACTTTTATCTGATTTGGCCATATTGTGAAAGAAGAAAGAAGAGTAATAATTTTCTTGTAAGTCAGTTGTTTTGAGAATTAAAATTTGTTAGTTACACCTACATTAAAAATTAAACTTTTTATAACCGAATTTAAATATTTTTGCAGGTGAAATAATTGGAAAAAGAAAAACATTTTTTTATATACTTTCATTAAAAAAATATAATATTTTGCCGAATAAAAATACTACTTCCGTATTTATACAGTGAATAGTTTAAGAGAGTTGAATGAAACGTGATATATCGCGAGAGTTCCATGCAAAACGTGGCAACTGCCGCAGCAGAATAGCCGTGCGCAATAAGGCCTTGTCCTACGTGAGCGACAAAAGCGAGCGACAGCGCGCGATATTCAGCGATGCGACACGGCAGTTACAAGCAGCAACATTCGGCGACACGGCCGGGTGTCTTACGTGAGCACGACAGATTCTCGCTACAAGATGGCCACTAGAACCCATCACTTGTTATCTAAAAACTAAAGTCTGGCACCCATAAACAGTAAAATGATAGCTCCAGAGTAAGCAATAAAGTTTTATTTAATTTCGAAAATAAGGCGTCAAAAGAGTAATGTCCATTAAATTTACAAAGCGAGGAATGTTCGTGGACTATTTCATTCGTAACTTCAAGTACGAAAAAAAGACTGTGAAAATCTCCAGCCAAATTCTTCGAAAATACGACGACGAGTACAGATACTTTCGACTATGTCGTCAATGAGTTTTTCTTTTGTGAGTACAAACTATCAACAATTGATTAAGTTCGAAGAGAGTCTTAGCTAAAGAAATAATTAGGTAAATAACTGCGGTGATACTTGCACAGTCGGCGTAGTACAGGGGTAGCGTTCTGGGCTCCTATATTCTAAGTTTTGCAGTTGCTGGTAAGATTTCCGTTCCACCTTATATTTTTAGTTCCTGTAACTACAACCCTTTCACCTGTTATTTATGCGAAGTTTTATATATTCTCTATACAGAGCAATTCAAATTATTTTTTTAAGTGCTTTAATTGCAAACTCACACCTCCTACTGTACCAAACACATTAAATTCGTAATGAAACATTATAGCAAGATATTTTACTCAGAAACTTAATTATAGACATCTCGTTTGACATCCTAGTGTTCTCTCTCTCTTCGAAAACAAGTTTGTTGTTACTGTAAAAGATTTGACGCCAGCAGCAAAAATTTCAAATGGACACATTCCCGAAACTGAATGGTTTCAGATATAGAAAACATTAATGGACATTGTTGTTTTCTTTGTTCTTCGATTATATAATCATTGTTTTCAACGTGCCAAAATAATGTAGATGCATAAAAGACGCATAATTTGTTACAGGACACTCGTCTATCAAGTCAGGAAACTGTGTGATATGGGCTTACAAAATTTAAGCAACAGAATGCACATTGCACAAGACTTTGTCACTCTTGCTCCCTTCATGCAAACTACAAGTGTTCGAGAAAAATGGAGTAGGATCTTTTTCGCAGAAATTTTATATAGTTTAATTTTGTACTGTAACACGTTTTTGCTACCGACTGCAGATTTCCTGTTATTAAGAAAAAACATGTAAAATTAAATAAATATGTTTCATCTTGAGTACTATTCGAAATAGGAATATGACGGTTTCTGTTGCTTCAGAGGATCGTTTCTGTAAGTGAGCTGCAAGCTTTATCAGAACACAGGAGTCGAGAGAACAGAGAAATGCGCGGAGTCGCTTTGTTCGGCACCGTGCGGCTCGCCAGAGGAGGGGGGGGGGGGGGGGAGAATAATGAGCAGCGCGCCACACGGGCGGCTCCGCAAGCGGAGCGGGAGAGTGGTGGGGAGAGGTGAACCGGTGAACTAGCTAACTCACTGACTCAGTTGGCGGTCGGATCGCCTCGATCGCCGGAGTCGTGTGGAGCAGCGAGTCAGCGGTAGTCGGGAGCTGCGCGCTCACTGAACCATGATGCTTGCGCGACTCACCAATTCTCGACTCGCAGCAGGAAGGCGCTGCACGTGTTTAGGAGCTCATTTTTTTGCGTTTTATACTTGCACATGGTCTATAGCACATTATTTTGTAGCTTAGGAAACTTCTGAAGCATGTGGCAAGGGGTTTAGGAAACTTCTGAAGAGTGTGGCAAGGGGTGCTTATGCACCTCATTGCTGTCACCAGAGAGACTTTTCGGATCAGATGAACTACCACTCTTTTTTTTGGATTCATCCATCACTCACTCCTTAGAAGGATCTGGCTCTTTGAATCAGTTCAGGAGCAGATTGCCCATCTCTACCAGACTCCCCACCATCGCTGCACCCCGAGAGAGCAGCCTGAAGATGGCAGACCGTAGCCAACAGCACACTCAGCTGTTCGCGAACCGCGGCCAACTCCTGCGTCTGCACACAGCAGGCATACATCCTATCCATACTATTGATACAATTATCTGTAGAAAGTAGAAAACTAAATAATCAACTTTTAAGTAGCCTAGTACTCTAATAAAGGCGCCTGGCAGCTGACTGAACTGTCGTTAGTGGTAACTACACTGTCAAATCAACGAAACTGAGTCCGACAATTTTCAAAATAAACAAGAATATCTGTGGAATACACCGTCATCAAATGCGCGGGAATGTAAGCTTTCTCAAAGCAGAACACGAAATAAGGAAGTGACAATATGACACGTAGCTTGCAGCAGACGAAAACTATATACACAGTATTTATCAAAATACGCGCGAATAAACTCAAAGCTGTAGCACAAACGAAATGTGTCAAGTAGGTGAGAAGAAACCTCTTAAAAACAGAAACACTAACAAAAATTAAGAAATTAACTGGCAACGAAATTTCACGCAATTAAATTATGATACTGAGCACTCTGGGTGTTGGGGGTAGCGACAAAAGCTAGCGCTGAACTGACTGCTAACTGACTGAATGCTAATCTGCCAAGTATGCAGAATAAACTTCTAGAACAAAAGTACTAACTAGAATGAAGAACTAGACTGGCAAATTAAATTTGACACAAATTAAGATACTTAGCGCTGTTTAAGGTGAGACATTTTAGCAAAGAGATCAGTAACTCCCATTGCCAGCTGTTCAAGATGTCCTGGACAGCAGCAGTTACTGTTCATACATTTGAATTAATGTAACAAATATCTACATCTATGTGAATACTCTGCAAATCACATAAGTTAATAGCAGAGGATTCATCAAACCACTTTTACAACATTTCTCCATCGTTCCATACTCCATACCTGCCAACTTTTGAAAAGGGCTTTCAGTAAAACTCACGAGCCGCAAAAATCTGGGAATAGCTTCTACATAGTCTGGCTTGATGAAAATAATGATTTTCTTCAGGATTACAAAATACAATAATTTAATCTTATCTGCATACATCATAGGCCATTGTTCAAGCAGACATAACAATCAAGATTAAATCCACGTTAAATAGCAGTAGGGATGGTGAATATTGGTTTAGAGCATACGAAACTGGACTTCCTTGATAAATTAGGCAGATATGATATAGCTGAAAAAGGTTTTATACAATAAAACTTGTTTAAAGGCAAGAAATAATAACACACAGTGCAAAAGATATGCTAGTTCGACTATAGCCTAATTTCCTCTCTTGCATAAAAGGAAAACTTTACCAAGAAAAAAAGGAATGGAAGAAAACTGTGCATCTTCAATTTTGTCTCACCTTGAGTGCAAACGTAATTATTTAGTCAAAGGCGGTACGTAAAGAAGTAGTTCCTCATTGATGGAAAGAAATGGAATTTATCTATATTCTGTAAATCGATAAGTATGTTCTAGGTCTGAATGCCAATAACTGACTCATCAGCACTTCTTTGAATTTGCATAGCAGAGCCTGTCGACACCTGAGATTCACATAAAACTTGAAGAACTGTCATCCTGCCTTTAAATTCAATTCCAATGGCGTCACCACAGAACACAGCGTCACGAACATCAGAGTTAAAAGTACCGATCAGCTCAATGAATACATTTTCGACTATCATAGACCCACACAAACAATCGATTGAACATATGTAGAGTGATTATCGAACGTCAATGTTTCAATTTTTTGTGAAAGTCGTAAAATAACACCGACCATTCGTAAAACCGTAAAAGTTGGCAGGTATGCATACTCTAATGGCATGCGGGAAAAAGGAACACTTAAATCTTTCCATTCTCATGTTTCCCTATGCAGGCAGGTGCTAACAAAATATGTTGGCATGCAGAAAATTAAGTTGGTGAAGGAAATTTCGAAAATAAATCTCATGCAACAAATAACACCTTTCCTCTAATGATTTCCACCCTGACTCATGTGTCATATCAATGACACTCTCCCTCCCTCCCCCCTCCCGTAAAAAGTAATACAAATTGAGCTGCCTTTCTTTGAACCTTCTCTGTATCCTCCATTACCCCCACTTGGTGGGGATCTCACAATGTGCAGAAATACTCCCACTTAGGATGCACAAGTGTGGTGTAGGCAGTTTCTTCATAGAACTGTTCCATTTTCTAAGTATTTTGCCACTGAAATGCAACTTTTGGTTCGCCTCCCATTTATATTTTCTGTGTGTCCTTTCCAATGTAAGTTGTTCGTAATAAGCAATCAAACAGCATTGATTTTGTATGCTGTGTTATACAGAATGGTCACTTTTTTTTTAATTTTTGCAATTTGAACAACATTTTTCCCCTTTGGTTTATCTGTGTATTCAATGTGTCTACTGAGGATAAAATTAGAAGCCATTCCTGATATTCAGTGACAAGAAAGTGACTGCCTAGATAAAAATTTTTGCTGTGCACAACGGAGCGTACCTTTCAGTAAGCTTTGATACTGTTTCACTGATCATGCTTAAGGTTGACAGATATACGTAGTTTTTCATTGATAGTCTAAGTGGATTGAGGAAGTGAAGATGGACAGAGAAAGCACAAAATGGACAAGGCAGTGTGAGGGAGGAAGAAGGTTGAGGGGAGGGGAAGGAGGATATGAACAGAGAGATGGAATGAATGAGATGGACAGAGTAGGAGAACGGAGTGTGGAATAAATACATACCTGGCCAACACCGGGTGTCCAGCTACTTAAGATTGTAAGCAAAAGGAAGCTTTCCGATGGATAGTTTGCTCAATAAAAATGTAGCCACAACTTTCAGTGCTGTGACACAGCTGTGTATTTCATGTAAGGAAAAAGTCATTAAAATGCTTATGAGAGAAAATGATGAGAGTAAAAAACCTAGCATAATTTTTATCAAATTTTACATTTCCCTGCAGTTTTAGATGCTAGCTGTAGCCATATACGCTCAAGTCTTCTGTTGGCGGAAGAGCGGAGAGATTTAGGAATCACTAACAGTACAAGCAATTTCAGATGCTAAACTTAGAGAAAATTAAAATGTATACAAAGCACCACATACAACTTCAGAATGAATATCTGTCTGTGAAATGAAGCTAATAGTCACAATGCAGTAAGTACAGAGTTTATTAAAATGTACTTACAGAAAAACAGGCATCCTTTTACTTTTTATTGTTCTTATTATTTTCCATTATCTGTTTACTGTCCCAATTATTCACAACAACAATTCTTCCCCTAAGGAAAAATTTGACCCCCCCTCAAATCCCTATAACATGAAACCTCTAAATTCTGTTTTATCTACAATGTATTATTAATATTTGCAGTCACAATGTGACAGGGGGTCATTTCAAGAGCCAATTTCAGTGTGTAATCTTGTGAAAATGAAAAAAATTCAACATGTAACAGCTTTGACACACAAAATTTATGCAGATCATGGTAAAACAAATAAAAAGTTAGTTATAAGTATCACAGTACGTATTTATTCAGTCCAAATGAGGCAAAGTGCTATAGCTCAATATAATGAAGTGCTAAATGTATTTTCACAGCCAAGGGAGCTGTCAGATGCATCTTGTGTCTACAAATTACAAATCTTCCAATGTTATGTATAAGCACTATGCAAAAGGATACTCCACTTTTTCATTATTTTAATTGGCATACTGAAAATTTATTAAACTAAAGGTAAATACACTATTAAAATCACTAAGCACATACCTGAAGCTACAAACAAATAACTTCCCCAAAATGTTAAAATGGTTGAGAATGATAATTACAATGTAAAAAAGAAAGCACTTCCTCTGTGTTTTAATGTGAGGATCCAGCACAATAACAGTCTCTTAACATACAAACACAAAAAATGAAAACAGAGGCTGGGGTCAATTAAGTTTGAAAGTGTCATTAAGCATAATTTATATTTAAAATCTGCTGATTACAAACTTACGTGTGGCATATAACCTTTATCAATGAACATGATTTACACAGACGATTTCAATGTTAATGAAATTAACAAACTGGGGAAAACAAAGCGGATAACCTTGTGGTTCCAGGCAGAGTTAAGCTGCAAAAGCATGACTCACTGAAGTAAACTTAACAATGTTTTTCATAAATTTTTAACGGTCGAGTAACAGATGACACGTAACTTATTTGAAACCACGTGGTCAATGTCCAGATACAAATGTCTGTATCACATCCCGTACCGACAATGCGGCACAGGTTTGGCATGTCGCTGTCCCACATTTGGCAGTGTCCATCAGGCGCTGTCATGGATGCTCAGACGGAATATATCATGTTGGCAGTAAAAAGAATTTCCCACAGGCTTCAACACAAACACTTGTGAATAGGCATGAGGTGGATCTTCGTCACACTGTTGTACAGAGAAACAAACTGTCAAAAAAGTTATGTGCATATGATCTGCAGACAAATTCCATCAAAATAAGACATCCAAGTAATATAACAAGAACATGCATGGTCTTAAATACTAAATAGAAATAACATCACATGGTTATCAGTGAAGAATTCTCCTTGTAATGAATCTTTAACTTACAGAATTCTAATGAGAACAGAAATATGCCCATCTATGAACAAGCAGCACATGAAGATGAAAGCCTTCTATTTACTTTTAGTTTTAAATATTTGTGCAAGATAAATGTTTAAAGCAAAATTTAAAATAAAAATCTTTAATTGTCCAATATCTTGCATCCTTGGGCTAACAGCTCTCCTTACACAGCATCAGTATGGGTGTACTGTCTGCAGTACGCTGACATTTTGAGAGACAAATTTTACAGTTGTTGTTATTAATTTTATACTGTATCTTTTGTTAATCTTTTTAATTGTGTGTCTCTACCATACCAATCATAGAATAATATATTTCAGGCGCAGAATTCTTTGCTTGCATCTATCTTTCCTCGTATTTTCTCCTTACCATGATATGATAATTAGGGCTATTTTCAGTCAGGGCCACCACAAATATTCCAAAGTGAATTTCCCTGACTATTACTTTTTTCAGAATGGTTTTCCTTAAACAAATTTTGATATCTAAAGTAAGTAAAGAAATAAGACAACAGCAGACCAAAGAATTATTGTATTTTTGAATCTGTTACTAATTTTAATTTTGAAAGAATAGCAAGCAATTGTCCCCTCTACACAAATTATGGTCTCTAGTGTATAAGCAGGAAAGCTGTGTTAGTAAAAGTCACTTTAGTTAAAGGATGTGTGTGTGTGTGTGTGTGTGTGTGTGTGTGTGTGTGTATTATCAAGTTTAAATTAGAAGTAACTAGTTTTAAGTCTCTCTCCCATAGAAGTTTATGAACTTCCAAAGCAAGATAATGTATCGGATCAGACAAGAAACATGAAAGGATTATTTTGTGTATCATATTAAAAAGTAAGAACAGGTAATTCTAAATTATTCCTATTTACGATGACACCAGCTTGGTAGGGAAGAATGTTGTTTACAATATTGACAAATTAATGAATAATGCCGTTTAAGACAAGTTCATGACTTGTAGGAAAAAATTGATGCTAAATTGTAATAAGACTCACTTTTTACAGTTTCTAATACAAAATTCAACAAAAGCTGACATTTTTACTACATTGAATAGGCATATGATAAGTGAAACTGAACTGTTCAAATTTCTAGGCAATCTGACACTAACATGCGATGGAAATCCTATGTTCTGGATGCTGTAAAAAATTATAAAACTAAATGCTGTTTCATTTAACATTAGAGGCAGTGTGTGAAGTAAGTGTTAATTCAAAAGGAAAAGTAGCCCACTTTGTTTATTTTCATTTACTTAGGACGTATAGTGTTCTTTTTTAGGGTATCTCTTGATTCAAGTAGGGTATCTTTGGCTCAGCAACGACAGTTCAAGCAACATGTCTGACAGGCTCACAAAGATCTTATTGAACCTTGTTCAAGTGTTTGTGAATTCTGTCACTGGCCTCTTAATGCATATTTTCTTTAACATTTGTTGTTTACACCATCAAGAGTTAGCAGTTTTTACTCAGTTAATACTAGACAGAAAATAAATTTGCATCCCTTTTCAAACCACAAAAATTCAAATTTCTTAAAAGTAATCCATGCACTTTCAAGTCTGAACTGAAGTGTTTCCTCATGGCACACTCCACCTGTTAAGGAACTCCTGGAAAAATTAAATAATTAAGCTAACTCATGTGCAACATTGTTGACTGGGTTTACTTAGTACAGGAATGTTGTCTGCAAATGATTCCTATATATTTCATTTTATCTATCACTACTATTCTGTAACAATTTCATGTATTGCCTTGTTTCAGGACTATAGAGTTGCTCTTTGAGTGGGACCTATTAAACATGATAAACATAACAATAAAACTATTAATAATAGCACTCAATTACCTGTATGTACAGTGAAATTCTGCCAAATTATGTTTTGCCAAACAAACAAAATTAAAAAGAGACAGTCAGTCATAACTGCTTTGTGAGGGAAGTGATCAATCTGTTAATTCTGATGCTTTGAGTTTCCACAGACAAACCATTTCACCAGTTGAAGCAAAAACGAAATTTTTCTAGTACCCCCCTCCCCAAATTTGAAATGACCTGATTTCTAGAACTTGTGGCAACCCCTCATATGAAATGAGTTGAAATAGGAGCAAAGAGATTTTCTATTATGTTGTAGGAGACAACATCTTTAAACTTAACTTTCTATTACCAGAAATAATAGAATCCCTAAATGTCAGAGGGTAATTAATTTATGCCACATTATAGTAACAGAGCTAAAGCTCCAGCTGAACATGAATTCAATGACAATAGACATATTAGGATAGGTTGCAACTCACCGTAAAATTGATTGCTGAGTTTCACAAAGAGAAAAGAATTGCGGACACGAATACAAAACTTACATTTTCGGCCACAGCCTTCAACAAGCTGTACACCACAACATCTTAAGCAAATGGCCACAGATTGCTAACCATTCTATCAGATCACTTTTGTAGAGAGAAAATAATAGCTGCCCCAACACACCTCCCCAGGGCACTGATAATCTCTTTGTCTCTCACGAAACTTGGCCTCGAGGAAAGATACTGGGTTTTATTACTCAATACTTTGAGCCACTCACGTAACTGGGAACCTAACCCCATTGCTTGTGCCTGCGTTAGCAATCTGCAGTGGGCAGCATGTCAAGTCACATTCCAGAAATTATTTTAACAAAGTCTACATGTTTTCCTTCAACCCAAGGCTTTGAGACAGGTTCGAATTACATGCAAGCTACACTTCTATCAGCTGCTTTTCTACACCAGGGATGTTTATCACTAAATCCTCCACACAATGTGTGATGCTCAAATGACAGTGTGTTTGTCCTGCGGCAGGAACTATTTCTTAAGTGAGAAGTTTCAATTTTTAAGCTTTCCCTTTGATGTTTTCTCTTGTCAAACCAGACTGTTCAAAAGTTGACTGGATATAAGCCTTTGCACCACTTCCTTGGCAATTTCCAAATTTTGTTATTAAGTAATGGTGGGTCTTTTCCATTCTCAATCCACTTGCTCAGCACACACTTCTCCCCAGAGGGCAATTTACAATGGATTTAAACTTATGCCATAATTTTAAACATTCATTGTACCAGCAGTAAAGGATATCCAATCATTGGCCAAGTGAGATGCTAACAATGCCTTATCTGTTTCTAGCAAAAATACCCACTGCCTCCTAGACTGATTAATTTAGTAAGCATTGTTGCTGTGACAACACAAAAACTAATTCCAGTCTTTAGACTGTCATGTCAGTAAGTTTAGATCTGTTTGTAGCTATAAGGTTTAAAATATTCCCATTGCACATGGGCTGTTGCTTTAGATACTCAAGACTGTTTTTGGAAAACATGTTCAAAAGTAGTTCACAAAGTTGTTTTTCTGTACACTCTGCAATGAACCCAGAGACTTCCCATTCTATATGTTGTAGGTTAAAGGTTTGGTTTGGTTTGTTGTTTTAAGGGACTAAACGGATAGGGTTATCAGTCCCTAGTTCCAATAGTAGAAAATGCAATATCAATCCCTACAATGTCAGAAAAGAGAGTGTGTTAAAATTCACCAAATAAAGAGTTTAACACGTAAAGAAATAAAAAGTAACACCTGGTACAAGAAGACAAAGGTGTAATGAGGATACAAGAGTGTATTGGGCAGGCAACCACAGAATTAAAAGTAGAACATCCTGCCACTCTATTATATGATAAAACCTCCTACCTAAAAGTGTTAGGCAAGTGGAAAACAGAGACCTGACACTCAATAAAAGTAATACAGAAAGATATAATCCACTCTCACAAATAAAATTTAAAATACTATTAACTGTAGAGGCATCATCTCCTAAAACCAAGCTCAGAACGTCGGGGAGATTAAAACGCCGCCTCTGGGCTGCTAGGTTTGGGCAATCCAATAAAATGTGGGCTACCGATATGGGCGCCACAGCAACACTGAGGTGGATTCTCACAACTGAGAAAGCAACTGTGTGTCGGCTAAGTATGACCAATGCGGAGCTGGCAGAGGACGAGACCCTGCGAGGGTTCCACAGAGAAGACCTCCAGACATTTGTCGTCTCCTTTATAGACCTTAATTTGTTGGGCAAAGGTAAGGTGCTCCACAAACCGAGAACTTTACAACGTAGTATGGAACGGATCAGAATGTGTAATACCTACTTTGAGAATAGGTTAATGGGTAGCCTCTTTCGCAAGCCTGTCAGCCAGTTCGTTGCCCTCTATCCAGACGTATCCTGGAGTCCAAAGGAATATCACTGACTGCCCTCGTTGTTCAATGGTGTATATGGACCCTTGTTTGGCAACAACCAAAGGATAGTGTGGGAGACACTGGTCGATGGCTTGAAGACCGCTCAGGGAGTCGCTACAGATGAAGGACTCCCCAGGGCAGGAACGGAGGTGTTCGAATGTGCGATAGATGGCTACCAGCTCCGCAGTGACACTGCAGCCATCTGGTACGAAGCATAGCCCAGTATGTCCTGCTAGAGTATAGGCAAAGCCGACATGACCATTAACCATGGAGCAGTCGGTGCAGACTACTGGAGAGCCATGGAATCCATCAATAATTGATAAAAATTGGCAGCGAAGTATCTCAGGGTGAATTGAGGTATTGGAGAACTGTAACAATTCTAGTCAAAGGTGAGGCCGACATATACACCAAGGTGGTGTACGTGACGGATTGGAAGAGAGATGGTACGGGAACAGACTCCAGTTCACGCAGAAGAGACCGAACATGCACACTAACTGTCAAACCCGATCTCTGCCGCCGTTCAGGAATAGGAAGCACTGAGTTCAAAAAAAGGAAATGATGGATTGGATGAGTAAGCATACCACAGACATAAGCTGCGTAATTCGCCAGCAGTTGTTGTCGTCTTATTCACAGAGGGGGCACCCCAGCCTAGACAAGGAGACTGCCCACGGGACTTGTTCTGAAAGCCCCCGTCGCGAGCCTAACTCCACAGTGGTGGATAGGATCCAACATCTGCAGTGGTGAGGGCGATGTGGAACCGTATACTACACTCCCGTAGTCCAAACGCGATATAACAAGGGCTTTGTAGCAGCGCAGCAGTGTACTACGATCTGCACCCCAAGTGGTACTGCTAAGGCAGCGGAGAGCGTTCAGGTGCCGCCAGCACTTCTGTTTCAGGGCCAATATGTGGTTGCCATGCGAGTTTGTCAACAAATACCAGTCCTAGAAATCTATGTTTCAACTACATTGAGTAGATGGCCGTCAAGATAAACTCTGGATGGGGTGGACTGGCCATCGACGACAGAAGTGCATAGCGCACATTTTGGCAGCAGAAAACTTGAACCCATGGGAGAGAGCCCATGTCTGCGCCTTGCGTATGGCTGCCTGTAGCTGGCGTTCTGCAACACACATGCTAGATAAGCTAAAATAGATACAGAAGTTGTCAGCATACAATGAAGGTGATACTGACGACCTAACTGCTGTCGCTAAGCCGGTAATGGCCACTAAAAGCAATGAAATGCTAAAACAGAGCCCTGAGGCACCTCATTCTCCTGGACATTAAGGATGCTACAGGATGCACCAACTTTAATGTGAAAAGTACGGACAGCTAAAAAGATTTTGGATAAAAACTGAGTGTGAGCCCCAGAGACCCCACCCATGTAATGTGGTTAAAATGTGGTGTCGCCAGGTCATGTCACACGCCTTCGACAAGTCGAAAAACACAGCTACAGATGGTGGCATCGAGAGAATACTGTCCGGATGGCAGATTCAAGATGGACCAAGTTACTCAAGGTCGAGCGCCCTTTGCGGAAACCACCTTGGCATGGAGCCAGCAGACTCAGATTCAAGGAGCCAATACAAACACCGGCTCACCATGCATTCTAGCAGCTTGCAGAGAACTTCCATCAGGCTGATGGTCCGATAGCTGTCCATATCTAGCCGGTCTTTACCCGGGACAATGGTGCTTTCTTGCCATTGTCATGGAAAGACACCATCGCTCCAGATGCGGTTAAACAGTGCAAGAACTTGGTGCCTGGAATCAGCAGACTGATGTTTTAACGTCTGATTGTTAATTTCGTCCGGCCCAGGGGCAATGTCACGGCACTGAGGAGCTCCCACTCGTGAAATGGAGCATTATATACTTCAGGATGGCGTGAGGTAAAGACGAGGTATTTGTGCTCCATTCGCTGTTTTAAAGTGCAGGAGGCAGGTTGATAATTTCCGGATGTAGTGGTGCAAGCGTAGTGCTCGGCAAAAGCCTCGGCGATAGCGACTTGATCCCTACATACAGCCCATTGGAAAGGGATCCCAAGTATTGCTGCCTGTGACTGGTAGCCATACAGGCATCAGATCTTCGTCCAGACTTGTGAAGGAGAGGTATGTGACCATATGGTGGACACTTAATGTTCCCAACATTCCTGTTTTTGCCTCCGTAATATCTGGTGAGCATGAGCACGAAGTTGTTTAAAAGCGATAAAACTCTCAAGTGACGAGTGTCGCTTATATCACTGAAGAGCACATCAACAGTCTCAAATCCAAGGCAATGCCTTTCACCGGGAGCATCCCGACGAACGGGGGATTGCGTGCTCTGCAGCAGATAAAATTTTCTGAGTGACAGTCACAACCACAATGTCAATAGTGTCACCTGGCAGAGGTCCAAGAGTGGCAGCAGGAACAAATTCATCCCAATTTGCCCTTTTGCTTTAAGCCCATCTGGGAAGGCGTCCTGGGCAGTGATGATGGGGTAGTGAAATGAAGATAGGAAAGTGATCACTACCACACAAATCGTCATGTGCCCTCCAATGGACAGATGGTAAGAGGCCAGGGCTGCAAACTGACAGTTCAATAGCCAAAAAAGAGCCATGCGCCACACTGGATTGCTTGAGGGCTCCGGTGTTTAGAAGACAGAGAGGTCGAGCTGGGATATCAAGTTCTCGACCTCTCTGCCGCGGCCACTGACTATCGAATCACCCCACAAGGTATTATGAGCATTAAAATCACCCAGACGTAGAAAAGGCTGCGGGAGCTATGAGATCAGTGTAGCCAATGTGTGTGGTGCTACATCACCATCTCGTGGAAGATACAGGCTGCAGATGGTTATGTCTTGTAACCTAATCCAGACAGCCACAGCTTCTAATGGCGTCTGAAGCGGCACATGTTCACTATATACATAGTTAAGTATATACACACACAGACACCACCTGAGACACTGTTATATATATGCCGATTACAATAATACCCCCTGTACCCACGAAGGTCAGGGGTCTACATAGCTGGAAACCAGGTCTGGAGAGCAATGCAGAGAGCAGGTGTTACGCTCAAAAGTTGACACTGCTCAGCCAGGTGGGAGAGAAAACCGCTGCAGTTCCACTGGAGAATGACAGTGTCTGAGCTGAAGGCCCATGACAAAAATGTAGAGCAGGTTATTCCATGGGAACATCTGCTGCCAACCATTCTGCCTCTGCTGAATCAAGAATCATAGATTCCGGTGCAGTCAGTGCGAGATCCTCAGGTGATGTGAGGAACTAACTCATCTTCTGAAGCAGAAGATGAGGGAAGATGTGGCTTTGCAGCCACCACAGATTCCTTCTTTCTATGTGGCTTTGGTTTCTTACCCTCTCGCTGCCCTTTTGGTTTGATGGGCTGGGAGGGCTTCTCGGTGGCATCAGTAGTGGAGGAAGAGCGAGAAGCTCTTTGACCAGCAGTTTGGGGATCCTTGAGCCTCCGGCCAGGATCCTCTGAAGCACTGTGAGAAGCCTCAGAAGGGGCTCTCCTGAGGGACCCCTTCCGAGCAAGAGGTGCCAGAGGAGGCTGTTCCTTCTCCAGCTGTGAGGTGGTGACTGGTGTCCCTGATGGTTGTGGGGGAGTTGCCACCAAATCAGGTGTTACAGGAATAGATGGAGGAGCGCCCCCACCCATTTATGCAACAGCAACAGCGGCAGATTGATGGCCCCTAGGGCCCGTAGGAGGCAGCGGTACTGTGGGAGTCATACTCAGTAGAAGTGGGAAAGAGGCAATGGTGGCAAAATATGTACTCAGACGCACTGGATGGAGCCACTCGTACTTCCTCCTCGCCTCAGCATATGTAAGTCAGTCCAGAGTCTTGATCTCCACTCCTTATGCAGGATAGTACGGTTAGGCGAGCAAGGCGGATGTAATTGCCCACAGTTCACACATACGGGAGGTGGGGTGCAGGGAGTGTCTGGATGTGATGGATGCTCACATTCTCTGCATGTAGGGCTGGAAGTACGTAGGGAGGACATATGGCCGAACTTCCAGCACCTGAAGCACCTCACAGGGGGCGGGATGTACAACTTGACGTCACACCAGTAGACCATTACCTTGACCTTCTAGGGCAGTGTGTTGCCTTTGACGGCCGAGATGAATCCACTGGTGGCAACCCCATGATCTTTTTGTCCGCTATAAATGCGCCTAACAAAGTGAACACCTTTCCATTCCAAGTTTGCATGCAGCTTGTCATCTGATTGTGACAGGAGATCCCGGTGATAAATGAGACCCTGGACCATGTTGACCATCTTGTGGGGTGTCACAGAGATGGGAATATAACCAAGCTTATCAGAGGCAAGTAATGCCTTTGACTGGGCTGGGGATGCCATCTGTATCAAGACAGCCCCACTTCTCATTTTGGAGAAGGACACCACCTCACCATACTTGTCTTCGAGCTGGTCGATGAACTGTGGCTTGGTGGACGAGAAAGATTCACCATCAGTACGGAAGCAAAGGAAATATTGTGGCAAGTACAGCCCTGATCTGTTTAAGCCCTGCGTTCCTCCCATGGCGTAGCCAGGGAAGGGAATGACTTGGGGCCGTACACTGTGGCATCAAAATCTGACTTCCCGCACTTTAGAGACGGCAGTTATACATCCACCAAAGTTTTGTAATCGCTTCATGGTGTTCTCACGAGCAGCTAGGGATCTAAAGGTCCACCCAGGCAGAGCCACGCTTGCCTGGGTAAGCCTTATGCAACTGAGGTGCGGCAGATTCCTCATAGGTTACTCACTAGCAACTGTTCAACCTCAACAGCCATGCATCTCCTTGGCACATAGCACACCTTGAGATTGAGGTTTTTTATAGAGGTTTGTACAGTCCTCGTGACCTGGGCGATTAAGCCAAGAGCCACAGGCTCTGAAACGTAGAAGTTCTACCGTTGCGCTGAATGATGGTCGTTGAAGCATGCACAGAGCTTACAGTGTAGCAGACTGTTGGCGCGACAGCCCATGGCTCAGGACCCCGGGTTCACTACGCCCGTACTCAGCAAATTTATGGTAAGCCCTTGAGGGAGTAGGTTAAAGTCATCACTAATGAATATTATGTAATTGGGGTATTTCCATGCTACTTTAACATACAAGTTGTTTAACTGTCGAGAAGTACTGGGTGGCCAGATAACTTTCACAGCCACACTCAAATCATTTACTCAATGTTTTTCATCTATTTTCATACAAGTATCAAATCAGTAAAGTAGATTGGACTTCAACACTGTCTTCACAATAGCATTCAGTTTGAGGACAACATGTTTTACATAAGGGTTTATATTTCTCAACTGCAAATGTATTGTATATTTGCCTTTTCAATCACGTGAAATGTTGCTTCATCGCTGAAAAAAGTCTGACACAAAAAGCCCCTTTAATACAACAAACTTAAGAATGTAGGCTTTTATTACTAGTTAAAGCCCGTCACTGTTTTATGCAATTTGTCTTTCATGCATCTTTGTAATACACTAAGAGATTTTACTACACTCAGCTCTCTGCTGAATCATTTGACTTCTTAGGACTAGGAAGGATGGAGGAATGGTTTGATTTTTAAAGAGACTGAACGACTACAGTTATCAGCCCCTTGTTCCAATCATAGGGAATGCAAGAAAAATCACTACAATGTTGTTTAAAACAATGTGTTAACATTCATAAAGCAAAGGATTGAACACATCAATAAATAAAAGTAGCAAGTAGAAGAAAGATAAAAGGGGACAGATAGGAGAATGTCGGCTTGAGTCCTTTTTGGAGCTGGTAGTAGCCTCGGAAGAGAGAGTCCCAAGAGACCCCTTCCTAGCGAGAGGGGCCAGAGAAGACTGATGCTTCTCTGGCTGATGGTTTGGGGGGAGGGTGCTCTCAAAGGAGGTGGTGGGGGAGCAACAAAAGAAGGTGTCCTCAACCTTCAAGGGAATAGAGGTAAAGTGATGGGCCTTAGGGCTCACAGATGGCATGTGAACAGTGGTTACTTTCGTCCCAATAGAGGGTGGTGACGACCTAAGTGATGTAGCAAATGATGTAGCCATAGTAACAGGATGAAGCCGTTCATACTTTTTCCGTGCCTCTGTTTATGTTACTTGTTCCAAGGTCTTTATTTCCATAATCTTCCTTTCTTTACGTAGGATGGTGCAGTCCGACGAACAGGGTGAATGGAACTGGCCACAATTCACACAGATGGGAGGCAGTGTACACAGAGCGTCCAGATGTGCTGGACGCCCACAGTCCCTACAGGTAGAGCTGGAATTACAGTGGGAGGACATGTGGCCAAATTTCCAGCATTTGAAGCATCTCATAGGGGGAGGAATGTAAGGCTTCACATCACACCGGTAAATCATAACCCTGACCTCAGGCAGTGTATCACCTTCTAAGGCTGGGATGAAAGCACTGGTGGCTACCTGTTGATCTTTTGGACCCCTATGGACACGCTGGACGAAGTGGACACATCACTCTAAGTTGATGTGCAACTTGTCTGACTGTAACAGTAGATCTTTATGGAAAACGATGCCTTGGTCCATATTGAGGGACTTTTGTGGTGTGGTACTCACAGGGACATCACCCAGCTTGTCGCAGGCAAGGAGTGCAAACGATTGGGCAGGGGATGCTGCCTCTATGAGCACTGCACCACTTCTCATTTTCGACATACCTAACACTTTGCCATACTTGTCTTTGACATGTTTGATGAAGGAAAGAGGCTTAGTTGCTGTAAATGAATTGCCGCCTGTTCATCAGCACACTAGGAATTTGGGAGAGTACAGCTTATCCCCGTTAGCCCTATGTTCCTTCCATGGCGTGACTAAGGAAGGGAACATATGTGGGTCATATGTCTCAGATTTTAAAGCCAATCTTTCCTCTCTTAGAGATGGCTTTTGCGACAATCCACGCTATTAATTGCTCGTTTTATCCTGTTCCCACGAGCAGCTAGGGAACTGTACATCCACCCAGGCACAGCCCCTCTTGCCTGAGTAAGCCTTATACAACTGAGGTGTGGCAGGTTTCCCAGAGGTTGCTCACTAGTGACTGTTCAACCCCAACAGCCATGCATCTCCTCGGCACGTAGCATGCCTCGAGAGTCAGTGTTTTATTTATTTATTTATTTATTTATTTATTTTATATATAGAGGTTTGTACCATCCTCGTGACTAGGGGAATAAAGCTAAGTTCCCTGGGTTCTGAAACGTACAACGTTCCACTGTCGCACCGAACGATGGTCGTTTAAGCACGCACAGAGCTTACAGTGTGGCGGACTGATGGCGTGACAGTCCACAGCTCAGGACCCCAGGTTCACCAAGCCCGTACTCAGCAAATTAAGAGCCCCTGAGGGGCTTAGGACTAGGAAGTTAAGTGTGTCTGATCTGATTCACTGCTAATTTTGACACAGTGAGATGACCACTGCTTCACCCTTTACATTAACAGCCTGTGTTCATAAATGTCACCACATATCCAACCAGGCAGGGCTCTTACTTTAGGTCTTTACAATAGAACCACTCCACCAATTGATCAAAACAAAAAATCTACTGTTTTAAAACTTCCTAATTGTATCCCATTGCAGGACAAACATTTGCAATTTGATACAAACACACTCTTACCACCTTATAAGACATGATGTCGCAAATAGTGTGTAAGTGTGGTGTCCTATGATGTCAACATTGCACTCTGTCACTTCAAACAGCAAGGTATCTACATGTGTGGGGAAAAATGCCCAATATCAGTTTCATGTAAAGTGCACAGTGGGGTAATGCTGTCACATTAGCATCCAATTTCATTCCAATTTGCCCAACAGCAACAGGGACATGTCACATGATGAGAAAGCTGTCACACCCCCAAGCCCACATTTGATACATTTATAATGAAGGTCAGACCCAGGCTAACCAGCACAATTTTCTAATGGGTTGCTGCAGAAAACACTTCAAATCCAACAGGACAAGGCCTCAGCTGTTGGATTACACCAGTGAAAGCAGTGAAATGAGTGTCATCCTGACACTCTTTACAACATTTTACAACATTTGACTCTTGATCCCCCTCTCCCCCCCCCCCCTTCGACATGAACATGATCACACTGTTTGGAGTGCAACGCTGTGAAACCACTAGTGACCACTCAAAATCATTTGACAAAATCAGAATGTCAAATAAAGGTATTTATGCCATTCCAGCCCTACTGCTTCATTGTTTCAAGCCTCCCTGAAGTGTGATTATGGAAGGATGGGGTGTCACATGCACACCTTTGTGGAGCAGTTAACAACGGACCTGTAGAAATGCACTGATTGTGCTGGCAGTACAGGCAACACACCTTAGAAGTCAGTTGTGGCCTAAAAGTGCCAATGAAGCAATTTAGTCGCACTGAGCTCAGCTTGTATCAATAGGATTGTTTATTCCACAAGGACAAATTCATCAATGAATTAATGTCTCTACAGATCCATTTTTGTGTGTAAAGCACTGAGGGTTTTGTTGACAAGATGTATTAGACGGAATTTAAGCCATTTATTCATGCTTGAACAACACTAACATTTAGATACTTTCTACAAAGTGTGTTGCGAATAGGGTTAGTGGTGAAATGATGATTAATAATAATAATAAATAAATAAATCAAGGCAGTTGTTTAAGGTTAACCACTTGAACAGCTAAAATATAGCAGCTGTTAATCCTCCTCCTTTTCATAATTTTCCAGGGAATGTCAGCAATAAAAAGTATTGCAAAGTTTTAAAACTATATGTGAACTTTGTTGTTAAGTTGACAAGGGTTACTTTTGAGTAATTGCTAACAAATTTTGAACTGCCTCATTGAATTTTATTCAATGACTACGGAAAGTAGGGAAAACATCAAACATCTTTGTTTTTAGTGTAGTATATGATAGAGTATAAACTTTGTGCTTCACATCTTTTATCCATTTAAACTTTTACCTTACAACCTCACCACCCAGACAACTTAATATTTTTATATTCTAAAGAAATAAGCAGTTTCAAAAACTACAACATTATGGCACTCTGTTAGGTCATATTCAAATTTATCTCACTAAAAATAAGCAATATTTACTGAATTCAAGAAATTGATAATTTTGTCTTTAATGCCAGGGGCAGTAAACATAATTTGTACAAAATTTAAACAACAAATTGTTTAAGAAGTATTGATTAACATACAAGTATTTATTTCACTTTTAGTAAAAAACAGTTATCTGATAAGGAGTATTGGTGAAGTTGCATAGACAGAAGAGAGACATCCAATTATAGTATCCATGCAACTATTGTTTCAACAGCAAATATGGCATACTGCAACTCCATGAAACAAAATACGTCAAGCTTTTCACAAGCACAATACACCAACCAACTGTTGAAGCTACAAACTGTACAGTAACATGCAACAGCTGGGCAGAATATGACATGCTTCGAAAAATCATTTGGAAAAGTGTAACAAGCATGTGCCATGAATTTTGTGCACCTTTGGCTGCTCTTCCTACTCTACACAGGAACAGTGCCAAAATTTCTTTGTTTCCACACACCAAAACATCTATTTAAAAACAAATTACATATGATTTCCTAACAGTGTGCAGACAGGTTGGTTGTGAATTGAATAATAATTGCAAACCCAAACCAGGCAAATCTGCAGTAAGTGAAATACTTTTTGTATTACTGCATAAAAATGAATGACTCGTGTTGCAATTTGCCCAACGAATATCACAGTTAACTGACCATACTTCAGATGGCAGTGACTAAATGTCTCAACACAATATACTAAAATCATGTCAACCACAAAACATGGCAGCGTTTGATACTGTGTCACAATCAATAGCCATGAATCCTGACTGCTCTTTTGGGCACTGCTAGTTCATAGATAAGGTATATGCTAACACCATTCCCATAACTCACATAATGATCAAACTGGCAATACAACATTCAAAATTTACACTATTTTCACAGCATACACTTCTTTTGTATTAAATGCTACAGAATCTTATATTTAAGGTAGGTAATAAAAAAGAGGGGGGGGGGGGGGAACTGAACAATGTCAACAACATTGAAACAAAACAGTTTCTCCTATTTCAGTAAAAACTAATAGAAATAAAAGGTACTGTTGAGGGTTCCTCTACACCTAATAAGCCAGAAGGAATGACCACCAATAACCCACAATCTGTGTGCATTTTAACAGCCTAACCTGTAGATTTTAAGGAAGGTATGTATCTGAGCAACTGAATGCAAGCAAAGTGTCCACTTTGTTTTCTTCTAGTAGCAGTACCATAGCTACATTGTACGGCAAATGGAATTTGGGAGTGTTCTGTGTAAAAGTTACCATATTTTTATTAGTTGAAGTCAGTTTTAAATAACAGGTAGGGAAAAATCCTTAATCCACATCACAAAAAGTAAGTTATGTGACAAAGAATAAGTCCAACTCAATTTCAATAAATTTAGGATATTCAAATTTGCTTTTCAGTCAGTCTCGTTTGTAGTGCATATGGTTCTACTGTACAATATATCGCCAGTGTAGGCAGCCAATGCTTTAACATATTCTCACTCTGAATACATTCCCTTGAGGTGGAAAAGGGTCTGTCCATGCATAGCCATGATTTCAGAAAGCATTCCTCATGTGAAATTCATCTAGCCCTTTTCTCACATGTTTTGCGTACCTCAGATGAATGCCTGTTGCCAGACTCTGTATTCATTTATTTCCAAAAGGCACTTGATGCACTGCCCCACTGCACACTTAATGGAAGTATGAGCATACTGGATAGTACCCAAATATGTGAGTGGCTTGAATGCTTTATAAGAATAGAAACATTATTCTCTAAGGTGTTTATGAAATAAAAGAGTTTGTTTAGAATGCCCCAGGAAAGTGCGATCGGAGCATTCTCTCTCTATACAAATGTAAATGATTTCACTTAGTAGTAGTTTCAATCTATGGCTGTTAGCTGGTGGTGCTATGGTGTAATTGGATGAATTTAAGAGGATACAAAATTACGTGGACAAAATTTCTAGTTTGCAAATAACAGCTACCTTCAAATGTAGAAAAATGCAGGTAAGTAGGAAAAAAATACCATAATGTTTAAATAAACAATTAGGAAGTGATGGTTGACACAGTCACCTCAATCAAATATCAAGGTGTAACTCTGCACAGTTACATAAAATTGTAAGAACACGTAAGGAAGTTGTATGAAAGGCAGATGGTAGACCTTGGTTTATCAGAGTGGCCACTATATCTTCATTTTCAAATTCAAGGTTTTTTCCAGGTTAAAAATAATTACTTTCAAGGTTTTCACGAAACAAATTTTCTCAAAGGGGTTAGCAAACAACTATACCGTAAAGAAACTAGTCACTTTTTTTTTTAAACATGTCTTCCAAGTTGAACAATGTCACATTGTAATATACACCAAGCAGTGGCGAATCCAGGATTTGTGTTGGCGAGGGGGAGGGGAGGGGGCAGAGCTCATAAAAATTGTGGCATTGTACCTCAAACTGATCTATAAAGAACCAGCTCATGGTTTTGGAGGATCTGCAGCCCCCATAGACCCCCTCCCTCCGCCCCAGATTCGACACTGACACAATGTAGTACAGGGTGTACATTTTAAGTTGACAAACCAGAATAACCAGGGGGAAAAAAACAGTATATATTCAACAACGGTTTTCACCATTATGAACGGCTGGCAGAGGCTTCGGAAATTATACTAAACTTTAACTGCCTCCACCATTTGGGAGCCATGTGAGTGGCTAGTGAAAAAGTTTAAATGGAAACTCCCATTGTTAATTGCAGATTCAGATTCTACACACCAAATCATGTGTAGTTTGGTTGAATTTTTCTTCTTTCAGTTGGCAACATATTGCACTGTATTGATAAGAATTATTTGCCGTACTGCTGAAGAAATGTACTACCCAGGAAAGAAGAAGGTTAATTATATTGATGATGCTTTAGAACCCAACCAAATGACACCATATGTACATTTCTTCCCGGCTAGTTCAATTAAATGTTTTGTCAGCAATTCATAACTGGTATTCAGACAAGGGCAATCTGGACTAAGGTATCACTTTGGAAGACTGCCCTGTCCACTGTGGGGAGAGGGAAGGATCACTTTGGGGATCATTTGGTAGTGTTCTAAAGAATCATGAATATGGTTTTTATTTATTTTATTTCCAGTTTAGTACATTTCTTTACCAGTATGACGAGTATTACTATTTCAGCGCCATCTGTTGTAAAAAAAATCCACCAGACCATCATTCTGGCGCCTTTGCTAACAGCATCACAGTACCAACTTTTACAGAGTTTATGGTAAAAAAATCAACAAAATGCTTCCGTGAAGAGGATTTTCAACACAAAGTCAGACAAACGAGATCTATGTTGATGAGTATCACTGAGGGGGGGAGGGTCAATTACGAAAATTGCTAAAATGTAGTACAAATAAATATCGCCTGTAATTCTAGCTGCAATTTTGTAGTCGCGCTTTACGATAACATCACATCTCTTCAACGTATATCGCGAGGAATTGAGTAGCGTGGTTGAACAAGACTTCGAGATGAATACAGAAATAGGTAACGGAATACGTAACCTATAATTATAAAACTTTTTAAACCGCCCAGAAATATATTTGAAAATGTTTTTGTACTCAAAAATGAAGTGAGCACTAGCGATCTGAGCATTTTGCTCACCGTAATTTTAAAATGACTGGCATTTCGTTACTTTTTAAATATTAAACTTTGAGGTTTTTTCTTACTAAAACTACAGGAATTACTTATTTACACTTATTACGTTAAGCCGCGAGTTCTCATGGGTTAAAAATCCCGGTTTCTGGCTGAAATTAAAGGTTTTTTCCCGGTTTTTCAAATTCAAGGCTTTTTCCCCGGTTTCAAGGTTCGGTGGCCACCCTGTTTATTGTAACAATTTTCGCAAGATGTGGTTAAGTGAAGGAGACTGCACGTAGAACAATAGTGTGACCCATTCTGAATACTACTATAAAGTTTTGAATCCCCAGCAGGTTGAATTAAAGACATGCTACTAGATTAGTTTCTTGCAGGTTCAATAAACATGTGAGGGTTACAGAGATGCTACCAGAACTCAAATGTTAATCCCTAGAGAAAAGGCAATGTTCTTTTTGGGAAACACTATTGAGGAAATTTAGAGGGCCAGATTTTAATACCGACTGTAGGATACTTCTGCTGCCACCTGAGTAATTGGTATGTTAAGTGTAAGTTAAGAGAAATTAAATACTGGAAAGACCAGGTTGGAATTCACAACATAATGAGGATAGTTTACAACTCACCACAAAGATGTATGACAAGCTGTCAAAGGCACATTAAAAAAGACACCCACACATACAACACTTAAGCTATTGGTCATTAGCCTACATCAGAAAACAGAACATTCTTACAATCACACTTCACAGACACACAACTGTCATCTCTGGCTGCCTCACTCCAAATCATTCTGAATGTGGCAGCTGGAGATGAAGGTTGTATGTCTGAAGTGTGACTGTGTGATTGCTCTCTTCTGGTGAAGGCTAATGGCTGAAAGCTTAAGTGTCTTTTCCATCTGCCTGTCAAAGTTTGTCTTATATCTTTCTGGTGTGCTGTAAGCTATCCTCCTCTTATTGTTGATGGAGATTGGGTCTCATTTGCAGACATGTAGTGCCATTTTCCCTTGTTCTACTTGGAAATGGAACATGAAATGACTAGCAAAGGTTTCTGGTACTTTCCATCAAGCACTGTATGGTGGCTTTCGGAGTAAGTGTTCAGACCATCCATTTCGTACAGTTACAGGTTATATAAAATACCTTCAACCTGAAGCATTTTTTCCATATCATCATCATAAAAAAAATTCTTACTTTCATCAACTGGAACACCAAGCATTACTTCATTAATTCTGTCACATGCTCACATTTCTTGAAATGCAATTCCACTCAATTTAAACTGAGAACAGTGAGTTCACCAAATTCATCAATTTTGCCAACAGATGTTAAGAGAAACTATTAGCAGTAGAAATGTTTTATATATCAGAAGTAGTCAGGCAGAATTATTTGTACCTAAATGAACCAAGAACTTTTTGGTGTTTGGAACAATCATTTCAGAACCTCAACAGTATTGAGCATTGCTGAAGAGCTAAATGAATAGTTTATTTAATATTCTGCTTCCATTCTATTACCAAACAGGCAATGGATAGGCCAATATTTTTTAAATGAAAGCACAACTGAATTTTCTAAATTCCAAGGGCATAAAATGCACCTCCAATAAATTAAAATCCATGTATGACAAATTCTGAAAGTATTTGTCCAAACGACTTCACACTTCACCAAGAAAAATCTAGCAAAAGCATGTACATGTTTGGCATAAAGGATATTAATTCACAAGTGATGCATGACATAGGACTGCTTGGATGTTAATAATGTATTACACTGCTTTTATTACAAGCAGGGCATTCCACAATGCAGTAGCAAACAAGTTACTGTTGTGAAGAAATTACTGAACAAAGCTAAAGATGTGATTCCAAGCTAAATGTCAGTTATGTCTTGCCTGCAACATGAGGGATGTGCTGCCACTTTCACATCTACACAGTGTCGTGCAGAGCAAGTCGGAACAAGTCGTGTTGTACGAAAAAACTTGTCCCTATAGGCTTCAGTACAAATGTCTGGAGATACGCATGTGGCGGATCTTCGTCTGTCTGCACAAAATACAATATTCCTCCAGCTTAAATTTAACAAAAACATATAAATATATATTAATGACAATGACTGCTCTGGGTGGGTTATTAAGAGTGACTGTAATTACAGACCTCTCACCATTCCATAACATTTTGATAGCAGATGAAAACTTAAGAAACAAATTAAGACTTACTGCTATGATACTCTGTCTTCAGAAATTTAGACACACACAGTAAAGAAATGAGTTCATTACTTAACAATTTTATCTGCTTATCCATCATCCAAAAGTAAAAACACACACACACACACACACACACACACACACACACACACACACACACAGAAAGGAGACGAAAGCGGTATCATATTTGGTAGAGAAGATAATTTTTATATCGTACCTGCAATCTTCCCAAGACATTTATTAATACACCACCATCAAACATTGGCTGAGAGTCAACAGCTGTAATAATTCTGTTTATCTTTTGGAATGCCAAACTCTGAAAAATATAAAGAATAATACATGCATTAATTTATTCTTCAGCACAAGACTTGTCCATTTATTAATATTATATATGACATGACTTTAGAATAATATATGCTAATATATTAGAATACAGCATTACAGATTAAGTCTTTAAGGCCTTTGTCTGAAACGACACACACACACACACACACACACACACACATACACATACACACATTGCAATCTCTGACAGCTGTGGCCACAGCAGCTGGAGACAGCAGTCTTGTGTGTATCTAACTGATGAAGTCCTTAACAGCCTAAAGTTCTAATGGTGTATTCTATTATTCGTGCCTTTCTGCAACTTGTCAGACATCTCTGTGGTGCATAAGCAACCTATCCTTTCCAAAAATGTAGTTGAATCCTTCCTGGAATTTCCATTGTTTGATGGTGGTGCCACCACAATTTAACAGTGGTAATGATTGATTAGTATCACTCTTATTATTGTTAAAAGCAATACAGGCCTCATGCATTTGGAAAGTCACACTTAACAGCTGAACTGTATATCTGGCATTGCTAGAATAAATTGTGCTTCAAAGGGAAATAAATGCTTCAATTTTCATTCTAATATTTATTTATTTAATTGTTTTTACAGAGTATATTATTATCCCTTACAGGATATGCAACAGATATTAAGTACTGCCAGGATGTAGGTAGAACCATTAGTCCTGCATGTAGCTAATACGAATTTTGATTTACTATGAATCTTCTACATTACGATATAATTTAAACTAAACTTCAAAATGCTAAAATTACATTTTGCTTTACTGTAAAACTTTATGATTAATTTAGAAACTATGTATGTGGTATGTATTGTCACAACGTTTACTGTATTACAGGCAGACTAATATTTTAGAGATTACTACAGTCTGCAACGATGTCAGGACAAATTTAAACATACAATTAAGGTAGACATTAGGGCAAGACTGACTACTTATCTTCTAACGTCAAATAAATATGGTACTTGTTCTCATACTTTTATTGGAAATGGCTCTGCACTTTTAAGTAACACGACAAACGGCTAAAGCTTACTAGGCATTTTGTAGGGTAAAGTGATGTCGACAACTATCACTGCATGTGACATTAGCTAATTAGGTGATCGTATAGGGCAACCAATTAAATTCAGTCATTTGTTTCATAGTAATGAAATTTTTTTGTTATGATTACAGTTAATTTACTGAGCGGACAACGGAACATACAAGAACCTGCACCGTACAGCAGGAACAACATTAATCATTTAATTCATGATCAGCAAAGAAAAGTAAGCCCCTCTTAATGCATCTTCATAGTAATGAAAACAGAATAAAATATAGATCTGTCCACATCCTGTGAGATATTCTTTAACAATATGAAAACAATATTTATTGTGATGAGAAAGCCTCAATGACAGGCATATCTGATTGGTTGTCTCCACTGCAGCATGATTGGTTGACTCCAGCCGTTGCCAACATCACCAAGACATTAAATAAACTTTTACCCAACAAACAAACTCTGAAAATTTTACATTACAGAGAGTTTATTTGGGAAAATGTAGATAAAATTATCGTTCACGAGTGCATTGTGAAGGCGTAAAAGATTTCACAACAATTTAAGAACAAGACAAATAATTACAAGTGAAACCTTGAGGCTAGATCATCCAAACTACACAATACTAAAAGAGAGATCAATAATAATCTCTTGCAGCCCTACTGGATCAGCTACCTAAATATCAGCTGGGTCAGCAGTGTATGGACAAATGACACAGCTTGGAAAATTATACCACTAGACTGGATTAAGCCAGAATAACTGTCTTATTCTGAAAACCAAGTAGAGGAATACCCATTCACTAATCAGCTGGAAATACTGCATTACTAAGGTACAAATAGGAATATCTGATATTTCTCATTAGCTTTGATTGGCCTGAATTGTCAGACCAGTGACTTTTTTTTAAAGAGGTTAAAGTACAAACTGTATCACATGAAGCAAATGTTTTTATTTTAGAATCCACTTACTTTAGAAACTTATAGTCAAACTGTTAAAATATTTACCAAAAGAAGAAGTCTTAAAAGCCATTTACATCACCCGTCGAAGCCATCTTCTAACATTGAATAAGTTCGAACATTACTTAGTGTGACCTGAAAGTGTCCCCCCAAATTTCAAAATTCTCTAACTATACTCATTAATTAACAAAATCAATTTCTCAGTTTTGATCTCATTTCTTTCCAACCAATTTTGTATGTCGCCATGTAAACTTTATTTATTATTCTAGAAAATAGTTTTCATTTCATGTTTAAATTTTATATAAACATATTATCAGACCATGTTTCAGCTGTGATTACTCAGGTCTCATCTGCCACGTAACCAGGGTGTCATTGGATTTAATTTCTGAATCTTATGTGGTACAACCCATTAATCCTAGAATGGTCAAGCGAAAAAAATGTCATGAACGGTCGGGCTGGGTCTGAGAGACCCAAAATATAAAACACTTAACAAGTGACAAAATGTATATTTACATAAAATGACTAATTTTTTACTTTGTTCTGATAGTACTAAATGATACAGTGACATTATTTTACTTGTCTGAATTGTACAATAATTATAATAAAATAAAACTGAATATACATGAAAATTTCATTGAAATATGAATATAAATGAGAATAAGTGGAATAACCAAGAAGTAAAATTGTTAGCATTCTCATTACATAAATGGAAATTGTGAACATGTGAATAGTTTTTGAGTTATAAATCTCTAAAGTCATCAATTTTCAAAACATTCACAGAAATCATTTCTGCATGCGCCAAGCACAACCACACCTTGAAAACTTTGCAAAAGTATTTTGTTTTTCTGTCTTTGCATTTTTAGCATCTTCCCCTTGTCCCTGGTTGTAGATATTCAAATATGCCTTGTTCTTGAGTGCAGAGAGGTTAGAAGCAAGCCTGCGAACTTGGCGTGGAAGGTTTGCCTGGGTAGCACGCATTTTAAAATATGATGTTACGAGATACTTCCCTAGCATTCTCAGGTACACTAACTGAAACATTTCTGTGGGTTTTGAACACAATGTAGCCATTCAGAGCTACAATGTTCAACATCTGAAAAAAGAGAGAGTGGCAAGCGTCTTGTTCCTCTGGCAACTGTGTATTCACCACACACAGCATCAACAACATCTACGCTGGCCTTGGTTTTGTTGCAGTACGTTATTGTACTTGGCTTTTACTTTCCGCCTCTGTCACTGTCAATTTCATCATCATTATGAATTGATGACTAAAGCGGTACCGACTGGTTCCTTCTTGGAACGTATGAAAGCAATGTGTCTTCCCAAACCTAAACATAATTGAGTACACTTCTTTAGACTTTTTTGGGTAAAAAGAGACGGAATTTCAGCCTTATTTTTATGCTTATGAACAACAGTAACATTCTTCTAATTTAACAGCCTCTTGACAATTGGGGAAGAGGTAAATCAATTTGTTAACTGTCAGAGTTCTTCCACACCATTTCACTGGGTCTACAAGACGCAAAACAATGTCGTCTATCTTGTTACTGACTTTGGATGATCCTTCTGGCTGTGCACCTGCATATACGTCCAAATGTTTTCCATAGTACATTTTAGCGCAAGCCGGGATGGAAACCTTGATACCATACTTTGTAGGTTTCTTTTGGATATACACACCCTGAACCTGCCCCTGCCTCTGTAGGGAGAGAGAATTGCATCCAAAGTAACATTCTAATGGCAGAAAGATTACCTTGTACTATTCTTTCTTCTCTTATATGGATGTTGTCAAACCTGATACTTCGAGTAAAAAATCTGAACCTCTTCAATGACACACTTGCTCAAAAGATTTCTATTCATCTCCCATCTCTATAACAGAAGTCTTAAACATTCATTTTACCGCCATGAAAAGTTCTGGCAAAATAAAGAAGGCCAAAATATGTTATTAGTTAATCAATACTTGTAGGCCTAGCCATGTTTGGATCACTACTGTAATTATCTCAAACTGAATCAATGTAGATATTGGTTGATTCAAGAACATTTTCAATCAGTAACTTGCTAAAAAATAACTGCCATGACTAACGGTGAATGTACATCCATCGCAGCTCTAATACTTCCATGCAAATGCATGGTAACTATGTTGCGACGTCTTGCACGAACGCTTTGTGGGAAACAAGTTTTTCTCCATTTGGTTGCTGCGTTCCTCCTCCTATAAAAGCTTATAGGTGACATACCTGATCACAATGATGAGCTCTACTTGAATCAACGACAGTAGGTGCATCGATGCTGGCAGAAGGCTGAAAATTTTCCTCTTCATCAGCACTTCTTGCTGTCATGGTCTCTGTTTATTTCAAAGTCTGTGTCTGAATCAGAATCATCTACTTCACTGTCACCATAATATAAAATTTTGTAAATTTCACTGTATGAAATACTTTCTCTTGCAGTTTTATACTGTAAACTATTGACAATGATAGCTTGGCGTTAGGACATCACAATTAGCCCGCAAGCAACTCAACAATACAACGAAATATAAGCGGGATCTCACTGGCAGAAATTAATAACGTAGATGGTAGGGCTGGGACTGACAGACGCACGCACTTTTTGAAAGAATGCCAAACAATGACGAAAGTATGAAAAACCTCATTCAAGCGTTCAACCCTTTCTCTTGGCTGTTTCAGGAAGCTAGCGGACTGCTTGAATCCAATCAGCAATTATAAGAATATAAAATCAATGAAACAAAAACTAGTGAGTCTCACAGACCCAGCCCGACCATTCTAAGGTTAATGCACCTAATCTCAAATTTTTAGTTGTTTACCTGCCTGGACGCAGGACTAAACTGCAGACAACTTCAGAAGATACTTTCAAACACTTATGAAATGTATTTTAACAAATCAACTTACCGTTAGCTTTTCCATTATTTTGACAGCACCCTGTATTTGCAGTCCTTCAAAAGTCATGAAGGACGTTTCAGTCTGTAACACAGTACAAGATATTTATAATCAGTATACATAATGTACACAGTCTCTCCTACACCACACAATGGCAATATGGCTAAACAGAGGACAAACTTGTGTACAGAAGGGTTGTACGTTTGAGATTAAAATATGAAGTTACAAAACTATGTGCTGATTCCCTCTTTTACAACACTGCATATGTCCTACAGCCAACATGAAATGATTTGACTCTTATCTTGTTCACTCCTTTGCCCGGTAAAAGTGCAGTTTATGCACCAGCGGCTAGCCGTCGCGCTTGCTAGGTTGGCAACGGCAGAGCAGCCAATCAGAAGTCGCGATGCCGCAGCCAATAAGAAAGAGCGTTACAATTGTACTATGAAAACAAATCAAATTGGTGTATGCAAAAGTTTTTGACGATCCATAAGTTACAGTTGCTATCATTATGGATGTCACTTGATCACTGTTTCGAATATATCATAAAATAAATAAAACATGCTATACCTGCTCTGTGGTTGACAGGTTCTTGTATGTACCCTTGTCCGGTCAGTAATAGTAATTTCGATAATTTCCAAGAATGCTTGCAATCGAGGTAGCTCGGACTGAAATGATATATATATCGAGCGTACAACTGTAAATTGGAAATGTTTGTACAACTTATGGGACTCAACTACGGGGTCATCAGTCCCTAAGCTTACAAAAAACTTATGAACTAGCTAAAACTAAAGATGGTACAAATATCCATGCCCGAGGGGGGAGTTGAACCCCCGACCGTTGTGGCCGTGCTGACCGTGACTGGAGCGCCTCAGTCACCTCGGCCGGCAACTGTAAATTGATTGAGTGTTTTTGAACCGGAGATTCGGGCACTACGCGTCCTCACGTGCTAAAAAAAACTTCTCGTTTAACCTATACCTAACTTAACTTCACTTAAAATGATCAGTGTTGCGTACTGATCATAAAACAAATAAAACATGTTTGACTGCTGTGGTGTATTAATAATAGGTCACGTATGTCCGTAATACGACAATTATCTAAAAATCTCAATCACCCAAATGCCGCACCGATATCGTCTAATAAACTTCGAAATTGACGCCAAATTTACTCGTCATGATACACGCAATCTCATTGGCCGCGGCATCGCGAGTTCTGATTGGCTGCTCTGTCGTTGCCAACCTAGCGAGTTCGACTGCTAGCAGCTGCCGCATAAACTGCACTTTAACCCCTTTGCCCAGCAAATTTTTCCCTACTGCATAAGCCAGGAGATGAGGCTTGCTCAGGACAGAGTTGGGTGGAGAGCTGCATCAAACCAGTCTCTGGACTGAAGACCACAACAAGCCACCAAGTAGTTTCTGCACCAATGACCTCCTTTGTATTTTTCATCTTTGTATATGAAAACTTGAAATAAAAAATGCTGTAAGTGCCATATTTTCGTATGAAATGGGATCTAAATTTCAACCACTATTATGTATAAAAAGTGCAAACTAGCATGAATGCAAATGTAGAATAACTGTAGAATAAATTAGCCTTACAAGTTGCACTTTGTATTAGACACTTTATCTAGATTATGGCACCAACTATGGTTGCCTTCATCAGAAGATTAAAATTAATACACGAGACGTAAAATTACGTCTCGTGTATTAATTTTAATCTTCTGATGAAGACAGTCAAAGTTGGTGCTGCAATGTAGATCGAATGTCTGAATGTAAATGTATCAAATTCTCTCAACAGATGGCAAGCAGTGTAACATTTGCTGTCACTAACATATCTAAGACTAAGTTCCGAAACTTTTTCCTCCTCATTGTTAGACAAAAATAGGTCAGGCAAAGACACACTCCAGATGTACCTAGTTATAAATGGTGTTTCTCAAAAACAAAACAAGTTTCTTGAATCAGGTCATTCCTTTACTGACAGATTTTGCTCTTATTGAGAAAAGGAAAATAATTACAAAATGTATTGTTCCAGAAGACATAATACAACAATCATGTAATCCTAAGAAAACCTAATTATATTTAGAGTAATATGCCTTTTCCATTCTATACTCTTAGTTGTCAAAAATACTATCAGTAATACGGATTAAAGGTGTATTTGATAATGGTGTAGCTAGAATGAAAATTTCACTCTGGAGCATAGTGTGCACTGATATGAAATTTCCTGGCAGATTAAACCTGAGTGCCAGAACTGGGATTTGTACCTGGAACCTACGCATTTCCTGGGCTATCCAGGCATGTTTCACAGTCCATCCCCACAGCTTTACTTATGCCAAAACCACTCCTACTTTTGGTAGAGTGCTTCCTTGTGAAAGGCAATGGTTCCAGGTTTGAATCCCAGTTCTGTACACAATTTTAATCTGTCAGGAAGTTTCAATGGTGTAGCCATTTATCATCAATTACATTTCAAGAAAGCAGTATATTTTAGTATATAGGCTACAATGTAAACAATTTCCAAAGTACAGCGGCTATGGTTGGACATACATTAGCCCTGTGTAGCTTATGACTTAAGATATGCGTAAATGAAATTGCAGACAAACACTTTAAGCTGGAAAAAAGGTGTAAGAGTTAAGGATGCCAAGAAGATTCAGCAACCTGCTCTGTAGGTCACAAGCCACACCTCTGAAGAGAAGCCAAAAGATTTGACTGCTGTAGTACCTGACAAACAATGTTCTCACAAGATTACACTTTTAATGGGAGGAGAGAGGCAAAAATCTCATTTTATTTTTACCACTATTACAATGAAGAAAAAAAAACATTTATGTTCAATCATTTTGTCATCTTTACTACCTTTTGCTGAGAACTAAAGTACAACACTTAGAATGCTTAACTTTAAAATAAAACTATCTAAGATTGTAATTTTGACTCAATTACTTAATACACATAAAACCTATTTATCTCAAATTCACGCTTTTGGCACTCTGAGCATTTTTTTATTTCAATTATTCAATTTGTAATATACTTCTGAATTTATTGTAATGTAGATTTATAATAAATTTTATTAAATTTTTAGCAAAGTTGGCTATGATGGAGTCATACTAAAATTAGAAATAGCAAAACTGATCCCAGAGAAGGATTTCGCTGATTTCCAATAATGTTTGCAGTCGATATAGACATGAATCGATATAGGCCTATATCAAATGTACAAACTGCGGGGGCTACGACATGTGTTTACATTGCTTATTTGTATTTTGACAATATTGACACTAGCTGAAAGTGAAATGAAAGTACGAATAATTTAAGACCAGGATACAACTTGACAGTGATGACCAATAACATTATATCTGAGTCTCAAAAGATAAGCTATGTAGATACACCAACTAGCAAAACAAAACACAATAAACATACGGGATAATATAATAATATTAATGTAGTGTAGATAATAAATCTGTGATTATCATAAATTACCGATTACCACAACAGAATGTACCATGGATCACAGGTCTTAACATAAACCTCACTATCAGAGATTAGCTACGTATCACGCTTTAAACACAAAACCTTTATCAATAATCTGCTCATAAACAAACTATCTTCTTTAACTCAGATATACAAAATTTGCATGTTCGATATATATTGATTCATGTCCATATATTTCGACTACAAGCATTCTTGGAAATTACCAGCTTTTCACTTATAACTTAGGGTTATGGGAGAGAAGAGTAAAGGGGGGGGGGGGGGGGGAAGGGGTGAAAAATTCCACACTTTTATTTTTACCACCATTCACTGTATTATGCCTTAATGCATAATTACTGTAATTTTTTTCATTCCTCCTTTCTCTTATTACTTCTTAGAAGGTAGAAAATGAGGACTGATGTTACTGAGTTGTTCTTTGTAGGTCACTCAGCATAGCACTTGTCCTCAAAAGGCAAAGGTCTCAGGTTCACGACCCAGCCTGGCACAGTTTTAATCTGAGATGTTTCAAATCACCACACACACACACACACACACACACACACACACTGCAATAAAGAGATAATTCATTCCATATGTACTTATCTTCCAACTCACCACTTGCATTGATCCAGTTATTTTTCAGTAATCCAATCAAAATAAGTTGATGACAAATGCCAGTCTTGCTGATGTATAACTGGCAGTGCTAAACATGTATAAAGAAAATAGGCAACAGAGCAAGAATGTGGCAGACAAGTTAGTACTGTAACAATAGTTTCGCAGGTGGCCC
Source organism: Locusta migratoria (assembly GCA_026315105.1). NCBI lineage: Eukaryota > Metazoa > Arthropoda > Insecta > Orthoptera > Acrididae > Locusta > Locusta migratoria. The sequence goes on from CM048744.1 coordinate 671,743,885, forward strand.
CTACCAACTTATTTCTGAAATTTCAATCAGAGGGTAAAATTTTACTCCACTTCTCATCGTGCTGCAGTGCTTATGTTGGCAACAGATGAACAATGAAGTGCAGAATTGTGTTAATACTTTTCACGAGTTACAGAGTAAATGTAATACTCTACCTGCTCTATGGTTGACAGGTTCTTGTATGAACCCTTGTCCATTCAGAAAAAAAAAAAAAGAGAGAGAGAGAAAGAAATCATTTTCGTTTTAATTGAAGTTGTCACGAAAAAACATTTATTGGTCATCTGAGTTGCCGTCATTACCATTGGTGCCAAAATAACCACTGCAGTCCGACGAGAAGCGTCGTACAATTTTACCCAAAGTATTTTCAGAGAGTAGCCTATAATTTTTAATGTGTATCTTTTTTTTTTTTACCACAGCCGGTGCAGTCTGCATTTTTTATGCTGCATGTTACTTGTATACAAAATCTGATTACCTCTTTGATAGCAAGCAACCCATGTGCTCAGTTTCTTCCACCCTTCCACCTGTCACTTCTTTTAAATTCAATCTTCAATTTATTTTTCTGATACTCTTTCCTGAGAAGGCAAAGGAAATCTCCTTAACACAAAACTTTCCTTTGTTTGGCACTAATTCCCAAGCATTACAATTTATTCTTAATTATAATGATATTTTAAAGCTGCTATTTAGCACCATCTTTTGAAACAGTGCACTATGCCCCAAAGAGTCCAATTTTTTTTTCTTTTCTTCAATTACTACAACAAGAGTCCTGTCATATTTTGTTTACAATTTTAGTTTTTTTTTTTTTTTCAGTTCTAAAAATTTTGACATATCAAACAATCCATAAGATTTACAATCTTAGGCCCATATCCTATCTTCAGTTTTGCCAAAACATGACTTGACAATATTTCACTATTTCCATTAACTGATTACTACTACTCACTGCACTGAAAGAAGGTTGGCTTGTTAATTTGTAACATTTCATTCATGAAGAATAGTGCAATACCCCCTTTCAAATATTTTGGGAACAAGTTTGATCATTTGCCCATTTTTTACTGCACCAGTATGCCTAATGGGCTTTAAACTGGATTAACCTAACATTGAACATTCTTAACATGAAACGACAGATGAGGAAAAAAGAAGGTTATAATGATCTACAAACTGCCAGATGTTCCAATAACAGTATCTGCTATTATAACTTGTAGTAATTCCATACATGAGAGAACAGATTTGGTCATGAGATGACCAGGTTGTCAGTAGAGTGGAAACCATAGGTCAACTGAAGCACAGGCTGCAACTCGCCAACTTTGACGAATAACATATCTTAATTACATTACATTTTATATACCAGATCATGATTCGGAAAAGTATATCAAGAACCAGTCACTAAAAGGGTGTAACCGTTTGCTTTATGTTGGCTAATGTAAATCTACATCATTTATTCAGTAATAACGTCAATTCCTATGACGTCATTGGTCAAACCTGAAAGTTTGTGTCCTATGCTTCAGAACACACTAAATATAAGCAGGGCCTAGTTATTTGTGTGTGGGTTTGTGTGGTTATTTTTTTTTTGTTTTTTTGTTATTGTTTTGTTTTTCTAGCACATCATTAAAATTCAGGTATCAAATACCCTTCCACCAAGAAAACTTTTTTGGCTGCACACTGGAGAAACGGCTAAACTGCAGAGTCTTTTGCCTATGCTCTGCAAATGTTGGCAACACCACAAGTCAACCATAAAGCAGGTATAAGTTTTATTTATTTTGTGATCTGTACGAAACAGTGATCATTTTAAGTGAAATTTAGGTTAGGTATAGGTAAAACAAGAAGTTTCATCCATTTACAGTTGCCAACATACACACCATGCTAAAAACATGGGCAACAGACTCTGCAGTTTCACCAGAGAAACTCTAGCTGACACTTCAGTGAAGATACAAACTAGGTTATACAAGTTACTATTTAAGTACTGGGCTTTGTGGGCAATATAGGCCTATTTACTGTATCAGTTCTACATCACAAACAAAGTAGTGTAAAGTAGCACACTTCAGACTTTACAATTTACTTTTTATTTTATTTTAGAATAAGTAATGCTTCTGAAAACTTTCATATTCAGAAAATGTCAAATCCAACTTTTGGAGACAGTTTCACGATTGTCCATTTACATTGTTTTCTGTCTAGTTTACATAAGGTATGGGTTCTAACACTAAATGTTGATCTGTGCTTTTATATTGGCCTATTCATATTAGCTGAGTAAAAACTGTTTACAGCAATTTCAGTAGCTGTTATCATATATAACCTAATACCTTTCAAAATATACTAACAGCACGAAATTAAAACTTTGCTCAAAACCATTACAACTGTTCCAACTCTTGTAATGGTATCTGTTTACTAACTACTTTGGCATCCCAAGTGAAAACGATGCTTATAAACAAAGCATCCATTACTTTAAGACCAGCAAAATAAAACAATGAGAAAAAACATGGTCCCCCACAATGTGTCAATAACTTCAAATAAGTAAGCAGCACCGGCTTGTTTCCAAGAACAATGTCAGGGATTTATCAACTGGTTAATGTTAAATAAAACCTCAGTTCCTGCTTATTCTACAAGTAAGATGCAGGAATATTTAAAAAAATGGTTTACATACATATCAAGGATTTTTGTCGGATACGTACGTTGTACATATTAATCAGATTGGGCCGCTGAGCTGGATCGTCGAAAAGAGCATAGTACTGGGCAACAAAACCCTTCCCTATCGCTTCATACGCAGGATTTAATGCCATTTTGATCACAGCAATGAACACTAGGCAAAAAAAGACGATCAAGAAAACTGAACGTAAGCACACAAAGTTTCAGCACCACCGAAGCTTTTCAGTTATTTCTAAACTTTCTCAAACACTTCACAAACATGTGTGCCATTAGATGGCAGCAGCAGTTGTGAAATTCAAAGATCGTATTTTCGAATGTTAGTTCAAAGATTTCCGTTACTAGAGCAAATTCGATAACAATAACTACTAAAAACGATAACCTCGTGGGGAGGCGGAATTATGTCTGAAAAATTATTTTCCTTTTATTACTTCTTCATTTCCCTCTGAAAGCTGACATACCAGCAAAAGTTCTGCACTTTATCCGTAGACTCCACAGTACAGACTACAGATGATGATAAGATAGTTTATTTTACAGAAAATTCTTTTTTCAACCAAAGTAATCAAATACATTTGTAGACAACTTGCTTTAGAGGCTATACAGGGAGACTCGATACCACAAACATTCTCTGGGAGACGCATGTGATCAAAGTAGATGGAGATGGAGAACCTCTGAGAGATGCTAACATCTTCACCGCAAATCACTGGTGAGAGAAACGATCTAGGTCGAAGAACTCACGAGGAAAATATCTTAGATCACATTCCATATACCAGAGTTTTATTGTAGTTAAGTAAAGTTTCGTTGTAGTAAACGTAAAAGAGGGAATCGGTAATAATATGACTGTCATTGACTAAAGTACTTCAATAGCTTCAGGCGTTGACCAACAATGTCATATCTCAAGTCACTCTATGCATACGGTACCTGATTGTACTTATGCTTAGTTGGAATATATATATGGTCATCAATGCCAGTAATAACTGTTTCATGTAAAACACCACTGAAAACTGTGTTTACACATTACTGTTAGACTTTTAGTGTTTGCTGACATTAGTGATGCAGGTGCATTTATTGTTCCTCTTCTTTGTGGTTTTTAGTTATGATGCTGGTGGCAAGATCCATCGGATCCGGTAAAAACAAGTGAAAGTTTGAATAAGCGCTCTTGGCAATAACATGTTACCAAAAACAGATTGCGCCCAGCAGAATGTGTAAATTGACTTTTTATGTATTTAACTGAATGATAGTATTCAACATTGTTAATTGCTTTCTTTGTTATACAACAGCGTTTTGCGACCTTTCTGAATATGCACCCCCCTTTCAAGTAACAATATCCCTGCAACCCCCCTTGCCACCCTTTCTCATGACTGCTAACAAAACTATGACTCTCAAAGGAATTATTAATTTTGTTACAACTTTCTTTTAAATTTTTGGACGAAGTTTTTTTGTATTTTTCGGAATGGAACACATGATCCTATTTTTACATAATTTCCGACAGAATAATATATATTTCTTACTGAGTGTTTAGCATTTCAGACAAGACTAAGAAACTAATTATGCTCATCAAAAAAGGTCCTACTGCAAGGACAATTTGTAAAGATATAGATCTTTTTTACAGTTTTTAAAAATGACGTATTCTACCATGTTCTTCTACCTATCAATTGGTTCTAAAAAACAATTCTCAGGTTTTGAACTTATCCGTCTCACTGTTCTATTCAACAACCTATGATCTATTCAATTCACAATTAATGTTCCACAAGGAACTCTGTAATTTTAACATTATGTAAATTTCACATAGGCATTGGTTTTTGTATTATTGAAACCCTAATTATTTTATCGTGTAAGTACTACCTCATCCTGTGTTGGCGACCCCTCGAGCAAGGGTCTGCGACCCTCTGGGGGTCGCAACCATTGTTTTAAAAACACTATTTTACAATGAGGATTGGCAATGGTAACTATAATTGACATAAATTCTAGTTACAAATTGTGGCTCTTCATATTTTCTGCAAGACTGGCTGGAATAACTAGAAATCACCTATATGATTTAATTCCCAACAAGTCAGCTGTCGCATAATCTGATTGTCCAAAAATCACGCTATGGAATACAAACATACTTCAAAATACTGAGACAGCTTCATTAGAGAGGCTATCGACATTCTTACCTGAGATGATGTCATCAACCAGAACTGCTGCTACAATCTTAGCAATTCCTGGGAACCAGCATTCGGCTGAACTAAGAGGATTCTCAGCAAGAAAGACGATCTGGCGACCATTGCGGACAGAGCAACTACTTTGTTGCTACTACAGATGCCAATGCAAGAGTCTCCGCCACCACTGACATGCGGCCTCAGGTGTGGACCATGGAGGAAGCACCTTGTGGGGACCAGAGAAATGACATCCAATGCTCAGATACATAAGGCATCTGTGCAACCTCAGGAAATCAGTCTGTCAGCACTCCTTATGATGGTGATACGCCTTATCCCCGAAATATTGTGCCCAAAGACAACATAGAGTTCAAAGTTAGGATAATACAATAAAGAATAAAATGAATTTTTTAAGAATTTAGATTTCATCCACATATATTTGAATAATTTATTTGCACTTAAGTACACCAGAGACATGAAATAATTAACAAAACTGAAACTTTGGTTTGTTGTACATTGTCCTACATATGCTGCTACTAGTCCCTAGTCAATACCAGTGATGTCTCCAGTGGACAGAAGGATAGTAGGAAAGAACCATCTTGCAAATCTGCAGTGGTAGTTTCTGAATGAAATACGAGAATTACATGAGCCAATTTGTCTAATAATTCAAAAGAAACTTAATAACACAGCTTCCATTCATTTGTTATACATGCATAGCTTACTGAGAAGTATTAGTGCTCTTGTAACAAACATATGGCTACTATACCTTGATAAATATGGATGTATTTATATGGATAATACTAATAATTGAGAAATAGATAAGTAATTTCTTTTTTTGATAGGGGAGAAAAGGAATTTTACAGATTTTCCTGTTACATTAAAGTACATTTCACTCTAAATGATCCATATTGAGTATATCTGCTCAGATGTAGAAAAAGGCAAAAATAAATAAATAAATAATGGCACTGACATGTTTTACAGGCCACTTTTACATGTTTTTGCAAACATTTTGGACCAAAATAATAATCTAAATAATAAAAAATTATGGTGATAAGATTACGACTCTACTATTGTGGTAATATCTACGAAGCCAACATGTAATATTCTTTCTGACCGTCTTTTAACAAACGAGTGACTATAACCTGGATAGAACACAGCGTACATTTGGCATTTGTAAATCAGTCACCTGACATCTCTCGCCCCAAAATCTCTTTTGCATACGCCATCTTGCTTTCTCTACTTGATGATTTTCTTATTATAACTCAAGCGTTGTCATTTCAAAGCAATGGCGCAATGGCACTATTGATGGACTGAAATAAAATTTCTGAAATTCTACTTAATGACTTTCTAGTTAGAAATGGTACATGGAAGAAGCCCAAAAATATACTTACATTTATTGATGCATCTGCACAACCTAAGATAACTATTACACTATTTAGCCTTCTTTTAATTATCACTTTTGTAATCCTCAGAAAATGTTGCACCACAAAGTGAAACAAATTGTGTTCAGTGTCTCACATAAAAGCACTATCCCTCACGGTCGAGACTAAACTAGGAATGAACTAAGTAAAAAGTAATACAGAACAGTAAAATTCAAGACATTTGGTTATCTCCTTGTAAGGGATGCTGCAACTAATGCCCATGGCGATACGTGAGGTGTACCAGTTTTATATGGGACACACTGTACTATGTTTCAACTCACCTCCACTATCAAAGAACTCTACACAGTTCTCATAATTTATATTTATTTTGTTACGAAGCTGTCTGATGGCAACTGATTTTCTATGAACCTTTCATTAATCACTTGATGACAATTTTCTTTGTCTCCATGGTACTTTCATTTCGATTTTTCTACTTTAAATGAAAGAGAACTGCGCAGACTTAGTTTGGCCTCAGGCATCGCAGATCAGTAAAGGTGTCATTTTGTTTCATGTTGTGATTTTTTTTTTCCTTCTTGGTGGACCTGTGGCCAGAAACAAGGGATTGTCACCCACTGTCAGTGGAAGATCGAAGGAAACACAGGGGTGACCAATACTTGTTCACTGCCGTCTACTTCGAGCCAGCTAACTGTTAATTGATTTTGTTATACTATTGTTTGTACACTATAGTGACTCACAGAATTATAACCACATAACAAATATGTGGTATGGTCTCATCCCACTAATTTTGACTAACAATTTCGAGTTTTTCCTTATGTGAACAACTAACTATTTCTGAAAATAGTAATAGTAATAAAATAACAAAATCAGTGAACTGTTAGCTGGCTTATTGAAGTAGATGGCAATCGATCTCCTGCTGACAGTGGGTGGGGATTCCTTATAGCTGGGGACAAGTAATCCTCCTCCCCCCTCTCCCACAAAAAAAATTAAGTGACACGCTTCTCATCCCTTACTGACCTGTCCTGCAATAACTGAGGCTAAACTAAATCAGCCTACGTAGAAAATTCGAAGAACCATCTTGCAGAAAAATAAAATTGTCTTCAAGTAACTCAGGAAAAGTTCGTAGAAACGTTGTTCCTCTCAGGTTCCTAAAAGCAACTTAGTTCATTCTTACTTTAATCTCAGAAATGAAAGTACCGCAGTTATGTGGGACAAGCTTTATACAATTACCTTGTGGTACTATATTTTCCGAAAGCTACAAAAGAGAAATTTTCAAAAAGCTGTATTTTGCGTTTTAGGAGTAGATGTTTCTATAAATATAAGTGTTTTGGGCTTCTTTTTCATCTGCAACTAGAAAGCCGTCAACTGTAATGTCAGAAAATTTTATTTAAATCCATCAATTCGCAGTTTAATTTGTTCTTCTCGTCTAGTTCCAAACATGAAATATATATTCCATGAATTGTATGATGTGGAGAAAAAACCAGTTGTATGCCTCTCACAAAGTCATGTATGATCTGATATAAAACCGTAGCAGATCGTTGTTCATTGTAATCAGTTGCCACCCAAGAAAAATTAGTTCATAATTGTTTTCTGGTTATGGATCAGTAACACATCACGAGAGACCAACAAATGTAGCTCAACGCAGGCCAAGTTCGTAGGCTTTTGATCGCGGCATGACCCCACTCGCATAACTGGTAATTACTTGTGAAAGGTGGTAGATATCTGTGCGACTACCATTTCAAAACCTTCTCTGTTCTTTTAGCTCCATTTCATTCGGTTTGATATATGGTCTAAAATGCATAGAACAGTAAGTTGTCCGCTATCTAACTTTTTCAATACACAAATTTTAAATCAAGTCCACATACTTGACAAACAGCGTCATTTGAAAACGACTGTTACGAATTACGAAAAGGTGACTGTTTTATTCGAAAACTAAGATGTTTTATTACAATGTGTCTAAAAATCAGATTTTTAACCACATACTTTCATCAAAATCGAGTGAGTAGCGTTACGGAACTAAAAACTCGTGCGGAATGTATACTTTTTATTTTTTCACAGCCAAGGCAAAACTTGTAAGGAAAAATAATTTCACAAAACGATGTAGCGTGGCCTTGTATACTGTCAACAAGTTTTACAACGTGAAAATCTAAAAAGTTGCTTTTCCCCCTTTCTTCGACTCGGCCCGGCCTGGCGCACAGTGTGTACACGCAGGTCGGTGGCGAGCACCGACTAGGCTGAGGCGGCTCAGCTCGGCCCGGCCGACGCAGTAGTATCGTGACACGTCTCGCTCTCGCCAGTATGGCATCATCGCTCCCCTTTACCAGGCGTCAGCCGGCAAGAGCGAGCCGCGAGCGAGGCGGGAAGTGAGCGGGAGTGGCAACCGGTTTGACCGGCTCTATCCGTCATATGTCGTGTGCGATATTTTCTCTGTTAGTATATTGAGTTGTTTATTGGTCCTTTTGTCTTATGGCCTCGTATATTTGTTGTCCTGTGTAAACATGTAGCGCTGGTAATGTGTGTCTGTGGTGATTGTAGGTCCCGCAGAATAGGAGATTGGGAGATCCCCTTTCCCAACACGTGCAGTTTGATGTTTCTGTAAGACTGACACGGTGAAGGTGCGAAGGATAAGGGCCGTATCCTGTCAAGAGATGAACAATGCCGTGGCTGGGATCGACATGTATCATTCTTAGTCTCTCCGCTATATCAGAGAAGAATGAATGGCCCTTTGACCCTTATCACTTGCTTCCCATTCCTGCTGACAGGCAGTGTCTCAGCTGATTTTTTATATTCCAGAGTTGGACCAGTTACTAAATTCACCAGGTCAAGTCTGCCTTTTTTTAACCAGTAAATCACAGCCCGATATTTGATGATCTGGAAGATCCCCAGCACCACACACAGTGCCTCCACTGAGGTGGTCTGGAAAGTTCCCTATAGCCTAAGTAGTGCACTCCTCTGTCTGCGCCTTACTGATGTTATGTTGGTGGCTAGCATCAGATGGTGCGCCCAACTACTTGCTGCAAAGCATAGTACTGATTAGAAAAGTGCACAGTGATACAGTAAGTCCGTGTAACTGACAAAGGAAGTTTGTATTGTTCTGTGTTTAGACTTGCCAGTTTGTGTAGAATTTTTTCTGTTTGTATTCTGATGTATTCCTTGTAATTTAATTTCTCGTCGATGTATACTCCTAGATAGCGTGTGACTTTACTTCTTTTAATGTTTGTTTCCCCAATTTTGATCGAAGGATCTCTTTTTAGAGCTCCTTTTAGAAGAGAGTGTATTGTTCTATTTTATTTATTTATTTTGATATCTGGAGTTTGTTTATGACACACTATTGTGTGATTGTATTGAGGATGCAACTTGCTTTCTCCTATAGCTGGGATCTACTGTTTGCTGAGACAAAAGCAGCAGATCGTCTGCATAAGTAACACCTCCATCTGTCCTACTGTCTTCGTCAATTAGGTATAGAAGAGGTTCAGTAGTGATGTCCCAGAATATGGGCCCACAAATGGATCCTTGTGGGCATCCCTTGGTTATTTGTCTGACCACCTTGCAATTGCCCACTCGCCATTCTACCACTTTATGCTTGCAGTAGTCGATAAAGCTTTGTAGAATGTATGGGGTACCTCCAGTTCTCTGACCCTTGCGAAGATTGCAGGCCACCACAAGTTGTCAAATGCACCTGCAATGTCTATCATGATTGCAATAGCGTATTTTAGTGTTGAATTTTGTACTAATTCTGATGCCTTGTTGATTGCACCATCAATAGATTTCCCCTTTCTAAAGTCAAACTGGTGTGTGTATAGTCCCCACAGACTTCTGTGTGATTGTAAGCGCCGACACAATAGGTTCTCTTGGACCTTTCCTAACGTATTAATTAGACATATTGGTCTGTAGGATTTTGGATCTGAAGGTTCCCACTCTGGTCCTTTTTTGTAAGATTACTACATCGGATATCTTCCAGCCTTAATGTGTCATTTAATAAATTGGTTAGGAAGGGGATGATCTGTGGTGCTTGTTGTTTAATTACCTCTGGATGTATTGTGTCTGGACCTGCTTTTTTATTTTTCAGTGATGATAACGCTACCGCAACTATCTCTTGTGGAAATTGGCAAGTGACTAGAACTGTGCTGTAAGGTATTTGTAGTGCATCTCTCATATATGTTTGTTCCTGGGTGTCTGTTTCAGTGACATATTCAGGGAGGAGTTTGTTCAGCAGGTGTTGTGCTGTATGTCTCCATCCTTTAGTCATTGTGCTGTCATCCTGCCGTAGCGTACCAAGAACTAATGGGGTCTTTACATTTTGCGTTAGTATCTTGTATAGTTCCCCACATGTTCCGTTGTGTGTGTGTGTTGCCATAAAACAAACCCAGTTGTCTTTCCTAGTGTTCAAGAGCGTTTGTTTGTAAAAAAAAATCTTTGGCTTGTCTGTATGCAGCGAGACCAACTAGGTAGAATTTCATAGAGTGGCTGACACACGAGTTACAGCGCTCTTTGCGGAAATCTGTGTAAACGCGGCCCCCATATTGGTGGTGGTCAGTACACATTACAGGGGTCTGTCCATGGTATGTTGTTGTTGAAAGTGAAGTGCTGTATTTAGTGTACATTGCATTTAGTGTACATTTTGCTTCTGCAATATGTCTAAAGTGTGTTCAGCGCTTAAACACACAAATCGAAGTGTTAAAACGACAAATATATCGAGTAAGAACACCAGTTGTGTTGCCTCCTTTGGTCTCTGTCTGCCTATACACAAACAAAACTCCTGGCTAATGACACATAGCTTCCCCAAGAGTGAAGCTTCAGATGACATATCTTGCAAGTCCTTTGAAATACACTCAATAAAAAAAGGCTGTTTTCTGCCTAGCATCTGTGTGTTTCTTCTTCTGCTGCTGCAGTTGATGAAAGAGTGTCTCAACTGAATAATGAAATAAAATAACCAATTTTGAGTGTCTACACCTTCTTTAAAAATGTTTTCATTTGTTATTGCCAATACTTGATCAAGCATGGTTAACATGTAATATTTGCAAAACGCGGAAGCAATATTAATTAACAACCGGAATTTTTCACTTGTTAAATGTCTGTGTTCTGTGTAACAAATATTTATGTATATCAGCATGGCAACAACTTAAGTTATTAACGATATGTTATTTCAGTGTAGAATGCTTTTGTAGCAGGTGACCTAGGCGCATTTTTGATTCCAGTATTCTGTTGTTACTTTCGTCTTTGTACTCAAATTTCGTCAACCAAACCCTTTAAGAGCAATTATACGACTTTGTGGACTTATTACGTTTAATAAGCACCAGATAAATGTGTCTTAGACTCTATGAAAGCAGTTGTTAGAACACATTAACAACAGATGCAAATCCGTGATCATGATTGATCATCTTTACAATTACTGTTCACTGTATAAGTTTCACAGCACTTTTAGACTATGGACTTGCAATATAATTAACACAAATATTTTCAAAGCGACACTTTCGTTGTTGGATCAAACCTCCACTAACTGTTCTACTTCGAATTGTAAGTGTATTACTGACAGATTCATGATATTTCATTACCGCATTTTAAGAAAATACACTATCTGGCTCATCAATTCGCAGCTTTGATAAAGTCTGGACACACCAACGAAACTTCATGCACATCGGTACTCAATAGAAAATCTTCATTTACAACGTAAAACTGTGTAAATAGGTAAAATTCTCGAATGGGTGTGGCATACCAACTGTCAGCCGGTACCCCAAAGAACATGGCGGACGCCAGGTCAATTTGCCTCAAACATGGCGCACCTATCGCCACTATGAAATTCAAGCTCATTGAGCGAGACATATTTGTCTGTTTTGATCGATACAGTTTACGCTTCCTTCTCATATCTTGTCTTAGTTGTGTCAGTTGGTCTGTCCATGGTTCTGGTCCATGTTTCTTGCTAGATGCTGTGGGTATGGAAATAGTTTGTGCTTGTTGTATTATTTGTGTGAGTATATGGGCTCTATAGTCCACACTGTTATGTAGTGATATTTTTGTATTGCACAAATGTTTGTAATTTATGCCAATCAGCTTTATGGAGGACGTGGTGTTTGTGTGGTGTTGTGTGTAAGGTGTTTCTGTTGGACAGTGCTCTGAAGGCAATGACATTGTGGTCGCTTGTCACAATATTGTTGTCTACAGTCCAGGCCACAATGTGTGCAAGTGATTTATTGTTTGCTACTGTAAGGTCAGTCCGACTCTATGATCCATCACTTAGTTAACTACATATAGTCCAGCCTCATTAATTACATTGTTCATGTATCTGCTTTGTCGTCTGTCCTCTCCGAGTGCCATAGAGAGGATTTTACGTTAATTTCTGTGCATATGATTAGTATGTTGTGTGTTGAGTAGTATGTGAGGTCTTTGATGATGTCTGCATATGTTTCAGTGCTGTTGCTGAACTGTGCGTAAATTGTGACAATCACTCAGGTATCTGGAACGCATTTCGTCTCTATTGCTATAACAAGAGTGTTACATAATTGGAAGATTTTGATTATGTTGATGTTTGTGTTTAATAGTATGATGGCCGCTTTGCAGTCCATACTTCCTGTGATGGTGATTGTCTTGGATGGTACATTTGGTAGTTTGTTGGGTGGTGTGTATGGTTCCTGAGCAAATGATGTCAGCCTGCAGGTCGTGCGCTACCCTTGGGATTTCTGCACTAGCCAGTCTGCTGTGCATCGCATGTTGTTTGATGAATGTGAAACATTTTGAGCCTATCTGTGAGTGGCCAAAGTACGTCCTCCTGTGAGCGTGCGCAAGATACCTGTATACCCCCAATAGGTTGTTCTTTTCAGATCGTCTCTCACAAGCTTTAATTATCAAGTCCTCGAGTTGTCGCGGGTCTGTGGGTAAATTTTCTGATCTAAGAGTTATTCTGTCTGTCTATTCGGAAAGCAAATAGTATATCCGTTGGGACGTTGTAGCCTAATTTGAAGTTGTTGAGAGGTCTGAAACGTGTCTGTTCTCTGGTCTGCTTAGTTTTAAATTAAGGTCGACATGATTGTAGTCATTCTTCCAGTGATCATTACTAAATATATTTTTATTTGTAAATAACTTATTGTCTATTGTGTTCTCAGTACCAGTAGGTAAAGGGTTTTGGTTGCGCATACGGTATACTCGCCTTTGCAGCCAAGGGATAATGATGTTTCTGTAGGTACCTGATGCTGTGGTGCAGTGGATTCCATTGGGGGGAGTGGTGGTGATGGTGTTGGTTGTGAAGTGGCGCTTGTGGCTGTGTGTTTGGTGTCATTGCCTTTGCAGGCAATGGATGCTGGTTGTTTCATGGATATCTGATACCGTGGTGGAGTAGATTCTGCTGGTGGTGTTCTCTATTTATTCTTGAACGGTGGAATCCACTTCTGTGGTTATTATCTTTCCCAGTTGCTGTCTGCATCGTCTCATTATGCCTTTTGGCCTCATTCAATTGTCTTTCTGCAGTCTGAGCATTCTTCACAGCCTGCGCAGTCGCCGTTGCACCCAGCCAGATATCCGACTGACAACAGCCCCAAAAATATGGGGAGTAAAAGGCGAATTTACCGGCAGATCCTTTGGGTCTTCGAAGGATTCGCAGTTCTTTAACACGTCTTTTCGTTTTATTTCTTACTCCAGCAATTGCTGACTGGATGCAATGTTTTGTAACTTGTTCATCCTTTTTCTTTTCCCCCCTTTGCTTTAGGCTTTTTCGGGCTGTTTTCATAACGTGTTTCAGTGTTAAGCGTGTAGCCATATGTGATTTTCCTAACCTGTGCCCAGCTACTGAGCTATCTGTTATTTGCAGGTCTCGTTATACAGTAAATTGTCAGTTTTCTCACAACCGAAGTGCTCTGATGAAAAACCAAGCCATTTTATATACTTTTGTTCCCTTCTCGTCTCAAGATTCGTTCCACGAGATTCTCACTCTGTTCGGAACTTTTCTGTAATTATTCTGCATAAAAACTCCCTGCGGTATCGTCACCTTACTAGCCCGTAAGATGTACGTTCCACGATTTGTGTGCCTGATTTTCCAGATTGTGAATATTTCCACTGATCAATTCAGCAGATAAGATTTGTCGAAACAATACGTGTATTCTGAAACGCACACCAGATCCCCCTCCTTCAATTTCTGTTTGCGTGGATCGATCGTTTTTATATGACTGTAAACGGTAGAACTGTTTAAAGCCTGATGTCTCGAACAACTATACATCTTATTTTTATTGTACGATATTGTTGTTGTGGTCTTCAGTCTGGAAACTGGTTTGATGCAGCTCTTCACCCTACTCTATGTTTGTAATCCTAAGGGACCAAACTGCTAAGGTCATCGGTCCATAGAATTACTAATTAAACTAACCTATTCTAACGACAGCACACACACACACACACACACACACACGCGCGCCTGAGCTAGGACTCGATCCTCTGATGGGAGCGGCCGCGTACTCGCTACGTTCCGCCTCAGATCACACTGCCATTCCCGCGCAGCGCGCATGGTTGGATTGTTATTTTGATAAATGTATTGTTCCACAATTCGAATACTCTTTTTTATTGTTTTGCAAATTTTTAAATTTAATGTGACTGAATCATTGTAATTTTTTTGTTCTCGTAGGCACTTGAGAATGATGCCATAGTGAGCCGAAACTAGTAGTGCAATGGTAATTAGATGGAAGTATATTGATTTGACAAGTGAAGACGATTTTACCTGGTGATTCCAGCACTGGTTGCAGGACATTCATTTATTTCGGAGAGCTGTCAACTTTACGCTGCCCCTAGACTGTAGACCTTGTTACGGGTAACGTTTCCAACACTGCTCATCGCCTTCCGGCAGCCATGGTGGACGCCTCCTGCCGCTGCCAACAGTACTGTACTGGACAAACAGTACTGTATCTGGCGTAGTTGTCATTGTCAAATAATGCACTGAACAACAATGCAAAAATTGAAAAACAGCGTATCCTAAAACGCCACCCAATTACGGGTCAGTGTCAAACAACCAGTAAATACGTCACGCTACGTTTGATGTTCCCTCACAACCTAAGATCAGATATCCTGTATCATGATGTACTGAATCAGTTTCTTCTTCATACCTTGTAAAGTTTCTACGCAAACCGAGATGAGTAAGGCTCCTGTAAGTACGAGCTAACGCATCCGCCATTTTCATTCCTGTAGCTCGTAAGTTAAACATACTGCGGTGCTATAGGATTTGCGTCACAGCACCTTAGCACGACATTATGGGTGGTTGTGTTGCCATAAACTGTTAAGATCATTCCAGAGTTGGCTACAGAATGTTTAGTTTCCGGAGAGATTCTGAGAGAAAATAAAATAAATCATTAACTGTCGGCGCAAAACCTAGGAACCCGGACCGAGCCCACAGTTATGTACTGTAAATAACATTATTTATTATTATGACTTGAAGTAATATTTAATAGTAAAGCTGCATGTCAGGAGTTGGCAGTCGCAAAATATCATAACACAGCAAAACATCAAAGAACATACTGTTTTTAGAGCACGATATGTGTGTATTATGTAGTATATTGAGAAATACACCACATCAAAAAGTTTTGTACTGACATTGCACAAATTGTTGAAGATACTTCTATTACGTTATTGCGAGAAGTACTACAAACACTAAAACGGAAAAGATAAATATACTGGGCAAAAGTTTAGTGGCAGCGTACTATGCTGACACAGGCAACTACCGTTGAGTGCTATTTGTGGTGTTTCGAAGTTTTATCGTCGTAACTTATAGTGTGCAATTTGAAAGAATGGTTCCTGATGTTTTATCACAAAATACAACCTCAATTCAATTTCTCATCAGTAAATGCCAATGTTGACGCTTATCTATAAGAGAGTTATAACTGACAAAAATTACTGAGTAAATTTAATTACGGCTGCGGCGGCGTAGTGTGCTAATGTTGGTAACGAAATGTTTGCTTTACAAGGATTATTAAATTACTGCCAAGACAAGTGTAGCCTATGTTACATACGAAAACCTGTCAGCCTTAGAGAAGGTTCTTGAGAAAGGATTATAACCCTCATTCTATACGATTAGGTTTTCAAACAGCATTAACCGGTTATTGCCAACATCGGCATCGTGTGCCTCTCCGACTGTAAACTTTAGATCCTGTACACTAATATGCATTTTCGTTTTAGTGTTCGCAATACGTTCTGAAACTTTCTCAATAACGTAATAAAAGTACATTCAGCAATGTGAGTACAAAAATCTGATGTGAATTTGTCACAGCAAACAACAAACACTTATTGCAAGACGGCAAACAAACCTCGCATATTGACCGTCATTATTCAAATACAAGCCAAGATCGCTTAAAACCTTTATCTAGATGACCAGTTTCGGCAGAATTAAACGTAGTACGCGATTTATATCACAGAAATATGTTTCTTGCGCTTTTTTTCCTTATTTGGACAGCAAAATAAAAGCAGCAATAAGTAAAGAAAACGCGAGATTTTTGTGTCTAATCAACATATCGATGTAATCAAGGGCGGAATGCAAGCTCAAAGTAGCACAATCTAAGGCTCCATGGCGGGCACTTACAAAATATTTCACTAAACTTGAACAAAACAACACTGTTCGTATAAGCTACGTATTGCGTTTAGCATTAGCAGGTAATGAAAATGGCGGATGCACCAGCCTGTGTTTTTAGGAGCTCTACGTGATGAGTTTTCAAGAAACCTTTCCCGATCAACAAAATTACATGTAACTGTGTTTCTAGAAGGATTTCTGTTACCATTAAAACCCTTTGTATCCGATTTGCGGAAAAATGCCGTCGAAATTTCTAATTTGCTCCAATAACTGGATAATGGAAACGTGTAACTTCAAATAAAACAGTTACTAATGGCTGGCAGTACTATTTCTTAATGTCTACTGTCTAGGAAAAGAATCCAGGGACAGAAACTGTTTACCGAAAACATCTGAATGCGCCAGCCTGTACGCAGCAGTAGAAATTCGCGACTTTTCACATAGTTAAATCCTTTAAATTTATTTTCGTGTGAATAAAACATGGACAATAGCTCATTTATTTCCGAAGCAATCACGAAACAATGAACCACTTTTGTTTAGTTTTATCGTAAATCACTGATAAAAAAGGAGCGAGAAGCAATTAAATGGAAGCATAACACAAAAAGTTAATTTACGTTATGTAAATTACAGGATTTGAATTTTTAAATTCACAATTACATGCTGCCTGTAAGTGAATATTAATTATTCATATGCTGAGTTCTCTCCCTCCCTTCCTCCCTGAGATATCCCCCCTTCTCTTTCAATCTCTCTCTCTCACTCTCTCTCATTTTCTTTGTCGGTCTGTCTGTGGCTGAATCTGCCCTTATGCGAATTTGTCCATTGCATGCAGTATACTGATGTGTATTGGTACATTACCTTTTAAGATGTAGGGTATCCCGGAAGTTCCGACTATATTGTCCCTCATTGTTTCCTTGTTTTTGTCAATAATCAGAAACCCGAATGCTGTGCTTTTCCAGCAATTGGAGCCTATGCCTATAAATTCGTTGAATGTCATATCGGATCCTACATGAGCTTCGTAAATATGTTTTAAATTAATATTATCCTGTGAAAGTCGACCACTGTACGTAACAGGAGCCTTGCTTTGTCACAAAAATTAGTAAATAAGGGCCGTGTGAACTACTGGTTACTCCCCGCTATAAAGCCTTGTTCCCTGGCCCAAACTGAGAACTGACACGTTTCAAATTACTTCAATAATAGGAATTTAATACTACAGTGGTCAATATACATAGCAGCTTACACGTTATTACACACAGACATTAATAAGCTAACCACCACAATTAAAATTATCTTAGAAAGGTGGCTAAGAAAACATTTATGGCGCAACGGAATTTAGACATAAGAAAAATTGCATCTAAGCTTGTTCTCAGCACTTGTGAAGAACAATATTAAATAAAAGAGGGAAGGTGCACTAAAACTACAATTTATAGGCAACTTACGGATTATGCTGAACTTAGACTTGTTTATTCAGATAGAAAATAAGCAAAATGGGGAAACAATTTTGTTAATATAATACAAAAGCATCTCTTACATGGATTAATGCGGACGGTGCCCACCCTAAATTATACATGATTTAACGCTACTGGGGGGAAGGATTCACAAACAACACTCATTCTCCAGAATGAAACTTTCACTCTGCAGCGGAGTGTGCGCTGATATGAAACTTCCTGACAGATTAAAATTGTGTGCCGGAACCGGGATTCGAACCTGGCACCTTTGCCTTTCTCGGACAAGCGCTCTACCACTGAGCTACCCCGACCTCAATTCTGCCAGGACCTCGCGTCTTACTTTCCAAACTTCACAGAAGTTCTCCTGCGAAAATTGCAAGACTAGCACTCACCGCGAGTCGTGTCGGGGTAGCTCAGTGGTAGAGCGCTTGCCCGCGAAAGGCAAAGGTCCCAGGTTCGAGTCCCGGTTCCGGCACACAATTTTAATCTGTCAGGAAGTTTCAACACTCATTCTCTCTCACACACGCAATGCCACAGCGAAACTCACCACAAACAGCGTGCTGAGACGAGGCGGAAGCAGGCGCCGCTATGGTAGGCGAAATTCAGCAAGCCGGAGATAGCACAAAACACAATATACAAACAATTTGAAGCTGGCTCTAGTCTGTCGTGCCTGTTTTGAGATGGTGCGTTTGTATAGCAAGTTAAATTACATCTGAACAGAAAACGCGAACAAACATGCTAACGGCGACACACGGCTACTTTACATGAACGCACTCCACTGAAGGTGAAGTGGCTGAAAATCGGATTCATTATACAAAATCACGGTGGATTCTTAAGTTACAGTCTGTTAGAAATCATCAAGGTACTGGTTTTATATGAGAAGTGGCGTGAACTCAGGCGACTAGCTGCAAACCCCGGAAGTCGGAACTCGAACCCACGTGGTTCCGAAAACGGATAAAATTGAATAAACTCAGATTCCGAAAAAATAAAGAAAATTAACTACAGCATGCAACCCATAGAAATGCTTAGAATTATATAAGGTACACGCGATAGGGAGCGATTAGAAGAGACGGATGAAGTCCAGTCTCAAAAAAACCACAAAAATGAAATAATTACACAGTCGGAAAAATAAAAATTAAGAATTACAGCATGCAATCCCTAGAAATGTTTAGAATTACATAAGGAAGCTATTGAAGTAGATTGTACAAGGCAAATTACTGACAAAGACAGAGTGTATACCACCAGACGGAGAAGAGACAGCAAAATTAAAATAGGTAGGGAGAGAAGATCGCGAAATATTAGGGGAAATCAGAAGCATACCCGCATAGTTACTTGCCTGATGGGCACGGAACAAACAAAAGTGGAAGCTGAAGGCTTTGTTCTATGAACCAACCACGTGGAACACATATCACTCACGGAAGGAAACGATGAGAAGATTTTTACATGCACTGTATTAAATGAACATCTATTAGAAATTGGGCCCCACAAAGCTAGAAAGTATTTACACAGAGTTCATACACCGCCACATGATCACAAAAACTTTTAACATACCAAACCGTTATCAAACTGCAACTAGAATCACACACACCGCGTTTATCTATTGGAAATCACTGAATTGAAAAACGGGAACACATTTCCGCACTCGATCGGAGAAAATATCCAGAAAAAAATTCTACGTTCACGAATCTAAGTTAAACGTGTTAGTCAATGAAATGCTACCATCTTCAGAAACAAGAGCAGAACCATCCTTACCTCACCAGACGACCAGAGCAGAATGAATATCCAGCGTTCATGAGGCGGGAAACTGCTACCAGACGTGCTCATATCTCATCGGAATGTGATACAATTTAGAAGCTACATTTAACCATATATGTGTATACTGTCTGTAAAATTTCCTGTCGGTACAATTTGTAGTGTTCAAATTATAAATTGTAACGTCATACCGAGAGTCGTAGTTTTACTTCATAAACAGCGGAAAAGTAGTAATCGAGAAACTTTTTTCCTTTCATGATTTTACTATAGTTGCCAGCGAGAAAAAGTTTAATAAAGGTTTGAAATTACGTTTAAAGTTTGTTGCAAGTCGCTAAGTACTGTCATTCTCATACAGTGTATTTCGAAAGTTTCGCCGCATTATATGGCACTTTTTGCGATTTCTACTGGTTATGACGTAATATCTTTTGCACCATGTGCCGTATGTGGTTCTTAACAAAGCAGAAATTGTTACCTCATGGTAAGGAATGTGTGTACCAAATTTGGTTGAAATCGGTCCAATGGTTTAGGAAAAAAATGAGCAGCATTGTCACAAAATGCAGCAGTTTTTCGCGCATCTCATTGTTTATGACGTCATATCTCGTGAAATATATATCGAATGTGATTCTTACACTTACGGCGACCGACCTCATGGATTGAAGCTTACGTGTACAAAATTTCATAAAGATTGGAACAAAACTGTAGATTTGTATGCAATAAAAATAAATAAAGTAAAATTAAAAATTAAATGTTGGCAGCACTCACAACCTACACGAAAAACAGCTGAACAGAGAAAAGAAACGTCGTGACACTGTGGATGCACTGAAAAACTAATCGAAAGTGATCCCACCAAAAAGTATATAGAAAAAGTGAGGTGAAAACAAATGAAACCGAAAAACGAAACAAAAATAGGCGAAATTTTCTCAGAACAAACAAATACGTACATCACACACCAGCTAACCCCAGCAACAAGACGAAAACAAAACAGCAATTGGGAGTTACAAAGAAGCATTAACACCGTAAATACCGGGTGATCAAAAAGTCAGTATAAATTTGAAAACTTATTAAATCACGGAATAATGTAGATAGAGAGGTAAAAATGGACACACATGCTTGGAATGACATGGGGTTTTATTAGAACAAAAAGAAAAACAGAAAAAAGTTAATAAAAGTGTCTTACAGATGGCGCTGGACAGGAAAACGCCAGTGACTGCGCATGAAAATCGTGTATAAAAGGAGCTGCAATGAGAGAATCAGATGCACCAGCAGTCGCAGCATATTGACGTTACCTGAAAAGGCGCTTTTAGTGAAGCTATATTATCAGAATGGGGCATGTGCTAGTTCAGCGTTACGATCCTATCGCCATAGGAAGGGGATTCGAATGGGTAAAGTTCCGTTGACAAATGTAGCTGTGGCGAGAATGATTTCGAAGTTCGAAGCCACGGGCTGTTTAGAAGATAGACCCCGTAGTGGCCGACCGAGCATAAGGCGTAATGCTGCTGAGACAGTTCAGGAAGAAATGGAGACTGTAGCGGGTTCGTGTATTCACGGGGAAGTCAGCGCTCGTGCAGTCTCACGTCGCACCGGCATTCCATACACTACTGTATGGTTGGCAGTTCGGCGTAGTATGGTTGGCAGTTCGGCGTAGCCTCCGATGTTATCCTTACAAAAGCCATCGGCATCATGAACTGTTACCTGGCGATTTAGTGAAGCGGAGGGCATTTAGGTATGGGCGTTTCAAAAGACGGCGGAAGATGACGATTGGTTGAGTAACGTGTTGTGGACCGACGAAGCTCATCCCACGCTCCGAGGGTCTGTCAACGCCCACAACTGCAGAATTCGGCCTACCGAAAATCCTAGAACTGTCATGGAGACTGCACGACGAGAAAGTCACGGTATGGGTTGGATTTACCACATCTACCGATATCGGGCCTTTTCTCTTCGAGGAACTGCATGATTCTGGTTTTGTAATTGCTACCGTGACGGGTGAGAAGTATGGGTATATTAAAGAATCGCCTGGCTGATAAACACCTGCTGAACGATTTTTATGCAATATGGCGCTCCAGCCCATATTGCTAAAAGCGTGAAATATCTGTTGTGCGCGTCGTTTGGTAATGATCGTGTACTCAGCCGCTACTTTCGTCATGCTTGGCCTCCCAGTTCCCCAGACCTCAGTCCGTGCGATTATTGTCTTTGGGGTTACCTGAAGTCGCAACTGTATCGTCATCGACCGACATCTCTAGGGATGTTGCAAGACAACATCCGACGCCAATGCCTCCCCATAACTTCGGACATGCTTTACAGTGCTGTCCAAACATTATTCCTCGACTACAGCTATTGTTGAGGGATGATGGTGAACATATTGAGCATTTCCTGTAAAGATCATCATCTTTGCTTTGTCTTAATTTGTTATTCTAATTATTGCTTTTCTGATCAGAGGAACCTCCATCTATCGGACATTTTTTGAAGTTTTTTTTTCTTCTAATAAAATCCCATGTCATTCCAAGCATGTGTGTCAATTTTTACTTCTCTATCTTCATTATTCCGTGATTTATTAAGTTTTCAAATTTATACTGACTTTTTGATCGCCCGGTACATTATACTCTAACGTAAAAGCACAGAACATGCACGAAAAGTTAAAACCTCTTTCAAATCTAAATATTTATGCAAAACAAAAGCTACAAACCTATGTATCTACATTTACAGAACCACAGAATAAACAACAAGCGAAACGGTCTGGTGTGGAAGTATTGTTCGAATTGGAGTCAGTATAAGACGGGATACCTATTATAGTTGCATGTATGTAGATGTTTACTGCCACACTCTAATCATTTACCACTTTACTACACATAGTCTTAAGGGTAGCTACGTTCTGACCTCGCGAGACAATCTGAAGCGTATGTTCGAAAACAAATCATTAACACGTTGACTGCTTCGATGACGCCGCCGGCCACAGGAGAGTCATCAGTGTGTTGATGCCGAACAGACAATGGGAGTCTAACCGCATGCGGAGGACTGAAAAGTACACCGCCGACATTCAGTACGCATCCCTGGCTGGATGTTACCGAGCTCCAGATAGAAGACCGACAGCAAACCGAAGACTACGGTGTGAATGACACGAACACCTTACTTCCACAGCTTGACTTGATCGTTAACAACAGTTCCCTTGCTAAAATTGTTTGTTTTTGGTAACATACGAATTGTTACTAACGACAGTGGCCGAGCTAGGAGGCGCACTGGTAACAAAATGAAATCGCATTCGGGAGAACGGCGGTTAAAAACCTGTCTCCGTCCATCCAGATTTCGGTTTTCCGTTATTTCTCCAAATCACTACAAGACTACGCTGTCGAAGAGACTTTCAATCATACTTTTCCAAAAACGACAAAGTAAAGGTGCAGAGAGAGGGAGAGAACCTAATCACCAGATCTAGCTATACAGTGGGTTCATATACTTAATAAGGTCTTTTGCTACCACGTTTACGAACACAGACATCGACTTTCGACTCTTCTTGGAAAACGTAAATAGTAAGAAGAATTCCACACTCCTACGCAGAGTCGCACTCCCGAATTATTGTGTAACCTCTGTAGCGGGAGTCATTAACCCTCTCATGCACGAATTATCAACCCGACAATGAACAGAATTTCTCATCCATTATTTGGTAACTTAAGACCTATCTTGTACAGAATTAATCATAATTTATCTAAAAACATAGTTTCATAGACCAGTAGGGAGGTGTCCTCAAAAGAGGACAGTGAGTGCTAAAACTGCTACATTTTACATGGAACATCTATTAATAATATCAAAGAATACATGAAGAGTGTCCACTATTTTGTATTTTTCGTGCAATGAAATTGTTTCAGGCACTCAGTGCACACACCAAATTTACACTTTTCCCAACTGTAACGTGTTTTCCGTTGGCAGTCCCGATCATGACACCTTTTGGCACTGGGATCACCTGACTTGGCTGGCCAGTGTTATATCCCAATGAACGATAAATCGTTGGGAACCGAATGACAGGCTTTCTTGTTTTTCGATGTACAGACAACACTGCAGTTTCATCTGCAGGCCTGCCTTTACTCTTTCGTGTAATCTCTACTTTCCGTTTCTTTGTTAGCCCAACGACTTAACACTGCCGTCAAGGAGACAGTCTAACATTCATTATTAGCCCTCATATGAGGTACCTGTGCTTTTACGGTCACCTCAGATGTAAAAGATGACAGAAATGAGACAAAATTTAAGTGTCCTCATTTGAGGACGCGACGCATGAGAAGGTTAATGACAAATTTCGTTATACAACCTGGATGTATAATTCTGGCCTCAGTAAGGATCTGCAGCGTGCCTGCACACTCATTTGTTTTACACACGATTTTGCATTGCTCGCCATACTATAATTTGACAAACATCAGGTTCCTTGAATAAAACTTTCACTCTGCAGCGGAGTGTGCGCTGATATGAAACTTCCTGGCAGATTAAAATTGGGTGCCGGAACCGGGACTCGAACCTGGGACCTTTGCCTTTCGCGGGCTTTCGGGTTCCTTATTTCTTGTTTTAAACTTGATGTCAATGTGGAATGAAACAGACTGGTATAGGAGCGGACTCGAAACTTATTTTCTTTTTGTATTCTAGTAACAGTTCGTTGCTGCCATTTTGTAATTTGGCAAAAGCGAAATATGATAAATCTATATGTAGCACGCTCAGGCAGAAGAAATTCGAAATCCAGGAAGTGGAGAGATCAATGTTAAACACTCGAAAAGCATGACCTCTGACCCAGAGAACCGCCGATAACAACGACGAGTGATATCGCGGGCTACAAGCAAGTACCCAAGTTGCTTTAACATATTAAGCACTCAGTTCGTGGGCCTGGTGAGCAGAATATTTTTCTGCTCCTGCTGACAGGACTCTTCTGCAAATTGTGTTTCGTAAAAGTGTTTTTCAATGTCGTGCTTGATCATATTTGCAATCGTCGGAAAATTGCTAACCACTGTGACAGCGTAGTATGAGAACATAGAGACTACTGCTCTACCTTCGTGGAATTTCATCACTTAAAAGTAGCGTAGTAGACTGGAGCCGTAATACATCCAGATACATGGATGTAGACCAATGCATTACCCAAAATCTAGACAAATCCCCTTTCAACAGATGCCACTTCTGGCTTGCCGGTAGTTAAGAGGATGACCTCAGGGCACACTCCGAGAATACACTTGCACAGAGCCAAGGGCTCATACCAGGGTAACCGGCCTTTCACGGGTACAGGCACGAAGAAGTCTAGCAGTTCAGTGTTATAGTAATTAGAACTCACAAATACAACTTAATGAGAACTGACTCAGAAATTCATTACCTTTTATTTTGATGATGCTAAGATCGGGAGGCAGTTAAGCAAGAAACACTACCTTTCTTACAAATTTTACGGTCTTTCACTGCCATTTTAAGACAAAATTTGACAAATTTAAATTTCATTACCACTTTATTTACACATTAAACACAAAAACACACACAATGTCAGTGAAACGAACTTATTTTCCTTTTCACTAAAGTATCGGCCAGCCGCAATGGCCGAGGGGTCTGCGGCGCGCCAGTCACAGTCTGCACGGCCGCTACGACCGGAGGTTCGAATCCCCCCTCGGGCATGGGTGTGTGTGTCATATTTAGTATGAGGTAGTTCATAAGTAGTTTGTAAGTTTAGGGACTGATGACCCCGCTGTTAAGTCCCTAAAGCTTAATAAACATTTGAACACTAAAGTATCAATGTCCGATTCCACATTTCTATTAATGTTAATTCAAACATAAGCTAGTAAGTTGAAATCTGTGTGTCAGCTTCTGTGAGTGTGTTTTGTTCTCTTTATTTGCTTAAAAAAGCACCATTTATATGGAAATCTAAACATCGACATAATCGTAGCTGCAAATTTACATGGGAGAAACAAAAGTTTACGAGACTAATTTTGCTATGAAATTAATCACGCAAACTTCACTCTCTATAAGTTCGAGCTGTAGATAAGTCTCCGTACTGTCACATAACACGAAAATCAATTAAACGTACCCTCCATTTTAACGGGAGTATCCTCCCAAAAGATTCGATTTTAAAAACAAAAATCATATCATGTATTTGGAGTGTATTCTCTTATATCCCAAAAGTACTTGGCCGTATTCGAATTGCAGATATGTTTATATTGTGTAAGGGACTGTGACACAGCGAAAGATAGAAAATATAACTTCTGATTTCTGTCACCATGAAACAGGAAACAAGTTAAGATTTCTATGAAAACTAAAGCGAAACAACTGGAAGGAAATCGTTGGATATCAGCAACTTTGGCTGTCGACTGTGTAAGTATAAACTAGTGAATACACTCAGAAAACTCCAAGAAAATAGGCAGTGGGTAGCCTGGTGTTGAAATTACAGCACGAAGCCTAATGTAAGCAGGAACGGGAAACATTATGGTAATGCTAAAACAGGAGAGTAGAGATGCGCCCAGGGATACCAGTAGCAGGACTCCGGGAAAAAAAGTCAACACATTCCCCCTCCGGGAAGTATCAGTCCGTGCAAGTGTTACCAACCCGACCACACTGCAGGAAATGAAAATTTCTTGGATCGATAGCTCAAGTCATGCTGAAACATGCATATTAGTAGGCAGTGTAGCCTCCACGTGCGGCAATTCTGGCATCCACTCGATCTTACAGATGGCGAACACTGTCTTGGGATACTTTATTCTGTGCCTGCACGACATGCTCACGAAGTTCTGCAAAAGGTATGGGTTCACGAGTCGTATGTATAAGTTGTCTTCCTGCATACCCCACAGTCAAAGACGAGTCTGGAGATGGTACTGGCCAGGACAGCTGCTGCGCGTCTCGCAGCGGACGTTGAGTTTCACGGCAGAGTGTGGGCCGGCAGCATTGGTGAGAACAAAACATTACCTCAATTTGCAAGAATGGCAAAAGAACGAGTTTTAGAATATTCTGCACATACCAAATACTGGCGACTGTGCGCTCCTCAAACACCGTCGATGAACGAGAGTTGTGGCTTACCGCACCCCTGGGGTGGCATCAGTGCGTCTTGGACAAGTACATTCTGCGAGTTAGCGTTCGATACGTTTACTCGTAGGCGCATAGGACCAGGACTTGCGAGCAGGGAGAATCTGCTCTCATCGCTGAAGAGCACGGCCCACCATTTCATTCTCGGGACTGCACCAGTCGTTGCACACTTCGGTGTTGTGGCGTCAGTAGTCCCGCTGCTAGTAACCGGTTGGCTACAGTTGGGCCGGCCGCAGTGGCCGAGGGGACTGAGGCGCTCCAGTCACGGTCTGCACGGCCACTACGGTCGGGGGTTCGAATCCCCCCTCGGGCATGGATGTTTGTGCCGTCTTTAGTATAAGCTAGTCCATAAGTAGTTTGTAAGTTTAGGGACTGATGACCCCGTAGTAAAGTACCTTAAGCTTATCAAGCACAGTTGGTGTTGACACTTCTGGCCTCACAGACCCGTATCTGTGCTGCTGTAGCTGCACGACGTGCCACTATTGCCCTTAGAATACGGCGGTGTTGGTAGACGTCTGTGCTGTGTCTACGAGTGTGACAATGTTCACGTGACCATTGCAACCAGCATTTTTGCATACTGACGCAGCACGTACGAGAGTATATAATTATAGCATATCTCCAAAAGGACCATCGCGCCCCTTTCAAACCCACTGAAATGTTTGTAAACCTACTGGAAACTCTAGGAAGGAGGTTGCAGTCTAAGACAAATGCTCTTCAAGGAGATGGCGGGGCCATTTTGACAAACCCCAATGTTATATTAAGTAAATTGAGGGTGTATTTTGAGGAGCTATTAAATGTTCGCCAGGAAGCAGGAACTGAGCAGCTGTACGAAATATACAGGGTGAATCATTGCGGAATCGGAAAGTGCAATTGATGTGCGGTTTTCACAGAATGGATTGGTAGTCAGGGGCTTGTATTTTCAGCCAATAACCAGATTGTAATATTACTTAGACAATGTAATTTTTATGCAAACATACAGTTTTTTTTAAATTGAACAATAGTTGTTTCTATCATGCACTGGAATTTTTGAAACCAGCTGTGTACAAAGAATTTTGAATGACATTTTTATCACGTTTATTTGGCAGTTACAACCGTTCAAAGTTTCGGGGGCGGAGGCTTTGATAGTTAGCTGACTGGCCGAGTGGCTAGCCCCTGAGGCACGGCCTACCGTCTCATAACCACCAGCCAGTCAGCTACGCTGTAGTAGCCTCCGCCCCCAAAACTTTGAATGGTTGTAGCTGCCAAACTAAACGTGATAAAAATGTCATTCAAAATTCTTTGTACACAGCTGGTGTCAAAAATTCCAGTGAATGACAGAAACAACCATTGTTCCATTTGAAAAATTGTATATATAAAAATACACTTTATAGGTAGTTTTACAATCTGTTATTGGCTAACAGTACGAGTCCTTGACTACCAATGCGTTCTGTGAAAACCGCACATCAATCGCACTTTCCGTTTCCGCAATATTTGCGGTGCAAGTGTTAGGTGATTCACCCTGTATATAGCAGAAGCCGTGGTGGAGTAGCCGAGCGGTCTAAAGCGCCTCGCTGCGGAGCTTGCGGAGGTTCGAGTCCTCCCTGGGGCATGTGTGTGTGTGTGTGTGTGTGTGTGTGTGTGTGTGTGTGTGTGTGTGTGTGTTGTCCTTAGGTAAGTTTAACTTAGATTAAGTAGTTTGTAAGCTACGGACTGATGACCACGCAGTTAGGTTCGATAGATTTACAAACATATAGCAGAACTGCGAATACTTGAGCCAACGCCAAAGAAAGTAAAGATGCAATCAACAAATTGGAAAAAATTGTATAACTGCAGAATTAGTTAAAAATATGGGACGAAAATTGGAAGTTGTTCACAAAGTAATAACTAAAGTATGGAACTCAGAGATGATGCCTAAAGAATGGCGGGAGTCAATTCTGATCCCAATTTTTAAGAAGGGCGACAAAATGGTATGTGGCAATTATAGAGGAATATCGCTATTATCACCATGCTTCAGAATTTTCTCGAATATTCTGTTAAGTAGGGGGGGGGGATTACCAAGCTCTGACCTTCATACTAACAGATCTACTCTAGACCAAATATTCACCCCGCGTCAAATGAGGACACTTAAATAATAAACCAGTTCATAATGTAAAATGTTTGAAAAGCTTAAGGGACTTAACTGCGGGGTCATCAGTCCCTAAACTTACAAACTACTTATGAACTATCTTATACTAAAGACGACACAAACATTCATGCCCGAGGGGGGGGGGGGGATTTGAACCCACGACGGGGAACGGCCTCGCGCATCGTAGCATAGCGCATCAATGCGCTCGACCGCTCCGCCCGGCAGTTCACAATCTTTTCCTGGATTTCATGAACCAATAAGATTCAGTATTGCGAACCAAATTGTACAGAATTCTTATGCAACTTGGAATTCCAAAAAAGTTTGTTAGACTTACAGAAGCGAGTTTGAAAAACACGAAACGTGGAGTACGCGTGGGGAAATTGGAGTCAGAAGAATTCGAACTAAAGAACGGACTTAAGCGGGAAGATGCCAAGGCCCCGCTAGTTTTTAATTTAGTCCTAGAATATATTGTGCGAATGGCAGCATATAATTCAGAGTGTGTGGAGTTAAATTGAAATATTAAGATATTATGGTATGCAGATAATCTAAACAGCATTAGCGATGGGAACGAATCTGTAACAGCAAATGCGAGTGTGTTAATCAAGGATAATGACGACGTAGGTCATAGGGTAAATGAAGACAACGAAATGCTACTAGAATGCCAAAAGCAAATCAGGAAATGTTAAGAGTTGGTGACACGCAGTAAATTGAATGCATTTATGTACTTAGGTGTTAGGATTACATCGAGAAACGAGGATGAATCCGAACTGAGGAAGAGATTATGGCCTGGAAATGCTTGCTAGTTTTCACTGAATAAATTACTTTCATCACGGTTATTGTCTATAAATTTAATCAGAAAAAAACTATTATTCTTTCAGTTGTGCTGTGTGGGTGTGAGACTTGGTCTCTCACTTTGAAAAACGAAAAACCGTTTCGAGTATTTGAAAACAACATTTTGAGGAAAATTTTCGGAGCAAACAGGGATAAAATTAGCGGTTAGGAGTCAAAACTGCATAACGAAGAGGTTCACGAACTTTGTTCAAGCCCAAACATAAACTTTGTTCCGCCACTCAGCAGCAGCTGCCCTAAGGCGAACGGCTCTCGGACGCTGTGCCTGTTACATTTTTGTTAAGTCCTGATTAGATGAAATTCTTAATTTTGTCAATGTTAATATTACGCAAATGTCTGTACGAAACTAAATATTTTATTTTTTGTTTGTATATATAGACTGTTGTATTCATGTATCTTTATGACGTCTTACGTGAGGTGCTGCCCTCACGTGGTTTGTTTTCGCCCTAACGGCTCTCAAAAAGAAATTGATTTCAGTTTACTTTTACCTTTCGACAAATGTACTAAGGCATGTACTCACATATTATTGTTAACAGTATTTGATGAGTGGCCAGCCTCTACTGGCCATTGCGCTTTGTCTTTGTTTAAATGGGCTATGTTATGGTATGTATAAATTTTTTGTGTCATTACTCTTTTTTTTCCCACGTTTACTTTTGTTTGACTGTACATGTATTACCTTAGTTTTTACGCTTACCAGGTACTCTGAAGATGGGCTACGCCCGATACGCGCCAGTACAAAAGGAATAAAGATTTTATCGTCACCTGCATGGTTTTATTCTCAACACCCAATCAGCTTTTTTAACTTTTCTTATTATAATCAGTGCCTTTTTCAACAATTTTTATAACAGCTAACCGGTTGCATAATATTTAGGTGCTTGACCTAGGTTTCGTAGCCACAAGGGACAACAGCAGAAGAATAGAAACAGTTACATGAAACACATGACGTCAAAAATATTACGAGCAGGATTGCTCAAGTCGATTACAATAAAAACTAGCATGTTTGCCATACAAATAAAACCAGTATGGTGTGAATGGCATTCTTCTCATGAATTTGTCCCTAGTGGCAACTAAACCTAGGTTAAGCACCTAAAAATTACGCAACCGGTTGGCTGATAAAAAATTGTTAAAAATGGATTACGGTTGCTGTTAATCAGCCATGTTCAAAGTCGTATAATCAGTGTCAATCACGTAGGCTGCGATGGGTGGGTCACGTAGCTCGAATGGATGAAAGCAGGGCAGCGCGCAGAGTATTGGTGGAGCACTCAGAGGGAAATCGTCCTGTGGGGAGACCGAGGCGTGGGTGGGAGGACGACGTGAGGCAGATCCGAGGAGCCTGGCTGCTGAAGGCGACTGGAAGGAAACAGCGCGAGACGGGGACAGGCGGCTGCTATGGTCATCAGTCCCCACTCCACCGCGGCAAACAACGATTTGACCGTAAGGAGCACGAGTGCGTCTCCGTGGCATGACTCCTTTTTGCTTGGCGTGTTGATGTTACACTGAACTTAATGGCTGTAAACATTCTCTGTTAAAAGAACCACACAGTTGGGCGCTCTGGAAACAATTTCACTACCCTATCTATTGTTGGACGATGTTGAAACCGTTATCAGGATGTCTACTATCCCACAGATGGCATCTGCCGTCATAACATTAAAATCGACGACATCTTTCCAGGTGTAGTCGTTTTTGAAGTAGTGTATTTAACAGGCTCCTTATTTCGTCACCGATGTTGTCATCGCGATAATCTACAGCGACCCTCTCCTTGAAGTCTTCATGCCGAGTCTGCGTAGTTAGAAAATCTAGACACGACATGGAATTTGGAAAACGTCCAGTTAAAGTTCCATAGGTGATTAAGCGACTGGTGAAAAGTCGCAATCGTAAGTTCATTCTTACAAAGGAGAAAACACTAAGTGGTCACTTCTAATAGTGCTAATTGTGTTTAGATACATCTGTATTACTCGTTTCGGGCCGACCATTTCTTCTTCACTTGGCTGTATACGTTAACATGCGTTTACGAGATCTCTTAAAATAATCCCGAAACTTTGGCCACAAATTTTTGCTAGCTTACCTTTCACTTACTATTTATTAAACTGATAGTTCTGAAATTTTCACTTTGTCTGCACTTGCTTTCTTCGGAATTGGAATTACCATATTATTATTGAAGTCGCAGGTTATTTCACCTGTCTCATACATGTTGGATACGAAGTGGAACGAGTTCTTCATGACTGACTCTCGTAACGGTATCAGCGGTTCTGGCGGAATTAAATTTGCTCCAGGGGCCTTGTTTCTACTCAAATATTTTAGTGTTCTGTCAAATTATTCTTGCAGTATCTTATCTCCTTTCTCATCTTACACTTCGTCTTCCATTTCTAGAATACTGCTTACTAATTGATTTCCTTTGTACAGGTCCTCTATATATCCCTTTCACCTTTCCCTTCTTTGCTTATAACTGTTTTTCTATCCGAATTCTCGATATTCGTACAGTTGCTCTTCTTGTCACCAAAAGTCTCATTTTCCTGTAGCGGTATATTATTCATCTAGCTATACATTTTTCTGCAGTCTTATATTTTTCCTCTAGCAACTCCTGCACTTCCCGTCAACATCGTTTTTCAGACGTCTGTACTCCCTTCTGTCTGCTTCACTTGCTGCATTTTTATATTTTCTCCTTTCATCAATTTTAGTATCTCTTATGTTATCCAAGAAATGTCTATAGCCCTTTTTCTTCTGCCTATATGACCCTCTGCGGCCTTCAGTACGTCTACTGTATTACTTTCTCCTATTTCAGACAATCGTTGACTAATGCTCCTCCTGAAACTCTCAGCCACCTCTGGTTCCTTCAATTTGTCAAGATTCCATCTCCTTAATTTTTTACCTTTTTTGCAGTCTCTTCAGTTTTAATCTACAGTACATAACCAATAAGTTATGGTAAGAGTATATATGTGCTTAGACATGTCTTTCAGTTTAAAACCTAGTTTCTAAATCTTTACCTTACCATTATAAAGTCAATCTGGTATCTTCCAGTGTCTCCTGCTCTCTTCATGGAAGTAGTTATGTTTGTAAAACGATGTCTACTTAGGAGAGAATCATTTTCTTCAAAATAATATTCTCCATGATTACAGTACAAGTCACCAGTGACATATATGTTAGTCACTGAAACATCACATTGTCCCAGGAAGGTGTACCTCCTTCAGGAACAAAATTATACAACAGACTACTGAGACATATCAGATCTCCAGATTTACAAAACTTCAAAAAGTCTGTGACAGCATACCTACTGAAAAACTGCTTTTACTGTGTCGGAGAGTATCTCATGGATGAGGAAATGTAATTAAAAATTTGTAATTGTAGAAATAAGTTTGTAAACATGCAGTGTATACTCAAGGTTCTTGTTATTCAGTATAAATCCAGTTGATATTGAAATTAACATGTGTATATTTTTGCATATTCTAAGTTAAATCCAAAAATTAAAAATTTCTGTCCAATATCTTGAGTGCTACATATTTACTGAAAAGAGATTGTAAGGACAAATAAATAAATAAGCATTTGACCATTTTGAACGGTGCTATTAGTGTAATAAATAAATTGCATTAGTATCATTGGTTGCTGTCCACCATAGTCGACTTACAAAAAGATCGTTTTGCATATAATACAAATCCATGGTCTCAAAATACTATACTCGACGTCATGTACGAAGGCGGCCCAGATTTCAGCCGATCTGCACATACCCCTCCATGCCAATAATAATCATCATATAGGCGCGTGGCTGGCAGCCAGTTACGCAATATTTCTTGAGCAGGCGCAACTGTTGACACTCCTCTCTTCGACTCCCCTACTACTCTGTTTCTATGCGCGGAAGCGCGTTCTTAACAAGACGTCAGGTATAGTTTATGAGAAAAGAGAATTAGAAATACACGAGAGACGCCGATATTGAGCTACAAATTGATAATTGAATGTGAGACAGGAGTACATTTTCTAAAAGAAAAATGGTAAAAAATAATGGGTAAAGAAAAGAAAAAGAGGGAGAAGAAAAAGGGGGAGAAAGGTAAAAAACGAGAGGGAGAAAACAGAAGGGGGGAAAATAGGTGTAAAATAATAAACATGGGGGAGAGAAGAAAAGAAAAAGGGGGCGATGAAAGAGGAGGTAGAGAAAATGGGTGTGGTAACCAAAAAGGGGGGGGGGGGGAAATACAGCTGCTGTTCAGTGGTATAGTTATTTGATTTTGTTCAGTTTATTAATGCTTCAGATTTGGTTATACATACTGAAATACCTAGAGTAACGAAGGGTGATGTAAGGATGGTATACAATAAAAAGTCTCAGGTGACAGAGGAACTTGCGACAGTACACATGCTATTAACAATGTCAAATTACATGAACTCTGATTAGAAAATAACGATGTTAAAATGCGAATTACATGGGCACAATTTGACGTCCAGTTTAGTGGTTGTTCCTTCTCATTCAGGAACGCTTAATTTCGACATGGTAAAATTAGCTTAAACCTTGAGATTCGAACCTAAGAGAAAGATCCGAGAAATAGAAATTGTAGTGATTGTGGAGAAACTAACAAGTAAGATGAGTACTCAAAAGAGAAAGCACCATCACTGAGGTAATACCAAACTGTTAGCCAAGGTGTTGAAGTTTGTTAGGTGTGACGGCTATCTGAGTATAAAGGCATCCGGAAGACGATTGTTGTGCGAGTGTGCGGGATCAGGTCTGCGTCTGCGGTGGCGGCGGCGTCTGCGGTGGCGGCGGCGGCGGCGGCGGCGGCGGCGTCTGCGGCGGTTGCTGGTGGCCCTCCTGCGTGACGTCAGCAGCGGATGATTTGCGGCGGCGGCAGCGGCAGCAGCAGACACGCCTCAGCGCCTTGGCCACGGATGCGCGGGCGCGCTTGTCCTCGGCACCGATCTCCGTGTAGGGCGAGGGGTCGGCGCCGCGCCACGCGGACCAGTAGTGCTCCTGCGGTGGGGAAGCGTCCTCTTCCCTGGCAGCCCCTCTCTTCATGCAGCCCCACAGCGACGGCATCTCCCAGGGAACACCTTACAACGTAACAGCAAGAATGACTGATAACCGACGTTTCCAAGTACCAACATAAACAACAATTGTATATCAAAGCAAGACTTATTAGTCTCCAGGGAGTTTTTGCTCTTTGGGGCCTGCAGCATAATAAAGGTCATATAATGACATTTTACCAAAGAAATTCCAATTTGCTGCGAAGTTTATATATTTTTATTAAGTCACAACAGACTGTTTCGGCGCATTAATGCCATTTTCAAGTGACGTCTAGATGGAATCACGTGCATATATCTTCGAATCTGACTGTCTTCTGGTGTTACAAAATTTTTAAAAAATTTTAAAGTATATATATAAAGTCTCCAGGGAGTTTCTGCGATCGTTATATGAATAAAATTCTTGAGTATCCGTCTCCAGATCGCTTTTATTTTCTAAAACATGACCGGATCCGGGACAGCTGCCCACCTTCAGATCAAATTTTGAATTTACAGAGTAACCTGTCCTGTGATGAACGAATGTTAGTAACGACTGTGAACATTCGTTCATCACAGGACAGGTTACTCTGTAACTTCAAAATTTGATCTGAAGATGGGCAGCTGTCCCGAAACCGGTCATGTTTTAGAAAATAAAAGCGATCTGGAGACGGATATTCAAAAAATTAACAACAATTGTGACACATATCTATAATTTCTGTGAGCTAGCCTATCTTATATATAAAGCAGAGTGTCCGCATGTGTGTACGTGTTGCATACAAATCTAAAGTTTTGTTTCAATCTTTATGAAATTTTGTACACGTAAGCTTCAATCCATGAGGACGGTCGCCGTAAGTGTAAGAATCACATACGATATATAGTTCACGAGATATGACGACAAACAATGAGATGCGCGAAAAACTGCTGCATTTTGCGACAATGCTGTTCATTTTCTCCTAAACCCATTGGACCGATTTCAACCAAATTTGGTACAAACATTACTTACCGTGAGGTAACAATTGATGCATGGTTAAGAATCACATACGGCACATGGTTCAAAAAGATATTACGTCATAACCAATAGAAATCGCAAAGCATTCGCTATGATTTTACAAATTATAATTTGTACACTACAAATTGTAGCCGCAGGAAATTTTACAGTCAGCATACAAGCATACAGTTGGATGTACCTTCTAAATTGTATCACAGTACGACACGTAGTTCATGAGATATGAGCACAAACAGTAACGTTCATGGAAAACCGATTCATCACGTACCAACTTTTAATCTATTAGTTCTTTACTTTTATTGTATTCCCAAGAGATTTTAAAGTCATACAGCCCTTATACAAATGAATATATAACTGAAAAAGGCAGGAATAAATAAATAAATACCCGGACAACGCTGGGTTTTCAGCTATTATACAAGATATTTATATACTAAATTTTGTATTATCGCTATTTTTATCCGAAATATCTGCAAAAGTAGGCCGAAATACTAGCTTGAGCGACTTTTTTAATAATTTCTTTCATTTATCGACTTTTTGAAAGACCTTTTCAAACAAATTCAATTACGGCGAAAATTATGCTTGAGAGGAGGGTGGCGTCGTTCGGCATTAACGAAAGCAATCCCAATAATTATTTTTACGTCTCTATAGAAATGTTTTTCTGTGGTATATCCATCCCTAGATGAAATATCAACCTTAAACCATTCATTCATTCATTCATTTATTCATTCATAGGGCAAAAGAATATGACGATAAAGCCATATAAAGATTTATATCTTTAGGGTATGTCCAACTTGCAGAGTGAAAATACCGGAATAATTTCAAACAAAAGTTTCTGTATATTAAATTCTAAACAATTTTTAATGAAAACATGTTTTATTCGACGCCTAATAGCCGAAATAGGGTACAGTTCCGTACTGTAGCGATGTGCGGTCTTTCCAGCAGAGGGAGGATTGATGTCTGTAAAATTCTGTTCCGTTCGGCTGAACGGGGCGTCCGAAAACGTGGAACATATTACTGACCTACAGAAAGTGTCAAATAGACGTTATTTCTGCAAATATCTTTGAAACGGTGCGAGATATGGAGAATTCTCCCCACTACAAATCCGTTTATTAAATTTTCTTCTCATGTTAAGGCGTTATTTGCAATTAGATTTCGAGGTGCGAAAGGCCATCCAAAACGACCGTTTTTCATTGTAACTGACTTCAAGCGTGGAAAAATAATGAATTTTTTTGGCTGCACCTAGAAAAATAAGATTCGTGCTCAGACGGACGCTTTAATATTTCGCAACTAGAAGAAGGGAGGGTAGTGACAACAGTATAGAATGTATCTTCCACCACACCCCAGAAGAGGGGTTCTTTGAGGATGGAGGGAGTGTGTAGCGAAACAAGAAGGCAGTACGTATCCACAGCTACACACATCAGTCTGACCCTCGAGATACTTGCAGTGCGTTTATCTTTTATTTGTTCTCTCCACGGTTCACTGTCTAGAGTCCACGCTAAGTTGGCATGTCCACTTCAGGCTAAGACTTTTCTCCACCAACGTGATTAATCACATCCGAAATTCTTCTGCCTGAAGATTGTAAAAAGGACAATTCTGCAACCAATTAAGATGTTTACTTTCCACTTCTTCCTCCAACCTTCCTGCTTCATACGTTTTCTTATGTGACTGGACATGTATTTAGTTCCTGTCTCTCAGTTGATATACCCGGATCTCTGTGTAAATTACACGCCAGACGAAACGTAGGTTTCGTAATGTATACAAATAAACGAAAAGTGATTATAAATCTTATAGCACTTTGCATTGTTAAAAATATCTGATATTATGATTAAACGTAGCACCCCAGAAATACATAATGAAAGCGAG
Source organism: Locusta migratoria (assembly GCA_026315105.1). Classification (NCBI taxonomy): domain Eukaryota; kingdom Metazoa; phylum Arthropoda; class Insecta; order Orthoptera; family Acrididae; genus Locusta; species Locusta migratoria. Next base: position 671,781,586 of record CM048744.1, read on the forward strand.
GAGAATATATAATCACAATGGTATCCAGAATTAACCAATCTGACTCGCGATCTGATTATTAAATTTAACCCTGTGATGCATGAATTATTAACAAATGAAAAAATCTGAGATGTGGCTTATATAGACAAGAAGAATGTTTTCATAAAATACAAAAATTTATTGAAACTTACTATTAGTAAGAAAAAAGTCATACGCATTGGAGTTGTGCACTTGAGACCTCCCGAAACCTTTCTGTGAGTTTTTATTTTCTGTATGGAAACGTTCGCAGCATTTTGGACGGAGGCTCCTTGCATTTAGTGCAAACGTACTTTGTATCTTTCTTGAGAAATTGGTGGAATACTGTTCGAGAACGCTTGCTGCACTACACGCTTGCCTTCTTGATCCGCTGATCTGCTTTCGGGTGAGAAACTGACACTTGGCAGTTCAGCTTGCAGTGCAGCATCTGTCGGTAAGGTCCCTCGGAGTCGACACCATGCGCTTGAGACTTGAAAAATGCTCTAGATGCTCAAAAATGCTTCCAATAACAGCCCTCCAACACAGTGGGCACTATGCAATACAGGTTTAAATCGACTACACTACGATTGCACCTGGAGTGAGCTTCCTTTTAATGTTGATTTCTAGTAGTAAATTATGGCAACTTTTGCTTGAGCAAAAATTATTCATCGCCTTTTGAGTTACGTAGAACCACAGAATATCCTACAATCTATTTTTAAAAGCATATTCCGTGTTTTTTCTTTCTTTATGTGGCGTTCCCAGCTATTTAGCGTGTAATGATCTGCCAGTCATCGAGCTTGCTTCTGAGAAGTATCACTATGAATGAATGAACTTTTATAAAGTTACCGCACGCCCGTTAGAACTGTGACAACTCTAAAATGCAATAGTTGAGAAAGAGAGACCCTTTCAAGCCTGTTGTCCTGAAGCGGAAAAACCGCGAGAGTGGTGACGTTTCTCGTGCACATTAGGACTCCTTAGACATTTTTCACTGACGTACTCAAATTTGCCGGTTGCTTTTTTATTTCCTTTCTTATACTTTCATCACTTTTCTAGGCGCAATGTAATATATAGCAACTTTCAGCGCATCCGCCTTTCTGCAGACCACTCCTTAGTATATCAACGATTAATTTTCAATGAACACTCATTCTCATTCTAGAATGCAGAGGCGAAACACATTGGCCTTGTTGCTTCAACAACGATGGAAGCGAAGGGAACTTCCGTTTCTGAACTTTTCACCACGGAAAATGACCATATTTGAGTTTTTATTATTTCATTTCCACGTAGCTGTGTTTATTTTCTAATAATTGCTATCTATTAAACTACAGGCACGTAATAAAGAAATCCGAGTGCTACTCATCAGCAAATATATCTCATGATTATAGTGTAACATCTGGTGAAGTCCTTTAGTTTTGAAATCGGTTGCATTAATGAAAAGCAATGTAACATATTTTCCTTAGCTATATATTTACCGACTAAAGTTCTAGAGCTACTTGCGCACCAAGTTCAAACATCGGTGTTAGTCGTTTTGTTGTTTTTCTGACTATGAAAACATACAAAGAAAATTAGCCATTTTTAAAAACCCCGCTTCTGAATTATAACACAGTATGTTGAAACAATTACATGGCCTGTTGCATGACAAAATATTTCGTTGCTAAAGAACAATATATTCGCGTTAATTCAAATATTTGTGAATCAATGGGACTTAACTACTCTGGTCATCAGTCCCTAGGCTTACAAACTTACGCTAAAGACGACAAATACATCCATGCCGGAGGGAGGACTCGTACCTCCGACGGCGAGCAGCGGAGCGCGCCGCAGCTAGGCGCCTTGCACCGTTCCGCTACTCTACAGCGGCTTCGTGTTAACTCTAACTATGGGGATCCCAAGAAGATTCATTATTTCACGATAATAAACATTCAATTCTTAGTTCTTATATTTACTCGTTATTTAAGATTTTCTTATTATCAAATTAAGTAATGAAAACATCACTGAAGTAGAAAGTAATCCCTAGCACTTCCAAACAGGACCATGCTTAGTAAAGCACTGTGGTGTTCAAACCAATCTTCGGATTGTTGACTGCTTTACCTTTACCAAGTTATGAAACGCTACAGTTTATAATCTGTATGACAAAATTAGTCAGTACACATGCTACTTTGACAATTAGCGAACTGCCTCACGAGTCATTTTCAGAGAAATATTCTTTGAATTTCTATAACAGTGGAAGTGAAGTGCACAACTGTCGCCCTCTTTCAGTTTTAATATGGATGTGGTTATAATGTTTCCTGCAAAGAAAGAAACGGAATGTATCCTTTGAGGAGAGTTCCATTTCCGTTCTGATGATTGTACAACGTCATTTATATCATTATTACATTATTTCGACTATTTGCCATTGTCAACTAAGTTCTCCTGTACTGGCACATTTATACTGTCACCCTCGCCATCACTCAAAGCACAAGAAATCACTATGTTTAAAAAGATAACAACATACCATTATTGTTCGTCAGTCAAATTAAGGCGACAGTCAGGTTTACATTGGCTAGCCGTGTGCATGTAGTGAACTGGACGACTTTTAGCTTTGGCTATAACCTGAATTGGAAAACTGCACTGTATACCGGGAAACTGCGTGATTGAGGATGGCAGTAAGGGATTGCAATAATAGGCCAGTCGTCAGGTATGTTTAGGTCCAAAAAAATTGCAGGAAGCTGATTTTTTGGTATGTTGTTAGGACATATTAGAGTAGTATTAAACCAAATTTGCAGCTTCGAAACCCTTTTGCGTAACTTAAGAGCCAAAAAACTTCGAAATTTTCGAACTTTTTTTCTGGTTTTGGCTTATAACTCGTGAAGGGTGATTTTTTGACGAAAAGTCAGTCACACCTCTATTAATGTAGTAAGTCCATTAGTTCCCGAGATATTGGACTTCAAAAATTGACTTATTTCTCCAAAAAGTTCAAATTTTCGATTTTAGTCATCTTTTGGCTAGAATATTGGCTAATGATCATCCCACGGGGAATGTCATACAAAACAAAGTTATAGAGCAGTTATTTAACTTTAATCTAAGTACTGAACGAAGTCCATAGGCCCAATAGATTTCTAGTTATCGTTAAAAAACGAAAACTTGGAAAAATCTGAGTATTCAATAAATTGACCCAGACGAATTACAGTCCTCTTATCCTGTGTATGTTAAAGAAAAAGGAAGAATTACTCATTGACGATGATTATTAACATATTGTATATAAATAGGTGTAATTATGTGTTAGTGCATACAGATATATTTGTGAAAGTAGGTATTGCTGTAAGAAAAAGACCTAAGCCTCTCCGTTTTATCCGTTTTTGGGTATTGGTCAGCCATTAAGGGGATGGGTCTTTCGTTCGTAGCGAGGCCTTGTGTTGTGCGAAGGTATCAATCCCCCTCCCGTCCCCCTTACTCAGAGTCGTGACTTAGCGGGTGTTCTCTCCCCCCTCCCAAACTTCTTGCCTCCGAGGCCTTCCACACTACACCCAGTCAGCCCTTAGAAACAGCCGTATTCGGATCCGTGAAGAACGTTTCAAACAAAAATCGTCTAAATCTTGATCTTGGTGGCGTTTTAAGCACTTTCTATTTTAAAATATGTCGGAGCTACCCCCATCGCATGTTTGTTTCGGGGTCGTCGGTAAGTGCTTGCAGAGGGAACAGTGACAGTAAAAAACGCGGAATTTAGACGCTGATAAAAATGAGTCAGAAACGTGGGCTTAAAAGGAACATGAGGTTTTTTGTGCAGTTTAAATGAAGTTACCGTACATGACGCATGCAGGAAGAGGTACACTGTGGAAAGTAATGTGTAAGCATTTGTCCAGCGAAAACGAGATGTTTGATTTGCTCAGCCATCGTCTTCGTGTGGGGAAAGGCTGAAAAGTGCGTCGGATTCAAGGCGTCGCATCATTGGATATTATTGTTTTCTTGCTACAAAATGATAGAACAACTAAAGAAGAACAGCTGAAGTCGGAAAATTCTCGCAAAATTGCGAATTAATATCTGTATATATCCTAGTATTTGTCTGGAGTGATTTAGGAAAATCACGGGAAACCTAAATGTGGAGGGTACGAGGTGAATTTTAACCACTGTCCTGACTGCGCCACCTCGCTAGGACCTTGTGAAAAGATGTATCACAGAATGACATTTTCACTCTGCAGAGAGGGTGCGCTGATATGAAAATTCCTGGCGGAAATAAAACTGTGTGCCAGAACCGGTATTCGAACCTGGAACCTTTGCTTTTCGGGGGACAAACGCTCTACTGACATATATATCCCGCCACGCTTCACGGTCCTTCATCACAGCTTTACTTTCCTACTTTCTAGTCCTACGAGGTTCGCAGTAGAACTTCTGCGAAGTCTGAAAAGTAGGAGGCGAGGCACTGGCGGAAGTAAAGTTGTGAGGATGCGGCGTAAAACGTGGTGTGACAGCTCAGTCGGTAGAGCGCTTGTCCCTAAGGGAATGGTCCTAGGTTCGAATCCATGTTCCGGCACACAGTTTTACCTCCAGGATGTTTCACATAGATGACATTTCAAATTATCCCTCACATTACCTGCAATGGGCATGTTGAGTCAAGACACGAAATCGCTGAAAGCTTCATTTACCTTACTGGCAAATCAGTGTTTAAAACGGGATTTGTGGATTCTTTTTATGTACACTTTCCGTTAGCTCTTATTACTATCCAATTTTCGACATCAAAATTTTAAGCTGCTGAGATGTTTGTTGAAAAAATAAAGGGACTATTTTAGTTGTGAATATTTACCTTCAATTCCATATATTGTTAGGGTTATATAAATACGGCACGTATATATTATATATGAGGTATAGTAGGCGATAGCGAAGTTACTTATCGTTAGATCTTAGATTTTACCAAAGATTCATAGAAACGTGAACACGAAAATTGCAGTACCGATTTTCAATATTAATAATACGAGGAGACCAGTGAAACATACATAATTCAAAAGACGTTTTATCAAAGTTATGCACAATAGAAAAATTATGTGCGTACGTTGCCGTTAAGAGTGGTAAAAGGAATTAGATGTTTTCATAATTATGGTGTTACCGTTCCCATCACATATTAAAACTTCCAACGTTGAAATAATGAACATCTAAAACTGAAGTGCTATACCAGCTTCTGCCATGCGTAGCGGTCAGGTGTTGTACATACTAAAGTAACAACGTTACGTGAAGTAGCGTTCTAGGGACTCTCAATTTGTAATTGTTCATTTCAGAGAGTTTAAACTTCATAGAATGTCTATACATCCGCCATGTTTAATGATAGTATAGAAAAGCAGCGTAATCACAGACTGAAATTACACATTTAGTATTTGCTACTGACTGCTACATAAGAGTTATCTTCAAAATTAATGAAATTTTGCTTTCGTAATTTTTTGTAAATGAAATTAATAAAAACAAGTGGGATTCCTTTCGACAAAAGACATCTCTCATCCTTTGTGTTGTACATACGAGAGGGGTGTTTAAATGAAAAGGCACGGTGTAGTTGAGGTATTTATTCAAAAGTAATACCAGAGGCCTGAGCACAACTACCCCACTGTTTAACGAGCAGAAGGATTCCCTGTTCCCAGAATTCCAGAACTCCAGAATGTCTAGTTCGACGTCCGAGTTAAAGTGCTTCCCTCTGAGATGTTTTTAGCGGAGCTAACAGGTGGAAGTCACAGGCGACATGTCCAGTTTGTATGGCGGAAGCTCAAGCTGCTCCCACTTCAACTTGGCCAGCACCCTTTGTGTGACCCCGAGGACGTGTGGAGCGCGTTATTATGGAACAGAATCACTCCCTCCAGGCCGTTTGCTTTTGGAGTTGCGTAGGCTACGGCAGCAGTACACGTCACTGTTAATGGAAGGAAGCTTGGTGTTTAACGTCCCGTCGTCATTAGAGACGGAACTTACGCTCGGAATGTTTGGTAAGGATTTGGAAGGAACTCGGCCGTGCCCTTTCAAAGGAACCGTCTCGGCATTTGTCCTGGTCACTGTTAATGGTTTCTCCGTGTTCGAGAAATATGACGAGTATCGGACCTCGGACTTCGCAACAGACAATGAGCATGTTTTTCTTTTATTCGCGTCCTTCGATGTCGCACTACGTTATCCCAAAGCGTCATAGTCAAATGTCAACTGATTTGGCTCTTAAGTGGTTTCGAACTTTTTCATTTGAACACCAGTCGTATTTGTGTTTAAAGTGAGTTGAAAGGTTGTAGCTGGTTGAAGTGATCAATCAGTTTTCCTCTTTCATATTCGCTGTCCATTCTTTGTTATGATTTTATCTTTCAAAAGATAACCTGTAACTATAAAAGTAATTGCTTTCTGCGCTTATTTAAAGAGTAATTAAAATTACAAGTGGACCTTGGATTCCATAAGTCTTACATCTGCCTTTTAATAAGAAGTATTGTTGTTTTCTCTCATCAGTTCATACAATTGAAAGCTGAACACATTTAGACATGTTTATATTTCGGTAAACAATCCACAGAAGAAAAAAAAAGTTTTTCGCCAAATAAAGCACATCAGTTTCCACATCGCCAAATCATTGATAGCGAGATTACATTGCTTGCCCCCTAGGAGCGCTGAAACTCGTGTCAGCCACTCTGTTAAATTTAACGTTGTTCGTCCATTTCCAGTAACATACACATACGGCACAGCTACAGTTACACAGCTTCTAGGTCGACGAAATTGTCAGCAGCAGAAATCAAAACCTCGTAATAATCAAATCTGTGAATAACTTTTCCCGATATCGTTTTTGGACTATGGCTGCCTATTGTGGGATCCCCAACAAATGTGACTAAGGGGGGAAGGGGTACAGAGAAAGTTCAGAGAAGGGAAACTCATTTTGTATTATCGCGATGTAGGAGGGAGAGTCTCAGAAATGATCCACGAGTTGGGGTGGAAATCATTAAAATAAGGGCGTTATTCACTGCGGAGAGATTTGAGAGATTTCTGTCACTAACTTTCTCTTCCGAATGCGAACATATTTTTTTATGACCCACCTACATAGGGAGACACTATCATCTTAAAAAATCATATAGAAAACGGAAAGATTCAGATTTTCTTTTGGTAATTTTTTAGAATCCGTGTACATCGAAGGAAACGGCATTGCGAACGGCATATCGAACGTTAGATTCTTGCTCCATATTAGATATGACAAACTCGAAGCGGTTGACTTATATTGTATTTTTGATTGCGTTGAATTTGTGATATTTTCTTGTACTTTACCGACTCAATATGTGGTTCCCATTTGAAATACCGAAAGAAATATCGGCAATTTCCAATGATGGAATATATCCAACATGCAACTATAAAAAAACCTTGTTTATCCTATACCTACCCTTCTTAAGGCTACGCTACATATAACTTTTTTAAATATGAAAGTTAGGTTAGGTATAGGTTAAACGGGTCCTTGGAAATTACCGTTCTTTTTTTCCGTGCGCTATTACAGAACGGAACGGTAGAGAAATATCATAAAATCGGTTCCATGAACCTTCCACCATGCACTTAAATGTGATTAGCGTAGTATTTATGCAGATGTTACTTCGTTTATTTTTCCTGTAAGAGTAACTTTATGGTCATATCCCATCTTAGGTCAAAATATGACGTAAGTTACTCATTTGAATTTCTTGACTTTGAATAACTATAACTAGGGAAGTAAATGAATTTAGATAGAGGAGGATAATGGCGGAATAGGAGAAAGGTGGTGGAAGATAAAGGAAGATGGATGGAAGCTCAAAATTTAATGTCCCATGGACAGCGTGGTCATTAGAGACCTTATGCTCGGGTGTTTGCGTGAGGCTGGGGAAGGAGATCGGCTGTGTTATTTGCCTGGGGAGGTTTAATGAAATGACGGAAAACTAAATAAGAATGGTTGGAGGCGGATTTGAACAACCCTCCTCCCGAATGTGAGCCCAGTGTGTTACAACTGCGCCACCTCGCTCGGTGATAGAAGGGGAGATGGACAGAGATGGGATATGAATAAAGCGGGTGGAGGAGGAGGCAGATAAACAGGGCGAGATGGAAAAGAGTGGGAGTGGCGAGAAGATAAATTTAGAAAACGATTGATTTTCTCAGGAGCAATTATACGTCGCATGCTCCGTAGTCGGAAAACCGCCTCGTAAGTTTGTTTTTCAACAAAAACAGATAAAAAGTTTTGTCAATACACTTTGATAAAACAACTGTTATCTAAAGTTTCATATCATCGGAGCCAAAGAGAAGCGTGGCCGGTTTTAACTAATTTAAACAGAACAAAACTGGACATATATCAACAACATTCACGTGTTGACAGCTAAAATTTAACATAATGGAAAACGTACGTTTTCAGTGCTCTCACTACTTAACGCAAAGACTTCCCCCCATTCAGGTTACGTCGTGAATTACAGCAGACGCGGAATCGCCACATTCAGCTAGTACGGGCAAATTCGTTTACAAACAGCCCATTTAATTAAATATTGCGGAAAAATTTAACTGGTAAAGTCTCCTCCACTGTTAACATCTAATCGCGATATTAATTTGAGGTCGCATCTCTAATTTTACTTTTGGACATTTGTTAGCTGGGACTGCTGGCTGCAGATTATGTTCTGTGTAATTCAAGAGCAGCTGAAAGACTAAAAAAAATATGCAACTACTCTCCATTATTACAAACACGTTTTTTCTGCGCTAGTCACTTATTCGCTGATTACTAATTATTTGATTTCTCACATTTTGTTACACTAAATAATGCAAAGCGGGAAGTAATACACAGGACCACTAAAAGAAATCCGCTGAACTTCAATTACACGATAAATCAAACCTTAAGGTCGTAAATTCTACCAAATACCTAGGAGCTACAATTAGGAACAACTTAGACTGAAGAGGACAAATAGAAAAATATTGTGGGGGAAGGCGAAACAGATTCGTTGGCAGAACGCTTCGAAGATGCAACAGCTGTAACAAAGAGACTGTCTCCATCACACTTGTGCGTCCTCTCCTGGAGTATCGTTGCCCAGTGTGGTACCCTCACCCGGTGGGACTGGCAGAAGTTCCAGAGAAGGGCAGCTCGTTTTCTTTTTATCATGACAAATGTTGCACGATTTTAGGTGGAATTCATTAAAAGAAAGACTTCATTCGTTGCGGCGAGTTCTATTTGCGAAATTTCAATCACCGACTTTTACTTATGAGTGTGAAAACATTTTGCTTGCACTCAGCTACATAGGAAGACATGACCATCCCAATTAAAATAAGAGAAATCAGATCGAAAACGATTTACGTGTGCTTTCTTCCCGCGCGCTATTAGAGAATGGAACGGCAGAGAAAGGCTATGAAAGTGGTTAATGAACTCTCTGGCAGGCACTTAAATGTGATTTGCAGAGTATCTATGTAGATGTAGACGTAGAATACTCTAGGACAGTGGTTTCCTAACAGCAGGTCGCGACCCGTTAGTGGGTTACGTGGTCTTTTCAAGAGTCGCAGGACGACGTTAAATTACGGTAGCTAAGAATATCTTACTCACTGAAAAAATATAAAGGTCTATTTCAGTAGCAAAGTTTTAGAATCTTAAAAATTATGTGCAAATCCCGTTCTAAACATGACAGCAATGGGGCTAATAACGTACTCGTGGCGATACAGGAACAACACAACCTTGACATGGCAACGCCGCGTGCTCTTTTACTTGCGACAAGTGTCATGTGAGTAACCTCTGACTACGAGATCATACTTTGTTAGCGCGCAGTTTGGTGTGCTTATACATGTTTATAGTGGAGGTTTGTTTTACTGCCTACTATATTTCTAACTTTTATTTTTTTCACTATGAGCACGTGAAGACTGCATCGTCTTATATCAAGATGGTTACAGATTTCTGTTCAAAGCCTGTATTTATTACTGGAGTTGTGCCATTTACTGTGCAGAACTGTATATACTGTGTTTCATCAAAATTTAATGAGAGACCATTTGCTGAGAACCGCTTAATGATTTTGTGAAAAACGTTATTACAAATACAGCACTAAACTAACTAATAGCACCCGAAACCATTAAGTTATCCGAGAGTGAATTTTCTATTAATGTTTACAAAATTAATAAAAGAAGAAACAACGTAATTTGCAGATTTCGTTAGTACTATGTTTTGATGTCCACTGTTGACATCGACTTGATACTTGTGACGTTGCTGCAGCCCGCTGTGCATATGCTACTGCAACTGCGGGTGTTCAGAATGAACGTCTCTAGAATGCCATCTCTCGAAAAAACTGATACTTTTACGTTGCGTTTTTACTGCAGCACTGATCGGTACGCAGAAGTCAGTAGCATTTCAATTTTCGGGTGCTCGTGTATTGTTGTTATTAATTATTTATTATCGTCGACAGTCAAATTTTAATAAGTTATAGAGAAGGTAACATCGAGTTATAGACACGAAAATACCTACTTCTGGCTATATCCGATACAAGCCGTCTGCTTTGATCCACGACGTCATGGGCGTGGATAGAGCTCCTAAATACCCTGAATCGTCCGCCATGTTTTCCCCAACATGGTTGGATCGCGCTGCTCTAACAGCGTAGAGGCGCATGCCCTGCCATCTTTCACAAGCGATTTCGCAAAAACTAATTGGTAGAAATATTTAATTTTTCCGCTGCTTAAATCTTTATATGTCAGCGTTGTGACGAAATGCTCATCATTTCGTTAATAGTCATAGTTAACAAGATATTGGCTTCGAAATAAGAGACTGCACTACGTTAGGAAAAGTTTGCAGTAAAAAATAGAGGCTGCTATGGTATTCCATTTGGTGCATGTTGCACCGTATATTGCTGTGGATGAAACTTTCCTAATGGATTGAATTTTATATTCGACTTAGGAGATGTTTACCTTTCACTCATAGGCCTACCGCTAAACCTTATTTTATTTATCGCACTCATTTCCGATGGCTATTAGGCCAGAATTAATCATTGCTTATCTCATATACGGTTAGAAGTATCAAAATGATATTTTGACAAATGATAACATGCAAAGAGGGGAGTATTTTAACACATGGTTACTACGCAAAAAGTCATTAACTGTTGCGTTATTCAATGAAATATATAGTTGTAGAATCAAAACAGTAAAGTTAGTGTTTTATTAATCGATTTGCAGATATTCCTTCGTCACTCATGAATGTTTATTTCTTTTGCAAATTAATGTTGAAGGAGAGGAAGGAAGAAGGATAAGGAAGGAAAGGATTGACAGTGGCTGCTTTAGGGCATTGAAATGAAACAATGGCGACAAGTGAAAATGTGAGCCCGACCGGGAATCGAACCCGGGTCTCCCGCTTTGGACTAGCTGTTTTTTTTTTTTTTTTTTCTATGGGTAGTTCTCTTCGTTGCGGACGCTGATCATTTGTGTTCGTTTTTGTTCGTTGAATGGTTGGCTCAGCTTTTTTATTACAGAGGGTGTTGAGCCCTCTGACCGGTCGCGCTGAGCCACGGCGCCCGGCTAGCTGTCGCCTTAACCACTTGGCCACCCGTGCTCGCCTGCCGGCCGTCTCGAATTCCCACATGTCGCACGCTATGGCTGCGAAACAGGTGTGGTGTCTGTTCTTTCGGACATGCCCAAAAGGAGACACCACACCAAAATAATAAGTTTATTTCTTTGTTTCTTGTACAATGTGTTTCAGAGCTGCTACTCCGTTTCCAAAACCTAATAGGAGTTACATTTCCTTCAGTTTAACGCCTAGCAGTAACAGAAAGGAAGTTACCAGATCTAATTAGGATTTTACTTGAGAATACTTGAAAATGACAGATAGCAAGGATCTATTCACTAGCTAATGAACTGACTTCTCATTTCCTCACATAATAAAGCACTCTGTATTGAGATGTTTAGAAATCCTTTTGATATAAGTGAAAAATTGAAATTGAATATTACATAGACATAGCACATTTGTAGTTTGCAACTATTAAATTTAATGGGTTAAAAGAAGTCAGTACCAGTATCTTCAAGTATGGATGTTATGAAGTAACAACAGATGCCTAATTATTAGGAGCTCTAATACGGAAGACGTGTTACTACTAGACGGGCGGGCGAATCCCAGTGCGTCATATTTAACTGACATTATCTCCAGTTATACATATCTCAAAGAGTTGCTGTTTGGAGAGGATGAAAATTTGATGCATTTTAAACATTTCATTCGCTTAATGTGTTCACCTTAACAGAAAAAAAACTTCCTCATATGCCGAAAATTCCGTAACGTCGTCAGAAAGTGCATGTTCGTAAACGGTCAGTATATGCTCTTTATAAATTATTGCCATAAATAAATCTAAAATAAAAATGTAGTGTAGTTTTTAACGAAGACATTGATGAAAATTCCACGTTCATACAATAAGTAGTTTGCGAGTGTGAGCGAGTTGAATGAAACGCGAGGTAGCATGTGAGCTCGCCCGGAACGTAGAAATTCCCAACAGCTTGGGGAAAAAATGGCGGACAGTTCAGCTCGGTTTTATAGGAATCTTAGGCGTGGACATACTAAACGAAACACCAAACTCAAACTAAAAACTTTTCATTAGGCACAATAAAACTCTGCCAAGTAGTTGCATTTACGAAAGGTCATTTATAGGAGGCGATTCCACCCGCCGGTCTTGACCCGTGACATTGGCGTGTTGCGGGGCCCACGGGTTGTGTGTGACGTCATAGCTGCGCTATGGTTTTGAGGTGCGTGCGTGTGAAATTATGTGGTGGCCGAGTTAAGACGATAGTTTGTTTACCAGAAGAGCATAGATTATAGATTAAGATTTTATGTTCTAAAGTGATCTGTAGCTGCACTCTGACAGTGAGGTATAGGTAAACAAATTATTATTTTTTCTTCCCGCTAAGTGTGCGCCGAAGGCGTGAATTTTTGGGCTGAGATAGATGGCACAGTCTGTTTTGTAATCTGTAATTTACGAGGATAACCACAGATTATTTATTATCTACAATACATAAATATTAATATATTATCCCGTATACGGATTTTCAGACATGTTCATGACGTCTTGAGTCAAAGCAGACGGGTAGAATCGCATCGCAAAATAATGCCCGAAAATTGGTTTGTATTGTGAAAAGTAATGACACACAACAAAAAATTCACATCCTGGCTCACCTGAAGAGCGATACCGCCCGTCAACTTTGACCCGTGACGTCATCGCAGCGCGGTAGTTTTGAGGTGCGTGCGTGTTTGTAGATAGCGTGAGTGATTATGTGGTGGTTGAGCTAAAGACGATAGTTTATTTACAAACAAAACAGATTAATATTTTGTTTTGAAAAAGTGATCTGTAGCTTCTCTCTCGAGAGATTTATTTTCGCATGTGAACGCCGAAGGCGCGAATTTTTGGGCTAAGACCAGTGATGGTACATTGTGTTATCATAATTTACAAGGATAATTACAGATTATTTTTATCTACAATACAGAAGCATTAAGATATCCAGTATACGGGTTTTCCGACATGATGAGGTCATGGGTCAAAACAGACGGGTGGTATCCCAGTCTTCAGTTATGCCCACATCCCCACATATGACGATATAGCCACTGAACTGAGAAGCCAACTATCTAATTTTGACACCTATTCTCCGATTCGACAAACTGACACCAACATTCTCAATAGTTGTATAGATGCAATTTCCAACAAGATCCGTGAAGACTGTGCGAGCGAGCAAAGAGAAGGTGCAGCCAATCCGAATTGACCACACACCCGGCCATGCCGCAGGGCGGGGGAGGGGGGGGATGTCTGGCCTTCAGCTTGCGGCAGAATCCGGTGCCCTCCTGGGCCAGAGGGATCCGGGCGACTGCTTATGAAGACGTAGCATAAGTTATTTACAAGTTACAGTAGTACATTAGCCTCTTGCACGCCATCTTTTGCATCTGCAGTGAGAAAAGGCCAACCCCGTACCAGGGACACGTCTCTTGGGTTTTGCTAGGCACACACATGGGCGCAAAGTAGGGTTATGCAACATTGGCACATTTGTGACACTGCAGACATTCCTCGCCGTAGTTATCAGTAATAGTAGTACGGGGTAGTCACACTAACATTTTCAAACACTTGCAACAAAAATGAGCGTACTAACTCATTAAAAGTTGTAGCATAAATAGGCCCATTAATGTGTTAGGTAATTTGTTGTATAGATGATTATGAAGGAAGGTAGCCAGTGCTTCACCTGACAGCAACTTCTATTTACCATTATAAACGGCTACTTGAAGGTGGGAGGCATAACTGTAAACCGGGGTACCACCCGTAGGCCTTGACGTTATTGGTGGTGACAAAATAAACGGGAAAAATGGGCTGAAGTGCAGTTTATGAGTCCGCGAGTGGCGTTTCATGTTTGGACGTTGGCAACGGCGCCGGAGCCAATTAGCAGTCGCGTTCGCGCGGCCAATGACAAATAGCTTTCTCTTTATGGTTTGTAAACAAATCTACGTAGTGAATGTAAAGATCTTTAGATGAACATATTGCATTGCAATAAATCTGGGATTTATATTTACGTTCTGTAATGGAGATTGAGTATACTGGCTGTACTAATCTTCTTGTGTAACCTCTGTATCTAACCTTAAGGCTGCGCTGGCCTGTTGTTTTTGAAGTTATCAATAGTATGTTAAAGAGTAGTCTGAAAGTGTGTTGGAAACATCCTTTCATTTAAAAAAGTGATCTGTAGCGTAGCCTTCAGATCGTTAGGTATAGGTTAAACAAGAATCTTCTTTTTAGTACGTGAGGGCGCGTAGCGCCCGAATCTCCGGTTCAGAACCGGAACTTCGAGATAACGGATTCTTCCAAATTAACTGACATGGTTTTTTCTTAGGGAAATGAACACTAATTTTAATAACGTTTATTATTCACGTATTGCAATTCACTGGTAAAATTTTCAGTCATTACACTTGAGAAACTGCAAGAAATTATTAAATCTCAACGAAAGAGCATGTGAAGAAAGACGAAATTCACAACACATGAAACGCGGAATCTGATTGGCCGCCTTCATCTGCGTCATTCAGCGCGCCGTTACCAACGTCTACGCGTGAACCGCACACTGAAACCGCACTTTTACCGAAAAATGCGCAATGGAATATTCCCAGGCATAACTGTAGACTGGGATACCACCCGTCTGCTTTGACCCATGACGTCATCAAGATGTCGTAAAACCAGTATACGGGATATATTAATACTACTATACTGTAGATACAAATAATCTGAAGTTATTATAGATAACAGAATGTACCATCGAACACAGGTCTTAGCCCAAAAAATTCGCGCTCACATACGAAAACAAATCTCTCGGTTAACCTACACCTATCCATCAGAGAGAAGCTACAGATCACTTTTTAAACACAAAATATTAATCACTCACGCCTTCTATAAACACGCACGCACCAAAATAGTACCGCGCTGCGATGACGTCACGGGTCAAAGCTGACAGGCGGTAACCCCGTCTACAGGTGAGTCCATTCCGAAACGCAAAAGAATACTCAAAAAGTAGAACTTTCCATTATGCACAAAGAAACTTTCCTTTGTCAATAAGTTACCAATACGAATGATCAGAGTTTCATGTCTTTAGTTTTGTTTAATTAAAATGTGGGACTCGGGTAGATGGATTGGTGAACGCAAATTGATCTGTTCGTACTGTAAAAAGTAATGTGACATTCGTTACAGAAGAACAATGATCAATGTTTCAACTCATAGCAAACAACACGGATGGTACCCCGGTCTTCAACTGACCCCAGTTTTCATGTTGACGCATTACTATGATTAACTCACTCTTTTTCCGCTAAATGCCAGTTGCAGAGAGCTGAGGTGTGGTTGCTCCCCCGGGCGCGCGCGGTCGGTCTGTGTGTTGGCCGTCTGTTCCCGACTGCGGCGAGGCGTCCAGCCGCCGTGTTGACTGTGCCGTGGACTCAATGCGGCGTGCCCCTCTCTATCGTCGCCTGTGTCCACACTGAGGCAGCAGCCGACGTCATGTGAATGGAGACAGTCCATCACAAACAGCCCCTTCATTATCTTGCGACGCATTCATTCACTGAAAAATGACACAGTATTACACATCTGGCAGACGATTTCCATCGTGTAGTTTGGCGATCTGAACACAAAAGTTACGACCGACGTGTCGTCAGCAGCCGTAAAATTATGTAATACAGGGCAGTTGGAGGACTAACTCAACTGATACGTAAAGTAAATGTATATATGTGTGTGATGTCTCTTCTTAACAAACACCTTTTTTGATCTTGCAGCCATCATGAATCAAGACTTAGAGGAATTTACGTTGTTACCTACCAGTCAGCACTGAACAAAAATAATGAGAAAAGTTATTATTGAATGGTACGAAACGTATTGTCATTCGCCTTCTAACTTCCAAATGCAATGTTGTTAAGTCTTAATTACAAACAAATAATTTTGAACACACTTCAAAGTTCACCCTCTAAGGCGCCTTGCTCCGTAGCGCGCTGTTGCTAGCCGCTGGAGATTCGATCCTCCCTCGGGCATTGTCCCTGTTGTCCTTAGCATAACTTTTTTATAAGCCTAGAGACTCAAATGTTCAAATGTTTGTAAAGTTATGGCAGCAAACTGCAGTAGTCATCGGTCCCTAAACTTACAAACTACTTTAACTTATCCTAAAAACAACACACACACACACGCCCGAGGGAGGACTCGAACCTCCAACGTGGAAGGGCCGCGCGCACCGTAGCAAGGCGCCTTAGTGCGCACGGCTATTGCGTCGCGGCACCTAGGGACTGATAACGCAGAATTACCTTAGATTTACAAACTTTTGAACGTTTGTTCACTCTTCATTATGGTATCAATCTTTCGTCGCAGTGCAGTTCCACCAAGAGCAGAAACTTTAAATTTTGACAGGGTATTGACTTTTAAGAAGGGACTTTTCGAGCCGGCCGCGGTGGCCGAGGGGACTGAGGCGCTTCAGTCACGGTCTGCACGGCGACTACGGTCGGGGGTTCGAATCCCCCCTCGGGCATGGATATTTGTGCCGTCCTAGTTCGTAAGTAGTTCATAAGTCGTTTGTAAGTTTAGGGACTGATGACCCCGTAGTTAAGTCCCATAAGCCTTACAAACATTTGAACATTTTTTTTGGACTTTTCGAAATTACATCACTAAGTGAATGAAACATGAGATGGAAGGTTTATTTGAGAAAAATCCTTATTGGAAAATTTTGAACATGGCACAATAAAAACTAGTATTTCACTTAACGGTCAGACATAAGAAATACGTGCACATGGTTTTTGGCAATTCAACCCCCAAGGTGGTGAAAAGTAACTTAGGATTGCTGAACATTGTTTCTCACATGAGCATCTTTACGTCGCTTATTCAAGCGTTAGTTTTTCACAGAAACATGAAATTTTGCTCTAACTTCAATGCGAGAAGCTCATAATAGTTTCCACAACGAAACCCAGTCACGTAATTTGGTAGAAAATTCTAAGAAATGTTGGTCGTATAGGCCTACATACTATCGGCGGAACACAATCGAAACCTTCACTATACAATAGCAATGCAAATGTTACTACTGACAGTTCTACTAACGCTCAACTGCTGAAAACAACTTTCCGAAATTCCTTCACCAAAGAAGACGAAGCAAATATTCCAAAAATCGAATCAAGAACAGCTGCCAGCATGCATATTTAGAAGTAGATGTCCCTGAAGCATTAAAGC
Source organism: Locusta migratoria (assembly GCA_026315105.1). Taxonomy (NCBI): domain Eukaryota; kingdom Metazoa; phylum Arthropoda; class Insecta; order Orthoptera; family Acrididae; genus Locusta; species Locusta migratoria. The sequence goes on from CM048744.1 coordinate 671,799,207, forward strand.
AACTTAAATAACAAAAGCAAGTCTCCCGGTCCAAGGTCTTTACCAATTAAGTTCCTTTCAGAGTATGCAGAAGCAATAGCTCCATACCTAGCACGTCACTCCAATATTCAAGACAGAGAATAGGAGTGATCCAAAAAATTACAGGCCTACTTGCAGCAGGATTTCAGAACATATACTTTCCTCAAGCTACCTCGAAGAGAACGACCTATTGACCCATACCCATAGTCAACACGGATTCAGAAAGTATCGTTCTCGTGAAACACAACTAGCTCTGTACTCTCATGATGTAATGAGTGCTATCGGCAAGGGATGTCAAATGAATTCCATATTTCTAGACTTCCAGAAAGCCTTTGACATTGTACTTAACGAGCGTCTTCTAATCAAATTGCGTGCTTATAGAATATCGCCACAGTTGTGCGATTGGATACGTGATTTTCTATCAGAAAGGACACAATACGTTGTAATTGACGGATAGTCATTGAGTAAAACAGAAGTGATATCTGGCGTTCCCTAGGGAATTATTATTGGCTCCTACTCTTATCTTTATGAACGATTTAGCAGACAACGTGAGCAGCTCTCTTAGACGGTTCGCTGATGATGCAGTCATTTATCATTTATCGGTTAGTAAAGTCACCAGAAGATAAAAAGTAAAAGATATCTGCATGGTTCAAAAATAATCATTGACCCTAAATACTGATAAATGTGAAGTTATCCACATAAGAACTAAAAGAAATCCGTTAAATTTCATTTATAAGATCAATCAAATCTACAGTCCATAAATTAAATACCTAGGAATAACAATTGGAAATTGGAAAGAACACACAGAAAATATTATAGGGAAGGTGAACCAAAGCCTAAGTTTCATAAGCAGAACAGTTCTACCAAAGAAACTGCCACACTACACTTGAGTGTCCTATTTTTGAGTGTTGATACGCATTGTGGGATCCCCATCAAGTAGGGACTAACGGAGGATGTAGAGACATTTCAGAGAAGGGTAGCTCGTTCTGTATTTTCGCGATGTAGGGGAGAGATAGTCACGGACATGATGCATGAGTTGGGGTGAAAATCATTAAAACAAAGGCATTATTCGATGCGGGGGGATTATTCTATTTGGGAAATTTGTTTCACCAACTTTCTCCTGCGAATGCGAACATATTTTGTTAGCATCCACCTCCATAGTGAGACATGATCGTCATAATAAGAGAAATCAGATGGAAACCAGAAAGATCTAGGAGTTCCCTTTCCAGCGTGCTATTAGAGAATGGAACGGCAGAGAACTATCATAAAAGCGGATCGACGAACCCTCTGCCATGCAGTTCATTGTGATTTGCAGAGTATTTTCAGAAGACAATGTACACTGTTTCTAGACTTTTAATTTTTACATGAACAATGTTTATACGAAAAGCTGCTTTATTAGATTTTAATACCCTATTTGCAGCTTCCTTTACGTAGATTAGATACACTGTTTGCACAGTGTGTAGATCCACACATGAGGAAACGGCGTAACAACATACAGCTTCGATTAAAAAAAAAAGTCTTTGCTAACCTTACAGAGCGAAGAGGGGGCGCTACGGTAGTCTGATCTTCTTATTGTTTGTCCTTCTTGACCTTCGAAATAAGAGGAAGGTCATTGTCAACATAACATTTGCTACGGTATTGGCGGAGAGTGCCTTATACTTCGACACCATTCACCGATCACAATGAAAGCTGGCAGACATACGAAAGTTTTAATAGACAGAGGAGGAGATGAGAGGAGAGTGAGACACACCGAGGAGATAGAGGAGACCAACAGAGAGAGGTAGCGTCTGGCTGCTTGCGGCAACTGCTGGAACACCAAACAGCCACACTCCAAGTGGCCTGAGGCGCTGCTGGAACACAATTTCAGCGTTGCGCATGCGCGTCAGTCAGACTGGCAGCTGCTGGAACGAACCTATAGTTACTCTGTGACGATGCGCAGAGACAAGTTTTCGTCCGAAGCGCTCCACACACACACGCCCGAGGGAGTCCACTTCCGCCTGCCGACCAGTGCACATCGAGTGAGCGCACCACTATAAACGGCGGGGTAGCAAAGGCTCGAAGCGCTATACCTGCAGGAAGAGTTCTGCACAAGAGATTGTTTTCAGTGTTATTAAATTTATCTCGCAAGAGGCAAAAGAGGGGATAATAATCCTATTGAAAGTGTCCTTGAAAGAGTGAAGGCTGCTATTGGTGTTTCACTTCCGAAAAAAAAAAAAAAAAAAAAAAAGAAAGAGAGAGAGAGAGAGAGAGAGAGAGAGAGAGAGAGAGAGAGAGAGAGATTAGTTGCCGATAGTTCTAGTTCTGAATCTTTCTCTACTCCAGGAAAAAGCGCAATATGGAGAAAAAGGTTTTAGATTTAGATGATTTTCATGAACAAGTTGTACACTTGACAAACAAACAGCACCCCAGAATAAAGTAACTTTTTCTCATAATAAGGGAAAAAGATATCTTTAAAGGAAAGTATTTCTTCATTACGGTACCTAATTCAATTTTTAGACTTCAGATACATTAGTTTTTTTTAATGTCAATGTAATACTTGCATGCTTTATTTTTCCTGCGATCACACGAGGTGGCACAAAAAACGGGTTACAAAAAAGGTGCTTTGGAACGTTTAGAAATACGCAGTATATGTGTCGATTATTCAAATACAATAAAATAGTACCGTGAAGAGAGTTGATCTCTCATATAATTATGTCGATGAAACATACATTTGCGGTTTGCATACTACGCCCAATGAGCGGTCAGATGGATCAAGTAATGGAGTAAAGGCACCACTTTCAAATGACAATGCCTGGTTATAGTAGACGCAGATAACTCATAAGGACAAGTAATTCGGAAGACTATAAAATCTAAAGGCTAAAGGAAACATTTACGTTTTCTGGTCTACAAAACTGTGCAACAGGAGAAGGTGAGCATTCCTTTTAAATTTAAACACTGTCGATAATGCAGTGACAGAAATACCATCGGTTTTATTAAAGCATTTCGTATTGTGGGTGTTTGATTTAGTATTGTTCCTAGATCTATCCTAGATGAGTACATTAAATTGAAGAGTAATGTAATTTTTTTCTATTTGCAAGTTAAACAGATCACACCATTCTTCCTGCATGCACACCAGTAATACTAACGAATCAGTCAATATCCTGTATAGCAAATGTTACATAACTAACGCTTTAAGTAACATGTATTTCGTAGTAAGATAGGTATCTACATCTTCGTCCATACTCCGCAAGCCACCCGACGGTATGTGGCGGAGGGTACCTTGAGTACCACTATCGGTTCTCCCTCCTATTCCAGTCACGTACTGTTCGCGGAAAGAAAGATTGTCGGCATGCCTCTGTATGGGCTCTAATATTTCTGATTTTATCCTCATGATCTCTTCGCGAGATATACGTAGGAGGGAGCAATAGAATCCTCGGTAAAGGTATGTTCTCGAAACTTCGACAAAAGTCCGTACAGAGCGACAGAGCGTCTCTCCTGCAGAGTCTTCCACTGGAGTTTATCGATCATCTCTGTAACGCTTTCTCGATTACCAAATGATCCTGCAACGAAGCGCGCTGCTCTCCGTTGGATCTTCTCTACTTCCTCTTTCAACTCCACTTGGTACGGATCCCAAACCGGTGAGCAGCATTCAAGCAGTGGGCGAACAAGTGTACTGTAACCCACTTCTTTTGTTTTAGGACTGCATTTCCTTAGTATTCTTCCAATGAATCTAAGTCTGGCATCTGCTTTACCGGCGATTGATTTTATATTATTGTTCCATTTTAAATCACTCCTAATGCATACTCCCAGATAATTTATGGAATTAACTGCTTCCAGTTGCTGGCCTGCTATTGTGTAGCTAAATGATAAACGATCTGTCTTCCTATGTATTCGCAACACATAACACTTGTCTACATTGAGATTCAATTGGCATTCTCTGCACCATGTGTCGATTCGATGCAGATCCTCCTGCATTTCAATACAATTGTCCATTGTTACTACCTCTCTATATAATACAGCATCATCCGCAAATAGCCTCAGTGAACTTCCGATGTTATCCACAAGGTCATTTATATATAGTGTGAACAGCAACGGACCCACAACACTTCAATGTGGCACATCTGACATCACTCTTACTTCGGAAGATTTCTCTCCGTTGAGAATGACATGCTGCATTCTGTTGTCTAGGAACTCCTCAATCCACTCACACAATTGGTCTAACAGACCATAATGCCCTTACTTTGTTCATTAAACGACTGTGGGAACTCTATCAAACACCTTGCGGAAGTCGAGAAGCACAGCACCTTCCTGAGAACCCGTGTCTATGGCCCTCTGAGTCTTGTGGACGAATAGCGCGAGCTGGTTTTCACACGGTCGCTAATTTCTACAGAGCAGATTTCTACTCTCCAGAATGTCATTATAGTGGAACATAATACATGTTCCAAAATTCTACAACTGACCGACGTTAGAGATATCCTCCTTGGAAACGGGGATGACCTGCGCCGTTTTCCAATCTTTTGGAACGCTACGCTCTTCTAGAGACCTACGGTACACCACTGCAAGAAAGGGGGTGGGGGTGGGGGGGGGCAAGTCCCTTCGCGTACTCTGTGTAAAATCGAACTGGTATCTAATCAGGTCCTGCGCCCTTTCCTCTTTTGAGCGATTTTAATTGTTTTTCTATCCCTCTGTCAATTATTTCGATATCTGCCGTTTTGTAATCTGTGCGGCAATCTAGAGAAGGAACTACAGTGAAATCTTCCTCTGTGGAACAGCTTTGGAAAAAGACATTTAGTAATTCAGCCTTTAGAGTGTCATCCTCTGTTTCAATACCTATTCTCGTCACAGAGTGTCTGGACGTTTTGTTTTGATCCACCTACCGCTTTGACATAAGACTAAAATTTCTTAGGATTATCAGCCAAGTCAGTACATAGAACTTTACTTTCGAATTCGTTGAACGCCTCTCGCATAGCCCTCCTCAAGCTACATTTCGCTTTGTGCAATTTTTGTTTGTCTAAAGGCTTTCAAAAATGTTCAAATGTTTGTAGAGCTTATGGGACTTAACTACGGGTTCATCAGTCCCTAAACTTACAAACTACTTACAAACTAACTAACACTAAGGACGGCACAAATATCCATGCCCGAGGGGGGATTCGAAACCCCGACCCTAGTGGCCATGCAGACGTGACTGGAGCGCCTCAGTCCCCTCGGCCACCGCGGCCGGCCTAAAGGCTTTGGCTCTATTTGTTTGCAGTGAAGTTCCCTTTGCTTCCATATCATTTTTCTAATTCGGTTGTTGTACCACGGTGGCTCCTTTCCATCTCTTACGGTCTCGGTTGGTACATACTCATCTAATGCATATTGTACGATAGCTTTGAATTTTGACCACTGTTCCTCAACACTATCTGTACTTGAGATAAAACTGCTGTGTTGAGCCGTCAGCTCTGAAATCCGCGTTTTGTCACTTTTTCAGAACAGAGAAATCTTCCTATATTTTTTAATATCTCTATTTACGGATGAAGTTATCAATTCTGTAAGCGCTTTATAAACGCTGATTCCCTGTTCTGCTGTTTCGAATAGTTCTGGTTTGTTTGTCACCACAAGGTCTAATATGTTGTTACCACGAGTCGGTTCTCTGTTTAACTGCTCGAGGTAGTTTTTCAGATAATGTACTTAAAACAATTTAACTGGATTCTTTGGCCTTGCCACCTGTCATAAACGTGTGAGTCTCCCGGTCTATATCCGGTAAATTAAAATCTCCTCCCAAAACTATAACATGATCGGGAAATGTACTCGAAATATTTTCCAAATTTTCATTCAGGTGTTCTGCCACAACAGCTGCTGAGCCAGGAGGCCTATCGAAACATCCAATTACCATGTTCGAGCCTGCCTTACTCGTGACTTTCACCCATATTATTTAACATTTCGGATCTCCGTCGATTTCCTTCGATACTAGTGCACTTTTTATCGCTATAAACACGCCTATCTCTGCGGTATACATTCCAGTGTGATTTTTGAATATCACTACTGTTTACATCTGGTTTCAGTCAACTTTCTGTCCCTAGTACTATGTGGGCTTATTAATGAGAGCAGTTCTGGGACGTTTCTATAGACGCCCATGCAGTTACTAATACTACATTGATCTTTTCATCCCCTGTTGTGTTTGCCTACTGCTACCTTGTCATGGCTCTGGAGGTGTCTTGTCGGGCCTAGGAAGGGTAATTTTATAAAATGATAAAAATAATGAAATATTAACAACATTAAGTATTTAAAAGAAGGTATTTTTGATGGTATGGTTAGGTACAGATGAGAGAATTTATTTGGCAGGTGGGCTTCAGTTTAGAACGACGCTTCTCTTGCCCTCCTCACTGCTCTGGCCGCTTCCCCCACCACTAACGCTCTCCCCAGCCGTCTGCACATTGTGACGATACTGCTGGCCCTCTCATCTCAATGTTATAGTGCGATACCGTCTGCCTGGTCCTCCCATCTCAATGTTACCGTACAATACCGTCTGCGTTGGATCCGGAATCGTGTGGTTCAATAGTGATATATTTTGCGTGTGAAGTTACAAACGAAATAGCCAGCCTAGGAATCAGTGTAGGACAGTGACTCGGTGATACTGTGATCAAAACAAGTGATTTATTTCATTAATTAAGAGATTTGTATAAGACGTTTCCAGACTGTTCTATAAACAATAATTTTGTCATTGTACATTATTTTAATAAATAGACGAAGGGTACAAACTTATGTAAAACATAAAGTCATGAAAATTAATAGCATTGTATATAGGTTAGGCTCATAAACAAGTCGTATTGACCAGATAATAGTATTACTTAATTTAATAGTCAAGATTTAAATATTATAATTCTTTGTATATATTGACTGACATGAGATTTTGAACCTATTTTCAGATTTGCGAAGATATTCGATAGTTCAATATATATTAGGAACATGTATGATGTACTCATTAACAAATTAATTTACATTTTACATCGCACTTTGTTGTCAAACAGAGAGTACCGCGATTAAGACTTGATAAGTAGTGTGTCATTTAAAATTATTGTATGTATTGTTTTCATTTTATATTGTGATTATTTTTGTGTAAATGAAATGTTTTCTTTGTGTGTTTGTTAATTGTAAATTAGTGTATTCAATTGTTATGAACAATGCATAATGTAAGGTCATTATTGCCGATCTTATATATTTGCCTCGCCGCCTTGCGTGGGGGAGTTCGAGTTTTGTCATTTGTCGAGTGCTCTGGAAGCCATGTCAGTCTGTTGTTTTAAAAATGGAATTACTACCAGCTAAATTCTGATACGTTATGAAATGAATTTGTAAATGTTTTGGTGGAGAAGAAGTTTGATTCAAATTAAAGAAGAAGTGAAAAATTGTACCTACGAGTTTTTATTTCTACCACGACGTCCCAGGAGAATAATGTTGCAGCGAGCAGAACGCCCATACATCGGAATGTTGAAAAGATGAGTGTCTCGTTTGGAAGTGGTAGAATGAACTGTAAATTACTTAAAATATATTAAAACGTTTTAACATCTACCGGCCAATTTATCCGGTGTCTACTCTAGTGATACTCCAACACCACTTAGAGACCAGGCCTCACAACATAGGCGAGCGGTCTAAATCGTCTCGCTGCGGAGCGCGCGGTTGCTCCCTGTAGAGGTTCGAGTCCTCCCTGGGGCATGGGTGTGTGTGTTGTCCTTAGGTTAGTTTACCTAGGTTTAAGTAGTTTGTAAGCTACGGACTGATGACCACGCAGTTTGGTCCGATAGATCTACAAACATTTGAACATTTGCCTCATAACAGCCCTTGCCACATCACACCGATCAGGCCGCAGTTGCAAGGTGAATAAGTGGCCACTGGGGCACAGCCCACTGCCCGTTAGCGGGCAGCCAGTAAGCTGAAGGTCACGGCCTGGTAAGTGTGATGTGGAAAGGGCTGTTGTGAGGCCTGGTCTCTAAAGCCTCGTTTACACTGGGGCAACATCTTGCAACAATGTGGCATGCTACGTAAATGTGGCATGCGTCGCCTTGTAGCATGCTACAAAAAGGCAACATGTTACAGCGTGTGTTGCATGCGGCAGTTTAATTTATACCAAAGCAACAGAATTCGTGCCACGTGGAGTCGGTCTTGTTGGAGAGTGGGTACTCCCGCGACTGCAGCAGCGACTTACTTGGTCATTGTACATGCAGGTGCAGCCAACAATGGAAACGAAAATCAATGGAAAGGGAAACGGTGGTGGAAGAGGGAAAATATTTAAAGAAAGGCCCATGGAATAGTATACTAGGAAATCTAACAGCAGATGATGGTACCTTATTTAGTAACTTTACGAGAATGTCGAACGAGGACTTTGATTATTTACTGCAGTTAATTGCACCTCTTATTTTAAAAAAATACCATTTTCCAAGATAGTATTTCTCCAAGAATTCGACTGGCTGTCACATTAAGATTTCTAGCCACAGGTGATTCATACAGTCACTTATGAACTTATTCAAAGTTTCATATTCTGCTATTTCCTTCATACTGCCACAAGTGTGTGAAGCTCTTTCATCAGTGTTGAAGAATTACATAAAGGTAAGTAGGCAACATACAATACTGTCTTTTTATATAATTTTTAATTTCACATGAATAAAAGTCCACACTATAAATAGTCGTCACAAAACATTCCTTTTAACTCGAAAAAAATTTTGCTTTCACTTTCAGTTATTTAGAATTCTGCCAAGAAAGATACCAATAGTGTCGTACCATTACTACAATGTATATTATTTAAATAAATAGAATTCTATGAATGAACTCAGACTTTTTGGTGATTTTGTTCCTACAAACGTATTTTATCGTTTGCTGTAGTATAATGAGTTTTGAAACTACTGTTACTCAATTTTATATTTATTCGGATCGGTTTGTTAGAAGATGCTGTTTGTAGCCTATTACTACAAAAATGTAACAAATTCGGAGTCTGTATGAACACAGGAAAATTGACTAATGTACAAATATACTTATTCATAATTTTATGGCCATTGATTATTATTATACTACAGTACTCAGTTACAAAATATGTATGGTTATTGAAATATCGAGGTACTTACAATTGAGCTGTCCATTATGGCACGTGGTTCCGTCATGTCGAGAATGAATTTTAATGATTCATATGCGAACCATATCCGTTCCCTATCAGGTGCTGAGCGGCTTTTCTTATTCATCATACGTGTGTGCTCGTGATGAAATGCACTTCTCAGATTTTTTACCTTTTTCTTTACAGTGACCTCGTCAATTTCATATATTGAATCGAGTTTCCGTGACACGTCTCTTTTTAGTATGTTATTTTTATAATTGCTGTCAAGTTAAACACATTCATAGCACTTCTGATTGTCTGTAACCTCAATGAACACTAAATACGTCTCGTTGGACCACTCCCTGTTTTTGAATTACGCACTGCCGCACAGATACTGTCGCACACGAACCCACTCAGCTCGGGAGCTGACTGCGGCACACCGCGGCATGTCGAATACTGTCGCCTGTGTCGCGTGACTCATGCGACGACGTGCGGCACTGTCGCATGCCACAATGTTGCAAGAAGTTGCCCCAGTGTAAACGCGGCTTAAGTGGTGTTGGTCCCTGACGTTATCTCCTCTTACGCTCACCATTCGGATTCCACATAAAGTCTAACAATATTAGGGCATATGTGGTGAAGATATGAAGCGTACTCCATTGTCTTCTAGAAACTCTCACAGTGTGAATCATGTAAGACTTCCACCACAAATAATTCGGAAATGGAAAGTGCTATGTACTAATACACAATTTTCATACTGTTAGCCAATAGGCAGATTTTACTAATACATAGAAAATGTATTTTTATCTGAACACACATATTTTTAAACGGAACAAAGCCTATTGTCGCGAACGAAGTAAAATAGGGTAAATTAGAATGTCAGTTGAGTCTGCTGCACGACACTAGTGCAAGTGTTTACGAGATATCGTATTCCATAACAATAAAAACCGTCTAGATAATATATATATATATATATATATATATATATATATATATATATATATATATATATATATCAATTTTTACATTTAATATTCTACCTTGACTATCATGTAAAAAGAAGAAAGGCACAAATTGCAATTTTAAAAATAGTTTCATTTTTAATAAGTTGTGTTGAATTAATTAAAATCATTTACTACTTTCATTGACTTCAAATGCGGTAGTACAAAAATAATTTTTAATTTTGTACATCTTTTAATGGAGCTATAAAGAAAAGCAATCTGGAAACCATCAGTTTCTTTGGTATTAAATATTTATCAATTTGGTAAAAAATAATGGTTATAAAAACAGAATTTGATATTCTAATTATTCACAAATAATAAGCTAAACCTAGCGCATTGTAAAATAAAATTCTTTTAAAAATGCAATAAAATGTGGTGTTCTTGTTGTGGTCTTCAGTCCAGAGACTGGATTGCAGCTCTCCATCATACTCTATCCCGAGCAAGCCTCTTCATCTCCTCATAAGAATGGCAACCCACATCCGTTTGAATTTACTTACTGTATTCATTCCTTGGTCTTCCTTGCGGTTTTTACCCCAAATACTTCCTCCAATGCTAAATTCACTATTCCTTCAGGTCTAAGAACGTGCCCTATCAATCAATCCCTTCTTTTAGTCAAGGTATGCCAGAAATTTCTTTCCTCCCCAATTCTGTTCAGTACCTCCTCATTAGTTACGCGATCCACCCACCTAATCTTCAGCATTCTTCTGCAGCACCATATTTCAAAAGCCTCTATCCTCTTCCTTTCCGCACCGTTATCGCCCAATATTCACTCCCATACAGGGCAACACTCCACACAAATGCCTTCAGAAACGACTTCCTTACGTTTAAATTAATATTCGATGTTAACAAATTTCTCTTGTTCAAAAACGCTTTTCTCCCCATTGCCATTCTGCATTTTATATCCTCTGTACTGCTACCATCATGTGTTATATTACTGCCCAATTAACAAAACTCGTCTACCACCTTTATTATTTCGTTACCTAATCTAATTCCTTGACGTGATTTGTGTACACTGCACTCCATTACGCTAGTTTTGCTCTTGTTAATGTTCATCGTATACACACCTTTCAGCACACTGTCCATTCCGTTCAACTGCTCTTCCAGGTCCGCTGCTGTCTCTGACAGAATTACAATGTCATCGGCAAAACGCAATGTTTTTATTTCTTCACACTGAACTTTAATTCCTTCCTCAAATTTCTCCTTGCTTTCCTTCAACTGTAACAACCGCTGTCTGGTTTTTGTACAAGTTGTAAACAACCTCCCGTTCCCTATATTTTACTCCTTCTTGCTTCAAAATTTGAAATAGTGCATTCCAATCAACATTGTCAAAAGCTTTCTCCAAATCTACAAAAGCTAGAAATGTAGGTTTGCCTTTCCTTAATCTATCTTCTAAGATAAGCCCTAAAGTGAGTATTGCCTCCCGTGCTCTTCTGAATCCAAACTGATCTTCCGCGACGTCGGCTACTGCCAGCTTCTACATCCTATAAATAATTCGTGTTAGTATTTGGCAACTATGACTTATTAAACTGATGCCTGCACCTGTTTTCTATGGAATGGGGATTATTACATTATTTCTTAAAGACTGAGGGCATTTCGCTTGTCTCATACATCTTACCCACCAAGTTAAATAGTTTTTCCACGGCAGGTTTACCCGAGACTTCAGTAGCTCCGAAGGAATGTGATCTACTCCAGGGGCCTTTTTTAGTCTTAACGTCTTTCAGTGGTCTGTCAAATTCTTCTCTCACTATAGTATATCCTATTTCATCTTCATCTACATCCTCTTTCCTTCCTACAATATTGTCTCTAAGTTTATTTCCTTTGTCGAGCTCCTCTATGTACTCTTTCCACCTTTCAGCTTTTTTCCTTCTTTGGCATTAACTGGTTTTCTATCTAAGTTATTGATATTCATAGAGCTGTTTTTCTTGTCTCCAAATGTTTCTTTTGTTTTCCTGTTGTCGGTGTCTATTTTTCCTCTATTTATACATTCTTCTACAGACTTGCATTTGACTTCTAGCCACTCCTGCTTAGCCATTTTTGCATTTCCTGTCAATTTCATTTCTTAGTCAACTGGACTCCATTTTGCCTGTTTCATTTACTGCTTTCTACATTATAACCTTTCATCGATTAAATTCTGTATTTGCAAGGACTTTTTGTAGGTCTTGCCTTCCCACCTATTTCGCCCTACGCTGCCCTCACTAATTCATCTCACAAAGCTACCCATTCTTATTTTACTGTTTTATCCGCCGCCGCTCCCTGCCCCCCTTTTCTGCCAATTGTTACGTAAAGCTCCCTTTGAAACTCTCTAGAACTTAAGGTTCCTTCAATTTATCCAGGTCCCATTGCCTTATTCTCCTACCTTTTTGCAGTTTTTTTCAGTTCATGACCAATAAGTTATGGTCAGAGTCTGTATCTGCCCCTGGGTATGTCTTACAGTTTAAAACCTGGTTCCGAAATGTATGTCTTATCTTTATGAAATCTATTTGGTACCTTCCGATGTCTTCTGGTCTCTTCCACATACACAACCTTCTTTTGTGATTCTTAAACTAGGTGTTTGTTAAGATTAAATTATGTTCCGTGCAAAATTCTACCAGGCGGTTTTCTATTTCATTCCGTTTCCCCAGTCGATATTCACCTACTATTTTTCCTTCCCGTCCGTTTCCTACTACCGATTTCCAATCTCCCATCACAATTAAGTTTTCCTCTTCGTTAATTGTCCGAATAAGTTCCTTTACCTTAATTTCTTCGATCTCATCATCGGCAGAGCTAGTTGCCATATAAACCTGTACTACTGTTGTCGGTGTTGGCTTCGTATCTATCTTGACAATGATAACGCGATCACTGCGCTGCTCATAGAAGTTTACCAGCATTCCTATTTTCTTATTCATTATGAGACCTATTCCTGTAATACCCCCAACTGATTTTGTATTTATAATCCTGTATTCAACTGACCAGAAATCTTGTTCCTCTTTCCACCGAACTTCACTAATCCCCACTATATCTAACTTCAACCTATCCATTTCCCTTTTTAAATTTTCTAGCTTCCCTACCCGATTAAGGGATTTAACATTCTACGCTTCAAATTCGTAGAATGCCAGTATTGACTTTCCTGATGACATCCTCCTGAGTAGTTCCCGCCCGGAGATCCGAATGGGGGACTGTTTTACCTTCTGAATATTTTACCCGAGAGGATGCCATCATCATATGTTCATACAGTAGAGCTGCATGTCCTCGGGAAAAGTAACGGCTGTAGTTTCCCCTTGCTTTCAGCCGTTCGCAGTAACTGTGTGGCAAAGCCACATTAGCTGATGTTACAAGGCCAGCTCAGTCAATCATCCAGACTGTTGCCCCTGTAACTACTGAAAAGGCTGCTGCCCCTCTTCAGGAACCACACGTTTGTCTGGCCTCTTCACAGATACCCCTCCGCTGTGGTTGCACCTACGGTACGGCTATCTGTATCGTTGAGGCACGCAAGCCACCCCACCTCGCCAGTGTCTGTGGTTCATGGGGTGGTATCCTATACTAAATAATGTATAACACAAAATAATTCCGTATTTAATTTTAAATATCTTGGTAGGCGGTGCCATCTTGTAGGATTGTCGGGAACTTGCTTTTAGAGGCAGGTCGCTTTCCACAGCACCTACTCCGCCGGACCACCAGAAGCGAGGCGAGGTGTAGTGTCCACGTGGCTCAATTGACCGCAGGGTTTGCGCAGTCCATATACGTCACTCTAGAAATTCTTGCAAGATTAAAAAAACAGGTGGAAATTCGTTTTGCTCCTTCAAAATTTCATATGGAGTCTTCTGTGTAAAAATCTCAATGTCCAAAATGTTTAGTGGCCGAGGGGACTAAGGCGCTCCATTCACGGTCTGCACGGCCACTACGGTCGGGGGTTCGAACCCCCCCCCCCTCGGCATGGATATTTGTGCCGTCCTAGTTCGTAAGTAGTTCATAAGTAGTTTGTAAGTTTAGGGACTGATGACCCCGTAGTTAAGTCCCATAGACTATACAAACATTTGAACAAAATGTTTAAAGCATGTTCTTTTGGAGCTTTATGTACGTTTTTCAAGTCAGTTATTTGCCCTAATTTGTGCTTTCTTTTTTGCAAGTGCTCTGTTAATGCACTGTCAGCAAAAAAACATTTATATATGCGTAATTTTTATACAAGACCGCAGCTGACACACTTACTAGGAAGATATTTTATTATTGACACTGAACTTTACTTTGCCAGTTCAGGTAGAACCTTTTAAAAACTTCATTTTTTGTATTTAAAACTGTAATTCGACTGTACAGCGAACACTTGTTCCTGTCATCTTAAAGATCTGATGACGGCAGATGCCGAAGCGCCGTAATCAAATATTTTTTTAGATCTACACAGTTTTTACTCTTAATGGAAATATGAGGATCGCAGACTTTCAGGAAATTCATTTCCTTTATACAAAAGATATCGTATTGTCAAAAGTTTCCGCAGCTTGTGCAACACCTGTGGTAGGGAATACTGAAGAACAAATTCGTACTCTAGTAATGTAGATTCTGACTAGAATCAGTCAACCATCACAGATTGTGTTCAAAATGACCACTAGCGGTAATCACTTTTACGGTCTGGTATGGAAAAACTGCTGCACAAGTGTTATCCAGTCGTCCGAGGAAGCTGCGCTAATACGTCGTTGCATATCATCGGGTGCAGTCGGTATGTCTTTGAAGGCAGCGTCCGGGGAACGGACAGGCCAATACAGTACAACGATTTGGTAACAATTCTTGAAAACGTGCTGTACTAATCCGTGCACTATGGGCTGGCCAGCCAGCCATCATGTTGGTACCACAGGTTCCTCTTAGGCTGCAGAACTGTAGAAGTTCTGTTACGAAGCTGCGATACTTGTGCGCGTTCAGTGTTTCCTGTTCTTGACAAAAATCAGTCCATATTGTTTTATGAAATGTGCGGAGTGCGGAAAGTGATAAATCTGAGGGGGGGGGGCGGCATGTCCAAATCTTCTTTGCTACTAATAAATCTTAATACTGTGGAAAAAGTCCATATTTAATTTAAAACAATATATGGCAATTTGTTTTGGCATGCCTTGTCATTACTGTTACTTCTGAATTTTAACTACAGTTAGAGTATTTTTTCATGCAGTGAACGCTTTCACGACCGGCTGAAATAATTGCTGTTGAATCTTCCGGGTTACGTGGTCGTGGCCGATGAAACGTATCTGCTCCTGACGTTTCGTCCAGAGCTGCGCTGGACATCCTCAGAGGTGCTACTGGTAGCGGTGAGTCTTGCCGACTGACGAGTCGGACGTCGGAGAGCGGTATAAATACTATCCAAAAGGGGGCGTGGTCAAGTGTTCACGTGCGCAGCAGAGATAAGCCTTGTCAAAGATAAAACATAACTTTCGATAGTCGATGGTCATAGATAAAAGCGTAACTATCTGCTCTGAAGAGTCACAGTCCATATGTCATTAAGTTTCATTGCTTCTTCCTCTCTATTAAAATTATCCCCATGTTTGTATATTTCGATTGCTTCTCTGTACAGTCGTGGATAATAGTTCGTCGTAGTAGATAAAATTTCCGTTTCGGAAAACTTCGCTTCATGATTTCCAGATTGGAAAACATGTTCAGCTACAGCTAATTTCTCAATTCTACATAGTCGGCAAAGACTTTTGTGTTCTCTCAGTATTGTATTCACACTCCTTTTTGTAGTACAAATATACACTGTTCCGCAAGAACACGGAATTTTGTACATCCCACTGGATGATAGAGGAGGGCGTTTGTCCTTTACAGATCGGAGAGCCTAACTTATCTTTTTTGTTGGTTTAAAAACCAGTCTGATATCGTGTTTACGTAAAATCTTTCCTATCTGATCCGTAACTGTTTTAATGAAGGGGAGAGAAACGGTGTTCTTCCATCGTTGTGTTTCGTTGCTGTCCTTTTGTTTACCTTTCCTTGGCCGCAGAACCCTAGTTACTTCTTTCCGTGTATATCCATTTTTCTCAAAATCCTGCATCATATGTTGTAACTCGGCATCTAGGTGTTATGGTGTACAAATTCGTTTAGCTCTATCAATAAGACTTTTAATGAGCCCTCTCTTTTGCTGAGGATGATGGTTGGAATCGTTGTGCAAGTATCTGTTCGTATGCGTGACTTTCCGGAAAACCTTATGCTTCAAACTTCCATCCGTCCGTCGCATAACTGAAACATCCAAGAAAGATATTTCATTGTCATTTTCCATCTCCATAGTGAATTGGATCTTTGGCTTTACACTATTCAGATAATTAAATAAGTCTTCCAATGCTTTGTTACCGTGTGACCAAACGACAAATGTGTCATCCACATATCGAAACCAACGATTCGGTTTCCTATTTACTTTTTCCGGCAAACTCTTCCAGCTGACTCTTCGAATCTTTCCATGTAAAAATTAGCGATTGCAGGACCTAACGGGTTACCCATTGCGACACCGTCAACTTGCTCATAAAACTCATCATCCCATTGGAACTGACTCGAAGTAAGGCAGTGTCGAAAAAGAGCGGTCAAATCTCCTGGGAAAATATCCGTTATATAAACCATAACTTCGTTGATAGGAATCATAGTGAACAACGACACTATATCAAAACTTACAAGAATGTCTCCAGGAGCCAGGATTAGTTTTTCAATTTTCTCAATAAAATGACGTGAGTCTCTTATATAAGAATCGGTCTTACCAATGTATGGTTGTAGACGAGTTGCCAGATAGCCGGCCGCGGTGGCCGAGGTGACTGAGGCGCTCCAGTCACGGTCTGCACGGCCACTACGGTCGGGGGTTCGAATCCCCCCTCGGGCATGGATATTTGTGCCGTCCTTAGTCTTAGCTAGTTCATAAGTAGTTTGTAAGCTTAGGGACTGATGACCCCGTAGTTAAGTCCCATATGTTCTACAAACATTTGATTTTGTTGCCAGATACCTTGCTACTTCGTATGTTGGTGATTTGATAGCACTGACGATCGGTCTCAGAGGAAAATCAGTTTTGTGTATCTTGGGTAGCCCATAAAGTCTGGGACACATTGCTTCAGATTTCAATAGGGCTTTCTTATCCTCTTTCTGAATCGAAGTGGATGACTTTATAAGTGAGTTTGTTTTCTTCAGTACGCTGGCTGTAGGGTCTTTCTTCAGTTTTTTGTAGTGTCCTGAGGTTAAATGGATCAAAATTTTGCTACGATAATCCTCCTTATTTAAAACAACAGTAGCGATGCCCTTGTCAGCGGGAAGAACTACTATCTCTTCATCTGTATTTAAATCCTTTAGAGCCTTTCTCTCTCCTTTCGTGAAATTACTGTTCAAAGGTTTACTGTGGCACAGAACTCTAGTGGTTTCGATTCGAATTACATTTGCAGTTTCTTTGGGGAGGGTTCGAATCCCTGATCAACGCTTGCAATAATTTCCTCAACTGGTATTTTCGTAGGTGCTATGGCGTAGTTTCCTCCCTTTGCAAGGACAGAAATCTCATCTTGAGATAATGCTCTTGCTGACTTATTAACAACAGTGCTGGCCATCACAATATTGTTACTACATTGTACCTTAGATTGTAATTTTTCGAAACTTCTTATGCCTGTTAGTAGTTGCTTCTTCGACCACGACCACATAACCCGGAAGATTCAACAGAGTATTTTTTGCCTGTGTGTGCGCCTATTCATTACCAATTGACGCCATTCCTCTGATTCAGACACCCTACATAGTCAGACGACCATTATTTTCTGACTAATGTGTGTAACGTGTTACCATTACTTCTGATGACAGGTTTATATAACTCTGTGACACCATAATTAAATTTTTATGCCTATTTTATGAATTTTAATTTTCTGGTAATATTTATATGACATAATTTATCGATTTAGTTTGATGTGCATCTGTAAACTTATTATCTTTAGATATAAGAGTCACGCTATTGAAAATTTTAATAATCAGTTTCATAAACTATAAATAGTGCTATTAGCCTGTTATGGTCCTGTGCCATTAACCTATGCAGGTTCCATTCCTTATTTAAAAATGAAATACTTCCGAGTGAACCACTGAAATAATAATATTTTTCATTTTATAAAGTGCAAGAAGTTGTAGTAATTTTTATTACAAAATCGTATAGTTGACATTAACGTAAAGTGTAGGCTAATGTTCAATTTTATCTCCACTAATCACAAACTTTTTTGATCAGCGTTGAATCCTTCTTTGTTAACTTTAATCAAGCTTCATGATTGCAACAAGAAAGTGTATACTTGTTTGAATTAATTGAAAGACTGCATATCAGATTCAGGTACCTCATTTTCAAAGTGTGTTTGTTCTTAAAATAAAAACTTCCAATACTGAAAGATTATTATTATGCAAGTAAGTCAATGAACAGAAGAATTTATATTTGTAGTTAAAGGAAAAGTGAAAATACCAGTGCTTAACTTATGTTTAGACTAGGCTTCTTAAAAGATTTTCTGTTTCAGTAATTTTACAAAATTAATGCGAATAGTAAAGTTGCTGCAATTAATTCACTATGTTTTGGGCTAGGCCTAAATGAAATATCTATCAATATAATTTTGATTCCAAAGAGTAATCTCATTATTTACAACTTTAATAAGATGTTGTAAACTAAGATCCCATAGTAAATAGACCAATGATGCTTCTGTTTTGTTCAATAACTTCATTCAAGTGTAGGATGCTGTGATGTCTGACACCGCCAAAAGTGATAGTTTCAAGTAGTGTTGTTTTTAAAGTCTGTTTTATCAGTGCGATTTATTAGTTTACTAAAGAAACAATTTTGTATTGCATGTTACATTCAGGTCATAAATCAAATAATTATTGTCCATAGGGACTGGTGATCGTAATACAAATAGTGCTGTTTTGCTCTTTAGGCAAAAACTATCTGAGTCCTTGTGGCTTCAACACTATCTTCTCTTCTGGTACTATACATCTTTGTGAAACGAAGGTTACCTCCGATGCTTTCCTCTATTAGGATAACACGCGGTCAAATTAAAAATCCTCTCGGAGGGGCACAATTCTGTAGGCGTAGGTTTGTAGTAGCGAGTCTGTTACAGTATGCGTAACATATTAGTTGCCAGTTGTATATTGACAGCTGTGCTGTAAGCAGCTACAAACCTTCAACAACCGACAGGAGTGTTGCACATGGCGACCTGGTGACAGGAGTGTGTTAATTGAGTAATTAACTTTTGTAGTTGTACTGTAGAATAAATGTATAAGATTAAACAACTACGTTGTCGTAAATATCACAGTCCAGAAGAACGAATAAGCAATAGCACTTGTAAGATAGGTAGGGGATTGAAACAACGGGACCATTTAACAGCGAAATATTATCTACTAGCTTAAACCCGCGGCTCCGCTCGCGTGTTGGTTGATTATGACAGATAAGCTATCTTTCAGTAGTGTGCTATGAGACTGGTTTTGAAGGAACTGAAAAATATTCCAATCAGATTGCAGAAGTCAATGTACTTACAGATTATCAGGAAAGTAAGTAGTGTAGATCAAATGACACGTAAAAATTCACTCGTTTCGAAGAATCCAAAAAGGAAATTCTACAATATTGATCCTAATAATATCACAGATCGATCACTGGATGTAATGCGCGAAACGTCAAATCAAGTTTTTAAAAGGGATATATAAAAATAAATTTCTTTTTTACTGTTTTATTTATTTATTGATTTATTCTTATATTTCCTTATTCGTATGCTTATCCTTACAGAGAAAGAGTTGAAGACATTGTAGCACGCATAGACCAAAGATATGGTTTGTGGCATCACGTTTCGCTGCATGTAACCTCCTTGCTATAGAGTCGCAAACGTCATCGCTGGCCTTCATTCCGATTTTTTTTTAAATATATAATTTGACGACTTTCAACCACCATATCTTCCACTCCTTATACCTATCGGCATGGAACAGCTATGGTGTACAACGGGAGACTTCGGACAACAATTACACACAGACCATTCGTTTGCGTTCTTCAGTTTTCGCTGCCGAGCGAAATAGTAACAAACACACACACACACACACACACACACACACACACACACACACACACGTATAATTTTATATACCCCGAAAACTTTCCATTCCAATATACTCCACCCTTTTATCATTATCAACCCTCAAGCAACAATGCAACCAATAAAATCATTTTCAAAGAGTAAATATAATTTTCAGAGAGTAATTATTGTTCGACATTTCGCGTTATATTGTTCAAATTACTAAATATATATCAGATCGCTATAAAACCGTGCCTAAAACCTTCCTCGGGTATAAATTAGTAACTGTTCAAATATTTAAGTCTCTGCGTCTTGTCGTTCGGACGTGATAAGCGTACACCGAAAATACATTCACATTAATATACGTGTAGATAAATAGATATCCGATCGCCATAAATCCGTGCCTAAAGCCTTCCCCGGGTAGACATTAGTAACTGTACAAATTTTTAGCTCTTTATGTCTTGTGGTGATAGACGCACACCGAACAGACATTCATTTATAGATATACATAGATAGATATTTCATAAGAATCTGGAAAGAAACGAGTGTAATATCAGTAACGCGGAAACAAATGAAGTGAACGCTGCGATTACTAGTAGTTGCGAAAATCAAACGCCAGATGCCACTAACTTACAGCAACAACAGCGGTCGTACACTGACCAATATATGTGCGCGGAAGAAAATACCGGACTGTTGACACCCTTGCGCATAAAAAGGGAACCATCAGATAGTGAATCAGAATACAAGGACACTCCAAGTAAAGCAGTCGTAAATTCTATTGACATAGATAACTGGTTTAAAACTATATTGGAAAACATTAATAGTCAGAACAAAAACGTTTGTGACCAAATTAAAGCCCATAGTATAGATATAAAAGCTCAGTGTATAGATATAAAGGTCAGAGTAGAGATATAAAAGCTCCGAGTAGAGATGTAAATGAAATAAAATTACGAAATTCTGAAATCAACAAAAAGATAGAAAGTGTAACGAAAGAAGTTAAGATCTTACATAAAGGGGTTGATAATCTGCAAACAGACGTAGTGACAGTAAACACAAGGGTAAATAATGTTCAAGATCGGGTCACTAATTTAGACAAAAGGTTCGAGACCAAAATTGAGAAAATACAAGAACGTGTAGAACCCTTAGTACAAAACAAGGTAGAATCAAAAATAAAACAACAAATTAATATAGATATTGAAGAAAACAATGTTCAAATTGAACAATTACGTGAAATTATTAATGACTCTGAACAAATTTTAGTAGCTCATGTGACCGATTGCAAACAGAAGTGTGAGCAAAACACGTCAAATATTCAGGGTAAAGTCTTTGAATTGGAAAATCAAATTCAAAGTAAGCCGTCTTACGTAGTTGACAGAATAAATATTAACAAAATCTTGGAAGGAGAGGAAAAGTTTGACCCATCCAAAAAGCAAGATGGATGGCATCCTCTCGACTTTTTGAAAAACTGCGAAAGGATTTTCCTGATTATTTGACAGATCAGGAGAAAATCAACCTTACTATCACTGCATTGGCAGGAGAAGCCAAGCGCTGGGGTTTAAACCTAGACACGACTAATATGTCTTTTACTGAATTTAAGGACAGATTTAAAAACGAATACTGGTCCGAAAGTAAACAACAATTATTGTGGCGTGAATTCGAACGCGCGAAAATATTTGATGGCAGACATAAAGATACCATGAAAGAGTTCTTTGAAACGTGGTACAGAAAACTTGCACATGTAAAAGACAATAGGTCAGAATCAGATTTAATATGGAAGTGCTGGCTCAAATTAGCGGAAGATTCACAAAGGTTTATGGGCAGTGCTCACAGAAATTTTGAATCTTTCTTAGAACGGGTCGAAGACGAAGACCAGTGGCGTGAAGCGAGAGGCTCACGCACAAATAATTACGGCTCTCGCAACCAGCAGAATGAGGAACGGCGTCAGGAAAACAGATATCAATTCAATGTGGCTCAACGGGGAAGAGGAATTAATCGCGGCAGGGGAAGAGGTCGCGGATGGCAAACGAATAATAATGATTCGGAAAACTAAATGCCGCGAAAGTTGAGGGTCGAACGTACGCGGATAAACAATGCAGACCCAAATTCAGAAAACGCAAGTGCGAACGAAATCTATGTAACAGCGGCCGCAATGCGGTATACGCCAAGCCGATAGCAGATGTAAGCAGAGCATATTTTAAGGGATTTTCACTGGGCACATTGGAAGGATGATCCGAGGGTTCCGGGAGCCCTCCCCCGGAAAAAATTCAAAATATTGATGCCTAAAACCGTATTTTGAAGGCTTTCTTATTAAAATCAAAGATGCTTAATTTTTCATTAATATATGTTTTTCATATATGTTTTTAATGATAAATAAAATGTTTGTAGAACAATACTAAATTTGGATTGCTTACCACCTCGTGTACTTTCGGTTTTTATTTTGCGTCAGAAGACCGTTTTAGTCCGTTTTAACGAAAGAACACTGCGACGAGCAACATCACATCACTTCAGTGCTGCTTCTCTCTGCCCATTTAGAAATAGGACTCCTTCTGGAAAAGTAAGGAACACAAAAAGAGGAAGATTTTACTCAAAAGTAAAAGAAAAAACTGTCGAAATGTTGGCGTATCTTGCTGACCTTTTCATTGAAATTAAGTCTGAGTATTTCATTGCAAGAAAATCGGACTAATATTTTGACAGCGCAGGAACTTTATCAACGCAGGGTTCAAGTCGGAGATCTATCGATGTTTAAGCAACTGTGTGATCAATGAGTAGACGAGGAAAATAAAAGAATCGTGTTTTAAACTTCCGTTATTTAGCATCCGTCTGCAGTTATAAACCCAATTAAGCAATATTCCTCAGCTATGGATAATCAGCATGTCAACACTTTGATATTGAGACCATTTTATGTTGAAGAGGAAATTTTCAAAGATGTTTCAGCCAAAGTAGAATCCTTCTGATTTCTCGAAGATATCACATTCAAAATGTAATTTCAACATTATTACCTTGGTACATTTTGGCGAAAGTGAGAAGCCGAATATCCTGTTATAGCTGACAGAGCTCTAAGAACGTTAAGACAGTTCGGTACCACTTATAGATATCAGAGCGGCTTCTCAAAGCTACTGACAATAAAAAGTAAGACCAGAAACTGTCTCAATGTGGAACATGACCTGAGATGCGCCTTACGAAAAACAAAACCAAACATTAGAAAGATTGCGACTGGTAAACAGTACCCACCTTTTCACTGAATATAATTGTTTCATTACTGCATCGAAAGTGTAAAAGATATGTGTCTTATGCAGTGTATTATGATTAACAAAGAGTGGTAGTGTTTTCATGTATTGCTTTCTTTGATAATATTTTGATGGGTGATTTTTTTGGGGGAGGGGGGTAAAATGTGTTTCCCTAGTAGGTCTTAGGGGTAACAAGACTGAAAAGGTTGGGAACCTATGCTCTAAAAGATTTACAAGAGGTAATTTTTTAATTCCCGGTACATTTGATATGTGATTCAATAAAAATAAATTTCCGGCACTACCCATAGCGACTGGGCGACAAAATCTCAGCACTGGGCGACACAAGTGTCGCCCAGTTAACATGTTATTTTATGCCCTGGATGTAAGTATAGCAGGCGCTACGCGAACTTGCAGTAGCGTCGTTAGAACAGATGGCTCTGAGGAAGTTGCGCAATTGCACAAGCTGGAACACCTGGTCACGTGACGGGCTGGAGCGATGAACTCTTGCCGGCGTTAGCATGTGTTGCTAGACCGACAGCTGATTGTGTCTGTAAAAAGAAGTCAACGACTTCGCTACAGTTAGGCAAAGTAATGAGAGTAACAACTCGTTCGGAACAGAAATAAGCGGTAGGAAGAAGGCTTTCCCGCGCTTAGGAATGACTCTTGCAAATAATGAAATAGAGTCTAACGGCCACAATGTTGAAACGAAAGACAGCACAGTGCAGGGATCACTGTCAGCTGTAAAATGTAATAATGGGAAGGAGAAGGCGCGTTGTAGACTCGGGTGGAAAGAAAATGCAATAATGAGCATTCCTCAGAATGTTGTTGTTGTTGTGGTCTTCAGTCCGGAGACTGGTTTGATGCAGCTCCCCACAATACCCTATCCTGAGCAAGCCTCTTCATCTCCACATAAGAACGGCAACCTACATCTGTCTGAATCTGCTTACTGTATCCATCTCTTGGTCTTCCTCTGCGATTTTTACCCCACACACTTCCCTCCAATGCTAAATTCACAATTCCTTGATGTCCAAGAATGTGTCCTACCAATCTATCCCTTCTTTTAGTCAATGTATGCCAGAAATTTCTTTTCTCCCCAATTCTGTTCAGTACCTCCTCACTAGTTACGCGATCCACCCACCTAATCTTCAGCATTCTTCTGTAGCACCATATTTCAAAAGCCTCAATCCTCTTCCTGTCCGCACTGTTTATCGTCCATGTCTCACTCCCATACAAGGCAACACTCCATACAAATGCCTTCAGAAAGCACTTCCTTAGGCTTAAATCAATATTCCATGTTAACAAATTTCTCTTTTTCAAAAACGCTTTTCTACCCACTGCCATTCTGCATTTTATATCCTCTGTACTGCGACCATCATTTGTTATTTTACTGCCCAAGTAACAAAACTCATCTACCTCCTTTATTGCTTCGTTTCCCAATCTAATTCCTTCAGCATCACCTGATTTTCTTACACTGCACTCCATTACCCTAGTTTTGCTCTTGTTAATGTTAATCTTATATGCTCCTTTCAGCACACTGTCCATTCCGTTCAATTGCTCTTCCAGGTCCTTTGCTGTATCTGACAGAATTACTATGTCGTCGGCAAAACGCAATGTTTTTAATTCTTCCCCCTGACCTTAATTCCTTCACCAAATTTCTCCTTGCTTTCCTTTATGGCTTGCTCAATGTACAAATAAAACAAATGCTCTTCTGAAAGTGCCATTGACGGTTTAAGTAGCGTGTCTGTTGATGACGATATAATGAGAAAAATAGGTAAAAGGTGTGATAGTACAATATTTGAAGTAAAAGTAGATGTTCACAGAGCCGAAGACGATAGCCATTCTGATAAATATTTTAGTGAAATAAATGAAAGTGCACAAACAGTTAAAAATGCAGTAGTAAAGAAGTACACTCCAGAAACGTTCGTGACTGATCTTGAAACTGATGTTAAGAGTTATCTCGCTGAAAGTTCAGATAATGAAATTAGTAGCATAGATTTTCCTCTGAACCTTGATTTATTTGATGAAAGCGAAAGTGATGATGATTATAAAGACGTGATCCAAAAGGAGAACTACATTGAAAAAGACGTGATTTTTAGGCATGGTCGTCATACTGAGGATAGTTCAACTAGCGAAAGTAGTGATGAGGATGATTTAAGATCAATTAACACGTATTTTTGTAAGTACTGGGTCGAACCTGGATACAGTAGTGTACCCATACAACAGCTGGAGATCTTGCCAAATGAACAAACTGATGTGATTAAATGTTCCGAAAATAAGGAAATATCTGGTGATGGTAATGATGTGCTATTACCAGAATAGGGGGCAGAATTAAATATCAGTGTCGTACGGAATGACAGTATAAAATCTATCGAAGTTAGCTATGAAGGACAACAAGAAAAACTGATTATAGATATGACAAATCAATAACAGTTCCTGATGATACTATTAATCTGAAGGAACGAATTCAAGTCGAAAATAAATTCGAATTACTGAAACCAAAGAAACCACCAGATGGTGTAATTCATTGGCGGTATCTGAGCGAATATTCAGTTAGAGGGGGTAAAAGTAGTGACCAGAAGTTCTCTCCCCGTGAAATAAAAGGAGCACCCGAATTAGTAGAATTTACAACTAATAGTTTAACTTGGGAAATATTACCACAAAATAGTGACTTGTTAGAAGAGGACTGTGAATAAATTAAAGCAGCAAAAATTGTAGAGACTGTAATTCCGATTGAAATATA
Organism: Locusta migratoria; assembly: GCA_026315105.1. Classification (NCBI taxonomy): domain Eukaryota; kingdom Metazoa; phylum Arthropoda; class Insecta; order Orthoptera; family Acrididae; genus Locusta; species Locusta migratoria. The sequence goes on from CM048744.1 coordinate 671,825,216, forward strand.
CGGAATAAATATAGTTGTACTATTGGACACAGGGGCACAAATTAGTGCTATGTCTGAATCCTTTTATAAGACTATTTGTAATGAACCAGGCCTTGTAGTCATGTCTGACTGGTAGGAGTCATCGGAAAGTGCAGTAAACCCATTACTAATCAAGTTCTAATAGAGTTTACTATAAAGGTGCGGAATTTTGAACAGGAGTGTTTAATTGTACCAAACCTTAGTTCAGATCTGATTTTAGGCATTGATTGGCTTGTTAAACAAAAGGCTGTAATAGATTGTAATGACAAAATTGTCAAACTTAAACATGATACTGGAACAGTGGTAGTAAAACTGGAAGAAGTCGAAATTAAAATTAACAGTGAATCTGTATTGTCAAACCTTGAAATTGATTTGGCTGATTATAATGGCCTACAGCCATTTGAAGTTTTCGGAATAAGAAAGCTGGGAGTAGTAGAAGATGAAGTTTGTGACTTTAGTACCAGAATCGAAAATATTCCCGATATTTCTAGGGAACAAAAGGGCGAATTGCTCAGTATTTTGGAAGCAAATCGAGGTGTATTTTCTGACAAACCAGGTAGGGGAAAGGATTTCGAATACCACATGAAAGTTAGTAGTGAGGAACTGTTTTCAGTGAAACCTTACTCTGTTCCTGTTGCAAAAAAGCAGGTGGTGTCAGATGAAATAGATAGGATGCTAAAATGGGGAATTATTGAAAGAAGCGATAGTCCTTACGGAAATCCGTTAATTGTGGTAAACAAGAAAGATGGGAGTGTAAGAGTCGTTATTGATGCCCGCAGATTAAATAAAATTGTTGTCAGAGAAATTGATCGTCCTGAAAAGTTGGACGACCTTTTACAAAAATTTAGCAATATAAATTTCCTATTCAGTCTTGATTTAACTGCTGGATATTGGCATATTTGGTTGAGTAAAGAATCTCGAAAATATACTGCATTTTTACACTATGGTAAATGTTATTGGTATACTGTCGTTCCATTTGGTTTGAATACGTCAGTATCCGTATTTATTCGGGCTCTTGATCAAGTGTTAGGGTGCAAATTGTGCGCTAGGCTAACAATATATGTAGACGATATCTTAATTGCTACCCAAATTTGGAGAGAGTACTGTTGCTTACTTGATGAGGTGTTTAAAGCTTTACAAAAGGGAGGTATGACTCTTAAGTTTAAGAAGTGTGAGTTCGTGCAGAAAGAAATTAAATTTTTAGGCCATATAATATCGACAGGGGTAAGGAAAGATCCAGATAAACTACATGCTATAAAGAATTGTCCACAAGCAAAGAGTAAAAAACAACTAAAAGCCTTTTTGGGTCTCTATGGGTTCTATCGTAAGCACGTAAGTGGTCATGCATTTTATAGTCCTCATTTGTGTGGATTACTTAGAAAAAACCAGGCATATATTTGGACAAAAGAATGTGAAGTCGGTTTTAATTATCTGAAAAATGATTTATTAAGAGACAATACATTATACCATCCTGATTTAACTAAACCATTTCACATGAATTCTGATAGTAGTGACTATGGGCTTGGAGTAGAGACTTTCCAATTTGAGACTCCTGAAGGTAATATTCATAAGACCATTGGTTTTGCTAGTCGCACATTGTCAAAGTGCGAAATAAATTATCCAATATCCGAAAAAGAAGCACTTTCTATCATATGGGGAGTACAGAAGTTTTATAACTATTTATGGGGGCATAAGGTCGTTATTCACACCGACCATAAAACATTAACTTTTCTGAAAGAATGCAGGTTATTACATAAACTTTTAACTCGCTGGGCTCTTTTCCTGCAGCAGTTTGATTACGAAATTCATTACATAAAAGGTAGTGAGAACTGTGTAGCGGACGCATTGTCTCGTTTACCTGAAAATATGAAAAACATACCTAAACACGATAACGAGGATGGAAAATTCCATATAAGGTTTCTTGCAAATATTCCAGGAAAGAAAAAAATAAGACCAATTTGTAGAGATTTGAGGCGTCTTCAGAGGACAGCATTTGGAATACCATAAAAGTAAATTTAGATAGCAATAGGTATCCCCAAATAAAAAAGAATTATAAAATTTTCAAAGGTATTTTTAGAAAGAAGGAAAAAGAGGATAGTTGGAAGGTCTGTTGGCCAGAAAAATATGAAACTGAAATTATAGATTATTTTCATCTGGCATTGGGTCATTGTAGAGCAAAGAAGTGTAAAGAAAAATTAGAAGAGGTAGTAGTTATTTTGAACAATATTACCAAGAAAGTAAGCGAACGTTTAAAATCGTGCGAAATTTGTCAAAAGGTAAAAGTGACAATACAAGTAGGAGACCAATGCAAAGCATTAGGCCGAAAGACAGTCTTGAATTGTTATCTGTAGACTTGTATGGGCCTCTACCAAAGTCTACTGGCAATTTTACCAGTATTCTGGTAATTTTGAACGTATTCTCAAAATTCGTAAAAGTATCCCCTTAGGAAAGCTACAGCAAATGCAATATTTGCTAAAATGGATTATTTTGCAACCATTGGAAAACCGAAATCGGTACTTTCAGAAAATGGTCTACAATTTATTTCCAAAATTTGGAAAGGTGTTATGAATCAGAATGGAGTAGAATTTAAATACATTTCGTCATACCATCCAGCTAGTAACCCAGTCGAAAGGTACATGCGCGAACTTGGCAGGTTCTTTAGGACATATTGCCATAAGGATCAGAGGACCTGGAGTAAATATTTAAACGATTTTGAAACTGTAATAAACTCCTTACCAAATGAATTCACTGGATTTGCTCCAGAAGAGATTACGCTTGATAAGAAAAGTAAAAAATGTTATCGAAGAAAATTTAGAATTCCCACCAAGTGACAAAATTAGCCTAGCTCGGAAAAGGAGATGATGGAGGAAAGAATGAAGAAAAAGACTGATGAAAGAGCAAAACGTCACGACAAAAACTTAAGTTACGAAATTCACTAAAGGCCAATTGGTCTTAGTAAAAACACATGAGAAATCGAAAGAATTAACCCATGAAATATCAAAATTCGATTTTATATACAAGGGTCCTTTTGAGGTAAAAGGCAGTAATGTATACTTCCTTGTTTATCCGAATTCTGGAAAGCATTTTGGTAAACAGAATTTAGACAATCTAAAACTGTATATACCAAGGACTGCTTAGAATAGCGTAAAATATTTACATATATAAATCATTATGCTAACTAAAAAAAATTCTGAAAAATTATTGTATCATAAGTATGTTTACCGTTTTGCATGACAAAGACAGTTATACCTTGTGTAAGTTTCAGGTAAACAAAAACAAATTTAAAAACTCGGTGAATGACAAAGATGACATTTAAAGCAATTACGAGAATATGTTAAAATGGACTGCCGATAAAAAATTGATATGACAAATGTGATGACAAGCATCAATGCAAAGTGGTGCAAACTTAATGGACTGTCCCATTCTGTGACTTAAAAAGGGCAGTGAAATCTATAACAATTATGTTTTTTTTATTTACAAGTGTTGGAAACAGGACTGCTAAAATGAGTGGCCAGTTTCTTAAATTTAATGTTGTATGTACCAAATGGTATAAGTTATCTGAAATTACAGACTGAAAACCTATTGGTTTCTTGAATGGATGTATCAAAATTGTAGCCTGTAGTTATGTAAAGTGAATGGTGAAGATGATGTGTATAGTTTGTTATTTGTAGTGGTACATTTATTAATGCTAATAATTATTATGTTTCATGTACTGCATATAAACTTAATGATACAGAAAAGAGGTGTCACTTAGCTTTTGCAATTTTAACTTTTGACCCCATAATAGGAGTCATTTTTTTGTTTTACTTAATCTTGTCCCTAAAGGACAATCTTAATTAAAACAGGGGGCATATGTGACACCATAATTAAATTTTTTATGCCTATTTTATGAATTTCAATTTTTTGGTAATATTTATATGACAATTTATGGATTTAGTTTGACGTGCATCTGTAAACTTATTATCTTTGGATATAAGAGTCACGCTATTGAAAATTTGTGATCTACTAATGTAAAGTGTGTATAAAGATTGTTGTTTTTGTACTATTTACTATGTTAAATATTTTGTAAATTAATAATATTGTAGAGGTTCTGACTTAGGGCTTTTATAAATAACGTCCATGTATAAAAGATGGGGGGGGGGGGTCCCCACTTCAAAAGAGAGTTCAAATGTTTGTATAGTTTATGGGACTTAACTACGGGGTCATCAGTGCCTAAACTTACTACTTATGAACTACTTACGAACTAGGACGGCACAAATATCCATGCCGGAGGGGGGGGGGGTATTCGAACCCCCGAACGTAGTGGCCGTGCAGACCGTGACTGCAGCGCCTCAGTCCCCTCGGCCACCGCGGCCGGCTCAAAAGAGTGATGACGTGGAAGTAAAAGGTGGAAAAAGCGCGCCAGATGGCCGGCTTGCTTGGCGAAAGAGTTTACAGTTAAAGGAAAAGTGAAAATACCAGTTCTTATGTTTAGACTAGGTTACATAAAAGATTTTCTGTTGCAGTAATTTTACAAAATTAATGCAGAATAGTAAAGTTGCTGAAATTAATTCATTGTTTTGGGACGGGCCTAAATAAAATATTTTAATTTTGATTCCAAAGAGTAATCTCATTATTTACAACTTTAATAAGATGTTGTAGACTAAGATCCCATAGTAAATAGACCAATGATGCTTCTGTTTTGTTCAATAACTTCATTCAAGTGTAGGATGCTGTGATGTCTAACACCCCCAAAAGTGACGGTTTCAAGTAGTTTTTAAAGTCTGTTTTATCAATGTGATTTATTAGTTTACTAAAGAAACGATTTTGTATTGCATGTTACATTCAGGTCAAAAATCAAATAGTTATTGTCCATAGGGACTGGTGTTCGTAATACAAATAGTGCCGTTTTGCTCTTTAGGCAAAAACATTCAGAGTCCTTGTGGTTTCAACACTATCTTCTCTTCTGGTAGTATACATCTTTGTGAAACGAAGGTTCCTTTCGATGCTTTCCTCTATTGGGATAACACGCGCTCAAATTAAAAATCCTCTCGGAGGGGCACAATTCTGTAGGCGTAGGTTTATAGCAGCGAGTCTGTTCAGTTAATATTACATTATGCGTAACATATTAGTTGCGAGTTGTATATTGAAAACTGTGCTGTAAGCGGCTACAAAGTAAGAACCGACAGGATTGTTTCAACTCCATCTAGGAAAATTTCTGAATTAACTTCACGTCTATCTGTTTGGCTGTATTTATCACATTTCTTTGCTACCTAGGTCAATTCTTTACGTTTCTATACCGCGTTCTCAATCTTTTTGGAGTGTACGAACATTTGGAAGCTTTTAGTAATCTTGTCTGGCGCCTAACAATGTTTTCACTGAGAAAAAAATGGACTTTGTAAAAAGTAACTGTTCTTAAAATGTTTATTATCAAAAAGCATATTTTTAATATCTAAACAGTAGGTTATGACATTACATGTTTTTGTAGTTGTGAAGTTATTTTATCTCAATATATACTGGACGTGGAGCAAGGAAACAATTTTTTAAGCCATACGAGATATATACCCATCGATTTGACAATTTTATTTAAACGCAGCAAATGAAATTTATCTCTTTGTATGCTTCCTATGGTTGTAATCTACGGCTGTCTTGTCAGTATTCAGCATACCTTGTGGTGCTCTAGTTCGTCGTTTTTACCAATAACTTGACACTAAACAAATCGTAGTTACCAGAGTCAAGCATACTGGAATAACTGAATTGCATAAGAATGGACGTGTTTGTCATTTAGAATTGAAGATTGCGTTGCTTCATTTTAAACTTACTTTGTAGCGTAGGCAATGTTGGGTGAAGCTGTAGCTGTGGCTGAATAAAGAAAAGATGGGAAAATTACTCTTCAAAGAGTCTCCGACTATCATTGTTCCCTGGCAGGCAGCCAGGAGTTCGCGCACGATTACGAGAACAGTTGACGGACCTAGACGTCGAGCATGCTGCATACCGGAATAGCAGATAAGATGGCGCAAATGCAGAAGTAAGGCGATCGCGTCCACGGAAGATACGAAGTATATCGTATCGGTGATCATGTTGAGTCCGGCGCGGAATTCTAGGACAGGCTGCTTGCTCCCAAAGTAATGGGGAAAATGTGTCACTAAACGACTAACTGCTGTACGCTGATCTCCGGATGTCGATACCTCCAGGAACTTCAACGGCTCGAGAACTGCTCCTCCAAGCTATTTAGAGATGTGACCAATGCATTCGTTTGCACCTCCGCGGTTGGCGAAGAGGTCCCTGCAGCCAACCTAACAGGAGGGAGGACTCACCGTTACCCAGCTTGTGGCCGCCGGCAGTGGCGAAGTTCCAGCCATCACGTTGGGTGGCCTGAACTGGCGCAGATACGCAGAACGCGAAAACTCGTCTCCCTCTGCCTCGTGCTACAGCGAAGGTTTTAAATAACAGCCGAAGGGAAACTAAAGATATCGCCATCTTTGCCATTTTCTGTAATAAATGTGCAGTGCAAAAAATATACTGCTCCCTCTAACCGATGCTCTATGAACACAATATTTCGGTTTTGTGTGTGTGTGTGTGTGTGTGTGTGTGTGTGTGTGTGTGTGTGTGTGTGTGTGTGTGTGTGTGTGTGTGTGTAAATTATTTTATGCCTATAATAGTGCGATGAAATGTTAATGACTTAATTAACTGGTTTGTTTAGTCAATCAACTCAAGATTCAGAAAAACCATTTTACGTATTTGCTGCAATAGAAAATCACTTTCGACATTTGTCTATGAAAGACTTCTAGTTTCCATCTTGGCTGTGTGTTCCACTCCATTAGCTAATTTCGGCAGTCACCTTTACTTAAGGCATCGTATTGGGTGATGTTTGATAGTGATGGGTACATGGAATAAGCACACGAAATATCCTAGCACGTAAGTGACTTATCTTCATAAAAACTCTTGACATTGTGCAGTTTTGACCAGTACATTTAGGTACTGGGATACTTTATGAGTGGTGTCCCATGGACCTATCGCTACGAAGTAGAAACCACTCCAAAGATGGCCAAATGAAGGTGAAACATGTTATCGGAAAATGGTTCAAGTAATACAATGACTATTCTTTCATGAAATACGGAATAGACGGAAAAATAGAATTATCTGTTAAATTTGCGGCTGTTGCACAAATGAGAAAATCCGCTTATAATTTATAAGATACGCCTAACCACACCCATTTTCGTTTTTTGTTTATCTACAGAAAATGCAATGAAGGCTTTCACGACCGGCTGTCATAGTTGCTGGTAGAACTTCCGGGTTATAAGACCGTGGTCCACAAACCTTTTCAGCTTATTCCTAACGTTTCGTCCAGAGCTGCGCCGGACATCTTCGGAGGTCATCTTACTTCCGCTGAGTCTTGCCGACTGATGAGTCGGGAGTCAGAGCGCCATATATACACTTTCCACAGTGTGTGTGTGTGTGTGTGTGTGTGTGTGTGTGTGTGTGTGTGTGTGTGTGTGTGTGTATATATATATATATATATATATATATATATATATATATATATATATATATATATACACACACACACTGTGGAAAGTGGGCGTGGGCAAGCTGTCACGTTATCAACAGAGGTAGTCCTTGTCAGAGATAAAACATCGCTATCGATTCCAATCAGTCAGAGATAAAACCTATCTTTTAAAGCTACTGTCCATATGACGCGAAGTTTCATAGCTTCTTTCCTGTTAAAATTTTCCTTATGTTTATATATTTTAATAGCTCCCTGTATTGTCATGGATAATTCGTCCTTGTAGATAAAACTGATGTTTCAGAAAACCTCACTATACGACTTCCAGATTGAAGAGCATACTCTGCCACTACTCACGGTGTTGATGTCTCTTCTCTACATGTAACTACTGCTTCTCCGTCTTGTTGGCTGGAGTTCGTTTTTTCCTGGCGAGTGTTTCAGGGCTGTGTACAGCACTTTTCGTGTGTTTTTGTTACGTTTTTTCCTTTTCATCTCCGCACATCACAGCACTTAACACCGTGAGTAGACCGAATATTAAATTAAAAACACTTAGGCCTAACGTGAAAAATGCTTTTTTAAAAACTGTTTTTAATCTCTTTATCGAAAACAAATTGTACAGAGCACAGAAGATGCTTTTAAAATAAAAAAGCGAAACGCGTCTGGTTTAAAAATAAACGTCTTAATTGCAGTCAGCATAAGACAGATTACCTCTATAATCAATTTTAACAGCTGCTGCGGAATATGGCCACACAACCAAACATTGTATTTCTTAGTAACTGACAGGATGTACAGGGAATTTAGACTTTTGCAGACTGAGGACAACGCAGTTTGGTCCGATAGATTTACAAACAATTTAGACTTTTGCAGGCGAATTTCTTTTTATTATTGACAGCTGTCAGAATAATAAAATTGTACAGTGGTAATAAAATCGTGCATTCCAATTATATGCAAAACCATTTACATAAAATACGTGAGCAATGTCGATGCCTTAAAAATAAGCCTCATGCTGGTATGTTAAGAGGCCGAGAGCCGCATGCAGAGTAGACACCAGGTCCCAGCAGGGCGTCGCGTTGCTGCGGCGGCTAGCGGCCGGCCGCGCCAGGATCTGCGGCGTCTGCGACGCGCACCACCGGGTTGACGAGCGCCTCGGTGGAAGAGGAGTAGCGCGGGCCGCAGCAGCAGCACAGCAGGTGCCGCCAGCTCAGCAGGCTGAGGCGCGACCACAGCCGCCGCCACCATGGCGGGTCGCGGACGACGCCACCGCCCGCAGCCGTCTCGCCGCGCGGCCCTCTGTACATCGGGTTCCGGAACGTCACGCTGCCCGGCCTCGCCATCCTCCACGATATCGCCTGCAAACAAGCCGAGTGTCGCTACCCGACCACAAGCTATCCACAGTATGTTATGATCTTCAGTCCGGAGACTGGTTTGATGCAGCTCTCCACCCTACTCTATCCTGAGCAAGCCTTTTCATCTCTTCAGAAAAACGGCAACCCACATCCACTTTAATCTGCTTACTATACGAATCTCTTGGTCTCCCTCTGGAATTTTTACCCCACACACTTCCCTCCAATGCTAAATTTACGATTCCTCGATGTCTAAGAATGTGTCCTACCAAGCGATCCCTTCTTTTAGTCAGGGTATGCCAAAAATTCCTTTTCTCACCAATTCTGTTAAGTACTTGATTACTTATGCGATCTACCCACCTAATCTTCACCATTCTTCTGTAGCACCACATTTCAAAAGCCTCTATTCTCTTCCTGTCCGCACTGCTTATCGTCCATGTTTCACTCCCGTACAAGGCAACAATCCACACAAATGCCTTCAGAATAGACTTCCTTACACTTAATATTCGATGTCAGCAAATTTCTCTTTTGCAAAAATGCTTTTCTTCCCATAGCCATTCTGCATTTTATATCCTCTGTACTGCGACCATCGCATGTTATTTTACTACCAAAGTAACAAAACTCTACCACCTTCATTGTTTCGTTACCTAATCTAATTCCTTCAGCATCGCCTGATTTTCTAAGACCGCATTCCATTATTTTTGTTTTGCTCTTGTTCATTTTATACGCTCTCTTCAACACACTGTCCATTCCATTCAACTGCTCTTCCAGCTCCTTTGCTATCTGACAGAATTACAATGTCATCAGCAAAACGCAATATTTTTATTTCTTCCCCCTGTACTTTAATCCCTATTCCAAATTTTTCCTTGCTTTCCTTCACCGCCTGCTCGATGTACAAATTGAATAGCATCGGAGAAAGGCTACAACCCTGTTTTACTCCCCAACTGATGCTTCCCTTTCATGCCGTTCGAGTCTAATAACTGCGGTCTGGCTTTTGTACAAGTTGTAAATAACTCTCCTTTCCCTATATTTTACCTCTGCTGACTTCAGAATTTGAAAGAGTATTTCAGTCAACATTGTCAAATGCTTTCTCCAAATCTACAAAAGCTAAAAATGTAGGTTTGCCTTTCCTTTATCTTCTAAGATAAGACGTAAAGTGATAATTGCCTCTCGGGTTCCTATGTTCCTCCCGAATCCAAACTGATCTTCCCCGAGATCAGATTCTACCAGCTTTTCCATTCTCCTGTAGATAATTCGTGTTAAAATTTTGCAACCATGACTTATCAAACTGATGGTTCTGTAATTTTCACACCTGTCTGCACCCGATTTCTTTGGAATGGGGATTATTACATTTTTCTTAAAGTCTGAGGGTATTTCGCCTGTCTCATACATCCTACACACCAGTTCAAATAGTTTTGTCATGGCTGGCTCTCCCAGAGACTTTAATAGCTCTGCGGGTATGTCTACTCCTGGGGCCTTGTTCCGACCTAGGTCTTTCAAGGCTCTGTCAAATTCATCTCTTAATATAGTATCTCCTATTTCATCTTGATCTACTACCTCTTCCCTTCCTACAACATCGTCTCTGAGTTCATTTCCTTTGTAGAGCTGCTCTATGTACTCTCTCCACCTTTCAGCTTTCCCTTCTTTGCTGAGAACTGGTTTCCCATCCGAGTTCTTGATATTGGTAGAGTTGCTTTTCTTGTCCCCAAATGTCTCATTTTCCTGTAGGCGCTATCTACTTCTCCCCTTCTTATACATTCTTCTACAGATTTGCATTTGGCTTCTAGCCACTCCTGCTTAGCCAATTTGCACTTCCTTTCAATCATTTTTTTAGTCGTCTGTACTCCATTTTGCCTGTTTTATTTACTGCATTTTTATATTTTCTCCTTTCATCAATTAAATCTAGTATTTCCTGTGATATCCAAGGATTTTTTGTAGGTCTTTTCTACCTATTTTCTCCTCTGCTGCCTTCACTATTTCATCTCTCAATGATACCCATTCCTCTTCTACTGTTTTATTTCCCCCTGTTTCTGTCAATTGTTGCCTAAATCTCCCTCTGAAATTCTCCAGAACTTCACGTTCCTTCTATTTATCCAGGTCCCATCTCATTTTCCTACCTTTCTGCAGTTTTTTCAGTTTCAGCCTACAGTTCATGACTAACAAGTTATGGTCAGAGTCTATATCTGCCCCTGGGTACGTCTTACAGTTTATAACTTGGTTCCGGAATCTATCTCTTACCATTACAAAATCTGATACCTTCCGGTGTCTCCTGCTCTCTTCCAAGTATACAACATTATTTTGTGATTCTTAAACCATGTGTTTGTTACGATTAAATCATGTTCCGTGCTAAATTCTACCAGGCGGCTTCCTCTGATTCCTTTTGCCCAGTCCATATTCACCTACTATTTTTCCTTCCCTTCCTTTTCCTACTACCGAATTCCAGTCTCCCATCACAATTAAGTTTTCCTTTCCCTTAACTGACTGAATAATTTCCTTTAACTCATATTTCTTCGATCTCATCTGCAGAGCTAGTTGGCATATAAACCTGTACTACTGTTGTCGGTGTTGGCTTCGTATCTAGACAATGATAATGCGATCACTGTGCTGCTCATAGTAGTAGGTAAGTGAATTTCTGTTCGTTAGTATCGCTAAAACTCGAGAACGGCTTAACTGGTTTGGCTAATTTTGGTCTTTAAATAATGTCGTGTTGAAATGGGAGCACGCTTGACTTCGAAGGCAAACTAAACACAGCACTTATACTCAAAGCACGTTTATTACGAACTCAACATACACGCAGCACTGACTGCCTCTCGGGCAGAGTGTGTAGTGTTACATGCGCCTCCACATACAAAATATTTTTTTGCCCATATTTAAATTAATTATGCTTATATTTGTAAATTTTTTGTTGTAATTTTGTATCATTTTCAATGTGTCACAATTCTTAAAGACGCAATATATTCTTTGAAAAACTCAAGTCAAAGACTAACTCTTTACAAAGAGCAATAGATTTAACTATTGTTAACTTTCGTAACTATTGTTAACTATTGTTTCATTTAAAACAAAAGAGTAGTGACGCCATTTCTCTTCTGCATTATGCTCTCGTCTAGTAAACTTCTCTTCCATATTACGCTTGTATGACCTGATGAATTGTGAAAATGTCTGTACGATATATCTCAATGAGGAAGTTGTAATTGAAATGATATACTGAATTTATGACCTGATCTCGACTGTATGAATTTAATCAGATTTCACAAAGGTAACTGAACTTTTAATGTGATGTATATGTAGACGTGCTTCATTTATTTCAATAATAATTGTTTCGTGACTTTACCGAAGTTAGTCCGAGTACTTATTTGTACTGAGATTGGAACCTTATTTTTTTCCTTTTTCATTTAACTGTGGTGCAATTTTTCACGACAAAATAATGAATTACACTGATTTACGAATCTAATTGTTGGAGATGTGTACAATAGGACCCATTTTTATCACGTTCTTTTATTAAATAATTATTCTAACCGACCCTGAGATTACGATCGACTTACCATTTTCGATTAGCAACAGATCAACTAGCCGCAAACTTTGTTACAAAATCACCAATAGTGAGTGTCTCCAACAGTTAGGTTCACGTTGCTTATCAGTATCAGCCATGTTAGAAAAGGATTTTAACTACTTTCTTGGTGCGTAGCTCAATTTCTCTAAAACTACATCATAATAGATTCATTTCAGTAGATAGATGGTTTTGCTACGTAACCAGTATTGAAATATTTCTCCCAACCACTCTTTACAGTTATTCTACTTCGTGCTCTAATTAACTTGCAACAATTTATACTGGCTTAAAAATTTAAATTACAATAAGAAAATAAAGGGAGGAATATTTCAAATGCTCTGCTATTTATACACTGACAATGTACCAGAAATAGGAATAGTTAAATAAGAAACAAGTAGAATATATGTGAACATAAGATACAGAACATTCTGGAATTGTTAATTACAAATTTTTGCCGATGGTCGGGATTGAACCGGCGACCTTCCTCACCGCTTGCTGTGACGCTATCCCCTGCGCCACGCCGGCAGTGTTTACATGGTCTCTCGCGGCAATGTTCGTGCAAGTCCAGGGAAGGTTTAAACGGTGATAAAATATGGAAAAGTAAAATGATTTCCAAGTCATGGTGTACAGCAATCAGAATAAATATTCCTTCAAACCGTCTTGATTGCAAATTATTAGTTAATGACGCGTTTCGCCCTTTAGCAGGGCATCTTCAGATTATCTGCGTGACAGTTTACACAAAATTACAAGGCGGAATTATAAACGGTTATAATGGTACAGAGGCTTATTTTGTGTTATTTGTAGGGCGACAAGGAAATCCAAAAAATTCCAGAAAAATAGAAACACCGCAATAACTTACGGTGTCACACCACGGAGAGCGCATTGTAAGCTTTGTTTACCATATATACCGTCTTCTTAACACAAAAGAAGCCCATGTACCATTATAACCGTTTGTAATTCCGCCTTGTAATTTTGTGTAAATTCTGTCATGCAGATAATCTGAAGATGCCCTGCTAAAGGGCGAAACGCGTCATTAACTAATAATTTGCAATCAAGACGGTTTGATGGACTAAATATATATGGAAAAGTTGTCCGGAAAAGAGGAAAATCGAGGAAAACAAATAGATTTTTCCAGTGAGCTATCAATACCGTTCGTCCAATTGCGATAAAATTTTGTAAATTTTATGTTAAAAGCAAGAGGAAGGTTCGCATCAAATAAAAATTTGGAAATGTCGCCCGGAAAGTAGGACAATTTAGGAGAAACCAAAGCGATTTCTTTCTATGAATAAGAATCAGTTGTCACATGGTTGTAAGAGCATCACTTGAGTATGGCTTGACAGGACAAGGTTTATATGAAGTAATTGTTTTTGGAAAATCTACCGGAAAATGTGAAAAACTGAATGTACGTTTTTGAATCCAGCACTATGATTATTCGCACGACGGAAAGGGGCAATTTTTGTTTTGTTCGTTACGGTCTTTGAAATTTTTTTTTTTGTGGTTTTAGGGCGCACAACTACAAAGGTCATTAGCGCCCGAATCAAACCGGGGATATACCCAAGAATAATAAGACTATATATAAACAGCTAAAAAATAGAATAAAAACAAAGCGAAGAGCTAAATGTCCCTCGACAAATTGGTCAAATTGATAAAATCCAATACTCGAGCAACAGCCCGCACGTCATCAGATAAAATGTCTTCCAATGTGTCCGGCAGATGTAGTGCAAGCCGAACAGGAGTAAAATTTGAACACGACAATAAAACTTGGCGCACCGACAGCGGGTGGCCACAGGAACATAATAGTGCGGGGCCACCACTGAGCAAGTGGCGGTGGCTGAACCGGCAGTGTCCGATCCGCAACCAGGCCAAGATGATCTCTTCTCGTCGCGAGCGGCGTGATGAGGTCATCCAAGCCACCGGAGCGGTTTAATGGTCCGGAGCTTATTATTAGTAAGTGAAGACCACACATTATGCCATGAAGATATAAGGCGCCACGAAAGAGCCCCTTGAATATCGTGCGATGGGACAGTACGTAGCTGTCCGACGTAAGAAAGTTGCAGCCTTGGCAGCGGCATCAGCAGCCTCGTTACCAGGCACGCCTGCGTGGCCAGGTACCCACAGGAGGTGGACGCGAGGGCCGTCAGAAGCTAATGACTGAAGGGAGCGGTAAATTCGGTGCACAATAGGATGGGCTGAAAAGGGGTCGCTCAGACTGGATGGCGCTGAGGGAGTCAGAGCAGATAACATAAGAACGAGAACGGTGTCGACGGATGAAGAGTACAGCCTGAGAGGGCAAAATGCTCTGCTGTGAAATTCGAGCAGTGGGCATTAAGCCTGTACTGGTAACGGTCATCCCCCACGACAAACGCATATCCGACACCGTCATTGGTGTCCGTATATATGAAAACGGAGTTTTCGAGCCGTGCACAAAGTTCAAGGAACCGCGAGCAGTATAAAGCATCCAAAGTGCTCTCCTTCGGTAGTGAGGCGAGTTCGAGGTGAACGCGAACTTGAGCCTGAAGCCAAGGTGGCACTGGGCTCTCACCTATTTGAAATGTGGAAGGGAGAGTAAAATCGAGCTGCCGAAGCAAGCGTCGAAAGCTGACTAGGAGGGAGCAGGGCAATCGCAGACAGCCCATATTGGCTATCGAGGGAGTCGTTAAAGTACGATGGATGGGAAGGATGGTGAGGCATCGAAAGCAAACGGCATGCATACCGACACAGTAATATTTCGCGTCGATAGGTTAAAGGTAATTCGGCAGCTTCGGCATAGAGGCTGTCAACAGGGCTTGTGTAAAAAGCTCCTATCGCCAGGCGTAACCCCTGATGGTGAATCGAGTTGAGGCGACGTAAAATGGATGGCCGTGCGGAAGAGTAAATGAAGCTTCCGTAATCCAATTTCGAGCGGACAGTGGACCGGTAGAGGTGAAGTAGGACGGTTCGATCCGCTCTCCATGACGTGCCGCTAAGAACACAGAGGACGTTAAGGGAACGAATACACCGGCCAGCCAGATAGGACACATGCAGGGACCAGCAGAGTTTCCTGTCCAATATAAGCCCTAAAAATTTCGTCGTCTCTACGAAGGACAGAGTAACGGAGCCAAGATGGAGAGACGGTGGAGGGAACACTCTGTATGTCCAGAATTTTATACAGACTGTCTTCTCACTGGAGAACCGGAAGCCATTGGCGGCACTCCAAGAATAGAGACGGCCGAGACAGCGCTGAAGGCAGCGTTCCAGGAGACACGTTCTCTGGGCGCTGCAATAAATCGCGAAGTCGTCCACAAAAAGGGAGCCAGAGACGTCAGCCGGAAGACAATCCATAATTGGGTTAATTGCTATGGCGAAAAGCGCCACGCTCAACACAGATCCTTGTGGCACCCCATTCTCCTGACGGAAGGTGTCCGACAGAACAGAGCCCACTCGTACACGGAACCTTCGATCTAGTAAAAATGCTTGGATAAAAATGGGGAGGCGGCCGCGAAAGCCCCATGTATGGAGCGTGCGGAGAATTCCCGCCCTCCAACAGGTGTCATAAGCCTTCTCCAAATCAAAAAACAGCCACCGTCTGGCGCTTACGCAAATAGTTATCCATAATATAGGTCTACAAGGTATCGAGGTAGTCGATAGCAGAACGATGCCTACGAAATCCGCATTGGACGTTGGTAAGGAGACGGCGAGATTCGAGTAGCCAAATCAGCCGAGCATTAACCATGCGTTCCATCACCTTGCAAACGCAGCTGGTGGGGGCGATAACTAAGGAAGATCTTTGTCCTTCCCTGGTTTTGGTATGGGAACAACAATTGCTTCACGCCAGCGTGTGGGGACTTGACCTTCAATCCATAAGCGATTATAAGTGCGGAGGAGAAAACATTTACCCGCAAGAGAAAGGTTTTTCAGCATCTGTATATGAATTTTATCAGGCCCTGGAGCAGAAGATCGGGACACAGAGCACGTTCAAGCTCATGCATGGTGAAGATGGCATTGTAACTTTCCCGATTGAGAGATTGGAAGGAAGGTACCTCTTCTGCCTGTTTTCGAGGGAGAAAGGCTGGGTGATAGTGTGTTGAGCTCGAGACTGCTGCAAAAGTGACCCAAAGCGTTGGATATATCGGCTGGGTCTACGAAGACTTCATTTGCGACGGTCAAGCCAGGAATTGGGGAGTGGACCTTTGTGCCAGATAACCGGCGCAGCCCCCCCCCCCCCCCCCAGACAACAGAAGAAGGAGTAAGTCTGTTAAATGAACTAGTAAAAGCAATCCAGCAGGCCCATTTGCTTTCCTTGATGACTCGACGGCATTGCGATCGTAGACGTTTGTAATTGATACAGTTCGCCAATGTTGGGTGGCGGCGAAAGGTGTGTAGAGCACATCTCCGGGCTCTAACAGCATCGAGACATGCCGCAGTCCACCAGGGGACTGGGACTCGACGTGGAGAAGACGAAGTGCGTGGAATGGAATATTCGGCAGCATTGATAATGACTTCCTTGAGGTATTCGACTTTACTGTCACAGGTGGGGGAAGTTCCCATCATGGAAAACCGCCAGTGAGGAGAACAGCCCCCAGTCAGCTTTCGAGATGTTCCAACTAGTGGAACCTGGAGGTAGGGTATGATGAAGGAGATGAGTTATGCAGGGGAAATGGTCGCTCGAGTATGTATCAGAGAGCATACCACTCAAACCGACGTGCAAGTTGAGCAGTACATATCGAGAGGTCCAAGTGAGAGTAGGTATGCGTCGTATCTGAAAGAAAGGTTGGTGCACCTGTGTTTAGGCAGACAAGATTAAGATGGTTGAGAATGTCCGCTAAAAGGGAGCCTCTGTGGCAAGAGGCCGGAGAACCCCATAGGGGGTGGTGGACGTTGAAGTCGGGGGGGGGGGGGGGTGGTGGTGGACATGGACCAAACAACGAGGTCATCAGTCCCTTCAACCTCAAATTGAATACGCCATGGAACTCGACAAAAAATAGGTGAAAGCCAAAAGACCATTACACTAGGAAGTAAAATCGACTCGTCAACAAGACTAAGACCAACCCAGGGCAGCAAATGCTACAGTGTCCGAACCCACAGCTCTGGAAGCGACCTCCAGCCTTAACCACAAGGTACTAATGGCACAGTGGTCAACGTATCATAGCTCCAGAGCAGGGAGAAATAAAACTACATTAAAATGTAAAAGAGTGGGGGGGGGCTGATGGGGATAAGGCTCTAAACCCCACAATCAGCCAAGAATCACAAACCCACTCACCCCGAACAAGCGAGTCCTAGAGCTGACAATAAAATCTACTTTCACGGAGGAAGGCAAGGACGCGATCAACCATCCGTGGGTCATCCGCCAAAACTGAAGGCAATGCAGGCGGTAGGCCATAGTCGCCACGGAGTGTGGAATGGAGAGGACATTCAGTCAGAATATGAGACACGGATTGTACGGCTCCACAATCACAATGTGGTGGATTGTCATTTCGTAAAAGAAATCCATGGGTCAGCCTGCAGTGTCCAAGACGGAGGCGACAGACGACAATTGATTCTCTCCGGGAAGGGCGTAAAGATGAACTCCAAGCTGCAGTCGTATCCTTGATGGTGCGGAGTTTATTGGAAGGGGCAGTAGCTTTCCAACTGCTATCCCATGAGGAGTGAAGAAAAAGATCTGATCTGCACCCGCAGATCCGCACCCGCAATTTGAAAGGGAGACGGGCAGCGAGTAATTGCCGATCTAGCCAACTGGTCAGCTACTTCATTCCCTGTAATACCAACATGGCTTGGCACCCAGAGAAAGGTAACTGAGCAGGTAGCACGATGAAGGTCAGCAAGGAGTTCATGGATGGAAATAACTAAAGGATGGGAGGGGAAACAACGATCAATGGCCTGCAGACTGCTCATGGAGTCAGCACAGATTAAACCACGTTCCACGGCAGAACGTTTAATAAAACAGAGGGTTCTATAAATCGCCATCAGCTCTGCCGTAAACACACTGCATTCCTCTGGCAGAGAATGGCATTCCGCCCCAACAGGAGACGTAAAAGCATATCCGGAGTGGCCCGCTGTTTTCGAGCCATCAGTGTAGAAGATAGAGGCTCCCTGAAACTCTTCTAGTACTGGGCGCACCAAACGCCGAAAGACCATGGGGGAAATTAAAGCTTTTGGGCCCTGGAAGAGATCCGTCCGAATTAGTGGTCGCGGCACCATCCACGGAGGTGTGCGTGCAGTAAAATGGGGGGCGCAATCTAGCGAAGGGAAATGGAAATCCCGGGAAAGAGAGGCAAGCCGCAGTCCGACGGGAAGGCCCGCCCGCGGCCGGGTATCAGGGGGTCGAAGCCCTTCATATGCAAAAAGAACCTGGTAAGCGGGATGAGCAGGATATTGCCGGATGGCGATGGCATAAGACGCCAGAAGCTGATGCCGCCTGACCTGAAGAGGGCAGATTCCCGCCTCAACAAGGAGACTGTCGACCGGGCTAGTCGGGAATGCACCTGTAGCCAAGCGGACACCATAATGGTGAACCGGGTCTAATAATTTCAGGGCAGAAGGAGCTGCCGAGCCATAAACTTGACACCCATAGTCCAATCGGGACAAGATTAGAGCCCGATAGATACGGAGGATAGTTGTTCGGTCTGCACCCCAAGATGAATGAGCAAGGAAACGTAGGGCATTGAGTTTCCTCATACAACTAATCTTTAGGTGGCGAATATGAGGCACCCAAGTCAATTTTTTGTCAAAGAGAAGACCCAGGAAACGATGCTGTGCTACAACTTCCAGGCGCTGATTACCCAAGAACAGTTCTGGATCAGGGTGAACTGTAGTACGACGACAAAAGTGCACCACCCTCGTTTTTGATGAGGAAAACTGGAAACCATGGGACGTAGCCCACACTGAAGCCCGCCGAATGGCGCTCTGGAGCTGACGTTCAGTAGAGGCTAATGAGTAGGAGCTGTACCATATGCAAAAGTCGTCGACATACAATGCCGGGGTTACCAGTGACCCAACAGAGCTCACCAACCCATTGATGGCGATTAGAAAAAGTGTAACACTCAACACTGAGCCCTGGGGGACACCGTTCTCCTGTATCCGAGGGGAGCTAAAGGAAGAGCCAACTGACACGGAACAGGCGGTGGGATAAAAACTGACGGATAAAAATTGGTAAGGAGCCTCTGAGGCCCCAGTCATGAAGAGAACGTAAAATATGATGACGCCAAGCAGTGTCGTACGCCTTATGCAGATCGAAGAAGACTGCTACCAGATGATGTCTTTTAGAGAAGGCCTGTCTGATCGCAGTCTCCAGTCGAAGTAAATGGTCAATAGGGGATCGTCCCTCCCGGAACCCACACTGGTAAGGTGAGAGAAGTCCCCAGGATTCAAGAACCCAGCATAATCTGCGGGCTACCATCCACTCAAGTAGTTTACAGGGGACACTTGTCAGGCTTATTGGTCGATAACTGTCCAGCGCCGACGGGTCCTTGCCAGGCTTGAGGGCAGGGACCACAATACTCTCCCTCCACTGGGAGGGGAACACCCCTTGAAGCCAAATACGGTTAAAAACTTTTAGGAGAAATTGTCGTTGTGAGGGGTTAAGATGTTTCAGCAATTGATTATGGATATCATCAGGGCCAGGTGCTGAATCACGAGAAGAGGAGAGGGCCAGCGACAGCTCCCAGTCAGTAAAAGGTTCGTTATATGGTTCCACCTGGTGAGAAGTAAAGCCTAATTTGAAGGTTTCGGCCTGGTGTTTCTGAAGGAGAAAGGTCGCCGGATATGAAGTTGTCGCCGAGACATTGGCGAAGTGAGTTGCAAGATGTTCTGCAACAACAGATGGCTCCGTGCAGACCCCATCAGGCAGGGCAAGACCAGGGACGGAAGACGGCCGCCAGCTACCTTGGATAGATCGGAGCATAGCCCACACTCTTGTCAAAGGGACAGAAGAACCCAACGAGGAGACAAAATGCTCCCAGCATGTCCGCTTACTTTGTTTGATTAAGTAACGAGCTCTGGCACGCAGACGTTTGAAATTTATTAGACCAGCGAGCGATGGGTGGCGCTTAAGATGTTGCAAGGCCCTTCGGCGCTCGCGAATGGCTGCGGCAACAGTTGCATTCCACCAAGGGACAGGCCGGCGAGAAGGAGGGCCTGTCGACCGGGGAACAGCGGCGTTGGCAGCTTGGGTGATCATGTTGGTCATTTGGCTTATAATATCATCTATTCAGCCTGAGGGGGAAGATGGGAACACAACCTGGGATGTATATAGCGGCCAATTAGCACGACGGAATACCCAGCGGGGTACCCTGGCTCGTGGTAGGCGTGAGGGAAGTGAAAGGATCAACGGAAAGTGGTCGCTATCGCAAAGGTCGTCATACGCCGACCAGTGAAATAAAGGAAGGAGAGAAGGAGAAGTGAGAGAGAGGTCTATGGCAGAAAAGGTGCCGTGAGCGGCACTAAAATGAGTTGGGGAACCATCGTTGAGAAGGCTCAGATTGTGGTCAGCAAGAAACTGGTCTATGAGGCGGCCCCGGCTAGATGTATAAGCACTGCCCCACAAAGGATGGTGGGCATTGAAGTCCCCAAGGATGAGGTAAGGAGGGGGGAGTTGCTGAAGGAGGGCCACTAGGGACGTGAGAGTAGGTGGCCTGTCAGGTGGAAGGTAGAGGTTGCAAATGGTCAATGGAGTGTCCAAGTGAACCCGGACAGCAACCACTTCCAATGGAGTTTGGAGAGGAATCCAGGTACTGACAATATCTGTCCGGACCAAAGTACAAACCCCACCAGACGCCTGGAGGGGACCAACCCGGTTCCGACAAAAAGCACGGAACCCACGGAGGGTCGGTGAATGTGCATCCATAAACCTCGATTCCTGCAGGACGACACAGGCCGCAGAAGAGAGAGAGATTAGCTGTTTAATCTCCAAGAGGTGACGGTAGTAACCATTACAGTTCCATTGGATGATCACATCACGAGGATCTAGGCGGGAAGCGAATGGCATAACGTCTGTCACGCTGCTTTGTCAGCGTCCGTCACCAAAGAAGAAGGGACAACATCCATAAATAGCTGATCAGCCTCGGGCTCAATGGGATGAGCGAGTTGCGAAAGCACAGTCGGCACCTCCGGTGGTACCGGAGGGGCTTTATCTTGTAACTTTGGTTTCTTCTTCTCCTTCTCTTTCTCTTTCTCCTTCTCCTTCTCCTTCTCCTTCTCCTCTCGTGTGGGACGGGCAGGACCCACCCCAGAGAGAGGACTTTTGTCAGTTAGGTCTGGTACTGACGAGGATCGGGCGACCTTTGAACTCACTGACTGGGAGTCCAATGGCCGGCTGGAGGTCGAAGATCTCCGATCTGGGGAACGCCGGGACGGAAGGCCCTGAGATAGGGCACTGTCACCGGCAGGCGACGGAGAAGGGGTGCACTTCTCCGGCTGGGAAGGGGTGGGACACGAAGGGAGGGCTACAGGAGCTACAGGAGAGGGAGATGTGAGGGAGGGGTGTGGACGGGGTGTAGGGGGGAGATGGGAGTGGGAAGGGGAGGGTGAAAGGCTAGACGATAACGTCGTAGCGAAGGTCGTCGCCATTTGCACGGGATGCAGACGTTCATATTTGCTGCGGGCCTCAGGGTACGTCAAACGCTCCAGGGATTTGTACTCTTGTATCTTCTTTTCTTTTTTGAACATAGGGCAATCTGGCGACCGTGAAGAGTGGTGTTGACAGTTGACGCACACCGGCGGAGGAACACAGGGGCTCCCCTCATGTAGTGGGCGTCCACAATCGCCGCATACTGGGACTGCTGTACAGCGAGAGGACATATGACCAAACCTCATACATCGAAAACACCGCATGGGAGGTGGAATGTAGGGCTTCACTTCACATCGATATATCATGATCTTTACCTTCTCTGGGAGTGTGTCCCCCTCGAAGGCCAAGATAAAGGCCCCAGTATCGACGCGGTTATCTTTAGGTCCCCTCTGAACGCGGCGAACAAAATGTACACCACGCCGCTCGAGATAGGCCCTAAGCTCCTCATCAGTTTGAAG
Source organism: Locusta migratoria (assembly GCA_026315105.1). NCBI lineage: Eukaryota > Metazoa > Arthropoda > Insecta > Orthoptera > Acrididae > Locusta > Locusta migratoria. The sequence goes on from CM048744.1 coordinate 671,847,612, forward strand.
GAGGAGGTCCCGGTGGAATATCACACCCTGTACCATATTCAAGGATTTGTGCGGGACAATTGTGACTGGAATGTCGCCAAGGGTGTTGCAGGCGAGCAAAGCTTCAGACTGGGCTTCCGAGACTGTTTTAATGAGTAATGAACCAGATCTAAGCTTACCCATAGATTCCACTTCACCAAACTTGTCCTCTATGGTCTCGACAAAGAACAGAGGTTTGGTGGAAGTGAAAGTCCCTCCATCAGTCCTTGAGCAAACGAGATAGCGAGGAAAGGGTTTTGCTCCTAACCGGCGAGCCTGGCCTTCCTCCCAAGGGGTAGCAAGGGAGGGAAACATCCTCTTATCCGCAGTAACAGCATTAAACGATCTCTTCCTGTCTTGAGAGACGGCCGATGCACGACCATTTTGGAGTCTAACTCTTTTCATGGGGCTAGACGTCCGCCCTGGTGTCACCCACTCCGAAACCGGGGCTCTCTCCATGGGCGCCACCCAGCCTCAGCAAAGGCCACCTGGCACGATGGCCATTGCCGGGAGTTCTGATACCCCCGAGGACAGGCATCAGCTCCTTGGCTTGCATGGAGAGGTCGGCGTTGAAGTCGCCTATCAACAAAAAGGGGGAAGGAAGTTGGGCAACAAGATGCAGCACATCTGCCCTAGTAAAGGCAGAAGACGATGGGGTATAGATGTTACAAAGAGAAAAGGAAAAGGTTGGAAGAATGATGCGGAAGGCAACTGCCTGTAGTTGAGTGTGCAGTGGGATAGGATGATAGTATATGTCATCTCTAATGAGCAACATAACCCCTCCATGGGCTGCAATACCCTCCACAGTGGGCAGGTCAAAACGCACTGAGGTATACTGTGAAACAACTATGTTGTCGCGTGGGCGTAACTTCGTTTCTTGAAGTCCGACCACAAATGGACGGTGCAGTCTGATTAGGAGTTTCAATTCATCTCTGTTGGAACGAATGCCGCGAATATTCCATTGAAGGAGATCCATAAGGTGAGAAGATAGAGAAGAAAAGCGAGGGGAGATCACCTCGCTGGCCACTGAGGGTCTGACTTCAAGGGAACGCTGCTACTGTAATCTGTAGGTAAAGGGTCATGTTCCATCGCTTCATCGGGAGTTTGCGCCGCCTGCCTGGATGTAATGGCAGGGGCAGCTTCCTCCGCCAGTCGAGGGCCGGATGATCGGCCAGCAGTAGCGCGCCCCCAGAGAGACAGAGGAAGACCGAGTGGTGCCACTGCTAGATGGCGTGACAGTCGAGTCGCGCCGTGGCGGGGAAGGAGAGGAACTCTTTTCCTGTGTGCCTTCTTGGAGGAATGACGATGAGTTGTGTGCGCAGACGTAGGTTGTGCAGGCTCTGATCTTAAATCTTCATGGACAGGCTCTTTCTTGGAAGTCCGGGCATCTGATTTAGACGCCCGTGATTTGGGAGGAGCTGCTGATGGCTGTGTTTTTTGGCGAGAGGGAGTGAGTGGAGAGGTTGCTCGGGCAATCTTTGGACTGGCAGATCTGACAACCGTGTCGCTAAAAGAAAGGTCACATGTCTGTGTGGCAACCTCCTTGGTAGGACGAGGGGAGGCAAGGACAGCGCTGTATTTACCCGCTGGGAGCTCGGCGGGCTTTCGACTAGCTAGTATCTTCCGCGCAGCAGAGGTCGAAACTTTATCGTGTACTCTTATTTCTTGGATGACCCGCTCCTCCTTGTAAACAGGGCAGTCTAGATGAAGCAGCATGGTCGCCCATGCAGTTAATGCAGTGAGGGGATGGATGCGGACAGTCCCCCCATGAGCGTCCTTGCCGCAGGTAACGCATTTGGCTGCATGAGGGCAAGACTCACGGGTATGATTATATCTGTGGCACAGGTACCAACGTGTGGGATTCAGGATAAAGGGGCGAACTGATAATTTCGTAGCCTGCTTTGATTTTGGAAGGGAGATCCACCTTGTCAAAAGTCAAAAATACAGTTTGGGTTGGTATCAAACTTTTATCAGCCTTTTTCATAACTATGGACAGCTATGACGCCCTGCTCAGTCAAATAGTCCTTTATTTCTTCGTCCGATAACCCGTCGAGGGATCGAGAATAGACCACCCCACGCAGAGGCGTGCAGCGAGCCTGCGCTGCTCGCCCGGGCTCGTAGCCACGCCCCCCGGGCGGGCCTGGCCACGCGCTGCCCGCCCTGCCGGCACGAGCTCCTCCGGACGGTGTCGGGCAGCGCGGGTACCCGAACTACCCGAAGAGTGCCGGTCCGCCCGGCCGCCCGTGCCGCTCTGCTGCTAGCCGGGGCACGCGCCCGCCAGCCGCTACGCTCTTAGCGGGAAATACACTGTTCCGATTTTCACACTGTAAAAACTGTTGACGTTACAAACGAACATCCCACATCGGCTTATCAACTTAGTTTTTCCTTACAAACTTTACTTTCATTGGAAAAAGTAAAATGTCTGCGTTTCATTCCGCGTGAGTTTTTAGTTTCATAATGCTTTTCACTCGATTCTGAAGAAACTATAGGGTTAAAAAATCTGATTTTAGGACATCTGATAGTACAGCAACTTAGCTTTCTAACAAAGCATTAAACTTTTCATTTACAAATCATGTATTGAAAAAGATACTAGGCAGCTTACTGACCGATGCATTTTAGAACACACATTAACGCGAGTGCAATAGAGCTGTCTCAAATCATGAGTAATTGCTAGTTAATGAGCAGCATCAGTGCTACGTTAGCAAGTATACGCATTCAGCGCGTGTTCGAACAGCGTTTCTGTGGACATTTCGCAAAATTACTCGATGTTTCTTTGCTGCTAAGAAAAAAATAAGTAAATAAATAAAAGTAAGAACAAACGATCAGTTGCAATCGAGGTCATTAGAAACGATTAAATGGTAGAATGTCAGAAGATACAGCTTACGCTTAACCACTCCAAGGAAAGTAAAATAATTACTGTTCCACGATCAGGCGTGTGGACCATTGTTGTCGTTTTACTTTATTTTATATTTCCCCCTTTCCCTTTGGCTGGGGGTAGCTGAAACACAGCCGCGGTGGAGTAGCCGAGCGGTCTGAAGCGTCTCGTTGCGGAGCGCGCGGTTGCTCGCCGTGGAGGTTCGAGTACTCCCTGGGGCATGTGTGTGTGTGTTGTCCTTATATTAGTTTACCTAGGTTTAAGTAGTTTGTAAGCTACGGACTGATGACCACGCAGGTTGGTCCGATAGATTTACAAACATTTGAACATTTTGTAGCTGCAGCGCCAAGGGAGTCACCACTATTCGAGAGGTGACATTCAAGGTCGCAGTTATCAGTTTTATATCGCTGGACAGTCTCTCGTGTATCTTGTAAACACTTGGGATTTTTCCTCACTGACTTAATTGTCAGTGTACTATCAGTTGCGAGAAAAAAAAGTAGACGTGCGCATTAATGCACCTGGTAAGAGCAGAACGTCCAATTTTGTGGTGCAGAAGCAAAACGGTAGCCGAATCGGCTTGCGCCTGAAATATTAAACATGTTGAAAGTCGTTGGCTTCGCGTTAGCCGGCTCCAGCAAATTTGTAGGTAGTTTTATACTTTGCTCAGTATTTACTTACACTGTGTTTCACTTTCACTTCATGTTAAACTAAGTGATGGCTCTAACATAAAGAACAAGATTATTCCTTAAATCTCTTCAGTCCCTTGTTGCTAGTAAATCTACGTATTTCATGTATGTGACAAAAAATTATATGCCCTACGATGATGTGATATTTAATTTTGTTCAAGGTTGTCCAACTAATAATCTAGCTAAAATTCTGCCAAGGTAAACAGGAAATCTTTTAAAAAGCCAGTAGTCTGCGAATTGTATTCGTCTGCTATTCTTTTTACGTTCCTAGAAACTGTTGGAGGATGAGGAAGAACGTCTTTGACACTTGCAGTGGGGTACTGTGCTCCTATCTCCATCAAAGTCTGTGCGAGGTCTCGAAATCCTTCTCCCGCAACTGTGCTGAAGGACCGCAAATCTATTGCACACAGTCTTACTTATTTCTCCAGCACAAAAGATTTTGCTGACCCTGGATTATTGCTACAACCGTTCAAATCAGTACTCAGATAAGCTTTGCAGCTATTCAGGTGCCATAACAGCGTAGTGGTACTGCCATCACGGAACGACAATAATTTACGGCAGCCATTACACTCTGCAAAACCCACAGTTTTATTTTCATTACCTAGAATCAACATAAAATACTCCCATACAATGCTGTCTCCAGATATCTTTAAACGCGAGTTTCCTGGAAAGGTCTTTTTCTTTCTCGGATCGTCTACTTCTTGCACGTTGGTACGATCTGTCCTGTTCGCTATTTATTTCAGACATAACGATCGATAACTTATAAATTGCTATGTAGGTAACACAAAAGGTGCGTGAAGCCTACGCTGTATTACAACGTCTTGCTCAGAACTGTCTGCATTCCCCCGCTCGCAGCGCCTTGTGTAGCGCTGTTGCACGGGCCCGGCGGGTACCCGCTCGCCCGGCAAGTGTCGGGACTCGACGGCGCATCGCAGCTCGCTCGCTGTGTATAGCGGTGCAATGGAGCTCGACTACCCGCGGTGCGGGCAGCAGAGCGCAGCGGCCGGGCGCAGGCGAGCTCGGGCGGGTAAAAGTGGCGCGCTGCACGGCTCTGACCCCACGTGACGAGTTAAGGGTACGGTGGGCTTCGACTTTTACCGGGAAGGTGTGCAAAAGCGTCGCTCTGATCAGTTTTTGAGCCTGAAAGGCATTATCTGTTTCCAACAGCAAACTCCCATTACGTTGACGAGAACATTTCTTCAACGGACCTGCAATGGCATCTACACCCTTCTGAATTGTGAAGGGATTGACCTTGGAGAAATCATGACCATCAGTACGGGTAACAATGAGAAACTTAGGAACGTTAGGTAGTATTTTTTTAGTTTGAGAAGCATCCAACTTTCGTTTTTGGGTCGAAGTCAGAAGGGAAGAGAGAAGTCATTGCGGAAGTGTCCCCCATGATTACCGGGTTCTCTGATGGCGCCCTCCTTCCTAATGGGGAACCCTCACTGAGGGCTCACCCGCATTAGGTGATTGTCCACACCTCAAGTCACACCTCCAGAGAAACGGACAGAGGGACCAATCGGCACGGTCGGAAGGTTACAGCTCGGGTAATCACCCCTCCCTGGGCCTGGCCTTTACCAGGGGGTACGTACGTGCCCTACTTGTCTACCCGGGGCGGGGAATTACGCGTTACCCCGTCACCTGCTACGCATGGGGATGCGTGGGTCGGCCTTCAGACACGCACAGGGAGGAAGGAAGAAGAATAGAGGATGGGAAGAGGGAGATAGAAAAGTGAGAAAAGGGAGAAACTCAAACGCCGAAGCGGAGATGGTATGGATGGCTAGAAAGTAGGAATAACATGGTAAGAAGGAGCGGAAAAAGCGAGTGAGAGGAAGGAAGGAAGGACCTTAGGAAAAGGAAAGCGTAGAAAAGGAGATGACCTGCAGTTACTCAGACACCCGTCTCCGGGCAAAGGCACAAACCGAGGGGGGGGGGGGGGGGGGGGAGTGAAGCAGCCGTGCGCGCCACACGTACCCACAAAATAGCTGTGGGGCCCCTGGGGGGGTCTTGGAAAAGTTTTCACTAAAAACAGGGACAGTTAAAAAGGAAAGGCACGTAATTCGAACCAATTTTCTTTTCTCAATGAGTTTCTAAATGTACTCAACACTAAGTTGAGAATCGTTAAACCTATTGCGATAAAATTTTGATCATTTGACGTTCAACAAAGGATGAACGTTCTTAAGAACTAAAAATTTGGGAAAATTAACCGGAAAATTTGAAAATTCGCGAGGAACAAAGCTTTTTCCAATGCGACATCAATATAATTCGTCTGATTGCGATAAAATTTGGCATATATGACCTTAAAGCAAGGTTAACGTTCTTATGAAATAAAAATTTGGAAAAGATTCTCGGAAAATAGATTTTTTCTGTGAAATGTCACTAGCATTCATCTGATTGCGATAAAATTTTGCACATTCGACGTTCAAAGCGAGAGGACGGTTTGAGTGAAGTAAAAGTTTGGAATAGTTGGCCAGAAAATAGGAAAATTTGTGGAAAACAAAGTGCTCTTTTCTTTGGGAAATGAATATAATTCGTACGATTGCGATAACATTTTGCACATTTGACGTTGAAAGCAAGAGTGACATTAACATAATTCTGGACATGTGTCCATTATTTATCCACTACAGAGCCTTCAATAAGTATCTGATGCCTTTATAAAGCTACTGCGTCTAAAATATATAGGATATAAATTAATGTGGTCTATATTAAGATTTAGCTGATATGAAGTTCACCGGATTATCTAGTGTCAAATGTAAATGTTGCGAAAGTCTAGCAGAAAAGACTAAGTTAAATGCTTCCAAAATTAGCATAAGATCAGCCATGCTAGAAGCATACAATGACAAAGAAATGTGTGTAAAGAAAATCCTTAGAAATTTGACTCCTATGTGAAGTCAGTAAATGGCAAACCAAATGCAGATAGTATAGCTGTAATTGTGTTGAAACCGGATGACACACAAAAGGCCAAAATACTGAAAGGTGGGGGTCCTTTTGACATTTCTCAATTTCCTCATCTCTCCAGAGTTATTTATGATTAATGTCTGATAATAGGTGTTTATTGCAAATAAACGTAGACGTAGTCTTACAGTCGGCAGACTGGTTTGATGCAGCTCTCCACTCTACCCTGTCCTGTGCAAGAATCTTCATCTGAGAATACGAACGGCAACCTACATCCTTTTGAATCTGCTTACTGTTTTCGTCCCCCTGTCTCCCTCTACGATTTTTATCCCACACACTTCCTAATGCTAAGTTGACAATTCCTTTATGTCTCAATGTGTCCCGCCAACCTTTCTCTTATTCAGGATAAGGCAGAAACTTTTCCTCCCAATTCGGTTAAGCACCTCAGTTACGTGATCTACCCCTCTATCATTCGTCTGCTGCACCACATTTCAAAAGCTATCTTTTTGAACTCATCGTCCGCGTTTCACTCCCATACAATGCTACACTCCAGACAAATGTTTTCTGAAAGGACTTCCTAACATTTAATATTGGATGTTAACAAGTTTCACATCTTTAGAAACTCTTCCCACAGTCATTCTGCGGTTTATATCTTTTCTACTTCGGCCACCAGAAGTTATTTTGCTACCCAAATAAAACTGATCTACTTTTGTCTCATTACCTAATCTAATTCCTTCAGCATCACCTGATTTTCTGACACCCTCGTTTTACTTTTGTTAACGTTCATCTTACAAATTCTGTTCAAGACGCTTCCATTCCGTTCAATTGCTCTTCCAGATCCTTTGCAGTCTCTGCCAAAGTTACTATGTCATCAGCAAAACGCAAAGTTTTTATTTCTTCTCCCTGAAGTTTAATTCCCGCTCCAAATTTCTCCTTGAATTCCTTCACTGCTTGTTCAATGTACAGATTGAACATCGGGGAAAGGCTACAACCCTGTCTTACTCCTTTCCCAACCTTTGCGTCCCTTTCTTGCTCTTCGACTAATAACCGTTGTCTGATTTTTGTATAGGTTTAATATAACTCTTCGCTCCCTTTATTTTACCCCCGATACCTTCAGAATTCCAGTCGACATTGTCAAAAGCTTTCTCCAAATCGAAAAATGCTAAAAATGTAGGTTTGCCTTTCTTTAGCCTAGCTTCTAAGAAGTCGTATTGCGTCGCGTGTTCGTACATTTCTCCTAAATCCAAACTGATCTTCCCGAGGACGGATTCCACAAGTTTTTCCATTCGTCTAATTCACGTTAGTATCTTGAAACCATGACAAACTGATAATTTAATGATGCCATTCTTATTTTCTGACTACATTCAGTGAGGGGTTGGGAGAGATGTTAGGAGACTTTTTCATTCCTTTATTATAGTACGTCAGTTATTCCATTTCTATAGTTACTCATGGCAGTGGTGAATGAGCTGCTTTAAGCGTAGGGGGAGCGTAGGAATTTGGTGTTTTAACGGGCGACCATTTATTTTTTCGTAGGGTGGGGCGTGTGATGAACAACTTTGTTAGGCATAGCTACCCTCCCAGCCACCTGGGCGTTTCCGGGCAGTCAGCGTTGCCGGGCCAGCGGTCAGTGCTCTATTGTAGCACCCAAGGAATGGTCTTGACGGACGGCCACACGTTTTATTGTTAAGGATGGCTCCCCACTATCTCTGCGACTGAAACTTTCGACAGAGTAGCTTGCTTTACATAAATGCCAGAACGCTGCATGTGCAGTTCCTGAGGAGAGGTTGTCTCGTTCAGCATGTATCCGGCGCTTATGTTAATAAAAGGTGACGGCGAGAGTTTCCCCAGATGTTTCAGGGAAAAGTTTGGCCATGTGACTGGGTGAGAAATTTGCTGTCAGGGGCAGAGTGGAGCTGCCGACTGCAGCTCTGTGTGCGACTGGGGGTGTCTTTTCTATATGACAGGTAGAACGATCCATCATCCAGCCGAGTGTTTTCATTGGGCATCCCATGCAAAGTTCTGCGAGACTGGATTCCTAGGTTTGAAGGACGTGGCCGCCGATAGCTGGCGTGTGCAGCTCTGTTGTGGAATGGAGAAGCCGAGACACTCGCGAGAGATACCGTCGAGTACGGTTCGTTTGGGGCTTTAGACACTGCAGTGGGCGATACGTATTGTTTCAGACTCCATCGGGAGACGGTCTATTACAGTCTAACAGGAACTCGTGGCAGACGCTGCAGTGAGTGGGCTTGGGTTTGCTTGTGGCAATCATACTAACTTAGATCTCGGCGGTTACCGCTGTGAGTTTGTGTGCTGCCTTCATTTGGGCTCTCACAATGTGTTTGATAGGGGACTGATTTCGTGAAAGTGATGGAAACTTCACACTTTACTAGATCACCTCACCTGCTGCTAAACATTAAAATAATTTTGCTGATCACATTATTGCTCCGTGGCAGTAGCAACAATATTTCTTGGAGCTATGGTTTGTGACTTTCCCCCATGGGAACAGAAGCTGCAGAGTAAATATCGCCGCTACTATGCAGGACGAAGTTTTTGATTTCGCACACCGGATCCACAGTCTCCTGCTCCAGTCTACCGACATCGACACTGCTGCTGTGACGAGATCAACGTTATTGTGTGGTAAAGTATCCGTTGCACTACCCCAATCCCTATTTAGGGTTTAATTACTTAGTTCAGGTTGGGATATTGCGCTTGCCTTTTCAGATTAGGATAATATTTATGAGTAGGTCCGTTTCTTATTCTGTTTCTTTGAATGGTAGGATCTCCGAAAATATAGCCATTCAATTACTTCATTTTGTATAACAATGTCACTTGTTATATGGCACGCTACATATATTTCAGGTTTTTACATATTTTCATGTGACACATAATATTGTAAACGGTTAGGTTATACCTTTGGCTTTTGAATAATCTGAAATGACTGCAGTTATTGAATACCAGCATTTAACAACCCCAATCACTATCTTGGAAGGGAATATAAATATTTGCCTAGGATATCAAAAGGGATAAGCAGAAGATCAGATTATGAATGATCTCTTAAAGTCATTTATGATTAAATTTCTGATAGCTGTAGGACAAACACTAATTGAGTTTTGATTCTATTATGGTGTAGGTCACTAGTCACATTGAACAAGATTAACTTTTGTATGTTCTGGGAAACTGGCTACCCAAATCAATCAATTTACATATACATTAAACTATTTTGGATATTAGATTGTCAGATTAAAGAAATTATAACGTGCATTTTTTGTTACAATTTGCTTATCAAAAGAGCCTGCAGCCATACAGTAACGGCAAAAGTCGAAGACGAGGTACAGTACTAAAGACCTTTTTTCCTAAGCCATTTCAGAGGTAGATTCCGTGGTAGCTGCTCCTCTAAACCACCAAACGACTGCCATAATACTGAAGTGTCAAAGGGATAGGAAACTAACTGATATGGCTCAGAGTAAAGGCCGCCGTGCCTGGTGGGATACCAATTAGATTTTACACAGAGTATGCGAAGGAACTTGCCCGTCTTTGAGCAGCAGTGTACCGAAGTTTTCTAGACGAAAACAAGTGTTCAAAAGGACTGGAAAAAGCGCAGGTCATTCCAGTTTACGCGTTTGTTTCGCAAGGCTTTCGATACCGTTTTGTACCGTCGGCTGAACAATAAAGTGCGAGCGTATGGAATATCAGGCCAAATGACTTAACAGACACGGTTCTACCATACAAAGCATGCCATTCTCAGGGAAGAGGTCTTCAAACCTATCTCAGGCGTGCCCCAGGAGTGTTAAATGACTTTATTCTCATAATTTATGTAAATGACATAGTACATAATACCGAAAGTTCAATGAAGCTATTTGCGGATGCTGAAATTTATTGAGAAGCCGCATCCCTGGGAAAGGGTGAATAAATGCAGAAAGTTCTGCAGCGTATAGACGCTTTGTCCAAGTAATTGCAACAGACTAAAGTGTCAAATGCTGCGTCTACACTATTATACAATTACGCGATAGCAGGACAAACACTGGAAGCAGTTACTTTCGTAACACCTCACATAAGGGGCTATTTGAAACAGGAGTATAAAATTAATCGTGGATAAGGCAGTTGTCAGAAGTTCTTTGCAAGAATCCTCAGGAATCGTAATCTGTCAAGGGAAGTAGGTCAGCAACACTCGTTCGGCCAGCACTTTAGTATTCATTAGTGTGGGATTTGCAGGAGGTAGGGACAATAGAAGACGGAGAAGATCCAACCGAGAGCAGTAGGTTTGTTAGGACTTAAGTGCGATAGGGCCAAAGAAGTGATCGGCAAATTTTGCGAGAAATGTTCTGTATCGCGGTACGAGCTTTCGTCAAAGTTTCGTGAGCGTAAGTTTCCTGAGGAGTTAAATATTTTGCTTCCTCCTACGTATAAGCGAGCACAAGGATAACAGATTTGGGCCACATGGAAGCATACAAGCAATCTTTTTTCCCCGCAAACCATACGTGGCTTGCTGAATATGGATAAAGTTTTCACAGGACATGGTAAAGGAAGTAAGTCTACTTTTGCTCATATAGGGGCAGTAAACTCGGGTGCAAACATTGTAAAGTCAGTTTATGACTAATAAGCTTCCAATTTTGCCACCTAAATTCAGCCATTTCCGATTAAATCTGTTTGGATAACATTCATTTATGCATTCGTATAGTCAAGTTGACGGCAAAGTAGTTCGTCCGAAGATAGAAATTCCAGTAGTATTTTTAAAATTTTCTGACGGCTGCACTTATTTTCCTAGAACTATGCTTTTAGTTAAACTAGCAGCAAAGAAAATGGCAACCCTAGTGACAAAATACAATATGATAATGCGCATTTAATGCACGCAGACCAATTCTTTGGAAAGTGATTTTTCGCATATGTTAAACCACTAGTTAAAGCATGACCCTTTGGGTATATGGATTCAAATAACTTAAGCATTTATTACATTATAAGTAATATTACAAACAATCTTTGATAATGAAATTTTCACTCTGCAGCGGAGTGTGCGCTGATATGAAACATCCTGGCAGGAGAGCTGTGAAGTTTGGAAAGTAGGATGCGAGGTACTGGCGGAAGTAAAGTTGTGGGGCGGCATCGTGAGTCGGGTCGGGATAGCACAGTCGGTAGTGCGCTTGCCCGCGAAAGGCAAAGGTTCGAGTCCCGGTTCCGGCACACAATTGAAATGTCAGGAAGTTTCAATCTTTGATAAAGTGATATAACGCAATTATACGAGAAATACCTGAAAGATTCGCGGTTGGTTTAAAGATTTAAGAAGTTTATAGATAATTTCATCGATCGTCAAGTAATCCACATTACTATAAACGAGAAATATGCATAGAACGATTGTTACCAATTTGAGAAAAATTCCTGGGAGAGGTAACATTACGAAAATATGACAATACGAGTTTACATCATTCGTCTTTCTTTAGTTGCTTAAAAGTATCCTGCCTTTGGATACAAACGAAAAAATTGTTTCATCCATATGCTTTTCACTTATTTGTCAAGCATCTTGCGACCTTCCTATCTGTTCTCACCAATAAGACTTGGGAAATTCATAACTCGGGTAGTAAAAGTTTATGTATCGTTGTCTATGTACACTCTTTGACAAAAAACCTGGCCGCCGGCCGGCCGCCGCTGAGCCTAAGTCCGAGCCGATCGCGACATGGGACAATAAAAGTGGCCGCGCTGATTAGCTCTAAGTCCAGCTATCTGCACAATCTGGCAACACTGCAGACTGCGGGAGTTCATACAGCACTTCTTGTGTGCAGTTAGAAAATAACTGGGTCAGATCCCTCCTTGGTCTTGCGGTAAAGTGCGCGACTTTCATGTTCAGTATTAGCGATCGAAACCGACTGTTGACAAAAATTTTAAATTCACGTCACTCGTGCATGCTGATGCCACATGTGTAAGGGGAGCATATGCGTAACGTATTTCATTTTTTGAAACACTGGTAATAACATTTCGGCCCAATAACATTGCCACCTCTGGCCACAGCACTTGGCAGAGCTCTCCGCGGCCCACTCGCCGGCAGCAGCGGTGGCGGCGCTACACAGCGCTGCCTCGCCCTTCTGCCCACAGCGCCTACCGCCGCTCATCGCCCTGGAGGCGTAAAATGCTGTAGTGTTGCTAAGTGGTGATCCACAAAATAGGTTGCGATTCGTATTTCACACAGGATATAACGAAGCAGACCACTTATTTTGAATGATGAGCATATACATTAGAGAGGCAAAAAGTTGTCATTGTCCAATCCAATGGCACTCTACGATGGTTAACACTTATTTGTGGTTTAAATCTCGATTCTTTTCCTTTCAGAAAAGCCTTTCATGTAATTTGTTATTGTCATCAGTTCATATGTTTTCATCAAGACACAATATGTAACCCACTAAAATGTTTTAGTGTCGTTTCACTCCGTACAGTAAATGTATGAGCTAAATTATGTGAATACGTTTCAGTGCACGTTCTAAAGCAATACAGGCATACTGCAAGGTTCGTGTCTTCATGTCTCATTTCTACAGGAGATATTTCACATCAATGGAGGTGAATTCGAATTTCTTCGAAGGCGTTTGTATGGTGAAGCAAAGAAGACATCTAATACCATTTCCATAATTTGAAGTCGACCTTTCTGAAATACTTATTGTGTATAGTTTTTCTTATGATTTCGTTAGAGTTTCTTCTTGCTATCTGCAGCGTATAAAGTAAAATAAAACGAAATTAAATTCCATCCCCAAACGCACTTTCTCCAACCAGGATTTGAACTGCCGCCTCACACCAGGCTTGCATCACAAGACACAAGCAGAACCACACAGCCTACCACACACTGCCAGAGATTGGCATTATTCTCTCATATTGAATGCTTAGCCTCTAACGCATCGCGAAAGAACCTGAAAGTCACCTACACAAATAACTACATTCCTTGAGTGCAAAAGTTAAATTTCTGTCTCTCATTTCACGTCGGCATTACAAATCATTAGTCATGAAAGTAGAAAAGGAATGTCAAGTGAACTTAGTGAGACAATTCAGTACCACTTGAGGAAGTAACTGCACTGTCACAGTGTTGCCAAATATCAGCAACGATGTTGCCAGTTCTTAGCTGTACTAGGAAGACCTGTGTAGCGATAAGCGACGCGAAATCGCGCTGGTCGCATGTGGGCTTCTAGAGGGGAGTCGCGCATTTCGGTTAATATGCGCTATCTCCTGATTCCGTCGTCACATTTACGATGCAGATATTAAATTCGTTCAATGAGGCCGAAACTAGCGTTTAAATTTTTTGAAGCTTTATAGCATTATGATATATTTTCAGCAAATAACTAGAGAAAAAAATACTGATATTGTGATTGCAACATACGGCAGGTATATAAACTTCCATCACGATTTCAGTTTCACCCCCCTCCCCCGCCCCCGGAAAAAGACTGAAACAATTACTTTGTTAGATATCTACAAAAGCAATTTTTTATGAGTTACTGGAAATGAACATTGCATCATCCGTCACTAAACAGTAAGGTATTAAACACTTCGCATCTTGAAAGCGACAGCCCACAATATTCTCAATCCTACTAGCATCTGGCCTAAACTGGCTTTTAGCCATGCATTGAGAAGAAATGATGATGAATTGATAACTTACCCTCAACTGTCAGTGAGAGCTTTTTGTAACAAAACTAAAAAGTAATACGAATCAACATTTTCTCCAATGATACTAGGCACTGTTGTCCGAAGATGGACTGTATCTACGTTGAGTCTTGTCAAACGCGTCTCACATTCAAGGTATATTACCTAAATGAATTTAGTCCTCATGAAGCTGTAACAAAACAGAGGATCTGGGTGGTTGCGCATGTTCGCAAGTTTTTTTACCATGCCGTAATACTTGATGCAAAGATGAGCAAAATACAAATCCATCATCTATCGGTTTCTTCGATTCTTTGGACAGTTTTCTTTGGTTTGTACTCCTTCACTTCATCGGCGATCTACTGGTTTCATTGAAAATACAGTAATCAAAATTACGCGACTATTTGTCCCACATTTTAATGTCCTTGGTTTTTACTCTGAATGACAGTGATGATTTCTGTTAGACTGGTTCCATATATCTGAGCCTAATTAATGACATTTTATTCCCATGACAGATGAAAGCAATTAGAACCTTGTATCTCTATAATGAATTTTCATATGAAAAAATTAACACCTGAAGATGGGTCTTCAAAAACTTGAAAACGGTCTTTGACCTGTAAAGCAACATTCTTAATAATAATAAAAAAACAGCTGACACGGCTTCAGAATTTATTATTTACTTGATGGGATGACTACATTTGAAGTGATTTCCAAATAAGTTGTTTTATCTATATTTAAATTTTACCATCATTTTAGAATAATTGATAAATTCATTTAAGAAAATGTTCTTTCGTTTTGTTTCTGATGGCACTTGATATTCTTGAAGTAGGTGGCTACAGCATCTGCTATGAGGTTTCCAAGAGACAGTTGGCACGGATGATTTTGTTTGATAGTAAACGGATAAATTAAAGACGTAACGAGACGAAATGATGAGATCCAGCTTTGGCAACAAAACGGCCCCGATATCTAAATTGGCTAGGTTTTCAGAAAGTGTATATTATACAGCTAGACATTACTGCTATAAACCCTACCTCATTTATTTACTCACAGCTGAGGCAGATTTCTCGCAACGAGAAAGAGTGTAGGAGTAGTTAATGTATGAAACGACCTTCTTGGACGCAAATTCAGTTAACTACTACAACGAGCATATTATATTGTTAATTTTTGAAAATATTTAATGTAGATGACAAGAAAAAGTCAACTGACTGCAGAATTATATATCAGACTCACATCTACATGATGCCGAAGTTGCGAAACAATAGGCCCTACTACTACGTTGGAACATCTTGATTACATT
Organism: Locusta migratoria; assembly: GCA_026315105.1. NCBI lineage: Eukaryota > Metazoa > Arthropoda > Insecta > Orthoptera > Acrididae > Locusta > Locusta migratoria. The sequence goes on from CM048744.1 coordinate 671,862,994, forward strand.
GGTGGCCTGATGAACGTGTTTTTGTGGCTGGCGTCCTGCATGTTAGGATCCGGATCCGTAATTCCACTCAGGCTCGAGATACTGTGCTCTCCAAATTCCGCATATGTCACTATTAAAAAAAAAAAAGAAAATAATAAAATAAAAAAGAAATCAATGAATACCTCATTGAGCGTATTACCAGTTTTGTTTCTCGGTTTATGGTTGGTTCATATGCAGGACTTACCGTTATGTTTACTGTACTCCATTAACTAACAATAAGACTCACAATTTGTCGCAGAAAAGTCTTCCTAAATACCCAAATTTGTCCAGTTTCCTTCGAGTTTGCTTCCTAATAAAATAAAATGTCCACAGGTCAATATGGAAATTACAAGCGACCTGTTATTGACAGAACATCTTGCTACGATAAATTCCGCTCCATTTGAATTTTTTGAGCACGTTCCTTGATGAGGTGCTCAATGGATTCCGGAATTGTCTTTATTGCCTGCCTCGTTGATTTCATAAAATGTTACGTAGTCTCATGGCCGGATGCGATTTAAACATTGTTTTAATTGCAACGTGTTCATTACAGCGCGGTGATAGGTTTCAAAGTACAAAGTGCAAGGTATCTCACGTCGATAGATTATCATTCGATCGGTGTCGTCGCAGATAGCGGACGACATTAATTTACTATACATTGCAATGTTCAATGCAATTCTCGAATTTCATTTATTTCTTATGTTAAAGAGAAAACGCGTAAGTTCCAAGAGGTCTACCGAACATCTGTTGGGCTCCTTTTGATGGCTTCCTCTGTTCAGAACGAAAACTATCCCTCCGGCAGGCGCGCTTCGCCTTCTCCGTTTCCAGACACGCAGGACTTCGCTCGCTCGTTGTGCCGCATTTACCAAAACGACCGTGGCTGCCCCCACCGCGTCATACCTCTTATCGACTTCAGAACGTTAATGAAATAAATTACCCTTCACGTTGGTGGCCACTAAACGCTACTGTTAGCATTACTCATGATGTAAGAACACTATGTTACAGTGTTTCTATGATGTCTGACATAGCTAATAAAAATTCGAAAATTTATTGGAACTATCCTTAACGCGGTAGCAATTATCGAGTGGACAAAAGTTACTTCATACGTCTTAGTCTATTTTAAACCCACGTTTCTATGCATTTTCCAGCTGAATGATTATTTTACACTTTTCAAATTTTGTATGTGTGAAATTTTTCATTCAGTTTCAACCGTTTTTTATGAGAATACAACAGAGACATTCGATACATTTGTTTTATTTCTATTTCACCTGACCCCTCTTATGTATTAGTCATGAAAAGATCGCGAAGGTAAAAGATAGGGCGATATGAACTCACACTAAGTCTTACCAGAAATAGTTTTAACGGCGAACCATTCACGACTGGAAGAGAAACAGGCGGAAACAGCAGTTGTATAAAAATTGCCCTCCACCACACGCCAATTAAGAAATGGCGTTAATGAAGCAGTGTCATCCAGTTCTAAGTTAAGTTGAAAGTTCAAGGTCTCTTGTTCAGAGGGAAGTTGGTTTGAAATGATCTGCAAAATTTGTACCAACACACGAAAACATGAACAAAGTAAGCTCTCTTGCACACGAGACACGAAAGAAAGAATGAAGGTTACAATTTAACGTCCCATCGACAAGGGGGTCATTAGAGCGAAGCAGAAGTTCGGATTGTTATAATAAGGATGTCGAAGGAAATCGGATGAAACAAGACGAAAATGAACGTTATACATTAGCTCTAAGTCGGTTATATTAATGGATATGAGAACTTGTTGATCTTCAATATTGTGAAACATATTGAAAAAAGAAATATAACGGTAATACAAAATACAAATTCAGAGATCAACTTGAAATAAAAACTAATGGTACTAACAATAATAAAGCACAGCAGTTCAAACACTTCACGAGGAGAATTATAGGGAAAATATGTGTTTAACAATATTAAGGAGATGAACAGCAAGAGCAAACTGTTTACGGTTACGAACAATATTCGTACAAGTAAATATACCAACGGTGGAAATACGACAGCCTACTGCGAAATGAATTATATGGATCACATGTTTTCTTTCGACGTGAAATCTGGGATCGGCAGAGAAAGTATTATCCACCTAGAGACAACGGAAAATGTAATGCGGTCGGAAACGACCAAAGGTAGCTACTAGCAGAGAAAAATATATCTCATTATTTTGTGAGAAGTAAAGGCGAATATAAACTGAAAGAATATTAATTTTATTTTTCTCGTGTATTTACATTCAAGTTTCTTAGAAATGACTTCTTTCTTCAACATATAATTCCATCTCTTCTGCACAGAGGACTAGCTAAGTGAACCTAACTTTATGACAGACAACCGTCTGCCTTTCGTGGAGATATTTCAGATGAAAGTGTTCTGCCGTATACGAATGACCTAACGGTTTGGTTTATAGGACAATTTCACTTTTGGCGGTTGCAATTACTTTACAAATAACAGATCGAATGAATGGAGTAATTTGAAGGGAAACTAATTATTACAATTACTTTGAATCACCTGCAAATATAGAAATATTTAAGACAAAGTACTTCTGAAGCAACAATAAACACTAACATTATAATGCACCTAAACAGGGGCATCACTATACGAAGAAAACAGTTTCTTATTGGAAAGGTTATGCGGATGTAATAGAAGTCACTATATTCTGTAGCAAAAGCCGTCTTGTCAATTTTATGATTATCGGTAAAAACTTCCGTAATAGCTGCTCTAGGACGGTACCCGCCAGATGCTCATTTTGGTGATATTCCTGGAATGTGAGCCGCGTATGACAAGATTGAACGTATATACGTCCAATTTGGGACAAAGGTCCGTACTAACTTTGGAGAAAGTATTCATTTCACACTTTCTCCGTTTCGTTGAAAGAAACTCCCCGGAAATTGATGAACGTAAGTCATCTATTCATCAGCATTTTCAATTATGTTTTCTGCTTTCGGACTAAAGCCTTAGAATGGGCGTTGGCAGCGCAGCATGGATAAAAGCCAGTTGAAGCATGCTGTTTGTAGGAATGAGGATATTGTGGGATGGCCAAGAAATTCTTCCTATAGCTTAGCAGTATTGCTTACGATGCTAGTAAACTGATCGTTCCCTTAGTTCCAGAATTCGAGGTATTTTCCAATATTCATTAGGATATGACATTAGTCATTGCATTTAAACGACTCTTATCCTGAATTAAATTTTCGACCGCAGAAAGGTCTACCCCTCCTTAAATTGCAAACAATTTTGTATTTTATGTCGGGACTGTCTGTATTAACTGCTAACAAATGTCATAACTGAACGAGAAATCTCATTTTAGCTCGGTGGCGCCATTCTCGTTTTCTCATCTACAGCAAGCATAGTTGATTAGTGAGGTATCGTTGTACTAGTGATGTGTGTGGCTTCAGGTCTATATTTCTCCTCTGAAAAATATCCTAAGTAGCATTCAGCAACGAAATACCAAAACTCATTTCAGTGTGTCAACCAAGAGATCGGCATTTTCTAATGTTATTGTAATCTATCATTCTGCTGTAATGCCATAAACATCATTGATTACTATCATTATTACCATCATTATTATCATTAATTCAGTTGCAAAAGCTTTATTTCCCATGTGGCCAAGAGACCAGAAAGAAAGTGTGGTTTGACGAAAAATAGGACAATAGGAGAAAGTAGGTAAAACGTTTGTAACTATGTTGATTTATCATCATGACGACAGATACTAAGCAACAACACATGCAAGTAATAGGTTGCAACGTTCGAAAAATCCATCAGACACATGGGTTCGGATACTCATTTGTTGGCCCATCAAGGCTGTAACACTACGAAATCAAGTAGTCTATAGATTATATGTATATGTTTGCAGAGGAAAAACATCAGAATTGCACGTTTTCCACATATACAGTTTAGTTTCTGTGTTCATGGCCGTAATTTTAAATATCCAGTCTTCTAAATACTTAAGTGAAATAATTACTGTGTTGCACAAATAATCAGTTAACTATGTTTCTTATGGCTTTCAAGCAAACCAACACGTAGAAGACATGAAATATTACTTGTACAGTCGTAAGGCTGCATTTTGAAACGCAGTCGCTTTCAAGTTGCGAAGTTTTTCGAGACGGAAGGGGCATCATTGATTTCCAGTAACTTTTCATAAAAAAATTAGCTTTTGTCGAAATGAATCAAAGCAATTGTTTTAGTCTTTTTTCGGGGGGGGGAGGGGGGTGAAACAAATCGTGATGGAAGTTTATATATCTCAGACTTTGACCTGCCGTATGTTGCAATCACAATATCAGTATTTTTTTCTCTAGTTATTTGCTGAAAATATATAATGCTATAAAGCTTCAAAAAATTTAAACGCTAGTTTCGGCCTCATTGAACGAATTTAATATCTGCATCGTAAATGTGACGACGGAATCTATCAGGAGATAGCGCATATTAACCGAAATGCGCGACTCCCCTCTAGAAGCCCACATGCAACCAGCGCGATTTCGCGTCGCTTATCGCTACACAGGTCTTCCTAGTACAGCTAAGAACTGGCAACATCGTTGCTGATATTTGGCAACACTGTGACAGTGCAGTTACTTCCTCAAGTGGTACTGAATTGTCTCACTAAGTTCACTTGACATTCCTTTTCTACTTTCATGACTAATGATTTGTAATGCCGACGTGAAATGAGAGACAGAAATTTAACTTTTGCACTCAAGGAATGTAGTTATTTGTGTAGGTGACTTTCAGGTTCTTTCGCGATGCGTTAGAGGCTAAGCATTCAATATGTGAGAGAATAATGCCAATCTCTGGCAGTGTGTGGTTGGCTGTGTGGTTCTGCTTGTGTCTTGTGATGCAAACCTGGTGTGAGGCGGCAGTTCAAATCCTGGTTGGAGAAAGTGCGTTTGGGGATGGAATTTAATTTCGTTTTATTTTACTTTATACGCTGCAGATAGCAAGAAGAAACTCTAACGAAATCATAAGAAAAACTATACACAATAAGTATTTCAGAAAGGTCGACTTCAAATTATGGAAATGGTATTAGATGTCTTCTTTGCTTCACCATACAAACGCCTTCGAAGAAATTCGAATTCACCTCCATTGATGTGAAATATCTCCTGTAGAAATGAGACATGAAGACACGAACCTTGCAGTATGCCTGTATTGCTTTAGAACGTGCACTGAAACGTATTCACATAATTTAGCTCATACATTTACTGTACGGAGTGAAACGACACTAAAACATTTTAGTGGGTTACATATTGTGTCTTGATGAAAACATATGAACTGATGACAATAACAAATTACATGAAAGGCTTTTCTGAAAGGAAAAGAATCGAGATTTAAACCACAAATAAGTGTTAACCATCGTAGAGTGCCATTGGATTGGACAATGACAATTTTTTGCCTCTCTAATGTATTATATACTCATCATTGAAAATATGTGGTCTGCTTCGTTGTATCGTGTGTGAAATACGAATCGCAACCTTTTTTGTGGATCACCACTTAGCAACACTGCAGCATTTCACGTATCCAGGGCGATGAGCGGCGGCAGGCGCTGTGGGCAGAGGGCGAGGCAGCGCTGTGTAGCGCCGCCACCGCTGCTGCCGGCGAGTGGGCCGCGGAGAGCTCTGCCAAGTGCTGTGGCCAGAGGTGGCAATGTTATTGGGCCGAAATGTTATTACCAGTGTTTCAAAAAATGAAATACGTTACGCATATGCTCCCCTTACACATGTGGCATCAGCATGCACGAGTGACGTGAATTTAAAATTTTTGTCAACAGTCGGTTTCGATCGCTAATACTGAACATGAAAGTCGCGCACTTTACCGCAAGACCAAGGAGGGATCTGACCCAGTTATTTTCTAACTGCACACAAGAAGTGCTGTATGAACTCCCGCAGTCTGCAGTGTTGCCAGATTGTGCAGATAGCTGGACTTAGAGCTAATCAGCGCGGCCACTTTTATTGTCCCATGTCGCGATCGGCTCGGACTTAGGCTCAGCGGCGGCCGGCCGGCGGCCAGGTTTTTTGTCAAAGAGTGTACATAGGGGTGAGTTATGTATGCCAGCTACATAATCTGTTTACACAAGATCAATACTTAATCTGTAGTTTAGCCAGTCAATCTGCATATGACGTGAAAATATATTGAAACGAACAAATTAAACTTCTGAATAACAAACAGAATGGATTCTAAGATAAAGAAGTGATTCACTCGCTAAGTAATTCTTTATAAATGGAGTTAATTACTCTTATTAGACATGAAAAGTGAAGGTAGTCCAACTTTATACATCGGTAAATAACTGAACATTACCCCAACTATTGTTCGTGAGAGGCACACGTACTCTCGAGTTGTTCAGTCCGGAGACTGGTTTGATGCAGCTCTCCACAATACCCTATCCCGAGCAAGCCTCTTCAATTCTACATAAGAACGGCAACCTACATCTGTCTGAATCTGCGGTTTCTACCCTACACTCTTCCCTCCAACGCTAAATTCACAATTCCTTGATGTCTAAGAATTCTCCTACCAATTGATTCCTACTTTTCGTCAAGCTATGCCAGAAATTCCTTCTCCCAATTCTGTTCAGTACCACCACATTAGTTACGCGATCCACCCAGCTAATCTTCAGCATTCTTCATATTTCAGAAGCCTTTATCCTCTTCCTGCCCGCACTGTTTATTGTCCATGTTTCACTCTCATACAAGGCAACACTCCACACAAATGCCTTCAGAAAGGACGTACTTCGCTTAAATCAATATTCGATGTTAAATTTCTTTTTCTAGAACGCTTTTCTACCCATTGCCATTCTGCATTTTATATCCTCTACTGCGACCATCGTTTGTTATTTTATTGCCCAAGTAACAAAACTGATGTACCTCCTTTGTTTCGTTACCTAATCTAATTCTTTCAGCATCACCTGATGTCATCACTCTAGAGTAAAAATTCCAAATTATCATTCCTAAGTAAGAATAGTCCCTCTTACTTTGCAGTTCCAAGTTAATCCGCGATTAACGTATTTGTTATAAAACTGTCATCTCACGAATACACGATTGCTGAATTATCACAATTTCACAGCCCTACTACCGCTCATAGTTTATCTCTTTCCTAGCAGAGACTAAGTTCTGCAGCCACAGTCCCGTCAAAGTCCACACATGCCTATCTCTGCAAACCACAAGTTCGTAACGCGGCTTCAGACCGCCCAGCGTCAACATTTCACCACCACGTCCAAGTTACGAGTCCCTTCCCAAGCGTTCGAAATGCGCGCTCTGCTCCCAAAATTGTATCCTTCCGCGCATCCTAACACCTCATCTTTAAAATACAATTTCTCTTCCGAAATATTGTTATGGTCTTCAGTCCGGAGACTGGTTTGATGCAGCTCTCCACCCTATTCTATCCTGAGCAAGCCTTTTCATCTCTTCATAAGAACAGCAACCCACATCCACTTAAATCTGCTTACTATACGCGTCTCTTTGTCTCCCTCTGCGATTTTTACCCCACACACTTTCCTCCAATGCTAAATTTATGATTCCCCAATGTCTAAGAACGTGTCCTACCAAGCGATCCCTTCTTTTAGTCAGGGTATGCCAAATATTCCTTTTCTCATCAATTCTGTTCAGTACCTCTTCATTAGGTGGGTAGATCGCATAACTAATCTTCAGCATTCTTCTGTAGCACCACATTTCAAAAGCCTAAATTTTCTTCCGTCCACACTGTTTATCGTCCATGTTTCACTCCTGTACAAGGCAACACTCCACACAAATGCCTTCAGAAAAGACTTCCTTACACTTAATATTTGATGTTAGCAAATTTCTCTTGTTCAATAATGCTTTTCTTCCCATTGCTATTCTGCATTTTATATCCTCTGTACTGCGACCATCACATGTTATTTTACTACCCAAGTAACAAAACTCATCTACCACCTTCATTGTTTCGTTACCTAATCTAATTTCTTCAGCATCGCCTGATTTTCTAAGACCGCATTCCATTATTTTTGTTTTGCTCTTGTTAATGTTTATTTTATACGCTCTCTTCAACACATTGTCCATTCAACTGCTCTTCCAGTTCCTTTGCTGTATCTGACAAATACAATGTCATCAGCAAAATGCTAGGTTTTTAATTCTTCCTCCTGAACTTTAATCCCTTGCTTTCCTTCACCGCCTGCTCGATGTACAAATTGAATAGCATCGGAGAAAGGCTACAACCCTGTCTTACTCCCCAACTGATGTTTCCCTTTCATGCCCCTCGAGTCTAATAACTGCGGTCTGGCTTTTGTACAAGTTGTAAATAACTCCTTTCCCTGTATTTTACCCCTGCTGAGTTCAGAATTTGAAAGAGTGTATTCCAGTCAACATTGTCAAACGCTTTCTCCAAATCTACAAAAGCTAAAAATGTAGGTTTGCCTTTCCTTAATCTATCTTCTAATATAAGACGTAAAGTGAGTATTGCCTCTCGGGTTCCTATGTTCCTCCTGAATCCAAACTGATCTTCCCCGAGATCAGATTCTACCAGCTTTTCCATTCTCCTGTAGATAATTCGTGTTAAAATTTTGCAACCATGACTCATCAAACTGATGGTTCTGTAATTTTCACACCTGTCTGCACCCGATTTCTTTGGAATGGGGATTATTACATTTTTCTTAAAGTCTGAGGGTATTTCGCCTGTCTCATACATCCTACACACCAGTTCAAATAGTTTTGTCATGGCTGGCTCTCCCAGAGACTTTAATAGCTCTGCGGGTATGTCTACTCCTGGGGCCTTGTTCCGACCTAGGTCTTTCAAGGCTCTGTCAAATTCATCTCTTAATATAGTATCTCCTATTTCATCTTGATCTACTACCTCTTCCCTTCCTACAACTTCGTCTCGAAGTTCATTTCATTCATAGAGCTGCTCTATGTACTCTCTCCACCTTTCAGCTTTCCCTTCTTTGCTGAGAAGTGGTTTCCCATCTGAGTTCTTGATATTGGTAGAGTTGCTTTTCTTGTCCCCAAATGTCATTTTCCTGTAGGCGGTATCTACTTCTTCCCTTCTTATACATTCTTCTAAAGATTTGCATTTGGCTTCTAGCCACTCCTGCTTAGCCATTTTGCACTTCCTGTCAATATCATTTCTTAGTCGTCTGTACTCCATTTTGCCTGTTTCATTTACTGCATTTTTATATTTTCTCCTTTCATCAATTAAATTTAGTATGTCCTGTGATATCCAAGGATTTTTTGTAGGTCTTGCCTTTCTACCTATTTTGTTCTCTGCTGCCTTCACTATTTCATCTCTCAATGCTACCCATTCCTCTTCTACTGTTTTATTTCCCCCTGTTTCTGTCAATTGTTGCCTAAATCTCCCTCTGAAATTCTCCAGACCTTCACGTTCCTTCAATTTATCTAGGTCCCATCTCATTTTCCTACCTTTCTGCAGTTTTTTCAGTTTCAGCCTACAGTTCATGACTAACAAGTTATGGTCAGAGTCTATATCTGCCCCTGGGTACGTCTTACAGTTTATAACTTGGTTCCGGAATCTATGTTTTACCATTATAAAATCTGATACCTTCCGGTGTCTCCTGGTCTCTTCCAAGTATACAACCTTCTTTTGTGAATCTTAAACCAAGTGTTTCTTACGATTAAATCATGTTCCGTGCAAAATTCTACCAGGCGGCTTCCTCTTTGATTCCTTTTGCCCAGTCCATATTCACCAACTATTTTTCCTTCCCTTCCTTTTCCTACTACCGAATTCTAGTCTCCCATCATAATTAAGTTTTCCTCTCCCTTAACTGTCTGAATAATTTCCTTTAGCTCCTCTTATATTTTTTCCATTTCATCATCGGCAGAGCTAGTTGGCATATAAACTACTACTGTTGTCGGTGTTGGCTTCGTATCTATCTTGACAATGATAATGCGATCACTGTGCTGCTCATAGTAGTTTACCCGCATTCCTATTTTCTTATTCATTATCAGTCCTACTCCTGTGATACCCCCAACTGATTTTGTATTTATAATCCTGTACTCACCTAACCAGAAATCTTGTTCATCCTGCCACCGAACTTCACTAATCCCCACTATATCTAACTTCAACCTATCCATTTCCCTTTTTAAATTTTCTAATTTTCCTACCCGATTAAGGGATCTAACATTCCATGGTCCGATCCGTAGAATGCCAGTATTATCTTTCCTGATGATCACATCCTCCTGAGTAGTCCCCGCCCGGAGATCCGAATGGGGGACTATTTTACCTCCGGAATATTTTACCCGAGAGGGTGCCATCATATGTTCATACAGTAGAGCTGCATGTCCTCGGGAAAGGTAACGGCTGTAGTTTCCCCTTGCTTTCAGCCGTTCGCAGTAACTGTGTGGCAAAGCCACATTAGCTGATGTTACAAGGCCAGCTCAGTCAATCATCCAGACTGTTGCCCTGTAACTACTGAAAAGGCTGCTGCCCCTCTTCAGGAACCACACGTTTGTCTGGCCTCTCCACACATACCCCTCCGCTGTGGTTGCACCTACGGTACGGCTATCTGCATCTGAGGCACGCAAGCCACCCCACATCGGCAATGTCTGTGGTTCATTTGAATATCACAGAAATGCTTTGACCACCTCCCGACAAATGTTTCTTACATTTAACAAACATATTTAAAAATAGTAAAAGCGATTGAGACTAAAGCTCTTTGCTATTAAGCATGGCATCTCACTGTTCAAATATACTGTCGCCGTCTGAATATAATTACAGAATTAAATATTAATTTATAATGGCTTTTTAAGCAAATATATTCAGTTCTTGTGCACAAATACAGATAATTGTTTGTATATAAATTATCTGCTACATATCCTATTTTTAGTCGGATATGAAATATTTACAGAAATAAATCTCAATTTGCGATCAGTTATGACTTCGCTGTACTAGTTTTAGATGGAATACCAAAGTGCGGCGAATGAAAATTTGTGTCCGGCCGGGATCAGGCAATGAGAACTAAATGAGTTTATATCTCATTCTGGCAGCCAGATCACTATTTGTGGTGATAATTACTTTTGCGACGATATGTTGTAAACCTCTGCAATCCGGCCCAAGTGATGATCGGGATGCCACCCATACGCTTTGACCCATCACGTACTCATGCAGAAAACCCGTATATGGGATAATACTTTAATATTTATGTATCGCAAATAATCTTGTTATCAAATTACAGATAACAATGTACCATCGATCACGGTATCAGCTCCAAAATTTGCGCCTTCGCTGCTCACTTACGGGAAGAAACCTATAGCTCACTATCAGAGTGAAGCTACAGATTTTTTTCAACAAAATCGGTAATCAATATTTTGCTAGTAAACAAGCTATCGTTTAACTCTGGCACCACCTACAAACACTCACGCACAACACGATGCCACGGGTCAAAGCGAACGGGCGGTATCCCTGTCTTCAGATGAACCTAATATATCGCTTGGACGGACTACAATGCTACTTGCGTTCCTCACTTAAATTTCTTCGACTAATTCTCAAATTAAAATCTTAATTAGCGATAAAGGTGGAACTCCATGTTCATACTTTAAATGAAACTATTACGAAACTTGGTAAAACTGCAGAGTGTTGCCCGTGTTTTTAGCATGGCTCGTATGTTGGCAACTGTAAATATATCGTTTCTGGACCGCAGATTCGGGCGCTACGCGCCCTCACATGCTAAACTTGTTTAACCTAACCTGTTTAACTTTCACTAAGAATGATCACTTTAGTACACATCACTCAAAACATAACTGCTCTATGGTTGACTGCTATGGTGTTGCCAACATTTGCAGAGCTTGGGCAACACTCTGCAGTTTAGCTCGAAACTTTTTCCTCATTCGGCCCTAATCACGTGTATCTGAAGGCATTAACGCTATACTGCGCAGATATTCTTTAACGGAGGGCAGAAGGGTCGTGTAGGCAGTCTTCAGTGAATTTGTGGCATCTAAGTGTACTGCCTATAAAAAACACCGTAGTTCGTTTGTTCCATCATATCCTGGTGGAAGCTGAAATTACATGTGATAGTAATGTACAGTCTAAATTCGCGCAATTTATCATGTAACTAAAAATTACTAGATCCTTTTGGTACTGGCGTGGCAAGAGAACAGTAACAATTATCAGCAGATTTTAAAGTCAAACGAGATTCTTGGCAAAATGTGAACATTTACCTCAAATCATTGCCACATGAGCATTAATTTATGAAGTGGATTCAATCAAGACAAATATGCCATGAGCTAGTTTTGGTTGAGTCAAATTCTATATCCACACGTAACTGGAGGAACGTTTAGCATTGCAACTGTTTTGTTAAATATTAAATACCGCATTTCTTATCTATGATAGACCATAATGGTTAGTTTCCTTTCTAGTTATAGCCTCCCATTTTTGTACCCTTTAGTCTTTCTTTCGTTTTACCGAGCGAGGTGGAGTGTTAACAGTTTAATCATTCGGGAGAGTCTCAGTTCAACCCGTCCCGGCCGTTCTGATTTAGGTTTTCCTTGACTTCCTTGAATCGCCGCAGGAAAATAACGGGATGGTTCGTTTCAAAGAGCATGGCCGGTTTCTTCGCCCCATCCCTGTCAATCTATCCGAGCGTATCTGATGGCCACTCTACAGATGGGACTTTGCACCCACGGTATTGTTTCTTCCACCAATTCTGCCGTTAAATTGTACCTACAATTTTGGCGGCCAAGCTTATTTATGTAGGCAACGGATGATTGGTAGTAATGATCCGACCAATGGCGGAACAGAAGCAGGCCGCCAATCAGAATTCAGACGATTTTAATTGTTACGTGAGAAAGTAATAACGAGACGCAAAAGAATGTACGACGTGTCCCCGCTATCACACGTTACGATGAATTGCGACGTAGCTTTATATTCGGTGGAGACTGTGTAACCAATGTTAACAGAATGTTCCCTTTATGATAATTTACTTGCCGAACAGAAGAACGTACAAAAACCCGTCAACCATAGAGAGCAGAAACAGCATTATTTACTTCATGGTCAACAATTCTGGCCCTCATTCTGTGATTTGAAAAAAAAAAACGGGACAAGAAATTAACGCGTTATGTTGACATTGAATTAAATTATTTATGTTGTTCCTGTTCTATGGTTGACACGATCTAAGTTTACTTATCCGGTCACTATCAGTGCAAAGGGAACATTACGTTGGCAACATTAACGTATTGCGACAAAAACCATGAAATGTTGAACAGAAAAATTCGTTAATTCCGCTCAAGAAACCAGTAAATCAATAGACAGCGCATACTAATCAAGCGATTGGCGAAAGGCATCGTCATAACTCCTGTCATTTTCATCCGTTGCTTCTGAAGTTTAATTCGTTCATCTGTCAGAGGTACACAAATGCACTCTTACAACATAGCTTTCATGGTTCATGGAATAGACAGCCGAGTATTTTAATCACTTTTGTGTTCTACCCGTACGAGATAGTTCCTTTCTGGCTTGTCATCCGATCATGTCTGATAGCATCAGGCCACAGTATCGGTGGCATTTAGTTGCTGAAGGTAGTTTGTTACACCAAAACCGTGATAATGTTTTGCAGACAGGTGCACCTATAGAGACGACAGTAAGTAAAAAGTACTATGACGTTTCAAATAGGTGGAAATTTGATATATTGCTTATACGCTGAAGACTATCACGCAAAACACTAGTTTTCGTAATTAAATCATGGCTGTAAGCTGTTACTGAAAATACGGAATTTTATTTAAGACAGTAATGAAGGGTAAGGAATACCAGGAAAACCTGTATAAAGTAAATTACACAGTTCACTGGTTTCATGTGTAATTAACGAATCTTTGCAGTTAATGAGCGTAGTCCATAGCTTTCCGAACTGTTCCTTATCGTGATACCCTGTCACTAATATTAATTTGAATCATTCTACAATAATAAGTTTTATTTGAAATATATTTATGCTTCCTTTCCGAGTACTGAATGAGGATTTTTATATATTTTTCATAAATTTTTAGTCGTGTGTTCTGTAATGTCTGGTCTTGCGACACCCTTGACACCACTCCGCGACACCCACTTTGGAAACTTCTGTCCGAGAGTTATTTGCTGAATGCTTTCTATATTTCTTCCGTCCGCTTTGTTTCTGCTTATCTTTGGCAAGCTTCTCAGTCGCTATAGATACGAGATCTACACCGGTGGACAGAGGTATTCACAGTCTTGTTTGCAGTCGATCCTGCCTTCATAATGGTGATAAACTGTCTATTTGTGCCTTTGCGTATTCACAAAATTTAAATTAAAGCACTGGTTAAAAGCCAGAGATCGAAAGGCTGATAGGAGTTGTAGCTGACGCAGACAGAAGTATTCACACACCGGCTAACATCGCCACATTTCCAAGACGAATGTTGCTGAATGAAGACAGTTGCAAAGTCAGTGCGCCGAACATGCAAATGTGTCAATGATAAAAGCATGGGTAGAAAAAAGGAGAAACTCAAGAGGAAGATAACGTAACATGAGGGTAAATCATGTACCGAAATAGCAACGATCGTTAAAAGCCTTCATACGGTGTGCAGTGTTAAGAAGTACAAAAACAAAAACTTTGATAAGTGGGCGTCTTGTCGGAAGACCATCACGTTTCAGAAAGGAGAGGCAGATTGTAAGGAATATTAAGAAAATGCCTATGCACGAGCTTTATGGGGAAACAAGTTCACCCAAAGACTGTCCGGCTACAAAGGTAGTTGTAAAGAAAAAGTCATAAGAAAGGCAAATAGGAACCAAAGTTGGGATTTGCAAATAAGTATGTGTCCAGAGACTCGGTTGTGGAATAGTTATTTTCTGAAGAGTACAACCTTTCATCACGATGAACGTATTTCAGTGTCGAGAAGACTAAATTCCGAGTTGAACCCTGCTAATATGGCGTGTACTGTAACATATGGTGGTGGCGGTATCGTGGTCTGGGAGTGCATGGCTGCGCGAGGTGTGGAGAACCTGGTATTGTTGGAACTATGGATCAGTATGTCTATCTGGAGGTTTTAAAGAGAAATTTGAAAGGGCTGAAAAACTAGGTTTGAATATTACTCATTTTCAATAGAACAATGATCCAAAACAGCATACAATGTATGTTTGTAGATTCTGTATAACATTTTTGGAAACATTTTGGTTTCATTTATTGAGCAACATCACTAATGAACAGTCTAGAGTGCAAAATTTTCTTCTGACTAGTTTCGGTCTTAATTTAGACCATCTTCAGGAAATTTATCTCCATTGATATGAGGCTGGCAGGAAACAGCTTTCAAGTGCAGTGAGCGACGCAGTGACGCACTTGAAGGCTCCAAGTTTCCTGCCAGCTCCACAATATCAATGGAGCTAAATTTCCTGAAGATAGTCTAAGACCGAAACGGGTCGGAAAAAATTTTTGCTCTCAAGACTGTTCTTTATATATAGATTCTGTATAACATCAGTCCCCAGACGTGGACCCTATTGAACATTTGTGGGACGAGATAGGATGAGAAAACATTTTCCGTAATACACAAATGAAGGAAGTGATTTAGCGAGAATGTGGGAAGATCGACGCAGCAGTATCAACAAAACTAGTACGCGCTGAAGGCTGTTAGCAGAACCAGGGTACGAATACACTATTACATGTAAAACAATGCATCACAAGTGTTTTAATACTTATGACAGTTCCATCAAAGTACAATTAAGACTTTTTCGTAACAGTATTAACGATTACGTTTCAGTATGGTTAAAAGGATATATTTGTAGAATAGATTGCTTCATTTTGGTCGCTTGTATTTACAAATGATATAAGTTGTCTAAAAATTAAGTACGTATGATTTATCTGTGTGAATACTTCTGTCCACCAGTGTATATAGGGCACCTAAGTGTGTTAAGACGGCACAGTTACAGCTGGCATCCCTCACATTGTGTTGTGTGCCTCACTTTCGCGCAATAGACAATATTATTGCCCAGTAACTACAGAGTCTAATGGATCCTTTTCTCTCATCACGAAGACATCCTACATTAATGTAAACTGGAATCTGAACTCTTCCTAATACCTCTACGTCTATTAATAAAGAGATTAGAACGATCCGAATATCCATCCAACGAACTGTGATTCTCACCCTCTATCAGGCCTCCCTTTCCACACACTACATCGCATTCTTCCCATAGCCGATCCTCCACACCCAACTTTACTGCCTGCCTGCCCCTCTCCACACCCCTCCCATCATACTTCTACCTTCACTTCTATAGCTCCAAGGTACTGCTTTTCCCCGGCTAAAGTCGGGATCAGCGGCATGGGTAGCGTCGTGGTGCGTCCGTAGCAGTGTTAGTTTGGCAACGTAGTACATTTCGAGTAGCCTATGGCGTGTGCGATAATTCAATTACTGACAGTACAAGAGTACATCGACGAATATTTTTACAAATATGTCTATTTTAAGGGTTGTGGTTAGGCAGGAAGAGTACAGCTTAAATTGTTGTGAGCGAATATAATAATTTTTACGAATATGTCATGAAAGGAAGTGGTTACGCAGGAATCTAAGAGTACAGATTAAATTATTGATAGATCTGAAGCATTGAATTAAAATTTGTGGTGCGGCCGGGAATCGAACCCGGACCTCCATGCTTACTAGGCAGACGTCTTAACCGTTTTTGTTAGCTCTATGGGTAGTTCTGTTCGTTGCGGACGTTGCTCGTGTTTGTTCGTTTTTATTCGGTGAATGGGTGGCTCAGCTTTTTTTATTACAGAGGGCGTTGAGCCCCCTGAGGTACTGCTTTTCCCCGGCCCACATTATTGATCTTAATGTCTTTGACATATGAGACGTAAATCCGTCTCTGGGATAGTTTATTTGTATTAATTGATATTTATATCACCGTAACAGGATTGTTCCACCATTTCCATTGCTGAGGTGCTATTCCGCTGCATGGATAGCCCTGGCAGTAGTGGCAATTATCTTTGGAACAAAGAAGCTGAATTAAAGTTTGTGTTGTGGAGGGAAATCTTACATAGACTATTCCAAGGCGCCTTAATCGTTAGTGGTGTGGTAGTCTAACGGTTAAGACGTCTGCCTAGTAAACAGATTAAATTGTTGCAAGCGTTTTACCAAATATGAACATTGAAAAAGTTATTGTAATTCGTATCATCAGAGAGAGACGTATTTCAATTTACATAACAGTGTTACATCTGAACAGAGAGTGCATGTGGAGAAACGTTTTGTAGTGTGCGATCTTCTACATGCGAACGCCGTGATTCATTTCGAAAACGAAATCATTCAAGCTTTATGCTAACACATTCATTTTCGCATTTTGTAATTACTGGGTGCCGCCATTCATCCCAGTATCCACAGCGACTGTTGCCAACACTGCCGCTTCACGTCACGTAAATACATTAGACCATGCCGCTGATCGAGACTTTTACCCCTTTCCCCTGCCCGCGCCCCTCCACACAACGCATATTCCTCCCCAACCCGCTCTCCCCTTTATGTATCTTCAGCTATTACAACTGTGCAGAATCATTTTCTATAGAAAATAATTTGTGTTGAAGTTTGTTCACTGTATGAGCTAATGTCTACATCTTTGAACGCAACATGGTAAATACGGCATCTCTTATTTCAACATAAAAAACCTTTAAGTGGTTATTTTTAACCTTTCATCAAAATTCATATGTCCCTGTATTGCATTGACTCACGGCTGACTACTACTGCTAACATCCTTCGCCAAATCCATATGTAACAAGGGGGTGAAACGCATACAGGAAAAATCAGTCTGCAAAGGAACCGACTTACAAGTGATTTGTGCGTCCCACCCTAGATTACCGCTTAATGTTTGACAAGTTTAAAGTAGGACTAAGGATACTGAACGTTTATGGAAAATAGCACTAGTGGTTACAAGTTTAACCGTTTTGGAACTATCGCTTGTACTGCTGGTCAATAGTGTATTAAGCTGTATACTTTGTTACACAATTATTGCCAAAACTATTTATCGCGTTGCCGTTATCAAAACCAGAAAGTCAACGTTACAGTGTACTCATAATTTATTATAGTCTTAAAAGAAGTCTAATAAAATTATGCAAACCCTTTAAGTCAAATTTTTCAGTACCGGGATTAAATAACTTGAGAGAAAAACTACTAAACCCTGTCCGTGAGATGATATATATCTCCAGTGATGCTATATCTCGTTAGCTATAGGTTCACGTTACTCATTTCCATGTTTTACTCCCTGGAGCGAAATAAAGACGAGTTTCAGAAACAAACGGTCGCCCTATACCATTTACGTAACAGCCATTCTCGAAACGTGTCTACTTGTACAGCTTTCGCGGCTCTTGCAGTACCCACCTGCCGCTGTGGACTGGGGTGGTGTTGTCGACGCGCTGTTTGCTGAGGCGACTGCAGCCCAACGCTCCGTCGGCACACTTTGCCCCAGCACTTATCGACGCTATCCTCGATACCAGACTATCGATCATCACACGCAGAGTCTTTCCTTTTCCCATCTCGCACTTAAAAACATATTTTGGCTTATAGATGGTGTTGAGGACAGTACTTCTTTGCCATTTTCAGCATTTAAGATATGGACTGTGTGAAATTTACGCACATCTAGACAAAAGAAACTTGGCATGATTTCCCTTCCCAATACGCTCGAAGGAAACAAAGACAATTGGATAAGTTTTAACAATGTTGACATTTGAAATGCAAAATTCACATGTTTATTTTCAGTGCGTACTATTTTCAAAATAGGCCATACTAATTGCATTTATCAATACCGGAGAAAATGAGATGTTGCCCAAATTATATCGTCGAGTTCACGATGCCCATTTTATATCCAAATTCCAAGTCTCAAAAGATGCAGTACTTCGTCTTTTCAATCTTGTACATGAGAAACGACGCACAGGGCAGACTGACTATTCCTCTGTTTCCTGAGATAATGATGCTTAGTTCTAGTAATGTTTAGCTAGTGAATTTCCATGCGTTTCTTGTATAAATCAGCCACATAAAAAGGTTAGTGCATTAGTCTGAGAAATTGATCCGTTTTAAATGCAGAAATTACCATATTAGACGTAACCAAATTGAAAGAACAGCAATGGATACTACATGTATTAGAAAACAAACCGTTATGATTTGTCATGTAAAAGTTTTGATAGTGTCTCGATTTATAACACACACACACACACACACACACACACACACACACACACACACACACACATATATATATATATATATATATATATATATATATATATATATACCTTGAGCGGCAGTAAATGTTACTCGAATCTGTCGTATAATGGAAATCATCTTTTCTGTAAGCACCATAGAAGATTCAGAACGACTTTTCACCTTTTAGTGGACTTTTAACACGCAACGTTTCTGTGCTACGTTGTTTGAGAATAATAAACATTACGAATTTTTCCCATCCATGCTTTATTCTAAAAATTTGAAAAGATTGGTCAAACAACGAATATTTAATTCTTTAACGAATTTCAACATAGATGTTTTGTTATGCATACGTTAAAACTTATATTTTAAGCACTGACTTTTCACTGCATGATTCATGTGTTTTCTTCTTCTTTGTAACGTTTCTGAAGTCTTGTATAATACCTACAAGTCTTAATATATCGTCCAGTGGATAGTTTAGTGATCTTACTAGCTTATCACTCACGCTAATCATACTTCCTTAGCAAACAACAATAATTCGAAATGTAAACAAACTGAATTGTACGCAGGAAAATATCAGCAGTGCACTTCTGTTGTTGCCAATTTACTTAGATGGGACCATTTCTCATCGAATAACTAACGAACGAATAAAATAACGTTATTCAGCGCACTCTCAAAGTAGTACTGTAGTTAGCCTATCCCTCGTTTTCCTCTCCCTGCCTTTATCAAGAGAATGTACAACCGGATCCTAGTGCGTAGGAGACCTGGGTTGATAATCCACTCTTGGTACAAATTTTAATTCTTTTGTTTCCAAAGTATATTTAATGTGCAAATATTACTTATTTTATTTTTAGCCGACAGTTTTGGGAAGCTATTTTACCATCATCTTTCTTATTCCTCTACATATCAATAAATTCAATAAAACTGAATTCCTTGACACACCAGGTTCTCAAGAAATGCACGAACCTATGCCCGACTAACTCATCCGTCTCTTCGTGTCTTCTGTTGCTGACTGATGTGCAGAGCACACACAACCCGTTAAATAAAGAGAACTTGCCATGTTAAGGTTGGCTGAACGTTACTTTTCTGGGATTCTATTATACACTCCTGGCCATTAAAATCGCTACACCACGAAGATGACGTGCTACAGACGCGAAATTTAACCGACATGAAGAAGATACTGTGATATGCAAATGATTAGCTTTTCTGAGCCGGTGGCGACACCTACAACGTGCTCATATGAGGAAAGTTACCAACCGATTTCTCATACACAAACAGTAGTTGACCGGCGTTGCCTGGTGAAACGTTGTTGTGATGCCTCGTGTAAGGAGGAGAAATGCATACCATCACGTTTCCGACTTGGATGAAAGTCGGATTGTAGCCTATCGCGATTGCAGTTTATCGTAACGCGACATTGCTGCTCGCGTTGGTCGCGATCCAATAACTGTTAGCATAATTATTTCCGTGCTGGATCCCAACGGCCTCGTATCACTGGCAGTTGAGATGACAGGAATCTTATGCGCATGGCTGTAAAGGATCGTGCTGCTACGTCTCGATCCCTCAGACAACGGATGGGGACGTTTGCAAGACAACAACGATCTGCTCGAACAGTTCGACGACATTTGCAGCAGTATGGACTATCAGCTCAGAGACCATGGCTGCAGTTACCCTTGACGCTGCATCACAGACAAGAGCGCATGCGATGGTGTACGCAATGTCGAAGCTGAGTGCATGAATGGCAAAACGTCGTTTTTTCGGATGAATCCAGGTTCTGTTTACAGCATCATGATGGTCGCGACCGTTTGGCGACTCGCGGTGAACGCACATTGGAAGCATGTATTCGTCATCGCCATACTGACGTATCACCCAGCGTGATGGTATGGGGTGCCATAGGTTACACGTCTCGGTCACCTCTTGTTCGCATTGACGGCACTTTGAACAGAGTCCGTTACATTTCAGATATGTTACGACCCGTGGCTCTACCCTTCATTCGATCCCTGCGAAACCCTACATTTCAGCAGGATAATGCACGACCGCATGTTGCAGGTCCTGTACGGGCCATTCTGGATACGGAAAATGTTCGACTGCTGCCCTGGTCAGCACATTCTCCAGTTCTCTCACCAACTGAAAACGTCTGGTCAATGGTGGCCGAGCAACTGGCTCGTCAAAATACGCCAGTCACTACTCTTGATGAACTGTGGAATCGTGTTGAAGCTACATGGGCATCTGTACCTGTACACGCCATCCAAGCTCTGTTTGACTCAATGCCCAGGCGTATCAAGGCCGTTATTACGGCCAGAGGTGGTTGTTCTGGGTACTGATTTCTCATGACCTATGCACCCAAATTGCGTGAAAATGTAATCACATGTCAGTTCTAGTATGATATATTTGTCTAATGAATACCCGTTTATCATCTGCATTTCTTCTCGGTGTAGCAATTTTAATGACCAGCAGTGTATTATTCAGATCTGTTTATTGGCTAGCAACACGATCTCCTGATTACCAAACCATCCTGTGAAAACCGTACATCAATGGAAAGTTCTATTTCCGCAAATTTACGGTGCAAGTTATAGGTGCTTCACACTGTGCTCCAGAAATATGTAGGCATTTTTCCATATCTTAGTTTTCGGGCAGTCCTTTCCTGAAATTCTTGATGTACTTAATAATAGCCCTGTATGATTTTGTTCAGGTCTTACATATTAGAAGTTGCAGTTGGTAGTGACGTGTGTTTCCATAGTACTTGCGTTTTAAGTTTCTTTCTACTTAATAAAAATTGCAAATAAGAATTTTTCTTGCTTAGATTTGAATACGATTGTATAACTATAACACTAGAAATTTAATTATAGTTTTCAATTGATGACAGGTATCAGTTTAGAATGTTTTGGACGTAGAGATTGTCATCATATGCCTAGTAAGGTAAAGCAGTCAACAATCCGAAGATTGGTTTGAACAACCCAGTGATTTACTAGTAATGGTCATGTTTGGAGGTGGTATGTCGTTGTCTTCCTCCGACCTTCGAACTGCCTTACCCAGCCAGTTATAGGGGGACCTACAGTTTAACGTGGGTTCCGAACCACGGTGCTACTCGTTATTTTTCACATCAGCAACACTGTCAGAAGTGAAATAAATGGAAACTGACAGATAACAATCCTAGGACCTGGCGGGGATAGAACCCGCAACCTTTGGATCTGTTATTACAATTGCGCATATTGTGTTCTCAAACTTCGAACAGAAATTATTTGATGATTGTTTGTGAAACGCTTCCTTATAAAGAATTATGTATGTTTCATTATTTCACAAGAAAGACAGGTTGCTTGCTACACACAGATGGAACAATGTACAGAATTTTTATTTATTATTTTTTTTGCTGATAATTTCTTATATGTTTTTTGGTCTATAGTCGAAATGTAAGGAGTATTTCAGAGAGAAAGGCGTACGGACCTTTGTTTAATTTTTCAATAATTGGATGAATTCTAATTGGTGTTAACAGTGATTTTCCTTCTCATTTAGCTGGCCAACTGTACATGCATATATATCTTAGTATCCTTTGTTAAAGGTTATCAAAAGTGGAGTGTATGTAAATATCTAAATGCCAGTTAACAGAATTTTATTCCAGAGCTGGACCAGTAGTAATAAAGACATATTTTCAGTTGTATGTTAAATCAGTTACATAGGTTTGATTCAGTTTAAAAAAAAGTAGTAATCAACTGTTACCATAGAGAGATATTAGAGACAGTTAAATGCTCTAGCAATTGCGTTAAGTAATGGACACAACAGTTTGTGGAGGGGGCACAATCAATTCAGATTACTAGTGTAGTAAATATCATCATCGGTGTTTTCGCTTGAATATTTTACTAAAGTGAAGTAGCAGAAACATTTTTTCTGTGCTTGGCTAAAATCAAATGTTTTTAATTCTTTGGGACCAAACTACGTTGGTCATCAGTCCCTTGTCGTACAAACTACTTAAACTAAGTTAAACGAACCAAAGGACAACAAACACATCCATGCCCAAGGGAGGATTTGAACCTCCGACGCGGGAGGCTGCGCGATCCGTAACTTGGCGCTCCAGACCGCTCGGCTATTCCCGCGCGGCGTGATATTAAATACATCATCTCTTTCCACAATATTTTTATGAATCACCCTGAAAATGACAAACCTAGGTTGCGCCTATGCCCAAATTTTCTTTGATTCTAATAAATCCTAATACTATGGAAACTTCCTTCATATTTAAAACAATGTTGTAAACGTACGAACACACACACACACACACAAACACACATACACACGCAATGGAGGACTAACCTCCGCCCAGTCCATAACATGACGCCTTAGACCACGCGGCCATTCTGCGCATATTAAAAGAATATTTGTATGGTAAATAGCATTTTGGAATGCGTCTTCACTGTTACTTCTAATCAAATTCGAGGAATTTTATTTAACTACAGTTATATTAACCTTTGCCTGTATGTACCTATTCATTACCAAACTAGAAGGCATCGTTCTACAAAATGTTCAAATGTTTTTAAGCTTAAGGAACTTAACTGAGGGGTCATCAATCCCTAAACTTACCTAGTACTTATGAACTACCTTATACTAAAGACGATACAACATCCAGGCCTGAGGGGGGATTCAAACCCTCGACGGGGAACGACCTCGCGCATCGTAGCATAGCGCCTCAATGCGCACGGCCGCTCCTCCGCCGCCATCGTTCTACGGAGACAGAAAACAGTAACTAAGGAGATGCCTACTTAGGCTGGTTATCACGTGTATATAATGAAAGCGGTAAACTGTATGGAACTTTCCTTAAGCTGCTCTCGAACTGAAATTAATTTTGTCTCTGAAACCATATGCCGTATTGCTTTGTTGACAAAATAGTTTCACCAATGGCTCTCACCTGCAACTGGAAAATTTTCCTTCTTGTTACGGCTTTCCCGATTCTCAATACGATGAATGCTATATTCTCCTCTCTGTTACGTGAGTGATGGATTAAATAAAAACAAATTGTTAACGCTAGACATATTTATTGGTTTATCAAAAGCGTTTGATTGCATTGATCACAAGATATTGTTGCGGAAGTCTGAACATTATGGAGTAATAGGAGTAGCAGACAACTTGGTCACTTCTTACTTTAATAACACACAGCAGGTGGTGATTCTCTACAGCGTTTAAAACGCTCTTAGTGAGGCACAGACAAGAGAGACGGGAGGCTGTGCCATTGTTCTGTTCTGGACCCACTGTTTCTCATTAGATTAGATTAGTACTTGTTCCATAGATCATGAATACGACACTTCGTAATTATGTGGAACGTGTCAGCTTAATGAAAGGTGTCTTTACAAATTATTACTTTGTACTAAATATTACATGACACATTTTTTGTCTTTTATTTTCCTTTAATTTTTTTCAGGTTTACTAATTTATATCTAAAAATTCATCTATAGTGTAGGAGGAGTTGCCATTCAGAAATTCTTTTATTTTTAAGTGCTAGTTGGCTATCTGTCAAGCTTTTGATGCTGTTTGGTAGGTGACCAAAGACTTTCGTGGCAGCATAATTCATCCCTTTCTGTGCCAAAGCTAGATTTAACCTTGAATAGTGAAGATCATTCTTTCTCCTAGTGTTGTAGTTATGTACACTGCTATTGCTTTTGAATTCTGTGGGACTGGTAATAAATTTCATAAGTGAATATATATACTGTGAAGCTACTGTGAAGATCCCTAGCTCTTTAAATAAGCGTCTGCAGGATGTTCTTGGACGGGCTCCAGAAATTATTCTGATTACACGCTTTTGTGCAATGAATACTTTTTTACTCGCTAAATTACCCCAAAAAATAATTCCATACGAAAACAGAATGAAAATAGGCATAGTAAGCTAATTTCCTGAGATGTATATCACCAAAATTTGCAATTACCCTGATAGCATAAATAGCTGAACTCAAACGTTTCAGCAGATCTTGTGTTTTTTCGAGTTCAACTCCTCATCAATGCATAAACCTAAAATTTTTGAATATTCTACTTTTGCTACAAATTTCTGATCAAAGTCTATATTTATTAATGGTGTCATTCCATTTACTGTATGGAACTGTATATCCTGTGTTTTATAAAAATTTAATGATAGTCCATTTGCTGAAAACCACTTAATTATTTTTTGGAAGACGTCGTTTACAATTTCTTCAGTTAGTTCTTGTCTGACAGGTGTGGTACCTATACTTGTATCATCAACAAAGGAACCAGCTGTGCATCTTCATGAATATAGAATGGCAAGTCATATATTAAGAACAGCAAAGGGCCCAAGACTGAACCTTGTGGAACCCCATTTCTGATTGCTCCCCAGTTTGAGGAATCAGCTGTTTTTTTTTAATATTATGTGAACTACTTATGTCAACTTTCTGCTTTCTTCCTGTTAGGTATGATTTAAACCATTTGTACACTGCCCCATTCATACCACAATACTTTAGTTTATCTACAAGAATTCCATGATTTACACAATCCAAACCCTTGGAGAGATCACAAAAAATCCCAATGGTTGATGTCCGGTTATTCATAAAATTTATAAGCCTTCGAGACATTTATATTAGCTGAAGACTCTAGCTTGCTACTGAATAATGTTGTATTCAATATTTATGCAGTATCAAACAATGTAGTTCAAGAAGTAAGTTTATGGTTTAATTTTTACAGTTTCTAACACACAATTTAACAAAAACTGACATTTTGATTACACAGAATGGGCACATAGGGGAGACTGAGAAATTCAAATTTCCAGGCGTTTAGATAGAAAGTAAGCAGTCACGGTAAGGCTATGATCAGAATCTTGTTCAAAAACTAAATACTGCGTTTACCATTAGAAATAAGAGAGAGTTTAGTACGAAAAGTAGTCTACTATGCATATTTTCACATGCTTATGACGTATGGTGTTATTTTTTGGGGTAACTCCTCCGATTCAAAAAGGATATGCATTGTGCGGAAACAGGCGGTTCGAGCAATATGAGGGGTTAACTCACATAGCTCTTGTCAAGCTATGTTTAGTATTCTAGGAATTCTGATTTGGCCTGTCAGTACATATTTTCTTCAACGTCCTTTGTTAATAATATTTGGAGTTTCCCAAGAGTTCCCAGCGTTCATTCAGTTAATACTGCACAGAAATTCTTCTGTATCCATTTTTAATAAGCTGCCTCAAGACTTCAAAATGCTTCATAGTAATCCTAGGACTTTCAAGGCTACACAAAAGTTCCTCAAGGCTTGCTCCATTCTGTCGAGAAATGCCTCAATGAATTAAACGTATAGCAATCGTAAGCACATGTGATGTCTAAGCATAAACAAAAGAAGCAACAATGTAATGAAATTAGATAAATTTTTTGTTAATTACTAAACCTTTGTAACAATCTGATGTAATCTTTCCATGATAATGAAGGTTTGCTTCTCAGTTCGGTCCTGCAGAAAATAATACAAACAAGAATATGTAAATAATATAACAATTTCCAATTTTTCAATCTTAAATATGGCTGCAGAGAACAACAGTAGAATAATGCATATATGGAGAAATACTGGATGGGGCAAATAAAATTCCAGAGAACAGAGTCCCCTGGTACAAAGAAACAGGATCAGTTTCGCAGAAGATTATGTTTATATTTTGTTTTTAAATGATTTTTATGTAAATGTTTTATGTTATGTGATTCTTAAAAGAGTTTCGTATGTTTCTTGTGTTTCATGTGCTGTGACAGCGATTAAAACTACGAGAGCAACATCTTCGACGCCGAGCTCAAGGAATAAACATCTGGCCGCTTCAAGTCGCGGGTCGATTGCCACGAGGCAAGAAGATGCTGGTCTCTGCGGTTATCGTCGCGGATATTGACATTATTATAGAAACTTGCGTGGAAAATCAAAAAGACCATAAAATCAGTCTCTATGTAACTGCCGTTGAGTCATGATCTGTACTGTGAGAGCAATAAATGTCATCGTGTCTCAAAAGTTAACTAAGTGTCAACGATAATTATTTTGATATTTATAGAAATTGTACAAGAAATATATTCATTTATAGGAACTGAAGAATTATTTACTGTCAAACTATTTTACAGTTTGAAAGAAGACATTTACGGAAAGTTATTTTGACAGATAAAGCAGGAAGACTTATCAATTTTTAGTATTTTAATAAATCGATCTTATATAGCAATCGATCACCAGTGAACAGGACTTGTAATATCTGTGTCTATAGCAACCAGAACAACTACGAACTTCTGTTTGACAGTTCGATCTTTAAGGGAACTTTAAAACATTTATTTCAAAGTGACAGTTTAAAGAAGTGCAAATCTAGAATCATATGCTTCTTCTATCTGCGCAAGGATCTGTCACTGAAATTTCACAATACAGGATTCTGTATCCCATCCTCGTCGCCACTTTTGTATCCCATCCTCGTCGCCGCTTTTGTGTCTCGTCCGCCGGTTGTCGTAGGTGTCGGTGGCCGAGTAGAAAGAGACCGACACAGGAAGTAGGATGCACGCTTGTGCGGTATGGAGGTGACCAGCCAGTGGGACAGCAGAAACTAGAAACACTAGGGTAAATTAGAAGAGATATATATTTCATAAAAACTTAGTAATACTTAACTTTTACATATTTCTTGACTGCAGAATGCTGATACATAGTTTATATAGAGGCCTGCCTACTGATGATTCCTAGTGCCTATCCGCTAGCCAAGTCTTTACTGGTGCCTATCTGATTCCCAAGTGTCAACTGGTTCCTATCTCAGTCCCAAGTGACCGATGCAGCTATCGTGGCCACGAGCGGAGTTGCAGCAGAGGGCGCTCGTGGCTGACGTCGTAAGAACGCCGCGCCGTGCGTGCATGGCGGCGCGCGGCGTAAGTACATGGCGCGCACTTCATACGTGTGCGACACCACACAGGAAGATTATATTAATTGGAATTTTCTTTCTTGTTGACGAGCGGACGACTTTCGGATCCTGAAGTCTGACACGGCACATACAAAACTTGGTATTTAGTCCAATGTAAGAAGAGATCGTACCGCCGCAGCAGCCAGTAGTATTCATTCTCTAGGCGTGTGGCTGACCGCGAGCTAGATTAATGTTTCTCCCTGCAGCTCAACTGTTGGCGCTCGGATCGCCTCCGTAGTCCTGTGGACAGGGTGGTGGATGGAACGCAGGGGGGCCCAGGTTCGATCACCAGATGGATCGGTTATTTTCTCCACTAGGGCAATCCGTGTTATCAGCGATGCGCAAGTCGTCCAAGTGGCTTCACCTAGAGACTTGCACCAGGCAGGCCGAAAACTGTCTCATATGGGATCAAATGTTAAAATGTTCAAATATTTGTTAAGCTTATGGGACTTAACTACGGGGTCATCAGTCCCTAAACTTACAAACCACTTCTGAACTAGCTACAACTACGGACGGCACAAATATCCATGCCCGAGGGGGGATTCGAACCCCCGACCGTAGTGGCCGTGCAGATCGTGACTGGAGCGCCTCAGTGTCATCGGCCATCGCGGCCGGCTCATATGGGATCTATAGCGTTGCCCGTCTCAATTATTTGTCAAGATTTGGTGGTTATTTTAAGATTTTCCGCAAGTCGGGTTAAATTTCTTTATACGCGTCCAGCGGACCGCGCCGCCGGATTTAGGTTGGTAACTCAGGGATAAAATATTATTACTGGCGCACGTTACGTCGCGTCGTAGCAAAAGCAGTTAGCATTACGAACACGACTAACAAGTAAAGCAACCAATAATAATTTATTTTCTTTAAATGACGAGCAACACTGTATCAGACGGAAATCTATCTACTTATTCTCTGTTAAATATTTTTTCCTTTTAAACTGAAGTTACTATTGAAGTACGTTAGTAGATAAATTTCGCCTATCATTATTTTTGAATTAAACTGTTAATGTTGAGATAACTTTATATTCATAAACTGAGGTTTATTTTTGATTATTATTATTACTGTTTTACCAGAATTATCGCGAGTCTTCATCGTTCGCAAAATGGCGCCCAACAGTGGTATGAACCTACAATTACTAAACTAAAGAATTACTGAAAATAATCATTTATTTTAAAAAAATGAAAAATTTGATATTTAGGTATGAAATAATATTCAACACCTGTTTTTGTGAATTCCGAATTAGAAAATAAATAAATAAATAAAATAAAAATAAATTTTGCTCACTACACCACTTACATAATTGAGAGCAGCCGACAAAAATGCCTCCAATGTCATCCACGATCAAACAAAAAGAACAAAAGATTTTCATCGCTCATCGTTCTCATTCTTTTCCAGGAAAAGATAATAGAATGGAAAGACAAAGGTCAGAGATAAGAAACGAGAACGATATCGGAACGAAGAGTAACACCAGTCTCTATGGCTTACGTATGTAATCGGCGATGTAATATTGTAGGTCTCACGGCCAAAAGTGCCACACGGAATGATGTTGCCGTCCACTCCACCCACTCCACTCCACGCTGCCCCCGTCGCTCCGCATCTATGCACGGAAGCGACGTCTTACATGACGCCAACTATAACCGACTGTAGCAGATGCTGTCCTTTTATTGGCATTTTTTTTGGTCACCGTCAGCAAGTAGCTGAAGACGGATCAAATATGGACTGCTATAATTTCTGTCATCCGAAATGTGGGTGTGAGGGTTTTTGCGACACGCCTTAGACTCGAGGGCTCCTCACACAAAATAAACGTCCCCTGACCGGGTGATCTGCGTGGACAGCGAGTGCAGCCAGACTGACCGCTGATAACTGCCAGGCGTAAACGGGGTAAATGTGCTCTAAGTGTTCGGCCGGCTATATTGGCAATTCCTCACTCCTGTCGGAAATAACTATACATATATTTCTCCTTCGTTAATACTGCCACAATTCGTGTGCACTCGCCCAAGCCACTTATTCGCCCCACCCTGTACAAGCAATTGCTCATTAAAGAGTATAGAATGAACTATAGATTTCTTAAGCCTGTTCTCGGAACTTGTGACTCGTAGAGGGGCTTCACGCTGGTTGCCTTGTATTTTGGATTTAGCTTCTGACTTGTAAACTGTATATTCGGCTTGACTTTCACAGTTGTAGTGGATGGGTTCAAAATTTTATTTGTCACCTCAGTATGAAGATTAAGTTGATAGATCTGGTACTTCTTCGTAATTAATAAAATTTATATCTTTGAATTTTTAATTCTATAAATATTTGTTCTGGGCATCATCTAGAATTAAATACTTTTTATAATGTTTGAGCATGAAATTCCGTTTCTCAGATGCTGATATTTAATAAACCGAAAAAAATGAATCATGAGTCGCGGTAGTTCAGACAGTTTGAAGCCCGTCACAACAAATATTATTTGTACCTGATTCCTTTCTATCGAATTATTCTTTAGAACATTAGAAGTTTCTTCTAATCAAAACTGTTAGACAATTCTTTCACATATTAACTGATTCATTACGAATTTCACACATATATGTTCACTTTTAGAATCTTCTTGGACAATATTAGGGGACTAAATACTTGAATAATTGTTTAAGATTTGTTTAAGTATCACAGATTCTCTATTTTGAATTTAATATTTTCAACAAAATCTGTTTCACAGAAAACACTTTATGAGTTCACAATGCGTGATTAATATAAATGCGACTGACAAAAATAGTCTCTAGATCCTGTTACATTGGTTACGAAGTTTAACTCTTCCAGAATCGTTTTTTAAAAGTTATTTCATTAAACTTGACGATAAGTTCAAATTCCAAAATCACGAATATTAATCGGTTTATTACGGGAGGCAGAAGTTTCTAATTGTTCCGTCCTAGCCTATCCCAATCAAAGTCCAAATATAATGTACGCATTCGCGTATGATCACGATACGAAAGTTTATATTAATAAATAAATACTTTTTCTCGGGTTCTTTCCTATCTTGGAAATAAACTGCATATGACACTTTGAAACTAATCACGGAGAGCTATCACAGAGTGTTAAACACTGAGATCTAGTAACATAGAGAGCAAGTAACTTAGAGAGTGTGTAATTCAAATGCGTGTACTACGAGGTACGTTCCGTTTGGTTATATAAGACAAACGTGTACAGATACACAAAAAATATTTATTGTACAAAAATCTACAACGGTTAAACTACTTTCCTACATAGCTCCCGAAATTTTGTAGGCACTTGTCATAGCGTGGCACAAGTTTCTGTATGCCTTTTTCATAGGTTGCCGCCTGTGTATTCAGCCATGTGGTAACATGTTCTTTCAGCTCGTCATCATCGTTGAAATGTTGACTGTCAAGGACAGATTTTTAGGTGTAAGAAGATATGAAAGTGGCTAGGAGCGAGGCCCGGGCTGTACGGATGATGATCAAACACATCCGAGTGAAATTCCCGTAAGAGTTGTTTGGTCACATTCGCCACATGAGGTCGGGCACTATCGTGGAAACAAACACTCCTTTTGATGGAAATCCTCTTCTTACACCTAAAATTTTTCCTGTAAACACTTCAACGATGACGAGCTGAAAGAACATGCCACCACATGGCTGAATACACAGGCGGCAACCTTCTATGAAGAAGGCATACAGAAACGTGTGCCATGCTATGACAAGTGCCTACAAAATTTCGGCAGCTATGTAGAAAAGTAGTTTAACAGTTGTAGATTTTTGTACAATAAATATTTTTTCTGTATCTGTACACGTTTGTTTTATATAAACAAACGGAACTTACTTTCTGCACGTACCTTGTATTTATAATAGCAACCTGACAAATGCTCTTTGATATACGAGGTGTTTCAACCTACGTATTCCCTGGATACTGTTATTCTGAATTACTCTGATCTAATTTGAATTTACTAAATTTTTTGAAAAATGAGAAATTTCTGCCTCTAAACAAATAATTAAAATTACGTAACGATGAAGAACGTTGGAATATGGTGATTCTAATGATAATGCTATGGTCGCGATGTAGTGTTACAAACTATTGCCGTATTGGTAGAGCGTTGGATGGTCTTCCAAATGCAGATACTTTGTGCAGATGTGAGGGTTCTTCTAGAGAACAGTCCGTTAAGACGTGTACTACGGGACTGGTAAACTGGCGGCGCCTCAGTTATGCCTCAGCCAACATTCACGTGGGCATCCATGGGTCCAGCAGAGCTCGTGAAGGGCAACAAGTACCTAACACTAGCTGCAGACCACATACAGCCCTTCGAGCATATTTTCCAGTTCCAGTGGCATTTATAGTAAGACTATCTGAACCCCCGCTGCTTAGCATGTTTAGGCTGGTTGGTCTGCGCCAGTTGTTTCTTTTTAATCACGATGAAGAATCCATATCTTAAGTTTCGTAGTTATAGTATGAAATTTGAGTTAACAGCA
This sequence comes from Locusta migratoria, assembly GCA_026315105.1. NCBI lineage: Eukaryota > Metazoa > Arthropoda > Insecta > Orthoptera > Acrididae > Locusta > Locusta migratoria. Next base: position 671,895,420 of record CM048744.1, read on the forward strand.
CCATATTTTTGAAAATCAATTTTTGCGTCTCATATTTCACCCCCTTATTGGTCCAATTTCCGAAAATACCGAGACACGTGTCTTTTTAATCATGATCAAGAGTCCATATCCTAAGTTTCGTAGTTATAGCTCGAAATTTAACAGCAACATATCTTTGAAAATCAATTTTTGCTTCCCGTATTCCGCCCCGTTATTACTCTAATTTCCAAAAATACCGAAAAACGTGTCTTTAATTAGAACCCTGAATTCAAATCCGAAAATTTGTAGTTCTAACTTCAAAATTGCCTAAATAGCAACAGATTTTTGAAAAATATCTCCTGTCCTATTTAACCCCCTTGATGGTTGAATTTCCAAAAATATCGAAACACTTTTTTTTTTAATCATAACGAACAATACAAATACCAATTTTTGCAGCTTTAGCTTCAAAATTGTATAAACAGCAGCGTGTTTTCAAAAAGAATTTTTGATCCTCTATTTAACCCTCTTACTTGTTGAATTTCCAAAAATACTAAAAACTCATAGATTGTTAATCAATATCCGAAGTTTCGAGTTGTAGCTTAAAATAAAATTTGAGTTAACAGCAACATATTTTTTAAAATCAATTTTTTGCGTCACCTATTTTACCCCCTTACTTGTCAAATTTCAAAAAATGCCGAAACACGTGTCCTTTAAATTCGAGCCCAGAAATAAAATGCGAAATTTTGTAGTTCTAGCTTCAAAATTGCCTGCATAGCTACGTATTTTCAAAAAAAAAAAAAAAAAAAAAAAAAAAAAAAAAAATCAACTTCATCCCCTATTTCAGCCCCTTACGGACAGAATATCGAAAAATCGCTTTTTAAATGACGCCTACAGAGTAAGATCAACACCCACCACAAATTTCAAGTTTCTATCTTCAGTGGTTTGGGCTGGGCGATGATAAGTCAGTTAGTCAATCGGGACACTTCCTTAAAAAGAGATAACGCGCCTTGTCACAAGCCCACTAGTGTTATGTAGTGGTTCGAGGGACACAGTTGCGAGCTGCAATTTATCTTCTGCCCGCAGCTGGCGGATCTGAACCCGATGTGACTGTATGTAGCGCCAGAGGTCACCGGCGCCGCCGCCGCCACCCCGGAATTTTCGGTAATTGGGTGACTAGGATGCAGATTTGGTGCCAACTCTCTCCAGCTTCCAGGCCAAATGTACTCGCTGCCGTTTCGGCACCGAAGCGTACACACACGGTATGAGGAACGTGGTTATTTTCTGGCCGATTAGTGTAACATGTTACTATTGAAGACAGTTTAGCCGGCCGCGGAGGCCGAGGGGACTGAGGCGCTCCAGTCACGGTCTGCACAGCCACTACGGTCGGGGGTTCGAATCCCCCTAGAGCATGGATATTTGTGCCGTCCTTAGTATAAGCTAGTTCATAAGTAGTTTGTAAGTTTAGGGACTGATGACCCCGTAGTTAAGTCTCATAACCTCTACAAACATTTGAACATTTGAAGACAGGTTAATGTCCGTCATAACCTAGGTAAATTTCTGAATTAACTAAGTGCAGCTGGTTGGCTGTATTTATATAATATCTTTGCTACCATGGTTCATGCTTCACGTTTCCATACTGTATTCTCAATATTCCTGGATTGTACGAAAACTGTTCCAAGCTTTTTAATAACCTGGTCTGCCGCCTAACTGACTAGATTCACACTATAAATCGACATTTTTTAAACATAGTAACTGTCCTTAAACTTTGTATTGGAATGATCAAAATTTCAATTATTTTAATACCTGAACACTAGGTCGCGACATTACATGCTTCTGTAGTTCTAGTGTAAAATAAAGTACTTTGAAAATGTACAGGACGTAGATTAGGGAAACAAACGTTACTGAGCCATACACAACCATCGATTTGAAATTTAAATGCAATGAATAACTTCAAAATTTACCTCAGTGTATGCTTTCTAATATTGCAATCTACAGCTGTCGTCTTAGTATTCAGCATACCTCTAGGTGCTCTAGTTAGTAGTCTCACCAGTAACTTGACACTGAACACAAATCTTAGTTACCAGTGACTCAACCATACTAAACAGCTCAAATGCATTCTATGAGAGCAGATGAGTGTGTATTTAGAATTTATTACAGTGTTTCATTTGAATCTGTTAGATTACCTCAACGTGGATTCAGAAACTCATTTTTACGAACTTGCTGCAATAGAAAATCACTGTCAACATTTGTTCTGATGCAAGACTTAGTTTCCAAATTGGCTGCATATTCCACTCCAGCTAATTTCGGCACTGTCAATTTGAAGTGCTCGTGCAATCTTCTTCTTCCGTAATTATATATTAGTCATTTTCCACACTTGCTGTAAGCTATGATACTCATCCTCTCAGTGCGAACTGACATTTCTATTCCACGATCTCCCGAACAGTTATTGCAGTATAAGGTACCATCGCTGTAGCAATTTTGCTAAGTAATCGTAAAATTATATGAAGTATATCAGTGCAACAACATTTAAGAAATGATCTGAGTAACAAGTACTGGGAATTATGTTTAATTACATGTGCTTAAGTAACATCAAGCCGATACCTTACTGAAGTAATAGGACAGGTATAATGGAAGGAAAAAAAAAATAAAATAAAATAAAAGAAAAAGACCAATACTCATGTGCAACTAAACAGAAAGGACTTCTATTTAACGACCTTATAAACAATGCATAATCGATCCAGAACATTCTAGTAATCTATAAAATCTTACGCTGTTTAAGAAATATTACATCTTGCTAATATGAACCTTATCTGAAAATTTCACTTCTGGGTGTCAGAATTGCTGGAATAATGGAGAGACAGTGAAATCCTGAACTTCTGTAAATAACTAACCTCTTGATTATGTACAGATGAATGGTACCTATATGTTAATTTTCATTGTCTCTAATGAGTAATTAGTTGAAACTTCCTGCAGATTAAAATTGCGTGCTGGAACCGGGACTCGAACCTAGGACCTTTGCCTTTCGCGGGCAAGCGCTCTACCGACAGCTATCCCGACACGACTCACGATTCCGCTTCACTACTACTTCCGCCAGTACCTTGCCTCCTACCTTCCAAACTTCACAGAAGTTCTCCTGCGAAACTTGCAAGACTAGCACTCCTGGAAGAAAGGATATGGTCTAGACATGGGTTAGCCACAGCCTAAGGGATGTTTCCAGAATGAAACTTTCACTCTGCAGCGGAGTGTGCGCTTGCCCGCAAAAGGCAAAGTCCAGGGTCAAGTCCCGGTTCCGACACAATTTTAATCTGCCAGTAAGTTCATATCAGCGCACACTCCGCTACAGAGTGAAAGTTTCATTCTCGTGTAATTAGTTCTTGTAATGGATATTGTTGGTGAGGACTTCCTGTTAGCTTTCACAAAGACTGAAAAAAGATGTACGATTTTACCATGTATGATATCATATATAATCGACTTTTTGTAAGACCTGTGTTTATAGATGTAATTGCCTTACTTTGCTAATTTGTGACTAACATTTCATTAATTGTTAATGTCGGATATACATGTGTTGTGTTGGTTTGAGTTCTAGTTGTCACTTCCTAGGAATACTTATCTTCCTGTAATAAATGAAACGAAATTTGAAATTATAAAAGAGTTTTTGAAGTATTTAATTCTTAGAATCTCTCCCCAGGATATTACACGAAAGCGAATACCCCAAAAAGGTCGACAAGATCAAAGTTAAATATAGTTTATAGTGTGAGCATTTTATGTTAAGATCATTGCTCAACAGAAAAAAAATTAACTGGCATTAATATAACAACTCTCGATACATTTCACGGAATATTAGATTAGATTAGTTTTTTGTTCCGTAGATCCAAGTTGAGGAGATCCTCGTGGATGTGGAACTTGTCAGGAAACAAAATTTACAAGTTGAATAATAGATAGTACTAATAATATAAATACAGATACATACATTTTTAAGGTTTTTCTTATTTCTTTTTTTTAGCTGATACTATTATAGTACAAATATAGTATGAGTATCGATACATGCATAATTTGGTACAATTTAGAAATTCACTAATGGAGTCGGCCACTATAAATTCTTTTAGGTTGCTCTTAAACTGATCTTTATTTGTAGCTAAATTTTTTTATACTTGGTGGTAAATTATTGAAAATGTGTGTTCCTGAATGGTGGACCCCTTTTTGAACTAAAGTAAGCGCTTTTAAGTCCTTGTGTAGATCATTTTTGTTCCTAGTATTGTATGTATGAACTGAGCTGTTCGTAGGGAAAAGGGATATATTATTTATGACAAATTTCATCAAGGAATAAATATACTGAGAGGCAGTTGTTAATATACCCAGTTCTTTGAAGAGACTTCTACAAGACGTCCGTGAATTTACACGATAAATAATACGTATTACACGCTTTTGGCCTCTGTAGACTTTAGACTGAGTTGAAGAGTTACCCCAAAATATTATACCACATGACATTATGGAATGAAAGTAAGCAAAGTATGCAAGTTTTTTTATTTGTATGTCTCCTATGGTAACACTCTTATTAAAAATACCGATTTGTTGAGTCGATTCTGCTGTTCTGTGGTGTGCTCCTCCCAACTAAATTTATTATCAAGCTGTAATCCCAGGAATTTAATACTATCAACCTCTTCTATATGCTCTTCTTCAGACTTAATGCATATGCTGTCGGGAAATCTCTTACTTGTTCTGAACTGTATGTAGTGAGTCTTTTCGAAGTTTAGTGACAATGAGTTGGATTTAAACCATTTGTTACTGTTCATGAAAATTCCATTAGCAGATCTTTCTATAACTATGCTTGATGTACTTTTTATTGCAATACTTGTATCATCTGCAAACAAAACGAACTCTGCTTCTGGTAGTGTAACTGATGAGAGGTCATTAATGTACCCAAGAAAAAGCAATGACCCTAAGATGGATCCTTGTGGGACACATGCAATTTCTTCCCAATCTGATGACTGTTGGCTTAATTCACTAGTCATTGCACTGACACCCTTTGTTTCCTATTAGTGAGGTACGACTTGAACCATTTTGCAGCATTTCCCGTGACCCCCATAGAATTCTAATTTACTTAAAAGGATGTTATAGTACACACAATCAAATGCCTTTGACAAATCACAGAAAATCCCTGCTGCTTGCAATTTATTCTCTAATGAATTAAGTACATTCTCACTGTAAGTATAAATAGCCTTCTTGATATCAGAACCTTTCAGAAATCCAAAATGTTCTAGACAATACGCCATTTGAGGATAAGTGGTTGAGAAGTTGCTTGTACATTACCTTTTCTAGAATTTTTGAGAATGCTGGCAAAAGTGAAATGGTTCTGTAGTTTGATGGTATATCTATCCCCCTTCTTGAATAGAGGTTTAATATCTGCATATTTTAGCCAACCAGGAAATGTTCCCGTTATAATAAACTGGTTACACAAATAACTTAAAATTGTGCTAAGTTCACAAGAACACGCTTTAATTAACTTTGTTGATATTTCATCGTAACCACTGGAATGCTTTGGTTTTTAAAGATTTTATTATCGAAGTTATTTCTTGTTGTGAAGTGAGTGACATTCATGTTCCTAAATTTGTAAATGCTGGTTTCAAATGTTCAAGGGCATTATTTACTGACCCAGACAATACCATACTATCAGTAACAGATTTGCCACACTATGCCCATCAGTTACTAATGTTTCTACTCTTAATGCTACCTGCTCTCATTCCTTTCTGGTTCTACCAATCTCCTCTTTCACTATATCCCATATTTTTATTTGGCTTCCTGATGTTGCTATCTTTTCATAGTACATTTGTTTAGAGGCCTGAATACCTTTTTTAGTATTTTACAGTATTCCTTATATTTAGTTAAATCATCATCATGGCATCTACTCTTGGCTGATACATTTTCCTTTTTGTCTTACATGAAATCTTTATAATAAAACCATGGATTACACAAGGAATAGACTTCTGTTTAATTCGAGTTACTTTTAGAGGAAAACAATTTAAAAAACATTAATGAATGTTATATTTCATTCATGCCATGAGCACTATATACATCTCTCCAGTTCATGCCTTTGAGGAGTTTTCTAAAATTTTCAATTTTTGGTGGGTTCACTACTCTCCTGTATGTACATTTTGCAGTCTTCATAATCTGTTTAGAATCTATACCTAAAATAAGGAGCTGCATATCGTGATCTGATAGGCCATTTATTATTGGTTTTATGATATGATTGTTCCTTTGATTTGTCTATATAAATATCAATTGCTGTCCTAGAAGTTTTAGTTATCCTAGTTGGAAAGTTTACAGTATGTGTTAGGTTGAAAGACAAAGTTACTGACTGCAATAAAGTTTTACTGGAGGACTGCAAAAGAAAATCTGTATTAAAGACACCAGCAACCAGGATTTCTTTATTTCTTCCTGTTAAATAACCCAAAAGAGCTAGATGTTTTAGGAATAGATTTATTTCCTGCAGGTGCTCGGTAAATAGTTACTATTATATATCATCTGTTTCGGTATTCTACTCTTGTTGCACAAGCATCTAAATGCTGCTCTAGACAAATTTTTTTGTCAATATTCTTGAACTTATAGCAGTTTAATGAATGTGGCAACTCTTCCTCCCTCCATATCTACTCTACCGAAGTGTGAAGCTAAATTAAATCCTGTTATGTTTAACATATCTATACCAGTGGCCACATGATGATCAGAGGCAAATTATGTCAATTGGGTTAGAGGAATCTATTTCATCAATACAAATGAGTATTTCATCAAGTTTATTCCTGAGTCCTGGAATATTTTGATGTAATAAAGATAATATTGCATACTAACTGTTTGACTAAGATTTCCTGGAAGTTTCTGCGTACTTTCTGTTAAACATAGATTTTATCAAACAATCTATCTGTTTTTCCAAACTGAGGGTGTCTTCCAATCTCTCTCTTAACTAGTTTTTCTCCCCCCCCCCCCCTCCCAATCCTAAAAAGGCATCCTCTGACACCTGTAACCACTGGTGACAGTGCCCTGTAAGTAACTAGCAATCAACCCAGACAGTTTTCCCTTCCCTTTCCTGTTGAGGTGAAGGCCATGCCTAGTGTAGTCCCACCTACAGATATCCACAGGAATCAAACCAATATGGAACCCCTATCTGACATGAGTAGCCATTCCAAGTTTACTCTCCTTATAAGAGTTCAAATGAGGTTGTCATGGCGACTCAAGACATACAAACCCACACTAGTTGCCGATATCTTCACCAGGTCACACTATAGAATATTCAGTTTGTCAATGCTGTTTCTCGGACCACCCACTATAACCACAGTATCCTCCATTGTGAATCTTTATGTTAAGAACCTGTATCCATTGTTACCTGACCAGGCCCACATTTGGTTTGAGCTTTTCCTGCAGTAGTTGGCCAACACCTCTACCATGGGAGCTACCTAACAAGACTTCAGTTTTCCCAACCTTTTTCAAATCCGTCTTAAAGTTTGTTGTGTCCTTTCTACAGCTTCAGCTACATGAGGCTCATCCGATTCTGACTGAGGCAACAGGTCAAATCTATTTTTCACATTAATGAAAGCTGTCTGCAACTGTCCTAAGCCTGTTCCCTGTTACCTGTTGCCACTTCCCACCGCTGTTCCTTCTCCCTCAACCTGCTCAGAGCCTCCCTTGCCTTATCTAATTCAGCTTTAAGAGCTGCAATTTTCCCCTCCTGTTCCATTATTTTCCTATCTCTACTGCAGATCCTACAAAACTACTGGTGAGCCTCATTTACATCCCCATTTCCCACGAAACTACATTCGCCCCAATGAAAGAAACCACTACAACTATCACACCACACCATTGACGGTGTCTTTCAGTGTCCAAAAGCGCCGGGTAATAAATTTTTGTTCACTATGTTACTTTTCAAATTTAAATACGTACTCATTCTGATAAATTGTTTTCTAATGCAAATGGACGTCAGCAGTTATATACCATTCAGTCTTACATTTATACAGCCATACTGAGGATATCGTAAAATAACGATAATATTAACAGTCTGTGGCTGACGCTTTTAAGCGTCCACGCTTAATGTAGGATAGCGTCAGCTGCAGTGAAAGTGTTAAAATAGTAAGTCTAGGAAATTACGGTCGTCGTTCGGTCCAATATGTTTAAATGTAAAGATTGTGTTCGAAATAGGTGAATATTGTATGTACGACTAAGATATCTTTCAGTATTTTCATAGACAGAAATGTTGAAATTACGCAATATTACAGATTACTAAGAAATGGATTAATACTAGTAGTACTTGAGAGTAAATGTTGCAAAATGACTCCATGTACAAGGAAAAGGGATTTTCACTTCTGCAGGCTACAGCAGATAAATTTCTTTTTATTAATAGCAGTCACAATAGTAAAATTCTTGAGAGGTCATAAAATTGTCCATTACAACTGTCTTTACAACACTATTTTACAAAATGTGAGTAGTGTTGATGCCTTAAAATATGCCTCATGCTGATATTTTAAGAGGCCGAGAGCCGCATGCAGTCTCACACCAGGTTCCAGAATGTCTCCGCGTTCTTAGAGCAACTGGGGACCGCATGCACTGGGTTAGACCGCATCTACGACCCGTACCACCGTATTCACCAGCGACTCCATACAAACAGCAGCATCGGTGCCTGAAGAGAAGCGTCATGGTACTGTTATCAGGCTGGTAACCACTTGAGGCCCCACATGCAGAGCAGTGCAGTGCTACAGCAGATCAGGTCAGACACTGTCGTACAGTGTCTGCGGGGTGAAGACGCTGGGGTCTGACGCGTGTGTGACGCGCACCTGCAGCTCCATGGAGGAGGCGTGCGGCGGCGCGCAGCAGCGACAGCACACCACCCGCTGCCAGCTGAGACGCCGCCTCACGCGGCGCAGCCAGGACACCAGCCGCCGCCACAACGGCCGGTCGCCACTCGGCGGCGCCTCGGTGCGCGGACTCCCGTACATCGGGTTCCAGTATGTCACAGTCCCCGACATCGTCTGCAAACAAGCCGAGTGACACCCAACGTACACTAGCCTACAATTTTAGATATACATATAAACGGGGGCGAGACTACGGGGGCGAGACTACGGGGGCGAGACTACGGGGGCGAGACTACGGGGGCGAGACTACGGGGGCGAGACTACGGGGGCGAGACTACGGGGGCGAGACTACGGGGGCGAGACTACGGGGGCGAGACTACGGGGGCGAGACTACGGGGGCGAGACTACGGGGGCGAGACTACGGGGGCGAGACTACGGGGGCGAGACTACGGGGGCGAGACTACGGGGGCGAGACTACGGGGGCGAGACTACGGGGGCGAGACTACGGGGGCGAGACTACGGGGGCGAGACTACGGGGGCGAGACTACGGGGGCGAGACTACGGGGGCGAGACTACGGGGGCGAGACTACGGGGGCGAGACTACGGGGGCGAGACTACGGGGGCGAGACTACGGGGGCGAGACTACGGGGGCGAGACTACGGGGGCGAGACTACGGGGGCGAGACTACGGGGGCGAGACTACGGGGGCGAGACTACGGGGGCGAGACTACGGGGGCGAGACTACGGGGGCGAGACTACGGGGGCGAGACTACGGGGGCGAGACTACGGGGGCGAGACTACGGGGGCGAGACTACGGGGGCGAGACTACGGGGGCGAGACTACGGGGGCGAGACTACGGGGGCGAGACTACGGGGGCGAGACTACGGGGGCGAGACTACGGGGGCGAGACTACGGGGGCGAGACTACGGGGGCGAGACTTACACGAAAATGACTTAAATTGTGAAAATTTTAATGGCTCTATTTACTACATGGTATCCACAGTGAGTTACCAAAAATTGTTCCAATTCTGTTTCGGATTTCGGTAAATAATAGCTGTAACAGGACCACGCCCTCTTCATCTTCATTCTTTCGTGTTCTGTTCATGTGCCGTTTTCTTTTCAATTCGATGCAGTGAGCTGTGTAATAACATCCCTGGCAAGATATGTATGGCAACATGCAGAAACCTAATGAGTGAAGGCCCCCATCTGAAAGCATTGCCTCAAAACTACGTATTTGTCACGCAAGATAGTTGAAGTTTGTGATGCAGTTATTTTTAATGGTGGCAGTCCAAGACGGTGGAAGCCTTGCAGGGAATGGGCTTCAAATCAGTTTTCATGCGCGACATCTTGTGGGGATTGACACTCCACATATACTTCCAGCCAATATATTTATCGAAGAGCTCGCCAAGCAAACAAGACAAAAGAAGCCAAAAGTATTTAACGGAATGGTGACATTCATTACAGATATGGAGGGTTCTGACGGTGGGAATGACGACGAACTTTAAAATGCATTTCCTCAGAACTACCGTTTTCATTATTCAGGTACTTTTTCTCCAAAAGAAAACCTTTTTGGCGAGTCTTGCATTATATAAAAAAAACATGTGTCCCGAGTTAATAGTATATAGTATATAGTATATAGAACAAAATTTCTATGTGTAGATTTTTAATTAAGAAATAATTAAGCCTAAAACTCCGTTAAATATCAAACGATTCTGTGGGTTTCTTTATATGAATATTGAGATTATACTGCAAAAATTACAATGTAGTTTCGTAGAAATATTCTTAGTAAATGGAATCGTGAGTTCAAAACTTAAAAACTTCAAAAACTTGCAAAATTTCAATTAAAATTAAAATTCAGTACCATCGACCATTGTACATCATTTAATTTAACTAAAATTATTTTCTGACAGGTTATATTTTTACATTTTTTCGTGTACATCGCCCTTAAATTATGTCAAAATTAGCTCAAGTGGAGCCATTCAAGAGGCTTTCAACGACTGAGTTGTCCTACGTCAAATCGGCAAAAGGTTAGAAACCAAATATCCCCTACACTGGCCGTAATGGGATTGAAATGTTTGTAACTATCGGATCAAACTGCATTGTCATCAGTACCTAGCTTACAAACTACTTAAACCTAGGTAAACTAACCTAAGGACAAACACATACACCCATGCCCCAGGGAGGACTAACGTCCACGGCGAGCAACCGCGCGCTCCGCAGCGAGACGCTTTAGACCGCTCGGCTACTCCACCGCGGCGATTGAAATTGAGGATGACACAAAAGGACGAAATACTAAATGTTTTACAAAAGCAGTTTCACAAAGGAAGTTTGAGCGGTGGTTTAGAGGAGCAACTACCGAGCAAACAGGATATCGGGGACAAAAGCAATTTAAATAGCACCGAGGACAGGCTATTTGACCTCATGAGACACCAATTTGCATTTTGAGAGCGAACTTTCCCATATCTAGCGGTAGTGTACTGTACGTCTCTAGAGGTGCAAAGTGTTCCTAAGGTTCGGAGGGCCGCGGCGGAGTGGCCAAGCGCAATGAGGCGCTACGGTACGATGCGCGAGGCCGCTCCCCGTCGGGGTTTCGAATCCCCTTCTGGCATGGATTTTTGTGTCGTCTTTAATATAAGGTAGTTCATAAGTAGTTTGTAAGTTTAGGGACTGATAACTCCGCAGTTAAGTCCCTTAAGCTTAAACATTTTAACATTTTGAGATTCTGAGAAAAACTCAGGTCATTTCCGTTTACCTGCTGCTTGATTTTAGCAAGGCATTGAGTACCTTTCTGCGCCATCACCTGAACAACGAAGTGCGAGCATGTGGAATATCATGCCAAATGTGGGATTGTATTGAGACAGTCCTAAATAGAAAGCAGCATGTCATTCTCGATGGGGAGAGGGCTTCAGACGTTAAACCCATCTCGGGCGTACCACAGGAGAGTTTTAGTGACTTAGTAGGCAACATCGGAAGTTCAGTGAGGCTTTTTGCGGATGCTGTAATTTATTGACAAGTCTCCATGCGGGGAAAGGGTGACGAAATGCAGGATCTGTAGCGTATCGACGCTTTGTGCAAAAAATGACAGTTGGGACTCAAGTGCAAGATGCTGCGTCTGCACAGAAATAAAGATCCTCTATAATTACGCGATATCAGGACAAACTCTGGAAGCAGTTACTTTCATAACATACCTGACGTAGGGGGCACTTTGAAATGGACCATGTAAAATTAATCGTGGGTAAGGGAGATGCCAGAGATCCATTAGAAAAATCCTTTTGAATTTTAGTCCATAGGAAGTTGGTCACAATTCTCTTTCGGCCAATGCTTGAGTATTCAGTGTGGGATCCGTACCAGGGAGGAACTATAGAAGACATGGAGAAGATCCAACGGAGAGCAGGAAGTTCGTTACGGCTCATTTAGTAAGGGCGATAGCTTCAGATTAGGAAACTCCAGTTGCAACTTATGCAAGAGATTCTGTACCCCGGTAGGGGCTTTTGTCAGTTTGGAGAGCGTACGTTTCATGAACCAACACACTGCTTTCTCGTACGTATATCTCACAAAGCGACGACAAGTGTTAAGATCAGATTAGGCCCACAATCTTTTGCCCCGCAAACCATATGCGATTGGGTGTAACACTGGTACTCAAGTATTCCGCCTCACACCGTCGTGGCGGCTTGCGGAGTGTGATACCGTCAGTTCTCACGGTACATGCTAAAGGCAATAATAAGTCTACTCTTTCTCACATGAATGCAGCCTCAATTTTGAGGCCAAACATTTTGAAGTTAGTTGAGGACTAATAAGCTCCCAATTTGGCCATCAACATTCAGTCATATCCGAGTTAAATCTGGTCGGATAACATTTACGCTTTCGTATAGCCAAGTTGTCGGCCCAATTGTCCGTCAGAAGATACAAATTTCTGCACTTTTTTGCTAGAACTATTCCTTTAGTGTCAATCTAACAGCAAAGAAATCCGCTTATGAAAGGCAGCCTAATTGACGAAATACAATATGACAATACGTATTTAATACACAAATACTATTTCTTTGGAAAGTGATTTTTCGCACTAAAGATACACCAGTAGTTAAAGCGTGGCCCTGTTGGTAATACTCTTCAAATAATGAAAGCATTCATCTACCTAAATTATGAGTCATATTAAATAAATCTTTGCTGAAGTTTGATAACTTAATAAATTAACGGAAGAAATACCTTTAAGATTCGCAGCTATTTGAAAGATAAATAGTTCAAAACACTACAAAGAGTTTCGTCGATCACCTAATCGACAATACTATGAAAGCGAGCAAATTGCAGAGAACGATTTTTACAAATTTGAGAAAGGTTCCATGGGAAAGCTAAAGTATTAAGAGTATGACCAAACGAGTTTGCATTATTTGATCCGTCTTTGTTGCTTAAAAAGCATTCTGCCTTTGCACTCCAACGAAATTTTTCCATATGCTTTTCACTTGTTTCTCAAGCATCTTCGCTATGTAATGATGTGATGCAGTTACATAAATATTTCTTAGAGGGTTCCTGAAAATGTATCGCTAATACAAGAAGCAAGACGTATATTACGAAATGAAGTGCACTTTATTTTCCAAGTAAAAAAGCACCTTTATTATGTACGCTTTCTCGCGTACGTTCTCTATCTTATCTATCACGTACGCTGTCACTATTAAAGCGATGCCTTCACAGAAATTCCATAAAGGAATGACGAAAGTGCATATATCCGTATATGGTTTGTCCTACGTAGAAGAAATTCATTAGTGTGTAATGAGTGGAGCACGAAAGTACGTCATTTGGCGTTAGTCACAATCTTCGAAAGTTTTTCATAAATCCGAATATTACAGCTTTTATTTTTATTTAAGTCATGCCATTAACCCTAATTGCTCAGCCAGTAAACGTTACAAGGAAAGTAGTCTAGCTCCAATGGCTGAATTCTAATGAAAATTGATATATTCCAAAACCAGTAAAATAGATTTGGGTAGTAAAATTTCTGATGGATAAAGTAGAGAAGAAAAGCATTTATGAAGAGTAATTAAAAATCAATTTTAGAAAGTCTTTAAAACGCATTTCTCAGGTGTTGAGCGTACTGAGAGTGAAATGTGAACCGTACAGTTCAAACAGAAGCTTTTGTAATGGGTGCTGAGTCTAGAGGTAGAACGCGTAACTGACGTACTGAAATTATGGTGAAAAGTAATTCGTGGCATAACTTACGTAAAGAGAAGGGCTAGATTGGCATGACACAAATAAATAGACTGATATTGGAGGGAACTGTGGGAGGTAAAAATCAGGGTGATGCCGAGAAACGAGTAAAAGGTTCAAATTATCTTGGTTGCTGACACGGGTGAGGCTTACATAGAATATCTATTAGCAAACAGGTTGCTGCAAATTCTATGGTACAAAGAATTTTGAATGGTGCTGAAACAAGCAAACTCCCCATATTTGGAAATGTTTCATTAGGCTGTTATGAAGCGATCCAATATTATGATACATTCCAAAAATAGTAAAGCAAAGATAGCTGGTATAGAATTTTAACTGGACGAGCGATTTCGATGACCTGCCATCATCTGGTCCAAAAAATTTTACATATTCATCTTGTAATGTCAACAGTTGTATAAAATAAAGTGCATAGGTGCACTGTGTCATTGAAATAAGATTACATGTCACTATCATGATGATGATAGTGATATGTAAACTTTTATTACAATGATATAGTGCACCTATGCACTTTATTTTATACAACTGTTGACATTACAAGATGAATATGTAAAATTTTTTGGACCAGATGATGGCAGGTCATCGAAATCGCTCGTCCAGTTAAAATTCTATACCAGCTATCTTTGCTTTACTATTTTTGGAATGTATCATAATATTGGATCGCTTCATAACAGCCTAATGAAACATTTCCAAATATGGGGAGTTTGCTTGTTTCAGCACCATTCAAAATTCTTTGTACCATAGAATTTGCAGCAACCTGTTTGCTAATAGATATTCTATGTAAGCCTCACCCGTGTCAGCAACCAAGATAATTTGAACCTTTTACTCGTTTCTCGGCATCACCCTGATTTTTTACCTCCCACAGTTCCCTCCAATATCAGTCTATTTCTTTGTGTCATGCCAATCTAGCCCTTCTCTTTACGTAAGTTATGCCACGAATTACTTTTCACCATAATTTCAGTACGTCAGTTACGCCTTCTACCTCTAGACTCAGCACCCATTACAAAAGCTTCTGTTTGAACTGTACGGTTCACATTTCACTCTCAGTACGCTCAACACCTGAGAAATGCGTTTTAAAAAGACTTTCTAAAATTGGTTTTTAATTACTCTTCATAAATGCTTTTCTTTTCTTCATCCAGCAGAAATTTTACTACCCAAATAATAAATCTACTACTGTTTTGTTCCCCGATTAATTCCTTCAGCATCACATGACTTAATTCGACTACTTGCCATTACTATTGTTAATGTTCATCGTATAGACTTCTTTCAAGGCTGACCCAATCCGTTCAATTACTCTGCCTAGTCTCGTTTAAACAATTTTTTTTTAATCTCCCTGAAATTTCCTTTCCAAATTTCTCCTTGTCTGCCTTCATAGCTTGCTCAAAGCACAGATGGAGTAACTTTGGGTAAACTTAACAGCACTGATGGGGCACCGTCTGGATCTGCCGAAAGCTTTTGGAAGAGTGGTGCACCTAAGTCTTTTGAAGCCAATCGAGGAGATAATGAGAAGTAGCGGCTCTGGTCACGAAAACCGACAACGACTGGGGTATGGCCAACACCACCGAAAGAGAAGGCCGCGGCGCGCTTGTGCCACGCCACGCAGAGCAGGTCGCTATCGTAGCTGAGTGGCTGGCCGCTGGGGCACACCCCACTACGCCCTAGCGGCCGGCCAGTCAGCTACGCGATAGCTACCAGCTCTGCGTGACGTGGCACAAGCCGCCACCGCCTAGAGAAGGCCGCGGCGCTCTCGTGTGACGTCAGGCAGTAGGTTGCGCGCGCATAGCTGACTGGCTCGCTGCTACGGCATAGTGGGCCGTGTCCCAGCGGCCACCCAGTCAGCTGACTGGCTCGCTGCTACGGCATAGTGGGCCGTGCCCCAGCGGCCACCCAGTCAGCTATGCGCGCGCAACCTACTGCCTGACGTCACACGAGAGCGCCGCGGCCTTCTCTAGGCGGTGGCGGCTTGTGCCACGTCACGCAGAGCTGGTCGCTATCGCGTAGCTGACTGGCCGGCCGCTAGGGCGTAGCGGGGGCGTGCCCCAGCGGCCAGCCACTCAGCTACGCGATAGCCACCTGCTCTGCGTGACGTGGCACAAGCGCGCCGCAGCCTCCTCTTTCGGTGGTGTCGGTATGGGTCACTAGCCGTCTACCAGACCATGCACCATTCGTTTACTGCCAGCGGAGGCTGATACGGCAGCCGGTCGGGAACTGTTGGGCCATTAAAAGTCTGGAACGCAGTTCAATTTTAATTCAGCGTTTTTGGGAAATGCTAAAATCGTGTCTTACCCCCTCTCCGACCACTGACTCCCATTCAAGACTAATATCACTCTTACTACCTTCATAATGATATTCCAGTCACCCTTGTCAGAAACTTTTCTCATATCTACAAAAGCTACGAACTAAGAGGTTTGCCTTTTCAGGTAAGTCGTAATGTCAACATTGCCTCCTGTGTTCTTACAGATCGAAATCCATACTGATCTTACAGTATGTTATTCAGTTAAAAGTCGCCCATTGTAAAAGTATATTAATGTAAGAACCTATTCTTTACCTGCCTAAATCGTAAATAGTTTTTGCGAATACTATCATTCGCCCTGTCTAGCCTGAAGACAAACTTTTCCGATATTTCGCTATATAAGATGAGAGCCCATGGCAAACTTATTGCTTTCGGAGACTAACTTATTACAAAACTTTGTACTGTTATTGCGCTCAGTAATTCTTTTATTTCACTTTTAGTTTTGATTTGGACTATGTTCGTAGACTTTATATGCCACAGTTCTCTTAAAATACCTACACTATTATCGAATATTCACTTTGTTGTTTTTAATGGCTGCATCTTAATTTTTTTTTTACGACGCTGGATTGTGTCGTATTAACTTTTCGTGATGCGTTCGGGATGTAATTCAGTACCCGGTAATGAAAACTACACTTAACTGGAGAAACGTATATCATTGCAACTTTTATTAAAAATAAGATACCACATGTTTTAACTGTTTAGTTTTCTGTCGAGTTATAGCCTCCCCATTTTTGTACCCTTTAATATTTCTTTTTACGGAGCGAGGTGGCGCAGTGGTAACACTGGACATTCGAGAGGCCTGCGGTTCAAACCCTTCCCGGCCACCCTGATTTCGGATTTCCGTGACTTCCCTGAATCACCCCACGACAATGGCGGGATGGCTCGTTTCAAAGAGCACGGCCGACTTCCTTCCCCATCCCTGTCACTATGTGAGCCAGTAATGATGTTAAACCCACGGTATAGTCTTTGCCACCAACTCTGCGGTTTTATTTTACCTACAATGGTGGCGGTCTAGCGTGTTGATGTAGGCAACTGATAACTAGCTGGAATAAGGCGACCAAAGACGGAACAGATGCAGGCAGTCAATCTGAAGTCAATTGTTACGTGAGAAATAAATCGCAAGAAAAGAACGCAAAAGAATATACGAGACGTCCCATTTATCACACGTTACTATGAACCGCGAAGTGCTTAAGCTTTGCGTGGGGGCGGCGACGGTGTATTCTGCGTCGTCAACGAAATATTCCCTTTACGATTACAATTTACTTGTCGGACAAGACTCCATACAAGAATCTTAAGCATAGAGCAGAAACAGCATTCATTATTTAATTCATGGTCAACAAAGAATTACACCCCTTCCACAACTCTAGTAAAATGTTACATAAGAGGGAATTAACCCTTTGACATTTTATTAGATTAATGCTGTTCCCGCACTATTAAATGGTTCTTGTACATATCCTTGCCCCGTCACTTTCACCACGAAATATCCTACAACTACATTATTAATTAAATGTAATCTGAGCTCTTACAAACACCTTTATGTCTATTAGACGAAATGGAATGATCCGATTTTTATCTGACATTCTCGCCTCACCCTCTACCAATAGTCCCTTTCCACACTACATCCATTCCTCTTTAGTCTTTCTGCGATAGCCGTTCCCTCACACCCAACCTTACTGCCTTTTCCTCCCCTCTTCCATCTTCTGCCTAGCACTTCCATAGCTCCAATTCAAGGTACTGCTTTTTCTCCCACCCAAGCCCATCTGCATTGAATGCATTTTCCTACTCAATTCCCCCCACCCCCCCCCTCCCCTCGTTTCCTTGCTGGGCCTTCAGCTATTGCAACGGTGCAGAACCACGTTTTCTATTAACTTGCGTTTTTTTAAAAGTATAAATCTTATGTCTAAATCTTCGAACGGGACGCAACATTGCAAATATGGCATCTTATTTCAACATACCAACCTTAAGTATATGTTTATAACCTTTCAAAATTCCACATGTCCCCTGTCTTGCATGGACAGTCGTAGCTAACAGTATTTTACTGGCAACATCCTTCAAGAAGAATATCGAAATTCCAATTCCAAAGAAATCAAGTGCAGACAAGTGTGAAATTTACAGAACTATCAGTTTAATAAGTCATGGTTGCAAAATACTAACACGATTTACAGCCGAATGGAAAACTCGTATGCAACCGCGGGGAAGATAAGTTTGGATATAGGAGAAATGTAGGAACACGGGAGGCAATACATTACGACTTCTCTAAGAAGATAAGCTAAGGAAAAGCAAACCTACGTTTTTAGCATTTATAGATTTGGAGAAAGCTTTTGACAATGTCGACTGGAATACACTATTTTAAATTCTGAAGGTAGCAGAGGTAAAATATAGGGAGCGAAGAGATATTTAACTTATACAAAAACCAAACAGCGGTTATTATAATAAGGGCAAGAAATGGAGGCAGAGGTTGGGAAGGGAGTAAGACAGGGTTGTAGCCTTTCACCAATGTCATTCAAGCTACACATTGAGCAAGCAATGAAGGGATGCAAGGAGAAATTTGCAGAGCGAATTAAAGTTCAGGGAGAAGAAATAAAAGCTTTGCGGTTTGCCGATGACATAGTAATTTTGCCAGAGACTGCATATGATATGGAAGAGCAAATGATTGGAATGGACAGTCTTGGAAGGAAGATAGAGGAACATTAACAAGAGTAAAACCAAGGTAATGGAATGTAATGTCAAAATATCAGGCGATGCTGAAGGAATCATTAGATAACGAGACAATAAAAATAGTTACGTTGTGTTATTTGGGCAGCAAAATTACTACTGGTAACCGAAGTAAAGAAGATACAAAATGCAGAATGACTATGCGAAGAAAAGCCTATCTAAAGAAGCAAAATTTGTTAATAACCATTAACTTCCAATATTAATTTAAATGTTAGGAAGTGCTTTCTGAATGCATTTGTTTTGAGTGTAGCATGTATGGGAGTGAAATGTGGACGATAAGGATTTCAGACAAAAAGAGCTTTTGAAATGTGGTGCTTCAGGAGAATAATGAAAATTAGATGGGTAGATCACGTAACTAATGAGGTGCTCAGCCGAATTGGGAAGAAGAGTTTATGGCATATCCTAAGATAAGGGATAGATTGGTAGGACTTTGAGACATCAAGGAATGGTCAACTTAGCATTAGAGGGAAGTGTGTGGAGGTAAAAATCGTAGAGGAAGACCGAGGGACGAATACAGAAAATTTCTGGAAAGGAGACCACTTAGAAGTGTTTCGCGCGTCCCATCCTAGATTACTGCTTTGTTTGACAAGTTTCAAGAAAGACTAACAGGGTATACCGAATGTTTACGAAGGACAGCAGTATAACGTAC
Organism: Locusta migratoria; assembly: GCA_026315105.1. Lineage (NCBI taxonomy): Eukaryota > Metazoa > Arthropoda > Insecta > Orthoptera > Acrididae > Locusta > Locusta migratoria. The sequence continues at coordinate 671,915,078 of CM048744.1, forward strand.
AGAAGTAATTTTGAAAAAAAAAAAAAAAAAAAAAAAAAAAAAAAATGCGTGAATATATGGCAACTACCTTCAGAAAGTCTACTCGTGAAGGTAAAATGACTAGATGAGTAATCTAGTATTACGTTAGCCTTGTATCGCTACTATAGAGCCCGTGAAGATAATGGGTCACTACAAACGCGTTGAAGCCTTCGTACTTCCCATGCTCTACAAGTGAAAGGAACACAAACCTGAAGTAATGTATGGGACTTCCTTACATTCGCAATATGGCGGGACGTAGACTTCGCTTCCAGTCAATTTGCTGCAATGTTTATTTTGGCTTTCACGTTCGTTTTCGTAATCTTACAACCTGACTTGCCTGTCAGCCTAACCTAAAGCCGTCGGCACACGGAACGAGGCAGTTAACGTGCGCGGAAACGGAAAATACGACGCAACGAGGCACAGCTTCGTCGACACGCGACAAGCTGCTTGACGTGATTTGGGCTTTCAGAGCTCTAGCGACAGTTTTCAGCGTGCAGTCTGCTACAACTCATTTGGAGCGCGAAGCACATTGAAGATTACGTGTTTAAAATGGATCCTACTGTATAAGATCTGCAGAAGATTATGGGTACGGGAGAGGATTCAGCGGCGAAATAATGGCAGGAGAACCATTCAAAGGCAAGTATTTGATCTTCCGATACCACCCGTCTGCTTTGACGTCATGACATCAGGTACAACGTCATGACGATAACACATTCATATTTCAATGCGAATGTAATGTGGCGTCGATAACATGAAATAACCACACAAATATAAATGTAAGCAAAAAGAAAAACATAGGTATAAGAATTTAATGGCACTACCGCGGGATTTAAGAGATTTTGGGTTGGGAAATTCTAAACAAAAATAGAAATAGCAATATTGACAAACTGAAACATTAAGATTTTCATTAAACTTATGGGATTATTTTTTCTCTAAACAGACGGTATTCCCTCTGTTTCATTGGTTAACAAAAACATCGCAAAACGTAACTTCACTTTTACACTTAGCTAATCTCTCGCGCCGTGTTTCACAAAGTCTCGTAATAGTACGTAATTATTACGAAGAAAAAGCTCTCCTGACGCTACATCGTATTCAAGAACTTCAATAATCGAGCCGTTTTCAGGGTGATTGTGTGTCCTACATTGCCTGGAAGTTCTATGTTTCATCTATTTCTATTGTTTTTCTATTTATTATATAATGACTTCTTCCTTCGTGGCTTCAATTAAAACATTTGTTAGTCCACGCAATAGCCATATTGTTAGAAGTAAACAAACCGAATTGAAGTAGGAAAGGTCGGAACATGACGTAGACAGTGTTGCTTCCTATTGCTTCTACTTTACGTGGCACGTTACCGAAATATCGCAGAACTTTTTTTACACACACATTTCACGGAAGAATATGGTTCCTCAACGGGAAAAAGAAGGATGTGACGTCAGAACTCAGCACGTCAATGTTAGCTATCCCTGTCCGTGTGCCGACGGCTTCAACCTCGAGCTGCTCCACGGCTGACACCACGGGCAAGAAGAAGAGAGGAAAAAAAAAAAGAAGAGGGGGCCAATTCTTAACTTTTTGCGATAGTCTTATTGCAACTCACTGGTCCGACTTTGATATTTTCTTAAACGCTAATCAAAAGAATACTATATTGCTGTATGTAGTTTCTGCTTATAACGTCGTCCTGTATTTCATACGCAAATTCGGTGTTTTAATTGGCATTGTCTCAGTACTGCTTGCCTTTTGTCTTTTCAGCACTATCGCTTGTTTTTCAGGATTCAGCGCAATTTAATGAGCTGTAGACTTTGCAACAGTTATTTTGAAAAATACCGCACTGCCATTATCAAAACCGGAAAAATCTACGTTATAGTCATTTTTTGTAAGCGATTACAATATAAATCTTTGCCTTAATAGAACTCTGGAGAAACAGTGAAACTTTTTTAAGTCAACTTTTTCGGTACAAGGATTCAATAACTTCAGGAAAGAATGCCTACTAAAGGCTGTCCGTGATATACACCGTCCAATGACGCTGCATCTCATCGTTACCTCTAAGTTGTCGGTTCTTGATACTCGTTGCCATATTTTCCCCCCTGGAGCGAAATAAAGACACAATCGATCGCCTTAAATCATTGATGGGATTCCAGAAACGTCTCCACTGGTATAGTTTTGGCAGACACAAAGCAGAACCCTGTTATGGGCGACTCGTGTAGTACCGACCTGCCGCTGTGGACTGTGGTGGTGTTGGCGGCGCGCTGCTTGCTGAGGCGACTGCAGCCCAACGCTCCGTCGGCACTCTGCCCAGCACTTATCGACACTATCCTCGATACCACACTATCGATCATCACACGCAGAGTCTTTCCCTTTCCCATCTCGCATTTACAAACATAATTTGGCTCATAAATGGTGACGAGGACGGTACTTATTTGCTAATTTCAGCATGTAAGTATTGATTGTGTGAAATTTACAAATTAACACACATCTAGATAAAAGAGACTTATCATGATTTCCCTTTCCAATACGCTCGAAGGAAATAAGGGCAATTGGATAAGATTTAACTATATTGACATTTGAAATGCAAAATTCACATATTTATTTTCAGATCGTACTATTTTCAAAATAGGCCGTTCTAATTGTATTTCACAATACCAAATTATTTCGTCGAGTTCGAGGATGCCCAGTTTATATCCAGATTCCGACTCTTAAAAGATGCTGTACTTCGTCTTGTCAATCTTTTACATGGGAAAAGAAGCACAGGACAGACATTCTATTCCTCTGTTTCCTAAGATAATACTGTTTAATTGTAGTAATAAGTATTTGATCTCAGTTGCTAGTGAATTCCTGTGCGTTTCTTACGTAAATCAGGCACATAAAAAAGAGAATTAGGGCAAAATAGTCTCGTTTATTTGGTGTGTCTTACAGTTGCTGCGTTTTAAATATAGAAACTATCGTAATAGCATATTAGACCAAACTAAAATTTAAAAAAAAAAAATAGAAAAAATCACGCAGGTATCGATACTACATGTATTAACAGCTTTTTTAGTATTAGGAAGAAAACCGCTATAATTTGTCATGTTGTATCAGTTTTGTTCGAACAAACACTAGTGTCTCGATTTAACACACACACACACACACACACACACACACACACACACACACACACACACACAAAGACACAACTTGAGCAGCAGAAAATGTTGCTCGACTCTGTCATATAATGGAAATCACCATTTCTGTAAGCACCATAGAAGTTTCAGAACAACTTTCCACCTTTTAGTGGACTTATAACCCACACCTTGAAACACGTCCACTGAATGTGTGATAGTGTTTCATTTTGAGTTATTCATTACTCTAAAGTGTTTCTCCACAATTAATGTTGTTTATTTGTATGTCAATTAATTTATTCCTTTATTAATGACCCATGCCCGATGTATATATACGATTCCACTCGTGTGATTGAACTGGTGTGTTTGTATGAATGTTGAAGGTTGTTCTTAATATTGACTGACTGCCGTGCACTGGCTTACAGTCAGCGCTTCGCGCCTTAGGCATCGTTTACTTTAGTTAAGAACGCATGGCTTCGCATGTCGTCTGTATTGGCGTCTGCTGGGTGGCCAGAGTCAAGCTTACTTGGCAAGATGGCGAGGAGGCCTGTTCTTAGTGTAGTACCAACATAATCATGGATGAAAGAGGTGACAAAAGAGACCTCTCTGGAACTCCAGTAGAGGGTATTATCTCCTTCAGGTAGCGAAGGTTGGTAGACAGTAGGCTCTGAACGCACTCTGCATCGCTTTGAACGTGCCCTACATCTGGTCCGGAAAGGAGAAGGCTCTACGCATGGCCTGAGGCTGCCATAGTGAGTATTTCGTCTAATCATGCTGAGGGGATGGCATGCTGTTAGAACTTTACTTTGATCATGACCAGACAGTCTTCTTTTATCAGTGACAGTTTTTTTTAGTAATTCTTTCGTTATGATTTGCCTCTATTTAAATTCCAACCCTCGTATTTTAACCATCAGTACTGTAGTTAATGTCCTATCCTGTTACACCTCTTTCTGTGTCATTACATCTTTCTGTAAGATTTTGTGAAGATTCATCATCCTGAGGTAATTTAAGATTCGTTTCTGATCCATAGCACAAACAAGTTGAAACCAGTGAACAAAGTACTTTATGAAATAATAACTCTTTACAGAACTCGAGTGATTCAGTGTAAATTTAGTATTCGTATTTCCAATCTGGTAATGATTTTTGTGTCTGGTCTTCTCAAGTTAGAAAACTCGTTTGTGGCCTTCAGCCTCTGTGTAAACTTAGTATGTTTCAATTCCTTGTTAATGTTTAAATAAAGTTTTCGTGTGGTGTGTTTCTGCGAGCATACTAAATTCTTTCTCAGAGTTTCTGGTCTGATACCGCCTTTCCTGTGCACCACGTGCTTTCATAACGGTCATTACTTCGGCCTTCAGCCATGCTTTTATTAATACTAGCTTTCTTCTATATGAATTCTCGCATGTGCTTTACTCGCTTATTCTAAATTAATTTCTTTTTGTAAATTCTATGTAAATCATCGTGGTCATACCCCACATTGTACTTAAGCATAGTATGCCGTTGCCTCCGTGCACATGAGTTCTTTTGGTGGATAGTTTGATTTTAATTGTGCTTGAAGACACCCGCCATCTCCTCAAAACGTCGCCGACGCTTCGTTTTCCTGCTGCTGTGAAGTGTTCCTGCTTGAGCAATGTGTCACAAGCATTATGCACGTGTCTGTGAGTGAATGAGTGTGCTTTCCTTTATCCACTGTATAACTGTAAATTTCCTCACACGTTACCTACATGTTGATAAAGGGCAGAAACAATTTTATTTCAGGCAGTAACTTTATGATTTAATTCACTTTTGTACAAGGTGTGTGCTTTATTGCACTTATTTGGCCTCCCCACATTTTGACGTTACGTTAGACCGCTCACTCACATGTGACTGTGTCTCCCTCGATAGTGGGCACACTGTTGATGTGGGACGGGCGAGTCCTTTTGCTCAGAGGTGAGGTAGATAACACAACAATGTGTGCTACAAGCGACAATAGTAGATTCCATTGCATAGTGTCTTTACAACAGTGTTGCCTCTATTTAAATTCAAACCCTCGTATTTTTAACCATCAGTACTGTAGTTGATGTCCTATCCTGTTACACCTCTTGTTCTGTAAGATTTTGTGAAGATTCATCATCCTGAGGTAATTTAAGATTCGTTTCTGATCCATAGCACAAACAAGTTGAAAACAGTGAACAAAGTAGTTTATGAAATAATAACTCTTTTACCTGAAGCGATAATACTGCCCATGTTCTATTCTCCAGAAACGTCAATAACGAGTCGGCTTCAGTCTATGTCAATCGCATCGTTTACCTTTGGTTCTTAGTGCCACTATTCCCCATACACCTTGTATTTTTAACTGTCAGTTATGTACCTGCTGCATGTTTCTATGTCTCTCCCTCGTAGCCTGGGGAGGGTCTTCTCCTTCTCAGTTCAGATTGTTTGCCATCGTGATTGCTGTTGCCCCTGATCCACTGCCCACCTGTCTGCTCTAGCCAGTTGTACTGACCGACTGTGTGGGTAATCTTTTCACATGCAGCCTGAAGCATGGCATATGGAACATTTCTAAGGCTGTTCAATATACAGGATGAAACCCACTACCCACAACATAAAATGCTTTCATTGTTGTTGTCTTCAGTCCGGAGAATGGTTTGATGCAGCTCTCCACAATACCCTATCCTGAGCAAGCCTCTTCATCTCCACATAAGAACGGCAGCCTACATCTCTCTGAATCTGCTTACTGTATCCATCTCTTGGTCTTCCTCTGCGATTTTTACCCCACACACTTCCCTCCAATGCTAAATTCACAATTCCTTGATGTCTAAGAATGTGTCCTACCAATCTATCCCTTCTTTTAGTCAAGGTATGCCAGAAATTTCTTTTCTCTCCCATTCTGTTCAATACCTCCTCATTAGTTACGCGATCCACCCACCTAATCTTCAGCATTCTTCTATTGCTTTCATTACATTTCGAATATCCTCCTCTTTATTGAAAGGATGGAAAAGACTAACACACTTTCGTCACTCCTCACATGTTGTTGGCGGGTGCTTTTCCTTTTGAGTAACTGAACTATTCAAGATTGGAACTCTATTTTTCTTGGGTGCACAACGCATGTTACAGGATATAACCTCGCTCAGCATCTTCATTCAAGGGAACATTATGACAGACCACAGAGTTCTATTTCCACTTGTCGATTCCAATTTTATACTCCAGCACTCATATATCAAATATTATGATCGCTAAGTTTATTTATTAATTATCTATCTGTAGCACTGTGGGAGTAAATGCAACACAGGTTGACATTCTCTCTCTCTCTCTCTCTCTCTCTCTCTCTCTCTCTCTCTCTCTCTCTCTCTCTCTCTCTCTCTCTCTCTCTCTCTCACGCACACACACACACAAACACACACACTTCACTGTCAGTGGCATTAAGAACTTGTCATACTGTGTTTTTATTTATTCAATCGCATTCTCGTCAAAACGAAAAATAAATAAATAACTTTCTGTTTTAGTGGGTATTGCTTCCAACGTGTGAATCAACTGCATTCTGCATATACACCTAATGCGAAGTTGTTTCCTTCTCAACAAGTGTAAATCGTAATGCTCTTCTTGAATGCTGCACTTCATAGCTGGAAATATATGTACCAGTCACCACACATGTAATCAATATTAGTACAGAGTACTTCTTCTAGAGGACGATGGTAGATCAGACGTACGTATTCACACATCATATAATATGCTATTGTTATTGATACATTTTGAATTTGATACGCAAAAGTAGAATTAGCACTGTAACCCTGATATTCCACCAACAAGGCTGACAATGTCTTTCTACTGTATCTGGAAAATACCTTTGTGTTATATTTATCGAAATAACTGAAACTTATAACTAAAGATCATATCTTCTACAACACAGCTACTGACCAGAAGAGTCAACATGACATACCGACCTAGAATAGCCGTTACCGCTTCACCAGCTTGAATTATAAGGTTGCAGGTACGGTGTCTCCTGAAATAAACTTTTGTATTTTATGCACTATGCTAACACGGTGCCGGTGGCACTAAATATATATGTGTAGCAATCTACCAATGCATTTACATCCTAAGGATGATGAACGCAGAACCTCTGATGAATGCTGAATGTGAAAGAAACTTCTTCTCCCTGTGCAGGTGGCAAATGTAAGATAGATCAGTAGGTGCTGACAGAGATGAAAATAATTGTTATTTACGACAACTATGCAATAAAAATAGATATACCCCATGATGCAACCACATAAAACCATCATCGTCTTGGAAATCTCCAATACATGCACAATCTCATTAACTATCCTTCAAAAAATTCCTCTCTAAAGAGCATTCACAGATAAACTAAACTTTCCAAGGTACCCCTAATGCAGAAACGTCGATAATGTCGATAATGTCAATCACATCGTTTACCTTTGATTCTTAGTGACACTATTCTCCATATACCTTGTATTTTTTAACTGTTAGCTATGTACCTGCTGCCTGTTTCTCTATCTCTCCCTCGTAACCTGTGAAGGGTCTTCTCCCTCCCAGTTCAGTTTATTTGTTATCATGATTGCTGTTGCCCCTGATCAATTGCCCATCTGTCTGCTCCAGCCAGTTGTACTGACCGACTCTGTGGGTAATCGTGTCACATGCAGCCTGTAGCATGGCATATGGAACATTCCTAAGGCTTCCAGAATGAAACTTCACTCTGCAGCGGAGTGTGCGCTGATATGAAACTTCCTGGCAGATTAAAACTGTGTGCCGGAACCGGGACCCGAACCTGGGACCTTTGCCTTTCGCGGGCAAGCGCACTACCTACTGTGCTATCCCGACACGACTCACGATGCCGCCTCACAACTTCACTTCCGCCAGTACCTCGCCTCCTATTTTCCAAACCTCACAGAAGCTCTCCTGCAAACACGCAAGACTAGCACTCCTGGAAGAAAGGATATGGTGGAGACATGGCTTAGCCACAGCCTAAGGGACGTTTCCAGAATGAAACTTCACTCTGCAGCGGAGTGTGCGCTGATATGAAACTTCCTGGCAGATTAAAATTGTGTGCCGGAACCGGAACCCGAACCTGGGACCTTTGCCTTTCGCGGGCAAGCGCACTACCGACTGTGCTATCCCGACACGACTCACGATGCCGTCTCACAACTTTACTTCCGCCAGTACCTCGCCTCCTACTTTCCAAACTTTACAGAAGCTCTCCTGCAAACACGCAAGACTAGCACTCCTGGAAGAAAGGACTTGCAACAAATTTACGGTTTCTTGATGTTCTTATCAGTTTGAGAAACAAATGAGCAGAATTTACTGCTAACAATAAATAGCTGATTGAGAAATATTGCCATGTAGGAAAGTTGAGCGGTTCTAGACCCCTTCAGAGAGACTGCGAGGCTACTCCCACCGGAGGTTCGAGTTCTGCCTCGAGCATAGGTGTGTGTTTTGACAGTTTTTTTAATTTAAGTAGTTTGTAAGTCTATGGACTGATGGCCAAAATAGTTTGGTCTCATAGATTTAGAAACATTCGAACATTTTTTAGGAATATAATACTGCTGTGAATAATAATAACCTGTGGATTTTTTTACTTATTTATTATATGCTGTATAATGATGCAACATATCACAAATAATTTTTCGTTATTTTGCTACTGTATCATTCTAGTGTAAGGAAATACGGCTGCATAGCCATTGCAACACTCATTAAGGCGGGCAGTCGTTTATGTGCCAATAAATAATCTTATTTGCTTTATTTTACAGTTCTGACACTGCATTGTACTGTGTCAAAATTTAAAAACATCTTGCATTCAGGTCATAATACTCATATTGAGACATGTGTGACTTATGCTGGATTTCCATACTATAGTATCATTAAAACCTATGTATGAATTTGCTAATTTCAGTAATATTTCTACCGTCCACTTCGAGCAGTTGCGGCTCACGTATTTTTGCAAAGAAATATACATATGTATAGATGCTAAGATTTATTTCATTTGGTTTATCTATTGGCAATAGTAGTCAGCTCCTGCAGAACGTCGTCATGATCGCAGACACGGAGATTGTATCATGTCATTATGAGCTGCACTGTTACAGTATGGCGGCAGTTTTTGCTACAGTATTAGGCGATTTTTGTTACTGTATGGGCAATTAGTGCTACACAATGGGGCAATTTTAGTTCAGTAAGCGCGAATTCATATCAAATGTTCAAATGTTTGTAAATCTATTGGACCAAACTGCGTGGTCATCAGTCCGTAGCTTACAAACTACTTAAACCTAGGTAAACTAACCTAAGGACAAACACACACATACCCATGCCCCAGGGAGGACTCGAACCTCCTCGGCGAGCAACCGCGCGCTCCGCAGCAAGACGCTTTAGACCGCTCGGCTACTCCACCGCGGCAAGCGAGAATTTTAGTTACAGAGAAACACTAGTTAGTTACAAAATAATATACCAGCATTGCAAGTTAAATAGTGATAACACATTCTGTGCAAGCCACCCATTATTTTGCACAACAATACGCGGCTGCATACAGCACGAGCTATGGCTGCTCTGTTCGGTCAATGGGACTGGGAAGTACTGCAGCATCTAGCATACTCCCCTGACTTTAGTCCTTGTGACTTTGTTTGATTCCGAAGATGAAGGAACCACTTCGTAGTATTCGCTTCAGAACACTTCCAGAGATTCGACAGGCAGTATACCGCTCCATTCGCTTCATCAACAGAACAGGCTCTGCTAATGGTACACTACGCCTTCCACATCGCTGGCAACGGGTTGTACACAACGCTGGTGACTAATTTGAAGTATAGTGACAGGTGAAAACATGTAATACTTTTGTATCGGTTGTGAATAAATAATAAGCTCCAACCCTCGTATATAAATAGACGGTATGGTTCTGCTTCTATATGTAATTGCAGTAGCGGTGTGTGGAGGCTTCAAGAGGGCAGAGTGCATGGTATGCAAAGAGGGCATCTTCACCTTGTCGCGAGAGAGACCCGTGCATAGAAGCCAGGTATTTAGCGGCCAGCCAATCAGCTAGCGTTGGCTCAAGACCACCTCACAACAGCCTGTGCCACGTCACACTGACCAGGCCGCGGCCACCAGCTTACTGGCTGTCTGCTACCACAGACAAAGATATACAGACGGGAAACCTCCTTAAGGGTCCGGTCACACTCTGAGGGGTGCGGGGAGGGAAGGTTCTGTAAGATGTCCCATGATGGCGCTGTGGTGAGAAGCAGCCCTTTAAACTGTCCAGAGCAGGTGGCAGGTAGCGGCTGTCCCCACCACCACCACCACCACCACCTCCCCTCAAACGCCGGCACACCAGACACAACCGTGGCGTCGTGGAAGGCGGCACGAGTTCTCCTCTCAGCCTCCCCTCCATGCTATCCTCTGATGTGCGAGAGGCACCCTCAGAAGCGCCTCTAGTGTGGTCTACCGGTACTAAGACAGGGAACCACCTGACATCTGCTGGCATCTTACGGAACTTCGAGGGTAGCGTAGGACAGTTTAGGAGGGGCTTCTTCTCTGTATATGTGCCGCTACGAGGCAGTGGGCTGTGCCCCAGTGGCCAGCCATTCAGCTGGCGGCCGCCCCTGGCCAGTGTGACGTGGCTCGGGCAGTTGTGAGGCCTTGTCTCTAGGTGGTGTTGGTTGGCTCAGCACTACTCTGATCATGTGACCGGGCTTATCTGCCTGGGCCTCTCTCTCTCTCTCTCTCTCTCTCTCTCTAGCTGGCAATGTAGCGGTACTGACGTCACGTGACGCGTGGGCCAGCGCGATATTATCGGTCCTGTTTCCCTAGAAGCATCAAACCTGTGCTTCCAAAGCCCCACCCCCAACCCCTGCCTTGCAATGTGTAGGTCTGGTCTCTGTTAAAACTTGCTTTTTTACTGGTTTTATACACTTCTTTTATAACAGAATCCCAGAAAGGTAATGTTCTGCCAAACTTAACTTGTCAAGTTCAATTTATTTAATGGGTTGTGCGTGCTCTGCACAACCCTCAGCAACAGAAGACACGAAGAGATGGAAGAGTTAGTGGAGCATATGTTCGTGCATTTCATGACAACATGGTGTGTCAAGGTTTGTTGAATTTACTGAGATGTAGATGCGTAAGACCACATGATGGGAAAATAGCTTTCCAAAATCGGTCGTTTAAAAATAAAATAAGTGATCTATTGCTCTTGAAATATATTACTGTAACCAAAGAATTAAATTAAAATTTGTACCAAGGGTTGATTATAAACCCAGGTCTCCTACCCATTTGTACAACAGCTTGTTAAATGCAGGGAGAACAAAACGAGGGACAGGATAACTACAGCACAATTTTGAGTGTGCTCTGTACAACGCTATATTATTCCTTCGTTAGTTATTCGATGAGTAATGGTCCCATCTACGTAAGTAGGTAACAACAGAAGTGCATCGTGGATATTTTCCTGCGCGCAATTCAGTTTGCTTACATTTCGAGTAAAGTCGTTTGCTAAAGAGGTTGGATTAGCGATAAGCTAGTAAGATCACAAAACTATCCTCTGGACAATATATTAAAATTGTGTTTACACGACTTCAGAAACGTTGTAGAGAACAAGAAAAAAGGTGCTGTATCATGCAGTGAAAAGTCAGTGCATAGCATCTAAGTTGTGACGTATGTGTAATAAAACATGTGTTGAAATTCGTTAAAGGATTAAATATTCGTTGTTTGACCACTAAAAGATCTTTCCAGATTTCAGAATAAAGCATGAATGAAAATACGTTAAAAGGTGGAAAGTTGATCTGAAACTTTTATGGTGCTTACAGAAAGGATAATTTCCATTATAAGACTGGTGTGTGTGTTAAATCGAGACACTAGTGTTCTAGTAAAACATCTACCAACATGACAAATCATAATTTTTTTTTCTAATACTGAAAAAGCTGTTAATACATATAGTATCCGATTCTGCTTTTTTTCAGTTTTGTTGGGTCTATTACTGTAGTTCCTACATTTAAAACGGAACAGTTTCTCAGACAACTGCAGCAAATGTAACACACACCAAATAAGCAAGACAATTTTGCCCGAATTGTCTTTTTTATGTGCCTGAGTTACATAAAAAACGCATCGGAATTCACTAGCTACTGAGATCAAATACATATTACCACAACTAAACAGTATTATCTTAGGAAACAGAGGAATAGAATGACTAAAAATGTTCAAATGTTTATTAAGCTTATGGGACTTAACTATGGGGTCATCAGTCCCTAAACTTAGAAACTACTTATGAACTACTTACGAACTAGGGCGGCACAAATATCCATGCCCGAGGGGGGTTTCGAACCCCCGACCGTAGTGGCCGTGCTGACCGTGACTGGAGCGCCTCAGTCACCTCGGTCACCGCGGCCAGCTAGAATGACTCCCCTGTGCTTCGTACTAACCAGAGATTGTACAACCGGTTCTAGGTGAAGCGGTTAACCATTGTGCCACTCTAGAATGCTACAAAAAAGCTGCGTGGATCACCCTAGTGTGTACATAGTACAAAATTTAGTTCCGCCTCCATTCGCATATAGTTCGTGAGAAAAAAAGAGACTACACGTATACCGCCTTGTGGGCTCCGATCTGTTTAATTTTATCCTCATTGCCCATTCCCTTGATGTACATAGGAGCAAACAATTTTTTGCTTCACTCTTCAGTGGATGTAAGCTCTCAGAACGTTGACAGAAGCGCACAGCAAGATGCAGGCGTTTCTCGTGTGATGTCTTCCGCTGGAGGCTGCCGGTCACCTCCACACCAAATAACATGTCATGAAACGTGCCGCTCTCCTGTGCAGCTTCTCGATCAACTCTGTTTGCTGCGGATATGAAAATGATGAGTAACATTCAAGTATTGGTCGAACGAATCTCCCCTTAAGCCCCCTTCCTCCTCCCCACTTTCACTGACTTTGTTTATTGTTATGGAAAACGAAATCTTGTTTGGGAATAAGAGAAACCTTGAAATGATTAGATAAACCAGTTGCGATCTTTGGTATGCTTCTTCACGTTACTAGGTTTCCTACATTAAGACTTACTGATTATCTCTGCTTTGTGTGCCAGAAGTGTTACAAAGTAGGTCATAGGCTGACAACTTCGTCCAGTCACCAACAACGAATTTATATTTCCAAATATAGGAAACTGTCCTTTCTTAAACAATTTGCATAACATAAACAATTCATTTTCATGGAGTGTGATGGTCGTTTGCTCTGAAGTCCGCGGACCTAAATAAAAATCCACAACCTGCGTAAAATGTGCATTTATTGTTGCACTGTTAAGGCAATAATTCATTAAGTAATAAAAAAATAATTTTTGAACTTCTCAATATGGGGCAAATATTACTTCAAATATTTCCCGATACTGAGAAATACAATTAGTACACAGTATTTTGAATCAGTACGAGTTGAAAATAAATATGTGAATTTTGCATTTCAAATATCAATATAGTTAAATCGTATCAAATTGTCGCTTGCTTCCACCGAGCGCATTGCGAAAGGTCAACTTGATGGGCCCACCTGTAGACGGGGATTCCGCCCGTCAGCTTTGGCCCGTGACGTCATCACAGATAGATTAGATTAGATTAGATTAATACTTGTTCCATAGATCATGAATACGACACTTCGTAATGATGTGGCACGTGTCAGTTAAATGAAGTGTGTCTATACATAATATTACATGACACTCAATATTTCAATATTTTTTTTATTTTTTTATTATTTTTTTTATTTTTTTTATTTTTTAAGTTTTTCCTAAAGTACTAACTTTTATCTAGAAATTCATCTAATGTGTAGAAGGAATTGCCATTCAGAAATTCTCTTAATTTATTTTTAAATGCTAGTTGGCTATCTGTTAGAATTTTGATACTACTAGGTAAGTGACCAAAGACTTTTGTGGCAGAATAATTAACCCCTTTCTGTGACAGAGCTAAGTTTAACCTTGAATAGTGTATGTCACCCTTTCTCCTAGTGTTGTAGCTATGCACACTGCTGTTACATTTGAATTCAGTTGGATTGTTAATTACAAATTTCATAAGTGAATATATATATTGTGAAGCTACTGTGAAGATTCCTAGATCCTTAAACAAATGTCTCAGGATGATCTTGGGTGGGCTCCAGCAATTATTCTGATGACCCGCTTTGGGCAATGAATACTTTCTTACTAAATGATGAATTGCCCCAGAATATGATGCCATAAGAAAGCAGAGAATGAAAATAGGCATAGTATGCTAGTTTACTGAGTTGTACATCACCAAAGTTTGCAATCACCCTTATAGCATAAGTAGCTGAGCTCAAACGTTTCAGCAGATCTTCAATGTGTTTCTTTCAATTCAACCCCTCATCGATGCATAAACCTAAAAATTTTGAATATTCTACCTTAGCTATAGATTTCTGGTTGAAGTCAATATTAATTAATGGTGTGATGCCATTTATTTTGTGAAACTGAATATACTGTGTTTTTTCAAAATTTAAAGAGTGTCCATTTACAGAGAACGACCTAATAATTCTCTGAAATACTTCATTGACAATTTCATCAGTTAATTCCTGTGATTCGGGTGTGATAGCGATACTTGTATCATCAGCAAAGAGAACTAGCTTGGCATCTTTATGAATATAGAAAGGCAAATCATTAATATATATTAAGAAAAGCAAAGGTCCCAGTACCGAACCCTGTGACACCCCATGCTTGATAGTTCTCCAGTTTGAGGACTCGGCTGTTTTTTGTATATTATGTGAATTATTTATATCAACTTTCTGAACTCTTCCAGTTAGGTATGATTTAAACCATTTGTGCACTTTCCCACTCATACCACAGTACTTAAGCTTATCTAGAAGAATTCCATAGTTAACACAATCAAAGGCGTTTGATAGATCACAAAAAATCCCAACGGGTGATTTACAGTTATCCAGAGCATTTAATATTTCATTAGTGAAAATGTGTATTGCATTTTCTGTTGAAAAGCCTTTCTGAAAACCAAACTGACATTTTGTTAGAACTTTATTTTTATTAATATATGAAGTTACTCTGGAATACATTACTTTTTCAAGAATTTTTGACAGAGCAGTCAGAAGTGAGATTGGGCGGTAGTTGTTGACATCCAATGTATCACCTTTTTTTTATGAAGTGGTTTGACAATAGCATATTTCAGTCTATCAGGGAAAATACCCTGCTCCAGTGAGCTATTAGAAATGTGGCTAAGAATCCTACATATTTCTTGGGAACAAGCTTTTAATACCCTGCTGGATATGCCATCAATGCCATGAGACCTTTTACTCTTGAGAGAGTTTATTAATTTCCTAATTTCAGATTGAGAGGTGGGTGGGATTTCCATTGTATCAAACTGTCTAGGTACGCCCTGTTCCATTAACTGCCTAGCTTCTTCTAATGAACATTTGGATCCTATATTCTCCACAACATTTAAAAAATAATTATTAAAAGTGTTTTCAACTTCTGATAGTTTCGAGGTGCGTGCGTGTTTGTAGAAGGCGTGAGTGATTGTGTGGTGGTTGGGTTAAAGACGATAGTTTGTTTACAAACAAAACATTAATATTTTGTGTTTAAAAGTGATCTGTAGCTTGTGTAGGTTAACCGAGATATTTCTTGTCGTATGTGAGCGCCGAAGGCGCGAATTTTTGGGTTAAGACCTGTGATCGATGATACATTCGGTTCTTTATAGTAACTACAGATTATTTGTATCTACAATACAGAACTATTAAGATATCCCGTATACTGGTTTTCCGATGACGTCATGGGTCAAAGCACACGGGTGGTATCCCAGTCTACAGTTATGCCCCATGTTGTTTCTTTTGTCTGGTTATGCGTACATTTCACTCAGTCCGTGCCTTAAATGCGGAAATTGGCAAATAAGCACTGTCCTCATTACCATTTATGAGGCAAAATATGTTTGTAAATGCGAGGTGGGAAAGGGAAAAACTTTGCGTGTGATTATCGATATTCTGGTATCGCGGATAGTGTCGACACGTGTTGGGGCAGTTTGTGTCGACGGAGCGTTGGTCTGCAGTTGCGTCAGCAGGCAGCGCGCCGCCAACACCACCGCAGTCCACAGCGGCAGGTCGGTACTCCACGAGTCGCCCATTACAGGATTCTGCTTTGTGTCTGCCAAAACTATGAGAGTAGAAAAGTTTCGGAATCCCATCAATAATTTAAGGCAATCGTTTGTGTCTTTAACACGTCTTTATTTTGCTCCGAAGGGGGGAGGGAGGGAATGTGGAAACAAATATCATGAACCGACAACTTACAGCTAACGATGAGCTGTAGCGTCGCTGGACGGAATATATCACGGACAGCGTTTAGTAGTTTTTCCCTCAAGTTATTTAATCGCTGTACTTAAAAAATTTGACTGAATGTGTTTCCATCATTTGCTAGATTTCTATTAAAACAAATGTTTATATTGTAGTAGATTATACAGAGTGACTCTGTAACGTTGATTTCCTCGTTTTAACGGCAACGCGATAAATACAGATTTTAAATAATTGTGGGACAAAGCACAGAACTTGCTTACAAAAAAAGACGCCGTTATTATAAACTATATTTAATACAGAAACATAAGCTTTTGATTAGGGTTAAAGAAAATATCGGGAAGCCTGTATTTGTCGGACTAGTGAGTTGTAATGCGACTAACGCAAAAAGTTATTTGCCACGCCGCCTCCCCCTTTTCCAGGAAATCTTGCTTGTGGTGTCAGAGACGTGGCGCGACTCGAGGTTTAGGCTAGGCTGACAGGCAGCAGTTTCTTTGTAAGATTACGGAAACAAAGTGCGTAAAACCAAATGTAAACGTTGCAGAAAAGTGACCGGTAGCGAAGTACGTTTGCCCCTTATTGACGGAGCGCAATAGGTTTCTTAATGTTTCTTTCGCTTACAGAGTATAACAAATGCTTCAACGTGTCTGTAGTGACATAGCTTAGCCTGCTCTATAGTAGCGAAACAAACACAATGCTGGATTACTTATTAGTCATTTTAACTTCGAGTAGGCATCCATGGGGTAGTTACCATATCTTCATGCATCTTCGTTTTTTATTCTTCCTTATGTTAAATCTGTGACCACTTGTGCTGTCATTCGTAAACGTCCACCGTACCGTTTGTCTTCCTTTAAACTTGTCAAACATAATTACGCAGGAATCTAGGATGGGGCGCACGAGGTCGTAGTCTTTGCAGACTGGCTGGATTTTCCCTGTATCCGACCAAAGAACTGTCAGCTGCTATGCGTGCGACTAATTGTATTTATTTCAGCCCCCTCACCACATACGAGGGAGGCTGCAATGTCAGCCGTGAGTCCCCGCAAGAAAAGGAACATCAATATTGATGAAAAGTTACAAGGAAAAGGTTTCATATACGTAGGAATAATTTCTCAGTACTTAATTACGACATACCTTACCTTAAAATACGCGTTTCGCAAATGTCTTTCAAGCGGCGTAACATTTAGGCTGCCAGATTTTGTAATATTGAAGTATGAATAAAAAATCCACCAAATACGGCACATTTGCTTCCGATCGCCTGAATTGGAGGCTGCGCAACGCGATGTTCATTTGTTGTAGATCACGTGATTATGTGGCTAGCGAATCACAGCACAAAGAAGAGTATCGTCGTCGGCCAATGGTAACCAAACCTCACCGCCGCGCAACATGCAAATAAGAATTTTTGACGTTGGAAATTAAATATGCGGTAATGTTTTTATATACGAAACCGCACAATGGTTACAGGATGTGAAAATTAACGTCTTAACATGAATTTTCAATTATTTCATTTTCGAAATCCCTTGATTACACTTTCAGATAGACGATAAAATAAATAAAACAAGCTATATCTGCTCTATGGTTGACAAGTTCTTGTATGTATCCTAGTCCGGTCAGTAATAGTAATTGGCCTCGTAAAATGAAGATTTAGAATTACTTGATCACTCTTTCGTACAGATCATAGGGTAAATAAAACATGCTATACCTGCTCTATGGTTGACAGGTTCTTGTATGTACCCTTGTCCGGCCAGTAATAGTAATTGGCGTCGTAAAATGAAGATTTAGAATCACTTTATCCTCTCAACTACAATGTACTGTAGCACGTTTTACTTATTTTATACGTACGAAACAGTCAACTAATTCCAAATCTTCATTTTACGAGGCCAATTACTATTACTGACCGGACTAGGATACATACAAGAACCTGTCAACCATAGAGCAGGTATAGCTTGTTTTATTTATTTTATCGTCTGTCTGAAAGTGTAATCAAGGGATTTCGAAAATGAAATAATTGAAAATTCATGTTAAGACGTTAATTTTCACATCCTGTAACCATTGTGCGGTTTCGTATATAAAAACATTACCGCATATTTAATTTCCAACGTCAAAAATTCTTATTCGCATGTTGCGCGGCGGTGAGGTTTGGTTACCATTGGCCGACGACGATACTCTTTTTTGTGCTGTGATTCGCTAGCCACACAATCACATGGTCTACAACAAATGAACATCGCGTTGCGCAGCCTCCAATTCAGGCGATCGGAAGCAAATGTGCCGTATTTGGTGGATTTTTTATTCATACTTCAATATTACAAAAGCTGGCAGCCTAAATGTTACGCCGCTTGAAAGACATTTGCGAAACGCGTATTTTAAGGTAAGGTATGTCGTAATTAAGTACTGAGAAATTATGCCTACGTATATGAAACCTTTACCAGTTACAAATACACTTAAGGTGGGTATGTTCAAATGATATGCGGTATTTCGAATGTAGCATCCAGTTCGAAGGTGTAAACATAACACATGTATACATTTGAAAACCGCAACACAAAGGAGGGTTCTTCATAGGAAACGCGGTTCTGCGCCGTTGCAATAGCTGAAGGTCCAGCAAGGGGGGAGGGGGAAGCAAGGTGGAGGTCATTGACTATGGCAGGGAGGAGGAATGCGAGGTAGTTTGAGAGGGTGATGCAAGTTCATCGGATGGGTAAATATCCGATCATTCCATTCTCTCTACTAATTAACTTACAGGTATTTGTAAGAGCTCAGATTCCAGTCTTCATTGTTGTAAGACGTCTTCGTGAGGAAAGTAAAGGTGCCTCAGTAGTTACTGGGCAACAGTATTGTCAATATATTACGCGCAAGTGAGGCAGACAACGTCTCAATATGAATTGAACAATGTTTGCGGGATGCCAGCTGTAACTGTGCCATCGTAACACACGTAGGTGCACTATTTAGATCTCGTATCTATGGCGACAGATGCTTCCCTTAGATAAGCAGAACCAATGCAGAACGAAGGAAATAATTACAAAAAACATTCAGCAAATATTTCTATGGACTAGGCAGAGCTTTCAAGATTTGGTGGCACGGAATGGTAAAGGGTGTTGCAAGACCAGTTAATGCAGAACACACAATTAACAATTGGTAAAAGTGTGTAACGTCTGTGCTCAGAAAGGAAGCATAAATATATATTTGTCCGAAGTATAACTTTTGGTGGATGTCTCACATGTCGCCATAAGAAAAAATTTGGAAAGGCCTGGATTAGGGCATCATTAACTCTAAAGATTCGTTAAATAGTTAGATATTAAACCAGTGAACTGTGTAATTTACTTTATGCAAGTTTTTCATGTATTTTTTCCTTACTTCACAATTGGCTGTTCATTACTTAAGGAAAATTCGACATTTACAGTAACCGTTTACAACCACGTTTAAGATACCAAAAACTAGTATTTTGTGATGCAGTTTTGACATACAAGCAATTTGTCAAATTTCCACCTATTTGAAACGTCATAGTACTTTTTACTGTAGGTGTAGGTGTACGTGTACCTGCCTGCGAAACATTAACACGGTTTTGGTGTAACAAACTCCTTCAGCAACTAAATGCCACCGTTACTGCGATCTGATGCTTAGACATGCTGGGATGACTTAACCTTTTAACACACGACTTTGTATTTGAAGCTATAGAAACTACCATTACTAATGTATAGTGCGTATATACTCAGAAAATATTTAATTCCTTAAAATTATGCACTACTAGCAACAAAAGGTTCATAGCTGGTCAGATATAGTGCTTCCATGATGTACCGATATAATAAACGTCACTATTATGCCTCTCATCTTTCCAGAAAGAACTCATAATGCAACAGTAGTATGTGATTGAGTACTTTTACATGGCAAGGGAGGAATACTAATGTAAACAAACGGACATGTTAGGAGTGACTCAATGCAGCTAACTGTCTAAAGGAATCAGTAACTCTCTGCAATTTGTAATTTAATAGGACGAGCTACTAGCAATTGTAACACTATGTATACAAGCAGCTACAAATGAATTTGTGGTAGAATTTTGATAAGTTTGAGAGAACGGGACAGATATGGTATCTAGATCACACTAGACATGAAAGGGTTAAGCAAGAAAGTAACTAAGTGATTAAAGTACTTGGCTGTCTATTCCATGAATCATAAAAGCTCTTCATGTTGTAAGACTGCATTTGTGTATTTCCGATAGCTGAACGAATTAACTTCAGAAAGGGGGTTGGTTAAATTTTACTAACGATGTTTACTACCTAACGTGTTGTTAAAAAACGTATGAAAATGACAGAAGTTGTCAAGTTTCCATTAGCCAATCGCGTGATAGTATGCGGTATCTAATGATTTGCTGGTTTCTTACGCGAAATTAACGCATCTTAACATGTTATTTTTTTCTCACACTAGAAGTAATGTTCACAAAGAAGTTCCCTTTACGCTCATAGTGAGCGGGCAAGGGCGTCTACAAAAACCATTCAACAATAGAACAGGAACAGCATTAATCATTTGTCATGTCAACACAAAGGGTTAATTCCCTCTTGAATAAATTTATATAAGTCGTAGATGGGGCACAATCCTTTGCTGACCATGAAGAAAATAATGCTGTTCTTTTTCTATGGTTGGCAGGTTCTCGTATGGACTTTTCTCCGGCAAATAAATCGAAAAGGGAACATTTAGTTGTCAACACTGATTACACCGCCGCCGTCCCACACAGCTTAGCCATATTGCGATTCACAGTAACATGAGATTGAGCCTGCACGTCGTATATTCTTTTGCATCCCCTAATAATTGAAACAGTCTGAATTCCGATTGGCGTCCATCTGCTCAGTCATTGGTCGCCTTTTACAGCCAATCATCTGTTGCCTACAAAAACAAACTTGGCCGCCAACATTGTAAGTAAAATTTAGCCGCATAATTTGTGTATCAGAGAATATCGCGGGTTTAACGTCCCGTCTATACCGTGGTCATCAGA
Organism: Locusta migratoria; assembly: GCA_026315105.1. Lineage (NCBI taxonomy): Eukaryota > Metazoa > Arthropoda > Insecta > Orthoptera > Acrididae > Locusta > Locusta migratoria. The sequence goes on from CM048744.1 coordinate 671,936,397, forward strand.
CGGAGCACGGAGGGAAGTAGGCCGTGCTCTTTGAAACGAACCATCCCGCCATTTTCCTGTGTTGATTCAGGGAAGTCACGGTAAACCGAAATCAGGGTGGCCGGGGCGGGTTGAATTGCGGTTCTCCCGTATGATCCAGTGTTAACACTGCGCCACTTCGCTCGGTAAAACGAAAGTAAGATTAAAGGGTAAAAAAGGTGGCTGAGGCTTTTACTCCAAAGAAAACTAAACATTGCCGTCTATCATAGTTACGACATGCGGTATTTAATAGTTAAGAAAACAGTTGCAGTGCTATATGTTGCTCTAGTTAGAATTTCACCGAAAAACAACCAAAACGAGAAACTCGTGGCAGATGAGTCTTGGTTGAATCTACTCCATAAATTAGATATTGCCCATGTGGCAATGGTATCAGGCAAACACTCATTTTAACGAGAATTCCACTTGACTTGGAAATCTGCTGGTCATAATTTTTACTGTACTCTTGCCACACCAGTACTAAAAGGATCCCTTAAATCTGATAAATAGCACAGATTATATAAATCTCAAGAAATATCGAGGAATTACCATTACGAAAAGTAATTTAAACTTTCACAAGTATATGATGGAATAGCTGAACCACGTTGCATTTTATAGGCAGAGCATGTAGATGTCAGTCACTGAAGAGACTGCGTACAAGACTCTTCGCAGATATTCTCTAGCGGAGGTTAGAGGAGTATAGCGTTAATGCCTTCAAATAGGCGTGATTAGGGCCGAGTGAGCCGTGCGGGAGTAGCCGAGCGGTCTGGAGCGTCATGTTATGGATCGCGCGGCCTCCCGCGTAGGAGGTTCGAATCCTGCCTCGGGCATGGATGTGTTAAACTATGTTAAACTAACCTAAGGACAAGTAGAATGAAACTTCCACTCTACAGCGAAGTGTGCGCTGATATGAAACTTCATGGCAGATTAAAATTGTGCCGAAAGCAGGAATCGAACCTGGGACTTTTGCCTTTCACGGGCAAGCGCTCTACCGAATGAGCTATCCAGACACGACTCAAAATTCCGCCTCAACTTTACTTCCGCCAGTACCTCGCCTCCTACTTCCCAAACTTCACAGAAGCTCTCCTGCGAACCATGCAAGACTAGCACTCCTGGAAGAAAGGATATGGTGGTGACAGGGCTTAGCCACAGCCTAAGGGATGTTTCTAGAATGAAACTTTCACTCTGCAGCGGAGGTACTGGCGGAAGTAAAGTTATGAGACGGCATCGTGAGTTGTCGGGATAGCTCAGTCGGTAGAGCGCTTGACTGCGAAAGGCACTTTCGTGCTCCACTAATTAAACACGAAAGAATTTCATTTATGTAAGACAAACCATATACGGATATATGCACTTTCGTTAAACCCCCATGGAATTACTGTGAAGGCATAACTTTTATATACAGTGACGACTGCTAACAATGACAGAACGTATGCGAGAATGCGCACGTAATAAAGATACTTTTACTTAGTTATATGCGTTTTGCTACTTGTATTACCGATAAGTTTTCAGGGTCCGTCTAATACATGTTTATGTAATTGCATCACACATCACTGGGTAGCGATGATGCTTACTAAGTGAAAAGCTTATAAAACAATTTTTCAATTTGAATGCAAAGTCAAAATGCACAAAGTTTTTAAGGAACTAAGGACAGACAAAGCAAATGAAGTAAACTCGATTGGTCATATTATCGTAATATTTTAGCCTTCCCCTGGAATCTTTCTCAAATTTGTTAAAATAGTTCTCTGCAATTTTCTCGTGTGCATAGTACTGTGGATTAGGTGGTGCTCGACGAAAATATATGTAGTGTTTTGAACTACTTGTACCTTTAAACTAGCTGCGAATCTTAGATATTTCTGTTAATTTAGTATGTTATATAACTTCATCAGATTTTTCTAAGATGACTTATAATTTAAGTAAATGCTCTCATTATTTGAAAGCGTATTACCCACAGGGTCATGCTTTAACTACTGGTGTATGAAAAATTGCGTCTGTAGTAGTGCGAAAAATAGCTTTTTAATTAAATGGTATCTGTGTGCATTAAATATGCATTTTAGTATTATATTTCGTCAATAAATTGGGTTGTCATTGACAAGTCTGTTTGCTGTTAGATTCACTACTACAAAGTTATTGGAAGATAAATGCAGCCGTTAGAAAGTTTTAATCGCTATACTAGTGGCATCTTCTGAAGAAAGTCTATTCTGAAGAAAGATTCTGAAGAAAGATTTTGCCGACAAGTTGGCTATATGAATGCATAAATAAATGTTATCAAAACCGATTTTACTCGGTAATGGCTTAATTTCAGTGGCCAAATTGGGAGCTAGTTACTCCTAAAGTGACTTTAATATGCGTGCCCCCCCCCCCCCCCCCCCCCGATCGACTGCCTCCATATGAGCTAAAGTGTGTGGCGGACACATTCGGGTTACGCCAAGTTGTGTATGGTTTGCGGGGAAAAAGATTGCTTCTATGCCTCCATGTGGGCCTAATGTCTTATCTTACCCTTGGGATCACTTTGTGAGGTATACATAGGAGGTTGCAATATATGGATCTACTCTTCATGGAACGAATGCTCAAAATTTTGAAAAAAGGCCGTACCGATACAGAACATCTCTTGCAGCGTCTGCCACTGGAGTTTCCTAATCATCTGACGCTAAAGTGCTTACTAAATGATCCGTAACGAAACATACTGCTTTCCGTTGGATCTTCTCCATGTATTCTATAGTTCCTACCTGGTACGGATGCCACACTTGATGAATACTCAAGCGCTGACCGAAAGAGTTTGTGACCTACTTCCTTTGTTTATGGACTAAAATTAAGGATTTTTCTAATGAATCTGACATCTGCCCTACCTACGATTAATTTTTACACGGTCCTTCCATCTGATAGCATCCCATGTGAGAAATTATGAAAGTCACTTCTTCTAGTCTTTTTATCGCATAGTTACATAATTTATTTCTGTGCAGACGCAGCATTTTACACTTAAATAAAGCCTCAACTGTCGTTCCCTGCACAAAGCGTCCATACGCTGCAGATCTTCCTACATTTCATCACCCTTTCCCAGCGTTGCGACTTCTCAATAAATTACAGCATCCGCAAAAAGCCTCATTGAACTTCCGATATATCTACTAAGTCATTAATAAATATTGCGAAAACATTCTAAAACTCTTCTGGAGAACGCCCAAGATCGTTTTAACGTCTGAAGCCCTCTTTATTAACAAAGTTAAATCGTGTTCTTGTGAATTTAGCAAAATTTTCTGGTTATTTGTGTAACCAGATATTATTCGGATATTAAACCTCTGTTAAAGAAAGGGAGAGATACCATCAAACTACTGACCGATTCCACTTTTACTGACATTCTCAAAAATTCTAGAAAAGGTAATGCACAAGAAACTTCTCAACCACCTAACCTCAAATGACAGTCTAGAACACAGTTTGGATTTCTGGAAGGCTCCGATATGGAGAAGGCTATTTACATATACAGTGAGAATACTTACTTCATTAGATAATAAATTACAAGCAGCGGGTATTTTCTATGATTTATCAAACTCATTTGATTGTGTGAACCGTAACATCGTTTTAAGTAAATTATAATACTGCGGCGTCACGGGAATTGCTGCAAAATGGTTACTCGTACCTTGCTAAGAGGGAACAAAGGGTGTCAGTCAAAGGGACTAACGAATTAAGCCAACAGATATCAGATTGGGAAGAAATTAAGTGGTAACCCAGAAGGATACATCTTAGGGCCATTGACTTTCTTGTACATTGACCTGTCATCAGTTACACTGCCAGAAGCAGAGTTAGTTTTGTTTGCAGAAAAGTATTGCAATAAATAGCATGTCGAGCATAGTTCTGGAAAGGCCTGCTAATGTTTTCGTTAACATTAAGCCAACTCATTGAAATTAAACTTTGAAAAGATTCACTACATGCAGTTCAAAACATCATAAATTCAGTTGGGCGAAATACACCACAGAACTGCGGAAACAAACTTAACAAATCTGTATTTGCAATAAGAGTGGTATCAGTCGTAGGAGACGTAAAAATAAAAAAGCTTGCACGCTTCGCTTACTTTTATTCCATAATATATTTTGGGGTAACTCTTCAAGTGAAGAAAGTTCAAAAGCTAGTAATACGTATTATTTGTGGTGTAAATTAAAAGACATTCTACAGAAGTTTCTTCAAAGAACTGTGTATACCAACTGCTGCCTCTCAGTATATTTATTCCTTAATGAAATTTTCAAATGTTTTCCCAACAAACAGCTCAGTTCATACCTACTAGGAACAAAAATGCCCATAAGGACTTAAAAGCACTTACTTTAGTTTAAAAAGAGGTCTAGTACTCAGGAACACATTTTCAATAATTTATCAACAACCATAAATTTAGCTACAAATAAAGATCAGTTTAAGAGGAGCCAAACTCTTACTCCACTGACGAATTCTTAAATAGAACCAAATGATGCATTTATCTGTATTCATACTACTAGTATATTATCGTAAAAAAATTTAAAGACATGTTCTACATCCACAAGGGCATCAACACGGATCTACGAAACAAACGAACCAACCAACTAACCTAATATCCGTTGAGAATGACATGCTGCTTTCTATTTAGTAGAACTGTCTTAATAGTCAGAAATTTGGCCTGATTTTCCATATGCTCGCACTTTGTGACGACGCAGAAAGGTATTGAACGCCTTGTTAAAATCAAATAACGGTTGAAGAGAAATGACTTTTTCCCTGGAACCTTAGTAACATCTTGCACCTCTAGACACAGTACACTCCTGCTAGAAGGGGGAAAAGTTTGTTCACTTACTCCCAACTGGTATCCCATCAGGTCAGGCAGCCTTTCAGTGGAGCTACTTAAATTGCTTTTCTGTCCCTATGACATGTTTTCGTTAAAGCGATGGTTTAGAGGTGCAACTAACGAATGATTTTATGTGAAACGCATTTGGTAAGGCATTTAGTATTTCGTCCTCTTGTCATCGTCCTTGTGCCATTATGGCAGTATCGGGATATTTGGTTTCGAACCTTTTACCGATTTGATGTAGAACCAAAATTTCACATTTCTCCTAAATTGGTAAAAATGTCTTTAGAAGTCATCAAACGCCTCCTGAATGGTTGCCCTTCCGCTAACGTTGGCAAGATTTAGTCTTTCCTGCTAGAATTCAGCTACGTTTATATGTACCAGGTGATCAAAAAGTCAGTATAAATTGGAAAACTTGAGAAATCATGGAATAATGTAGAGGTAAAAATTAACCCATGCTTTGAATGACATGGGGTTTTATTAGGAGAAAAAAATCAAAGTATTGCTAAACGATTGAAAGATCTGGAGGGCGTGTCGTTTGGTGATGGTCGTGTACTCAGCCGCCACTTTCGTCATGCTTGGCCTTCCAGGTCCCCAGACCTCCGTCCGTGCGAATATTGGCTTTTGGGTTACTTGAAGTCGCAAGTGTATCGTGATCGACCGATATCTCTTGGGGTGCTGACATCGGATACCAATGCCTCACGATAACTCCGGACATGCTTTACAGTGCTGTTCACAACATTATTCCTCGACTACAGCTATTGTTGAGGAATGACGAACATATTGAGCATTTTCTGTACAGAACCTCATCTTTGCTTTGTCTTAATTTGTTATGCTAATTATTTCTTTTCTGATCAGATGAAGCTCAATGTCGGACATTTTTCAATCTTTTCTTTTTTGGGTTCTAATAAAACCCCATGGCATTCCAAGCATGTGTTTTTACCTCTATCTACATGATTCCGCGATTTATTAACTTTTCAAATTTATACTGACTCTCTGATCACCTGGTATATCTAGGGTACTGTACGTCGGGTGGTGTACGTGTGCCGGCCGCGGTGGCCGAGGGGACTGAGGCGCTCCAGTCACTGTCTGCACGGCCACTACGGTCGGGGGTTCGAATCCCCCCTCGGGCATGGATATTTGTGCCGTCCATAGTCTTAGTTAGTTCATAAGTAGTTTGTAAGTTTAGGGACTGATGACCCCGTAGTTAAGTCCCATAAGCTTAAGAAACATTTGAACATTTGGTGTATGTCCCTGGGCTTGTTTGCAGGCGATACCGTGTACGATGTCGGCGACTGTGACGTACTGGAACCCGACTTACGGCGGTCCGCGCGCCGAGGCGCCGCCGGGTGTGGAGCGTCCGTGTTGGCGACGTCTGGTGTCTTGGCTGCGCCTGTGGAGGCGCCGTCTCAGCTGGCAAGTGGTGTGCTGTCGCTGCTGTGCGAGGACACACGCCTCCTCCATGGAGCTGCAGGTGCGCGTCACAGGCGCCTCCGACCCCAGCGTCTTCACCCCGCAGCCGCTCTACGACAGCCTCTGACCTCACCTGACCTGCTGCTCTGTGTGTGGGGGCTCAAGTGGTAACCCGGCCTGATAACAGTACCATGACGCTCCTCTTCTGGCATCGCCGCTGCTGGCGTTTGTATGGAGTCGCTGGTGGATACGGTGGTACGGGTCATAGATGCGGCCGAACCCAGTGCATGCGGCCCTCAGCTGCTCTAAGAACGCGGAGCCATTCTGGAACCTGGTGAGAGACTGCATGCGGCTCTCGGCCTCTTAATATATCAGCATGAGGCATATTTTAAGGCATCAACACTGCTCACATATTTTATGTAAATGGTGTTGTACAGACAGTTGGAATGGACAATTTTATGACCTCTGAAGAATTTTACTATTGTGACTGCTATTAATAAAAATAAATTTACCTGCTGTAGCCTGCAGAAGTGAAAAACCCCTTTTCCTTGTACATGGAGTCATTTTGCAAGATTTACTCAAAAGTACTTAACTTTTAATGCAGTATTTCTTAGTTACCAGTAATATCAAATGGTAACTTGAACATTTCCGTTACTGTCTCTGAAAATACTGATATTCTTAAAAGGAGACCACTTGGGTACCGAATTTTAGAATTTTCATACTTACGGTACATGAAGTTTGGAACTTAACAATCAGCCAAAGCCATTCGACACAACTCTCAAATTCTCGAGAAACTTTGCAGTTTGCAAGTAAACGGAAGTACCAATCGTTAAATTACAGCGTCTGACGGCGTATCTCAGGTGGTAGCGTTGTGACCTCACAGCCATAGGGTCTGTGGTTTGAATTCTCCCGACGTTTTTTATATTTTTCGTTGTGTTCGAATACTTACAAAATTTTCATATCTAATAGTATTTTTTACGAAAAGTCCGATTTTTATTATTCATAATTTTCTATATTTTATAGAAGTTACTAAAGGTTAACAATGATCGTTTCAATAATGTTAAGTTTTTACAGCATTGCCTTCACTATTAGATGACTGTAGTCTGATTGTTCAGTTTGTAAACAGCTACAACACTGTTTTTGGAAAGTCATCTCCATGGCTACTGAAAAGCCTTCAAAGAAGCTAACCTACTCAACCATAGTTTGTCTACAGACATAAACAAAAACTCACTCAACACGTGGAATTGGATCCCAAAATGCTTTATGTAACTGAATTCAAAAAACGAAAAATGTTACAACGGGATTCGAACCAGACCCTATGGTTGTGAATCCAGAATGCTACCATCTGAGCTATACCGACAGATGCTGCATTTGTTTTTTATAAATTTCCGTGTACTTCGCAAAACTTAAGTCGATTTTTGCGAGTTGCGTCGAATGGCTTTGGCTGATAGTGAAGTTCTGAACTTCACGTACCACAAAGATGAAATTCTAAAATCGGATACCCATCTGGTCTCCTTATTAGTGGTATATAATAATCTCGTGTAGCTCAGTGACCAACTGCAAGTCTTTAAATTGGGCGCCATTTCGGCGATTTAGGTGTACCTAGCCTACCCGTCGTCCAACCGGGGAAAGGGGACCTATAGCTTAACCCCTTCATTCCCAGTGTTCCTGAACAACGTAGTAAAAGCTCACTTATACTGTATTTTGTGCATCAGTCTTTAACGTCACATGATTGAACATGCTTCTAGTAATTTTTGCCATTTGGTACAGTGTGTAGCCACTTCAGAGGCTGTTCATGTTATTTTATTTCAGCAGTGAATTGTCTTGCATTTGGTGCTTTGGCGAAGATTAAGCTAGCATTATGATCAGTGTTACATATATATCAACAAAATATCTCAAGTAATAAAATATCTCGATACAAACGTGTTGCGCATGAAATAAATGACATAAACTAGTTCGATCAAAAATTTTAAGACAGGTATTTTGATTAGTGCACTGTATTAATACAGAAAACACTGAATTTTAATTTTTCCAAGGCTGAATTCATGTGGGAATGAAAGGGTTAATGTGGAATCCGAACCACGTATCGTTTCTTGCAACTATTCACATCGTTGGGAGAACGGGTTAAACGCATACTGAAAATGGTTGCAGTCGGGTTTCGAACCCGCGATCCTGCACTTTCGTCTCTTTACTCCAAGACTACTGGGCCAACAGAATATTCACCACTGGAACATCACAAATTTCGAACACAATGTTTTGTAAACCTGTTGGACCAAACTGTGGCCATAAGTTCCTAGACTTATTAATTACACGAAGGTGAATACAGCCATGCTCGAGGGACGAGTCGAACCTCCGACGGGAGCAGCTGACCAGTCCATAGAATGCTTTAGACCACGCGGCTACTCTCGCACGGCATTTCGAACACACTACCACTTTGCCACTTCAGATGTGTTCATCTGTGGCAAAACGTGAGTTGCACGTATTCCACATAAAACGTAGTATAAATCCTTCTGTGGATTAACAAAAATTAGTGTGGTTGAGCATATCTTCTAAATTAACAGCGCATTTTTAATTTGTATCACAGCCGCAAATTTAAGCCAATTCCATTTCCCGGCTATTCATTTCATGAAGGAATAAGTCTAGAGGCCACTATTAGAACCATATTCCAATGACGCAAAATGTTCAAATGTTTGTAGAGCTTTTGGGACTTAACTACGGGGTCATCAGTCCCTAAACTTACAAACTACTTATGAACTAGCTAATACTAAGGACGGCACAAACATCCATGCCCTAGGGGATTCGAACCCCCACAGTAGCGGCCGTGCAGACCGTGACGCGCGCGGCAGTCCACTCGGCCCCGCGGCCGGCCAATGACGCATTTCACCTTCATTTAGCCATCTTTCGAGTGGGTTGTACCTCGTATCGATGGGTTCATGGGACACCACTCTCGAAATATTACGGTATACAAATATACCAATAAAAACTTTAAATACTGTATGATGGCCTGATTTTTTTTTTTTTAGTTGATACAATGGTCATTTACCTGTTGGGATATTTTGTGGTATTCTATGTACAACGCCAAAGTAAAGGTGTAACCTGTCATTGGGAAATAGTTTGAACAAAACTAAAGCTGCTTATTCCTTTGACTCGTGCATAATAGCTGTACCAGCACCCTTTTTGAAATTGAAGTTTTGTATTTAGTTCACTCGATTAAAGCTTTCCGGAAATATCATTCTGAAGTGGTTATAATAGCGTAAAATTACGCTATCCTCAGAACGGCTACACGATGTAAGACTGAATACTACATAACGGCTGACGTAGATTTGAAATAGAACATATTTGTGGAAGACGTATACAAATTTAAATAGTGATAAATTTAATATCCAGCGCATTTGGACCTTGAAACAAGCCGTGAATGGTGATGTTCCATGCATTGTATCAAGAGTTTTTATATTAATACCAGTTAAAATGTTTTTCTTCTAAGCAACGATACTAACATAAAATGCTCACACTATAAACTATATTAACTTGATTTCGTCGACGTTTTGGGGTATTTGCTTTCGTGTAACATTCTGCGGAGAAGCTGTGAGAATTAAATACTTGGAAAAAGCTCTTCGCCGGCCGCGGTGGCCGAGGAGACTGAGGCGCTCCACTCACGGTCTGCACGGCCACTACGGTCGGGGGTTCGAATCCCCCCCTCGGGCATGGATATTTTTGCCGCCCTAGTTCGTAAGTAATTCATAAGTAGTTTGTAAGTTTAGGGACTGATAACCCCGTAGTTGAGTCCCATAGACTCTACAAACATTTGAACATTTTGAAAAAGCTCTTCATAAAATTTCCACTTGCTGTCATTTATTACAGGAAGATTGGCATTCCTCCCAACATCTTAGACAGCAACCCGAACCCAAGTGACACCTAAGACTCAAACCAACACAGCACATGTATATTCGATATTAACAATTCATGAAATATTACAATCACAAAGTAAATTACATCAATAATCACACTTCCAAAGTCTTTAATAGTATTATATATGGTAAAATCGTACATCTTTGAGTGTGAAACATGACAGCAAAGCCTCACCAGCAATATCCATTACAAGAACTCATTAAACTGGACAATGAAAATTGTTACTGACTTACAGGTTCTATTAGTTGTTAATTATTTACAGAAGTTCATGATTACATCGTCATGGTTTTACTCTTTCCATTATTCCAGCTATTATGACACCCAGACGTGAAATTTTCAGATAATGTTCAGAAATAATTCAAATTAGTAAATTGTAATATTTCTTAGTGATATTTATAGATTGCCGGGGTGTTCTGGCTCGATTACGCGTTGTTTATAAGGTTAAATAGAAACAGCAGTCCTTGCTTAATTAGGACTTAGAGCTTTAATGACTAAAAAGACAATTTTGTAAGGTATCAGCTTGATGTTACTTCACCACATCTGATTAAACATAATTTCCAGTACCGGTACTCGTCACTCAGTTAACTATTCAGATCACTTCATATTGCTGCACTGATACACTTCATATAACGTTAAGATTACTTGAGTTGGTTTACGTTATAGGAGGCGATCCATTTATATTATTGTAAAAAGATATAAAATAGCCAAGATCGCTTATCATCAGTTTTTATTAATGACGACCGGTTTCACTGAACTATGTCAGCATCATCAGGTCAAATAAAATATTTTACAAGGCGATAATCTTGTAATGTCAAATAGTTGTAATATAAAACGATTTGCAGTGCATAAGTGCACTAAGTGATTATAATAAAACGTAATTAACACAGTGAGTGACAAAAGCAAACTGATCAGTTTGCTTTTGTCACTCACTGTGTTAATTACGTTTTATTATAATGACTTATGCACTGCAAATCGTTTTTACAATTAAGATTACTTAGTAAACTTGCTACAGCGATGGTATTTTCAATAACGGTTCCGCACTGAGAGGGTATCATACCTTACAGCAAGTGCGGAAAATGACTTAATGAGTGGCGCAGCTACGGGGGGGGGGGGGGGGGGATAGCGGCCGGCCGCTGAAACCTGAAACCCCCGCCAAGATTAATTCTTTCATTTTTAAAACAGGTCGGCACCTGAAATAGTAACAAATCAAAAAGTAACTATAGGGTTGTTGTTCTTCGCGGGTTTGCGGCCGGATTAGGTCGATCAGCTGATACATGTCGGCGGTCTACCTGGCCAGGATGGCGGCCAGGTGGACCGCCGACATATCGTATCAGCTGATCGACCTAATCCGGCCGCAAACCCGCGAAGAGCCATATTACGCCGGGAAAATCTACGGAATCACAACGTAACTATAATTTGCCAAGCACAAGTGAACGTGACAATGGGTCGTCAACGTGATGCCGCCACTGAACTGCTGTTACTGTGAGCGGTTTTAATGCCGCCGCGACCAGATTTGATGCTGACGCTGTTGATACTGCTATGGTGAAGTTACGAGCTGATCGTTCGTATGCGGAGACCCGCTGCTTCGCAGGCCAGCGGCGTCACCGACTGGAATCTTATGAACAAGCGTTATTTTAGTTGGAGTTTTACACTTAGTCTCATATTTATTAAACTGTAAAGACCTTTCTCCTTGGCTAGTAACATAGACGCTGCTTATGTTACGAGCAAATTATATACACTCCATTTCCAACACGTTGCTCCTCTTCCACTTTCAAATTAATGCGAGCCTACTCATTTTATTTCTTACACAATTGTTTTCGTAGTATAATTGGTTAAATTATAGAAAATATAAAAATAACTCGTAGCAGGGGCGTAGATACGAGGGGGGGGGGAGACGAGTGGTTTCAACACTCCCCCCCCCCCCCCCCCCGAACTTTTTTCCCACTTGTGCTACAATTAAAAATTGGCAATTTGTTATGAATATGAGAGTTACACTGAAAACTTTCTCAAGAGGTACCAGGGTGTCTGAAAGTTGTAATCGATGGCTTATTACTTGTTGTCGGCACACTTTCTCGAGTGGCCTTCGTAAGGCGTCGCTCACAATTTCACGACTGTAAATCTTGCCAGTTAAAAAAATTGTTCAGGTAACCACCACATAACCTTCAGTAGAAATAATCAAGTATTGTTTAATTCCAGCCAGAAACACGCTCCACAGACTGTTTAAAGTACCGCGCGAGGCTTCCCTAACGTGTAACGGTCACACTGTCTTATGTTTACTACTGTTACCAACCTCAGTGATCTGCTAACTTTATTACTGCAGGATGGCGGCGAACTTATACGTGAGAGAAATATATTTTTGATATGTGATTAAAGGAGAATCAATGTATGACATCACAACCTTATTACTTCCGTGTATAATTTATACCGCAGATACTGATCATTTGCACGCACGCTTGCCTAAAGTGGCAGCATTGAATAGTAGGCAGATTAAATTCCCCCCTCTTTTGACAGATATTAATCGTGTGAAAGGAATTGTTAGTTCAGACATTTTGGATCTAATTTTATAGTTTGTATTTTATTTAAATAAGTAGAGATGTCAGGGCTAACGTTAGGAAAATAGGGGTCATGGTCACTGCCAATAGGGTCCAGGACGTCTGCGTTGATGAACCCGAAGAAATGGAGACGTGATGACGATGTCAGGGGCAGTGTTGCTACAAGGGCAGATGTGGCAGCAAGGGGAACGACGTCGCCATTACTGGTGGACGGCAGTAATCATGTAGGGCCGGCCGCGGTGGCTGAGGGGACTGCGACGCGTCAGTCACGGTCTGCACGGCCACTACGGTCGGGGGTTCGAATCCCCCTCGAGCATGAATATTTGTGCCGTCCTTAGTATAAGGTAGTTCATAAGTAGTTTGTAAGATTAGGGACTGATGACCCCGTAGTTAAGTCCCATAAGCTATACAAACATTTGAATCATGTAGGGGGCAAGGAAGTTCAAATGTTCAAATGTTTGAAGAGTCTATGGGACTTAACTACGGGGTCATCAGTCCCTAAACTTACAAACTACTTATGAACTACTTAAAACTAAGGACGGCACAAATATCCATGCCAGAGGGGGGATTCGAACCCCCCGACCGTAGTGGCCGTGCAGACCGTGACTGGAGCGCCTCAGTCTCCTTGGCCACCGCGGCCGGCTGGCAAGGAAGTAATGACAGGTACAGGGATGGGCGTAAATGGTTGCATAGGTTACGATAAGAGAGGGGAGGAAGAGGGTGCATATGCAGTGTTCATGCAGGATATTGAAGAGGGGTTGTAACTAAACTGGGTGGTGTCTGAGGTGGCCAAAGGAAACAATCTTGTGCAGGGGGATGGGGAGAATCGTGGCGGTGGAGGGGAGTGGGGTTGGAGCTTTTAGGTGAAGGAGGGGATAGCTTGTAAGGTTTGTGGTGGGTATGAATTTTGTAAATGACAGGAATCGAGGCAAGGGACGTTAAATAAAAAGTTAGATGGGTATTTAGAACAAGGAAATTCGGACAGGGAGGATGACCCTCAATAATTATCTGAATCATTAATGTTGTTTAATTAATAAAGTTGTTTTCCATTATTCTGATTGAAAAATATTCAATGATCAATTACTTGTTTGGCCCTGTATAGCAACCTTCTATCATCTCCAGACCTACAGGCATATCACCACAGTTAATATTGACTTTCCCTTCTCAAAAATGTTCAAATGTTTGTATAGTCTATGGGACTTAACTACGGGGTCATCAGTCCCTAAACTTACAAACTACTTATGAACTACTTACGAACTAGGACGGCACAAATATCCATGCCCTAGAGGGGATTCGAACCCCCGACCGTGGTGGCCGTGCAGACCGTGACTGGAGCGCCTTAGTCCCCTCGGCCACCGCGGCCGGCACTTTCCCTTCTAAAATATATAAATTGAAACGGGGAAACGACAATAAATGAATATATTAAGAAAAATAAACTTTCTCAGCTACACATTTATTATAAAGGACACAATATTCGTTTTTTTTTCACAGCAATAAAATAAACCTATGAATTGCTTTATATTAAACTGATCACCGTCAACAAGAATTTAATACTGATTGGCAAGTCAAAATATCCCCTATTGGAAAAGATAAACTTCGTAACAGAATGGAAAATTGCACTCATGCTCGTTGTAACGAAATATTCTGAGGAGAGTAGATTTATGAACACTTTTCCGTTAGATTGGCGAACCCGATACAACTGCCACTTGCTGCTGGCGAGCGCAAGCCATACATTACCCAATCGACGATCCGCAGTGTGATCTGCGCTGCTGTGGCGTGGTACCTGGTGGTTATAAGTTTTTTGAAAGGCAATTGTGATAGGGGTAGAAGATGACGTGGGGCTGGCCCTGCAGCCATGGCGTCCTCAGGCGGTGGAGAGAGGGGAGTCAAGGTGGCCCGTGGGGCGCGAACTGTGGCAGGCCCACTATGGGGATTGGGAACGGAAGGAACAGCGCTACAGAAACGTTGGTACAAATTTTAATTCAATGCTTCTTCGTTAATTCTTTCTCTTTTATATACATCGAGACAAATAATATTCACTGTTTTATAGTCGCTATTTTAATAGGTTCATTGCTGACAGCAGTGTCTATACAGAACTTTAAACCCTCAGTCAGACGTAATGTTCTCCCAAACTGGCCACAACCCACAATTCACCTTTGACAGTAGAAATTAAATTTGCGCTTACGTTTGTAACATTTGTACAGCAATCAGTTACTCTAATTTGCCTTCCTATTGCCTTTTCTGAGTGATAATACTTTTACTAGCAACGTCACTTTGAAAACGTCATTTACACTTAATAAGCAACTGTTTGAACGAAGGACTTTTAAGCAATAATAGCACAGTTAATTTTCAAAATAATTTAGGCATATTTATCTCCGTTTAAGAAAGGATAATGTAATTTTGTGCCATTGTGCTTTTGAATCTAGTGCTAAATTGACTTTATGAAATTTTGTCAGTAATATAATCATGTTTTCAAGCTTTCTGATTTCTTATCTAACATAAATAGGTTGGTATATAATTTCAGTTGCCTTGATGAATTTTTGCCACCCTTTAGAATAAATTCAATGCTCCTGCCCCGTACACCTACATATATAATGTAACTGTATTATTTGGCTGATAATTCAACATAAGCATTGATGCATGGAACAACTTTTATCCTTTTGATTTTATTCAAATGTTACTCGAGTCTTCTGTTTAAAAACTTTTCGTGAAAACATAAATTCTGGACCAGGTTTGTCTCAATATTTCTTCAAAGATTTTATTTACTACATGGAAACTTTTCAAGTGCAAGAATCAACTAATCTTTGTTTTGATTGTGGCAGGAAACCCCATGGGTACAAACCATCGACTTCTTTCTTAGCCCAGCAGAGATTGCTGCTGTACACCGTGGTATCTGCTCTACAGTCTTTCTGTAGGCCTAACATTCAAAATTATTCATTTTATTTTGCATGATAGTAGGTCTTATAATGCTTGTGTGTAAAGAAAATGTTTTCAATAAAGCAAGCTTTACACACGTAACACCCCACGGAAAGTAATAACAGAAATAAAAGAACGTATGTGGATATAACTGCATGACGCAGCATCGCATTCTAAGGAGAGGTGACTTCCGTAACGCACGATTAACAACAGAAAAACATTGTGCCGCGCTTTTTACTAGTTGCTTATCATCTGCAGTATATCACAGATATTCTCGTCGTTAAACCCAAACTTATATTGATGCAACGTCAGTCAAAACCGAATCCCCATTTTTCCAATACATTGGCCACACTATGTACCAGTGTTAAAACAGTACAGTAAGTACATTCCGCATTACATTAACATACATTACATTAACATATTAAGCAAAGAGGGGGAGGCAGAACTGTGGAAGGATTATATAGAGGGCCTATACGAAGGAAATAAACTTGAAACCAGTATTCTAGAAATGGAAGACGAAGTGGAGGAAGATGAGATAGGAGATATGATACTGCGAGAAGACTGACAGAGGGCTGAAGGACTTGAGTCGAGCCGGCCGCGGTGGCCGAGGTGACTGAGGCGCTCCAGTCACCGTCAGCACGGCCACTACGGTCGGGGGTTCGAATCCCCCCTCGGGCATGGATATTTGTGCCGTCCTAGTTTGTAAGTAGTTCATAAGTAGTTTGTAAGTTTAGGGACTGATGACCCCGTAGTTAAGTCCCATAAGCTTAACAAACATTTGAACATTTTGAACTTGAGTCGAAACAAGGCCCCTGGAGTAGATGATATTCCGTCTGAAATGCTGATATCGTTAGGAGAGCCAGTCGTGAAGAAATTGTTCCACCTGGTATGCAAGATGTATGAGACAGGGAAATACCCTCTGACTTCAAGAAGAATATTGTAATTCCAATTCCAAAGAAAGCAAGTGCAGTCTAGTGTGAAAATTACAGAACTATCAGTTTAATACGTCATGGTTGCAAAATTCTAACACGAATTATTTACAGACGAATGGAAAAAGTGGTGGAATCCGACCTCGGGGAAGATCAGTTTGGATTTAGGAGAAATTTAGTAACACGGGAGGCAATACTCACATTACGACTTATCTTAGAAGATAGGCTAAGGAAAGGGAAACCTACGTTTTTAGCGTTTGTCGATTTGGAGAAAGCTTTTGACAATGTCGACTGGAATACACTCTTCCAAATTCTGAAGGTAGCAGGGGTAAAATATAGGGAGCGAAGAGTTATATTCAACCTATACAAAAATCAGACAGCGGTTATTAGAGTCGAAGGGCAAGAAAGGGACGCAGAGGTTGGGAAGGGAGTAAGACAGGGTTGTAGCCTTTCCCCAATGTTGTTCAATCTGTACATTGAACAGGCAGTGAAGGAATGGAAGGAGAAATTTGGAGACGGCATTAAAGTGCAGGGAGAAGAAATAAAAACATTGCGGTTTGCCGATGACATAGTAATTCTGTCAGAGACCGCGAAAGATCTGGAAGAGCAATTGACTGGGATGGACAGTGTCTTGAAAGGAATATATAAGATGAACATTAACAAGAGTAAAACGAAGGTAATGGAATGCAATGTCAGAAAATTAGGTGTTGCTGAAGGAATTAGATTAGGTAATGAGACAATAAAAGTAGTAGAGGAATTTTGTCATTTGGGTAGCAAGACAACTTCTGATGGGCGAAGTAAAGAAGATATAAAATGCAGAATGGCTATGGGAAGAAAAGCGTTTCTAAAGAAGCGAAACTTGTTAACACCCAATATTAATTTAAATGTCAGGAAGTCCTTTCTGAAAGCATTTTTCTGGAGTGTAGCATTGTATGGGAGTGAAACGTGGACTATAAGGAGTTCAGATAAAAAGATGATAGAAGCTTTTGAAATGTGGTGCTACAGACGAATGATGAAAATTAGATGGGTAGATCACGTAACTAATGAGGTGTTTAACCGAATCGGGGAGAAAGGGAGTTTCTGGCATGTACTGACTAAGAGAAGGGATAGATTGGTTGGACACATTCTGAGACATCAAGGAATTGTCAACTTAGCATTAGAAGGAAGCGTGTGGGGTAAAAATCGTAGAGGGAGACCGAGGGACGAATATAGTAAGCAGATTCAAAAGGATGTAGGTTGCCGAATGTATTCTCAGATGCAGAGACTTGCAGAGGACAGGGTAGCGTGGAGAGCTGCATCAAACCAGTCTGTGGACTGAAGACCACAACAACAACATAAAACTAGTTTCGTATTTCGTCTTACTGGCTCTGTTGCGAGTTGTACTCTAAATTAATAAACTCTTCGTAAAATTAAGACATTGCGTAGCGTTATCGACCACGTTCTGAATTAGACAGTCACTTATATGCCGCGAAAACAACGAGCGTGTCAAAAGTGGAAGGAAATATTTACACGCTCTGAAATGCCTACAGTAACAAAATAAAGTAACTTAAATTACAATAATTATAGAGCAGAACAGTGATCATTTAATTTAGGTATTTGTAAATTTGTTCAACCAAGTACCAACAAAGAATGTCATTAGTTTGCCCCAAAAGTTATTTCGGGGAGCACAGAAAAGAGAAAAACCTTATAGGGCCCTGTTTCGTAATCAGAAACGAGAGAAGGAAAGGCAAAAAGAAAAACTGGCAGGTTCTACTACGAAATGTTTGACCAAATATGTAAACGACGGTCAAGAAATTTTTGCCTCTGCCACGTGCTCACCATCTGGATCTGAAACTGTGGAAGCAAGTGAAGATATGTTGCGCTCCTACAGTAACGTTAAACCTATGCTGTTAGATTTTTATTCTACTCTTCCAACTATTTATACTGCACAATGGCATGATCTGACCTATTGTAACTGTACCCGAGGCTCGTGCAAGGAAGACATCAACAGCATGTCACATAAAAGTCAGAAAGATGCTTCGTGCCAACCTACAATGGGTGAAACTTCATCACTTGTGTAAATATAGACGTAGAAAATATCTCCTGTAAGAAAAAACTTAGTGTAACTAGTGAGGATCAATTCGGGTAATGAAGTCATGTCGCTAGTCACTGAAATGAAAAACTGATTGAAAATTCTATTGACTTTTACGGAAACTCTAATAAAGAAACAAATTTTTAATTCCCCAGTTCCGGATAGGTTGACGGGATAGATTAAACGTATAAACAATTGCAAAATACAACAAAGTTAGAAAAATGGCTGAAGAACGCGCCTACTTGACTTTACAATTAATTCAGTTTCGTCAGTTTACGTTCAAGGCTGTCGCAGTGTCAGAAATATTACGCAATGTAAAGAAATTTATTTGTTATTGCTGTTTAGGGATGGATGGAGTTCGCCTATAGCGTTCGTACACAATACCGTTAACTGCGCCGACGGCTGCTAGCTGTGTCTTCGCTGAAACTGAAACTAAATATTGTCTGTCTTGATCGACTACTGCCGATCGCACTTTCCCTGTATCTTGATGAAGTCAAGAACGACCTATAAATGCTAGTCTGGCTATAAATTGGCGTGGTACATCAGTCTCAGACTAACTCACCACATTTACACTCAAAAAGCGTTAACTAATGCGCTCTATGTTCACATGGAATTTTACTTTACATAGACAAATTACATAAGAAAAACATTTGTTCCTATTATTAATTATTTTTCGTTGCACAAATCACTCGTTACTGACATTTCACACGTGTTATTTTAAAAACGATTTTTATTTTTATTTGCACTCTCACTCACTTTTTATGTTTTCACATCGTCTATTATTCTGCAAGGTTCGTTGATTTCTTGTCTGACGATCCAATGCATTTGTGGGATTTCGTCGACTGTCTTCAGAGTGGTGTACGTCATGAGAGCAGTAATGTATCATGTGATGCTGCGTTTTATCGTTGTTGGGGCGCGATGTTGTGGAATTGTGCCTCCAGTTTACAGCAATTGACGATTGTCAGCTAATGTATTGGAAGAGGTGCTGTAACTCTTCCGTCACACCTGAACAAGTATGACGTTGGTTTTGTGGTAGAGAATTTGCTTTGCAGCAATATTTCATGTTGCTCGATTTTCATTACGATGAATTGTAAGTGCGAGACGTACATAATTTGCTGGATCAGTTTGCATTTAGTTAAAATGTAAATGTTTGTTAAGCTTATGGGACTTAACTACGGGGTCATCAGTCCCTAAACTTACAAACTATTTATGAACTACTTACGAACTAGGACGGCACAAATATCCATGCCCGAGGGGGGATTCGAACCCCCGACCGTAGTGGCCGTGCTGACCGTGACTGGAGCGCCTCAGTCACCTCGGCCACCGCGGCCGGCTGCATTTAGTTAGCGATGCAAATATATCATCGATGTATGGTTAGTGTGGTGATCACTCTGCAATGATTGTGGAAATACTTTTATTAATTGTTTTAGGATAGGAGAGAAAGGTATCTCAATCTTCTGCCCATTTTCTGTCCTCTTCCGACCTTGATTGCTTCTCACAGGATAAAATTTGCTCGTTATCAGGAGGCTACTGATAGGGAAATCCGCACTATAATACAGATAGGAATAGCCAATGGTTTCAAATAATGTGATTTTAAGAAAATGGGAAAAAGATACTTTCACAATCTAATGCAAACAGCACAATAAAAACTGAAAAATATGATGCTAAATTCGCTGCTACGACTTATGCAGGCCAGTTATCATAAAAAATTAATAATGAATTTAGAAAACATGTCATAATAGCTTTTAACACCTGTAATCATTTGGGAAAATACTCCGCCATAGTGTTGAAAAACCTGTTAACAAATTTTGTTATGGTGGAGTATACAAGATTAAATGTGGGACATGTGACAGTTTCTATATTGGGCGAACAGGAAGGGAATTTAAAATACGATACAGAGAACATAGCAGTGCATAGCAATGGCAGTACACTAAGTACCCATTTGCGTCAAAATCATCAACTTAATATCGAAAACAATTTGCAAATTCTTCATTATGAGAATAAAAGCACATGTTTAGACATTTTGGAAGATTTAGAAATTTTTGTGCATAGATACACCTTGAAGGATCAACTGCTTAACGAACAAGTTGGCAGCACAAAAGACTGGTTTTTCGAAATTTTCGAAGTAACATTTTTCAGTAATCAATTTTGAGGATTTCACTTTTTTTTTGCAAATATGGTATTTGTTTAAAATGATGCCCTTTACTTTGACCTTGTAGCTTGAATAAATAAGGGAACTGTTCAGCCTCTAACTTCCATATTACTCACATGATTATTTGCCATATAATATTTTCTATAATATTATATATATATAATCTTTATTTTACATAAATATTATCTTAATAACAACTGATGTTTATTCGTATTTGTCAATACGTAACAGTATTTTATATCACAAGTTTGAATACATCAAATGTAAATTTATATAATATCGGTATGTAATTCCAAATTATGTGAAAGTATAAAAAATATTTCATATGTGAATTATAAATTGCAAATAATTTTGTGTATATACTTAATTAGCTGTATATGTATCTTATTGACAGCTCACCAGATGATGGGCTACACTCTAAACATGTTGTGAATTGAAAATAAATGATCTACTGATAACATCTTTTGATTATTCAAACAATCTCTAGCAATTTTATAATCATTTAAAAAAGTTATTAATCTAGATTCCTTAGCTCTACCTGCTTCTAAAGTTTCCTGTATTTTACGTGAACTGTCTGCACCTGGTTCAGAAATTGCTTTTTCGCGAAATTACAAATTCGGGAATATCCGGAATCATTTCCTTACTCTGTTCCATCGGATCCACTTCTATTTCGTCAAAATTGTATAGAGGTTGCAAATTCTGCTGCTCTTCCTCTCGATAATTTTCTACATTCTCTAGTCTCGTCTGCCTGTTGATTACCTACTTCTTTATCCCCTATTTACCTGCTGGTGAGATTCACGAAGCTTTTGTGCCTGTGCCCTCAGTGCTCGTAACTTTAAATGAACCACAACTCCTATCTACAATAGTGTGCGACAACTTACCAGTTGGTTGAACCAACTAAAACAACTTCGGATAATTTTTTGTCTCACCAATCTGCGCCGCTACAATCTCCAATTCTGCACCGGTGCGCTTGCAAGGGAGAAAAAAGAATTAATTCTTAAATCTACATAGGTTGGCTGCTCCAGCATCAGTCTGCGTCTCTTCATCTCTGTATATCATCAGAAATCCCTCAAACGTAATACTTACTCAAAAATTATAGAAATAAAAAATTACTTTTTTAACATGACATGTGCTCCTTACAGTGGGGTACTGTATAGGAGTCTATCGCCTCTCCACACGAAAATCGCTGCAATAGTGTCGCACTGCAAACTTGCGTGCGACAACACGCCCAGCCAGCATGGGTGAGAGCAAGCCTGTCTTAATATTTCTCAATTCTCTTGTGTATATCTTTCGAGAGCGCTGGCGCTTCCCCACCATTGGCTCGCCTATCAATCAGATAGTGCCTCTTAAAACTCCGTATGGCTCGCTCTCCAATAGTGAGTCAGCTAACGTCTCATTTAGGAATTTTCTCCCAGACTCGATGGCGCCAGTTGTAATTCGCATTCCACCTGCTTCCATAAATTTCCATGCTTTGTTGAGCTTGCCATTGTCTGGCTTTTAAAATGATTTCCCGTGGTTAGGGAGTTGGGGTGAGGAGCGTTCCGCCCACCTACCTATTGTTACCGTCGCCGTCGCACAGGCACCTCGCTTAGCTTTAGAAAAACAAGTGTGTTTGTTCACTAGTGCGCATTAGCCTTGATTATTTTATTGCACTTACTCCATGATCTCGTAATTTGCATATCAAATTGTAATTATTAATCATTAAAAGTGTCCATACCCATCTAGTTTACATTCAAAAGATTCGTCTTGACAAGTGGAATGTGCTTTTGAGGTCAGAATGTGCAGGAAATGACAGTGAGGAAAATTTGATTCTTTACATTACATTACTCCCTGTGGTAGTCCAACGAAAGCATTGACATGTGATGTTACTGCTGAAGGATCTTCAAGCAGTAAAGCTGTAATTTGCAAGAGTTTGACAGCGAAGACCGAGGGTGGTGGCATCTTGATAGTGATTTTGTTAATATCTTAATTGTGGTCCTGTTCAAGTACATAATCATAATTATTCTATCAGTGATGAATTAAGAAAGTTTGGTGACACTATTAGAGAAATATTTCTAATGGCGGAAAAGTTAAAAAAGGCTGACTTTATTCTTTTTCAAAGGATTCAGTGTATTTTTCCACTGCAAAATGTAGGGCATGAGTGCAGGTTGTCTGTCTAATATGAATGGATTTTCAGATTTGCAGCCTCTATCAGACTCTGCAAAGACACGAAACAAGCAGTTCTCATAACGAAAATGTGAATTTGTTGGTACAATTGAATAATATGTTACAAACGAACACTGTAAATCAGATGCAACTGAGATAATAGAGAAGGAAAAAAAAACAAAAAAGAGTACTGGTGTGATGTATTAGGATTATTGCTGTTAAGTTTTTGTCATGACAGTGTTTGTCTTTTCGCAGTTCTTCCATAAAACTATATGAACATGTTAATGGAAATTTCTTACAAGCACTAGAGAAGCTGGAATCTTGATTCAGTTATAAAGGAACATATTCGAATAATTGAATAAAAATCTGACTCAACCTGGATGGTATGGCTCACTAAAAAATATTTTTTTATTTATTTACAAGGCACAATGATAATTTTTTTGAAGAAAGTAAGAATCTAAATATTTTCCATCATATTAGACTGCACACCATATGCAAGCCTTACAGCACAAATGACAAATATTGAGGCATGTTTATCTAAATCACATTGACAAAAAATAGAAATATGTGAACATTTCATTTGTTTCTGCACGATGAGTTCAAATGGCGAGGGTTTGTTAAATTTCGTATTGAATTTATTT
This sequence comes from Locusta migratoria, assembly GCA_026315105.1. Classification (NCBI taxonomy): domain Eukaryota; kingdom Metazoa; phylum Arthropoda; class Insecta; order Orthoptera; family Acrididae; genus Locusta; species Locusta migratoria. The sequence goes on from CM048744.1 coordinate 671,959,938, forward strand.
TTTATTTGGACCGGGACATTCAAAATTTGCGTGGAAAAGGTTTATGTTAATGGTTCTAACAAACGTTGAAAACACAACGGAATGCAGAAAAGAATTCTGGATATGAATAAGCGTGCATTTTACGTCTCATGCTCAGCTCGTAGTTTAAACTTAGTGGTAAATGACGCAAAAAATATTTCTCACAAGACAATTTCTTCGGCGCAATTCAAGAAATTTAGGTTTTCTTTCAAAATCAACAATTAGGTGGTCTATCATTTGCGAACATTTACCAGGGCTAACGCTAAAAGCTTTAAGTGCTACGAGATGGTCTACCAGAATTGAAGCAAAAGAGCCATTACGTTTCCACACAGAAAACGTATTTCATACTGTGTTGGAAATATCAGGAGCTTCTAGTTTTGCTTGTACTACCACTCTCAAAGCGGAGACACTTGCTTTAAAAATTCAAAATTATAAATTTGTACTCTTGTAAGCTGGTATTATGTTTTGAGTGAAATTAATTCATTAAGTAAAATGATGCAAAACTTGACAGTTAATTCTCAGATATGCATTTTTTTTTTAAGATTTTGATTGACAAATTCACACAATATCGCACAGATGAAAACTTTGACAGTTTTAAAGGAAGCTACCAAAGTGGCAAACTAAATGCTGAAAGACGTTTCCCTCCAGTAAATACACTTGCCCAAGGAAAAGGAAAGGGGGAGGGAGGGGAAGGGGAAGGGAGGGGGAGGAAAAAAGCCAACTCAGTTTCAGTACGAACGTCGTGATGAAGTTTTGTTAAAACCCAAAGTGAATTTCAAAGGAGTTTTTGTTTTCGAATTCTAGATCAAACATCAATTTCCTTAAACATGTGAAGAGCTACAAAATTGAGACGACTGCGGTTTTTTTCAGTAGTACAAGATTTAGTTACCCTAAGGAATAAATTCTGAAACGTTGTATAGGTTTCGTTATGAAACTGAAAGCCCAAGGAATGAAACATTGACGGTACTGATTTGTGCTTTGTACACTTAAATTAAGGCTTTAAGGTTGCATCCGTATACGATTCAATATATTTTCAAAAATGATTTAATATCAAATTTTCCGAACACAGCAATAGTGCTAATGATATCTCTTACTCTGCCAGTCTTAGTTGCATCAGGTGAAATTTTTAATTTAGAAAACTAAGATCAACAATGCTTCAACAGTGACTTGAAAATTTGGCTATTTTTCAATAGAACAAGATTTTTGGTAGTTTGGATAGTAGATAATAGGTTTCGCAATTATGAAAGCAAGAAGAGTCCAGTTTGATTACATGTGTCGAAATTATTCTTGGGCTAGCTTAATTCCCACTACTTCGCACATGTAGACTGCATGTTCTGCACTGGTTGTTTCAACTTGTAAATATAAAATTTCATAGATTTAGCTTTAAAAATGCTTTCCTATCAAGCCACCCCCTATTGCATCATTGATGGCAGAATTTAAACATCCCGAAACATTTTTTTAAAATTCTAACCGTGGTCCCAAATCCAAATTTTTCGCATTTCTATCATCAAAATAGTCTTAGTAGCACCCTTGAAAGATTTTCCCTTAATGGTTTAATTTCCAAAATGAGCAAAACACGTGTTTTAAAAACTACTCAAAAATCTAAATCCGAAGTTTTGTGTTTCTTGCTTCAAAATGTACTTAATAGTAACATTTAAAAAAAAAACCGTTTATCCCCTATTTCACCCCCTTAGGGATGGGAATATTGAAAAACTGTTGATATCTACAGTGTAAGACGAACAACGTCCACAAATTTCAAGTTTCTATGGCCTGTAGATTCACTTTTCAGCGCCGTTTTCTGTCTTTTGGAAACGTATCGAGAACGCGAAATTTCTTTCTTACGCTTTGGCATCTTTCTTGATACTTTTCAAACTGCAATATGCACTTTTTCTTTACTCGTATGCTTGTTGCAGAAAAACTGAGGAATGTGCATCACGTTTGCTATAATGTCAAATAATATCGCTGGTCTTCAGTCCGAATTTTATATAAACTGACGACTTTCAAACACTATCTTCAACCCTCTTATAGCTATCGACACGGAACTGCTATGGTAAACGGGACACTGTATTACAACAAAACAAATCGTCTCCATTGTGTAGTTTTTGCTGAAGAGCAAAATATTGTCTCCCACACGTAGAATTTTATATACGTCGGTATCTTTCAACTCCCATATCTTCCACCCCCTTATCGTTATCAACGCTCTACCACCATAGTGCACAATGGGAGACATACCTACTGCCACATACAAACACTATTCGTTTGCGATGTGTAGTTGTGCCTATATTTCACTCTGCAGCCAAAGACCTCAATTTTTATGTATATTAAGACAACATATGCCAAAAGTGATATTAATTCATATTTAACAGCTAGTGAATTAGTGTGCTTGCCGGCCGCGGTGGCCGAGGGGACTAAGGCGCTCCAGTTACGGTCCGCACGGCCACTACGGTCGGGGGTTCGAATCCCCCCCTCGGGCATGGATATTTGTGCCGTCCTAGTTCGTAAGTAGTTCATAAGTAGTTTGTAAGTTTAGGGACTGATAGCCCCGTAGTTAAGTCCCATAGACTTTACAAACATTTGTACATTTTTTTAGTGTGCTTATGGTTGTTTTTTTTTTTTTTTTTTTTTTTTTTTTTTTTTTTTTTGTAAAATCGTCAGCAAGTTGAAGGGTTGAAGGCCTATCAAAGCTGGACTGCTGTAATTTCTAAACATCCGAAATGTGGGTGTGAGTTGTTACGCTATGCCTTAGACTCGAGGGCTGCTCACACAAAGTAACCGCCCCAGACTGATCAGGTGACCTGGGTCGCCAGCTGACCGCTGCAAAGCTGCCAAACGGGAGAGTAAATGTGCTACAAGGTTCTGCCGGGTATATTGGCAATTCCTCAATCCCGTTGGAAGTAGCTTTACATCTGTTCCTCCTCCATTAATACTACCACTAATTCGCCCCACCCTTTAAAACCAGTTGCACATTAAAATGTAAATGAACTATAGGTCTCTTAAGCCTATCCTCGGAAGAAACATGTTATCGTCGCTGCATGTTGCCGTTTTGGTAGAGCGTTGCATGGTCTTGTGAATGCAGATACTTTGTGCAGATGTGAGGGTGCGAATCCACAGTCTTCCAGAGAACAGTCCGTTAACACGTTCGCTGCGGCTGACGCTAATAAGCGTTTCCGCAGTCAACACGCCAGAGCTACCGACGCTTATAAGCGGCGCACTAGCTGAGTTCTCGGTTTAGTTAGTTTGGCTGTGCACTCGTGCTAGTACAGGCCACCAAAAAACGTCACGTAACATTTTCCTGTCTGCAGGCGTGGGTTTCCGTCTTTAGTGGTTTGCTATGAAAACATCGGCTATACACCTTGCAAATGTTATATGGGATTGGGTTTCCATAGCACCACATTGCAGATGAGACCTGTTTCTTTTTCTCCGTTTGATAAACCTATTGATGTTTTCAGTATGATTCTCTCTCTCAGTGAAGCGGATTTATCGCTTCTTTGAATTTCATTTTCTTCCCAGTTTGCAATAAATCAGCGGCGTTGTTAGAATTGTTTGCAATAAATGCATATGACGCTTATAAGCGTCAGACAGCTTGCAGCATTTATCACAATCGGCATGCAGCTAAAGCGTACTTGTATTTCTATATCTAGCACCACCTCTTTTGCAGACGTTATATTCGCTTTGAATGTTACAGGTATCCCAGGGGTCTGATTTCAGCTCTCGGCGCGCGTGCGCTTACAGGCGTCCAACTAGAGCGTTAGCGACCCGCATTGGTGACCGCAGCGAACGTGTTAACACGTTCGCTGCCGTTCACGCTCTGGCGGGTGTAAACGTACTTGAGTCAGGTGCCGCTCACGCTGTGGCGCGTGCTGCGACCTAGCATCCTATTATGGCTTGTTGTAAACTGGCATCGTCTAATAAAGCTGTATACTCTGGTAGGCACTCAGGGAAGAGTATAAGTGATATGCACACGTACGTGGCTTCAGATTTCCGCGTTTTCATTACCGGCTACGAGCCACAGATGCTTCTCATGTCATGATTTATTGGATTCTTATGTAAACAAGCTAGCAAGCTTTTGATTTTAATTTTATTTCGATTAGGTAACAGTTTATAAAAAATACTTCTTAGTTCTGACATTCATACTTATATTGCTGATGATACAGAAATAAGCATATGTTTTATGAAATACCTAGTATGTACTGTTTATATTGTACATTTGTTTTCACAAAAATACAAATGCAAATAAAAAAAACCATATCAAAAAACTAAAACCAAAACATTCAGTGGCTCAAAACTATGAAAAGATACTGTCAAAATACGATCACGCGCCAGAGCGTGAAGTGGCACCTAGCATCATCGCGCCAGAGCGTGAACGGCAGCGAACGTGTTAAGACGTGTACTGCGGGACGGGAAAACTGGCGACGGCTCAGATACGCTTCAGCCAACATTCACGTGGGCATCAATGGGTCCAGCAAGGCAGCTTGTCGACCAACAAGTACCTAACACTAGCTGCAGACCACATACTGCCCTTCCAGCATATTTCCCATTGGCAGTGGCATTTTTAGTAAGATAACGCGTCTTCCACTCCCATGAACCACAGACATTGCCGAGGTGGGGTGGCTTGCGTGCCTCAATGATACAGATAGCCGTACCGTAGGTGCAACCACAGCGGAGGGGTATCTGTGGAGAGGACAGACAAACCTGTGGTTCCTGAAGAGGGGCAGCAGCCTTTTCAGTAGTTACAGGGGCAACAGTCTGGATGATTGACTGAGCTGGCCTTGTAACATCAGCTAATGTGGCTTTGCCACACAGCTACTGCGAACGGCTGAAAGCAAGGGGGAAACTACAGCCGTTACCTTTCCCGAGGACATGCAGCTCTACTGTATGAACATATGATGGCATCCTCACGGGTAAAATATTCCGGAGGTAAAATAGTCCCCCCATTCGGATCTCCGGGCAGGGACTACTCAGGAGGATGTGATCATCAGGAAAGACAATACTGGCATTCTACGGGTCGGAGCGTGGAATATTAGATCCCTTAATCGAGTAGGAAGATTAGAAAATTTAAAAAGGGAAATGGATAGGTTGAAGTTAGATATAGTGGGGATTAGTGAAGTTCGGTGGCAGGATGAACAGGATTTCTGGTCAGGTGACTACAGGATTATAAATATAAAATCAGTTGGGGGTATCACAAGAGTAGGATTGATAATGAATAAGAAAATAGGAATGCATGTAAACTACTATGACCAGCACAGTGATCGCATTATCATAGTCAAGATAGATACGAAGCCAACACCGACAACAGTAGTACAGGTTTATATGCCAACTAGCTCTGCCGATGATGAGGAAATCGAAGAAATATATGAGGAGCTAAAGGAAATTATTCAGACAATTAAGGGAGAGGAAAACTTAATTGTTATGAGAGACTGGAATTCGGTAGTAGGACAAGGAAGGGAAGGGAAGATAGTAGGTGAATATAGTCTGGGCAAAAGGAATGAAAGAGGAAGCCGCCTGGTAGAATTTTGCACAGAACATAATTTAGTTATAACACACACCTGGTTCAAGAATCACAAAAGAAGGTTGTATACCTGGAAGACACCGGGAGATACCAGATAGATTTTATAATGGTAAGACATAGATTTCGGAACCAGGTTTTACGGTGTAAGACATACCCAGGGGCAGATGTAGACTCTGACCATAACTTGTTGGTTATGAACTGTAGGCTGAAACTAAAGAAACTACAAAAAGGTAGGAAAATAAGGAGATGGGACCTGGATAAATTGAAGAAACCTAAGGTTCTTAAGAATTTCAGAGGGAGCTTTAGGCAGCAATTGACAAACAGGGGAAAATAAAACAGTAGAGGAGGAATGGGTAAAATTGAGAGATGAAATAGTGAAGGTAGCAGAGGACAAAATAGGTAGGAAGGAAAGACCTACAAAAAATCCTTGGATATCACAGGAGATACTAAATTTAATCGATGAAAGGAGAAAATATAAAAATGCAGTAAATGAAACAGGCAAAATGGAGTACAGACGACTAAGAAATGAGATTGACAGGAAGTGCAAAATGGCTAAGGAGGAGTGGCTAGAAGGCAAATGCAAGGCTGTAGAAGAATGTATAAATAGGGGAAAAAGAGATACAGCCTACAGGAAAATAAAAGAAACATTTGGAGATAAGAGAAACAGCTCTATGAATATCAAGGACACTGATGGAAAACCAGTTCTCAGCAAAGAAGGGAAAGCTGAAAGGTGGAAAGAGTATATAGAGGGGCTCTACAAAGGAAATGAACTTCGAGACAATATTGTAGGAAGGGAAGAGGATGTAGATGAAGATGAAATAGGAGATACTGTACTGAGAGAAGAATTTGACAGAGCCCTGAAAGACCTAAGTCGAAACAAGGCCCCTGGAATAGATGATATTCCCTCAGAGCTACTGAAGTCTCTGGGAGAACCAGCCATGACAAACCTGTTTCACCTGGTGTGTAAGATATATGAAACAGGCGAAGTACCCTCAGACTTTAAGAAAAATGTTATAATCCCCATTCCAAAGAAAGCAGGTGCAGACAGGTGTGAAAACTACAGAACCATCAGTTTAATAAGTCATGGTTCTAAAATATTAACACGAATTATTTATAGAAGGATTGAAAAGCTGGTAGAAGCCGACCTCGGGGAAGATCAGTTTGGGTTCAGAAGAAATATAGGAACACGGGAGGCAATACTCACTTTACGGCTTATCCTAGAAGATAGATTAAGAAAAGGCAAACCTACATTTCTAGCTTTTGTAGATTTGGAGAAGGCTTTTGACAATGTTGATTGGAATAAACTCTTTTAAGTTCTGAAGCAAGCAGGAGTAAAATATAGGGAGCGTAAGGTTATTTACAACTTGTACAAAAACCAGACAGCAATGTCAGAGTTGAAGGGCATGAAAGGGATGCAGTGGTTGGGAAGGGAGTAAGACAGGGTTGTAGTCTTTCTCCATTGTTATTCAATTTGTACACCGAGCAGGCGGTGAAGGAAAGCAAGGAAAAATTTGGAATAGGGATTAAAGTTCAGGGTGAAGAATTAAAAACATTGCGTTTTGCCGACGACATAGTAGTTCTGTCAGATACAGCGAAGGACCTGGAAGAGCAATTGAACGGAATGGACAGTGTGCTGAAAGGTGCGTATAAGATGAACATTAACAAGAGCAAAACTAGGGTAATGGAGTGCAGTGTAAGTAAATCAGGTGATGCTGAAGGAATTAGATTGGGAAACGAAGCAATGAAGGAGGTAGATGAGTTGTTACTTGGGCAGTAAAATAACAAATGATGGTCGCAGTACAGAGGATATAAAATGCAGAATGGCAATGGGTAGAAAAGCGTTCTTGAAAAAGAGAAATTTGTTAACATCGAATATTGATTTAAGCCTAAGGAAGTCCTTTCTGAAGGCATTTGTATGGAGTGTTGCCTTGTATGGGAGTGAGACATGGACGATAAACAGTGCGGACAGGAAGAGGATTGAGGCTTTTGAAATATGGTGCTACAGAAGAATGCTGAAGATTAGGTGGGTGGATCGCGTAACTAATGAGGAGGTGCTGAACAGAATCGGGGAGAAAAGAAATTTCTGGCATACCTTGACTAAAAGAAGGGATAGATTGGTAGGACACATTCTTAGACATCAAGGTATTGTGAATTTAGCTTTGGACGGAAGTGTGTGGGGAAAAAATCGCAGAGGAAGACCAGGAGATGGATACAGTAAGCAGATTCAGACAGATGTAGGTTGCCGTTCCTATGTGGAGATGAAGAGGCTTGCTCAGGATAGGGTATTGTGGAGAGCTGCATCAAACCAGTCTCCGGACTGAAGACCACAACAACAACAAACGCGTGTTGTCACAAGGCCACGAGTGTTACGAAGTGGCTCGAGGGACAGTTGTGAGCTGCAATTTATCTTCTACCGCCAGCTGCCGGATCTGAACGCGATGCGACTGTGGCTACAGAGGTCACAAAATTGTGTGTACTACTAAGAATATCTTTCAGTATTTTCAGAGACATTAGTGACGGAAGTGTGTAAATTATCCTTTCAGTATTACTGCTTATCTTAGAGATAACAGATTAAAAGTAGTAAACATTTGTAAAACTTGCTCAAAGACAGCATGTACAGGGAAAAGGGATTTCGATTTGTGCAGGTTATCACAGGTAAATTTCATTTTATTATTAAAATCAGTCACAATAATAAAATTCTTCAGGTCATAAAATCGTGCATTCCCACTGTCCGTACACAACCACATACATAAAACGTTAGCAACGGCGATGCCCGAAAAGCAGCCTGGTAACCACCTGAGCCCACGTGCAGAGTGCTACACAGATCACAGGATGGCGCCGTATTCGTGATGCCGTTTTGGAGCCGGTACGCTGGTGTCGGCCCCGTTTGCGACCCAGCCCACCGGCTTGACCAGCAGCTCCATGGAAGAGGAGTGTCGCGGCCCACAGCAGCAGCAACAGCAGCAGAGCAGGTGGCGCCAGCTGAGCCGGCGGCCCCAGCAGCACAGCCGGCGCCACCACGGACAGTCGCCACCCGGCAGCACCCTGGCGGGCGGGCTTCTGTGCATCGGCTTCCAGTACGTCCCGCTGTCCGCCCTCGCCGACATCGCCCAGGATATCGCCTGTAAAACAAGCCAAGTTACGCTACACTACCCGACGTACGCTACGCCACACTACCCGACGTACGCTACACTACCCGACGTACGCTACACTACCCTTTTACATGTAAATATAATCATAGCTGAAGTCTAGCAGAAAAGCTAGAATTATGCCAATGTTTTCAGAAACGCAGCCATTCAAAAGGCGTTCGACGACTTTTAGAATCTTTTTTCCATCGATTTAGCGGCAGTCCTGCGAAATTTTGGTCCTACGTCAGTAAACGGTTTGAAACCAAATATCCCGACATTGTGGGCATAATGGAATTTAAACTGGTTGACACACAAAAGGTAATAATAAATCAGTGGCGGTTGCTCCATTAGAACTCTGCGACAGCGCTCTCCCAACAAAGTCAATCAAAATATATACTAATCAATCGCAAAAGGACTATAAATTTTCGTACACAACAAGCTTATGTAAGCGATTGATGTATTTGGACTGGCTAGTTTACCAGCCGGTAGCAGCGAATGTTTTCAGAAAGGGCTCACTGTCGAACTCTGCGTAAGTACAGGCAGATAGGGATGGTGTGGAAACCAGCTAAGATGTATACGAAGGACATCAAGGAAAATCCAACGGGGTAGCATGTCCCTCGTCAAGTGGGAGTGAAGTAATCCACGGAAAGGGGTCACAAGGTCATCATGCAGTGACCCATGAAGTGGAGAAGTGAGTGAAATGTCTATGACAAAGTACCCTGAGCGGTAGTAAAATTATTTGGGGAACCATCATTGAGATGGCAAAGAACTGGTGTATAGCGTGGTCCTGACTAGTTTCATGAGCACTGTTCCATGAAAAATGGTGGGCATTGAAGTTCCTAAGAATGAGTAAGGGAGGGAGACTTGCTGATGGAGGACTTATGGCAGCAGATTTAAGTGGGCTGTTGGAATGGAGATTGAGATTAAAAATTGTATACTTTGTTAATATGTGTAAGTATCAGTCAACTAACACGCATATTAACAAAGTATACACAGGCGAATTTCTAAAGTGGAAAGTGATTGTGATAGAAAAAACTCCGCAGAATATGTGCCACCTACAAAAAAGCGGAAGAGGAAGTATACGCCAAAAAACTATGACAACGCTACCACTACATAACTATGTAGAAAGGGTCCCACATGGCCACAGAATGTAAAAGATGCATGAAATAAATGGAAAACCCACTGATGATGGCACAGAGGTGTTGAAACTAGTTTGGGTGTATAGTAAGTGTTTCGCATATCAGGCGGATCTCATACCCAGAAATTCTTACGGCCCTGTTTCGGCCATGGCGAAAAATCAAGTTGTGCACCTTCAGCGACTGCATTCCAGCCACAGTTGTGTGGCGGGGGTGCGGAAGCAGGGTAGTCACGGAGTAACATGCCGACGTGTATCCACTCCCCCCCCCCCTTACTTCCGAACCTCACAAGCGTGCAGTTCCTCCCCCTCCCCCCTCCAGTTCTTCAGCCAACATGACGCACAAATAACAGAATCCGAAACTAATTCACTTCTACACACTTCTGTCGCACTGTCTCTTATCAATCTCTTCTAGCAATTACATTTCAATAAGTAGAATCTAGTTAGTAACGACAGACAAGACTGTTCTGTCATTTGTTGCAGTGAAGTTACCAACACTGTGCCCAGCATTTACAGCTGGTTAGACAACGCCGCGAGGATTCGATATGCAGTTGTGAGTTTGAAGACTTGAGTTGTCAGTTTTGCAGTCTCAATTGTGAAGATGTGTGATACAGTGCAGAGGCTAAGGGAGACTAATTTCTCTTCCCTTTCACATGAGAAGTTTCGTATAAAAGACCTAGCAAGACCGGCACCAGATATCAAGTCAGTAAGGAAAAAAATTGCAAGAACACTCAAACCAGACGTTTATCGGAAAGTAGATTGAATATGTGGTTTTTGGTTGTGAAATTACCAACAACTATTGTTTTCTGTGTGTTGTTTTCTGTGTGTTGTTTTCTGTGTGTTGTTTTCTGTGTGTTGTTTTCTGTGTGTTGTTTTCTGTGTGTTGTTTTCTGTGTGTTGTTTTCTGTGTGTTGTTTTCTGTGTGTTGTTTTCTGTGTGTTGTTTTCTGTGTGTTGTTTTCTGTGTGTTGTTTTCTGTGTGTTGTTTTCTGTGTGTTGTTTTCTGTGTGTTGTTTTCTGTGTGTTGTTTTCTGTGTGTTGTTTTCTGTGTGTTGTTTTCTGTGTGTTGTTTTCTGTGTGTTGTTTTCTGTGTGTTGTTTTCTGTGTGTTGTTTTCTGTGTGTTGTTTTCTGTGTGTTGTTTTCTGTGTGTTGTTTTCTGTGTGTTGTTTTCTGTGTGTTGTTTTCTGTGTGTTGTTTTCTGTGTGTTGTTTTCTGTGTGTTGTTTTCTGTGTGTTGTTTTCTGTGTGTTGTTTTCTGTGTGTTGTTTTCTGTGTGTTGTTTTCTGTGTGTTGTTTTCTGTGTGTTGTTTTCTGTGTGTTGTTTTCTGTGTGTTGTTTTCTGTGTGTTGTTTTCTGTGTGTTGTTTTCTGTGTGTTGTTTTCTGTGTGTTGTTTTCTGTGTGTTGTTTTCTGTGTGTTGTTTTCTGTGTGTTGTTTTCTGTGTGTTGTTTTCTGTGTGTTGTTTTCTGTGTGTTGTTTTCTGTGTGTTGTTTTCTGTGTGTTGTTTTCTGTGTGTTGTTTTCTGTGTGTTGTTTTCTGTGTGTTGTTTTCTGTGTGTTGTTTTCTGTGTGTTGTTTTCTGTGTGTTGTTTTCTGTGTGTTGTTTTCTGTGTGTTGTTTTCTGTGTGTTGTTCGCCAAAGAAAATTCAGGGTATGAAGAAAATTTGACGCTAAAGGTGTTACCGATTTCTGACATTTAGAACAAAAGAAAGAAATATGAGCATTCTGCATCACATGACTGCGAAGCTAGAGCACAACGTTTTAGAGATACACTATCATACAACTGGTCAGTACTTACAGGTCGTTGAAAGACTCAGTCATCTAATTTGCAAAAATACCTACGTACTCTCTAAAATCGTGAATTCCATTAAATTTTTTGGTGCTTTTGAGCTCTAACATCGTGAACATGAACACAGTGATTCATTAATCCAAAAAATTTCCGCGGCCTTATAAACTTAACTGATGAACTATGTTGCGTTTTGTAACCTTTCGAAGGAAACTTTTCAGGGGCATTTCGAAATATATTCAGAACGATTTACATGTATGCTGGCAGTTTATCATTTCGAATAAGAATTGAAATCGCTGGAGTTTATTTTGTGACAGTTATTGCAGATGAAAAACTGATATTGGTAACAGTTTCACAGTTTGTCTGGTTATCAGGTACGTTTTCCCCGAAGGTAAACCTGCAGAAAGGTTTTGGATTTTCCTTACTTCTCGTGCACATGATGCAAAAGCGTTAACAGAATCGCTTAAACTTTAAAAGATATTGTGGACAATTCGTATTTTCTGAACTACGACGGTGCAGCTGTTATGAGTGTTCGTCTATCAAGTGTACCGACTCTTCTGTAAGATTTCAAACATATCTGTTTCGTTCACTGTTACGTCTGTAAGATTAATCTTATTTTAGCCCAAGCAACGAGTCAGAATACAGACGTTAGAATTCATAGGTGGCGTGCAAATGTGCATATAACAGAGTATGACTAAAATTTTTTTCTGAGAAATATTTGGGAATAAAGTATCAAACGTTTTTGTGGATAATTACACAAGCTACAATTTTTATCTGAGCTATCATAAATATAACCGTTGCCACAGTGGAATGGTCTAGCGCTCTACACGCGCCTTGCTGTGGAGCGCGGGGTTGCTCACCGTCGGAAGTTCGAGTCCTCCCTCGAGCAAGCGCGTCAGCGCGTTCCTTAAGTAGTTTATAAGCCTAGAGACATAACCTCGGTAGTTAAGTCCCATAGATTTACAAACATTCGACCTAACCGTGTCTTTTGCGAACCTTGTGTAAATATATGGGGACTTTTGAAAATTTCATTTTAATGATATCACAAATGTTTATGCAAATTTTCAGCTTGTTTGGAATTAATGCAAGGCTGAATGTATTTTGACCAGTAAATTATTTCGGTTTAGGAATTATTTTGCTGCTGCCACTCCGGGATATTTTTTTTTCCTTTCTTTTTGCTGTTTGGAATTTTCTCATCCATTTTCCTTTGAACCCCCAAGAAAAGTCAACACGAACCGCCAATGCTACCAACTCAGCAGTTACATTTTACCTACAAAGTTGGCGACCTAGCGCGTTGATGTGGACAACAGATAGCTGGCTGGAGTAAATGACGGAACAGAAGGAGGCATCCAATCTGAATTCTTACGTTTTTATTTCTTACGCGAAAAGTAATTATAGGAAACTAAAGGACATAAAAGAATGTACGATGTGTCCCATCACACGTTACAATGAATCACGACATCGTTGAGTTTTAAGTAGGGCGGCGTTGTAATCAGATAGTGTTGACAACGAAATGTTCCCTTTACGATGATAGTTTACTTGCCGCACAAGAGTACACACTATAACCTGTCAACCATAGATCAGGGTCGGCATTACTTTACTTCATGGCCAGCCGAAAGGATTACACCACTTATTCTACGACATGAGTAAAATGTTACGTGACAAGGAATTAACCCGTTGCATTGACTTTGAAGTAAATGATTAATGCTGTTCCTGCTCTCTGGTAGACTGTTTTTGTACGTAACCTTGTCCGGTCACTTCAGCGTAATTGAAACATTTCGTTGTCATCAGCAGATCTCGTGCGACATTGCGACAAAAATGTTAAAACAGCAAAGTGCGTTAACTTCGCGTAAGAAATCAGCAAATCATCATATACCGCATGCTATCACGTGATTGACTAACGACAGAGTCAACTTCTGACATTTTCGAACATCAATACGCTAGGCGGCCAACAACGTAGTTAAAATTCAACCTACTATGGTTCTGAAGTTAAATTCGTTCACCTATCGTAGGTACACAAATGCAGTCTTACAGCATGAATAGCCGTTATGGTTCATAGAATAGACAGCCGAGTATTTTAATCACTTTGTTCTACCCATCGGTCCATCTGGTTCTATCCGTACGAGAAAGTTCCTGTTTGACTTAATATAAGTCAGAGCATTTCTATAGCACCAGACCGCAGTAACGGTGGCATTTAGTTGCCGAAGGTCATTTGTTACTGCAAAACCGTTTTAATGTTTTGGAGGCAGGAGCACCTATACAGACGACAGTAAGTAAAAAGTAGACTACTATAAAGTGTCAAATAGGTGGAAATTTGACGAATTGCTTATACATACAAAACGTGCACACAAAATAATAGTTTTTGGTATCTTAAACATAGCTGTAAACAGTTACTGTAAATATCGAGTTTTCGTTAAGTATTGAACACCTAATTGTAAAGTCTAAGGAATACATGGAAAAGCTGTATAAAGTGAATCATATCGTTCACTGGTTTAATGTAAAACTAACTAATCTTTCCAGTTAATGATGCTCTAATCTAGTGCTTTCCGAACTTTCCCTTATGACGACACCTTTTCACTGCTATTGAGACATTTAACTAATAAATTATACTTCTAACAAATCTACATATTTATGCTTCCTTTCTGACCACAATACACACTGAAGACAAGGACGTTACAAGTTTTGTCTTGTGTGTTCTGTATTAACTGGTCTTTCGACACCCTTGACACCATCAGCGACACCCACTCTTTAAAGCTCTTCCTGGTTAATAGAAATATTTGCTGAATGTTTTTTGTACTTATTTCATTCGTTCTGCATTGATTCTGCTTATCTAAGGCAAGCCTCTGTCGCCATAGATACGAGATCTAAATAGCGCACCTGCGTCTGTTACGATGGCACAGTTACAGCTGGCATCCCGCAAACATTGTTCAATTCATATTGAGACGTTGTCTGCATCACTTTCACGCAGTATATTAACAGTACTATTGCCCAGTAATAGTTTAAAGGCTCTTTTACTTTCATCACGAAGATGTCCTATGACTACAATCTTAAAACTGGAATGTGAGCTTTACAAAGACCTGTAGGTCGATTAGTAGAGGAAATGGTACGACCGTTATTTTGCCATCTGATGAACTGGAATTCTCGTATCGCCCACCATCAGGACTTCCTTAAAAATGCATATTCGAACCATTAGCTGTTTATTATATTTTTAACTTTACCGTTTTTCGGTTATGAACCATCATAGGAAATGTAAACTGATTACGTTTTTACATTGTCACCTTATCCACATCAATTAACAAAAAATACGTAAAATGTCAGACATTAGGTCTATGATAAATATTTAATTATTTGTCATCAAGAGCTAATGTCAAGTGACATTTTACATCTTTTTATTGATTGACATGAATAAGGTGAGACAATGTACCAACCTAATCAGTTTACTTTTCTGATGAAGATTCATAACCGGAACCGGTAAAGTTACGAATATAATAAACAGCTGATAGTTGGGAATATGCATTTTTTGAAAGTATATTACGGGTAT
Organism: Locusta migratoria; assembly: GCA_026315105.1. Classification (NCBI taxonomy): domain Eukaryota; kingdom Metazoa; phylum Arthropoda; class Insecta; order Orthoptera; family Acrididae; genus Locusta; species Locusta migratoria. The sequence goes on from CM048744.1 coordinate 671,975,052, forward strand.
TACCACAAATTTCAAAATTTGAATATCAGAACTCACATTCCATATACTGTGTCTCGTTCGTCCTCAGTCTTCCTTCAATATCCCATCCCTCACACCCAGGCTAACCTTATCTGCCTTCCCCCCTTCCACCTTACTTCTATCTACCCCAATCCTCTCCCCCTCCTCCCCCCCTCCACTGTGGAATGTGATACCACTCGTCTGCTTTGACCCATGACATTCAGATGTGTGAAAACCAGTAGACGGGATATCTTAATACTTCTGTATCGTAGATACAAATAATCTGTAGTTATTATTGATAACAGAATGTACCGTCGATCACAGGTCTTAGCCCAAAAATTCGCTTCTTCGGCAATCACGAAAAAAATCTCTCGGTTAACCTACACCTAACCACCAGAAAGAAGCTACAGATCACTTTTTAGACAAAATATTAATCTGTTTTGTTAGTAAACAAACTATCGTCTTTATGTCAGCCACCACACAATCACTCATGCCTTCTAAAAACACGCACGCACCTCAAAACTACCACGTTGCGATGACGTCACGGGTCAAAGCTGACGGGCGGTATCCCCGTCTACAGGAGAGCTCCCCTTGCAGGACCTTAAGCTACTGAAACAGTGCAGAACTTTTATTATTAAACCTCTCTTACGAGTCTTTTTTTAATGTATGTTATGGCTCCATCTCAGAACAGGACGCAATATAAATACCGCCTCTTATCAAATCTCATATGTACCTTACGAACGACTCACGGCTGACGGGCAGAGTATTAGACTGCTTACCAACGTCCCCCTCCCCGGCGCCCATATGTGGCGAGGGGGATGAAATGAAAAAGAATTAGTTGTAAATGTAGCAGCTTTTTTTGGTCGTATAAAGGGAAGATGTTCTTAGTCTACAAACGAGGGCAACTTACAAGTTATTCATGTATCCCATCCTAGCCGTTGCTTAAATGTTTTACCAGATCCAAGTAGGACTACCAGGGGATTCCAAACGTTTACAGAGGACAGCACCCGTGGTCACAAATTTAACGTACAGAAGTCAGTTACTAAAGTAAATATTTTTTTCATACGGCTTTCTTGAGGTAGTAGCCATATATTCATGCAATAATCTAGGCTTACAGTGTTTCACTTCAGACGCGTTGAAGCTTTGCTCCCACACTTTGTAAGTGAAAGAAACGTTAAGAAACGAAGTAACTTTCATTTCTCAATACAGCGCGGGCGTAATCGGACTTCGTTACCGGTCAATTTACTACGTTTATTTTGGCTTACAACATTCGTAGGTGTCAATCTTACAACCAAACTTGCCTATTAACCTAACCCAAACATGGAGCTGCACCACGGTTTTAACACCACAGATAAGAACGGGGCGGTAATTCATAACCCCAATACGCAGTGCAGTGAATTTTCATGGTCTACTTGTTTTGCGTTAGTCTTATAGCAATATTTCCAACTCATTAGTCCGACAAGTGATTAAGACTTGCAAATATATTCTTAAACACTTTCAAAAGAATGTTCTGTTGCTCTATTAAATTTACTTTTCACATATAACGGCGTCCCCTATTTTGTAAACAAATTCGTTGTAACTGGCATTGTCACCAGCACTGGTTGCTTTGTTTCCTGTAGCTTGTGTGTAGTTTGGCACTATAGCTTTCACTTTTGTTCAAGAATTAGTGTAAGGTATTAAGCTGTATACTGTTACACAAAAAAATTTAGCGCGTTCCCGTTATCAAACGGAGGAAATCAACGTTACAGACTCACTCCGTATAATCTATTGCAAAACAAATTGCAACATGCCTTAATAGAAACCTATAAACTTATGCAAACACCTTAAGTCAACTTTTAACGTTTAAGGATTAAATTACTCGAGGAAACATTGTCCACTAAACGCTGTGCGTGATGTATGTCAACCAATGACGCTACACCTCATCGTTAGCCATATGTTCACGATTCGTGATACACATTTCCATATTTTCCCTCTGCAGCGAATTAAAGACACGTTTAAGAAAAACTCGCTTTAAGTCATTTACGTGATACAGCATCCGTTACCTAGTCGTCAGTAGCTATAGTTTTCGCCGACACAACATACAACTCCGTTTCGACCGGATCCTGGAAGAGCAACCCGCCCGCTGTGGACAGCAGTGGTGTTCACGACGCGCTGTTGCTGAGACGACTGCAGCCCAACGTTCCGTCGCCACCACAGTCGCGACACTCACTGCTGTAAAAGTTGTTACCAACTGACAGTTGCTGCGACACTAGCGCTCCAAGCGGTGGGGAAGCCGCCGAAGTACAGATGTTTCTTTATGTTTTTGTACGTAATTAACGAAATAGTATAATTTTTGCGTTACAATCATTAGTAAAATATCAAGAGGCATACATAATACGGAAATTAAAGTAAAAACATCCGAATTTAACTGATTCAGTAGTATAAAGAACATCTTCGTCATGAACAAATACTTACGAATATGTGTGTATTTGCAGCTTACTTTGCTGAAAGTAAGTAGAATATAAACATAAGGGAATAGTAAATTTCTATTATGGGCTTTAATAATACGACAGGCAGTTTTTTGACGTGTATCAATTCGGTTTGGAGTCTAATGATCCGCACATTTTTACACCTCACTCGTCTTTCTCGTACGTGCATAATCTCTTGAATGTTATTACTTTAGCTTAAAAATCCAGCGTTTTCATGATTCTTGCCGTTTGTGGTTCACATGTAGCAACAATTATGGAATTCGGGTGCTCTTCGTTGGAGTGCAGTTTGATTGCTTTTGTCGTTTTATTGCCACGTCTCTGACGTTTTTCCTTCAGCTACAACTGTGGTAGCTGATTTGGTACGTTAAATGCTGTAGTTATTGCATTTTATGTACGTTTCCCACGTTACACCGATTTTATTGTAAAGAAATCTTAACGTTCCTGGGTAGAAAAGCGGCGTCTCTCTGTTAAAGGTCAGGTCTTCTGATGCTTCCGAGCCATTTTTTATTTTTAATAGAAAATGAAATTATTCCGTTAAAGCCTGTTAGTCACAAGATAATTGTAAAGAAACTGTCCTGTAAGGTACCTTTTCGTACCTTGTCAGAGATCTTAGGAAACCTAAGGACGAGAAATGTGGAGCTATTTTTAAATTATTACTTATATTTATGGCACTACATACGTTCCCTAATGTAAAAAGTATGTTAAAATCAATATCCCCGACTCTAATCGCACTGATCCCATATCGTATTCAGAAATGTAGCTTTACGCCCGCTTGGAGCGCTGCTGTCGCAGCGTATAACAAAAATCTGTGGGAGTGTCGTGACTGTATATGTTAGACTGTGGTCCGCACACTCTGCCTCAGCCCGTTTCGACACTCTCCGTGATACGAGAATATCGATCGTTACTCGCAAAACTCTTGCCATCTCGCATTTAAAACATATTTTGGCTCATAAATGGTAATGAGGAAGAAGTCTGTCATTTTCCGCATTTAATGCACGGATTGAGTGAAATTTACACACATCCAGATAAAAGGAACTTAACACCATTTCCCTTCGTAATGCACTAGAAGGAAGGAAGCTGCAGTTAAATAAGATTTAACTATAAAGATATTTCAAATGCGCAATTCACATATTTGTTTTCGGCTCGTACTATTTTCAAAATATGCCGTACAAATTACATTTCGCAATGCGGGAAATGTTTGAAATTACGTTTCGTTCCACACTGAGAAGTTCAAAAACTTTTTGCTTATTAATTACTGGATTATTTACTTCATAGTGCTACAAAAATGCCAAACTTTGTCATACTGCTAAACTTTGTCTGTACTGTTGTATTGGCTTCTTTTTCACATTGCATAACTAGTGTAGATTTTCGGTTCGTCTTTCATAGCAGTAACAGTAACATAACAGTAACAGACATCTTAAATGCAACCTCGTCATTTTATATTTACCTCGGCGATATCAGTAACAAACGACGGAAGAAGACACCCAAAGACTTGTATTTAAGAAAAATTTTGTGTTGGTTTGGGTTGTTTGGTTGGGATAGGGAGACTAAACTACTGATGTCATCAGTCCTCCGGTGGGGAGGGGAAGGAGTGAGGATAGGAAAGGAGGGGAGGGGGGAAAGGAAATGCAGTCCGGGAAGTAAAGAAGGAAGGAAGACTGCATTAGCTCGGGGCCCCGTGCTCGCCATGCACGTACTCACGAAAGAACCGTAAGCCCCCTGGGGGAAAGAAAAACTTTGGTTTGCTTCGTGTCCTGCATGTTTTACTACCACCGTCTCCGTTTCTACAAGCAGCGTATTTTTCGGAAACTGGTCTCATGTACTTCATGTTTATGGATTGACTTGTTATGATTTGTGCTTTTTATGCAGGTGATATATTTTTTATTGAAATGTGTGGGCTTGAGATCATGCGATGGCAATGTTATTTTGTAGAAAGCAGTTATCAATAAAATAACAAAAAGTGATGTTCCCTTTTTGAAGCGTATCTCTGTATTCATTTCCTTTATCAACTAACACGTTTGCCCATTTATTCATATGCCTTCATAACAGCGAAAAAATAAAAGACTAAATAAGGTAACTGTTCCTCAAAAATCGTTAGAAAATTTCTGCACGTGACGTCAATTTCAATAATTCTGTAGGAATTTTGAGCCTGAGGAGGCTGTTGCATACATCAAAATTAATCTGGGAGAATATTAGTCGCTTACATCAACTATAGTTTTATTTTACTGTAGGGCTAACCGTTGAATACGTTTTTGGATACTTGTGTAAGATGATTAGAATCGGAAAATTCCGGTCTTTCCATCAAGAACGATCACACATCAAAATGAACTGAGTTGCTATAAAAATTATTTTAAGAAATGAAAGTATCCTCGATTTTGAAATCTAAATTCGTTGGTGGTCATGTGTGGTGGAATACTTTATTTAACTCCGACTGCAGAACACCTCAGGCACACAAAGCAGAGATATTCGCTGGTCAGTAAATCTACCAGTAGGAAACCTAGCAACGCGAAGACGTGTACCAAAGATCCCAACCAGATTACTAATCATTCCTAGTAATTTTCCAGTCAATGTATCGTTTTCAATAACAACAAACAAGGCCAGTAAAAGTGGGAAGGCTGAAGGGGGCGTAAGATGTGATTCGTTCGACCAATCCTTGAATATTGGGATTGCTAGCGGACAGACTTGATAGAGAGCATCCAAAGGAGAGCAGATCGCTTCGTTACATGTTTATTCGGCGTACTTCATCAGTGGCGAACGCAAGGGAGGGGATCCCCTCGAAATTCCAAATATTTACGATAACGCAAAACTTTTGTCAATCTACATGAGCATTGTTCAGTAAGAAATGAAAACGTTTTCACTCAAAGTCACAGTTTCTTAATCCTACTCCCCGTCCGCCGTTAACGTGTGGCGTAATTTATGGATGTCCCTTTAGTTCTGATTATTTCATTAGTTCCTGGAATCCCCTCCATCCCCAAAAAAATCCTTCCCCTGTATCTCATAGTGTAGCGAAGATAACCGACAGCACCCAGTGGAGGACGTTGAAGGTAAGATGGATGTATTGTGTGATGCACTTCTAAGTTCTGAGAGAGTTGAAGAGTGAAGCAATATATTTTCCTACGTAGAACAAGCGCATAGACAATGAGGATAAAATTAGAGAGATCGGAGCCCAGACGGCGGTGTAGCTGTAGTCTTTTTTACCACGAACGACACGCGAATGGAGGCGGAATTGAAGTTTGTGTCAAGAAACATTAGTCGACGGATAAATTGGTTGTTTTAGGCGCACGACATCTAGGTCTTTAGCGCCCTTACAAATGCAGTACGCGACGACTGTGAATCCAGTAAAGAGGACATGAATAAAAACGTTAAACAGAAAGAAAAGTAGCCAAACTAGTCAAACTGTGTGGTCAGCTAAACTAAGGCACAAACACATCGTTACACATCGCCAATAAAATACGACAAATCAGAGCTCGAACGGAGAGATTCATATGTTCTTTCTTCCCGTGTGCTATTCGAGAATGGAATGGGAGATAAATAGTATAATGGTGGTTCGATGAACCCTCTGACAGGCACTTAAATGTGATTTGCAGAGTATCCCATGTAGATGCAGATGTATATCTAGGCCGACATGCATTTGGGAGAGCCCATCTGAACTCGACTCCGAACTAGGCAGTCACTAGGACTCAGCGCAGCTAGCATCGAGGAAGAAGACGCCGCCGCGAGAAGAGAAGAACCGATAGAAGTTGAGCACTGTGAAAAGTTCAGTAAATGAAACTTGTATTACTAATCAGTATAGCTTTTTTAGATGTCAAGCGTCCTGAATAGAACCTTTCCTGAAAGACAGGCCGGGAAGGACAAAGCACACGGGATGAGGACGACGAAACATAGATTCTAAGCAGATTATTAGGACTACTAAATCTGAATATAGGGGAGTAATGAATCCACCAGAAACTGAGTATTTTACTGCAAGGAAATGAACTGGAAAGATTTTTAAAGTGCTCATGACATCAATGAAAAATATAACATATTCATTAGTAATGTCAGTACCATGTTTCTCAACTGTATTACTGTAAAAGTAACTCAAAGCAAACAAAAGTCTATAATAAAAGCATGGATGACACAAGTAATAAAGATTTCCTGTAAGAGAAAGAGGAAAATATGTCTGTCATGCAAGAATAGCTCTAAAACAAACGCACTATGAGAAGAAGGTAGCAATATCAGCAACAAAATAAAAACGATATGGTATAAACTGAAAAAAGAGACTGTGGAAACCAGAAAGGAATAGGAGCAGATACCATTAAGAGTAGATGACTCATTAGTAACCGATGGGTATAGTGTGGCAAAGCTATTTAACAAGTACTTTTTATATTTATTACTGATAGAACAGGATTGTCAGAGTCAGTGAATATCTGAATATCTAAAACTAGCCTATATAAATAACTTCAGGTACATGAACATGTCATTCACTTCACCACAAGATATAACTTTCAGAATAAAATCCTTAAAAACAAATCTTTGTCGAGGTTATGATAACATTTTGACTAAGTTAATTGAGACAAGTTCTTGTGGTGTCGCACAAGTACAAAGTGCGCGCCACCTACTTTCGCCGCGCGCCGCCATGCACGCACGGCGCGGCGTTCTTACGACGACAGCCACGAGCGCCCTCTGCTGCAACTCCGCTCGTGGCCACCGCTGAACGACATCGTTCACTTGGGACTGAGTTAGGAACCAGTAAAGACTTCGGAATCCGATAGGCACCAGTGAAGACTTGGCTATCAGTTAGGCACTAGGCAGGACTCTAGCTCAACTATGTATCAACATTCTGCAGTACTATGTAAAAGTTAAGTATTGTATAAATTCTGTGCAATATATATCTCATTCTAATTTACTCTAGTGTTTCTAGTTCTGGCTGCTCCCCTCCGTACCTGCACCAGCGTGCTATCTTTATTTCTGTGTCGGTCTCATTCCACTCGGCCACCGACACCCACAACGGAACGAGACACAAAAGCGGCGACGAGGCTGGGACACAAAAGTTCTTGTGAGTTTAGTACAGTTTTAAGTTACTTGTGTAACAAGTGTATTATAACTGAACATTTCCTGATTGGCTAAAACATGCGGATATGAAACCTCTATTCAAGAAAGGGGATAAGGAGATACCATCATCAATCTCAAAAATCTTAGAAAAGGTAATGTACAGGCAGCATCTCAACCACATGATCACGAATGACATGTTGTCCAGGACACAGTTTGAATTTCTAAAGGGTTCCAGTATCGAGAAGGTTATTGACCCCTACATTGAGAATGTACTTTTCAATAGCTAATAAATTACAAGCAGCAGGTATTATCTGCGATTTTCCATGGGCATTGTGTAAATTACAATTCTATTATGTCACAGGCAAAGCTGCAAAATTGTTCAAGTCATACCTCGCTAACAGAAAAGGATGTCAGTGCAAGGGACTAATGAATTGAGCGATCACTTAAGATTAGGAAGGAATGAGAAGTGGTGTCCCACAAGGAGTCATCTTTGAGTTACTGCTTTTTCTTGTGTACATTAATGATCTCTCATCAGTTACACTGCCAGAAGCTAAGTTTTTTAATTTATTTTTTCATTTATTTATTTTTTATTTTATTTTACTTTATTCACAGATGATACAAGTTTTGGAATAAACAGCATGTCGAGCATAGGTCTAGAGAGACTTGCTAATGATATTTTTTTCACATTAATAAATGGTTTAAAACCAAATCATTGACATTAAACTTTGAAAACAGTAACTACATGCAGCTGAGAACATGGAAGAGGTTTCCATCCAGCTTATACACAAAGTATGAAGCGCATCAGATAGAAGAGGTTGACACTATTAAATTGTTGAGATTACAACTTGATAATAAATTTACTTGGGAGGAGCACACCACACAACTGCGGAAACGCCCCAGAAAACGGTATTTGCAATTCTAATGTCAACTGACGTAGGCGACATCAAAATAAAAAGCTTACGCACTTTGCTTACTTTCACGCCATTATGCCATATGGTTTAATATTTAGGGGTAACACTCCAAGGGAAAAAAAGTTTTCAGGATCCAAAAGCATCTAATACGTATTATTTCTGGAGTAAATTCACACACATCCTTAAACCAACTTCGTCTTAGGGGATGACTTATTCCTGCCGGTTGCTGTCCGTACACTTATACATTTATTTGTAAAACTGAACTTTCAATTTCAGAGTCAGGAAATGTTTAACTAGGGTGGCATCTACTGAATGACTGACTACTACACGAGGTTTGCGGTTTTACTAAAATGTTTATTGCCCATTGTAAGATTACGTCTGGCGAGAAGCACTAAATTCGTTAGACTCCGTCTGATATGATTAGCTCGAGTCCCCAATATTGCTAACAATATGCCTATGTTGTTGTTGTGGTCTTCAGTCAGATACCTATGTTGTTGTTGTGGTCTTCAGTCCGATACCTATGTTGTTGTTGTGGTCTTCAGTTCGGAGACTGGTTTGATGCAGCTCTCCACAATACCCGATCCTGAGCAAGCCTCTTCAACTCCACATAAGAACGGCAACCTACATCTGTCTGAATCTGCTTATTGTATCAATCACTTGGTCTTCCTCTGCGGTTTTTATCACAAACACTTCCCTCCAATGCTAAATTCACGATACCTTGACGTCTAAGAATGTCTCCCACCAATCGATCCCTTCTTTTAGTGAAGGTAGGCCAAAAATTCCTTTTCTCCCCAATTCTGTCCAGTACCCCCTCATTAGTTACGCGATCCACCCACATAATCTTCAGCATTCTTCTGTAGCACCACATTTCAAAAGCCTCTATCCTCTTCCTGTCTTCACTTTTTATCGTCCATGTTTCACTCCCATACAAGGCAACACTCCACGACTTCCTTACACTTAAATCAATATTTGATATTAACAAATTTCTCTTTTTAAGAACACTTTTCTACCCATTGCCATTCTGCATTTTATATCCTCTGTACTACGACCATAATTTGTTATTTTACTGCCCAAGTAACAAAACTCATCTACCTCCTTTACTGTTTCGTTACCTATTGTAATTCCTTCAGCATCGCCTGATTTTCTGAGACTGCATTTCATTGCCCTTGTTTTGCTCTTGTTAATGTTCATCTTATATGCTTCTTTCAACACACTGTCCATTACGTTCAATTGCTTCTCCAGGTCCTTTGCTGACTGACAGAATTACAATGTCATCAGCAAAGTGCAAGGTTTTTATTTCTTCACCCTGAACTTTAAGTCCTTCTCCAAATTTCAACTTGCTTTCTTTATAGCTTGCTCAATGTACAAATTGAATAACATTTGATAAAGGTTACATCCCTGTCTTACTCCCTTCCCAACCACTGCATCCCTTTCATGCCCTACATCTCTGACAACCGCTGTTTGGTTTTTGTACAAGTTGTAAATAATCTTCCGTTCCCTATATTTTATTCCTGCTTGCTTCAGAACTTGAAATAGTTTATTCCAATCGACATTGTCAAAAGCCTTCTCCAAATCTACGAAAGCTAGAAATGTAGGTTTGCCTTTCCTTAATCTATCATCTAGGATAAGCCGTAAAGTGAGTATTGCCTCCCGTGTTCCTACATTTCTTCTGAACCCAAACTGATCTTTCCCGAGGTCGTCTTCTACCAGCTTTTCAATCCTTCTATAAATAACTCGTGTTAATATTTTACAACCATGTCTTATTAAACTAATGGTTCTGCAGTTTTCACACCTGTCTGCGCCTGCTTTTTTTGGAATCGGGATTATAACATTTTTCTTAAAGTCTGAGGGTACTTCTCCTGTCTCATACATCTTACACACCAGATAAAACAGTTTTGTCATGGCTGGTTCTCCCAGAGACTTCTGTAGCTCTGAGGGAATGTCATCTACTCCAGAGGCCTTGTTTCGACTTAGGTCTTTCAGTGCTCTATCAAATTCATCTCTCAGTATAGTATCTCCTATTTCATCCTTATCTACTTCTTCTCCATTTTCTTACAATATTGCCTCTAAGTTCATTTCCTTCGTAGAGCTGCTCTATGTACTCTTTCCATCTTTCAGCTTTCCCTTCTTTGCTGAGAACTGGTTTTCCATCGTTGTTCTTGATACTCATAGAGCTGTGTTTCATATCTCCAAATATATTTTGTTTTCCTGTAGGCTGTATCTATTTTTCCCCTATTTATACATTCTTCTACATCCTTGCATCTTCCTTCTAGCCACTCCTGCTGAGCCATTTTGCACTTCCTCTCAATCTCATTTCTTAGTCGTCTGTACTCCATTTTGCCTGTTTCATTTACTGCAGTTTTATATTTTCTCTTTTCATCGATTAAATTTAGTGTGTCCTGTGATATCCAAGGATTTTTTGTAGGTCTTGCCTTGCTACCTATTTTGTCCTCTGCTGCCTTCACTATTTCATCTCTCAATGCTACCCATTCCTCCTGTTTTATTTCCCCCCGTTTCTGTCTATTGCTGCCTAAAGCTCCCTCGGAAATTCTCCAGAACTTCAGTTTATCCAGGTCCCATCTCCTTATTTTCCTACCTTTCTGCAGTTTTTTCAGTTTCAGCCTACAATTCATTACCAATAAGTTATGGTCAGAGTTTATATCTGCCCCTGGGTGTGTCTTACAGTTTAAAACCTGGTTCCGAAATCTATGTCTTACCATTATAAAATCTGATATCTCCCGGTGTCTCCTGGTCTCTTCCACGTATACAACCTTCTTTCGTGATTCTTAAACCATGTGTTTGTTATGACTAAATGATGTTGCGTGCAAAATTCTACCAGGCGGCTTCCTCTTTCATTCCTTTTGCCCAGACCATGTTCACCTCTTCCCTTCCCTTCCCTTTTTTGTCATACTACCGAATTCCACTCTCCCATAACAATTAATTTTTCTTCTCCCTTAATTGTCTGAATAATTTCCTTTACCTCCTCATATAATCTCCTCATCATCGGCAGAGCTAGTTGGCATATAAACTTGTACCACGGTGGTCGGTGTTGGCTTCGTATCTATCTTGACTACGATAATGCGGTATACTGTGTTGCTCATAGTAGTTTACCCGCATTCCTATTTTCTTATTCATTATCCGACCTATTCCTGATATACACCCAACAGATTTTGTATTTATAATCCTGTACTCACCTGATCGGAAATCCTGTTCCTCTCTCCTCCGAACTTCACTAATACCCACTATATCTAAGGTTCGTTTAAGCAGCTGCCAGCGAGCTACTGGCGCATGCGCAGAGCTGAAATTGAAGTTCAAGCAGCGCCTTCGCCCGCTTCTGGCTACTTGCCGAGTGGCTGTTTGCTGTTTAAGCAGTAACCGCAAGCTACCAGATACTACCCGGAAAAACCTTTCTGGTGCGCTCAAGCTGCCAGATTCGCGCATGCGCAGAGCTGTCTGAGTTGTAGTGGGAGGGCGCTCCAAGTGATCCGTGTTTACGTTTCGTGATGGTTTCATTTGTTTGTCTTCGTCTACAAGTGTCTTGCCATATGAAAGCAAAACGAGTTTCTGTGACTGGAAACTGTTAGGTGAATTTATTCAGAAAATCGCTGAAAGCTAATACAATAATATGATAATATTTCAGTTTTCTGATTTTATTTCCACGTTATTAGCAGAAACCAAGCATTGAGTTGAACATGTAATTCACACCTGACAGGTCATTTTATATATTTTAGCTGTTAAAAAATTTTTGCGATGTACATGAGTTCCCTGGACTTAATCTATACTAAAGATGTCATTCAGTGAACGAAATTGAGTTGCTATATTAAAACTATATATTTTTATAATAACCACCAAGCGGAAATGTCTATTATTGTTGTAGTATTGTTATTTGGACACACGACTCATTATCGGGTGTTCATACAAGATCAAGAATTATTCGATTTGAAGAACATTAAAGTTATTTTTGTAGGTTTCCTAAAAAATTTAGATTTTCCAGTCAACTACAATAAACTGTTCTTTGCCACAGAGGCGTCAATTTATTTGAAAGAAACAATATTCCAGACTGATGCTTGTTTAAACTGTTCCCTGTGTTTTAAAGAGCTCTTGTTTTACCTTATTATGCATATAGTGTTAACAGATTTCATATTCTGCTATAATAAAGAACTAAACATGAGGGAATACTTAAAGGAAATTGGTATTCTGAAAACCACGAAGAAAACCTAAATACCAGGTACACCTACGATATTCTGGACATGTTGATATACTCCTGAAGGTGAATAGTTGTTTGAGTAAGATTACCAAATTGATACTCTTAATTTATCCTCAGATGTGTTGTTTTATGAAACAATGTAGGATCTGTTAATAATGCATGCAGGTATATTAGTAAATGTTTACTTGAAGGTTAATACGAAGGCGATTTAATCAGTAATTGAGAATAAAATAAATACTGGTACCTATATTGACAGCTTAATAAGAGAAAATGTTTTCTTTTAGGCACGCACTCTCCACGAAACAATGATTCATATATCTGTGGTACATTCTCTAGGCTTCAATTTATGTCTTAATTTGTGTTTTTTATATTTTCAATTTATAGACTGACATTCCTTGGCAAATTACTGGAACACACTGCCAACAAATCGTTCAGTGTTTTATCATTGTTAACATTTTTGTGCCGCGGGGGAGCGTCCGAGCACATTGAGGCGTTATGCTACGATGCGCGAGGACGTTCCCCGTCGGGGGTTCGAATCCTTCCCCCCCCCCCCCCGGGCATGGATGTATGGATGTTTGTGTCGTCTTTAGTATAAGCTAGATTATAAGTAGTTTGTAAGTTTAGGGACTGATGACCCCACAGTTAGGTCCCTTAAGCATTTTTGAAAGATTTTCGTTACTTTGTACGTATGATGTATTATGTGAAAAGTTTTAATACCCTTATAATGTTTTCATTAAGTCACACTAATAAAATCGGAAAATAAACCATTTTTGTGCTGCATAATTGCTCGGCATCACATAGAAATATCAAAATAATGAGGTTACAGTTCAGCTGTTCCACCGCTACGCACGAGAATTCTACCAAATTGGAATAAAAAGCGTTCAAGCAGTGCAAGTCCAAATACGTCATCGTAGCTGCGCATGCGCAGTAACGCCTACTTAGTCGCGCTTGAAAGTAGCTTTCTGACAGCTGCTTAAACGAACGTCTAACTTCTCTTTTTAAATTTTCTAACTTCCCTACCCGATTAAGGGATCTGAATTGCACGATCCAATCCGTAGAATGCCAGTGTTGTCTTTCCTGATGATCACATCCTCCTGGGTAGTCCCCGCCCAGAGATCCGAATGGGGGACTATTTTACCTCCGGAATATTTTACCGAGAGGATGCCATCATCATATGTTCATACAGTAGAGCTGCATGTGCTCGGGAAAAGTAACGGCTGTAGTTTCCCCTGGCTTTCAGCCGTTCGCAGTAACTGTGTGGCAAAGCCACATTAGCTGATGTTACAAGGCCAGCTCAGTCAATCATCCAGACTGTTGCCCCTATAACTACTGAAAAGGCTGCTCCCCTCTTCAGGAAACACAGATGCCCCTCCACTGTGGTTGCACCTACGGTGCGGCTATCTGTATCGTTGAGGCATGCAAGCCACCCCACCTCGGCAATGTCTTTGGTTCATGGGAGTGCTATATGAATATTTAATCATTTGGGCAATGTTCCTAAAATGATTGCTATTAAGGTTCTTTGTTCTATCCAAAACCCCAAGTCAGAATGCGATGAAAATTTTCTGAGTTCCAACAAAATCATAGTCCACATACGTCCGAAATATTTCAGAGTCCAGCGCGGCGGGTTCTGCGGCTATGTCATCACCTGTCGCCTCACTCGATTCCACTGCACTCGCAACACACGCCTGCCATCAAGACTCAACTGCCGTCCACTGATGCTGGGCCGCTAGCGGCTCTCATATACGATACGTGGGGTCTTTCCAGTAATACGTCCCGCTAACGAGGTTCAGTGGCTCTCCCAGTAGAGTGCAAACTTTTTAAATAATGTCTGAAATGTGATATGAGGGCATCGTTAGATATGATATGCACTAAGATTGTAATGCAACTATGTATTTTACTTTAATTTGTAACACTAACAATACACTCAAATACTTAAGTTTAAATAAATGAGTACCTATAGCTTGAGAAATGAAGTCTTTTGGTCGTCGCAGAATGAATATTTAAGTAATCGTTTAGGTAAAGTGTTTTTCCCACCCCTATGAACCACAGACATTGCCGAGGTGGGGTGGCTTGCGTGCCTCAACGATGCAGATAGCCGTACCGTAGGTGCAACCACAGCGGAGGGGTATCTGTGGAGAGGCCAGACAAACATGTGGTTCCTGAAGAGGGGCAGCAGCCTTTTCAGTATTTACAGGGGCAACAGTCTGGATGATTGACTGAGCTGGCCTTGTAACATCAGCTAATATGGCTTTGCCTCACAGCTACTGCGAACGGCTGAAAGCAAGGGGAAACTACAGCCGTTACCTTTCCCGAGGACATGCAGCTCTACTGTATGAACATATGATGATGGCATCCTCTCGGGTAAAATATTCCGGAGGTAAAATAGTCCCCCATTCGGATCTCCGGGCGGGGACTACTCAGGAGGATGTTGTCATCAGGAAAGACAATACTGGCATTCTACGGATCGGAGCGTGGAATGTTAGATCCCTTAATCGGGTAGGAAAATTAGAAAATTTAAAAAGGGAAATGGATAGGCTGAAGTTAGATATAGTGGGGCTTAGTGAAGTTCGGTGGCAGGATGAACAGGATTTCTGGTCAGGTGACTACAGGATTATAAATACAAAATCAGTTGGGGGTATCACAGGAGTAGGACTGATAATGAATAAGAAAATAGGAATGCGGGTAAACTACTATGAGCAGCACAGTGATCGCATTATCATTGTTAAGATAGATACGAAGCCAACATCGACAACGGTAGTACAGGTATATATGCCAACTAGCTCTGCCGATGATGAGGAGATCGAAGAAATATATGAAGAGCTAAAGGAAATTATTCAGACAGTTAAGGGAGAGGAAAATTTAATTGTGATGGGAGACTGGAATTCGGTAGTAGGAAAAGGAAGAGAAGGAACAATAGTAGGTGAATATGGACTGGGCAGGAGGAATGAAAGAGGAAGTCGCCTGGTAGAATTTTGCACGGAACATGATTTAATCGTAACAAACACCTGGTTTAAGAATCACAAAAGAAGGTTGTATACATGGAAGAGACCAGGAGACACCGGAAGGTATCAGACAGATTTTATAATGGTAAGACATAGATTTCGGAACCAGGTTATAAACTGCAAGACGTACCCAGGGGCAGATATAGACTCTGACCATAACTTGTTAGTCATGAACTGTAGGCTGAAACTGAAAAAACTGCGGAAAGGTAGGAAAATAAGGAGATGGGACTTAGATAAATTGAAGGAAAGTGAAGTTCTGGAGAATTTCAGAGGTTGATTTATGCAACAATTGACAGAAACAGGGGGAAATAAAACAGTAGAAGAGGAATGGGTAGCATTGAGAGATGAAATAGTGAAGGCAGCAGAGGACAAAATAGGTAGAAAGGCAAGACCTACAAAAAATCCTTGGATATCACAGGAAATACTAAATTTAATTGATGAAAGGAGAAAATATAAAAATGCAGTAAATGAAACAGGCAAAATGGAGTACAGACGACTAAAAAATGAGATTGACAGGAAGTGCAAAATGGCTAAGCAGGAGTGGTTAGAAGCCAAATGCAAATCTGTAGAAGAATTTATAAGAAGGGGAAAAGTAGATACCGCCTACAGGAAAATAAAAGAGACATTTGGGGACAAGAAAAGCAACTCTACAAATATCAAGAACTCAGATGGAAAACCAGTTCTCAGCAAAGAAGGGAAAGCTGAAAGGTGGAAAGAATACATAGAACAGCTCTACATAGGAAATGAAGTTAGAGGCGATGTTGTAGGAAGGGAAGAGGAAGTAGATCAAGATGAAATAGGAGATGCTATACTGAGAGATGAATTTGACAGAGCCTTGAAAGACCTAGGTCGGAACAAGGCCCCAGGAGTAGATGACATACCCTCAGAGCTACTAAAGTCTCTGGGAGAGCCAGCCATGACAAGACTATTTGAACTGGTGTGTAGGATTTATGAGACAGGCGAAATACCCTCAGGCTTAAAGAAAAATGTAATAATCCCCATTCCAAAGAAATCAGGCGCAGACAGGTGTGAAAATTACAGAACCATCAGTTTGATAAGTCATGGTTGCAAAATTTTAACACGAATTATCTACAGGAGAATGGAAAAGCTGGTAGATGCTGACCTCGGGGAAGATCAGTTTGGATTCAGGAGGAACATAGGAACCCGGGAGGCAATACTCACTTTACGTCTTATCCTAGAAGATAGATTAAGGAAAGGCAAACCTACATTTTTAGCTTTTGTAGATTTGGAGAAAGCATTTGACAACGTTGACTGGAAACACTGTTTCAAATTCTGAAGTCAGCAGGGGTAAAATATAGGGAAAGCAGAGTTATTTACAACTTGTACAAAAGCCAGACCGCAGTTATTAAAGGGCATGAAAGGGAAGCATCAGTTGGGAAGGGAGTAAGACAGGGTTGTAGCCTTTCTCCGATGTTATTCAATTTGTACATCGAGCAGGCGGTGAAGGAAAGCAAGGAAAAATTTGGAATAGGGATTAAAGTACAGGGGGAAGAAATAAAAACATTGCGTTTTGCTGATGACTTTGTAATTCTGTCAGAGACAGCAAAGGACCTGGAAGAGCAGTTGAATGGAATGGACAGTGTGTTGAAGAGAACGTATAAAATGAACATTAACAAGAGCAAAACAAAAATAATGGAATGCGGTCTTAGAAAATCGGGTGATGCTGAAGGAATTAGATTAGGTAACGAAACAATGAACGTGGTAGATGAGTTTTGTTACTTGGGTAGTAAAATAACATGTGATAGTCGCAGTACAGAGGATATAAAATGCAGAATGACAATGGGTAGAAAAGCATTCTTGAAAAAGAGAAATTTGCTAACATCAAATATTAATTTAAGTGTAAGGAAGTCTTTTCTGAATGCATTTGTGTGGAGTGTTGCCTTGTACGGGAGTGAAACATGGACGATAAGCAGTGCGGACAGGAAGAGGATAGAGGCTTTTGAAATGTGGTGTTACAGAAGAATGCTGAAGATTAGGTGGGTAGATCGCATAGTCAATGAAGAAGTACTGAACAGAATTGGTGAGAAAAGAAATTTTTGGCATACCTTGACTAAAAGAAGGGACCGCTTGGTAGGACACATTCTTAGACATTGGGGAATCGTAAATTTAGCATTAGACGGAAGTGTGTGGGGTAAAAATCGCAGAAGGAGACCAAGAGACACGTATAGTAAGCAGATTCAAGTGGATGTGGGTTGCCGTTCTTATGAGGAGATGAAAAGGCTTGCTCAGGATAGAGTAGGGTGGAGAGCTGCATCAAACCAGTCTCCGGACTGAAGACCATAACAACAACAAAGTGTTTTTCAGGTAGATTTTCCAGGCCTCTTTCCAATGCACTGTTCTTAATTACTGTGCTCATATATTTAAACAAATTACGGTCGATAAACAAACTAATTTAGTTTACACACAGACAACACATTAAAAATAAAAATAATATGTATTAAACAGGTCATAATGTGCTTTTACGACACCTGCAACTTATCACTGCCTCGCTGTTTCTGTATCTGTCTTGTATTAATTGTTATTAACAAATCACTATTGTTCCTCCTAAAAAGTGCTTTATCAGGAGCAATATAAATGTTGCAGATAATATGGTTAAACCAAACCTTGCGTCTTGATGAGACCTTTCATTTGAGCCGTTGTTCGTTACTGTAGTTCAATTAGTCTAGCCTTTGGATTTTTCCAAGTGAATGAATATTAGTTTTCTGACTAACTTTTGATATAAAATTAATATAAATGATGTCAACCCGTCATCTGAATCGTGTTGTTCTTCTCTTTCATTTGCCAGTACGTGCTGATCTGTAACTCTAATAGTGTCAGCGTAGTATTTAAATGTAAAGACAATGCCGATTTCGTCGGTAAAAATGGCAGCGAGTTTTCTACTTGCACGCGGCTGCGGCTGCGGCTCGCCCCACCGCCTCGCAGCGGCCGACTGCCGCCTGTTCACTCGCACTTCCGACGCTCCCCGCTGCCACAACTGCGCGCTTTGCGCTCCAAATGGTGTTGCACGTTGTTGTAACGACGCAAGCCTCTTCAAAGGTCTGGGTATTCCAACTACTGCCTCTCAGTATATTAATTCCTTAATTAAATTTTCGTATGCAATATATCCCTTTTTGAAGCAAACAACTCAGTTCATTACGAGCTTACACACGGAATTTCCAGAACCAAATGAGGAAAAAACACGCTACTTTGTGGATGGTGATAAAATTACGCACAATTTTCTCAATAACTTGTTACATCTCGGGCTCACAGTGTTAGAAATGTCGTATATTGACATAATGCGAAAGGATAGTCCAGAACACTGTAATTAATTATTTATTTATATATCACACAAGATATCTTTCGGCATTAAATGCCATCGTCAGGTGTTTCTGCAAAAACATTTTATTATATCAGTATGTATCCAAATGCTACATAAATAAATTTACGTAAATAAAATTTTACAAATTTCACTTAGAAAGTGTGCAGTACGTACCGTATTTAGAGGTTGTAAGTGCTTCAACTGACTATTTATTAGGTGATGTTTTACATTTGATTTATGAATCACATATCTGTTAACTTCTATATTTTCTCTCTGAAAGAAAAATTTGTAAATATTTGTAAACGTATAGTATTCTGAGGTATTGACAGATGCTGTAACTGGCTACAATTCATAAATCAAATGTAAAACATCACCTAATAAATAGTTAGTTGAAGCACTTACAACCTCTAAATACGGTACGTACTACACGCTTTCTAAGTGAAATTTGTAAAATTTTATTTACGTAAATTAATTTATGTAGCATTTGGATACATACTGATATAATAAAATGTTTTTGCAAAAACACCTGACGATGGCATTTAATGCCGAAAGATATCTTGTGTGATATATAAATAAATAATTAATTACACTGTTTTGGACTATCCTTTCGCATTATGTCAATCTTCTCAGTTATTTCCTTCACTTGGCTCAAGCCCCCAGTGCTATAGTGTGGGGAAAAAAGCACACACAAATAAATCAGCCATTCACAAACTGTGTTTGCTTGGGGCTCCGTGCAGTGCGGCTGTAGACTCTGTTTTCTTATACAGACTGGCTGCGTCGTGTCTAGAGGCCAGCCACACTCGCTGCAATGTCCCCAAAACGTTAGCATTGAATAAATGCAGGCAGGGACAAAAAAAAAATGCACAAACGACACATTCACTTTTAACTAAATTGGCCTTTGTTGGACCTGACTTCAGAGGCTGCCCACACCAAAACTTGGAAACGTGGCTGAATAGTTTGTAAGTCGCACAGTCGCTAAATAAAAATTAAAGTCTAGCAACAATCCTGAGAAACTCTAACAGTGTTTCACTGTAACAGAATATAGTTATAGCCCATGTAGCACCACTGAAGTTTTTTTAGTTATAGTCCACGAAGCACCACTGAAGGTGGTAAAAGAGGTAAAATAAAATTAAAGTTCTCGAAGCACCACAGAACCAATATTTCCAACTTTCACACTAGAACACATCGCTAAAATTTGACAAGTCCTCAAGCGACTCCACAGTCGCCCATCGTAACGACGCGTCTATCTAACTGGCACTAATAGACTGCCACCTTAAGTACCCTCGCTGGCTGAAGTCAAATTACTATCTTATTTTCACAAAATTACCTCTTTTACATAAAATACAAATGAAATAAATACATGTGATGATAGTATTTAATGGAAATTTTCCGCTGAAACAGAATATGGCATCAAATACATAGTACATATAGTAGTTTTTGCATTAACAAAAAATTAAACTTTTCTACCTTTGCTTTATCAGTATTTAAACATACATTATTCACTGTACTATTGATCGTGTGGTTTTATTAACTATTTACCTAAGTCTAGTTTACCGTACTGCCGCTAACACTACAGTTATTACTGTTCATTTATTAAAAATCCAGATTTTAAACCTGGAAACCATGTTACTGGCCTCTAATTCAAATTTACTGAATTTGCGCAAAAAACTAAATATACATCTCAATAACACTCACTTACATCTATCATTTGACTCCTTGTATGTAATATTGGGTTAAGCTTTTTCAAGATATATCGTTTACAAAATTGTTATTATATACAGGGTGTCTCACCTAAGGCTGCCACCTCAAATATCTCTGGAACGACAAAAGATATTCAAAAACGGTTTTCACCAGCATAAACGTACGGCAGGGGCCTAAGAAACTAAATACTATGCGAAATTTTAAAACGTTTACACATACTATTTTCAACATAAACTTGTGTTTTTTTATGGACGCCCCCTATTTTTTCGTATGCAATCAATAGCATAAAAAAATCACATAAACAATGGCGTTCATGGCATCACAATACGCCAATTACATCCCGAGATACTGCGACGCGAAGTTGACGTTTGCAATGAATTAAGCGCACAGCTAGCGCACGTCCTGAGACTCAAGCGTGAACCTCATTCTGCTTATGTCAGGGGCTCACACAGTGGGAAGGTAAGAACAATCCACAAAAATGAACAAGAAACACTTCCAACGCAAAGTTACGTTTTTCACATTGTAAATGTATGTTTATTGTAACGAAATTACAAGTAGAGCTACAATTAGAGTTAACACACATGGTTTCAAATGTTCAAATAGTCTATGGGACTTAACTACGGGGTCATCAAGTCCCTAAACTTACAAACTACTTATGAACTACTTACGAACTATGACGGCACAAATATCCATGCCCGAGGGGGGATTCGAACCCCCGACCGTAGTGGCCGTGCAGACCGTGACTGGAGCGCCTCAGTCTCCTCGGCCACCGCGGCCGGCTCACATGGTTTCACTGTTCTAAACACATTTCCTAGTGCCCTGTCACCCACAGAAACTGTATTGTTTTGCATTACATCCAGCATAGAAAATACACCCAAATCTTGACCATTGAAACTGTGTTACGTCAACATATGTTCGAAGTGCCGTCCGTTTGCATCAATGCACGTTTGGAGACGTTTAACGAGAGTGTTGCACAGATTGTAGAGTTTATACAGATATTGCCACACAGGCCGCAGTAATACGATGTTGCATATCCTCCACTGTCGTTGGGGTTTTTTGATACACTTTGTCTCTCACTGCGCCCCAGAGAAAGAAGTCTAATGGCGTCAAATCAGGGGGCCGTGCTGGCCATCGCACAGTACGCCCCCGCCCAATCCTCCTATTTGGAAATGTCGCATCTAGGACGTCTCTGGCAACTTTTGCAGTGTGTGCGGGATATCCATCATGTTGGAACCAGTTTGATAGTCATACAATACCACATCATAGATTAACAGTCCACTGACGTAGTACGTCATTCAGATCTCGATTACCGGCAGCGTGAGACTCACGCTTTGAGTCACAGGACGTGCGCTAGCTGTGCGCTTAATTTATTTCAAGCGTCAACTTCGCGTCACAGTATCTCGGGATGTAATTGGCGTATTGCGATGAAATAAACGCCATTGTTTATGTGATTTTTTATGCTGAAAAAAATAGGGAGTGTCAATTAAAAAAAACACAAGTTTGTGTTGAAAATAGTATTTGCAAACGTTTTAAAATTTCGCATAGTATTTACTTTCTTAGGCCCTTGCCGTACGTTCATTGTGGTGAAAACCGTTTTTTAATACCTTTTGTCGTTCCAGAGATATTTGAGGTGGCAGCGTTAGGTGAGACACCCTTGTAATGGTTTTTGATTTACTATTAAAGTGACAGGGGGCCGTTTATATCAGCGCAACCGTCTAATCTTTATCTTTAAAATGAGCCTACGTGCTTCTTTGTACCTTACATGGGTCACTAGTTGTTAATTTTTAAGTAGTTTTTTATATTTTCATTTTATTTTATTTATTTATTTTGCATATTCACCAAGGCCCAACGGGCGCTCTCCCGCTTTCCGCCATTGGGTCTGTAACCGCTCGGGTTTTCCCAGCTAGTTGATCACAGACTGTCGACCAGCTGCATGCCTGTCTGACAGAGGACCGGTGCTGCTGTCTCGTGAGTATCCCCTGAACTAAGACTAATCAGTAGCTGTCAAAACATGTCACTTAGCAGCCAGTAGGCTAATTGTCAACACACACTCACGATTGTCGCGCGTGTGCGCGTTTTGTCACATAGTTGCAGACTTCAAGTGACCCCACAAAGCTCACCCCTTACATCATACATACAATACTAGTAACAAAATGGATCTACACAAGAACTAAAAAAAGCACTTACTTTTTTTCAAAAAGGGGACAACTAGTCAGTAACAAACATTTTCAGTAATTTACCAGCAACAATAAAAAATTTAATGTGCGATCTGATATTTTCCCGGCGTATTTCTAATTTAAAGAGTTCTCGGGTGTTCGGCCGGATCTTGTCGTAATTTCTCGACGATATTTCGGCAAACCTACACGTTGCCATCTTCAGGTGGTCCCTGACGAATGCTGTGCTCTTCCTTTTATTTATTATTATTTTTTTTTAATCTTTTCATTCCCATCTCTGAAGGAGAAGGGCGGGCTGTTTGAGAGCTTGAATTCTCTATTCAGCCATAGTTGTTTGACATATTTATAGTTTTCAACAATTTTTATTTGGTCATTTACAATACATTTATTTTGGTGGGTTATAAAATTATTACATTTTTCTTAAAATAACAATAAAAAGGATGTGAGAGGAATGTTGTTGTTGTTGTGGTCTTCAGTCCGGAGACTGGTTTGATGCAGCTCTCCACCCTCCTCTATCCTGAGCAAGCCTTTTCATCTCCTCATAAGAACGACAACCCACATCCACTTGAATCTGCTTACTATACGCGTCTCTTGGTCTCCCTCTGCGATTTTTACCCCACACACTTCCCTCCAATGCTAAATTTACGATTCCCTGATGTCTAAGAATGTGTCCTACTAAGCGATCCCTTCTTTTAGTCAGGGTATGCCAAAAATTCCTTTTCTCACCAATTCTGTCCAGTACCTCTTCATTAGTTATGCGATCTACCCACCTAATGTTATGTTAGGTTTTCTCATAACTATGTTACATATCCCACTGCTGTGTGCGGTGGCTGGGTGCTACAATGTTTATGTTTATAGTTTGTTTTAGTGATCTATTTTTTAGTTTCTTGGGTGTCTTCTTCTTGGTTCTTCTTCATTGACGTAAGCCGGGGTTTCTTCTCCATCTGTTAGAGGTGTCATTGTCATTGCTAGGTTTGGGAATAGCGATGTGGTGTTTTGAGCTATTGTTCGTTTCGGGTGTATATACTTATAATTTGGTTTTCTTGTTTTTCGAACTTCGAATTTTAGGATGTGTTCCATGTCAGGGCGGGTTTTTATTAACCTTTTGCCGTATCTCCCCCTTAGAGTCGCTAGTCTTGTTTGCAGTGGTGTTATCTTTGCACTGTTGTGTACTTGTTCCCTAGGTGTCATTCGGTGAACTTTAAGGAAGCTACGATGTAGTCTTCTTTCGGTGGAGTACATTTTGTTTGCGATCGTTTCACACATACCTGCTAGGGCTGGGGCACCGTACTCGAGTATTGACCTTATAAATGTTTTGTATGTATGGATTGTTGTTCGGGTGTTGCACCTATTTATTCTTCCCTGTACCAGGTGTACTAACCCTTGTCTTTTCCTAATTCTGTCGAGGACTTCTTTCTGGTGTGCCTTCCAATTTAGGTATTTGTCCAAGTGTAGTCCGAGGTATTTCGCTGTATTGCTTAGGTGTAGTGGGGTATTCCAGAGTGTTGATTTTATGTCTGCTTCATCCTGGTTTTTCTTTTTTGTGACGTTTCTGTGCCTAAATAGGACCATTTGTGTTTTGTGGGATTTGGTTTTATCCTGTTGACGGTCATCCATTTTTCTAGCTTTTTTATGTAAGAGCTGGCCTTCCGTTGTATGGCTTGTGTGGTGCCTCCTGTTACCCAATATGCAGTGTCATCTGCATAATGCCACTGCTTCCTTTTCGTTGTTTGTGGTAGGAGTGTCTGACGTGTACAAGGTGTATAGAATTGGGGAAATTATGGCGCCTTGTGGTACGCCCGTCTCTGGTGGGAAAGGTTCATTTTTCCGTGCCTACATGTACTCTGCATTGTATCCCACTGATTTGTCCTTGGATGATCCTAACCATTTTTGGGGGGAAGCCCAGGTCTAGTAGTTGTGTTAGGAGGCCTGTATGCCATATTTTGTCGAAGTCACGCTCGATATCTAGGAAGATACCGAGTGTGCATTGACTGCTGTTGAAGCCTTTGATAATATCGTTTGATAATCTTATAAGTGGGTCATTTGTGGAGTGGTTTTTTCTAAACCCGGCTTGGATTGTCGGTATTATTAGTTTGCCTTCGGCATATTTTCTTATTCTGTCTGTTATTATCCTTTCGTATGTTTTTCCTATTACGTTGAGTAGTGTGATGGGTCTGTATGAGGTCGCATTTGTTTTTGGCTTGTTAGGTTTCTGTAACATGATTATTTTTCCTTTCTTCCATTCTTCCGGTGTTGTTTCGTTTTGTAGACAGTGGTTGAATATTGTGTGGAGTAGTGGTATTATTACGTCTTGTGTGCCTTTCTGATGTGAGTTCTTTGAATCCCGTTGTCACCAGGAGCTGAGTTTCTCCCCGTCATGATGGCGTCCGCGATTTCTTCTTCTGTTATGGGCGCGGTTAGTTGTTCGGTTATTGACAGTTGGTGCATTGATTTCTGTGAGTATTTCATGTTCTGCTGTTATTCTATATGCTTCATCGAACATTGGATCTCTTGGGAAGGAGTGTATGGTTTCCAGGCTGTTCTTGAATTCTTGTGCTATTTTCGCAGCATCGGTAGTGGGTTCGTTTTTGATTATGAGGCAGGGCTCTGCCTTTTTCGTCTGTCCTGTTAGTACTTTGAATTTATGCCAAAATATCCCTCGATCCCTGTAGTCTAGCGTCTTGCATGTGTCGTTCCATTTCTGTTCTCGGTATTGTGAGATTATTCGCTAGATTTGTGCATTCAGCCTGTTCCAGATTGGTTTGAGGGCCTGGTTGTTGGTTCTTTGTATTTCTCTTTACAGTTTCTTTTTCTCTCTTATGAGTCTCAGTGCTTCTTGTGGTATTGTAGGTTTATAGTTGGGTATTACTTTCGAATCTATGGCCTTCTGTATTGCTGCTTCTAGCCTGGTGTTCACTGTTTCTAGATCGTGGTTGTCCGTGATTGCGATTGCCGTCATCAGTTCTTCTCGTATCGTTTGCTGATATTTGTTCCAGTCGGCTGCTCTGTAATTTCTGATTGTCCTTGTTTCTGGACTGGGTGGCGGGGGAGGTGCTATGGTAGTCTTGAAATATATTGGGAGGTGGTCACTCGTGATTGTGTTCCCCACTCCATAGCGTTCGATCGTGTCTTGTATGTTTATACTGAAAAGAACGTGGTCTGGGGTGGATTCTCCATTGTGTCCAATGTATGTTGGTTGGTTTATGGGAATTCTGTCAAACGGTTCTGTTGTTAAAAATCGAATACTTCTTGTCCACTGGTGTTGTCTGCTGTATCTCCTAATAGATGGTGTCTTGCGTTTCCATCCATCATCAGTATTGTATTTTGAAAAGTGTTGAGGTACCGTAGAAAGTCTATTGGAAGTGGTAGAATGCTCGTGCTCTTCCTGTCAGTGTTTATATATAGGCGTTGCCCCCTCCACTTCTCCGTCGTGCTGGCGGTCAGCGCGGCCGCCGGTGGTGGTGGTGGGGGAAGGGGGGCCCCTGCAGTGATGGCTACTCCAGTACTTGCGCCGTCGCCGTCGGGTGCGGAGGCACAGAGTAACATTTGTCTTTGGCGGAGGTCACCAGCCGTGGACGCTTGTTCTTAACTAGGTCCAGAGCAGGATTCCATGCCTGACTTAGCTGTAGGCCACTGTCTTTACTAATTAAATTATCTTTTACCCTGATTTCAATGGCCTCTTTGATTATGCAGTCCCAGAAGGAGGAAGACTGCTTTAAAATTCTAGTGTTCTCATAATCCATAGTACGGCCAGTTCTTATACTATGGTCTCCACGGCTGATTTCGAGTACTACTTTATAAAATTTTCCAGCTCATGTTGAAGCATATGACGAAATGCAACAGCAGCTACACCGTTACATAGGTCGAACAAGGTTAAATAAAGAATATTTTAGTGCCAACTTGACAATTTTTTATCCAGATACATTTCATAAAGATCGTTGCTACTCCTATGGACAATGTTGTCCAAATACATGAGCCAACAGCAAGGCAGAACGGTTTGACAAAAAACTCGAAGTCAGTCTTTATCGTGAAAACCCTTGAAATGTTTTTAATAATTTTTACGGTTCATAATTGAATCCCTTGAATTTCGAGAAATTTTCCATTACATAAACTTGAGGCTAATTTTTCGAAAAGAATATCATTTTGGTTTATTTATCTTGTCCACTACGTCTGCTTCCAAATTATTCTCTCCTTGCATTAAAAATGTAATCGCTTTAAGTAATTGGTGATGACGCCATTAAACTCTTGTCTGTGCCCTTTTTTTCTGTTAAATCAGTTTTGTCCTAATGGTCACTTTATGTTCAACCAGCATTCATTGCTTTTCGTCTGAAAGCAAGTGTATCATTATGACAGGTGCTATAATGTCTCACTCCACGATTTTCAAGCTAGCGATGGGTTACTTAACAGTTCGCATGGATCGCTAACTATACGCTGGTCAGGACTGGTCTAGACGCTCTGCTTTTTGTGGGCAGAGGAACTAAGCCTTATCTTGTTGACAATCACGCTGTCAGTTTTTTGGGCTGGACAGTACGCAGCTCTACTGGTTAGTAGAGACGGCTAGGCCGCGGTGGAGTAGCCGAGCGGTCTAAAGCGTCTCGCGGTTGCTCGCCGTGGAGGTTCGAGTCCTCCCTGGGGCATGGGTGTGTGTGTGTGTGTGTGTGTGTTGTCCGTAGGTTAGTTTACCTAGGTTTAAGTAATTTGTAAGGTACGGACTGATGACCGCGCAGTTTGGTCCGATAGATTTACAAACATTTGAACTTTTTTAGAGACTGCCAGTTCCGTGAAAACTCACTATCCGAAGACCGGCGGATACTGATGGCCATCTGAATATTTTGCCTCTCATATAAAATGCCTTCCTCATGCATAGACATTTGTCGGTAATGAAAGAATAGAACTCAAACTTGTGTTGATTACTGTAGATAACAATAAAAAGAAACACAATTGATTGCGAGGGTGCAAGTAGAACCTCTACAGAAAATTATATGAAAGTAATTTTTAGGGTTTTGTTCTTTCGGACATGTTCGCAGGAACAGTCAAGATTGGTTGACATTCAGGCCGTACTTTTATGACTTCTAAATATTGTAGCACGTCGACCGTTGCAGAGCAATGAAATAAATTCAAATGCAAAGTTGAAAATTTGGGCAAGACCTGGATTCGAACCCGGATTTCCCGCTTCGGGGCAGTGGTCACCTTAACCAATCAGGCTAGCCAGGTATTCTAGATGGTAGTAAAAGGCAGGGGATACTACCATCTAGTGTGCGATATGTTGAGAATTTGGGCAGGATGGGAAGAATACCTGGCTAGCCTAATTGTTTAAGGCGACCGCTGCCCCGAAGCGGGAAATCCGGGTTCGAATCCCGGTCCTGCCCAAATTTTCAACTTTGCATTTGAATTTATTTCATTGGCTGCAATTAGAGCCGGTCACGAGGGGCCAGAAACTCTCTCGTTATTCGTAGGCGAGGCCGCTGGCCGGGAGTGGCGCAGCGAGCGAGCGAGGCGACTCGGTCAGACTCGTAGCGGAAGCGAAATCAGCCAAATCTGGTTTACCGTGTCTGAGGATGTGGCGTACGAAAATAATAAAATATTACGGACTGTTAACAGGTGTACTGTGTGTTATGAAAAAAAACTCAAGAGAAAATATTCCTTCTGTGTAAAAATATGGCGGTAATAAATGTTACAAGAAGACAGTGACTGAACGGTAATGAACGACGGTAGAGATAAAAGGAAGAACAATACCGGTAAACTAGATAACAGAAAAAGGCAACCTTTTGTCTCGTTGTCTGCTGTTCTGTTGGTTTTACAAGGAAATATATTTAGCTAATCTTGCCAACAAATAATGCAATCGGCTAATATGTGATAAAGGGTATACTATAATAATACATAATATGCGGTAAAGGGTTCTATTATAATATATAATAGTGCCCTTTACCGCATATTAGGCTGATTGCATTATTAGTTGGCGAGATTAGCGGCTTCAGCACATATTTTTAATCAACTGTCGGTGAATGCCTCCAATACATTCTCACTTAAATAGGACCACAAGAACCGGTAACATCGCCGGGCGCGGTGGCCGAGGGGACTGAGGCGCTCCAGTCACGGTCTGCACGGCCACTACGGTCGGGGATTCGAATCCCCCCTCGGGCATGGATATTTGTGCCGTCCTTAGTATTAGCTAGTTCATAAGTAGTTTGTAAGTTTAGGGACTGATGACCCCGTAGTTAAGTCCCATAAGCTGTACAAACATTTGAACATTTGATTTGAACCGCTAACATCCAAAGGAAAATAGTTGGTTTTTTATAAAATCTAAACGCCGCAAGAAGGACTGCAAAATCATTTACAACTACAATAAGAATATTTATGTAGGATTCTTCTGTGTGTGTGTTGGGCTCACAGAAAGACGTAATATAAAACGGCCTCGCGGCCTTAAGCGCCATGTCACGAGTTGCGTGGCTGCTCCCGCCAAAAGTTCGTGTGCTCCCTTCGGCCTCTGAGTGGGTGTTGTCCTTTAAGTATAGCAACCGATGACCTAGTTTGGTCCCTTAGTTACACAAACTTTAAACTATAATAGCAAACGAAGTGTTGAGTCTGTAATTATAAGCAATCATTACTCAATTTCGTACTAATTACTTAATAAAAATGATAACCTCTCATTAAATAGGAACTTCCAGTTCACAGAAATAATTTTAATAAATGACATTCCAAGAAATCAGTTTCCCTCGCGTTCTTGTGCAGACTGATTGAACGATTACAAGAGCTCAGTTTTCTTCGCGTTTCATGCGCATTATTGCTGTATTGAGTGTCTATATTCGCCGTGTATCGTGTTACTAGGTCTACGTGAAGCAGTACTAGTTCCAGATAACAACGCCTGAGGCATTGCTGCATACGTGTATGCATCAGGAGCATCGTGTAATACGGCCTAGCGCCAACGCCTGGAAGTCATGCAACCCACATCACTGTTGTGCACGGCTGGCTGCCTGCTCTGTACAGTCAAGGGGGAAGCAGCGGGATTGCGGTATTGAGGCCAATTCACACTGTCCGTCACGTCAACGTCACGTCACGGCACCGTCACGTCAAGTTGTATTCACACTGTCCGTCAGTGTCCGTCACGTCAATTCGCCTATCTCAGTACGCGATATAGAAAGTAAGGTTATGAGTGGCAATCTGTTATGTAGAAAGTCATAGTTTAATATTAGAATTGAGGGAACAACAACGCTAAATGTCATTGGCGGCCAAAGAAAACTTTACAGTGTATGTTTTTGGCCACCTTACTGGGAAGTAAAACAACATTTCAGAACATCGACATCTTTTTTCAAGCGAAAAAATAAACGTATGAAAACATCAAACAATACTTATAAGAGCATAAATAGAGCCTATTTACTTTATCCATTACGATTTGCCCGCTGACATTGTTAATACCGTCGTAAACAACTGAATTTTTGTCTTTCATTAGAACTGACTTTTTCATTTAAAATGTTATTTAATGAAAAATACGTAATCAAATTACAATCTTATTCAAATAAACAGTTTGCTACAGTATTTTCTGTTACAATGTTACGTAATACAAACCATTTCTTGATTTTGGATATCCGACCTCGATATTAGGGGGACACTCAACTGACAAAAATATATAAGTCGTCATGAAACATTTGAGATTTACCCCTAAAACGAAGTATAACAACAAAAGAAAGATGAATAAGACACATTTGCATATAAACAGTACAGTCGTCGACTGCAACATGTAATTCGCGTGACGAAAATAGGTTAACTTCTGATGTTAGCAGACGGCCGTTCCATCAAAACATTCTTCTCGAGAAAGCTTGACGTGACGTTGACGTGACGTGACGGTCCGGTGACGGACAGTGTGAATGCCGCTATTAGAAATACATTGCGGAATGTTCTGACGGACGGTGACGTGACGTGACGTGACGGACAGTGTACATTGGCCTTTACTCGGTGAGCGTGCGCCCAGTCGCATACATTGCCAATAACAAGCACAGCACCGTGCGGGACTGGCCGCGTGGTCTGGGGCGCAATGTTACGGACTGCGCGGTCGCCCCCGTCGGAGGTTTGAGTCCTTCCTTGGGCATAGGAATGTGTGTGTGTGTGTGTTGTCGTTAGCATCAGTTAAAATAATTTGTAAGTGCATGGACTGATGACCATAGCAGTTTTGTCCCTTAGCTTTATAAACAATTAAAAAGCACACTTAACGTATATCTCAATATATCTTTACTATTTTTCATTCCTGTACGCTCATTTCCGCGTTTGCGGAATAAAGACCATCGTAAACAAAACAGCACCTTACCGACTCTCCTTTTCTTTTCCTTGGGCGGGGTCGGTGTTGTTAGCTATGGAATTGGTTAATTGTAATGGGTGGCTGGATATCCTTCCTCTAGATATCCTATTAACTCACACTCGGGGAAATATGTGTACTGTTTTGCATGTATAACGAGCGAGGTGGCGCAGTGGTAACACACAGGACTAGCATTCGGGAAGACGGTGGTTCCAATCCACCGCCGGCCATCCAGATTTAGGTTTTCCGTGATTTCCCTAAATCACTCCAGGCAAATGCCGGGCTGGTTCCTTTGAAAAGACACGGCCGATTTCCTTCCACATCCTTACCTAAAACCTCCGAGCGTAAGCTCCGTCTCTAGTGACCACGCTGTCGACGGGACGTTAAAACTCCAAGATTCGTAGCTTCGTTTCTTTTTTTATTCTTTTCTTTTTTTTCCTTGTTTACTTATAGTGTTCTGTGTGTGAAAGTTTTTCTAAATATTTTTCTAAATGTTTGTTAAGGCGGAACTGTTGGTAGCAGCCCGCTGGGATGTAGGAAAACACACGCAGGCTGGCCATCATATCGCCATATGTGAATCCACATGGCTGATTTGAACGCCGCCTTAAGCCGTGTGGTTAACCAGGACAGGAAAAATACTCGAGTTGGTTGTTGTGGTCTTCAGTCCGGAGACTGGTTTGATGCAACTCTCCACCTTGACCACTAAAAGAAATCCGCTGAACTTTAATTACGCGAAAAATCAGTCAAACCTTAAGGTCGTAGATTCTACCAAATACCTAGGAGTTACAATTACGAACAACTTTGACTGGAGAGAACACATAGAAAATATTGTGGGGAAGGCGAACCAAAGGTTACGTTTCATTGGCAGAACGCTTCGAAGACGCACAAGCTCCACCAAAGAAACTGCCTATATCACACTTGTGCGTCCTCTCCTGGAGTACTGTTGCCCCTTGTGGAACCCTTACCAGGTGGGACTGACGGAAGACATTGAGAAGGTTCAGCGAAGGGCAGCTCGTTTTGTTTTATCACGTTAGGGGGGAGGGGGAAGCGTCACGGAAATGTTCCACGAATTTGGGTGGAAATCATTAAAAGAAAGACGTTCTTCATTGCGGCGTGATCTGTTTGCGAAGTTTCAATCACCGACTTTTAGTTCTGAATGTGAAAATATTTTGCTAGCACCCACCTATTTAGGGATACAAGACCATCCCAATAAAATAAGAGAAATCAGATCGAAAACGGAACGATTTAGGTGTTCTTTCTTCCCGCGCGCTATTAGAGAATGGAACGGTGGAGAAAAGTTATGAAAGTGGTTCATGAACCCTCTGCCAGACACTTGAATGTGATTTGCAGAGTATCTATGTAGATGTCCACCTTACTCTATCCTGAGCAAGCCTCTTCGTCTCCTAATACCTAAGGCAATCCACATCCATTTGAATCTGCTTACTATATTCACCTCTTGGTCTCCCTCTACGATTCCCCCCCCCCCCCCCTACACACACTTCCCTAAAGTGCTAAATTTACCATTCCTTTATGTCTAACAATGTGGCCTACCAATCGATCCCATCTTTTAGTTCAAGGTATGCCAGATATTCCTTTCAATTCTGCTCAGTACATCCTCATTAGTTGCATGATCCGCCCACCTAATCTTCAGCATTCTTCTGCAGCACCACATTTCTGACGCATCTATCATCTTCCTGTCTACCGTACACGGCAACACTCCACACAAATGATTTCAGAAAAGATTTCCTTTACATTAAAATTCTATGTTATCAAATTTCTCTGTTTCAAACACGCTTTTTTCCCCATTGCCATTCTGCATTTTTTATCCCTGTACTGCGACCATCATATGTTATTTTACTGCCCAAGTAACAAAACTGGTCTATCACCTTTATTACGTTACCTAACCTACTTTCTTCAGCATCACCTGATTTTCTTTGCATTCCATTACCCTTGTTTAGCTCTTGTTAATGTTCATCTTATACGCTCCTTCGAACACTGCCCATTCCATTCAGTTACTCTTCCAAGTCCCTTGCTATCTCTGACTGAATTACAATGTCATCGGCAAAAAAAATGAAATGTTTTTATTTCTTCTCCCTGAACTTTAGTTCCTTCTCTAAATTTCTCCTTGCTTTCATTTACAGCTTGCTCAATGTACGAAATGAGTAACATTGGAGAAAGGGTTCAACCTTGTTTTACTCCCTTCCCCAGTGCATCCTGTACATGCCTCTTACAACTGCTGTCTCGTTTTTGTTCAAGTTGTAAATAACCCTCCGTTCCCTTTGTTTTACTCCTGCTGACTTCTGAATTTGAAAGAGTGTATGCCAATCATCACTGTCAGAAGCTTCCGTCAACTCTACAAAAGCTAGAAATGTAGGTTTTAAAGTGAGTATTGTCTCCCTTGTATCTACATTTTTCGTGAATCCAAACTGATCTTCCCTTAGGTCAACTTCTGCCAGCTTTTTCATCCTCCTGTAAATAATTCGTGTTAAATTTTGCAACCATGACTTATTAAACTGATATTTCTGTAACTTTCAGACCTGTCTAGGTATGCTTTCTTTGTGATAGGGATTATTACATTTTCGTTAAAGTCTGAGGCTATTTCTCCTGTCTCATACATCTTACACAACAGTTGAAATAGTTTTGTCATGCCTGCCTCTCTTCCAGAGACATCAGTATCTGTGAAGGATTGTCGTCTAATTCTGGAGCCTTGTTTCGACCCAAATCTTAGCGATATGCCAAATTCTTCTCTCAGTATAGAATCTCGTATTTCATCTGTATCAACTTCGTGTTCCCTCCCTACAATATTTTCTCAAAATCCATTCCCTCTATATACTCTTTACATCTTTCAGCTTTTCCTTCTTTGCTGAGAACTGGTTTTCCATTAGAGTTCTTGATAATAATACAGGTACATTTCTTGTCTCCAAATGTCGCTTTTATTTTCCTGTAGGCCTAGTAACTTGAGCTTTCCATGTAATTTATGTGTGCGGGAGAATAAACAAAATGCTAGCAGTGCGAAGTTACGCGGGTCCTGCATGACTGAACATAAACGCCTGAACGTTAGGCAACCCATCTCCCTTCTGTACATGGCAGGTTGCCCACTCTGTACAGTCAAAGGGGTGGCAGGGTCATTCCAGTACTGTGTCTGTGCTGTGCTCTCTCTCTCTCTCTCTCTCTCTCTCTCTCTCTCTCTCTCTCTCTCTATGTATGTGTGTGTGTGTGTGTGTGTGTGTGTGTGTGTGTGTTGTTTGCTGTAGCCCGCTGCTTGTTGAATTCCAACCTTGAATCACTCGCATGGCGCAGAAAGACTCGTACCTTTGCAAACCTCGAGTGACCACGAACCACCAGCAGATTTCATGTCTTCGTTTGCGACGCAGCTTTTGCCTTGAGTCGTCTTCTTTGTATAATTTCGTGAGGAGAAGCCCATCATCAAAAAATTTATACCGTTCCAAGTACGTTTGAGGCTCAATTGGAAATATGACCAAACTCAAATGACTTCCTCAAAGAATTTAGCAGGAAAACCATGAGAAGTAAGGGGTGATCACGACTCCTTACCTCGGCCGGATAAAAACTGTTAAATAATTTTGTGCCAGAAATTTTAAATGAATTAATCGTCTACTCGATTTTTATTTGGACATCCTACTGCCTTTCATTATATAGATTGCCATATGTTTCAATATTTCTATTTCGTAAATTTACGGCCGTTACTGTCAACTAGTGGTGTCTGTTTTTTCGAAGATCTCCGAAAAGAAGCTGCAGCTATCGTAGTGCCTCAACGTGTAATTTCCAGGACCTGCACCCAATTTCAGACACCAGAAACCTTTAAAAGAAGGCAAGGTCAAGGTCGTCCACGGGTAACATCAGCAAGAGATGACCGTGATCTCCGGTTAACAGACTGTCAAGACAGGAG
This sequence comes from Locusta migratoria, assembly GCA_026315105.1. NCBI lineage: Eukaryota > Metazoa > Arthropoda > Insecta > Orthoptera > Acrididae > Locusta > Locusta migratoria. The sequence continues at coordinate 672,010,059 of CM048744.1, forward strand.
GCTGAACGCAACTCAGCTGCAACTCACTCTCCAGGCAGCAACAGGACGCGCGATATCGACACAGACAGTCCGAAATCGCCTTTGGGATTGCGACCTCTACGCACTGAGGCTTAGGCGCGTGTCCCATTAAAACCACGAAACCTTTTAGCCCGTAGGAACTGGGCAGAGGAACATCAGGATTGGAAAGAAGGTAACTTAGAGTTTAACGTCCCGTCGACAGTTTGGTCATTAGAGACGGAGCTTGCCGGCCGCGGTGGCCGAGGGGACTGAGGCGCTTCAGTCACTGTCTGCACGGCCACTACGGTCGGGGGTTAGAATCCCCCCTCGGGCATGGATATTTGTGCCGTCCTTAGTTGTAGGTAGTTCATAAGTAGTTTGTAAGTTTAGGGACTGATGACCCCGTAGTTAAGTCCCTTAAGCTTAAAAAATAAATAAATAAATAAAATAAAATAAAAAAAACTTACGCTCGGAGTTTTGGGCAACGATGGGAAATGAAATCGGCCGTGCCCTTTGAAAGGAACCATCCCGGCATTTGCCTGGAGTGATTTAGGGAAATTACGTAAAACCTAAATCTGGATGGTGGATTTGAACCATCACCCTGCCAAATACGAGTCCAGTGCGTTACCACTGCGCCACCTCTCTCGGTTCATCAGGATTGGAGTCGTAACGAATGGCGCCGGGTTCTGTACACAGATGAGAGAAGATTATGGGTTTAACATCGTTCCCTCATCTGGAGAGAAACTGGAACTCGTAACAATCCTGCTTATGTGCAGGACACATCATGAAATGTTCAAATGTTTGTAGAGCTTGTGGGCCTTAACTACGGGGTCATCAGTCCCTAAACTTACAAACTACTTATCAACTACCTTATACTAATGACGGCACCAATATCCATGCCCGAGGGGGGATTCGAACCCCCGACCGTAGTGGCCGTGCAGACCGTGACTGGAGCGCCTCAGTCTCCTCGGCCACCGCGGCCGGCGACACATCATGGTGGTGGACGAGTGGTGGGTCAGGAGTCAGTATTGGCGGACGTACGGTCCTCTTTGTTGTCCAGAACGGCGTCTTGACTGTTCAGATGTGTCGAGACGAGATCCTTCGATCTTTTGTTGTGCCCTACGCTGGTGCCATCGGAGTGGGTTCCTACTGCTCGACGATAACGCTCGTCCGCCAACAGCTGCCCTGGTGGACAACATTGCACTTATGGAAGAGTGGCCAAATACCGCTCAAGAGCTGATTGATAATCTCATACTGTCCATGCCACACAGGTGTGTAAGTGTACTGGCCGTCCGAAGTGATCACACAACGTATCAGAGAACAACGAGAATGACTCATGATGCCTCACTATGTGAACCTCATATAGAGACTCGAGACAGCAAAGTATCGTACTGTGTCACACACAAATTACAATTGTAACCGATACCTGAATAAAATAGGTTCCCATATTTCACCTGATCCTGTAATTGAGATGTGTGCTACCTTCCAGATATATTGAGGTATAATATTCCAGAAGTTTCTGTTAGTGTATATTTACTGTTTAAACCTCTAGCCGGAGTCAGTGTATTCTGTGCTCTTATACGTGTGTGATAAGCGTTACATAAAAAGGCAAAGGTCCCAGGTTCGAGTCCCGGTTCCGGCACACAATTTTAATCTGCCAGGAAGTTTCATATCAGCGCTCACTCCGCTGCAGAATGAAAGTTTCATTCTGGAAGTGTTACATAAATCATCGCTGAGCTTAAAGCACCTCCGTCCTACGACACGTCTGCGTGACATAATTACGTGCAGTGTTTGCGTTCCACGATGTAACCAATGCAAACAGCTGCCAGTAGTACAACAAAAAGCTGTTTATTGATCTCATGTCTCAAGGACATATGAATTGGTCACATCCTTAAACACGAACACTGCAAATACTATTGAAGCCAAATGCAACACTTGTAATCAACGTCTCTCAAACGCTGAAATGTTTGTAAGCCTGTTGGACCAAACTGCTATGGTCATCAGTCCCTAGACTTACAAACTACTTAAACTAACTTACACTAGGGACAACACACACACACCCATGCGCAAGGGAGGACTAGAACCTCCGGCAGGAGCGACCTCGTAATGCATAGCATGATGCCTTACACCATGCGGCTATTTCCGCTCGGCGAACGCCTCTCCTTGTACAGGAGCGACACCATGGAATGTACGGGTAGTAGGCAATGTGTTGTATAGGGAAGAATCGGTCGACGCGGAAGCCGTACATGGATGACGTGATTGTTAAGGCAACCGCGCGTGATAAGCGAGAAATCCAGGCTCGTATGCTGGCCCAACACAAATTTCCAAGAGTTGAAAACAAATTTTGCAGCTGATGCTGATCTATAATCGTATTTAGGAATACATCTCTTGAATTCTTGCATTCTTATGATAGGCGACGATTAGCAACAGTTCTGAAGAGTTTTAGTAGTTCCGTGAAAATGTGCAATTTTGAAGAAACTAAACCGACAGAAGCTTGAACTGAAAGTGGCTTATGGCGTTTCTAGCCGGAGAAGCTATCTGGGGTGGTCGTTCACCTAGCATAAATAATTTTATTTGGGGCTACCTGGGCGACTTTCGCTTCGGTGATGATTAGTGTAGCGCATTCACCCAGTCTCGAGCAGAGAAAATCCCCAACCCGTCCGGGAATTGAGCATGTGGGCAACGCTAACGTAAGCTCCTGACTTTCCCCCTATTTACAAAGCTTCAACTGAGGTAAGAGGCGTATTTCCCCAAACACGTATCTCTAAGGGAGGGGAAAAAAGAAGAAAAAGAAAGAGAGGGAGGGAGGGAGAATTGCGACATAGGACGCAGCTTTAGCACTCACCACAATAAAATTACGAACAAAAGAGTTAAGAAAAATCATTTCTCAGACAAGAAAATTTTCTTCCATCTCTACTATACAATATTTTTATGCCATCAGCTCCTGCCTCCCCCCCCCCCCCCCCCCACCCTTCGCCCCCCGAGACCAAAACCTTTACGAGCTGTTGATGTTTTACCTTATGTATTTTTATGTATTGAATAAGTGCTATGTTGCACGTACTATTTGATCTCAGTTTTTTAAAATAATTTGACCAACTTGTAATATTTGATATGACCAGATGATTCTGACATAGCCCACTGAAACTGGTCGTCAGAAAATAAGTATTTTGCATTGTTCTTTCTTTGTTTATATTAATTGTTATTTTTCTTGTTGAGTTTGATTATAACTTTTTTCTGTTTATGGGGGTGCTTTAGGTTTTTCTATTTTAGTTTCAATAATTCATTCTCGATCTTGGCTTTTCACTTTTGAATATCATTTAGCTTCCAGATAAACTATGAAGATACGAAAGAGAATAACAGAGCTGTAAGTTACTTGATAACAACGTCACATCTTAATTTATGTATTTATTACTATAAGTATCATTACTTAAAATTGAAGCACTGTAACAAATGTATCTTGCCTTGACAATGAACTAAAGCTCGAATATTGTATCAAATACAAAGTTCAAGCATTGAATCAGCCTTCATCCTTAAGCGATAAAACGATTGTATTGAAAGGGAGTTAACGCGAATGTATTATCAGTACTGTACCTCACCCTAAGATCATTCGCAACACGTTATTACCACTTTATCGGTATCTCGTGAAGACAGCTCATGACCAGACAATCGGTCAGAATCATAATTTAAGAAGTTCCGTTCATTGAAATAGCATACACTTATTTCATTATGTTCAGTTTTATATTGGGTATGGCAGAGAAACAGCATTCGAACTTATACCATACTTCGATTTGATACATAGGCTATAGTCTGCGTAGAAAATATATTGCATTTGTATGGCAATGTTGCTTTTAAATCAATATTTTACTGTAAAATTATTACTTTATTCTGTAAAATAATTTTATGAGATTGGACTGAATGATCGATTATCAAATACTACAATGTAAACAACCATATGCAGATTCATATTTGCTTCTTTCATGATCAGCTCAGTCGCTACTGTTAGTTAAGTGACATAGTATGTGGGGACACGAGCAAAAATGTTTTCTATTTTATTGTGCTGTTGTTTCTACTCTTGACACGCTAATGTTTCCAGCATTAACAATATGCAAGGTATGTTTTACAGCTTAACAATACGTGGAGTGTGTATAAGATAAATATTAACCACCATCACCTAGGAATGTATGCAACTTTTACAAACCTGGTGATTGCAGTTTAGATCTGTCAAACCGGTTATAAAGACATTTTGAAACGATGTTAGGCAATTTGGGCTTTTTTACAGTTTTAAAAACACGATATATCGCCTTCAAAGTCTGAAATAATGTTATAAATCTCTATATATTAAAGCCAATGTCTCGACTGACTGACATTGACTGACTCATCATCGCCCAGCCCAAACCACAGAAGACAGAAACTTGAAATTTGTAGAGAGTGTTTTCTTACTTTGTAGGCGTCATTTAAGAAGCGATTTTTCGATATTCCGTCCGTAAGGGGGTGAAATAGGGGATGAAACGTTTTTTGAAAATACCTTGCTATTTAGGCAATTTTGAATTTAGAACTACAAAATTTCGTATTTTAATTCAGGATTCGAATTTAAAAGGCACGTGTTTCGGCATTTTTTGAAATTCAAACAATGAGGGGGTAAAATAGGGGACGCAAAAAATTGATTTTCAAAAATATGTTGCTGTTAACTCAAATTCTAAGCTACAACTACGAAACTTCGAATATGGAATCTTGGTCAGGATTAAAAAAACATGACTATCAGTATTTTTTGGAAATTCAACAAGAGGGTAAAATAGGGGATGAAACATTCTTTTTAAAGAGACGTTGCTATTAAGACAATTTTGAAGCTAGAGTTGCAAAAATTGATATTTGTATTATTACTGTACTTCACGCACCAGTTGTCAATAATGAAATATATATGTCAACACGACATGTTTCGGGACGACATTATCCCATTATCAACTTCTGTGAAATACGAAAACGTAGAATAATAAGGGCACTATTTACAAGCAATTGTACCACAAATATTCCAATGAAACTAACCTCCTACCTACCATAAAACTTATCTGCTGCTAGGCAGCATCGTTAAACGCAATAGCTGTGTATGTACACTGTCAAAAATAAAGTATTGCGCAGTACCACAAATTTCTCAGTTGTCAGCAAGTTGTGTACTAACGGACAGCCGCTGTCATTGGTGGCCAAAGATATTCTAGTCATGATACCTAACATTTATTCATAAAAATCAGTCACTAAATTAAAGGTTTTGTAACGGAACTACGCTCTAAATTTTTCAATGGATTTAAAAGCAAGAAGTCTATATTTAATACATGCACACACATCAGTGTTTCTCAAGGAGGTGGTTGCTAAAATGTGCCCAGTAATGGTTTTTATATAGTTCTGTCTTTTCGTTGAGCATGCTGATGGAATCCTCTCTCAACCCAAAAAAGGTCTCAATTTCTTAGAGATTTGATAATAACCAACCTCTGTCCTCATAGTGCAAGACTTTCAAACTATGATTTATGGATCCCACCGAATGTCGTTCAATTTTCAGGTGTTTTGCCACTGTAGATGAGCCATTCTCCTTATTACTGTGCTCTTTAAACCGCACCTTAAAATCCTTCCCGTTTGTCCTATATACTTCATTTCACAATCATTAAACTTTATTTGGTATACCCCCGCATTCCCCGTTCAGTTCTTACCTGCATCAATTTTATGCTTCAGCCTATGTTCTAATTTATTGTCTGTTCTAAAGGCAATTGTAAGGCCTCTCTTTTTAAACAAATTTGTAGGTGTGCGAATTTTCTTCACGTAGTTGATTCATAGGTGTTATCGTCTTTTCTAATCTGTCTATCAAATCCGCGTCATAATCATTTTCTACGGCTATCTGTCTAAGAGCCTTCATTTCAGTTTCCTTGTTTTCAGGGGTCAACGGAATTGAATTTATTCTATGAAGTGCACTTTTAAAAAGGCTGTTTTCTGGCTATGTGGTTGACATGATTTTTTTATTAACGACAGCGCCTGTAAATGTGGGTTTCCTATAATAATTGTGAAACAGTTGTGTGATGGCGTCTAAACATGTGATATTTGTATTTTTGGTTAGAATTTAAAAAATATGTGTTTCCGTATTTTTGGAAATTCAACCATCAAGGGGGTTAAATTGGAGAGGGGTGTTTTTCGAAAATTTTTGGTATTAAGGCCATTTTGAAGCTCTAACCACATAAATTGGAGTATGTTTTCTTGGTCAGAATTAAAGAGATACGTGTTTCGGTATTTTCAGAAAATTAATCATTTAGGGGGTGAAATTGGGGATGAAACAGTTTTTGAAAATACATTGCTACTACGCCAATTTTGAACCCAGAATTACAAAAAAATTATATTTGCAGACTTGGAACTTAAACGACACATGTTTTGCATATTTTTCGCAATTCAACTATTAAGGGGTGCCATAGGGGGTTACAAGTGGTAAAATCGAATGTTTGTAAATCTTAAGAGACTTAACTACATGGTCATCAGTCCCTAAGGCTTACAAACTGATTAAACTAACTGAGACTAACTTTTGCTAAGGACAACACAGACGCCCATGCCCGAGGGGCGAATCGCACTCCCGATGGCGAACAGCAGCACGCACCTCAATATGCACGGCCATTCTGCCGCGGCTACAAGTAGTATCACAACATTTCATTACGATAGTACTTAAGCTATATCTATTAAAATTTATGTTAAGAGGGAGAAACACCTGGTGCCGACCAATCAGCCTACGCCTGCGAAGCGGCGGGCGTTAGGCTGGTATATAAATAGAAATGCGACATTGTAATCCCGTGTTCCTGCCTGCCGCCGGCAGCTGGACAGAGAGAAGTCTCCGCTAACGACGCCCGCGGCACTTGGAGCGGCGCGAGTTGGATGATCCTTCTCCCTGCAATTCATCTCGCGGTGGCGGCGGCGACGGGCATTGTTTCTGAGACTTCTCTGCTAACTTCTGCGAGACAATCTCCAGGCGGGCGAAACGTCCAGCCAAGAAACATGCTTCCGGTATTATTTGTCGGCAATTCGTCTGAGAACTTGGAAACTTTGTCTCGTCGTGTCGTCATGGCGAAGAGACTTTTGCAGTGTGGTCCACCGACTCACCAGCGATTCCGTACCAAGCACTGAAGCCGTCACCAGCCAGTCATAAAACGCGAATCTGTAAACGAAAACATTATTTCCCAATTTCTACAATCATGTATTTTAAGAAGAAATGTATCTTATCCACAATACTTCAAGTCATCGGATCCGTTTGTGACAACAAATCATGTATAATGTCCGTAAAGAAACTGACCTATTTTTCAAACAAATTATATGTCACGTAAAAATTTGTAAATGGTGAATAGAAACCATGGGACAAGCGTCAGAAGCGTCACATATACAGTGTGTTACAAAAAGGTACGGCCGAACTTTCACGAAACATTCCTTACACACAAAGAAAGGAAATATATTGTGTGGACATGTGTCCGGAAACGCTTAATTTACATGTTAGAGCTCATTTTAGTATTTCTCTTTAAATGTAAATTGAAATAATTCGTGCAGACAATTGTCAAAATACCCAATCGTTTCGTTAGTATGTACTGTCATGTCATCAACAGATTTTCTGTGAACGTTTGGGCAGGAATTGTTGGTGATGTCTTGATTGGGCCTCATGTTCTTCCACCTACGCTCACTGGAGCACGTTATCATGATTTCATACGGAATACTCTACCTTTGCTGCTAGAACATGTGCCTTTACAAGTACGACACAACATGTGGTTCATGCACGATGGAGCTCCTGCACATTTCAGTCGACGTGTTCGTACGCTTCTCAACAGATTCGGTGACCGATGGATTGTTATAGGCGGACCAATTCTATGGCCTCCACGCTCTCCTGACCTTTTGACTTTCATTTATAGGGGCATTTGAAAGGTCTTGTTTACGCAACCCCGGTACCAAATGTAGAGACTCTTCGTGCTCGTATTGTGGGCGGCTATGAGACAAATCGCCATTCTCTAGGGCTGCATCAGCGCATCATGTATTCCATGCGACGAACGGTGCATGCATGTATCCTCGCTAACGGAGGACATTTTGAACATTTCCTGTAACACAGTGTTTGAAGTCACGCTGGTACGTTCTGTTACTGTGTGTTTCCATTCCATGATAATTGTGATTTGAAGAGAGGTAATAAATTGAGCTGTAACATGGAAATTAAGCGTTTCCGGACACATGTCCACGCTCTCCTCTCTACCCCACATCACATACAGTTCTGTTCCGTCATCCCCTCCCCCCTGCTCACCACCCAAAATTTCAGTATTACTGTTGGTGTCCGGACACTTGCCACGCCGGACATTTGCCGCGCATTTGCCTGCTCCAAAGGGTCTGGTGCCCCTGACTCCTCCTCCTCCTCCCTCCACCCTTACCACCCGGCACCGGAAGTCCGTGAACAGTGTCCAGACATCAGCATCCTGGTCGCTACCGCAGTTTGTAGTGTGACAATCAGTATGGGAGTCAACGACCGAAGGCAGGCCTTTTGCCCATTAAAATGGTTACGCGTATAACAAACAGAGGGAATCGAAGGAAGGTGTCGTTACGTGGATGTGTTTTCGCCGGAAATAGGATAATTGCAAGGGAAAGCTGCTTTTGAAGAACGGAGAAGTATAGAACGTATCAGAAAATCTGTGAAGAACACCTGATGATGCGACCTTTATTAGTTGTAAAAATAAATACGAAGTGCAGTCTCCGTGTTTTTATTGCTATAACTAAGCATGCATGTATGTCTGAAGGAACGGACACTGCTGCTATTACAGCTGCTAATGAAAATACAATAAATGTATTCGCAATTGCGAATATTAATCACCATCAGCTGTATTGTGTAATGGTGACATATGAAAATTTGTGCCGGCAAGGCTTGCGACAAATGTACCAATAAGTCTCACCCTGTGCGGGAATTACATCATAGAATGTACGAGCACTCATGGGCAGTAGACAATGTGTGGCATATGAAGGTTTGGGTCGTTCCGGGAAGCGTGCGCGGGTAGCGTAATGGAAACGCGACCGCTCGCGATAACCGGGAAATCCGGGTTCGAGTCTCGGCACTGCATAAATTTTCATGTCACCATTACACCATACAGCTGATGCTGATTAATATTCGCAATTGCGAATACATTTCTTGGAAAAATAAATAGCGTATCAGGCCCCAGTATTCCTAAACAGCATAATGATGAAACGAGCTGATCCCAGTTCAATTCACTAGCGTCTAATCAATAAGCAGTAAAATTTGACTCAACGAAGCAAAAACATTGAACATCAATCAAATTATTCCCTTGCAACCAGAACTTACAGTTACATATATACAGTTTTTCAGTTTGCAATTTCCTTTTTGGATAAGAGCACCTATAGTTGACACGTTAAGAGATTTTTTTTACCTTCTAATATTATGACCATACTATTAAATAATTATCAGTTCTAAAATTATTTCCTGAAACTTCAGAGTCGCAACAAGCACCCAAAAATATTATGTTTAGTAAACTGTTAAGGTACGCTTTAGGTTTTAAAAAATCAAAACCTATGATTTGCACCTAAAACAGGCACCCTAAAACAGTCCGCCTGTAAGATCGACAATTTCGGCAACTGTAGTGTTGAAATCAATGTTAAAATGTTTCCCGTATCTCCAAAATAAGACAAGGATAGAAATAACTTTACAGTAGAAGTAGATCTCATTAAGTACATTTAGATATAGTCCTCAGGAATTAAAATATCTTACCACATTGTTGATTATCATTAAACAGGCCAGTAAGAGCTATTGAAACCAGACAAGGAGCTTACTATTCAAAAATAATTGTTATAAATAATATCATATTAGACGTACTTTTCTTATACATCAGAACCTTTTTGAAAACATATTTCATCATTTCGACTGTCAGTATCAGAGTTCAGATTTCTCTGCAGCATCACTTATTTGATAGGGTGGTTTACTTTGCAGCACCAAGAATATCTACTTCTATGTTGTATTTCGAGCAGTTCTCATTTCGAATTGTGGAATATTTACTTCGTCTTCTTTTGGTGAAAGAATTTCAAGAAAGTGCATTCAGTAACTCCGCTTCAGTGGCGGCACAGTCATCGGTAACGTTACCGTCGCTGTCGCATAGTAAAGGCACTGGCTGAGTCCTTACACTGGTGTACAAAACATTAGACTAGAATCTCCCTGGAATTTCCGACACATTTCTAGAAAGTGTTTCGTTGTGATAACTATAAAATGAATCTCGCGTTGAAGTCCGTGCTAAATTTCGAGCTTCAGTAAAACTTTGCCAATCTTGGGGAATTTTCGTTCGTCTAAATTTCCAGCAAAAGCTTTCTGTCCTGTTTTGTGTACCTCATTAATTTATTTAGTATGTATCCCTCGAGTACTGTTGATACTATATCTTTGACTGTAAGCAACATATGGTCTTCACTTACACAGTAGTTAAGAGGAAATGGAGATTATGAGATTGTCTCCTAGGAAGATGTCAACCGATTTTTTTTTTTTTTAGTACATACATTTAAAGTTTAATTTTGGTAAATATCCCTGTTACGGAATTGAGCATCGCTACAACTTTGTGTTCACTAAACCCTGTATCCGTCGTTATGCTCAGAAATATTTGTGACTAAGAGCTCAAGTGTGTTTTCAAAACGATTTACAATTTGAATGGGCTCGTGAAGTAATTGTTCAAATTAATTTAAAAAAGGGTGAGCAGGGGTGGGAAGTGGTACCAGGAAACAGGGGCCACAGCGAGAATATAGTTCCTGACAGCTTCACAATTGGCACAACCAACAGATTTGCCTTGCTACCACAGTTAAGTGAGGAGGAGGCTCCTTTAGAAGTAGGTGTAGTTAAGAAACAACAGACTTTCACTAGAAAACCAACGGTTTCAAAAAAACGTAGAAAGTAGGAGGAAAGTTCTGTTGTTAGGAAGTAGCCATGGAAGAGGTCTGGACCAGATTTTGCAGGAAAAATTATGTGACAGGCACCAGGTCACAAACTTTTTCAAGCCCAGTGCGGGTCTTAGCTAGGTGGTAGAGGATATACGTTCCTTGAGCAAAGATTTCACAAAACAGGTTCATGTTGTGATACTGGGTGGGGCGGGAAGCAGCATTGATAGGGATGAGGGCTACAGTATTGCAGTATTGAGTGTGACCTGGTTAAATAGCTTCTGCAACGACTCAGACAAATGTTGGACTGTTGCCTGCTTTCGTGCGGTTTGATTGACCCTAATTGAACCGCTTTGTCAGGAGGGTCAATATGGAGATTGATCAACTGCTTAGGGCGTTTACTCTGTCAGACTTAGGTTTGTTTCCTGTTGATACCAGGTGGGATTTCACTAGGCGTGGCCTGCATCTCAAATACGAAAGGGAAGGGGAAACTGGCTGTGATGATAGCAAAATCCTTAAGGGGTGACACTGAAAAGTACTTCTTTCTTAGGGTCAGTGTCCAGTGAGAAGCTCAGGCAGGCAGGTACTAAAAATGTTGACAAATCAAATGTTTCTCACAAAAGTAAGTAAAAAAAATAAGGTTAGCATTTTTCAACAGATTATTGGGGGACTATAGAATAGAATAGATGAGCTTTTGGTTTGTTTAGACGATATAAAAACTGATAATGTAATAGATATACTATGTCTGTCTGAGCATCACACTGTCACTGTTATGGAAAATGTGAATGTCAGGGGCTTTAAGTTAGCTTCAAATGTAAGTAGAGATAATAAGGTAAGAGAAGGAGTTGCCATATATGTCTAAAGCCGAAGTCTAAAAAATTTAGAAACAAAAACGTTTTGTGTAGAGCAACATATTAAAGCATCTGCCTGCCAGTTTAAACTCAATGATGATTATCTTATAACTGTAATAATATATAGGTCCCCTTCAGGAAACTTCCAGTTATTTCTGGAAAACTTGCTATCTGTCAGATATGGGGAAGCAAATTATTATTTATGGTCATTTCAATGTTGATTCACTGAAAGAGTGTAATAGGAAGAAAGACCTGGAACTCTTACTTGGCTCCAGCAAACTGACATCCATTATTGATTCTCCTACTCGGGTAGTAAAGGACAGCAGTACATCCTGTTGAGAATGATCCTCATAATGCACCGCTAGTAACAGTATATGACATAGCTCCGTTCAATAATTCGAAACAGTCCTCCGGAATTGTGCGCTCGATTAATGACTTAACAACTAGAAAATTCAAAGTAAGTCTACAGCAGTTACACTGGGACGAGGTTTGTAAGGAACATGATATTAATTTAAAATATAACTTATTTCATGATACATTTGTAAGGGTATTTGAAAACTTTTCTCAAGAACATTCATAGAATATATGACATCAACTGCGATTGGGCAAAGCTGAAAATGTGTACCCAGCCGGGACTCGAACCCGGGTCTCAAGAAATTAGTTAAATATTATTCTAAGGAACCACGCAAAAACCTTGGCTTACTAAAGGAATAAAAACATCACGGGGCAAGTGTCCTCCTTCTTTGGATTACTACCAGAATACTCCATTTTTACTAGTTGCAAAATTTTGGAAGAGTAATCGAATTTCTGAATATTTCAGGGAAACGTCATCACTACGTAAATAATATAAAAAAGTCAAACATTTTGATAGAATTACTGAAACATCAACTCGAAACACTCCGCCCTTAAGATAACAAACGAATTACGAAAAATTAGACTTTCGAATAATATTGTAGTAGCTACTCTGACATGGATGAGTTGTAGAGTGCCAGGAACCTATTCCCTATGATGTTTTAAGTTATATTTAATTGTACGGATCAAAAATAAGAACTTCGATACGGTCCCTCCACAACTACACTACTGGTCATTAAAATTACTACACCAAGAAGAAATTCAGACGATTAACGGGTATACATTGGACAAATATATTATACTAGAACTGACATGTCATTAAATTTTCACTCAATTTGGGTGCGTAGATCCTAAGAAATCAGTGCCCAGAACAACAACCTCTGGCCGTAATAACGGTCTTGATACGCCTGGGCATTGAGTCAAACAGAGCTTGATGGCGTGTACAGGTACAGATGCCCATGCAGCTTCAACACGATACCATAGTTCATCAAGAGTAGTGACTGGCGTATTGTGACGAACCAGTTGCTCGGCCATCATTGACCTGACGTTTTCAGTTGGTATCTGGAGAATGTGCTGGCCAGGGCAGCAGTCGAACATTTTCCGTATGCAGAAAGGCCGTACGGACCTACAATACGCAGTCGTGCATTATCCTGCTGAAATGTAGGGTTTCGCAGGGATCGAATGAAGGGTAGAGCCACAAGTCGTAACACATCTGAAATGTAACGGTCACTGTTTAAAGTGTCGTCGATACGAACAAGATGCGACCGAGACGTGTAATCTATAGGCCGTACTTAAGTTTTTAAATCAATTTTACAGAATTGTTACTAATAATCAACTTTTAAGTGAGTGCAGTGAACGCAATATTTCTATAGCCACAGAAGGCAAAGCTAGGAAGAGATCTCGACAGCCTGAAAAGTTGAAACGACAACATGGAAAAAAATAAGTGTAAGACCCTCTTGTAAATTCCACAGTTCTATTTTCGTGTGTGTTGCGCAAAATTATCAATTGTCTGACAGAATTTCGATGTCAGAAATAATGTAACGGTGCGCAGAAAAGAATCTGACGACAGAGTTAAGTGGCCTTATGCTAAGAATTTTAGAGATGCAATGTGATGAAATGAAGTAATGTTACTCTCTGAGAAATGGACAAATTTTTAATCATTACTGATTGAGTCTGCTATTCTGGTGATAGAAACTGAGGTTACGGGTTGCATTGTTGGCTAGAGGGACATAAGGGCCGGTGTGAGCGATTCCACTGTACACACTACGTAACATTAAAATAAATATTAAAATAAAATACTGGAAACAAAAAAGGAAACGTGATTACAAACTGTTTCACTTAAGTCGCTTGGGGAAAGACCGAGAAATTTTTCGTGGTAACGCTAATTGCCATTCCACATAATGACGCGATGATGATGTCGATAATGACATTGGTGACTGTGAAGTCGAGTCTGGTAATAAGCTAGCTCTACAGATTTCGATAGTTTCGTACATTGAGATGAAGAGATTATTGCTGATGTGTGCCAACAACGCAGGGATGATGAAGAAGGTAAGTAAGAGTGATGAAGATGACGACATTAATCTTGAAACACCTGAACTGAGTGAAGTGTGGAGGCGTTAAATTTGTGCAAAAATTTGTAGGAAAAAATATCTGAAGTAATTAATAAATTCGCAATAATGAGGTGTATTAATTTAACGCATGGAAGGCGAAACAAGGCAAATATTTTAATCACTGTAAAGCACGATCAGGTTCAAAATACCATCTTGTTAAAGCAGTGCGAAGTGCTACGGGCGAGCGCCAACATTTGCGCCTGTGGAAAAACAGCGTAACTCTCGGCCAGTCACGCACTTACAGACTGAAAATTATTTGTCTGTCATAGCGGTAATGAAAGGGGATGCGTAGAACAGCTGAAAAACTGAGCCACCTTCTTACGTGATGCTGAAATACTGCAAATGTTTTTACTTGATGCCACTTGAGTGACTTGTGTGTCGATGATGATAAAGACAACACACAACAGTCGGTTCCCTGCTGGAAATCGAATCCAAGCCCCTGCGTGGTAGTCAGCGGTGCTGTCGGTTGAGCTCATAAATAATGATATCTATATCTGACTTCTGAGTAACTCTGAGTTACAAGAAATCTTTTCCCCTTGACATACGTTTTTTTCAATTTATAAAATAGAAATAAAAACTCACAGAACATAACTCAGATGCAAATTTTACGTGCATAACAAACTAAACAATTGTTAATATTTTTGTTTGCCGGCCGCGGTGGCCGAGGGGACTGAGGCGCACCAGTCACAGTCTACACGGTCACTACGGTCGGGGGTTCGAATCCCCCCTCGGGCATGGATATTTGTGCCATCCTTAGAATTAGCTAGTTCATAAGTAGTTTTTAAGTTTAGGGACTGATGACCCCGTAGTTAAGTCCCATACGATCTACATACATTTGAACATTTGAATATTTTTGTTGACAATAAGTTTTTGAGAAGCTAGGCAACGGACATAAAAAGTGCCCGTCCCTAAGAGAAATCCTGGATCCGCGCCTGAATGTACAGTTAATCTATGTTTTTCGAATTGGATTGTTTGTAATGGTTTCTCTTACCTTACGTTGTTCAAGAATATTATCTCACAAAATGATCGTAAGAAAACAAAGTACTCTCTGTAATGTAACTTTAATCAAACTTAACCAAATAACGTAATCACTTTCGCAGCAGGAGAGATAAATGTCAAATCCATCTGACATCACAGGAAGCTGACAGGTGGACTGTATGCGAATGATGGCCTGTGCAAGCGGCTCGGATGTCCGGCACGTCTGCCGTGGCGCAGATGGTCAGCTGTCACTGGAGAACACAGTAGTCAAATGCGCCAACAGCTGCAGCACGCCGGTGAGGCAAGTCTGAGGCAACTCCTCCCTGACGTTAAGCTACGTTAACCTCGTATAGGTGCGCGAACTGCTTGCAGCGTGGTGCGGCACACGCCTGCGTCTTCCGCTGTCTGCTGCAGACCGCAGGTCGCTGCGAGAAAAGTTCTAGCTGCGGGACGGGGCGCATCAGAACGTAAAAAATGAAAGTCACGTTTCTTATGATTTGGCAACTGAATATGATAGAATGATACGAAAACTACCTTCCGACACCTCTTTTATAATTAAATTTTTTTCCCACTGGAAAAAAAAAAAAAGAACATTTAAGATTTTGAGGAAACTTGTTTTCTCGCGTTACTCTATATTTATCACGCTACATCTCCTAAACTATGTTTCGCACACCAAAATAATTTCATAATTGTCTTCAGTAGTATATGTTTATGATGCCTGAAAATTTTGTGGCCAATAGAATTAGTAATAGTGAAGTAAGAAAATAAAATCTCACGTCTGACGCAGAACTTGTACCAAATCATCATTCGAAATGTAGTAGGCGACAAAATTTTTCCCTTTACATTTTTTTGTAGGAGTGTAAGCGAGAAAACGTTTTGGACAGGTTTGAATTTAATTTTTCAGTTTGTTGGGAGGCGTTGGGTGCTACCGTTTGTCCTAGACGAGAGACGCATTGAGTGGTTTACTGGCGCCGCTCGAGTTCAGCCCTGCGAGGCACAGTTTGCTAGGCGTGGATCAATGTGGCGTGGCAGTAGTAGCGAGGACAGCCAAGGACCAACATGTAACGCAGTGTTCGCTGTAAAAAGCTTTTCGTTTTGGCACTACGAAAGTACGTCGAAGCTACGGAAGAGGAGAAAGACTGCTTATTATTGGAGAGAGTTCTCAGGAAGCGCACAGCAGTGAGACAAATGTTTTTACGTCGTGAAGATGAAAGAGCGTACAACATCTTAATAAAAAAAATGCTCGACGATGTGGACAAATTTAAAGAACATTTTAGATTCACCCCTAATCAATTTCAGTATCTTCTGTCATTAGTTGAAGACAAACTGTAAACCGATTCCTGAAAGCGAGTGGCGAGACCAATCACGCCAGCAAAAAAACTTGTAGCTATCTTAACATTAGTTTCTCAGTAATAATTAGCGTTAATGTGAATTGGTACACAACGTGACATGCTATCTCTTTTCACATTATGTACTACAGTACTTTACCATTATTCGAGTAGACCAGTTGATCAATTTCTTGTATGCATAATGAAAGCGTTGCATTATGTCTACTGCTGTGCTATTCTTCCAATTGAATAAATGCTGATTTGACGTACGTGTGTTACATATGATGAAAGTATTGGCCCTATTGGATCGTTCTGGATTGTTTTCTTCCCGCACTAAATAAAATGCATAACCACGTAGTTTTTACTATTTCGTAAGATGGGGAATGGGGCTGAGAACAGCACAAAAATATTGATTAATTAGTTTGAATTAGATATAATTTATTGCATCAGAAAGAAAAATAATAATTGTTGTTGTTGTGGTCTTCAGTCCGGAGACTGGTTTGATGCAGCTCTCCACAATACCCTATCCTGTGCAAGCCTCTCCATCTCCACATAAGAACGACAACCTACATCTGTCTGAATCTGCTTACTGTATCCATCTCTTGGTCTTCCTCAGCGATTTTTACCCCACACACTTCCCTCCAATGCTAAATTCACAATTCCTTGATGTCTAAGAATGTGTCCTACCAATCTATCCCTTCTTTTAGTCAAGGTATGCCAGAAATTCCTTTTCTCCCCAATTCTGTTCAGTACCTCCTCATTAGTTACGCGAGCCACCCACCTAATCTTCAGCATTCTTCTGTAGCACTATATTTCAAAAGCCTCAATCCTCTTCCTGTCCGCACTGTTTATCGTCCATGTCTCACTCCCATGCAAGGCAACACTCCATACAAATGCCTTCAGAAAGGACTTCCTTAGGTTTAAATCAATATTCGATGTTAACAAATTTCTCTTTTTCAAGAACACTTTTCTACCCATTGCCATTCTGCATTTTATATCCTCTGTACTGTGGCCTTCATTTGTTATTTTACTGCCCAAGTAACAAAACTCATCTACCTCCTTTATTGCTTCGTTTCCCAATCTAATTCCTTCAGCAACACCTGACTTTCTTACACTGCACTCCATTACTCTAGTTTTGCTCTTGTTAATGTTCATCTTATATGCACCTTTCAGCACACTGTCCATTCCGTTCAATTGCTCTTCCAGGTCCTTTGCTGTCTCTGACAGAATTACTATGTTGTCGGCAAAACGCAATGTTTTTAATTCTTCACCCTGAATTTTAATTCCATCTCCAAATTTCGCCTTGTTTTCCTTTATAGCTTGCTGAATGTACAAATTGAACAACAATGGAGAAAGACTACAACCCTGTCTTACTCCCTTCCCAACCACTGCATCCCTTTCATGCCCTTCAACTCTGACAACCGCTGTCTGGTTTTTGTACAAGTTGTAAATAACCTTACGTTCCCTATATTTTACTCCTGCTTGCTTCAGAACTTGAAAGAGTTTATTCCAATCAACATTGTCAAAAGCCTTCTCCAAATCTACAAAAGCTAGAAATGTAGGTTTGCCTTTTCTTAATCTATCTTCTAGGATAAGCCGTAAAGTGAGTATTGCCTCCCGTGTTCCAACATTTCTCCTGAACCCAAACTGATCTTCCCCGAGGTCGGCTTCTACCAGCTCTTCCATCCTTCTGTATATAATTCGCGTTACTATTTTGCAGCCATGACTTATTAAACTGATGGTTCTGTAGTTTTCACACCTGTCTGCACCTGCTTTCTTAGGGATGGGTATTATAACATTTTTCTTTAAGTCTGAGTGTACTTCACCTGAATAATTATACAAAGCATAAAAGTTAGGGCAAGTTTTACTTATTGTAGTAACTGATGTGTGCAGATGGTGACTTCATCTACCCCCTCTCCTCCAGACAGCGACCGCAGCTGACGCCAGTGGCAGTTCTGAGCTCTTCCCACGCTCCTCCACCCAAGCAAGTCGCTGGGGCTTGCGGGACAGAACAGAGTGCTCTGCTCTGGGAGCACGCAAGCGTTTCCCGCAGGTAGAGCCCGCAGCGGCGTGCGGTGTCCCGCAGCCTTGGAAAACGGCCTCGTATGTTTGCATTGGGCGAGTGGGGAGCGCCGACCCGCACGCTTTTCACGCATTACGTTGGGGGTTACTCCCGCAGCTACGAAAACCGCCCTTCAGCGGTAAGCCGCGCCGGTTGGCACACAACTTCACATGACATACGCAGTGACAGTAACTGCTAGCACCAGTTTCATGAACTGTTACAATAAACGGCTTGTCATAAATATCTGTTTTTAACATTTGTCTGTTAGTTAAACAATATTCTAACATTCCGCATTAGTGGACATTGATCGTCGCCAGACGATTCGTGAGATCGCCCACGAAACCGGATTAGCGCATACGACTGTGCTTCGCACCGTGAAGGAACGAACGCCGGCATGCAATGGGACTGAAAAGTACTGTATCACACACCATACTCCCCGGACGTAAGCCCTTGTGACTTTGATTTCATTCCGAAAATGAAGAAAACACTTCTTAGCATTCGCTTCAGAACTGTTCCAGAGATTCGACAGGCAGTAGACCGCACCATTGGCACCATCAACAGAACAGGCTCTGCTAATGGTATACTACGCCTTCCACGTCGTTGGAGACGTCTTCTGCACAACGCTGGTGACTACCTTGAAGGACATAAGAGGTACCGTCAAAAGCTACAATGATTCAACATCGCCAGTCTCAAAGAATTGACGAGGCGTTTATTTTAACAGACGCTCCAATCGAAACAGCGTCTAGTATCGTGTATTAAATCTATATTATCGAGTTTTATCGTTTGTTTTCATTGTTGTTCTCCAGTTTTTGATTGAACAAGTGAATATCGCTATGTAAATAGCGGTTTTTCAGTATATCCAAAGTTGTTGTGATTCGTAAGTTTGTTGAAACCGAGCAATAATAGCGCTAAGAAAATGGAACGTACCGATGAAATAAAGAAGAGAGGTTCAAAATTTTCTGGTGATGAGAAAAGTTTATTTGTGAACCTTCTTTCGAAAATGACGTAATTCCTTGCGGGAATTTCACATATAGGCCTAGGGGTCTCAGCGGTGCAATTGCATCTGAAACCTTCTTGATATTTCGGCTGATGGTTGATTTCGAAACCCCATTTAAGTCTGCTATTACCATTTGAAGAGATCCAGTACCATAGGATCGAAGAGTTAAAAGCAGCTGTTTTATTGGGGTTAAAGGGCTGTTTCTGTTTGTTGGTAGCTCTAGTCTTATTTTCATTTTATACCAGACGTTTTAATACTGCTTTCTTGGACAACCTTAACCTTAAGCTTAAATGACTTTTATATCAATCATTGTGTAGAAATGATCACTGCACTTAGAAAGTACACGTTCGGGCCCTAGATTTTCTAGCAAATCTATGAACAATATTTCCACATAAAAATTATCTCCCATCTTCACAGCCAGAAGACGTGAAGAGCAATAAAATATCTATGTTACCTTTACAAAAACTCGTGACTATTCCAACTACAGTAAACCTATCTTTCATAAACGACTCGTCAAATGGTTTGACGACGCAAAATCAGCGCGTCAGTTTTGACGGCGAATTTAACAATCGTTGCAGTAAACAGACGTTAAACGATCGTCAAAGTCATAAACGACGCTTGGTGAAATCGGGCACTAGCGTGGCAATAGGCTGCGTTCACACTGCCGGCAGGGCCGAGCCGAGATGAAAAAGAGGGGGAAAAACAACTTCTTCGAATTTTGACGGTTTGTAAGAGCACGCCACATCGTTTTATCAACTTATTTTTTCCTTACAAGCTTTGCCTTGCCTACGAAAAAATAAAAAGTCTACTTTTCATTCCGCATGAGTTTTTAGCTTCGTAACACTCCTCACTTGATTTTGATGAAAGTATGCGGTTAAAAAATCTGATTTTTGTACATATGGTAGTAAAACATCTTAGCTTTCGAATAAAACATTCACTTCTTCTAAATTAGTAACAGTCGTTTTCAAATGATGCTATTTGTCAAGGTGCGTGCGCTTGATTTACAAATCGTGTATTGAAAAAGTTCGATACGAGCAGCTTACTGTTCTATGCATTTTAGACCATACATCATAGCGAGTGAAATGAAGTTAAAAGTATAGAAAAGTTTTTGAAATAGTAGTCGCGCCAATATCTACCTACTTTCACAAGAAATTGCGAGTTATCTGAGCGGCGTCATGCCGCGATCGCAAGCCTACGAACTCGGCGGCTGTTGAGCGTAGTAGCGTGAAGCACTGCAGTGCCGAAAAATTTGAATTGCTGGTGGCCACGTGTGTAGGTCCCTCGTGATGGGTTAATTATCCATAACCAGGAAACAAGTATGAAGTAATTTTTCTTTAGTGGCAACCGATTACAATGGACAACTATCTGCTACGGTTTTACTTCAGGTTATACTTGACTTCATGAAAGGCATACAACTGGATGTTTTCCTCACACAAGTCAATTAATGGAATATAAAATTCTTATTTGGAAATAGAAGAGAGGAAAAAATTAATGTAAAGTGCGACTTTACTGTTGATGGACTAAAATAAAATATTCTGACATAACACTTTATGGCTTTCTAGTTGGAGATGATAAAAGAAGAAGCTCAAAAATACAAATATATTTATGGATGCATCTACTCATAATACAAAATATACTCTTCTTTTCGGTTTTGTAGCTCTCGAAAAATATTGTATCACAAGGTGAAAATAGTTGTATACTGCGTGTCCCAGATTAAAGCGGTACTATCACGTCTGAGATTAAATTAAGAATGAATTAACACGGAACAGTAACATTAAAACATGTAGTTACCACCTTATAAGAAATGCTGCAAGTGGTCGCTACGGACTTACGTGAGGTGAACCAGTTTTATATGCGTCATGCTGTACTATATTTCAGCGCACTTCCACGTTCAACGAACTCTACACAGCTATGGGGTAGGTTTTTTTTTTTTTTTTTTTTTTTTTTTTTTTTTTTTTTTTTTTTTTTTTTTTTAAGGAACCTGTCTGACGGGAACTAGGTTTTTAATATTTTACTGAAGCATCTGATGACAATTTTCTGGATTATAGTAGTTTCATTTCGAGTTTTATACTTCAACTGGAAGAAAAATACGTTGATTTAGTTTAGCCACAGACAGTGCAGGCAGTGTCCCTTTTTTAAAATTTAATTTTTCTTCTTGGTGGGCTTGTCCACAGCAACAAGGAATCCTCACTCACTGTCAGCAGAAGATCGAAAAAAAAAAAAAAAAAAAAAAAAAAAAAAAAACACGGGGTTGACCAAAACTTGTTCATTGCCGTCTACTTCGAGCCAGTTAACAGGTAATTGCCTTTGTTATTTTAATATTATTGTTCTCACACTGTAGTGAGTCATCGGATATTTATCACATTAAGAAACGGGTGGTAATGGACTCATCTCATGAATTTCGAATGACATTTAGGAGAGTTTTTCCTTATGAGAATAGGTAAAAAATCAAGTCAGAATTTTTAAACTCATTTTTCAGAATTAATAGTAATACAAGAAAAAATAAACAGAACATTTATTCACAAGTGTTATTTTAAAAGAAAAAGGTATCATGCAGAGAAACTTGAGAACAGGCTGGAGACGTGAGATACTTGTGCTGCAGAAGCAACGCCGAAGCCCAATCGGCTCGCGTCGGAAATATTAAACATTCGGAATGTCGTCGGCTCGGCGTGAGCCGGCTGAAGCGGAGTCGTCTCGGCCCGGCCAGCAGTGTGAACAGCGCCATTGAAAACAATAGGTTCGTTCGAAGAGTTGCCAGAAAGCTACTTGGGGAGCCAGCAAACAGGCGCTACTACGCATGCGCGGCAATGGTGACGTCATGTGTCCGTGCTTGGTGTTTGGACTCTTCGAACACCTATCGCTTTTTATTTAGCCTTTTTGCCACCATCGCTAGTGTAGCATGAAAAGACAGCAGAAAGAACAACAACGGCGAGAATGTTATTTACATCACATTTGATTTGTTTATTCACCACTTATCTTTTACAAAATTATACGAAATATGTTTAGCAAGATACTTGAATGGAAGATACACTTACAGAAAAATATATACAATATGGCACAGTATAGGCCGCCTACTTACAAAGGAAAGTTGTTGGTACTTTTTCTCGGATTATATTTTCTTTAAATATTTTCGCCATATAATGACTTTTTCTAAGGAGAAACATTTTGATAACTTATTGTATAATACTGTCCTGAGTTCTCATTTTGTGTTTTCTTGTCAGGTCCAGGTGCTTCACAATTCGTGTATTATGGTTATTATAGAGCTGTTTCTCCCACACAGGAACCACTCGTGTTACGCACGTAGGACATGTTGTGGTGTAGAAACTCTACTTGGCTATTAATAGAGTTTTGCAAGAACCACAGAGAGCGATTTAAACGGAAACAGCAATTGCTGGGCGATAGGGTGGCTTATTTGAAAGAAAATTGTGGAAAAGCATTCACTGCAGTGTAATGCGAGAACAAATGTAGATGACTGTTAAGGGCATACAAAACATTAATAATAATAATAAGTCCTATCTTTGAGAGAACAACGTTCAATTTATACTGTCTCGCCGCGATAAACGCTCAACGAGGTCAACAAATGCCTCAGACCGGGATAAGCACTGTCACCCAAAATATAAAAATCTTGGCACTTTTCTTCAGTGGTTTCCAAAGTTTACTCGTTCTGAATGCTCTGATCTTGTGGACCGAACGAGAAGAAGTCTCTAATGCGTCTCTCGCGGAAACCGACTGCAAGTGAACGGGGAAAAAATTCTGTATCTTCATTGGGCTTATTTATTATGCCATGGGTCCCACCTATTGCACCTGTCATTCCTTTATTGCGCAAATGGGACTCGATGTCATCTCTTTCCTCTGTATAACGTCCACTTTTAGGCTACTAATAAATTTCGCATTTTTTTATTTTTATTTTCCAAACACAACGAGCCGAAAAACTGGCTGTTACATTACGGAAGACTGCAGCTTCAAGGCCAGCAAACCACAAAAAGAATCAGATTATGTTGTAATATGAGTATCTCCCCCATTCCCGTGTCCTGGTACTTAAAAGAAATGTCTGAGAAACGTGGCACAAAGTTGAAAAAAAAATCGCGCTCAAAAAAGGAAATAAATTCTGATTTCTGCCTTTTATTTCGGCGCAACAACATTGCGTAGAAATCGACGTCACTGGATACGAAATCTGAATCTCTTTACATTTGGAACAAATGTAATTTTGAATTCTGTCACCTTCTACAGGTGATATTATAGAATAAATAAGACTGTACAATTACAGAAGAAACACACAGTAGACATGTGTCCACATCTAAGATAACTTCCATTTTGAACAAGGGAGCGTCGTGTATCCCCACTACAAGTAAAAAGAGAGCCACGCGCATGCGCGAATCTGGCTGCCAGAAAAATTTCCTCGGGCAGCATCTGGCTACTTGGCTCTGCTTGCAAGCAACTCTTCGAACAGCTGGCACCCCACTTCAAGTAGCCAGATTCGGGGCCAAGCGCTCTTCAAACGCGAACTTTCGTATTGCGCATGCGCGGTAGTCAGAAAGCAACTCTTCGAACGAAGCCAATGTCTTTAATCTGTCGGCTCGGCTCGGCCCGGCTCGGCTCGCCTCGGCTCGACCTGGCCGGCAGTGTAAAGATGGCCTAACCTTCTAGCTGCCTGGCGCTCTCGTGGCGAGTGCCTTGTCGCCCCATTTGACTGTTCACAGCGAGCGGAGTAGGGGGCGCTGCTCAGCTCAGTTGTAGTTGGAACAGTCTCTCTTGTGGGAAACACCTGCTGACGGACGAGTGAAATGCTTGATTATCAGTCAAAACGATCTGAAGAGAGGACGCGGAGAAGCGCGGAGAAACAATGAATCGCCTGCCCCTTAATTCCAGCGTGAGCAACAGTAATGTTTCCAGGGGACCTGGACGTGAAAAGGATGCATTTTCATACCTTGCATACGGTAAGCATTAGGCCTACTCTTGATCTACAATGCGGAGAAAGTAGCGATTTTGTACCACCACTGAATGACATTAACTCAAACTGTAATAGGAAACTTATTGAAGTGTCCGTTATAGTTTATGAATTACAATATTTTGCCAAATAGATGTTTTTGTAATACACATTCGCATTCTCGACCCATTTTCTGGTGCATCGTCAGTCTAATAGCATTTAGACTGTGGCACGCTGCTGACAACATTCGTAGGAACGCATTATGCCTCTTGTTTTGTAGTTTGCAGTATGTCTGAGGAGATAGAAAAACCCGTATTACTCTTAATTACTATTTTATCTAAAAATTACCATTTAAATTACATACAAAATACATAGATCACTTCTGCAATGTACTAGACATAATACAAAGAAACCGTCCCATTCTTCAATTGTGAGAAATTTGGTGAACATATATGTACCTAATGATTTGAAAATGTAGTTTCGAGAAAATGAGAAAAGAATGTTCACAGTGGTTTTGACTCGCCCTATGCCTCTTTGGGAACATTCCAGTGGCATGAGCGTGCTGGTCAGCTGCTTATCCTCTGCAGACTTTTTAGGAGTTTTTTCCCTACTCTGGTCTCTTTAGTGGTGGCTTCCGCAGCCCTTTCAGCTTCAACTAGTCGCTGACGATCTATGGCAGTCAGAGAAGCTACCATATTATTTCCTGGTTGGATGCCTAATTTGTCCATTACTTTAGATCTGCCAATTACACCATCATTGAAACAGATAACAGCATCCATCACACCTATTTTGAGTACTGTCCATCCAACAAGCACTGTTTACGGTACTCGTTGCCACACGCAGCTGTTCAAACTCTCATTAGGGTTTTGTATACGGCCATGTAGGCATTTGCTATGTAATTTTTTATCGCTTCATTGTTTCCATGACTGTGGCAGGCATGGAATGTTTATGGTGATTCTCCTTGCCTGAAGCATCAGCGTGGCCAATGTGCAGATATTTGTTCAAAGAGCGTTTAAGATTATAATAACTACTTAAAAGTAAATAAACCTTACATTTTTGGAAACTAAAGAAATTTTTCTTTCAGGTGGAGGCAAATTTTATCCCATTTTTCAGTCATTTTCATGTCCAGGTCCCCTTAACACTGGATATTACTTTAGCACATCAGTATCATAACCCCTGGTTCTTTCGACTCCGATACGGGCATAATTTTCTTAATCTGTAACGTAGTCCCGTGACCATAGTCGTGTCACAATGCCGTGACCATAGTCGTGTCACAATGGAGAATATACCTTACTTTTGTTGTTGTGGTCTTCAGTCTGCAGACTGATTTGATGCAACTCTTCACCTTATCCTGTCCTGTGCAAGTCACTTCTTCTGAGAATAAGAACGGCAACCTACGTCCTTTTGAATCTGCTTACTCTATTCGTACTCTATTCGTCCCTCGGTCTCCATCTACGATTTTTACGCCAATGCTGAAATTGACGATTCCTTCATGTCTCAGAAAGTGTCCTACCAACCCATGCCGTTCTTAGTCAGGATATGGCAGACGTCGGAGGTTCGAGTCCCCCCTCGAGCAAGGCTATTTCTGTTGTCCTTAGGTTAGTTTTCTTTAGTTCAAGTTGTTTGTAAGCTACGGACTAATGACCACGCAATTGAGTCCGAATGATTTACAAAACATTGGAACATTGGACTTTTTTTTTTTTTTTTTTTTTTTTTTTTTTTTTTTTTTTTTTTGACATGCTAGAAACTCCTTTCCTCCACAATTCTGTTGAGCACTTCCACCTTAGTTGCATGAATTACAAATCTGATCTTCATCATTCGTCTGTAGCACCATATTTCAAAAACTACTTTCATCTTTATTCTGAACTCCTTATCGTCCTTTTTGGACTCCCACATAATGCTAAACTCCAGACAAATTCTTTCATAAGGGATTTCCTAACATTTAAATTTATATTGGATATAAAATAAATTTGCTTCTTGAGGAACGCTTTTCTCCCATAGCCAATCTGCACTTTATATTTTCTTCACTTCGGTCATCAGAAGTTATTTTGCTAACGAAATAACGTTTTTTTTCCTTTATTGATATTTTAGAGCCACCTGTTGTGGCAGGCTGGCAGCAGCTTGATTGCTGCTCTTTAGCCGATCGATTTAACAATTTGACAACTCGTTTTAATAAAGATAGTATGATGTTAAAATATCCAGAATTTAAAAACTGAAAGGAGATTAAACAGAAGATAATATAATAACCAAAGAAGTGAAAGATACATATTCAGAATTAAAACAGCCACAGTGGTTAAAATCACACATAAGTAGAGGTTTAAAATCCAAGGCAGTTAAAAACACAATGTTGGAGCACACGAGACGATGACGAAGACACTGCTTAAAACCCACAGCAACACGAATATTCTCCCTATTCGGCGGTTGCTTGATGTTTTAAAAGAGACGCAGCACGATGCACTGACACTGACACAACACTAATGGTGCACTGCTAAAAGCTGTAGGGCACAGGTACCCCACAGGGGATGGGGAAGGGAGGAGAGGCGCGGGGTGAAGGGATGGGAGGTGAGGGGATGGGGGAGATGGGGGAGGAAGGCCCAAGGATCCCAAGGCATGGGGAGGGAAGTGGGAGCCAAGCGTAGGAGGGAGTGGAAGGGGAAGGAGAGGGGGCGTACAAATACGGGGAAGGATAGGTAGATGTCGGGACGGAGGGAGTCATCTGTGAGGGGAAGGTGATGGAAGGTACCCTTGGAGAGGATGTGGGGGATGTGGAGATGGAGGGAGGGAGGGATAACAAGGTATCGGCGTGGCAGAGGCCCAGGATGCACCAAGAGACGGGATACGATCTGGTGATGGGAGTCAGGTTTGCAGGTTACGTATCTGGGGCGGAGGTGTTCAAGGATTTGAGCAGGAGTGGGAAAAGGAATAAGGTCATAAAGGATCTGCATGGGGGGAGCGGATGCGGTAAACGAGGAGGTGGGAGTGGCGTTCAAGGATTTGGTGTGACTGGTAGTGGGCAGGATGAGCGGAAACCCAAGTCGGGTGGAAGCAGCATAGGACACACGGTGGAACAGTAGGTGAAGATGGTGGAAGTGTTGGAGGCCCCATATCCGGCTGGAAAGAAGTTTTAGTTGGTTGAGGCGGGCTTTATCGCGGATTGTTTGAAGGTGGGGCTTCCAAGACAGGGAGCAATCAAGAGTATTTGAGGGTTCTGGTATGTGGGATGGTGCGGTCATGGAAGTTGAGGTTGCGGTGGCAGAAGGATAGGGTGGTGTGACATATGATGATTGCCTGGGATTTGGTGAGAAGCCACTGGTTACACAAGGTGGAGAATTCGGAGAGATGGGATTGAAGGAGGTGGGATCGGGCAAGGGAGGGACCAAGGGTAAGGAAGGCAGTATCGTCAGCATATTACAGGAGGTGGAGAAGAGGCTGGGGTTGCGGCATTTCTGCCAAGTATAAGAGGTAGATTAGGGGGAGAGGACGAAGTCCTGGGACACCCCAGCAGAGGGGTTAAATAAATGGGAGTTGGAATTATTGACATTGGGGGTGGGTAGGGTAGGGTAGGCGGCGGGAGAGAAAGGATGCAAGCAATTGGACACAGTTAACAGAAAGGGCGTAGAGTTGGAGCTTGAAAAGAAGAACAGAATGCCATATGCAGTCGTGTCGATAGAAACGAGGATAGCGGCAGGACAGGAGGATGGTAAAGAGGTGGGTAAGGCGCAGGAGTTGACACAGAAGGATGGTCAGAAACCACATTGCGAGATGGGAAGGAGCTGGTGTTGACAGAGATGCTGGTGAATGCGGCAAGACAGGATTGTTTCCAGTACCCTGCTGAACACCGAGGTGAGGCTGATGATAGGATGAAGCTTCAAGGGTGAGGATCCGGAAGGTTTTCCACAGGTCGGGGAAGTAGCCAGTATAGAGGATGACGGTGTAGAGGGAAGCAAGGGCTGTATGGAAAGAGTGTGGCCTGTCCTTAAGGTACCTTAGGACAGGTGGTCATGGCTGGGAGCTGTGTTGCTTTTGTGGGGCCAGAGGCGTTTTGGATGCACTTGGCGGAGCGGATGGAGATTTTGGGACTGGAGTTAAGCTGTTCCAACACTTCAGCCGCCATGATCACTGGACTAAGCTTAGTGATCACAGTGGTGAGCGTGGGGGAGAGTGGAGGAGGTGATGAGAGCAAAGAGGAGGAATCCGGCGGAGGAAGTCGGAAGGTAGGGGAAGAAGACAGTCCTTGTTGGGGATGAGCTGTAGGATGGGGGCGGACGGGAAGTACTTGCGTATTTCGAGGGAGACAGTGCCGTTGTCGAGGATTTGGGGGTCGGGACGGGAAAGGACGTAGGTAAACACTTGAAAGGCAGTAGCAAGGGAGTTGTGTCCACGGCGAGAGGTGGAGGAAGGAGCAAAAGCTGTGGTGGATGGGGCTTTCTTGGAGGCGCTACAGTCGGGCTCCGTACTGGACCTCTTGGTGGCAGCTTTTTTGGTGGTGGATCAAGACGTAGAAGAAGCAGGAAGTGGGAGACGCATCGACATGATGAGGATGCGACCAGGAGAAGGGACGGCCTCTGCCTGGTACTCGACCACCCTGGCCTGGCGATGATCTATTTTGGCGGCGGGGAGTGGAGGATAGCCTTGTGAGTACATGACTCGTGGTAGAGGTGGCATTGGAGGCGGGGAGTAGTATGGGCCAGTTGGTGGGCGGCGGTGGTGGAGGAAGAGGCAGTGGCTGAGAGAAGGACAGAGAGGGGATTGGGAAAGGGAGCGACTCTGCGTTGTGGAGGTGGGGGCTTGGGAGGGTGAGGTGTACATAACCACTGGTGGTGGTGAAAGTGACAGTGGGGATGGTGGCCATAGGAAGAAGGGGATGAGTTTACCGAAGTTCTCGCCGGTCTCTGAGCTGCAGCGACGACTGGCGACGACTGGCCCAGGAGTCCTGGCGTGCCAGGCGGCGATGAGCAGCGGGCTGCGCCGACGGCGAGGGCTGCGACTACGAGGAGGTGCAGGGGACCCGGAGGCGCCCCAGACGGCTGCTGCGGCGGAGACGGCGGCGACGTGGAGGCTGGCAGCGCCCAGAAGCGGCGGGGCGAGAGCCGAGGGACGGAGCTGCGGCGCAGCGGAGACCCGGGGAGCGGCGGCGGCGAACCTAGGGCAGCGCTGTCCGGCGAGGTGTGGCGACGACCTGGAAGCAGCTGGGCAGCTGAGCTGTGAGCAGCTGCTGCTGCCTGAAACCAGCCGGGAAGGATCTGGAAATAACAAAATTCAACTGATACTTTTATTGTCTCATTATCTAATCTAATTCCTTCAGTATCGCCAGACATTTTTGACACTTCATTCAGTTACCCTTGTTTTACACTTGTTAAGGTTTATCTTATACCCTCCTTTCAAGACACTGCCTATTCCGTTCAGATGCTCTACCAAGTCCTTTGCTCTTTCTGACAGAATTTCTGTGGTGTCTTAACCACCAAGGCAAGGTTGGCACCACACAACGGAAGAAGAAGTAAGAGACGGTCGCTGCCAGCGGCCCCCAATGACATCGCAAGGTGGCCGCCACGCCCTCCTGAAGTTCGCAGCGCCACCGCCAACCGACGTTAGCTAAGCAAGCTATGTGAATAAAAAGTTAGTTATGTGGTGGACGTGCCCTGGAAGAGTGAACTACAGGAAAGGTTGTCTGTGTTAGTATGTGGCCCGCTGCAGACTGTTTTAAGTTTTATTGTATGTACTCAAGTCACGGAGATCTTGTCTACTATTGAATGTTCAGTTAGACATGAACAGGACATTGTACCAAGTTTGATTTTTGTTACTGTTTTCATGATACAGCAGTGACTGTGAAAAGATAAGTCATTTTGTTTCCCCTATGGAAGAATTTCTGTGTAAAATAAAAGTGTGTTCTGTTTTGAGTACATCGTGTCTCAGCCAGCGCCCTTGCCAGCCACTTGCCACCTTCCTCAGATTGCCAGTAAGCAATCCACGCCAGAACGATAATAGGAACTGACTGACGACGAGAAAGCACGAATACATTAATTACTATGTCATCGGCACACCGCAAAGTTTTTATTTCTTCTCTCTGAATAATTCCCTCTCCAAATACTCTCACAGCTTGCTACAACCCTGTTTTACTTCCTCCCCAATCTCTGCGTCCCTCTCATGCCCTTCGACTGTATTTACAGTCGAAAGGAATACTTACATGACATTAAAAGTAGTTTGAAAAACAAAATTACGGATGGCAGTCTTCAAATTAAGTTCTAATGTTTTGCGGGGGACCCGTAGAAGTGCGAGGCCCTATGCGAATGCACCGTTGGGCCGATATTACACTATCAAATTTTCTTTAACAAAGACACTGTAATTTGACACTGTAATATGGAACTTTTGTCGAAGTTGCCTTTCGTCAAAAATTCTTTGATAACTCTAGCAGATCACCGTAGATTTGATCAAAGAAAGCGTTCGTCTTATGCTAACTGCAGACGCGCTGAGAAATGTGACCGCTTGAAGCGCTAGCATCGCAGTAGCAGTTCTTGACGTACTGTTTGAAAATATGAGCGCAAAATTCGTATGGCGCGTCGTCACAACAAGAGAATATCTGCACTTGTATGGGGATGCTTATAAAAACAGGCTTCGTCGAGTCGAAAGCTAGAAAATAATTGCGGAGTTCATTAGCGACCAAGTGAGGACTGGATGCACGGTAGAAGACGTAAAAAAGAAAATTAATGGCCTCCACACCAGTCCTGTTGTGGAGAAAGCAAAAGTATATAAAGGCACTGTTTAATTCCCTACATATATTTGTTCAGACAAATAATATTTACACGAAATATACTTGCACAAAATGTAAACGTTTCAAATGTTTAGTTTACTGCAGACGCGATAGAGTACTAGCAAAAGGTAAAACAGGGCACAGGCCCCTTACCAGCCACAAATGTACTGGTTCCACCTCGAAATTTTTACATCAGAATGCATTGCAGATGAAAGCGTCACCAATGTTATCAGTCTTCCAAATGTCTAACCATTGCAATTACTGTAGGCCTACAGGCAATCATAGTGTATAAATAGATATTTATCTATTTTACCAGGGTTGTGTCTCGTGCAAAAAAGAAGAGTCACTTGGGTATCGAGCTTTCGTGTTTCCGTACGCCCGTTGAAATTCATAATTTCCATTTGCGTGCCACGCTTAACAACGACCAGAAGACTTTTCTTTATTACACTCTCCTTTTTAACAAGCCGTGACGGAAAATTGACGCCCACAAGAGTTTAGCGTTTTGCAAGTTGTATTCCAGAATGTACAGATATGCGAACTCATGGAATTAGTCGCTATAAAGTGTGGTGACATATTTGACTCAGTTTAGTCACAGATTCAATTAAGAACCAACTGAAAATACACTGGGCGTCCAAAATTCAATCAACAAACGGTAAGTTTAAAAATTTTCATTTATTTTCGCACTAAATAGTATAAACAAGTGATAGTAAAGTAGAAAAAATTTAAAAATACAGAACGTCGAACAGAAACAACTGCAACGTGTAAAATGCGAAATAACAATGTTTTCTTCCTTTTTTGACATGGAGGTGTCTGTGCTCTGGGGACAGTAAAAATAGTGACCGGCTGATAAACGTGACGGTAACGATTTAATATTTTTTTCCATAGATCGTAAATACTAGATATCTTAA
Source organism: Locusta migratoria (assembly GCA_026315105.1). Taxonomy (NCBI): domain Eukaryota; kingdom Metazoa; phylum Arthropoda; class Insecta; order Orthoptera; family Acrididae; genus Locusta; species Locusta migratoria. The sequence goes on from CM048744.1 coordinate 672,042,228, forward strand.
TCATGTACGTGTCAGTTTAATAAAAGATAACATCATATACATGTATTTATTTCAATTTTTTAATTTTTATTATTACTTTTTAATTACTAAGATATTTGTAAAAATTAATCTACTGAATATAACGAGCTGTGATTCAGAAATTATTTCAATTTATTTTCAAATGATGGTTGGATATCTGTCAGACATTTGATATGGTAAGTGACCAAAGAGTTTTTCGGCAGCATAATTCACCCCTTTCTGTGCCAAAGTTATATTTCATCTTGTATAATGCCGATAATCGTTTCTGCCAGTGTTGTAGCTATGTACATTGCTATTACTTTTGAATTGTGTTATTAATAACAAATTTCACATGAGAATATATATATTGTGAAGCTATGGTGAAGATCTCTAGGTTCTTAAATAAGTGTCTGAAAGATGATCTAGTGTGGCCGCCAAAATTATTCTAATTATGGACAGTATGTTGAAAGATGCGTATAAGATGAACATTAACAACAGCAAAACAAGGGTAATGGAATGCAGTCTACAAAAATCAGGCGATGCTGAAGGAATTAGATTAGGTAACGAAACAATAAAGGTGGTAGATGAGTTTTGTTACTTGGGCAGTAAAATAAATAATGATGGTCGCAGTAAGAATGGCAATGGCAATGGGAAGAAACACGTTTTTGAAAAAGAGAAATTTGTTAACATCGAATATTAATTAAAGTGGAAGGAAGTCTTTACTGAAGGAATTTGTGTGGAGTGTTGTTTTGGAAGGGAGTGGTACTTGGACGGTAAATAGTTCAGACGAGAAGAGGATAGAGGCTCTTGAAATGTGGTGCAACAGAAGAATGCTGAAGATTAGGTGGGTTGATCGTGTAACTAATGAGGAGGTATTGAACAGAATTGGGAAGAAAAGGAATTTGTGGCATACCTTGACTAAAAGAAGGTATAGATTGGTAGGACACATTATTAGACATCAAGGAATCGTTCATTATCATTGGAGGGAAGTGTTTGGAGTAAAAACCGCAGAGGGAGACCAAGAGATGAATATAGTAAGCAGATTCAAATGGATGTACGTTACCGTTCTTATGAGGAGATGAAGTGGCCTGCTCAGGATAGACTAGGTTGGAGAGATGCATCAAACCAGTCTCCGGACTGGAGACCAGAACAACAACAACAACAGCACGCTTTTGTGCAATGAATACCTTTTTGCTCAGTGATGAATTACCGCAAAATATGATGCTATATAAAAACAGTTAATGAAAATAGGCATATATGCTAATTTACTGAGATCTTTGTCACCAAAATTTGTAATAACTCTAATAGCAAACGTTTCAGTATATTAACGTATTGCTTCCAATTAAATTTCTCATCAGTTTAGTGTGACAGCAAAGAGCAGAATGGAATATGGATGACATCTTGAAACAAGTTTACTGGTCACGTGATATCAATTTCTGGTCAGCAAATGTAGGGTTACCAGACGTCCGCAATTATGCGGACACGTCCGCATTTTCGACGTTAAATGGAACGTCCGCATCTATTTTTACGATTCCTGGAAATGTTCGCATTTTTAAGTTTTGTGAATTAAGAACTTCCATCTTTTATTTTCAGCTCGTATCGTCAAAATTTATGAACTTTTTATGATATTTAAATAAATAAACAATTTTTTTTCTTTATTTATTATCGATTTGTTATATTTGGAAAACTATAGACTAACACGACAAACAGATATATATCGACTTATTTTGCTTATGATCGATGTTATGGTCTTTTTATCTTAGTTGGAGATAGCTGTGGCGTCTAAATTTTCGACTACGGTAGTTTAACGTGCTAAGTTGCTAACAGTTTGTTTTTGTGTCGTGCACGTGTTTTCAGTTACCAAGCTTACAGTGCATTTTTATGTGGTACACCCCGTGCTCTTTTCTGGGTGAACGCTAGAGGACGCATACCCCTAAACTTCTTCGTTCACAAAGTAAATTTTTTACGATTTTGAGAACTTGGGACAAAGCCAAAGATTTATTTCACGGACTTAAACTTTTTATTTCATTTTTTCGTGTTGATAATTGCAATACGAACGATACCAGTGCAGTTTTTGGTGAGAAAAGTGTTGTCACTGACTGTTTCAGGGATTTCGAATCTGCGGCAACCGTTCTGGACAACTGCATCGCTGGCAGCCAAAGTTATCCTAGGCTTGGCTCTAATGTGTGATGTCCTTCAAGAATTATCAGAATTAAGTCTTGTGCTACAGTCAAAGAGACATCACACAGTCTTCTGCAGAACGGAAGATCAGAAATCAGCTCTTTGAAAATAGAAAACTGAGGTGTGGTCCTCATTACTGTGAAGCTCTCAAAACAGTCCACGAGCTGAACTTCAGAGGAATTCCACTGAAAATGGAGGCAACTATCAGACATCTTGAGCCAAGCGTATTTGGTCTGAAACAGCAATGGAGAATCGTTTTCTGCAGACAGGGGATACTGCTATCTCTGAATGCACGAAAGTTTTGGACTCGTAAAATTGGCCTGAGAATCCTGTAATAACATATGGTAAAACAAATATTAAAACTTTATTTCTCGTTTTTCTGTTCTAGGGAGAGAGAAATATGTAGTGGATTTCGGGAGTATTTGACGGAGAAGAAAATTCCAGAATCCATCCTTCCTCTTCAGAATGCATTAAAATTTAAAGAGGGAAAAGCTGAAGTGTGGGAGGAATATATAGAGGGCCTATACAAAGGAGATAAACTTGAAGGCAGTATTATAGAAAGGGAAGACCACGTGGAGGAAGATGAGATAGGTGATATGATACTGCGAGAAGAATTTGACAGAGCGCTGAAGGACTTGAGTCGAAACAAGGCCCTGGAGTAGATAATATTCCGTCTGAACTGCTGATGTCGTTAGGAGAGACAGTCGTGAAAAAATTGTATCACCTGGTATGCAAGATGTATGAGACGGGGAAATAACCTTTGACTTCAAGAGGAATATTGTAATTCCAATTCCAAAGAAAACAAGTGCAGACAAGTGTGAAAATTACAGAGAAGATCAATTTGGATTTAGGAGAAATGTAGGAACACGGGAGGCAATACTCACATTACGACTTATCTTAGAAGATAGGCTAAGGAAAGGTAAACCTACGTTTTTAGCGTTTGTCGATTTGGAGAAAGGATTTGACAATGTCGACTGGAATACACTCTTCCAAATTCTGAAGCTATCAGAGGTAAAATATAGGGAGCGAAGATTTATATTCAACCTATAAAAAAACCAGACAGATGTTATTAGAGTTGAAGGACAAAAAAGGAACGCAGAGGTTGGGAAGGGAGTAAGACAGGGTTGTAGTCTTTCCCCAATGTTGTTCAATCTGTACATTGAGCAGGCAGTGAAGGAATGGAAGGAGAAATTTGGAGAGGGCATTGAAGTTCAGGGAGAAGAAATAAAAACATTGCGGCTTGCTGATGACATAGTAATTCTGTCAGAGACCGCAAAAGATCTGGAAGAGCAATTGAATGGGGTGGACAGTGTCTTGAAAGGAAGATATAATATGAACATGTCCAGTGCCAGCTGTCACCAGTGCCGCATCGTTAACAGCGCTAAGCTGCCGGACTCAGTTTTGTTGATTCGACAGTGTAGTTACCACTGACCACAGTTCAGTCAGCAGCCAGCCGCCTTCATTAGTGTACTAGGCTTCTTTAAAGTTTATTATTTAATTTTCTACTTGCTGCAGTTAATTGTATTGATATGATGGATAGGATGTGTGCCTGCTGTGTGCGGACGCAGGAGGAGTTGGCCGCGGTTCGCGAACAGCTGAGCGTGCTGTTGTCTACGGTCAGCCGTCTTCAGGCTGCTGTCTCGGGGTGCAGCGATGGTGGGGAGTCTGGTGCGTCGAGTGGGACACCTCAGGTCTCACTCTTCGCTCTCTGTCCCTGCTACCGAGGAACCTTCAGGTGTACCGGACGTCGTCGAGCCGCCTTCTCCCCAAGGGGAGTGGCGGGTTGTACGGCGTTCGCGTCGCCCGAGGCGGAAGGCCAATGTGGAGGCTGGACGTCCGTCCGCGCCCGTTCGTCCTGTGAGTGAAAGTGTGGCCACTCCTTCAGCAGGGTCCGAGCAGGTGCACGGGGGGAAGGGATTATTAGGGAATTCGAACGTGCACTCGGTGTGTCTGCCGGGGGGCCTCATCCGAGATGTGGAGGCGGCCTTGCCGGCGGCTATCGAGGGTGCGGGGTGCAGTCGACTGCAAGTCGTGGCTCACGTCAGCACCAATGACGCTTGTCGCTTGGGTTCTGAGGACATCCTCAGGTCCTACGAGCGGCTGGCGGAATTGGTGAAGGCTGCTGCCTTCGCACGCGGGGTGCAAGCAGAGCTGTCGATTTGTAGCATTGTTCCCAGGGTTGATCGGGGTCCTTTGGTTTGGAGCCGAGTGGAGGGTCTGAACCAGAGGCTTCGCCGACTCTGTGACAGTCATGGCTGCAGATTTCTGGATCTGCGTTATCGGGTGGGGAATTATAGGGTGCCTCTAGATAGATCAGGGGTGCACTACACTAAGGAAGCGGCTACTCGGGTAGCAGCGTACTTGTGGAGTACACATGGGTATTTTTTTATTATTTTTTTTTTTTTTTTGGTTTGGCTAGGCGCTAACTCTGATGAGCACTCGCCAGTCAGCATTCAAACAGCGAATTCAGGCCACGTTCGGAACAAAAATTCGAACATAAAAATATTAGCCGTGAACTTACAGAGTATTAGAAACAAAGTTCCCGAATTTGCAGCGCTGCGTGGAAGTTATTGCGCTCAGATAGTTTTAGGCACCGAAAGCTGGCTAAATGATGATGTGGCAAGTTCAGAAATATTTAGTGAAGCGTGGAATGTATATCGCAAAGATAGATCTGATACAACTGGAGGAGGAGTGTTCATCGCTGTGGACAAAGATATTGTTTCTACTGAGATCGAGGTTGAAAGTAACTGTGAAGTTATCTGGGCACGTATAACAGGTCTAAAAGAAGTAAAGTTAATAGTTGGGTGTTTTTACCGGCCCCCCAGTGCTGCTGTAGCAGTTTTAGAATCATTCAAGGAAAGTCTACACCAGGTAGTGCATAGGTATCCGGGCCATGTAATATTAGTCGGAGGTGACTTCAACCTTAAGAGTATAGATTGGGACCTTGCTAGTTACATTTCAGGCGGTACAGACAAGCAGTCTTGCGAGCTACTTTTGGACACATTCTCCGAAAACTGTCTTGAGCAGTTAAACCGGCAACCCAGGCGCAATGGAAATATTCTAGACCTTATAGCCACAAACAGGCCTGACCTAATTAACGATGTCTGTGTAGAGACAGGAATTAGTGATCATGATATCGTCATAGCGTCGATGGTGACCAAAGTTCATAAACCAATCAAGAAGGCTAGGAGCGTGTTTTTGTTGGGAAGAGCCGACAAGCAAATGGTACGATCGCACTTAGAAAATGAATGGGCATCGTTTAATTCCGGGACTATGGATGTAGAGGAATTGTGGACTAAATTTAAGTGCATTGTTAATAAAGGGTTAGAGAAATATGTGCCAGTAAAGACGATTAAGGATGGAAAAGATCCACCGTGGTATAATAATAATGTTAGAAAGCTGCTGAGAAAGCAAAGGCTGTTGCACTCTCGATTCAAAAAAGAACACGCAAATGATGACAGGCAAAAGTTAGTAGAGATTCGTGCGTCTATAAAAAGATCGATGCGTGAAGCATACAATAATTATCACAGCCATACCTTAGCAAAAGGTCTTTCCGAGAACCTGAAAAAATTCTGGTCCTATGTAAAATCGATAAGCGGGTCAAAGCCCACTGTCCAGTCACTAGTTGATCATTCCGGGGCCGTAATAGAAGAAAGCAAACGGAAAGCTGAAGTTCTAAATTTAACCTTTAAGAAATCTTTCACGCAGGAGGACCGCACAAATATACCATCATTTGATCAACATACTAATTCCGAATGGGGGACATACTAATAGGTATTTCTGGTGTAGAGAAGCAGCTGAGAGAGCTAAATACGATAAAGTCTGCTGGTCCGGATGAAATACCAGTTCGGTTTTACAAAGACTATTCTGCGGCGTTGGCCCCCTACTTAGCTTGCATTTATAGCGAATCTTTAATTCAGCGCAAAGTTCCTAGTGATTGGAAAAAAGCGCAGGTGACTCCCGTGTATAAGAAAGGAAAGAGAACTGACCCATATAATTACAGGCCAATATCGTTGACATCAGTTTCATGTAGAATTTTGGAGCATATTTTCAGTTCGAATATAGTAAATTTCCTTGAAACGGAAAAGTTTCTTTCCATGAATCAGTACGGGTTTAGGAAACATCGTTCATGTGAAACTCATCTTGCCCTTTTCTCACATGACATCTTGCGAGCCATGGACGAAGGGCAACAGGCGGATTGTGTTTTTCTCGACTTCAAAAAGGCGTTCGACGCGGTGCCACACTGCAGACTGCTAACGAAGATACGAGCTTATGGAATAGGTTCACAGATTTGTGACTGGCTGGAAGACTTCCTAAGTAATAGGAAGTTGTTCTCGACGGCGAGTGTTCATCAGAGACGAGTGTATCGTCAGGCGTGCCCCAGGGGAGTGTGATAGGACCGCTATTATTTTCTATCTATATAAATGATCTGATGGACAGAGTAAGTTGTAATTCGCGGCTGTTTGCTGATGATGCTGTGGTGTATGGGAGGGTGTCGTCTGTAACTGACTGAAATAGCATACAGGTTGACTTAGACAAAATTTCTAGTTGGTGCGAAGAATGGCAGCTAGCTCTCAATGTAGAAAAATGTAAGGTAATGCGCATGAGTAGAAAAAACAATCCCATAATATTCGAATACAACATTAGTAGTGAGCTTCTTGATGCTGTCGCGTCGGTTCAAATATCTAGGCGTAACATTGCAGAGCGATATGAAATGGAACGAGCATGCAAGGACAGTTGTGATTAAGGCAGACATCCGACTTCGGTTTATTGGGAGAATTTTGGGAAGATGTACTTTATCTGTAAAGGAGACCGCGTATAAAACGCTTGTACGACCACGTCTTGAGTATTGCTCAAGTATTTAGGATCCTCAGCAGATCGGTTTGAAGGAAGACATAGAGGCGGTTGAGAGGCGAGCAGCTAGATTTGTTACCGGTAGGTTCGACCAATGCGCGAGTGTCACGGAAATGCTCCGGCAACTCAATTGGGGATCGCTGGAAGAAAGACGACGTTCTTTTCGTGAATTTCTGTTAAGTAAATTTAGAGGGCCGGAATTTGAAGCTGAGTGTAGTACGATCTTGCTGCCGCATACTTACATTTCGCGTAAAGATCACAAAGACAAGATAAGAGAAATTAGGGCTCGTACGGAGGCATATAGGCATTCTTTTTTTCCTCGTTCAATTTGGGAGTGGAATAGGAAAGGAAATGCCTAGTAGTGGTATAGTGAACCCTCCGCCACGCACCTTACGGTGAATTGCGGAGTATGTATGTAGATGTAGATTAGCAAGAGTAATACGAAGGTAATGGAATACAATGTCAGAAAATCAGGCGATGCTGAAGGAATTAGATTAGGTAATGAGACAATAAAAGTAGTAGATGAATTTTGTTATATGGGTAGCAAGATAACTTCTGATGGCCGAAGTAAAGAAGACATAAAAAGCAGAATGGTTATGGGGAAAAAAGCGTTTCTAAAGAAGCGAAACTTGTTAACATCCAATATTAATTTAAATGTTAGGAAGTTCTTTCTGAAACCATTTGTCTGGAGTGTAGCATTTTATGGGACTGAAACGTGAACGATAAGGAGTTCAGACAAAAAGATGATAGAAGCTTTTGAAATGTGGTGCTACAGACGAATGATGAAAATTAGATGGGTAGATCACGTAACTAATGAGAAGGTGCTTAACCGAATCGGGGAGAAAAGGAGTGTCTGGCATATCCTGACTAAGAGAAGGGATAGATTGGCAGGACACATTCTGAGACATGAAGGAATTGTCAACTTAGCATTAGAAGGAAGCGTGTGGGGTAAAAATCGAAGAGGGAGACCGAGGTAGGAATACAGTAAGCAGATTCAAAAGGATGTAGGTTGCCGAACGTATTCTCAGATGAAGAGACTTGCACAGGACAGGGTAGCGTGGAGAGCTGCATCAAACCAGTCTGCGGACTGAAGACCACAACAGCGTCGTAGAATTAATGTGAAAGTGGGTTTTCACAAATGAATCTCATCGTCACGCCAACAAGAGCTTCATTTCATCTTTCCACAGTCAGCAATCTGATGTTCATCAAGTTGGTTGGTCTTCCACTGCAGTTGTTCCAGCCCATGGAGTACGTACGTTCTTGGTTCATGAAAGGCAGACATCTTGCTACTGATAGGAAGAGTTAAGTAAGAGGCGTGAAAACTACAGCAGCCATGGACTTAAGTCAGTTTGGAAACTGTTGTAATGCTATTAATGTAAGTTACGCTGTAGATTTATAGTCAAATTTTCAGCTGTATTAAAAATTGGGTCAGTTGAAGCACGAGATACCACCCATTATCTTTGCCTTTTCTGGAGCAAACAAGGTTACGTAATCTCGTCTGCTTCATTTCAGCTGTCCTATAGTCAATTGAAGAGTCCGACACTTTTTTGTATTTTGTTTTTGTTTTTTGACATTTTGATGACGTCATGGGTAAAAGACGACGGGTTATATCCCATGTTTCAGTTATAAGTAATTTTCGTTGCATTATATCTAATGTCGGAGTACCCCCAAACTTTTTTAAAAAAAGAACGCTGTATACCTGATTTTAGGGATATGTGTAGTATATATGTATTCACCCATTTCAAATTACATTCCATTCCATTGTCATCGAATTGTCTAATTGGGTAAGTTATTGGGCCCAGATGACATGTAGACACCTTTGATTGCTGTCATGCTGTTATTTTTTATTTCTCTTCCAATAAATTTAAAGTATAAAAAGTGTCCTCATTTTTCATCTTAAAATATAGAAAGTGACCTCATTTTTCAACCTAAAATGTATAAAATGTCCTCATTTTTGCATTCCACAATCTGGTAATCCTAGCAAATGCAACACCACCCAGAGGGCCTTACAAGTGGCCCGCGGCCAACGGGAAATACACGCCCGAGCGCGCACATCATGCGACGTAAGCAAGGTAGTTCCGAGCCGGCGCGATCGCTAACTCAGTGGCTGCCCACTATGACGCAGCCAACACCACCTAGAGACGCCACCTAGAGACGAGGCCTTACAACAGGCCGTGCCTACGTCACACTTAAGAGGCCGCGGCCGCCATCTGACTGGCCGGCCGCTGCGCGGCGGTGGGCGTGCCCCAGCCAACAGCCAGTGAGGTGGCGGCCGGGGCCTCTAAGTGTGACGTAGGCATGGCCTGTTGCCCCAGCGGCCGGCCAATCGGCTAGCGATCGCGCCGGCTAGGAACTACCTTGCTCACGTAGCATGAGGTGCGCGCTCAGGCCTGTATTTCTCGCCGGCCACGAACTGGCCGTGTCTATTTCACACCGAGAGGCCGCGAACTCAAGCTGACTGGACGGCCTGCTATGAGGCGGTGGGCGTGCCCCAGCGGCCAGCCAGTCAACTGGCAGCCGTCGCCTCTTGGTGTGACGTAGGCACGGCCAATTGTGAGGCCTTGTCTTCTAGGCGGTACTGGCAAATGTCAAAACTGTGGCAGACAGCTGGGAGTCACTGTCACACCCGTAGATGGCCTGGCTACATGTACTACACCTTTTCATAATTTAATTATTTTCTCAGTTTGTGTTTAATGCAATTTTTGCTTACGTTTGATAATGAAGACAGAATTCATTGAAACTAGTTACGTTTTGTAAATTAAAATTCAATTTGTGTGACATGGCTTAACCACTATGTGGAATATAATAAATAAATGTCAAAACAGCCAACTGCATACTGCCGCGAGTCGGTCCGGTGAGTTTTAGCTGGATGCGGCCGGCGGCTCGCGGCACGTTGGCGGCCCTGCTGCCGTCATGTCGCTGCGGCGCGCGCATGCGCGCTGGGCGCCGCGCTGCCCCCTCCACGCTAACGCCGCTTCCAGCTCCAGCAGGCGGCGCGACGCTCAGTTCAAATTTGGCCGCCGGTCAGAGTGGAAGTGGTGCTAACGCCGCGCGCTCTCCAGTCCGAAAAAGACGCGCGCTGTGGATCGCGACCTGCGTGCCCGGCGCATGCTTCCCACGTTTCGGATCGCGGAGACGCTCTTCCTTCGCGGGCCGCTGTAACGTCCAAAGGTAAACAACGAAACCACACGATCCGGGACCGGGCCGGCCGCCACCCGGCTTCCTATGCTGAACGCGGGGGCGCCAGTGCGTCCGAGTTGTTGTAGTCCACTCGCCTCAGGCGAAACACTGCCATTTATGGCTACCAAAATCTTTTACTCGTCTTAACACACTCTGTTCCTTCAAATTGCTTCTGCGGACTTTTGTTTATGTTTATACTCATTTCGATATTCAGATGTCGAATATCGATTCATAGTGATTCTCATGCATCTGATACAATGGCAAAGGTCTTTCGAAGGAAGCGATACCATCATCGTAATTGTATTCGTTTGTAATATTTTCCTTGACTCTCATCCAAGTGCATGAATCTGTTTCATAGCAAAGAATCTTTGTAATTTTTATCCAGATATGAGTGATAAATTTGTGTACCACAACAATTAGTGATTTAGACTGATTGCTTCCCTTGCCCGCCGAGGTAACTTACGTTGCGCAAATCGTGTTATATATATTCAGCGTTACTATGCAACTATTGTTTTTCACCAAGGCAAGCGGCACATTGCCATATGAAAATAGGATGTACCACTAACAACATTTAATCCCAGTGTAGCTGCTCCGTATTTGTTCACCAGTTTATGTTGTCGTGTGTGGCATGTTTATTTACAAACAATTGATGCAATCAACATTTCGTGCTGCAGTAAATTTTTACATTTGGTTTTTACCATTTACGTTTTGCATGTTTTACCATGTTGCTTATTTTTATATAACGGGTCGTACAATTTGCCAGTTTGCTTGTTAAATCGAACATTTTCCATGTTTATATGTACATTTTACATTTTTATATACACATTCTCTCTATGTAACTTGTTACGTGCTTATTGTTTTCTCTTCGGACACTCTGCGGCAGAATAAAGTAATACTAGTGATATGATGACCAGTAATTTAGACACGAACTTTATATACGTACACGAATGTGAACTTAAGAACGCAGTCTTACACGTTTCCCTCATTATTTTTAAACTGAGTGTGAACCTAGGACCCCCGTCACAGTGAATTCTCAATTTCTTTCGTTGAAAAATATGGACATTAACAGTTTACGTCGAATTGATGATTGTCGTATGAGATTTAACCGTACCGAACGGGTAGTAGAGCTAATCCCGTATCAGCATTTATCAGAGTTCATTGGCTTCTTGCACTCTCTAGAGACCCCCATTCATTTAGCTTAAGATACTGCCTGAAAGATAACATTGATCCGGCGTATTCTCGTGGGCGTGTCCCCAGCGCTTGCGGCGTCCGGTAAACTGTGTTCGACTTTGCTCAAAGACTGCAGCTGATGCTTTAATCCAGTGATTGGAGCGCTAAGTAAATATTTTGGAATCATCTTTTCCTAGTAAATCATAGTTCGTTGCGTTATTTGTGGTGGCAATGTATTTCAAAAGCGAACCCCATTTGAGCCTATATTTGTGGATTTAAAAGAATTTAAACGGTTGTCCAATTCATTCAGTTTTCGGCAGTATTGTTTTAATTTTTTGTAAAAATTATATCGATATCACTTTCAAATATTGGCCATCATTAGAAGTCGAAAATAATGCTTCTTAATTCTCCGAACATTTAATAATGAGTGGACCTAAGTACTAGAAACGCATGTAGCGGATGCCTGTATGTGTTTTGAGTTCCCTAGCGAGTATAGGCCCTACGAAATACCTGTGAAGTTACGAGTGGAAGCGATGCCTGCCGTATCTTGTAGCAGCCGGCGTAGCAAATTGATTAGTTTCCTCGAACATCCTTCGCCCTTGGCGGGAGATGCAGCTTAACGAGAAGTCACGGTTCATTGAGACATTCAGTTTCCTCCATCATTCAGAAGAACAATAAAGAAAGAAGAGAGAAATCCACGGTGATTCTTCAAACTACCTTACCACTACGAAAGTTTGTAGGGTCCAACAGCGTTACATAATAATTTCACAGGGAAGTAATGCTGATACAAGTATACTATTAAAAGTTTAGATTGCCATTTGATCGTACTAAGAAGCAGATCAGAAAAATGAACGGTTCACGTACTGACATAGTTCGTAATTAACGTAAAGTTCCTGACGGAGAATTGCTAGTGGCACTGTAGATGTTCCACTCGCAAACACAACGATGGAAAACGAACACTTGCGTGCTTTTGTACATCTCCGTAGATTACAAATCACATTTAAGTGCCTGATATTCTCTAATAGCGCGCGGGAAGAAAGAACACACCTAAAACGTTCCGTTTCGATCTGATTTCTCTTATTTTATTGGGATGGTCATGTGCAAGCGTTAATGTCTCTCTATTTTTGCATTCTTTACAGGAAATGTAAGTTGGCAACATTAGGAAATCGATCTGCAGTCATAACCTAATTACGGCCCTCTAAATCTTTTAAATAGCTTTTCTCCAAAATAACGTCACCTTCCCTCCACAGTTTTTCATTTGAGTTTTTGAAACAACACTCTCGCTTCGATCGAACCTACCAGAAACAAACCTAGTAGGCGCCCCTGCATTGCTTCTATGTTATCTGCTGGGGCGTCCCGAACACTTGAGCAGCCGCGGCGGATTAGCCGTGCGCACTGGGGCTCCGTGCTGCCGTGCTCGCGGCCGTTCGCCGTCGGAGTTTCGTTTCCCTCCTCGGGCACGGGTGTGTGTGTTATCCTTACGTTGCTTAGTTTAAGTAGATTGTAAGCTACGGACTAATAACCAAGCAGTTGAGTCCGATAGATTTACAAACATTTCAGCACTTGAGCAATACTCAAGGAGGGGTCGCACAAGCGTTGTCCGACGCTAATGGTTGCCATAATGTGGACTGCTTTGCGCAAAGTTGGAATGGGAGGCGTCTGATGTACCTACCGCTGTATTGCCATCTTCATTACTTTAGAACCAGTTGGGCATCACTTCCGCCAGGTCAGTTTGTACTTTTGATTCTTTCTTCCCTAAGGACCAAACTGCTGAAGTGATCGATCTCTAGACTTAAAGCCTACTAAAACTAACGTTTGCTAAGGACAACACACACATGCGCACACGAGGGAGAATTCGAACCTCCGGTGGGAGCCGCCGCGCTTTCCGCGGCCGCCTCAGACCACACGCTAGCCCCGTTGGCTCCAGGTCAGTTGCCGAATTGTTCTATTTAATAGATTTATGCCTGCCAATTTATTCAACGTGAGTAGCATTACTGTAGGCTGGTATACCACTTGCCTGCTTTGACCCACGACGTCATCAAGATGTCGGAAAACCAGTATACGGGATATCTTAATACTTCTGTATTGTAAATACAAATAATCTGTAGTTATTATAGATAACAAAATGTAGCATCACAGGATTTGGCGCAAAAATTCGCGCCTTCGGCGCTCAAATACGAAATAAAATTAATAAATAAATAAAATAAAATAATCTCTTGGTTAACCTACACCTAACCATCAGAGAGAAGCTACAGATCACTTTTTAAATACAAAGTGTTAATCTGTTTTATTTGTAAACAAAACTATCGTCTTTAACTCAACCACCACACAATCACTCGCGCCTTCTACAAACACGCAAGCACTAAAAACTACCGCGCTGCGATGACGGTGTCCCCATCTACAGGTGAGCCACGTGAGTTAAAAAAAAAAAAAAAAAAAAAAAAAAAGTCTACATTGTGGCAAAAAATGTTTGGCCACTCTGACAACGAGATACTTTTTTAAAAGTTGTTCTTAGGTTTCGGGAATCTATTTTAGTGTCAATTTCGATGCAGTCACAATCGCGTAAGATTATCACGAATAAAATTAATCACAATACAATAGTAAAGGCGCAGCTGATATACCCTGGGACTGTGTAACTGTCGTGGAGCGCGGCCCTTTGTTGTGCGTGGTTCAACTGGTAGCAATTGCCTAGAAGTTCATGACTCATTTCACGTGTGTTTGTTGTTGTATGAAAAGTGGGTTCTGAGCTACGTTTTGAATTTATGCTATGAATTGTTGAAAGAATGAACAGCGATAATAGATATTTGTCGAGAGTGACGTCAAATAAACATTACAATGACTGTCATCAGCGTCCGAGATTCTCTTTAAAGGGGTACTTCTTTTCTTCTTTCAGAATTTGGCGCCATGTAGCAAGAAAACTGCAACTAATTTGTTACATCGTCTTCGTAATACAACTTGACATTTTTGTAATGCACGTGCAGCGCCTTTGACATGGTTCCTCAACATTAGCGTTATTTGTATATCAAGTAGATACAACAAGCTGTATATCGAGAAATTTCAAGTTTACTTTCATAGTAGGCAGAGAATAGTGGTGTGATTCTTACTTCTTTTATGTACCTGTGAACACAGAACGCTGTTGGCTTCAAACCGTTAAGCAACTTTCCCGTAACTTTGATAAGATTCAGCATTTCGCCGAGAGAAACGTGATCTTCAAATAAAGTCGTATATTTTAAAGTTATCTGAGTAGCAAAAAATAACATGCTTCCACTGATGAAAGCGGTTGGTGTGTATGAACTTGCGTCATTTCGTTATCAGGAGTTACGGATGCTGCCCAGATAGCTCAGTATCCAGCCTTGGTGTTGCTCAGCTGCTTGCGGCAAGTAACCAGACTATCGCATTCACTCAGGTGAACTTACACATTTACGCTTTAGTACACAAACATGGAAGAAATTCGCGATTGCCCCCAGGGAATCACATTGCACACGCCACTTACATATGGCTAATTCACAGTGGCCGGCCGCGGTGGCCAAGCGGTCTGCGGCGCGCCAGTCATGTTCTGCACGGCCACTACGGTCGGGGGTTCGAATCCCCCCTCGGGCATGGATATTTGTACCGTCCTTAGTATTAGCTAGTTCATAAGTAGTTTGTAAGTTTAGGGACTGATGACCCCGTAGTTAAATGCCATAAGCTCTACAAACATTGAATTCACGATGCTGCACGAAACTGGGGTCTTCTGTTGACGGTGCGTAATATTTATTGACATTGCACAAATGTCGGGTTATACATCAACAAATTTGTGTAGCAAAATAAGGAAAAGTCATCCACAATCACACAGTGAGAAACATTTTCAAGACTATTAATTGGTTTACGTTTATCAGTGTTGAAGGCCATGAAAGGGATGCAGAGGTCGGGAAGGGAGTAAGACAGGGTTCTAGCCTTTCTCCAATGTTATTCAATTTGTACATTGAGCACGCTATGAAGATAAGCAAATTTGGAGAAGGAAAGTTCAGGCTGAAGAAATAAAATCATTGCGTTTTGCCAAAAACATTGTACTTTGGTCAGAGACAGCAAAGGACCTGGAAGAGCAATTGAACGGAATGGACAGAGTGTTGAAAGGTGCATACAATGTGAACATTAGTAAGAGCAAAACAAGGGTAATGGAGTGCAGTCTAAGAAAATCAGGCGATACTGACGGAATTAGATTAGGTAACGAAACAATAACGGTGGTAGATACATTTTGTTCGTTGGGAACAAAAGCGTTTTTGAAAAAGAGAAATTCATCAGCAGAGAATATTAATTTAAGCGTAAGGAAGTCCTTTCTGAAGGCATTTGTGTGGAGTGTTAGCTCTTATGGGAGTGAAACATTGACTATAAAGAGTGGAAAGCGGATAGAGGCATTTGAAATGTGGTGTTACAGAAGAATGCTGAAGATTAGATGGGTGGAACGCGCAACTAATGAGGAGGTACTGAACAGAATTGGGGGTAGAAGGAATTTCTTGCATACTTTGACTAAAAGAACGGATCGATTGGTAGGACACATTCTTAGACATAAGGGAATCATCAATTTAACATTGGAGGGAAGTATGTGGGGTAAAAATCGCAGAGGGAGACGAAGAGATGAATATAGTAAGCAGATTCCAATTGATGTAGGGTGCCGTTCTTATGAGGTGATGAAGAGGCTTGTTCAGGATAGAGTAGCGTGGAGTCTCCGGATTGAAGACAACAACATCGTTATTATATAGCATAGTGTGCCTGAAACACACTTTTTTAGTTTTGAAAGTCACTGAAGGTATATTGATGAAACAGTGCATGTGGATTACATGAAATGATCAATATCTGAAGCGGTACTGAGGTGTCGATCCATTCTGAAACTGCCATATTAATAAGTGGCATAGCCTCCACTGGAAGCGATGCAGGCGCTATTCTGGCATCCGTTCCATCATACAGGTGGGGAATGCTGTGTTGCGATGTCTTACTCCACGCGTGCTCTTCCTAGTTGTGCAAAACTTGTGGGTTGACGATTCACATGTGTCTAATATCGCACCATATCCCACAAGTGTTGAGTGGAGTTCTATTGCAAAGACCGTGTAAGCCAGGGAATTTGCTGAGCGTCGTGTTGACCACGTTTAGTTTCACCCGCAGTGTGTGGCCGAGCATATATTGTTGGAATGACGCCTCACCTTCATTTAGCAAGAATGGCAGAAGCTTCCTACTTCATTCTGCACATACCGATCGCTCATCAGCGTTCCCTCCACGATCACCAGAGGTGAAAGAGAGTGGTAGCTAGTTGCGGCAGTGTCTCTCCGAGAAAGCACTCTCCACAGCTACGTCGTACGCGCAAACTACCGTAACGCGCGTGCATGCAGAACTGCTTTCATTGGCGAAGAGCGCGGCCCGACCAGCAAACTGTCCTACGAATTTACATAAACTTTTTAGTTCCTCTCGCATTTTTTCAGACTACGTATAAACGAACTTTTTTGCCTTCTGAGCAATACAAATTTTGTTAATTTTATTATAAACCACGGTAAAACATAACCTTAATGGAAGTCACTCAGCTCAAAGTACACTACAGAGCTCAGTTGAGAAAACAAAGAATGTTCTCTTTTGTGAGCAACTTCTCCACCCTTTTAATCACGCTGAGAATCTGACCTGCTTTATTCATGTGAACCTGAGCAAGTCCTTCGGAATCCAGAGGATAAAGAAGAAAGTGTTTTCTTCATACGGCCCAATGTCTTTGTATCTGACTCCGGCGTCATCTCTTTTATAAGCATTACTTGTTATTTTGGTCTTACATTACATTACCCGCAATTGTCATCACTATCGTGGCTAATTAGCCACATCTCTACACTACAGTGAAAAATCATCTCGAAACGATGGATGTGGATCTCGACCCACATACTAAAGACAGGTGCTGTGACGTACCGGTTCGTGCGCCATGTGTCTCGTGAATGTCATCGGAAACAGACGAAATACAGGGTGGGGGCAAATAAAGTGTCTCGGAGAACAGTTCCAGGGTAGAAAGAAAACAGCAGAGGAAAGGAAACACAGTACAGCCTTCTCTATAGTAGAAGTCGCAAGTGACCACCGCCATTTCTTGGCACTTCTGTGGACTCGTCAACAATATGCTGAAAGCGGATCAAAGCTGCGAGTGTTGGGATTGCTGCCATATCATTGGAAATATTGTGCTGCACTTCTTGAGCACAGCGAGGATTGTTGCGTGACACGTTAGACGTGAGGGCTCCCCACACAAAGCAATCTCTCACTGACAGATCAGGTGAGTGATCCGTGACTAGCCCACCTCTGCTAACAGCAGCTGCCTGACTGTGCTCCAAGGGTCGACCGGCTGGAAACGCAGTTGCGCCATCTAACTGTGGGTGTTTTCATGGCGCTCTAATGATATAGAAGTGGTAAATGGTTTCCAATTGTATACAATAGTCAGATGTATCTCCCTCTGTAGAAAGTACACAGAGCAAGTGTTCGCAAGCGCTACGGAGTCGCGAGGCATGTCTCGCAGAAACTAAAAACCATGAATTTATAAGAATGTTTATTCCAAGCACACTGTACTCGTAGAAGGGAAGATAACATCGGAGTACATTGTGTCATACAGACCACTGCTTATAGAGACTGAAGTGGAAAGCTACAACCTTGAGTCCCGGGACATCTATGCCCCCAACAGGCAGGTGATAGTTCCTGTGCGGTTATACAAACACGCCTCGTCCCTTGCGGGAACACAGTCAAAGCTGCGAACAAGGACAACACACTGAAAGCGGGCGCTACTTTCATAGCGTGCGATAAGTTGCGAATTTGGGCAGGAGAGGAGCCGAATATGGATAGCATAATTGGTAAAGGCTGTGAGGGTTCTGTATGGAGCTATAATTTTTTTATTTCATTTTATTTAATTAATTAATAGACAGATTTTGTGCGCGAGCCGGCGACAAATACTTATTTAGGTACGGCTAGGCAGCTCGCCGACAGCAAGAGCCGTTATAGTTTCCCTCGGCCGAGACGCAACATATGGCGTCAGTCGAGGAGGTGGGGTAGCGTAAGCTCCAGATCGCTGCTGCCGTGAGATATTCCGTTGCGGCCGCCGCGCCTAATAGCCGGGGAAGTCCCAAAACTGTGGCGCGAAGTTATCATTTTTAATTTATTATTTAACAATGCTCAATGCTTGGTGGCATACAGGCTGTTATAGCAGCCTAGGGGTCATCAAAAGTCGGTGCTAATGATGTTACTTTGTTTAATATTGTTGAGATAACTAAATAAATGAATAACTAGATCTTTAACGAACACTTCTGAACATGTACGACGACACACGAAATTTGGTAGAAGGTCTTGGCTGCGCGCCACTGTAGTCAGTCGGCGCTAGGACCCAAGCCGTACCGGACAAGTAGGCATGCTCTCAGTATCCGCCGTAAAAGTAAAATTGTTCAACACTGTGTTATGGAGAGCCTAGCAATAAAGCCCCATAATTGGCAACCCGAATTTTATTCAGAAGAAATAGGCCTACCTACCCGTAACACGTCGGCTCACAAGTCTGACTTGAAGGGGGGTTGGAACACTTGCGGGGAACCCGGGGCCCTTGGGGTGGCCAAAGGCTTTTCCTGGGCACAGACACACCAAGAAGTTTAGCACTGCTGTTGTCAAGTTTCCACACTGTCAACATAACACGAAACTCAGTGAAATTGCACAACCCTCTGCAAGCTGAAGGGCAATATAGTAACTTGTTCTAACAACATATTAATTCGTTGAGTGTTCCTCCTGAAAACAAAAAGGTATTTTAATAGTCATACCTCCTAAAAGCGTATTATTCAGAACGCTAAGCATATCAAGACACCTGCGGCAAGCAATAAATATATTAGGCATCCTGCATAGATACGTTGATGTAATTGACCGCTATGTAGTTAACCCCACCATCACGCAACTTCCATCTCTTTAAAAACAAGAGCTACTATGCTTTTTAATAGGAGACGCAACCTTAAACCTTCAATTAAAAAACGTTAATAATAAGTCAATGAGTATTTTGTTCGTAGAACCCAAAACAATTTGGCTGTATTCGAATTACAATTACATCTAAGAAATGTATGAAATACGGAATCTGTAAGGGAATGTCACACACCGAAAAATGCTAAAGACAAATTCTATTTTCTATCACCGTCATATAGAACCATACGAACTTGGCATAAACCAACAGGGAGAAACAAGTTGCAAGACTTCCAGGAAAAATGAAGCGAAATTGGCAGCCAGTAGTTGGTTATCAATTACATTCCCTGTTAACTGTATAAATATAAATTACGGAATACGCGCAACTCCTGTTCAGTATAGTCAAATAGTAATAGGCAGTAGTTTACAATCAGATATCCGTATCACTCTCCTCCTCAAGAAGTCTGTGTGAAGATTTATATTCATAATATTCAAGAAAAAGGCCGTTAGTACTGCTCCACATCGCTCGGTGGGCCTTTCCCTGAATACGGCACAGGTAGCGGCTGGAGGGCATGGAGTAGGGGTGGTGTATCCCTACTTGTGGAACACCCTGTTCACTACCTGCAGCGTCGGAGTCTCCCCGCAAGTGTCTACACATTTCCTTTCCCCGCAAGTGTCACTCCCCGCAAGTGTCACAAACTCCTTGAAGGTGGGTCAGCTTATTTTGCAGATCCTGGATGGGAAGTGTGGGCCGGTAAATCCGCACGCCCCTACACCATCTTCTACGGACTCCTACGTACGCCTACGACTCCAGTATAGGTTTAGTACTAGGAGGGGTATTTGCAAGGCGACCGCTCATTCGAATCACCAGGAAATCCGGGTTCGAATCTCGAACCAGCGTAAATTTTAAACTTCGTCATTGAATTTATTTCAGTTCCCTGGATCAGTCGAGATAGCTGAATATTTCCACTGTGTAAATTTACTGCTGTTTGTGTCACCCAAATGTGTCGTACTTTTGGACGTGTCAAACACCATAACATTGTTAATTACATGCGAAATAAAATAAAAATGCAAGACGACTGCAAGTAACGAAACTATGGACCTACAGTAACTGATAAATCAGTCGATATAATTGGATAACTCCTGCAAGGTGATAAAACATTAGATCGAATTAATTTTAATCGTGAATCAGTCAAGATCGCTGTTTACTAATGAGTTTCCATCCTCCAGCAGTTGATCGTCCCCTCTTCAGCCATGGGTCTGAGGATGATTCTGTGAAAGGGTCGACATTAGCAACTCTGCGATAAAGAATGATTCATGATTAATTTTCATTAGTTGTAAATATTGATGTCTCCAAAAGTTTTCAAAATTAATTACACCTAATTTCTGAACACCCATGTCATCATTCTTCGAAGCTGTTCACAAATCTTCTGGCAAACCATTATTCTTTCAGAAGCATCTTCCATCACGTGTTTAACTGCAGAACCTCCATATTAAAGACATATGGGTCGTGAAGTTACATTTCCAGTTTGATCATGCACCAATAGCAGTGTCCTTAATTATTCGTGGATTGCAAACGATGTCTATTTCGTAACAAACGAGTATTTTCGAGTAATATCACGAACCACAGACATTGCCGAGGTGGGGTGGCTTGCGTGCCTCAACGATACAGATAGCCGTACCGTAGGTGCAACCACAGCGGAGGGGTATCTGTGGAGAGGCCAGACAAACGTGTGGTTCCTGAAGAGGGGGCAGCAGCCTTTTCAGTAGTTACAGGGGCAACAGTCTGGATGATTGACTGAGCTGGCCTTGTAACATCAGCTAATGTGGCTTTGCCACACAGCTACTGCGAACGGCTGAAAGCAAGGGGAAACTACAGCCGTAAATTTTCCCGAGGACATGCAGCTGTACTGTATGAACATATGATGATGGCATCCTCTCGGGTAAAATATTCCGGAGGTAAAATAGTCCCCCATTCGGATCTCCGGGCGGGGACTACTCAGGAGGATGTGATCATCAGGAAAGACAACACTGGCATTCTACGGATCGGAGCGTGGAATGTTAGATCCCTTAATCGGGTAGGGAAGCTAGAAAATTTAAAAAGGGAAATGGATAGGTTGAAGTTAGATATAGTAGGGATTAGTGAAGTTCGGTGGAGAGAGGAACAGGATTTCTGGTCAAGCGAGTACAGGATTATAAATACAAAATCAGTTCGGGGTATTACAGGAGTAGGTCTGATAATGAATAAGAAAATAGGAATGCGGGTAAACTACTATGAGCAACACAGTAATCGCATTATCGTAGTCAAGATAGATACGAAGCCAACACCGACCACAGTAGTACAGGTTTATATGCCAACTAGCTCTGCAGATGATAAGGAGATCGAAGAAATATATGAGGAGCTAAAGGAAATTATTCAGACAATTAAGGGAGAGGAAAACTTAATTGTTATGGGTGACTGGAATTCGGTAGTTGGACAAGGAAGGGAACGGAAGATAGTAGGTGAATATGGTCTGGACAAAAGGAATGAAAGAGGAAGCCGCCTGGTAGAATTTTGCACGGAACATTATTTGGTTATAACAAACACCTGGTTTAAGAATCACAAAAGGAGGTTGTATATATGGAAGAGACCAGGAGACAGCGGGAGATACCAGATAGATTTTATAATGGTAAGGCATAGATTTCGGAACCAGGTTTTAAACTGTAAAACATACCCAGGGGCAGATATAGACTCTGACCATAACTTGTTAGTTATGAACTGTAGGCTGTAACTGAAGAAACTACAAAAAGGTAGGAAAATAAGGAGATGGGACCTGGATAAGTTGAAGGAACCTGAAGTTCTTAAGAATTTCAGAGGGAGCTTTAGGCAACAATTGACAGAAACGGGGGAAAATAAAACAGTAGAGGAGGAATGGGTAGCATTGAGAGATGAAATAGTGAAGGCAGCAGAGGACAAAATAGGCAGGAAGGCAAGACCTACAAAAAATCCTTGGATATCAAAGGAGATACTAAATTTAATCGATGAAAGGAGAAAATATAAAAATGCAGTAAATGAAACAGGCAAAATGGAGTACAGACGACTAAGAAATGAAATTGACAGGAAGTGCAAAATGGCTAAGCAGGAGTGGCTAGAAAGCAAATGCAAGGATGTAGAAGAATGTATAAATAGGGGAAAAATAGATACAGCCTACAGGAAAATAAAAGAAACGTTTGGAGATAAGAAAAACAGCTCTATGAATATCAAGGACTCTGATGGAAAATCAGTTCTCAGGAAAGAAGGGAAAGCTGAAAGGTGGAAAGAGTACATAGAGCAGCTCTACAAAGGAGATGAACTTCGAGACAATGTTGTAGGAAGGGAAGAGGAAGTAGATAAAGATGAAATAGGAGATACTATACTGAGAGATGAATTTGACAGAGCACTGAAATACCTAAGTCGAAACAAGGCCCCTGGAGTAGATGATATTCCCTCAGAGCTACTGAAGTCTCTGGGAGAACCAGCCATGACAAAATTGTTTCACCTGGTGTGTAAGATGTATGAGACAGGTGAAGTACCCTCAGACTTTAAGAAAAATGTTATAATCCCCATACCAAAGAAAGCAGGTGCAGACAGGTGTGAAAACTACAGAACCATTAGTTTAATAAGTCATGGTTGCAAAATATTAACACGAATTATTTACAGAAGGATGGAAAAGCTTGTAGAAGCCGACCTCGGGGAAGATCAGTTTGGGTTCAGGAGAAATGTAGGAACACGGGAGGCAATACTCACTTTACGGCTTATCCTAGAAGATAGATTAAGAAAAGGCAAACCTACATTTCTAGCTTTTGTAGATTTGGAGAAGGCTTTTGACAATGTTCATTGGAATAAACTCTTTCAAGTTCTGAAACAAGCAGGAGTAAAATATAGGGAGCGTAAGGTTATTTACAACTTGTACAAAAACCAGACAGCGGTTGTCAGAGTTGAAGGGCATGAAAGGGATGCAGTGGTTGGAAAGGGAGTAAGACAGGGTTGTAGCCTTTCTCCAATGTTATTCAATTGGTACATTGAGCAAGCTATAAAGGAAAGCAAGGAGAAATTTGGTGAAGGAATTAAAGTTCAGGGCGAAGAATTAAAAACATTACGTTTTGCCGACGACATAGTAATTCTGGCAGTGACAGCAAAGGATCTGGAAGAGCAGTTGAACGGAATGGACAGTGTGCTGAAAGGTGCATATAAGATGAACATTAACAAGAGCAAAACTAGGGTAATGGAGTGCACTGTAAGAAAATCAGGTGATGCTGAAGGAATTAGATTGGGAAACGAAACAATAAAGGAGGTAGATGAGTTTTGTTACTTGGGCAGTAAAATATCAAATGATGGTCGCAGTACAGAGGATATAAAATGCAGAATGGCAATGGGTAGAAAAGTGTTCTTGAAAAAGAGATATTTGTTAACATCGAATATTGATTTAAGCCTAAGGAAGTCCTGGAGTCCTTTCTGAAGGCATTTGTATGGAGTGTTGCCTTGTATGGGAGTGAAACATGGACGATAAACAGTGCGGACAGGAAGAGGATTGAGGCTTTTGAAATATGGTGCTACGGAAGAATGCTGAAGATTATGTGGGTGGATCGCGTAACTAATGAGGAGGTACTGAACCGAATTGGGGAGAAAAGAAATTTCTGGCATACCTTGACTAAAAGAAGGGATAGATTGGTAGGGCACATTCTTAGACATCAAGGGATTGTGAATTTAGCGTTGGAGGGAAGTGTGTGGGGAAAAAACCGCAGAGGAAGACCAAGAGATGGATACAGTAAGCAGATTCAGACAGATGTAGGTTGCCTTATGTGGAGATGAAGAGGCTTGCTAAGGATAGGGTATTGTGGAGAGCTGCATCAAACCAGTCTCCGGACTGAAGACCACAACTAACTAACTATAACTGTATTCTTGAATGGTTCACGGGAGTACCCTCGGATAGTAATGTAGTAATGACAATTATTTCAGCGAGACACAGCTCGCCATCTTGAGGTGTGTTGGGCAGTACGACAGATTAAAATTATATACTATCCTAACAATAAGAAGCAGGCCGCGGCCGAGCGCATTGAGGCGATATGTTCCGATGTGCGAGGCCGTTCCACGTTGGGGATTCGAATCCCCCCTCGGGCATGGATGTTTGTGCTGTCTATAGTCACAAAGTTACTCTGTGCTATAGTATAAGGTAGTTCATAAGTAGCTTGTAAGTTTACGCACTGATGACCCCGCAGTTTAAGTCCCATAAGCTTTACAAACATTTGAATAAGAAGTAGGCTTAAGTGATGAACGATTCGGATTTCTTCAGAGAATAATGATATCTTGTATATTTTAACGCATTTGAATTTGCAACTTGTGGTGGTGTTTGCAGCTAGGGTTTTATAGGATTTAAATTTCACATTGGGGCAGATGCTTGTTACAAATTTTGGAAATAGTAAGTAATTCGTTTACATTATTCCCAGCAAGTTACCACAGTTCAAATGTTTTTATAGCTTATGTGGCTTAACAACGGGGTCATCAGTCCTTAAGCTTACAAACTACTTATGAAATAGCTTATACGAAAGACGGCACAAACATTCATGCCCGATGGGGGGATTCGAACCTCCGACCGCAGCGGCCGTGCAGACCGTGACTGGGACGCCGCAGACCGCTCGTCCACTGCGGCCGGCGTTATGACAGTTATATTTTACAGTTCAATTCAGACGTAAATTGTTTATGTGTAGGTGTATAACGCATTGTAACTGACCAAACCATATCTAATCACCAGATTAACATTCTCATTCGCAGTGGGTGATAGTTGTACAGCGAATGTTATAAAAGTACATCGATCCTACAGAAAAATGTGCGTATCCAGTACATTGCGACCGCGTGTAACTATATAAATGTAATAAAAAAGAGAGAGAGAGAGAGAGAGAGAGAGACACTTCCGGGATTACGAATGTTGACACAACAGTCGTAAACGCGAGAAGGATTGAGTGGATTAATTTGAACTTGTAATCGGTAAGCTCATGAAATGTAAGTCATTGCATGTCAATGACTAGGAACAACAGTAATTAGGTTCGCATTATAAAGAAGTGATGCTCATATCAATGTCCTATCAGTAATTTCAGTTTTTAGGAAGCAAACTTCTTTTATTGAGTGACCGCATGACTTGCGTGGACTGGAACGACATTTGGCGCCAAAATTCCAGCACCTGTTCCTCAGCATGACGCTTGGGAAGGAAGTGGGGGTTGGGGACCACCTGTTCAGCGGCGCGGTGAAAGAGATTAGGCGGCGTAGGGGAAGAGGGAGGGGGCTGCGTGGCTGAGTTTCCTTACCTGCAGCCAGGGTTGCCACTCTGCCACAGCAAAAGATGCCCGGACGCAAGCAGTTACTGTGACGGTGTACAAATTGTCTGGAAACCCGTCATATCTCTTACTAGAACAGGCTGCTGATATCGGATCTCGAATGCTGGAAATATTAGTGTGATACAGTTACACTGAACGCATAGGCATCGTATCTTCTTCGCGGAGTTTTAAACACTGCTAGAGTCACTTTAACTCTGGAATTACTGCGAAATCTGGTTACACCGGAAGAAAAGTATTTCCTCGCTAAATGATAAGGCGTGTCTATATTTGATGTTGAAGAATGAAATCATCATTAACTTTGGATATGTTGGAACATTCGATCCCGTCGCGACCTAGCGACGTCAGAAGGTACTATATCAACGACTTAAGCGATATGTTCACGTGTTCACAAATCTTTTCGCTCCTGTGAGGTAAACTATTTATATAGGGAAAGTGGAAACAATGTCATTAATTCACTATGGGGAATAATAATAATAATAGGTGTGAAGTGCAGACTGTAGTAGCTGCTACGGTGCAGAAGTAAGAACAGTAACGAATGTATAAGTAAAAGATAGTAATGTAGATTTAACATTCTAGTGCTGCAATCTAGGGACGCCTGTTGGTAATACCTACACAGCAGCTCGTGTACTGTTTATTCCCGTGATCGCAATTATAGTTTATTTTAATATGATTTTTTTTTGCTTAGTTCAGTATCATTTATTTTCTTTTCTTTCCTTATTACATCAAGTTTAAAATTGTTTTCAAGGTGATTAAGAAGGTGGTAACATTTTTATTTGTTTCTGTTACACAGGAGGAGGATATGAACTACTCATTTTTTCAGTACGGTAATTTGATGCAGTTCTGTTAGTAGTAGCGTTGTGTTTATCAATTGATCATATCATGTAGTAATATCAATCAGGTCACATATGCACAGTTTTAAATATACTTTTCTCAGTGTGATGAGCTTTTTTTGTTATATGTACTTCAACTTCCCTTGAAATCAGTTCTGAGCAAAGCGACAGATCGGATGCTTCATTCAAGTTTCCCACGTATCGTTTGCAATATGCCAAGCGAGTCGTTTGAGTGTTTGAACTGTTCGGTACTGTATCGATTCCGCGCTGTATCGGGAAATCTCGAGCATGTTCGAACGCGATTATCGTTTGCCCAGCCTTAGACCACTCGATACTTTGTACCAAGACGGATGTTCAATCGCTGCACAAAGCGGAGACGCCAAGTTTGAAAAGAAGTTATCCGTTAAGACTGGGAAGGAGGGGGGTCGAGTGTACGAGAGCGCTAAACTTCTATTTATTTTTAAAAAACGACATTAAGTATCTGCATCTGATGTGTAATTGTATAAAAATAATTGTTCAAACACGAGAAGGCGCCTACTAAACAATAAATATACCTCTGACAGAAAGTATGTGACAAAGTATGTGAAGAAACAATTACTTTTACCGTATGTGAATTCATACTTTCTCGGCGGATCTCGATGAGGAAATCTTATCGGGTTGACAGCCGAGTCAGTGCCTTGTTCTCTGGCAAAGTTTCGGCAAGTTGCTTACATGCCATGTTCAGGCGAAGTAGCGTACCGTATATTCGCCTGAAGATGACAAGTAAGCAACTTGCCGAAACTTTGCCAGAGAACGAGGCACTGACTCAGTTGTCAACCCGAGAAGATTTCCTCGTCAAATTACATTTACCTTTACATTAATTTACCTGTATCCGATGTAGACTGAAAAAGAGCGTGACTTTATTTCAGGGCTACTCGATGACTGATACACTGAGCTAATGACAAACAGCATGAACATTAGTTCGCGAAATCGCAACCTAACTGCAGTACTGAAGTTATCGAGTCTCCACTTTCGTGTTTGTGTATATTATACTAGGGTGACCAGATTTCCAAAATCAAAATACTCTATACAAATTAGAAAATGCTATGAAGCCATATTTGTAAAACGTTTCGTAAATACCGTATCATAAGGTACATTTGAGTTCAAATATTTGGTCCATACTACAGCTACATACACAGCCATACCTTTCCCGTCAATACTTGCACTTAAAAAGCGTAAAAATACGTTGCATTACGAACGGTGTAAATATTTTATTGTTGTCAAATGCAAAGACAGTACGTAAATTTTATATGACGACACCTTTCACTTGGCCTGAAACGTAGTATTATATTCATAGGTTACGTTTTTCTCACTCTCTGCACTATATTTTTTCTGAAGAATGCATGTTATTTCGGAGTATGATAATTTGAAATGCAGTTTCGTGGAAAAAGCTTTAGTATTGAAAGTGTAAAGGATATAATCATAAGTAATACTCATGTTTAGGATGCTTTATATGTTGTTTTCAGCCGGCCGAGGGGACTGAGGCGCTTCTGTCACGGTCTGCACGGCCACTACAGTCGGGGGGTTCGAATCCCCCCTCGGGCATGGATATTTGTGCCGTCCTAGTTCGTAAGTAGTTCATAAATAGTTTGTAAGTTTAGGGACTGATAACCCCGTAGTTAAGTCCCATAAGTTTAACAAACATTTGATTTTTGTTGTTTTCATCAGTCCATAAAGAAATGGCGTGCACTGTGCAAAGGTAATTCTGAGCTGAAAACTTTGCAGCAGATATCACGACATGAAATAAGTTGAAAGAGATGTTTCTCACCACGACAGTATTTCTAATTTCGTTCTTTACCGCTCCACACACATTTTTAACATTGATTACTTGGCGCTTTCCATTCACTTGAGGGAATATCTATGTTTCGTTGCGTGTAAACATAACAAGATTTCCTCAGGAGGAAGACGCCTACTTGATCATATGACACCATTCTCACGTTTTGCAAAAGATATCATACTTAATGAAGAAGTTTTGCCTTAAATAGCGAGGTCGTGTTGTGGACAACGTCAAACCGATCTCCACTGTCTACCGAAAAAATTCATATATTCAGCCTAAAAATTTATCGCTTTGTTGTTGTAATTTCGTAAATGAAAATTCGCCTTGATTCCTTTCGGTATTTATGTAACGCAACTGGTGGACCTTGATGGGTTTAAAACGACAGATGTAAATGACATGTTCTGTAGCAATGACTGACACAACTGCTCGCCATGTGAAAGTATTACATAATACCGAACTAAGAACTTCATAAATCATTCCTTGTACACTCTGCTTCAATCACATATCGAGTTTTCGATTTTATTGTGATACATGTTAAGTAAAGACACAAAGTTTCGAGAATACGGGAAGGTTTACGAAAAACGGGACAGAATATGTCACGTATTAGTTTTGTCGGGACAGCGGGACGCTTTGCCTAAATAAGGGAAGATTCGGTAAAATACTCTACGTGTGGTCACCCTATATTATACTGCTTGTACAAAACCAGTGATAAAAGGATACGGTACTGCGTTATCTCTGAAACTATAGTGGTTCATAAAATGACGGAACGAAAAACTGCGTTGCCAAACTACTAAAATAAATCAAATAGCGTAATCCGTAATTTTAGCACAGGCTCCCATAACACCGTAATACTTGCTATGTCTGCACAGTGTTACGCTTTAACTTGTTCTGCGCCCAGTTTTTTACTTCTATTGTCCCATTTAATAAATGAATGGAGGATATGGTTCGTAGGAATACTTTGTTATTTGGATTTACTTATCCTTTCCCATATTTAATTGTTACGTCTTGTTAACATATGAATAACCAAATGAATGCAGAAAAAAAGTCACATTTAGCACAGTTTGAGATAATTGTGAAGCTGAATAAGCGATGGACAAAACTGTGTGAGGAATCCGTAGCGTGAGCAGAGTGCCTTTGCTGGTGTTTCTGGTTCTTGGAAAACAGGTCTGCAGGGGACAAGGTGGGCTGTCTGGTGCCCTAACAAAGCGCACCACCACGTGGGGCGGGGGGGGGGGGTGGTACTACCTGACCAGTCCTGCCTGGCCTCCTCACCAAACTCCTCCGGCGCCTCTGAGCAAACCAACGGTGTTTGCTTTCCGCAGTAAGTCAAGAAATACAAGACCACTTGAGTGGCACCATAATGATACGTGTGACGTTGTACAATATATGAGAAACACAGCACGAGCACAAGTACCGACGAGGAGCATTGCGTAGTCTCACCAGTCAAACGCCGCACGATCTGTCTATAAGTAATTCGCCTCTGTGTGTACGCACTGACAGCAATTTGTATCTACATAGAAGCAAAAGGATACTCATTCACTCACTCACTGACTAAACACGAAATCTCGAAAACTACTTCACCTGCGAAGCTGAAATTTGTCAGGGATGTAGTTCATAATTAGAAGGCGTCAGATAAGAAAGGATTTTGCGATAGGGCCGATAGTTCAGAATATATGACTTCATAAACAATGGAAACTTCCCCCGTCTTGCGGCACGTGATAGTGTGACTTTATCAGTCCACTATTTGAGAAGGAGAGCACTTAGTGACTTGCAACAAAGTTTTAACATAATTTCAAACCTTTGGGACACTTTTTCTCGCTGACACCCACATCAAAATGATGAACGGAAAAAAGTTTGTCGCGTACTACGTTTTCGGCGTTCATGTAGTACGGCATTTGGAAAGACGTTATAATTTATTACTCGTACACTATTAATTACATTCGCGAGAAATGTTACAGACACTACACACACATACCAGTGAACGTACGTTCGAAATTTTATCATACTACGACACACAGTTCACGAGATATGGAGTCATAAACAGGTTCATGAAAAACCGCCTCATCATGCCTGACGTTTTGATTTATTACATCTTTTCTACTAACTCTATTCGCGACTTTTCCTACAGACTGATGAGATATCCAGTTTCATTCCGATCTTCACGAAAATTTGTACGCTTGATCTTCAAAACAAGATGGTCACCGTCTACCCGAAGTTTCATCCATAAAAATGGAACACTAAATTCCTTGCTCGCGCAATAACTTGAGAACGCCTTGACAGATTTCACAGATTCTTTTCTGTTGCTGTCAGAACAAGGATTGTACGAAATAAATCTGGAAAATTTGAGAACAAAGTGAATTTTTCAATTTGGCCCTGTGTTTCTGTTGCATACAAATCTATAGTTTTGTTCCAATATTGATGAAATTTCGAACCCTTGGCCTTAAATACAAGAGGAATATCACTGTCCGTATAGCCGGCCGCGGTGGCCGAGGGGACTAAGGCGCTCCAGTCACGGTCTGCGCGGCCACTACGATCGGGGGTTCGAATCCCCCCATCGGGCATTGATATTTGTGCCGTCCTAGTTCGTAAGTAGTTTGTAAGTTTAGTCACTGATGGCCCCGTAGTTAAGTCCCATAGACTACACAAACATTTGAACTGTCCGTATAAAATTTCGTTTGTTGCATGGTGGAGGGTCCTCAACCTACGGGCTTTGACAAAATCCATAGTTTTGCTCCGCTCTTGATGAAGTTTTGCACACATGACCTTTAAATAAAGAGGAAGGTCACCGAGTACATGAATGTTTGTATGGTACATGGCAGAGGGTACCTTGCAGAAAACTTTTCCGAAAGGGAAAGGTGAAAACTAACAGAGAGATGGGAGAGAAAGAGACGGGTGCAGAGAGAGGAGGGAAGGGGTAAGTGGACAGCGGAAGTGTAGAATAAATAAATACAAGGGCAACGCCGGGTTTGCAGCTAGTTGCTTATAAAGATAACAGCGGAAACTCGTGGTTCTTTGCGTGCGTTGGTCCGGCGACACCGCTCGCAGTGCCGTCTGTTGGTTCGAGTTGTATACTATACTTGCCTTGATGTCTGCGATTCCGCATTTTATTTCCCTTCGTACCAAATTTCTTTGAAAGGTTAACATTTGTTACCTCTATTAAGATATTACTTTCGATGATTTATTTCAAGTTCAGGGTTGAAATAAATAAATTTTATGCAAGTCAGCTCTCGTTTTACGAATAACCCATTGGCTGCTCACATAAAGAAATTATAAAAAATAAAGTAAATTAAAGCGTAAGCAAGCGATCTGTGTCAGTCTAATGGTAGCCTCTTAAGCTTGTCTCAAAAGAAGTGCATCGTAATTTCGAGACAGAGATGCACGATTACAAAAAAGGAGTCTCATGGTGCCCATTCTCCTTACTTCGCTGACAATCAATCTCTGATTGGTTACACAATGTCATTGTCTGACAGACATCTGAATATACGCGTGGTTTACTCCCGGCTCTGTTACAGACATGTATTTGGCTCTGGCTTTCTTATCTATCACAGATATCTTTAAATTAAGCTGACCTTGGGAGTTCCTGTAGCTTTGACATGTGTTATTCACACTCGACAGTTGATAGCGATCTTTTAACACTTCTATAGCAACTGAAACCGACCAGTTGAAACGTTTTTCATTTCCAGCGCAAAGCCTACTCCTCGCTAGATTAAACAGCAGGTTACATTAAGGCGTTCACATCTACAC
Organism: Locusta migratoria; assembly: GCA_026315105.1. Lineage (NCBI taxonomy): Eukaryota > Metazoa > Arthropoda > Insecta > Orthoptera > Acrididae > Locusta > Locusta migratoria. The sequence goes on from CM048744.1 coordinate 672,074,271, forward strand.
TCGTAAGGTAAAATACTCTAAATTTCAAGTTAAGTGATTATTAGGGATTCAACTGAGCGTGGTTTCAGGATTAGAAATCTTTTTCTTTGGCTGTGATTTATACGTTTTCCGTCGACGCAGCATCCTTAATTCACTCCAATTGAATTCTTCCTTTTCTCGGATTTCCGACCTCCTCCTACTTCCGGAATAAAGATGATGTAAAATGTATTTTTGATGTTCGAGGGAACATGAACATAGTTGTTCCCAGAAAAGTGCAAGTCGCCTTGTCAGATGTTGAATAATTTGCTTTTGTTGCTAATTCTGAAGAATGTTTCATGTCGGCGGCCTGCTTCACTACGATGATGGACAATGATAACGCCACTGTAGGCGGTTAATGGGTGAACACGACGAACCGTGCAACGGTGTTGTCAAACGATGCAAGCTGTGTTTTATTGGCAGTGTTTATTACTACATTCCACCAGCAATTGGTCGACATTATCCTTTAGTATTTGTGAAGTACGAAAAAATAGACTTCAATATATCCGTTCATTATTTTAAGTAAAAGGGCGTGGCGTATTTTGTGTGTTCTAGGTTTCAAGGGAGATGCCCGTCTGTCACAGTGGTTGAATACTGTACTCACAAGATCACATGGATATCGAATTTTAGAATTTCTTTAAATTTATGGTACGTGAAGTTCAGAACTTAAATAACAATCAGCCAAAGCCATTCGTCGCAACTCTGAAAAATTCTCGAGGAAATCGGCTTTGCAGTTCTGCTAAGTACACGTATGTACTTATAACTAAAAGAATTGCAGCCTCTGTCGGTGGTTCCAATGCCAATGACAGTTATTTTTTCGTATTCGCATACAGTTATATAAAACATTTTGGAATCTCTAATTCCACGTGTTGTGTTAATTTTTGTTTGTGTGTATGTAAACGAGCCGAAAACCATGTCGTCACGTAAAACGATGGTTGAGTAGGTTAGCAGCTTGGAAGCCATTAGTAGCTATGGAGATGACTCAAAAAGTGTCGTAGCTCTTCACAAACTGAACAATCACGAACACCGTCAACTAATAGTGAAGAAAATTACGCGTAAAGAAAAATATGTGCGGTGGCCGAGGAGACTGAGGCGCTTCTGTCACGGTCTGCACGGCCACTACGGTCGGGGGTTCGAATCCCCCCTTGGGCATGGATATTTGAGCCGTCCTTAGTCTTAGCTAGTTCATAAATAGTTTGTAAGCTTGGGGGCTGATGACCCCGTAGTTAAGTCACATAAGTGCTACAAACATTTGAACATTTTTTTAAAAATGTGTGCACTTTTCGTAAAAATTACCATGTTGTTGTTGTTGTTGTTGTTGTGGTCTTCAGTCAGGATACTGGTTTGCTGCAGCTCTCCACAATACCCTATCCTGAGCAAGCCTCTTCATCTCCACATAAGAACGGCAACCTACATTTGTCTGAATCTGCTTACTGTACCCATCTCTTGCTCTTACTGTGCTGTTTTTACTCCACACACTTCCCTCCAACGCTAAATTCACAATTCCTTGATGTCTAAGAATGTGTCCTACCAATCGATCCCATCTTTTAGTCAAGGTATGCCACAAATTCCTTTTCTCCCCTATTCTGTTCAGTACCTCCTCATTAGTTACGCGATCCATCCACCTAATCTTCAGCATTCTTCATGTAGCACCACATTTCAAAAGCCTCTATCCTCTTCCTGTCCGCACTGTTTATCGTCCATATTTCACTCCCATACAAGGCAACACTCCACACAAATGCCTTCAGAAAGGACTTCCTTAAGCATAAATCAATATTCGATGTTAACAAATTCAAGAACTCTTTTTCTACCCATTGCCATTCTGCATTTTATATCCTCTGTACTGCGACCATCATTTGTTATTTTACTGCCCTACCTCCTGTATTGTTTCGTTACCTAATCTAATTCCTTCAGCATCGCCTGATTTTCTTAGACTGCACTCCATTACCCTTGTTAATGTTCATCTTATATGCACCTTTCAGCACACTGTCCATTCCGTTCAACTGCTCTTCCAGGTCCTTTTAGATATTAAAATTGTGTAAGTATTGTAACACAACGAATAAATAAATAAAATGATTGGAACCAGTTGAAGGGTTGAGAGGCCAGAACTAAATCAAATAGCCGGCCGCGGTGGCCGAGGGGACTAAGGCGCTTCAGTCACGGTCTGCACGGCCACTACGGTCGGGGTTCGAATCCCCCCTCGGGCATGGATGTTTGTGCTGTCCTAGTTCGTAAGTAGTTCATAGGTAGTTTGTAAGTTTAGGGACTGATGACCCCGTAGTTAAGTCCCATAGACTATACAAACATTTGAACATTTTTTTTGTAATCAAATATTTGTAAATATATCGGGCCATACTGCGTGGTCATCAGTCCGTACCTTACAAACTACTTAAACCTAGGTAAACGAACCTAAGGACAACACACACACACACACACACACACACACACACACACACACACACACACACACACACACACACACACACACACACACATGCCCGAGGGAGGACTCGAACCTCCGACGGCTCGGCTACTCTACCGTGGCAGGCCAGAACTCGACCACCTCAGTTACACCGGCAGATGCTGCAGTTCATTTAATGATTGATGCTTACGCTTACTTGCAAAACTTTAAAGTTTTTGAGAGTTGTGTCGAATGGCATTGGCTGGTTATTATTTAACTTCTGAACTTCATAAATATGAAAAAAATATATATATTCTAAAATCTGATACCCATGTGATCTCCTTGTCAGTACTGTGAGGAGCTGTTATGGGTAGTGATGGTCGTTACGTCCTACGATCTATGAAAGGCGATTCACTTGTGTGGCTTACGGAAAAGGTTTGTTTTTTTGTGGTGATATATAAAAATGGATAGCTGGAGTAACTAGTTGCAGTAAACTGTCTATACGTCTTGCATACTACTGAGAAGACGTCTATCCAAAATTTCCCATTGTAAGCGCTTCAGAAGTTGATCACTTGTTTAACCGAAGCGCAGGGCACTGGATGGTAGGCTGATAATCCCTGTATGTGTTTTGCACTCCAAATTCTGGATATGAAAATATTTCCCAGCACCTGGACTGAAATGTGCTACCTCGTGCTAATTTACAGACGACGGAAGCAAGTGTTTGCGAAATATATAGCAGGCGACGCAAAACCACTTCCACTGCTGCGTGCAACCGCGGAAATTCCGGTTCTTCGCTGATATCACGAAAGTGTTGGAGGAACTCCTACCGCAAGATTGATGTCCTCATACTTGCTCTGCAAGTAGCCACTGTTTATTTTCTGGCCAGTTTCAAAACTTGAAGCAATATAATTTTTAATCAAAATAAATATATGGCACTTAGAAGAGTGTAAACATTAAAATTGTTTCTGTGAATCAAAAAGAAATAGGAATATTGAAAATTGTTCACATTAAATTGTAAATAGACTACTATCTATTTTTTTAGCTTCTGTCCGTTTTGATAACTGTGTTTTATTTATGCCATAAGAATGATAAATTTAGAAAGAAATGATCATTGAAGTATTAAGGCAGTTCGTACGATCTACAACGTAATGTAGTATAGAACCTGTAGTAATTTGGAAATAATGATGTATTTGCCATGGATTCAAATTCTAAAATAGAATCTAAATGAACGTTAGGAGATGAGTATTTAGACGAGTCATACGCACAACTATTAAGCATTTCATCAAATCCCACACGGAAATGATTAATGCCGCATATTGCCTGAAAATCCAGTGATTAACAATGTCACCTTCACTTACAAAACTCTCTGTTATGCACAGAACGTTTGGAAGCCCGTGTGATCAGATGCTGTCGCAGCGTACTCAAAGAATAACTCCCGTACATAATTTTCAATTCGCTGCGAATAAGCGCAAATAATATAAATGATGTACGATACAATTAGCTAGCTGCAAGAATTTCCGTCACTGTAGATTTCAATCACTCCATATCTGGGGTGAGCCCTCAGATGAGTAAAACAGAATTTTTCTGCATGGGCAAACGTGTAGCTGTTTTGTAGCACCGTGGTTCGGAAGCACTGTAGGTCCCGCATAACTGGCTGGGTACGTCATTTCGAAGGTCGGAGGAAGGCAGCGGCATATCACCTCCAAACAGAAAGCAGATGGAGGAGACAGAGAAACTGTCCCCACAGGGAAGTGTATTCGCATTCATTATGTTTTTTCACATTTGCACAAATGATTACTCGACACCAAAATAGTCTGAACATTTCCTCTATGCTGATGATCTTGCAATAGCTGTTCGAGGGAACAGCTTTGAATCTGTGGAAGAAATATTGTAACAAGGTCTTGTAAGTGTGTCAAAATATTACAAAGAAAATTTTCTCAAGGGAAAAAAGGTATTTGCTTTCCAACTACATACTGAGAAAGCAAGAAGACAGCTCCACGTTGTATTGGAGGGTAATTTTCTGCAGCACGAAAGCCGTCCAAAGTATCTGGGTGTTATCCTTGGCTAGTCACTAACTTAAGAAATATCCCGTCACATGACCAGGCTGAAAGTTAAGGCAAGAATTCTTCTCTTGAAGAAACTATGTGGGAGCAAATAGGAATGAAGCATTAAAACTGTAAGAACTAGCGCACAAACCGTCTCTTTCTCCAGTGGAGAATTTTCAGTCCCTGTGTGGTGCAGACGTGTCCACTGCTCTAAAAGAAAGAAGCAGAAGTATTGCAGGCTGGAAAGAAGCAGAAGTATTGCAGGCTGCATGACCCCCCCTCCCCCTCACAGTCATTGAATCCCGCGCAACACGCAACGTTTCGGTGACAGGTATGAACGTTTCGGAGGTTCTCGGAACGTAGCGCGTAGATATCATCATCACGACCGTACCAGCTGCTACGCTGAGACAACTAACTGAAGCGAGCGAAGACGCAAGCCTGCGCGACCGCAGAACTCTCCTGGCTTCCACTTTAGCCCACCGAACGCTACGACTGCCTTGCGCAGAGAACTCAATCATAACTGTAGTAATTGAGGAAAAAAAAATTAGTCTCTTGTGTGTGTGTGGGGGGGGGGGGGGGCGTGATCATCAAAAAGGAATCTCACATTCAGTAACACTGGTATATACGATCAAAGAATCCAGTATACGTCATTGTCCGTTTACGAAAGTGCGAATCGGAGTGTATTTTTCCGGTGTTGTGTTGCCACAGTGGCTTGAAGTAAGATGATGACTGGAGAAATGCTGTATACAGCAGTTGTCGGCTTTCGTCGCGCCCACTTCCTTCTCGCTGCCGTGGAACGGGGGAAAGGGCTGCGGCGAAATCCTGAAACTGAAAGCACGCTCGACTCTTTCCAGCTTTGTGGCGGGTTAGTTAAAGTCAATTGGGTACACTTTCAACATTCGTGCTCACAAATGCGGAGACTGGGTGAAGTAACCACCATGGATTCGGTTGCGGCCTGGAGCGTTAATTATGTCTGTATGTACCGGACACGTATGACAAAATTACTGGCAATTGGATTATGAAATGTCCCATTCTTTCACACCGTGAAATACTATGGGACTTCTAGATTTTAACCCAGCACTTTGGCGTACATTCTTTATTTCTTATCAAAAGGATTGCATCATCACATATTTTACCCATCAATATCGGAAATAAAATAAGGTTTTGAAAATTTTGATTAACAGTTAAATTATACTTTGGTACTTATCACAACACTAGGCTACAACAGAGATACGGAATCAAATGTGTCTTTCAATGATCCAAAGCTTACGTCATTTTTTTCTATGATCGTCGTTCTTTGCTGGGAATCAACCTTGTAGCGATATGTTCTGCAGAGAGAGAGAGAGAGGAAAAAAAAAAAAACTGCCAAATTGTACCGCAGTTAATATTCCAATTCCACATTCTTTCATAAAGCGCGATCCTTTTTCTGAACGGAAGGAACCAAACGCTTATCAGCTAAACAGTTGCGGTGTTGAGAACAAATTCGTGGTTGGGAGAGCGTCAGAGAGGCCAACTGCCAATGCCGTAGTTTTAATGCTATACAGATACTTACGTTTGGTGCAGCGATTTGCATATAATGTATTGATAAATATGCGATAATGTCACCAGGCAGAGAATCCGAAATTTTAAATGATCGTGAGAAACAGGATGCATGGGTAAAATAAAATAATGCAGTCGACAGAAATGGACTGCACTTTTCCTGCCTACTTTAGCTGCCGCTCACCATTAACTAACAATTGTATACAAATGCTACGGCTCTGAAGATTAAAAAAACATAATTGTCTATATTGAGAAATGAAACATCGAAAATTAAAATTTTTGGCAAAACGTGTCGATACATATGTATATGTAGAGCACTGACATTTCATTTTTCTGAGGATGCGATCGACGTTATGTTTATGATTATCGCTGCAGAAAGGAAAATCCCAGCATAAGTTACTGATCACATTTAAGGAATCGGGTGTTTCCAACACACACGACTGCCGATTTCATTACGGAAGTTGGAGATGGTCATTTCACTAACAGCGACTTACATTCAGTTATCACCACACAAATGAAGTACAGACGGATTAAGCCGTGTAAACGGCTACAAAACAATAGCTTTTGATATCTCAATAAAAAAGTCTTAGTAGAAATTAATGCCTAATCAAGTTCTATCAGAAATTTAGTATACGTTACAAAAAATAAATATTAATTTTAGCAATGTAACTTAGCGAAAAACATACAAAATATTGTATTTGTTATTTTTGAAACAAGTAGCCGGATGTGGAAAATTAAAAACAACCTAATTATAAAAAAGGTGATCATTTTCTCGCAACAAAACCATATGAGAGTGATTGACGTGCGAACGGGCCATAATACGTCATATTTAAAAGAAATAATTATCTGGTTTTACAAAACTAGGACAGGGTCCGGGTTGGAGTAGAAGAAAATTTGAAGTATTCAATTTTAATTTCCGTAATGTGCCCCCCCTAACTTCAATGGCAAAAAAGTTTCCCGCTTGTCGAAAATTCCGTAATTATCGTCAGAGAATGCGTTTTCGGAAACTGTCCGTACATAGTCTTAGTGATCTAGTGCCGCAAAGAAAACGTAATGGAAATATAGTGCAGTTCTTTCAGAATACACGGATGCAAATTCAAACCAAGAATAGCTGCCAGATGCAAAATTTAGATGTTCCTGGAGTAATAAAACAACTTAAGTCAGTATACAAAAACATATCTTCCAGGCCTGCTTGTATATCAACTAGACTCCTTTCAGAGTATGCTGATGCAATAGCTTCATACTTAGCTATCATATACAACCGATCACACAGCGAAAGACACGTACCCAAATACTGAACAGTTGCCCAGGTCACTCAAATATTCAGGAAAGGCAATAGGAGTGATCCCCAAAATTACAGGCCCAACTCATTGACGTCGATTTGCAGTAGGATTTTGGAATATATACTTCGTTCGAACATTATGAAGTACCTCGAAGAGAACGACCTATTAACCAATAGGCAACACGGATTCAGAAAGTATCTCTCTTGCGAAACACAGCTTTCCCTTTATTCACGTGAAGTGTTAAGTGCCATCGACAAGGCATCTCAAATCGATTCCATATTTCTGGATTTCAGGAAGGCTTCTGAAACTGTACCTCACAAGTGGCTTCTAATGAAATTACGTGCTAATATCGCCCCAATTGTGCGATTGGATTCACGATTTCCTATCAGAAAGGACACAGTTCGTTGTAATTGATGGTAAGTCATCACAGAAGTGATGTCTGGTGCCGGCCGCGGTCACCGAGGGGACTGAGGCGCTCCAGTCACGGTCTGCACGGCCACTACGGTCGGGGGTTCGAATCCCCACTCGGGCATGGATATTAGTGCCGTCCTTAGTATTAGTTAGTTCATAAGTAGTTTGTAAGTTTAGGGGCATTTTTTTCATGTCTGGCGTTTCCCAGGGAAGCGTTATAGGTTCCCTACTCTTACTTGTGTTTGTAAACGATTAGGAGACAATCTGAATAGCTCCCTTAGATTGTTTGCGGATGATGCTGTCGTTTGTCGGTTAGTGAAGTCAACAGAGGATCAAATGCAACTGCAAAGCGATTTAGACAAAATTTCTACACGGTGCGAAAATCGGCAAAAGAAATCCGCTGAATTTCAATTACACGATAAATCGGTGAAACCTTAAGATCGCCAATTCTACCAAATACCTAGGAGTTACAATTACGAACAACTTAGACTGGAGAGAACACACAGTAAATATTGTGGGGAAGGCGAACCAAAGGTTACGTTTCATCCTCTCCTGGAGTACTGTTGCGCATTGTGGGACCCTAACCAGGTGGGACTGACGGAAGATATTGAGAAGGTTCAGAGAAGGGCAGCTCGGTTTGTTTTATCACGTTACGGGGGGGGGGGGGGGGGAGAGCGTCACGGAAATGTTGCACGAATTGGGGTGGAAATCATTAAAAGAAAGACGTTATTCATTGCGGCGTGATCTGTTTGCGAAGTTTCAATCACCGACTTTTACTTCTGAATGTGAAAATATTTTGCTAGCACCCACCTACTTAGGGAGACATGACCATCCCAATAAAATAAGAGAAATCAGATTGAAAACGGAACGATTTAGGTGTTCTTTCTTCCCGCGCGCTATTAGAGAATGGAACGGTAGAGAAAGGTTATGAAAGTGGTTAATGAACCCTCTGCCAGGTACATAAATGTGATTTGCACAGTATCTATGTAGATGTAGAGGAAATTATTCTAACGGGAATTAGTTTGCGTGTTTGGAAGGTGAAGAAGACGCGTGACTTTCGAGCTGAACTTTGCACTGTGCGTCTTGTCTCCCCGTGCTCCTGCAGAACTGCCAATGGTAAATAATTTTGTTCAGATGGTGGGTGCAGCGCCGCAATACGAATGTAAAAAATAAGTGCCGTCCAAAATAGGTGCAAGTTGACAGGGTTACCACCACGCCCGCCATGAATCGCCCGTTGGCTGCGAGATGATGTGTGTGGGTTGTGCAGTGGTTGGGCTGTGGCGTGGTGCAGTGGCTGGTACAGCTCGTAGCTGTGTATCGCAGGTGAGCAGCAGGTGTCCGGCCTATTGATCCGCCGCTTGCGTCATTCCAGCTGATCCGGCCAGCCGGCGCCGCGCCGCGCCGCGCCGCACTGCCGCCGATACCGCGACTATTGCCGGCTGGCCAGTGCTACCAACGACTGCAAAACCCCAAAATATAGCTCATTTCGCGTCTTAAAATCATTCAAAATTACCGATTTTGATAGAACCGATTTATGGGTATTTTATTGCTATCTTTCTAGTTATTAACGTAGATCGTGGGAAAAAATCGAAGCAGACCTCTTTCAATATTGGTTGGTGACTGGTAGATTAATATTTCTCGATCGCAGAAATTAACAGTTTCTATTTACCTGTATCGACCTGATGTAGGTCATCTTCGGAATTGCAAGCAGCCCGTGTGGCCAGCGCTGCACTCGGCTGGGCTGGGCTGTCCTGGGCTGTTCTGCTGCCAGCAGGTAACTCATCTACTTCCTTTATTGTTCCGTTACCTAATACTGCCGATATATCACCTGCTTACTCTTCTTTGGCACGTCTTTGCTCTGTACCAGACCGCACACTTTGCAGGAATCTGTGTCTTTGCTTTTCTGTTTCACTGATCTCCACATTCCTCCCACTTTCTTCGATCACACTTCCCAGATACTTAAAATGTCCACCCTCTTTACTATTTCCTCTCCAATCTTTACATCTGCTGCTGCTCTTTCTTTCACCATAATTTCACACTTTTTAGCATTAAATTTCATTCCATACTCAGCTACCACCACTTCCTCCCGTGCATTTAGACTCTCTTGTGCTTCTCAAACTGTACAAACATACTCATTTCAATATTTTTATCGATACAAGAGTTAAGACACTTTACCACATACGAAACTACGGGCCCTTTTCGTGCAAAACACGTTTGACCAATATTTGACAACGTATGAAGTGGGAATGATGTATAAAATCCAGACACCACAGTTCGTTTCATGTTTATAGAACAAGCGGGAAAGCGTCGCCGCGGTGGAGTAGCCGAGCAGTCTAAGGCGCCGGCGCCTCGCTGCGGAGCGCGCGGTTGCTCGCCGTCGGAGGCTCGAGTCCTCCCTGGGGCGTGTGTGTGTGTGTGTGTGTGTGTGTGTGTGTGTGTGTGTGTGTGTGTGTTTTTGTCCTTAGTTTAGTTTACTTAGTTTAAGTAGTTTGTAAGCTACGGATTGATGACCACGCAGTTTGGTCCGATAGATTTACAAACATTTGAACATTTGCTAAAGCGTCACGGAGACGACCGACCAACTTCAATGTGACGTTACAATTGAGGCCTCGTCAAAAGTCCCTACAGCGTACGTTAATAGAAGAGTCATCCAATATGTTACTTCTTCCTATGTATATCTCGCGAAAAGACCGCGAAGGTAAAATCATATTAGAGGCCACGAGGAGTCTTACTAGTAGTCGTTTTCTCCGCGAGGCACACGCTACCGGAACGGGAGATAGTGACGATGGTGCACGTACCGTGAGGTGGCTTGCGGAGTAGATACTTAGATACGTTTTGTTTCCGTGCTACAAGCACGACCGTAGGAATAGAGGGGGGAAGCTGTGTAGCCAGCAGGATGGACTGCGCGAAATATTGGTTGGTCTCCGAGAGACCGTGAGCGTGCAAGGCTCTCGAGATAGCTGGAGGCGCAATTACGCGACCCGTCTTGGCCAACAAGCTGATGGGTGGTCACGCCTCCTGGGCCGCGCGCCGGGACTTTCACTTCTATCACAGCCCCGCTAACTGCCGCCGCTATCGTCTCTCTGACAGGTCGTGACGTAACGCAATCTCAGCTCACGTCATGCATTCCGCTGTTGCTGATAGGATTGTCCAAAAACGCTGATCACATAGGAATTCGGTGAGCAATATAAGTGGAGAAAAATATCGTAGCTATAGTTCCACCTAAGGTTGCTGTAATAAACCGATCACATTAGCTGGTTTTTCCTGCATGTTTTTCCTTACCTCCCTTGTCAGTGGTGTTTGACGTATGCTCATCTCTGTTATGCACTGTCTGTGTTAAGGAAAACATAACTTTTATTCGTAGTAATATGATCACTGCTTTCAAGGATGACAAATAATAATAGCCGGTCGAGGTGGTCGAGAGGACTGCGGCGCGCCACTCACGGTCTGCACGGCCACTACGATCAGGGGTTCGAATCCCCCCTTGGGCATGGATATTTGTGCCGCCCTCAGTATTAGCTAGTTCATAAGTAGTTTGTAAGTTTAGGGACTGATGACCCTTTAGTTAAGTCCCATAAGCTCTAGAAACATTTGAACTTTTTTTTGAAATAATAATAATAAACAAGAGGTATCCAAGGAACGTGCCTAATAAGCCTCCAGGAGGTTAGGATTATTTATTTATTTATTTATTTATTTATTTTTTTTTTTTTTTTATTTTTTTTTTACAGTGATCGTACTTTATTTTGCTGTTGTGCTCTTCAGTCTACAGACTGGTTTGATGCAGCTGTCCACGCTACCCTATCCTATGCAACCATCTTCATCTGAGATTAAGAACGGCAACTTACTTCCTTTTGAATCTGCTTACTGTATTCGTCCCTCGGTCTTCCCCTACAATTTTTCTCCCCGCACACTTCCTTCCAATGCTAAGTCGACGATTCCTTCATATCTCCGACTATGTCCTATCAACCTATCTCGTCTCTTAGTCAAGGTAAGCTAGAAACTCCTTTTCTCCCCAATTTCTATTGAGCACCTCTTCATTAGTTACGTCATCTACCCATCTAATCTTCATCATTGGTCTGTAGCACCACATTTCAAAAGCTGCTTATCGTCCACGTTTCACTCCCGTACAATGCTACACTTCAACAAATACTTTTAGAAAGCACTTCCTAAAATTTAAACAAATATTGGATGTCAACAAATTTCGCTTCTTAATCTTGGTTAAAGCTAATAGGTTTTCCCGCATATGCCGGCCGCAGTAGCCGAGCGGTCTGCGGCGTGTCAGTCACGGTCTGCACGGCCGCTGCGGTCGGGGGTTCGAATCCCTCCTCGGGCATGGATGTTTGTGCCGTCTTTAGTATAAGCTAGTTCATAAGTAGTTTGTAAGTTTAGGGACTGATGACCTCGTAGTTAAGTCCCATAAGCTCTACAAACATTTGAACATTTTTTCCGCGTGCGTGGTCATGAACTGTGTAGTTCGGAATCAGCTATTTTACAGAAACGCCTTTAAAAGTAATTTGACTTGGTGTAATTTTCTCAGGATAATACCACTATACTCGTACATTATATTATTTTAAATGCCTACAAGAGGTGAACAATGTTTAAAGGAAATGCATGACTCTCACGTGACCTCTCCTTGTCAGAGGTTTTCATTTAGCATTGACTGCACTTGTCTGCAAGAGAAGTGCCAACTGAATGCGGAGTGGTTAAAAAATAACGAGGCAGATTCTCACGAAGCACACGTTTTGAATTGTTGCTGCTCTTACATTAATGCTTTGTTTGAAATTCTGCTGTGGGTCGTAGTGTTATACAACAATGTTGTATATATTTTATGATAATGGATTGTAATAATATTTATGAATTACGGCTATATTTGCCTTTCGAACGTAATAAAAAAATTAATACAGTAATTCCAAAGAGGAGTTAACAGGACAAATAACATGAAACATTATATGAAAAAAATATAAACTGGACACATATACTGCTTTAGACTCCCACACGTAATCAGCACGGAATGGAATTTAGTGTCCGTCTATTGTTTTTGTGTGTCTGCTCACCATTGTAGTCTACACGTTGACCAGAGAGCAGTTCTGTCCAGATAGCAGTTTGTGATGGAGGTCATCTCGCCTATTCTGTTGATTAGATTACCAATGATCCTGCCCAAACCTACCTCTTTAGCGACAGCTAAAGGGCAGTGGCGATAAATGCAGTCATGACGAGGGGAAAAATGGAGGCAGTTTTGAAGGAATCGTGTTGGAATGCGAAAACACTGAATATTTGTATCTGATTCCATTCCATAAGAAACACTGACATTATAGTTCTCTTTGATCGCTTCATCAGCTGTTTATATGGTGGAAAGTAATTTTTTTTCAAAAAAAAATGTCACTTCGTTACTCCTGTTTCACATTTGATTGAATTTATTTTTCAGTGTTAGCCCAAGATGCTTTTAAATCACTGCTCCTTGTTACTTCTGTCAATGATTGCCCTGTTTGACGCTTAATTACCTTTGAAAATAATACTAAATAGGGGGAGGATTATATTAGTGAAAGTAAGTTTGATCCTTGTCGTATGTATCCACAAAGTATCAGATAAAATGTTTGTTCTAAGATTGGAATGCACTATATTAATAGTACTGACACGGAATCCGAGCGTATCAAATGTTCAAATGTTTGTAAACTATAAGCCTCATCGGTTTCTAGAGTTACAAACAACTTAAACTAACTTAAGTGAAGAAAGAGACATACCCACGCCCGACGAATGACTGAAAAGTCCGACGGGGAGCGGCCGCGCAGTGCATGGCAAGACGCCTTGAACCGCGCTGCCGACCGTATCTCTTGACAGGGATTGTCCTGCTGATGACGTTGCTCGCCTCTGGTATGCAGGGAGGTGACCATGCCTCGCTAATTAATGACACTGTCAACGAATTCGCTTCATCTCCGTCTACCACTTCTTGACGTCAGAGCGACCATTGTCTTTCACTTAATTTTCCCAGAGGTAGCTTCGTGAGTGGCACCGTGTTTCTCTTACCAACTCGTCCGTTTCGTTGACTCCGTGACATTTAGCATCAAACTTAGTCAGGCTTCTAAAGGCAGCGGCGCAGCGTACGAGGGGACCGTTAATGGCTTGCATGGCTGCCAGCTGTTCGTCTGGAGCACGAATGGCCGCCTCAGATTCTGCGTCACGCAAGGCCGATTACAGAGCGCCGAAACCCACGATCACTGCGCAACACAATTAAAGGAAACCAATCTTTTTGCTCCTGTACGTTGCCACAGCAGGGTGCCAAATAGGAGGGCTGAATTTTTTCCCGATTTGAGAAATAATGTCCCGACTTCTGTAACCGACAATCCCAAAAATTAATAAACTGTACCTGGGAACAAACAATTGTTCTGTTTTACATTTTTACTAGGGTGGTCCCTTAAGTACCTGATCCAGAAAAGTAAACACAAAAATTTTGGGATAATGTATTTATTTTTCAACATAATCGCCTTTCAGCTTTATACACTTTTTCCGGCGATGTTCAATAAGTTCGATACCCTTTTAATAAAGAGATCTGCCTTGCTCCTTAAAATAGCCACCGTGACATTTTGTCAAGTTTGGGAACAGAAAATCCGATCGGGCTAAATCTGGAGAATAGGGCGCATGAGACAGCCATGGAAACTATAATTCATGAAGTTTGGCCATTGCAGTAATGGACGTGCATTTTCCTAAAGAAACAGCACTTTCATCATGGCCAGATGCGGCCGTTTTCGCTTGATTCCTTATGCCAAACGTCCCAATATGTTCGTGCAATACTCGTCGTTGATAGTTTTTCCTTTTTCAAGGGTCTCGATGAAAAGTGTCCTCCTTTAGAAACGGTTTTACAATTTGTGTCCATTGTTTTGTATGTTCTTTTGTCTCGGGAGTAAAGTGGTGGACCCATATTTCATCTATGGTTATGAAACGACGGGGAAAAAAAACGTGGTTGATGTGAAATTTCGCTAAACACTCAACTGAAACATATTTACTATACTTTTTTTGGTCTAGTGTGTGCAATCGCGGCCCAAACCTTCCACACAGTTTTCTCATGTTCAAATTTTCATATGCGATGTTCCGCAGTTTTTGAAATACTACGTCTGCTATCATCCCGTCGATGGTCATCCAGAATCGCTTTGTGGATTTTCTCCTCCAGTTCTGGAGTTGTCACCTCATTTGGTCGACTACTGCAACTCAGCCACCCAATAGTTTATTGTTGTAAACGTCAACAGCTGTCACGCGGTGGATACGCCGGTTCTCGCCAGATGACCGAAGTTAAGCACCGTCGAGCGTGGCCAGTAGTTGTATGGGTAACCGTCCGTCACCCGCTGTTGACAATTTTCCAAATGTTCAAATGTTTGTAAATCTATGCGTGGTCATCAGTCCGTAGCTTACAAACTACTTAAACCTAGGTAAACTAACCTAAGGACAACACACACAACCATGCCCCAGGGAGGACTCGAACCTCCACGGCGAGCAACCGCGCGCTCCACAGCGAGACGCTTTAGACCGCTCGGCTACTCCACCGCGGCACACAATTTTCCCTTTGTCTTACGGCAGAGGGGTAGGTGGGAGGGGTCATAATCGCCAGTCTTTGCACCGAAGTCCTGAATTGAAATTCCAAACCTCTCTCAGTGTCTCATGAAATGAGCGCATGGAGAGCTGTTGATGGTGATCTGTCCGTCGAATGAGGACATTAAGCCCGGCGGCTCCCTTGCTGCTTATCGAGAGGTTCACGAACACCTCCTAGAAGAAAAGACCTCACAACAGGCCGTGCCACGTCACGCCAAGAGGCCGCGAACGCTAGCTGACTGGCCGACAGTTGCAAAGCTGTGGGCTGTGTCCCAGCAGCCAGCCAGTCAGCTAGCGTTCGCGGCCTCTTGGCGTGACGTGGCACGGCCTGTTGTGAGGTTTCACCCTCTGTCTCTCCCTTCTTCGATGAACATGATGCTACACTACCCACGCACCCATTACAGTCACCTACTCATAACACAGACACTTCAGCACAAAGGCGTCACATTTCGCGAAAGAAAAGGTTCCTTGGGCGCGGAGGACAGGGAAAACCTTACCAATTATGCAGGTTGAACCTGCCCTTCGGGGGCTCCCAGCCATTCATGCCACACGACATTATTATTACTGTTGTAAACAGTGCAGACGACTCTCCCAAAGTGGAATCCAGCACAACTTTAATATTGCTTGCATTTTCAAATAAAAATAACAATAATACTGAATGACTTATGACGTCTTCATTTTCACAAATTCACTCACAACATATTGATCAAAGACTTATCAAAATGTTCAAATGTTTGTACAACTTATGGGACTTAACTACGGGGTCATCAGTCCCTAAGCTTACAAACTACTTATGAACTACCTATGACTAAGGACGGCACAAATATCCATGCCCGAGGGGGGATTCGAACCCCCGGCCGTAATGGCCGTCCAGACCGTGACTGGAGCGCCTCAGTCCCCTCGGCCACCGCGGCCGGCCAAAGACTTATCCATAATCTAAATGGTTTTCATCATTTATGCTATGCCCTGATGATGATATATTCGTGGTCTGTTCGAATAGTTGGCTACGGTACAAGGCAGTCTGAATTTATAGGTGAACTCTTTAGATCTGGAGGCACAAAACAAGCAGTTTTCTTAAAATCGGACGATAAGTATTTCGAAGAGCCGCCAGGTCCACATGGACAGAACTACACGAAGTTCCCGCATCTGCCCGTCCGATATAACACCATGTATCTTGAGAACGAAAAGTTATCGTTCTGCTCTCAACCTTAAATAAAATGTCGTTATCTTACCTACATTTCGTCCACAGCATTTTGTTCGCTAAAATCAACCATACGCAAAGTCTACGCAATGCGATTTTTCCTCTGCAAACTCTTCAAAATTTTGCGTGGTAGTTTACGTAATTTGATGTAGCACGGAAACTATCGGTAATAATGCATAGAAAATCATATCATTATCGAGCTAATATATCAGAGTATAACACTTGAAAAAATTAATTTTTTTCATTGAATAGTTTTCTCAGTATCGGTTGAGAAGTACTGTTAAGCGCTTCGAACTTTGTAATGGTCGGTGCGTAAGCAGCAGCGGAATAGGCCCAGCATGGCTACCGCTGACAGGCTGGCCGTACCTTTCCTATACAGAGCTTTACTTGGATACTCCCGCGCGGCGGCGTGGAGCCGGTGTCAGCTGTGGTGAGGCCGTGCTGGCGCTGGGAACCGCGGCCTGTCGCCAGCGCTCGGGTTGCCGGCCTTCGCAATGCCGGCTGGAAGGACGGCTCGGGTTCCCCGCCACAGTAGGGTGGCGCGTATCGTAAAGGCGAGCCACCTGCACGTGACCGCGGCCCGCACGTGACGGTCTGTGGTCGCCGCCACAGCTAGCTCCTCCCATCTACCTGCTGGACGTCCAAGCAGCAACACCGCAGGTGTCTCAGCTGAGCTTACCTCGGAGATATCATTCTGCGCAGAGATGTTTTTTCTTCATTATTTGGTCTTCTGAGAACTCAATGTGACCATCTACAACACACAGTGGAAATGTACATATATTTAAATAAACAGAAAAAAAACTACATTTTGTCAAAATGGGAGAGTGGAAACAAAGCGAAAATTGCATTAAAGTACAATTCAAATAATTTTGGAACATTTTCAAAATGTTCAAATGTTTGTTAAGCGTAAGGGACTTAACTACGGGTTCATCAGTCCCTAAACTTACAAACTACTTATGAACTACCTACAACTAAGGACGACACAAATATCCATGCCCGAGGGGGGATTCGAACCCCCGACCGTAGTGGCCGTGCAGACCGTGACTGAAGCGCCTTAGTCCCCTCGGCCACCGCGGCCGGCTGGAACATTTTCACATATTCACAAGCAAAACCTTATAATACATTACCAACACACTTGATACTTACATATTGTGTTCAGTGGTCTTGTTATGTTGTTATGGTCTTCAGTCCGGACACTGGTTTGATGCAGCTCTCCACAATACCCTATCCTGAGCAAGCCTTTTCATCTCCTCATAAGAACGACAACCCACATCCACTTGAATCTGTTTACTATACGCGTCTCTTGGTCTCCCTCTGCGATTTTTACCCCACACACTTCACTCCAATGCTAAATTTACGATTCCTCGATGTCTAAGAATGTGTCCTACGAAGCGATCTCTTCTTTTAGTCAGGATATGCCAAAAATTCCTTTTCTCACCAGTTCTGTTCAGTACATCTTCATTACTTATGCTATCTACCCACGTAATCTTCAGCATTCTTCTGTAGCACCACTCACTGGTCTTAATAAACTTAATTATGATTTTATACACACGAATGTCTTTCGTAAACAAAAGGTAAGAAGCTGACTGGGGAAGGAGATATCCCATCTTCACCAATGTCTGCAGGAAGTTCAAACGTTCACGGTGAAATTTGGAGCACCTGAACAGGATGTGGTTGACATCAGCTTCCGTTTCAAGACCACACTCACATGCCGCCGAATCGTAGACGTTGATCCGATGGAGACGTTGTGGATAAGAGGCATGATTGAAGCGAAGACGAATGATGGTAGAAATAGCGGATCGGTCCAAATGAGTCCTCATAAACCACGGCTGCGTAGAAATCCGAGGTTGGAGCACAGCGTAAGAAGCGCCTTTCATTTGTTGGGAAACTTTCCACATCTGTTGCCACTGTTGTTTAGCGAATTCCTTGACCGCAGATAAGAAGTTTGTGCATTGTAGTAGTAGGTAATTGAATTGAAAACGCCGCCACACACGAAAAGACGGAGATGATGATTCAGTATTGACTACAGCAGACGCTGTTTGCTATAATGGAAGTTGTCCGATGACGCTTTTCGTGGATGTTGCGGTGGTATAACGAGAAGTCGCAACGTAAGTAAAGTGTAGCGAAACGCAGGAGGATCTGGACGCATACTGCAGGGAACGGCAAATGACCCTTAACATAAATAAATGTAAAGTGCAGTGTTCACATTGCAAGAAATAGCGTTTATTGCATAACAGGTTAAACGCTGGAAGCAGTTAGTGGCGTGGTGGAATGGCCGAGCCCTCTAAGACGCCTTGCTGCGGAGCACACGGTTCTCCCCGTTGGAGGTTCGAGACTTTACCTTATATTGTAAGGTATGTTAAGTGATGCTTATCCCAGATAGCGCGGAATTATTTTTGGTTTATAACTTTATTTCTAAAGCTATAAATTAACGTCATATGGCAGCACAAAAAGTTAAAATTGATTTTTTTCACAAACACATAATTAGTTTTGGAATTCTGTCCATCTTTGTGGAAGGACGTCAGAATTTTCATTCTGATCAATCATTATCATTTAAACACTGTTGACAATTAGATATACACATATAAATGTCACAAAAATTAAAGAATGTACAAGGAACAAACCTAGCTATGAGGAAGTCTTCAATAACTTCTGTATGAACCTCAGCTTTGCAGCCGTATCCTATCACTTTGCAATCAACAATACAAACTAAAAATGATCTGAATTGGAAGCAGGAGATTCAAAGAAATGAAATACGACACTCTGCACGAATTCGTAACAACAATAATGAAGAAATAATCTACCATTGTCGTCCTTCTGGAAGGACGTCAGCGCCATGTGGGTTATTATAGCACATATAACGTTTACATGTCTTTGTAACGGAATTATACACAAATAATCCGATTTCTCGGTTTGATGCCATATGGCAACACTATAATCTTGTCAAAGTGGGCGGTTTCAGTACAATGCTGTTTATACTTTTATTTTGTAGACATAGCACCAATTCCAGCATCATGCTTCTATGGGGAAAGAGAGCGCAATTAGAAATATTCCTGAAAAAAAAAGTGGTGATTCGGAAGTAAGCAATACCGATAGTGAAGAAGTATTTGCAGATGATTCGAGGATGAGAACGCTGGATGTGATATTCTTCGTGGAACTTCCAGTACTTTCTGAGACTGACGACGACAGTGAAGTAGAAAAACAAGAAGAGGAAAACGAACAAGAAGAGGAAAACACGACGAAAGTAATGTGTTCCATGAAAATAACATTGTAGCTGCAGAGGAAAACAGAGCTCCAAAACCAAAGACAATGCCAATAAAAGTGTGTGTAGTTGGAAGAAATGCCGGAAAGGAGTAGTTATGTTAAAATGCACTGAAGCACTTGATATACCCCTTCTTGTGTGTGGGTAGTTCCGAGAAGTGAAATATTGCACATTATTGTTGAGCAGTCGAAAGACTATCCATTCAAAAAATAAATTAAAAAAATAAAAATAAAATAATCCTGCAAAAGGGCTGAAACTTGACAGTCAGGTATCAAAATATGGATAGGAATTGTGTTTTTTTTATGTCTGTGATTAGACTCCCTTCTGCTAGAGATTATTGGAATCCTGAGACTTCTTGTAGCTGATAGAACCAATAAAAAGTAACATACAAGGGAGAGCCAGGTTATGATCCTATTTACAAAATGAGAAGCATTATTTACCACACTAAGTGTAAAGTGCTCCTGAAGCCAGAAAAAATTTATTATTTTCCTGTAAGCAGTATCTATTTTTCCCCTACTTATACATTCTTCTACAGACTTGCATTTGCCTTGTAGCCACTCCTGCTTAGCTATTTTGCACTTCCTGTCAATCTCATTTCTTAGTCGTCTGTTCTCCATTTTGCCTGTTTCATTTACTGCATTTTTATATCTTCTCCTTTCATCAATTAAATTTAGTATTTCCTGTGATATCAAAGGATTTTTTGTTCGTCTTCCCTTTCTACCTATTTTGTCCTCTGCTGCCTTCACTCTTTCATCTCTCAGTGCTACCCCATTTGTTATAACTAAATTATGTTCCGTGCAAAATTCTACCAGGCGGCTTCCCTTTTCATTCCTTTTGCCCAGACCATATTCACCTACTATTTTTTCCTTCTCTTCCTTTTCCCACTACCGAATTCCAGTCTCCCATCACAATTAAGTTTTCCTCTCCCTTAATTGTCTGAATAATTTCCTTTACTTCATCATACATTCCTTCGATCTCATCATCATCGGCAGAGCTAGTGGGCATATAAACCTGTACTACTGTTGTCGGTGTTGGCTGATGATGATGATGCGATCGCTGCACTGCTCATAGTAGTTTATCCGAATTCCTATTTTCTTATTCATTATCAGACCTACTCCTGTAATACCCCCAACTGATTTTGTATTTATAATATTGTAGTCGCCTGACCAGAAATCCTGTTCCTCTTTCAACCGAACTTCACTAATCCCCACTAAATCTAACTTCAGCCTGTCCATTTCCCTTCTTAAATTTACTAACTTCCCTACCCGATTCAGGGATCTACCATTCTACGCTCCGATCCGTAAAATGCCAGTGTTGTCTTGGCAAAAGTAGTGGCTGTAGTTTCCCCTTGCTTTCAGCCGTTCGCATTAACTGTGTGGCAACGCCACATTAGCTGATGCTACAAGGCCAGCACAATCAACCATTCAGACTATTGCCCCTGTAACTACTGAAAAGGCTGCTGCCCCTCTTCAGGAACCACACGTTTGTCTGACCTCTCCACAGATACCCCTCCGCTGTGGTTGCACCTACGGTTCGACTATCTATATCGTTGAGACAAGCAAGCCACCCCACCTCGGCAATGTCTGTGGTTCATGGGGGTGGGAAATATAGTTACACAATTAATATTTAATTTATGGTGGCTTTTATGGAAATATATTCAGTTCTAGTCCACAAATACATGTAATTGTTTATGTAAAAGTTATCTGCTGCATATCTACTACTTTTAGTCACCCACGAAATATTTAAGAGGCAGTCTACACCATAAAATGAACGTTAATAAGAATAATATTAAATACGAGGCGCGTTGGGAAAGTAAGTTTCGTTTGGTAATAAAATGAAATTGTACACAGATACAGAAGAAATTTTTATTGCACAAAATTTTACAACTCTTAAACTACTTTTCCACATAACTGCCGAAACTTTGCAGGTATTTGTCATAGCGTGGCACCAGGTTTTGTATAGCTTCTTCATAGAAATCTGCCGCCGGTCCCTTCAACCAGTTGGAAACAGTTTCTTTCAGCTCGTCGTCATCGGTGAAGTGCTGACCGCCAAGGAAAGACTTGATGTAAGAACAGATGAAAGTCGCTAGGAGCGAGGTCACGGATGTACGGAGGATGGTCAAACACCTCCCAGCCAAATCACTGTAGGAGGTTTTTCGTCACATTTGCAGTGTAACAATTTCATGCATCAGTGATCGTGAAATTTGGGGGAAGTCCATAGCGAGAGCACTAATTGTAAACCTACGGTTTTCCTTGATCTTGTCATCCATCGCGTGAACCAGTTCTTCTGTAACCAAAGGTGGACGCCCACTTCGTTCTTCATTGTGCACATCACTACGCCCGCCATTGAACTGTCGGACCCATCTTCTCACCATCGATTCACTCATCGCATTTGGTCCGTAAACATCGCAAATTTGCCGATAAATTTCACTTGGTTTCACTTTCCTCGCATTCAGAAATCGAATCACCGACCTGATTTCACAGGCGACGGGATTTTCAGTCAACGCCGACATTTCAAGTACAACAAAGCGTACGTGACTGACAGCGATCTCCAAATGGCGCACGTTCTTCTCCTTGATACACATCGTCGCATGGCGGAACTGCAATAGCAGCGCTGCAGCGGAGATGAATTGAAACGGAACTTACTTTCTGGACGCGCCTCTATAATAAAATACATATATAAATGTAATGCGCTTTGCTGGGTCCATGTTTTGTGTGTGGTGGAATCTATGTTCTGATACAAGAATATTACTATCTCAATGAAAAGCAGAATAACAGAGTAAAACAAAGTTTATTGACCGAATACGGAAACAATATGGTGCGTCTTGTAAGATAGGTAGCGTGGTGCAATGCTGCCTATTTGCTTCTTAAATTGTTACCGATAAACACTATGTATCAACAATTGTTAATTAAGTCTTATTATTGTTATTATAGAACTGAAATTTATCGGCTTTTTATGCGTATGTGAAATTGAAATTGTAATTACGGCGTTTGATTCTCCCAAGTCCCCTGAATCCATTCATAAAATATAATTCCGCATGAACATTCTCTGATTTTATATGGATTTTTAGAATAATGTGTGTTGTTATATTTTATTTCAATAGCAATCTGGGATAGCCGCCCTCGCTGGTCCAAGACCGAAATTTCCTGTTTCCTAGCAGTTTAGGGTTTTCCAAACATTCACAAGATCGAAACTGTTAGCCGGTCAGCTAGGGAATCCAACAAAATGTTCAAATGTTTGTATAGTCTATGGGACTTAACTACGGGGTCATTTGTCCCTAAACTTACAAACTACTTATGAACTACTTACAACTAAGGACGGCACAAATATCCATGCCGGAGGGGGGATTCGAACCCCCGACCGTAGTGGTCGTGCAGACCGTGACTGGAGCGCCTCAGTGCCCCCGGCCACCGCGGCCGGCCCCTTTATCTGTAATGTCACTACTTCATGTAATTTGTTTACTCAATTGTCCCTCACATTTACAAATAAATTACTGGTTTCTCTGTTGTTCCGCAGTATGGTTGAAATGAGCATTTTAACGGACCAATGTTCGATGTAACCCAACATATCATGCAGCGAAGTCCCCTCACCACCGCACCGTACACCGTATAGAGATCAGTTTGTAGTGTGCACAACCTGGCTGCCTCAGATAAGATCGGACATTTTTTGCACGCGACAGATAGCATGGATCGGTGGCCGCTGACCTCAGTGCAGAATGCAGAGCGCTCGCAGTGAAATACGGGCTGCCTAGTCGTAGAGCCGATAGATTTATGGCAATCCCGCACAACTCGTGAAAAATCGACAGGATGGCCGCGCGCAATACTAAATGTGCGCTGCCGTATTTATAACGTCCCACATCTCGTCTTTAGTTTTAAAGGCACGGTCAGAATTTTCGTTTATAATTTCATCTGACGTGATACAGGATTTGCCAGTTGCTGGAAGTAGTTGCCTTCGGAGACCGGCGGCTAACTTACAAGACAGAAATATTGAGCGCAGTGTCATCCATAATGGACGTGTATGAAGGGGCTATAACTGCATAACGTTAAAATAGCGCCCTCAGCTGTGGTGTCAGCCAGTCTCGACGGACTAAACCTCCATAGCTGGCCGGATAGCTGAATATTCGTACGATATAAAAATATTTGGAAGATAGGTGACATCGCACAGCGCTATGGAATAAGGTCTTGGTAACGTGAAATATTCAAGTGTAATGTGGATTATAACCTTTTTTTGTCCTTTTTGTCCAGCGTTTCGTCAAACAAGGAACCTTATCGTTCTGTCTCTATTCGTTTAGTCGGTTTCGACTTCGTGTCCCCATGAACCAAAACACGCCACTTTCCTCTGTCCTGCACTTTCTCCCGTAGATCTTCTGTGATGCCATCGATCCACCTCATCCTCTGCCTTCCTCTTCTTCTAGGGCCTTCAATCTTCCCCAGCAGTAATGTTTTTTGCAGTGACTCATGTCTTCGCATTGTGTGTCCAGAATATGTCAGGTTTTGTTTTAATATTACATCTTACAGGTAGCAATCTCGTTTCATTTGCTCTAATATAGATATGTTGGTTCTCTTTGCCGTTCATGAAATTATAAGAATTTTTCTTCAGCACCACAATACTCAATTAAGTGTTAAATTGTCAGGGGTGGATGCCCGTGCCCTTCTTCCAGATACCTTGCAAATTTCTATGAAAATAATTTATTTATTTAATATTTAATCTGGAATAGATTAATGTATAATGGAAATTGATCACTACTCTGTACTTTCAAAACTGAACTTTCAAAAATCGAACAATGTGGTGACTACGACCACTAAGCCTTAAAAAACATTAATATACGTAACGAACACGCCCGGAAAATGGGGAAACTCAAACACTAGAATTTATGGCCCTGTCTAAAGTACTCCCAAAGGGCACAACGAAACTGATGAATAATGAAAGGGGGGAAACAATCTGACTGCGACACAGATAAAATAAAAAATTGACTCGTATCTTCTTATTACAAAACTGGAAACGGGAAACAGCTCGTGTCATGCAGTATTTCAGTATTAACATTTTTCAGAAATGATATGTGGGTAGTAATTAAGTCTAATAATAAACATAAATGAAGAAAATGAAAGGAAGGGAAAACCAACTACCAGATGAGGACGCAGAACGCAAATTGAATATTAGAAATTATATA
Source organism: Locusta migratoria (assembly GCA_026315105.1). Lineage (NCBI taxonomy): Eukaryota > Metazoa > Arthropoda > Insecta > Orthoptera > Acrididae > Locusta > Locusta migratoria. Next base: position 672,099,179 of record CM048744.1, read on the forward strand.
TTCTTTAAAAAATATGAAATAGAAAAAAATTACAGTAAATTAAATTAACACAATGCATTACAATAGTAGCGTGCTTCAACAGATACTTAACAACTGCCTTCTCCGACAGCGTTCTCGCGCTACCTCACCCAACACGCAACTCTCCGCAACTGACTCCCAACACAGCTCGCAACAGACTTGCTACTGACTGCTCTTTCTCGCAGCCAGAGCGCTTACTCTTCAATCGAACTTCCAAAGATTACTGTGCCACTTAAAATATACATCTGTGGCCAGTTTACATATGTACAAAATATTACAGAAAACCGACTTATGTCAGACCATAGGGACTTTAACACAGTGAATGAGCCAATACTCCACAACAATGTTTGCTGAACGCTTTCTCGTACTTATTTCATCCTCTCTGCAAAATTTCCGCTTTTGTTGTGTATGGCAAGTAACTCACTCACTTGAAATACAAATCCACATCGTCGGGCGTTGGTACAATCGCAACGAAGTCGTAATTGTAACAAATGCGTCCTGGCATAAATACCAGCTACGTCTGAAATGTTCGTAGAATGGTCTCATGAAATATTAGGCAACAACCAAACCAAATACCTGTACTGGCCTTCAAGGTAATCGCCATTGGCAACCACACACTTCTGACATCGGTTGTACATCTGTTGGAAACTGTCAGCAAACGCTTCTTGTGAGATCGCTGGAACCACTGAGTCACCTGTTTTTGGATCTCCGGACCCACTCTGACACTTTTTACTCACTTTTACAACACCATACAACTTCCGTCTCCGTTTTGCCTAATTTGAAACAAAACTTGTTAACGCGTTGTTCCATTTCGCGGTCCATGTTGCAGAGACAGTTGTCACACTGGCCCTGTTAGCTGGGCCCGCAATTGTATGCGCGGGAACCGCATCTTAGCCATATGGGACCATTCAAAGAACTTTTCAGAAGCATCTTGCATTGCACAATAAATATTGTGCCGTTACTGGCCCCGCACTTTTGCACAGTATAATGACAATATTATTGCTCAATAAATTTTGAGCTTGTAAGGGCCCTTTTCCACACTGTCGGAGACAGCCCACGAGAATAAAGTACTGTAGTTACGACTCTGACATGTTTTTTTAATGAAACAGGACAGACATTTAACGTCGACAACATCGTCATTAGAAACAGGACAGGAACGATTCCTCTACAGTAGCGTCGTTAGAATTCTAGACCGAAAGACGAAGTTTCAGGAAAAGCAGAGATGATTAATACGGCAAATCCACGACCGATTTCCTTACCTTTCTCGGAAAGAGCTGGACATCGGAGTCTAATGATGTCGGTGTTGACAAACTGCAGCTGTCGCCGTTCTCCCGAGTACGTCGTTAACAAGCTCTTCACATTCATATCGGGAAATGAGGCTACCTCTCTCTCTCTCTGCTCGGAAGAGCCCGATCAGCGGGGATCGTTAATGTATAACATTGGAAGGTCATGGATGTGATATACAACAGAAAACACCAA